>OY728155.1:1216087062-1221087062 GCA_963277665.1 Viscum album | reverse complement strand
ACTATATAGTTATGAAGTCCGGAATTATGCATTCCATCATTATGAAAGTGGCTATTGATATTGCATGTGATTATTTGACTTGTAAAATATACATTTGAATAAGTAAATTCTATTATTTGATTTTATATTTTCCATATTATGCTAAAGGTCAAGTTTAAAAGGATTTTGTTTTAGTCTTACATTGACTTAAATTTTTATTATTTTTTATGAATGTTTCTGCTATATTATTATCCTTACTGAGCATCTGAACTCACCCATTTCTATGTTTTATTTTTACCAGGATGCGAAGAAGTATTTTATGATTGATAAGTAGGGTTAATCTAAGGGATTAATGGAATTATAAAATATTAATTTATGTTGTGTTTTATTTTCTAATGTGTAATGTAATGTTCATGTATGTAATCTATTTTATAAGACTGCTAAACTGATCTTTCTTTCAAGAATTGATATTTTGTGATCATGCCAATGATATGTAATAATGCACTGATTTGGGGTAACTAGTGTTGGGGAATTACACTACATCATGGATTTCTATTGGACAAATAGATAAATCAGGAGCCCCCAAAATTGAAAAATCACCCCAAGATGAATCAGGAGCTATAATCAGAGTAACTTGTATTCCAGTAGTATCAATATCTAAAAGATGAGCTATGATCCTGGCTACCTGGGTTGTAGAAACTGATTTGGGTGAAGCAATAAAATCAAACACAACTAACTATAACACAGAACCTGCATTTGCAGGAGGTTGTTTTCAATAATATCAACAGTTAAAACATGATCCTCAATAATCTATTCTTGTATTGAAAGAACAATATTATATGAAGCAAGAATACCAGTCCCAACATCCTATAATCTAGAATCTGCATTAGATGAAATAGTAACCTTAATTAAGGTCTCTTGAACATCAGTAATACCCCAAGATGAATCCCCAACAACCTTATTTGTACCATTAACAGGTGCAATATTAATCCAAATTAAATTTGTAAATATTGGAGTATTGGAAGCTGGGAGATGATGTTCTTTTTCCTAAAAAAACCACAAGCTTATATATACTATCCTCTATGTCCCTTCTGAATTTTTTTTATCCAATTACATTTCCAAATATTAATGACCAATCAGAGTAATAGGACTAGATAGATAAGAAATCTTACCTTGTTGAACATCGTCAGCAATATCTGCCCAGGATTTTCTATTAGAAACTGTATCTTTGGAAGGGCCAGGTATATCCTTTCAAGGACCATCCTTTTCCACAAAGACCTTCTTGTTATTTTTATATGAGTTACCCTCTTTCCAATACTTGTCCTTAGTAACCTCATTCACTTTCTTTTGAATAATCCTATAATTAACAATAGAGTGTCAAATAATCTTGAAAACATCACAAAAATGGGGAACCAGTTCATACTCCACTTTCACATCAATCGTATTACCATTAGCATTAAAGGTGATACTATCCAGTATTTTGATTTCCAAATTAACATTAACAAGGATTCTTGAAAAATATCCTCGATCCCCCTCTAACGTTTTCTGATCAAATCTAATAGAAGTACCAATGCATGAGGCATAATAATTAAGGATATTCAGATGCCAACACATCCAATTAAATCCATGAAGTTTAATCCAAATACGAGCATTGGTTTTATTTTTCTTGAAGGGATTGAAATTAACATCCCATTTAGATAATCTCAAAGTTCCAGGTTTAAGATGAAGACTACCAAAGTACCAACAACTATTAAAAGCATCCCCTGATTGAAGGATTATGTGAAAAAATAACCTTCCAATAGGAATTAATTTCAAATTACTAAAGCCCCAAAATGAGAGATCCTAATTTTAAGATCAATATAAGACCATGGTTTTTTCCCTATCAAATAAATAGTGTGGCCAATAATTGAAAACCTACAAAGATAAATACGTTGTTTCAAAGCTTTTTGATCCACAACAATAGAGGAACCAAAATTTTCAAGTCTATTGATATTAGAAGTTTGAGACGTACCTTTTTTTCATATTTCAGAAGACCCAGAAAGAGCTTCAACAAAAGAAACCCCCTTTTGTCACAGAGTAGGGAGATCTGTGGGATCCGATGAACCATTACCCATGATTAGGGGATGATCATTATTAAAATAAAACTCCCAATCAGTATTGAATGAATCCATGATGATAATCAATTAAAGATCCAGAATCGAATGAGAACACCATTGTATATTTGAGAGGGAAGTTTATACACTCTCTCCATCATCCCTAAATGATTCTTTCCTATCATTATTGATCACACACTACTATTCCCCTACTATTTATGTTAATTTGTGTACCTATATGGGAGTAATATTTCATTTATTACCACCTAAATACTATCATAAAATTTTATCTTGGGGGACCAACCTTTTGGTAAATATATTAATTCTTATTTCTTTATTAATCATCCACTATTTATAGACATAAATTTTCTTTAAACATAATTCATTTGTGAATAACCTCTTTTTAAATCCTTTTATTGATGTTCATTAATCTAAATAACTATACATTTATTGATTTAGAGAGATTATTTAATTAAACATATATCCCTTACTCTATACCAAATTAGTTTGAGAGTTTATTATATATAAATCTATTCCATTTATTGATTAAAAAAATATTGAATATCCAAATACTAATTATTTTAATAAAAATGTTTTTTATATATAAGGATTGTTGTTTATAAATGAAATAGTTTATTCAATCCTTCCTATGATGAATTAATTGAAATTAATTTGTGACGTTGTGGACTAGACTATCCCCTCGATGTATTAGTAGGTATCATTAAATAAACTATCCCAGATATTTAGTGTATGCCTACCCATGTATCCAGAAATTTTGGATGAGGTTTTGATATCAACTAAATATCTTAGTGTAGGGCCTTTACTGTTTGTAATTTTTTTTTCACAAGGCATTGAAAAGTATTACATTTTTCATCCGACCACCATAAATAATTTTTTTGTCAATGTGGTTATTTATATAGTTAACCATGAAGTTGTTTCAATATCATGTTATCTGTTATATGAAATTATTTGGTTATTATTTATTTTGTTCCATATTATTAAATAATTTTAAATTAAATGATATCTTATGGAATAAACTATCCTTTATTGAGTGTTTTACCTTGACCTTATAATGTTTCTATTTCACCCAGTTAGAAATAAATGTATTACACTTGATATGTTTAGAATAACTTCAAGTTTGGAGAATTTATGGAATATTTTATAGACTTATCATGGATTAAATAATATATTATGTAGTGAAAAAATATCCATTAGTAGAGAAATACATGAGATTAATTAGTTAATGATTTTTTGTAATTCTCTAAATATATAAACATAAAAGGTATTAGGACAGTATATAAAAAAATATTTTCTTTATGACCTGTAATTATGAGAGATTATGTTCGGGATGTCATAAAAAATATTGGAATTCAAATATGTACTCAATGACACCATTTTAATGTGAGGGGAGTTTCTAAGAGTAAATCCTTTTCATGAAATCCATGAATATAACATCACATGGAAAAGTGAATGGTCTATTAATCTCTCCCACATGTAATGGATTTCACATTGGGTCCACCTTTTTTGTTCTGATGCACCCCACACCCTTTCATTTTGAGTTGTTTCATACCTACTTTTCAAAGGGTTGTCTTCACTATGACATACCAATGAACCCTTAGATTTCATGTCGGTCGATTGTATAAGAGGTCATCTCATCCCTTAAGGGATCATATTTCCTTTTCCAATACTGTATTTTAAATTTATAGAACATTAATAAAATCCTTATATATAAAAAGAATATTTAACTTGGTTGCGATGGTGATATATTTTTACCATGAATTGATGTGAACATCTTTATGTAACAAGGATTCTCCAACTCTTTCCTGTCAGCTGGTTATAATGTGGTTAAAAATTATATAGCTACGAACTCTTGAATTTATCGCCATCCTAGGATGTGTAATACATTGAATAATTAGAAGATAAGAAATTATTGTTATCATAAATAAAATATATGAATATAAATATTAAAATGAATTTTTGTTTTCTAAATTACATAATTTAAATTATTTATATGTGTAACTTTTTCTAATATATGTTTTAACATATTTTGTGAATCATTAATTTTATATTAAAATAATAAATATTATAATTAAAAAATTTATATATTTAATTTAATAAAATAAACTACATTAATGGAATAGTCATATAAAAATTATATTTAGATGTTTTTTGGTATTTTTATGGAAATGTAAAATTTTATGTGAATAATAAAAATACAGGTTTTCTGACTATATGGTATGTTTGATGTCATCATTATGATAAAAAAATAAATCAATAATTTATAAATCAATTTAATTGACTTAAAATGTATTTAATGAATAAAATAATGTATTTAAAAATAATAAACATAACCTTCAATCCAATAAATACATTTTCAAAGGCTAAATTATATTGTAATGAAATAAAAAAACCATTTTTGATTGTTTATATAATAAAATATTTAAATGTTTCCATTCAATTTTGAGTGTTCCTAAATGGAAATTTAATATTTATTTTATAATAAAAAACCATTAGTATTTTTACAAATCAAATATATTCCTTTAATTAATTCAATATATAAAATTATTCAATATCTTATTTAAATATAATCATCTCCATTATATATTAAAACACTAATCCACTTACATTTTTTCCTCACCCTAAAAAACACCACACATTATTTTTCATATAGTTCATAATTATTTTCCAAAGCCTCATTGTTATTTCTTGTAATCATATTATAACCAAAATACACCCATTATAGGGTTAATACTTAGACCAAAGGAGGTGTATCAATGAGTGAGTTAAGAGTTTCCAAATCCATGTATTTTATTTTACATTCCCTAATTACCCCAAATATAAAATAAGTAATATTACAATAATAATTAAAATATAATTATAATTAAACTCTAATTTATTTATTAAAATCAAATATTTATTTATTTATTTCCTTTTAATTTCTCTTAAAAATTTTATTTCTTCATTATAGGTTCCTAATAATTAAGTAAATAAATTTTTTTATCTTTAATAATTTCATTAAATTCTTTTTTCAAAATGCCTTTCTTGTATTCATATTAATAAAAAATAAATTAATATCATTTTTAATATTAAATAATAATAAAATTAGTATGATATTAATGATATTTAATTTAAATTATAATAGTAGTTTAAATTATATGAAAACATATATAACAAGAATCATGTTATGATTTGAAAATATCTAACAAAATATGTAACTCCTATATATTTATAATTAATTCAATCATGTTACATTGCACCTGTGAATTTTATGTAGCCACTGGACAATGACCATGAATGGTCACTATTATGTTGATGTTGTTTTGAAACAATGAACTAGAAAATATAAAAAAGAATGAAGAATACAATAAAAATTTAAAAAATAATTAATATAAGATAATAAATTGATTATATGAAATGAAATAGACATGAATAATATTTTTATAATTATAATTGTAACATATTGAGCTTTTATTAATTATCTTTTTGAATAAATTAATATTATTTGATGGATGACTTTGCATGCTACACCAAGTTAAGATTTCTTTATATGAAATTTCAAGTTAATATTTCATTATAAAAATCATTAATTTTATATTTAAGTACCTGAAAAACTATGTTTTTCTTGTGTTTTATAAAATACTACGTTCCTTCGATAGCTAATGTTACATGTAAGACCATTTTTAACTGAACTATAATATATAATTAATATTACTATTTAATAAGATATTTATCACCTTTATATTGGAATGGATGAGTTGAATAGGATTAAATAACTTATAAAAGTATAAACTTTTCATATTTTATTTGTTAAAAGTTGATTATAAATAAAATAATAATATTTTAAAAAAAAAAGAAATGTTTTTTGAAAACTTATCTTTTCTAATAGACAGTTTAATCACGTTTGGCACAGATAATTTCAAATTAAATTTCACCACTTTTAGAAACTTTATTTGAAAATATAAAATTCATTTTTAAAGAAATAATATCAAAATTTATGTTATGTTTAATTTTTGTTATTATTTGTAGAAGTTTAATATTTTGATGAATAGTCAAAAATACTAATTTTTAAAGGAAAAATACCTTTTTGTTTAAATAAATTATATTTTTAAAATATATTTTGAATTAGTTTTAAAGTAAAAATAGATAAATTACACATTTATTAATCCAATTTATGTCATTATAATCATTTTAATATTGATTATTGATATAAAAACACTAAACACTTTTTCAAGTTTCACTTTAAAAACCTGCATTCTTGTCATATCCACATGATTAATTTTAAATTATATTATACCAAATTATTGAATTGAATTTGGAAAAATGGTTTCCATGTTTGGAATAATAATAATAATTTATAATGTAAGATATCTAATTTTTTTTATAAAAGTGATTAGTGAAAGAAATAAGATTAATTAGAGTGAAAAAGGTAATAACGAGCCTAGTTAGTAGTTAAACATAGAATATATGGTGTAAAATGATCTACCAACTTGTCCAACACCCATTTTCTGGAAATATTTACAATCATAACACCTTATTATTGGTTTTTTAGTTTGTGGGATACTATTCTATGATATTTACCTATATAATATGTTATGTAATGAAAAAGACAAAAAATAAACCTTCATTGACTTGAATATTTATAAAGATTTAGGATGGAAAAAAATATCATATGTTTAGTTATAAATATTATTTTTAAATTTAAATTATTTTTTTATCATGAGAAGTTATTTTAAATTTTTATAGATTAATTAATTACATTAAATTGTTAACAAATGCTGATGTAGGGACTATTGAGTTAATAATTAACTAAAATAAATGATAATAAAAATATTAAAAGTGAGGGTAATTGAATGAATTATTTTCCTTAAATACTTTTTTATATTTATATATCATGTTAAAATGTTTTTATATTGATATATTAAAATTTAATTATTGTCTTTATTGTACTAAATTCAAATTAAATAAATAATGTCAAAATTGACACAAATGTTATTTTAATATAAATGATATTTTATTAAATGATTCAAAATTAAAAAAATATTATATTATGAAAATTGTTTTTTAAATGTTGAAAAATATAATCTATGGTCTATTAATGGACCAATTTATCTTTTATAAATAACTTATTAACCGTAAATAGTAAAAACATTGTTAATGTGGTTAGGGTTAAAGTAGTGTTTTTAGGAATTACATGCGCTTCAGTTAAAATTAGCATCCAACACACATAGAATTTTTATTTGATCAATTAGATGTCATATATAGAATTAGTGGGTATAAATTTTCAAATAATTAAAAAATTAATTTAGTCTTAATGGGTAAATTATCTAGTTTAGAAAATTAGTTACCGTAGTGAAAACCAAAAATAGTAAAAATTGGGTGACCTAGATGTTAAGGAAGAAAATTATAAAAATGAATTTATTTTTGTGTTATGGAGGAATTTATAGTAAAAATAAATCCCCAATAAATTATAATTAAATATCATGGCCACATGAGTTAAGTGAGACCTCCTAATAGTGAATACATTTGAGTATTTACAAGGATGACACTCCTCCTGAATTATAAAAGGGCAATCACTCTCCCCAATTCTTCACACCTCTCAATCTACTTTTATCAACTGAGATAAACCCAAATCACATCAAAAATTATCTATTATCATCCAAAAATCAATATTTTGTGTATAAATTCATCCAAGGAAGGTATTTAGTGAAAAAATGAGGGTACCCAAAGAAGAGGCAACGTTCATCAATGAGCATTTTTGTTTTATATCTTTCTCCACCGCTTAAAATATTTTATATCATTATGATATAATAAAAATAGTATTATATATATACTTAGATAATTTTAGGATAATTATATTAATGAAAACCACAAAAAATTCCATCAAATGGGTTATGAAATCATCATTCGTGTGTACGACGGACTACCGCCATGTGAACCTACGCCTTTCATTTTTTCCCTTAACACCTTTGAAGGATTGTCATGATGTCAGAAAATATATATATATATATGATATATATGATTTATTTATTCTTATTTAATTATTATATAACACATAGTTTCAGCCTTTAAATTGTGTGGGTATATGATAACATCATTCGTTAGTAAGAAAGACTACCACTTTCCGAAGCGATGTGATTCATTCATGCTTTACATGGAATGAATTAAGGAAGATTTAAATAGAAATATGTCACATATATGAAATATAAAGTTATACTATAATTAATATATATATATATATCATTTAATTTTATTTCTTTCAATGAGAAAATTAAACAGAAATGATGTTCATGTGTACTTATGACCTACCATCTCCATGAACAATGTATTTTTTCCCTTCACTAAATATTATGGATAACTATAAATACATATATAATGAATAAATATGATATTTATATCATGTTTATAATTTGTTATATTATTAAATCAAGAATAAATTAAATTAATAAAAATTTTAACAAATCAAAACATTTATGAAAATCAATGTTGTTACTACCTGAAATGTTACATTAACATAGAGTTCTTAATAAAAGAATAAAAAAAGGTCATAAAGAAATATTATATGATAAGATATATAGAAATATGGTTATGTGAAAAATTTATTATAAACTTATATTTTTCAAATAGGACGTTTTAATGAATATTATGAGAGTCAAGACTTAAGGTAAGAGATTTCCATATCACTTTTATTTTCTATGATACAAAAGCCATGATCACCACCTATTTTATTTATGTGGTGTTTTTAATTCCATGAATGTATTTTATAATTTTTATAATAATAATTATTGGTATTTAAAAATCCATTTTAGGATCTCTCTTTCACAAGGTTTTTGGTTCAAACATTACCAAATAATTAAGTGATTTTTTGTCTTAGTTTTGTTTCTTTGATACGTTTGTTATGTTATGCACATATATTCTTTCATGAGGTGTATATACATAAAAATTTTCATGTAATATCATGAATTTATCATCCTAATGATATTTTAGCTTTCTTTTCATTTTCCTATATTAAAGTGGTTTAGAAAACATGTATATTAAAGTAGTAAAGATTTTATGTTACAATCACATCATTTATCAGGATTGTTTATGATCAATTATCCAATGTTGAAGCCTCATGATCTACCATGCAATAGTTTTAAGGAATTTTATTATCATATTTTTATTCAGGATATATTCATATATTTTTACCATTTTCCACTATTTGTTACTGAATATAATTAAAAAAATTATTTTAGGAGAATATGACTTTATTTTTTATTTCAGTCGAAAATACGTTTCCAATAAAAAAAAAATTTCAAAAGAAAATTCAAAAAATTCATATTAAATTCATATGATTTTAAAAAATATATTTTTACCCATTTTTTACCTTTTTTACTATAATGTTTTTAATGGAATATTCAGGTCATTTTCTAAAATAATTCCCTTTTAGATATTACCACAATTATCAAAGGAACCTTTATTTTAATCTGTATAACAAGAAAAAAAATTACTCTGTTAGGACCAATGGTTCATTCAATGATTCCTTTATATGTTTTCAATGTTATATTAAATGAAATTTTTATTCAAAATGTTTTATGTTATAAGTACATTTTTATGTGGATTGGATATTTTCATCAACAAATTTTTTTAATAATATTTCAAAATTATTTTCTATTTAAGACAACATCTGTTGGTGTTACGAATCCATCAAATGGGTTTTGAAATAAGGATAGAATTGATACTATTTTTCTAAATGGATTATGTTTTTATTTCATGATGATTATGAAATCCATGTGTATTATACAGGTTATACCATAATAATGTGTGAATGAAACCTGCTTCTTTTCTGAAGTTATGGTATGGAGAAATGATTTTGAAAAATATCTTTTTTCCACATGTTCTAGTATGATTAAATGATTATGATACCCATTTCATTTATTGGGTTACGATATGATGAATGTTTATGATAATGAGGAACAAAAAAATATGATTGTAATAATGATATTCATGGGACCTATATCTTCGTCCAATGCATTGGGTAATGATTTATATAACATGAGATAGAAAATACTAGAACTAGGAGTGTACTAGGTTAAAAAATTTAGGGTTATAATGGGAAGGGATCTCAGTTTAGTAATATATGATTGTAATGGGATGTGAACCAAGTTTAGTAATTTAGGGTTGGAATGCGTAGTGAACCCATTTCAGTAAAGGAATTTTTCCACTATTATGATCTTGGTAGTGAGACTTTACTAATTTAGAAATGATTTTATTGTTATATGTGTATGCCAAAAATTACATGTATTATGATCTCATCGATCATTTTATTTTATTCACTTATGAGTCATGTCCTATGAACCATAAATCATTATTCAATGAATCATGATTATGACATTTGATATTCTATGTATGATCTTAAAATGTTATGCTCATTTTATCACACCATTATGTTCAAGTTATGCTTATGCATCTTATTTAGTTTCCATTAATGAGCACGTGAGATCATTTTTTCTTATGTTTCCTTTCCCGAGGTTATTAATAAAGGTTTTATTAAGGAGTAATGAATGGGAATATCTTTTTGGGAAACATTGAATATCTTTCTCCACATTAGAAGAGTGTGTTCCATGTTTCCAAAGACAAAAATATATTATGATCCATAGACATGTATATTTGTAATGTATTGAATATTAATCAAAAGAGAAGTAATATCCATTATTGAAAAGACTAGGTCATTATAGTTGTAATAAAATGGATGCTTTATTCAACCTTTAGGTACAAGGATGAGAAAGCATGATTGATATCTCTAGGGATACTTGTAAGGATATGTCTAGGGATGTATCTATGTTAATTTATAAGGATGAGTAAATGTAACACCCTGAAATTTTATGAGAAATATTTTTTTATGCCTTATGTTATACGCAACTCCAAGAGAATCTTTCACTACACACAACACTGGATTGGCTTGCGTTACATGTAAGAGAAACCTTCCTCGATAGCTTACGTTGCAAGCAATGATGAGTTTCACTAAACAATGATATATTATACTATGAACTAGAAGTTTTAAATAGTAATAATGTAATTTTTAATTTTATAACATTATAATTCATCTTACACATTTTATTGAATGAGATATAAAAAAAATCAATTTTTCGGAAAAAGAATTATTTTAAAAAAAAATCAGTTTTTCAGCCTTATGATGGCGCACCCATTTTAAATATAATTTTGGACAAGTTTAAAAGTTCAATTTTAAAAAATAAACTTATTATTCTAAATCAGGATATAAAAATTTACATTGGATAAATTTTTGATACTTTTCTGATAACTTGCATATTATGATGAATAGAAAAAATACGCTACATTTTTCGTAAAAACAAATTTTTTCATCAAGAAAATTTATATGGTTAAATGATAAAATATAATGGTTTCAACATATAAATAGAATATATTTTTACCATTTAATATAATTTATGTCATTACGATTAATTTTACATTTTATTCATAGGTAAAAGCATTTCAATATTTGACAATGTTTTAACTTTTAAAACTCGTTTTCTTAACAACGAGATTAATTTTAAATTAATTACTACAAATTCTATGTATTGATTTTTAAAATATAGATTCCGTATTTGGATTTAGTGGGTCCAAATTATGTTAATATGTAACTTTTATTTTTTTGACATTATGAATAGTAACTACAGTAATTTTTATTTACTACAGTTAAAGGTAAATCAGGTAATTAAGGGTAAATATAAGATTATAAAATTACCCTAACACCTACCAAAATTCTATTGGATAAAAAAAGACGACCCGTATCACCTGATTGTTAGAATAGATTTGTTTCATGGGCTATTGACCATGAAAATGATATAATTATAATTAAAACCAAAGAAAGTGACAACACCCTAACACGTACCAAAATTCTATTGGATAAAAAAAGACGACCTGTATCACCTGATTGTTAGAATAGATTTGTTTCATGGGCTATTGACCATGAAAATGATATAATTATAATTAAAACCAAAGAAAGTGACAACATGTCACTCTCTTATATCTTATAAGTGTAATTATTTTAATTTAGTGATAAACTTCATAAAACTTTGATCATGAAAAGTATCCAGAAATATAATAAAATTTTATAGATCATGTGAAATTATTTATAATTTTTAGGGATTAAATAATTATTATTAATAAAGAAACAATAATGATGTTGAAATTATTTTATTGATTGAAATATCAAATAAATGGTTTTAAAAATATTAAAATAAATATTATATGAACAATTTAATGTGATCTACAAATTTTATAGATGAATATGACATATTATGAATCTATTAAATATTTTGTTTCGAATATATCCTATGTTTGGACTTTATTTAAATTCAAATAAATGAATAGTTTTAAAATTGAACCTATCGTTATTTTATAATAATAACATATTATAAAATTGTTTAAAAATCACAAAAATATTTGAAAATTATAAATTTAAATTTATATGGTCTAAAATATAATAAATTATCCAATTATGGACAATTCACAACACATATTTAATTATTAATAACAATTTAAAATATAGAATATTATTACCAAAAATAAAATTAAATAGATTAAATAAGGAAAAATCAGTTTGATAAGGTTTAAAATAAATTCAAAACATGTCTAAGATTTATTGGTTGATGAGATTAAAACCCTATCTCATATAATATTCCAATTGGGTCATTTTTGGAGGTTTTTATGTGGGGTTGGAATTTATTATAAATTAATATTTCTTATGTTTCCAAAGGTACCCCTCTCATCCCTTATAAAATGGCACCTCCTCCCTCTCATCCTCACACAATTTTGAACCTTCGTGCTCGGCCAAACCCTAAAAATTTCTCTTATCCACTTCCCTAGAAAAATACTTGAGGTCCTGGTCTTCTTCAAAGACCAACTTTAGTGCTCTAAGAGGAGGTTTAGAAGAGGCGCGTCGAAGAATAGGTAATATCCTTTACCGATCCTTTCAAATTTATTTATTCTTATACTTCCTATTCTTTATTGTTTTCATTATAAAGTAATAAAATCAGTATCTCTAATATACTTATATGTTATTATAAATATTAAACAAACCAATTTCACCTTCTATCCATCCTATGGAAAATGAAATCAACACACGTGTGTACGTACGGAATACCGTCTCCCCGTCGTGGTGTAATCCTTTTTCCACCACCACCTTACATGGATGGGTATAATGGTGAAAATAATAACTATATATGATTATTGTAAGAAGATACTAATTCTGATATATTTTATCATCCACTCCAAGACCATTCAATAATTATTGGAACAATATCGTCGCTCGTGCGTACGAACGGATTATCGTCTCCACGATGCGATGTGATTATTTCTACCTGATCTTCATTAAAAAATGATTATATAAAATAATTGAATGTATAAATCTGATATATATTATACTACTACCATTCTGTAAATGATTTAGCTATAACCTAAAAATAGGAATAAGAATTTATTCGACAAAACACACATAAAAACATAAAGAAATGAACACCTGAATAACAAGTAGAAATGAAATATTACTAATGAGAAGATAAGAAGATTAATATATATAATATCATAACAATGAATATGATTATGGAATAAGTCAATGAAATTATTTAAATCATTATATAAGAGGTTTGTATACGTACAATGCATATCAGACCTAAGGTAAGGGAAAATCTCGCAATCTAATTTTTATCCGAGATTTTTATACATCAAAATTTAATGGGGGCTTATTTATCATCCACATCCATGTTTCCTCAATATGTAATATTATTTGTTTCCTCCTACAATTTTTTAAATCCAATTTTACCTATTGTTGAATTTTTAGAAAAAGATATGAAAGGAATATTTTGTTATTTTCAATACGAGATACTTTTTGACTTTTACGGCCAAAGTACGAGAATAATGTTTTTTAACTTATACGGCATGAATGTATTATTTACATGAATCTTACATTAAATGTTTTCATGTTTATTTTCAAATAACTTCTTTTAGTGACATGTTGAGAAAGGAAAAATCTTTTTGAAGTAGAAAAGATATTTTCCTCAAGAATAGAGTTCAAGTGTTTTATCAAAATTATTTTCCATATAAGATAATATATGGTTATGTTTCTATCCATATTATTACATTGATTTGATTATGTTATGATGAAATTATTTTTTTATGAAGTTCTTTTTATGTTATGATGGCATGATATTAAATAATCCCATTTTTGTTACATGGGTTATGCTATGATGTATGATTTATTATTTTTTGGAACACATAATAATGGTTTCATTATGAGATAGGTCTGACCTATATCTCCCTCCAATGCATTGGGTAAAGATTTATATCTCATGAGATAGATATGGCGAGAATGGAAAGTTAATCTGGTTCAGTGATACAAGACTGGAATGAGGAGTGAACTCGGTTCAGTAATGGACTTTGTCAGCTATGATGGTCTTGGAAAAGAGTCTTGAATAATATGAAACGATTTTCCATTATTATGTGTGTATGACACAAAGTTTCATGTCTTATGTTATGAATATTGGGATTTCATTTCACTACTATGAATTATCCCATGTCATGATATTATGATCTCTTTTCTAGGATAAGATTCTCAAAATGTTATGTTCTTATGAATATGATATGATTGATATTTCATTTGATTGACCTTACTGATAATTTGAGCTCACATTTTGTATGTTTTATTTTCCTCTGGTCAGGAAGAACGATATTAAGTAGGATATTCCCAAAAGGGACTCTAGATATGATGAAATAAATGGGAGACAATGATGTTGAATTATGAACTAGATGATTCCCAGTTTCTAAAGACACTATACCTATAAGGTCCAATAATGGTTCTGTTATATGTTGTAATAAGTATGCTTCAATTCTGAAGTAATGAAAATATATGTAAATTATAGGTTGTTATAGTTGGTATTAGAGGAAAGGTATGTCAACCTTTGGAAACTAAGATGTGAAAGCCTTAGTAAGAACCCTAAGGATATATCTAAGCATAGAACACAATATTAGATTTTTAGAAATGGCCATGAATAACCTATGATAAGACTTAATGTGTGAAATTTTATTCATGATTATATAGTTTTACTATTTTGATTAGTGTTTCTCACACTATGATTCTTGGTTTTAGTCAACGGCTGGAACCCGAAGGAACCATGTTAATGCTGAATGCGACAGAAAATGCAATTATTGTCCCCCTGAGAAACCAAATGTTATGGGAGATGGAATGAAAAATCATGTACCTATTCTCACAAAAAATTCTCAAGCTATGAATCAGGAAGGACTCACAAACAAGAAAAGGAAGAAGCCACACTCTGTTGAATCCTTCATGAGGCAGCACCCACCTTCATTCAGTGGGTCTTCTGATCCCTTAGTTGCTGAACAATGGATTATTACCACTGATAAGATATTTTAAGTTCTACAATGTTCTGAACATGATAAAGTCATCTTAGTAGTACATCCTTTGGAAGGTGAAGCAGATCAATGGACGAATCTTATCAATAATACGAGGCAAAGAGACGAAATTGAGTCCATGGAATGGGACAAGTTAAAGAACTTATTTTTCAATAAGTACATCCCTCGTATTCTTCAAACAAAGATGGATAACGAGTTTTTTAAACTGAAGCAAAAGGATGATGAATCTATTGGTACCTACGAAGAAAATTTTACAAGACTTTCAATGTACACTTCTGGGATTATTATCCAACCTAAGAGTAAGATCGATCAATTTTTTAGTGGATTAAAACAAAGTCTCCAAAGGGAATTAGCTATAAGGGACTTCAATAGCTATGTGGAAATTGTTCGATGTGATCTTAAGATTGAGATGGAGATTGGAGTTACCCATCAGCCATATGTGTTTGATAAGAAGAGGAAAATGGAATTCAAAGGAAAATATAAAGACCAAACGGAAAATAAGATGAGTTTTCCCTTATGGTCAAAGTGTGGAAAGAAACATGGAGGGAATTGTGTTAAAGGGACAAGTAAATGATTTAAGTGTGGAAAAGATGTTCATCGGGAAATTGATTTCCACAGTGATGGGAAGAAGAAGTTTAATGATACGAACAAAGAAAAGGCTACCCAGAATGCACCTCCTACACTTCAATGTCACAAGTGAAAGGAAATGGGGAATTATGCAAATCAGTGCCCTAATCCAAGGGTTTTTGAGGATGATAGAAGTCAATAAACTCTTAAGGCCAAAGATAATGGAAATTCTCATGCAATTTCTATCGGCGATGTGGAGTACGATAACGAAGTGGTGAAAGGTACACTTACCATCCACTCTAAAGTAGAAAATGTTTTATTTGATTCTGGATCCACCCACTCTTTTATTTCTGAAGATTTTCTAGGGGTATCGCCATACTAACTCATCAATTAGCTGTTGAGTTAGCTATGGCAACTCTGAATGGAACAACAGTTACATCAAAAGTTTATAATTCTTCTCCAATTGAAATTTGTGGGAAATTTCTTCCTGTAAATCTTGTGATCCTTCATAGATTGTAATTTTATGTGATTCTTGGCATGGATTGGCTTTCCGTATATGAAGCTCCTATCATTTTCCAAAGAAGGGAAGTCACATTTCATATTCCTGATCAATCTGTGATCATATATCAATGCAAAGATGAATATAACCTTCCAGTAGAAATTTCTTCCATCTTATGGGTCTTGATTCCAATAAATGAAGGTTATTTATCTCAAATGGTTGCATAGAAACATACAATTAAGAATATGACATTTTTACGAGAGTTTGATGATGTATTTCCAAAAACAATTCCAGGTCTTCCACCAAATCCTGAAGTTGATTTTTCAATAGAACTCATATCGGGTGCTATGCCCATTTCAAATACACCTTATATAATGGACCCAATTGATTTGAAGGAATTGAAAAAGCAACTCCAAGATAATCTTGATAAGGGATTCATATTCCCTAGTGCATCACCTTCGGGAGCACCTGTTCTGTTTGTTATGAAGAAAGATGGATCAATGAGACTCTACATTGATTATCGAGAACTTAACAAGATCACTATCAAGAAAAAATATCCTCTCCCACGCATTGATGACTCATTTGACCAACAACGAGGAGCTCAATACTTTTCCAAGATTGATCTTTGTTGAGGGTATCATCAATTAAGGGTCAAAAGTGATGATATACCAAAGAAGACTGTTAGGACCAATAGGGGCCTATATACCCTGAGAGGGGGGGGGGTGAATCAGGGTATGGATATTATTTTTCAAAGTTCTTCCTGCCCCACTAGATCTTGACCTCTTTGTTACAAGGGTCACTTTGTTTTCACTTGTGTGGTTACTGTGATCACTTGTCTCCTTTACCTGATGATGATGCTTTGAATGCAATGCATGGAAGTAAGCAGGCAGACACATAGATTTTTACTTGGTTCGCCGCTATGGGCTACGTCCAAGGAGCATACGTCAACAAGTTGCCGGTTCGTACCAAATTCCACTAGACTTCACTATCTATGGATTACAATGTTCGGGCTAGATCACTTCTATGCCCAGGCTCACTGCCTTTACAATGTTTAGGGTTAGCTCACTGCTTTCCCAAGGGTCACTCCCTGTTTCTCTCTCTCTGGCTCACTGCCGGTGGAGAGGATCACCTTCTTCCTCTTCCTAAGCTCACTGTTCTTGGAAGGAATCCACTCACAGTTTGTAGACCTGTAGGTCTCTTCATTTTCATGAATGAATGCATCTTTCTCTGTGTGTAGATGCACTTTTGACCTAAAACATTCAACCGAAGATGAATATCTCTTTGCACCGAAGGTATCAGGCAAACGTCCAGCTTCCACGCAGTCCGAAAAACACAGCTGGAACAAACCTTACTTGGCGCACAAATCTACCTCGACGAGCAAGTATCGGCGCCCAAGTCACAACAGGCGCGCAAGTCCTCCTCTAACACTTGCGCGACACAAGCTTCCTCAACTCCAAACTTGCGCGACTCACTTACTTTTACGCCCAAACCAATATTTGCGCGCAAGTTATAACACCAGCGCACAACTTCTACTACTGGCGCGCAACTCCACCTGCGCGACCCACACTCACCACTTGCGCGACCACCACACCTGTGCGACGGGAGCTGTTATTTCTCAAAGAGTTGAACTCCAGTACAGAATGAGGAGGGGTGGTCCAGTATTTATAGGCAATCTGACCACCCTTTGCGACGACACGCAAGTCACCTGCGTGGCCCAGTTTCAGCGCTCAAGTCTTCTGTCCTTTTGGACACTTGCGCGACCAACTCCCAAACTTGCACGAACCTATTTAATTAGCCATATTCTGATCTTCTGATCTTGAAAAACATATGGCGCACAAGTTTCTTATTCTCCAAGTCCGCGGTGTGCAAGCCCCTTTTCCAAAAACACTTTTCATCATTTGCCGATTTTCAAGCCCTAAAACTTGGCAAACACTGGAAAACGGCGCCACCTTGTATCTGTTCTTTTGTCTCGCCTCCAGATCATCCATTCATTTTATCGACGTTCTTGAATCAAACATGGATCGTTGACCTCAGCTCTTGAACTTGACATTCCACCATGAAATCCTCTTTGTGAACAAAGTTGTATGTCATCGTTTTGCTTTGTCAACAATCACAACTCAGATGTCCACTTTGTCAACAAACACAATCACCTCAAAAATTCTTCAATGATACCTTGAGGGATTTTTGCCCAACAAAGACTTTCAGTACATGGTATGGACACTATGAATTTATAGTGATTCCATTTGGTCTTACTAATTCCCTTACTATCTTCATGGATCTAATGAATAGAGATTTAGATAATATCTTGATTAGTTTATGGTAGTGTTTATAGATTATATTCTTATCTATTCAAAGAGCAAGCAAGAACATGAATATCACTTGAGAATTGTATTAAAGACCCTAAGAAAATAGAATCATTATGCCAAATTTTCCAAGTGTGAGTTTTGGCTTCAAAAAGTTCCCTTTTGGGTCACAAAATCTCAAAAGAGGGGATATATGTGGATCCAGCAAAAATAGAGGTTATCGAATGATGGTTTAGACCAACAATAGTAACTAAGATCCAATGTTTTCTTGGTTTGGACGGATATTATTAACATTTTGAGAAATATTTTTTATAATTATCTAATCCACTCACCAGATTGACTCGAAAAGTAGTTAAGTTCGTTTGGACGGAGGAGTGTGAACAGAATTTCAAGGAGTTAAATAGAAGGTTATCCAGTGCACCTGTGCTCACACTGCCTTGTAGTGGAGAAAGGTTTGTGATCTAAAGTGATGAATCCAATAAGGTATTGGGGTGTGTTCTCATGAAAAATGATATGGTGATAGCTTATGCCCCACGACAGTTGAAAATCCATGAGAAAAATTACCCAACTCATGATTTAGAGTTAGCTGCGGTAATCTTTGCATTAAATATTTGGAGGCATTATCTTTATGGTGAAATATTTGATATTTATATTGATCATAAAATTTTAAAGTATATTTTCACAGAAAAGTAGATGAATATGCACCAAATAAGATGGTTGGAGCTGATTAAGGATTATGACTGCTCAATTCATTATCACCCTGTGAAAGTAAACAAGGTGGAAGACGCATTAAGATGATATGGCCATTCTAACTTATACATGATGAGGATCACAATAGATCCAATATTTATGGATTTACAAAGGATGAATCTTGGAATTATAATGGAATGGGGAAAATCCTATCTTTCTCAAATGAATGTTCAACCATTTATACATGTGAAGATTAAAGAGGCATAGAAAGAAGATGTAGAGTTACAAAAGAAGGTGAGAAATTTTCCTGAATTCCACATTGATTGTGATGAAATAATAACGTTCAGGAATCAGTTTTGTGTTCCTACCATCCTAGAATTAAAGAAGGGAATATTGGATGAGGCTCATAGTTCTTCATTATCTATTCACCCTGGAAGCATGAAGATGTATAGGGACCTGAAAGAGTACTTCTGGTGGGATGCCATGGAAAGAGATGTTGTTGAATATGTCTCTTGATGCTTGGTTTGTTATAAAGTTAAAGCTAAGAGATAGAATTCTAAAGGGGTGTAACAACCATTACCCATACCAGAATGGAAATGGGAAAACATCACTATGGAAATTTTCATCGTACTTCCCAAAACATCCAAAGGCAATAATGCTATCTAGGTTATAGTTGATCGTCTTATGAAGTCGACACACTTCATTTCTATTAGAGGGGATTTCTCTCTTGATCATCTTTCTAGGATATATGAAAATGAGGTGGTAAGATTGCATGAAGTACCACTTTCCATTATATATGTTCGGGATCCGAGGTTTACCTTGATGTTTTGGAGAACTCTTTAGCATAATCTAGATACAGTGTTGAGTTTCAGCACTGATTATCATCCTCAGATAGACGATCAGTTTGAGAGGATAATTCAAACTCTAGAAGACATGTTGAGAGCTTACTCTATGGATTTAAATGGTGGTTGGGATCAACACCTACCATTGGTGGAATTTTCTTATAATAATAGATTTTACTATAGTATTCAGATGGCTCTTTATAAAGCTCACTATGGAAAGAAATGCAGAACTCCAACTTGCTGGGATGAAGATGGGGAAAGAAAAATATTAAGACCTGATCTTGTTGATGAGATGGCAGAAAATGTCATATCTATTCAACAACACAAAAGGGAAGCTCAGAGTCGATGAAAAAGTTATGCCGACAACTGAAGAAAAGACCTAGAGTTTGAAGTGGGTGATAAAGTGTTCTTATGAATATCTCATTGGAAGAGAGTAATGAGATTTGGAATGAAGGGAAAGCTAAGCCCTATGTATATCAGTCATTTAGAAATACTAGATCATGTTGGGAAGGTAGCTTACCGATTGGCACATCAATTAAATCTCTCTCATGTTTATGATGTGTTCCATGTATCTCTCCTGAGAAAATACATACCCAATCCTTCACATGTACTAAGCTCATAAGTTGTCCCACTAGAGAAAGATCATTCTTATGAAGAACATCTGATAGAGATTATAGATCGTCGCAAAAATTTTCTACGAAACAAGACCAATCTATTGGTTAATGTTTTATGGAGGAACCACCAATTAAAATTATCTACATGGGAATTTGAGGATATAATGTGGGATAGGTATCCTCATCTGTTTATTACGAAATGACAAATTTCAAGGGAAAAATTCATTTTAAGCGGGGAAGAATGTAACACGCCGAGATTTTATGAGAAATAATTTTTTTATGTCTAATGTTATACGCAATAACAATAGAATATTTCACTACACACAATACTGTCTTGGCTTGTGTTACAGGCAAGAGCAACCTTCCTTGATAGCTTGCATTGCACGCAATGCCAAGTTTCACTAAACAATGATATATTATACTATGAACTAGCTGTTATGAATAGTAGTAATAGAATTTTTAATTTTATAACATTATAATTCATCTTACACATTTTCTAGAATGAGATATGAAAACAAAATCAATTTTTTGGAGAAAAGAAGTATTTTAAAAAAAATGCATTTTACCGCCTTTTGATGGAACATCCACTTTAAATATAAGTTTTGAAGTTTATAAGTTAAATTTTACAAAATAATCCTCTTCTTCTGAATCAAAATATAAAAATTTACATTGGATGAATTTTTGATACTTTTCTAATAACTTTCATATTTTGATGAAAAGTAAAAATATGCTAAATTTGTCTTAAAAACAAATTTTTTCATCAAGATAATTTATATGGTTAAATGATAAAATTTAATGGGTTTAACGTATAAATAGAATATATTTTTACCATTTAATATAATTTATGCCATTACCATTAATTTTACATTTAATTCATAGTTAAAAAAATTTCAGTCTTTGACAATGTTTTAACTTTTAAAACCCATTTTCTTAACAACGAGATTAATTTTAAATTAATTACAAAAAATTCTTTGTTTCAAATTTTGAAAAAAGGATTCCATATTTGGATTTAGTGGGTATATATTTTTTAATAGGTTACTTTTATTTTTTTCACATTACGAATAGTAACTACGGTAATTCTTATTTACTATAGTTAAAGGTAAATCTGGTAATTAAGGGTAAGAATAAGATTATAAAATTACCCTAAAACCTTCCAAAATTCTATTGGACGTATAAAGGTCAACCCATATCACCTAAGGGTCATAATAGATTCGTTTCATTTAATATTGGCCATGAAAATGATATAATTTTAATTAAAACCAATGAAAGTGACAACATGTCAGTCTTTTATATCTTATAAGTCTAATAATTTTAATTTAGTGATAAATTCATAAAACGTAGAACATGAATAGTCTCCTGAAATCTAATAACAATATCTACATCATGTTTATTTATTTAAATTTTTTAGGGATTAAATAATTATCATTAATAAAGACACAATAGTGATGTTGAAATTATTTTATTGATTGAAATATCAAATAAATGGTTTTAAAAATATCGACATAAATATTATATAAACTATTTAATGTGAAAGACGAATTTTCTAGATGAATATGATATATTAGGAATTTATTAAATATTTTATTTCTAATATATCCTCTGTGTGTATTTTATTTAAATTCTAATAAATGAATAGTGTCAAAATTGACACTATTGTTATTTTATAAAAATAATATATTATAAAATTCTTTAAAAATCACAAAAATATTTAAAAATTTTAAATTTAAATTTATATGGTCTAAAATTTCATAAAGTATCCAATTATTGACAATTCACAACACATAAGTTATTATTTATAACAGTTTAAAATTTAGAATATTATTACCACAAATAAAATTAAATAGATTAGATAAGGAAAAATCAATTTGATAAGGTTTAAAATAAATTCACAACATGTCTAAATTAAATTGGTTTATGAGATTACAACCCTATCTCATCTCATATTCTAATTGAGTGATTTTTGGAGGTTTTTATGTGGGGTTGGAATTTATTATAAATCAATATTTCTTATGTTTCCAAAGGTGCCCCTCTCCTCCCGTATGAAAGGGAACCTCCTCCCTCTCCTCCTCACACCATTTTGAGCCTTCAAGCTCGACCAACCCCTGAAAATTTCTCTTCTCAACTTCCATAGAAACACACTAGAGGTCCTGGTATTCTTCAAAGACCAACTTTAGTGCCCTAAGAGGAGGTTTAGAAGAGGCGTGTCAAAGAAGAGGTAATATCCTTTACCGATCCTTTCAAATTTATTTCTTCTTCTACTTCCTCTTATTTATTGGTTTCATTAAAAAGTAATAACATCAGTATCACTCATATACTGATATGTTATTATAAATATTAAACAAACACATTTAACCTTTTATCCATCCTATAGAAAATGAAATCACCACGCGTGTGTACGTACGTAATACCGTCTCCACACCGTGGTGTAATCTATTTTCCACCACCACCTTAATTGGTTAGGTACAATGGTGTAAATAATAACTATATATGATTATTATAACATGGTACTAATTATGAGATATTCTATCATCCACTCCAAGACCATTCAATAATTATGGGAATGATATTGTCGCTCGAGCGTACGTACGTCTTAACATCTCCACGATGCGATGTGATTCGTTCTACATGATCTTCATTAAACCATTATTATATAAACGAATTGAATTTATAAATATGATATATATTATACTACTAATATTCAATAAATTATGTATTTATAACCTAAAAATAGGAATAAGAATTTATTCGACAAAACACGCATAAGAACATAAAGCATTGAACACCCGAATAACAAGTAGCAATGAAATATTACTAATGAGAAGATCATAATATAACCATATATGATATAATAATAATGAATATGATTCTGGAATAAGTCAATGACATTATTTAAATCATTATACAGGAGGTT
Organism: Viscum album; assembly: GCA_963277665.1. Taxonomy (NCBI): domain Eukaryota; kingdom Viridiplantae; phylum Streptophyta; class Magnoliopsida; order Santalales; family Viscaceae; genus Viscum; species Viscum album. The sequence continues at coordinate 1,221,063,136 of OY728155.1, read as the reverse complement.
CGGATACGTACAAAGTATATCAGACCTAAAGTAAGGGACAATCTCACAATCTCATTTTTATATGTTAGGTCCACAAGGCTGAATACCCTGAGGGGGGGGGGTGAATCAGGGTATGACTAATTTAAAATTAAAGCCCGTTCTAATCTTGTTTAGCTATTGAGAAAAACAATCTTCTCTCTCTTTCTTATTGCACAATATAAACATAAATTAAATCAAGAACATGACATAACAATTTTACATGGTTCACCGCTAAGGGCTACACCCAATGAGCATACGCCGACAGGTTGCCGGTCGTACCCAATTCCACTAAACATCACTAGCTATGGATTACAAGGTTCAGGCTAGATCACTTCTACACCGAGGCTCACTACCTTTACAATGTTTAGGGTCAGATCACTGCTTTCCCAAGGGTCACTCCCTATTTCTCTCTCTCTGGCTCACTATCGGTGGAGAGGATCACCTTCTTTCTCTTACTTTGCTCACTGCTCTGGAAGGAATCCACTCATAGTTTATATAACTGTAGGTCTCTTCATTTTCATGAAGGATTGCATCTTCCTCTGTATGTAGATGCTCTGTTGAAGCTCAAATTTCACCCGTAGATGAATCTCACTTTGCACCGAACGTATCGGGCAATCTTCCAGCTTCCACGTGGCCCAAAAATATGGTTGTGGAATCAACCTTACTTGGCGCGCAAGTCTAAGACGACGCACAAGTATCGGCCCACAAGTCACAAATGTTGCACAAGTCTTCCTCAACCACTTGCGCGACACAAACTTCTGCAACTCCAAACCTGCGTGACTCACTTCCTTCCTTGCCTAAACCACCTCAGGCATGCAACTAACACTTAGCGCGCAACTTCTAACACTGGTGTGAAAGTCCCACTTGCACGACACACCACCACTTGCACTACTTCCATACCTGCGCGACGGGAGCTCAGATTTCTCAAAGTGTTGAACTTTGTTGAAGAATGAGGAGGGGTGGTCCAGTATTTATAGGCAAATTGACCACCCGGCAGGATGGCGCGCAAGTCAACCCTCGGCGCACAAGTCTCGGCGTGCAGGTCTCTTCCCCTGCAAGTCACTTGCACGACCCACTTACAAACTTTCATGAAAATATGTTTTAGATTTTGATAAAATAGTGCTTGTTTTGGATAAATAAATAATTTATTTGGATAAAGTAAATTGGATAATATCGATGACCTCAAAACTGATAAAGGGTTTATTGAAAAATTAGTTTATGATATCATTGATGTTGTTTAAAAAATTAATGGATCTATGTAATATCTTCAATAACTTTTGGTCTTATTCAAGGAATGAGTAAGAATGCTTATTTTCATTGAGGTTCTATGGTAATTCGGGTTATTAACATTTCTAGAGAGTATACATGATGAATGTATTCAAATGTTAGGTATATTACAATCAAAATATAATTTATGATATATTTGTAATTAGTGTTATGTTGATTTTGAGAAATTTAGTTACCTTCTTCCTCAAATTCTTAATTTTTATCTTTTAAAATGGTCATGTGGTTGACCATTTATGAAATAGTTTATATTGAAATTGGAATGAGGTTTTATATATTAATGTATTAATTTACCATATGAATATTTATGAATATTGAATAACTTTGGAAAACCATTTGTTTGTGATAACAACTAATGATAGATAGAATGACTTATCATTGTATTTGTGGGTCTTTTGATCCATTGGTTCTTCACAAAAAAATAACCTTTATTTATTAGAGTAAGAGATAAAGTAAAAATTAATCAAGGTAAAACCTATAGATGAGATTGTACTGATGAAGTGTAATAAAGTAAAATTATTTATAACTTCATCAAAAAATTATTCAACTTTAGTAAAGGGATCTTGAAATAAAATATTGTCCTGTAATTATCATTTTTTATGATATCAATGAAATTATCACGACTATTTTGGGTTAAAGTTTTATGGTTAGTATACTTATCTAGATCACACTCTTTATTGTGGGTTTAAGCCTAGTTATGAGTTATGAGTTACTTTGGGTTGCCGTTATGTTTTCAACATTAACTTTTTAAATGAAGCTTCAATATTCATTTTTATGATGTGGGTTTCTATGAAAGTAACTTTCAAGTATTAAATATTTTATGACATAGATGAATTTTTAGGGTGAAATTCATTTAAAGGTTGGGGGTATAATATAACACCTATATTTTTTATGAATTATTATTTTCAAAAAAATTAAAATTCTCTCACAACTTGCACCGCCTGATACACCATGTTTAGATTTGTTTTTACATAACACTATGTTAATCATGAGATAAAAACAACACTGATCTTAGCTTGAAGTACACAAAACACTATGTTTTTATTGTTTTATACACAATACTCAATTCCTTCCATCGATTTCATTACACACATGACTGAGTTTTAACAAAATACAATATACTATCAATATAGTTATTTAATATTATATTTATTACCTAGCCATTGGAATGGGAGGAATAAACTGGATTAGCTAACTTTTGAAAATATATATTTATATCAAGTTTATTATTTATATATTTATTAGAAATAAAATAATAATCATTTAAAATAAAATGAAATGATTTTTAAAGACTATTTCTTTTCTAAAAGAAGGTTTAATCATGTTTGGTGTGTTTAACATAAAATTACAATTTTCCAGTTTTAGAAATATTATTTGAAAATATAAAATTCCTTTTTTAAATTTAAATATCAAAATTATCTTAGGTTGAATTTAGATATTTTTAATGAGAAATTTCATTTTATGATGAATAATGAAAAACTAAATTATAATTGAAAACTTCTTTTTCGTTTAAAATATTTATCATGTTAATCAATATTAATAATTTATTTAAAAGATGAAATAATTTTATTATAAATATATTAATCTAATTTATGTCACTACGATTATATTATAATTGAATTAGGATCTAAAAACATTGTAAACTTTTGAAATTTTCAATTTGGAAACTTGTTTTCTTATCACGTATGCAGGATAAAATTTTAAATTAAATTCTTCCACTTAAGCGAATTGAATTTTTAAAAATGGATTCCATATTTAAGATCATAATAATTTATAATTTATAATAAAGTGAAATTAATTTTTGACCAAATTCATTAGTGAAAATAAATAAAATTAATTATAATGATTAAGGTAAAATGAGTCTACATAAAGCTTAAACTAAGAATATAAGGGGTAAAATGACCTAAAGACTTATCCAAAACCCATTTTATCAACATATTTATATCCTTAAAACTTTATAATAATCTATTATTGAGTTATTGATATACTATTTGATGAAAGTGACCAATATAATAAGTTAATTAAAGAAAAAGACGAAAAAAGATACCTTCCTTGCCTTTAATATTTAAAATGATTTGGGATAGAGAAAAACATCACGTGTTCAGTTATAAAAATTATTTTTAAATTTAAATGATTTTAATTTATTATGATATTTTATTTTAATTATTTTATATTAAATAATTACATTGAGTTCTTAAGAAACACTAATGCTGGAATTATTTTTTTAATAATTAACTAAAATAAATGAAACTAAAATTATTATCAGAGAAGATAATTGATTAAATTGTTGTTTTCCATTAATATATTATATGAATATATCATGTTAAAAAGGTTTGAAATTAAAAGATTCAAACTCCATTTCTTTATTGATTTTTTTAAAACTCATGTGAAATAAATAATGTCAAAATTAAAATTAATAGTATTTTATAATAAATGATATTTTATTAAATGATTTAAAATTTTACAAAATAATATTTTAATATTTGTGATTTTAAAATGTTAATTAATATAACATATGATCAATTCATGGATAAAAATTTATTTTTGAATGAATATATTGACCATTAAATAGTAAAAACATTGTTATCTTGGTTAGTGTTAAAACATTGTTTTTTTGCATCACAAAAGATTATGTTAAATTTATTTTATAACACACTTTAATTTTATATTTTATAAATTAGATATCATATTAAAAATAAGTGGGAATACATTTTCTAACAATCCTCACTTTATCTATTTTTGATGGATAAATTACCATGGTCCAAAATTAGTTACCGATGTGAAAACATAAAATGGAAAAAATAGAGAAACATAGAATTTAAGGAATAAAAATATAAAAAAGAACTTATTATTGTATCATAGATGTTTTTATCTACCAAATTAATCCTATCATCTATAATCATAATTTTTTTTCCACATTAGGTAAAAGAGACCTTCAAATAGTGAATAATTTTGAGTATTTGCATGGATTCCACTCCTCCTCTACTATAAAAAAGCACTAACTCTCCCATACTTCACATATATAAAGTATTTTGGAATGGTAAATATCTTCCAAAATTACATAAAAACGTTATTAAACTCATCCTATAAGCATTATTTTTTTTCATAAATCAATTCTTGGGATGGATTTAGTGAAAACCTACGGAGGACACCTTAATAAGAGGTAAAATTCATAAATGATCATTTTTATTGTATATATTCCCCATCCCTTCAATTACATACACATATATATTTATTATAAAATACAATAAGTTTCATTTATATATTTATATGTTTTAATTATTAGTTTATGACCAAAAACCACTCACACTTACATAAAATGGGTTATAAAATCATCGTTCATGTGTACGACAGACTACCGCCTCGTGAACTGATGTCATTCGTTTTTCTATTACCACTTCTTAAGGTTGGGAATAATGACAGAAATATTATTTTTATATGATATATATGGTATTTATGATTTATTTATGCTTATGTATTTATATATAACCCATACCCTCATTATTTCCATTTTGTGGGAATATGAAAATGTCATTGGTGAGTACGGTGGACTACAGCCTCACAAAGTGATGTGATTAATTCACGCTTTATATGGAATGTACTAAGGATTATTTTAATTGAAATATGTGATATATATGACATATAAAATTATAATTTAATGATAATATATATATATATATCGTTTAATTTTTTTCCTTTCAATAGGACAAGAAAATGGAAACAATGTTCATGTATACGTATGACATATCATCTCCATGAATGATGTATTTATTTTCCTATATATAAGTCATATGGATTATTATAAAAAAAACTATAATGAATATATATGATATTAATATCATGGTTATAATTTATTATCATATGAAATCATGATTAAAGTAAGATAACAAAAATATAACAAATCAAAACATTTATGAAAAACAAAGCTGTTATTACCCCAAATGTAACTTTAACATCTAATTTTTAATAAATGGGTAATAAAAGGTTTTAAATAAAAAATATATTATATGATATATAGTAATATGGTTATGTAACCGATTTATAATAAACATATATAAATTATAAAGGAATGTTTTGCGAGTATGACAAGAGTTAAGAGTTCAGGTAAGGGATTTATGTCTCACTCTTATTTTTTGTAATTCATAAGCCATGTTCACCACATATTTATTTTATATGGGGTTTATAATTACAATTATTTTATATTATTATTATAATAATAATAATTATTGGTATTTATATATCTATTGAAGGATATATCTTTCATGGGTTTTATGGTTAAAACATTTCCAAATAAGTAAAGTATTTTTTATCTCACTTTCCTTATTTGAGATGTAAGTTATGTGATTCACCTATATTAATTCATGAGGCATGTATAAAAACCTATTTTAATTTAATATCATGAATTTATTCATATTAATGATATTTTAAGTTTTATTTTCTACTATTCATTCACTGGGTTTATGATTCTTGGTTAGAAAAGTGGCAATGTTTTAATGTTACAGTCTCATTATTTATCAGGATTACTTATAATAAAGTATCCAATGTTGAAATATCATGATATAAATATCAATAATTTTCATGAATTTTATTCTACTCTAATTATTCTTGATATATTAAATTAATTCTACCATTTTTTACTCTTTGGTACTTAAGATAATTAAGAAAATGTTTTTAAGAAATGCCATCTTTATTTCTCTCTTTGGTGGAAAATCTGTTATACTTCAAATACATGTATTAAAAAAAGTTTTATTACTATATTATTATTTTTAAAAATACATTTAAACCAATGTTTTACTATTTTAATTTTTTAAATGAATATTCATGTTGTTTTCCAAAACAATGTCGGTTTTTCTTTTACCAAAAATTTGAAAGGTACCTTCATTTTAATGTATAAAACATGAACAAAATTTCACGATGTTACGACAAATATTTTCTTAAAATATTACTTAATAATTTTCAAGGTTATATTCAAAGGAAAATCTTTTCAAAAAAGTTTTATGTTTTAATTTTTTTTTTCAATTTATAATGTTTATTTTCCTCAAGAAATGTTTTATAAGATCTTTTAAAATAATTTTCCATATAAGATGACATACACTGGTGATACCTATGCCTTATTGAGGATATGATCCAAGGATACCATTCATATTATTAATATGAATTGTTTATGTTTTTATTTCACAATGTTTCATAAAACAACTTCTCTTCCATATGTTATACTATGCTAAAATATTATAAATCAGGCTTTTTTTCATAGGTTATGCTGTGATGAAATTTTTATGAAACCTACATCATTACAAAAGGTTATGATATGATGAAATGTTCATGATAAAAATTTAATTTCATGGGTAATGACATTATGAATTTTTATTATCTTGTATAACACATAAATATAGTTTTCATTATGAGATTCGTGGGACCTTTATCTCTATCCAATGTATTGGGTAAACAGATATATCGAAAGAGATATACATGGATGGAATGAGGGGTGAGATCAATTATGTAAGACAGGTCTGGAACGTAAAGTGAAATCAGTTCAATAAGACAGGACTAGAACGGGAAGTGAATCTAGTTCAGTAATATAGGGTTGGAATGGGTAGGGAACCTAGTTCAACAATGGACATTGTATGTTAGGATGGTCTTGGAATTCAACCCTAGATAATAATGAAATGATTTTTTATGCTTATGAGTATGATAAAAATTCCATTTCTTCTGCTATCAGGACTCATGATATTTTATTACCTTATGAATCATGTCTTATGACCTTCCAATATATATTCCATGAATCATGGTTATGATATTTAATATACAGGGTATGATATTTTAATTTCATCCTCCCTTTATCATACCAAAATATTCATATTATGATTACATATCTTATTTATTTACCATTAATGAGAATCTGATCTCACCCTTTCTAATGTTTCCTTTCCCCAGACAACAAATAATTTTATTATAAGGAGTAATAAATGGGAATATCTTTGTGCGGAATAATGAAGATATTTCAATAAATTAGGAGATTTTGTTCTATGTTTTTGAATACACTGCACTATTATTATCCTTGGGCATGGAATTTTTTAATGTATTGAATACTAATATAAATAGATGAAATATCCTTGTATGGAAAGACTAGGTTTTTATTGTAATTAATAAATTCAACTTGATAATTTAAGAGTTTTTTGGATCCTCCAAAAAACATGAGGACTCATGTCAAGGGGTTTTCTTAAAAATAACCATTGATTTTTCTATATTTTCTCAACACTTACTATGACATCTTATATGATTCATCAAAAATGTCTCCAAAATTTATCTTTACATTTTTCTTGTTTTAATAATTACCTATTTACCTCCACTATTGATTTATATTTAATATATTACATTATTTATATGTGAATTGTCCCACACTTTTTTCCTTTTATTCATGTTCATTATTACTCACTATCTCTCTCACCCCCTTTATCTCATTATGATATACACCATTTTTGTTATTTATATATCATTTCCATTTAATTTTTACTAGATGTTCATTAATTTATGGTTCTTATCCTATTATTTTTTAATTTAAATTTCATTATTCTCAAGCAAGAAACATACCCATTTTTTTCTCCCTCTCATAAATTATTTATAGATTTTCTATATATCTATATTATTCTATTGATTACAAATTTTATTTTATTATTTTTTTATTTTCACCATAAAATAAACAATTTTTAATGAATTTTATTCATATTTTCAGTATCCACATGACTCATTGTTTGAATGCGCCTTATATAATTATGATCTAACACATTTATTTTCCATGGGTTTTATTCATTATTATGCTTAATGTATGATATATGATTTAATTTGGAACAAATATGAATAATATATTATGATATGATGGATGGAACTAAAATTATATATCCCCTAATTGAATGGTTAATTAATTATATCTTATGATAATGATAGCATTGGATAAGATGTCGTTATATTTTCCCACTATGTTAAGCATGGACACAATTTATCTATATCACTATATCATGAAAGTGAGCCTCAAGTTATGTTCATGATGAACTGTTTTCTATTTATGGAACATTTTCACATTTCAAAATATTTCTATACTCTTATGATATTGTTTTCGAATATTCCTCGTTTCTATATGACTATTTATTATCCTTCAATTTTATGGCCCAAAATTATTCTTATGTAAAATTATAATATCTCACCAATTATTTATCTCGATTAATACCATTACTAAGTTTTTATTATCACTCATTATTTTATGTATGTTCCAAAGATATCCCATATATATATAGGGGTGTGATGATCACAATGAAATTAATTTATACATGGAAATAAAATATTACATAGTTTACTTGAAAATGTTTAATTATCTATATAATCTTATAATGTCACTAAATCTCAAGATTTTGAGTAGTGATTTATCATGATTTCCTAATAAAAAATATTTAATATTATAAATTTTTTATATGGGTCTTTATAGTTGGTTTTAATACATGATCAAGTTATTTACTTGGTATTAAATTAGTGAACATTATAAGAAATAAACCATAAATAATCTATATTGGAGATTTATATTTCAAATTTAATTATATATGAGTGTTTTCTGAGAAAGTCTTTTAATTACCCAATTTACATTAATATAATTATTAATTTTTTCATTATCATCCCTACTCTTCATATGTTTCAATATAAGTATAGAAATATGAGGATTTAGGTCAAAAACCAAACAATCGGAAATGTAATGGTTGAATAAATAAAATATTTAATATGATAGGAATATGAGTGAAAATAATCATGGAATTACATTCTTAATCGAATCATGTTATAAATAATTGCCAAACCCATGTTGAGCACTTTAATTTTTTGAAGAGTGAAAGAATTTAGTTGAGTTTTTTATGTGATAATGACCAACCATTTTAGGTGATATTATAATGAATTAATCATATATAAATGGAAGATATCCATTTAAAAAATATTTCTTATTCTTTAGTATTCAAATTTTGAAAAAGTGACCTTCTCCATTTGTTTCATAGATGGTCAAATTCATTACTGGTAACCATAGTTCAATAATACCAAGCCTAAGAAAGATTTTAAGTCAATTAATTTTGATGAATTAATGAATATATATTCAATTAATATGTTCCTCAAGACCACCTCATTAATATATAGATAAAATTTTATAGTACTAAGAAAAGGGAAAATAATTCAATTGGGTCATTTCAAGTAATAATCCCAATGCATGAAAACTAATTCACTGTATTATTCTTTGACCATGAATATGGGTTTGATTGGTTCTTTGTTTTTGTAAGACAATGTTTTTGAAATGGTTAATAATTTTAGGACCTATTATATATGAAGAAGTTTTTTTATGTTTCTTATGGTTTAGATAGATATTGGTGATTCTTAATGTTGTCATAAAACGATATATAAGTATAGAAGAACAGAGTAAAATTTTGGAGGATAACTTTATAAAACCAATGAACTGAAGAAGTTTTAACAACTCACATGTAAAAACTACTAGATGTTTCACCATTGGAAATTCCTTAAAAGAACATTGAAAAGATTCATTTTTTGAAAGTAAGGCAATCAAGCAGATGATTTTTTATGTGATATGAGGCGTAAAATCAATATCATGAATGAATGGGACATTATACCTAATCTTCAATCAATTGTCCACATTTTTAACCACATGGAGCATGAAAAATATGTAAATAATTATACCATTCCATGGGAAAATTAATATAATAAATAATAATGATGTTAAAGTAAAAGTGAATAGAGGAGAGCTTATGTTAACAATACTGCTATGGTTGATCATAACAAATTAGTAGTGATGGATTTACTTATAATTCTTTCCATAATAGTTAATTTCTTATTTTATTTAAAGTTTATGAATACCTACTTTCCTGGTAAGATTGAAAGAAATAGTTCAACACTAAATATTATCATGGATTTTTAGTTTTATATTAAAACAATATGTGATAAATTATCACATCACATTTATATAAATAATAAATAATTCAATTTTCCAAGAATATTCTATTAGTGAATCTAGTTATTCACTTTTTAGTAGAATTTAAGGTAATTTTATGATGAAATTGTTACCATTATATAAATATTATATAAAAATATAGCAAAAGAAATTTTTTTACCTATCATATACCATATCTTGATTCGAAAAATCCAAGGAGTATCCAATAACTCTTAGAAATCCATCCTCAAGTATAGATATTATTGATTTATAAGCATTAATATTTGGGAAATATGAATGTGATAAAAGAAAGCATATTCAATAAATATAATAAAATTGAAAGGGCATATTCTTAAGTATTAATAATATAATTTCATGGTCTTCCACGTGATAAATATGTCGCATTATCAATAAAACCTAAACATAAAAATTCTAACTGCATCCAAGATTCCTTATAAAAGTTCACCCATTTAGATGGATGAAATAAATAAGAAAAAAAATAAATTTGAAAAGGGATATTTATTCTCTTGTGATCCACTATAGGATACTCCACTCTTCATTATTATAATGAATAATTAGTCATTGTGTCATTGTGTTAAATATCATGACATTTTCTAGACCAAGATAAATTACAATAATTTTTTATCATGAATTAATAAATTGGTTGATTAACTAAATGAGGATCAATAAATTTTGATGATTGATCATTGATATGTATATAAAAATTTAATGGTTAAAATGTATGATATTCTAAATAATTATTTTTTACAAGATAAATACACTATAAATGCATAGTAATATCATTATGACTTGTTTTTTTGTAAAAATCACCAGGAAAAGAGAAGTTTTATGAAATGTTTAATAAATTTGTGTTTTATAGATAAAGCTACATCAGTGTATAATTTTATATAAAAAAGGAATTTTTTTTAATTTAATGGAGACTAATTAATTGGTAAATTGAAAATATATGATATATATCCATAGCTCCCTCAGATTAGTAGGTATTTTTTGATGGAATGTGATTAATTTACCATAATTATAAAACAGTAAAATAAATTTTAGATATTAAGGATAAATATTTTACAATATGTAAAAATTTTAATAGAGATTCTCGAAGATAGATAAGAGGTGTATTTCAACCTTTACTCAGACTACACTCATATTTGGTTAGATCTATGACATATAGTGATACATGAAATAATGCCTTTTGTTTTTTACTCATGAAAAATTATAAAGTAATAGAATATTTATAAGGATATTTAATAGAACATAGGAAAAATTACCAGATGTAAGATCTATAATTAGAAGAAGAAATATATTACCCTATTATATAGATGAATTATATCTATAGATAAAAGTGTGATATTTATAGTATTTATAACATTATATATTATATTTTCACATATAAAGAGATTGAAATATACCAATGATAATGTTAAGAGTTGATCTTAGAGTAAAACTTTTTATCCCATTACCAACTTTTAAAAATGAACAAGGTTGAAAATTCACATAGAAGAAATTATTTAATAACTATAACCATGACGATAATTTTAAGGGATCCAATATTATAAGATATCCAATGGATAGACATAGGAATCATAATGGAAGGTATTAAATTCAAACTTTCCCAAATTATTGAATAAATATATATCAAGGATAACATTAATGTTGAATAATATGATGATGTGATGATATACATGAATGTATAATAAATAAGGAAGGGGAAAATATCTGGTATAATAATTCATAAGGATGGAGTAGTAATATTTAGGAAATTATTATGTGTATAATTAAACCCTAAAAGAATGAATGAGTTATTAGATGATTCTCAATAGTCATACTTCTCTATCCACCCAAGGGGAACAAACATATAGATATGTCTAAGAGTATATATAGTTGGATAATATATTGAATGTTATTACTGAATAAATATAAACATTATTGATATTTTATTTTTTAAGAATAAAAAATTACCATGGTTATTGGGTACCTAAATGAAAATATATGTTAGGATCCAAACATATATAGTTATAGTGGTTCAATTAGTGCTTCAATTCCTTTTAAATTTCCCCATTTAACAACCATAATAACCTATTAATGTTATTAATATTATTTCTATTACAAATTTTTTTTCTTATTTAGTTTCAAAACACAATGATGTCAATTTTCAAAATAAGCAGTCACATAATCAAAGACAATAATCATAGTGAGTAAAATAATATTAAATGGTTCACCATCTAACAAGAATGAAAATTTTCTTTTCATGATAAAAAACCACGAGATCACACAACCTATAAGAATATTCATCATGGATGTAAATGAGAAATTCTTATACATAAAATCATGTTACATAAAATACTCTTTAGGATAATGTGAAATTCTCATACCCAACTAAACAAATTATCTTTGATGATTATATCAAGAAGAATTATTAACCACCAATTACAGTCTTTAATTTTTTTATAGAAGAGTATCACCTCTTATATTCTTCCTCATAGACTATTCTAGTCATTAATCAATAAATAAAACCATCCTTTGAGAGTCTAACACCATCAAATTTGCTTTTTAACATAGTCTTGACAAAAGAAACAATCTAAAAATTTTGAGTTAATGAAAAAATATAATAGATATTCTAAAGATACCAAAGAAGTTATCTTCTTATAAATAAACATTTATCATTACTTCCAAGTAATTCTACATCAATAGATGAGTAGATAAATATTATGATTACTTAATGGGTTACTTATTCTTATAATTCTTTGGAAATACACACAAAAGTTATTCAATAATTATACCTTCCCTATTAATATCAACTCACACATAAACATCCATTTCCCCCTTTCATAATCAATTAGATAATTAATTTCAAATTCAAATCCTATGTAAAAATAAAATTTCCAACTTATCATTTTTAATTAAATCTATTTAATCAATAAAAATATCATTAGCAACCTTGATATAATTTTGGAACTTTATAATTTCATTTATTATATCCCATGGTTTATATAATGATCTACATCATAAAAAAAAGAAATAGATTTTTTTACATTAGTGAATGAAATGGTTCATTACAACTTACTAAATGTAGTTTTTTTTAAATGAATAAAAAACTATATGAATTTTAGTGGTACCTTTAATCATTATGGTGTCATATTTTACCAAATTAATTATAAAGAGTAACTAACTACCACATATATTGTGACATGATCTAATACACTATAAAAAACCTTTATTTTCTCAAGTCATAATCTTTTTTCCCTCACAATATTGTGTGTTCATTAAAAATTATGGATAAATAATCATTGTGTAATATTCATGTCTTGAAGGTTCAGTTAATATTAATATCACATTAAAAACTATATAATGGAATATCTATAAGAAATTTTAATACACTATTTCCAAGATCACCTTAAATATAATGTTATATATCTTTGTTGTGGTATTATGGATACCTTTAAAATTATATTAGATACTTAAGACCAAATTATTATCCTATGAAAACTTTTAAATGAAACATTTATTCCAAAATAGTATTTTTGATCATTGATTTTTTTATATGTGAGCTAAAAATTACTCATAAATAGATTCACCGACAACTCATATCTTCTCTCTTCACCTTCAAACCACTTTTGAACACATCCAAGCATCCAAATTATCTTCACCTCAACTAAATTTTTAAGATTAAAAAATTTACTAAAATGATTCATATGATAAATAATACATTGATATGAATAGAAAACATAAATATTTACAATCCACAACCACTTCATATTCACTGTGAAAAATCTACCCCTATTTTTTTAATGGAATCTCCATTCTCAAAAAATTTATTTATCTAAAAACTCTCCCCATTTAGATATTTTTTCAAACAATGAACATAAATCACCGCTTATTAGATAGATGAAAATCATCATCCAATCAATCTTAGATTATGTGAGTGAACTCTATGTTGGGAAAATGAAATGTATATAATTTTTTTGAAGTTCTCCATTATGATAAGTCATATCAATTCAAAATACCATTATTAAAAATATACTCCCATCTCCCCCTTCTGAAAAAAGTGTTTTGCAATATGTTCCAAAAAAAATATCACATACTCAAAAAATAGAGTAGTTTACACCATTAACTAATCACACACAACCAAAAAATTGAATGCTTTATAAACACACAACCACATGCATATTATATCCTCATTGAGTTTCCTTTCAAATAAATACCCTTAAATATATAATATCCCTTACTAATAGATATATTATACCTTTATGAAAATATACCTCTTTTGATTTGTGTTGATATATTTACCACCTTCAATAATAACATTCAAAGAATAAGTGAGAGAGGGGATAATATATCATAATATTCCCTTAAGAAGGATGATGTTCAACTCCCATTATTATCCTTATGAATAGAAATTTGTACTTTGGTAATTTCTTGGTAAATAAGTCAATCACTTTATACTTTAATGTTATAAAATCTAATTTCTAAACACTATATTCCAAAATTTCATTAGGGATGCGGTACATAAAATCCATTCACGTCTTTAAAAAGTGTTAAAATTGGTATCTAAAAATATTTATTTCATATTAATTATCATTACCCAAAAGTTATGGAAACTTAACATACACTTTAAAATTATTATATTGAGTTTTTACCCACATAAACTAAGTCATTTCTTGGGTTTTGGAAACATTCAATACTTTGATTAGACTTAATGAATAAAAATATATCTTCTTTATATTTTAATACACATATCTTTCTCCTAGTATAAATAATTCTTCAAATATAGTCCTCATGTAATCAATAATTCTAGACCAATCCACCACAATAAATCTATATATATCTAAAATTTCATTATTTTAATATATATGTCCAAAGTCAATAGTAAAATTGACATACCATAGAATAAACATCTATATAATCTCCCATAACCACATTCTTATATCTAATGCTAAAAATGAATATTTAAACAATGTATTTAATATAAACTGTGATTCCCATGATAAACATATAATTATTTTACATTATTTTCATAAGTTAAACCTTACATCTCATAACAACCATACAATCTAAATAATAAAAGGTTTAGTGTCTTTGAGGATGATATGAATTTTATTTTACATCCAACATGATTTTTTTCAATTATATTAATATTTAATTTTATATGATTTCAATATCTCACACTATGTACCTCTATATAAAAATTCCTTCCAAATATATCGCTCTATAAAATTTCTTTTTGAAAAGGAAACAAAAGAAAAGGGCGAACTCAACCACTTGGTAAGGAAAACATATCAATGTGTCATTAGTGTATTATCATAATAATATGAGAAAATATGAGAAGTGTAGAAATATCCTATAAAAAATTAAATATAATAATAATAGTGGTACATAAGTCATGATAAAAGGACTTGTAATCTCAAATTAACAAACATATACCATGGGAAAAGAGTGTGTAATAATGAGATAATAAACATGATCCATGAAGATTAATCATGTGCCTAAATTATTAGATCAAGTTAAAAACATAAAATAAATAATTATTAAGGAAAAAACATACAAATAAGGAAATTATAATATTGTGAACAAACAATATTTCCATGTTTTCTGTTTTGTAAAAAATGTTAATGATTTTTATTTTGAATACTTTTTTTCACACATCATTTTTGAACTAAACAATATACCCACAATTCCTGTTGTGAACAAACGAATCTACTATTATTAATGTTGTGAATTATTTTAAAATTTGTGTTGTGAACAAAAAACATTACCTCACTTAATTTTGTGAATAAAAAATATGTACATTATTAAAAAAAATATCTTAATAGATATAAATTCATTACCAATGAATTAAAGGGAGCTATATGAACCAACCCTTAAATCATCCGTACATATATGTGACCCTTTAAATCAATAATTAATCATATAATAAAGAAAATTTGGAATTATAATGGGGTTTACATTATTTTTCAAATGAAATAATATAAAAAAAATTTCTAACAAATTTATCAATAATAATAACATTATAATACCAAGGAAAAGAAATAGGTATTTAAATATATCTACTAACTATTTAGGTAAATAATCATAAATTACGATGATTTGGTATATAATACTTACAGAATATAGATTAAAGGTATAAATTTTAGTCAATAACTTCCCCAACCAATTAATTTATGGAATCTAGGTGAACACCCTTCAATCAAATTAAGTAAATATAGCGTGTTTATATAGGAAATGCGTTGGAATAAAAATCATATTTATACACAATGGATAATTATAAAAGACAACAAAATTAATGGATTTCCACAAGTTTAACCCCCAAAAATAGTATGATAGAATTAAAATGGTAATTCAACAAAATTCATATGAAATGAAATAAATCCATTTAATATAAAGAGAAATATGTAAATGATATCATAAAAGTGTTTTTAGAAAATTATTTTTTTAACATTATCATAGAAGAAGTCACAAGCCATTTTCAAAATTTTGAAGTGATTATTTTTAAGATTTTAATTTAAAAATATAACCCTATATAATGGATCCTTGAAAAGGAATAAAAATTTTTTTATTGTATTTTGG
The DNA here is from genome assembly GCA_963277665.1 of Viscum album. Taxonomy (NCBI): domain Eukaryota; kingdom Viridiplantae; phylum Streptophyta; class Magnoliopsida; order Santalales; family Viscaceae; genus Viscum; species Viscum album. Next base: position 1,221,046,284 of record OY728155.1, on the reverse strand, counting down.
AGTGTAAGATAAAACAAATGAACATGGGTGGAAAACCATTTAATAGTTTAATTTTTTTTTCGAAACCCACATTGTAAAAGGAGATACGAAACTTCATTTTGAATATAGGAAAATATGAATATGAAGGTCACATATCATAAAACATAATTTTGATTCCAAATATAATAGAGAAAATTGGAGGGAATGGGAAAATATCAACATGTAGGAGAAATCGTCCTTAAATAATATGAGAATTATTCTTAATAATAATATAATTTTTGAGAAATATATTTATCAAGGTAAAATTACTGAATTTGAAAGTCATTTTCCCTAGAGTGGAATAGAATATAACATTTGTTAATATCTTATTTTGGAAGAAACAAAGCATAAAATAAATAAATTCCTGAACTATGATTTTAAATCACGAAAGGAGATTTGAGTTATCAAAATCTAATATTCCTTTAGTAAAATAAAAATATAGATAACATGAGTGAGAGATAATGAAATAGAAATTTAAATATTTTAAATGGGTGATATTTATCATAAATCAATGAAATAAGGTTGTTAATACACCATATAAAAGAAAACATGGTGCATAATATCAAACATGTCTCATGGATTTGAAATTGATACAGAGAAACCCTTAAATTGCCCTTACCATTTGAATTAAAAAGAAATGAATGGTAGAGAAAGATATGTATTTATAAACAACTAATATTTCGTGAAAAATTATTTTAAAATAATTACATGGCCAATATATACACCATAAAAAGGAAACAAGTGGTGAATACCGATTATATCACAATGAAGAAAAATCGTGATTAAAAAAATCCTTACCGTATGTCCTGATTTTCATTCTGTATGAAAACATATTTTTTAATAATTAAATTAATTTTATTAAAACTTTATTATGAAACTTTTTAATCTATATATCATTCTATATGATCTATTTATTTTCATCTACTCATCATTTATTAAGTAGTCATTTCGTATCTCGGTTTCTTGAGGTGGTTCGACAAAGTTTTATGAAACTACCTTAGAATATTATCCACATTAAACAATGTTTTAAAATATAGTCATAAGGTTCATAATTTTCAAGGTTTATTTATATTATTATTATATAGTCAAATTATTTTTTTAGTTACATAGGTTTTCCAAAAATGGATTGAAATTAAGAAAGGTTCCCTGATATGTTTATTTAAGGTGGTTGAATACACTATGATAGATTATTTTCAATATCAATTATGGAATGTCGAATATATAAATTACATAATATTAATACTGAAGTAAATATAATGTTTAAAACATGAATAAATTTTTAAATTCATCCATTTTAGATAGCGATGAAAAATAAAACATGTTCTTCACAGAGGTGGTAGACTACAAGTATTCTTGATGGCATCTTCATTTTTAATAGAATCATAGAGGAAGGTAGAAAAGTGATATTTCATTAGTATAATAACATTTTAGAATATTAATAAAAATTATTTTTTAATAATATCATGGATATAAAATATTTTTGGGGGTATAAGAAAAAATTAATTAAGAAAGGTTGACTGAGAACATTAACTCTCCTTTTGGATGTTCTTTATTGGATAACACCTTATGGGTCATTCATTTTATATTTTGAAAAAACGTATTATAGAACATAGGGATTTTATTAAGGAGATACTAGGTTAGAGGTTTGTTTTATTTAAAACTTTGTTATGAGTATAGAAATGTGGTGGATATGATCAACTTTTATAACTGATGAAAATGGAACTTTTTTGTAAATACCCATTACTTTATTAATGAAGAAATGAAAATATAGAAGGGAAAATGACTCAAAATGTGTGAAACAAAAAATTATTAGGTGAGAAAAAATATATCAAGACCATAAGATCGATTTAAATATAGTTTTTTAAACAAATTTAATGTTTTTTATAACTATATTTTTTTTATATTTTACCATTTTGGTTTTCACTTTGGTAATATGTTTTCAACTAAATAATTTATATTTTATTAAAAATATAATGTTACCCCTCTTAAAAAAAATTTATGTTATGAAATTAAATTTTAACTCAATATATTCTATTTCAGTTTATAAATAATATTAAATTATCTTTTAATTTAAACATTTCATATATAGGTAATAATTTTTTTTGAAAATTGTTATTTTAACCATTAAGTGTTATTTGTGACATCTTAGGCCTGGTTCATAGGTAAGTAACTAGTTTTTTGGCCACATGGCCTTAAGAGTGTCTCCATATACACTAAAGGATAATACCTAATAGTGAGGGTTTATGGTGGTATAGTGGGTAGACTATACCCTCTTTATCAAAATGAAGCACTATGATAATAATAATAGGTTAGTGAAAATAACCCATCTTGATAAAAAAAACATAGGTTGTCAATAGTATCATATAAAAATTATTTCACAATGATAAAAATATAAATATCCAAGACACTTAGTGGGAAATATATATGAAATACTAGTATAAACAAAATTGACACAAAAAGATTAAAAATAACTATCTCTATGAGAGTCCAAATCACTATATTTGTCACATACTCCCAATAACCCATACTAATGGAAATTAAGCATCTATAAATTTGAAATTACCTTTATTTTTAACTATATATATAAAGTTCATTTGAGTACCATATGATGGCATGATCAGGTTGTTAGTACAACTCATTAGGCCACTACCAAATATATCTAATTAAAAACCATTCTATGAATAAAAGATGTAATAGTAGATGGATATAGTAAGTAAAAGAGATAAAATAATAGAAAAAATGTTATCTCAGGTTTCAAATGGGATACCCAACCAACCCTAACTGCTTCCTCCTAAGCTAGATGTCTCTTAGTATAAGAAATTTTAATTTGGTAGGGGACCTAAGTCACATGGAAAGGGATTCCAAGTGTATTAACCAAAAGGGATCTATAGAAAATCCATGAAATCCATGAATTTTAAAGATATTCAAATTTATCATGATCAATTGTGATATTTCACCAGTGGGTTTGAGTGTAATCCAAGGGAAGAACCCCTATAATCCCACTCCTAATATTTTGTGATGATTACAGGGATAAAATCCATGGTAATAATATGATAGAATTGTTTAGAATTCAATGAGATAATCAACATTATTCTGTGTCTAAGGGAGTCAATCCCAACCTATGGAGATCATCTTTAGAATTATAAATCCTCCAAAGCGGAGGATGAATCTAATGTTCCATAGTGGGGAATTCATAAATGTAATATGAATACTAAATACGTGATGTATATTAGTCTTTAAATTCACATAAATTAATTCATTTGAATAATAAGAGTTCACCCAAGGAATTCTCAAAAGAATGTAAGGCCTTCTCATGGATAGCCACACCTGTCATAGTTTGATCAATGTCTATAACAAAATTCAATGTATAACTTCCATTTTAATCATAAGATATGTGTCCCTTCCATTTAACATTTTGTTATTTATTACACTCCACATGTGAGTGAAAATATAAACACACCCATATTGGTGGATCGGATTATATATTAAAGGATATTTTCCTATAGATATCCAAACACACAAATATATACATTAGTATTTAACAAGTAAATTCTTCCTGGGAAATTAGTCATCACGCCCTAATGGGTGGTTGAGGTTTAGGTTTCTAGCCTCCAATAATGTTAAAGAGGTTCTATATTTATTTTTGGTTGAGTATTAGATAAAAAATATATGAAATTTTAATTTTATGATCAATTCATAAAAAGTATTATATGTGGAATCATGAAAAAAATCATTAAAATCCATAATTTTATGGAAAATTAGTATACCATAAAACTAATACATTTAGACGAATCCTCATTGGTATCAGGCCCATATTTGGGGTAGAATGATATAAAATAGAAAACTAGACCAAAAAACTAAAAATAGGGACTATTAGCTAACATCGAGATAACACAAAATAAAGTTAATAAAAGTGAGGAATTAAAGAATAAGAGTGTTAAACATAAAAATAGGGGTTTCAAGGGGACTAACAATGATCAAATCAGAGTTAGAATGAGAGAGATCCACCAAATCCTAATAACAGGGTGAGGATAAATCTATTACTATTTATGGTGCAAAAATGGAGAGGGAGGAGAAAGTATATTTATTTAAAAGGAATTAATGGAAAGGGTAATTTATAATATATTTCATAGGGAACAAAGTTGGCCACACTTTGTTCTAATCATTTGTACCTCACTATCCAAAATCCCCCACCTCACATGGTTTAGGCATGCGGTTTGACATATCAGGCACAAACCATGAAAAATAGTCATGAAATATTTTGTATAATTTTCATTGTTTTACATCCCACGTAGCAAGATTTATAAAATTGTGCTCCCCCTTTTCTGAATGAAGGGTTGAGGTTCTTGGTCAATATAAATTGTGCAATGACCGTGTGACTCATCTAGCTTATTTAAAAAGTAGGTTTTCTGGCCTTGAGCCCTTTAGAACATTCCTAAAACCTCTAATAATCCATAGTTCATTTATATTAAGGTATATACTATTGTTATTATGTTGGAATTATTAATATATAATTTAAATTGGTAAAATAAGATATAAAAAATAAATAGCTTAGTAATGAAAATTGCATTCCCTTAGAAAAACCAACTTTGGATCAATTATTAAGGAATCTAGGGTTAGTGTTCTGGGAATAAAAGATCTAAAAATTTTCCAAGTATGTAGGATAAAAAATTTTCAAATGGGTTTTTCAGCTAAATGGATTAATATGTGTGATGAAGTGATGGTGGGAGGTTCCTTTTTATAATTGAGGCGAGTGACACACTGGTAATATTTCAAAGTTTTAAAATAATTTCAAGTCACTTACTTGGAGAAATGAATTGAATATGGGCCATTACCTATGATTATATAATATTTTTTTTAAATATATCGATCTAGTTGAAATTATAAAATATTATATGTTATTTCAACAATTATCTTTTTAAATTAACCCTTGATAAAATCATTCTAACCATAACTGTGATAATGGTTTTTTGCAGCTTTTACTTTTCATTATGACCAAAGATTAAGATGAACTTATTAAATAATATTAATTATGATTATTCCAAATATATTATCCATTTAATCAAATTTAATACATTTATGTGGCAGAATTTGATTTAAAAATAAACTCGCAATCACAATTGAAAAATGGGTTTCTATTGAAAATGTTTTCTTAAGTAGAAAGAGATTCTATATCAAAATTAAGTGTAAAATTAAATAAAATGACCTAAATTCATTTAATAATAATATAACTGAACTAATTTTACCTTTAAATAAAATTTTAATCATTGTAAATAATAAAATAAAAAGGTAATTTTTTAAAAAATCTTTATTTTTTACTATTCATCATAAAATAAATCTTTTTTATAGTATTATAAAAAATCACTCTAATATAAGTTAATATGTTGATTTCCCAAAATTATTTTCATTTTTTATATGAATTTTCTAGATGTGTGAAAAAAAAATTTTAATATAAGAATGTAAAAAGTGACGAAAATGATTTTTTGGGAATAATTTTTTTAAGAATAAGTGAAGATTTATTCTTATGCCATGCCAATAAAAAATATTAGGTGAAAGATAAAACATTTTATTGAATATATAATATACTAATTTCATCAAAATAATTCACCAATATTAATTAATATAATTTATTAAGATAAAAACATTACGTGTATAAAAATATTTTTCCAGGAAACCATTGTTTTACTTTCAAATGATTTTTACTATCATTTATATTCAATAGATAACCAATGAATTTATTTTAAATATTTATAAACCATTCAATTTTAATAATTAAGTTAGTACTAGTCATACCCACCAATTTAATGTATAGGTTATAATATTATACTATATCATAGTTCATTTAGACTCAGGTTTTCATTTATTAGAAGCTATCAAAGAGATTAAATTTATTTGAAAAGGTATATATCATAAAAACATAGCGTGTTACTAGTATATAAATCTCCAAATCCTCGATCTCTTCTTATACATGTATATTGATCCTTATAATCCTAAATGGAGGAACTGTTCTACCTTAAAGAGTCTTTGCATTGTGGTCTATGATACAAACTAGATAGTCCTCAAAAGAAGAATCTTACTCTAACTTAACTAATTCAGGATAAAAACATGAGATGATTCAGAATAATAATATAGACATTTAAAAACATAAAATACATTATGAAAAAACTTATACCCCTGAGTAAAATATATTTAATATTCTATCTTCCCAACCCTCTCCATGATCTCCCAAGGTCTGAAGAATCTTGGTGCTAGCTTACCTTGTGTATGAATCCATTGATAACCAAATTATGGAAAAACTCATAAGAAGACTCGTTCTACTTCCTAAAAATCTATAGGTTTATGATGGTGATTAACATATTACTTCTTTATATACTGATATTTACCCATTCATTTCCCAATTATCTTCACCCACTCCAATGATTTCTAAATGAAATGTGGTCCCCATAGCTCTACTTCTCTTGCCTCAAACCAATGCAAGTGTGATCAACATGGACTACCATAGAGTGACTCATAAGGAACCATTTGGATAATAACTATAAAACTATAATTTTTTGTTATATTATTTAGGGATAAATAGTTTTACCAAGAGCCACCAAAATCTAGGACACCTATGTAAAGATTGTTCCCCAGTACTAGAATAGTTCATTTGGAGTGACCTTTGGTCGTCGGGTGATATACATTACTTAGAAGAACATGAGAATGAAGTGAAATTGATAAAACCGACTAGAAATGAGAATTGAACTAAGAATCCCTATCACATAAAATGGTATGTTTAAATCCATCAATGAATATTATCTTTTATACTTATAGCCTCCCATGATCATCCACTGAGAAGGTCTCTCAGATGTGAAGGAATTAGGTGATGTTTTTTAGGATATCCACAATCACCCATATTGTATGAACAACTCAGAGTGAATTTGGTTACACCATCATGAAATATTTAGTGGAATAATATCATCTCCACTCTTGGATGGGTAGAGGTTATAAAAGGCTAGTAGGATTCTGGTATTCCACTTTCACTTGCTGACAGGCAGAACACCGAGTTACAAATCCCGCGATATTCTTTTTCTTCCCAGGACACCGATACATGTTGTGCATGTCATGATACATATTTGTGAAGTTGGGATGAACTAACTTCTTAGAATCATTATATTCTCACATAATTTCCACTTGTATGTATAGAGGAACCCAAACATGCCTTTGGATATGAAAGATCTCATCCTCATCAACATGCCAACCAGGAGGTGGATCCTCATATGAAATAGTTTTCATGAGGAATAAGCCTTAAAAATATGAATCAATCATCCACATTATTTTATCTAGAAGTTCTGAATTTATAACAAAATTCTTACGAAAAGTAATCTTGTAAATTTACTATAAAATTAGATGCATTTTCTTAATAAGAGTCATCAACAACCATTCACTACTAATTCCCGAACATCTTGAGTTGATTCTTTCATCTTAGAGTGTCAGAATATAAATTTCTATTACCAGGTGTTTAAGAAATATCAAATTATAAATACTAAATATACCCAAATCATCTTCTTTTTTGGAGTTTTAACATCTACTGACTTATTCCACATTCTCAAAAAGACATCATACCCAACAGATGACGAATCAAAATACACTATGTTTCCTCTTCCAGGCTTAAGAAATATCAAGATCGGTATTAAGGAAATACGTCCATGCAATCCCTAAAAGGAATTATCACAAAATTAAGACCATTTCAACTGTATACCCTTCTTGTTCATGCTTTTAATATTATTAACAAGGCATGAAAATTTCTGAATGAAGTCCCAATATGAACCAACTAGCCCCACGAATCTCCATATGTAAAATATATTTTTGGGACACTCCCAAAAAACATTATCTCTCACCTTCTTAGTATCCATGGATACCCCATATTACAATTTCATGTGACCCAGTAAGTGAACCTTTTCAATATGGAAGTGTAATTTTTTGAGATTGGAATAAATACTATTCACTATTAGTGTACTCAGAACAGTTTCCATGCATTTGGCATGAACATGTTTCAAATGATATTACACTAATATATTTTCCATCAAAATAACTACAAAGGAATCCAATTATGGGTGTAAAACACAATTAACGAAATACTTAAATATAGAAGGTTTATTTGTTGTACTTAAAAACTTTACAATATATTATTATAGTCAATACCTATATTGGAATGTTATATATGGTATATATGAAGGCCTAATTATCACGTGATGGTAGATTGATCTAAAATCATTTTTTGAGATGTTTTTGGATCTTCAAAGTTAATCAAATAGATCATTTATATGAGGAAATTATTATAGGATCTTAACAATAATTTGATTCAACTACCGATAGTCTGCACATAGACTTTGTGTACCATCTTCCTTCTTTGAAAAAAGTAAAGGTGATCCTAGAGGTGATGTACTAGGTCATATAAACTTTTTTTATTCAAGTCCCTTCTACCAACTCTTGAGTTACTAAATCCAAATAGGATCCATCCTATATGTTGTAATAGATTCATGTTTGATACATGAAATAATATCTATGGTTAACTAAACTTATCCTTCATGAGGTATACCAAGAAATTAATTATGGATGTTGTCTATAAATAGGTCAACCACTGGAAGAAACAATATCAGGACAAACACCCTCGTCATTTTGATAAAGAAAGAAAATTTGAGCCATCACAAACCCAAACCCATGATTCTTAGGCAGTGATTGAATATCTAGGATATCCCATTCTCCATTATGAACATATCTACAAACATTTGGTGATAATAAAGATGCTTGACAATTATGACAATCAATATAGGTTTGATAATGTTGTGACCAGTCCATCTCATGAATTATATCAAATCCTATCATCTTGAGGGAGAAAATATTCTATATGAAATGGTATATTCCCATTTCAATAGGAAACTCCTCATATTATATAATACTATTTGAATATATCCCCATCAAAGTGTCAAGATAAATCACCCTAAAAAGTATTCAATCTTGAGAAAATTAGATTCCATTAAACCATTAGATATGAATGAGTGTGAGTCACTTTTTTGAAAAAATAGATAATAATTTCGATGAAGGTAGGATCATACCTTATACTATAGATTTACTCAAATGTTTATCCTCATTTATAGGTTATAAGACATGAATCTTTCCATATCCCTGACCCAAATCTACAACCTAACCTCCCATAGAAGTTCCAATATTTTGGCACTATAACTCATAAATCTGGATTCCTCAACCACGACAAACTCATCATCCTGTATTGATAGTAGTAGACTTGATCCCAACCGAGCATGGAGCCGTAGATCATACTATATACACCATGCTGGTACATATATTCTTTTATTGGGGATGATCAGAAAGGTCTTGAAAAATCTTTGGAGATGACACATTATCATATAGGATTGATAGTTCATTGTGTATCCTTTATACTGGGGATTTATGTGACCCTCTCATCCATACTGATAGCATAACAAATAATTGTGAGTGCGTACTATCACGACCCGTACCAAAGGGGACTACGCCATTACTACCCCAAGCCCGCCTCCAATATGCCAAGGATTGGCGACTAGCACTGAGCATGAATATCCCACAATGGGAGGCATTATCCTATGTACCTGTACACACGCACACATCTCCAAGACCAAAATGATAAAATGTAAAAACACCTAGTAAACCATGCATGCATACACTAAGATCTCAACCATAGAGTACGATAGTAGGAAACTGGGAAGTAAATAGGGATTATATACAATCCCACCAAAATAATGATTCCGTAAAATTGAATTCCCATGTTCTTGAACTCATCTGCCGAAAACCCTACCTTAATGATAGGTGTAGGATAACTATTAGAATCCATATGAGAACAGCTATTTTGTCTGATCTCTCTATGAACTACCTAGTCCCGGTCCACCTAGGGCTCCATAAAATCATTGATCATCTGCAAAAGACTTGACACGTGTGGGTAAAGTTTATGTAGGGGTGAGTAAAATAATACTCTATAAAACACCCCAAAACCAACAATGAATACAACTAAGAAATTATCAATGTATATCATAATGGAAAATACATGATGTAAATTCAGATATAAAAATTCATATATAGGTAACACATGTATGAAGGTTACCCATGTATACTCATAATCATCCACAAAGTAAAGAGGTAAGTCATAACCAATCATCAGCCACAAGATTCTACTCAAGGAACGCTCATTTCGAGATTACCCACTCCTCAATCCATAATGTCATCGAATATTCTTGAAAAGAGGTCCTATTATTTTTTTACATTCACAAAGAGAATAAACTAGTCAAAGATCATGATATATAGAGATGGGATCCTTCCCATAGAATACTGATGACCCAGTCTTTATTAGTCCGAAATGTAGGGTGTATTTCTTAGAGAATACCGACAACCCTCCCAATGCAGCTCGTAATGTAGGTGATCCTTCTCATAAAATACCAAAAACCCTATAGATACGGTCCAATATATGGAGGAATGACTCCCTATGATTAGAGGTCACATAAATTCCCACAAAAGTCCACTAGAGGAGATAGAGGATCCTCCAGTCCCAAGGAGGGATACTGCAACTCTATCCAAGAATTAGCCTTTAGAGGGGACTACAATCCAGTGATTTGGATGTTATGTCGTACTAAACCCTCAAGAAAATAACCAAGGGAAACTATCAACCTATATTGGTACATACTAAAAACCAACTAATGCATATCAAATGGACCGACCCATCACGAGAGTCCCAGCGCCACATATGGATCGTCAAGAAGAACATCCGTTTGAATGTTATGAACATTTTAGTGAAAAAGTCCAACCAGGGTTTGCTCTAGGTCCAACCTGGCTTGACCTACTGACTTGAAATAGTCTGATTGATTGGACACCTCCTGGTCTGACCGACCCTGACCCATCCCGGTCCATGGTCTGCAGGACCGCTGGAGCAGTTGGGTTCATCCAACCTGGCCTGATTTGTGTGGGCCGACCCCCTTCTCCCACACGTGGATGACCCTGCCACGTGCGCCCAGTCAATGTGATTCCACTGAAATCAACACATATGGCCACCACATCCACAACCCCCCATGACCTCTGCGGCCAAAGGCTCCTTGCAGATTGAACCGCGTATCCGACCCCTCGTCGGCGCATCCCCAGTCACCATCTACGGCCTTCGATAGCACGAACTCCCATTCAGTCCTAACTGGAATGCAGCCTCACACTCCCGCCACCTGCCGCCACATTGTCATCCCAAACTCCTCACACTCTACATGGTCCGACCCCCACCAGGATGTGTTTCGCAACCACCGACGTGTGCTCCACCAGTGGCCTGATGTTTGCCTCACACGCTATCTAAAACCAGACGGATCCAGTACTCCAAGTGCTGCCTTGCGTTGTCGTAAACTTTTTCCATGGGTGATTCATTCTGTTCATTTCCCACGTCACCTCTGCGATTCCATTTTAGTGTTAGATGAACTCTCTTGGATCATTTTTTCATAGATTGAAGGTGCAAAGATGCTCTGTTCATATTTTGTGAAGAACAAGGAACACAAAAAGATTGTGGGAAAGAGATAAATGAATAGGAATACCCAATGAATTGATATTGGCCTTTTTCATGTCATCCTTGATCTATTCATGTTATAATGAATAATGAAGTGGTATTAAAATGAATCTATAAATAGAATCATCCCTAATAATCAACCTGCATAAATTATCTATCTCGTAAGAATGATCAAACCAAAGATCAACCTGTACATGGGATAGTCCATGTTCATTATTGAATTAAGAAAATTGGGAAAATATCACAATGAAAAACAACACCCTACATATAATTTAGGTTAGTTGTTGATGAAGGATGTGGTTGTGTCGTGGTTGTTTATTGACCCGTCGAATCCGAGTTTCATTGATCTTGATTTACGAATCCATTAGTGTTCATTAGAGTGAGATCATTCTCCCTGCCTTAGAGAATTTCTAGGGTTATTTCATACACTTGGATTATTTACAATATGATACTTTTAAATGAAAACTAATATTGTTCAAAATAAAATACTTTGATTAAATATTCTAATGAAATTTTCATCCAAAAGCAAACTTTCATGGTCGACAAACACCAGTCGATGTTAGGATCCCTATAAGGTAATGTTTTTATATAAAATGCAACAATAATCTTAGATTTATGATTCAAGAACCCATTTATATTTTATTAAAATTTTAAAGAAAAACCACCTAGGAACTTTATTTTAGACATAAAATTATTCAAAGAATTATTCTGGGCACATTGAGCCTCTGAATCACACTCTGTCTTAGTACCTAGTCTCAAAATTTTACGAATTAATTTATAAAAATAAAACCACAAAAAATATAAGTCATTAAAATCTCCCCACATTAGGTATTTATGTCCCAAAAAGATAAAACAAATGATACTCAAAAAATATATGTGGGTACTAAGCAAAAATTTGAGCCTCCCACTCCAAATAGATATCATGGAGATTCATGTGATTCCAACAAACACACACCTGAGGAATCGACCACCTACAAAGAATCCTCTCATGTCGATACTCAATCTACACTGGGTAGTCCAAAAAAATTTCCCCATCGTTAATGTCTCGCGCCTCCTAGTTGATGATGTGCGATGTATAATGCATGTGCCTCCTTAGTTGGGACACATAGAATACACTGTACAACTGTTGCAACTATGGGGGTAGATCTAGGTAGTATTCCACCTCTCCATCACTAGATAGAATCTAAAAAGGTCTGATGTATCATAGAGGTAACATTCCGCCCATTCCAAATCAACCCAATCCCCGTCGAGGTGAGACCCGATGAAACACATGGTCTCACTCCTCGAAATCCAAGGGCCTCTGTATCCTATCATCATATGACTTATACCGGCTCTGTGATGCCCTCATCCACTCTTAGATGATCTACACCTTTTAAGTGGTAGCCCACACCATCTCTAGACCCATGAGTGTTGACTCTCCTAGGTCATCCAAAAGAGTGATAACCTGCATGGCCATCCGTACAACACCTTAAATGGTGCCATACCAAAGGTGGAGTTGTAGCAGTTGTTGTATGAAAACTCTACCTGTGGTAGGTGATCCTCCTAGCTTTGACCAAAGTCTAATATACAAGCCCATAACATATCCTCTAAAACCTGAATGGTCCTCTTTGTCTAGTCATCCATCTTGGGATCAAATTTCTTTCCAAAGCATTATTGAGTCCCAAACACCTCCAATAATCCCTTCTATAACCAGGATGTGAAACAAGCATCACGATCTGAAAGAATCCTCGGCAGAACTCTATGGATGCAAACTATATCTTGCATGTAGAGGCATCCTAAACTCTCTATTGAACGTTACTCCTTGATTGGTATGAAGTTGGATTACTTGGTGAGTCAGTGAACGGTCACCCATATGGTATCTTGTCCCCTGTACATGCATGGTAAACCCATCATGATGTACATATTTATCCGATCCCACATCCACCTTAACACCTCATGGTGTCAGGCCTATCCTGCTAGATCCTAGTGTTCAGCCTTCACCTTTTTACAATTGAGGCATCGAGAAACGAACTCTTCAAATGCCATCTTCATTACCAACCACATGAATTGAAATTAGAGGTCCAACCATATCTTCGCCACATCTGGATGTACTTCCAGAGGGGACGTGTGGAAGTACCATAGAATATCCTCCCACAATGCCACAGGTACAACTGTGTGCTCCCAATAAAAAATGACGTGCTCCCCAGCTATCAAATATCCATTAGAGGAATTCCCTATGGTAAAATGAGAACGTTGGGTCTCATGGTCGGTATCACCAAGATGTGCCTCCCTAACTCATAGAAAGAGTGGTTGAGTGAAATCCATCATCTAGAGGTATGTTGATCCAACTCCATCCACAAATATATCTGTAATGTGTCCAACTACTCTAATGTGTCACTAAAAAAATGGATCTACTGCTTATAGAAACCTCCCCCATGTCCCCATTCCCAGGATTATAGACAATATCAATGTCATAGTTCAGGATGAACTCTATCAATCACCTCGGTCACATGTTCAGATCCTCAAAAGAGATGATATACTTGAGACTCTTGTGGTCATAATATATGACAAATTGCTCAACCATTATGTAGTGTCACCACATCTTCAATGAGAAGACTACCACTAATAGCTCAAGATCATGGGTCTCAGAGTTCTTCTCATGCTATTTCAACTGGCATGAACCATAAGAAATCACATATTTCGCCTACACCAGGACACAACCATTCTCGATTTCTGATCCATCATAGAACATGGCATACCCAATTCCCTCCTTCGATAATCTTAATATGGGAGTGCTCGTTAACCTTTTCCTCAGCTTCTGAAATGACTACTGGAACTTATCTAGCCACATAAAAGTATTCCCCTTCCATGTCAATGATGTCAAGGGTGATTATACTTTGAAAAATTTGGGTACAAACCTCTTATAGAACCCAACCTAACCCAAAAAACTTTGCACCTTGGCAACACCTTTTGGTGGATCCTAAGAAAGCACCGCCTACATAATCATTGAATCCACTCTTAATCTAGCCACTAGAATGACATGTCCTAGGAAATGGACCTCTTAAATATAGTACTAACACTTATTGAGCTTCCCATAAAGCTAGTTTTTTCAGAGTGTGTCCATGACCATATTTCAGTGTATCACATGCTCCTCCTCAGACATCGAGTACACTAGGATATCATCAATGAAGACCACCACGAACCGGTATAAGTGTTTCTAGAAGATTCTACTCCTGAGACTGATGAACACTGCAAGATTTTTCATCATGACAAACCACATTACCAATTAAGCATAGTGGTTGTACCTACATTTGATGGTATTTTTAGGTATATCCTCGTCCCATACATGAAGCTGGTGGCAGCCAGATCTGAGGTCATTCTTCAAGAACCACCTCGTTCCCGTCAGCTGATCTAAAAGGTTTTAGATCATTTTTAGTTGATACTTGTTCTTCATGGTCACCTGATTCAAGTGTTATAATTACACACATTATCTCAAGATCTCATATGCCTTCTTGAAAAAAAAACTGAGGCAACCTAGGGTGAAACACTGGGTCTCATGAAGGCTTCCCTATGTATGTTCTCCAACTGTACAATAATCTCATGAACACTGTGAGAACCATTTGATATGCAGGGGAAGATACATGTATCGTCCTAGGGTATAGGTCAGCGAAGAATTCTACCTCCATCTAGGGAGGTAATACAGGTATATCCTTAGGAAATATTTCTTCATACTCTTCCACTACAGTAGGAAACTCAAGACTCCTATCCTCCACTAAAATTAGTATGGGGTTATCAAATTGGTGAGTAATCCACTACACCATCCTTTTAGTATGTCCATCTTACACTGAATGCATTTCCCATTTCTTCAACAAAGAAAAAAATGGTCCCATCACCATAAAAACTCCACAATATGTGCCTAAAATAGTAAATCTGAGCATGAACTATAGATAACCAGTCCATACAAGGAATGACTTCATATGGACTCAACACTACTACCAAGAGATTCAAACCAAAAATATCACATCCAAGAGTATGGTTACACTGTAGACACTAGTGTGTGATCATCAAATCCCCTCATGTAGGAGTCTCTATATGTAATGGTCGAGTCAATGATTCAACCAGAATCTCTGATCCATGAATAAGGTCCATTGTAAGAAAATAATTACTGGTACCCATGTCTATCAAAATTACAGCTAGGGTGGAAAATACATTGGTCAAACCTCTAATAATACATAATGCATCGAGGTAATAAACCTCTTTTACCTACAGCTATCCTTGTCATTTTCCACTAGATCCCTAACCCTGGTGTGGACCACATGGTTGTAGTGATGATAACACATCAAACCATCTCCCATATCCTACTTCTCTACCTATTCCTCTGCCATATCCACCACCCTAAGGACCACAATGGTCAGGTATCTTCCTCTACCTCGACAGTCCCTCGATCATCCCCCGATCATATATAAATCGAGTCGAGCAATATTGATCCAGATTCCCCTGACCACCACATGTGTAACACCACCTATCTCTAGGATAAATCAAGCCACCCGGAGAGCCCTTCACCACTAACCCAGAATCCTGGGGTCATCTTCTGAAGTTCCCAAATCACTGGTAGATCTCACTGCCAGTGTCTACTCTTCTAGAAATAACTCCACTAATATATCTCTCCATAGTAACCCAACATATGTAAGAATGCTATCAAATATCATGGATTCCATGATCTCTTGGAGTTATACCATATCATATGTATAATCCATGAAGAATGAGTCTTGAATCATATTTATGGAGTAGCGAGAATGATCAGTAAACGTCACCGAGTACTCCACCACATTCTGACTGCCCTGCTGTAGATGCAAGAGATCCTAGATGCACACTACTCA
This sequence comes from Viscum album, assembly GCA_963277665.1. Classification (NCBI taxonomy): domain Eukaryota; kingdom Viridiplantae; phylum Streptophyta; class Magnoliopsida; order Santalales; family Viscaceae; genus Viscum; species Viscum album. The sequence goes on along the minus strand of OY728155.1, from coordinate 1,221,029,844 downwards.
TAACATAGCTGGAAAAAACTCCTCCTTGAAGAGACAACCAAATTATACCCAAGATAGAGTCTCCTCATCAATTTATGGGTCATTAATATCCAAAATCATCCCAATGATCCATGAAGAAGACTCGCAGCTAGGACCACCATCTGGTCAGAAGTCCTCCTAATAAGGAAGAAGACATGTGAAATTACCTCCATCCAATCATCATCTACTTGGAAGTCTATATCACCCCAAAATTAGATATGTCACTGCCTCTAGAAGTCCTGAAATTCACTTAGCCGACGTGAATCCTCAACTGGCTGCGCTGGGAGTAACTGCTACTCGATGAGTGGTGGTATCACTAGTAAACCACTAGGAGGTGATATCCAGAGTACACGAAGTATCTTTGGTACATGACTCTATACCAACACCTCATTTTTAGGTGGATAATCCTCATGATCAGAAAATAAAACTCTGACTGGATGTCTACATGGAGGCATCTTGAAATGAAACAAGATGTACCATGGTCAATAAAGTATACCTGGTGAGATGAATCAAGGATATGAGAACACACACAAATACTATATGATCTATGTACCATTGTTTTCTCGGAAAACATTGTTTCCATGTACTGAGGCAAAAATAATAATTTAGAGTCATGTATTATGGATATGTTGGTGTCCACACCAACACTGGATTCCTTGGCCTAAAATTCAAACTCAAAACACTCAACAATGTTTCCCAAAACAAATATCATATACTATTGGTTCTTTAGGAAGAACTGAATACCTTCCTTTCATAAAAATATATCATGAACCATCCTAGAGGGGACCATGTCGTGACTACCCCAAGACTGCCTCGGATAGAACAAGGGATGATGACTACCACCGAGTAGGCATATCCCGCAAATGGGACACATTTTCCTAAGTATATGTACACAGACACACATCTCCAAGCCCAAAATGATGAAATTCAAAAACAACTAGTAGAAAATGCATGCATTAACTAAGATCCCAACAACAGTGTATGAGAGTAGGAAACTGGAAAGTAAACAAGGCGAGAATACAACCCCACCAAAAGAATGAGTCTGTAAAATGAATGAAAAAGTTCGTGAACTCAACCACAGAAAACCTTACCTAAAGGGTAGGTGTAATACATCTATTAGAAGATGTAGGAACACATCACATTTGTCTGATCTATCTTAAAAACAACTATTCCTAGTCCACTAAGGGGTCTATAAAAGCAATGATCGTCTTCACAAGACATGTCACATGTAGGAAAATACCCTACAAGGGTGAGTAAAATAATACCCAGTAGGACACCCCGAAACCACAAAGGAATACCACTAAGAAATACTTTAAGTATAACAAAAAGGAAAATGCATGAACTAAAATCTTCTCTACAGAGACATATGTATGTATCAAAAATATGAAGGACATCTTGGTATACTCATAACTATCCACAATCTAAAGAGGTATGTTATGACCAACCATTAGCCACCGATTTTACTCTAGGCATGATCATTCTAGGAGAACTCACTCCTCGAGCCATGATGACCTCAGAGACTATTGTAAAGAGGTCCCACTAATTTGGGACCTATCCAAAGAGAATACACTATCTAAAGATCATGGTATATAGAGAGGGAATCCTTTCTAGAGAATACCGACAACACTATCTATATTAGTCTACAATGTAGGGGATCCTTCTTAGATAATACCAACAACCATATCGATGCTGCTCATGAAATATTGGATCCTTCTTAGAGAATACCGGTAACCCTATATATAAAACCCACTATATGGATGAATAAGTACCTACACTAAGAGGCCACATCTATTCCCAAAAAACTCTACTAGGTGTGATAAAGGATCACTCCAGTTCTAAGGAGGTATAATTCATCTCTATTTGAGACTTGGCCTATAGAGGGGAAAACTATCCAGTGATGTAGACGTAATGACGTAATAAACCCTCAAGGAAAGATCTAAGTGAAAATATCTTCCCATAATGGTATATACTAAAAACACCCCAATCCATCTCAGATGGACTACCTCATTGTGAGGGTCCCAACCAAATAAACATGTCCTCAAGCGGACCTTCGGTTGGAAAGTTACACCCATTATAGTGAAAAAGTCAATCCCGCTAACCCAACCATGACCAATCGACCTGACTAGGCCCATCCCATTCAACCTGACTCAGCCTAGACCAATGGGATTGATCTGACCCGAATCATTGGGCCAGGCATGCTGGGCTGTGGTCTGCATGACTATTAGACCCAGCTCGTCGGGCTGCTACTGCGACTCAGTCCATCCAGCCCAACCCACTACATGCAGGCTGACACCCTTTTCCCCCAGATGGAAGATCTAGCCTTGTATGCTCAATTAACATGGTTCCACCACGGACAACACCGATGATCACTATAGTCATTACATATGGCCACTTTGTCAACAAGGATAACCACTACATCTTCGACCTCCCCCGCGACCTCTTCCACAATCTGTTCCATGCGGACCCAGCCGTGTATGCAAACACTCTCTTCCACATCTCTTATTACCACCCCAGACCTCTACTTTCATGGTCTCCCACGTGGTATCACCTGGAACATGGACTCAGAATCCACCACCAGTGACCTATTAAACTCACACTCTTCCTAGATCACCCCTCATCGGGCCACGTGCCCCCCCACCCCCCCCCCCCCCCGCCGGCGGAAACCCTGCCAGTGGCCTGCTGTGTGCCTCATGCTCCACCTGAATCTAGCCAGAGGTAGTGATACGAGATCCACCTTACATTGTTGTAAATTGCTACCTCAAGTGATTCACCCTGTGAATTCTCTGTCACACCTCTGTGATGTCGTTGCAATTTCAGATCCCTGTTCTTGGATCGTTGCGCCATAGATCGAAGGCTCAATGATCCTTTGTTCATATTTCGAAAAGAACGAGTAATACATTAAGATTGGGGATAGAGATAGATGCATATAAACTCCCAAATAATTTATCTTGGCCTTGTTTATGGAAGCCTCAATATTCTCATGTTAGAATGTTGAACATTGAGGAAATAACATGAATATATAGAGAGAATCATCGCCAATAATCATCCCACATAAATTATCCATACCACATGAATGATCAAACAATGGATTAACATTTTTGTGTGTTGGTCTATATTTTTCATTGAATTAAAAAAATGGGGAAAAGATCATGAAGAAAAAGAATGCCCTACCTAGAATTCGGATTGATTTTTGGAAAAGGGTGGAGCTTCATTGTTGTTGTTCGTCAATCAATTGAATCCAAGGTTCATCGATCGTGATTCTAAAATATGTAGAAATTTAATGGAGGGATCTCTTTCTCCTTGCCTCAAAGAATTTATAGGGTTATTTTTTAACCATGGATTCCTAAAAATAGACAATATTAAAAATAAAACTAATGGTGTGTCAAAATAAACTATTTTAAATACACATTTTAATAATGTTTACATCTAATAGCTATCTTTCATGGTCAACCTACACTCGTTTATCTTAGGCCCCACCAAAGGTAAATTCAATGTTTTGAACGAAACAGTTCTCTCAAACATCTGATCTAGGAACCCATTTATATGTTATTAATATTTTAAAGAAAAATGACCCACACAATTTATTAAAAATTTAACATAATTCAATGAATTGTTTTAGGTTCATTGGACCAAGGAATCACTTGCTGTATCTGCACCTAGTGTTTTAATTTTCAAAATTAATTTATAAAAATAAAACTAGAGAAAGTCCATGTTGTTACATGCACACTATAACTTCCAATTTCCTCATGAGAAGTCTCTAGTTGGCGCTTCCTAATATATGAAAAACCACATCCCATCCTATGTGATGAACCACCATGATCCCGTAAATTCATATTTTGTTAGGTTATTATTTAAAATACGGTTCTAGTTTACCATCTATGAGATGATAGTTAGTTATAATATTTTACCTAATATTATATGTAATACTTAAATTCATTCTCAATAAAATTCACCCTGGATAACTCATTACCGACAAGAAGGGATTCAAAGAACTAGTTCTTAGGGAAGTGAGCTATGTTATCCATGATAAACATAGTAACATACTCTAGGTTCATTAATTCCCTCACTTGTTCGACACTCAATGTCTCCATGAAAATTTATTCATAGATATTTTTTTAAATCCCCCATACCATTCCATAATATTAATCTACCTATGTAATAATCTATAACTATAACTTGGTAGATACAAAAATAATATATGCAAGAAATTCACACTTATTTTTAGGGGAATCTCTAGATGCTAGAAGATTGAAAGAACTTCCTGAAGCCACTACTCAACATCCTAGGGACTACCTTACCCTGAGAATGTAAGTTGGTTCAACTTTTGTAACTCCCCATTCAACTCTCACATAGTTAGTATAGGTCACAGAGCTCCTGCTATAGAATATACTATACATAAAAAACACTCTATATGATGAACATTTGTTCCCAGTATTGGTATGCTAGGTCTTACAATTAGAGGTACTACTGGTGGCACTATAAGTGGGGTATTTCCCACAAAATTAGGTGCATGGTCATCAGCACCCTCTTGGAGGTTTAACTAAGGCCCTCATAGATAAATATATTATAAATTACGAGAACAATCCTCATAACTAGGTATATGGGAGAAAATATTACAATTAATAAAACAAGGATGAACCCAATTACTATCTATAATAGATACACGATCCAACTACCTGTTCCCCAGATTTTGGTTATAAGATGATATTTCTTGTTTGAATAAAAAAGTATCAGTTACATGGGATGTAAATTCAATGTTCTAAAGTTAAAAAATCTTTATGATGCAGATAGAATCACTATTTAATGGAAACATTTTAGTATGTCAATATATGTGATGGTTGAGTTATAGGGATTTTCATTCCAATGTGATGAAGACATAAACTTTATAATTTCAATTAGAACTCTGTGTAACTCTAACTACATATATAGAATTATGTATTAAAATATAAAAGGATTATATATGTTGGTTTAGTTATAAGGATTTCAATTCCCAATTTATATTGTAACAACATTATAACATACAATTTTTAAACAATTTAACTGAAACCAACTAAAAGTTTCTGTTTATGTAACCTTAGTTCCATTATTGAACCATGTAAAAACTGGTTAGTTAAGTTTATATCATAATTAATTGTGAGATACCATCATTAATGTTTTTGTGGACACATTAAATTAACAATTTTTTTCTTACATACATGAAATATTATAAATTTACAAATTCAAAAACAATGATCATACACTAGGAAACACAAAATATAAGAAATAAAATATGCATGGAATGGAATATAAATGACATATAATTCTAAAAATTCCTATAATGATTAATGATAAAATAATCCCTTTCCATAATAGCCTAAGGGAATAAGTTCATGAAAGCATAGCATTATAAATAATCTGCCTTACCCAACATTGATAATAGTACAACTGGGATAGATGAATTTTATAACAACATGTACCATACCTAGTTACTTCAATTTCTCCCCAAATTTGGGTTAGATACACATAGAAGTGACTCATTACCAATTGCTAACACTTCATAGTCTCATTTATATGAATCCCAAAATACTAAGATGAACTAAAAATATGTTGACCTGATACTACTTTGTCTCAGGTCCGATTCACACGGATGTGACCAGTCAAGTTAGACATAAGGCATCAAGTGTGCCTCCATGTACACTAGAGGTTGATGACTAGTAGTGAGGGTGAATGGTGGTGAGGTGAGGAGGTTATAAACTCGTTATCAAGTAAAAAAACCACAGTAAATAATAATTACAATGTAGAAAAAATAACATGGTAGTGGGAATAAACCATGAAATAGATATATATCAGACTTAAGTAGTCTAAAATATCATATATAGATAATGTCATGATGGAACAAATAGTTGAAGTAGGTAACCTTGGTAGCAGGAATACATACAATTCTAGTGTAAAAAAGTGAGATGAAAATACCAAAAAACAAATATCTCCGCGATCATCCAAAATATTGACCTAATAATCTTCTTCCAAGAACCATACTAAATGAAATCAGTCTTCTATAGTCAGGTGCTTCATATTATCATTATCTACATCCTTGATGTCTTCTTGGGTACAAAATAATGGTCCGAACGAGGGTGGAGTACAACTTAGAAGGCCACCACCAATGGTGTCTAATGAAAATCCACTATATGAATATGTGATATAATAATGTGAATATATAATAAGTAAACTTGATAAAATAATAGGAACCATGTTGGTTCAGTTTCATCATGGGATACCCGACCAACCCTACCTACTTCATCCTGTCTCAGATGTATCTTAGAATAATAAAATTTAAATAAGCTTGGGATATGAGGAACATGTACAAAGAATCCAATTGTGATAATCATAAGGGATACAAAAAATACCCATGTAATCCATGGATTTTTAAATTCAATCTAATTCGTAGAGATGAACCGTGATGTTTGGTCATTGGATTTGAGTGTAATCCAAGGGATGAACCCTTGGAATTACACTAATAGAAGTATCAAACCAATACCAAAGATAAATTAAAAAATAATATCAGGATAAATTTGATTGGAATCCAAGGAGATAATCTAATGCATTATGTATCCGAGGACATCAAGTTGGACGTAGGGATATCATCCCAATCATTACAAATTTTCCAAAGAGGGGGATAAGTCGGTATCATCATACTAGGTAATTCATCAAAGAATTTAAATATGTGAATACAATATTGGTATTAGTATCATTATTCAAATTAATGAATTAGGCAGTGTTTCAATAGTTCTCCCATATAATTCTGAGAAGAATCCATGGCTTGATCAAGGTAGGCCACAACATTAATAGCATGTTCAAGGTCCATAATATCATTTTAAGTATAATAAAAATTTAAATAATAAACTAAGATTCGATAATATTTAATAATTTAATTAATTTAGTTATTACATTCCCCATATGAGTGATAAAATGAACACACCTAAAGGGGTTTCTTAAATTAAATGAGCAGTGAGATTTTCCTAATATTAAACAAACACAAAAATAAATGTGTTGGTGTTTAAAAAAGAATGGTTACCAAGTCATTTGTCATCAAATCCTATGGGGTGGTATTGGTTGAGGTTTCAAACCACCCAAATGTGAATGGGGTCACATAGTTATTATAGTTCGAAGCTTAGAAAACAAATTAAAGGAATATTAATTTTTAGAGAAATATGCGAAAAGTTAGGTGTGTGATACACCAACATCACATCATACACATCAAAAAAATTTGGGAAATGTAGTATACTAACAACCTAATCCCTATAGAAGATTAATCTTTAGGAATCATAATAATATTTGAATAGAAACAAGAGAAAATAGAGAACCTAAAAATGACCAAAAAATAGTGTTTATTAGATCACATGGAGATACCACTAATAATGGAAAATAAAAGAGAGGAATGAAAGAAGAGAGGTGTTAGACATACCAATGGGGCTCCAACATGTAAGACAATGATCAAATAAGAATTCATAAGAGAGAGATCCACCAATGTTTATGAATAGGAAATGAGATCTCCAATACTATTTTCAATACAAAAATATAGAGGTAGGATAATATATTTTTTTACATTAACCCCAAGGTTATGGAAAAGTTAATTTATAGTGATTTTTATTGGATACAAAGTTTGTCCCCATAGTTGGCCAAACCATATGACAACCATTCATACTTCACTATCTAAAAAACCACACCTCACATAGTTTAGGTAGACTATTAAAAAATCCATAAATAAACCATCAAAATGGGCATGTAATTTAATATATTGCTTTCATGGATTCTTGTCCCCCTTCTCAGGGTTTATCAAACTGTGATCCTCCCCTTAAAGGATATATGATTGAGGTTCACGGTTATCAAAAACCATGAACCACTTCCTACTTCTTTAGAGACCGTGTTTTTGGGCCTAAATCCCATTAAAATGCTACAAGAGCTTCTACATCTCCATTGGTCACTTCCATTATGGTAAGAACATGGGGTTCAATAGAGTAAATGAGATCTGTACCTTGAAGAAAAACCATTATATTACATTGTTAATCTTATTTTATATTAATTTCCAATTGAACGACCATTAAAATATTTATATATTACTTTAAAAATTATTTTAGAGTCACTTTTAGAAGATATTATTTTATTTTTTAGAAAAAAATTACACACTGTTACTAAAAAAAATCATTGAAAATAAATTTTTTACCATTACTCTGGTAATAAACTTTAATCATAACAATATTATTTTTATGCCGCAAAATTATATTTTTTGTATTAAATAATCTGGAAATTTTGATTAAAAATAATGAATCCATTTTGTTAGATTTAATTTTTACAAGTAATAAAAATAAAAGTTTAATAAAATAAATTAATTTTTTTAATATAAAATATTACTTATGTTTTCTAAAAATTAAACATTAGTTTTATAAATTCAACATATTATTTTTAAATGAATCATTTTACTCCTTAAATATATTTTTTAATAAACTTGTTTATAAATAATTAATACTTATTTCATGATAATGATATAAACATTATAGTATTAGTAAAAATTTAATTTTTGTAATATTTTCCAATGAAATTTATTTTTAAAAAATAAAAAAATCCACCTTAGGCAATGTTATAATATTTGGAAATAAAAAATCGATTTCTTTTTTTAAAATTAAAATTCCTAAATTTATAAATTTATCATTTAAGTGAGTATAAAAAATATAATGAAAAACTACTTTGATTTAAAAATATAAATTTTAAACATTACGTGTTGTCAATATTATTTCATATTAATTTCTTATTTAAATTTTGATAATATAAATTGAAATATTGTATATTATCGTAAAAATATTTCAAAATTGGCTGATTTTATTAATTAATAATTTAAGCAGTTATTTGAGAATGAATATTCCTTTTAAATTTTAAAATTTATATATTATATATCCTCTAAATGTAATATTTTTTAATCGGTTAATATATTTTTATATATAATAGTTATTATTATTATTATAGTTTTTTAGAGAATATCAATATAGTATGTTATGGCTTGTTTTAGTTTGGTGTTTCATGTGAAAAAAATTATTGAACACATTATATTTATTTAATATATATATATATTATTATATTGGTTCATTATATTAACTATTATTATGTGAGATTCCTTAGGCATAAAATTATACATTGAAAACTACATTGAAACATTTACGATAACTTTTCATGAATCAATTAAGTAGACTAAACTATCAAGGAGTCTTTTGTACTCTATTTGTATAACCTCTATAATTTTATCAGAATTTTATTATTTTTCCCACTACTATTAGAGTATATAACACCTTTACATCCCTTATAAAAAACTACTTTAATTCATCAAAGGGGATATTTATATTGGGAAAGGAAAATTTAACACTTCTATTGAGTTATTTGGAGACCAAATAAAAACTTCTCTTTCTCTAATATTGAAATCGTAAACAACTCCTTAATTTATATTTAAATCTATTTGAAAACAAATTCCTCATTTTATGTAAAAAAATATCATCAACATATTGATTTTAGTTCTTTTAAAGACATTTCATTCATTGAATATCAATCTCCCGAGGTTTATTTTTTCCCATACATTACCATATCCATTCTAAAAAATATTATTTTATCTATTTAATGTATAAAAACTTCAGGTTGCATAATATACATATTCCCATAAAGTTCACTAATGGGGAAGGTTTATTATTCATCACTTTTGAAAATATTGTATTATATTTGAGAGAAAATTTTATAAAAATTTATTATTGTATAATGTATTGAAACTAGGGAATATATCTCATCAATTTCAATATCTTAAACATACTAATGATGCTTATAGTAAAGTATTTCTTTATTAATAATAGAATAACAATATTGATTTTTATTGTTATAAAACACCTACATTATTGCAATTATATTATTGTTCGTCAATTTAGTAACCCATTATCAGGTGTTGTTTATTTCAATTTTTTTCAACTCTTTATTTATAGAATCCACCCATTCTTGATGCTTCACTTATTCACCCACACTTTGTAGTTCAACATCAAAAAGGCGAGTTAAGGGATGTTTTCCACAAATATCTCTCTGTTGGAACATCTTCTACATGGAAATCAATTATATTATTGATTTAAACCTACGTTATGAAACTCATATGAACTAAAAAAATGAATTTTATTTATCATTGTAAATATAGGATCATCATCTCCTCTTTAACACCACTTGAATGTTCATAATTTTCCAGAATCTTCTATATGGTATCCAATAAAATCAAATTCATCTCTATCACATATATAATATGATATTTTATATAAAAAATACATTGATATGTTTTTGAAAAATTTCATAATATAATTTTCAATAATAATATCTATTTAATTATTATAAAAACAATATCCACTTCTATTATGTAAATAATAAAGGAAAATTCCATCAAAACTACAATAAATAATCCAGATAATTTTTTTTTCACACTAATTTAATAATACAATGACTAAAAAAGTCTTTAAAATTCATCAATATAAGATTCTTTTTATAGGAAACTTTAAATGAAAACATGATATAATTTTTCTAGTATAAGAAATTTTTTTAGATATACTATAATATTGCAATAACCTGTATCTAAAATAATCATAACCTATAATACTCCACCAAAATCATTAAAATAATCTATAATATGATTTAATTAACTTTCACAGATTCACCATATATAGTTCACTAAAGTCATGTTTTATATGATAATTTCAATTGAAATGATCTAATTTTATTCTTCTATACTCAGATACATTATTCATATGGAATCTTTTCAATGAGAAACACTATTCCTTCTATTAATTTATTATGAAAATTTAAATTTATTCAAGGAATATGAATAATGTTTAAAAAACATAATACATGTATTTTTTTGGAAAAGTGGGAAATAAAATATATAAATTACATTTCAAAAGTTGAAAATTTATTTATTTTAGATCCATAAGTATCCCAATGAATTATCCTAACATGGTGGTAATTATAAATCTATACATTAATTTTTTAATAATTCATAATATTCTCTTATTTTAATTCTAAAAAAGTCTAACATATTTCTCTCTTGAACATATGAGCACTTTAATGACCCATATCATTATAGGTTAGATAATATTAATGGAAATTAGAATTTTTTTCATCCTGGGTTGGTGATGTTCTAAGAACTGTTTATAGGATCATAATTCCATGAATTTTGAAAATATATTAAAGATGTTTATGGATGTGTTTATAGGATCGGGAGGAGCCTTGGGTGGTTTAGTGAGTGTTGGAGTAGGTTCATGGTAGTGTTATTGTTACGTGGTTACTAGAATAATTACTTATATATTGATAATTTTGGTGCTATATTATTTGGAAGATGTTGAGAGTCCCATCATCCATGATTCAGAACTTTTTTAAATATTTTTTGAGATCTAAATGATTTAGATTTTATATGAGAGGATTTATGAATATTTTATAAATTATAAAATCTATTTAGGTGTTTTTAGATTATTTTTCATTGGTTAGATTTTTTTTAGATGAGATGGGAAACCTAGATATGTATTCATGAATGCTTATAATCAATATTAAATTTCAAGAAAAATGGAATTGGGTTATGTGTAAAGGAATTTATGTGTAAGGGGTACTCTTATGTATGGGTAGTACTATAATTTTGGGTATTCCCTTGTGTAAATATCACCATTCATTAGTGTAACATCTGAGGTAATTATAGAACAAGAAATTTTCATATTTATTAATATTTATGAATTACATAATATTTTTACATTAAAACAAAAGATATGTCTGATAGCTTACCCGACACACAACAATTAATATTTTCTGGAATTTTATATTGTGCATCGGACTGAGTTACACCGAAAATAATATATTATTAATATTACTATTTTAAGTAGTAGTCATCACCTAGAAGTTGTATTAGAAGGAATGAAAAGAACTAAATAAATTATATTTATTCATGTTTATTAAATATTTTTACATTCTTCCAATAAATTTTATTTGATTAATATAAAAATAAACCCAATTTTAAGCATAAAAGCTCAAATATTTATAAATGGTAGTTTTACCTTCTATTAAAAGAAAAACATTTATAAATATTTTTTTTGACACTTTTATAATTTTTACCTAAAAAATTAAACATATTAATTGAAATTTAAATATCATAATTTAATTTGGATTATTTTTTTGAAATGTTTTTGAGAACATTCATTTTTTGATGAGTAGTGAATAATATTAAAAATTAGTTCGAAACTACATTTTAGTAAAATTTATTTATAGTGTTAAATTATATTAGTGAATGGTTTTAATATATAATAAGATCAAATTTTTATCATTTTATCATATTTGGGTCATATGAATCAATTTCACATTGAAATTGGATATAAAAAATTTGTGTGCTTTTGAACGATTTTACTTCAAAAACCCATCTTCTCGATCCATCAACAAGATTAATTTTAAATTAATTTTTTCAATTATATGAATTGAATTTTCCAAAACAGACATACATTGTTTCAATAAGTATGAAAATTGTGGTCTAAGATAATCAACTTAATTTTTAGTGAATAGTAACTTTAGTATTTTATTTACCACTGTTAAGGGTTAATCGAGTAATTAAATGTAAAAAATATTATAAAATTAGAAAATCACCATTATAGTTTTCCTAATTTAGTTGGATGAGTGGGTTTAGACCAAAATAAATCTTAGAATGAAATTATAACATTTTAAAACTACTTTGGTAAGAGTATGAAATTTTTTATATTTTATTTAAAGATAAGTTAAAAATATCATACTCATATTTTTAAAAAGAAAATAATTTTTAACATACTGTAATATAAATGATATATTTGATAATAAATATCCATTTTAAAGATAAATTGTTTATATACATCATGAGAATTTATTTATAATTTTTAGACATAAACTAATTAGATTTAATTGTGACATGGTGATAATGCAATAATTGATTTATTAATGGAAGAATCAAATAAATGACATTAATAATATGAAAATAAATATAATATTAAATATTTTTTTCCAGATAAAACTTTTATGGATGAATTTTAAATTTTATGGATTATTTAAAAAAATTTTAAGAAAGAACGACGTTTTTATGATATTTTTTAAGAAGTTAATTAGTGCATAGTTTCAAAATGTACATTTATGAGATTTTAAAATAATGAATATTTTATTAAATTAAATAAAATTAATAAAAATATAGATTAAAAAGGAGTGGTGTATGTATATAAATGGCATTAATGACTCATTTTTGTCTGTATGTAATTTTATTGTGATTAAATTTACTCTCAAAGTGTAAATTACATAATATCATGGTAAGAATTAATAAGGATTGAAAAAAGTGATAGTGATTAAAAAATAATAAAAACATGTCTAATTTAAATTATATGAATTTATTTAGACAAAAAATCATCATATTTTTAAAATAATTTTGTTTTTATCTATTTAGAATTGAAAATTAATTTATATTAATTAATTACTTTGAATATTTCCATGAGTGCCCCTCCCCTCCCCCATTAAAGGGAACTCATTCATCTCTATTCATTAAAATTAAAAGACCATTTAGTTCAGATTAAATATCCCCAGAACACTTCATATAATATCTCACCAAATTTTATAGGCATTATTTTATGAATAACACCCTCCTTAGAGGTGTCAAGGTGTTAATCAAAGGCGATCATCTGAAAGAAATGTAACATTGTTAAATAAGTGTTTCTATTTTATTTATTCTTCAAATTATTTAAAATAATATCTAAACATGATGAGATAAGAAATCCAATATCCTCAATATAATGATATTTTTATGTTAATATCATCACCAAAGTCCATATCTATTCCATTAAATAGTAATTTCATTAATTGTTCCAGTATAGGTGTGAACTACCAACTCCACAAACAGATATAATTAGTTTTTCATTAACATAACTCAATACTGGTTGTAATGATAAGATTAATTTTTATATATGATATTTATGAAATATTTATCATTTTTAATGAATAATATATCATTTATGTTATTACCTTCCATTCACCTAAAAATGATAATGCCGTTAATGTATTCGTGTAAACAATCACCTCCACGAAGCGATGTGAATCGTTTTTCATCACCACATCACATGTATGATATATATAAGTATATATAAATTATTTATATGATTTTAATGATATTAATATTATTATTAATAGGTAAAATGAGAATTACCTTCCTTCCATAATGATCTTTTAAAAATGAAGCTGTTACTCATGCATACAGAGGACCTACCATCTCCATGATTATAAAATTTCCTATTTTTAATAACCATACATAAATGGTTTGATTTAAAAGTATAATTGATGTATAAAATTTACTATTATGTAATGAATATTATTATGGAGATGATGGAATCATTACCACTTTGACTATTAACATCATACCAAAGTCATCTTGAACTCAATCAATGAATATTTACAGAACATCTCACCTGAGTTTGAATAACAAATAAAGTATTATAATGTTATAATAACTAATATAAATTGAATAATAAACTTGAATTTTTTTATCAAATAATCAAAAATAATATTTTTATTATTATTAAAGAATAGAAAGAACATATGATATGAGTCGGACGTGAGGTAAGGGAATTTGTCTCAATCTCCTTTCATTGAGGCATATTTTGATGTCATACACCACCTTCTTTTATAAAGAGTATGATCAACCCATTTGAATTTAAATTACATTCAAAGTTTTTCTAAAGAAAATTTTTATAAGAAAATTTTTAATTTCGTAAATGGAAAAAGGAATGCTTTTTAATGTATATAGTGAAAATGAATTTTCTACCACTGTGACCATTATTTGATATTTGGATCCCTGTACAAGTTTTAATGTTTTTAAAAGAAAACTAAATACATTATTACCTTTTCAAATTTTTTTTGGTATTGAAAATGGTTTTTATAATAGATTGATTATTTGAATATCTTGAAATTATATCTTGTGATTTCAAAGTAGAAATTTAATTTTTTTCATTTATTGTTGTTATATTTGTTATGTTTATGTTATGGTTCTTGAGAATTGTTTATGAGTATGGGTTGTTCCATAATAAAAGTAGGTAGGGTGATCTCATGATAGCTCTCCAATTAATTATGTGATGAGAAAGAGTTAAATGACTGGGTTTCTCCAAAGATATTTAGGGAATATATAATAACGTGTATTCCATATATAATCATGAAGGTTACTCACTATGTAGCTATGAAACTTATAATGTAAGAATGATATGTATTCTATGAGTAAACATTATGATTTATAATTTCTATTTAGTTTTATAGGCATCTTAGTATTTCATGAGTTAATATAAAGGGATAATGTTTTATAGGTAAAAATTTTTATTTTGTGAAAATGTTTTGGACTGATGGTTTCTTTCACTTTTTATACCCCTTACTTAATTTTTTGTTTTATTCCCACGTTTTTAAATGTTTTTTTGTATTATAAGGATAGGACAGAAAAAGTATGAAGTCATGATGAATGTTATGAATATTTTTATCATGAAAAATAAATCATGTTTTATTTTAAAAGTTTTATATTTTGAAAAAAATGTATACTATTTAATTAGTACCCACATTGTATGTATGAGGTATGTTATCTGTGAATGATGACATAATTATATAAAACTATTAACCTGAAAAAAATAATCAATATTAATGAATATAAATTATTGACTTAACTCAATATTATATATTGAATAAGTTTGGGCCATATAGTTGGTATTAGAGTTCAATATGGATAACTTTAGGGGTTAGGATATTGTTAATAGAATTTATATAAATGATTTTTAGTTTATACTAAATTTTTAGTGATATATAATTTTAATATTACCGTAATTTTTTATCTAAGATACGTCTATTCAAAATTGTTTTCCACATAGGAAACAAGGCAGCTGTTCTGGGAAGGCATCTAGTGGAAAACAACCTTCTAAATGAGTAACATGAGTTGGTCCCAATCATAACTGAATAGTTTGTTGATATGATAGATTAGTTGACATTTTCTATAAATGATGGTGGAATCCATGGAAGAGATCAACCGGATTACACATAAAGAAATATGTTAGTACTGGATCATTTTATGAGGTAACATCCCCCATAATTCAAAGGATCATCTGACCCCATGCTAGATTAAGGGTGGATTAATTCCCTAGAAAAGATTTTTGATGTTATAGGGTGTTTGGAAAATCAAAAGGTTAGTCTTTCTGTTTACTATTGTGAAGGTGAATCCAATAAGTTGTTGTGGATGACTATAAATATTAGGGACAATAAGGAAATTGATTCATTGGAGTGAGATGAATTCAAAAACCCATTTCTTGAGAAATACTTTCCTTTGGTGGGTAGACTTAAGATAAAAAACAATTATGAGGGAAGTGTTAGGGGAAAAAGAAATTATATGAATCTTCCTATAACTGTCTATGGAAATAATCTACCAGAAAGACCTTTTTTATTTCTTATATTATAGTCTAATGTAATTTGGGGTATAAATTTTATTTTTATTTACCATGGTAAGATTAACAGTAATGCTAAAGAAGTTTCTCTTCAGAAAGAGTTTAATTTAGGGTACAAAAATAAACTGTTACCATTGATAACATCTCAAGAATCTGAGAAACAATCTAAAAGATAGAAATGAATACTATCTTGAACTTTTTTTTGAAAAAATGGAAGAATTCAGATTAATGGTGTGGAAGTGGTTAATGCATATATTGATATTTTTCCTAATGATTTTCCTGGTATTATACCAGAATGGGACGTTGAATTTACTATTAACTTAGTTTATGACGATAATCCAACTTCAAAACCCCCTTATCGAATGGATTAGATTTTAATTTTTGAGTTAAAGAATAAATTGCAAGAGTTATTAGATAATGGTTTCATTTTACCTATAAAATCACCACGGGGTGCTCCTATCTTCTTTATTAAAAGTAAATATGGTTCAATGAGATATTTCATTGATTATGGAGCCTTGAATAACATCACTGTTAAGAACATGTATCCTTTGCCTCATATCAACGACCAGTTTGATCATCTCTCAAGAGCACAATATTTCCAAAGGTTGACATGAAGTTGGGGTACCATCAATGGAAAATAAAGTAAGCAATCATTCCAAGGACTATTTTTCTAACTTGATATTGCAATTATGAATTTTTTGTTATTCCATTTGGGTTATCTAATGCACCAGCTATATTCATGGATCTTATGAAATAAACATTCCATGTTTTATTGGATAAGTTTGTGGTTGTGTTTACTGATGAAATATTTGAATATTATAAAAGTTTAGAGGGGAATGAACGATATTTTAAGGGTTTTTTTGAAAACCATAAAAGAAAAGAATATCTATGGGAAATTCTTCATGTGTGAGTTTTGGAAGAAATTTTTTTTCATTAAATGGTCAAATTTTTTCTAAAGTTGGAATAACAGTTCATTCTGCTAAAATGAAAGCTTTTGAAGAATAGGAAAGACCCATAAATATAACTGAGATTCCATTGTTTTCTTGGTTTAGTAGGATATTATCAAAAGTTTTTTTGAATAATTTTAACGGTTATCAAGTCCACTAACTATGTTAACTTGAAAAGGTGTTACGTTAATATGGAAAAAATAATGTGATGACGATTTCCCTGAATTGAAAATAATATTGGTGAATGATCTAGTTCTGGCCATGCCTTCCAAAAATGGTTAATTTTTTATCTCTAGTGATGATTTTTAACGGACTTGGTTGTGTCCTAATTCAGAATGATAAGGTAATTACTTATTCTTCACAATAGGTGAAACTTCTTGAGTTAAATTACACTACAAATTATTTGGAATTAGTTTTTGTTGTTTGTTTCTTTAAAACATTTTATGAATAACTTATATGGATTAAAATGTGACATTTATACTGACCATAATAGTTTGAATTATATGTTCATAAAGAAATAATTGAACATGAGATAGAGAAGGTGGTAGAAACCAATCAAGGATTATGATTACACTATTCATTACCATCATGGAAAATCAAATAAAGTGGGTAATGCTTTGAGCCAGAAAAGTAATGCACTATTATCCATGTTATGGTTGGAATATAACCCTTTGGTTAATGGTTTGATGAATTTTGGGTTGGAAGTTTGTGGTGAAGGAAATTCCTCTGGTTTTTTCAGGTTTTATTCAATTTCCGTTTTTAGATATAATTAATCAAGAAATTTAGGAAGACAATGAATTGCAGAAAAAGTTATAATTGGTTCAAAAGGGTATGTTTCCTGGATTTTTTCATTGATAATGATTATGTTTCGATATTTGGAAAGAGTTTGTGTGTTCCTTGGGATTCACTATCACAACCTATCACTCGACGCCCGTGTCGTGACTACCCCAATCCCTCCTTCCATAAGCCAGGGCTAGTGACTAGCACCAAAGGCATAATTACCTAAAACTGGGAAGGGATTTTCTTTATAGTATGTAAACACACACACAAGAAAGCACTCATCTGGATATGAAACACCAAGTAAAACAGTATAACAAAAGAGTGATGAATGTAAAAGGGGGACGAAATACAAGCCCAATAGTGATGTACAAGAAACTGAAAGTACAAGTACAACTGAAGAAAAAGGAAAATAGCAAATGGGTTGTCCTCCGAGGTTCCTACCTGAAGGGTAGGTAAAGGTTGCCTCCTCAGCACTCCACATCCACCCGTGTCCTCTGCCTACCGACATGCTGTATGGTCCTCTTCTAGGCACTATCCAGTCTTGGTACTCTCAGCCTCAGTCAACGCTGTATGTTGTCTGCATCCAACACAACAAGGTGCGGTCATAGCCCGTGCAGGGGTGTGTATAACGATAGTCAGTAGGGACCCCGAGACGCTAAAGTTCTCACAAAAATCTCCAAGGATAAACCACAAAGTATTAAATCAATAGATAACCCTACCCAGGTATATTCCCATACATATACCTAAGTTATCAAGTAATCCATTTCCATCATGAGGAAAATACATAGATACTGACTCAGCTCACACAAAGATTTATTCTAGGGGTAGTAACAATTTTCATCCCCAGTCACATCGTGGAACACCTCGACTGCTGGAGATCGCATTCGCTATCAAGTATAGTGGGCCTGCTGTGTTACAGAGAGGTGCTTCCTATAAACGTTGGACTGTTGAGGCACTCCTCCAATCGAGTACCATGGGTCTGCCATGTCACACAGAGGTGCTCCCCATCATGGGTCTACCACGTCACATAGAGATGCTCCCCCATGTGACTTGCTGAGGTACGCCTCCTGTCGAGTACCGTGGGTATGCTGTGTTACACAAAGGTGCTCCCCACCGTGGCCTGCTAAGGTATTCCTCCTATCATGTACCGTGGGTCTTCCACGTCATACAGAGGCGTTCCCCGCCGTGGGTCTGCCGCTTCACACAGAGGCACTCCCCACTGGGCCTGTCAAGTCACTCCACATCGAAAAGGTCAACAGTCGTGAAGTCTCAGCCAGCTACTAGGTTCCCACACTATGGTCACTCGTCTCCAGAAGGATCTGCTTCAAAAGCTACTATTCGATACTCCAACTGCCATGAAGTATCATGAAGAAGAATCTCAAAGGTCCTCCACGTCATAGGGTTCTCAACGCAACAGACAATGCGTCAATCGGACGCCCGGTCTATGAGTTATTTGCGTTTTAGTCCCAGGGGCCTAGTTGAATTCGTGCTCAATCCAACCCAACCATTCCCCATATTAATCCAAAACTCTAGTGGGGTATACTAAAAGGGACTGGCTTACTCCAAGGTTTACAGAACCGCTGACAGTTTGTCAAACAGACATCTGGTGCTAAAGTTATGGCAAAAAGAAATTAAACAGGTAGTAGTGGGCCCGGGTCTAGTCCGACCTGGTCAGACTGACCCGGCCCGACCCGGCCTGGGCCGACCTACTTTCGGTCGACTCTGCCTGACCCGATGGGTCGACCTCGTCCCGAAGTGTGACCCAGCCCATTGGGTTCAGCCCAGCCGGCTGGGTCCGGCCCGACCCGTACTGGGCGGCCCGGCCTTTTGGGCAATCCTGCATGCCACGAGGGTCCGCGGGGGTTCATCAGTGGACAACACTAAGCCGCAAGGTGTCTCGGCCGTAGCGGCTAGGCCTAGAGGTGGCGGTCCAGCCATAGGGTGGTGGTCCGGTCACTGGGTATTGGTCCGGCCGTGGGGCGGCGGTCCGTCCGCGGGGCGCTGGTCTGGCCCTGGGGTGGCCGTCTGGCCGTGTGGCGGTAGTCCGGCTATGGGGGCGAAATCCCGGACGTGGGGCGGTGCGAAGCCGTGGATGGCAGTGGTGGTCATGGGGTAGGGCGGAGCTGCGGATGATGATGGTGGCCGTTGTCACCGCAAAGGCTGCGGGGCGGCGACGGTGTCGTTGCGCCGTCACCTTCGTTGTGGCCAACGGTGGTGAAGGATGCCGTTCTCATGCCCAACCATGGATGGTTTCTATCCTCATCCATCACAAAGGGTACCCCATTCAAGAAAAACATCGGAGTAGTCGGTCTATGTTTCTTTGGCATGCACCCCCCACGTTAAAGTGGTAGCTAGCAGCTCATCAAAAACATGAATAATGAACTTCAAGTCCTATCCTCCCGCAATGATTATTCCCAACCCAAAAAATAAATATAAGGGGTGTATATGGTAAGTGATAAACATATAGAAATAATCCCCTACCTTGGATTGTTCATTTATGTTGGTGTGAGAAGGAAGTACAGATGTCAATTTTTTATAGATAAAGAAATCCCACATCAGAAGAAGTCCCGAAGAAGATGGTCGATGTCGAGGTCGGTGTTCTTCGTTGGTAGAGTGTTCTTCGATGGGAGGTGAAGTTCTTCAATGGAGAACTTTATTTCTCCCAAAACTCTCTCCTCTCGAAATTCCTCCAAAAAAATGTCAAGTATCTAACATAATAGATTATTTTGGATATTTAGTTCGTTGGTATAAAATTCTAGTTGTATTAATTAAGTTGGATCTACTTAATTAATTGATGAGGTTGGCAAAAAATTAATGTGGTTTATTGTCATAATTAGTGTGGAGGAATCTCAAGAGGCTCCTCCACATTAATGTGGGATTTTAGAGGTTTCTCCCTAATTAAGATGGTAGTTTAAGAGGTTTAGGCCTCAGGTGGTCCCCACTACCATAACCTCTCATGGGAGGTTAGGATCGGGTGGTCCCCACCACCATAACCTCTCATGGGAGGTTAAGGTCTGGTGGATCCCACTTCTCAACTTCCACATGGAGTGGTTACAACAAATAAAAATAAGAAATGTGATTATTTTATTTTATTATTTCCACAAAAAAACCCAAAAATTAACATTTACCCGCGAACAACCGCCATAGAGTTGAAAGTCTTCTTAAGAGAATACTGGCGATGTGAGTTAAACGGTGCCCTCAGATTTCAATTCCGAGCACCGGTTCAAAAGTTAGAAAAACCCGCTTGCACATTAACTGAATGTAACTGAAAAAAGTTCATAAATTCATTATGGGCACTCCGGGCCTTGGAATCACGCGCCATTAATTTTCACAGAATCCTAAAATTATAATTTATTAAAAAAAATTACATGGAAATTCTGGGTCTTTACATTCATAGTTAGAGAAGGAGTTGTTATGTAAAGCTCATAGTTATCCATTTTCAGTTCATCATGGTAATACTAATATGTACAAAGACCGTCAAGAGTATTAATAGTGGGATGCGATGAAAATGGATATTGTGGACATTATTGTGAAGTGCATTACTTTTCAGCAGGTTAAAGTTGAAAAATAGTTTCCAAAGGGAATGATTCACCATTTTCCAGTGCCAATGTGGAAATGAAAAATATATATTCATGGTTTTCATATTGGGATTACCAAATAATTCTCTAGGTAAAAATTCTATTTGGGTTATTGTTGATTAACTAAACAAATCTTATCATTTTTTTTATATTAGTGATATACTATCTATAGATCAACTTTCTTGATTGTATCTTATAGAGACAGTCTAGTTACATGGAGTTACTATCTCCGTTATATCCGATCGTGATCCTTTATTCACCTCTATATTTTGGAAAGGCCTTCAAAATTAATTGGGTATTAAATTAAATTTTAGTATAAATTTTCATCCTCAATCCTATGGGAAATCAGAATGAACAATTTATACCTTAGGGGATATCCTACGTGTTTTTTAAATGGATTACTAGAGAATTTGGGATCAATATATTTCATTGGTTGAGTTTTCATGCAATAAAATTTTTCATTCTAGTATACATAGAGAAACATTTGAGACATTATATTGAAATTAGTGTCAGATACCATATTTTTGGGATGATTGTCGGTAAAAGGAAGTTGATGGGAACAGAGTTGGATGATGAGACAAAACAAAAATATTAGCTGATTTTGTCACACAGGAGGACATATCAGATCTGGAAGAAAATATATATGGATAATTGGAGGAAAGATCTTTCTTTTGATGTAGGTGATCATATTTTTCTCAAAGTTTCTCAATGGAAAAGTGTGATGCATTTTGCAAAGAAGGGGGACCTGAGTCCATAATTCATCGGACCCTATGAAATCATAGAAAAAGTTATATCAGTTTCTTACTAAGTGGATTTAACTCCAAGTTTATCCATGGTAAACAATGTTTTTTATGTTTCATTATTAATAAATTTTATACTAGATCCATATCATGTTTTGAGGCAAAAAGTAGTTTAGTTTGAAATGAATCTTTTTTATGAGGAATACACAGTTATCGTTCTTAACCACAGAAAGAATGTGTTGCGGAATTAAGTGATTAATCAAGTAAAGGTTTTCCTGAGAAAACCATATGGCTAAATAGGTATCATGGGAATATGAAAATTATATGAGAGAGAAATATTCCCCTACTTTCATAAGTGATTAAAATTGAGAGGATATAATTTCCAAAAGAGGGACGGATGTAAGATCCCAGGTAATTATTGAATAAGGAATTTTTATACATAATAATATTTATGAATTGTATTGTAACATTAAGTTAAATGGAATTCTATGTCTAATATAATACCTAGAAAATAATAATGAGTTTCTCCTAAATCTTGAGTTTCACACAATACCGAGTTATACCGAAAATAATATATTATTAATATTATTATTTTAATTGGTAGTTATCCCGTAGAATTTTGATTTGAAAGAATGATTATAACTAACTATATTATGTTTATACATGTATATTAAATGTCTTTACAATATTATAATAAATTATATATGATTAAAATATGAATAAATTTGATTTTAAGAATAAAATGCTCTAATATTTTTAAAAGGCAGTTTTTCTCCCTATTTATGGTTAACATTTTAAAATATAATTTTTGAAACATTTATAAATTTCATATGAAAAATTGAACTTATTTTTTGAAATATAAATATCGAAAATTTACTTTGGGTGGATATTTTGTGTTTTTTGGGAACATTCGTATTTTGATGAATAGTGAATAATACAAAAATTAGTTCAAAAAAATTTTCATTGAATATATTTATAGTGTTAAATTCCATTTTTAAATGGTTTTAATGTATAATTATATAAAATTTTCGAAATTAATATTATGTAGTTTATTGGAATAAATTTATCATTGAAATTGGATATAAAAACATTTTGAGCTTTTGCACATTTTTTCTTCAAAAAATAGTTTTATCGATCCATCAACAGGATTAATTTTAAATTAAGTTTTCCACTGATTTGAATTTATTTTTCCATTTATTAATTACATGTTTATAATAAGTATATATCTTTTTATTTCATTGTATCATCTTATTTTTTGGTGAATAATACCTTTAGTATTTTATTTAATATAGTAAAGGGTAACTCGAGTGATTAGAGGTAAAACAAATAACATAATATTATAAAATTACCCTAACATGTGTTATAATCAATTTTCTATGTGGGTAATGACCAAAATCAACAATAGGACAAAATTATAAACTTTTTATGCCACTTGGGTAATTATATGACATTTATTATGTTTTATTTAAAGTTATGTTAAAAATATCATACTCATAATTGCAATAAGTAAATATTTTCTAATATACGGTTATATAAAAGATAAATTAGACTATAAATAATAATGTGAAAGATAAAATTTCTATCTAAATTATGATAATTTATTTATAATTTTTATATGTTAAATAATTAAATTTAATTGTGACATAATGATGTTGAAATAATTGATTTATTAAAGGAAGAATCAATTAAGTGATATAATAAAAAATAAAATAAATATAATTTGAAAAAAATGATTCCATAAAAATATTTAATGGTATATTTGTTAATTCAGGGATGATTTAAAGTATTTTATTTATGGAATAATTTTTTATGATATTTTCTAGAAATTTAATTGGTGACTAGTGTCAAAATTGAGATTTAGGAGATTCTAAAATAAATAATAATTTTTTAAATGATATAAAATTCATAAATATAAAAAACCATCCAAATAAGTTTATTATGTCTAAAAATTTCATTAATGAATTAATTTTTTTGTTGTTTTTCATTTTATAGTAATTATATTTACTCTTAATGTTTAAAATACACAATGACACAGTAAGAATTAAAATGGATTAAGACCAAGTGATAAGGATTAAAAAACAATCAAAACCTATATAATTTTTATTATATGAATGGATTTCAACCCAACATTATCCTCTTATAGAAATTTATTATATTAGAGCTATTTGGATTATAAAATCAATTAATATTAATTTACTACTTTGAATAATTCTAAGAGTTCCCTTCCCCTCTCATATAAAAGGGAACCCATTCATCTATATTTATTACACTTCAAAAACTATTTTATTTTCTAAGATCTACTAAAAAACCTTCCTAGAATATCTACCCACATTATAAAAGTGTTATTTTAGGGATATAGCCATACTTAGAGGTATTACGGTGTCAACAAAAGGCGATTATCCAAAGGAAATGTAATGTTTTAATTTAAGTGTTTCAATTTTATTTATTCTACCACTTCCTTCAAACCATCTACAAACATGATGAGACAATAAATCCAGTATCCTCAATAATTTGAGTTTTTTATGTTAATACAAGCACCTAAATCCATCTATAATTCCATTAAATGGGAAAACAATTAACTGTTCGTGCGTACGTGTGAACTAACACCTCCAAGAACGGATATAATTCATGTTTCATTACCGTATCTCAATACAAGTTATAATGAAGAAATTAATGTTTATATATTATATTAATGACATATTTATCCTTTTTAATGAATAATATATCATTTATTTTCTTACCTTCCATTCATATAAAAATGATATCATCATTCATTCATACATGTAAACTATCACCTCCAAGCAATGTGATTCATTTTTATTCACCGCATCAGATGTATGATATATATAAGTATATATAAATTATGAATATTATTTTAATTATATTAGTATCATTATGAAAATATAAAATTACAATTACCTTCTTTCCGTAATGAACATTGAAAAATGGAAATGTTACTCACGAATACGTACAACCTACATTCTCCCTGATTATAACATTGTTCATTGTTCATATCCATACATAAATGGTTTTATTTATAAGTATAATTGATGTATAAAAGTGATTTTTATTTCATGAATATTATTATTTAGATAATAGTATCATTACCACCTTGACTACTGACATCATTCAATGTCATCTTTAACACTTGTACCAAATATTGAAAAAACATACGATGTGAGTTTAAATAATTAAGTCATTGTTATAACATTGTAATTAGGGACTAAAAGGGAATTAAAAACGTTAAAACGTTTCTAAAGTAAGTATTAATTAGCCTAATATTATTATTCTAGATTATAAAGAACATACGAGATGATTACGACTCAAGGTAATGGAATTTGTTTCAATCTCCTTTAAATGAGGAATATTTTGATGTCATAGACCAACTTATTTTATAAGGTTTATAATCAATAACTTTAAATTTTAATTTAAATCAATTTTTCTCTATTGTAATATTTTTATATGATTCATTTTACTTTCTTAGATAACAAAATAAATGTTTTAAAAATATATGGAGACGATGAATTCTCCCCCACCATGACCATTATTCGATATTTGGAATCCTCTAAAATACGTAGTGTTTTTAAAAGAAAAATAAATACCTTATTCTATTTTTAAGTATATTGGTATTGAAAATGGTTTTGATAATAAATTAATTTTTTCAATATCTTGAATTTATATATTGTGATTTAAATGTGGAAATGTTATTTTTCCTTTATTCCTATTTTATGTGTCATGATTATGTTATGGTTCTTGGGTATTGTTTTTGAGTATGGGTGGTTCCTTGATAAACTCAGGGTTGGTGATGACATGATATCTCTCCAATTCATTGGGTAATGAGATAATGTTAAAAATAATGGTTTCTTCTATCAGATCTAGGGAATACACTATCATGGGTATTTCAAATGTAACAATGATGGTTTCCCCCTATGTAGCTGTGAAAGATACATTGTCAGAATGATATGAATGCCACAAGTTAGATTTACGATTTATGAGAATATATAGAGTATTATAGGAATCTTATGATTTCATGAGTTGAGTAAAGGGTTTATGTTTTATGGGTGAAAATAATATTTTTTTTTAAAATATTATCAAGAGTCTTAAATATTCATGGACTAATGTTTTATTTCCTTCTTTTATGTCCCTTACTGAGATTTGTGTTCTCATCCCAAATTTTAAAAAGTTTTTTCACAGGGTTTAAGGATAGTTAAGAGGAAGGAGTAAGTCAAGATTAATTTATGAATATTTTTATCATGAAAAATAAATCTTGTTTTATTTTAAAAGTTTTATATTTTTTAAAAAATGGATACAATTATTATAGTACCCACATTGTATGTATTAGCGATGTTATATATAAATGATGACATAATTATATAAAACAATAGACCTAAAAACAACCTCTATGAGAATGAATTTAAATTAATTATTTAACTAAATATTAAGTAATGATTAAGGTCTAGGCCTTACAATTAGGGTTTAGTGTTATGTGTCAGAACTCTCATTATAAAGGGTCTCCAATACTGATAAAAAATGGTAAAGTGGTGAGTTACTCTCTCTTTATTAAGGGTTAATTCAGTGATATGTAAAGTTCAACCTGTATATAATGGTCAATAAATAAGGTTTGAATCCTATTTGATACAAAAAGGTTAAAACATATTGGTCTATACATAATGGTACGCAACTTTTCCAAGATCATGTTTGATGGTTGAGAGGGTTAAATCATTCCATAAGAAAAAGGGTCACATCTTTATTTGTTTTATGTATAGTTTTATTTTAATGGAAAGGGATAAATTATATTTTTGGATTTTAAATTGGAAAAACACTTTGGGGTTTTTCGTTTTTGAAATTTACAAACAAAGTGAGGAATAAACCCTCATTTCATCTTCTCTAATTCTAATTCCCTGATCCATGACAATTAATTTTAGTTTAAACCATTATTTAAGGTATGATTAATTTAATATTGTGTAATTCTTATCAATATTTATTATATTATAAACTTATAGTTTCTATACTTGGTTTTGATATAAATTCAATTGGGACATGGTGAAATTTTCCAGATATGATGGGTATTTCATTTTTCTTGGCTAGGGGGGATCCCAAGATGAAGGACATAGTATGTTTAATGTTGATTAAAGATTGTAAGCCGCTTCTTTGAGTTATTAATGGATATACTCTTGTTTTAGTGAAATTTATGGATGTACTAAATTATATTTGGATATTTTTTATGTTAGAGGCTCAGGTGGATATCAATGTTTGGGCATTCTATGTTGTTTGAGGGATATTCATGAGTTATCTCCATTTAAGAAATTATTTTATCATGCCCAAATAATTAGTGTGAGACTAAATATGGAATTATTATTTGTTTAATATCTACAAAACTGTAATTGGTTGATGATTAATTTAGATGATTATTTATTGAGATATAGACTCACATTGATGTAAAGTGAATAATTGGCCTTGTTCAACTTTGGTGGATGAGTTTTTATTACAAAAAAATGACATTGATTGAGGATGGTGGAATTTATATTTTGTGTCTGCGACTCATTAGGTAATTTTATAATCATGTAGTATCATCATAGTTATTTTTATAATATTTCTTAAATTGTGTGATCGTACTTGATAAATTATTATGGGATCATTTTATACTTATAGTCAAGAAGTAGTGCACAACTTGTTAAATATTTCATTAGTTGGGTTTTGGTTGAATGAGTTCCCATATACCTTCTTTTAAATTACTAGTAGAATGGGTAGGTTTTTAGGGAAATTAGTTTACATTTTTAATTACTATTTAAAAATAGATAGTTAATGAAATAATGATTTATAATGGAAATGTTTTTATTGGATTTTAATGGATAAATGAGTGATTTCAAAGTGATAGTCCTAAAATTAAATCTAAAAAATATGTTTTGTTTTCTAAGGAATGTTTTTAGTTGGATTTTATCAAATGAAATGGTGGGAGAATGTATGGAATGTAATTTATTTTTTAAATGTTTTACAAAGAGTATTTTCACTTTTTGGGAATGTTAAAAAGGGATTTGTTTGAGATTTTTTAGGTCTGATTGACCCCATGTGGTAAACAGACTATTTTTCCAATGTTTTGTAGAATTTTCTGGACATCATAATTTGATTACCTAGAATTATTCTCTTTTTCAGTATGGTTCATGATTATATATGATTCTATTCCCATTTTATGACATCAATATCAGAATGTATAGATAGAGATGCATTTGGGTTCATGAGTTTATGAGATAATGGCTTATTTTTTATATCAAGTTCATATTTGGTCTAAATTTATGTAATTTACACATTTAAGTTTAGATGTGGGGAAAATTTATTGGGTTAAATGACCTCATAAATAGTTCCACGAAGTCATATGGGGATATTCTCTTGAGTATGATAGGATGAAAGTGATCAATTTAGGCATAGTTTAGTCTTGAATGACCTAGTTGTTTGGGATATTATTTTAGGTGGTGAACGCTTATTTTATAGAAGTGTCAAGTACACATAAACAAATAGTGTGGGTATCATATAGGTATTTGTTAGGGTTAATTAAATGTGGTATACATAGTGTGATATTATATTTATGATATGATCTTGGGATAGTGTTTCCTTATGAATACTAGTTTTTTAAAATATTCTATTTTTATGTGATATGTTGAGATTGATTATTGTGAACATATCCTGAGTTAAATAACCACATGATTTTTTGTGATTAAATGGAATTTTTGATATTGTGACAACTAGAGTGAATGGATTGGGACTGAGATGTTGATACATGCCCCACTTAAGTGAGAGTCAATGGTCCAGATCTTGACGTGTGACTAACCATGAGTGAGAGGGTGTGTTATAAAACATGGTCTGTGATCACCCATAGTTGAGAGGGGATTTTCTAGGAATTTTTGTGTATCCTCTCCCTAATTAATAGGGTGTTCATCTAGGATATGGATGTATGAACTGTCCTTGTCTTAGAAGGTGCTGGAAGGGAACACCCTGATTGATAGGGTGTTGGTCAAGTGGATGATATATGATCCAACCATGAGTGAGAAGGTAGTGGTTCTGATGTGATATATGACACAATCTTGAGTGAAAAGGTAGTGGTCATGATGCAATCTTCCTAGGGATAGCTATATAATTTCCTTCCCAATAATGGTTTAAAATATTTTCTCATATGAACATGGTATTCCATTCTAATGATGGGATTCATCTCATTATGTTCGTAATTGACAAAATACCAACATTGGATAATATTGGAGGGGACATGCATCTAAATAGCATGGTTAACACCCTTTGAATAAATAAATTTTATTTCTTGAAAATATTGTGTCCTTTTTCATAGTGGGGGTATCGGATGAGCATTAATTTCAATCCTTATATATATTGCATGTACATCGACATTATCATAGAAGAACTTAGTTTCTGGAGACTAATGGGGGAATCCTACTAGTTCATTGGACTCATCCCCTACCCATGTGCATGACATGGATTACTATTTAAAAGGGTGGACCTTCATGTTTTCATTCAGACATATGTATCACTTAGAGATAGACTCAAGCTTTAGGTCTATAGGGTTGTGGAAGATGAGGATTTAGTAGGAATGATGAAGCCCATTCTATTGAATTTCATTACATTTTACCTTTTAGTTATTTTTCTATACAAATATTACCATGTGTTAGGCCTATTTATTTATATGATGAATCATGTTATGCACGTATATCTACAAGGAAATTTCCTTAAACAATAAATATTCTAATTACAATAAACTATAATTCACTTCATTTCATTTTCAATAAAATTTTAGGTTTATATTTTTAGAGAGATAGTTCATAACCCTGACATAATAATATTATATATTTGAAAGTGGAATATTCTATTCTATATCCATTTTTTTCCAACAAAAAAAACATTTAAAAAATAAATATGTTTTTAATTAAATATCTTTACAGTTATTATATATACCTCATAATTTCCACAACTCATTATTAAATCCCAAGGACAAAATTTTTATAATATGGGATGAGAAAACAATACTTAGTAAGGGACATAAAAAAGAGTAAATCTATTAGTCTAATGAAAAACATGAAAACCAATGAAAACCATTTTATTAAAAGTATTCCCTTTTAAAAAAATATAGATTCATTTATCATTTTAAAAAACTATACTACCTTTTGGAATCAAATGAGTCCCATGAAAAAAATCTAGAAATCAAAGAAAAGTCATCTAGGATCCTCGAGACATCATTATCATAGAAAAAATATAAATTCCTTACAATTTATATAACCATAAAATCAACTACCTATATAATTAAATGGGTAAAATAATCAAAACATAATGCATTATAACGCTATCTGGGTGAACCCATCATATAAGCTATATCAGGCTCACCTATGAGCTGTATTGGGGATCTAACCTTCATACATGATGTATTCTTCCCACCTGTTAGCTATATATAGATCAAAACATCATAAAAATATGTCTATGTATCATATCATGAATAAAACCCATGATAAACCCTTTTCATGTTCTGTGATAAACAATTTCAGATATAAAAATACAATTTTCATTAAAAATTAATTTTTCAATAAAAAATTACCTATAAAAAGGGAAATATGTTTTGTCTTTGAATAAAACATTAAATATTTTAAATTAATCAATATTTTAAATAATAGTTACAATGGTTGGAATTTTTCATCCTTTTATACATTAAAATGGAACATTTCTTTTGTTTTTTGTAAAAAAAGTCAAAATATTCAGTAAAGAGATTACTTTTTGAAAAAATTTAAATGAAATAAGAATAAAATTTTCTTTATAGTTATTTTATTTCTATAAAATAAATTCATGAAATAATTCTAAAATAATGGACATTGAAAATAAATATTTTTAAAATAAATCAATATATCATTTAAAATGAAGTTGAAAGTTAAAGTGTCCCTAACCTCGAGTATGGATCATCATGGATTCTCTTTATATTGTCGAATGTTAAAAATATGTCAATTATTTAATTTTATTAGAAATTTTATCAATTTTTATATTCCATTTATTTGTATTAATAAAATATCATATACAATTACTTTATCATTTATGTTTCTGTGGAACATTTTGATGATATTCAGTTCATAAGTCTAAAATGACATCAATAGGTTGACTACGATAAAATTTTCCATTATTAAATATTATCTAGAATAACCATCATGTTAAAATTATAATTTTCATACATAAATTTTTATTTAAAAACCAATGACAAATGTTTTTTTATGAAAATTGAACTATGTTACAATCATAGAGATGGTAGACCTTACACAAACATGAGTAACATTTCCAATTTTCAATGATCATTATGGAAAGAAGGTAAGTTTTATTATACATTTAAATAATTATAAATATATCATAAATAATACATTATTTATTTAACTTACTTATGTTTTTAATCCATGTAATGTAGTGATGAAAAATGAATCACATCGCTTTGTGGAGGTGGTTAACCACATGTATGCATGAACGATGTTATCATTTTTGAGTGAATGGAATGGTAAGAAATTAAATGATATATTATATTTTTATAAGACAAATACGTAATGAATATAATATATATATGAAAATTCAATCATTATAACCATATTTTAGAGATGGTGGTTGAGAATTAATTACGATGGTTCAAGAGGTGGTAGTCTTCCATACATAAGAAAGATGGTTTTGTTTCCCATATTATAGAAGAGGAGATGGATATAGATTGTTAAATTAACATAAAAATTCCTCATTATATAGAATATACTAGTGTAACTATTTAATCAATATTAAATAAGATTTTATAGTGGTGGAGGAAGAAATAAAACAAAAACACTCGGTTAAGATTGATACATCTTCTTTGGAAAATGTCTTCTGTTTAAAAAAAAATACTTTATAGGTTGGTTTAATGATAAATTAAAATACTTCAGGATGTGAGGAGAAAATTAAGGAAGGGATTTTGGTAGATCATGGTTGAACAATTTTTTTAATGTGTGATGAATTGAGGATAAGTGGTTCCCTTTTATTAGAGAGGTGAGGGTCACACTAGGAATTTATTAAAATATTAATTTAATATATAAAATTTTTTATTTCCAAATGTATGAAAACAAAATTATTTAAATCTAAGGTGATGATGATTATATATAATCCCATAAAGTAAAATTTTGACAAGTTTTTATCGCATTTTTATCCTTATCTTTTAGTTATATATCATTTAGTAACCATTTTCACACTTACCATGATTAAATTAGTTTTTACTCTTTGAGGATCAAAATAGTTACTACAAATAATTAAGGAAAATAAATGGGAAATAGATGATATTATTAACCATATAATAATCACATGTCTAAATATAATATATTTAGATATTTTATATAATTTAATAAAATAATATTTATAATAAAATATCATTAATGTCAAATTTTAGAACTATTAATTAATTTGACTTTAATAACACCATAAATATAATTGAAAATCGAAAAATTATTAACTTACATCCCTAACATTGTATATTAATCATTAAAATATATCTATCACATTAATTGAGTCAAATTATATTTCTCTTAATATTTCAAATATCATTTGTTTGATATTTATTTTAATTGAATAATTAAAACATCAAAATTTTGTAAGAATTAAATTTATTATTTATTCACCAAAAATTAAAAATAATTTTTCCTGATAAATATACATAATTTAGATTTATATATAGCATTAATAAATAAACAATTCATTTGTTTATCCCCATGTTAAAAATACTATAGTTATTAAAAACAAGTGTCTGACAATCTTGTCTTTTCTTTAAATAAAATATTATAAAGGTTATAATCACATAAAAATGGAAAAAATGCCATATATATAAAATTTGGATAAATATGGATGAAATATAATCTTATATTAAAATTTATGAAATTGTTAGGGTCATTTTAAAGAAAAAATAATTTTCTTTGGAACTTTAATTTTCCCATTTTCCATTCACCCTTGTAAAAAAATTATTAGCTTTACTGATCATATAAAAAAAATAATAAAATATTTACTCAATTCAGACCCAATGATTCCAAATATCGAATAAATTATTCAATATTTAATTCATATAAACTCTAGAATTTAATTTTAAATTAAATCAAAAAAATGCAATTAAAAAATAGTTTTTTAGAAAAAACTCTCTTCTTTACGTAAATTGTCTTTATAAAAAATTAAAGAATAAAATTCATTTTAAAACCATATATTTGGTTTATTTTAAATAAATAATAGCTAATTAAATGTTAAAACTCTTTAAAAATATAATTTAAAATTTTAGATACCTGAAATGAAATACAATTTCCAATAACAAAATCTATATTTGTCATTATTCATTAAAAATATATATATATTCCAAAAATTCTATGAAATTTATATTATTTTAAATTTTCCATGATTATTTAATAAATGAAAATGTTTTGGTCAAGTTGAAATTCTATAATTTGAAAAATAAAGCTAAAATAAACCTTATAAAAAAATTGTATTGTAAAACTATTTTGTTTAGGATTTTATAATTACGTAATATTTTTATAATGAATATAATTATCAAATTCATGAATCTTATATATATATATATTATTTATTCTATCATTAACTATGTTATTACATTATCCCAAATTTTTAAAATTATTTTCTTGAAATTTTTTTCACTTATTAGAAAAGTGGGGACCCCTTTCCCTTATAGCATTTTTAGACTCCCATGTTGCTTCATCAACCATATGGGTTTTCCACAAAACGATAACTTTATGAATTACTTTATTCTATAACAGATGCTCGCAATGGTAAATAATGTAAAATGGGGTTTCCTCATAAAAAAATTTATCTTCTAATTTAACTACTTCATGGATCGAAACATGAGATGAATCGGGAATATATTATATTAATATCCAAACAACAAAAACATTATGTAATTAGGATAAACTCAAAGGCAAGGATTATTAGTAAGAAATTAAAAATTCTATTGGATTTCATATGGTCTAATGAATCATGGATTAGCTTTATCTTTTTAGAAAAAATCATAACCCTTTTATAAGGAGATACTTTAGAAAAAACATGATCACCTTCCTCAAAAGAAATATCCTTAATCAAGTCATCACACAAATTTTCTTCCTACTATGAGCCATACTCAAGTACTGATGAATCATGTTCACCTTTTTATCTAGTTCATCCTCTAACTATGGTCTTCTAAACTTTTTTTTCTCTTATATAAACCCATAAATTTGGGTTTTCACATCTATTTCCATATAAATCTTTAAAATGTGCCAAATGTATAATGGAATAAAAGATATTATTATGTGAAAAATCAATCAGAGAATGTTTCTAACCAAAAATTCTGTTATAACCCACTGAATAATAATGAAGAATGTCTTGAAAGATCTGAATAGTTATTTCATACCATCCATTTGATTTAGTATGAAAAACTATTTTGAAATGTAATTAAGTACACAACAATCATTAAAGAACATTCCAAAAAAAATGTAAACATGGGATCACAATTAGATACAATGGAAATAGGAAATCTATGTAACTTGAAGATATCCTTGATATAAAATCAAGAAATACAATCGAAATATATTTTATATGAAATGTTATGGGAATGTGTAGTGACCCCAACCCGAGAAACACAAATCTTGTGCCTAATACCCTTACATTGGTATGAGATATAAGAAAATCACAACCTAAAGGAATCAATAGTATAGTATTATTGATAAATTAAATACATACATGAGTCTTTAATTATAAATGAATACACAAATTACATCAATTTTTTTTGAAAACAACTTTACTCCATCTAGCATACCCATACATATCTTTCTTGTTATAATTCATGGAATCCTTGTGAAGGGAAACAAATATGGGTAAACTCCAATGATTAATATGGGTTAATTATAAACAAATAAATAGGGAATAAATGAGAGTCATGGGAAGTTAAATACCAAAGAACAAATGAAATTTAAATAAATAGATAAGTGGAACGAAATATTGAAAGTTTAATCCGAAAAACACATTCAATTTAATCAATAAATTAAAAATGAATTTCAACGATATATAATCTCATATTAAAAATATCATGGATAAATAAAAATAATAGCTAAATTCCAAATGAATAAAATTCATAATTATGGGACTTTACGTCTGAGGAACCTAAAAACCTACAATATCAAGACTTTTCACAAGAAGGTTTAAAACTATAGTTTGAAACCCATTTATTTTGGAAAAATTATTTGTCTCTTGAGACCTGTTGATGCATCTAGGGGATATATAAAGTCTAGAGCCAACCCGTCACTGTTATTCCATATGATTCATCATATATATTGAATTATAGATATAATTCATAAGCAATGTGCCTTATCAAATATCCATATTGAGTAAGGAATAATTTTTTTAATATTTTCACAAATAATAAAATAACATTAAATCTAAGCACCATATATAAAAATGGAATACATCTTAGGAAATAACAACATCCATGATAAATAATGTTGATATTTAGAAATAATTTATTGTTCAATGGTCCCTAGAAATTTAGTAACTCAAGGGGGTGTAAATAATTATAATTACAATTCAAGGAAGTGAACGTCAATGCTATTCTTGGTCAAAATAATCACAATCCATATAAAGTAAGAAAAAATATGATATCAATATAAAATCTTCCCATTATATTATGACTAATTTTTGTTTTCAATGATTAAATAGAAAAGATGTTTACAAACATCCTTGAGGGAAATATCAATTTCATATCGAAATTTAATTTTTAAAATATCTTCTTAAATATGTAATGTAAACATCAAAGAATTGATGGTGGTTAATTTTGTAGATGACATAGAATGTAAATAGAACATACCTTTTTTCATTGTAAAAAGGTTAGAAGAGTTCCTTGTTCATAAATAGATAAAAATATTCAAATATATTATTTTGAAAAAATGTCTAAAAATGTATCTTAATAAATCATTTTTATATGTTTAAATAAAATAATTTCATTTTTTTTGAAAACATGGTTTTTTATGAAAAACATATATTTCACCAAAAAGATAAATGATGTTAAATTTTATTAAAAAAAATTCACAATAATTTTAAGTACCCAAGTGAGGAAAAATGAAATAATCACTTTAAAAAACTAAGAATAATAAAAGGAGTAGAAAATAGAATTGTTTATTAGGAAATGATAATGTAATTTACTTTAACTAACATTCAATAATAAAAAAACTCAATTATAATTATTTTGGTAAATAATCCATTAAAATAGTCATAATGTCACGGTGAAAATTAATAAATGAACCGATTATGTGTACCAACTATAAATCCATATAAAAGAATTGAAAATAAAAAAATAAATAGTCAAATTAATTATAAACATATTTATATAATTTTTACGAAAATGGGGAAGTGATATTACCCAATGAAAAGAAATTGTGTTATGAAATTTCTTAATCATCTCGTAATGTTAACTTCTAATCTCATTAGAATAAGTAATAGAAATTCTAACGAAAAATCAATTATGAATTAAATTATACAATTTTCAATCTTCATAAAAAAATGATACTTCTAAAAAAACTAAAAAATAACTGTAAGATAATTTTGATATTCATATTTCAAAATTGAATTTTATTTTTTGAAATAAAATTTATCAAAGTTCAATAATTTTTTTTTTAAATAAGTTAACCATTAAAAGGTAGAAAAACTACCATTAAAAAAATACATATTTTTATACGTAGAACTGAATTTGTTATTATTTTCTTCTTATAAAATATATTAGGTTAATGTAAATATTTTTTATTCAATATTTTACATATTAATTTATTTATTATAACCTGCTAATAGAAATTGATTAAATTTATTACAATTAAACACATTTGGCATATAAATTTTTTTTTTATAAAAACATTTTCTTTATATTAATTTGGGTTTTATATTCATTTCTAATTAATTTTCACCCAATGAATTAAACCATATATTTTTATAAGTTATTTAATCATATCTATAACTTCAAATTTAACAACTAAAAGGAAATTTCTATTTTAAATAATAATAATAATTTTATTTAGTAAAACTTGGTCTAGATTGTAACATATACTATCAATGAATGTCTTTATTGAATGTAATTCACACTAAGTGTTGTGAGCATTGAAAGCTGTATCATAGATTGGATTTCTTTAATATAGTAAATATATTGTCAAGTGTTAGGATTATATATTACTTTCAATTATTAGAATTTCATGTCACATATGCAATTGAATAAAATTTTATTCTTTTATAATTTCAGGGTGTTACATTTTACCCACCTTAAATAAATAACATCCTGGAAAATTAAAATTGATATTTATAATCCAATTTTTGATTTTAGAAAATTAATTTAGAGAAAAAACCCAAATAAAAAAGGGTTAATAAAATATCCTCTTAATAAGAGATAAATGTATGTAAAACATTCCCCTAGAATAACACATAACTAGATTTCTATTTTGGAGAATATTAATGTAAATTAAAGATACGCACATGGAGGAAAATAATAAATAATTATAGGAAGTGACTGGGGTCATTGATCAAAAGCATGTGAACGATCAGTGGAAAGTGACATTCCTAAGAGACATAAATCTAGGATGATCTAAAGGATCCTTTGATTCATCAGATATGAATTCAGTAGGATAAAATTATTATTTAAAGATCATTTTCCTAATGTCAAGTAATTATTTTAATAGATAATAATATAATGAAATATACATACATGATATATTTTTATTTCATTAAAAAATTTCATCCTATGGGTGTGCATCAATAAATTTTCCATTTATCCCTTTACTCTAAGAAATGAATATGAAAAAATGAATTTTTATTCCAAAAGAAAAAAAAATCACTTCTAATAGAGAGTAAGATCCATAAAAGAGTGAAAAATATTTTCGCCCGTCTCTAAATATATTACAACACCAATATTGTAATTACATTAATCTCTAAACCACAAATTTAATACTAATGGTTTATCATTAACATTTATTCATCAAATTTATCAACTAAAAAATTAATATACTAACTAGGATAGGACGTATTCCAGTGGTAGGAACAATAACCATATCATTTTTCGGTTATGGGTTCAGTCCCCTCTGCTTTTCCAGACAAGATGAGTTGTCACCCAACAAGTAGGTTTTTATTTTTCGAAAAAATATTACTATAATGTTCCTAAAAAATACTACATAAATCCTTAAAATAAAATTAATCATTGCATAAAATTTTTACTAAGGTTTTGAAGATTTTTTTACAAAGTCTAATAATCATACTTTAATATTATTAAAATTTCATTAATTATCATGTTAACCCTAATATTTATCTATACCGAAATCTTATTTGCTGAAAATGTAATGGAATTATTCATTAAATAAATATTACACTAAAACATCTACTAAAACAGTGGGTTTTATGACCATAAATTTACTCTAAAATTTCCCTATGGTTTGTAGACACTCATCACATAAAACATAAAAACAAGTGTTTATTACTTCAAAATTGTGATAAACCTTAATAAAATAAACTTAGGATAGTATTCATAAATCTTAATTTAATTAATAAATATGTTCTTCTAAAAATTAATGAAATCCTTAGATGTTTAATGATTATTATACCAAAATAACTTCTGAAAAATACTTATACAATTTAATTATTGAATCCCAATACATAAATAATTTATCCATTTTATTTCCATATAGGTCATTCCTTGGTGTAAAGGTGCAACAAGGTTAATAATATTCATTATCTATTCAAATAATTTATAATGGTTTGTAAAAAATGTGAATTATCCTAATCATATACCTCAGGTGTGTCAAAACAGGTGTAGAGTAAGGCCTGTTTTCTTGTAGCAGTTTATGCTTGAGTCAAACCTGATACACCATTTTCAATGTTATTACACCCGATACATCTATTATAGAACCAAATCCGCTTTTAATGATTTTATAAGGATATATTTCTAATTAGAACAACATAGGCTCTACCTTACTAAAACATTCATATGTTCTTCTATAATTATCACAAAAGTATACATTAGGGTTATGTTCCTTAATATATGTTTTCTTAAATGTAGTTTCCAAGGTCTCCACTAATCTTGGTATGATACCAACTATCATGATCTCAACACCACTAGCTTGGAGATGATGCATTCTACCATTACATTAACATAAGATACTTAAAAATCACATCCTAAAGGACCAAATAGTTTAATATTATTGATAAAATTATACATTCATGACTGTTGTATTACAAATGAATACAAAAATTACATCATAGTTTTTTTGAGAATAACATTATTCTAGAAAATATATCCCAGAATATATTTCTTAGTATACGTCATATAATCTTGGAGAATGGAAACAAAGTAATGGTGAGAAAAAATTCCAAGGAAAGGTTTAGTGTAGTTGAAAAAATATTGCATAAATGAGAATCATAGAAAGGTGAATTACTAAGAAAAGATTCCATTTACTCCTCATTTTTTTTAAATTACAAAAAAGTTCTTTGAGATTGAATAGTGACCATAATGGGATCCAAAGTTATAGAATTTATATATGAAATTTGAATTTCAAACATAAACACCAAGGCTGAGACCTCAATCCGTAGGAAACCTGCGTCAGTCAGGGTCATGTTGCCTACCTTCACCATTATCACGGTTAATCTATGACTTTCTCTAGCCTCCCATCACCCCTAGAGCACCAGCGACCAGAGAAAACAAAATTCCAAAGATACCAACAACCTTCATCCTCACCGTCGATGAAATAATCACTATGAACTTGTCACTATAAGAGAACAACACAATTTCCACCATAAGAGCATAAAAAAATATCACAAACATCATTGATGAAAACCAAAGAAACACCACACTAACAAAAACATATTCAATTCCATTCATTTACAACTCAAAAATCCAGGACCAACACGAACAATAAACCAAGGTTAGAACTCTGGGAACACTGATTACCACTCCAATAGAACAATCCCCGTGCTTGCACAAGAACAATCACATCAGAACAACCTGGAATGGGTCAAATGAATAAGAAGAGATAGTAAAGTTGGAATAGATAAGCATTACCAGTTGGCCGCCACTATTACTAATTTTTTTTGAAGATGGTGGAACACCACACCACCACTAAACCAGCATTATCTTACCATAATCCACGCCTCTATGGAAGCAATGATTCCTCATCTAGCATATTATATTTAATCAATAAAATGATAATGAAATTAATTCATAGATAATTTAAAAGTGAAAATATAATTGTAAATAATAATAAATAATTAAATTTGCAATGAAGGAAATTCTTAATTATTGGATGTCATGTCTGAGGAACATAAAATACAATACTATCAAGACCTTTCACAAGAATGTTTAAAACTATAGGTATAAAACTATTAAATTATTCCAACTGATTTGTATCACGAGACTCATCGATGCGTCAAGGAGATATATAAATTATGGTCCCCACCCTTCTCCTCTAGTCCCAATCATTCCTCATATATCAAATAATCAATTTCATTCATAAAAAAATTTCCTTATGAAATATTCTTATTGAGTAAAGAATATAAATTTATCAATATTTCACAAGATATTAAAATAACTATAAAAGTATTCAATGTATTAAAAAATGGTATATGGTTTAGGAAATAATCATATACATTATAAATAATGTGGATATTTAGGGTAAATTTAATGTTCAATAGTCTCTATAAATTGAATAACTAAAGGGGATGTTAATGACTACCTGTATGATTTAAGGTAGAAAATATCAATAATATCCTTGTTCAATATAATCATAATCCATAAAAATGAATAATAATAATGGTACCAATATGATATATACAATTTGGAGTAAGAATAAGGGTTGTTATTGTTAATGAAATAAAAATGGTCTTCAAAAACATCTTTAAGGAAAATATCATTTTCATTTGGAAAATAATTTTATTTTAAAATAAATTTTAAAAGAATTATAATTAAAAATATCCTTATAACATTCAATGGAAAATTCAAGGAAATGACAGAAGTTAATTCTTTACACGATGTACAAGTTAAAAAGAACATTCCTTTTTCACTGTATAAAGGTTAGAAAAGTGCCTTATTAGAAAAGTGATAAGAATATTTCATTGATTTTTTTTTGTAAAAATAATAAATCGATCAAAACTAATTTTATCGAATAATTTTAAAATAGTTAAATAAAACATTTTTGAAAACACTTTTAGAAAACACGGTTTGGTAAAAATATATATTTTCGACTGATGATAGAAATGATGTGTCCTTTTATTAAAACATTTTCATAATAAATTTAGGTACCAAAGTATTGAAAATATGTACTATCATTTTAGAAATATCATGAATAATTAGAGGAAAAGAAAATTTAACTATTTATTAGGAAAATTTCATGTAATTTCTTTTAACTGATATTCAAGAATAAAGAATTTTGATAAGAATAAGATTGTGAAATAACCCCTTAAAAATATTATAATGTTGACGCGAAAATTAATTAATGAATAGATTATGTGTATCAAGTAAAAATAAAAATAAAAATTGTGGAAATAAATAAATATATAGTTAAATTCATTATACACATAATCATAGAATATTAATGATAACGAGAAATTAACATAACCTAATGAAAGGAAATTACATTTTGAAATTTCTTTAGCACATGATATCTTTAATTTCATATCCAAATAGATAAAATAACTCAAATTAAAACTAAAAATACCATTAATAATGAATTATTCATGATATTTAATTTCAAATGGTGTGTATATACACCATATAAAAGAAACTAGTGGCATAACATTACAATATGCCTCAATGAAATGAAATTGAGAGAGAATCCCTTACCAAACACATTCTTTTTAGATGAATGTGATTTATCCTCCTTTATAGTGGTTTTAAACATGTTAATAAATTATAACATAACCATATTAATATTTATAATATTATATATGATCCTTTTATAACATATTATTACAATTTCGTTAATAATCATTCATTATTTTCATTGTTTTGGGTGCTAATTGCCTTGTTTTTCATGAATGTTTTGACTTTTATTTTTTGTTACTCTTAATTAAATAATTATTTAATCATCTATATAATGTAAACAATGATTTAAATATCATATATATTAAGTATATATTTATTTTGATTTTCCATGAAATTAGCTGATAGGAAATGAAATACACTATTCTTAAAAACGACAGACCGTATATATTCATGAATGCTATTTTCATTTTATTGATGTATTGATAGAAATAAAAGTAATATATATATATATATTATCATTATATTATAATATTTATTTTAAATATAAAACATATATTTCTAAAAAAATCCATAATAAAATCCAAGTAATGTGTGAATGAATCACATCGGTTCGTAAGGTGGTAGTCTTTTATACAGACAAACGATGTTATTTTGTTCACACAAAATGTAAACCATAAATGTATTTTTGATATAATGATTATAGAAGAATAAATACATCTTAAATACCAAAAATATATTTTTTTAGAATTTTTTTTTTCATTATCCCCAACCTTAATATATTTTAATGGGAAAACGAACGACATCGGTTCACGAGGAGGTAGTCCACCATACAGGTGAACGATGATTTTATAACCAATTTGATGGAATTTGTTTTTGGTTTAGGTCATAAAATAAAAATAAAAACACATAATAATAACTAGGATACTTTTTTTAATATATAATCATGGTATAAGATAAATTTATGGGTTTAGATAGAGAAATAAAATAAAGATGTGCGTTGATGAACATTGCCTCTTATTCGGGTAACTCCATTTGGATTTCACCAACTGTATTAAATGGATGTATTTATGCCGAAATTAAGGCTTCTAGGATGACATA
This sequence comes from Viscum album, assembly GCA_963277665.1. Classification (NCBI taxonomy): domain Eukaryota; kingdom Viridiplantae; phylum Streptophyta; class Magnoliopsida; order Santalales; family Viscaceae; genus Viscum; species Viscum album. The sequence continues at coordinate 1,220,986,398 of OY728155.1, read as the reverse complement.
TGGTAATTTAGGTTGTTAATTGTTAAGGTTTTTGATGATCCAAATGTCTTGGAAGGTGTGATGAAGTGATGAGAGTGAATGCCCTTTTATAATAGAGGATGAGTCGAATTCCTGAAAATACCCAAAAGTTAACACTATTGGGAGGTCTCACTAACCTCATGATCCTCCAATAATGAACCTTATTTGAGTAAATATTGGATATGGACTACATATAGCCTCCTAATGGGTTTTTTACATGTTTTGGGTCATTTATGCACCTTATCTTTTAAGATCAACCCCTTTGTAAACTGGTTCTTACCTTAAATGTGGTGATTAACATTTAATTTTTTTGATAATAAGTTTGTTAAAAAATTAAATTTCCCATATTTTAAATTATAAATTATTTTTATTCATAATATTAAATCCATTTTTGAAATTTCAGCAATAGAATTGGAATAATTTAATTTAAAATGTCTCCCGAAGACATGACAACAAAGCAGGTTTTTAATGTGAAAATGTGAAAATGTTTGATATGTTTTTATATCAAAATACACTATAAAATTAGTTTCAATGACCTAAATTGGATTAATCAATTTATAATTTTTCTAATTTTACATTTAAAATATAATAAATAGTTGATCATTATAAATTATTTAGATGAAAATCTAGTTCCCAATTGAATCATATATTTTTCAATATTCATAAAAAAACGAATATTCTTAAATGAATATAAATAATTAACCTTAAGATAATTTTAAAATTATTATTTGGAAAATGAATTTTATTTTTTAAAATAAAATTTATAAAATTGTCAAAAGTTTCTATTAAAATAATTTCTTCATTAAAATCTAGAAAACCCAGATTTAGAAAAATACAGATTTTATGCAAAAAAATAGATTTATTATTATCTTATTCAAACTAAATCTATTGGGTGAATGTAAATAATATTTATTTAATATATAATATATAAATATCATTATTATAAACCAATAATATTAATTAATATAATTCATTATGATAAAACACCATTGTTATATAAAAATAATTTTTTATAAAAACATTTCATTTATATTCAATTGGTTGTTATATTTATCTAAAATTAATTTGTAAAAAATGAACTAAAAAATATATTTTCATAAGTTATTAAATCCTATATATAAAAACAAATTTAATTTATAATAAGAAATTTTTATTTTAAATAATAATATTAATAGTATCTTGTAAAACATGATCTTGCATGTAACACAAGGTATTGATTAAAGTCATTGTTGCGTGTAATTTAAGGTAACGTAGTTTTGAAAGAAATTAAAGATATATCATAGGTTGAATTTATTTAAAATATAAAATATATTATAAATTATTGGGATTTTATATTCCATTATACTTTTGGAGTTTCATGTCACATATGAAATTTAATAAAAGGATATTCTTTTAGAATTTAAATGTGTTACAAAATGCATGAATTTAGTTAATTGATAAATAATAACCCAAATCACATAATTATATTGATATGTATGTATAAATTCAATTATGAAATTCTTGGACATATTTTCCTATTTCCACTTTGGCAGTAAAAAAGGATGAATCAACCAATTTAAAAAATTTCATTCAGATTTAACTTATCGAAATGCCAAACATTTCATAGTGAAGTAAATAATATATTCTTTCTTTCCATAACACCAATAAGACTCTCTATGGTCATTATACATATTAGTACATAAAAGATGAATATAAAATGTGGTACTATGAGTCTCAGTAAATTATTCACTCTTCATCTATGAATCATAAGGCACACATAATCTATTTCCAAATCTCAAATAACCTTCTTTGTCAAAATTAAATATAGGAAATTTAATCTTCCTAAACAATTATACCTTTACTGTAACTCACTTTATTCCTTCTAAACATTCTTAATTCTTTATGAAATAGATAGATGTAATATCACATGAAAAAAATAGAGGAGTTTCTTTTATTCACAACATCTAGACCTAAATTCATTAGATAATTAATCAATGGGTCATGTTCCAAATGCAACATGGTAAATGAATCTTTATTTTCATAACTGAATTAATGAGACATTTTTTTTATTTTACATTACTATAATGATTCATTAATTCATAATCCTCAGTAAGTTCTATACGTATTCTCTATATAATGTTCAACTATTTTATGAGTGAATATATATACATTACGATTTTGTGATCAATATATATTTTACACTTTACTCCATATAACTGATGCCTTTAAATTTTTGAAGAATAAATGTAGAAGGAAATTCCATATCAGGTGTAGGATAATTTAACTCCATAGGTTTTAGTTAATATGAAGACTAAGAAATTATCTGGTTATTATGCACTAGTAGAAAACCAATTACTTTCAAATAAGCATCATTGTAGATTAAAAAAGTCACAACTTATAAAGGGAATCGATAAAACTAGATTATTCACCAATACTCTTCTTATTTCTTAAAAACAAACATCACATATTTTTGTTTAAATTATTTTAATGAATTTTTGAGTTAACAAGCTCATTAGGATAGAAAACTGATTTTTTTAAGAAAATTATGGTAATAACCTGATGATCAAAGAAAAGTATTAGTATATTTGACATTTTTATGTTTTTTATAATCTTAAACAACTATATTTTTAGCAGGTTTAACGATTATTCCATATTTATAAACAATATATCCAAGGGAAAAATATATTACCACAAAAACATGCACTTACTAAATTTTTAATGTAGTTACATATATTGAATGTCTTGAAAAATAATTCTTTGGTGTCTTTAATAATCCTCGTGACTATTATAATATAACAATAAATCATCAATATACAAAACCATAATCTTATCTAGGAACTCATGGAAAACTCTATTCATCATATCCGTAAATATAATTGGTTAATTAGACAACCCAAAGGGGATAACTACAATCTCATGATGCACATATCTATTTTGAAACACAGACTATGGAATATATTCTTCATTAACCTTAAACGAATGGTACCCCAACCTAAGATCTATCTTTGAATATTACTACAATCCTTAGAGCTGATCATACAAATCCTTGATATGAGTGAAAGAATAATTGTTCTTAATTGTGAATTTTTTCTAGGCTATATAATCAATGAGAAGTATCATAGAACAGTATTTTTTCTTAACAAACAAAATTGGATTTCCCCATGGCGAAGTTCTAGGATAAGAAAGCATTTATCCATAAACACCTATAATTTATTTTTCAATTTTATAATTTATACTTAATCCATTAAATAAGGGGTGTTTTGAAATTGGATTAACATCAATAACTAATTCAACATTAAAATAGACCAATAGAACAAAAATAACACATGATAAATCCTTACAAAAGACATTCATAAGTTTATTCACTATTGAGACATCACTAATCTGAATAATTTCTCAATTTTAAAAAACATGTGTTAAATAACGTTTACTACCATCAAAAATAAATTTCTCATCTTCTTGGTAGGTTATCAATGATATGAAATCATTGAATAACATTTTATTGGGTCTTTAACCTATCATATCATGATAAACTAAAATTCAATTCATTCGCAAACAAATATCAAACTCTAACATGGGAAGTTCTCCAAGATTTTCTTAAAAAATCATCCCATTATTAACAATTAAAACATTCCTATAAATATTGGTTGCTTTATTGTTTTCACCCAATTTTTTCACCAAATATTACATCAATCATTCATGAGGTAATATTCACAACATACTTTCATATTTATCCCCAATTTAAGAATGCAATGATTCAGAGTCAAACAGAGTATTAGCATAATTTGAATAAACAACTAATATACCTATCACCACTTCATTAGATAGACATGAAATAACCGTAGTAGTAAAAAATATGTTCCCATGAATTAATTATTTCCTTAGTTAGGATTTATATTTTTAGAAACTCACTATGGATACATGATTTCATAATAAACCAACTCATTAGAACTAAAACAACTCACCAGTGGATGGATATCAGTTACCCCATTATTTTTTTCATGAAACTTTTCTTTGTAGCCATAAGCCCAATGACCAATCATAACACACCTGTAAAAATTCATAAAATTTATCAAAAATTCCCCAAGATTATATTTTCCACACTTATCTAATGATGAGAACATAATTTTATTATATTTATATTTCCATGAGTAATTCTCCTCCATTTCCCACCAATAAAAAGTGTCTTTTTTTCAAATTATCATGGATGTCGTGATCATTAATGAAATCCATTTCTACCTTCATAGAACATAGAAAAGGTTTTTCATAAATTTTGACATCATGGGAAGATAATTAAATTTGATATATTAATTTCAAAAACTAGAAAAATTGATTAATCTTACTATCAACATCCCATATAAAATCTATTGTATACCTGGATAATCTTCTAAAATTTCATTTTTATATAATAAAAAATATTCATCCTTTTACCTCAATTCTAATAATTTTTTCTCTATCCAGAGATGAATGATCTTAGGAAAATATTTCTCAATGAATATATAATTAAATGTGTTTAATTATTTGGAATCAAGATCATCTCTCTCGTTATAATTTTTAACCAAATACCACCATCAACCAGATTCACCTTCACTATTATAAATGGTAAGAGTTCCCTTTTGATGTTTCAAATATCACATGACTTTAAATATCCTATCTAGTGAGTTGATCCATCCTTCGACCACTACTAGATCAAAATGTGTCTAACTATCATAATGTTAATATAAGGTAGATCTGGATACTCTCTAGCATGGAATCCACGAACATTTATACGTTGTGTCAACTAATCCCTAATAAAAAAAACTTCTTAGTTCTAACTATGACCATTCTAGTTTTTTATTTGGAATAATACCATCCTCTTGGTGTGTTCAAATCATAACCACCATGTTTACTCTATGGAAAACTAATCTAAAAATAATGATTTATAAAAATAAGAATGTTAATATTAAAATTCTATATCATTATGACATAACCAATATGTAATCATTTAGTATATTCTCAAGCATTCCTTTCTCATTCTGGGTTATATAGTGATTAAGGAGTAGTTTTAAAAACGTTATATGTTTTTATTAAATGATATTAAAATTTATAAGGTTGATTTAATACTTTTTTACAAATTATGAAAGTTATTTCAATGTTTTGAAAATTTATTTTAGAGATAAATTTGGTTGTTTTTTTAAAATGATTTAATTTATGAAGGTATATATAATTCTACGAAATTATATAATTATTGAATTTATTTTTTTTGAAAAAAAATTAATTAGGTGTGATATATTAAACATAATAAAATATGTTATACACATGTATAAATATGTAAATATACATTAATCAGGTTGTAATTAAAAATTTTCAATTTATATATTATAGTTATTATATATATACACCACATTTTTATAGAAATACACATCTATGTGGTGCATTTACATATTACACTTATAAGTTTATATATGTATACAAATATATATATTTATAAATATTTTAATTTGGTATACATATTTCTATATATATATTTACTTATATTATACCATTCTTGAATGGTATATTGAAAATTCTGGAACTTAAATATATGTATATGTATATACATGGTGTTGAAAAAATGATGACTTATGTTTTTTAAAATTATGAAATATATAAGGACTCTATTAATTTTTTACATTTTGAAAATTTATGAGATTTATATGCGTGGTGATTAAATAGAAGATATATAAGTTGTAAATTAAATGTGATACACATGAATATGGGTGTGTGTGGGTGTTATGATTTTAATGGGAGAAAAATGTGTGAATGAATATTTTGGGGATAAAATATGGATGGGATTTATAATGACAATGGATGTTTTAATTTAGTGAAAAAATAAATGACAGAGAGAAATTAAATAAATGTGATAATTAAATCCAAATAATAAAAAAAATATGAAGGGTAGGGAAAACAACGTGTGGAGGTGTGTAAAACAAGAAAACAAATAAAATGAGAGAGATATGTGAGTTATAGGAATAATAATTGTTAAAATAAATAAATAAATTAGGCATTAATGATATATGTTGGGAGGGGTGTGATAATTGGAATAGGGGATGTGCACCATGCGGTGCGATGACATGAAAAAATAACACAAAAAATATTTTTTAAAAATTAAATGTGACAAAAAAATGTTTTAAAAAATAATTAATAAGGAAACAAGAATAAAAAAATCAAATAATAATTCATGCAGTACATTTTGAAATAAATGAAAAATAATATTTTCAAATTGATATTCGGGTAAAAAAAATACCCTAAATTCTTCAACTTATCTCTATCATTTCCCCCAAAATACTAATCATATCAACACATCATGAGTTCTATGAGATTCCTCTTAAAAAGTAGAAGGTAATATAATAGTTTTTTCTATCTACATTGAGGTTCTTTACCTATATTTAATGAAAACCAAATTTTATGTTTTAATTACTGAATATATAGAATTAGATAATTACACCCTCATGTTGAGCATTTAAAATATAATTTGTAATCCTTGTAATGTTCATAAATTGAGGTAGGGGATCCTTTGTTTCTCATATACTCTATCATGTGGGAGGGGCTATACTTATTTTATCTTTGGAAAATCTATATATAATCTAATAAAGTAATGAAACTATTTAATTGAAATTTATGTGGAAAGGGATTTGAATCACATGTTGTTACAACCTTCATTATTAATTTCATATTGAGAATATATGGGCATGATGCCTCGCTAAATGTCATGGTTTCTAGGATCCATGGTTTTGGATGATTTCATACGGGTTATGGACCCTTGATTGGTTTGATTGTTTGGAATCAATTTAAATGTAATTTTTTAATAACTTATATTTTTATAATAAAATGATTTCCAAAGATTATGGATTGTGTGGGAATTCCCTTAAATAAATAAGTATAATGTAATTAAATCCCCATTTTTCTAACTATAATAATTTTTATGTTTGTGTTATATTTTGTGGTATGACAATGATTTGGGGATGTGATGTGTAGTTTTGATTAGATAATGATAATATGAGAATGGGTTGTGTTATTATTGATTCCCATTTATTAATGGAATTAAACAATATTATTAAATTGTCATGGAAAGGGTTGGAGTGGATAATTAATTCTTGAAATGATGAAGGCAACTGTGTGTAAGTGTTGATTGAGAAAAATGTGAAATTAAATGGTTGTATAATGAGATAGTAGAGTTAATGAATGTGTTTGGATTGTATATGAGAACTATGGAAATTGAATTGATTTGATAAAATAAATAGAATGAAATTTTAATTCATTTTATGGATTATTGTGTGGCATTTTACATTTAGAGGTGATAGAAAAAGATGAGAATATTGGGAGTTGGTTTGTACCATTGTTACAAACCCATAGGTTGGGAGATTCTATGATATGATATGATATATATATATATATATACTATTTTCATCTAATTTTCTAAACGTTCCAAACCCATGTTTATCACCTATTGACAACGACCAATATATTTTGTTGTGTTTTTCTCAACACCTCGATGATGAGGTTGGATGGATGGCCACCCACTCCTCCAAACTACCTTTTCATGGTGACAATGACATGAGCATGATGTGATGTCCATAAGTCAAAAATTCACTATTGAGATGTTATATGATGTGGTGGACCGGGTGTCTTTGCGTGAGGTGTAAAGTGATTACATCGTTGTCTTTAGTTGAGATAGTGAGATAGATTATGGTGGGTATCATGCATTGTAGGAGGAGGGAATGAGGTTAATTTCTTTCAAGTTAATGATACCATGTAATTATGGTTATGGATATGATGTGAGGTGATGTCCCATGTGTCTGCGTGAGGGATAAGATTTGATGAGATGTTATGAGATCTTATATTGAAGAAGACGGAACACTGTGACATACATCATTGGAATGTGATAGATGCTAATTATTAGGAAGGTTGTGTGGTGAAACCTCTTTCAATATTGTTAAGATTATGTTATTATACTTTGATATGCTATTTATTAAGAGTACCATGGTGAGGATGGTTTTGGTATGTTGACATGTTTAGGTTCTGTTAGTTTTTTGATTTCCTAACTGATGAATTATTATTTTATTTTGATATGTGCATGTGATACCATAGATATCATACTAAGTATACTCATATTCTCTTGGAACAAATATATAAACAAATTTTCAGGTTTCCAGAAGGACTTCTTGGATAGTGATAGACATTAGTAGCTTAGACATTCAGTACAGTTGTTGTTTTGCTGCCTTACCTTTTATTTTGGGCTTTCATTAAGAAACATTTAATTGTATCAATTTTATTTATACATGAATCATCGGATGGTTTTGTTTTCCTTTTTATATTATGTCATGGAGGTCATTGATCAATGATATACTATCTATCGATCATATTTATTATAGAGGGTATTTCATCCCATTTGTGAGATTTTTATACCCTAAATGCTTGTCCCTAACCGGGTTCCCAATTGAGGTGAGTCTTAGGGGTCATTATCTATCTTCCATCATTGATGGATTGTGAAGGTAACCTCTTAATGGATGGGGTTTGTGATAGAGAGGTATTAGAGGTGATAATTGAGATATTATATAGAGTTTGGGGTTGTAAACTATGCGGATTTCAGTTGTTAGTAGTGAAATAGTGCCAGTTTATCTTGATGTGTAACATTACCTTGGGATACCAGCTAGAATTCATGATTTTAGGTCCCCATGTAATCCAGTGCATGATCTCTGGGCTTATTAAATAACCAAGTGTGGTGGACCGGTGTGCAGGAAAAATGTCTAGGAGAGGTACATTAATCATCATTGATTGCACTTGTGATTGAATGAGGTGCTTTCAGGAACATAAATAAATTAATTAAATAAATAATGGAATTGTATTTTTGTTTATCTAAATACCCCCATGTTATAGTTTCTAATGAACAATTATTGTTTTCCATGTTTTTCATATAACCTAAAATAAAATAATAAAATTATTATTCTCTAGAATAAACTATTTGTTTGAAAACGTATTGAGGCCTGAATGTGTTGTTTCCCTACCTATTATAGAAAACTTCTTAATAAATTGAATTTTTTCCATTTCATAAAATTTATAACATGCCATCTTGATTTCACAATGTTTGAAATATTTAGAGAAGCATCCATTGTGTATTTTCTTATGAACAATTATTTAATTTTAAAAATCCTTATGAAGTATGGAACCTCAAGTTTTTTTCACACTAGAATGATAAAATAAATTCAATTTAAACCATTCTTAAAATTATTATGGTTCCCATGTGATTTAATATTACATGAATATATTTCCATTTGTAATTTATCAAGAACATGTATTATGAACTTGTTTTGAAAATTTGTTTTGGACATTCAAATTCTAAAATTTCAAAAAATAACCATCTTAATTATTAATACTTCCTTTGAATTTTGAAACCTTGAAAAAAATAAATTCCTCCTAATTTTGGTATGGATACAACTCTGATGTATTGAAATAACTATATGATGTGAGAATGTGTTAGGGTGGAAATTTTGTAACATTTATATCTAAATATTAGAAAATGATAAACATAATTTTTGGTAACCGATTGAGACTCAAAACTATTAAAATGATTAAAATTATTCATCATAAGACGAATAAGAATTTTTAAGTGATGGAATACGTTTACCTCATAGGTTAAACAATGAATTTCTTGTTTTGGGAAACATTCCTGAAGTAGATAACATTTGTGTTATAACTGGGGAAATTAATTTTTGTGAGACATGAGCATGTAACAAGTTTAATATATTATTTTTAAATATGGAAGTAAAATAATATTATCCTTATTGAAATGTATAAGCTTGTTTTCATGAGAAACAAAATGAGTTATGAATGTTTAGTTTTGTCCTGATAAATAAAGAAACATAGTTTACAACATGTGCAGTTTTAATTTTATGGTTAGAAATAATGTTTTATTTTGATAATTCTTAAAGCATGGTTTGTATGTAATGGGTTGTTTAAATTGAGCACAAGAACCTAGAATATACCCAAATTACATTATTTTTTATGTGTATTTCCTCGATAATTGGATGAACCTAGAATGTCATATTTATACATATTAAACATAATGCATGGGATGATGTGTGTGTAATTTTGTCTATAACATGGATTCATGTTAAATATATTTAAAAACATGACATTGTGTATTTCCAGAAATGACATAGAAATGTGGACGGTTGTTTGTGGTGGAATTGTTATTGTAGTTATACATTACTAAAAAAAGTTTTTTGGAAACCTGGTATGCGCTGTGATTATTATAGATTATGAGAGTCTGGATTTTTCTGGTAAACTAATTTCATCATGAATTAAAATAATAATCACTTATATGTGATCAATGAACCAATTATCCATGTAAAAATTGAAATTATGTGAGAATACCTAAGTTAAGTAATTAGGTGATGTAATGTAATCCCGTGAATGATTGTTGATTTAAGAACAAATTGCTTCTATGTGTGGTTATTCTTAATGTGTTTCATTTTGTGATGTGTGATTAAAAAAACATTGAACATAAAAATAGGGGTAACCCCAATCCTTAATTTAGATGAATTATACATTTACCAAAGTAAATCCTTTTGGGAGATTTGGTGCCTACCAAAGAGGATAATATCTTAACATGGGAGAGGGAATTCATTGATTTATACACCTGGGTATTTGATTTGTGTAGATAGTGGTGATATTTGGTTGGGATAATGTAGAAGATGTTAATGAGAATGTGATTATATGAAAACAATGGTTTCTTGTGGATAGTAAGGTGGAAAGGTAATTTTGTTGTGTTACATGTTAACTGGAAATTTTTCTATTTATGTGTTTAGGCTAGTGGTTGTGTTAGGTAGTGGTGGTGATGTGTGGTGCCTGAGTGAGTTTGGGCTAGTGGTTATGTTGTGTAGTGGTGGTGATATGTGGATTATGAGATGTGTTTTTGTTGTGATGGGATGACTTATATTGTTTTTTGGTGGAATATCTTTTGTAGTGGTGTGGTGTGTCTGTATTGATGGAATCCCCAAAATTCTGTAAAATGGTAAATCACATAATGTCAATAATAAGAAAATATTGTTTAGAAAATATTGGAATTAATGAATATGGGATTTCATCCCACACCTAAATATTAATATTATGGAAGTGATGTGAAGGTTTGACTTCTATTTGGTTGGTTGGGGTTGTCACTAAGAAATGACCACTTTAGAAGGGGTTATTTTTGACATTATATGGGGTTATTTTTTACATTAGAAGGGGTTATAACTGTTAGGGTTGGTGTCCTGAGAACCAACTATTTTGTACTTTAATTACATGAATGTACTCTTATTATATATTGTTCATTGTTCTGCATGACTATAATATAATAATGTCCTGGAATATTTGTTGCATTAATAAGGTCATGGAAGATCCCCGCTATGATGAGAACCTTGAAATTCTATAACAATATTCTTAAATAATGTTCTACGGTTGGATGACATACTATGATAGGACACATAGTATACATACCGTCATGTTCGAGTAATCGTAAGAAGACGAGACACTCTCTCATGGAGTTCACACTTGGTAACCACTAAGATTGGAGATTATGAGAACTGACCTGCCAGTAGCAATTCTGCATGTCTTGGTGTCATCATACATTATTATCTATGAGCGTGTGTAATGGTCCTTAGACTGGAAGATTATCATTAACTCATGCCATGACTCGCACACTTAGATTTACTGACGAAAATTCTCACACAGACAGTTGGCGAGAAGTAGGGTACATTGGGTTCATCACGAGTGACATGTTGTTAATGGATAAGTCGAGGAAAGATTTGTCCCTTCTATTTATGGAAGTTGATATCTCGGCCCTTTGATTGAAATAGAACCGTCACATGAAATTCCATGGTCATGGTGTAACGACGAGTTTATTTTAGGTAGTCAAAGAACGACAGATCATGAATATAGGTTTACGACACTTCCATGAAACCATCTTGATGAGATTGAGAAAAAGGGATTAAATTACATGGTAAGCATTCGTATGAGGTGACACGTCAATGTGGAGTCAACTACTTTCTCTTGGGTGCATTGACCCATTTCTAGATAGTAATCTTGGACTTTAGGCAAGACCACCTAATTCCAGCGAGAAAAAGGCATAGAGTGTCACACACTAAGTGTATCCATGTATCTCAAGTAGAATAAATATTATTCCAATATGTGGTTTAATAATTATTCAAGGAAGCATAAATCGTTTTAATGATGGAGGAAGAAATAAATGTAAAAATAAGATATACACGCCGTGTATTGATAATTACATGCCATGTAGTTTTTTCATGGAAAACAAGTACACACTGTGTATTAATGATTACACACCATGTAGTTTTCATTTCGGAAAAGGAAATGAAGAATGAGTACATTTTGTGTGTTAATTATTACACACAGTGTAGTTTTATGGAAAAATGTACATGCCGTGTATTAATGATTACACACCGTGTAGTTTTCTAGTCAAGATTTTGAGGATATAATATTGTTTTTTAAATTATATTTATTATAATCAGTGTGGGCGCATGTCAAGGAATTAATTATTCGACATTGTGATTTTAAATAAGATTCAATGAAATAAATAAAACACGTAAAGCGTTTATTTATTGTCATAACTCTACAACATCAAACCTGATTATAAATATCCTCACAACTCCAACTCTTTTCCTACCCATAATAGAATCATCATGCAATAAAATTCTGGAGAATTCTTTCAAGGCTAAAAGAACCTCTTCCTCCAAGAACACTCTCAAGACTAATGGAGTTCATCTTCCATCTGATCAAGACGATCTACGGCGGACAACGCAAGAAAAGGTTTCAATACGCTAGCTCCCGGAGACCCCTTTGGAGACGTACAGAGATACGAGGTGCACGTGTGGATCACCTCTAGAGGAATTCTACACTTGGCTTCTCCGACGCAACGAATAATTACATCGGAACATGATAAAAAAAATCAACAAAGAAAGAAAACCAAAAATCTACTTCATTTCAATTTATTAAATTAATTATAATCAACTTATAATGAAATGACTTTATGGTTCCAGGACTTTCCTTTTCTTTGTCCATTTCTTTGATTCGATCAGTGGAGACTGGCATTTATCATCGTATTGATCCCAGATTGATCATTGTTAATACCAAAAAGCCAAGTGGGCACATCCACCCACATGCTTCCGCTGTGCCCGGAACCTTCAATTGGTATCAGAGGAAGGTTACAACATTGATTATAGTTATTTAATTTTCGTTGATAATTTATGCATTTATATTTGATTCAATTCGAAATAAATCATTCTATAAATCTGAATAAATGATATCTTTTCTTCCTCCTTCGTTTCAAGATTCATATCACGGAAACGATATTTTTAATTTTAATTTTTATTAAAATTATAATGAGGAACTCATCCGGAGGAGCCGCTCTTTCTGTATGTACAACACGTGAATACACAATGTGTAATGAAAACTACGCGCCTTGTACTTAAGTTCAACGAACATGTACTAGTCCGCCAAACCACGCTATGTGAATTGATTACACCTAAGCATTTAACACCCCGTGTTGACCAGAAATGAACGGGTATGGGAACAGGAATAGACGGTGTGTATGTTGGTGCAACACGCCGTGTAGTCCCATCCTGTCCAAGTAAAACCGTGTACAAAGGAGATGCCTCATACCATGTACACGGGATTTCCAGGTCGGTTACCACGTAAAAAGGAAGTACACACTGTGTATGATTTATCTATATTCTGTGTACTAAAAAATTTCCAAAGTAGAGAAAACATGCCAAAGCCCCTAGCATGTACTTTGGATAAAGGGTGAAAATAAATACACCCTATGTAAATATAATCTATACACCATGTACTTTCTAAAAATGGAATTTCACCAGGTTTCCTCAAAAAGTACAGACCTGTACAAGGAATATGGATGAGAAGAATCTCAAGGAAATTTAGAAAGGAATTTAAAATAAAGAATTTTTTAATTATAAGATCATAATTAATTGAATTTAAGTGTGAATTATCTTAAATAATAGAATGATTAAATGAATTTTAATTCTAAATATGCTTAAATGTTGTTGAATGCTATGGATGATCATGAGCTAGATCAAAGACCCTTTATATGTGTGTATGGTTTCATTTAAATTTGTTTAATTTAAATTTGTTGTCCTGGAAGAATTCTTCCAATAAAATGTAGGGCATGTGTGAACATTGTTTCTTCAATGTAAACCCATGTAATGGAGGATCTCCCAAGCCAGAGGATATGTTTCAAAACCCGAAGCTGAAGAGAAACCAACCCAAGAAGATACAAAGGTGGACAGGTGGGAGCTGCAAAACACGAACCATCGGTTCAAGGTGTTTTTCCATAGGTCAGGGTTAGTTTATCAAACCACTAGATAAGTTGACCAATAGAATCTCATTATCATACCATTTTATTTTATTCATGTCTGATTGCATGGTTTATTTATTATTTATGTGTTGTCACGATCACATAATTAATGAAATAAACAAGCATCCAAAGATGGAATAAAATAAAACCGGACTATGCGTAAAAAATAACAGAACATGGTTAATCACTTAAGAAAGTATCACTTAATACTAACAATCATGTGATAATGTGAAATTTCACATAAAGGATTAAAATACCTCAAATACCATATTATATTACACAAAGCCTTCCGTTACTTGATTAAGGGCAATACTCAATAAAACTATGTGTTTGACCAGCCCTTGTTGGGACACTTATTTTATAAAGGAAGCCCTTATGAAAGGTTTCGGGTTGACTTAACCATATTACATCAAGAGTAGTATCCCTTCCTATGCTTGGTGTAATATTGGACTAAAGAGTTGAGGAAATGCAAGTCAGGATTTCAGGATTGGGGAGACCACTCAACAGATCAAGGAACTATAAGCTCACAGTTGGAAAAGACCTGCCTACCAAAATACCTTCAAATAACTTGACCAACCCTTTTTGGGGTTATGCGAAGGGGAATATGGATCATTTCCACTAGAATGTCAAATAAAATAAACATTCCAAGTTAAATGGTGAGGGTCGTTGGGACATGATCCAATAGTGGGATACTTAATAAAAAATTCTTATTTCTCATAAAATATAATCAAGAAAGTACTGATGAATCTGCTCTTTTAATTTTTAGAATCGAAATGACAAACTCATCAACCACATTTTCTCTACAATCAATTCTGGATAAAGAAAATATCCACACCATCAGTAACTTTCAAAAATGGTCTAGGTGCCTTCCGGTTATCCTACGCCATGAATGGATGTTTTACGTGATGGAGTCCTCACATCCTAATCTGCCTGCCCAAGGGGTGAATGATGAAATTTTTTTGGTCTATGATCAACATTTTAGCGATGCACTTGATGTTAAATTTTTGATGCTATCATCAATTTCTAGTGAGCTCATGAAGTCTCATGAAGACATGGATGCCTACAGCATGCTCGAGCACCTCTGTGGTCTATACCAGGAGAGAGAAAGATAGGAAAGTTTTGAGATCTCCAAGGCTCTATTTCAGAGCAATCTTGGAGAGGGTGCCCCAACTGGGCCTCATGTAGTCATGCTCATTGGTTACATTGAGAAGTTGGAGGTTCTAGGGTTTAAACTCAACGAAGAACTGGGTACTGACCTCATTCTTGCATCACTCCCCCCGAGCATCACTAACTTTGTTGTGAACTTCAACTTGAACAATATTAAGAAGTCTATGTTAGATCTTCTTATCCTCATTTGCCAAGTGGACAATGATATGAAGCATAAAAAACCTTCTGTCTTTATGGTGAAGAAAAGGAAATGGAAGGATAAGAGCATTAAGACCAAATCTTCTTCAAGGAATTCCAAGAAAAGGAAGATCAAAGGGGAGGAAAGGGAACAAGATACTGTTTGTTTCACATGTGTAAAGAAGGCCCACTGGAAGAAAAACTGCAACCAGCCAAGGAAGAAAGGGGAATATTTTGGTGCTCTTGTCGTCGAATTAAATATATCTGTTTCGACAAATTGGGTATTAGATATACCATGTGGTGCTCACATATGTATCAAAATATAGGAACCAAGTAGATTCAGGAAGATTGATCGAGGGGAGGTAGATCTACGAGAAGCCAACGAAGCCAGACTAGTTGTTGTAGCTGTCGAAAAATACCACCTCACATTTCCTACTGGGATGGTCTTGGTTTTAAAAGAATATTATTATTTACCCTCTGTAACCAAAAGCATTATTTCAGTATCCAGATTAGAAATTCATGGATTAATATTCTTGTTTGGAAAAGAATGTTGCTACTTTTATAAATATTGATTTTTTTGGTAGGGAACATTTATATAATGTCCTTTATGTTATATACTACACAAACCAAGTAATAGAAATTGATGACAAAGTTAATTCACATGCGTCATACCACACCCAACTTTGGCATCACCGGCTATTTTATGTCAATGAGAATCATTTTCCAAAATTACATCAAGATGGGTATTTAGATTCTTTCGAACTAAAACCACTTGGTGTATGTCATGCATATCTACAAGGAAAAATGACCAAAGCCCCATTTTGTGGGAAAGGTGAAAGGGATAAAGAGATTATATAATTATTTCACATAGATGTGTGCGGAACATTTCTAGTTGAAGCAAGGGGTGGGTTCTCATACTTCATTACTTTTACTGAAGATTTTAGTAGATATGGATATATTTACTTAATGAGGTATACGTCATATTCTTTTGATCGGTTCAACGAATACTAGAATGAAGTTGAGAACTAGCTTGGTAAGAAGATTAAGAAACTCCACTCAGATAGAGGAGGAGAATATCTTAATAAGACTTCATTGATTTCTTACGGGAGTTTGGGATTCTTTCTTAACTCACTCCTCCTTACACACCATATTGGAATAGTTTAAGTGAAAGGAGGAACCTCACCCTGTTAGACATGGTGAGATCAATGATGAGTCATGCAGGTCTTCCATTCTCCTTTTGGGGATATGCATTACAAATAGTAGCACACATACTAAACCAAGTACCAACTAAATCAATAAATGGTATTCCATATGATTTATGCAGTGGACACAAAGCCATGTTATCAAATTTACATGTGTGGGGTAGCGAAGAATTTTTTAAGGCCTTTTTTGGTAAGAAACATGAACCCCGAGGCACAAAGTGTATCTTTATAGGATATCCCAAAGAACAAAATGGGATATTACCTATACAACCCCTCAGAAAAAAAGGTTACAGTGGCATGACACACCATATTCCTTGAGAGGGAGCACATATCCAAAAGAGATAGTGGGAGCGAGATAGACTTCGATGAAGTCGAGGCTCAAGATACATAGGAATTGGTACAATAAAAGATTCCACAAAGCCCTGTGGAAGAACAATCTGTTCTAGAGACACAAGAACTGCGTAGGAGCACAAGATAGGTGAGAGAACCAGAACGAAATGTTTTTATTTTCACTGGGGATGGTGACTCATTATTGGTTAACAATGAAGATCCTCTTACCTACAAGGAAGCAGTTAAAGGCATAGACGTTTCCAAGTGGAAAGAATCCATGAATTCTGAAATGGATTCAATGTACCAAAACTAAGTCTAGATTTTCGTAGATCCTCCAGTTGACGTAAAGCCTGTTGGTAATAAATGGGCATTCAATAAGAAACTAGACATGGAGGGGGAAGTCAGCACCTATAAAGCACGACTGGTTGCAAAAGGGTTTAGACAACGTCAAGGGATTTACTATGATGAAACCATTTCACCGGTTGTGATGTTGTAATCCATCAGAATCCTATTGGACATTGCCACTTACCATGACTATGAAATTTGGTAAATGGATGTCAAAACAACATTCTTTAATGGGAACTTCCAAGAAGATATCAACATGACACAACCTGAAGGGTTTGTGACTCCAAAGAATGCCAACACGGTATGAAAGTTGCATAAATTTATTTATGGATTAAAGCAAGTATCAAGGTCATGGAACATTAGTTTTGATGAAGCTGTAAAAAAATTTGGATTTGTTAAGAACGAATGAGATCCTTGTGTCTACAAGAGGTTTAGTGAAATTGCGATCAATTTCCTAATAGTATATGTTGATGACATAATACTAATTGGAAACAAAGTATTTAACTTACCATCAGTTAAGGCATGGTAAGATAAATGCTTCTCTATGAAAGACTTAGGTGAGGTGGCATATATTCTTGGGATCACGATCCATAGTGATAGATTCAATAGAATGCTGGGCCTAAGTCAAAGTACATACATTGAAAAGATACTGAAGAAATTCTGTATGGAACAGTCCAAGAGGGGATTGTTTCTAGTGTCACATGGCATTCATCTTTCCAAGAAAATGTGTCCTCAGACACATGAGGAATGAAATAAAATGAAAGGATCCCTTATGCATCAGCGATTGGGTCAGTCATGAATGTTATCCTATGTACACGGCTAGATGTTGCTTACGCATTGAGTATGGTAGGCAGATATCAAGCTCATCTAGGAGACCTCCATTGGATGGAAGTCAAGACAATCCTTAAGTATCTGATGCATACTATGGTTATGTTCCTGGATTTTTGAGGAGATGAGAAACTAGTCATCAGAGGACATGTAGATACTAGTTTCCAGACTGATCAAGATGGCATGAAGTCACATACTGGTTACATATTCTATTTTAATGGACGTCTAGTGAGTCGGAAGAGCTCAAAGCAAAATATGGTCATAGATTCTACAGTAGAGTCTAAGTATATCGTAGCTTCTGAGGCAGTTAAAGAAGCAGTATGGATGTGAAGCTTCATCCAAGAGCTAGATGTAGTACCTAGAAGTAATGATCCTGTCACACTCTATTGTGATAATACTTCAGTGGTGGCACTTGAAAAAGGGCCATGGTGACATCAGCAGACAAAGCACATACTTCGAAAGTATCATACCTTGAGGGATTTTCTCAGAGAGGTGAATTTTCAATGACCAGTATTTCCATGGAAGACAACGTGGCATACCCCTTGACTAAGGCCTTGACTCGGCAGAAACATGATCATCATGTGAGGTCTAGCAGACTAAAAGTCGTAGGCAGTTGGCTCTAGTCCAAGTGGGAGTTTGTTAGGGTTGGTGTCTTGATAACAAACTGTTTTTTACTTTGATTACATGAATGTACTCTCATTATATATTTTTAATTGTTCTTCATGACTATAATATAATAATGTCCTGTAATATCTGTTGCATTAATAAGGTCATGGAAGATCCCCGATATGATGAGAACCTTGAAATTCTATAACAATATTCTGAAATAAAGTTCTACGGTTGGATGACATTCTATTATAGGACACATAGTATAAATAATGTCATGTGCGAGTACTTGTAAGAAGATGAGACTCTCTCTAATGGAGTTCTCACTTGGTAACCTCTAAGATAGGAGATTATGAGAACTGACCTACCAGTAGAATTTCCAAATGTCTTGGAGTAATCAGACAATTCTATCTATGAGCGTATGTAATGGTCCTTAGACTGGAATATTATCATTAACTCGTGTAATGAATCGCGCACTAAGATTTACTGACAAAAAACGTCACGCAGACAATTGGCGGAAAGTAGGGTATGTTGGGCGTGTCACGAGTGACGTGTTGTTAATGGATAAGTTAAGGAAGGATTTGTCCCTTCCATTTATGGAAGTTGATATCTTGTCCCTTTTATTGAAATAGAACCGTCGCATGAAATTACATTGCCATGGTGTAACGACAAGTTTATTTCAGGTAGTCAAAGAATAACGGATCAAGCATATAGGTTTATGACACTTCCATGAAACCTTCTTGATGAGATATTGAGACAAAGGGATTAAATTACATGGTAAGCATTCGTATGAGGTGACACGTCAATGCGGTGTCAACTTCTTTCTCTTGTGTGCCTTGACCCATTACTAGACAGTAATCTTGAACTTTAGGCAAGCCAGCCTAATGCCAACAAGAAAGAGGCCTTGAGGGTCACACACTAAATGTATCCAAGTATCTCAAGTAGAATAAAGATTATTCCCATAAGTGGTTTAATAATTATTCAAGGAAGCCTAAATCGTTTTAATGATGTAGGAAGAAAGAAATGAAAAAACAAGATATACATGCCGTGTATTGATAATTACACGTCGTGTAGTTTTTTCATGGAAAAAAGTGCATGCCATGTATTAATGATTAAACACCGTGTAGTTTTCATTTTGGAAAAGGAAATGAATAACAAGTCCACACCGTGTATTAATGATTACACACCGTTTAGTTATATGGAAAACAATTACAAACTTTGTATTAATGATTACACGCAGTGTAGTTTTTTAGTCAGGATTTTGATGACATAATATTGTTTTTTAAATGATATTTATTATAATTAGTGTGGGTGCATGTAAAGGAATTAATTATTCTACCTGAGGGTTTTAAATACGAGTCAATGAAATAAATAAAATGCGTAACGCATTTATTTATTGTCAAAACTCTACAACCACAAAACCGATTATAAATATCCTCACAACCCCAACTCTTTTCCTACACACAAGAGAATCGTTGTGCACAACAATTATGGAGAAGTATTTCAGGGCTGAAAGAAACTATTCCTCGAAGAATGCTCTCAAGATCAAGAGAGTTCATCTTCCATTTAATCAAGAATATATAAGGAGAACACTGCAAGTAATGGTTTCTCCACGCTAGCACCTGGAGACTCCATTGGCGACATCCATAGATACAAGGTGCACGTGTGGATCACCGCTAGAGGAAGTCTACACTTGGCTTCTCCGACGCAATGACGAATCACATAAGAATGTGATCAAGAACATAAATGAAGAAAGAACAATCAAAAGGTACTTCTTTTCAACTGATTAAATTAATTATAATCGACCTGTAATGATCCTACTTTGGGGTTCCGGGTCTTTCCTTTTCTTTTTCCATTTCTGTGATTCGATCCGTGGAGATTGGCATTTATCATCGTATTAATCCCGGATTGATTGTTGTTAACAAAAAAAAGCCAAGTGGGCACATCCACCTGCGTGCTTCTGCTATGCCCAGAACCTTCAATAACCCCTTCTAAAGACAATAGCAGCGGTTGTTGGAAACCACCGCTAATGTGCCCGCCTACAGTTAGTAGAGGTGGTTGTGTAAAAGCGCTGCAAAATTCATAGTGAATTTAGCGGCGGTTACATTAGAGGGGGTTTAAACCCCCTCTAATATTTCTTGAAATTTTACCATATTAGAGGCATATATAACAAAAATCACCCCTAATATATGGATTTAAGGGTATTTAAAACTGCCCCAATTAGCGATTGCAGTTGGGGCATTAGTAGAGGTTTTTAGAAAACCACCCCTAACCCATTGACACCCATGGACACACACCCCTTGAAACCCAGCCTACCACATTGACACCCGAGCACACCCCCAGGACACACCAGTGTGCCACCGAGACAAACCAGCGCGCCCCCATTACACCCACAGCGCACCCCCACGACACCCTGATGACACCCCCCATGACACACACCCCGTAACACCCCCCCCCCCGGGACACACTAGCACGCCCCCATTACACCCCCTTGACACCCCGATGACACCCCAACACACCCCCTTGACACACACCCCGGGACACCCCTTGACAACGCACCCCCTTAACACCTAGTACGCCCCTTGAGACCCCTTGACACCTAGCATGCCCCCTTGACACTCGATCATAACCCCAGGACACCATGTCACACCCCCATTACACACCAGCGTGCCCCCATTTCACTCCCATGACACCCCGACATGACCACATGATACACACCCCGAGACACTCCTTGACAGTGTGCCCCCTTGACACCCAACATGCCCCTTGAGACCCCTTGACACCTAGAATGCCCCCTTGACACCCAAGAGCAACCCCATGACACCATGTCGCACCCCCTTGACACACAACATGTCCCCTTGATACCCCTTTGAACTCAGAATGCCCCCTTGACACCCGAGCACAACCTCGAGACACCATGTTTCACCCCAAGACACCCCAGGTGTCACACCCCACCAAATGGAGAGGAGACCCGGTGGTGAGGCTCTCTAGAATCCTCTAGAGTTCTCTAAATACCCACCAAGTTCCGGAATATTCCAGACTTCTCCAGAGTGTTGTGGAACACCCCTTGGGCCTTGAAGGGTCAGGAACATTCTAGGCCTCCATGGAAGATTGTGGATCTAAACGGGTTCTAGAATTCTCCATGTATATTCTCGTAGAGTATGCTACAATACTCTAGAATCATGTGGATGTGTACATATTATAGAATTTTGTAGACTTTGCCACCAATCCCTATATAAAGGGAGTGTCTCCTCATTTTTAAAGACAGAGATGTTGAGAGAATTTGAGAACTTCTTTGCACTTGTGACTTGTGATCTTGTCAAGAACTTCCCTTACAATCCTTACTTCTATTGTGAGTGTGGAAAGGATGAAATCGTCTCGGATTTGTAAATGGGAAGATAGTCAGGTGCCGCACAAGAGCTTGGGAGAAGTCCAAGTCATGTGACAGTTGGTATCAGAGGGAATGTGCCTCGTGGTGTTGCGGAATGCTGCCGGACGGACCTTGGTGGTGTGAGTGGAGTCCTGGGGTGTCACGTGGGGGTGACACGACATAGAAGTTCGTGCTTGTGAGATGTCCGAGGAAGAGATGCCACTATGAAGGGTGGGTCTCATGGAGGTGGTTTTCGACCTTGAGAGAGAGGGTGGACCACGGTGGTTTGCGACCCAGAGAGTGGGTGGGCCATTGATTCCAACGACAAGGATGGAGCATCCCCTGAGGTAATTCTTGGTAGTCGGTTAGTTGGAAGCAGTCGCGGACACACATAAGGCCATGATCCTGCATGCACAGGGGCGTGCATGGAATGGTGGTGGGGGAATTTCATGACCAAATCATGGGGGTCCTGTCCCACACCAGCAAGAACATAAAAGATACGGTTCATCTGTTTAGTCCCTATCGAAGAGATGGGAGTTGCCCCGACAAAGAGGATGATGGTGCGTGTCAACCTTGACACCACTGGTTGGGAGTTGGGGCCACTCTCCTGATGAGTCCATGGAAGGATGAAACCAGTGAACCTCACATATGAAGAGTTGGACGGCTGAACCCCGCCCGCCATGGAGGGGGATGGGGTGCCGCACGGGCAAACGACTATGCTGAGACGCTCAGCCCATGACAAATGTCACGACCCAATCATGGGGGTCCTATCCCACACCAGCAAGAAAATCAAAGCTGCAGTTCATCTGGTTAGTCCCTATCAAAGAGATGGGAGTCGCCCCGACAAAGAGGATGATGGTGCGTGTCAACCTTGACACCACTGGTTGGGAGTTGGGGCCACTCTCCTGATAAGTCCATGGCAGGACGAAACCAGTGAACCCCACATATGAAGAGCTAAACAACTGAACCCCGCCCGCCTTGGAGGGGGATGGGGTGCCGCACGGGCGAACTGCTGTGCTGAGACGCTCAACCTGTGACAAGTGGTATTAGAGGTGTTCAAGGAAAGTGTTCATGATGGAAGGCTCAAATGTGGAAGATCCTATTATGTCTGAGAAGGAGGCCATGCCGACCATTCCTAAGAAGAAGGCCGAGAAGTCTCGTGAGACCGTGGCGACTCTTGAGGAGCATCTCCTAAGGGCGGGGGAGTGCCTTGCTGATGTGAATGAAATGCTAGAGTATGTCAAGGGAGACGATGAGGAAGAGGAACTATGCATCGTGGGCCTACGTGATGCGCTCTTCACTCTCCAAGACCGAGTGGCGTTAGTTGAGAGGTACGCCAAGGATAATGCTGCCGAGAAAGATGCCTTCATGGACTAGACAAAGGGGATCTTAGCACAGCATGGAGATGCTATGGCCAGGTACGACAAAACTCTTGATCAACTTAAGAGGGAGTGTTCAAATAACCATGGCGAGTTGGCTAGTGGGGTGCTTGTGCGGGACACACCAAAGATCGATGTGCCTCATCCAAAGCACATCAATGGAAAGAGGGATGCCAAGGAAGTAGACAACTTCTTTTGGCAAGTGGAACAGTACTTCGAGGTGATTGGCTTGATGGAATACATGATCCATGTGAAGACCGCCATTCTTTACTTTGGTGATGATGCATCTCTATGGTGTAGGATGAAGCCCCAATAGCTCAAGGATGGTGGGAAGGCACTCCCATCATGGGAAGAGTTCAAGCAATGGGTCTATGCTCAGTTCTACCATGAGGAATCTGATTGGGAAGCAAGGGACAAGCTGCGATCTTTGAAGAATACGGGGAAAATCCATGAATATGTTTGGGAGTATGTCTCACTAAAGCACCAGGTACGTGGAAAGACTGATTATGATCATATGTATGATTTCATCAAAGGTCTTCAGCCATGGGCACAACAAGAGGTGAGAGGTCGACGGCCTAAGACCTTCACCTAAGCCATGTCCATTGTCGAGTCTTTGGTGTAATACAAGAAGAAGGTTGAACCCCCTAAGCCCAAGAAGGAATTAAAGGGTAAAGGTGGGGGAGACCAAGAGAGGAGGTGGAACCGAGATGCCCATGACAAGGGGAAGTCCAAGGAGCACACCAAGGACTTCTCAAGGGAATTCAAGCCCCGAGGATGCTACATTTGTGATGTACCTCACACATGGAAGGAGTGTCCCAAGAGGAAGGAACTGAACTCCATGTTTGAAGAGAAGGAGTAAGTTCCCAAGGAGCAGTAAATGGGAACTTTAAGGCTCTTCAATGCATTGGAGGTGAAGAACCCACCTACGGCACCACCTAAGGATGGGTTGATGTATGCAAAGGTGGAGTTGAATGGGAAGTCCACCTATGCGATGCTCGACACGGGAGCCACACAAAACTTTGTGGCCGAAGATGAGGCGAGAAGACTTGGGCTAGTTGTGGCCAATACGACTATTCGCATGAAAGCAGTGAATGCCACACCTCAACCAGCAAGTGGCATTGTTCGTGGAGTGACCCTTTTCATTGGCGAATAGAGGGGTGCTATTGATCTCATGGTGGTTCCCATGGATGAATTCAAGCTAGTGTTGGGGATAGAGTTCTTTAAGAAATCCAAGGCCATACCAACAGCTCACTTGGAGGAAATGGTGATCGTGGAGGAGCGAAGCCCGTGCATGGTGACGAGGAAGGTATGTGGCAATCATGTCTTGTCTTTACTTTCTGCCATTAAAGTGATGAAGGGTTTCAAGAAGGGAGAGGAGACCTACTAGGTTTCCTTGAAAGATGATGGGCCGGTGGATGACAACCATGGGTTTCCGAAGGAGGTAAAGGGCGTGCTAAGGGAGTTTAGCGATATCATGCCATCAGAGTTTCCCGAAAAGCTTTCACCCAAGAGAGAGGTGGATCATGAAATTGAGTTGGTGCCAGGATCAAAACCACCATCCATGGAACCCTATCACATAGCTCCACCCGAGTTGGAGGAGTTGAAGAGGCAGTTTGAAGAGATGTTGGATGCGGGACAAAGCCAACCATCCAAGTCACCATATGGATTGCCCGTTCTATTCCAAAAGAAGCATGATGGATCCTTGAGGATGTGTGTGGACTATCGGGCATTGAACAAAGTCACAGTCAAGAACAAGTATCCTATCCCAGTGATAGAGGATCTCTTTGATCAGTTGGGCAAGGCACAGGTGTTCACCAAGATGGACTTGAGGTTGGGATACTATCAAGTTCAGATTTCCATGGAAGATGTGTCGAAGACTGCATGTGTGACAGGGTACAGATCCTATGAGTTCCTTGGTATGCCATTTGGTTTGACTAATTCCCTAGCGACATTCTGCACCTTGATGAAAAAAGTCTTCCACCAATATATGGATAAGTTTGTGGTAGTCTACTTGGACAACATTTTCATCTATAGTGAAACAATGGCGGACCATGTGGAACACTTAAAAACAGGGTTCAAGGTATTGAGGGAGAATGAGTTATATGTAAAGAAGGAGAAGTGTTCCTTTGCAACGGATGAATTTCTCTTCTTAGGGAAAAAGATCAAAGGAGGAAAGCTCATGATGGATCATGAGAAGATCCGGGCTATTGATGAATGGGAGAGGCCAACCAAGGTTCCAGAGTTGAGATCTTTCCATGGGTTGGTGAACTATTATCGGCGATTCATTTGTGACTACTCAAAGAAGGCGGCTCCACTCACTGACTTTCTAAAGAAGAAAAATCCGTGGGAGTGGGATGAAAAATATGAGGAGGCATTTGAAAACTTGAAGAAGATAGTCATGGAGGAACTGGTCTTGAGCTTGGAAGATCCAACTAAGCCGTATGAGGTACACACTGATGCCTCAGAATTTGCTATTGGGGGTGTGCTCATGCAGGGAAGACATCCCATAGCTTTTGAGAGCCGGAAGCTGAATGACACCGAGAGGAGGTACACGGTGCAAGAGAAGGAGATGACAGCCATGGTACATTGTCTTCAGGTATGGAGACATTATCTCTTGGGGTCCAAGTTTGTGGTGAAGACCAACAATGTTGCCACAAGCTACTTCCAAACCCAGAAGAAGCTGACTCCGAAGCACGCAAGATGGTAGGAATTTTTGGCTGAGTTTGATTATTCTTTGGAGTACAAGCCAGTGACAGCGAATGTGGTGGCCGATGCACTTAGCAGGAAGATGGTGTTCAACCACTTGTCATGTGTGGATTATGGGATCTTGGGTAGGATCAAGGAAGGCATGGTGCATGATATTATAGCCAAGAACATCTTGGATCTTGCGACGGAGGGCAAGACAAGGAGATTTTGGGAGGAGGATGTAACTCTTCTTACCACAGGGAGGATGATATATGTCCCAAAGTGGGGGAACATGCAGAGTATTCTCATCAAGGAGTGTCATGACTCGAGATGGGCAGGACATCCAGGGAAACACCACACCAAGGCCTTGCTAAAAGGATCTTATTATTGGCCGAGGATGGAGAATGATGTGGAGTCCTATGTGAAGACTTGTCTTCTGTGCCAAGAAGACAAGGTGGAAAATCAATTTCCTGGAGGATTATTGCAGCCATTGCCCATTGCGGAGAGTCCATGGGAGACAGTCACCATGGACATCATCATTGCATTGCCAAAGTCCGAAGGGTATGAAAGCATCATCGTGGTGGTGGAAAAGTTCTCGAAGTATGCCACATTTATCCCCACCCCAGCAGATGTGACAACCGAGCTCACCGCAAGGCTACTCAACAAGCATGTGGTGAATTATTCGGGGATGCCACGACACATCATCAGTGACCGAGATCCATGCTTCACAGGTATGTTGTGGACCGATATCTTCATATTGTTGGGATCGAAGCTCCACTACTCTACGAGCTTTCACCCCTAGATGGATGGGCAGACGGAGAGGGTGAATGCTTTATTGGAGCTCTACTTGAAGCACTTTTTTAGTGCCAACCAGCGATATTGGGCCAAGTTGCATGATGTGGCTCAATTATCCTACAACTTGCCAAGGAGTGAGTCGACGAGGAAGAGTCCTTTTGAGGTGGTGACCGGACAACAACCCCTTACTCCTCACACAATAGTACATGGGGAGAAGTACCAAGAGTGTAGCCCAACCACCTACACTATGGCCAAGAAGTGGCATAAGAAGACCAACATGATGAGAACCCACTTGCAAAAAGCTGCCAAGAGGATGAAGAAGTGGGCCGATAAAGGGAGAAGGGGTGTGAGCTTCTAGCCCGGGGACAAGGTGATGGTGAAACTCTTGCCTCAGCAGCACAAAGCTTTCAAGAAGGTGCAAAAGGGCCTAATTCGGCAATATGAGGGACTATACGAGGTCGTGCACGGAGTTGGGGAGGTATCATACCACTTGGAGTTTCCTCCCAAGCTAAAGATCCATCCAGTATTCCATGTGAGTATGGTCAAGCCATATCATGAAGACATGGAGGACTCGAGTAGAGGGGTGTCTACAAGGGCACCTACCTCGGTTTTCGAGTTGTATGACAAGTAGGTGAATCTCATACTCGACGATCGGATAGTTCGGCGATGTGGAGTGCCATGAAGCAAGGAGTACTTAATCAAGTGGAAGGGCATACCGGAATGCGAGACAACCTGGGAACCTGTAGACAACTTGTGGAAGTTCGCGAGGTCTATCGAGGAGTATCATGGATGCACCGAGGACGTCGCCAGAATAGGTGGTGGAGGATGTCACACCCAGCCAAATGGAGAGGAGACCTGGTGGTGAGGCTCTATAGAATCCTCTAGAGTTCCCTACATCTCCACCAAGTTCTGTAATATTCCAGACTTCTCCGGAGTGTTTCGGAACACCCCTTGGGCCTTGAAGGGTCCAGAACATTCTAGGCCTCCATGGAAGATTGTGGATATCAACATGTTCTAGAATGCTCCATGTATATTCTAGTAGAGTAGGCTAGAATACTCTAGAATCACGTGGATGTGTACATATTCTAGAATGTTGTAGACTTTCCCACCAAGCCCTATATAAAGGGAGTGGCTCCTCATTTGTAAACACAGAGAAATGGAGAGCATTTGAGAGCTTCTTTACACTTGGGACTTGTGATCTTGTCAAGAACTTCCCTTACGATCCTTACTTCCATTGTGAGTGTCGAAAGGCTGAACTCGTGTATGCTTTGTGAAAGGGAAGCTAGTCGGGTGCCACATGAGAGATTGGGAGAAGGCCAAGTCCCGTGACACACACCTCGGGACACCCCTATGACACCCCATCGCACCCCCATGACACACACCTTGAGACACCCCTTGACACCCCTCCAGTGATAGTGCACCCCCTTAACAACCAACATACCCCCTTGATACCCGAGAAAAACCCTTGAAAACCGAGCACAACCCCAGGACACCATGTCGCGCCCCCATGACACCTCGGGACACCCCCATGACACCCCGTCACGCCCCCATGACACACACCTCGGGACACCCCTTGAAACCCCTCCACTGACAGCACACCCCCTTGAAACCCAACATGCTCACTTGACACCCGAGCACAACCCCGGGACACACCACCATGCCACCATGCCACCTAGAGACACCACAACGTGCCCCCATGACACCAAAGTGCGCCACTTGACACCCCGCAAGTCCATTTGGACACCCATGCTTGACACCAGTGTGCCCCCGGGACACACCAGCGTGCCCCAATTACACACAAGCGCGCCCCCGTGACACCCCATTGACACCCCAATGACACCCTAACATGCCCCCATGACACACACCCCGAGACACCCCCCAGGATACACCAGCGCGCCCCCATTACACCCCCTTGACACCCCAATGACACCCCGGCGCGCCCCCATGACACACACCCTGGGACCCCCCTTGGTAGTGCACCCCCTTGACACCCGGCGCACTATTTGAGACCCCTTGACACCCAGCATGCCCCCTTGACACCCAAGCACAACCTCGGGACACCATTTCATGCCCCCATTACACCCACGCGTGCCCCCATGACACCCCGACGCGCCCCAATGACACAGACCCCGGGATACCCCTTGCCATCTCACCCCCTTGACACCCATCGCACCCCATGAGACCCATTGACACCTAGTATTCCCCCTTGAAACCCGAGCACAACCCCGGGACACCATGTCGTGCCCCCTTGACACACTACATGCCCCCTTGAGACCCCTTGCCACCCAGAATGCCACCTTGACACCCGAGCACAACCTCCGAACACCATGTTGCGCCACTAGGACACCCCGGGACACCCCTATGACACCCCAGTGCGCCCCCATGACACACACCCTAGGACACCCCTTGACACCCCTCCATTGACAGTGCGCCCCCTTGACACCCATCATGCCCCCTTGACACCCGAGCTCAACCGTTGAAACCCGAGCACAACCCAGGGACACTTTGTCGCGCCCCATGACACCCCGGGACACCCCTATGATACCTCGGCGTGCCCCCTTGACACACACCCTAGGACACCCCTTGACACCCCACCATTGACAGTGCACCCCTTGACACACATCATGCCCACTTGACACCGGAGCGCAACCTTGGGACACACCAGCGCGCCCCCAAGCCACCCCGGGACCCCACAACGCGCCCCCCATAACACCCTAGTGCGCCCCTGGACACCCCGCAGGTCCCTGTTGACACACTCGCGCGACACACCAGTGGCGAAAAAAGGTTTCTAGTAGGATTTGAACCCTGCACTGGTTGCATCTAGTGCACAACTGCTAACCACTAGGTTGTGCGCGCTGATGTTTAAATAGTACACTGCATTATATTTAATTTAATTCGAAATATTACATTATATATATATATATATTTGTGTTTAGAAATATAAAAAATATAATATATTTGTATATATATAATATATTTCTCTATAATATAATATATATTTGTTTATAATATTTATTTATAATATGTATTTATGTATAATTATAATATATTTGTCTATAATATATAGATATATATACAAATTTGGGTATATTTACTATATATTAATACATATTTATACATATATTAATAAATATATTTATATTTATGTGTGTTTGCATATTTTTTGTATTTATAGATACAATATAATTATAATATATATTATACATATATTCTATTAAATACATTTATATTATATATTAATGTATTTAATTATATTCATTTATATTATATCACCAACACACACATATATACAAACAAAATTAAATGCATTTATATAATTGGAAGTAAATAACATAATTAAATGATATATATATATATATATTTACTAAATTAATTTACAATTAAAATGCTATACTACAATATACATAAAATAATTATTCAATACATATAAACTTATTTATAATATAATATATAATATATTTAATTTTAATTTTTTCTAAATTATGTAAATTAGTCTACATAATATAATATAAATGTATTTATACATAAGTATACAATACAAATGTATTTATCTATGTGTGTGTGTCACAATAATATTATTAATAATTATATGATATATATATATATGTATGTACTAAATTAATTTATAATTAATATGATATAATACAATATTCATAAAATTATTATATAATAAATATAAATTTATTTACAATAAAATATTTATAAATAATATAATTATTTTTATTTTTATTTTTATTTTTTTCTATATAATTTAAATTAGTATGCATAATTCAATATATATGTATTTATACATAAGTATACAATAGAAATGTATTCATGTATGTTTGTGTGTAACAATAATATTGTTAGTTATTATATGATATATATATATATATATATATATATATACTAAATTAATCTATAATTAAAATGGCACGATACAATATATGTAAAAAATTTATAATATATATATATAATTGAATATTTATTATATATATATAATATAATTATATAAAATATATATTTTTATGTAAATTTATATTTAATGTTGTCTATGTAGTGGGGGGTTTGGTTAGTGGTAAGAACCTCGTAATCCTACATGAAAAATGGGGGTTCAAAACCCATTGGGCGCAGGTACTATAGTAGTGACAGGTACTATAGCCATGATAGGTCACTGTAGCGGCATCAGAGCATTGTAGCAGCAGCGGGTACTGTGTGGTACTACAGTGGCGGTACTGTAGCAGTACTATTCACAAAATGGGTCTTGGGCCAAAAAATCGGGGCTACGAACCATGTAATGGGCTAAATTCTAAGTAGGCCTTTGAGCTATCTAATGGGTCTCCCTCTACCCAGTTAAAATAGGTCATTGTTTTACTTTAATAATAAATGAGGCTTTGGCCCCAACTTTTTTTAAAAAAATATTTAATGTTTTCTATATTATATAAATTTGTATACATAATATAATATAAATGTATTTATATAAAAATTTACAATAAAAATGTATTTAATATAATAAATATATAATATAAATCATAATATAAATGTACAATATTTATAAAACCATATATAAATTTTATAAATTTGAATAAATATATTCATAATTACATTTATATTATATATATTAACATTTCTATATATGTATACATTTTTTTTATATGTATAGGTATTTATTTAAAATATTTATATAATTTCCTTATATATATGTGTTATAAAGTATTTTAATACAGTTATATAATCTATTTATGTAATTTTTATATACACATACATGCACACACTCACATATATATTTTTATTTTTTTAATTTATTTGAGATTTATTTTAGTAAATAAAAACAATTTAGATAGAGTTTAAAACTCCCTCTAATCAAAGCGATTTCCAACAGTTCATAACCCCCATCAAATTTCATAAATTAGAGGGGATTAACAACCGCCTCTAATGTCATAAATTAGATGGGGTTAAAAACCCCCTATAATTTCATAAATAAGAAGGGGTTCAAAAACCCCTTCTAATGTGATCAATTAGAGGGGATTCAAAAACCCCTCTAATGTCATTAATTAGAGGGGGTTACAAACCCCCTATAATTTCTTAAATTAGAAGGGGTTCATAACCCCCTCTAATGTCATGAATTAGAGGGGGTTAAAATCCCCCTCAAATTTCATAAATTACAGGGGTTCAAAACATCTCCCAATTTTATAAATTAGAAGGGGTTCAAAACCCCCTCTAATCTAAGGGATTAGCAGTGTTTCATGAACCCCCTCTAATATCTTAAATTAGAGGGGCTTGTGAACCCCCACTATTTCTTTTAAAAAAATTAATTATATATATGTATGTATCTATATATATATATCCAAACGAATTTTATATATATCTCCCCTAAAATCCAACCGAATATATATTGCCACTAATTATTAAATTAGTAGTGGTGTTGACATAACCAGATCTAATATCAAACCAAATATTAAAAAAAAACAATGCAAAAAAATTTAGAGGGGGGGGGGTGTGCATAATCCCTCTATAATTTTTATAGAAATTCATTTAGAGGGGGTTTATAACCCCCTTTAAATTATTTGATTAGAGGGGGTTGTGCAGAACCCCCTATAATGTTACAGAAAATGAATTTTGAGGGGGTTGTGCAGAAACCCCTCTAATGTTACAGAAAATGAATTTTGAGGGGGTTGTGCAGAACCCCCTCTAATGTACTATTTTTTTGTAGTGTGCTTTGATTGATCTTTTTTTGAGGGAATTTGTTATGGCCTTAAAGATATGAAGATAGACAAACTTGTTAAATAGACTTTTTTATTCTAACATTTCTTAGTTTTTATGTGTTTTGGTGATTCACAAAATCCCTATTTTTTTCTAAAGAGTTTATCTTAAGTGTTTTATATTATAATTTTATGAAATGAATTTGTCTTATTATGTATATATGTGATTATATTATGTTGAGTTGAGTATTCGATACACGGGAAAGTATTTTAGTTTTTTAGAATTTATGTTTTTAAAGAATGTATTTGATCTTCCAAAAACTAGAAAACTCCTTGTTGGAAGTTTATATTGACATGTAAGATATTGTCTTATGAAGATAATAAATAAGTTACTTCATGTTCAAGGTCATATAATTCATACAGAATGAAGTTTTGAAAATTCCTCATCTTATTAAAAGGATATTATAATTTTTTTATTATGAGAATTAGAATAGGTCATGAAATTTAAGTATCACACTTCAGTAATATATTTATATCATGATGAAGAATTATCCATCACAACATAGAATTTATTTTATTTTACTCATAATATAAGTCAAATATTAGTTTTAACTTATGAGTCAAATTAGGAAGTTTTACTATGAGAACAATATTATCATTTAGATATCTTATGAAGAATTAGTTGTCATGTAGAGTTTCAGAATTAATTTTATAATCTCTCGATAAATAAATCCATGATTGTTTGAGAATTAGAAAAGGGATTGTACATTTAAGGAAAGATTGATCTATGTAAATTAAAAAATTTCAGGAATTGAAATATCCTCAGAAGAATATCTCTAACATCATTACTTCCATATTTGGAAATAATTGATACATTCCATTGATGGCATGTCTTATCTACTTTTAAAATTATTATCAACTCGACCATTGTGATTATCTCAGTTTCTTAAGTTTAAAATCAAAGTGGAGATATAAAAGGAAGATTCAACTACTTCATGATATATATTCTCATAATAAATATTAAAATACACATTTAATATAAAAATAAGTAGTAAAATAACAATTTTACATAGACTAGATCATATAAAACACTTCTGCACAGTTATTTCAAGTCTATTAGTGCAATCAAAGATCATCTAGTCTAGATAATTTAAGTTTATCATTTTATTAGGATTCATCATCATATACTACTAGTTACTGTTTACAACTGTGGGTTGAAATTGTTCTATAAAAGTTTATTCATATATTTTATGATTACACTCATTGTAAGTTAATATGTTTAGGTTTTTGATAGTTATTTTAAGGGGGGGATAGTTGAATGTTCTTATACCTTTTTTTAAAATTAACAGCTACTTGTAATCAGCTTAGATCCCTCAGAAAAAGGGATTTCATATTGAAAATAACCAAACTCATGGAGTGGAGTATTAGTGGAGTGAAATAAAGGAATTGCATTCCTAGAATAGCTATAAATATCTTATGTTCAATATCTATCAGTTATGTTTGTAAATCTCCACTAACTACTTTTATCAGGAGAAAGATATGAACTCTCATATCTCTAAGATGGTGGTTTAAATAAATAGTATTTTAGGAAGTCAATTAACCTCCCCTTGAGTTGTATGTTTTCTATTCACTTGAAAAAAAATTGGTATCAACACACATGACTCTTGAGTTCAAAAATATCAATGACTGAAGTCAAAATATATACTTTAAAATCTATTATATGTAAGATAAAGGAGAATGTATGTTAATGTTTAAATCTCATAAATTTCATAGTGAAAACTATGGTTTCTAAAATGCTTTTATGATCATCTATTTATATAACCATGGATTTAAGTTCATATTAAAGTGGTAATTCCCTATGAAATTGTGAAGATAGAATCCAAAACATGGGATGTTAAAATTGAAGAAGACTATGATATAAATTCCAATGTTACGAATTCTATAATCTTTATATTAGTACTAGAGAATTTCAAAAATGTTTCTCAATTTCAAACAGCTTATGAAATGTGGAATACTATTGCAGTTTCATATTAAGGTAAAAACAATATAAAGTTTATTAGATATGATACTACCAAACTCAAGTTCGACATGTTCAAAATGGAAAAATAAAAAATCATTTCTCAACCGCATTAAAGAATATATATGATCATGAATAATGTGATACTCTTGTAACACCAATTACTGAGAATGAGCGTTCATTGAAGTTCTAAGAGTTTTATCATCTATGTAGTGTGGAATATCAGTTTCCATCAAACTATCTACAGAGCTTAGGAATTTCAAAATAAAATATCACAATGGAACTATTAAGATGTATAAATCTAAATGAGAGCTTATGTTAGAGAATATAAAATGTTCGATAATT
This sequence comes from Viscum album, assembly GCA_963277665.1. Taxonomy (NCBI): domain Eukaryota; kingdom Viridiplantae; phylum Streptophyta; class Magnoliopsida; order Santalales; family Viscaceae; genus Viscum; species Viscum album. The sequence goes on along the minus strand of OY728155.1, from coordinate 1,220,951,085 downwards.
TTTTTGGCTTGATGGGTTCCATTTATAATGAAGAAAAAAAAGAAAAAAATGGATAATAATCACTAAAACATCGAAAGATGAAGATACACCAAGATATTCTGAATCAAATGATGAAATTTTATAGTTCTCCTAGAGTTTAAAAAAGTTATATAACTTGAGAAGTTGTTTCAGAAGACCCTTCAACAAGTATAAAAATCGAGGTGACAACTCTGAAGATAAAATCTAATATGAGTTTAAGAATCTAGAATTATTAAGATAGGATGTCCGTAATTTCAATAGCATAAAAAGTATATCAAATATTTATTCAAGAAAATTGGATATAATAAAAAATCCATGAAATATATGAAGGACAGCTAGAGTGCTTATGAATATTCTAGTGAGTGTACAACCTCTATATGAGTGGCTCGAGCTCCTAATAAAAAGTATAACATATAATTCATGTAACATTCCAATAAGGTACATTCTTATTAATCTTCTGAGAAAGAGCATGAATTTGAAATTACAATTTCTAATATGAATAATTAAAAAAATATTGTACCATGTTAGAAACTAAATATAAAATTTTGAAAAGGTAAAACACATATCCCAGTAATTTGAATACTAAAAATTTTAAGGAAGAAGAGAACCTAAAAAACAAATTTTAGATTTGAAGTACCATTTGGAAAATTTTACAACATTATTAACTAAATACAATAATGTAATTGTGAGCTTATAAATGGAGTTTCAAAACATAAAGAGATTCCATAATTGTTTTCACTTAAGGAGAATACAATCTAAATTAAATTCCTGGTAAAAATCATCTAAAAAATTTTGGAATATTAAGTGTGTGTTAAATGAATGAACTTTACAAGAGCTATTATGTTCATAGTTATAAAAAAACCATTCCAATGTTTCCTATTTTAATTGTCAATAAATGGGAAATTATGCTAAAATTTGTAATATAAAAATATAAAATTTGCGAAATAAAAAATTATTTTCTACCAAAATATTTTTCAAAAATAATTATAAGTGTTGTTGAGAACACAAATAGATTTCGATACCCAAATAATTTATATATAACATTGTACGACCCAAGATAATTTGGGTAACAAGAAATATTGTTGATTGATTTTACATTTTATGGAAAAAATCACATGAACAACAATGAAAAAAATTTCATGGACAAGGGATGTTCAACACAACTGAGTATAGATTTATCAAAACATCACTCGCAATCTTAGTCAAATAAAGGGTATGTCACATATGGAGATAATGGAAGATAAAAAATTGTTAGTATTGGAATATTTATAAATCAATGATCTATTCTCATTGACAATGTTCTTTATGTTTATGGAAAGTAGCAAAAACCTCATAAATATCTATCAACATTGTGATAACGCTTATTCAATTGATATTTATAACAAATATTTGTTAGTTTTAAAATATAATTGTCTTATTTTTAAAGAAACTAGAATAGATAATGTCTATACATTATATCTTAATTCATTATGTATGAAAAATATTAATTGTTTGGATGATGAATTTCTTGATTCATGGATATGTCATAGGATATTTATACACTATAATGTTCACTCCATGAAATTTTTTTCTTCTAAAAAACACTTTATATTAGTATTAATGACCAAAAAGTGGAAAAAACAACCATATTATGAATGTCTAGTGGGAAAGAAATAAAATTCATTTTTTAAACCAATAAAATATTTATCTATATATGGGCCTCTAGATATTATAAATATTTACGTATTCAGATGTACTTGGACTGAAAGATATAATTGTAAATAAATTTTCTATGTGTTGGTTGATGAATACATTCAAGGGTTTACTTTTTTAATTCATAAAAGGGAATCTTGATCTATTTTTTTATTTTCTATAAACCTTTTTAGAATGAAAAATGTTTTAATATTGGGATTTTGAGAAGTGAACATAGGGTAGAATTTCAGAATCATAAATTTAATTCCTATTTCTCAAAATAAGGTACGAAACATATGTTTTATGCTCGAAAGATACCTCTTTAAGACAGTGTTATTTATATGAGGAATATGAATTTTCAAGAAGATTTTAAAACAATATTATGTGAATTTAACACAATAACTCATTTTTGGGAAAAATCTATTAACATATCATGCTACGTTATTATTAATGTTTTAATTAGGCCAATCTCAAAAGAAACACTCTATGAGTAATGGATAAGTAGAAAAAAAATTATAATGCTTTATTGTATTTTGATGAATGGTTGAGACCTTAAACAAGAATGATAATATTTGTATGTTTGATTCGAAATTTTATTATGGTATTTTCATAGGTTAGTCTACAATATAAAAAGGTTATAGATTTTTTAACTAAAATTAAAAGGATATTGTAGAACCAAATCATGGGAATTTTGTTAAAAGTGACAAATTTGAACAAAAAATAAATCAGAATAATGATATTAGTGATTCTATCAAAGACATGTCACATAAACCTCTCAATAAATATAATAAGGATGATGATTTTGAAATTATTTATCTTAAATAGAATCCTGTAATTATTAACTCTAGTAAACAAAAAATTACAATTCCTATATTACCTAGAAATATCAATGACCATCCTTTATAAATAGTTATATGAAGCTTTGATAAAGGAGTTATAAATATTAGAAATATATGAAAATAGTATAATTTTTGACCTTTTTCTCCTAAATGTAACCTAAAAATATATAAGAAGATTTATCTAATGAATGATCACTTTTAGATATGAAAGAGGAGTAAAACTAGTTCAAGAGGAAAAATGTTTGAAAATTAGTTGATAGGCCCTCTAACTATCCCCTTCCATATGTATTCATTAGAGAAAGAATCATTCACCTTAAATTTGAGACCGCTAATCTGAGGTATCTAGCACACCAATTTACCTTCCCTAGATGATCTGATGGATATTGAAATTGAAACATGAAAGACCATGAACAAACACAAATATGGGGTGAGATCCTACTAGTTTAGGAAGGGGATCAACTCAACCACCAGATATCTAGTCCATAACATCTCAACCAGACTATAGTTGGAGAGTCCCTCATGCATGAATATTATATAAGTTTTTCTAATACTCTAGAATATGACTTCAAAAACCAACATACTCACATTAAACCCATTAGAATTTCATTCGGTACCAAGGAACTATAATTGGAGACAAATGCCACCAATAGATTTTTACACCTCTACACCACTCAATGAACAAAGGCTACACCATACCAATGACATCTAAACAACTTCAAAAAAAATGGTAAGATAACTTATCATTGTGATTTTTGATCTATATGCACATAAAAATGATGAGGATACCATTATGTTTCACCCCCTCATCTACGGGAAGAGCATGATTTGAAATATACCAAAAAAGGAAGTTATATTTAGCTAGAATATGATAGCACCAAAAAGTACTCCCCCAAACATCATGATCATAACCTGCATTAAAAACACTATGGTTGTTAGGAATTAAAAGTATGTAAACGTAAGTTAAATTATTTTTCTCTGTTTTAAATTATGTTTTGATAAATTACATTATAAATTTGGGTTTCTAAAATTTTAAAATATATATTTATTTGGAAACTGGGGAAACAATTAAACACTAAAACGATTCACCATTGAAACGAGTCACCATTGAAATGAGTCATCATTGAAATGAGTCACTATTGAAAAAATTCACCGATGAAATGAGTCACTATTGAAACAAGTCGTCGTTTAAATGAGTCACCATTGAAATGAGTCAACACTGAAAGAGTCACTATTGACATGAGTCACTCATGAAATGAGTCACCATTGAAATGACTCACTGTTTAAATGAGTCACCATTGAAATGAGTTACCATTGGATGAGCCACTGCAGCCAGCCACCATTGGCATTATAAAATGGGAGGTCAGTAATTCACCCAATATTTGGTTAGTAAGCCACCATTGGACTTCCAATAGTGAGTAAATTTTTTATTGTATAATATTTTTACTTTTTTTTCATTATTAATAATGATATTGTTATTTTTTTAAAGATAGATTTAGTTTTTCTTAAACTCACTATGGTATGTCAGTTGAGTCACCGTTGGCTTCATGCTACAATATATCAAAAGAGTCACCGTTGGTTATCCACCAGTAGAAAAATTTACTCTATAAAATTTTCATCCTTAGTATTTATTTTTTGAAAATTTTATTATTTTTTATTTTCGAATATTGTTTTTATTGTTTAATGATTGAAATAATTATTTTAATGTGTTAAATTATTTTTTATAAGACTTTATACAACGAGATTAATATTTCAAACGATGCTCTATTTCAATTCTTTTTTGCTGTATGTTTTAAATAGATATTTCAACTAATAAATTCAATTTTTTCAATTATACTTCAATTAAGAGTGAAATACTTGTTATATTAATTGTTTTGATTAATATTCCATGTGAGTTAATAGCTAGATTGTTTTATTTTTGAATTCACTAGGTTTTTGTATCACCTACCGGTAAAAGAATTAAATCTATTATTATTTAACATGTGTCTTTCAGTGAGGGAATGTAGATACTTGCTTTGTGAATTTTGTTTAAATGTTCCATACGAATTGTTCAAAAAGACTCCTATAAAATGGGATGTGAAGTTCATTCGAAAGGAGTAAGAGAAATCCATATAATGAGAACTGTGTGATACTTAAAAAATGCATTCTTCCCTCAAAATTGTTTCACGATCATTGAAATGTTTTCTATCTGTTGTGATCACAAGAAGGAATACATCTTATATATCCATTCCTTCACATGACCGATGATCTTGTGCTACATATATCAAAAAATATCATATTTTCTGCAAGTTTTCATTATTATTTCTTAATTATTGTAATTTTGTAATATACTATATGTGATTATTCTATGTCCGTTTTATGATTTTCCATTTTAAAAGACGGTTTTCTCATTCTTTGGTTATTCTAAAACCCAAAATGAAGGCTTGGGTTGTGACTCCTGAACAAAAGTCAAGGAATTAGTTAACGATATTCTCATGTAGTAAATAATATGTTGTGGCTCTGGGGCTTGTAAAAGGAAGAGTCTGTAATACGTTATCACACCTTTAAAAGGGATATTTAGTGGGTCGCTGTCTCATCGAGGAGTAGAGGAGATTGATGAGTGGACTAATATATTTAGATCTGAACTACTATAAAAATTCTCAATGTTTGTGTTCTTTGTTTTTCCACTGAATCCATTTATTTACAAGACCACTACACCCACAAGGTTTGATTTTATATACTACTATAATATATGGTAATTGGGATAAATTTTTTAAAATGAACATTAACCCCCCTCAAGTCTTTTTCTATATACACAATGATACAAAAATTGGTATCAGAGGAGGTTTGGTTGTTGGAAATATAATTATTTTGTTAATATAAGTATTTTACTGCTTATTTGATATCTATATGCTAACCCCAAACTGTAGACTTAACAGTAGAAGAATCAAACAAAGATATTTATTTTATAATGGGAGATATCAACTCTAATGATGTATGGATACCAAAAGACCCCTATTCATCAATGGGACTGACTATGATTGCTGGATGGATAAAATTGAAGCTTACCTAAAGAAACTAAGGTTTGAACAGGGATAATAATAGAGAAATAATAAATGTTACCTGAAGTCGATCCAAAGACTCTAACTAGTAATGACGTGGTGAGATATATCTCAAATTACAAGGTAAAAAATATTTTGTACTGTGTTATTAGTAGGAGTGTACACATCCTTTTATTAGACTGTAGGACTAACCATGACATATGAAGGATGGTACAAGTGATCCATTATGGAAATGAAATTCTCAAGAGAACCATTTTGGGAATGCTACGAGCAAAATATCAAGATTTCATGATGGTTGATGAAGATTCTGTAAACCAAATGTTCCATTAGATTATGAGCATCACTAATTGGGTGAGGGGTAAAGGTTAGCCATTTTAAAACACTTATTAAGTGGATAGAGAACTAATATATCTTTCTAAGAGATGGAATAAAAAAAAATGGTGGCCATCAATGAGGGTAAGAGCTTCAAAGAATACACTTTGGATGAGGTTATTATGTCCCCACTGCAATATGAGGTTGATCTAAAAAACCTTGCAGATGAGGAGTCTACCAAATGAAAAGGTATTTCATTTAAATATAAAATTTTTGAAACCTTTGATGCCTCTAAATATTTATGTCAGGACAATGACAAGGAGATAGCCCACTTGAGTAAGAAAATTTTAAAGTACATGAAAAACAATGGTGGGAAGAGGTCGTTAGAATATAATTTCATTAAAGATAATAGAAAAGTTAATTTAACAAATATTAAAAATGTATCTAGATTAACATGTTAGGATTTCATGAAGAAATTTCATATAAGAACAGAATTTCTTAAAATCATACACTAAAAGAAATGAAAAGAAAATACAAGGAAAGATAAATAATCTGTTTTTGGAGGTTAAGACTACTCATATATTTCAGACAATAATAATGATTTTGGATGTGAACCAGAGATTGGGAACTTATACCTAATGGGTATTCAATGTGAGGTAAATAACTCTATTTCTACCAATTTAACATCTCCTACTATTAATGATAACAACACTTTATCTAGAAATTAGACTAAAAAAGTTTTCTGATTCATCATATTATTCTGATACTGAAAATTAAAAATCAAATAAAATTCATAAATAAGTTAAATAATTAAATAATTATAGAGTAAGACTAATTGAAAAGTGTGTTGAGTTAAAATCAAGGACAATAAGTTTTCAAAAGAAATTATTTCTTTTAAATGGAAATGTGGAAATCTAGAAATATGTAATTCCCAAAATAATAAATCTAGAGAAGATCAAAATTATGATCTTATTGAACTAAAGGATGAAAATGAAAAAAATAATTATTTTTTTGGATATTAACGATAAATATCAAGATAAAATATTTGACTTGATTATTGATTATTTAGTTAAAGTGGAAGATGAATGTAATAAACTTGAACAATAAAATAATAAATACAGAAATACTCCATCTTGTACACATGAAAATGTATTTTTAGATTTAGAAACTATTAAAAAGGAAAACACAGATTTAATAGATGAATAGGTTAATATAAGAAAGGAATTGTCTACATTTGTAAATGGTAAACAACTATATGATAAGTTGATGTATTCAATTATAATAAATCCCAATAATACTAGTTTTGGTTACAAAAGTTTTACTCCTATTTAAATTAAAACGACTTTTTTTAAAATATCAAAAGGAAGTATTTCAAGAATAATATGTTTTAAATTCTTAGTGAAAGGACATTATGCCAATGAGTGTCCACTATGATTCACATAATCTCTTGGACAGACCAAAACATGTATTTCAAATTATTCACTTTTGAATCAACCCTATAATAAATGATTTCAAACTATATAGGTTCCAAAATTTTCTAAGAATACTCTAATTGGGCCAAAGTTGGAATGTGTGCTTAAAAAATCTATTGATCGATTAATTACAGAAATTGTTTCTTGGAAGTCTCATAGACTCATGGTACTTAGACAGTGGCTTCTCTAGTAACATGACAGGTGATATCAGAAAATATTTCTAATATAATACATGTGATGGTGGCCTTGTCACTTTTGGAGACAACTAAAATGGATATATTAAAGGTATGAGTGAGATAGGTTTTTCTAAAACTGTAATAATTTCAAAAGTACTATATGTAGATGGTTTGAACCACAATATTTTATGTAAATCACAACTTTGTGATGATGGTTAAAATCATATTTTTGAAAATGATAAGTATACAATTTTGAAAAAAAACACAGATCTATTTTATGCAAGTAGAAAAGAAACTTGTTATTATATTAATCATTATTAATTAACCATGTAAAAGGTAATGTGTTGGAATGCTATAGAAATAGATGATTTAATTTGGTATAAGAGGCTTGGGCATGAAAATTTTAGACTATTTCATAAACTATCAAAGAATGAACAAGTTCTACATGTTCCAAAACATCAAACAAGTAAGTCCTATTTGTATTATTCCTATTTGAAAGGAAAACAACACAAATAAAGATTTTTTCGACGGCCGTTCATTCTGTTCTCGTGGTGATATGTTTGACGATGAAGGTTTGTTGCATTTGTCTCTGAAGTTTTGTGTTTTGATTGCGGTGAAATTTGTTTCTGGTGTGTTTTGGTTACTCCGGTCATCGATGCTGGCGGTTTGGGCGGTGTTGATGTCGACGACGACAGTGGGTGGTGATGGAGGATAGTAGCGATGGGGCTTTGGTTGATGGGGTGATTCTTGGAAGAGTTATGTTGATGATGATTTTTAGAGATTCTGTTATGTGAAGGTTAATTTTGGTTGTTTATGGTGGTGACGATGGACTATGACAGTGACGAGATGTTCGTGGTGGCTGTAGAGCAGAAGATCGGCTCCGACAAAATTTGTTCTCCGGTGTATGGTCATGACGAAGGACCGGTAAAACGATAGCGATGATGGGTTGGCGTTGACGACAGGTGTGAATCATGATGCAGAAGTCATACCTCCGGGTGATGCGGCTCCTCATTGATCGAGGCTTCATTGGATTTTGTGCTGCTAATGCGTTTTAAATTTTGAATTTCAAATCTGGCGTGTATGTTCTATATCCCATGCATGATGTTTTGGTTTCCACTCAGCCTCAAAGTTGTTTTTTGATAATAACAAAAAATATGATTTCGTGGAACACAAATAAAGATTTAAATCTCTTAATGATGTTAGTTCTACTTGATGTTTATAGTTACTGTATCTTGACTTTTTTAGACCAATTCAACCAGCTAGATTAGGTGATAAAAGGAATGAATTTGTTATTGTAGATTATTATAGTATATTTTTATGTATTTATTTATTGTCTCATAAATATGAAACATTATCCAAATTCTCTACCTTCAGTAAGATTATTCAGAATTTCAAAAATATATCTATCATCTCTACCAGAAGTGATAGGGGTTGTGAGTTTATGAACTTATAATTTGATAAGTTTTGTTAAATTAATAGATATAAACCTTTTGTTCCATCCCTTAGGATGTTACATTAATATAGTTTTGTAGAAATAATATATAGGTCCATTCTATAAATCGATATATCTATGAAAATTGAAGATATTGTTCCAAAATATTTTCGGGTAGAAGTTATAAATACAACTTCCCATGTGTTAAATAAATTTTCTATTAGACCCTTTTAAAATATGACCCCTTAAGAACTATTGAAAGTTTATAAACTTGAAGTAGGTTATTTTAGGGTCTTTTTGTGTTAAGTGTTTTCCTTAAATAATAATGACAACATAGATAAATTTGAATCCAAATAGGATCAATGAATTTTATTAGCATATTGAAATGATAGTAAATCATATAGAGGTTTCAATAAATCTTCTTTAGTTATATAACAATCTATGCATGTAAAGTTCGATGAAAATTGATCAAAAAATGAAGATTCTAGTATTTTAACATAAATTGATGGATTTATTAATTTTAATTTTGGGGAAGATAATGATCATGAAAATGATAATGCATTAGTTATTGGGGAGCATGCCTCTTCTCAAAAAGATTCAAAGGAACAGAAAACTCATAAAGACCACCCAATTTATAAATTAACTAGACATGTTGAATTTAGTGATCAAACCATAAATCAATGATGCTTTATTGTTTTAAATCTTCTTTTTTAGCAGATTTTTTCCAACTAATATTGAAACTAGTTTAACTAATTCAAATTGGATTCATTCCATGCATGATTAATTAAATCAATTTGAAAGAAATAAATTGTGGAAGTTGATTGTTTCCCTTAAAGTTAAACCTATTATAGGAACCAAATGGATTTTTTGAAATAGTCATGATGAGGTTGCAAATTTTGATAAAAAGAAATCTATAATAGCACCTCAAGGTTATTCCCAATAAGAGGGTATTAACTTTGAAGATTCTTTTTTCTCATGTTGCGATAATGGAATTAATTAGGATCCTACCAAAAATTTCTAGTTTTCAAAATATAAAATTATTTAAAATGGATGGAAAAAGTTATTTCCTAAATGGAATGATTTCAGAAGAATTATATTTAAGATAATCTCTTAGTTTTGAAAATGATGAGTTTCCATATCATGTTTAAAATTTAATAGAGCCCTGTATGTTCTCAAACAAGTTCCAAGACCTTGGTATGAGAGACTAACATACGTTTTACTTAATAATGATTTTATTAAAGATAAAATTGATCCATGATTTTTTATCAAAATTGTTTCAAATGATTTAATACTTACTAATATTTATATATATTACACAATTTTCAGTTCAACAAATGATTTTTTGAGTAATGTTATTTATAAACATATGACTACTTAATTTGACATGAGTTTTAAGGGTTCATTGAAGTTTTTATTTGGATTATTAATTAATCAAATAAAATATGGTATTTTCATAAATCAAGCCAAATATGGTAAAGAAGATGAAAACATAATTAATTTAGATCCCAACAAATCTTATAAAACCACCATGAGAACAAATTTTAAGTTAGACTTTGATAAATCCGGTAAGACTATTGAAATTAAACAATATAGATGCATGATTGGTAGTATTATATATTTCACCTTTTCTAGGATAGATATCATGTTTTCAGTATGCTTGTGTTCTAGGTTTGAATCTAACCCTAAATAGTCTCACATAAAAACTGTTAAAAGAATAATAAGACATAGTAATGGTATTGTTGGTATAGCTTTGTTTTATTCCAAAAATAAACTATTATGATTAAATTTCATGCTCTAACTATGACTTTGGAGGTCGCAGACTTGACAGAAAGAGTACCACAACTATGTGTCACATTCTAGGTAAAAGTTTAATTTCATGGAGCTCAAGGAAACAACTATCAATAGTCATATCCACATTTGAGGTTGAGTATGTTGTTTTTGTTAGCTATTGTTCCCAGAGAATATGTATTAAACAAAAAATATAGGATTTCAATATTTTTTTTTGATAAAATTCAAATTTATTGTGATAAATCTTGTGCTATTTCTATGTCTAAAAACCAAATTCATAATTCTAGAACTAGACAAATAGATGTAAGATTTAATTTCTTAAGAGTCCATGTTAATAAAGGTGATATTTTCATTGCATTTATTCCCTCTGATAATAAGTTAGCAGACATATTAAAAAACCCTTAGATTCTTCAAAACTTGAACAATTGATATTTTAATTAGAAATGTAAGATGTCTAAATTTTTTGTAATTCACATTATCTAAATTTTTTATACACAATTTTCATTATTTCTTCAAAAAAACAAGTGGAATTTTTTCTTAAAATTCAATTTAATTTTTGATAAATTTCAAAAATGAGGATATTTATGTTGAAAATTTATTATTTTTCATATTATTGAATTTTAAAAAGGGGGAATATATTTGTATTAAAAAGTATGTAAAATTATGTTAAATTAATTTTATCTATTTTAAATTATATTTGGATAAATTACTTTATAAATTTGTGTTCACTAAATTTTAAAATATATTTTCTTTGGAAATTTGGGAAATGAGTCACTATTAAAATGAGTCACCATTGTAATGTGTCACATTTGGATGAGTCACCATTGCTAGCCACTGTTGGATTCATACAATAGAAGGTCAGTAATTCCCCCAATGACAGGTCAGAAACTCACCATTGGACATCCAATGGTGAGTAAATTTTTTATTGTTTTAGATGTTTTATTTTTTTTATCATAGATAATCATGATGTAGTTAGTTTTGTAAACCATTATATATTTTTTCTTAAACTCACAATGGTATTTCAAATGAGTCACTATTGGCTTCATGCAATGGTATGTCAAATGTGTCACAGTTGGTTAACCACCAGTAGATAAATTTATATAGTTAAATGTTATTATTCAAAATTTATTTTTCTTAAATGTTTTTATTTGGATATTAGAATAATTATTTTCTTATTTCAGGATTGGAATAATATTTTTAATGTGTTAAAATGTTTTTATAAGTCTTTATATGAGCATATTAATATTTCATACGATACTCTATTTCAATTCCTTATTACTGCGTGCTTGAAATAGATTTATTAATTAATTAATTCTATTGTTTTTTTAATTTTTATTTAATTAAAATTGTGTTACTAGTTATATTAATAGTTTTAATTAATATTTAATTTATTTAATATTCCTATTGTTTTATTATTTAATTCACAATGTTTTTGTATCACCTGCTGGTAACAAAATTACTTCTGTTATTATTTAAAAAATGATATATAGTGAGTGAATGTAGATAATGGAAAAGTTCATTCTATTTAAATTTTACATAACAATACTTAAAATGGACTCCAATAAAATGGTCTCTACAGATCATTTGAAAATAGTAGAGAAACCCATACAATGAGAACTGCATGATATTTCTAAAATACCTGCTACTCTCAAAATTGTTTCGCGATCATCAGTGACTTGATCCATCTACCATGATCATAAGGAATGTATATTATACATCCATTCCTTCATTTGACCCTTGATATTGTTCTAATTACCTCAAAAACTGATAGATCATCTGCTACTTTTCTTTATTATTTATTAATTTTTTTTATTCTAAAATCTCTTATTTTTGAGTTTTATGTGTCTATTTTATGGTTATTACCTTTAAAAAATGGTTTTCATATTCACTGGTTTTTCTACCATAAAAAAGGATGTCTTGGGTTGGGAAACCCAAACAAAATTCAGGGGAACAGAAAATGGTATTCTCTTATAGTAAATACTTCGACATGCCTCTGAGTTTTGTAAAAGGAAGAGTCTGTAATAGGTTATCATACTTTTAAGAGTGAGATTTATTGGGTACCAATCTCCTTGGGTAGTAGATGAGATTGATGAGTGGACTAAGATATTTAAATCTGAACCAATCTAAATGTTATCTATGTTCTTTTTCTTTATTCTTCTAGGGAATCCATTATTTTACAAGAATGATGCACAAACAGGGTTTGATTTTTGTATACTCTGATAATTTCTAGTAATTGTGATTAAAATTTTAAAACAACTATTCACCCTAACTCTAGTATTTTCCTATACATATACAGATCCATAAATGGAATGACTTTAAAAAAATATACCCATTGAAGGGTTAATAATAAATAGTTTATCCTATTCATTAGTAATTTCTATGCTTCTAGAGACAACCTATTGTTGAGAATTGTGAATATTGTGGATGAATATTGGAAGAGACCAAATTGTATAAAGGAAATTTCTGACACTGGACATTTTGAGAATACCATCACTCTCCCCACCTAGTTTTCATCCAATAAGATTATTGGAAAACACCTCATTATCCATCCCATGTTTTGAAAGTGTGAGAATATGTTAGATGATCAGGTCCTAGAGTATTTTACTTTTTCCCATCCACTTGTCCAAACGAGACCTGTATATTTTTATAAATATTCCCATCATATATTATCCTTCCATGAAGTCCCAGTCCATACTATCTTAGAGGAAGAACAGGGTGTCTGAAATACTTCAATGATCAATACATCCATCCTCCGAGTCATGGACCATTGTATGCCATGATGCCCAATGACGTCTTCACTCTACTTAAACATCTTAGATAATACAATACAGAATGTTCTAAATATTTCAAACAACAATCATTGGAACATTGGTAATAGATAAAACATGCATGGGTATGGAAGAAATAACTATATTAACAAGGGTGATATGACCTTTGAAGGAGAGGAACCATTCTTAAGGTATTTAGTTGGAATTATATCAACGTCTTTACTTTTTCAAAAAATGTATGATTTCAAAATAATGTCATTTTTAGATGCTGATTTTATCTGTATGTAGACTAGATAAAAAAAATTACATTTGGAAATGACCATTTTTATAGTAAATATCTAGTATCATGGCCATGTAAGAAACAAAACTCTGTATCCCTATTAACTACAGAAGTATAATATACTAGAGTAGGATGCTTCTTTGCAGAAGTGTTGTGGATGAAACAAATTTTAATGAATTTTGGATTCATTTTTAACCACATTATAATAAAATGTGATTACATGAGTGATATCAAAATTTCAAAAAAATCCAATTAACCATTTTAGAGAAAATTACATTGATCTGATATATAATCCATGAAGATATCATGAAAAAAGTCGGTGTCTCTTTAGAATTTGTTTAAAAAAATCAATTAAAAGATATTTTTACTAGAATATTTCATAAATACAAATTGGATTTTATCAAATGAAAATTACATATATTTAATTTTGGTTCATTTCATCTTAATTTTACTAATTTAAATGATTTTAAGTTTGAATAAATATTTTATTTATATTTGATCTTTGGTTTCACTATTTTATGTTTTAGTGAAATATAAATAGGAAATGTAACCTATTTTCTTAATTGTAATTATGATCATCATTTTATAACCATTCGATTACCAAAAAACAAAATCAAGGCAGTCAATTCTATGTGTGAAACCATTTCAAACCATCGAACCCACTTCTATCTACTATTTGAAACTTGTTTACCAAACCCTCCAATCTTCCAAACATTGTTGAGAATGGATACAACGGAGAAAATTGCTGATTTTTCTTCAATAAGGACCAAGAATCCATGTAAATTGAGGAAATTATTAATTGTAAGATAAAAAGATTTTGGTTGGCTAGAAGACACTAACATGTTTCTTTGGAATGTCAAAAATCCATTAGGGCTAATAAATTTTTTGGTGAAAGATAAATGAATTTTTTTTGAGAAATAATTTCAAGAGTTTTAGGATACATTTGTTTTTTTTCATTTTGGTGAAAATGAGGATATAATCAGACTTAATAGGAACCAGATAAGTTTTTTTATTAATTATATCGAAATGGATGAATCATTTAAATCCCTTCACAAAGGATATACATATTTTGTTAGGTCCACAAGGCTTAATACCCTGAGAGGGGGGGGGGGTGAATCAGGGTATGACTGATTTAAAATTAAAGCCCGTTCTGATCTTGTTTTGCTGTTAATAAAAACACTCTCCTCTCTCTTTCCTGTTGCACAATATAAACACAAAGTAAAGCATTCACAAGACATAGAAATTTTACTTTGTTCACCGCTAAGGGCTGCGTCCAAGGAGCATACGCCGGCAGGTTGTCGGTTATACCCAATTCCACTAAACTTCACTAGTTGTGGATTACAAGGATCGGGCTAGATCACTTCTATGCCCAGGATCACTGCCTTTACAATGTTTAGGGTTAGCTCACTGCTTTCCCAAGGTTCACTCCCTGTTTTTCTCTCTCTGGCTCACTGCCTGTGGAGAGGATTACCTTCTTCCTCTTCCTTCGCTCACTGGTCTGGAAAGGATCCACTCATAGTTTATAGACCTGTAGGTATCTTCATTTTCATGAACAAATGCATCCTCTGTTGTATGTGGACACTTTGTTGAAGTCCAACTTTCACCCGTAGATTAATCTCTCTTTGCACCAAAGGTATCGAGCAATCTTCCAGCTTCCACATGGCTCGAAAGTACAACTGGGAAATCAACCTTACTTGGCGCGCAAGTCTACCTCGGTGCGCAAGTATCGGTACGTAAGTCACAACTGGTGCACAAGTCCACCTGACACACTTGCACAACACAAGATTTTTCAACTCCAAACTTGCTCGACACACTTCCTTTTACACCCAATCCAATATTGGCGCGAAACTACCAACAATCGCCCTTCTTTAAATCTGGCACGGAAGTCCCACTTGCACGACACACCACCACTTGCGCGACTACCACACCTGTGTGACAGGAGCTCTGAATCTTCAATGTTTTGAACTTCAATGAAGAATGAAAAGGGGTGGTCCAGTATTTATAGGCAATTTGACCACCCTGCGCGATGACGCACATGTCAACCCTCGGCGCAAAATTCTCAGTGCGCAGGTCTCTTCCCCTGCAAGTCACTTGTGTGACCTAATTACAAACATGCGTGAAACTCTTTCATTAGCCATATTTTGATCTTCTGATCTTGAAAAACCATAGGCAAGTAAGTTCTCAATCTTCCAAGCCGTCGTCATGCAAGTCTCTTTCAGGCGCGCGGGTCTCTTTCATGCGCGTAAGTCACTTGCACGACACCACCAATACTTGCGCGACACTTATCCCTTTGCCATATTTTGATGATCTGATCTTGAAAAACATATGGCGCCCATGTTTTCAAGCCTTCAAGTACATGGCGTGCAAGTCCCATTGCCAAAAACCACTTGTCGTCATTTGTTGATTTTCAGGCCCAAAAATTTGGCAAACACTGGAAAATGGCGCCACCTTGTATCTGTTCTTTTTATACCACCTCCAGATCATCCATTCATTTTTCAACATTATTGAATCAAACATAGATCGTTGACCACTACTCTTGAACTCAACAGTCCACCATGAAATCCCATTTTTCAACAAATTTATATGTCATGGTTTGCATTGTCAACAATCACAGGACAATAGTCCACTTTGTCAACAAACAAAATCACCTAAAAAATGCTTCAATGATACCTTGAGGGATTTTTGCCCAACCGAATTTAATACATCATTGGTCATTGTAGAAGATGTCAGTCCACTAAGAAACATGAATTCACTATCAAACTATATAGATGCTGATAAAATGATAGTAAAGGATTTGGAACCTCAAAGGATGACTCCTATAAATTTAATGCAGTCTATCATTTTACAATGTAATAGTGAGTTTTAAAAAGTATTTTTCAAGATATAAAGTTACTGTAATATTTTATGGTTTAGAATATTCTAAATTTTGAATTTTATGTTGTTAGATATATGTATTATTTTCAAAATAATTTGACAAAATTTTATTCTTTTGGAATTATTTTTACTTTAGTTTTTCATAACTTTGGTGTTGTTATTTAAAGCAACACTGCAACATGTTTTCATGGACTAGCATTGTTGAGTGAAAATATCTTAAGACAAAGTGGGTTTTATTGTAATTTTTATTCACGTTAACTATTTCCAATATGATATTAAAAATATATTGAGTTATATCCAACTTCAAATTAGGGGGAATCATCTCAAAGGAAATATTCCAATGATATTCTTAAGACACTTATAGTTTTACCTATTTCAGTAAAAAGATCAGTGAAATGTTTTTATATAAGGGTTGTTCATGATGATGAAATATATTTTGAAGTATAAGATGAGTAAGAGTTATTTTTCAGGCCAAAGAAGAAACTTCCTCCCATGGTAGTTTACCCCCTATTACCGTCTTTTTTTAACCAGATGTTATTCAGACTTCCTTTTTTTGGGGAATAAATTTCCACAACAATTATTTTTTTTGTGAGTTTTTTCAAGGTATGGACATATCAACCTTGTCAGGTGAAATAACCCTAACTAATGTTTCTATTCCTAGTGACATGAGTAGTAGTTTTAGAACATAATCTATTAACTTGTTTTTTTTCAACATGCTACCATTATAGAAGAAAAATTATAAGAGAAAGAATTTTAGTTGGTTTATAATGGAAGAGAAATATCTGAATTTTACAATCATCACATGTTGAAATATTTAATATTTATTTAAATAAACAAGTTTATGAAAATATAATCAATTAATTTCATCAAGATATTTTCATTCTATTCTCCCACAAAATAAAAGATTGAAAATTCCTACTGGAAAACTGGATACTTCTAATGATAGAGCATGTGAAGGATATTCAAAATTAATGTCTTTGGTATAGTTGTTTAATGTTTAGCTCATTAAGTCCAAAAGTGAAATTAAGATTCTCTATGAGAATTCATTATCTATATATGATGTAAATGAAGCAATTTATTTGGTTCATTGGTGTTGGAAAAGTTTTCAACAAAACCCCCAGTGAAGCCACTAATCAAGTGGATGTACTTTCAAGATCAGAATGAGTGTCTCTAGAAATAGTCATGACGAATTCTCCTATATATTCAGTGAAATGTGAACATATCTGAAGGAAAATGGTTCGAGATCCTCACAAGAATGTATTATATAATGTCATATTTTTTCACATATTTCTTTAATGTTATAGTTTATCAATTAATAAATTGATAATGAAAATCAACTACCAGTTAAAGGAGAAGGTACATGATATTTAGGATCATTCAGTTCATGTAAAAAAGGATATTATTTTTGTCATTATTAGACTATACAAAATGAATGGGTCATTAGAAAATAATATTTAGGTTTCAAAAATCATGTTTGAGGATCCACATCATATAGTTTTAAGAATTTTATATAAAGAATAATCTATAAATGAAAAAGATAAATATAAGGATGATTTATTTTTTGAACATGAGTTTTGTAAAGTTTCTACAGAAGGAAAGTAAATTTTTTTTCTTCTGGATTTTTTGGCTAGAATTTCAGATAACTAGTTTTAAATTTTAAAGATTTTGGTTTTTCTTGTGTTAAGATGGGAGATGTATAAAATTTTAATGAAATTGTTTTATCAATAGTTCAGGAAATGATTCAAAACTCTCTATTATTACTCTAAGAATGACATGGAGAGGATAATGAATAGTTATGTAGACACCATGAAATGTGTTTCATGCACTTTTAAACAAAATTTCATCAACTAGGATTGAAAATTTCTTGGTGTGACTCTGATTTTTTCATGGGGGTTTGTTATAGAAGAGAAGGCATTGACCTAAATGGCCGAGACCACATCTCGACACTAATTCGATGTAGGGGTGCGAGAGTGAAACTGTTGCGGTATGGAGCGATTATTTTGGCTTTGTACTCAATAAGGTGCACAAGATACCAATACTCAAACACCTGAATTCCACCATAATGGAGATAAATAAAGTAATTATTTTGGCCATGTCTTCAAATTATCTCCCTAATCTAGCCAAAACACTGTCAGGGGGCAAGTTACTTATGCACCACAATTTTTTCCTGCAAGCCACTTGCACACCCAATATACTTTCACTCAAGGTCATATTTTTTCATACAAATAGACCCATATGGATTTCATTTGATTGGATGAATTTACCTGAAGCCTAATTGCTGCTCTGGTCACCCTAGTGCTTTGACCAAGACTTTTGAGTCCTTGGTGGTACTTTCTTAATAGCTGTAGTCGAGGAATTGATGAAGGATCACAGGACTTAAGCTCTTTTAGAGTTTGAAATCCATAACACAAGCACACAAAAAGTGCCCAACCTCCCTGAATTAGAAACACTTGCATGCCACCAATTCCTATCAAAGAACATGAGCAACCCTCTTCTATGTATACCTGTGAATACTCTTGAAGGATCAAGTTATGTCCCACCCATGTATTTAAATCCATCTTGTCCGTCACTTAAGTGAACATTATGTCTCCCAAGACTACTTGAGCACCCATAATTGTGTGACAAATTCTTACTTGGGTTCCCTTATTTGATTCACCTACTCCCTTCAGTCTTCATTACATCAATACTTTTTAAAAGACATTCAGGGAAAGGATTCTTTTTCATTGTCTCCCTTACATGAAATGGATTATGTTGAAACTTCCACCAAAACCTACTGACTTATCAAAAATTTGGGATAGTCACATCAATGTGCCTCTTTTTTGGTTCTTTATGGTTTAGGTTCTGACCTCCCCTTCTCATGTCTAGAAACTAGAACCTCAGGTCTCTGGTAGGGAAGGTATAGTTCACACCATCTTTTCCTTTTGAGCCATGGAAAATTCTCCCTCCCTTACCAGGATCAATTTTAGTGTAGACATCCTAGTGTAAACCCCTAACCTTTCAAGTAAGAGGATGCAGTCCTACACCAATATACTTCCTTAACCTTCACTCATTTTTTAAATTGGACCCTTATCCAATGTAATGATAATAGAGGGATGGATCATTTCCTTTCCCTCTTCCCCGGTCGCCTTTCCGTCTTCCACCATCGCCACCATAGGCACGTCACCTTCCACTAGCAGAGGGAAAAAAGTGTGGGTGCCTTTGCTGAATCTTTTACATCCTCTTGTTTCTCACACCGAGCATGACTCAAGTGGGCTCAAGGATTCATTAGGATTAAAAAATTTGCATAATCATTTACTGAAATGAACTATGAGAACTCTGACTCCCATCATAATTGGGATACATTGGGAGGCTTCTCAGGACCCGAGCTCACTAGATATCCTCTTTAAGAATCCAACCCTAACTCCGATAATCTGAGAATCCTCCTAAGGAGTAAACCGCAAATTATGACCCCAAATCACCATGGAATCCTATTTAAGAAGTAATCCCTAACCCATTTCTCTCAAAGGACTATAATCTTTAATGACACTCATCGAACTAAGTTGGATTTTATTCCCATCCAAATGGGATACGTAGGAAGTCTACTTGAGGTTCAAAACCAACACATCAAATCAACCCCATTCATATTGGACCATATTCTCAATAAGGTCTTATATGACTTGGAAACCCATATTATTTCCATGTTCCATGGGATTCTTAGGCATAAGTCCCACAAAAAACCTTCACTGAGCACCCGTCACTTAGATGTCCTTACCATGTTACATTTAATAGTATGGGTAGGTCCTTATCACAAGACCTTACAATTTATGATGTGTCCCATTACGTGGAACTAAACTATGAGGATTTTGAATCATTTCATAAGGATGTATAAGTAGCCCATTTATGGGTATGATCCTAACATCAAAATAAACTTTTGTCCCCCTAGATGATGATAAATTCTAGAGTTCCCCACTGAGTGGATTAAAAACCAGTATCATCATAACAATGATTAAAAGAATCTCTAAATAATATATGAGAGGATACCATTGATGGAGAACCTTGAATACATATATATTTCTCCATTAATTAAGATCCTCAAATACATATGGATGATTTTAATTTTCACACATTCTAATAATTGATTTCTAATTCCAAGGGAAACTCATGCTATACTTGGTGAAATAATAATGATTCATGAAAATATCTAAAATATATAATGAGAGTTTCAAAGTAGAAAATAATTCCCCCCAAAATGGTGTGATGAGTCTAACCTCCCATCCTTTCGACCAATGAATGTTTTTAAGTATAGTATGTTCAAAATCAATGAATGCATAACTTTGGAATTCATGTAACTTTTGGATAAAGAACTGTTGGATGTTTCTAGTTCCATGTATAAATCTAATGGAAACCACCTCGAAGAAGTGATTCTGAACCAGAACACACATTCCAAGTAACTAGAAAACAAATTATATATAATATTTATTTAAAATTTCAGGGATAAATCTTTCATGATCTTGTACTATTGATCACAATGCAATTACCTCTAAAATAATTAAGGATATCTTTGACCCTACTGATGTTTAAATAAGGGAAAATATCCAGATTGGAGAGGGAATATCTTATCCATTACCTGAAACGTCTTATGAACTATACTTTGTTCTTTTATATATTTTTTATATAGTGAGAGATAAAAAATATTATCTCAACGTCAAATCCAACACTGTATGGATTAATCTAAGTGATCAAACATGACATAAAGAATGTTTATTAGAAATTGGGTGATGGTGTTGAAGACATGACTGGTGCCCCTTTTCTTACATATGCTCTACCTTTAGGCCAACCACTATCATTGAAAATCCACCTCTATTTTTTTCATGTATCATAACTACAACACTATCATAGTTTGCATGTTTTTTGTAATAAGAATTTTATAAATATTTGAATCAAGATTCGAGAGAACATTTGAATTCATGAATGCTTATTTTCTTCTTCTTAATGAATCTATTTCATTCTTTCATATGATAATTTTTTTGTTAAATGTGTTTTTTATATTTCTAATATACTTTTTCATTATTATTATCATTTATTTAATACTCTTGTTTAATTTGATTATTAACTACTTATTTTTTTCTTAAATTATTAAATTATTTAATTATTTTTGCTCATTATTTTTGTTAATACAAATTCATGAAAAATTCCATTCAAAATCAACAACATTAACTATTTACACTTTTTATGTCCAATTTTGATTATATTTTCCCCTTATTATAATTATTTTTTATTTCAAAAGAGGGGGATTATAAAAATATAATATAAAAATTCAAATTTATTTTAGAAAGGGTGTATAATATAGAATTTTTTTAAATATACATTCACAAAATTTTTGTTTTCTATTCAATGGGATTTGTGATCATAAAAAAGGGGAACATTATTGGAAATACTTTTTTTTCCTAACATAACATAGTTTTTATGAGTTTTTGTGATTCAAAAATACCTATTATTATTATAATGAGTTTATCTTAAGTGATTTGGATAATATATTTATCAAATAAATTTATCTTATGAAGACTATACATGATTATCTTACGTAGAATAGAGTATTCAATCTATGAAAATTTATTTTATCATATGATAATTGAAATTTTTTAAGAATATAATTTGTCTACTCAGAATTAGAAAGATATATTTTGGAATTTTATCTAAATATTTACTATTTATCTTATGAAAGATGCTCAGGATTTCAGTTAGATTCAACCAGGGATCCAAGAGTAGATTCAACATCTTGGTTTTTCACAACAAAAGCCTATACTTGCACATAATGATCTAGATGGAGTAATACTACCTCCTCTGATGATCCACATAGACCCTCATATTTCTCACCCACCACCTACTGGACCTTCTATTAACACCTTTGAGAAAGGGAAGTAACCTCTTTATATTGAGAAGTAGGAACTTCAAAGAATACACTTTGGATGAACTTATTGTGTCCCTATTGTAATATAAGGTTGATATAAGAAACCTTGCAGATGAGGAGTCTACCAAATGAAAAGGTATTTCTTTTAAATATAAATTTTTTTAAACCTTTGATGCCTATAAATCTTAGTGTCGGGATAGTGACAAGGAGATTACCTACTTGAGTAAGAAATTTTCACGTATATGAAAAACAATGGTGGGAAGAGGTCATTCGAAAATAATTTCAGTAAATATAATAGAAAAGGTAATTTAAAAAATAATAACAATGTATCAAGATTAACATGTTATGATTTCATGATGAAATTTCATATAAGAACCGAATTCTCTAAACTCATACACTCAAAGAAAGAAATAGAAAAATCAAGGACAGATAAATAAGCTTTGAATAAAGGTTAATATGGCTCATAAATTTCAAATAATAATAATGATTTTGGATGTGAACCAGAGATTGGGAACTTATCCTTGATGGGTATTCAGTGTGAGGTAAATTACTCTATTTAGACCAATTTAACAACTCTTACTATTAGTGATAAAAACGTTTTATCTAGAAATTAGACTAAAAATGCTTTCTGATTCATCATATTATTCTGATACTGAAAATTAAAAATCAAATAAAATTCTTAAATATGTTAAATAATTAAAGAATGATAGAGAAAGATTAATTGAAAATTGTATTGAGTTAAAATCAAGGATAATAAGTTTTAAAAAGAAATTATTTCTTTTAAATGGAAATGTGAAAATCTAGAAATATGTAATTCCAAAAATAATAAATCTAGAGAAGATCAAAATTATGATCTTCTTGAACTAAAAAATGAAAATAAAAAAATTAATTATTTTTTGGATATTAATGATAAATTTCAAGATAAAATATTTTAATTGATTATTGATTATTTAATTAATGTGGAAAATAAATTTAATAAATGTGAACAATAAAATAAGAAATAGAGAAATACTCCATCTTGTACACATGAAAATGTTTTTTTAGATTTAGAAACTATTCAAAAGGAAAACACAAATTTAAAATATGAAGTGGTTAATATAATAAAGGAATTATCTACATTTGTAAATGGTAAACAACTGTATGATAAGATGATGTCTTCAACTATAATAAATCACAATAAGACTAGTTTTGGTTATAAAAGTTTTTCTCCTATTTTAATTAAAACTTTTTTTTTAAAATCTCAAAAGGAATTATATCAAGAATAATATGTTTTAAATGCTTAATTAAATTACATTATGCCAATGAGTGTCCAATATGATTCACATAATCTCTTTAGAGATCAAAAATTGTATTTCAAATTATTCACTTTTGAATCAACCCAATAATAAATTATTTCAAACTATATAGGTTCTAAAATTTTCTACGACTACTCTAATTGGACCAAAGTTGGAATGCGTGCTAAAAAAATCTATTGATCTATTAATTATATAAAATATTTCTTGGAACTCTCACAAACTCATAGTAATTAGACAATGGTTTCTCTAGGCACATGATATGTGATATCAGTAAATTTTTCTAATATAATACATGTGATGGTGGCCTTGTCACTTTTGGAGACACCTAAAATGGATATATTAATGGTATGGGTGAGATATGTTTTTCTAAAACTATAATAATTTCAAAAGTACTATATATAGATGGTTTGAAACATAATATTTAATGTAAATCACAACATTTTGATGGTGGTAAAAATGTTATTTTTGAAAATGATATGTATAAAATTATGAAAAAACATAGATCTATTTTTTGAAAGTACAAAAGAAAATGTTTATTATATTAATCATTATTAATTAACCAATAAAAAGGTAAAGTGTTGGAAAGCTATAGAAATAGATGATTTAATTTGGTATTCGAGGCTTGGGAATGAAAATTTTAGACTATTTCGTTAACTATCAAAGAATGAACATGTTCTACATGTTCCAAAACATCAAACAAGTAAGTACTATTTGTATTATTCTTATTTGAAAGGAAAACAACACAAATAAAGATTTAAATCTATTAATGATGTTTGTTCTACTAGATGCTTATAATTACTGTATCTTTACTTTTTAAGACCAATTCAACATGCTAGATTTGGCGATAAAAGGAATGAATTTGTTATTGTAGATGATTATATTAGATTTTTATGTATTTATCTATTGCCTCATAAAAATGAAACTTTATCCAAATTCTATAATTTCAGTAAGCTTATATGGAATTTCAAAAATACATCAATCATCTCTACCAGAAGTGATAGGGGAGGTGAGTTTATGATCTTATAATTTGATATGTTTTGTTAAAATAATAGATATAAATATTTCTTGCCATCCTTTAGGACGTTACATTAATATAGGGTTGAAGAAAGAAAATATAGGTCCATTCGAGAAATTGATAGATCTATGAAAATGGAAGATATTGTTCCAAAATATTTTTGGGTAGAAGTTATAAGTACTACTTTCAATGTGTTAAATAAATTATCTATTAGACCATTTTAAAATATGACCCCTTAAGAACTATTGAAAGGTTATAAACTTGATATAGGTTATTTTAGGGTCTTTGGGTGTTAAGTGTTTGTCTTAATTAATAAATACAACATAGATAAATATGAATCCAAATCGGATGAATGAATTTTATTACAATATTGAAATGCTAGTAAATCTTATAGAGGTTTCAATAAATCTTCTTTAGTTATATAAGAATCTGTGCATGTAACGTTCGATGAAAATTGATCTAAAAATGATGATTTTGGCACTTTAAATTAAATCGATGAATTTATAAATTTAATTTTGGGGAAGATAATGATCATGAAAATAATAATGCATTAGTTGTTGGAGAGAATGACTCTTCTAAAAAAGACTCAAAGGAATAGAAAACTAATAAAGACCACCCAATTTATAAATTAATTGGACATGTTGAATTTGGTGATCAAACCAGAAATCTACGATTCTTTATTGTTTTAATTCTTCTTTTTAGCTGATTTTTTTCCAACTAATATTGAAACTGGTTTAACTAATTCTTATTGGATTCATTCCATGGATGATTAATTAAATCAATTTGAAAGAAATAAATTGCGGTACTTGATTGTTTCCCTTAAAGTTAAACCTATTATATGAACGAAATGGATTTTTTGAAATAGTCATGATGAGGTTGAAAATATTGATAAAAAAAATCTAGAATAGTAACTCAAGGTTATTCCCAAAAAGAGGGTATTGAATTTGAAGATTATTTTTTCTCATTTTTCAATGATGGAATCAATTAGAATCCTAACAACAATTTCTAGTTTTCAAAATATAAAATTATTTTAAATGGATGGAAAAAGTGATTTTCTAAATGGAATGATTTCAGATGAATTCCATTTAAGACAATCTCCTAGTTTTTAAAATGATGAGTTTCTATATCATGTTTAAAACTTAATAGACCCATGTATGTTCTCAAACAAGCTACAAGAGCCTCGTATGAGAGACTAACATAGTTTTTACTTAATAATGATTTTTAAAGGTAAAATTGATTTATGATCTTTTATCAAAAGTGTTTCAAATGATTTAATACTTATTAATATTTATATAGATTACAAAAGTTTTTGTTCAACAAATGATTTTTTGAGTAATATTTTTTATAAACATATGACTACTGAATTTCACATGAGTTTGAAGGGTGCATTGATGTTTTTATTTGGATTATTAATTAATCAAATAAAATATGGTATTTTCATAAATCAAGCCAAATATGGCAAAGAAGATGAAAACATAATTAATTTAGATCCCATTAAATCTAATAAAACCACCACAAGAAAAAATTTTAAATTAGACTTTGATAAATCTGGTAAGTCTGTTGAAATTAAACAATATTGATCCATGATTGGTAGTATTATATATTTAACTGTTTCTAGGATAGATATCATGTTTTCAATATGCTTGTGTTCTAGGTTTGAATCTAACCCTAAATAGTCTCACAAAAAAAACTATTAAAAGAATAATAAGACACAATAATGGTATTGTTGGTATAACTTTGTTTTATTCAAAAAATAAATATTATGATTAAATTTCTTACTCTGACTCTGACTTTGGAGGTCGCAGACTTGATAGAAAGAGTACCGCAACTATGTGTCACTTTCTAGGTAAAAGTTTAATTTCATGGAGCTCAAGGAAACAACTATTAGTAGTCCTATCCACATCTGAGGTTGAGTATGTTGTTGCTGTTAGCTGT
Organism: Viscum album; assembly: GCA_963277665.1. NCBI lineage: Eukaryota > Viridiplantae > Streptophyta > Magnoliopsida > Santalales > Viscaceae > Viscum > Viscum album. The sequence continues at coordinate 1,220,924,282 of OY728155.1, read as the reverse complement.
TGTTCCCAGAGCATATGGATTAAACAAAAAATGTATGATTTCAATATTTATTTTGATAAAATTCAAATTTATTGTGATAAATATAGTACTATTTGAATTTCTAAAAACCATATTCAGAATTCTAGAACTGGACAAATAGATGTAAGATTTCATTTCTTAAGAGTCCATGTTAGTAAAGGTGATATTTTCAATGAATTTATTCCCTCTACGAATCAGTTAGCATATATATTAAAAAATCCATTAGATTCTTATAAATCTGAACAATTTATATTTGAATTAGAAATGTAAGATGCCAAAATTTTTTGTAATTCACATTATCTAAATTTTTCATACTATATTTTCATACTATTTTTTAAAAAAACAAGTGGAGTTTTTTCTTAAAATTCAATTTAATTTTGGATAAATTTTAAAAATGAAGATATTTATGTTGAAAATGTATTATTTTTCATATTATTGAATTTAAAAAAGGGGAATATATTTTTATTGAAAAGTATGTAAAATTATGTTTAATTAATTTTATCTCTTTTAAATTATTTTTTGATAAATTACTTTATAAATTTGTGTTCACTAAATTTTAAAATATATTTTCTTTGGAAATCTGGGAAATGAGTCACTATTGAAACGAGTCACCATTATAATGAGTCACATTTGGACGAGTCACCATTGCTAGCCACTGTTGGATTTATACAATAGAAGGTCAGTAAATCACCCAACGGTAGGTTAATAGATCACCACTAGAATTCCAATGGTGAGTAAATTTATTATTGTTATAGATGTTTAATTTTTTTTCATAGATAATCATGATGTAGTTATTTTTGTAAAACATTATTTATTTTTTCTTAAACTCAAAATGGTATGTCAAATAAGTCACTATTGGCTTCATGCAATGGTATGTCAAATGTGTCACAGTTGGTTATCCACAAGTATATAAATTTACTTAGTTAAATGTTATTCTTCAAAATTAATTTTTCTTAAATGTTATTATTTGGATATTAGAATAATATTTTATTATTTCAGGATTAGAATAATATTTTTAATGTGTTAAAATGTTTTTATAAGTCTTTATATGAGCAGATTAATATTTCATACGATGCTTTATTTCAAATCATTTTTACTACGTGCTTGATATAGATTTTTTAATTAATTAATTCCATTGTTTTTAAAATTATAATTTCATTAAAATTGGGTTCCTAGTTATATTAATAGTTTTAATTAATATTTAATTTATTTAATATTCTAATTATTTTATTTTTTAATTCATAGTGTTTTTGTATCACCTGCTGGTAACAAAATTACTTCTGTTATTATTTAACAAATGTTATACAGTGAGTGAATGTAGATAATGGCTTTGTTTATTCTATTTAAATTTTACGTAACTATAGTTAAAATGGACTCCAATAAAATGGTCTCTACTGATCATTTGAAAAGAGTAGAGAAACCCATACAATGAGAACTGCGTGAAATTTGTAAAATACCTACTGCTCTCAAAATTGTTTCACGATCACCTGTGACTTGATCCATCTACCATGATCACAAGGACTGTATCTTATATATCCATTCCTTCATTTGACCCACGATCTTGTGCTAATTACATCAAAAACTATCAGATCATCTACTACTTTTATTTATTATTGCTTAATTTTTTTTAATTCTGAAATCTCTTGTTTTTGAGTCTTCTGTGTCTGTTTTATTGTTTTTACATTTAAAAGATGGTTTTATTATTTGCTGGTTATTCTACCATCCAAAAGGAAGACTTGGGTTGTGAATCCCAAACAAAATTCAGGGGAAGAGAAAAGGGTATTCTCTTATAGTAAAGACTGGGATAAGCCTCTGTGTTTTATAAAAGGAAGAGTCTGTAATAGGTTATCATACATTTATAAGTGATATTTATTGGGTACCAATCTCCTTGAGTAGTAGAGGAGATTGAAGAATGGACTAAGATCTTTAAATCTGAACCAATATAAAAATTCTCTATGTTCCTTTTCTTTATTCTTCTAGTGCATCCATTTATTTTACAAGAATGATGCATCCACAAGGTTTGATTTTGTAGACTCTGATAATTTCTAGTAACTGTGATTAAATTTTTAAAACAACTATTCACCATAACTCTAGTATTTTTCTATACATATAAAGATCCATAAATGGAATGACATCATCAAAAATATACCCATTGAAGGGTTAATAATAAATAGTTTATCCTATTAATTAGTTATTTCTATGCTTCTAAAGACTTCCAATTGTTGAGAATTGTGAATAGTGTGGATGAATATGGGAAGAGACCCAATTGTATAATGGAAATATCTAACACTGGACATCCCGAGAATCCCATCACTCTCCCCACTGAGTTTAAATTAAATAAGATTTTGGGAAAACAACTCATCATCCATCCCATGTTTTTTAAAGAGCAAGAAGATGTTAGCTGATCAAGTCCTAGAGTATTGAACTTTTTCCCATCCACTTGTCCAAACGAGTCCTGTATTTTTTCTGATAAATATTTACAATATATATTATCCTTCCATGAAGTCCCAATCCATACTATATTATAGGAAGAATATAGTGTCTGAAATACTTCTATGATCAATACATCTTTCCTCCGAGTCATAGACCATTGTATTCCATGATGCCCAGTGATGTCTTCAATCTACTTGAACATGTTAGATAATACAATATAGAATGGTCTAAATACTTCGAACAACTATCATTGGAACATTGGTTATAGATAAAACATGCATGGGTATAGAATAAATAACTCTATTAACAAGGGTGATATGACCTTTGAAGGAGAGGAACCATTTTTCAAGGTATTTAGAAATAATTGTATCTACGTATCTACTTTTTCAAAAAATCAATGATTTCTACATAACATCATTTTTAGATGCTGATTTTTATAGTATGTAGAGTAGATAAAAAATTACATTTGGAACTGAACATTTTTATAGTAAATATCTAGTATCATGGCCATGTAAGAAACAAAACCCTGTATCATTATTAACTACAGAAGTAGAATATACTACATTAGGATGTTTCTATGCAGTAGTGTTGTGGATGAAACAAATTTTAATGAATTTTGGATTCATTTTTAACCACATTTAATGAAATGTGATTACATGGGTGATATCAAAATTTTAAAAAATCCAATTAACCATTTTAGAGAAAAGTACATTGATCTGAGACATAATCCATGAAGAGATAATGAAAAAAGCCGGTGTCTCTTTAGAATTTGTTTGAAAAAAAATCAATTAGAAGATATTTTTACTAGAATATTTCTTAAATACAAATTGGATTTTATCAAATAAAAATTAGATATATTTAATTTTGGTTGATTTCATCTTAATTTTACTAATTTAAATGATTTTAGAATTGAATAAATATTTTATTTATATTTGAGCTTCGGTTTCACTATTTTATGTTTTAGTGAAATATAAATAGGACATGTAATCTATTTTCTTAATTGTGATTATGATCATCATTTTATGACCATTTGATTACCACAAAACAAAATAAAGGCAGTAAATTCCATATGTGAAACCATTTCAAACCATCGAACCCTCTTTTATCCACTATCTGAAACTTGTTTCCCAAACCCTCCAATCTTACAAACTTTTTTGAGAATGAATACAACTAATATAATTGTTGATGTTTCCTCGAGAAAGACCAAGAATCCATGAAAATGAAGGAAATTATTAATTGTAAGATAAATATATTTTGGTTGGCTAGAATACACTGATATGTTTCTTTGGAATGTAAAAAATCCATCAGGGATAATAAATTTTTTTGGTGAAAGATAAATTAATTTTGTTTTTGAGAAATAATTTCAATAGTTTTAGGATACATTTTTGAGAAATAATTTCAATAGTTTTAGGATACATTTGATTTTTTCATTTTGGTGAAAATGAGGATATAATCAGACTTAATATGAATCAGATAAGTTTTTTTATTAATTTTTTCAAAATGGATAATTCATTTAAATCCCCTCACAAAGGATATATGGAATTTAAAACTTCATTGGTCATTGTAGATGATTTCATTCCACTGAGAAACATGAATTCTATATCAAAATATATAGATACTAATAAAAATCTAGTAAAGGATTTGGAACCTCAAAGGATGGTTTTTATAAATTTAATGCAGTGTATCATTTTACAATGTAATGGTGAGTTTTAAAAAGTATTTTTCAAGACATTAAATTACTGTAATATTTTATGGTTTAGAATCTTCTAATTATGGATTGTTATGTTGTTAGATATATGGGTTATTTTCAAAATAATTTGTCAAAATTTTATTCTTTTGGAATGATTTTTTACTCTATGTTTTCATAACTTTGGTGTTTTTAATTACAAAAACACTACAACTTGTTGTCATGGACTAGATTTTTTAGGGAAAATATCTTAAGACGAAGTGGTTTTTATTGGAATTTTTATTCACATTAACTATTTATAATATGATATTAAAAATATATTGAGTTATATACAACTTAAAATTAGGGGAAATCATCTCCAAGGAAATATTCCAATGATGTTCATAAGACACATATAGTTTTACCTATTTCAGTAGAAAGATCATTGCAATTTTTTTGTATAAGGGTTGTTCATGATGATAAAAAATATTTTGAAGGAAAAGATTAGTAAGAGTTATTTTTCAGGACAAAGAAGAAACTTCCTCCCATGTTAGTTTACCCCTACAACCATCTTTGTTTAACTAGATGTTATTCAGACTTCCTTTTTTTGGGGAATAATCTTCCACAACAATTATTTGGTTCGTGAATTTTTTTCAAGGTATGGCCATATCAACCTTGTCAGGTGAAATAACCCTAACTTAAGTTTCTATTCCTGGTGACACGAGTAGTAGTTTTAGATCATAATCGATTGACCTGTTTTTTTTTCAACATGCTTCCATTGTAGAAGAACAATAATAAGAGAAATAATTTTAGTTGGATTAAAATAAAAGATAAATATCTTAATTTTAGAATAATCAAAAGTTGAAATATTTAATATTTATTTAAATAAACTAGTTTATGAAACTCTACTCAATTAATTTCATCAAGATAGTTTCCTTATATTCTCCCACAAAATAAAAGATTAAAAATTCCTACTGGAAAACTAGATACCGCTAATGATAGAGCATGTGAAGGCTATTCAAAATTAATGCCTTTGGTATAGTTGTTTAATGATTATCTCCTTTAGTCCGGAATTGAAATTAAGTTTCTCTATGAGGATTCATTATCTATATATGATGTAAATGAAGAAATTTATTTGGTTCATATATTGTTGGAAAAGTTTTCAACAAAACCCTCTGTGAATCCACTAATCATGTGGATGTACTTTCAAGATCAGAATGAGTGTCCCTAGAAATAGACATGATGAATTCTCTTATTTATTCAATGAAATGTGAACATATCTGAAGGAAAATGGTTCGAGGTCATCAGAAGAACATATTATCTAATGTCATATTTTTTCACATATTTCTTCAATGTTATAGTTTATCAATTAATAAATTGATAGTGAAAATCAACTCCCCGTTAAAGGAGAAGGTACATGATATTTAGGATCTTTCAATCCAAGTAAAGAAGGATATTATTTTTGTCATTATTAGACTATAAATAATGGATGGTTCATTAGAAAATAATTTTTAGGTTTTAGAAATCATGTTTGAGGATCCACATCAAATTGTTTTAAGAATTATAAAGAATGAATCATCTAAAGATAAAAAAGATGAAGATAAGGATGATTTATTTTTTGAACATGAGATTTGTAACGTTTCTACAAAAGTAAAGTAATTTGTTTTCTTTTGGATTGTTTGTCTATTATTTAATATAACTAGTTTTAAATTTTGGAGATTTTGGTTTCTCTTGTGTTAAGAAGGGAGAAGTATAAAATTGTAATGAAATTGTTTTATCAATAGGTCTGGAAATGATTCAAAACTCTCTTTGATTACTATAATAATGTCATGGTAGAGATACTGAACAGTTATTTAGACACCATGAAATGTGTTCCATGCACTTTTCAACTAAATTTTATCAACTTGGATTGAAAATTTCTTGGTGTGATTCTGATTTTTTCATGGGGTATTGTGATATTAGTGAAGGCATTAACCTAAAAGGCTGAGACCACATCACCACACTAATCCGAAGTAGGGGTGTGGGGGCCCAACTATTGCAGTATGAAGCGATTATTTTCGCTATGTCCCCAATAAGGTGCACAAGATACTAGTACTCAAACACCTGAATTCCACTATGATGGAGATAAATAAAGTAATTATTTTGTCTCTATCCTCAAATTGTCTCCCCAATCTAGCCAAAACACTGTCGGGGGGGGGGGGAGGTAGTTATGTGACAAAATTTTGGCCTGCAAACCTCTTTCACGCCCAATATCCTTTCACCAAGGGTCATATTGTTTCCTACAAATAGATACACACAGAATTTATTTGATTGGATGAATTTCCATGAATCCAAATTACTGCTCTGGTCTCCCTAGTGCTTCGAACAAGTCTTCCGAATCCTACTTGGTAGTTTTTTAATAGCTATAGTGGAGGAATTGACGAAGGATCATAGGAATTAAGCTCTTTTAGTGATTGAAATCCATAACACATGCGCACCTAAAGCGCCCAACGTCCCTGAATTAGAAACACTTGCACGCCACCTATTCCTATCAAAGAACTTGAGTTCCCCACTTCAGGGTATACCTATGAATACTCTTGAAGGCTCATGTCAAGTCCCACCCACGTATTAAAATTCAGCTTGTTCATCACTTAAGTAAACATTATGTTTCCCAAGACTACTTGCGCACCCATACTTGTGTGACATATACTTACTTGGTTTCCCTTATTTGATTCACCTACTCCCTTCAGTCTACAAGCCATCAAGACTTTTCAAAAGACATTCATGTAATGGATTCTTTTTTATTGGCTCCCTTTCCTTAAATGGATTATGTTGAAACTTCCACCAAAACCTACCGAATTATCAAAAATTTGGGAAAGGCACATTAGTGTGTCTCTTATTTTGTTCTTTATGGTTTAGGTTCTGACCTCCCCTTCTCATCTCTAGAAACTAGAACCTCAGGTCTCTGGTAGGGAAGGTATAGTTCACACCATCTTTTCCTTTTGAACAAAGGAAAATTCTCCCTCCCTTATCAGGATCAATTTTAGGGTATCCATACTAGTGTAAGCCCCTAAACTTTAATGTAAGAGGTTTTAGTCCTACACCTATATACATCCTTAACCTTCACTCCTTTTTTACATTAGACCCTCGTCCAATGTAAAGATAATAGAGGGAAGGCTCATTTCCTCGCCCTCTTTACCGGTCACCTTTCCATCTTCCACTATCACCACCATAGGCACGTCACCTTCCACTAGTAGAGGGAAAAATGTGTGGGTTCCTTTGCTGAATCTTTTACATCCTCTTGTTTATCACACTGAGTATGACTCAAGTGGGCTCAGAGATTCATTATGATTACAAAATTTGGATAAACATTTACTGAAATTAACTATGAGAACACTGATTCCCATCATAATTAGGATACCTTGGGAGGCTTCTCCGGACCCGAGCTCACTAGATATCCTCTTTAAGAATCCAACCCTAACTCCCCTAATCCGAGCAACCTCCTAAGGCATAAACCAAAAATTAATACCCCAAATCACCACGAAATCCTTTTTAGGAATTAATCCCTAATTGATTTCTCTCAAAGGACTATAATCATCTATGAGACTCATAGAACTAAGTTGGATTTTATTCCCATCCAAATCGGATACGTAGGAAGCCTCCTTGAGGTTCAAAACCAACACATCAAGTCAACCCCATTCATATTGGACCATATTCCCAACATGGTCTTATATGACTTGGAAACCCATATTCTTTCCATGTTCCTTGGGCTTCTTATGCACAAGTCCCACAAAAAACCTTCACTGAGCACCCTTCACATAGATTTCCATACCACATGACATTTAACAGTATGGATACGTCCTTATCACAAGACCTTAAAATTTATGATGTGTCTGATTAAGTGGAACTAAACTATGAGGATTTTGATTCCTTTCACAAGGATATATAGGTATCACATTTATGGGTACGATCCCAACATCAAAATTAACATTTGTCCCCCTAGATGATGATATATTCTAGAGTTCCCCACTGAGTGGATTAAAAACCAGTATCATCATAAGAATGATTAAAAGAATATCTAAATAATATATGAGAGGATACCATTGATGGAGAACCTTGAATACATATATATTTCTCCATTAATTAAGAACCTCAAATACATATGGATGGTTTTAATTTTCACACATGCTAATAATTGATTTGAAATTCCAAGGGAAACCCATGCTATACTTGGTGAATTAATAATGATTCCTGAAAATATCTAAAATTTATAAAGAGAGTCCCGAAGTAGACAATAATTCACCCTAAAATGGTGTGATGAGTCCAAACTCCCATCCTCTCGACCAATGAATGTTATTAAGTATCATAAGTTCAAACTTAGCGAATGCATAGCATTGGAATTAATGTAACTTTTGGATAAAAAACTATTGGATGTTTCTGGTTCCACGAATAAATCCAATGGAAACCACCTCAAAGAAGTGATTCTTAACCAGAACACACATTCCAAGTAACTACAAAACAAATTATATAGAATATTTATTTAAAATTTGAGGGATACAACTTTCATGATCTCCTACTATTTCTCACAATGCAATTACCTCTAAAATTCTTAAAGATATCTTTGAACCTGTGGATGTTTACATAAGGTAAAATATCCGGATTAGAGAGGGAATATCTTATCCATTACCTGAAATTTCTTATAAACTATCCTTTGTTCCTCTATATATTTTTGACATAGTGAGAGATAAAAAATAATATCTCAACATCAAATCCAACACTATATGGGATTAATCTAAGTGATCAAGCATGACTTAGAACATGTCTATTAGAAATTGGGTGATGGTGTTGAAGACACAACTGTTGCCCCTTTTTTACATATGATCTACCATTAGGCCAACCATTATCATTGAAATACCCCCTCTATTTTTTTCATATATCATAAATAAAAAACCATAATAGTTTGCATGTTTGATGAAATGAGAATTTTATAAATTTTTGAATCATGATTCGAGAGAACATTTGAATGCTTGAATGCTTATTTTATTATTCTTAATGAATCTATTTAATTCTTTCATATGATAATTTTTCTTTGTTAAATGTGTTTTTTATATTTCTATTATACTTATTCATTGTTCGTATCATTTATTTCATACTCTTGTTTAATATGATTCTTCACTATTTATTTATTTTATTAAATTAATAAATTATATAATTATTTATGCTCATTAGTTTTGTTAATAAAAATTTATGAAATGTTTTATTCAAACTCAATATCATTAACAATTTACACTTTTTATGTGCAATATTGATTATATTTTCGCCCTTATTAGACTTATTTATTATTTCACAAAAAGGGGGATTAAAAAAATAAAATATAAAAATTCAAATTTATTTTAGAAAGGGTGTATAATATAGAATTTTTTTAAATATAATTTCAAAATAATTTTGTTTTCTATTCAATGGGATTTTTGATCATAAAAGAGGGGAAAATTAATGGAAATACTTTTTTTTCTAACATAACATATTTTTTATGTGTTTTTTTGATTCAAAAATACCTATTATTATTATAATGAGTTTATCTTAAGTGATTTGGATAATAATTTTATCAAATAAATTTATCTTATGAAGTCTATATGTGATTATCTTACATGTAATAGAGTATTAAATCTCTGAAAAATTAATTTATCATATGATAATTGAATTTTTTTAAGAATATAATTTGTCTACTCAAAATTCGAAAAACCTATTTTGGAATTTTATCTAAACATGTACTATTTTTCTTTTGAAATTTGCTCAGGATTTCAGTAAGATTTAACCAGTGATCCAAGTGTAGATTCAACATCTTTGTTTTTCACAAAAAAAGCCTATACTTGCACATAATGATATAGATGGAGTAATACCGCCTCCTCTGATGATCCATTTAGACCCTCATATTTCTCACCCACCACCTACTGGACCTTCTTTTAACACCTTTTAGAAAGGGAAGTAACCTCTTGATCTTGAGAAGTAGGGTGGATGTTTTTTTGATCAGGATGATGTGTGTTTTTTTTCAATGACTCTTGAAATATGTTTTATGTAATTTTTTAATGAAAATCCATGCTCTTACTTTTCATATATTTGTCTTATATATATATTTTTTCTAATACATATTATTTTTTTGATACCTACTTCCTTACTAATGATTCCTCTTATTTTATTTCATTATTTATTTTATCATTTTAAAACCCTTTAACTATTTTATAATCCCAAAAGGGGGATAATAGTTTGAAATTATCAATAATTATCATTATTTATTTTACCTTTGACACCACTCTTATTTTTTCAATTTTCTTTACCTATAATTACGTATGGGAAGAAAATGCATTAGTCTATGATACTTTTATTTTTGTTTCCTTTGATACCATTACTATTTATTTTACCTTTGAACCTTCTCTATATATTGTGAAAATTCATGAATAATGGGATATGATAAGAATAATGATTATATTCTACATCAAATGATTGTTCTTTAAAATTCCCAGATTTTTGATCATCAATAGGGGCATATTTTTAGCCAATAGGAGACTATTGGACACCCTCTCTAGTATTAATGGTTTTAATATTCACAAATCGTGTCAAATCCTATTAACTATATCTAATCATTTCAACCATGTTTATTTAAGATTCAATATGTGTAATTGTGATTATATATGATCACCACTATGGTTATCATATTTTGATAATATTTATATTGTAAGACAGTCTAAGAAGAAAGATATTTTATGTATGATAGACGAACACCAATAGAAGATATATGGAACCGATAGTTTAAAACAACTCACTGGAAGATGACTCATCGACAGTGCAATTGAAACACTGGAAACATAATTATATCACTGAAAAAAGGACTTACTATTGCAAGGACTTATCGATTCAAGGAATTACCAACATAAGGACTTACCAATAAATGGACTTACACACACAAGGACTTACCGATGCAAGGACCTACTGATGCACGGTGCTAGAAACACATGGTGGTACCGACACAAGGACTCCTTAACACATTAAAAAACTAAAAGAAAGAGACACCGATAGAATGGAACACCGATACTGATAGAATGACACATAATGGAATGAGTCATCGATGCATCATTCATAGAAAAGGGATTCACTGATATACTGTTTAAATTTATTTTTAGTTAATATTATTTATAATAGTCACATTTTGATTGTTTAATGCGATAGTTTAATTTAATTAGTCTTGAATACATATTTAATGGGGATGTCAGAAGTATGAGGTACAACATCTACCTCAAAACATTCACATTATTGGGATGCCAAAATATAAAAAAATTACTAGAGATAAATGATATACAACCTCAAATAGTATCCCATAAAAGATATACACAAGAAGAAACGAGTAGAAACAATAGAAGACCCACATGGGCAACATACAGAAAGGAAGAAAAAATGAGAAACTCTTCATTAATCCTTTTTGTGTAACAGAGAACTGTTTTCGACCAATGTTCCAACATCTCTACAACATCCAACTAAATCAAAAGAAAAGGTCTTATCATCTTCCTGGAAGAGAGCACACAGTGATCCATGACACTCTGTTTTAGCATATTTTTCCAGAAAAAGACTCCAACTTCAAATAAGATACATCAATGAGTCTAGTGTTAAACTACATAACCCACATAACCTTCTAAACCAAATATAATCTTTATTTCCTTTTTGTTCCTTTCATTGATGTTTTTAGTAGTGTGTGTATCTTTTTGTAAAACACAGATTATCTCTTGCACTGTACTGGAGGATAAAAGATATTCTCACACAACTATGTTTTTACACTTGTTTATCCAATGTTGAACTATGGTAGAGGTACTGTGTGACCTGTTTGTTTTTTAATTCCCATGATGAACTGTGGCAGAGGTTAAGTGACCTAGATAGTTGTAAACTACTGTGTAAACCCTGATCTAGGGTGTATATCAAAACCTTTATCTATATAGATTTCTTGGAGGAAAGTGATAACCATGTAGAGAGGACTAAGGCTTGAAATGAGAATGAACCTATTTTCTTATATCTGTTGTGTTTTCAAATTTAACCTTATCTATTTTTACCTGTATTATAGAAAACCAAAGTTCACTTTGATTGTTATTTTGGATAGTGTTTATAAATATTATGGCTTATTAGATTAGTTTAGAAATTTGTATCAATATATCATATTGTTACAACTTAGAATTAATAATTCTTCTACTAAATTAGTTGAATAATAATACTATTATAAATTCACTACGTTGATTAATTGGCCCATTTTTTTTTTAAATTTGGTGAATGTTTTAAATAATATTTTTCACAGAATTTTTTATAGGAACTCAATTCAACCCCTTCTTGAGTTTCCTACTCTGACTGAAAAAAATTTATGAATTACATAGTATTTTTTACTTTAAAAGGGATGATATGTCCGATATCATACTTGACACATAATAATGATTTTCACTAAAAAACTACGCTGCACACATGACTGAGTTAAACTGAAAATAATATATTATTAATATTATTATTTTAATTGGTAGTCATCTTTTTGTCGTTGTATTGGAGGGAATGAAAAGAACTAAATAAATTAGGTTTGTAAATGTTTAATTAATGTTTTGAAATTCTTCAAATAGATTTTATATGCTAAAAATAAGAATAAATCCAATTTTAAGCATAAAAAACTCTAATACTTCTAAAATGTAGTTTTACCGCCTGTTGATGGAGAACCTTTTTTAAATATAATTTTAAAAAAATTTATGATTTTTATATGAAAAATTAAACAAATTATTTGAAATTGGAATATCAAAATATAATTTAGATGATTTTTTGGTATATTTGTGAGAACTTTCATATTTTGATGAATAGTGAATAATAAGAAAATTATTTCCAAACTACTTTTTAGTCAAATTTATTTATAGTTTTAAATTATATTTTTAATGGTTTGAAAGTATAATTTGATCAAATTTTTATCATTTAAACCATTTTAGTTTATTAGAATCAATTTCACATTGAAATTGTATTTACTAACTTTGCGATCTTTTAAACATTTTTACTTCAAAAACCAGTTTTCTCGATCCGTGAATAGGATATAATTTATATTATTTTTTCCACTAATATGAATTGAATTCTCCAATATAGACATAAACAATTTTAATAAGTATGGAAATTATTGTCTAACAAGAAGAACTTATTTTTTTGGTGAATAGTAACTTTACTATTTTATTTACCAAGATTAAGTGTAAATTAGGTTGTTAAAGAGAAAAAACTAATATTATAATATTATAAAATTACCCTTACAATTTTCCAAATTTAATTGGATGAGTGGATTTAGACCAAAATCAACCTTATAATCATTTTATAAAGTTTTTATTCCACTTGGGTAAGAAAATGACATTTATTATTTTTTATTTAAAAATAAGTTAAAATTTTCATACTTATTTTTTTAATATGTAAATTATTTTTAATATAGAAATATAAAAATGATAATTTCGACTATAAATATTCATTTTAAATATTAAACATTTATACACATCATGAAAATTTAGTCATAATTTTTAGATATTAAATAATTAAATTTAAATGTGACACAATGATGATGTAGTAGTTGATTTATTAATGGATGAATAAAATTAATGAATTTAATAATATGAAAATAAGTAATTTTTTTAAAATATTTTATACCATACACAAATTTTAGGGATTAATTTGACATGTTAGGGATTATTAGAAGTTCTTTTTAGAAGGAATCAAGTTATTGTGATATTTTTAAAAAAGTTAATTAGTGAACAGTGTAAAAATTTACATTTCTGAAATTTTAAAATAAATGAAATTTTATTAAATGATATAAAATTCATAAAAATATACAATTCCTCCAAAAAAATAGGGAATGTATTAATATTTCATTAATTAATCATTTATATTCGTATGTAATATTATTGTAATTATATTTACTCTAAAACTATAAATTTCATAATGTCACTGTAAGAATTAATATGGATTAAAACCAAATGGTAATGTCTAAAAAATAATAAAAACTTTTCTAATTTTAATTATATGAATGTATTTATAATTTAAATAATCCCTTTTTTTAATAATTTGGGTTTTATCCATTTAAAATCTAAATATAATTTATATTAATTTATCACATTGAATAATTCCAAGAGTGCCCCTCCCCAATCCTATAAAGGGAATGCATTCATCTATATTCCTTACACTTCAAAACTATTTGGTTTGGAAAATATCTAACCAAAAAACTTTTTATAATATCTACATAGATTCTAGAGGAATTATTTTAGGTAGAACACCCTATTTACAGGTGTTAAGGTGTTAATCATATATGGTTATTTGAAAGAAAAAAAGTGTTTTTATTTAAGTGTTTCTATTTTATTTCTTCTTATACTTCCTTAAAATCATATCTAGCCACGATTACATAAAAAATCCAATATCTTCAATATAATGAGATTTTGTTATATTAATATAAATACCTAAATACATATCTGATTCTATTCAATGGGAAATGAATTAATTATTCATTTGTACATGTGAACCATCACCTCTGCAAACAGATATAATTAGTTTTTAATTAATATCTCCAAAGATAGGTTATAATGGTGAAATTAATGTTTATATGTTATATTTATGAAATATTCAACATTGTTAAAGAATAATATAACATTTAGGTTCTTACATTCTATGCACCTAAAACTGATAACGTTGTTTATGCGTATGTGAAAACTATCACCTCTATGAAGCGATGAAATTCATTGTTCTTCACCAAATCACATGTGTAATATATATAAGAATATATAAATTATTAATATGATGTTAATGATATTATTATAATTATTAATTGATAAAATGGAAATTACCTTCTTTCTATAATGTTTATTGAAAAATTTCAATGTTACTCATGTGCACGTATGACCGACCATCTCCATGATTATAACATTCCAAATTTTTCAGAAACATACATAAATGGTTAGATTTAAAAGTGTAATTGAAGTATAAAAGTGACTATTATGTAATAAATATTATTATGGAGATGATATAATCATAACCACTTTGGCTATTTAAATCATACTAAAGTCATCTTGAACTCAGGTACCGAATATTGAAAAAACGTCCAACGTGAGTTTAAATAATAATAAAATTGTTATAAAATTATAATAAATCATATAAATAGAATAATTAACATGAAAAAGGTTCTTAGGTAAGAATAAATTTTCTTATTTTAATTATTCAAAATGATAAATATCGTATGAGATGATTTGGACTCAGGTAAGGGACTTCACCTCAATCCCATTTCATTTAGGTATATTTCGATGTCATATACCACCTTCTTTTATAAGGTGTATAATCATACCATTTTACTTTTAATTTCATTTAATTTTTTTCAAAGAGAATCATTTTAAATCATGAGTTTCAAATTCTTAAATGAAAAAAAGAATGTATTTTTAATGTATATGGTGACAAGGGCCTTTCCGCCACTATGTCCATTATTAGATATTTGGATTCCTCTACATGACGTAATGTTTTTAAAAGAAATATAAATAAATTATTCCCTTTTCATGTATTTTGGTATTGAAAATGGTTTTTATAATATATTAATTATTTTAATATCTTGAAATTATAATTTTTTATTTCGATTTTGAAATTTTATTTTTTTCCTTTATCCTTGTTTTATATGTTATGATTATGTTATGGTTATTGGGAATTGTTTCTGAGTACGAGGGGTTCCATGATAAAACTAGGGAGGGTGATCCCCTGATATCTCTCCAATGAATTGGATAATGATACATAGTTAAATGGTAGGGTTTCTCCTAAGATATTTAGAGAATATACTGTGATGCATATTCCAAATATTACTATGAAGGATACTTCCTACGTAACTGTGAAAGATACAATGTACAAATGATATGTATGCCACAAGATAACTTTATGATTTATGATTTGTATAGATTTTTACAAGAATCTTATGATTTCAAGAGGCATGTAAAATGGTTTATGTTTTACGGGTTGAATGTTGGGTTTTGTTAAAAAAATTCATGAGTTTTAAATATACATGGATTGATGGTTTCTTTCATTATTTTATGTACCTTAATTAGAATTTTGTGTACATCCCCTGTTTTAAATTATTTTTACATGGTATGAGGCTGAGAAATAAAAACAATAAATTCATGATGAATGTTCTGAATATTTTTATCAAGAAAAAGAAATCATGTTTTATTTTAAAATTTTTATATTTCAAAAAAACGGATACTATTTTTGTAGTACCAACATTGTATATTTGAAGGATGTTATGTATGAATGATCATATTATCCTATAAAACTATAAACCTAAAATTATCCTCAATGGGAATGAATATAAATTCTTGAATTAACTAAATATTACGAAATGATTAAGTCTGCAACCTTAAAGTTGGTATCACAGGTCGGTTTAGATAACATTAGGGGTTAGTGTATTGTTAATAGAATTTGATTTTTTTTTAATTTATGGTAATACTGAAATTATATAGAATTTTAAGATTAGTATGTTTTTTTATATAAGATATGTCTATTCATAATGGTTTTCTATAGAGGAAACAAGGTAGTTGTGCTGGGAAGGCATCCAGAGGAAAAAAACCTTCCAAATCAATAACATGAGATGGTCACAATCAGAACTGAATAGTTTGTTTCTATGATGGATAAATTGACATAGGTTATAAATGGTTATTGAATCTACGCACAAGATCAACCAGATCAACCATTGAAGAATTCTACAATAGTGTATCATTTCATGAGGCAACATATCTCATCATTATGAAGATCATCTGACACCGTGATTGATGAAGGGTGAATTAAAGAACAAGAAATATTTTTAATGTCATAGGGTATTTATAAAATCAAGAGGTTAGTCTTGATTTTTACCATTTATAAGGTGAATTAGATCAGTGGTGTTTGATGTTTAATAATATTATAGACATTGAGGAAATTTACGCCCTTTAGTGATATAAATTCAAAATATGTTTCTTGAGAAATATTTTTCCTAAAGATGTTCAACTTAAGAAGGAATAAAAATCTGAGAATTGAGGTTGGAGGACGGCTTGGTGGATGCATACAAAAAAATATTACTTGATTTGAAAGGTGCACTACAAATTTCATTTGATATCTTGATAATAAAATCAATTATTCTTTGCTCAAGATTAAATCCAAAATATCAAAGGATATTTTCTTCATGTGAATTAAAATGTAACAAGAAACTTATTCAATGTAAGGAGAAGGTGGAAATGGAAATTTACGATGATCACATGTTCTTCAACAACAATAAAAAATAAAACAGTCAATATGGTAGGTGAAGGGGAATAAATCTTCAAAAAAGATTGATGGTAAAAAAAGTATGTTTACAGTTTCTGAGAACTATTGTAATAAAACACTGGGGAATTCCTTTTGAATTATATAATGTGAGTAAAATGTGGTAAAATTGGAAATAAGGCTCATAACATCAATTAAAATGATCATGGTTATGACAAGGAAAAAAATATGATATACTATCAGTAGAAAATTTAAAATTCAATGAGATGGTTCATTATGAAAATGAGTGTCTGAAGAGAAACTCGAACGATGTGAAGCAACCAGACGATTAGCAGAAAGATGTGGTGAAATCCTTTTCATGTAATTCATAAGATTTTGGGCCATACAATAAGGTGGTATGAGGTATATTATTTGTGTACTCATATTATGAAAATGTATTGTTTGATTTAGGGTCTAAACATTCTTTCATTTCTGAGTTTGTTTTTCCAAATTGGAAATTACACCCCAATAAATGAAGACATAACTTATCATAAAAACATTTGGGACAAGTTTTAAGAAAAAAAGAAATTATAATAATATTTCGATCATAGTCTATGGAAACAATCTACCAATATGAATTGTTTTATTTCCTCTAGAAGAGTTTGATATTATTTTGTGTACATATTGGATTTCAATTTACCATGCTAAGATTGACTATAGAGATAAATAAGTTTCTTTTTAGAAAGAATTTATGTTAGTGTACAAGAATGAACCCTTACTAGTGATAACATATCATGAAGCAAAGAATCTTTTAAAATATGGAAATGAATGATAGATTACAAATATTTTTTAAAAGAGAAACTATCCAGATTATTGATGTGAATGTGATAAATATGTATCTTGAGGTATTTCTTGATGATTATCCTAGTATTACACCTGATTAGAAAGTTTAATTTACTATTGACTTCATTCTTGATGGTTATCCAAATTCAAAACCCCCATTGTTGAATTGATCAAATTGAACTTTTATAGTTGGAGAATCAATTGCAAGTGTTATTAAGTAATGGTTTCATTCAACCTAACACATCACCATGGGATACACATGTCTTGTTTATTAAAAAGAAAGATGGTTCAAAGAGACTTTCCATTGATTATAAATTCTTGAATAACATCACTTTTAAGAAAAAGTATCATTTTCCTCATATAGATGATTTGTTTGATCAACCTCAGGGAGCACAATATTTTTCGAAGGTTGACTTGTGCTCAGGGCCCCATCAGTTGGATATAAAAGAAGCATTCATTCGAACAACTAGGTTTCATACATGATATTTCTATTATAAATTGGTAGTTATTCCATTTGGGTTAAATAATGTACCATTTGTATTCATGAATATTTTGAATAGAATATTCCATGAGTTATTGGATATGTTTTTTTGTGTTTATTGATCAAATTTTGGAATATTCTAAAAGTAAAGAGGGTCATGAAAGACATCTAAGGGTTGTTTTGAAAACCTTAAAAGAAAATAAACTATATGGAAAATTCCGCATATGTTAATTTTGGTTGGATGAAATTTCTTTACATGGCAACAATGTTTATAAATATGGAATAATAGTTTATACTTCTAAAAAACTAGTTGAAGAATAGAAAATACCCAAAAATATATCTAAGATTACTAGTATTCTTGTTTTACAAGGATATTTCTGGAGGTGTTTTTAATAGTTTTCATAGTTATCTAGCCCAATTACTATGTTAACTTGAAATAGTGTTATGTTCATATGGGTACAAGAATGTGACAAATATTTTATGGAATTGAAATGAATATTGGTGAATTCTCTAGTTCTGGACCTACCTTCTAGAAATAGTGATGATTTTATCTGTAGTGATGATTTGTTGAAAGGACATGGTTCTGTCATCATACATAATGATCATGTACTTTTTTATTCTTCACATTAGTTGAAATAACTTGAGTTAAATTACCCTAAACCTAATTTTGAATTAGCTACTATTGTTTTCTTATTTAATAATTTGGAGCCATCATTTTTATTGATTAAAATGTGAAATGTATAATGACCATAAATATTTGAATAATATATTAAATCATAATTAATGGAATATAGATAGAGAAGCTTGTTGAAGCTAATCAAGGATCATGTTTACAAGATTCATTACCATCATGGAAAATAAAATAAATTTACAATTATTTGATCCAAAAAAGTAATTTTTTTATCATGGTAGGTTTAGATTTTGTCCCTTTGGTTAATGATTTGATGAATTTTGGATTAGAATTTTTGGGTGTAGGAAATTCCTCTATTTTTTTTAGGTTTCAGTTCAATTGTCTCTATCAGATAGCATTAATAAAGTATATAAGGAAGACAATGAATTGCATAAAATGATATAATTGTTTCAAAATGGTAAGCTTCATAGATTTATCATTAATAAAGATTGTGTATTGTTATTTGGGAAGAGACTATGAGTGCCATTTGATTCAAAGTTGAAGAAAGAGTTATTATGTAAAGCTCATAGTTCTCCATTTCCAGTTCTTCCTAGGAGTACTATGATATACATAGATCTTTAGGAGTATTACTAGTGGGATGCAAATTAAAGAGATATGGATGACATTATTGTGTATTGTATGACTTTTTAGTAGGGTAAAGTAGAACAACAATTTCTAAAGGGAACGATTCAACATTTTACAATGACAATTTAGAAATGAGAAAATATTTTCATGGATTTAATACTAGGAATACCAAATAATTCTTCATGTAACAATGTGATTTGGGTTATTTTTGATCGACTAAACAAATCTTCTCATTTTGTTTCTTTTCGAGATATATTGTACATTGATAAAATTTCTCAATTGTATTTTAAAGAGATAGTATGGTTACATGAAGATACTCTATACATTGTATCTAGTAATGATACCTAGTTCACATCTATATTTTGGAAATGCATTAAAAATTTATTGGGAAATGAATTAAATTTCAAAACATATTTTCATCCTAATTATATGAGAAGTAAGATAGAAGAATTCACACCTTATATGATATCCGATGTGTTTGTTCAATGTACTATCAGATAAGTTGGGATCATCGTCATTATTTGGTTGAGTTTTCTTCTAAATACTATTTTAATTCTAGTCTATAGATGGAACTATTTTAGGCATTATATGGAAAGAGATTCCAGATACCATCTTTTTGGGATGATATTGGGGAAAGGAAGATGATGGGACCAGAGTTGGTGGAGGAGAAAGAAGATAAAGATAATTTATTTTGGGAAACATGAGGAAATCTTAGATTATACAGAAACTTTTTGTGGATAAGTAGAGGAATGATCTTTCTTTTGAGGTAGGTGATCATATTTTTCTCAATGTTTCTCTTCTAAAAAGTGTGATGCGTTTTGGTAAGAAAGGGAACCTGAGTCCATATTTCATTGGAACTTATGAAATCATAGACAAAGTTGAATTAGTTTAATACCAAGTGGATTTAACTCTTATAATATCCAAGGTACATAATTTTTTTCATGTTTAGTTTTTATGAATGTATATTTCAGATTTATCCCATGTTTTGAGTCTATAAGTAGTTCAGCTAGAAGTGAATCTTTCTTATAAGGAACATACATGTCATGTTCTTAACCGTAGAGGGAAAGTGTTGTGGAATATGATGATTCATCAATTAATAGTTTTATAAAAAACATTATGGTTTAAGAGGAAAAATGAGAATTTGAAAATTCTATGAGGTAGAAATACCCCCATTTATTTTATAAGTGAATAAAATTACAAGGAAAAAATTTACAAAATGGGGAACGATGTAACATCCTAGGTAATTATTAAAGAATGAATTTATTTATATATTAATATCTATAGATTATATATTAATTTTTATTTAAAATGGACTCTATTTCCAATATCATACCTAGAAAATAAAAATGAATTTCTCTGAAATATTATATTTCACACAATACTGAGTTATACAAAAAATAATATATTAATAATATTATTATTTGAAGTGGTAGTTATTTCTTAGAGGTTGTGTTGGTGGGAATGAGTAAAACTAAATATATTATGTTTACACACGTTTATTAATTTTTTTTTACATTATTCCAATTAATTTTATAGGCTAAAAATAAGAATAAATCAAATTTTAATCATAAAATGCTCTAATATTTTAAAAAGGTAGTTTTAATGCCTACTTGTGGTGAATTTTTTTTAAATATTATGTTTGAAACTTATATAAATTTTATATAAAAAATTAAAGTTATTAATGAATGGGAAATTTTAAAATTTACATTTGGTTAATTTTTGGTTTTTTGGAAACATTCATATTATGATGAATAGTGAATAATACAAAATTTATTTCAAAACTGGTTATTCATTGAATTTATTTATAGTATTAAATTATATTTTTTATTTGTTTTATTGTATAATTAGATCAAATTTTTATCATTTAATCTAATTTAGGTAATTTGAATCAATTAATCATTGAAATTGGATATATAAAACGTTGTGAAATTTTGAACATTTTTACTTCAAAAACTTGTTTTCTCGATCCGTCGATGAAATTAATTTTAAATTAATTTTTCCACATATGTGAGTTTAATTTTTCATAATGGAAATGAATGGTTATAATAATTATAAAATTATGGTCTAATAGGATCATCTTAATTTTTTTGAATAATAACATTAGTATTTTATTTACTATAATTAATGGTAACTCTGGTAATTAAATATAATAAAATAAAATAACATAATAATATTATAAAATTACCCTAACACATGTAATAATTTAATTTTTTGAGTGGTTTTCGACCGAAATAAACCTTAGGCTGAAATTATAACCATTTTATTCCACTTGGGTAAGAATATGACATTTATTATATTTTATTTAAAGATAAGTTTAAAATATCATACTCATATTTTTAATATAGGAATATATAAATGATAATAGAATATAAATAGTAATTTAAAAGAGTAAATTTCTATTTATATCATGGTAACTTTTTTTATAATTTTTAAACATTAAATAATTAATTATAATTGTGAGATAATGATGTTGTAATAATTGATTTATTAAATGAAGAATAAAATAAATGATATTAATAATAGTAAAATAAATACTGATTCCAAGAAAAAATTTTATGGATGAATTTTACATTTTATGGATTATTTAAAGTATATTTTAAACAATCATGTTATTATGATATTTTAAAAAAAAATCCAATTGTTGAATTGTGTCAAAATAGACATTTATGATATTTTAAAATAAATAAAGTTTTATTAAATGATATAAAATTCAAAAAAATATAAAAAACAACCAAATGAGTTGGGTAAGTCAAAAAATTACATTAATAACTTATTTTTACTCTTTTTTAGTTTTATATAAATTATAATTACACTCAATGGGTAAATTACTTAATTTCATGGTAAGAATTAATAAGGATTACAACCAAATGATAAGGATTAAAAAATAATAAAAACATGTCTAATTTTAATTATATTATTTTATTTCTAATTAAAACCATCCTATATTAGTAATAATTTATTTTCAATCAATTTGGAATAGATAATTAATTTATATTAATTTATTACATTGAATTAGTCTAATTGTGCCAATCTGCTCTCCTATAAAAGGAACCTCATTCATCTATATTCATTACACTTCAAAAACCATTTGATATTACCAAGATCTAATAAAAACCCTTCTAAGGAAATATACCCACGTTATAGAGGAATTATTTTAGTTTGAAAATCCTCTTTATAAATGTTAAGGTGTCAATCAAATGTGATTTTCTGAAGGAAAGGTAACGTTTTAATTTATGTGTTTCTATTTTATTCATTCTTCCACTTCATTAAAATACTATAAAACCATGATGAGATAATAAATCTATTATCCTCAATAAACTATGTTATTTATGTTAATATAATTACCAAAATACATCTCTTATTCTATTAAATGGGAAACAAATTAATCATTCGTGCATACGTGTGAACTATCACCTCCATGAATAAATATAATTAATTTTTCATTACCGTATCTCAAGACTAGTTATAATAATGAAATTAATGTTTATATATGATATTAATGAAATATTTATCACGGTTAATAAATAATATATCATTTATATTCTTTCTTTCCATGCACATAAAAATGATATTGTTGTTCGTGCATACATTCGAACTATCACCTCCATTCGACGTGGTTCCTTTTTATTCACCACATCACATGTTTAATATATATAATTATATATAAATTATTAATATTATTTTAATCATATAATTCTCATTATGAAAATAAAAAATGAAAATCATAATTTTTCTATAATGATATTTAAAAATTAAAAATTTCACTCTTGCATATGTATGCCCTACCATCTCTAAGATTATAACATTGTTATTTTTTCATATCCATTAATAAATGGATTGATTTAAAAGAATAATTAGTGTATAAAATATATTATTATGTCAAAAGTATTATTATTGAGATGATTTAATCATTACCACATTGAATTTTTACATTATACAAAAGTCATCTTGAACTTAATTACCGAATATTGACAAAATGTTCGATGTGAGTTTAAATAAATAAGTAATTGTTATAACATTGTAATTAGGGAAATAATTTGAATTAAAAACATGAAAAGGGTTTTAAATTAAGTATAAATGAACCTACTTTTATTATTTAGGAAGATAAAGAACGTACCAGATCAGTCAAACTTGAGTTAATGGACTTCATCTCAATATCGTCTCATTAAGGAATATGTTGATGTCACAATACACCTTCTTTTAAAAGGTTTATAATCAAGACCTTTTAATTTAAATTTCATTCAATTTTTTTTTAAATTAATCTTTTTATATTAAGTGCTTTATTTTTTTCAAACAACAAAATGAATTTTTCATTGTATATGGCGATGAATTATCCACAACCGTGACCATTATTTGATATTTTGAATCCTCTACAAGATGTAATGCTTTTAAAATAAAAATAAATATGTTATTACATTTTTAGGTAATTTGGTATTGAAAATGTTTTTGATAATCAGTTTATTTTTTACATATCTTGATATAATATATTGTGATTAAAAAGTTGAAATGTCATTTTTTCCATTAATCATGTTTTATGTTTTATAATTATGTTATGGTTCTTCGTTATTATTTTAGAGTATAGGTGGTTCATTGATAAACCCAGGGCTGGTGATCCCGTGATAGCTCTCCAATACATTTGGTAATTTTATAGAGTTAAAAATTAGGGTTTCCTCTAAGAGATATAAGGAATATACCATGATGGGTATTCCAAATATAACCATAAAGGTTACACCCTATGTATCCATGAAAGATGCAGTGTAAGAATGATATGGATGCCACAAGTTACCTTTCTGATTTATTATTTATAAGTATTTTTATTGGAATATTATGATTTTTTATGTCAAGATAAATGTTTTATGATTTATGGGTGAAAATTATGATTTTGTGAAAATATTTTCTTGAGTTTTAAATATTCATGGACTAATTGCTTATTTTGTTCTTTTATGTCCCTTACTGAGATTTATGGTCCCATCCAAAGTTTTAAAATATTTTTCTCAGGGTATAAGGATGGTTAAGAAGATGCAGTTAGTCAATATGAATTTTAGGAATATATTTATCAAGAAAAATAAATAATTTTTTAATTTAAAATTTTTAAATTTTTAAAAAATGGATACTACTTTAGTAGTACCCATATTATATGCATGCGGGATGTAATGTGTGAATAATGAACTAATTCCCTTAAACTATAAACCTAAAAAGATCATCTATGTGAAATAATTTATGTTATTGATTTAACTCAATATTATTCAATGATTATGTTCAGGGCCTTATAATTAGGGTTCACTCTAATGTATGTGACCTCTCATTCTTAACGATCACCGATATTGGTACAAATATTGTAAAGTGGTGATTTACTCTCTATCTATTGAGGGATAATTCAGTTATATATAAGTTTCAACTTATATATAAGTGTTAATAAATATGTTTTTTATCAAATTTGATACATAAATGTTCAGACATATTGGTATATACAAAAGTGTCCCCAAATTTTCCAAGTTCAAGTGTGTCAATTTAGAGGGTAAAACCATGCCATATTCAAGAGGGTCAACTATTTATGTGTTTTATGTCTAGTTTTACTTGAATATAAATGGATAAATTATATTTTGGGATTATAAATTGTTAAACCACTATGTTTTATTTCATTTTTGAAATGTACACAAAAAGTGAGGAACAACCCCTCCTTCCATTTCTTTAATTTCAATCCACTTATCTGAGATAATGAATAGTGGTTTACATCATCATTTAAGGTATGTTTTCTTTATTATTATGTGATTATTAGTAATACTTATTATCTAATAACTTAATAGTTTCTAGACTAGGTTTAGATAAAAATTCCATTTGGTCGTGGTGAAATATTCTAGACATGATAGGGATTTCATTTTTCTTGGCTAGAGGGGATCCCGAGAAGAAGGACATAGTAGGTTTTATGTTGATTCAAGGTGGAAAGATTACAATTTGATTTATTTATTGATTTAATCTAGTTAGAGTTACATTTATGGATGTATTAAATTATATTTGGGTATTTTTTTGTTATAGGATCAGGTGGATATCAAGGTTTGAGCATACCATGTTGTTTTAGGGATAATCATGTGTTATCACATAATGAGTAATTATTTTATTATGAAAAAATAATTAGTGTGAGAATAAATATGGAATTAATATTGGTTTAATGTATAAAGAGATTATACTTAGTTGTTGATTCATTTAGAATATTATTTATTGCGATATGTACTCACATTTATGGATGATGCATCATTGAGATTTTTATAACTTTGGTGGATGATATTTTCTTACAAAAAATTTTTCTATGTGAGGTTGATAGAATTTATATTTTTGTATCTATTACTCGTTTGGTAATTTTATAATTATGTAGAATCATCAAGTCTATTTTTAGATTATTTTATAAATTGTGTGGTATTACCTGATAAATTATGATGGGCTCATTTCAGACATATATTCAACAAGTACTACATAACTTATTAAATGTTTCATTAGTGGTGCTTTTGGTGAATGATTACCGATGTACCTCTTTATGAGTTTTTAGTGGAATGGGTAGATCTTAAAAAAATGTGTTTCAATTTTATTTAAAAATGGAGCATTAATAAAAATTTTATTTGTAATTAAAAGGGTTTTTTTGGAGTTTAAAGGTCAAATGAGTGATTTAAAATGATAGTTTTAAAATTAAATATGGAAAAAATATTGGGTTTTCTATTTAATGTTTTAATTTTTCTTTTTTCAAATGGAATAGCATGAGAAAGTATAGAATGTGATGCCTTTTTTAAATTTTTTATAAAGAGTAATTTCTCTTTTTTATGGAATTTCAAAAAGGGCCAATTTTGAGATTTATTTAGGTCTGGTTGGCCCCATGTAGGTAACACACTATTTTCCATTGTTTTTTAATTTTTATGGGCTTATAGATTTGATTACCTATAATTTTTTCCTTATTTAATTATGATACGTGATTTTATAAGATTATATTACCATGTTATGGCATTAATACGATAATGCATAGACAAACATTCATTCGGGTTCACAAGTTTACTAGACAATGATTTGTTTTTTCTATCTAGTTCATATTTGGTCTAAATTGATATAATTTATCCATTTTAGGGTAGATATAAGGGAAATTTATTAGGTTAAATGGAATCCTATATTGTTCCATGAAGTCATATGAGGCTACTCGTATGGGTAGGTTAGGCCGAAAGTGAGATATTTAGGCAATGTTTAGGCTTGAATGACTTAGTTGTTTTGGATATGAGTTTAGGTGATGAATACTAATTTTATAGAAGTGTCATGTTCACATACTTTAATAGTTTGGGAATCATATAAGGATTTGTTAGGTATGATTAAATGGGGTATCCATAATGTGATATTATAATTATGAAATGTTTTTGTTCTTGTGTTTCCTTATGTATAATAGTTTTTTAAATTGTTCTATTAACTTTTGATATGTTGAGATTGATTATAGTGAACATATCATGAGTCATAGTAACATGTGATTTTAGTTGATGAAATCGGATTTTGGATATTTTGACCAACTAGAGTGAATGGATATGGACTGAGATGCTGATGTGTGGCCTACCCTAAACAAGAGGGAATGGTTGAGATCTTGAAGTGTTACCAACCATGAATTAGAGGGTGTGGTCCAAAACAAGATGTATGACCCCCCAAATTGAGAGGGGATTGTCTAGGACTTGATGTACAACTTCTTTTTAAGTGATAGGGTGTTCATTGAGGGCATGGATGTATGAACTCTCCCTGTGTTAAAAGGTTCTGGTATGGAAGACCCTGAGTGATAGCGTATTGGTTCGGTGGATGATATAGAACCCAACGATGAGTGAGAAGGTAGTGGTCATGATGTGATAAAAGTCCCAACCGTTAGTGAAAAGGTAGTGGTCATGACGCGACATGCCCAGGGATAACTATGTTATTTCCGTCCCATAAATGGCTCAAAATATATTCTCAAATATAAATTGTATGCCTTTTTAATGATGATATTCACCTCATTGTCTTCCTAATTGATACAATACTAACATTGGCCAATATAGGAGTAGATAAGTGTCTTAGTAGCATGGTTAACACACAATAAACTAATAAATTTTATTTCTTTTTCATATTGTGTCATTTTTACATTGTGGGTGTATTAGGCTAGTAGGAATTTCAATCCTTATATATATTTCATATACATCAACATTAATATAGTAGAACTCAGTGTGTAGAGAGGAAAAGGGGAATCTTACATGTTCATTGAACTCACCCTCTACCTATGTACATGACATGGATTTCAATGTATAAGGTTGGAAATTCATGTTTTCATTCAGTATTATATATCACATAGAGAAAGACTCATGCTTTAAGTCTATAAGGAAGTGTAGGATGAGGATTTATCCGATTGATGAAGCCCATTCTATTGAAGTCCATTACAGTTTACCTTTTAGTTATTTTTATACATAAATATTACCATGTGTGAGGCCTTTTTATTTATATGATTATTCATGTTATACATGTGAATCTATATGGAAAAGTCCTTTGTCAATAAATATTCTAATTACTTTAAAATATAATTCGAATCATTTCATTTTCAATGATCTTTTAACTTTAGAGTTTTAGATAGATAGTTCATAACTATCACATAAATATCTAATATATTTCAAAGTGGAATATTCTACTCAGTATACCCTTTTCCACCATTTTTTTAAAAAAGAAACATGTTTTCTTTTAATGAATCATCTTTGCATGTTTTATATTGACCTAATCCTTTCCACTACTCATCATTAAATCCCTATGAAAAACATTTTAAAATATGTGATGAGAAAAAACATAGAAAGGGAAATAAATAGAATAAATATATTATTCTAATTAAAAACATGAAAACCCATGATAATACTTTTCTTAAAAACCTACCATTTTATCAAAAAAAACATTATTTTTTCTTTAAAAAATCACTATATTACCTTTTGAAATCAAATTATTTCCATGAAAACTCATTAGAAATCATAGAAAAACCATATTGGTGCCCCAGGACATTATTATCACATAATCTTTATAAAACCATTATAATTGAAATAACCATAAAAAAACATCCCATATAATTATATGGATAAAATAATCACAAACCAATGCATTTGAGAAATATATTTGTGAACCCATCATATAAGCCACATCAAGCTCACCTATTATCTACATTGGGGATAAACCCTTAATACTAGACAAATTTTTCCCACCTGTGAGCTATATGGCGATCAAACCTTCATAAAAAAGTGTTTAAGGACCATATCATGAAAAAACCCATGACAAAATCATTTAAAATTATATGAAAAATACTTTCAGATATCTAAATAGAATTTTAAATACATAATATTTTTTTATTTCCAAATTAACTAGAAAAAGAGAAATATGTTTTTTCTTTGAATGAATCATGAAATATGTTAGTGGAATAAAAAATTTAAATAATAGTTACAATGGTAGGGAATTTTTCGTCTATATATATATGTTAAAAAAGAACATTTCTTTTGTATTTTTAATAAAATTCAAAATATTCAGTAAGGAGATAAGTTTTAGAACATGTCTGAAAGAAATAAGCATAAAATTCAATTTATATGTCTTTTATTTCTATATATATAAATTTATAAAATAATTACAAAATAATGTAAATCAAAGATAAATATTTTGAAAATAAATCATTATGACATTTGAAATGATGTTTTAAGCTAAAGTGTCCCTTACCTCGTGTATGAATCATCATGTATGCACTTTATTTTCTTGAATAATAAAATTATGTTAATTATTTAATTTTATTATATTTTTGTTCAAGTTACTTATTACCTTTATTTTACTTATTCACATATCATATACAATTACTCATTCAATTATGATTTTTTCAGATGTTTTGATGATATTCAGTTTATAAGTCTAAAATAACATCGATAGGTTGACTATGAAAACCTTTGTCACTATTAAATCATACCAAGAATAAATATCATGAGATAATTATCATTTTTATACATAAATATTTATTTTAAAACCAAACATAAATGTTGGTTATGAAAATTAAACTATGTTACAATCATAGACATGGTAGGTCATATATACACATGAGTAACATTTCCATTTTTCAACGATCATTATGGAAAGAATGTTAGTATTATATTACCTTTAAATAATTATAACTATATAATTAAAAATATCATTTGTTTAATATTAATTATATATATCATCTATGTGATGAGGTGACAAAAAACGAATCACAATGCTTTTTAGAGGTGTATGCCCACACGTACACATGGATGGTGTTATCATTTTTTAGTGAATGGAATGGTAAGAAAGTAAATGATATATTATATTTTTATAAGATAAATATTTCATGAAAGTCATATATATAAATTAATTAAATAATTATAACAATATTTTTGAGAAGGTGGTTGAAAATTAATTACCTTTGTTCGAGAGGCAGTAGTCTTCCATTCACACGAAAGATGGATTTTTTCACATATTATGGAAGAGGATATGGATTTAAGTTGTTCTATTATCATAAAAATACCAAATTATATAGAATATAATGGTTTTAATATTTAATTAAGGTTAATGTATATCTTAGTGGTGGAGGAAGAAATAAAAAACACTTGGCTAATAATGAAACCTCTTATTCGAACAATTTATTAAGGTTTACCCAAATATATTTAATAGTTTAGTTCAATGATAAATTCAAATACTTTAGGATGTGAGGATGAATTTATGGAAGGTATTTTGGTAGATCTTGGTTGAACAATTTTTTTTGAGGTGTGATGAACTGAGAAGTGGTTCCCTTTTTAAGGGAGGGGTGGAAACTCTTGGAATTTTTCTAAATATTAAATTAATATAAAATAATGTTGATGTACAAATGTATCAAAATTGATAATATTTTAAGATAAGATGGTTATGAGTACAAATAATCCCATAAAATAAATTTTTGACAAGTTTTTATGGCATTTTAATCTTTATGTTTTTATTTTATCTCATTTATTAACCATTTTCACACATTCCATGATAAAACGAGTTTTTACTCTTTGTGGATCACAATAGTCACCATAAATAATAAAGGCCCATAAATGGGATTCAAATGTTTTTATCAACCATATAGTAATCACATGTCTGAAGATAATATTTTTAGGAATTTTTTTTATCATTTAATAATTTAATTTTTATTATAAAATATTCATCATTTATCTTTAAAAATAAAATTTACAAAAAAACAATTATGTTTTTTATTCCCATGTTAAAAATATTATAGTTATTAAAAACAAGAGTGTGGTAATATTATAGTTTCTTTAAAAAAATATTATTAATTTTATAATCAAATAAAAATAGAAAAAATTCCATATAATTGAACATTGGATGACTATGGATGATAAATAATCATATAAAAAAATTATTCAAATGTTAAGGACATTTTATAGTCACTATAATTTTATTTCTAACTTTAATTATCATATTTAACATTTACCCTCGAAAAAGTATTATTAGGGTTACTATACATATTGAAGAAAACAATAGGAAAATATTTACTATATTTGGACGCATTGATTCAAAATATGGAATAAATTTTCAAATATTTAATTAATATAAAGTTTAGATTTTAATTTAAAATTTAACAAAAAAATGTGTTGAAAAAATCGTTTTTCAGAAATTTCATTTCTTAACATAAAATAATTTTTCTAAAAAATTATATAACTAAAATCATTTAGAATATCATATTTGGATTATTTTATATAAAAAAAACTAATGAAACATTAAAACTCCTCAAAATTTGAATTTTAATTTTTAAATACTTCAAATGAAATACACTTTTCAATAAAAAAATTTGTATTTTTCACTATTAATATAGAAATCAATATTTTCAGAAAATTATAAGAAATTGATTTTAAGATAAATTTTCCATGATGATATCAAAAAATTAAATTTATTTGGTCAAATTAAAATTATTTAATTTTAAAATTAAACTTTTAAATAAAACCTTATATGAAATGTTTTTTATAAAACTATTTCCATTTGGGTTTAAAAATTATATAATATTTTTGTAATGAAAATAAATATCTAATTCACAAATGGTATAAATATATTAGAAAATTTTATTCTATCACTACCTATGCTGTTACATTATGCCACCTTTTTAAATTGTTTTCTGGAAATTTTATTCACATATTAAAAAAGTGGGGATACCTTTCCCTTATAGTATTTCAGACCCCCATGTTTCTTCTTCAACCATATGGGTTTTCCAAAAAAAACATAACTTAGTGAATCAAATTATTCTATAAATCATTCTCCCGATACTTAATAATCTAAAATGGGTTTTCCTCATTTGAAAATTTATCTTCTAATTGAACAACTTTAGAGCTCAAAAATTGATACGAATCGGGAAAATAATTTATTAATATTGAAACTAGAAAAACATTGTGTTCTTAGGATAAACTAGGAGGAATGTATTTTGGGTAACAACTATCTTCATGATTTTATATGGTCCAATGAATCATTGACATAGATTCACCTTTTTACCAAAATTATTAACCTTTTTCCATGGAGATACTTTATAAAAAACATGATCTCCTACCCCAAAAGAAATATCATTTATCAATTCATCAACCCAACTTTTCTTCCTACTGTGAACCATCCTCATGTACTACTGAATCATATTTACCTTTTTTTCCAATTTATCTGCAACGGTGGTCCCTTAAACATCCTTTCTCTTAATTAATCTGATAAAGTTGGGTTCTAACATAGATTTCCATATAATTCCTCAAAAGGTGACATTTGTATAATGGAATAAAAGATGTTATTATATGAAAATTAAATCAAAGAACATTGCTGACCCCAAATTCCCTAGTAATCCATTGAATAAACATAAAGCACGTATGAAAAGATCTAAATCGTTTTTTCAGACCATCCATTATATTAATTATAAATAATTGTATTGAAATTAAATTTAGTACACAATAAAATTTAAAGAACATTCTAAAAAATTAAGTAATCATGAGATCAAAATCATATAAAGTGGGGAAAAGAAAACTATGTAAATTGAATATATCCTGGATATAAAATCATGAAATATGATCGAACGACATTTTATTTCAAATGGTAAGTTAATGTGTAGTGACCCTGACACTAGAAACACAGATCCAGTACATACTACCATTATATTGGAATGAGATAAAAGGAAATGAAAACCCGAAATACATAATAGTCTAGTTTTATTGGTAATGTAAATACATACAATAGTCTTTCATTACAAATGAATAAAAAAATTACATAATTTTTTTGAAAATAACTTTACTCTATCAAGCATATACCTACATATATTTCATAGTATAATTCATGGAATCTTTGGGAAAGGAAACAAAATATGGGTATGATAAAATTCTCAACAAGGATTCATTATAAAAAAAATCAATAGTGAATCAATGAGAATCATGTGAATGTAAATAACTGAGCACCAATGATATTTAAGAAATGGAAAAGGAAAAATAAATATGGAAACATACATCACTGAAACACATTCAGTTTAATTAATAAAGTAAAAATGAATTCTATCCATAGATAATTTTAAAGTGAGAATATCAGGGATAAATAATAATAATAATAGAATTTCTAATGAAGAAAATTCCAAATTATTGGACTTCATGGATGAGGAGCATAAAAACCTAGACTATCAAGGCCTTTCACAAGAAGGTTTAAAACTATAGGTTGAAACCCATTTAATTTGGAAAACTGATTTGTCTTACAAGACATATTGATGCATCGAGGGGATATAAAAAGTCCTGGCCCATCCCATCACTTATACACCAAATAATTCCACATATATATCAAATTATTGATTTAATTCATAAACAATGTGCCTTGTTAAATATATATATTGAGTAATGAATAAAAATTTATCAATATTTCTACATATAATAAATTAACATTCAATGTAAACACAAAATGTATAGATGGTATATAGTATTGGTAATAATCAATCCAGGATAAAAAATGTGGATATATAGGGGAAATTTATTATTAAATGGTCCCCAGAAAATGAATAACTATAGGGGGAGTTAATGACTATATGTATGATTCAAGGATGTGAATTCCAGTACTATTATTGGTCAAACTAATCATAATCCATACATAATAAGAATAAAGATGATATCAGTATGAAATATACCCATTGTACTAAGGATAATATTTGTTTTCAATGATGAAATAAAAAATATGTTTGAAAACATCCTTGAAGAAAATATCCATTTCATTTGGAAATTTAATTTTGGAAATCATTTTCTTTGAAATAAATTTTAAAAACATGTTCTCTTAAAATATCTTCTTAAACATGTAATGTAAGATTCAATGAAATTTTTGTGGTTAATTCCATATATGTCATAGAATGTAGAAATAACATTCCTTTTTCATTTTAAAATGGTAATAAGTGTTCCTTGTTCCAAATATGATAAAAATATTAATTTTAATTCTTTTAAAAATGGCTAGAAATGTCATTTATGAAATAATTTTTATAAGTTTCAATAAATAATATTTAATTTTATTTTTTGAAAACATGGTTTTGTAAGAAAACTAATTTCCCACCAAAGAGATAAATGAAGTAATATTTTATTAAAAAATCACAATAATTTTAAGTACCAGAGTGTGGAAAAGAGAAACTATCACTTGAAAAATACCCCGAATAACCAGAGGAGAAAAAATGGAATGCTTTATAAGGAAATGGTTATGTAATTTACTTTAAATTATATTCAATAATAAAAAATATTGATTAGTATGACATTGTGAAATAATACCTTAAAATGGGCATAATTTTGAAGTAAAAATTCTTAAATGAACTGATTATGTTTATCAACTATAAATCCATATAAAGGAATTAGAAATAAATCAGTAAATAGTCAAATTCATTATAAACATATTCATATAATATTTATGATAATGAGGATGTGATATAAACCAATGAAAATAAATTGAGTTATGAATTTTCTTGACCACGTGGTAATGTTAACCTCAAATCCCATTACAAGAAATAATTTAAATTGACATGAAAAGTCAGTTCTCAATTAAATTATATATTTTTTACTATTAATAAAAAATGTGACTTCTCAAAAAATAACATTAACTCTCTGATAATTTTGAAATTACTATTTTAAAATTTATTTTTTATTTTTTCTAATAAGATTTGTCATTGTTCTGTAATTTGTTTTAAAATATGTTAACAATTAAATGGTAGAAAAATTTCCTTTGGTGAACTAAATATTTTCATATGTAAAACATGACTTTTTATTATGATATTATTATAAAATTTATTGGATGAATGTAAATAAATATTATTGAATATTTTATATATAAATTTATTTATCATAATACAATAATAGTAAATGATTTAATCTATTAAGACTAACCACATTTGACATATAAAAATGGGTTTTTATAAAAAAATCCCCTTATATTCAATTAGGTTTTATATTCATTTCTAATTAATTTTTCAACAATGAATTCTAACATATATTTTCATAAGTTAGTTAATCATATTCATAACTCGCAATTTAACAAATAATAAATAATTATCAATTTAAATAATAATAATAATTTTATTTGGTAAAACTCAATCTTGCATGTAACACATGCTATCAAAGAAAGTCGTTTTTTCTTTAATGCACACTAAATTAGTGTTCTATGAATTTCATGCTATATCATAGATTTAATTTATTTAAAATAGTAAATATATTATAATGTCTTGGGATACTTTATTCCTTTCAATTATTAGCATTGCATGTCACATATGAAATTGAATAAAATTTTATTCTTTTATAATTTCTGGGCATTTTATTGTCCCCACCTTAAATAAATAACATCCTCATAAATTAAAATTGATATCTATATTCTATTTTTTGATATTTTCAAATTAATTTGGGGAAAACCGCAAATCCAATTTTTTTTAATAAATTATCATCTTAATAAGAGAAAAAAGTACGTACATAACTCATATAGAATAACACATAACAAGGTTTCTAAGTAGGATAACAATAATGGAAATTGAAGATAAGTACATGGAGGAAAAGCATAAATAATTATAGGGTGTTACTAGGGTTATTGATCACAATAATTTAATAGATCAATGGAACATTGAGTTCCTCAAAACCATAAATCTGGGATGATATAAAGGATAATTTGATTAATCAAATATGATTTTAATAGGATAAAATTAACATTTCAAGATCATTTTCTTAATGTTAAGTAATTATTTTACTAGACAAAAATATGATGAAATATATTTAGATGATATATTTCTATATCATAAACAAAATTTCCTCCTATAATTGTTCTTCAAAAAATATCCCATTTATCTCATTACTATAAGAAATGAATATGAAAAATTGATTTTTTGTGCCTGAAGCATTAAAATTAACTTTTAATAGAGCTTAAGATATATGAAAGAGTAAAAAAATCATTTCTTCTATCTCTAAATATTTTCTAAAATCAATATGGTTAATAAATTAATCTCAAAACCTCAAATGTAATACTACATGTTCCTCATTAAAATTTATTCATTAAAATTATCAACTAAAAATTTGATATATTATCTAGGTAATGACATAGGCCAGTGGTAGGAAAAATAACCGTATCATCATTCGATCATGGATTCAATCGTGACTGCTTTTCCAGACATGATAAGTTGTCACCTTATATGTAATTTTTTTTCGAAAATGTATTCTTATAATGTTCACAAAAAATATGATTAACATCCTTGAAATAAAATTAGTCACTGAATAACTTTTTTACTATGGTTTTCTAGTTTTTTACAAAGTCTAATAATATTAAATTAATATTATTTAAATTTCATTAATTATTATGTTAACCCTAATGTTTATAAATACCTTTAAACTTATGTGCATAAAACATAAA
Source organism: Viscum album (assembly GCA_963277665.1). Classification (NCBI taxonomy): domain Eukaryota; kingdom Viridiplantae; phylum Streptophyta; class Magnoliopsida; order Santalales; family Viscaceae; genus Viscum; species Viscum album. The sequence continues at coordinate 1,220,887,415 of OY728155.1, read as the reverse complement.
TGAATTATTCAGTAAAAAAATTTATACTAAAACATATACTAAACCAGTGGGTTGTATTACCATAAATTTCCTCTAAAATATCCCTAATCATTATATACACTCATCACATAAATTATAAAAAGGGGTGTTCATGACTTCAAAATTATGATCAACATGAATTACATAAACATGTAATGGTATTCATAACTCTTCAGTTAATTATGGAATATGTGATTATAAAAATTAATGGAATTCTTATATTTTTCATGATTTTTATACTAAAATACCATTTATAAAAGGTGATTTATCCTAATCATATACCTTAGGAGTGTCAAAAAAAGTAGAGAGTAACTCCCTTTGTCATGTACAAAGTTATGCTCCAGTCAAAACCGATACACCCTTTGTAGAGTTATTACCCCAGGTATATCTATTCTAGAACAACATCCACATGTATTATCAAGATTAGGATTTATTTCTAGGAAGAAACACATAGTCTATAACTTTTCAAAAACTTATGATGTTATTCTATAATTATCCCTAATGTCTAAATTTGAGTTATGATCTCTAATATATTTATTATTATATCTAGTTTCCAAGGTTTACAATAAGCTTTATACAGTACCAAATATCCTGACCCCGACCCCACTAGCTCAAAGATGGTTCCTACTACCATTACCTTAGAAAAATATACTGAAAATCACATCCTAAAGAACCAAATAGTTTTGTGGTATTAAAAAAATGTATACATATACGACACTTGTATTATAAATTAATAAAAATATTACAACATATTTTTTTAAGATTAAATTTTATTCCATCTAGTATATCCTTCAATATCCTTCATATTAAATTTCATTTAATCATGGGGAAAGGAAACAATGTAAGGTTGAGCTCAAATTCCGAGGACGGGTTAAGTGTAGTGGAAGAAATAATGAATCAATGAGAATCATAGAATGGTAAATAACTAAGAAAACATTCAATTTACTCCTCTAAATTCATTTTTTTATTTTAAAAAAAGTTCATTGAGGTATAAATGTAACCACAATGGGATAAAAAATTATAAAATTTTAAATTCAAACATAAACACCAAAGAGAAGGCCTCGATCCATGGGAAACCCATATTATTCAGGGTCACATCACCTGCCCTCACCACCATTAGCATCGCTCTACCACCATCTTCGGTCACCCATCCCCATCGGAGTGCCGATGACTATAGAAAACAAAATTCTAAATAAACCATTAATAATCAACCTTTATATTGATGAAAAAATAGCCATCATCATGTCACTGTTGGAGAAAACCAATATTTCCACTATAAGAGAATCAAAATAGAATATCAAAAAAATCACATATGAAAACAAAAAGAAACGAAAAAAACCAAAAAACATATTCAATTTCATTAATTTTACACTCTGAAATCAAAGACCAAAACGAACACCGAAGTAAGGTTACACCTCCTAGAATGTTGAATTCCACTTCAACATCACAATACCAAATAATGCACTAGAAAAATGACACCAGACTAACCTATATTGGGGAGAAACAATAATAATCAAGAGCATAGTTGTAATAGAGAATCTTTACATTTGGGCAGCAAACAATAGAAATATTCATCGAAGAGTATAAAGGACCTCAAAACCACTATTCCCGCATTTCCCTACCACAAGCCACACCTCCATGGAAGTGGAAATGCCTCATCCCACACCTGCCATTTAAGCAATAAAAAGATAATGAAATTTGTTCCTAGATCATTTCAAAGTAAAAATATCATTGATAAATAATAATAACAAATGAATTCTTAATAAAATAAATTCTTAATTGTTGGATGTCATGTATGAGGCACATGAAGTATTATATTGTCAAGACCTTTAGCATGACTGTTTAAAACTATAGGTAGAAAACAATTAAATTATTTCTACAGATTTGTATCATGAAACTCATCGATGTATAAAGAGCCTATAGAAAGTATTGTTTCCAACCTTCACCACTAGTCCAATGTATTCCTCATATATAGAATAATTGATTTAATTAATATTTTTTTTATAAAATATCCATATTGAGTAAAGAATATAAATTTATCAATAGTTTACAAGATATTAATATAAATATCAAGTTATATAATGTATGAATAAAATGTTATATAGTTTTGGAAATAATAATATCCATGATAAATAATGTGTCTATTTAAGGGAAATTTGTTGTTCAATTGTCACTTCAAAGTGAATAACTCAAGGGGATGTTAATGAGTACATGTATGATTCAACGAAAAAAATTTCAATACTATCCTTGGTTAAAATAATCATAATCCATTGAGATGAATAATATTAACTATATGAATATGACATATACCCAATGGAGTAAGAATAAGGGTTGTAATTATTAATGAAATAAATATTATCTTTAAAAACAACTTTGAGGAAAATATACTTTTCATTTTGCAAAACATTATAGAAATAAAATTATTTGAAAATAAAATTTTAAAACATTTTAATTATAAATATCATTAAAACATTAAATTAAATCTTCAATGAATTGACAGAAGCTAATTTCACACATGATGTACAAGTGAAGTAGAATATTCCTGTTTCATTGTTAGAAGGTTAGAAAAGTACCTTTTAAAAATTTTCTAAAAATAATTCATAGAAAAATTTTTCTGTAAATAAATTATTCTAAAAATTTTTAATGAAACATTTTTTAAAACATTTCTAGAAAACATGGCTTGGTAAGAAAATATATTTTCAACTGAAGATTGATATGAAGTCTCTTTTTGTAAAACATTTTAAAAATAATTTTAAGAACCAAAAAATAGAAAAAATATAAAATCACTTGAGAAATATCATGAATAACTAGATGATAAGAAAATTTAACTGTTTATTTGGATATTTTCATGTAATTTCTTGAATTGATTTTACAGAATAAACAATCTCGATTAGAATGCGATTGTAAAATAATTCCTTAATAATATTATAATATTGATGTGAAAATTAATTAAAGAATAGATTATTTGTATCAAATATAAATAAACCTAAAATATTGGAAATAAATCAATATATAATCAAATTAATTATACACATAATAATAAAATATTAATGACAAGAGAGAAGTAATGTAAACTAATGAAAAACAATTATGTTTTGAAATTTACATAGCACAACATCAAATCTATTTAGATGAAATAATTAAAATTAAAACTCAAAATATCATTAATAACAAATTATTCATGATATTTAATTTTAAATTTCTGGTATATACACCATAAAAAAACTAGCTACATAACATTACAATATACATCAATAAAATTACATTGAGACGGAATCCCTTACTTAAAATGTTCCTTTTGGACGAACTTGATTTATCATACTCTATAATGGTTTTAAAAATGTTAATAAATTATAAAATTAAAATATTAATATTTATAATATCATATATGATACTTTCAATGCATATTATTTACAGTTCTTTAATAATATATCATTATTTTCTCTTTTTGGCTCTTAATTTCCTTGTTTCTCATGTATGTTTGGACTTGTTATTTTTTGTTCCTTTTAATTAAATCTTGATTTAATCATATAAATAATGTTGAAAATGATTCAAATTAAATATATATTAAGTATAATTTCTTTGAGTTATCAATATAATTTGGTGATAGGAAATGAAATGCACCATTTAGGGAGACGATAGGCCCTATGTACGCATGAAAGTTGTTTTGATTTTCCTGATGTATTGAAAGAAATAATAGTAAATTATATATATATATATATATTATATTTATAGTATCATAGTTATTTAATATATTTAATATATTTTTATTAAAACCATCCATAATACATTCCATGTAAAATGTGAACGAATCATATCGCTTTGTGAGGAGGTAGTCCACCGTACACCCAAACGATGTTATAGTATTCACTCCAAATGGAAACCATGAAGGTATGTGTGATATAATAATTCCATAAGTAAAAATAAATCATATAAATCATAAATATCATATATTAGAAGTATTTCTGTCATTATCCCCATCTTTAAAATGTGTTAATGGAAAAAGAAACAACATCGGTTTATGAGGCTGTAGTCCACCGTACACACAAATAGTGATTTAGTAAACCATTTGATGTAATTTTGTAGGGTTTAAGTCATAAATTTAAAATAAAAACAACTTATAATAATTTGGATACTTATTTTATTATATAATCATGGTAAAAGATGAATTTAATTTTTTAGATAAATAAATAAAACTAAGATTAATGTTGATTAACATTACCTCTTCTTCGGGTAACTCATATGGCTTTGAACCAAATGTCTTCCTTGGATGAATTTATGCCAAAACATAAGGCATATATGACGAAATATGGAAATTTAGGATGTTAATTGGGATGGTTTTGGAAGAGATGAATGGATTTGTAGGTGTGAGGAAGCGGGGAGAGTGAATTCAATTTTATAATGGAGGAGGACTGGCATTCATAAAAATACCCCAAAGTAAACACTATTATACGGTCACACATAGCTCATGTGACTCCAATAATGCACCATATTTGATTGAATAGGGAATATGGACTATATATATCCACAAAATGGGTTTCGGACATTTTTTGATTCATTTCCATACATTATCGCTTAATATTAACCCCTATGTAAACGTGTTTTTACATCAAATGTTGTGATTAACATTAATTAATTTTTCTAATAAGTTTGTTAATAAATTAATTTTCCATATTATAATTTATAAATTATTTTGATTCAAAATATTTAATCCATTTTCCAAAATTCAGAAAAAATAAGTGGCCGGATATAATTTAACATGTCTCCCACAAATATGCCAATAAAACAGGTTTATAATATTAAAATGTCGAAAAGTTTGAAATCTTTTTATATAAAAATAAAATTTGAAATTAATTTCATTAACCTAAATTATATTAATATATGCATAATTTTTCTAATTTAACTTGAAAAAAATATAATTTATAGTTTATCATTATAAATTATTTAGATGAAAAGGCAGTTTTCAATTAAATTCTATATTTTTCAATATTCAAAAAAAAATCCTAAATGAATATAAACAATTCACCATATTATAATTTTGAAATTTTTATTTAAAAAATAATCTTTAGTTTTTCAAATAATATTAATAAAACTTTCAAAAGTTTTTCAAAATAAGAGTGCCATTAAAAGGTGACAAAACCACCCATACAAAAATATAGCTTTATGCATAAAATTAGGGTTGTTATTATATTCTTTCCATAGAATCTATTGGATTAATGTCAAAAAAATTATATATTATATAATATACAAATGTCATTAATATAAACCAATAATATTAATTTATATAATTTAGTATGATACAATTCCTTTATCATATAAAAATTGTTTTTAATAAAATCATTTCTTTTATATTAAATTTGTTTTTATATTTATTTCTAATTAATTGGTAACCAATGAAATGAAAAATATATTTTTATAAGTTATTAAATCATATTCATAAACACCAATTTAATTGGTAATATATAATTTTCATTTTAAATAATATTATTAATAGTATCTGGTAAAACTTGATCTTTCATGTAACACACCGTATCAATGAATGTCGTTTTTGCATGCAATTCAAGCTAAATTAGTGTTGTTTGTATTGATAGATATATCATAGATTGAATAATTTTAAAAGAGTAATTATTTTATAAATTAATGGGTTTTTATATCCATTCAACTCATGGTGATGCATGTCATATATGAAATTGAATAAAATAAGATTATTTTATAATTTAAGGGTGTTACAGAATATATTAATTTAAATAATTGATCAATAATAACCCAAATCAAATTATTATCTTGAGATATATATTGAAATGACACTATTAAATACCTGGATATATTTTCCTATTTCCACTCTAGTACTAAAAAAGGATGAATCATCACTTAAAAAAATCATTCATATTTTATTTATTGAAAAGATAAACATTTCACGGTAAAGTCAATAATATATTCATTCTTTCCATCCCACCAGTAACACCCTAGTTGGTAATTATACTTATTAGTACTGAAAAGATAAATATAAAATGGGGAACTATGAGTCTCACTCAATAATTCACTCTTCATCTAGGAATCCAATGGCACAAAAAATCTATTTCTAAATCTTATACAACCTTCTTGGTTAAAATAAAATCTAGGCAAGTTACACTTCCTAAACAATTATAACTTTTCCTATAACTCAATATCTTCCATATAAACATTTTTAATTCATTATAACATTTATGTATGTACTATCACATGAAAAAATAGAGGATGTTCTTGAATGAAAAATTTCTAGACAAAAATTTATCAAATAATTACTCCATGTGTCATATTCCTAACATGACATGGTTAATGCATCATTATTTTCCTAACTCGACACATCAAATAATTTTTTTCTTTTACAATATGACAATGAACCATTCATTCAAAATCCTCAATTTGTTCTATCCACATTATCTATATCATGTTCCACTATTTTTATGAGTTAATATATATACTTTAAGCTGTTGTGATGAATAGATATTTCACACTTTACTCTACATATCTGATGCCTCTTAATTGTTGAAGCAATAAACAATAAATCTAATTCCATATCATGTGTCGGATAATTTAACTCATGAGGTTTTAGTTGATGTTAATAATAAAAAATTACCTAATTATTCTATATTTGGAGACAACCAAGTCATTTTAAATAAGAATCAATGTAGATAAAAAGTCACAATTTCTAAAGGGAAATGATAAAACTAGATCACTTTAATGTATTATTTTTAGTACCTATAAAAATATCACACACTTTTGTCTAAATTAATTTAATGAATTTTCAGGTTAACTTTCTCAATGGGATAGAAAAATTAGAAAATGATTTAACAAAAATCTAGTAATAACCTAATAAACCATGAAAACTATCAATATATTTGAGATTTATAGGTCTTTTAAACTATTAAACAAAAAAAGTTTAAGAACATTCAACCATTATTCCAACTTTAAATTCAATATTTCAAAGGAAAGACATCTATTAAAAAAATACATACATTTACTAAATTTTCTATGTAATTTATTGTTTTTAACGAATTGAAAAATAATTAATAGGTTTCTTCTATGTTCCTGATGAATTTTAGAATATACCAATATATCATCAATAAAAAAACCATAAAATTATCCAAGAACTAATAGAAAAATCTATTCTTCAGATCCATAAATACAAATGGGGAATAAATACAAACTCATTATACATATATCAAGTTTGAAAACTAGCCTTTAGAATATCATCTTTATTTACCTTCAATTAATGTTACCGTGACCTTAGATCTATCTTTGAAAAGTAATATACTCCTTGGTTCTGATCAAACAAATCATTGATATGAGTAAAATGATACTTGATCTTAATAGTGATTTTATTCAAGGATCTATAATCAATTAAAAGGATCATATAACAATCTTTATTCTAAAAAAAGAAAATTATATTGCCCCATAGTGATGTTCTTGGATAAAACAACATTTATCCAGTAACTACAATATTTTATTTTTCAATTTTAAATGTTCTGCCAAATCTATTCAATAAGGGATGTTTTGAAATTGGATTAACATCAATAACTAATTAAAAATTTAACTAATCCTATCAATAATGAATAACACAAGATAAATCCTTACACAACACATCCATATATTTATTCACTATTTGGATATCACTAATTTGAATAGTTTCTTTGTTTTAAAAAACATGTGTCAAATTACATTTACTACTATCACTATTCAATATCTCATCTTCATGGTAAGATATAAAAGGTATGAAACCACTGAAAAAACTTTTCTTGGATATGTAATCTATCATATCATGATGAAATAAAATTCAATCCATACCCAAAATAATATCAACCTCTACCATGGGAAATTATTCAACATTATGTTAGAAGGAAACCCCATTATTAGCAATAGGAATATTCCTATAAATCTTAGTTGCTTTAATATTTTTACCTAGATTTTTCACCAAATATTCTATCATATATTAATGAGTTATATTTCCAATGTACATAAATATTTATTAAAAAGGATGTAATTTGAAGATCCAGAGTCAAACATGGTATTTTCATTATTTCAATAAACAACTAATTTACCCATCAACACTTAATTATATATACATGCATCGACAATAATAGTAACAAAATATTTTTCCATGCATTTAATATTTCATTCATTATGATTTCTTTTTTTAGAAACTCACTTTGGATACATGTTATCATAATGAACCGACTCATTGGAACTAAAACATATCACTAAACGATTCTTATATGTTACCCCATTATTTGATTGTTTAGGGATCTTTTCTCTGTAGCCACATGCCCTACCACAAAACATACCACACTAGTAACACTTTATACAATTTAGAAGACATTCCCTTGGAAGAATTTTACCACACTTATCGATTGATGAGAACATAATTTTATTACAGTTAGATTTCAATGATGAATGATCCTCCATTTCTCATCATTCAAAATTTTCTTTTTATCATATTATCACAGATTTCATGATCATTAGTGAAATCCATTTCAACCATTGAAGAATATCAAAAATGTTTCACATAACTTTTGAATTCATTGAAATCTAATTCCCTTCGATATATTTATTTAAAAAATGAGTGAAATTGATTAATCATACCATCAAAATCCCATATATAAATAATTACATACAGTTCCAATATTATAGAATTTTATTTTTACCCAGTAACAATATATTCATCCTTTTTCATCAATTCCATGAATTTTTTCTCTATCCTCAGTTCAAAATTATTAGGAAAATATTTTTCAATGTATAGATTATAAATGTGTCATATTCCATGGAATGAATCTCATCTCACTCTTTTATACTCTTAACCAAATACCACCATCAACAAGCCTCACCTTTAAAATGATAAATGGTAAGGGTTTCCTTTTTATGTTACAAACACCACATGAATTTAAATATCCCTTCTAGTGAATTGATCTGTCTTTTGACCGCTACTAGATTTGAAGTCACCCTAAACACTAGAGGGTGATATTTCAAGAAGTAACCAACTATCATCATGTAAATATATGGTATATCTAGATACTATCATTCAAAAAATCTACCAAAATTTATATATTGTGTAATCTAATCCATGACAACAAAAAAATTCTCAGTTCCAATTTTTACAATTTCATTATTTTTATTTGGAAGGATATCATCTTCTTGGTGTGTTCCATTCATAACCACCATGTTTCCTCTATGAAAACCCAATACCAAAAATAATGATTAATAAAAAGAAACATGGCAACATTAAAATGATATATCATTATTTCCTAACCACTATTTAATTGTTCTAAATTTTTCCAAGAATTAATTTCTCTTTCTGGGATATTCGGTGATTAAGTAGTGGTTTAATATAAGTTATAAGATGTTCATAAATAATCTTGAAATTAATAAAGTGTCTTATATACTTATTTATAAATTATTAAATTTATTCCAATGTTTTGAAAATTTATTTCAGAAATAATGTTAGATGATTTTTAAAGTGATTTAATTTAAGAAGGTATATATAATTCTAACTATTTTAATAATTATTGAACTTAATGTTTTTTAAAAAATTAATTAGGAATGATATATTAAATAGAATACAATATATTATACACAGGTCTAAATATGTAAATTTACATGTATCATGTTCTAATTTAAATATTTCAACTTTTTTATACTATAAATGTTTTATATATACACCATAATTTTATATAAATATGAATGTGTTTTGAGTAGCTAAATATTAAAAATATAAGTTTATAAATATAAAAATATATATTTACAAATATTTTAATATTCAATACATATAAATATATATTTACTTATATTGTATCATGTTTGAATGGGAGACACAAAATATTGATACTGAAATATATGTATATGTATATATATATTTTTTTGAGAAAATAATTTAAGTTTTTGTTAAATTTGTGAAACATATAAAAAATATTTTTATGTTTTACATTTAGATAATTTAAGATATTTAAATGTGTCGTGTTTAAATAGAATAGATATATATTATAAATTAAATTTGATACTCATGAATAGTGGGTGTGTGTGGGAGTTCTGATTTAAATGAGTATAAAATGTATAAATTAAGATATTAGAGAGATAATATGAATTAGATAAATGATTATAGTGTGTGATTTAATTTAGTGAAAAAATAAATAATTTAGATTAATTAAATAACTATGACAAATAAATGAAAATGAAAATAATAAAAATATGAAGGGTAAGGCACACAACATGTGGGGGTTTAGAAAAGAAGAAAACAAATAAGATGAGAGAGAGAGGAGTGTTATGGGAAAAACTATTATTAAATAAATGTATAAATAAATGATTCATTAATTATATACATGGTGAGAGGTGAGATTATTTAAATTGGGGAGGTTTACCACGGGGTGCGATGGCCAAGAAAAATAATATTAAATATGCTCAAAAATATAAATCTATCAAAAAAATATTTAACAAAAATAATTAATAGTGAAAAAAGAAACCAAAAAATGATAAATCTTGTAGAATGTTTTGAATTAAATGATTGAATTAAATAAAAATTAGTTTTTCAAATTGAAAATTAGGTAAATAAAATAACCTAAATTCTTCATGTTATCTCTATCATTTCTCCCATAATACTAATCAGATTGACACATCATTAGTTTTATTAGAATCCTTTTTAAAATTATAAGGTAATATAATAGTTTTTTCAATATAAACATTTAGGTTCTTTACCTATATTTAATGAAATCATAATTTTATTTTTTAGTTATTTAATATATTTAATCATACGATTAGAGCCTCATGTTAGGCACTAAAAATATCATTTCTAATCCTTGTCGTGTTCACAAATCGAGGTAGGGGATCCTTTGTTTCTAACCTTGTGTATCATGTGGGAGGGGTATACTTTTTATTATCTTTGGGATGTTCTATATATAGTATAATAAAGATAATGAACCTAATTAATTTACATTTAGGGTGAATGGGATTTCCATCACATGTTTTTAAATCCTTTATTATTAATTTCATATTGAGATTATATAGGTATGATGCCCCACTGAAAATCATGGTTGCTGGGAGCCATGGTTTTGGATAATTTGATATGTTTTGTGGAACCTTGATTGGTTTGATTGTTTGTAATCACATTAAATGGAATTGGTTAGTCAATTATTTTTTGATAATAGAATTATTCCCCAATATTATGGATTGTGTGAGAATGACATTAAATAAAGAAGTATAATGTACTGAAATCCCATTTTTCCTAATAATGAAAAATTTTCTGTTTGTGTTATGTTTTGTTATGTGACCATGCTTTGGGGAAGTGATGTGCAGCTATGATAGGTGGATGATAATATGGGAATGGTTTGTGTTATTATTGATGAATATTTGATAATGAAATTTAACAATATTATTAAATTGTTATGGAATGAGTTGGAGTGGATAATGATTTCTTTAAATGACGAAGAAAACAATTTCTATGTGTGGAGTAAGAAAAATGTTAAATTTAATTGGAAAATAATGAAACAGATTAGTTAATGAATGGGTTTGGATGATATGTGGGAATTATGGGAGTTGAATTGATTTGATAAAAAAGGATAATGAAATTTTAATTCATATTGTTGCTTGTTTGGTGGAATTTACATTTAGAGGTGAAAAATAAGTGGAGAATGTTTTGAGTTGGTTGGTACCCATGTTTCAAACCAACAGGTTGGGTTTGTGTGATTTGATATTATATATATGAACTCTTTCCTTCAAATTTTCTATACATGCCCCACCCATGTTGAAAACCTAGTGATATTAACCAATATTTATTGGGAGTGCTTTTCTCAACACCCTGATAGTGGGGATGTATGGATAGAACTCCAACTCTTCCCCACTCTTTTTTCATGGTGATGATTACACGAACATGTTGTGATTAACATAAGTCAAAATTTCACTATTGAGATGTGATCTGATGTAGTGGCCCAAGTGGATTTGGGTCAGCTGTAAAGTGATTAACTCAGTGTCTTTAGGAGATAAGGTGAGTTTAATTAAGTTGGGTATCATGTATGGTAGGATGAGGGAATGAGGTTAATTTCTTTCAAGTTAATTATACCATATCATTTTTATTATCAATATGATGTTAGGTGGTGGCACATGTGTCTACGTGAGGGATTATATGTGATGTGAATTAATGAGCTATTATATGGAAGAGGATGGAACACTGGGATGTACATCCCTGGGGTATGAGAAAGTCTATTCAATGGGAATGTGTTGTGGTTAAAAATTTATCAATATTCTTCTTATTGTGTTATTATACTTGGATATTTTATTTTGTGGGAGTACCACAGTGAGTATGGGTTTGATTAGTTGACATGTTTAGGTGATGTTGGTTCTACTATTTTCTCCCTAGTGAATTATTGTTCGATTTTTACATGTGCATGTGATAATTTATATATCATGCTAATTATACTCATATAATAACCCCACATACATATAAACTAACTATTATGTTTCCAGGAGGACTTCATGGATAGTTTTAGACATTACTAGCTCAGACAATCAAATAAATTTTTGTATCACTGTGTTATCTTTTTTTTGGGCTTTCATTTGGAGACTTCTACTTGTATCTATTTTATTTATACATGATTAATTTTGTGGTTTTTTTTCCATTATATATTAGGTCTTGGAGGTCATTTAATTATGATATCCTATTTATCGATCATATTAATTATAGAGGGTAATTAATCCTATTTTGGATATTTTTATACCCTTAGTGATTGTCCCCAACTAGGTTCCTATTGGTGGTGATTTTGAGGGATCGTTATCGATCTTCCTTCATTGATGGATTATTAAGGGAACCTCTTGAGGTAGGGGGATGTGTAGAGTGGTATTAGAGGTGATGGTTGAGAGATTAGATGAATTTTGGAGTTAGGAATTGTCAATATTGCATTTGTTGGTAGGGAAATAGTTTTAGTCGGTCTTGTTGTGTGACATTAGCCATAGAGACTAGCTAAGATGCATGATTTTAGGTCTCCATGTGATCCAGTGCATTAGATATGAGATTATTAAACAAACAATTGAGGTGGAACGGTGTGTTTGATAAATTTATAGGAGAGGTATGTGAATTTTCATTAATTACACTTGTGATTGTATGACATGGAATTGGGAACATATATAAATTAATGAAATAAATCATGGAATTTTATTTTAGTTTATCTCAATATCCTAATGTTATAGGTGCTGATGGACTATTATTATTTTCCAAATTAGTTTTACAACCTAAAAAGAAATAGTAAAATAATCATTCACTAGCTTGAACTATTTGTTTGAAAACATATTGAGGGTTGAATGTGTTCTTTCCTGACCTATTGTAGAACACTTCTTATGAAATTTAATTTTTTCCATTTCATAAAATGTATGACATTCCATCTTTATTTCCTAATGTTTTAATTTTTTAGAGAATCATTTATAATGTATTTTTATGAACAATTATTTATTTAAGAAAAGCCTTATTATGTATGTTACATCAAGTATATTTCACACTAAAATGATAAAATAATTTAGTTTTAAACCATTCTTAAAATTATTATGGTTCCCATGTGATTTAATATTCCATGCATAGCATTCCATTCATAATTTATCAAGATCATGTGTTATACACTTATTGTGAAAATTGGTTTCTGAAATTTAAAATATGAAATTTTTGATAATAACCATCTTGATTATTGATAATTACTTTGAATTTGGAAACCCTTAAAAGAATAACTTCCTCCTAAATTTTTTAATACTGATGTTCTGATGTATTTATATAACTATATGTTATAGGAATGTGTTAGGACGAAAATATTGTGACATTTATTTCTAAATTTCAGAAAATTGTAAGCATGATTTTTGGTAAACTATTAAGACTAGAATCTATTAAGATGATGAAACATATTAATTATATGACTAATAATAATTTTAAAGTACTGGAATAGGATTTCCTTATAGGTTGAGTCATAACTTATTTGTTATGGGAAGGATGCATGAAGTTGATAACATTTGTGTTATAACTAGGGAAATTATAGTATGTGAGACATGAGCATATAGAATGTTTAATATATTATATTTAAATATGGAAGTAAAAGTACGTTATACTTATTTAAATATATAAGAGTTTTTTAGGAGTAATTAAATGACTAATGAAAATTTAATTCTGTCATGATAATGAAATAAACATAGTAAGACAACATGTGTAGTTTTAATTTTATGGTTTGAGAGAATGTTTTATTTTGATAATTCTGAAAGCATGTTTTATATGTAATGGGGTGTTTAAATTGAGAACAAGAACCTATCATGTACAAAAATTACAATATTTTTGGATTTTTATTTCCTTTATAACAGGATGAATCTATAATGTCATAATTATGCATATTAAACATGATGCATGGGATGGCATGTGTACAGTTTTGTAATCAACATGGATGCATGTTAGAGCTATTGAAAAATATGGCATAGTTTTTTCTAGAAACTTTATTGAAATGTGGGGGGGGGGGGGTTGTGCTTTCATTGTTATTTTTGTTTTGATGAGTTCTTATACATTACTTAAAAAAAACCTTTTTTGGAAATGTGATATTCACAGTGGTTATTATGGATTATGAGAAAATGGATGTGACTTCTTGAATTTGTTCATCATGAGTTAAGAGGATAATCACTTATATATGATAAATAAACCAATTATCCATGTAAAAATTTATATTTTGTGAGAATATATAAACAAAATAATGAGGTGAAGTAATAAAATCCCTTGAATTGTTGTGGAAGTAGGAACATAATGCTTCTTTCTGTGGTTATACTTATTGTGTATCCTTGTGTGGTGTGTGATTAAAAAAACATCAAAAATACAAAGAGGGGGAACCCCTAACCCTAATTGATATGTGTTATACATTGACTATATTAAATCCTTTTAGGAGTGTTCGTGCCTCCCAAATATGATAATATCTTAATATTTGAGAGGGAATTCATTAATTTGTGCACATGGGTCTTTGATGTGAAATGATAGTGGCAATCATTGGTTTGGATAATGTGAAGGATGTGATGGAGAATGTTTTTATATAAAAATGGGGTTTTCTTATGGATGGAAGGTGGAAAGGTAATGTGGCTTTGTTAAATGTTTAGTAGAAATTTTTTTGTTTATGAGTTTAGGCTTGTGGTTGTGTTGGGCAGTGGTGGTGGTGTACGTTGTCTGAGTGAGTTTGGACTAGTGGTTATGTTGTGCAGTGGTGATGATGTGTGGTGGATGAGTTATTTTTTTATTGTGGTTGGTTAAATTACATTGTTTTTTGGTGGGACAGATTATATTGTGATGTGGTGTGATTGAATTAGTGGAATCCACCACCTTCTATAAAATGGTTAATCACTTAATGTAGACAATAAGAAAAGTTTATTTATAAAATATTGAAATTAATGAGGATGGGATTTCATCCCATACCTAAGTATTTATATTAGACAATTCATGTAAATGTTTGAGTACTATTTTGTTGGTTAGGGTTGTTTTTATTGATCTTATTTTGATAAAATGTGTTATGGCCTCAAACATATGAATAGAGGGATACTTGTTATACAGACTAATGTTATTCTAACATATCATAGTTTTTTTTGTGTTTTAATGATTCCCAAAATCCATATTTTTATTGTACAAAGATTATTATATGTTTTTTATATTATTGTTTTATCAAATAAAACTCTCTTATAATGTCTTTAAGTAATTATTTTATTTTTAGTAGAGTATTAAATATATGGGAAAATATTTAATCTTATGATAATAGATGTTTTGAAATAATATATTTCCCCTTCTGAAAATCAGAAAAATTTATATTGGAAGTTTATCTTGATATGTAAGATATTTTTTTATTAAGAGAATAAAAAATATACTACTACATGTTCAAATATAGATAATTCAGACAGAATGAAGTTTTTAAAAGTACTTATATTTTGACAAGGATATCATAAATTTTTTATTTTATGACCATATGAAGAAGTCGTGAAAGTTATTTATCACACTTCAGTATCCTATTTATTTTATGATTAGGAATTATCCTACACAATGTATAATTTGGTATATTTTACTCATAATATAAGTCAACGATTTGGTTAAACTTTTGAATCCTATGTATAAGTTTTATTATGAGAACATTACTATCATTTTAAAATCTTTTGAAGAATTTCTTTTTAAGAAAAATTTCAGAATTAATTTTATAATATCTTGATAAATCAATCGATGATTTTTAGATTATTAGAAAAGGGATCATTTATTTAAGGAAATATTAATTTTATTAAATTTCAAAAAATTTCAGTAATGGAAAGATCACAAGAAGAAGATCTCTAACATGATTACTGTATACGTTTATTCCATATTTTGAAAGAATGGGTGCATTCCTTTAATAGAATTTCTTAGGTAATATTCTAATAATTATCACCTTGACCATTTTGATTATTTAACATTCTTATGTTCAAAATCAAAATGGAGATATAAAATTAATATTTTTCTATTACATGATATATATGCATATGATAGGAATGAAAATACACATGAAATCTGATAATGACAAAAAATAACACTTTCCCACAGAAAAGATCATATAAAACACTTAGGTGATGTGATATCAAGCCTATCAGTGCAATCACAGATCATCTAGAGTAGTTATTTTTAGTTTATCATCTTATTTGGATATATCTTCACCTACTTTTAGTTACTATTTAGAAATGTGTGTTGCAATAGTACTACAAATTTTTATTCATATATTTTTCTACACTCATTGTAAGTTCATGTGTTAAGTACATTTATAGGTCTTGTAGGGGGGGGGGGTAGTTGAAAGTTCTTGTATGTTTTTAAAAATTAACAACAACTTGTAATCATCTTGGATCCCTAAGAAAAATGGATTTCCTTGTTAAATCAACCATAATCATGGAGTAAATTGTTGTTGGAGTGGAATAAAGGTTTCATATTCCTCTAACCATAATAAATATCAAATTTTCCATCTCTATTTGTTAGGATTTTAAATTTCTAGTATGAACATTAATCAAGGGAAGGATTTGAACTCTCATTCCTCGAAATGGGTGGTTTAAAGTATAGAAAATTTTAGGAACTCAATTTAACCCCTTGATATTTTTATAAAATTTTTTACTTGGGAAAATATTAGTATTAGAGCACATGACTCTCGAGTTCACAAAATCAAATGGTTAAAGTCAAAATATATACTTTCAAATGTGTTCTATGGATGATAAATGATATAGTATTTTAATAGGTATCTATCATTAATTTAATGGTGAAAACAATGGTTTCTTGAAGGCTTTTATAAATCTCTATATATAGAACCATAGATTTAAATATCATATTTAAGCACTGATTCCCTATGGAATTTTGAATATAGAACCCAAAAAATTGGATGTTACAATCAAATAATATTATGGTATGAATTCTAAAATAGTGAATTCTAAAATACATATTAGGAGTAGAGGATTTAAATAGAGTTTCTCAATGTCAAACAGCTCATGAAATGTGCAATACAATTTCAGTTGAATATGATGGAAAAAATGTGAAGGATCATATATATGATACAACCGAACATAATTTTGATAAATTAAAAATGGAAAATAAAAAATAATTACTCAAATGAATGAAAGAATCCCTAAGATCATGAACAATGTGATGCTATTGGAACACCAATTACTAAGCTTGAACAAGCATTGAATTTTCTAACAGTTTTACCACCTAAGTAGAGTGGAATATTAGGTTCCCTAAAACTATATATAGAGGTAATGAATTTGAAAATAAAATATCACATTGTAACCATTAAGATGTAAATAGATAAATGAGAGATGAATCTAGAGAATATAAAATATTCAAGAAGAAAATGATTCCTTGATGGTTTCCACTTATAAGGGTGATAAGAAGAGAAAAAATATACTAATCCCTTAAACATCTAAAGAAGATGATTCCCCAAGCTTTTCAGAATCATATGATGAACAATAAATGTTTTTTGAGAAGTTAAAAAGTTATATATCTGAAGAGGTGATTTCAGAAGACCCTTAAACAAGTATAAAAATAAAGGTGAAAACTCTAAAGAAGCAAGAAACTATGACTGTAAGAATCTAGATTATATTAAGACAGGATGTACACAATTTCAAGAGAATAAAAAGTACAAAAAAATATTTATTCATGAGTATTAGATTTAATAAAAAATCCAATAAATCTATGAAGGACATCTAGAGTTCTTATGAATATTATTGTGAGTGTATAACTTCATCATGAGAATCTGAATCTCTTAATTAAAAGTCTAACATATAATTTAAGGAACATTCAGATAATGTGAATTCTTATTATTCTTCTCAGCATGATCATGAATTAGGAAATTAATATTACTTATATAAATAATTAAATAAATAACATACCATGTTAGAAACTAAATATTAAATATTGAAAAAGAAAAAAATCTCCTGAGAATTCCTATACTAAAATTTTCAAATAAAAAAAGTACATAAACAGACAAATTTTATATTTTAATAACTACCTATAAAAATCTACATCATTATATAATAAATAGACTAATGTAATTTAGAACCTATAAATGGACATTCAAAACATTAAATATTCCACAATTGTTTTCACTTAAGGGGAATACTATCTAAATTAAATTTGTGGTAAAAATAATCTCATAAATGGAAAATTTTGAATATGAAATTAGGGTGGAAGGACGAAACTTTTCAAGAGATATTATGTGCCTAGTTCTAAAAAAACATTTCCAATGTTACCTGTTTTCATAGTGAAAATATAAGACATTATGCTAGGATTTGTAATATAAAAATCTGATATTTTTGGAATAAAAATTCTATTATAAAAGTATATGTTTCAAAAAAAATTCTAAGTGTTTTGGAAAACACAAATAAATTTAGATACCCAAATCTTTTATAGATTACATTGCTGGAACCTTGAGAATTATGTTAACAAAAAATCTTGTTGTTTGATTTTCCATTTCAGGGGAAACAATCACATAAAAAACAATAAAATAATGTTTCATAGATTGTGGCTGTTAAACTCACATGAGTAAATATTAATGAAAACATTACTCTCTATCCATGTTAGAGGGAGGTTATTTCACTTTTGGTGATAATGATAAATGAAAAATTGTTGGTATGGTTTCCACATGAAATAAACAATCTATTATGATCAATAGTTTTGTTTATCTTGAATCCTTATAGAACAACTAGATAAATATCAATAATATTTTTTATGATGGTTATTCAGTTGATTTTTCTAACAATTGATGTTTAGTTTTCAAATATAATTCTCTTAATTTTAAAGCACCAAGAATTGATAGTGTCTATATATTAGATCTTAATTATTTGTATATGAAAAATATATACTATTTGGATGATGAATTTATTGAGTCATGACATAGAATAGATTTTTTTGACACTATAATGTTCACTCCATGACTTTTTTATGGAAAGACATTTTATTTCTGACATTCTTAACCATAAATTTGACAAAAATAAACAATGTTATGTATGTGAAGTGGGAAAGAACACAATTCATCTTCTATACCAATTAAAAAGGTATCTAAATAAAGACCTCAAAAGCGTATCGATATGGATGTATTCAAAAAATACATAGACTATAAGTCATACATGTAAATAAATTTTCTATGTGTTGATTGATGAATATTTTCATGGGCTAACTTTTTATGTCATAAGACCGAATTGTGCCATATTTTTTTTATTTTCTGTAAAATTTATTAGAATTAAAAATGTTTCAAAATTGTGATTTTGGTAAGTGATTGCAGGGGATAATTTTATAATCATGAATTTATTTCATTTTTCTCAATAAAAGGTATTAAACATATTTTATTCTCTCAAGACACCTAAACAAAATTCTATTTTTGAAATGATGAAAATGAATTTTCACGATCTTTTTAGAACTATATTATGTGAATTTAACATGCCAAATAATTTTTTGGATGAATCTATTAACTTATAATTTTAGGTTATTATCAATGTTTTAATTAGGCCTATCCCAAAGAAAATACTCTATGAGTAATGGAAGAATAGATAAAGAATTGTAGAATACATTAAAGTGTTTGGATTAAAGGTTAAAATATTAAAAACAACAGATAATCTTGGTATGTTAAATTCAAATGTTGATTATGGTATTTTCATAGGTTATTCTACAACATAAAAATATTATAGGTTTTTTACCCAAAGGTTAATGAATGTTGAAGAATCAAATCATGTGGATTTTATTGAAAGTGTCCCTTTGATCAGAAAATGAATCAAACTAATGAGATGAGTGATTATCTCAAGGAAATGATACCTAAACCTATCATTAAAAAATCTAAGGATAATGATTTTGAAATTGGTTATCTTTAATAGAATCTTTTAATTATAGATTCTAGTGAACCAGAAAGGTAATATCCAAGATTACCTAGAAATATCAAGTTCCATCTTTTATAAAAAGTTATAGAAAGATTTGATGAAGGAGTTAGAAATAATAGAAATATAATAAAATAGAATACTTTTCAAGTTTGTATCTTAGATAGAACCTAAAAATATATAAAAATAATTAGATGATGAATGTTAGTTTTTAGATATTCAAGAAGAGTTGAATCATTTCAACAGGAAAAATGTTTGGAAATTAGTTGATAGACCCTAAGCCAAAACTGTTATTGGAAATAAATGGGTGTGTAGAAACAAACATGATGAGAATGGTGAAATCTATAGAAATAAATATCTATTAGTTTCAAAAGGTTATAATCAAGAAGAATTAATAGATTATAAAGAGGTATTTTCTCCTATAGATAGATTATAATCAATTATAATTAATCTAGCATATGAATCTTAATTGAATTTTAGATTATATCATATTGATATTAAATCATCATTTCCAAATGGATTTGCATTGGAGAAATTTTATGTTAAAAAAATCATGGTTTCAAATCCCATAACTTACAAAATTCTATTTTGAAACACACCAAAGATCTATATGGACTTAAACGAGAATCAATATAATGGTATGATAGATAAAGAACATTTATATTATCAAAAAAAATTAAAGAGGAATGGAAGACCCTATATAATTTTAGAAAACTTATTCCTCAGATATCTTGTTAGTACATATATATATGGATGATGTTATTTTTTGATCAAGACATAAAAATTTATTTAATTATTTTTTAAAACATATAAAAATGGAATTTGAAATGATCATGATGGGTGAGTTTAACAATTATCTAGGATGCCAAATTTTAAAAAAATGTTCTCTGAAATTTGTTAAACCGAGGAAAATACATAATTGATTTACGTAGGAAGTTTGGATTTGGAAAGTGTATGAATTATTAAAATCCTATGAGATCTAATGTTAAAATATATATTGATGAGACTAGATAAATAGTTAAAAACATGTTTTATAGATGAATAATTAGGGGTATATTAAAACATACTACAAGTAGAAAATACATAATATCTTCAGTATGCCTTTTTACAATATTTCATTCCAATAATTTCCATCCATCATTGATATATTTTATACCAATAAATGGTCCAAGTGAGAAATTGTTCAAGGAGTATTAAATTATTGTATCCCAAGGGAATTATATTTGACTAAACTAGCACACTCAGGTGGAAGAGACCCTATGATAGTAAAGAATGTGGATGGGTTGCCTAGAGAGTCTAGAGAAACAAGGAAATAAATAACCCTCTATACATCGCACCATTCATGGGAGTGATCCATGTGGATTTTGAAAAATACATATGCATATTTGGACAAAATAAATGATAGTCTAAGGGAAAGATATATCCTTCTGAATAGAAAAGGGAATAATATAGATGTTGATTTAAACCTCCTTTGGAAATAATCCATGAGAGTGGAATAAATCAAATCTCATGATCATGGGAAAAATATCTACAATTAAATAATCCATGTAACACCCCAAGCTTCCACGGTACGCCTCTCTTTATATAAAACAATACCGTGTTTTATACGCAACTTCGAGTTCTAACACACCACAACCAATCAAACTAGCTGTTATGAATAGTAATTCCCACTTTTTTAAATTTTATAGATTTTATCTTTCGAAATGGATGTCATTTTTGGATTTGGAATATCATAATTAGCTTAGGGTGAAATGTTGGTATTTTTTTGAAAACGCTCAATGTTTTATGAATAGTGAAAACACTGAGTTATAGTTTGAAACTCAATTTTTATTTAAATAATTAGTTATTTTATTTAAATTTATTTTAAGTCAAAATAGACACATAATACCTATAAAAGTTAAATATAATTCATTAGATTCAGTTTATAATAATTTTAGATATATGAAAATTTTATTGAACTTTTCACCGTCTTTTACCCATCTCCTAGGAGAATTTCCAAATTCACATAAAACATAATTTTACCACTTCTATGAGTGGAATTTAAAAAATATGAGAGACACCGTTAATATCAAGGAGTAAAATGTGGTTCAATAAGATAATAATAATTTTGGGCAAATAGTAACTTTTTACTTTTATTTACCACGATTAAAAGTAAATAGTGAAATTAAGGGTAAAAATGATATTATTATTACCCTAACACATGTCCTAATTCTATTGGATAAGTATAATTCGATCAAAAAACATTAGGAATAAAATATGAACCTCTTTGGACTACTTTTATTAGATTAGGACATTTATTATTATTTAATTCAAAGAAGAGTTAAAAGAGATAAAATAAATGTTAAATAACTAAAAAAATTTAATATAGGGTTATAAATAATATAATATAAATTATAAATATTAATTAGAAATCTAAAAACATTTCCTACATAATGATATTTTATTTAAAATTTTTATACATTAAATAATTTAATTTATTTATGACACAATGATGATGTAGTAATTACCTTATTAGTTAAATATTAAAATAATTGATATTAAAAATACCCAAATAAATATAATTCGAGACTTTTAATGAATTCCACGAATTTTATTGGTTCATATGACATGTTAGTATTGATTAAATGAATTTTTTTCTAATTAATAAAGTTATTAAGACTTTAACAAAAATCAATTATTAAATAGTGTCAAAATTGACCCAAAGGAGTTTTTAAAACAAATATTATATTATTAATTGATATAATATTCCTAAAAATATATGGTTCGGACAAAGGACATATATGATGATAGGTATGTAATTAAAGAACCACTTGGGGTTTTCTTGGTAGTTAATAGTATGATTATTAACGATAAAATATAAAAATACAAAGAGACATGGTAAATGTTAAACTATTTAACTAAGAGTTAAATCTAAAAGATAATGGTAAAATAGTGACCCAAACTTGTCTAAATCTTATTGGTTGAGTGGTTTGAGACCCATCCCCACCTTATACTTTAAATAATATAGTTTTGACCCATTATAAACTGAAAATTAATTTATTATAAAATAATACTTTAAGTTTTTTCCAAAAAGCCCCTCCTCCCATTTATAAAAGGACACCACTTATAAATAATTATTCATACCTTAAAATCCCTTTGGTTCATCAAACCACTGCAAAGATATTTTCTCAACTTACCCCACTTTAACCTAGGGGCCTTAGTTTGATCATAAATCCAACCTACGGATCCCTTTTGATCCAATAAAAAGGAAGAACCCGAAGAAGAGGTAATGTTTTCACCACCCTCTTTCATGTTTCTTTCTTCTTCCAATTCTTCATTATTTGTTATTTCTATTCTAAAATAATAACTCTTGTATCTTATATATATTTTGATGTTATTATAAATATAGTACAACCATATTTAGTATTCTATCAATCCCTTGGATGACACGTCACTATACGTGCGTACGTAGAGCTTACCGTCTCCACGTCGTGGTGTAATTGTCATTCAATACATTATTATTTGGATGGGTGTAATAATGATGTATAATTCATGTAAATAACAAATATAACATGATAATTATTCAGTATATATGATACACCATCCAATTATATATTATTTATAATATCAAAATAATGATATTGTCGCTCGTGCGTACGTACAGACTACCGTCACCACGAATGCGATGAGATTCATTCCCCATCGTATCCATTCAATAATAATTTCATTTGATGATTAAAAATAATGTTTAAGGACTTGGTATCATTATATATATGAATGAGATACAACCTATAGATAAAAAACATGACTTATGTAATGATAAATATATAAGGAAATGAGTAAGTGAACACCGGAAAGGATGATAATACTAAAATATTATTATTAATGCAATATTAAAAGATCATATATGATATCATATTTTTGTATATGATTATTGTATAATTTAATAACAATGACTTAACTACTATAAAGGATTTTAACTCACCCTCGACCAAGGATAAGTACAAGGTACAGGTTAATTTCACAATCCCATAATTATCCGAGGTTGTTTATACGTAATTATGTACTGGGACCTCTTTATCATCCACATCCATGTTTCTTAAAAATGTATTTCAAATAATTCTTACTATTTTATGGAATATGGGTTAAAGTCATTTATACCCTTGTTAACTTTTTATAAGATATTTATAAAGAAATATTTCCGCTGTTATAAAATCGTCGAAGCTTCCCTTACAAGCTTAAAAGAATATTTTCAAAGTAAATGTTTTATTTTATAATTATGGGACTTTTTAATTATTTCAAAAAAGTAGATATTTCTCTCAAATATTTTTGATTACATTTATTTCAACATCCTTTGATGGATTTTAAGCTTAATTGAAGTTGATTTATTATGATACAAAACATCCATATTGTATTGAAGGTTTTGTGATATGTTTGACTGTGGTTGTGTTATTTTCATACCATTCATGGTTTATGAAGAATGTATTGACATTTTATATGCTAGTTTTTATACGAATGTTTATGTTATGTTTAAACCTATTCATATGAAAAATGCAATAGACTTAATAAGTGATGGGTGGAGCCCGCTATAGCTCCTCGATGCATCGGTAGGTGTCATGAGACAAACTACTGTCTGTAAAATTCCTTGAAAAAATATTATTTGTAGTATTGTAACAAGGCCTTAAATATGTGGTTATGAAAGTTTGGAATTATGCATTCCATTATTATGAAAGTTTCTATGGATATTGCACGTGATTATTTGACTAGTAGAATATCCATGTGAGTAAGTAAATGGAATTATTTTGATTTATATTTCCCATACTATGATGCAGTTTATGCTTAAAAGGCTTTTTATTAGTTCTATAAATTTCATCAAATGTTTATTCTTATTTATGAAAGTTTCTGATATACTGTTATCCTTTCTGAGAATCTGATCTCACCCCTTTCTATGTTTTATTTTTTCCAGGATATGAAGAAATATTTTATGACTAACCTGCATGGATAGTCTGAAGGAGATATGAGTGTGGACTATGGAGACTATGTTATTTTAGTTTTTCACTTTATGATGTAATTTAACATTTATGAATTCATCTAGTGTTTCCAGGGCTACTAAAATAATTGATCTTTCAAGACTTGATATTTTGTGATCATGCCAATGTTATGTAATAATGCACCAACTCTGGGTAACTGTGGTCGGGATGTTAGAGTTGGTATCAGAGGAAGTTAAGTACAATCCTTGGAAGATATATTTAGATAAACTCTTATTAGAGAAAATATCCCTAAGATATGCTTTGAATATTAGTATAGAAGAACCTCCTAGAATTTTGGTATTGTAGTGATTTTGTGAGTTTTCAGAGCATTACATCCCTGTCTGGATACGATCAGGTAGAGGTGGATATGGTACACATGTACCTAGGGGTAAAACCCGAAAACACCACTTTGAGCTAGACTCGAACGAGAACTGGTGCACGACAACAGGCCTTGCTGTACTCTTGGTTACGACACTCCCAGGGGATATGCTTAAGATAATTCAAATTTTATTTAAAAACCATTATGAAGGGTTTATGAGTATATACATCATCAAATAAAACATTATTATGATTATGGATTATATCCTTAAACTGTCCAATTTATGTTAAGTGTTTTACGAGTATGTAAATGCATTTTGATTCATAAACTAATAAAGTTTATGCCGTTGTTTAGAAATGATGCCTAGTGGAATGAATGGAAACTATATTAACGAACAGACTCTATGTAGGGATTTCCCTCCTGCTCAAGATAATTATAGTGGAGATGGTAATAAAACTGGTGCTGATCAGCTTATCAGTATACTGGGACAACTCACTCAGTTTATGAATAATTACCTTACCCGTATGGAGCACCCTGATCCCCAACGTGGAGGATCAATGTTAGATTGCTTCATGAGGAAACAACCACCAATATTAAATAGGATTACAAATCCATTGGTAGATGGGAAATGGATAAATTCCTTAGAGAAAATATTCCACGCCTTGGGGAGTAGCGAAAGGGAAAAAGTTTTCATGGTCGTTTACTGCCTCACTGGAGATACCGATCAATGGTGGTCATTGATTCAAAACATGAAGGAAGATGATGAAGTAAAAAATTTGTAATGGGGGGAGTTTAAATATATTTTCTTAGAAAAATACTTTCCTCATGACCATCGAGCAGATATGGAAAAGCAATTTCTCAGCCTTAGGCATTAGGAGGATGATAATGTCGTAAATTATGAAGCAAAATTTACAAGGTTAGCGAGGCATGAAACAGATTATATACGTAACCTCAGGATTAATATTGATCGTTTCATTGATGGGTTAAAACCATTTCTCCGTAAATCATTATTCTCACAATCCTTCTCTTCATATGAAGACGTTGTTTCATGTGCTATAAATATAGAAAAGGAATTCTCTAAATCTTATGACAATAAATTAAAGCATGAGAAGAAGAGAAAGGTGGGGCAAGAGATATATAAATGGAAAAAGGGAAAGAAGGATTTTATATTATGTGGTAATTGTGGGAAGAAACACCCCGGTACTTGCCTAAAATGAATGAACGTTTGTTACAAATGAGGAGTAAAAGGTCACCAGGATCGTGATTTCAAGGGAAAGAAAGAGGCTCTTAATGTTGATTGCTACAACTGTAGAGAAACAGGGAATCATGCAAATAAATTCCCTAAGATCCAAAAAAAATATCTCAAAAATGTCCAATGGATCAAGGCCAATTTTATACTATTACTACAGTTGAAGTTGAATAATTAATGTATTTGTGTTTTTGGACTCAAGGATTATATTCTGTTTATAAGAATACTGTGATATATATAATGATTGTATTGCAGTACTTTTTGTTTTCATTAAGGTTTTAATATGACTAAGGTAATAACATTTTCAGTACGTGACAATAAGATAAAATTTACTTTATCTAGGGAATCTGATGTGACAATTAATTTTGGAATTTAGATACCTTTTACAGAGAGTATGGAAAGAGGTGATTTTGATAACTATAATGTTTCGAGTGGATTAATTTGAACTTTGGATAGTATTTTCTAAGGTTAAAACAATTTTGATGATTAATTTTGGGAATAGGGAAAGGACAACCGGTAGGTCGGGGAATGACCTGTCGCGTCAGGCAAAGATGCAGGAATATGACCCACAACCATATTGTGACATGCCATTATTTAATACCACTAGTCTATAGGAAGTCCCTGGTTATTTAAAAATATTTTTCTTCATTTTAATGGTATGTGTTAACATTTGGAACTTTATACAATTATGATAAATATAATATTTTTGAGTTCTATTATCTTATAGAGCGAAAGATCAGTTTGTGGTAGAAATTAGTTGAAGGATAAAACTCTTCTTGTCAAGTATATATATATATATATATATATATCTCTTATTATATGAATAAATTAATTCTTAAACTTTAGGGAAGGGATATTAAAACCAAAAATGTGTTATCCTAAAGTTTTGTTGAACTGATGATATTTTAAATCAGCATAGATTGATGGAATTGAGGCCCTCAATTTTACACTTGTTTTTGATTGATGGCCTCAATCACTCCATATAAATATTTACATTTTTCCTCTAATTTCATGTCTATAATTTCCACCAATGTTCTCCTATTCAAAACCCTAATTTGGTGGTGACAATCTCATTTCCCTTTCCCTCTTATTAATACTTAATTTTATTAACCCTATTTCCGATATGGGTTTTCCATAAAGGTATTTTCTATTTTAAACCTTTTATTTTCAAAAAAACAATTTCTAATTATGAGGAAACAATTTATTGAAGGAGGGGAGAACGTAACACCCCAATCATCCATGGTATGCCTCTCTTTGAATAAAACAGTAGCGTTTGTTGGACGCAACTTCGAGTTCTAACACACCACAACCAATCAAACTAGTAGTTATGAATAGTAATACAAGATTTTTGAAATTTTATATATTTTATATTTCAAAATGGACTTCATTTCTAGATTCCTAATATCGAAATTATCCTATGGTGAAATTTTGGTATTTTTATGAAAACATTGAATTTTTGATGAATAGTGAAAAACACAGAGTTATAGATTAAAACGGAATTTTAATTTAAATGATTACTCATTTTATTTAAATTTATTTTGGGTAGAAATAGACTCATAATACCTATATAAGTTCAATTTAATTCATTGGAGCTGGTTTATAATAAATTTATATATATAAAAATTTTATTGAACTTTTAACCGTCTTTTACCCATATCCTTGGAGAATTTTCAAATTCACATAAAATTTTATTTTACTGCTTCTGTGAGTGGAATTTCGAAAATATGAGAGATAAAGTTAATATAAAGGAGTAAAATGTGGTTCAATAAGATAAAAATAATATTTGGTGAATAATAACTTTTTACTTTTATTTACCACAGATTAAAGTAAATTTGGTAATTAAGGGAAAAATGATATTATTATTACCCTAAAACATGTCTTAATTATATTGGATAAGTATAATTCGACCAAAAACAACCTTATTAATAAAATATGATCCTTTTTGGTCCACTTGGATTAGATTAGGACCTTTATTATTATTTAATTTAGAGAAGAGTTAAAAGAGATAAAATCAAAGTTAAATAACTGAAACATTTTTAATATAGGGTTATACATAACATAAATTCAATTATAAATATTCATTAGAAAGATAGAATGATTTTATACATAATTATAGTTTATTTATAATTTTTTGACATTAAATAATTTAATTTATTAATGACACAATGATGATGCAATAATTACCTTATTAGTGAAATATTAAAATAATTGATATTATAAATACCCAAATAAATATAATTTGAGACATTTAACAGAATCCATGAATTTTAATGGTTAATATGAAATGTTAGTATTTATTAAATGAATTTGGTTCTAATTAATAAATTTATTAAGACATTAACAAAAATCAATTATTTAATAGTGTCAAAATTGACAAAAAGGAGTTTTTAAAACAAATATTATATTATTAATTTATATAATATTACTAAAACAATTAGTTTCGGCCAAAGGTCATATATGATGATATTTATGTCATTAATGAACCACTTGGGGTTCTATTGGAAGTTTATAGTAAGTTTATTACCATATAATATAAATATACAACGAGACTTGGTAAAAGTTAAACTATTTAACTAAGAGTTAAATCTAAAAGATTAGGGAAAAATAGTGACCCAAACTTGTCTAAACCCTGTTGGTTGAGTTTTTTCGACCCATACCCACCTTAGACATTAAAAAATCTAGTTTGGAGCCATTATAAACCGAATATGAATTTATTATAAAATAATACTTTTAGTTTTTCCTAAAATACCCTCCTCCCCCTTATAAAACGACACCACTTATAACCAATTATTCATACCTTCAAAGCCTTTTGGTTCGGCAAACCCTACCCTAATATTCTCCCAACTTCCCTCACTTTAAACTAGATTCCATAGTTTGATCAGAAATCCAACTTAAGGATCCCGTTTGATCAAATGAAAAGGAAGAACCTGAAGAAGAGGTAACGTTTTCACCCTCCTCTTTTAAGTTCCATTCTTCTTCAATTTCGTCTTTCTTTGTTATTTCCATTCTAAATTAATAACTCCAATATCTTCTATATGTTGTTATGTTATTATAAATATGGTACAACCATATTCAGTATTCTATCCATCCCTTGGATGACATGTCACCAGACGTGCATACGTACGGCTTACCGTCTCCACATCGTGGTGTAATTATTATTCAATACATTAGTATATGGATGGTTATAATAATGATGTATAATTCATGTAAATAATTAATTTAACATGATAATTATTCTTTATATATTATACACCATCCAATTATATATTATTTTAATATCAAATTAATGATATTGTCGCTCGTGCGTACGTACGGACTACCGTCTCTACGAACACGATGAGATTCATTCCCCATTGTATCCATTCAAGACTAATTTAATTTGAGGATTAAAAATAATGTTTAAGGACTTGGTATCATTCTGGATATGAATAAGATACAACCTAGGGATAAAAAACATGACTTGTGTAACAAAACATATAAAAGGAAACGATTAAGTGAGCACCCGAAACGACGATAATACTAAAATATTATTATTAATGAAATATTAAAAGATCATATATGATATCATATTTATTTATATTATTCCTATATAATTTAATAACAATGATTTAACTATTATACAAGAGGTTAAACTACCCTCATCCAAGGAAATTTACAAGGTAAGGGTTAATTTCACAATCTATTTATTATCCGAGGTTGTTTATACTTAAATATCTACTAGGACCTCTTTATCATCCACATCCATGTTTCTTAAAAATTAATTTTAAATCATTCTTACTATTTTATGGACTATGGGTTAAAGTACTCTATAACCTTGTTTAATTTTTATAAGATTTTTATAAAGGAATATTTCCATCATTTTCCAAACAAGGTCCTTTTTAACCTTTTCGACAAAATTAAGGCAAGAATGTCTTTTTAACATATACGGCTAGTGCGGCTATTTTCTGCCATTATAAAATCGTCGATGCTTCCCTTACAAGATTATAATAATATATTCAGTGTAAATTTTTTATTTTATAATTATGTTACTTTTAAATGATGTCAAAAAAAGAGATATTTCTCTAAAAAAGTTTTGATTTTATTTATGTCAGTATCCTTTGATGGATTTTAAGCTTATTTGAAGTTGATTTATTATGATACAAAACATCCATATTGGATTGAAGGTTTTTTGATATGTTTGACTGTGGATGTATTACTTTTATACCATTCATGGTTTATGGAGAAAGTATAGACATTTCTTATTCTAGTTTTAATACGAATGTTTATGTTATGTTTTAACCTACTCATATGAGGAATGCATTGGACTTAATAAGTGACGGGTGAAGCCCGCTATTACTCATCGATGCATCGGTAGGTATCATGAGACAAACTAGTGTCTTAGCACAAGGCCTAAACAAAATATTATCTATATTCTTGGTATAAGGTCTTGGCTATATGGTTATGATAGTCTGGAATTATGCATTCCATCGTTATGAAAGTGGTTATTGATATTACAAGTGATTATTTGACTAGTAGATTATCCATGTGAATAAGTAAATGGAATTATTTAATTTTATTTTTTTAATATTATGCTGAAGTTAAATTTTAAAAGGCTTTTGTTTTAGTTATAAATTTCCGTAAATGTTTATGATTATTTATGAAAGTTTTCGCAATATTTTTATCCTTAACGAGCATCTGAGCTCACCCCTTTCTATGTTTTATTTTTCCAGGATGTGAAGAAACATTTTATAATGGACCTAAAAGGATAGACTGAAGGAGATATGAGTGTGGACTATAGAGACTATGTTATTGTAGTTTTTCACTTTATGATTTAATGTAACATTTATGAATGTATCTAGTGCTTCCAAGGCTACTAAACAAATCGGTCATTCGAGACTTGATCTTTTGTGATCATGACAATGTTATGTAATAATGTACCGACTCTGGGTAACTGGGGTCAGGGTGTTAATATCCACCTGGACAAAGAAATTACTATAATAAAATAAAGAAGAGCCATACCTATCCATAATAGATCCTCTCACCACACATGTATCTATTAGAAAAAGAACCATTAACATTAAATTAGAGACCCCAACCCGAAGGTATCTAGTAAACCCATTTACCTTTCTGAGATGATCAAATAGAAATAGATACTAAAACATTACTGACCATGAACAAACAAGATGATTGGTAGAGATTTGACTGATTGAGGAGGGGTATCAACTCAGCCACCAGATATTTATCATGGACAATCACAACCAGAATAGTGTAGGGGAGTCCCTCATGCCTAAATATGTTATATGTATTCCAGTTACTCTATCATACGTCTTTAAAAAAATAACATCCTCACATTAAACCCATAATTATTTCATTCTAATCCATGAAACTATTATTGTAGATTAACATCACAAAAATCTCTTTCATCTTATATGACACTGAAATAACATAGGCTATAGAAGACTGAGGCCATCTACATGCGTTTTAATTTTTTTGGAAGCCAAATACTCCTTCGAATTTTTGATCTACTTTCATATAGAAATGAAGATGATACCCTTATTCCACACCCCCTCATCAATGGGAAGACCATGATATCAAATATTAAAAAAAATTAAGTTATATTTAATTAGAATATCATGGAACCAAAAAGTACTCCCCGAAGAATCATGATCAAAACCTATATTAAAAACACTTCGGTTGTTTGGATTTAAAAGTGTGTTAATGTATGGTAAATTAATTTTCTCTCTTTTAAATTATTATTTTGATAAAATAAATTATAAATTTGTGTTTATTAAATTTTAAAATATATTTTATTTGGAAAATTGGGAATCAAGTCACCGCTGAAATGAGTCACCATTGTAATGAGTCACTATTGAAATGATTCATCCTTGAAAGGAGTCACCATTGAAACGAGTCACCATTGACATGAGTCACCATTTAAATGAGTCAGCATTGAAATGAGCCACCTTTTAAATGAGTCAGAGTTAAAATTATTCACCATTGAAACAAGTCACCATTGGATGAGTCACTATTGCTGGCCACTGTTGGATTCATACAATGGTAGGTTAGTATGTCACCGTTTGACTTACAATGGTGAGTAAATTTTTTATTGTTTAAGATGTTTCCTTTTTTTCATAAATAATCATGATGTTGTTAGTTTTTTAAAACTAAATTTATTTTTTAGGAAACTCACAATTGTATCTCAAATGAGTCACAATTGGCTTTATGCAATGGTATGTCAAATGAGTCATCATTAGTCATCCACCAGTAGATAAATTTACATAGATAAATTTTATTCTTCTATATTTATTTTTCATAAATTTTATTATTTGGATGTTATAATTATGAATTTATTATTTAATGATTGAAATAATTATTTTAATGAGTTAAAATTGTTTCATAAGTCCTTATATAGGATGATTAATATTTCATATGCTGCTCTATTTCAATTCATTTTGGATTAATGCATGAAATAGATAATTAAATTAATTAATTAGTTTATTTTTATTCTAAATTAATTACAAGTGTGCTACTAGATATATAACAACCCTGCTCTTTATTACACACTTAAAAGTCATTTATTATATAAAATAATCACCAGATACAACATAGATGATCAAGAGGTATAGTGTCTTTGGGGCATATAAACATTAAATAACATCTTAGAACATAATTCACATAACATCTTTATTAAAAACATCTTTTACATGACGAATACATTCCCTCGTACTTAGCATTTCATGAGAATACCTGAGGACATGCATAAGAAAAGGGTGAGCTATACTTCTATGTAAGGGAATAAAAATGGAATAACGTGTGGAATAAAATACATGTTAGATAATTGGAATATCAATGGAGCACAAGATAAATAGAAACATTAGTTCATGATAAAACATGACAATCATAACATGGAAATCTGGAAATAACACTTCACATGGAATTAGCATGAGCCAAGGCTCATTGCACATGGAGAATGAGTAAACCCTCGTCGCACATGATGCACGAGTAAAACATCATTTCACTCGAATTAACATGATTCAACACTCATTTCACATTACATATCACGATACGATACTTTACCCAATGTATTGGACTGCTATCAGGGCACACCCTTCTTAAACATTTCATTTCCTGCATAATTGTTCCACATGGATCATACAACAATGAATAAATGATCATATTTTATTCCATGATAAAGGGATGTAGAATACATATGTGAATCTTTATAATCAAAAAGTAAATGTGTATAAAGGTGAATACCCTTAATAGAGAAATGGGCATGGAATTCACAACACAATGACATTGGCTTGGAAAATCGTAGTGCAATTTCGGCAGCATAAAGACGTGAAATATGAACTCATAAAAAATTGTTGATGTGAGATAATGGGGTGTATCATCATATTTACATGAAATTTAATGTAAGGGGATCATATAGATACATGTCCCATAAATTAAATGGATGTGAGATGCATAATACAAAATAATTACTTAGATGTAAAAGAAGAGGGATAAATCCCTCACTGAATTTTTGCATGGTAACGAGTGTACATGGGAGACATTAATGAAAGATAAAGGGGTATCCCATCATCTGAAAATAAATAGAAAAGTATTGGGGAGGTGTAAAATGATACCCCATCATTTTTAATTGAGAACAAAAGGGCATAACAACTTAAAGAAAAATGGACAAAAATGAGAAATGAAGAATTCCATTACTTGGAAGTGTGATCCCAAAAGGGTTGGGAGAGGCTTGAGAGTGTCTTTTTGGGAGCATGGTGCCCCTTGGGAGGGTTCTAGAGAGGGAAGGGAAGTGTTTGGTCAAAATACAAAGGCTTTGAGTGAAGAGGAAGTGAGATCCTTGGTGTTATCATATAGGAAAGGAGAGGGGATTCTTTATTATTTAGATTTGGGACACCTCACATTAAACTAATCAAAACCACAAACCACCCAAGGGTTTTTTCAAATGCTTTTTTCCAAAGGTGAGTGGGAAAAAATATTTTATATGGACAATGGACGAACATCTAAAAGTAATAGGGTTGCTTATGTGGAGGTGAGTCACACTCTCAAGGAAAACAATTTGAAATTAAAAAATGTTTTATAATCCATAAAGGGTCCACTAAAGCTTTTTAAATTAAATCAAAAAAATATAAAATTATATTATTTTAATGTTATAATTATATTGGAATAAAATAATTCTTAAAGTATTTTATTACATCACTATTTGGTCATTATGATGTCATAAATAACATTATATATTTAAACAATATTTAAATTTTACCCCAAAAATTTGACTGTCTCAAAAAATTATGGAAAATTCACCATTGTATAATTTCGACATCCTAATGAAAAAAATAATATTCATTTTATCTAAATAATATTCTAAACATGTGAATATATACTTTTAAAATTAAAAATGACATTTATCAAAAATTTAGGGGTTTTCACAAAAACAGCTTTCAAACCGTAATAAAAATTACAATTGCATTCATAAAATTATATGATCATTTATATTAAATAAAAAGTAATATAATAAAAATGAAAAAACATTATTAAAATATTATTTAATTCAGAGATCCATTAATTCATCAAAATATATTTTTTAGTGGAATATTAACTAAAAATACTATTTATGCTTTAAAAACTATTTACAAAGTCACAATAATAAAAGTAATGCACATTATTTATACAAAAATAATGTACATAGTCATAGTTCTAGGGTATTTTTAAATAACCCCTTGAAACACCTTCATAAAACCGAAGAGTAAGGTGTGCGATGGTGATAGACTCTTGGGGTGGCTCGGATAACATTTCTTGAGTGGTAATCTCTATTAACATCCACTTCTCCCGTAGTCAGTTCAGCTGAAGTTTAACATGTTCATTCTCAGCTTGGGCTTGGTCAAGATTGAAGCCCAATTAAAACACACCCTTTCCCAGATATGAAAAATGGGATTTGTATAGGGAAAGTTTATTGGATGAGGTCTTCACTTATTTTGTTTGAGTAAATTGGATTTGTTGAAGCCCTATATTTATACTACTTATAATAATCTACATCATTATAAACTAAATAGACTAATGTAATTCAGAACCTATAAATGGACTTTCAAAACATTAAATATTCCACACTTTTTTCACTTAAGGGTAATACTATCTAAATTAAATTTTTGGTAAAAATAATCTCATAAAAGGAAAATTTCTAAAATGAAATTAGGGTGAAAGGACCAAACTTTTCAAGAGATATTATGTGCCTAGTTCTAAATTTTTTTTCCAATGTTACCTATTTTCATAGTGAAAATATAAGATATTATGCTAGGATTTGTAATATTAAAATCTTAAATTTTTGGAATAAAAATTCTTTTTAAAATATATATTTTTCAAAAATTGTTTCTAAGTGTTTTGGAAAACACAAATAAATCTAGAAACCCAAATGTTTTATAGATAACATTGCTGGAACAATGAGAATTCTTGTAACAAAAAATCTTATTGTTTGATTTTCCATTTCAGGGAAAAAAATAAAATGAACAAAAATAAAATAATGTTTCATGGATAGTGGTTGTTAAACTCACATTAGTGGAGATTTATCAAAACTTTACTCTCTATCCAAGTTAGATGGAGGGTATTTCACTTTTGGTGACAATGATAAATGAAAAATCGTTGGTATGGTTTCAACAGGAAATAAACAATCTATTATGATCAATAGTTTTTTTATCTTGAAGTCTTATAGAACAACTAGATAAATATCTATCAACTTTTTCATGATGGTTATTCATCTGATTTTTCAAACAATTAATGTTTAGTTTTCAAATATAAGTCTCTTAATTTTAATGCACCAAGAATAGATAATGTCAATATATTAGATCTTAATTATTTTTATATGAAAAATATAAATTGTTTAGATGATGAATATTTTGAGTCATGACTTAGAATAGATGTTTTTGACACTATAATGTTCACTCCCTGACTTTTTTTATAGAAATAAATTTTATTTCTAACTTTCCTAACCATAAATTGGACAAAAATAAACAATGTTATGTATGTGTAGTGGGAAAGAAACACAATTCATCTTCTAATCCAATTAAAGAGGTATCTAAATAAAGACCTCAAGAGATTATCCATATGATTGTATTCAAAAAATACATGGATTATAAGTCATATATGTCAATCAATTTTCTATCTGTTGATTGATGAATATTTTCATAGGACAACTTTTTATGTCATACGACCGAATCTTGCCATATTTTTGTTATTTTATGTAAACTTCATTAGAATTAAAAATGTTTCTAAATTGTGATTTTGGGAAGTGATTGTAGGGGATAATTTTAGAATCATGAATTTAATTCATTTTTTTCAATACAAGGTATTAAACATATTTTATGCTCTAAAGACACCTAAACAAAATTATATTTTTGAAAGGAGGAATATGAATTTTCATGATGTTTTTAGAACAACATTATGTGAATTTAACATGCCAACTCATTTTTTGGATGAATCTATTAAATTATAATTTTAGGTTATTATCAATGATTTAATTAGGCCAATCCCAAAGAAAACACTCTATGAGTAATAGAATAATAGAAAATAATTGTAGAATACATTAAAGTATTTGGATTAAAGGTAAAAATCGTAAAAATTATGGATAATCTTGGTATGTTTAATTCAAATGTTGATTATGGTATTTTCATAGGTTATTCTATAACATAAAAAAATTATAGGTTTTTTAACCAATGGTTAAAGAGTGTTGAAGAATCAAATCATGTGGATTTTATTGAAATTGGTCCCTTTGATCAGAAAATGAATCAAACCAATGAGATGAGTGATTATCTCAAGGAAATGATACCTAAACCTATCATTAAAAAAACTAAGGATAATTATTTTGAAATTGGTTATCTTTAATAGAATAATGTAATTATTGATTCTAGTGAACAAGAAAGAGAACAACCTAGATTACCTAGAAATATCAAGGACCATCTTTTATAAAAAGTTATATAAAGATTTGATGAAGGAGTTAAAAATATTAGAAATATATGAAAATAGAAGACTTTTCAAGATTTATATCTTAGATATAACCTAAAAATATATAAAAATCATTAGATGATGAATGTTAGTTTTTAGATATTCAAGAAGAGTTGAATCATTTAAATAGGAAAAATGTTCAGAAATTAGTTAACAGACCCTATGAAAGTCAAGTTATTGGAAATAAATGGGTGTGTAGAAACAAGCATGATGAGCATGGTGAATTCTATAGAAATAAATATCTATTAGTTTAAAAAGTTTATAATCAGGAAGAATTAATAGATTATAAAGTGGTATTTTCTTCTATAGATAGATTATAATCAATTATAATTAATATAGCATATAAATCTTAATTGAATTTTAGATTATATCATATGGATATTAAATCATCATTTCCAAATGGATTTGCAGCGGAGAAAGTTTATGTTAAAAAATATTGGTTTCAAAGCCCCTAACTTACGAAATTATATTTTGAAACACACCAAAGATCTATATAGACTTAAAAAATAATCAATAGAATGGTATGATATATAATAATCATTTATATTATAAATTTTTTTTAAAGAGGAATGGAAGACCCTATATTATTTAAGAAAAATTTATCCTTAGATATCTTGTTAGTACATATATATATATTGATGATGTTATTTTTTGATCAAGATATAAAATTTTATGTAATTAATTTTCAAAACATATAAAAATGCAATTTGAAATTATCATGATGGGTGAGTTTAACAATTATCTAGGATGCCAAATTTACAAAAATGTTCTCTGAAATGTGTTAAACCAAGGAAAACACATAATTCATTTACTTAAGATGTTTGGATTTGAAAAGGGTATGAATTACTAAAATCCTATGAGATCTAATGTTAAAATAGATATTGATGAGACCAGATAAATAATTAAAAACATGTTTTATAGACGAATAATTAGGGGTAAATTAAAACATATTACAAGTAGAAAATACAAAATATCTTCAGTTTTCCTTTTTATAATATTTCATTCCAATCATTTCCATCCATCATTGATATATTTTATACCAATAAATGGTCAAAGGGAAAAATTGTTCAAGGAGGATTAAATTATTGTATCCCAAGGGAATTATATTTGACTAAACTAGCACACTCAGGTGGAAGGGATCCTATGAAAGTAAATAATGTGGATGGGTTTCCTAGAGATACTGGAGAAACAAGGAAACAAATAAACCTCTATACCTCCCACCATGCATGAGGGAGATCCATGTGTCTTTTGAAAAATACATATACATATTTGGACAACATAAATGATAGTCTAAGGGAAAGATATATCCTTCTGAATAGAAAAGGGAATAATATAGAAGTTGATTTAAACCTCCTATGGACATAATCCATGAGAGTGGAATAAATCAAATCTTGTGATCATTGGAAAAATATCTGTAATGAAATAATACATGTAACACCATGGTACACCTCTCTTTGAATAAAATAGTACCGTGTGTTTTACGCAACTTCAACTTCTAACACACCACAACCAATCAAACTAGCCGTTATGAATAGTAATACCCGCTTTTTAAAATTTTATACATTTTATATTTCAAAATGGACTTCATTTTTGGATTTGGAATAGAAATATTAGCATAGGGTAAAATTTTGGTATTTTTCTGAAAACATTCAATTTTTGATGAATAGTGAAAACACTAAGTTATAGTTTAAAACCGAATATTTATTTAAATAATTAGTTATTTTAATTAAATTTATTTTAGGTCATAATAGAAACATAATACCTATATAAGTTCATTGTAATTCATTGGAGTTGGTTTATAATAATTTTAGATTTATAAAACTTTTATTGAACTTTTCATCGTCTTTTACC
Organism: Viscum album; assembly: GCA_963277665.1. NCBI lineage: Eukaryota > Viridiplantae > Streptophyta > Magnoliopsida > Santalales > Viscaceae > Viscum > Viscum album. The sequence continues at coordinate 1,220,847,604 of OY728155.1, read as the reverse complement.
CATCTCCTAGGTGAATTTCCAAATTCACATAAAACATAATTTTACCACTTATGTGAGTGGAATTTCGAAAATATGAGAGACACAATTTATATCAAGGAGTAAAATGTGGTTTAATAAGATAAATTTTTTTTTTGGTGAATAGCAATTTTTTACTTTTATTTACCACGGTTAAAAGTAAATAGGGTAATTAAGGGTAAAAATGATATTATTATTACCCTAACACATATCCTAATTCTATTGGATAAGCATAATTCGACCAAAAACAACCTTTGGAATAAAATATGAACCTATTTGGACCACTTGGATTAGATTAGGACATTTATTATTATTTAATTCAAAGAAGAGTTATAAGAGATAAAATAAAAGTTAAATAACTAAAAAAAATTTAATATAGGGTTATACATAATATAAATTCAATTATAAATATTCATTAGAAATATAAAAATATTTCCTACATAATGATATTTTATTTAAAAATTTTAGACCTTAAATAATTTAATTTATTTATGACACAATGATAATGAAGTAATTACCTTATTCGTTAAATATTAAAATAATTGATATTATAAATACCCAAATAAATATAATTTGAGACTTTTAATGAATTAAAAGAATTTTATTGGTTAATGTGACATGTTAGGACTGATTAAATGAATTTTTATTGAATTAAGAATGTTATTAAGACTTTAACAAAAATGAATTATTAAATAGTTTCAAAATTGATATAAAGGAGTTTTTAAAACAAATATTATATTATTAATTGATATAATATTCCTAAAAATCTATTTTTAGAAAAAAAGACTTATATGATTATAGTTATGTCATTAATGAACCACTTGGGGTTTTCTTGGCAGTTTATATTATGTTCATTTACCATATGATATAAAAATACAAAGAGACATGGTAAATGTTAAACTATTTAACTAAGAATTAAATGTAAATGATAAGGGTAAAATAGTGACACAAAATTGTATAAACATTATTGGTTGAGGGGTTTTTGACCCATCCCCACCTTATACTTTAAATAATCCAGTTTGGAGCCATTATAAACCGAAACTGAATTTACTATAAAATAACACTTTAAGTTTTTCTTAAAAAGCACCTCCTCCCCCTTATAAAAGGACACCACTTCTATCCAATTATTTCTACCTTATAAGCCTTTTGGTTCGGAAAAACCCAGCCTAAATATTGTCTCAACTTACCCCACTTCATCCTAGAGGCCTTAGTTTTATCATAAATCCATGCTATGGATTCCTTTTAATCAAATCAAAAGGAAGAACCCGAAGAAGAGGTAATGTTTTCACCACCCTCTTTCAAGTTTCTTTCTTCATCCAATTCTTAATTATTTGTTATTTACATTATAAAATAATAAATCAAGTATCTTATATATACTGTGATGTTATTATAAATATGTTACAACCATATTCAGTATTCTATCCATCCATTGGATGACATGTCACTATACGTGCCTACGTACGGTTTACCGTCTCCACGTCGTGGTGTAATTGTTATTCAATAAATTATTATTTGGATGGGTATAATAATGATGTATAATTCATGTAAATAATAAATATAACATGATAATTATTCTGTAAATATTATACACCATCCAATTATATATTATTTTAATTACAAAAGAATGATATTGTCGCTCGTGCATATGTACGGACTACCGTCTCCACGAACACGATGAGATTCATTCCTCATCGTATCCATTTAAGAATAATTTCATTTTATGATTAAAAATAATGTTTAAGGACTTGGTATCATTATGGATATGAATAAGATACAACCTATGGATAAAAAACAAGACTTATGTAATGAAACATATAAAAGGAAACGAGTAAGTGAGCACCTGAAACGATGATAATACTAAAATATTATTGTTAAAGCAATATTAAAAGATCATATATGATATCATATTTATGTATATGATTATTGTATAATTTAAAAACAATGATTTGAATACTATAAATGAGGTTATCCTACCCTCGACCAAGGAAAAGTACAATGTACAGGTTAATTTCACAATCTCATTATTATCCGAGGTTGTTTATATGTAATTATCTATTAAGACCTCTTTATCATCCACATCCATGTTTCTTAAAAATGTATTTCAAATAATTCTTACTATTTTATGGACTATGGGTTAATGTCATTTTTACCATTGTTAACTTTTTATAAGATGTTTATAAAGGAATATTTCCGTCATTTTCCAAACAAGGGTATTTTTAACCTTTTCGACAAAATTAAGGTAAGATTGTCTTTTTAACTTATATGGCAGGTGCGACTATTTTCCGCCATTATAAAATCGTATAAGCTTCCCTTACACTCTTATAAAAATATTTTCAATGTAAATGTTTTATTTTATAATTACGTGACATTTAAATGATTTCAAAAAAGGAGATATTTCTCTCAAATAGTTTTGATTTCATTTATGTCAACATCTTTTGATAGATTTTAAGCTTATTTGAAGTTGATTTATTATGATACAAAACTTCCATAATGTATTGAATGTTTTGTGATCTGTTTGACTATAGATGTGTTATTTTCATACCATTCATGGGTTATAGAGAAAGTATGGACATTTCGTATGCTTGTTTTAATACGAGTGTTTATGTTATATTTAAACCTATTCATATGAGGAATGAATTGGAATTAATAATTGACGGGTGTAGCCCGCTATAGCTCCTCTATGCATCGGTAGGTGTCATGAAGAAAACTACTGTCTTGGAACATGGCCTTGATAAGATCTTATTTGTATTCTTGGCATAAGGCCTTAAATATGTGGTTATGAAAGTCTGGGATTATGCATTCCATTATTATGAATGTGTCTATTTATATTGCATTTGATTATTAGACTAGTAGAATGTCCATGTAAGTAAGTAAATGGAATTATTTTGATTTATATTTTCCATATTATAATGCAGTTTATGCTTAAATGGATTTTTATTAGTTCTATACATTGCATTAAATATTTATTCTTATTTATGAATGTTTCTACTATATTGTTATCCTTATATAGCATCTGATCTCACCCCTTTCTATATTATATTTTTTTCCAGGATGTGAATTAATATTTTATGACTAACCTGCATGGATAGTCTTAAGGAGATTTGAGTGTGGACTATGGAGACTATGTTATTGTAGTTTTTCACTTTATTATGTAATGTAACATTTATGAATGGATCTAGTGTTTCTAACGCTACGAATCTAATCGGTCATTCGAGACATGATCTTTTGTTATCATGCAAATATTATGAAATAATGCACTGACTCTGGGTAACTATGGTTGGGGTGATAGAGTTGATATCAGAGAATTTTAGTAAAATCCTTGGAAGATAGATTTAGATAAACTATTATTAGAGCGCATAGCCCTAAGATAGGCTTTAAAGATTAGTGTAGAATAACTTCAGAGAATTTTGGTATTGTAGAGATTTTGTGAGTTTTCCAAGAAATACATCCCAATCTGGATACGATCAGGTAGAGGTGGCTTTGGTACAGATGTACCTAGGGGTAAAACCCGAAACACCGCTTTGATCTAGACTCGAACGAGAACTGGTGCATGACAATGGGCTTTGCTGCACTCTTGATTATGACACTCCTAGGGGATATGCTTAGGATAATTCTCATTTTATATAAAAACCATTATGATGGGTTTATGAGTATATACTTTCTCAAAGAAACCATTATTATGATCATGGATTATATCCATGAACTGTCCAATTTATGTTAAGGGTTTTACAAGTATGGAAATGAATTTTGATTCATAAACTAATCTAGTTTATGCCATTGTTTAGAAATGATGCCTAGTGTAATTAATGGAAACCGTATCAATGAACGCACTCTATGTAGGGATTTCCCTCCTGCTCAAGATAATTATAGTGGAGCTGGTGATAAAACTGGTGCTGATCAACTTATCACTATACTAGGACAACTCACTCAGTTTATTAATAATAACCTTACCCGTATGTAGCATCCTGATCCTCAACGTGGAGGATAAATGTTAGATCGCTTCATGAGGCAACAACCACCAACATTAAATAGGAGTAAAAATCCATTGGTAGATGAGAAATGGATAAATTCCTTAGCGAAAATATTCCACCCCTTGGGGAGTAGCGAAAGGGAAAAAGTTTTCATGGATGATTACCGCCTCACTGGAGATACTGATCAATGGTGGTCATTGATTCAAAACACAAAGGAAGATGATGAAGTATACAATATGGAATTGAGGGAGTTTAAAGATATTTTCTTAGAAAAATACTTTCCTCATGACCATAGAGAAGATATGGAAAGGCAATTTCTCAGTCTGAGGCATAAAGAGGATGAGAATGTCACAAAGTATGAAGCTAACTTTACAAGGTTAGCAAGGCATTCAAAAAATTATATACGTAACCCGAGGATTGTGATTGATCGTTTCTTTGATGGGTTAAAACCATTTCTCCATCAAGAGTTATTCTCACCATCCTTCTCATCATACGAAGACATTGTTTCATGTGCTATAAAGACTGAAAAATAATTATCTAAATCTTATGATAATAAAGTAAAGCAAGAGAAGAAGAGAATGGTGGATCAAGAGACATATAAAGGGAAAAAGGGAAATAAGTATTTTCCATTATATGATAATTGTGGGAAGAAACACCCCAGTACTTGCCTAAAAGGAATGAAAGTTTGTTACAAATATGGAGAAAAAGGTCACTAGGCTCACGAATGCAAGGGAAAGAAAGAGGCTGTCAATGTTGAATGCTACAATTGTAGAGAAACAGGGAATTATGCAAATGAATTCCCTAATAACCAAGGAAACGTATCTTAGAAAAGTCCAACGGGTCAAGGCTAATCTTATGTTTTTACTACAGTTGAAGTGGAATAATTAATGTATTTGGGTTTTTGGACTCAAGGATTATATCCTGGTTATAAGAATATTGTCAAATATATAATGATTGTACTGCAATACTTGTTGTTTTCATTAAGGTTTTAATATGACTAAGGTAATAAAATTTTCAGTACGTGACAATAAGATAAACTTTAATTTATCTGGGGAATCTGATGTGACAACAAATCTTGGAATTTAGATACCTTTTACAGAGATTCTTGAAAGAGGTACTTTGGATAACAATATTGTTTCGAGTGGATTAAGTTGAACATTAGATATTATTTTCTAATTTTAAAACAATTCTTATGATTAATTTTGGGAATAGGGAATGTACAACCTGCAGGTCGGACAACAACCTGTCGCATCAGAAAAAGATGCAGGAATCTAACACACAACCATAGTGCGACATGCCATTATTAACTACCATTATTTTAGATGAAGTCCCTGGTTATTTCAAAATATTTTCCATCATTTTAATGGTATGTGTTCATATTTGGAACCTTATACGATTAGGATAAATATAATATTTTTGAGTTCTATTATCTTATGGAGTGAAAGATCAGTTTGTGGTAGAAATTAGTTGAAGGATGAAATTCTTCTTGTCGAGTATATATATATATATATATATATATATATATATATATTTCTCTTATTATATTAATAAATTAATTCTTAAACTTTAAGGAAGGGATATTAAAACAAAAAATGTGTTATCCTAGTGATTGGTTGAACTGATGATATTTTAAATCCTCATAAATTTATGGCATTGAGGCCCTCAATCTTACATTTGTTTGTGATTGATGACCTCAATCACTCCCTATAAATATTTACGTTTTCCCTCTAATTGTGTGTCTATGATTTCCACCAATGTTCTCCTATTAGAAACCCTAATTTGGTGGTGAAAATCTCATTTCCCTTTCCCTATTATTAAAACTAAATTTTATTAACCCTATTTCTGATATGGGTTTTCCGCAAAGGTATTTTCTATTTTCAACCTTTTATTTTCGAAAATAAATTACAAATTTTGAGGACACAATTTATTGATGGAGGGGAGAACCTAACACCCCAATCTTCCACAGTACACCTCTCTTTGAATAAAATAGTAGTGTGTGTTGGACGCAATATCGAGTTCTAACACACCACAACCAATCAAACAAGCCGTTATGAATAGTAATACTTGATTTTTGAAATTTTATACATTTTATCATTCAAAATGGACTTCATTTTTGGATTCATAATATCAAAATTAGCATAGGGTGAAATTTTGGTATTTTTATGAAAACATTCAATTTTTGATGAATATGGAAAAACAGTGAGTTATAGTTTAAAACCGAATTTTTATTTAAATAATTGATTATTTTATTTAAATTAATATTAGGTAAAAATAGACACATAAGACCTATATAAGTTCAATTTAATTCATTGGATCTGGTTTATAATAAATTTATATATATATAAATTTTATTGAACTTTTCACCGTCATTTACCCATCTCCTAGGAGAATTTGCAAATTCACATAAAATATAATTTTACCGCTTATGTGAGTGGAATTTCAAAAATCTGAGAGACACAGTTAATATCAATTAATAAAATGTGGTTCAATAAGATAAAAATAATATTTGGTGAATAGTAACTTTTTACTTTTATTTACCACGGTTTAAAGTAAATATGGTAATTAAGGGTAAAAATGATATTATTATTAACCTAAGACATGTCTTAATTCTATTGGCTAAGTATAATTCGACCAAAAACAACCTTAGTAATAAAATATGAACCTCTTTGGTCCACTGGGATTAGATTAGGACATTTATTATTATTTAATTCAAAGAAGAGTTAAAAGATATAAAATAAAAGTTAAATAACTAAAACATTTTTAATATAGGGTTATACATAAGATAAATTCAATTATAAATATTAATTAGAAATATAAAAATATTTCCTACATAATTATATTTTATTTATAATCTTTTGACATTATATAATTTAATTTATTTATGACACAATGATAATGTAATAATTAGATTATTAGTGAAATATTAAAATATTTGATATTATAAATGCCCAAATAAATATAATTTGAGACTTTTAAAGAAATCCATGAATTTTATTGTTTAATCTGACATGTTAGTATTGATTAGATGAATTATGTTCGAATTAATATAGTTATTAAGTCTTTAACAAAAATCAATTATTTAATAGTGTCAAAATTGACAAAAAGGTGTTTAAAAAAAATATTATATTATTAATTGATATGATATTCCTAAAACTCTTAGGTTCGGACAAAGGACTTATATGATGATATGTATGTCATTAATTAACCAATTTGGGTTCGCTTGGTAGTTTATAATATGTTTATTAACCATATAATATAAAAATACAACGAGACATGGTAAATGTTAAACTATTTAACTAAGAGTAAAATCTAAAAGATTAGGGTAAAATAGTGACCCAAAATTGTCTAAAACCTATTGGTTGAGTGTTTTTATACCCATACCTACCTTTAAAAATTACATAATCTAGTTTGGAGCCATTATAAAAAGAATATAAATTTATTATAAAATAATACATTTAGTTTTTCCTAAAAGACCATCCTCCCCCTTATAAAAGGAAACCACTTCTAACGAATTATTCATACCATCAAAAAAATTTTGGTTCAGCCAACCCCTTCCCAAATATTCTCTCAACTTCCCTCAATTTATCCTAGAGGACTTGGTTGGATTATAAATCCAACCTAAGGATCCCGTTTGATCAAATCAAAAGAAAGAACCCGAAGAAGAGGTAATGTTTTCACCACCCTTTTTCAAGTTCCTTTCTTCTTCCACTTCTTCTTTCATCGTTATTTCCATTATAAAATAATAACTATTATTTATTCTATGTACTTTGATGTTATTATATTTATGGTACAACCATATTTAGTATTCTATCCATCCCTTGGATGACATGTCACCATACGTGTGTACGTACGGCTTACCGTCTCCACGTCGTGGTGTAATTATTATTCAATACATTAGTATATTGATGGGTATAATGATGATGTATAATTCATGTAAATAATAAATGTAACATGATAATTATTCGGTATATATGATACACTATCAAAATATATATTATTTTAATATCAAATGTATGATATTGTCGCTCGTGCGTACGTACGGACTACAATCTCCACGAACGCGATGAGATTCATTCCCCATCGTATCCATTCAAGACTAATTTCATTTGATGATTAAAAATAATGTTTATGTACTTGGTATAATTCTAGATATGAATAAGATAAAACCTATTGATAACAAACATGTCTTATGTAACAAAACATATAAAAGGAAATGAGTAAGTGAACACCCAAAACGACGATAATACTAAAATATTATTATTAAAGAAATATTAAAAGACCATATATGATATCATATCTATTTATATGATTCATATATAATTTAATAACAATGATTTAACTATTATAAAGGAGGTTAAACTACCCTCAATCAAGGTAAAATTTACAAGGTAAGGGTTCATTTCACAATCTCTTTATTAACCGAGGTTGTTTCTACATAATTATCTACTGGGACCTCTTTATCATCCACATCCATGATTCTTAAAAATGTATTTTAAAACATTCTTACAATTTTATGGACTATGGGTTAAAGTACTCTCTACCCTTATTAAATTTTTATAAGAGGTTTATAAAGGAATATTTCTATCATTTTCCAAACAAGGTCCTTTTTAACCTTTTTGACAAAATTAAGGTAAGAATGTATTTTTAACATATCCGGCAGGGGAGGCTATTTTCTACCATTATAAAATAGTTGAAGCTTCCCTTACAAGATTATTATAATATTTTAAATTTAAATGTTTAATTTTATAATTAGGTGACTTTTTAATGATTTCAAAAAAAAGATATTTCTCTCAAATAGTTTTAATTTAATTTATATCAATATCCTCTGATGGATTTTAAGATTATTTGAAGTTGATTTAATATGATACAAAAAACCATATTGTATTTAATGTTTTGTGATATGTTTGACTATGGATGTGTTATTTTAATACCATTCATGGTTTATAGAGAATGTATTGACATTTCTTATGCTAGTTTTAATACGAATGTTTATGTTATGTTTAAACCTACTCATATGAGGAATGCATTAAACTTAATAAGTGACGGGTGGAGCTCGCTATAGCTCCTTGATGCATCGGTAGGTATCATGAGACAAAATAGTGTCTTGGCACAAGGCCTTAACAAAATATTATCTGTAGTCTTGGTACAAGGCCTCGGATATGTGGTTATGATAGTCTGACATTATGCATTCCATCATTATGAAAGTGGTTATTGATATTGCAAGTGATTATTCGACTAGTAGAATGTCCATGTGAATAAGTAAATGGAATTATTTAATTTTATTTTTTCAATATTATACTGAAGTTCAAGTTCAAAAGGCTTTTGTTTTAGTTATACATTGCCGTAAATGTTTATGCTTATTTATGAATGTTTCCGCTATATTGTTATCTTTAATGAGTATCTGAGCTCACCCCTTTCTATGTTTTATTTTTTCCAGGATGTGAGGAAATATTTTATGACGGACCTTCATGGATAGTTTGAAGGAGATATGAGTGTGGAATTTTGAGACTATGTTATTTTAGTTTTTTACTTTATGATGTAATGTAAGATTTATGAATGTATCTAGTGTTTTTAAGGCTACTAAACTAATTGGTATTTCGAGACTCGATCTTTTGTGATCATGACAATATTATGTAATAATGCCCCAACTCTGGGTAACTGGGGTCAGGGTGTTACAATCCACCTGAAAAAAGAAAGAAGTAAAATAAAATAAGGAAGAGACAGACCTATCCCTAGTAGATTCTCTCACCACACATGTATCTATTAGAAAAAGAAACATTAACATTAAATTAGAGACCCCAACCCGAAGGTATCTAGCAAACCCATTTACCTTTCCCAGATGATCAAATAGAAATAGATACTAAAACATTACTGACCATGGAAAAACAAGAATATTGGTAGATATTTGATTGATTGAGGAGGGGTATGAACTCATCCACAATATATTTATCATGGACAATCACAACCAGACTAGAGTAGGGGAGTCCCTCATGCCTAAATATTTATACATGTATTCTAGTTACTCTAGCATACGTCTTTAAAAAAATAACATCCTCACATTAAACCCATAAGTATTTCCTTCTAAGCCATGAAACTATGATTGTAGATAAACATAAAAAAATATCCTTGATCTTATATGCCACTCAAAAAACATAGGCTATAGAAGACTGAGGCCATCTACAAGTGTTTTAATTTTTTTGGAAGCCAAATCCTCATTCGAATTTTTGATCAACTCTCATATAGAAATGAAGATGATACCCTTATTCCACACCCCCTCATCAATGGTAAGACCTTGATATCAAATATTTCAAAAATTAAGTTATATTTAATTAGAATACCATAGAACCAAAAAGTACTCCCCCACGAATCATGATCAAAACCTTCATTAAAAACACTTCGGTTTTTTGGATTTAAAAGTGTGTTAATGAATGTTAAATTATTTTTCTCTCTTTTAAATTATTATTTTGATAAATAAATTATAAATTTGTGTTAATTAAATTTTAAAATATATTTTATTTGGAAATTTGGGAAACAAGTCACCGCTGAAATGAGTCACCATTGTAATGAGTCACTATTGAAATGATTCATCCTTGAAACGGGTCACCATTGAAACGAGTCACGGTTTACAAGATTCACCATTGAAATGAGTCACAATTGAGATGGGTCAACATTTAAATGAGTCAGAGTTGAAATGATTCACCATTGAAACAATTCACCATTGGATGAGTCACTATTTCCGGCCACCGTTGGATTCATACAATGGTAGGTCAGTATGTCACTGTTGGACTTCAAATGTTGAGTAAATTTTTTATTATTTATGATGTTTCCTTTTTTTCATAAATAATCATGATGTTGTTAGTTTTTTGAAAGTAAATTTATTTTTTAGGAAACTCACAATTGTATTTCAATTGATTCACCATGGGATTTATACAATGGTATGTCAAATGAGTCATCAGTAGTCATCCACCAGTAGATAAATTTACATAGTTAAATTTTATTCTGAAATATTTATTTTTCATAAATGTAATTATTTGGATGTTAGAATAATGAATTTATTATTGAATGATTGAAATAAATATTTTAATGAGTTAAATTTTTTTTAAGGCCTTATATAGGATGATTAATATTTTATATGATGATCTGTTTCAATTAATTTTGGATTAATGTATGAAATAGATAATTAAATTATTTAATTAATTTTTTTTCTATTCTAAATTAATTAGAAGTGTGTTACTAGATATATAACAACCCTTCTCTTTATTACACACATAAAACTGATTTATTATATAAAATCATTACTTAATACCACATATAAGATCGATAGGTCTAGTGTCTTTGGGGCTTAGAAACATTACATAACATATTAGAACATAATTCACATAACATCTTTATTAAAAACATCCTTTACATGACCACTATATTCCCTCTTACTTAGCATTGCATGAGATAACATGAGGACATGCATAAGAAAAGGGTGAGCTATAATTCCTAGTAAGGGAATAAAAATGGAATAACATGTGGAAAAAAATACATGTTAGATAATTGGAATATCAATGGAGCACATGAGAAATATGAACATAAATTCATGATAGAACATGAAAATCATAACATGGAAATGTGGAAACAACACTTAACATGGAATTAGCAAGAGCCAAGGCTCATTTCCCATGGAGCCTGAGTAAACCCTCGTTGCACATGATGTATGGGAAAAACCTCATTGCACTCAAATTAACATGATTCAACACTCATTACACATTACATATCTCGATACTATACTTTACCCAATTCATTTGAGGGCTATCAGTGCACACCCTTCTTAAACATTTCATTTCCTGCATAAGTGTTCTACAAGGATCATACAACATTGAATCAATCATCATATTTTCATCCATGATAAAGGGATGTAGAATACATAAATGAATATTTATAATAAATAAGTAAATGTTCATAAAGGTGAATACCCTTGATAGGGAAATTATCCTGGTATTCACAACACAATGACATTGGCTTGGAAAATCATAGTGTAATTTCGCCAGCATAATGACGTGAAATAAAACTCCTAAAAAATTGTTGATGAGAGATAATGGGTTGTATCATCATATTTACATGAAATGGATAGTAAGGAGATCATATAGATACATGTACCATATACTTAATGGATGTGTGATTCATTATACAAAATAATTACTTGGATGTAAAAGAAGAGAGATAAATCCCTCACCGAATTTGGGCATGGTAACGAGTGTACATGGGAGACATTAAAAAAAGAGAAAGGGGTCTCCCATCATCCGAACATAAAGAGGTAAGTATTAGGGAGGTATGAAATCAAACCCCATCATTTGTAATTGAAAAAAGGGCATAACAACTTAACGAAAAATGGACCAAAATGAGAAAAGAATAATTCCCTTACTTGGTAGTGTGATCCCAAAAGTGTTGGGAGAGGCCTAAGAGTGCCTTTTTGTGAGCATGGGGCACCTTGGGAGGGTTCTAGAGAGGGAAGGGAAGGGGTTGGTTGAACTCCAAAGTCTTTTAGTGATGAGGAAGTGGGATCTTTGGTGTGATTATATACTAAAGGATAGGGGATTCTGTATTACTTAGATTTGGGACACCTCACATTAAACTAATCAAAACCACAAACCATCCCAGGGCTTTTTCCAATGTTTTTTTCCAAAGGGGAGTGGGAAAAAATATTTTATATGGCCAATGGCCGAATATCTAAAAGTAATAGGGTTGATTATTTGGAGGTGAGTCACACTCTCAAGGAAAACAATTTAAATTAACAAAATGTTTTATAAGCCTTTAAGGGGACACTAAATCGTTGTAAAATAAATCAAATAAATCTAAAATTATATTATTTTAGTGTTAAAACTGAAATTGGCAGAAAATATTTTTTATATTATTTTATTACATCACTATTGGGTCATTATGATGTCATAAAACACATTATATATTTAAACAATATTTAAATTTTACCCAAAAAATTTGACTGTCTCAAAAATTTATGGAAAATTCACTATTGTATAATTTCGACGTCTTAATTAAAAAAATAATATTCATTTTATCTAAATAATTTCTAAATATGTGAATATATACTTTCCAAATAAAACTTACATTTTTCAAAAATTCATGGGTTTTGACAAAAAAAGCTTTCAAACCTTAATAAAAATTACAATTGCATTCATAAAATTATATGATCATTTATATATAATAAAAATTAATATAATAAAAATAATATAATATTATTAAAAAATTATTTAATTCAAAAATCTATGAATTCATCAAAATAGATTTTTTTAGTGGAATATTAGCTAAAAATACTATTTGTGCTTTAAAAACTATTTAAAAAGTCACAATATTAAAATTAATGCACATTATTTATACAAATAAAATGTATATAGTCATAGTGCTAGTGTCCTTTTAAATAACCCCTTGTAACCCCTGTATAAAACCAAAGAGTAAGGTGTGTGATGGTGACAGACTCTTGGGGTGGTTTGGATAACATTTCTTGGGTCGTAATCTCTGTTAACATCCAATTCTCCCATAGTCGGTTCAGTTCAAGCTTAACATGTTCATTCTCAGATTGGGTTTGGTCAAGAGAAAAGACCAATGAGAAAACATCCTTTCTGAGCTCTGAAAAATGGGCTTTGTATAGGGAATGTCTATTGGATAAGGTCATCACTTCCTTTATTTGAGTAAATTGGATTTGTTAAAGCCCTATATTTATACTAATCAGGTGGTCACTGTTCGAGGACTATATTAGCAATGGTCAAAATTTATAACAATATTTTAAAATCCAGAAACATAAAACCAAATATGTCTATATTTTTTACATAACCACAAGAAAACATTTAAATAATCCAAGAGGAATTTTCATTAATGAATGTTTGGGTTATTATAATCTTCCCCCCTTAAGAAATTTCACCCATGAAATTTTCATTTCCCATACTAAAACAGATGTGGGTAACTCTGCTTCATCATTTCCTCTAATTCCCACATCTGTTCTTCAAACTTGTGGTTTCTCCACAACACCTTGACAGGGGGCATTGTCTTATTTTGTAGAATGTTTTATATACGATCTAAGATCTTCACTAGTTTCTCCTCATTAGAAATATCATCCTCTAGCAGTACTACCTATGAAAAGAGTACATGTGAAGGGTCTAGTATGTATTTCCTTAAGAGGTATACATGAAAGACAACATGTACATAGGCCATGGTAGTCGAAAGTGCTAGTTGATAGGCCACATCCCCGACATGATCAAAAATCTCGAAGGGGCTGATGTACCTAGGAATTAACTTCCCTTTATTTCCAAACATCATGAAATTATTCCTTGGAGATATGCATAAGAATAACATATCTCCATCTTTAAACTGAAGGCCTCATCGACAGATATCAACATAACTCTTCTACTGACTCTGGGATGCCTTGATATGCTGCTGAATGGTTTTCACCTTCTCCACCATTTCGTCGACCATTTTTGGTCTTAGCATCTTATGCTAACCGAATTCATCCCAACATGTCAGTGTTTTTCACCTCTTCCCATACAGGGCATCATAAGGTACCATTCGAATGATCAAGGGGAAACTATTATTATAGGAGAATTTAACCAAAGGAATATATTGATCCCAGCCTCCTTTAAATTCCATTGACCATGATTATAACCTATCTTCTAGTGTCTGAATAGTTTTTTCATATTGGCCATCAGTTTGAGGATGATAGGCCGTACTGAAGTTTAGTTCAGTATCGAGAGCATGTTGAAGACTCTTTTAAAACATAGAGGTGATTCTTGGATCTTGATCAGATAAAATAGATATTGGTACTCCATACAGCCTTACCACTTCTCTGATTTATATCTGTGATAGTTGATCCAATGATAAATCCTCCCTAATTGCAATGAAGTGTGCAAATTTTATAAGAAGATCTACAACAACCCATATTTCAATCTTTCCATTGGATGTATTAAGAAGTTTGGTGGCAAAGTCCATGGTGATGTTCTTCAATTTCCATGTTTGTATGGGTAATGGTTGAATCATCCCCTAAGACTTCTATCTCTCAGACTTCACTTACTGACACACCAGACACATTGGCGTAAATTTAGAAATATCTTTATTCATATTATCCCACCAATAATTCTCTCGGAGATCTTGATATATCTTTGTGTTTCCTGCATTAATAATGAAATTTGAACTATGTGAATTATCCAAAAGTTACTTCTTTATCTCTGGACTTGATGAAACACATATTCATTTCCAAAATCTAACAATTCCTTATTCATTAACATTGAACTCTAAGGAGTTACATTTTTTGATAGCTTCCATTTTTTTTCTGAATTCCCACATCATCCTTTTGAGCATCCTTTAACTTTTCCAAAAGAGACGGTTGAGCAATCATTTGGGAAAGGATTGATTATATTCCGTTCTTTATGATTCCCATGTCCATATTAACCAAATATAAGAAGTTTGGATCCTTCTCAATTCTCATAATTGACAGAATCGTCGGGCCCTTTCTACTAGAGCATATGACACCTTGTTCACTTTCCCAGGGTGGTAATGGTTTGAGTAGTCATAGTCTTTGATTAGATCTAACCATCTTCATTAGCTATATTCAACTGTTTCAATGTGAATATATACTTGAGGCTTTTGGGGATCGTATATATTTCACACATCTCCCAAAGTATATAATGCCGCAAAAATTTTAAAGCGAAGATCACCACCACCAACTGCAGATCATTTGTTTGATAATTCTCCCCATGATATTTCAGTTTCCTCGAAGTGTAGGAAATGACTGTCATTTTTCATCAATACACAGCTCGTGCCCTTCTTCTAAACATCACTGAATACCACAAAAGTTACCCACTTGTGGGTAAAGTGAGCATGGGTGCAGTGCTACACCTCCTTTTCAACACATTGAAGCTTCCTTCACATTCATCACTAATTTCAAACTTTAATCCCTTCTGAGTTAGCTTGGTATGTTAGTTGGTCAATCATGATAAATTTCTCACAAATCACTGATAATATCCAGCTATCCCCAAGAAGCTACAAATATCCATTACTAATATTGGCCTTGACCATCCTTTAGTTGCATCTATTTTCGAGGTATCCACAGATATTCCATTTCTTGTGATGATATGGCCCATAAATGATAACTCCTTCAAATAGAACTCACACTTACTATACTTTGGATAAAGATTCTCCTTCTGCAAGGTCTCTAGTATAATTCTTAGATGCTCCTCATGACATTCCTTGGTTTTGGAGTATATCAGAATATCATCTATAAATACTACCAAAAATTTATCAAGGTAATCCCTAAAGACTATATTCATCAAGTCCATGAATTTTTCTGGATAATTAGTGAGTCCAAAAGGCATTACTATGAATTCAAAGTGCCTGTATCTTGTACGAAAAGCAGTCTTGGGGATATCTTTCTTCTTCACCCTTACAGGATAATATACTGACTGCAAATCCACCTTGGAGAAGTTTTGTGCTTCAAAAAACTATTCGAATAAGTCATCGATTTGTGGGATATGATACTTGTTATTTATCGTGATTTTGTTAAGCTCGTGATAATCAATGCCAAGGTGCATTGACCTATCCTTATTCTTGATGAAGGGAATTAGTGCACCCCATTGTGAAGAACTTGGGCATATAAACCCTTTATCCAGATTCTGCTATAGTTCTTTCTTTAGATCCTCAAGCTCTACAAAAACCATTCTATACAGAGTCTTGGATATTAGCAATGCCCTAGGAATAAGGTCAATTAATAATTCAACATCTCTTCTTGGAGGAAGACCAGACAATTCCTTGAGAAACACTTCATATAATTCCCTCATAATAAGCGTGTTCTCAAGGATGGTTACCTCCTTAGACTCAATCATCTAAGCCAGATACACATGCTCATAGGGTAGTAATATCCACACTTGAGTTGATGGAGCTAAAGAAGATTCATCTTTCTAATTGAACTTGTATAGAATCTGGGGTCGATTCTCCACATGGAGAGTGATTTCCCTCTCACAGTAATTTCTGTTGGCTCTATATAATGAAATCCAATCCATGCCAAGAATTTCATCAAATTCCACCAGAGGGAGTATGAAGAGGTTTTCCGGGAAATTCAATCCACATATTATGAAAGTGGAAGAGTTATATTCATGGGATTCAATGATTTTTCCATTTTCCGTACTCACTGGTATCTTTACTTCCATGATTTATAGGGGTGCTAGGATTGTTCTACTAAACTTTTGGATATAAAGGAATGCATAAAACCTAAATAAAAAAAGTAAATTCACTATTATTGAATAAATAAACAGAATACCTATCACCACTTCATTGTTGGGGTTCAATTCCAAAGTAGTGATGGAAAAAGATCTCCCTTGCTGCCTTGGAGGTTGTTAGTTGCCTCCAAAAACCCTTGGCATAGGGCACTGATTTTTAAGATGCCCTGGTTCATTAAAGTTGTAGCAATGAAAAACACGTTGAGGTTCAAACGGAGCATTCCTTTCCTTTATTGTAACTGCATGTTTTTCTTGTTGGCATTTAACAGCTAGGTGCCCTTCTATTCCGCACTTAACACATTTCCTCTCCCACTTCAAGAAATTTCCAAGGTGCTTCTCTCCACACCTCTGGAAAGTGGGGTGCTAGATCTTCTTAGCACCATTGGATTTATCCATCAGACCTCCAGAATTGAATTCCACCTTACAATTATTATCCCCATGATAACCCTAATATTCTATGACCTTCATTTCGACCTTGAGGTTTCATCGGATAATTTCCTCATAGCTGTCGAAGTCATGGATCACAAGTGCTTTATGTAGGCTAGGTTTCATCCCACCAAAGAAGCGGAAAACCTTGAATTGGGGGTAACGATAAAGCCGAAGGCGTATCATGCAAGCCTTGTAAATTTTTCCTCATACTCTCTGATAGATTCATCATCTTGTTTCTTGAGGGCTAAGAAGTCCCTTTCCATCTAAATCTGTAGGGTGCATGGAAACTATTTATCACAAAACATCTTTTAGAAATCCTTAAATTCTAACACCTCGATCTCCTCCTCAGGCATAGTATTTTTTATCAATGTCCACCATTGATTAGCTTTACCCTCCATACTATATGTCACTAGGATAACCTTTTGTGGTTCTGAACAATGAATGATGGAGAAGATCTTTTCAATGGATTTGATCCATTGTATGGAGATTGAGGGATCCAATGATACATTAAAAGTAAGAGGCCTTTATCTCATTAATCTCTTGATAGTGACTTGTTCTTTCTATGGGGGGGGTGAACATTCTTCTTGACCCATGTTTCTATTAAAATATTGAGTTAAATGAGAGATTATCATGAAAAAATTCCTGATTCTCACTCACATCAGATTGGGCATCTCATTAGAATAGTCATCACATTGGTCTTTACATCGGTTGTTAGCTCGAGTCCTCCTATTACCAGCCATTGTCTGTAATAAAAGGAAAGTTAAGGGTAACACCTAAAGGGTAATACAAGGGAAAAATAAATTAATTATAAATAACTTTTATTTCCTTAACTTATGAATCCATAGGCTTCAATCTATTCTATTTATGATCGATTTTCTAACATATATTCTTAGGGGAATTTTTTTAGTGCCTTAATAATGGTTTATACTAATCTTTGGAATTAACCAAATAATATTACTTGGAGTGTCATAACCAAAAGTACAACAAGGCCTGTTTTCATGCACCAGTTCCCGTTCAAGTCTAGCACAAAGATG
Organism: Viscum album; assembly: GCA_963277665.1. Lineage (NCBI taxonomy): Eukaryota > Viridiplantae > Streptophyta > Magnoliopsida > Santalales > Viscaceae > Viscum > Viscum album. The sequence goes on along the minus strand of OY728155.1, from coordinate 1,220,828,890 downwards.
TGTTTTCGTGTTTTACCCCTAGGATACATCAGTGCTAGAGCCACCTATACCTTCTTGTATCCACACATGGATGTATTTGATTTATAAACAACATACTCAATACTCACCAAATCATAGTGATGTTTTTATTATACTTAATATTGCCATTAAGGCTTCACTAGGGTTATCTAATCCTAATAACAAAATAACTAAACCTATTTATTGATACCAACTATAACAACCCTACTCTTTATTACACACATAAACCTAATTTATTACCTAAAATATTCACTTGATACAACATAGAAGATCAAGAGTACTGGTGTCTTCAGGGCTTAGGAACATTACATAACTACATAGAACATAAAACTCACAACATCTTTATTGAAAACTTCTTTTACATGACCACTACATTCCCTCGTACTTGGCATTGCATGGGGTAACCTGAGGACAAGAATAAGAAAGGGGTGAGTTATAAATCCTAGACAGGGAATAAACACGGAATAACATGAGGAATACAATAAATGTTAGATAATAGGCATACCAATGGAGCAGAAGAGAAACATGAAAATAAAGTCATGGAAAAATATGATAATCATAACATGGAAATGTGGCAACAACACTTAACATGGAATTAGCATGAGCCAAGGCTCATTGCACATGGAGAATGAGTAAACCATCATTTCATATTAAGCATGAGTAAACCCTCATTTCATTTGAATTATAATGAGTCAATATTCATTGCACATTACATATCATGATACTATAATTTACCTAATGCACTGGAGCGCTATCTGGGTGCACCCTTCTTAAACATTTCATTTCACACATAAGTGTGCCACATCGATCATACAAAATTGAGGCAATCATCATCATTTATTCTATGATAAAGGGATGTGAAATACATACATGAAGACTTAAAAATAATGATTAAATCGATATAAAGGTGAATACCATTGATAGATAAATGGGCATGGTACTCACAATACAATGACATTGGCCTGGAAAATCGTAGTACAATTTCGACATCATAACAACGTGAAATAAGAACTCATAAAAAATAGTTGATGATAGAGAAAGGGGTGTCTCATCATATTTGCAGGAAATGGAAAGTAAGAGAGTCATATTTATACAAGTCCCAAAAAATGTAATGGAATTTATATGCATAATACAAAATAATTACTTGGATATAAAAGAGGAGAGAGAAATCCATGATGGAATTTTGGCCTGGTAACGAGTGTACATGGGAGGAATTAATGAGAGAGAAAGGGTTATAACATTATCCAAACATAAAGAGGGAAATATGGGAATGGTTAAAAATCATACCCCGACATTTTTAATTAAAAATAGGCCATAACAACTTAAATAAAATTGGACAAAAATGAGAAAGGAAGAAATTTCTTACATGGTAGTGTGATCCCAAAGGATTAAAAGAGTCTTGAGAGAAGATTATTGGGATCCTGGGGAACCCTTTGAGGATTATAGAAAATTTAGGGCATGGGTTGATCGAAATAAAAATGATTTTAGTGAATATGATGTGGGATCTTGGGTGGGTTTATATATGAATGGAGAGGAATTCTTTATTATTTAGGATTGGGACACCTCACATTAAACTAATAAAAACCACAAACCAGCCCATGGGTTTTCCCCATGATTTTTTTCCGAAGGGGAGTGGCATAAAATAATTTATAAGTCCAATAGCCGAACTTCTTAAAATAATAAGGTTTTTTATGTGGAGGCGAGTCACACTCTCAAGGAAAACAATTTAAAAAGAAAAATTGTTTTATAAGCCTTGAAGGGTCCACTAAGGCTTTGTAAAATAAATCAAACTAATCTAAAATCATATTATTTTAATAATAAAATTTATATTTCCCTAAAATAATGTTTATAGTATTTTATTACATCACTATTGGGTCATTATGATGTCATTAAACACATTATATATTTAAATGGTATTTAATTTTTACCCAAAAAATTTGACTGTTTCAGAAAATTACGAGAAATTCACCATTAGATAATTTAATTGTCCTAATTAAAAAAATTATATTAATTTTATCTAAATAATTTTCTAACTATTTAAGTATTTTCTTTTAAAATTAAACCTGAAACTTATAATAAATTCATGGGTTTTGACAAAAACAACTTTCAAACCATAATAAAAATTACAATTGCATTCATAAAATTATATGATCATTTATATTTAATAAAAGGTAATTTAGTAATAATAATAATATTTTATTAAAATATTATTTAATTGAAAAATCCATTAATTCATCAAAATATATTTCTTTGTTCAATATTAACTAAAAATACTATTTGTTCTTTAAAAACAATTTACAAAGTAACAATAAAAAAATGAATGCACATTCTTTATACAAAAATAATGTGCATAGTCATAGTTCTAAGGTATTGTTAAATAAACCCTTATAACACCTTCATAAGACCGAAGAGTAAGTTGTGCGATAGTGACAGACTCTTGGGGTGGCTCAAATAACATTGCTTGAGTGGTAATCTCTATTAACTTTCACTTCTTCAGTAGTAGGTTCTACTAAAGATTAACATGTTCATGCCCGGCTTGGGATTGTTCAAGAGTGAAGCCCAATGATGTTGCCTCCTTTTTAAGCTCCGAAAATGAGATTCGTACGGGTCCATTCTTCTGGATGAGGCCATCACATCCTTTGTCTGAGTAAATTGGATTTATTAAAGCCTTATATTTATATTAATCATGTGGTCACTATTCAATGGCTATAATTGTGACAATCACAATTTTTAACGGTATTTTAAAATATTGAATCATAAAACCAAATAAGTCTATATTATTTTACATAACCACAATAATACATTAAAAAAGACCAAGAGGAATTTTCATTAATGAATGTTTGGGTCATTATGAGATATATTAATTATTTTGATTAATTATTAATGTTGTTTAATATTTAGATTACTTTATTTTTGAATTCACTATGTTTTTAGTATCACATATTGGAAAAAAAATTATATCTGTTATTATTTAACAAGTGTAATTTAGTGAGTGAATATAGATACATACTTTATGGATTCAATTTTAATATTCCCTAAGAATGGTTTAAAGGGAATATTATAAAATGCGCTCCTATATGATTCTAATGGTGTTGATAAACCATTACAATGAAAACTATGTGATACCTCAAAAATATATTCTACTCTCAAAATTTTTTCCTAATCATTGGTAAGTTAATCCGTCAGATGTGATCCGAAGAAAAACTACATCTTTCCCATCTATTCCTTCATGTGACCTACGATCTTGTGCTACATTCATCAACAACTATTAGATAGTATTCAGATTTTCCTTATTATTTCTTTATTTTTTTTAATTCTATAATATACTAATTGTGATTATTCTGTGTTTGGTTTTTTAATTTTATCCTTAAAATATGTTTTTCTCACTCTCTGGTTAATCTACATCCAAAAAGGAAGACTCGGGTTGTGACTCCCAAACAAATGTCATAGAAACAGAAAAGGGTACTTTCTCGTAGTAATTATTAGGTTTTGCATCTAGGGGTTGTAAAAGGCAGAATCTATAATTGGTTATCACACATTTAAAAGTGAGATTTAGTGGGTACCAATCTAATCATGGAGTAGAGGAGATTGATTACTGGACTAAGATATTTAGATTAGAACAACTATTAAAATTCTCCATGTTCATGTTTTTTATTTTTCCGCTTCATCCGTTTATTTACAAGGACACTACACCCAAAAGGTTTGATTTTATAAACTCTGATAATAATTGGTAACTGTGATTAAAATTTTAAAATGTAGATTCACCCCCCTCTAGACTTTTTCCATATTTATAATGATCCAAAAATAAGTATCAGAGGAGGTTTGGTTGTTGGAACAATATGTATTTTGTTAATATATGTATTTTAATGCTCATTTAAAATTATTGTTGTAATACCCCATGATTTTTAAAATAAATTTAATTTTATATGCCTGAAACACTGAGTCTCTACAAAACATCACTTTATTATAACCTAGCCAGCAAACATAAGTTTACCACCCCTATGAATTGAATTTCAAAAATGTGACATACATAGTTACGATCAGTAAGTTATTTTGAGTCTGATATGAAAAACATCATTTTTGTTGAATTGTAACAAACCATTATAAATAGTAATGTTGCACTTATTAATTGAAACCTCACATATGATAGAATTTATGTGATTGTATAATGTACGTATGTTTTGGAATAATTAAATAAGTGTTCTAAAAACAATATTATTCAAGTAAATTATTATTTTAATTAAAAAATAAATTAATTTTATTTAGTAAATTATTTTTGAAAAATGGATCTCATTTTGGGATTATACACGTCAAAAATTGGTTAGCATGAATTTTTGGGATTTTAAGGAAATACTCAAATTGTTTATGAGTTGTAAAATACAGTAATTTACCATATATATACATTACCAGTTAAATTCACTATTACCAACATCATGGCTGATTTAAGAACACTTTATTCAAACTGACATGAACATATTACTATTCTGGGTCACAATAATCAATATTATTGGTTTTCATAAGGGATATAATAAAATAATGAATAAGATATTCACAAATCACCCCTCTCCTCCACTACAAACCCCCATTACTCCCTCTACTCTTTATTACTCTCAAGCCTTGTGCCCTGTATAATTCTACTAAAATATACTCCAAATATCCCCACCCACATCCATCACCCCTTGGTCTCATAAAAGGACCAAATACATTTCCCTTAAGTGGCTCCCAAGGAAGGTTAATTCAAGATGTTAAATTCCTCTTTTCTTTTCATTCATTTTCATGTTCCATTATTCTATTTTCATTCCTAAACTATCATCATCCAAATGATACGAAAGCTCTAGTACCATATATTTAATGAAAATTTTTTATGATAATTTTATAATTCATCTTCAAATGTCATGTCCCCCTTATTTATTCAAAAAACGAAACGTTGTCCAAGATGTATTGATTTATCACATTCAAGGACGATGCTGCTTTAAATAAGATTTAACTTCTTAAAATATGGTAATAAAACTATTTTTATGGTTGAAACATAATATTATATATGTATTTAATCTTATTTCGTGTTTTGGTATCCTTATGCACTTATGATGTAATATAATAATACAAAACAAGGTAATTTTGAGCAAAATTGCCAAAAATAATCAAATTGTTTAACAATAACATGTTATATAATGATTCACCATCGATATAAATTAAAAATGGAACTTTATAACAATTTTATATTTTTAATTATCATTAATATCATATAAAATCAATTATGGACCTCATCACCCATCTTAAAAGAACCACTATACTCTTTTATAATTGAGCCGATCATGAATATTATCAAAACGAGAACTCACGAACAATGAAACTGAATCCCTTAACCCATATAAAAGGCAATGAATAAACACAATAAAGTCATAATAAAACATTTAAATGTATAAATTTATCTATAATTTTATATTAATGAACTTCATTTCATAATTTAAGTCAATAATATCATGCGAAGAAGACCCTCAGATTTAAGGTATGGGATCCCCTCTCACACTTCTATTCAAGAATCCCCCCATATGTTGTGTCCTTTTATATTTAATTCTTAATGATATTTTATTTTTCATAACCTCTTTCATACTACGTTTAGGATATATAAATTAAGATATACCCATTTACCACTCATTAATCCCTTACAATAACACACGTTACGTTGCCAAAATGTTTGTAAGGCTTTCTTCATCTCACTTAAAATTTTGTGAGATATTTTATATTCACTACTATTACTTGTTTATGGTGTATTAAAACGTCCTTTTAATGTTTCATATCATTAATATATTTATTTTCATGATATTAAATTTATCATTTTATGATTATCATTTGTTGGGTATAAGATTCAATTGATTACGAAGTTGTAAGTATCTTCTACCAGAACCTCCATTTTCATTCAGGTTGCTCTAATTCTCTACTAACCTCAATAAAACTCTTATTAATTATTATGTACTCCTAATAAATTATGTGTTAATGTTATATATAGTTTTACCAATCATAATACTTCTTTATTTTATGTAGTCAAATGACTTAAAATAATATTTAAAAAGTCTTCCAAAATGCAAGCCCGGTTCAAGGAACATCTCAAATTCTTAGCTATTTTGAAGTTCACTCTATAATCTATTTTAAGAAAGATTTGTCTTTAGATAATCACAAATTTTAGCATGGAAAGATATTTTGGTTCATTTCTATTTTTATTAAAGAAAAAATTTATTTACACTTTAAAATATCTTTAATGAATCCCTTAAACTGCACAAAAATATTGAATTCCAAAGCTTCCTTAAAAACACTTTTTACATGATTTCACTTTAGTGGGACATAATTTATGCCTCAAATGTAATATCAAGGTACTTAATTTTTCTCTATTATATAAATGTTTAAAACAAAATTTATTACAAATAAAAATGATTTTTAAAAGAAACCCTTCTTTCCAAAGTAAAATAGATTTTTCTCACCTCACTTTATCTTTAAAGAGATAGAAGCCTCATTATCCACTTATTCCTTTCATGTGGTTTATGTACTTCCCCTTGGCATATCATATCAAGAGTCTCCAAATTCTCATGATATTATAAGGTATTGTGATTTTATTATTTCAAGGAGGTATGAGGCTCTTTATAACGTTTAAGGATGATTTCATCAAGAATTTATCAATGGTATCATTTATAAGTATATTTATTTATTTCAACATACTTTGATTGATCTTTTATTTCATAGAGGTTTATATATTATGATATAATAAAAAATATTTGGTTGAACTATTTCTAATTAGTTTGAATGTGGATGTTCTTTCTCGATACCATTCACTAATTCACATAGAATGGTTACTATTTATATTTAATGTATGGGGAAAGTTATTTAAATTTCATTTGTTAGTTTAAATTTGAATAAATATGTTTTTTATGTTTATAACCATTAATAAGAGGAATTCATTGGACATAGCATGTGTCGATTGGGGCCCTCTATAGACCCTAGGTTCATCGGTAGGACTCATGAGACAAACTATGGCTTTAGAACGAGGCCTTGACAAAATGGATATTTATATCTTGCCTTAAGGGATTGATGGTATGAATATGATGTCCCACATTATGCATTCCCTAATTATGAAAATAGTATGGATAGTTCATGTGGTTATTATACTAGTATAATAACCATGAATGTATTTTATTATGGCATTATTTATTCAGTTATTATTCCTACTATAATGTGTTCATGTTCATTTTTTTCTAGGAATGTGTTTTTTTGTTGTTCACAATGGCTAATGATTATGTTTACGATATCTTAATCTTTATTTTTTACCCGTAATGAGCATTTGAGCTCAACCCTTTATTATTTTTCATTTTATCCGGACATGAATACGTTTATTATTAATGACATGTAAAGATAAACATATAGTCGTGGATTTTCCCAATAAAACTTATATGTTGTATTTCATATCATGTTGTAATGCTAAACTTATGTATGTATATTGTTTCCAATCATAATAAACTACTCGGTCATTTATGATGCATATTCTCTGTATAAATTCCATTGTAATAAAATAATCCACTAGCTTTGGGAAACTAGGGTTGAGTAATTATAGTTGGTATCAAATAAATTTTAGTATAAAACATGAAAACTAGATATTGAAGAAGTATATTAGTAAAAAAACCCTAAGATAGAAGTTGGGGACAATAAAAAAAGACATCATAGAATTTTTTTAAGGAATATATGATGTGGTTTATCAAGAAAATACATCCCTATATAGATACAAACATGTAGAGGTGGCTCTGGAACTTATGTATATTGGGATAAAACCCAAAAATATTGCATCGAGCTACACTAGAATGGGTACTTTGGCACGAAAATGGGCCTTGCTACACTGTTGGTTTGTGACTCCCAGGGTTTTTGGTTTGGTTAATTAATAATCTTATTTCAAACCATTATAAAGGATTTATTTCCCCATAGTGACCATAGTCTATGGTTCTAGGATTTATTGTGCATAAATTTATGTTATGTGATATATCATGTTTAGAGTTATGTATATTTCATAATTTTATGAGCTAATATATTATATAGAATTGATTAGAAATGGAATCTAGAAGAAATAATGTTATCTTCAACAATGCACGTGATGCAATGAGTAAGAAGGATCATATCTCTTATGGTCTTAATAAATAATTTTTATGGAAGATACTCTAAAAATTATCCTCATCATAAGAGGAAATAGTACCATGTGTTAACAAGATATGAAAAGAATTCTTTGAGTCCTATGGATTTTAAGGGAAGAAATAAAAGAAGACGATGGACAAGAAAATATGGATAATGGAAAGAATGCAATGAAGGTTATTCCCACATGTGATTAATGTTGAAATAATCAACCTGGTAAATTTTTGAAGGGAGAAAGAGTTTGATATATGTGTGGAACAAAAGGACACCAATTTCATGATTTTAAGAGAAAGAAAATGATATCCAATGAACAGTGATTCAACTGCAAGGTTATGGGAAACTATGTGAATCAATTTCCCAAGCGTCAGTGAAATATGTCCCAAATTATGTTACTAAATAACGATCAAATCATGATACTCCTGCAGATGAAGTGGAATGATTAATATAACTCTTCAAAAAATGTTATTTGAATATTTTATTAGCAGTGTACTAGTTGAAGAAATTATGGAATATTTGAGTATTGTACTATAATACATTTTCTTTAAGGATTTTTGGTCACATGATTAATGGTACTAAAGATAATTGAATCTGTAGAAGGTCAAAAATTTGAAAATATATGGGTGAGGGATATAAAACCCTTATTATTTTCATAATACTATGATTTCAATATCAGAATAGAGAGATGATATATATGGATAAAACAAACTACTATAAGTTTGATTCTGAATTATTGGATGTTGATCTTTTGGAAGGTTAAAATATTTATGAAATAGTTTAAATTCATCATTTTAGAAGGTTCTGGAGGCTAATGACACAACATGTTGCAATATAAGCTATGAGACGAAGTATATGTAGTTCAAGGAACAATTAAAGGATAAGATAATGTTTATGAAATGTAAACTAATATTTATACACTTATAGAGTGGAATAATCCTTCATCTATACGAAAAGAGTCGTTAATGTTGTTCTATTATCATAATATTTTATAATGTTAATGAATTTTTTTATAATAATAGTTTACGTTTTTTTGGTAATTTACTTTAATCTAAATCTATTTCATATCACTAGAAATTCATAGTTTGGTTTTTCTTCTCTGCCCAAGTCTTCAATTCCAATCAATGTCACCCCATTTGATAAGATAATTTATTTATTTATTTATTTATTTATTTATTATTATTAATATTTTGACCACATTATTTCCCTTAACCTTTATAATAAGGGTATTCAATTAAACATAATTCAGATATGGGTTTTTTCACAAGGAAACTTTCAAGTAACAACTAATAACATTCAATGTGAAATATCAAATTTTGAGGATGGAATTTCTATAAGGAGTTGATAATGTAACCCCCCATGATTTTTTAAATAAATTTATTATTGAATGCATGAAACACTGAGTCTCTACAAACCACCTATTTATTATAAGATATCCAGTAAACATAATTTTACCCCCCAAATGATTTTAATTTCGAAAATCTGACATACACGGTTGCGATGAGTAAGTTTTTTAAAGTCTGATATGTCCAAATTATTTTTTGGGGAATAATAACATACCTTTATGAATATTAATGTTACCCTTATGAATAGTGACATACCATTATGAATAGTAAACCCACCTATGATAGTATATACATATGATTTATTTGAATGTATAATGTACATATGTTTTGGAATTAGTAAATATATATTTAAAAACTATATTTTTCAAGTAAATTATGAATTTAATTAAAATTTAAATTAATCATTTTTAGAAAATTATTTTTGAAAAATAGAATTCATTTTTTATTTCTACACGTCGAAAAATGGTTATGGTTAATTTTTGGGATTTTTCTGAAATACTCGAATTTTTGGTAAAAAGTAAAATATGGTAATTTACCATATATATACATTATCTATTTAATTAACTATTCCTAGAATAATGGATGAGGTAATCAAAAATGGTTATAACTCACTTTAACTTATTATTATTCATTGTCGCAAGAATCAAAACTATTGGTTGTCTTAAAGGAAATAATAAAATAATGAATAAGTTATTCACAAATCACCCCTCTCCTCCACTATAAAACCCCCCTCACTCCCTCTTATCTTAACTCCTCTAAAGCCTTGTGCCATGTGTAAATAATGATCAAATATCCTCTAAATATCCTCTCCCACATACATCATCCCTTGGTCTTATAAAAAGACCAAATATTTTTCTCTTAAGGGGATCTCAAATAAGGTTAATTCAAGAGGTAAAATTCCTCTTATCTTTTATTTCTTTATCATGTTCATTTGTTCTCTTTTAATTCCTAACCTCTCCTCATCCAAATAGTATAAAAAATCTATTACCATACATGTACTATAATTTTGTTATGATAATTGTATAATTCATCTTTATCTCCCATTTCCCCCTCATTTATGCTAAAAATGAAACATTGTCCAAGATGTGTTGATTTACCACATCCAAGTACTACGATACTTTCAATTGGATTTACCTTCTTCAACTCTAGTAATGAAGAAGTTTTTAAGGTTGAAATAGAATATTGTATATGTATTTTATCTTATGTAAACTTCTGGAATCCTTATGTACCCATGATTTAAAATAATAATACAAAACAATGTAATTGTGTGCAAAATCACCAAATTAATCTAAGAGTTCGTCATTAAGGTTTTATTTAATGATTCACCTTCAATCCAAATAACCAAATTAATTTTATAACCATGTAATATTATAAATTTTCATTAATAACTTATAAAATCAATTATGGACTTCAAATCCCATCTTAAATGTACTACTATACTCTTTTATAAGTGAGCCAATCATGAATATTATCAAAACAAGGACTAATGAAAAATGAAATTGAAACCCTTAACCCATATAAAATAACATGAATAAACTTAATTAAGTCATATTAAACCAAATAAACATATAAAGTGTTCTTTAATTGTTAATTAATTAACATAATTTGGTTATTTAGGTCACTAAGATCAATAGAATAACACCCTCAGATTTAAGGTATGGGATCCTCTCTCCCACTTTTATTCAAGAATCCCCATAGGTTGCATCATTTTATTTATAAGTAATAATGATGGGGTATTCTTTCTCACCTCTCCCATACTTCACTTGTGATATATAAATGACGGGATACCCCTTTACGTCCCATTAATCCGTGACAAGAACACTTTTTACCGTGACAAAATGTTTGTAAAGGTTTCTTCATCTCACATCCATTTTTGTGAGATATTATGTATTCACTACTATTACTTGTTCATGATGTATGCATAATACCCATTGATGTTTCATATCAGGAATCTATTTATTTTCATGATATTTAATTAATCATTAGATGCTTATTATTTTTTGGGGATACGATTTAGTTGATTACAATGTTGTAAGTATTTTATACCCGAACCTCCATTTTCATTCTAGTTGCTATTATTCCATACCCACCTCAATGAAATTTATATTTATTCATATGTGGACTTCATAAATTATGTGTGAATGTTCAATATATGTTTACCAATCACAATGATTCGTTATTTTATGTTGATTTAACTATATTAAAAGAATCATTCAAAAATTCTTCCGAAATGCAAGCCTGATTCAAGGAACTTCTCGAATTCTTAACAATTTTTATGTTCACTCTATAATCTATTTTAAGATATATTTATATTTATAAAATCAATCATATTAACATGAAAATATATTTTGGTTCATTTTTTCTTTAATGAAAGAAAACATTCATTTTTACTTGTTGACACTCTGTTCCATGACAACAATACAAAGCGATAAAGGGAAATGACATAGAAAAAATAGGGGAAAATACATGAAGAAAAAAAAATATTTTCAATGGATTGAAACTTGGATCACCTTAGTCAAATTGAGGTTTTGTTGACATGCAAGGTACTTGCGTGCCACATGTCTGGAATGGAATCCTCTTTCACGCCTGATCACTATTTTCCCAGGGTCACTTATTTTCCTATAAATTAACCATCAGGGTCTTCATTTGTATTTAAGAACTTCCCTAAAGCATAATTTTTTCTATGGTCGCCTTAGTGATTTTACTGAATCATAAAAAACCATCAAGGTGTTCTTTAAAACCTAGAGATGAGGAATTGAAGGAGGAACATATGACTTAATTCCCTTTAGTTTTTGAAATCCAAAACACTTACATGCCTAAGGTTCCCAACCACCCAAAATCAAAATCACTTGCACGCCACCCTTTCCTATCAATGTAACTTTATCAACCGCTTCTGGGAATACCTGTATATACTCTTGAAGGCTTGAGTCAAGTCTCTCCCATGTTTTAACATCCAGGTTGTTTGTTAGATAAGTGAAAATCAGGTCACCCAAGCCTACTTGTGCACCCATACCTATGCACCAGATACTTACTTCGGAACCCTTCATTGATTCCCCTTATCCCTTCAGTCAATAAAATCCTTTCATCATGACTTATTCAATGTCATTAATGTAATGGAATATTCTTCTTTGTCTACCTTATCTGAAATGTATTACTTTAAAACTTCAACTAAAACCTCCTTACTTATCAAAACATTAATAAGAGCACATCAACATGTCTCCTATTTGGGTTTGTATATTCATAGTCAGAGGTTTCCCGAATTTGTATTCAAATAGGGTAAGGATTCTTGGAATGTCTGTGGGTTTGTATATCTATAATCACATGGAGTTTTTTACCAAGTACATGGTTGGGATGTTCCTATTTTGGAGGATTAGGGATTGGGTTATGACCTCCCCTTATCATTCCTATAACCTAGAACCTTAGGTTTCTTATAGGAAAGGTACAGTTCACAGTTACTTTTCCTTTTGAACAAATGAGAAGTATCCATCACCTACCAGGAATGATTTTAGAGTTACCATCCTTGTGTAATCCCCTAGCCTTTATAGTATGAAGTTATATTCAATCTCTTCTCTACTTCCTTCAAATTCAGTCTTTCATAATATTGGACACTTGTCTCATGTAAACATAATAATGGTAAGGTTCATCACCATAGGATCGTCCATTGTCGCCACCGTAGGCTCGTCCCTTTCCACAAACTAAGGAGGAAAAGTGTGTGTGATTTGGTTGAATCTTTGACATCCTATAGTTTTTCACACTGATTATGAGTCATGTGGCCTTGGAGATTTTTGATGGTCACAAAATTTATGCAAACACTCTCCTATGAGACTCATAGAACAACATGGGATTTGATTACTATCTAAGTAGGACACGTTAGAATCCGCCCTAATGTTCAAGCCCAAAACTGAATGAACTATGAGAACTCTAATTCCCACATTAACTGGGATACATAGGAATACTTCCTACGTACGAATATCTGTCTCATTTCATCCTTAAATAGGTAACCTTCTCTGAATGTAAGCCCAAACTCATTTCTCTCAAAGGACTACACTCTCCTATGATACTCTTTGAACTACATGGTCTTTGATTCCCATCCAAGTGGGATACGTAGGAAGCCTACCTGAGGTTTAAAACCAAAATCAAATGAACTATGAGATGTTGGATTCCGAAAATAATAGGGATATGTAGGAAGCCTTACAAAGGCCCGATATCCATCTCATTTGATCAATAAATATCCATCCTTTTCTAGAAGTAAGCCCACACTCATTTCTCTCAACAGAATACACTATCCTATGAGACTCATTAAACCACATGGGTTCTAATTCCCATCCAAGTGGGATATGTATGAAGCCTCCCTGAGGATCAAACACAACACATCAAATCTATCATATTCTTCCATGGGCAAATTCCCAATAGGCTCTAATACAACATGAAAAGTCATATCTTTTCCATGTTCCTTGGACTGCTTAGGCATAAGTATTACAAAAAACTTGAATAATCACCTATATATTTTATTTCCTTACCATATGACATTATAATGTGCAGCTAGGTCCTTATCACATGACCATAAAAGGTATGATGTGTCCCATTAAGCTACACCGATCTATAAGGGTTCTGATTCCTTTTACAAGGACACATAGGTATCCCATTTATGGGTACGATCCCAACATCAAAACAAACATTTATCTCCCTAGATGACAATAAATTCTAGAGTTCCCCACTGAGTGGATTAAAACCCAGTATTATCATGAAAATGATTTAAATAATCTCTAAGTATTACATGAGATGATACAAATTATGGATAACCTATAATACATATGGATGTCTCTATTAATTTAGAACCTCAAATACATACAGATGATTCTAAATTTCACACATGGTAATAATTGATTTAAAATTTCAAGGGAAACCTATGTTATACATGGTTAATTAATAAGGATTCACATGAAATATCATAAATATTTATGAGATTCCCGGAGTAGGAAATAATTTCCCCCAGAAGGGTGTGATGAGTCTGACCACCCATCCTTTGGACCAATGTATCTTCTTAAGTATCATGGGCCCAAACCAAAAGAACACCTACCTTTGGAAAGAAGGTCTTTCTGGATAAAAATGCATTTGATGTTTATGGTTACATAAATAATTCCAATGGAAATTTCCTAGAAGTAGTGATTCCTAACCGGGACATACGTTCCGATGGAGATGAAACAAAAATGGTGAACCCAGCATGAATCTTTAGGCATGTTAATTTTGTTATCTATCTATCAAGACCCTATCAATTGATAATGGAAGTATAGAAAAAGGAATAAATCACACATCTGTCCTTATAAAAGAAAATTCTTTAATAGAGTTCATTGTTTTTCATGTTTTCTCAGAACTCACTTTACTTAAAATGGATTCCTTCAAGTTTTCACTCTTGAATGCCCTAACCGCTGCCCAAGCTAGATCCTCATCCGTTGAAAGGAAAACATCACAAACTCAGCATATTCAATGCAGTGTATTGAATGTATTATTATGGGAATATCATTAGCCTGGTATTATCCCTACCCAGGAGGATGCCCGACAGGCTCTATAAGTCATCAAAAACCCTTGATCATCTTGTCAGTGATAAAAGGTGCTCAGGAAGAAAATGATGCCAACCAGCATCTTCATCCATTTCGGGTCATTATTACTAGAATTAAATAACCAGTCTCTACTATACTATAGGGATGTGATTCAAGAGGTCACTCATGGCCTCAAATCAAATATGTAGGGGTCCTTCCCTAGGGCACCCACCAATTATCACCGCTAGGAGAATCGTACACCAGTGAACCCCCCAACAAGATGGGGGTGTTGCGTTTGGTTTTTCAGGCCTAGTACCTCAGACCCGGGCATTCATGACCAACCACCAGGGATAAATTACGGCCAGCATGGAGTAGGTTATTACTTCTTCCCCCTCTGGAGAAGTCTATCAACCTAACATGGTGGAAAACTACGAATGGGAACCTAAACCTGTCCATCCTAATTCTGCTAGCTAGTAGAATAGTCTGGCGGCACCCAATCAATCTCACCATTTAAATTCAGTGGACAACTATGAGAAGGAACATACACCTTCTTAAAAACTGTCATCCAACTAACATAATCGCCAAGAGGAATTTAAGAAATAACACTAATCAAATATGGTGAAAACTGGTAAGTAGTAACATACAATAGCCTACACACACCAATCCTACCAGCAGTATCAGTTGGCTCCACCGGCAGAAGTCAGTCAGAATGTTCTGACAAGAAACATGGGGCAGACTCAACTCTCTTCACCCATACATGAGTACTGTCAGTATCCAATGATAACAAAGGGAGGACAAGAGAAGAAGCATACACCTACTCAATATATGGAAAGGATGTATACTCCCATTCCAGATGATGAAGTCACTAAACACATTTTAAAAATGGTGAAAGGGAAGACCCTAATTCCAACTCATATTTTAGAATCTTTCCAAAATATCATAATGGAAACTTCAGCAATACTAGGGGAACATTCAAAAATTTCTCTCCCCGCACTAGGAATGACTCCTTAGCATGGTATCCTGGAGAAGATACACACCTCTATTCTGGCCAAGATGGGTTATGTAGCATACTCCCACATATCATATGGGCAACCGGATCGAGATCATAAACCCTTTCCAATTGGAGGTAATCGGCCCATTCTGATGACCGCTCCAAGGTAGTAACATACACCATCCCATGATAACCAATTCCCCCATCAAGTGGCCCAAACTATGTGTAAAAAAGAATCTATGAAGAGGTCTCCCCACACACAGTTGGAAAATAAAGATCCAATATATGATCTAGATCCTCTTAATGTAGGAGTTCTTGAATCCATTATACATTTATCTATTTCAACTCGAGATCCTACTCTCCCATTACGAAATCGTGGGTGTAGTACCAATAATTCTGATGTTCCCCATCAGATACTTCATCATAAAGGCCTAATTCCTAAAAAATCAGTCAATATAGAGAGTTTATATCTGGATGAGATCCACGAGAACCCTCGATGTGTCCCGAAGACTATAGAGCAAGAGGATTTATCTCTTGTTGTAATCCACCATAGTGGTAATCCCCATGATAGCATTATCTACAAACCTTCTCTCAGTTGTAGTGTTTTTCATTGTCAGGATAGTTTTCTAATTGACAGTGTAGTGATGATAAAGACTTCTTATCTCTTAGAACATTCAAACATAAGGTCAGTCATGTTTTATGTGTTACTAATTGGTAAAATACATTCTCAACCAGAAGACATACCAAGGTGACAATTATTCTATGAACCTCCCTTGTATAACAAACCAGCTCTTTATTATAAACTAAAACATTTTTTATTACCTAAAATGCACTTTATACAACATAGAAGATTGAGTGGTCTATTGTCTTTGGGGATTAGGAACATTACATAACAACATTAAAAATGAAACACAACATCATTATTGAAAACTTCCATTACATCACCACTACATTCCCTCCTACTTAGCATTGCATAGGATAACCTGAGGGCATTCATAAGAAAAGGATGAGCTATAAAGACCAGTAGGTGAATAAATATTAAATAACACGAGGAATACAATACATTTTGGGCAATAGGAATATCAATGGGGTACAAGAGAAACATTAACATAAAGTCTTGATAACTCAAGATAATCATAACATGGAAATGTGGAGACAACACTTAACATGGAATTAGCATAATCTAAGGCACATTGCACATAAAGCATGAGTAAAACCTCATTGCACATGAAGCACCAAAAAATCCTCGTATCACATGAACTAGAATGAGTCAACACTCACTGTACTTGACATATCATGAAACTATACTTTACCCATTACATTGGAGCGCTATCAGGGCACACCCTTTTTAGTCATTTCATTTCATGCATAAGTGTGCCACATGGATCATATAACATGGAATCAATCAACATCATAAGTTAATACACAATTAAGTAATGTGGAATAAATACATGAAAGTAATATTAAATATGTATATGTTCATAAAGGTAAATAACCGTGATAGAGACATGGGTATTGTATTCACAACACAATGATCTTGGCTTGGAAAAATGCAGTGTAATTTCAGCTGCATAACTACGTGACATAAGGATTAATGAAAATGGTTGATGAGAGAGAACATCGTGTCTCATCAAATTTATATGAAATGGACAATAAGGGTGTCATATAGATACATGTCCCAACAAACGTAATGCAATTTAGATGCATAATAAAAAATAATTACTTAGATGAAAAAAGAGGAGAGATAAATCCCTCCCAGAATTTTGGCATGGTAACAGGTGTACATGGGAGGAATTAATGACAAATAAAGGGTCTCCCATCATCAAAACATATATAGGGATGTATGGGGGAGGTTTTAAATCATACCCCAACATTTTTAATTGAAAAAAGGGCATACCATCTTAAAGAAAATTGGATAAAAACGAGAAAGGAAAAAATCCCTTGCATGGATGTGTGATCCCAAAAGCTTAGGAGAGGCTTGAGAGAGGCTTCTTGGGAGCTTGGGGCCCATTTGGAAGATTTTAGAGAGAGGAGGGAAGGGTTTGGTCGAACTCTAATGTCATTGAGTGAAGAGGAAGTGGGAGCATGGGTGGGTTTATATAGGACAGGATTGGAAATTCTTTATTATTTAGGTTTCGGACATCTCACATTAAACGAATCAAAACCACAAACCTACCCATGGTTTTTTAAATATGGGAGTGGAAAATAATATTTTATAAGTACAATGGTTGAACTTCTAAAAAAAATACGGTTTCTTATGTGGAGGTGAGTCACACTCTCATGGAAAACAATTTAAAAAGACAAAATTTTTTATAAGCCTTGAAGGGTTCACTAAAACATTGTAAAATAATTCAAAAAATCCCAAAAACACATTATTTTAATTGTAAAACATATATTGGCCGAAAATAATGTTTATATTATTTTATTACGTCACTATTGGGTCATTATGTTGTCATAAAACACATTTTAAACAGTACTTAATTTTTACCCAAAAATTTGACTGTCTTAGAAAATTATGAAAAATTCACAGTTAGATAATTTCAACATCCTGATTCAAAAAATAATATTAATTTTATTGAAACACTTTTATAAATTTTAAAATTTTTTCTTTTAAAATTAAAACTGACATTTACCGAAAATTCATGGGGTTTGAAATAAACAGCTTTCAAACCTTAATAAAAATTACAATTTCATTCATAAAATTATATAATAATTTATATTTAATAAAAATTTATTTAATAATAATAATAATATATTATTAAAATAATATTTAATTAAAAATCCATTAATTTGTATAAATAGATTTCTTAGTTGAATATTAACTAAAAATAATATTTGTGTTTTAAAAACTATTTAAAAAGTAACAATAATAAAATTAATGTACATTATTTATACAAAAATAATGTACATAGTAATAGTGCTAGGGCCTTGTTACATAACCCCTTATAACACCTACATAGGACCGATGGGTAAGGTGTGAAATGGTGACAGACTATTGGGGTGGATGGGATAACATATCTTAGGTGGTAATCTCTATTAACTTTCACTTCTCCCGTAGCCAGTTCCGCACAAGCTTAACGTGTTCAAGATCGACATGGTCTTGGTCAAGAGAAAAGACCAATGATTCCACCTCAATTATGAGATCTGACAAATGGGATTCGTATGGGGAAAGTCTACTAGATGAGGTAATCACTTCCTTTATCTGAGTAAATTGGATTTGTCAAATCCTTATATATATAATAATCATGGGATCACTGTTCAATGACTATATTCGAAATAGTCCCAATTCATAATGGTATTTTAAAATCCAGAAACATAAAACCAGTGAAGTTCAAATTTTATATAACCAGAATAAGATATTTAATTAGATCAAGAATAATTTTCATTAATGAATATTTGGGTCATTACAATCTTCCCCACTTAAGAAATTTGGCGCTCAAAATTTTCCTTTTCCCACACTAAAACAGATGTGGGTAACTCTGCTTTATCATTTCCTCCATTTCCCACGTCGCTTCTTCAAACTTGTGGTTTTTCCAAAAAACCATGATGAGGGGAGTTGTCCTATTTCATAGATTTGTTTCTCTATAATCCATGATCTTCACTGGTTGCTCCTCATAAGAAATATCATCCTCTATATGTACTACCTCTGAAGAGAGTACATGTGAAGGGTCTAGTATTTACTTATGTAAGAGGGATAAATTAAATGCATCATGTACTTTGGACATGGTAAGTGGAAGTGCTAGTTGATAGGCCACAACCTCAACATGATCAATAATCTCAAAGTTGATGATGTACATAGGACATAACTTCCATTTCATTCCAATCATCATTACCTTCTTCCATGGAAATATGCATAAAAATACCATGTCTCCAACTTTAAACTCATGGTCTCATAAATGGTTATCTGCAAAACCCTTCTATCGACTCTGGGAAGCCTTGATATGCTGCTAAATAGTTTTAACCTCCTCCACCATTTCTTTAACCATTTCTGGTCCTAGCAGCTTATGCACAATGAATACATCCAAATATGTCGGTGTTCTACAAATCTTCCCATATAGGTCTTCATAAGGTGCCATTCAGATGCTGGAGTGGAAGCTATTATTGTAAAATAATTCTACCAGTGTAAGATGTTGGTCCCATCCTCCTTTAAAGTCCACAGAACATGATCTTAACATATCCTATAGTGTCTGAATAGTTTTCTCAGATTAGCCATCTATTTGAAGATGATAGGCCGTATTGAGGTTCAGTTCAGTATCCAGATCATGTTTAAGAATCTTCCAAAACATAGAGGTGAATCTTGGACCTCGATCAGATATAATAGGTAGTGGTACTCCATGTAGCCTTACCAATTCCCTGATATATATCTGTTCCAGTTGATCCAATGAGAAATCCTCCCAAATTATAATAAAAAGTGAAGACTTTATGAGATGATCCACAACAATCCATATTGCATTGTTCCCTTTGGATGTCTTTGGAAGATCAATGACAATGTACAAGGTGATGTTCTCTTATTTCCATGCTGGTATGGGGAATGGTTTCATCATCCACTTAAACTTCTGCCTCTCTTCCTTCACTTGCAGACACACTAGGCACATTTATGTATACTCATCAATCTTTGTCTTCATATTATCACACCAATAATTCCCTTGGAGATCTCAATACATCTTTGTGTTTCTTGGGTGAAAAGATAAATTTGAACTATGTGCATCATCCAAAAGTTCCTTCTTCAGCTCTGGACTTGATGGAACACATAGTATTTTTCCCAATCTCGCAATTCTTTCTTAATTAAAATTGAAATCCGATGATTTCCCTTTTCAAATTGCTTCCACTTTCTTCTGAATTACCACATAATCATTTTGATCATCCTTTAACTTTATCGAAAGAGACTGTTGAGAAATCATTTGTGAAATGATGGATGATGTTCCCTTCTTTATGATTCCCATGACCATCTTCATCAAATCTAAGAAGATTTGATCCTTCTCAATTTTCATCAAGGATAGAATCACAAAGTCCTTTCTGCTTAGAGAATCCCCAACCTTGTTCACTTTCCTAGGGTGTTAATGGATTCGGCAGTCACATTCTTTGATCAGCTCTAAAAATCATCATTAGTGCATGTTAAAATCTATCTATGTGAATATATACATAAGGATTTTGTGGTCAGTATATATTTCATACTTCTCCCCAAAGAGATAATGCCGCCAAATTTTTAATGTAAAGATCACCGAAGCCAACTTCAGATCATGTGTTGTATAATTCTACTCATGAACATTCAACTACCTTGAAGCATAGGCAATGACTTTGTCATTTTTCATCAACACACAACCCAGTCCCTTCTTTAAAGCATTGTTGAATACCAAAAAAAGTTCTCCACTTGTGGGTAATGTGAGCATGGGTGTAGTGATAAGCCTCCTTTTTAACTCCTTGAAGCTTTCTTTATATTCATCACTCCAAGAAAACATTAATCCCTTCTGAGTTAGATGGTAAAACATTTGGGGTATCGTGAGATATTTATCACAAATCTTAGATAATATCCAACTAACACCTAGAAGATATGGATATCCGTTACTGATATTGGCCTAAACCATCCATCAATTGCATCTATTTTGGAGGTATCCACAGATATCACATTGCTTGTGATGATATGGACCAAGAATGAGACCTCCTTCAACCAAAACTCACACTTTCTGTACTTGCCATAGAGATTCTTCTTTCGCAAGGTCTCTAGTACAGTTCTTAGATGCTCCTCAGGACCCACATTGGTTTTGGAGTATATTAGAATATAATCTATAAATACTACCAAAAATTTATCAAGGTAATACCTAAAGACACTATTAATCATGTCCATGAAGATCCTTGGATCATTAGTGAGTCTGAAAGGTATTACTATGAATTCATAGTGCCAGTATCTTGTAGGAAAAGTAGTCTTAGGGATATCTTCCTTCTTCACCCTTACATGATAATATCCCAACTGCAAATCCACCTTGAGGAAGTATGGTGCTCCATGAAGCTAATCGAACAATCCATCAATTTGTAGGATATGATACTTGTTCTTTGTCATGATTTTGTTAAAATCATGATAATCGATGCAAAGGCGCATTTACCCACCTTTCTTCTTGACAAAGAGACTGGTGAACTCCAAGTTGAACCACTTGGGCATATAAACCCTTTATCCAGATTTTCCTATAGTTGTTTCTTCAGATCCTCAATCTCCACAACAACCATTGTATATAGAGTCATGGATATTGAAAATCTCCAAGTATAAGAAAAATTTATAATTCAACATTTCTTCTTGGAGGAAGACCAAAGAATTCCACGAGAAACACTTCTGCTAATTATCTCCCAATAGGCATGTATTCTAGGGTGGTTTCCTCCATAGAATCAATAATCTGGGATAAATACACGTTCTCATAGGGCAGTAATATCCACACTTGAGATGATAGAGCTGAAGAAGATTCATCTTCTTCCTTGCACTTGTATAGAATCGGCGGGTAGATTCTTCACAAGGAGAGTGATTTATCTCTCACAAAAATTCATGTGGGATCTATATAAGGAAAGCCGATCCAAGCCAAGAATTGCATGAAATTTCACTAGAGGTAGTATTATGAGGTTCACCGAGAAATTCAATCAATATATTATGATAGGGGAGGAGTTATATTCATGGGACACAATGATTTCCCCATTTACCATACTCACCGACATCATTACTTCCATGATTAATGGTGGTTGTGGGATTTTTCTACTAAACATTCAGGATATAAAAGAATGAATAGAACTAGAATAAAAAAATAATTCCTCTATTCTTGTATGAATAACTAGTATTACTGTCACCACTTCATTGTCAGGGTTCACATCGGCAGTAGTTATAGGAAACACTCTCCCTCACTACCTTGGAGGTTGTTGGTTGCCTTTGAAAACCCTTGGCTTAGGGAAATGATTTGCAAGATTCCGAGGTTCATTACAGCTGATGAAATGAACCATGCAGGGAGTTTCGAGCGGAGCATTCATCTACTCTATCGCATCTGTGGGTTTCTCTTACCTACAGTTAATTTCCAGGTGTTGTTCTATTCCACACTTAATGCATTTTCTTTGTCCCCTTTAGGCAATTTCTGGGGTGCTTCTTCCCACATTTTGGAATGTGGGTTGCTGGACTTTATTAGCATCGTTGGATTTATCCATCGGAATTCTATAATTGAATTACACCTTATGATTCTTATCCTCATGATACCCTTGAGGTTCTCTGATCTCCATTTCATCCTTGAGGGAACATCATACCATTTACTAATAGTTTTCGAAGTTGTGGATCGCTAGGGCTATCCGAAGGCTAGGTTTCATCCCACCAAAGAAGCCGTCAACCTTGAATTCCGGGGTAATGACACAGCTAGAGGCATATCATTCAATCTTTGTAAATTTTTCATCATATTCTACAACATATTCGTCATCTTTTTTCTTGAGGTCAAGGAAGTCCCTTTCCATCTTATGTCGGAGGGTGCGCGGAAAATATTTATCGAAAAACATCTTCTATAAATCCTTCCATTACAAAACCTCGATCTCCTCCTTAGGATTCATATTTTTTATCAGTGTCCACCATTTACAAGATTTACCCTCTATACGATAAGAATCTCAGAGAACCTTCTATTTTTTTGAAACATTGAAGGTTGGAGAATATCTTTTCAATGGATTTGATCAATTGTTAGGTGATTGAGGGATCATAAGATTCATTAAATGTTAGAGGCCTTTTACTCATTAATCTCTAGATTGATACTTGTTATTTCTTGGGGGGGGGGGTTTAAAGATCCTATTGATCCATGTTTCTATTCAAATCATGAGTTAATTGAGAGAGTAACATGACAATGTTTGCGATTTATTCTCCCATCGGACTGGGGATCTCATTATAACAATCATCGCATTGATCTTCACATTGTTTGTTAGCTTGAGTCCTCTAATAACTAGACATTGTATGGAATAAAAGAAATTTTAGGGGTAACACATAAAGGGTAATCCAAAGACAAAAAAAGACGACTTATAAATAGATTTTATTTCCTTGACTTATGAATCTGTTGGCTTCTATCTATGCTATTCAAGATCTACTTTCTAACATATATTCTTTGGAAATTTTTTTAATTCCCATAATAAGGGTTCATACTAAGCATATGGATTTACAAAATCACATCCTCCAAGAGTGTCATAAAAAAGAGTTTAGCAAGGCCCATTATCAGGCATGAGTTCCCATTCGATTCTAGCTCAAATAGGTGTTTCTGGGTTTTACCACTATTATACATTTGTGCCATAGCCGCCTCTACCTACTCGTATCTAGACATGGATGTATTTGGTTGATAAACCACTTACTCAATACTCATCAATAATTAGGGATGTGTTTATTGTACTTAATTTTATATTTAATTCTTCACAAGGGTTTTCTAATCCTAATCCCAAAAATAACTAAACCTATCCTCTGATACCAACATTGAAAACTCTACTCTTTATTAAACACAAAAACATGATTTATTACATTAAATTTACTTGATAAAACATAGAAGATCAATATGTCTATTGCATTTGGGGCTTAGTAACATTAAATAACAACTTAAAACAAGAAACACATCATCTTTATTGAAAAAATCATTTACATGACCACTATATTCCCTTGTATCTAACATTGCATGGGATAACCTGAGGACATGCATAAGAAAAGGCTGAGATATAAAGTGTAGTAAAGAAATAAACATTTAATAACATAAGGAGTACAATACATGTTGGAAAATAGGCATATCAATGGATCATAATAGAAACATTAACATAAATACATGATGAAGCACGATAATCATAACATGGAAATGTGGAAACAACACTTAACATGGAATTATCAAGAGCCAAGGATCATTGCACAATAAGAACAATTAAACCCACATTTAACATGAATTAACATGATTTAACACTAATTGAACATTATGTATCATGATACTATACTTTACCCAATGCATTAGAGCTCTATTAGCGCAGACCCTTTTTAAACATTTCATTTCATGCATAACTATGCCACATGGATCATATAACATAGAATCAATCAACATCATAAGTTATTCCATGATTATGTAATGTGGAATAAATAAATTAAATTTAAATTTAATATGTATATGTGCATAATGGTGAATACCCTTGATAGAGACATGGGTATGGTATTCACTACACAGTGATATTGACTTGAAAAATCGCGGTGCAATTTAGGCAGCATAACGACGTGACATAGGGATTCTTGAAAATGGTTTATGAGAGGGAAATTGGTGTCTAATCATATGTAAATTAAATGGAAAGTAAGGGGGCCATATATATACATGTCCCAACCAACGAAATTCAATTTATATGCATAATTCAAAAGAATTACTTAGATGTAAAAAAGGAGAGAAAAATCTCTCACAAAATTTCGGCATGGAAACAGGTGTGCATGGGAGCCCGTAATGAGAAATAAAGGGATCTACTATCATCCAAACATAAATAGGAAAGTATGGGGGAGGTGAGAAATCATCCCCTAGAATTTTTAATTGAAGAAAGAAGGGTATAACAACTTAATGAAAATTGGACAAAAATGAGAAAGGAAGAAATCCATTACATGGAAGTGCGATCCCAAAAGCATGGGAGAGGCTTGAGAGAAAATTCATGGGAGTTTGGGGAACCTTGGGGGATTCTATTGGGTGGAGGTCAGGGGTTGGTCGAAATCAAAAATATTTTAATGAAGAGGATGTGGGATCTTTGGTGGGTTTATATAGGAATGGAGAGGGAATTCTTTATTATTTAGGTTTGGGATGCCTCACATCAACTTAATCAAAACCACAATCCAGCCCATGGTTTATGCCCATGTTTTTTCCATAGGGTATTGGAAGACAATATTTTATATGGAAAATGGAAGAACATCATAAAATAATATGGTTTTTTATGTGGAGGTGAGTCACACTCTCAAGGAAAACAATTTAAAAAGACATAATGTTCTATAATCTTTGAAGTGTCCACTAATACTTTGAAAAATAAATAAAAAAACCCAAAATCAAATTATTTTAATGTTAAATCATATATTTTCCTGACATAATGTTTATAATATTTTATTACAACAATATTGGGAAATTATGAAGTCATAAAACACATTTTAAATGGTTTTTAATTTATACCCAAAAATTCGAATACCTCAGAAAATTATGAAAAATTAAATGTTGGATATTTTTGACATCCTGATTAAAAAAATAATATTCATTTTATCTAAATAATTTTATAAATATGTGAATTTTTACTTTTAAAATAAAAACTAACATTTACCGAAAATTCATGGGAATTCAGAAAAACAACTTTCAAACCGTAATAAAAATTACAATTGCATTCATAAAATTATATGATAATTTATATTTAATAAAAAGTAATTTAATAATAATAATAATAATAATATTTTATCAATATATTATTTAATTTAAAAATCCATTAATTCCTCAAAATATAATTCTTAGTTGAATATTATCTAAAAATACAATTTGTGTTTTAAAAACTATTTACAAAGTAACAATAATAAAATGACTACACATTATTTATACAAAAATAATGTAAACAGTCATAGTGCTAGGGTCTTGAAATATAAACCCTTATAACACCTACATAAGACTGAATGGTAAGGTGGGCGATGGAGACAGAGTATTTGGGTGGCTCGGATAACATCGCTCGGGTGGTAATCTCTATTAACTTCCACTTCTAACGTAGTCAGTTCCATTCAAGTTTTACATGTTCAAGATCAGATTGGGCTTGGTCAAGAGTTAATCCCAATGACGAAAACTCCTTTTAGAGCTCTAAAAAATGGGCTTTGTATTGGGAATGTATACAAGATGAGGCCATCGTTACCTTTGTCTGATTAAATTGGATTTGTTAAAGACTTATATTAATATTAATCATGTGATCACTGTTCCATGGATATATTATCAAATTTGACAATTCATAATAGAATTTTAAAATCTAGAAACATAAAACCAATGAAGTTCCCATATTATTTAACAATAATAAGACATTTAATTAGATCAAGAGGAATTTACATTAATGAATGTTTGGGTCATTACACCTTGGGTAATTTTCATTATAATATAGAAGAGGAAAAAACAAATCATTATATTTTTTATGAAAAACATATTGAGAAGCATCCACTCTGGTTGGACCATGTTGAGAAACCTCTAGACAAAGATAATGAGATATGTTTAATATGAGAAAACAATTGGTTAAAGGTAAAATAGTAGTTATGTTATGGCCTTTGGTAACCTCTAAAAAGAACATTCTAGAATTGATGGCAGAAGAATTCATTCATGATACCAGCCTCAACTTATGGATGAGACTTCATCATATGAAGAAAAAGTATCACCATATGATGAATATCAAAGTCATTTAAAGGTAATAGAAGGGTTGAAATTCAAAATTAACTTGGAATCTCTCTCTCTTTCCTAACATACAAATGTTGAAAAGCAGAGGATAAGCCATTAGCATGCATGCCTTGATGCACTAGAAAGGGTACTCCAGTTAATTACTGATAACCCATCTGGTGTTTGTATCCGATGATGAGGTGCACACAAAAAATTGCATTTCACTACACTCTAAAATAAATGAACCCTGCAAAAAGTGGTCTCGTTAAATGTTATTTCCCATGGTCAGCTACAATCAAAAGATTTAGTGTATAATTAAAGCTACGCTCAAGAACATTCCTCGACTAGATATCATCAGAGTCAGTCCCAAAGAGATAAAGTCGTTGATATACTATTGCATTATATGTATGAGAACATTAATAATGACTCTTTCCTAGAGGATGTCAACCATCAGATTGTGAAAATTTATGGAATAACACATCAGTCTTCTGAGAAAGGAAATTTAAGTGGTTTTCAGATAATGCACCCAGAAAATGTTCAGACCAAAATTCGATAAAATTTGTATAGTAGCTACATTAATCTCAACCATAACAATTCATGAGCCACACCAGCCTACAGGGATGGGGGATTTTTTAACAAAACCTTTGAATTAGATAAACAAAGTTTAATGGTTTGAAGAAGATGAACATGAACAACACCAACCCATAGGGATGGGGGATTTTTTCACATCTATAATCCCCTCTGCAAAGGAATTCAATTTTATCCCTATTAGGGAAGAAGACACAAAGTGAAAACCTAACTAAACTATCCAAGGATTCTCCTCAGGTTATTTTCCATCAAATAATTCCTATGAATTCAAAATATTGGAGAACAATGTATCATAGAGGACACAAAAGTAAATGATGTTATAAACACACTACTGGAATGTCATTAATACATTATGCATCAATAATTGTCATTAATACCACTTCGGAATATCCTCCATATAATTAGTAAATATCATGGGAGTTGGAAGGTGAAGTTATTATCCATAATATTGTACACACTGAAGTAAATGAAGGGGGTGTGCATACATTAAATTAGTGGGTTTCCCAGAATTTAGGTACACCATCAAGTAACAAACACCAACCCCTTATAAAGGAATCTAACAAGGGGAAAGGTAAAAATGAGATATTGTCTCACTATTCCACTAGAGAAGATCAATCTCTTTCGCTTGAATAATTATATTCCAAAAAAGAAGAGGAGATGAAGTAGTTGAAAAGAGTTAATGCAGAGTTACTTTGAAGCATCATTTCTGCCAGACATGCTCCCCAATAAGATCCTCACCTTTCACATCCTGTAGGAACTCCATTGAAAAGGGGGTTTTTTGCAACTATAAATGAAGGTAATGAATTACCTCCATTGGGTACACATCCAAGATCGTATTAAACACATCCTTATAGGCCTATCCCCATGGGTTATCCAAGACAAATAACAACAACACCTCCACTAGTGGTTTTTCTATTCATTGCACCTGTTCAAGATCCACCTACTGTACCTATACCAGTCCCAACTCATTCAGATATCCTCCAAATTATTATGAATACAATTGGAGAATTAAAAACCCAATTAGAAGAAATGGAACAATAGATTCAACTAGTACAACCAGATAATAAAGTTTACCCAAAATGGGTAGATCCATTACCTCCCCCACCAAACTTTGCGAATACCACATTTCCAAAATTAAATGGTTCAGGAGATTCGGAGCAGCACTGAATTCATATTGTTTCTCATTGTGATCCCGTGAGGGGGAACCATCAAAAATAAGAAGTAGTAAATCTCATATTCTTTGTGAAATCATTATAGGGGCCGTCCTTTGTTCGGTATACAAGTTTGTAGTCTCGATCAATTACTAAATGTGAAGACCTCCATCAAAAATTTCTTCTCAAATTCAAATCAACACTTCCAAAGAAAACACTTTTTGATTATAAAAATTACAAAAAAGTGATCATGAACAACTTTTTTATTTCATTGATCAATGGAAAGGATTAACATTTTACATAAATCTACCACTCCCTTAAGAAAATTTGTTTCCAATTTGTGTGGAAAATCTACGTGATGAGTTATTCATACCACTAATCCCTATGAAATCCACAGAATAGTTTCAAGACCTTTATTCAATTTCATAATAAGTGGAGGATTCCTTTTAAGAAACTAAAGATAAATCTCATGTAATATAATTATATTTGGGAAGGAGAAAATGGAAATCAGAAGCTGTTGTGGTCACAATCAAACAAGAACCTGTATGCAATTCTACCTCAAAACAATCATCATATCAAAGGGCTCCACCGCCCAAGAATTAACGAAAATGACCACCTCTTCAAGATGATCAAAAAGATAAAAGGAAGATATTGTTTTAGGAGTTAAAGAACAATGTTTATTCTTTTCAGAATGAACAGGTTCTAGGTTACTTTATTTCATATATAGAAAACAATTTGGTTCAATTACAAGGCAGAAGAAACTAAATAAAGAAGGAGATGAAGATCTCCCAAATTATTTCTCATTTCATCAAGTATTGGGGAATACTATTCATGAGTGTTTTGTTTTCAAAGACCTCGTGAAAAAAATTTTAGACTCTATATAAGTGAATATAAAAATTTCATCATCCTATGTATCTTGTGTTGCTGCTACAAATCCAGAGGAAAAAGGCGGATGAAATGAAGTTAAATGAAAAAGATTGTAGATGTATAATTATTGGATGGCTATGAAAAAAATCAAGTGATATTATTCCATTATTCAAACCTTTTTTACACAACCGACCGCATCTTCTTCTAGGTCTGCAACAACAAATCCATCATTATCAAAATATCAGTCCTCCATACGTCAATCCTCAAAGAAGATACATGATCATAATGATAAAGATTATTCAGAATAAGACTAGCTCATCTCAAGGTAATTGTTTTCCTTGACTTTGGTATATTTTATTCCATCACTCCCAAAAGTACGGGCACTGCCCTGCCAAATGGAATAACCAGAATTAACCTATCAAGTAGAATATTTATTAGATGAAGAGTCAATATTCGGTTCCATTAACGTTACTCACATAAAGGGCCCCAATGAAAATGATGATTCTAGTTATGATGAGGTTGAATTACCTATACCTGAACAAAGAACTAAATTAAGAAGACAAGGTCGATGATATAGAGGAGGACGTGGATATGCTAGAAACCACTATTTTAACTCTACCCCCACTTGAATCATTTATGTGGAAGAAATCCATGGGAGAGCCCTTCAACGGGCTCAATCAGAACAAGAAGATTCCACTACACATGATAAGATCAGTCCTCACATGATTATATTGGAAGAAATATTATATTGTACACCATAACTCTCTCAGAAAATATTTAGAAATAGTTAGTCTAATCTACCAAAAGAATAAGATTTTCTAGATTCTTCCCCGAAACATGGTACATCTACATCAAGAGCATCAAATTCCAAGGCACCTGCAAAACCACATATCCATGCTAGAAAACACATACCTCTGGACAATAAATATGATGATTTTAAATAGTTATCCCAATTACCGACCAAGTTGTCAATCCTAGATGGTTAGAATCTGTAAAAGGATATATGAAAAGTATTTATTTTGGATTTGTCATGTCTTTAAGAGTTTAAAACGGAATTTGATGCTAAATAGGTTTACCATATAGTGAATGATCCTTCAGAATGTCATGCAGTCATATCTTTAATAGATGAAGTTGATGATGATGACGTATATGGACATATAAGACCCTTGTTTCAATCTATCAAGGTTAATAATACAGAAAAACTATGAGTCTTCATTGATAATGGATTAGGAGTCAACCTCATTCCCATCCGTACACTTTGTCAATTGGGTATTACTGAATCTGACACATCTTATTTCACATTGATGTTTCAATGTTATGAAAAGAATGAAGAAGAACCTCTAGGTGAGATTACAGTCAGAACACAGTTTGGGGGTCTTTTATCTTATCCTGATTTTATGGTTTTCCATCAAGACACAACCTTCAACATTCTTCTTGGTAGGCCATGGATACATCATCATGTAGTCAATCCTTATTCATATTAGCAATGTCTTTAGTATTGCTTCAATTGAAAAATTTGGACATTGTATGGTGACAAGAATTCATTAAAACATGTGAATCTCAGTACATTGAGAAATAATTCTATCACATAAATGGTACAAGGACTGTGAAAAAATATGTAACAAGAATTAATTATCTAAATGGCTTGGAAAATATCCCATCTAAACCATTGAGAAATATGAGTATAGATTATGTGTTTCCTATCAATCATATATAAAGGATAGATCCAAATCCAAGCACTCATCTGGTGACTTCCATAATGTGGATTGCGGAAATTGAGCCTACTAGCATGATAGAAGTTGTTGATAGTGAAAGATTAAATAGTTATGTCTTCATTTCATCCACTAAACATCACCAAGTATTTTATTCATCAATTAGGGTAGAAGAAGTTGTCACAGAAATAAGGACAATGATTCTGATTGCCAAACTGCCATTCCCTCTTCAATACTCGAAGAAGACCGATCATTATCAGTATAGTCATAAATGGTTGGCTCTTCTTCAAGATGTCAAAATACTAACTTTCACTGAGAATTGAATGTTTTTCTTCATCAGCTACAATACAAGAAGAAATTGAATAAGTAGAACATAAAGAAGATGAAGAAGAATATATGAAGGATTCTCATCTAGAATGCGAGGAAGGTGTCTCCAAAACTACAGATGAGATCAAGAAAATAAATCTGGGTATATAAGAAGATCCACACCCTAATCTAATTAGTGTGTGCATGAATTTTGAAAAGCATGATATGTATACTTCATTTATAATGTAAAATAAAAATATATTTTCTGGGAACTATACATAAATTTCAAGACTTAAGCTTTATGTGGCCACAATAAATTTGTGTTTTCTAGAAAAGAATTGATTATTCACGAAAGCAGCAAGAAGAACACACCCAACTCACACCTCTCTAATTAAAGATGATGTCGAGAAGATTATCAAAGATAATTTTTTTCAGGGAGTTCCAATATCCAAAATGGATGGAAAACATTGTCCCAATGAAAAAGAAGAATTGGAATATTAGATTTTTCATTGATTTCAAAGATCTTAACCAACATTGAACCAAATATGCCTTTCCAGTTCTGATCATAGAACATTTTATTGATGCAAAAAACAACTATGATGATCTCTACTTCATGGATGGATACTCTGGGTATAATCAAATATGAATGGCCCTAGAGAATGAAGAGTCTACAGACTTCAGATCCCATCAAGTTGTGTTTTTATATCACGTAATTCCATTTAGAATAAAGGATGTAGGTTCTATGTATCAACGTTCCATGCACCATATCTTCAAACCCTTATTAGGAAAACTTATTTAATGTTATGTGGATTATATAGTGGTTAATTCTAAATAATTTTCTGACCACATTATTAATCTAGAGACCATATTCAGTAATCATCGACAACATATTTTCAAGATGAATCCCTCGAAATATGATTTTGGTGTTACCTTGGGAAAATTACATGGATTCATTGCATGTCATCGTGGCATCAAAGTTGATTTTGAGAAGAAAAAAGCAATGCTTCATATGTCATATCCTCAAAATTTAAAAGAATTCTGAGGAATTCAAGGAAACTTGAGCTATATTTAGAGCTTTATCACCAATTTGGTAGGCAAGTGTTTACCCTTCACTAGATGAATAAAGAAGGGAGTTACATATCAACAGAGAAAATAGTCCTATGAGTAATTTGATACCCTCAAGAATTATCTCTTGATTATACCGGTATCAATAAAACCTTTTGAAGGAAAGACACTCATTCTCTATGTGATATCTTTAGAGAGATCACGGGGTTCCTTCCTCTCACAAAATAATGATGTTGGGAATGAGAAAAACTTTTACTATCTATATCTAACCATGCATGACATAGAGACTTGATATTAAAGTATCGAGAAGTGCTGACTAGAATTAATCTTTATAGTTCAAGAGATTAGGAACTACTTGGAACACCCTGAGGTTCCCTTAGTATCTCGCAATAATCTGCTCAAATTTATCCTCAATTATTTTATGCTTATAGGACTTTTTCCATGGTGGGAAGTTATTTTTCAATAGTTCAATATCTTTTTTGTTCCATAGATAGAAATAAAAGGCCAAGCCACTGTAGAATTCATTGGTGATCATCCTTATACAAAAGATATATCATTGAATACTGAACATTCAAATGAATAAATATTCTCTATTCATGATAATCCCAAAACATAGGAAATGTACTTGGATGGTGCTTCCAGAAGGACAATGAGGAATAGATTGGAAAACCCAAAACTCAAAAATGTTGGGTTAGGAATTGGTCTTATCTCCCTAGAAAAGGCAATGTTTCCATATTCCATTCCATTATCATAAGAAGGTACCAACAATGAGGCCAAATATCAAGCTCTCACTGTAGGCCTGTAATTGGAACATCAGGTTCATGTGAACCACCTAAAAGTGAATGGTGATTTAGAATTTGTAATCAAACAACCCAATGGGGATTATGCTATCAGAACAGAAGAGGTAACCCTTTGTGTGATTATGTCAAAGGTTTAATGGATGAATTTCCCCAAGAGACAACATTTTTATATATACCAAAATAAAAAAATGCCCATAATGATCCACTGGATAATAAGACCACAACCCTAGCACATCCAAATCAGGAGGTGAAAATCATCATTATTGCCCATCATCATGTGCTTTCACTTTTCATTCGATCTATAATGGAGGAAATTAATTAAATTATCACGATTTTAGATCCATATGGACATGTAACAGGATGGATGACACCCATAATGGATTACTTTAATAATGAAGTACTTTCACAAGATAGATCTGAAAAAGAATAGCTCCGTCGATGAGTGTCCAACATCACCCTTTATGATATCCCTAGTCAGCAGAAGATCCTCTATAATTAAAGCTTCGATGGGTTCCTCCTTAGGTGTATTGATAAAGAAGAAACTAAAACTATCTTGAAATACGTGCTTGTAGGATCTTGCGGTGCTCAGTAGTCTGGGCATAATATTTTTGATCAAATCCTAAGTCAGGGATACTCTTTGACTTCAATGACGTATGATTGCATAGATTTTACCCAGAAATGTAATCCTTACCAAGTTCATTTCAACTTAATTCATCAACCCCCATATTTACTACATACAACTAAATAATCTTGGCTATTTTCCACATGGGGGGATGGATGTAGAATGACTATATCCTCCAGCTGCTGCTAAGTAGTTCATGTATGTTCTTTCTGAAACTGATTTCTTATTCAAATGGGATGAGGAAATAATTCTCAAATAAGTTGGAGCCAATATCATTGTTAGCTTTTTAAAGCTAATATCATTACTAAATTTGGTGTCCCTCATACCATACTAATGGATAAGGACACAAATAATTGTTCTCTTGAGGTAAATAAGTTCTATCAGGAGAACAATATCAAATACAACCATTCATTTCACAATCATTCCATATTTAATGGATAGATTGAGGCTTTCAATAATACCATATAAAATATATTCCAGAAAAAGGTGAATAATGATAAGAAATAATGGCATTGAAAAAATTTCATGCTTTATTGGCTTGGTGGACTACTACTTGTATTGCCACTTAGCCATCTCCAAATCTATTGGTGTACGGGAAAGAAGTAGTTTTTAAAATTGATATACAACTGCATTCACTATGAGTTAGAATATATGATGAGTTATTTATAGATGAATAGTTTTAGAAGCGATTTGATGATCTATAATGATTATACAAAAAGTTATTTCATACTTAGTATCATTTGAAAGTCTATCAGAATATAATAGAACGATCTTTTAATAAGAAAGTTCACCTCCACTCATTTCTTCAAGGAGAATTTTTATTTGTCCTCAGGACTCCAATGATATAAGAAAAGAAGTCTCCAAAGTTGGAGCCAAAGTGGGAAGTACCTTATTCCATAAATAAGGTCTACTCAAATGGATATTATTCCCCAATCTCAATGGATGGAGAATTTATTACAACTCCATCCAATATAAGATTCTTGAAGAGTTACTTTGTGTAATTAAACAGTATAATGTCCTTACTGCATGAATCTAAACAGCATAGCACAATGTACAAGTTGCAACACATTAAATGAAATTAAAACCAAATGCATCCAAGTTGAACGACATTAAAATGCGTAACATATTTGTCCTTGCCGCCCAACGTTAAACTATGATAAATCATTTTCCTCACTACATGACATTAAACTGTATGATTATAGTCTTATTTATTTGACATTAAGAGCTCCGATTCACAAACATCACATAAATCATTACTACTCTTTAGTGGAATATGAGTTCTATTTATCCCTATGTTTGAATCAGATTTTCATAGAGACCTCATTTCAAGAAATATGTGGGGCATGATTCTCATTCCAATGGGATATGTTGAGATTCCTAGATCTATTATATTAGGCCCAGCCGAAACCAAAAATAAACTTTATTTCCTTTTTCTCTTCTTATATATGAACCAGATTTATACAGTGTACTCTTTCAAGATACATGGTCAGATCTTCATTCCATTTTGTGTCTTAAGTTTAACCATTTCTATGGAATGTGTTAAAATCCCACATCTCTCACATCAAATTCATTTGGTGTGAGAAATGATTATCTCAATAAATACATTTTTCATGATTCTCATTTCAATAGGATATGTAGAGATTCCTAGATCGCCAATCTTAGGACCTTCCATGATAAAAAAACGTTTTATTCCTTGTTTTTATGAATAATACCTTTATAGGTAATGTTTCAAGAACAACATGTGGATTGATTCTCATAAATTTGAGATACATAGTGACACATATTTTTAATTCCCTGGTCTAGCCACAATATTCCATTTTTCATGTCGAAATCACTTCATGTCCCCACTACATTACTCTAAACTACCCCACATAATGTCCATTTTTCATGACATTAAACTGTAATGTACTCAAAGATCTACATATGGATTGATTCTCAACCTATTGAGATACATAGTGAAAAACCAGACATTAGGTTGTAACCCCTTCCATGGGATAATTTTCTCTCTCTTTATAATATAATTAACAATCTATGTGGGAGTATTCATTTTGGATCTCCCCTTAGAGATCCCACTAAGGAAACAAGAAATGACCCCATTATTCAAATGAGTCATATCTATGTAAAGGATTCCAAACTCAGGGACAATATTGATTAAAATATTTTTCCTATGCATTGAGTGTTTCCACCTTTCGTATGTCACACTCTTAATCTTGAAAATTTCAAGATCTTAGAAATCTTTTTTACGGTCTTTGTGGTAGAGTTTCTGATATCTGAGAACTCTTTTTGTTTACTATGTAGTATGTGTCTCTAAGATACCTTGCATAAGTTGCCTACATAATAGTCCTTTTAGTCAAAAGATTCCGTTTTTTGGACATGCATCATATGCCCTATTGGGCCCTACATAATACAACCCCCATAATAGGTGTCTCAAATAATAGTAACTATTTTCTTAGCAAAATCATATTCTATCCCCTTCAAACTTTGATGACAATATATAAGAATCCACATCATAAATCTATCATCCATGTATATTTTTACCATTAAATTTCTCTTGATATAATATTATTCAAGATCAAGGTTTAAAAATTTCCCTTTCCATGTGTTCAAAGCATATTGAAATATCCTTGGATCATTTTACCACATACCATTTACAGTTTCCATTATATTTTGGTTCTAGCGGTATGGCCTAAAACTACAGACACCATACTTCTAACATTTGGAGTAGACCTTCATAGAAATAATATCCCTATAATTATTTGTAAATAGTGATTGGAAATACTCTTTTTGTATTTAGGAACATTTCTCCATAAAATGAACTATGTGCTATGGAAAATCTGAATCTCCATAAACATTCTTCGGCTTTTAGAAATAGAATGTAAAATTTTTGAGATCTCTTTTGTCTCACAATGCTATACATTTTCCCAATGTCCTTGCATAAAATTTTCTTACATATCAGGCCAATCAGTCAAAAGATGGAACTATTTGTCTATGTGGAATATTCCCTACTCGACCCTGTATAATACAACCCCCCCATAATGGGTTTGTTGAATAATGATAACTTCATTCTTGTAAAAGACTTCATCTAATGCATTTATCCCTTTTCACTTGTCAAATTTCTTGATCCCGAAATTCCGATATCATAGTTTACAATTCTTCCTATCCATACATGAACATGGAAGTATGTTTCCAGAAAAAATATCAAGAAATTGGAGACCTATGAACCTTTGTTCAAAGATAACGATCATAAATTAATGCCACCCAATGTCCTCACTACATGACTTGAAACAAAGCAATATAATTTCCTCACTACATGATGTTATAGCTGTATAGAAAGATATTAGAAATTCCCCTTTTTGGAAAAAATTTAATCATTCCACACACAAATTTTTTTTGTAGAAGTGGTTTCCCAATTCATTAAATATGTTTCCTTACATGGAATTTTATTCATAAAATCTCTTTCCCTAGAAAAACCACCCATTGTAGTATTCAGTAACCCAAATCGTATTCTCCCTTTTATATTAACAATAAAATGTTAAATTATTGAGATCTATTTTTCTTGACTATGATGTATGTTACCCTATTGGCCTTTCATAATATTTTCTTACATAATATATCTGTCAGTTAAAAGACGACACCATTTTCCTATGCAGCATATTACCTAGTTGGTCCTGCATAATGAAACCCCCAAAAAGGGTTCGTCAAATAATGGTGACATAATTCTTGGAAAAAAATCTATTACGTTTATACATGTTATATATTCAGTGACCATAAAAATTACTACTCAATATTTCCCTTGAATGTATTTAATTAATATTTGAGAAATTCCTTATCACTGAGCCTTTTTTGAGATCTAATTTCAAAATTTATTTTCAAATTTATTTGAGCTTAAATACTAGAGTTATTAGTACGATGTGCATGAATCTAAACATATAATAACTAATGACATGGTACTCACCATATTGAAAACATGTAAAGGAAAATCTGCACAAAATTTGAAGTCTCATCTCACTAGATTTACATTTTGTAGGATTTAGAAAATATTGAGCAATAAAAAGACAAAAAATTCAAATTTTGGGGCTGTCTATATAATAATAGTAAAAATAAAACTACGCTCACTAGACCCATTGGATTACGTAAAAAAATAATTAAGGATGAGGAAACAAATTATTAAAGAAAAAATGCTTCACATTTTTGAGTTAAAAAATCCACA
The DNA here is from genome assembly GCA_963277665.1 of Viscum album. Lineage (NCBI taxonomy): Eukaryota > Viridiplantae > Streptophyta > Magnoliopsida > Santalales > Viscaceae > Viscum > Viscum album. The sequence continues at coordinate 1,220,790,130 of OY728155.1, read as the reverse complement.
GAGGAGCATCGAAAAACTGGAGTCTCAATATCATAAATATCAATTGGTTTTCTAAAAAACTCTTCATTTGATTAATTCCCTATGGAGCCCTATCAGCTTTCTGTTGATGTTTGGTTAGCTGACCAGTCTCATTATCTTTAGCATGATGAAGTTTTTTCTTGGCATCTTCTATAGATTTTGAACCATATTTCATAACGTTTCTTATTGAATCATGGTGTTTTTCTAGCTCTATTCTAACAATATCTAGCTCTTGTTGAGGACATAGCTGCTGAACAATATTATCTTTAATTTTCTTCTTATGTTCAGTCAAATTTTCAGAATGATTGGCCTTATATTGGGATAATGTTTTTTGAATTCAGAAGTATTGTTGAATAGTCTAGATTTTATAAGATCATGTCGTTGTTTTTTTACCTTTCTACCTTTTTTGGATAATCTCTTTCACTACAGTATGAATTCTTGGTATTCAAAACCACAAAATCCTGGTGTAATTAATAGATATTAATGTCAAGGAATTCATGAGTGAAGTTCCTGAAGGAGAATTTTAGATATTATCTTCCATATATTCTAACATGCCTAGTGATGTGAAAGAGGAAGAGACTTTTGTAGCTCTAGATCTAATTCAGAACCGCTGTCGTAACGAGGAATGTTTTTTAGGATTAATGCAGTTAAAGAAGTTTCCTTTTATTCTCCTTCCTTGAAAGTGGATTCTTCAAATCCTAATGCTCTTTAAGTTGATGCAAAAGCTTCACCTCCATACCTCTCCATTGAAGATGATAATCCAATATGGTGAATTAAAATTATGGTTATGGTTATTTTCAAAAGTATAACAAGAGTGAGAAAAATCATAATATTGGTAACCCTTACCTAATAATAGGTCGACAACATGAGAAGACTCCTCCTCAATATTCTCAAATTCAGCAGTTTTGGTTGACATATTTTGGTGGGGAATTATTTCATTAACCTGCTCAAGATTCGCCAAATTAATCTCATGAAGAATTTATTTTTCATGGTTCACCGATGCCAATGTCTCCCCAATGGTTGGATTAATGGTGACATCGAGACTTCCTTCAGGCGTCATCAATATAGTAGTTTCATTAGATGAAACTACATATTTCAATTGATCGTGGTTAGAAAATTAATCCTAAGAAGATTGATAAGACAAATAATAAAAAATCACATCAATTTTGTTCTATATAAGGAAATTCAAAATGTTATAAATTATTTCGCATATTAACTTGTCCTAGTACTTCTTCAAAAGACATGGAACGATTAATTATAAAATAAAATGATATCCACATTCCCATATCAGTCTCACATGTTGGAGAACATGGAGTTATTTTTTTGAAACCCTCATCTGAAAACATGTGTCCCTGTGTAGCTTCTTTAGTAATAGTTGCGGGGTCATCATTAGTTGTCTCATGATTTTACGTTGCATGCGATGAACCTAAAATATCATAGGGTGGAAATCAGATTTTTTGACACATATTTTCCAATAAGGAACTTCTGATTTACAGGAGGTATCCTCTCTCCTGGTAGTAGGAATATAAGAAGTGTTAGGAACAATTGTTAACTCTTATATGATAAATGCTTCTTAAATCAGAAAAATCACTAGGTTAGAGAGAATTTGTGCCTTTTTGGAAACACCCTCCATAGTTCCTCAAGCCTCCCCAAGTATTTCTTTAGTAGAAGAATCAAAAGATTTTTCTTGTAGTTCCATGAAGTTTAAAAAATTTCTATGAATAGAGGTAAAATTCATGTTGTTAGGAATTCTTACCACTTCAGAGAAAAAATTTAACCATGGTTTTATTTCTTCAATGTTTCTTTTTCATCGCCTTATTGGAAGGACTAGAAATGTAATCATCTCTAAAAACATTTAATGGAGATCTAATTATCATTTCTATATCATCCCCTATTTACTGTTTTCTAGGATATATCTCTCCTGAATCATGGGGTGATCCAGTAAATCCATGTGTAGTACCAGCATGGCTATATTGTGGTGATGGAAAATCAGTCAATTTTCCATTTTGTCATTTCAAGTTAAAATGATATTTCCCTTGAGTGACAATTATTTCACAAAATTCAACTAGAAAAGAGGGAAATAATGTGATAAGAAGAAAACATACATCTTCAAGATCAACAAAATCATTCCACTAGTAATCTAAAGAAAATTAAATCCCATTAGTGATGCCACAATATATCTTTTGTTTCAAACATATAATGGTGGGAATTGATTCATCAGTTTTGTATATGAGCATCTCCAGTTCTTGGATACAAGTTCTCACTTCATTAGGGTTATTCTTAAAAAGAATATCATAAGAGGGTTGTAGATCCCCTATTCTCAGAATACTCAACCCTTCACATAAATCTATCCACGTGGTATCAGCATCAGAATGAAATATTTTCCATGTTTGAACCACCTATGGCTACACATATCTAGAGTAAATTATATTGGGTTTTGAAGATGATCCTACTGTTTTATATTTGAGTTTCTTCCCAATTCCTGAAGTCACATAATATTGATGGGAAAATGGGACCCATTGCTCTTCTGAATGATGGAAACTAGACCATCATAGTACATCTTCGGTTGAGATTGATGGTGTAGACATCATGACTGTGACATGTGGATTGTATCCTGCATGAGGTCATTTCAGTTAGCTTAGAGACTCATCACCCCCACCCTCTGACTCCAATGAATCATCCCCCGATTATAAGGAATTACATTCCAAATGAGTGAGTTACATTCTACTTCCTCACTTTATTCCTAATCAAGGTATAACATTTTTAACACCCCTTTAGGGTATGATAAATTCCAGTTCTCAACATACCAAATTTTCAATCTTCTTGTTGAATTGATGGCAGGTAAGTTAAATATTTCCCTCACTTTCTCTACAGTCATCAGCAACCATTGTTGTCATGCCACCATTAGATGTTTCTCTAATATGACATGCACTGGAGGAGATATGATAATTTTTTATAGATATTTTAATTGATTTGTGAATTTTATAGGATCATAGTCCTTGAATATGATTTCCCCGTCAATCTTAGTGGCCAATATGACATTCATTCAAGCTAACATATACACCCTTTGCTCTAATCTGGCCATCCAATCATCAACAAATCAGCCCGTAGGTGGATTCACATATGTGAAAAGATTAAATTAATTTCACATACTTAACCTAGAGTTATTTTCATAATAATTAAAAGAAAGAGGTTAAATACTTGAAGAAGAATTAACATATGGTAAGAATGAACTTCGAAAGACTTTTACCATACATTGAACAACATATATTCTGAAATGAGTGGAAATCCACACCCATAACATCTGGAATGGTCTAGCTATTCTGAATGGATTATTACCTATGTATATATTCAACATGTTCCTATGAATATTTTCCAAAATAGGGGTATCCAATCCAACCAATCTCTTCTCTTCTAGCTTATCCGCAATAAAAAATTTCTTGGCCATACACCACCATTGGAATCTCAGACATGAAATAGATAAAAATTGATCTCCATGGCCAAGAAAATTTCAAGACATGCCTTTTTAGGAATTTGGGAATTTACATCATAGCCCCACATTTCAAATTCTCCTTTCTCTAATGTTGGCCAGAATGTTTTGGGTTTAACTCTCTTTTTTGCCTTTGGGAAACTTGTTGGATAGGTACAAGTGGTACGCTTCTCCTTCGTCTTCACCAGAAATATTTCCATCCACTCCTCTAGGTGAATATTTTTTATTGTGTTGTACTTTTTAATGTTCATTTTATTTATTTTATAAAATTCCTTCATTAACTCATGAACTAAGCCTGGTGTCTTTTCTGAGTAATTCCATGTCACCTTATGAGGACTAAACTGATCATTAATATCTCTATGGATTGGATCTACAGCGATCTTGTAGACATCCCAAAGAATCATTCATACTACTCTATGTGTCAAATGGAAGGAATTAGTCTCTGGAATCCATCATCTTAGTAAATATGACAGGAGATCATCATTACAATATAAATAGGATTTCCCGAACCATATAGCCTTATAAATCACAGCACCTTTTAAGTCATCCTAAAATTCGGCACATGTATCGCGCACCCAATACACCCACATCCCTCTGAGTTTAACAACCACTCCTCTGATAAAATCCCAACTTTTCTTCCATCCATTTGATTGATATGTCTGAGAATCTCAAAAAATGGACAAATAGAAATGTGGATGTAGCTCAGGTGTGTGTGATTTAAAATCTAGGGAACACAGGTTGTGATATATGATATGGTGCGTAGATGTTGTACCAACATTGACATATGTTCCTACAACTAAAATATTGGAAGAGTAGAAATTTTTATGGTCTTGAAACCAAGAAAGTGGAATATAATTCCTTGGATCAAGTATATTGAAATCCTACAAATGGCCATAACCATACAGAGGAATATAAATATTTATGGAAGATTTTAAGTGATATTTGATCATATTCTTTGCCATGTCTGGAAGTGTAGTGTCACAGATGTCAAAGTAATCACTCCTAACAATCTTAATTATATCATAAATTCTCCAACTAGCCAATTCCAGTATAATTATGATTGTATTAGGATCCATTGAACTTGAAAAATTGATCAAAACTCATCTTTAGAGTAATATCATATTCAATGTTTATAAAAAAAGAATTAAGAAAAAATTCTAAGGAATTAAGGCTTTAATGAATGGATTTAGTGCACAAGTATAAATCTGACGTAGAAGTATGTAGCCCCATTTTTGTAGTGAAAATAAAAAACATGCTGAAGAAGTGCAACTGATAGGAGTGTATGAGCAGAAATACCTGTGTTCCAAGAGGAGTATTTTCAGAGTACTTTGTGATTTTTTCTGAATTGAAGCAAGAATATATAAGTGACGAAGATTACCTTGTGCGCCATCATCTTTCACTCACATACCTCATGCGCCACAACATCATCTTTTACCCTTTTCATAATTTTACATTATTATAAGACTATATTTTCATTTCGAAACTAATTCATGGGGGGGATCTTTTGTTGAGAATTAATTCAACCATAATAATTAAAAGTGATAAAGAGAAATTCCTTAGAAAAATGGGGAGAAAATACATGATGAAAATTATGATTTGCAAAGGCTTGAAACTTGGATCACCCTAGTCAAACAGAGGCTCCTTCTGTGCACAAGTTACTTGCATGGAACATGTTTGGCCTGCAATCCACTTACGCACCTGATAAATATTTTCCTAGGGTAAATTATTTTCCTATAAATATACCATTGGTTCCTTCATTTGTATGGATGAATTTAACTATACCCTAATTGTTTTTTAGTCACCCTATTGCTTCTCCTATGTCTCCTTAAACATTCATTGTAGTTCATTAACAACTAGATCATAGGAATTAAAGGACGATCATAGGACATAAGTCCCTTTAGTGTTTGAAATTCACAACACATGCACGCCTAAGGAGACCAACCTCCCTAAATTTGAAGCACTTGCACGCCAAAATTTCTTCTCAAAGGAACTTGAGCACCCCACTTCTTGGAATACAAACGGATACTATTGAAGGATTGAGTCACATATCACCCATGTTTTGACATCTAGGTTGTTCATCACTTAAGATAACATCAGGTTGGCCAAGACTACTTGTGAACCCATGCCTACACGCTAGATATGTACTTAGATGACCTTATTAGATTCACCATATCCCTTTAGTATATACAAGAATTTCATCAAGATATCTTTAAATTATGTCATGCAAAGGGTTCTTCATAATTGGATTCCTTCTCTGAAAGATATTTTTTTTTTGAAATTTCCACCCAAACATCCTAACTTTTCAGATAATTGGGAAGGGCACATAAATGTGTCTTCTATTTGGGATTGTATATCCATAGTCAGAGGTTTCCTGCTTTTTTTCAATGGGTTTTAGATTCATGGAGTGTATGTGGATTTGTATATCCATAGTCACATGTAACTTTCTCACAAGAAGAGTGTTGGGAAGTTCCTAGTTTGGAGGATTAGGGTTTCGGTCATGACCTCCCATTCACATCTCTAAAACCTACAACCTCAGGTCTCTTATATGAATGGTACGGTTCACACCTACCATTCCTTTTGAACAAATGGTATGTCTCCCTCCCAAACAAAGACCCATTTTAGGAAAACCATCATATTGTAAGCCCCTAGATTCTCATGTATATGGTTTCATTATTTATCCTCTATACTTTCTTCACCTTCACTCATTCCATAAAATTATACCATTTTATAATGTAATGTGAATAGAGGGAAGGTTCATCGCCTTGGCATCTTCCACCATCACCACAATAGGATCATCCTCTTCCACTAGTAGTGGAGGAAAAGTGTGTGTTCCTTTGTTGAATATTTGAAATCATCTTATTTCTCACATTGAGAATGACTCGCTTGGGCTTAGTGATTTGTGATGATCATAACATTTTAAAAAACACTCTCCTATGATACTCATCGAACTACATGGGATTTGACTCGCATCCATGTGGGATATGCAGGAAGCCTTCCTGATGTTCAAACCCAAAAATGAATGAACTACAAGAACTCTGATTGCGATGATAATTTGGATATGGAGGAATCCTTCCTATGCATAGTGATCCCTCTCATTTCATCCTTAAATAAGAATCATCTCAAGGAAGTAAGCCCAAAATCATTTCTCTCAATGGACTACATTCTTCTATGAGACCTATCGAACTATGTTGGCCTTGATACCAATCCAATTAGGATAAATAAGAATCCTTCATGTGTTTGAAACCCAAAACTAAATGAACTACCTGAAAAATGATTCCTACCATAATTAGGATACATAAGGAGCCTTCCAAAGGATCTAATTCCATCTCATTTGATCCATAAATATGAAACCTTTTCATGAATTAATACCAAAATCATTTCTCTCAATGTTAGACACTCTCTTAGGGAACTCATCGAACTACGTGTGCTTTGATTAGAATCCACATGGGATATGTAGGAAACCTCTAGGAGGTTCAAACCTAATAAATTCAAATAAACCCTATTCCTTGTGGGCTATATTCCCAATAGGGTATAATCTAAATAGGAAAATCATGTCTTTATCGATTTCCTTGGGCTTCATAGGCATAAGTCCCACACCAATCTCTGACGAAGCACCTTTCGCTTAGATATCCTTACCAAATGAAATTAAACTATGTGGCTCTGTAATTATCACATGACCTTAAAAGGCATGATCTATCCTATTAGGTGACACCAAACTACGAGGGTTCTAATTCCATTTATAAGGATACATAGATATCCCATTTATGGGTACAATCTTGACATATAAAGAAGCTTTCATATCCCTTGACAACAGTAAATTCCAGAGTTCCCCACTGAGTGTGTTAAAAACCAGTATTATAATAAAAATGGATAAAAGAGTCACTAAATAGTATATGAGTGGATATCGTTGATGGATAACCATTAATTCATATGGATATCCCCATTAATGAAGAACCTTGAATATATGTAGATGATTATTAATTTTAAACACACTAATAAATGATTGAAAATTTCAAGGGAAACCTATGTTATACTTGGTAAATTAATAAGGATTAACATGAAATGTCTTAAATCTATAAGAGTGTCCTAGAGTAGGCAATAATTCCCCAAAAAAATTGTGTGATGTGTCTAACCTCCCTTTTTCATGATGAATATATATTCTTAAGTATCACAAGCCCAATCCTAATGAATGCATTATTTTGGAAATCATGTACCTTTGGATAAAGAACCATTGGGTGTTTCTGTTTCCTTAAATAAATCCTAAAAAAACCACCTGGATTAAGTGACTTCTAATAAGGACACATGTACTGATGGAGATGAAACTTTTCTTTAAAATAAATTAAATAAATTCCTTAAACCACACTAAAATGTTTAATTTATAATGCTTCTTTAATAACACTTTTTACATGATTTCCATTTAGTGGGACATCATTTATACCAAAAATGTAATCTTAATGTATTTCAATATTCTTTTCTAGGATATAAATGTTTAAAACAATATTTATGAAAAATAAAAATTATTTTTCAAAAGAACTCTTCTTTATAAAGTAAAATATATTTTCTCACCTGAGTTTAATTTTTATGAGATATATTCATTTTTCACAACTTATTCCTTGCATGTGGTGTATTTAATATCACTTGGTATATCACATCAAGTGTATCATTATTCTCATGATATTCTAAGGGATTATGATTTAATTGATTTAAGGTGTTATTGAACACTTTAGAATGTTTATTGTGTATTTCCTCAAGAATTTCTCGTTGGCCTCATTTAAAAGTATATTTATTTATGCCAACATCCATCGATGAATATTTTATTTAATATATTTTGATATATTATTATATAATCTACAATATGTTGTTGAATGGTTTTTGATTTGATTGAATGAGGTTGTCCTATCTTGATACCATTCACCAATTTACATCGAATGGTTAGTGTTTATGTTTAATGTACGAGGAAATTTATTTACATTTCATATCTTAGTTTCAATATGAATGTATATGTTGTTTATGTTTACCCCCATTCATAAGAGGAATGAATTGGACTTAGTATGTGTTGGGTTGAGATCTCTATAGCATCTTAGTTCATTGGTAGATATCATGAGAGAAACTGTGGTCTTGGTATGAGGCCTTGACAAAATGGAAATTTATGATCTTGGCACAAGGCCATGAGGGTATAATTATGATGTCATGTATTATGAATTTCCTAATTATGAAAAATAATATTGATACCTCATGTGGTAATTTGACCATTATAATACCCATGATTTTTTTTATTATCGCATTATTTATTTAACTATTATTCTGTCCATAATGCGTTCAAGGTCATTTTTTAAAGGCATGTGTTTTTTAATTATTCACTTGGCCTAATGTTTATACTTATGATATCTTCCACTATATTATGTATCCTTACTAAGAATATGATCTCACCACTTCTATATGATTCATTTTTTCAGGACGTGAACATGTTTATTATGAATGACCCGTAGGGATAAACATATAGTTGTGGATGTTCCCAATAAAACATATATGTTGTATTTAATTTCTAGTTGAAAGGATAAACTTATGTATGTATCTTGTTTTCAAAGATAATAAACTACTTGGTCCTTCGAGATGCATATTCCTTGTATATATACCAATGTAAGAGAATAAGGCATCATCTTCACAAAGCTGGCATCGGGGCATTAAAATTGTGCTAACATGGAACTCTAGACATAACAATATAAGAATCAAATGAAGTTATTTATTTTATAATGGAATTTGTAAAGACTAATGATGGATGGATACCAAAAAAAACAAATTCAATGATGAGAGTGATTAAGATTTCTGGAGGAACAAAATTTTATTTTACCTGAAGAAATTAATGGTTGAACCCTGGATGATAACGGGGAAAGAATAAAAGTTACGTAAAGTTGATCTAGAGACTCTTACTAGTAGTGACATAGTGAGATATGTCATAAATTACAAGGTAAAAAATATTTTGTACTCTAATATTAGTAGGAGTGAATACATCCATTTATCAACTTGTATGACTGCCCATGAAATATGAAGGATTATAAAAGTGACCCATTATGGAACTAAAATCTCAAGGGAACCATGTTGCGAATACTCAGAGAAAAATAAAAAGATTTCATGATGGGTGATGAATAATATATGAAACAAAAGTTCCATCGGTTTATGAGCATCACTAATTCTATGAGGGGTCTTAGTGAACCATTAGAAAACACAAATAAAGTGGAAGGATTACTAGGAGCTCTTCCAAATAGAAGGCATGTATATAAGGTGTCCATTTATGAGAGTAAGAACTTCAAAGAATAAACTCTACATGAAATGATTGGATCCCTACAACAATATGAGTTTGAGCTAAAAAATATTACTGATGAAGAGTCTACCAAAATAAAAGGTATTTAATTTTAATATAAAATTTTTGATACATATGATGCCTCTGAATTCATGTGTCATGACAGTTACATGGATATGGCCCATATCCATTGGAAAATTTTTAAGTACATGAAATCCCAAGGTGGGAAGAGGTCATTCCAGAAGAATTTCAGTAAAGAAAAAAGAAAAGGTAATTCATAAAATAATAATGATGTCTCAAAATTGAAATGTTATGAGTGCAGGAAAAAAATTAATATAATAACTGAATTCTCTAAATTCTTAAATCCTAGGAAAGGCACAGAGAAAAGAAGGAAATAGAAACAATCTTGTTGGGAGGTTAGGATTTCTCAGATACTTCTAACAGTAATAATGAATCTCTATAGTAATAAAAGATGGGGAACATTTACCTGATGGGTATTCAGTGTGAGGCAAATAACTCATTTTCTACTCATTTAATACCTATTGCTATTGGTGATAAAAATTATTCATCTAGAAATTAAAATAAAATTTTTCTAATTGACCATATTATTATGATTCTAAAAATAAAAAATCAAATAAAATTCTTAAATAAATTAAATAATTAAAGAATGATGTAGAATGATTAATCAAATAGTGAATTGGGTTAAAATCAAGGAAGAAGTTGTTGTCCAAATAAATTATGTCTTTTTAAAGGAAATGTTAATATATGGAAATTTAGAATTTTCAGAATAAAAACTATAAGGAAGATAAAAATTATGAACTTCTTAGACTAAATGATGAAAATGAAAAAATTAATGATTTTATGGATGATAATGATAAAGGGCATGATAAAATATTTAAATTGATTATTTATTATTTAATGAATGTGGAAAATGAATTTAACAAACTTAGAAAGAAAATATGAAACTAATAAATAATCCATCTAGTATACATGGAAATGTATTTTTACATTTAGACATTTTCAAAAGGAAAACATGGCATTAAAAGATGAAGTGTTTAATATGAAGAGATTTTTTACCTTTGTAAATGTTAAACAAAAGCACGACAAGATGATGTATTTAATAAGAATAAATCACAATAAGACTATTTTTGGTTATAATAGTTCTATTCATAGTTTAAATAAAACGAATTTTGTAAAAAAATATGGAAAAGAAGTATTCCAGAATAACATATTTTAAATTCAGAACGAAAGGAAATTATACCAATGAATATTCACTGAGATTCAAAAAATATTTTGGTTAGACGAAAACATATATTTCAAAAGTTTCACTTTTGAATCAACCCTCTAATAAATTATTTGAAAATATATCAGTTCCAAAATTTTCTACCAAAAAACCAATCGGACCCAAGTTGGCATGGGGGATGAAGCAATATATTGATTGATTTATTGCAGTAAATATTTCAGGGATGTATTATAGACTCATGATACATGGATAGTGATTGCTCCTGGGACATAACATGTGATATCTGTAAATTTATATCATATAATACATGTGATGGTGGGCTGGTCCCTTTTGGAGGTAACTCCAGGGGACAGATTAAAGGTATGTGTGATATTTGTTTTTCTAAAACTATAATAATTTAAAAAGTAAAATATGTAGATGGTTTCAAACATAATCTTTTAAGTAAATAAGAACTTTGTGATGATGGTCCAACTATTTTTTTTGAAAATGATAAGTGTACAATTTTAGAAAATAACATAGTTCAATTTTTCTCAAGTAGAAAAAAATGATTACTCTATTAATATTTTTGAATTAACCAAACAAAATGTAAAGTGTCTAAATGAAATATAAATATATTATGTACTAATCCATATGAGGTTTGACCAAGAAAATTTTAGATTATTGCATAAAATGTTAAAGCACCAACAAGTTATGCAATTGCCAATGCTTCAAACAAGTATGTCCTATTTGTGTGATTTTTATTTGAAAGGTAAAAAATATAATGCCATAAATATTTTTATTGATGTTAGTTCTACTAGATGATTTGAATTACTATATCCTAAATTATTTAGACCAGTTTATCCTAAAATATTAGGGAAAAAATATATGACTTTTTTTCTTGTTGATGATTACAATATATTTTTATGGATTTATTTCATATCGAATAAAAATTAAACTTTATCCAAGTTCTCTACTTTCTAAAAGCTTATTAAGAATTTAAAAACACACCAATCATCTATATAAAAATTGATAAAGGGAGCGAGTTTATGAACTTAAAAATTGATATGTTTTGTTATTATAATGTCTATAAATATTTCTTATCAGCCCTTAGGACACTACAACATAATGGTGTTATAGAATAAAAAAATAGGTCCATTCCGGAAATGGACAGATCCATGTAAATGTAATATACAACTCCAAAATATTTTTTGGAAGATGTGGTAAATACAACTTTCCATGTGTTAAATTGAGTATTTATTAGACCATTTTTTAATAAGACCCCTTATGAAATCTTTAATGTTTATAAACCAAAATAAGTTATTTTATGGTATTTGGGTGTAATGTGTTTATCAAAAATAATAATGATAATATAGATAAATTTGAATCCAAATAAGATGAATGAATTTTATTAGGATATTAAAATTCTAGTAAGGTTTATAGAGTTTTTAATGAAGATCCTATAATTATAGAATAATGAATGCATGTAATGTTTGATGGAAATTTATCAAAAAATAAGGATTCTATTTCTTTAACTAAAAAAGATGAAGTTACAAATTTTAATTTTGGTGAAGATAATGATAATGATAATTATAATGCATTAGTTGAGGGGAATCATACCTCTTTTGAAACTAATCAAAAGAATGGAAAACTCATAAATATCAACTAATTTATAAAGTAATTGGATATTTTGGTTCTGGTATTCATACTAGAAAATTTGTTATGCTTTATTGTTTTAATTCATCTTTTGTAGATAAATTTTTTCTAACTAATATTGAATCTAATTTAACTGATTCATGTTGGATTAATTCCATGCATGATGAATTAAATTATTTTCAAAGAAGTAATATCTGGGATCTGGTTGTTTTCCCTAAAGGTAAACCAGTTATAGGAACCAAATGGATTTTTCAAAATAAGCATAATGAGGATGGAAATATTGTTAAAAATAAAGCTTGTATAATAGCTCAAGGTTATTAAGAAGAAGAGGGTATTTAATTTTATGATTATTTTTCTCATGTTGAAAGGAGAGATGCAATTAGAATTCTACTATCCTTTTCTATTTTTCAAAATATAAAATTATTTTAAATGGATGAAACAAGAGATTTTCTAAATGGAATTATTTTAGAGGAAGTATATGTAAGACAACCTCATGGTTTTGAAAAAGATGAGTTCCTAGATCATGTTTACAAACTTAATTAATCCATGTATGTCTCAAACAAGCTCTGAGAGTTTGGTATGAAAATCCTAAATTGTTTTTACATAAAAATAATTTTTTAAAGGTATTATTGATCTAACCATGTTTATATAATGTGTTTAAATTTATATACTGCTTATTTAGATTTAAGTAGATGATATAATATTATGTACAACAAATTATTCTTCGAGTAATGATTTTTCTAAAATTATGACTTATAAATTGGACATGAGATTAATGGGTGAATATATGTTTTCTTTGGATTAAAAAATAATCTATGTAAAGATGGAATTTTCATGAATCAAGATAAAAATGCTATTGATATTGTAAGAAATATTTAATTTCCATTATAGTAATGCTATAAAAACACCCCGTGGAACTAATTTTAAATTAGACCTAGATGATTGTGGTAGGTCTGTTGATAGTAAACAATATAGAGGCATGTTTGGTTGTATTATATATCTCACTATTTCTATAAAAGATATCATGTTTTATATAATTTTGTTCTAGGCTCCAATATTACCCCAAAGAAAGTAACCAAAAATATTTTTAAACATTAATAAGATACCACAATGTTACTATTGGTATTACATTGGTTTACTAAAAAAATGAATAGTTTTGATTTACATTATTACCCTCACACTGACTTTTGGAGGTTGTAGACTTGATAGAAAGAGTACCACATGTATGTTTCACTTTATATGTAAATGTTTAATTTATTGTAGATCAAGAAAAAAACTATCAACATCACTATCAACAGGTGAGGTTGAGGATGTTGCAGTAGCTAGATGTTATTCGTAGAGCATATGTATTATATAAACATTGTATTATTTTAGTATATTATTTGATAATATTCATATTTACTATGATAATTCATGTGCTATTTCAATTTTTGAAAACCATATTCAGTATTCTATAACTAAACATATAGATGTAAGATTTAATTTCATAGGATAACATGTTAATAAATGGGATATTTTCATGGAATTTATTCCCTTTAAGAATCAGTTAGAAGAAATATTATAAAACATTAAGATTATCTTAAATATTTAAAATAGAAATTATAATTAGTAATTTTAGATGATTAAATTATTTATAATTTAATTTATCTAATTTATTATTAAACTATGTTCACATTGTTTTCTTAAAAAAAAGCAGTTGTTTTTTTGCTTAAAATTCAGTTTACATTTGATAAATTTCAAGAAAGAGGAAATTTTTATTGAAAATTTAATAATTTTTATATTTTTTAATTTTAAAAAAGGTGGATTTTATTCGTAATTAATATTATGTTAAAGTATATTATGTTTATTGTATCTCATTTAAATTATGTTTTCATAAATTACTTTATAAATTGGCATTCATTAAATTTTAATATATATATATATATTTTGGAAATATGAGAAATGATTCACCATTGAAACAAGTCACCATTGAAATGAGTCACAATTGAAATGATTCACCTTTGGAAGAGTCACCATTTCTAGACACCATTAGCTTCATTCAATAGAAGGATAATAATTCACCCAAAGGTAGGTAACCAAGTCATTGTTGGCTTCCAATGTCGAGTAAATTTTTTATTGTTTAAGATATTTAAATTTTGTTTATAGATAATAATGATGTAGTTAGTTTTGTAAAACTATATTTTGTTTCTCTTAATCTCAAAATGGTATGTTAAACGAGTCACTATTGGATTCATGCAACGGTATTCCAAATGTGTCACTGTGGGTCCTCCACTGATAAGTAAATTTACTTAGTTAAATTTTCTTCTTCAAAATTTAGTTTATATAAATTTTTTTATTTGGTTGTTTGAATAATTATTTTATTATTTAATTATTGTAATAATTATTTCTAATTTTTAATTTTTTTTAATAATACCTTATATAAGATGATTAATATTTCATACGATGTTCTATTTAAATTCATTTTTTCTGCATGTTTGAAATAGATTTTAAAACTAATTAATTCATTTTTTTTCAATGTGAATTAATAACATGTGTGTTACTAGTTATATTAATTGTTTTGATTAATATTTAATGTGATTTAATTTCCCGATTGTTTTATATATGAATTCACCATGTTCTTTTATAACTATCTTGTAATAATAATATTTCTGTTATTATTTATCAAGTGTCATGCAGTGGGTTAATGTAGATACACACGTTTTGCATTATTTTTAAATGTTTCCTAATAATCGGTCAAAATGACTCCTATAATATGGGCTAGAAAGACCATTTGATAGGAGTAGAGAAACCCATATAATGAGAACTGTGTGATATTTCAAAAATAACTACTCTTCTCTAAAATCTTTCTGGATCATCTGTGACTTCTTCCATCTACAATGATCACAAGATAACAACATCTTATATATATGTTAATTCAGGTATCACATGATCTTGTGCTACATACATCAATAATAATCAGATCATCTATTATTTTTCATTATTATTTTTTGATTCTAGTAATTCTTTAATCACCTTTTTGCAAGTCTTCTATGTCCATATTATGACTTTTCCATTTAAAAGAAGTTTTTCTCATTCTCTGGTTATTCTACCACCCAGAAAGAAGGCATGGGTTTTGACTCGAGAACAAAAGTTATAATTCCCCAACCCCAGTTACCCAGAGTTAGTGCATTATTAAAGAACATTGGGATAATCACAAGGGATCAAATCCCGAAATACCGATCAGTTTAGTAGCCTTGGAAGTACTAGATACATTCATAAGTTTTACATTACATCATGAAATAAAAAAATAAACAACATTTTGTACCCTTTTAACACACTTATATCCTTATATTATCCCTACAGGTCAACCATAAAATACTTATTCGAATCCTGTAGAATATAAAACATAGAAATTAGTTAGATCAGATTATCAGTAAGGATAACAATATAGTGAAAACCTTCATAAATAAGTATAAAAATTTAAGCCAATGTATAAGACTAAATCAAAAGCCTTTTAAACATAAAATTCAGCATAATATAGATTATATAAAATTAAATAATTCCATTTAATTATTCACATGGATATTCTACTAGTCAAATAATCACATGAAATATCAATAGAAACTTTCATAATAATTTAATGCATAATTCCAGACTTCATAACCACATAGTCAAGGCCTTATGACAATACTAAAAATAAGATTTTGTTAAGGCCTTGTGTAAAGACACTAGTTTGTCTCAGGGGTCATACCGATGCTTTGAGGAGCTATAGTGGGATCCACCTATCACTTACTAAGTCCTATTCATTTCTCATATGAAAATGTTTAAACATAACATAAACATTCGTATTAATACTGGCATAAAAAATTTCAATTCTTTATCCATAAACCATGAATGGTGTATAAATAACAGATTTGTAACACCCTGAGATTTTATGAAAAATATTCTTTTAATTTAATTAATTTCTTGTGTTGTATGCCACACCAAGATTACCTTGCGCTATATGCAACACCGTATTAGCATGCAGTATACGCAACACTATTCTTGGATCCTGTTACACACAAGTTTGATAATAGTTATTCTACGCAACATTGAGTATATATATATATATTCAATGTATAAATGAAATATGGTTGGTTTATGTTATACGAAACAATGACGGATTCTTACACAGCACGCATCCCTGACTTGGCTTGCATTACACACAATCGCGACCTTCCTCGATAGCGTGTGTTGTACGCAATACCGGGTTTTACTAAACAACGATATATTATTATAATATTATTATGAACTAGCCATTATGAATAGTATTAACTAAATTTTTAATCTTATAACATTATTATTCATCTTACACATTTTCTAAAACATGGTAAAAGAACAAAATAAATTTTTTTGGGTAAAATAAATATTTTAAAAAAAAATGCAGTTTTGCCACCTTTTGATGGAGCACCCACTTTAAATTTAGTTTTTGACAAGTTTATAAGTTCAATTTGACAAAATAAAATTCATCTTTAGAATCATGAAATAAAAATTTACTTTGGAAATTTTTTTCATATTATTCTGGTAACTTTTATATTTTGATGAATAGTAAAAACACGCTATATTTTAATTAAAAACAACTTTTTTCATCGCAATAATTTGTATGGTTAAATTATAATATTAAATGATTTTAAAGTATAAATAGAATATATAATTAACATTTCATATAATGTTTGTCATTAGCATTGATTCTACCTTGATTTCGTAGGATAAATCAATTCAATCTTTTGCAATGTTTTAAAGAAAAACCCGTTTTCTTTCGACAAAGAGATTAAATTAAATTTAATTTCTGAAAATTATGTGTATGGAATTTGAAAAAATGGATTCCATATTTTGGAATCAGTGGTTCCAAATTATGTTAATAAGCTAATTTTTATTTTTGGGCATTGTGAATAGTAACTACGGTAAATTTTATTTACTATAGTTAAAGATAAATCGGGTAAGTAAGGGTAAATATAAGATTATAAAATTACCATAACACTTGGAAAAATTCTATTGGATGGCTAAAAGTAGACCCATATAACCTAACGGTCATAATAGATTCATTTTATGGACTTTTTTCCATGAAAATAATTTAATTATTATTAAAACCAAAGAATGTGACAACATGTCACTTTCTTAAATCTTATAAGTAAAATAATTTTAATTTAGTGATAAAATTCATGAAACTTCAAACATGAATCATATACAGAAATCTAATACAATTAGTTACATCACAGGAATTTATTTAGAATTTTTAGGGATTAAATAATTATCATTTATTATGACACAAAGATGAATCAGTAATTGTCTTATTAATGAAATATTGACATAATTGATGTTATAAATGCCCAAATAAATGTAATTTGAGACTTTTTATGACTCAAATTAATTTTCTAGGTTAATCTGACATGTTATTGTGGATATAAGAAACTTGTTTTGAACTTATCATTCTTTTATGAATTTCATAAAAATGATGTACCAAATAGAGTCAAAATTGACATAAATTCGTTTTTAAAACAAATATTATATTATTAATTGTTATTTAATTCCTAAAAATATAATGATCTTCCAAATTACTTATAAGGATAGATATATTAATAATAAACAACTTGGGTTTCGTTTGGCTTGTTATGTTAAGTTTATTAACCTTATAGTGTAAGAAAACAAGAAGACACGGTAAACGTAAAATTATCTAACTTAAAGTTAAATATAAATGATAAGGTTAAAATAGGGACCTAAACTTGTCGAAATTCTATTAGATTAGAGGATTTCGACCCATCCCCACCTTAGCTTATAAATAAATCAATTTTGAGCTATTAAAAAACGAATTTGACTTTATAATAAAATAATATTTTTAGTATTTCCAAAGGTACCCCTCTCCTCCCTTATAAAAGGGAACCTCATCCCTCTCTTCCTCACACCACTTTGAGCCTTCAAGCTCGGCCAAAACCTGCCCAATTACCTTCTCCACTTCCCTAGAAACATCCTAGAGGTTCTGGTCTTCGTCAAAGACCAATTTTAGTGCCCTAAAAGGAGATCTCAAAGAGGCGCTTCAATGAAGAGGTAATGTCTGTTACCGATTCTTTCAACTTTATTTCTTCTTCCACTTCTTCTTATTAGGTTGTTTCATTATGAAGTAATAACATAAATATCACTCATATACATATATGTTATTATAAGTATTAAACAACCCTATTTCACCATCTATCCATCATACGGAAAATGAAATCACCATGCGTGTGTACGTACAGAATACCGTCTCCACGCCGTGGTGTAATCTATTTTCCACCACCACCTTACTTGGATGAATATAATGGTTTAAATAATAACTATATATGATTATTGTAAAGTGATATTGATTCTTAAATAGATTACATACACTAAAATATAATTCAACGATCATGAGAATGATATCATCGTTCGTGCGTACGTACGGACTACCGTCTCCACGACGCGATGAGATTCATTCTCCACGTTAACCATTCATGAATGATTATAAAGTATATATAATAATTAGTCATGAAATATATGAAATAATAATACTACTGGATTTATGTATATATATATTTATTTCATCTACTTAATTCCACTCAATTCAATAAGGAAACGAAAACAGCATTCAAGCGTACGTACGACCTGCCATCTCCATGAACGGTGTATTTCTTTCCATTTATCGATCCATTATATATATGTATATTCTTAATATATATTATATATAAATCATGTTTTATATTATTTAATTAAGTAATAATGATCTAAGTAATCATATGAATAATTACAAGTGCAAACACGAATGACAAATGAGATGATTTTACCCAAAACACAACTTTAACATTAATTTACAAAATAACGGGTAATATAAAGTCATAAGTGAACCATATATGATATAATAACAGTTAATATGATTCTTTAATAAATCTATGACATTATTTAAATCATTATACAGGAGGTTCCGACACTTACGAAGAAAATCGAACATAAGGTAAGGGAAATATAATAATCTCATTTTTATCCGAGATTGTTTATACTTTGAAATTTACTTGGGTGTATTTTATCATCCACATCCATTTTTCCTCAATATGTAATATTATTTCCAGCCACCTACAATTTTTTAAATCCCATTTTACCCTTTGGTGATTTTTTAGTAAAAGATATGAAAGGAATCTTTTTTCGTTTTTCGTACGAAGTACTTTTTCACTTTTCCGACAAAAGTACGAGAAGAATATTTTTTAACTTATACGACATGAATGGATTTTAAAACATTATTTCCAAGAATCATCCTTTAAAAGTTTTGAAGTCTATTTTTAATCAACTTCTTTTAGTTTAAGATTTAATGACATGTTACGAAAGGAAAACTGTTTTTGAAGTAGAAAGGATATTTTCCTCAAGAATGGAGTTCAAGTGTTTTATCAAAATTATTTTCCATCTAAGATAATAAAGGGTTATGTTTCTATCCCTATTATTACATTGATTTGATTATGTTGTGATGGAATTATACTTTTATGAATTCCTTTATCTTATATGAATTGTTTTATGATGTCACGATGTTTAAGATGCTGATTTTTATTATATGGGTTATGCTATGATGTATTGTTTATGATTTTGTGGCACACATAAGAATGATATCATTATGAGATGAGTGGGAGCTATATCTCCCTCAAATGCATTGGGTAAAGATTTTATATCTCATGAGATAGACATGGCTGAAAAGGTAGGTTATATCGGTACAGTGAAACTGGACTGAAATGAGGGTGACTCGGTTTAGAAAGGGACTTTGTCCACTAAGATAGTCTTGGAAATGAGTCTTGACTAATAAGAAATGATTATCTATGATTATGTGTGTATGCCACAAAGATTCATGTTTTAAGTTATGATTATTGGGATTAAATTTCACTACTATGATTTATCCCATGTTATGAAATCATGATATCATTTGCAGGTTATGATTTCCAAAAGATATGTTCTTATGAATATGATGTGATTGATATTTCTTTTGTTTACCCTTACTGAGCATTTGAGCTCACCCTTTTATGTTTTCTTTTCCCCGGGATATAAAGAAAGGTTTTAGGTAAGGAAAAAAAAGGGAATATATTTATTGGGAGATGTTGAAGATCTTTCACCATGATTAGAAGATTTTATTCCGAGTTTCCAAAGACACTAAACTATTATGGTCCTTGTGTGTTTGATTTTCTTATGTATTAAGTATTCTGAAAAAGTAATGTAATGTCCATGTACTTCAAGCATCAGTTCTCTACAGTTGGTATCAGAGGAAAAGTTTAGTCAACCTTTGGAAACTAGGATGCGAAAACGTTAGTGAGATCCCTAGAGATATTTCTAAGGTATGTCTAGGGATGTCCATAACGATTAGTATACGTATAGGATACAGTCCTAGAACTATGGTAACGATCATAGAATTTATCCTAAGATGCTAGATATTGAGGATAATCCCCCTTTATTATATTGTTTTCCCTAGCATGATTTTTTCCTCTCACACTATTCTTTTTGGGTTTTAAACGATGGATGGAACCCGAAGGAACCGTGTTGATCAATGCAATGGACAATGCAATTATTGTCCTCCTGAACAAACAAATGTTAAGGGAGATGGAGTGAAAAATATTATTGGTATACTTACACAAGCTATGAATCATTATGGACTTCCAAATGATCAGAGAAGGGAACAATATTCTATTGAGTACTTCATGAGGCAACGTCTACCTTCTTTTAGTGGGTCTTCCGATCCACTTGTTTCTAAACAATTGATCAGTACCACTAAAAAGATATTTTCAGTTCTTCAATATTCTGAACATGATAAAGTCATCTTAGTAGTATATCGTTTGGAAGGTGAAGCTGATCAATGGTGGAATCTTATCGAGAATACGAGGCAAAGAGATGAAATTGAGTCCATGGAATGGGATGAGTTCAAGAACTTATTTTTCAATAAGTACTTCCCTCGTATTCTTCGAACAAAGATGTAGAAGGAGTTTCTTGAACTAAACCAAAGGATGATGAATCTGTTGGTATATACGAAGCGAATTTTACAAGGCTTGCAAGGTATGCATCTGGATTTATCATCCAACCTGAAAGTAAAGTTGATCGATTCTTCAGTGACTTAAAACCTAATCTTCAAAGGGAATTAGCTATAAGAGACTTCAGTAGATATGAAGAAATTGTGCATTGTGCTATAAAGGTAGAAATGGATGTTGGTGTTACTTATCCATCTCATAGTTTTGACAAGAAACGAAAGATGGAGTTCAAGGATAAATCTCAGAATAATGGTGAAAAGAAGATGAATGTTTCCTTATGCTCAAAGTGTGGAAAGATGCATGGTGGAGATTGTCTTAAAGGGAAAAGTAAATGTTCCAAATGTGGAAAGGAAGGTCATCGGGCATTTGAATTCCGCAAGGATGGGAAGAAGATGCCTAATGATTCAAACAAAAGAAGGGATACACAGAATGAACCTACTACACCTCAATGCTTCAAGTGCAAGGAAATGGGGCATTATGCTAATAAATTCCCTAATCCAATGGTTAGTGATGATCGACATGAGAAACCACTTAAGGCAAAGGACAAAGGAAAGTCACATGTGATCACCATTGGAAATGTTGAATATGACAACGATGTGGTGGAATGATTAAGTGTTTATGTAATGGTATTCCAAAATAATGTTGTATATAGTATCGTGGAATATTGGAATATTTATGTTTTGGTCTATTGTGGATTTCAATAATTTTATGGCATCGGTAACCATGAAAAGTGATTGAAATATTTTTTTGAAAGCAAGTGATATGCACATAATGAAGGGATAAAGAGAATATAATATGTTTGATAGTATTCATGAGCTCATTATTGATATAAGGACTAAGTGATATCATGGTTTGAGTATATAGAATTTTGAGGATTTTGGTATGTGTAACGTGTTAACTTTTAACTACATTCATGTTTTCACTAAGGTTCAATGGGTATTCAAGAGAATACATGATTAAGCCCTATGAATGTTTGGAATGTGACCAACAAGACATATCTTATGATATATGGGGATCAACGATGGTATTAAATATGTGGTAATCGTTTTCACTATATTATGAGAATGGACTGCAGTATTATGGATACGCCTAAAGATTGGAATGGATTATGTTGGACATAAGTTAGTATTGTTTAAGGATAGAAGTTTTTTTTATATTATTGATGGGATGTTATAGTAATATAGTTTTATAAAAAGGACAACCTGTAGGACGGGCGACAACCCATCGTGTCAGACAAGGTCATAGGAATCGAACCCACAACCGAAGTTCGACTGGCCTTTATCGCCTACCAATGGCCTACAGGAAGCCCCTAGTTAGTAGAAACTAGTTTTATTTTATTAAGAGGTATGATATATGAAGTATAAGTTCATTTTAGGAACCATATATGATTAATGTCACTATAGATGGACTTATGTATTTTTTGATAACTTTTCTATCCTTTTGTTTGAGACAGATAGAATGACCCATCATTCTATCACATGATCTGCTAACACATCACGAATGACAAATTCAACTTCATTTCTTTAATAGATGAAGTGGAAATTGTCCAAAGAATGACAAACGGTGATACTATTCCAAAATCACGAAAGTATTTCTTCTAATTCCAATTTCATCAACTTTAGGGAAATGATCTTGAAAACCAAAAATGTAGTCCTAGTGCTCTTATATCTGATGAATCAGATGGTACCTTAGATCATCGCAAATTTATGGCTTTGTGATTGCTGGCTTTTCCAAAGCCATGTTCTCTACCACTCTCCATCAGAACATGATGGTTAGATTTCTCTTCCATATCCATATTTTCACCTATGTGGAAACCCAGTGATTAGTTTATTTGGGTAACCGTTACGTTTCATACTTTTGTTTTTAAAGATTAGTTTTAGTATTCCTTTTTATGATGTGGGTTTCTATTAAAGAAACTTTCGAATAGTAAACCATTTATAACCCCGACGAATTTCAAGGGCGAAATTCATTTTAGGGGGGGTAGAATGGAACACCCCGAGATTTTACGAAAAATATTCTTTTAATTTCATTAATGTCTTGTGTTGTATGCTACACCAAGATTACCTTGCAATATACTCAACACCGTATTAGCTTGCAGTATACGCAACACTATTCTTGGATCGTGTTACACACAATTTTGATAATAGTTATTCTACACAAAATTGAGTATATATATATATATTAAATGTATAAATGAAATATGGTTGGTTTATGTTATACGAAACAACGAAGGATTCTTGCACAACACTCAACCCGGACTTGGCTTGCATTACACACAATCGCGACCTTCCTCGATAGCTTGTGTTGTACGAAATACTGGGTTTTACTAAACAACGATATATTATTATAATATTATTATGAACTAGCCGTTATGAATAGTATTAACTAAATTTTGAATCTTATAACATTATCATTCGTTTTACACATTTTCTAAAACATGATATAAGAACAAAATAAAATTTTTCGGGTAAAATAAGTATTTTTCAAAAAATGCAGTTTTTCCACCTTTTGATGGCACACCCACATTAATTATAGTTTTTGACAAGTTTATAAGTTCAATTTGACAAAATAAAATTCATCTATGGAATCATGAAATAAAAATTTACTTTGGATAATATTTTCATATTATTCTGGTAACTTTTATATTTTGATGAATAGTAAAAACACGCTATATTTTAATTAAAAACAACTTTTTCCCTCGCAATAATTTATATGGTTTGTAACACCCCGAGCTTCCACGATACGCTTATCATTCAATAATGCAATAGCTTGCATTGTACGCATGTTCGAGTTCTAACACACCGCGACTAATCAAAATAGCCGATATGAATAGTAATAACCACTTTTTAAAATTATAGAAATTTTATATTTCAAAATGGACTTCATTTTTGTATTTGTAATATCGAAATTATCCTAAGTTGAATTTTTGTAACTTTCTAAGAACTTCCAATTTTTTTATGAATAGTGAAAAATACATAAAACAACTTTTTTAATCAAAATAATTTATTGTGATAAATTATACTATTTAGTGGTTTTAAAGTATAATTAGAATATATTTTTACCATTTTATCCAATGGTGGTCATTATAAATAATTTAACATTGAAATTGGACATAAACAATTGCCAATCTTTTGATATAAATTGTTTCTTAAAAACATGCTATTTTTTGTGACAGCGGGAATTAATTATAAAATTAATTAATGCAACTTATATGTTTGGAATTTTTCAAAATAGACATAATTTTTTAATTTGGAATATCAATTATACCTTAGGGTGAAATTTTGGCATTGTTCTGAAAAACTTTAATTTTTGATGAATAGTGAAACCACTAAGTGGTAGTTAAATAACTGATTTTTCGTTTAAATGAAATATTACCACTTTTGTGATTTGATTTTCAAAAATCCGACATACATGGTTGTCATGAATAAGTAAAATGTGGTTCAATGAGATTAAAATAATTTTTGGTGAATAGTAACTTTTAAGTTCTTAATCGCGATTAGAGGTAATTAGTGTAGTTTAATGTAAAAATAATGTTTTAATAATATGAGATGAGCTTGACACATGTCCTAACCTCATTGGATGTGCCATGGCCGACCAAGACAATCAATGGGTCAACTTGGGGACCCCATGGAGCCACTTTAGTTGGAAAATGACATAAATACCTTTTATTTAATGTTAAAGTAAAATACGACACAAACATGAAATGTTTTACTAAAACAATTTTTACATGGGGTTATACAAGTCATATGTTTGACTCTAAATAGTCATTAGAAAGCTAAAAAGATTTCCTACATCATAGTATTTTTTTATAATTTTTAGACATTAAATAAATTAAAATACTCACGACATCATTATGATGCAGCGATGACCTCATTATTTAACGATTTTAATAAAATAAAAAGATAATGTACAATCCAAGGCTTACACTTTTCCAAAAACTATTGTATGGGTAGATTTCGAACCCTTATCCCCTTATCCACGAATTATATAAGTGTGGGAACTTTAGAATCCGAAAAGCATTGTATAATAATGTAAAATTTCCTTACTTTCCAAGAGTGCCCCTCCTCTCCTCTTATAAAAGGCCCCCACCTCTACCACCTCATTCACACTTTCAAGCCATTTGGCTTGGCCAAACTCTATCCAAATACTTTTCCAACTTCCCCCTCTTACTCCTAGAAGCCTCACTTTGGGAAGAACTCTTCCCAAGGAAGCCTTTGGCTCCAATCAAAAGAGTTACCCGATTTAAAGGTAATGTCTTCTCTTATGTTATTTTGTTTTATTTTTCTTCTCCAACCCCATAAAATCTTTTTATTCATTTCTTTTGTAACAAAACCAGTATCCTCAATATACTAGGATGTTGTTATAATAAGGATTCGAGCTACACTTACACACACCTACATCTAATGGTTAAAGAACATACAGTTTCTGTGGATGGAGAATTTCTGCCTCACGAAACGATGATTGTTCAACACTCATATAATACCTTAAAAGGTGGCCATTAAGATGTCACTATATTTATATATGATATATAATATGTTTATGTTTTACTTATGCTTCTGTATTTCTCATTTATGGCATAATTTATGATTTCCATTATGGGTAAACGCGATAATTTCATTTTAGGAAGTGCGGACTACCGCCCCCTCAAAGTGATTTGAATCGTTAATGCCATATGTGGGATGTATAAAGGATGTAGTAAATGTTAATATACACTATATTATACTGGAATTATATTATACATTTATATCATTATGATTTCATTCCATTAAATATGAAATAGAAATGAAAGTAGCGTTCATGCGTACGTACGGCTTACCGTCTCCATGAACGGTGCATTTCATTTCTTACCTCTAAATGTTACGTAATGTTATAAATGAATGTATATACTGGATATATATGATATATATGACATCTAAATCAAGAATATAATTCTGGAGATAATGGATATTCTACCACATAAACAACTTGTAATTATAAGAAGTTTATTGTTGACTCAAGTACCAAAGATCGACAAAACGACCGTTATTAACTTAAATAATTACATAATTTTCATAACATTGTAATAAGTGATATAAAAAGGATAATGAAATTAAAAATGGTTCTTAATAAGGTATATATTAACTCTAGTTTATTATTCAGGAGGTTAAAGAACGGTTGAGTCAAGTCAGACACGAGGTAAGGGAACTTCTTAACCCAACTTCCATTCTTTGGGTTAATCTCCTACTTTCAAATTATGTCATGATATTATTATGTCCTATTTTTTATTTTTACGTTCTTTATGTGTAACTATAGTGAATAAACATAACAGATCTATTTTTTTTAATGATCTTTTTAAGGACTTCATCTCAATCTCCTTTCATTGAGGCATATTTGGTTTTATACACAATTTTCTTTTATACGGTGTATAAACCCCTTTGACTTTTACGTTTATTCAAAAGGAATATTTTTATACGAAGCGTTTTGCTAAACGAAAAAAGGGAATTTTTTTCTTTCCGTACTTATGTGGCGACAACGAATTCTCCGCCGCCGTGACCATTATTTGAGTTTCGGCTTCCTCTACAAGCCATTATTTTTTTAATGAAAAATAAATACAAAGTTTTAACTTTCATTTATTTTGGTATTGAAAATGGTTTTGAAAGCGTTTTTATCAATGTGTTGTATTGATATCTTATGTTTGAAATGTGTAAATGTTATGTTTCCTTTATGCATGTTTTATGTGATACTATTATGTTATGGTTTATGATATGTTTAAACCTATTCATATGAGGAATGTATTTGACTTAATAAGTGACGGGTGGAGCCCGCTATAGCTTCTCGATGCATCGGTAGGTCTCATGAGACAACTAGAAGTGAAATTGGCCGAGACCCTTTCCCAATTTGATTTATGGTTTTGGCCGAGGCCTTAATCATTTTAGATGTCTTGGCCGAGGCCTTGACAAAATGTTTCAGAATGTCTGGCATTATACATTCCCTCATTATGAAAGTGGTTATTGATATTTCATGTGATTATTCGACCAGTAGAATATCCATGTGAAGAAGTGAATGGAATTATCTCATTTTACTTTTGCCATATTATGTTGAAGTTCATGTTTAAAAGGATTTTTTTTTAGTTATACATTGCCTTAAATGTTTATGTTTATTGATGAAAGCTTCCGCTATATTGTTATCCTTACTGAGCATCTGAGCTCACCCCTTTCAATGTTTTAATATTTTCCAGGATGTGAAAGAAGTATTTTAGGAATGACCTACAGGGATAGTTAGAAGAGGATATGAGTGTGGACTATGAAGACATTGTTATTAGTTTTTCACTTTATGATGTAATGTAAGACTTATGAATGTATCTAGTGTTTCCAAGGCTACTAAACTAATCGGTCTTTCGAGACTTGATCTTTTGTGATCATTCAAATGTTACGAAGTAATGCACCGACTCTGGGTGGCTGGGGTCGGGGCGTTACAGTTGGTATCAGAGGCAGTTTAGTACTAAACTTGGAAGCTAGATTTAGATAATCTCTTATTAGAGCACACATCCTAAGGATAGACTTTGAGGATTAGTATAGAAGAACTTCCTAGAATTTTGTTATTGTAGAGATTTTGTGAGTTTTCCGAGAAATACATCCCTGTCTGGATACGAGCATGTAGAGGCAGCTCTGGCACAGATGTACCTAGGGGTAAAACCTGAAAACACCGCTTTGAGCTAGACTCGAACGGGAACTGGTGCACGACAACGGGCCTTGCTGCACTCTTGGTTACGACACTCCCGGGGGATATGCTTAGGATAATTCCCATTTTCTTTATAAAACACTATGAATGGTTATGAGTATATACTTCCTCAAATAAAACCTTTTTATGATTATTGATTATATCCATAAATAGTTCAATTTATGTTAAGTATTTTACAAGTATGGAATTATGTATTTTGATTCATAAACTAATCTAGTTTATGCCATTGTTTAGAAATGGCACCTAGTGGAAGGAATGCAAACCGTATCAATGCACGCACTCCGTGTAGGGATTTCCCTCCTGCTCAAGATAATTATTGTGGATCTGGAGATACAACTGGTGCTGATCAACTTATTACCATACTGGGACAACTCCCTCAAGTTATGAATAATAACCTTACTCGTATGGATCACCCTGATCCACAACGTGGAGGATCAATGTTAGACCGCTTCATGAGGCAAAAACCACCAACATATAATGGGGGTACAAATCCGTTAGTAGCTGAGCAATGGATAAACTCCTTAGAGAAAATATTCCATGCCTTGGGGAGTAGCGAAAGCGAGAAGGTTGTCATGGCAGTTTACCGCCTCACTGGAGATGCTGATCAGTGGTGGTCGCTGATTCAAAACACAAAGGAAGATGATGACATATGGAATATGGAATGGAGGGAGTTCAAAGAGCTTTTCGTAGAAAAATACTTTCCTTGTGACCATCGAGCAGATATGGAAAGGCAATTTCTGAGTCCGAGGTAGAAGGAGGATGAGAATGTTGCAAAGTATGAGGCCAACTTTACTAGGTTAGCGAGGTATGCTGCAGATTATATACGTAACCCAAGGAGTAAGATTGATCGTTTCTTTGATGGGTTAAAACCATTTCTCCGACGAGATTTAGTATCATAATCCTTCTCATCATATGAAGATATTGTCTCGTGTGCTATCAAGACAGAAAAGGAATTCTCTAAGTCTTATGACAACAAAGTAAAGCAAGAGAAGAAAAGAACGGTGGAAGAAGAGACAGATAAAGGGAAAAAGGGAAAGAAGGATTTTCCATTATGTGATAATTGTGGGAAGAATCACTCGGGTACTTGCCTAAAAGGAATGGGAGTTTGTTATAAATGTGGAGAAAAGGGTCACCAGGCTCGTGATTGCAAGGGAAAGAAAGAGGCTATCAAAGTTGAATGTTACAATTGTAGAGAAATGGGTCATTATGCAAATGAATGTCCTAAGCGTCAGGGAAACTTAACTCAGAAAAGGCCAAGGGATCAAGGACAATCTTATGCTGTTACAACAGTTGAAGCAGAATAACTAATGTAATGGTGCTTTTGGACTCATGGATTATATTCTGGTTATTAGAATAATGTGATATATATATAAGGATTTTACTTCAGTACTTGTTGATTTCAGTAAGGTTTTAATATGATGAAGGTAATTATATATTTAGTATGTGACAATAAGTGAAACTTTACTTTGTTTGGGGAATCTGATAAATTGATTTTGGAATTAAGAGACCTTTTAGAGAAAGTCTGGACAGAGGTATATTGGATAATTATAAAGGTTGGAGTGGATTAAGTTGATCTTTGGATAGTATTGTTTATGTTTAAAAAATTTATGAAGATTATTTTTGGATTATTATGATACTATAGTTTTAGGAAAAGGATAACCTACAGGGTGGGGCATAACCCGTCGCGTCGGACAAAGGTGCAGGAATAGAACCCACAACCATAGTGCGACAGGCCTTTATTTCCTACCACTAGCCTACAGGAAGTCCCTGGTTATTACAAAATAATTTTACTAATCTAAATGGTATGTGTTAACATTTGGAACCTTATACAATTATGATAAGTATAATATTTTTGAGTTCTATTATCTTTTTGAGTGAAAGATGAGTTGAAGGTTGAAAATCTAATTGTCAAGCATAAATATATATATACCTATCTCTTATTCAATGAATAAATTAATTCATAAACATTAGTAAAGGGATATTAGAACAAAAAAATGTGTTATCCTAATACCTTATGTCTTGTTGAACTGATGATATTTTAAATCATCATAGATTGAAGGCTTTGAGGCCCTCAATTTGACAGTTGATTCTGATTGATGACCTCAATCACTCCCTACAAATATTTACGTTTTTCCTCCAATTATATGTCTCTAATTTCCACCAATGTTCTCCTAATCAAGATCATAATTGGGTGGTGACTTTTTCATTTCCCTTTCCCTCTTATTAAGGCTAAATTTTATTAATCTTATTTCCGATGTGGGTTTTCCTCAAATGTATTTTCTCTTTTCAACCTTTTATTTTCAAAGAAAAATTTCAAATTGCGAGGATGCAATTTATTGAAGGAGGGGAGAATGTAACACCCCGAGCTTCCACGATACGCTTATCATTCAATAATGCAATAGCTTGCATTGTACGCAAGTTCGAGTTCTAACACACCGCGACTAATCAAAGTAGCCGTTATGAATAGTAATAACCACTTTTTAAAATTATAGAAATTTTATATTTCAAAATGGACTTCATTTTTTTATTTGTAATATCAAAATTACCATAAGTTGAATTTTTGTAACTTTCTGAGAACTTCCATTTTTTTTTGAATAGTGAAAAATACTAAAAACAACTTTTTTAATCAAAATAATTTATTGTGATAAATTATACTATTTAGTGGTTTTAAAGTATAATTAGAATATATTTTTACCATTTTATCCAATGGTGGTCATTAGAATTAATTTAACATTGAAATTGGACATAAACAGTTGCCAATATTTTGATATAAATTGTTTCTTAAAAACAGACTATTTGTTGTGATAGCGGGAATTAATTATAAAATTAACTAATGCAACTTATATGTTTGGAATTTTTTAAAATAGATATCATTTTTGAATTCGGAATATCAATTATAGCTTAGGGTGAAATTTTGCCATTGTTCTGAAAAACTTCAATTTTTGATGAATAGTGAAACCATTAAGTGGTAGTTAAACAACTGATTTTTCGTTTAAATGAAATATTACCAGTTCTGTGATTTGATTTTCAAAAATCCGACATACATGGTTGTCATTAATAAGTAAAATGTGGTTCAATGAGATTAAAATAATTTTTGGTGAATAGTTACGTTTAAGTTCTTAATCGCGATTAGAGGTAATTAGTGTAGTTTAAGGTAAAAATAATGTTTTAATAATATGAGATGAGCTTGACACATGTCCTAACCTCATTGGATGTTCCATGTCCGACCATGAAAATCCATGGGTCAACTTGGGGACCCCATGGAGACACTTTAGTTGGAAAATGACATAAATACCTTTTATTTAATGTTAAAGTAAAAAATGACACAAACATGAAATGTTTTACTAAAACAATTTTTACATGGGGTTATACAAGTCATATTTTTGACTATAAATAGTCATTGTAAAGCTAAAACTATTTCCTATATCATAGTATTTTTTTTTATAATTTTTAGACATTAAATAAATTAAATTATTTACGACATCATTATGATGCAGCGATGACCTCATTATTTAACGATTTTAAAAAAATGAAAAGATAATGTACAATACAAGGCTTACACTTGTCCAAAGACTATTTGATGGGTAGATTTCTAACCCTTATCACCTTATCCACGAATTATATAAGTGTGGGACCTTTAGAATCCAAAAAGCATTGTATAATAGTGTAAAATTTCCTTACTTTCCAAGAGTGCCCCTCCTCTCCTCTTATAAAAGGCCCCCACCTCTACCACCTCATTCACACTTTCAAGCCATTTGGCTCGGCCACCCTCTTCCAAAATACTCTCCCAACTTCCCCCTCTTACTTTTAGAAGCCTAACTTTGGGATGAACTCTTCCCAAGGGAGCCTTTGGCTCCAATCAAAAGAGTTACCCGATTTAAAGGTAATGTCTTCTCTTATGTTATTTTGTTTTATTTTTCTTTTCCAACCCCATAAACTCTTTTTATTCATTTATTTTGTAACAAAACCAGTATCCTCAATATACTAGGATGTTGTTATAAGAAGTATTAGAGCTAAAATTACACACACCTACATCTAATGGTTAAAGAACATACGGTTTCTGTGGATGGCGAATTTCTGCCTCACGAAACGATGATTGTTCAAAACTCATATAACACCTTCAAAGGTGGCCATTAAGATGTAAATATATTTATATATGATATATAATATTTTTATGTTTTACTTATGCTTCTTTATTTATCATTTATGGCATAATTTATGATTTCCATTATGGGTAAACGCGATAATTTCATTTTAGGAAGTGCGGACTACCGCCCCCTCAAAGTGATTTGAATCTTTAATGCCATATGTGAGATGTATAAAGGATGGAGTAAATGTTATTATACACTATATTATACAGGAATTATATTATAAATTTATATCATTATGATTTCATTCCATTAAATATGAAATAGAAATGAAAGTAGCGTTCATGCGTACGTACGGCTTACCGTCTCCATGAACGGTGCATTTCATTTCTTATCTCTAAATATTACGTAATGTTATAAATGAATGTATATACTGGATATATATGATATATATGAAATCTAAATCATGAATATAATTCTGGAGATAATGGATATTCTACCACATAAACAACTTGTAATTATAAGAAGTTTATTGTTGACTCAAGTACCAAAGATTGACAAAACGACCGTTATTAACTTAAATAATTACATAATGTTTATAACATTGTAATAAGTGATATAAAAAGGATAATGAAATAAAAAATTGTTCTTAATAAGGTATATATTAACTCTAGTTTATTATTCAGGAGGTTAAAGAACGGTTGAGTCAAGTCAGACACGAGGTAAGGGAACTTCTTAACCCAACTTCAATTCTTTGGGTTAATCTCCTACTTTCAAATTATGTCATGATATTATTATGTCCTATTTTTTATTTTACGTTCTTTATGTGTACCTATAGTGAATACACATAACAGATCTATTTTATTTTAAAAATGATCTTTTTAAGGACTTCGTCTTAATCTCCTTTCATTGAGGCATATTTGGTTTTATACACAATTTTCTTTTATACAGTGTATAAACCCCTTTGACTTTTACGTTTATTCAAAAGGAATATTTTTATACGAAGTGTTTTGCTAAACAACAAAAGGGAATTTTTTTTCTTTCCGTACTTATGCGGCGACAACGACTTCTCCGCCACCATGACCATTATTTGAGTTTCGGCTTCCTCTACAAGCCATCATTTTTTTAATGAAAAATAATTACAAAGTTTTAACTTTATTTTATTTTGGTATTGAAAATGGTTTTGAAAGCATTTTTATCAATGTGTTGTATTGATATCTTGTGATTGAAATGTGGAAATGTTATGTTTCCTTTATCCATGTTTTATGTGATACGATTATGTTATGGTTTATGATATGTTTAAACCTATTCATATGAGGAATGTATTGGACTTAATAAGTGACGGGTGGAGCCCGCTATAGCTCCTCGATGCATCGGTAGGTCTCATGAGACAACTAGAAGTGGAATTGGTCGAGGCCCTTTCCCAATTTGATTTATGGTTTTGGCCCAGGCCTTAATCATTTTAGATGTCTTGGCCGAGGCCTTGACAAAATGTTTCAGAATGTCTGGCATTATACATTCCCTCATTATGAAAGTGGTTATTGATATTGCATGTGATTATTCGACCAGTAGAATATCCATGTGAAGAAGTGAATGGAATTATCTCATTTTACTTTTGCCATATTATGTTGAAGTTCATGTTTAAAAGGCTTTTGTTTTAGTTATACATTGCCTTAAATGTTTATGTTTATTGATGAAAGCTTCCTCTATATTTTTATCTTTACTGAGAATCTGAGATCACCCCTTTCAATGTTTTAATATTTTCCAGGATGTGAAAGAAGTATTTTAGGAATGACCTACTGGGATAGTCAGAAGAGGATATGAGTGTGGACTATGAATACTTTGTTATTAGTTTTTCACTTTATGATGTAATGTAAGACTTATGAATGTATCTACTGTTTACAAGGCTTCTAAACTAATCGGCCTTTCGAAACTTGATCTTTTGTGATCATGCCAATGTTACGAAGTAATTCACCGACTTTGGGTGGCTGGGGTCAGGGCGTTACAGTTGGTATCAGAGGAAGTTTAGTACTAACATTGGAAGCTAGATTTAGATAAACTCTGATTAGAGCACATAGCTCAAAGATAGACTTTGAGGATTAGTATAGAAGAACTTCCTAGAATTTTGTTATTGTAGAGATTTTGTGAGTTTTCCGAGCAATACATCCATGTCTGGATACGAGCATGTAGAGGTAGCTCTGGCACAGATGTAACTAGGGGTAAAACCTGAAAACACCGCTTTGAGCTAGACTCAAACGGGAACTAGTGCACGACAACGGGCCTTGCTGCACTCTTGGTTACGACACTCCCAGGGGATATGGTTAGGATAATTCCCATTTTCTTTACAAACCACTATGAATGGTTATGAGTATATAATTCCTCAAATAAAACCTTTTTATGATTATGGATTATATCCATAAATAGGTCAATTTATGTTAAGTATTTTACAAGTATGGATTTATGTATTTTGATTCATAAACTAATCTAGTATATGCCATTGTTTAGAAATGGCGCCTAGTGGAAGGAATGGAAACCGTATCAATGCATGCACTCCATGTAGGGATTTCCCTCCTGCTCAAGATAATTATTGTGGATCTGGAGATACAACTGGTGCTGATCAACTTATTACCATACTGGGACAACTCCCTCAAGTTATGAATAATAACCTTACTCGTATGGATCACCCTGATCCACAACGTGGAGGATCAATGTTAGACCGCTTCATGAGGCAAAAACCACCAACATATAATGGGGGTACAAATCCGTTAGTAGCTGAGCAATGGATAAACTCCTTAGAGAAAATATTCCATGCCTTGGGGAGTAGCGAAAGGGAGAAGGTTGTCATGGCAGTTTACCGCCTCACTGGAGATGCTGATCAGTGGTGGTCG
Organism: Viscum album; assembly: GCA_963277665.1. Classification (NCBI taxonomy): domain Eukaryota; kingdom Viridiplantae; phylum Streptophyta; class Magnoliopsida; order Santalales; family Viscaceae; genus Viscum; species Viscum album. The sequence continues at coordinate 1,220,754,727 of OY728155.1, read as the reverse complement.
CTGATTCAAAACACAAAGGAAGATGATGACATATGGAATATGGAATGGAGGGAGTTAAAAGAACTTTTCGTAGAAAAATACTTTCCTCGTGACCATCGAGCAGATATGGGAAGGCAATTTCTGAGTCTAAGGCAGAAGGAGGATGAGAATGTCGCAAAGTATGAGGCCAACATTACAAGGTTAGCGAGGTATGCTACAGATTATATACGTAACCCAAGGAGTAATATTGATCGTTTCTTTGATGGGTTAAAACCATTTCTCCATCGAGCTTTAGTATCACAATCCTTCTCATCATACGAAGATATTGTCTCGTGTGCTATCAAGACAGAAAAGGAATTCTCTACGTATTATGACAACAAAGTAAAGCAAGAGAAGAAGAGAACGGTGGAACAAGAGACAGATATAGGGAAAAAGGGAAAGAAGGATTTTCCATTATGTGATAATTGTAGGAAGAATCACCCTGGTACTTGCCTAAAAGGGATGGGAGTTTGTTATAAATGTGGAGAAAAGGGTCACCGGGCTCGTGATTGCAAGGGAAAGAAAGAGGCTATCAAAGATGAATGCTACAATTGTAGAGAAATGGGTCATTATGCAAATGAATGTCCTAAGCGTCAGGGAAACTTACGTCAGAAAAGGCCAAGGGATCATGGAAAATCTTATGCTGTTACTACAGTTGAAGTAGAATAACTAATGTAATGGTGCTTTTGGACTCATGGATTATATTCTGCTTATTAGAATAATGTGATATATATATAAGGATTGTACTTCAGTAATTTTTGATTTCAGTAAGGTTTTAATATGATGAAGGTAATTATATTTTTAGTATGTGACAATAAGAGAAACTTTACTTTGTTTGGGGAATCTGATAAATTGATTTTGGAATTAAGAGACCTTTTAGAGAATGTCTGGACAGAGGTATATTGGATAATTATAAAGGTTGGAGTGGATTAAGTTGATCTTTGGATAGTATTGTTTAAGTTTAAAAAATATATGAAGATTATTTTTGGAATATTATGATACTATAGTTTTAGGAAAAGGACAACCTGCAGGGTGGGGCATAACCCGTCGCGTCGGACAAAGGTGCAGGAATCGAACCCACAACCATAGTGCGACAGGCCTTTATTTCCTACCACTAGCCTACAGGAAGTCCCTGGTTATTACAAAATAATTTTACTAATCTAAATGGTATGTGTTAACATTTGGAACCTTATACAATTAGGATAAGTATAATATTTTTGAGTCCTATTATCTTTTTGAGTGAAAGATGAGTTGAAGGTTGAAACTCTAATTGTCAAGCATAAATATATATATACATATCTCTTATTCAATGAATAAATTAATTCTTAAACTTTAGTAAAGGGATATTAAAACAAAAAAATGTGTTATCCTAATACCTTATGTCTTGTTGAACTGATGATATTTTAAATCAACATAGATTGAAGGCTTTGAGGCCCTCAATTTGGCAGTTGATTGTGATTGATGACCTCAATCACTCCCTACAAATATTTACGTTTTCCTCCAATTATATGTCTCTAATTTCCACCAATGTTCTCCTAATCAAGATCATAATTGCGTGGTGACTTTTTCATGTCCCTTTCCCTCTTATTAAGGCTAAATTTTATTAATCTTATTTTTGATGTGGGTTTTCCTCAAAGGTATTTTCTCTTTTCAACCATTTATTTTCAAAGAAAAATTTCAAATTGCGAGGACGCATTTTATTGAAGGAGGGGAGAATGTAACACCCCGAGCTTCCACGATACACTTATCATTCAATAATGCAATAGCTTGCATTGTACGCAAGTTCGAGTTCTAACACACCGTGACTAATCAAAGTAATCATTATGAATAGTAATAACCACTTTTTAAAATTATAGAAATTTTATATTTCAAAATGGACTTCATTTTTGTATTTGTAATATGGAAATTATCCTAAGTTGAATTTTTGTAACTTTCTGAGAACTTCCAATTTTTTTATGAATAGTGAAAAATACTTAAAACAACTTTTTAAATAAAAATAATTTATTGTGATAAATTATACTATTTAGTGGTTTTAAAGTATAATTAGAATATATTTTTACCATTTTATCCAATGGTGGTCATTAGAATTAATTTAACATTGAAATTGGACATAAACAGTTGCCAATCTTTTGATATAAATTTTTTCTTAAAAACACGCTATTTGTTATGACAGCGGGAATTAATTATAAGATTAATAAATGCAACTTATATGTTTGGAATTTTGTAAAATAGATATCATTTTTGAATTCGGAATATCAATTATATCTTAGGGTGAAATTTTGGCATTGTTCTGAAAAACATCAATTTTTGATGAATAGTGAAACCACTAAGTGGTAGTTAAATAACTGCTTTATCGTTTAAATGAAATATTACCACTTCAGTGATTTGATTTTCAAAAATCCGACATACATGGTTGTCATTAATAAGTAAAATGTGGTTCAATGAGATTAAAATAATTTTTGGTGAATAGTATCTTTTATGTTCTTAATCGCGATTAGAGGTAATTAGTGTAGTTTAAGGTAAAAATAATGTTTTAATAATATGAGATGAGCTTGACACATGTCCTAACCTCATTGGATGTTCCATGGCCGACAAAGACAATCCATGGGTCAACTTGGGGACCCCATGGAGCCACTTTAGTTGGAAAATGACATAAATACATTTTATTTAATGTTAAAGTAAAAAATGACACAAACATGAAATGTTTTACTAAAACAATTTGTACATGGGGTTATACAAGTCATATTTTTGACTATAAATATTAATTGGAAAGCTAAAACTATTTCCTACATCATAGTATTTTTTTTATAATTTGTAGACATTAAATAAATTAAATTATTTACGACATCATTATGATGCAGCGATGACCTCATTATTTAACGATTTTAATAAAATGAAAAGATAATGTACAGTCCAAGGCTTACACTTGTCCAAAGACTATTGGATGGGTCGATTTCGAACCCTTATCCCCATATCCACGAATTATATAAGTGTGGGACCTTTAGAATCCGAAAAGCATTGTATAATAATGTAAAATTTCCTTACTTTCCAAGAGTGCCCCTCCGCTCCTCTTATAAAAGGACCCCACCTCTACCACCTCATTTACACTTTCAAGCCATTTGGCTCAGCCAACCTCTGCCCAAATACTCTCCGAACTTCCCCATCTTACTCCTAGAAGCATAACATTGGGAAGAACTCTTTCCAAGGAAGCCTTTGGCTCCAATCAAAAGATTTACCTGATTTAAAGGTAATGTCTTCTCTTATGTTATTTTGTTTTATTTTTCTTCTCCAACCACATAAACTCTTTTTATTCATTTATTTTGTAACAAAAACATTATCCTCAATATACTAGTATGTTTTTATAAGAAGTATTCGAGCTACACTTACACACACCTACATCTAATGGTTAAAGAACATACAGTTTCTGTGGATGGCGAATTTCTGCCTCACGAAACGATGATTGTTCAACACTCATATAACACCTTCAAAGGAGGACATTAAGATGTCACTATATTTATATATGATATATAATATGTTTATGTTTTACTTATGCTTCTGTATTTCTCATTTGTGGCATAATTTATAATTTCCATTATGGGTAAACGCGATAATTTCATTTTAAGAAGTGCGGACTACCGCCCCCTCAAAGTGATTTGAATCGGTAATGCCATATGTGGGATGTATAAAGGATGGAGTAAATGTTATTATACACTATATTATACTGGAATTATATTATACATTTATATCCTTATGATTTCATTCCATTAAATATGAAATAGAAATGAAAGTAGCGTTCATGCGTACGTACGGCTTACCGTCTCCATGAACGGTGCATTTCATTTCTTACCTCTAAATATTACGTAATGTTATAAATGAATGTATATACTGGATATATATGATATATATGACATCTAAATCATGAATATAATTCTGGAGATAATGGATATTCTACCACATAAAGAACTTGCAATTATAAGAAGTTTATTGTTGACTCAAGTACCAAAGATCGACAAAACGACCGTTATTAACTTAAATAATTACATAATGTTAATAACATTGTAATAAGTGATATAAAAAGGATAATGAAATTAAAAATGGTTCTTAATAAGGTATATATTAACTCTAGTTTATTATTCAGGAGGTTAAATAACGGTTGAGTCAAGTCAGACATGAGGTAAGGGAACTTCTTAACCCAACTTCCATTCTTTGGGTTAATCTCCTACTTTCAAATTATGTCATGATATTATTATGTCCTATTTTGTATTTTTACGTTCTTTATGTGTACCTATAGTGAATACACATAACAGATCTATTTTATTTTAAAATTGATCTTTTTATGGACTTCGTCTCAATCTCCTTTCATTGAGGCATATTTGGTTTTATACACAATTTTCTTTTATACGGTGTATAAACCCCTTTGACTTTTACGTTTATTCAAAAGGAATCTTTTTATACGAAGAGTTTTGCTAAATGACAAAAGGGAATTTTTTTCTTTCCGTACTTATGCGGCGACAACGACTTCTCCGCCGCCGTGACCATTATTTGAGTTTCGGCTTCCTCTACAAGCCATCATTTTTTTTAATGAAAAATAAATACAAAGTTTTAACTTTCTTTTATTTTGGTATTGAAAATGGTTTTGAAAGCGTTTTTATCAATGTGTTGTATTGATATCTTGTGATTGAAATGTGGAAATGTTATGTTTCCTATATGCATGTTTTATGTGATACTATTATGTTATGGTTTATGATATGTTTAACCCTATTCATATGAGGAATGTATTAGACTTAATATGTGATGGGTGGAGCCCGCTATAGCTCCTCGATGCATCGGTAGGTCTCATGAGTCAACTAGAAGTGGAATTGGCCGAGGCCTTTTCCCAATTTGATTTATGGTTTTGGCCGAGGCCTTAATCATTTTAGATGTCTTGGCCGAGGCCTTGACAAAATGTTTCAGAATGTCTGGCATTATACATTCCCTCATTATTAAAGTGGTTATTGATATTGCATGTGATTATTCGACCAGTAGAATATCCATGTGAAGAAGTGAATGACATTATCTCATTTTACTTTTGCTATATTATGTTTAAGTTCATGTTTAGAAGGCTTTTGTTTTAGTTATACATTGCCTTAAATGTTTATGTTTATTGATGAAAGCTTCCGGTATATTGTTATCCTTACTGAGCATCTGAGCTCACCCCTTTCAATGTTTTAATATTTTCCAGGATGTGAAAGAAGTATTTTAGGAATGACCTACAGGGATAGTCAGAAGAGGATATGAGTGTGGACTATGAAGACTTTGTTATTAGTTTTTCACTTTATGATGTAATGTAAGACTTATGAATGTATCTAGTGTTTCCAAGGCTACTAAACTAATCGGTCTTTCGAGACTTGATCTTTTGTGATCATGCCAATGTTACGAAGTAATGCACCGACTCTAGGTGGCTGGAGTTGGGGTGTTACATGGTTAAATTATAATATTAAACGGTTTTAAAGTATAAATAAAATAAATTTTTACCATTTAATATAATTTATGTCATTACCATTGATTCTACCTTGAATTCGTAGGATAAATCAATTCAATCATTTGCAATGTTCTAAAGAAAAACCCGCTTTCTTTCGACAACGAGATTAACTATAATTTAATTTCTGAAAATTCTGTGTATGGAATTTTAAAAAATTGATTCCATATTTGGAATCAGTGAGTCCAAATTATGTTAATATGCTACTTTTTATTTTTGGGCATTGTGAATAGTAACTACGGTAAATTTTATTTACTATAGTTAAAGGTAAATCGGGTAATTAAGGGTAAATATAAGATTATAAAATTACCCTAAAACTTGGAAAAATCCTATTGGATGGCTAAAAGTAGACCCATATAACCTAAGGGTCGGATTATATTCATTTTAAGGACTTTTTGCCATGAAAATAATTTAATTATTATTAAAACCAAAGAATCTGACAACATGCCACTTTCTTAAATCCTATAAGTATAATAATTTTAATTTAGTGATAAACGTCATGAAACATCAAAAATAAATAGTCTCCAGAAATCTAGTACAATTATATACATCATAGTAATTTATTTAGAATTTTTAGGGAATAAATAATTATCATTTATTATGACACAAAGATGATGCAGTAATTATCTTATTAATGAAATATTAACATAATTGATGTTATAAATGCCCAAATAAATGTAATTTGAGACTTTTTATGATATAAATTAATTTTATAGGTTAATATTGCATGTTATTGTTGATATAAGTAACTTGTTTCGAACTTAACATTCTGTTATGAATTTCATAAAAATCATGTACCAAATATTGTCAAAATTGACATAAATTAGTTTTTAAAACAAATATTATATTATTAATTGTTATTTAATTATTAAAAATATAAGGCTCAGTAAAATGACTTATATATTAATAATAAACAACTTTGAGTTTGTTTGGCTTGTTATTGTTTGTTTATTAACCTTATAGTGTAAGAAAACAAGAAGACATGGTAAAAGTAAAATTATCTAACTTAAAGTTTAATATAAATGATAAGGTTAAATTAGGAACTTAAACTTGTCTAAATTCTATTTTATGGGATTATTTAGACCCATCCCCACCTTAGCTTCGAAATAAATCAATTTTGAGCTATTAAAAACCCGAATTTTACATTATAATAAAATAATATTTTTAGTTTTTCCAAAGGTACCCCTCTCCTCCCTTATAAAAGGGCACCTCCTCCCTCTCTTCCTCACACCAATTTGAGCCTTCATGCTCGGACAACCCCTGCCAAATTCCCTTCTCCAATTCACTAGAAACATCCTAGAGGTTCTGGTCTTCCTCAAAGACCAATTTTAGTGCCCTCAAGGGAGATCTCAAAGAGGCGCTTCAAAGAAGAGGTAATGTCCGTTACCGATTTTTTCAACATTATTTCTTCTTCCACTTCTTCTTATTAGGTTGTTTCATTATGAAGTAATAACATCAGTATCACTCATATACTTATATGTTATTATAAGTATGAAACAACCCTATTTCACCATCTATCCATCCTACGGAAAATGAAATCACCGCGCGTGCGTACGTACGGAATACCGTCTCCACGCCGTGGTGTAATCTATTTTCCACCACCACCTTACTTGGATGGGTATAATGGTGTAAATAATAACTATATATGATTATTGTAAAGTGATATTGAATCTTAAATAGTATACATACACTACAATAAAATTCAACGATCATGAGAACGATATCATCGCTCGTGCGTACGTACAGACTACTGTCTCCACGACGTGATGAGATTCATTATCCACGTTAACCATTCATGAATGATTATAAAGTATATATAATAAGTAGTCATGAAATATATGAAATAATAATACTATTGTATTTATGTATATATATATTTATGTCATCTAGTTATTTCCACTCAATTCAATAAGGAAACGAAAACAGCATTCATGCGTACGTACGGCCTGCCGTCTCCATGAACGGTGTATTTCTTTCCATTTATCAATCCATTATATATATGTATATTCTTAATATATATTATATATAAATCATGTTTTATATGATGGAATTAAGTAATCATGATCTAAGTAATCATATGAATAATTAAACGTTAAAACACGAACGACAAATGAGACAATTTTACCCAAAACACTACTTTAACATGAATTTAAAAAAGAACGGGTAATATAAAGTCATAAGTGAACCATATATGATACAATAAAAATGAATATGATTCTGTAATAAGTCAATAGCATTATTTAAATCATTATATAGGAGGTTCGGACACTTACGAAGCAAATCGGACCTAAGGTAAGGGAAATATCACAATCTCATTTTTATCCGAGATTGTTTATACATTGAAATTTATTGTGGTGTATTTTATCATCCACATCCATGTTTCCTCAATATGTAATATTATTTCCAGCCACCTACAATTTTTTAGATCCAATTTTACCCTTCGGTGATTTTTTAGTAAAAGATTTGAAAGGAATCTTTTGTCGTTTTTCGTACGATGTACTTTTTGACTTTTCCGACAAAAGTACGAGAAGAATGTTTTTTTTAACTTATACAGTATAAATGTATTTTTAAAACATTATTTCCAAGAAGCTTCCTTTAAAAGTTTTCAAGTCTATTTTTAATCTACTTCTTTTAGCTTAAGATTGTATGACATGCTAAGAAAGGAAAAGTGTTTTTGAAGTAGAAAGAATATTTTCCTCAAGAATGGAGTTTAAGTGTTTTATCAAAATTATTTTCCATCTAAGATAATAAAGGGTTCTGTTTCTATCCCTATTATTACTTAGATTTGATTATGTTTTGATGGAATTATATTTTTATGAATTCCTTTATCTTATATGAATTGTTTTATGATGTCACGATGTTTAAGATTCCCATTTTTATTATATGGGTCATGCTATGATGTATGGTTTATGATTTTGTGGAACACATAAGAATGGTATCATTATGAGATGGGTGGGACCTATATCTCCCTCCAATGAATTGGGTAAAGATTTTATATCTCATGATATAGACATGGCTGGAATGGTAGGATATACCGGTTCAGTGAAACAGGACTAAAACGAGGGTGACTCGGTTTAGAAAGGGACTTTGTCCACTAAGATAGTCTTGGCAATGAGTCTTGACTAATAAGAAATTATTCTCTATGATTATGTTTGTATGCCACAAAGTTTCATGTTTTATGTTATGGTTATTGGGATTACATTTCACTACTATGATTTATCCGATGTTATGAAATCATGATCTCTTTTGCAGGTTAAGATTTCCAATAGATATGTTCTTATGAATATGATGTGATTGATATTTCTTTTGTATACCCTTACTGAGCATTTCAGCTCACCCTTTTATGTTTTATTTTCCCCAGGATATAAAGAAATGTTTTAGGTACGGAAAAAAGGGAAGATCTTTATTGGGAGATGTTGAAGATCTTTCACCACGATTAGAAGATTTTATTCCGAGTTTCCAAAGACACTAAACTATTACAGTCCTTGTGTGTTTGTTTTACTTATGTATTAAGTATTTTGCAAAAGTAATGTAATGTCCATGTATATCAGGCTTCGGGTCTCTACAAGATCCATTGTCAAACATATCACAAAACCATCAATAAAATAAGGGATATTTGTATCATAATAAATTGACTTCAAACATTTTTAAAATCCTTCAAAGGATTTTGGCATATGTGAAATCAAACTTTTTTGAGGGAAATATCACTTTCTATTTTAAAATTATTTAGAATTCATGTAATTATAAAAGAAAACATTTATTTTGAAAATATCTGTATAATCTTGTAAGGGACAATTTTATGGTATTATAATGGTGAAAAATAGCCACACCCGCCGTATAAGTTAAAAATACATTCTTTCCTTAATTTTGTCAAAAAGGTCGTAACGTTTTTTGGAAAACGATGAAAAGATTACTTTATAAAATATTATAAAAAGTAAAAAAAAGGGTATAAATGATTTTAACCTATTTTCTCATAAATAGTTAAAAGGTTTTGAAAAATATTTTTAAAACACACCGATGTGGTTGATAAAGAGGTTCTAGTAGATAATCACGTATAAACAACCTCAATAATGAAGAGATTGTGGAATTAACCCAAACCTTGTACTTTTACTTGGTCAATGGTACGTTAATCTTATGTATAATAGTTAAATAATTGTTATTAAATTATTCAGGAACTATATAGAAAAATATGATATCATATATGATACTCTAATATTGCTTAGTTTATAATATTTCAGTAGTATCATCGTTTCAGGTTGTTAACTGATTCATTTTACTTTATAATATTGGTTACATTAGAAATGTTTATTATGGATATGATGTATTTTATTCATATACAGAATGATATAATGTTCATAAAACTTATTATTAATCATAAAATGAAAATTATTCTTGAATGATTATGATGGGTAATGATCTCATCGCGTTCGTGGAGACGGTAATCCGTACATACGTATGAGCGACAATATCATTATATTGATGATTAAATTGTATGTAATTAGATTGTATAAAATATATAAAGAATCATTAAAATTTTATTTTAATTTTTTACTTCAGTTATACTCATTATTATAACCATCCAAAATACTGATGTGTTTAAAAAATAAACTACACCACAACGTGGAGACGGTAAGCCGTACGTACGCACGTATGGGGACTTTGTCATTTATAGGACGGATATAATAAAGAATATGGTTTTACCATATTTATAATAACAGCACAGTGTTTAGAAGGTATTAGAGTTATTATTTTGTTGTGCAATCAAAAAAAGAGGAAGTGGAAGAAGAAAAGAACTTGTAAGAGGGTGGTGAAATTATTGCCTCTTGTTCGGGTGTTTCCTTTTGAGTTGATCAAAAGGGATACTTAGGTTGGATTTATGATCCAAGTAAGAACTCTAAGTTGATTTTATTGAAGTTGGAAGGATATTTGGGTAGGGTATGGATTATCCAAATGTCTATAGAGTTGTGAAATTAAGAAAACTATATATACCCTTTTATAAGAGAGGTGAAAGTCACTTTAGGAAACTCTTAAAATATTATTTTATAATAAAATCATTTTCGATTTATAATGAAACCAAGATGATTTATTTTGAAGATAAGGTTGGGATGGGTCAAAAACATCTCAACCAATAGGTTTTAGACAGGTTTATTTCACCATATTAACCTTATCTTTTAGATTTTAATCTTAGTTAAATAGTTTGACATTTACCATGTCTCATTGTATTTTTATATTATATGGTTTATAAACATACTATAACCCACCAAGATAACCCCAAGTGGTTCATTATTAATATATATATCCTTATCTAAGTCCTTAATTCTAACTATAGATGTTTAGGAATATTATATCAATTAATAATATAGTATTTGATTTAAAAACTCAATTATGTCAATTTTGACACGATTTAGTTTTTGGTTTTTGTGAAAATCATTACAACATGATTATATAGAAAAAAACTATTTAATCAACTCTAAAAATTCATATTAACCATGAATATTATTTTAATTTATCAGAAGTCTCAATTTAAATTTATTTTAATAATTATCATATCACTTATATTAATATTTCACTAATACTGTAATTAATGCTTAATCATTATGTCATAAATAAAATATATTATTTAATGTCTAAAAATTATAACTATAATACCATTATTTAGGAAATATTTTAGTATTTTTAATTAATATTTATAGTCTAATTTATTTTATGTATAACCCTATATTGAAAATGTGTTAGTTATTAAACTTTTAATTTAACACTTTTAACTCTTCTTTAAATAAAATAATAATAAATGTCTTAATCTAATCCAAGTGGAAAAAAGGATCACACTTTATTCTTAAGGGGTTTTTGGTAAAATTACACTTATCCAATAGAATTAGGATATGTTTTAGTGTAATTATAATATCATTTTTACCCTTAATTGCCCTATTTACATTTAACCGTGGTAAATAAAAGTCAAAAGTTACTATTAAAAGAAATATTTTCATCTTATTGAACAACATTTTACTTACTGATGTCAATCATGTCTCTCAGATTTTAGAAATTCAACTCACAACAGTTTTAAAATGATGTTTTATGAAAAATTGTAAATGTTTCTAGAAGGTGGGTAAAAGACGGTAAAAAGGTCAATAAAATTTAATATATCTAAAGTTATTATAAAATGACTGTAGTGAATTACATTTAACATATATAGATATTATTTATCTATTTTGACCTAAAATAAAATAAATTAAAATAACTAATTATTTAATTAAAAATATGGTTTTAAACAATAATGTAGTCTTCTTCACTATTCATCAAAAATTGAATGTTCTCAGAAAATACCAAATATTCACCCTAAGATAATTTTGATATTTTGAATCCAAAAATAAAATCCATTTTGAATATTAAAATTTATAAAATATTAAAAAGTGGGTATTACTATTCATAACAGATAGTTTTATTGGTCGTGGTGTGTTAAAACTTCAAGTTGCATACAACGAAAGCTACTACATTATTCAAAGAGAAACATAATGTGGAAGATTGTGGTGTTACATTCTCCCCTCCTTAAAACAATTTCTTCCTCAAAATTTCATGAATGTTACTACATAAAATGATTTAGGTGGTTCTTCATCATATGTTCGTCCGGTTCCCACATTACCTCTTCCATCTTATGGTTTCTCCATAGAACATTGATCATATGAGTCGTCTGGTCTCATAGCACCTGTTCTCTTGTATCATGAATTTTGACAGGATCTTCACAATAATATAGATCATGTTCTAGTTGAACATCCACAAAAGTGAGTATATTCATTGTTCCAGACATGTATTTTCTCAACAATGATACGCGGAATACATCATGAACTATGGAGAGACTTGGAGGCATTTCCAAACTATAAGCTACAAATCTAAATTCTTCAAGAATTTTGAAAGGTCCTATGTAATTGGGACTCAATTTACCCTTCTTACTAAAATGTATAACACCCTTCCATGGTGATACCTTCAAGAAAACATGGTCTCCTACTTGAAATTCCAAATCCTTCCTTCGGTTATCAACATATCTCTTTTTCCTACTTCAGGCTTCATTGATGTGGGTTTGGATAATCATCACTTTATCCATTATTTTCTCAACATGTTTGAGGCCTACGAGTTTTCCTTCACCAAAATTATCCCAACAAGTTGGTGTACGGCATCTCTTTCAATACAACACTTCATATGGTGCCATCTGAATACATGAATAGATGCTATTATTATAGGTAAATTCTTCCAAAGGTAAATATTTATCCCACATACCATTAATGTCAAGTGAGAAAGATCTCAACAAGTCTTTTAAGGTTTGAATAGTCCATTATGATTGTCCATCGGTTTGAGGGTGGTTGGGAGTGCTTAAACAATGTTTAGTATCCAGTTATTTCTGAAGACTTTTCCAAGAATAATGAGGTAAAATTGGGATCATGATTATAAACAATTGATAGAGGTACTCCATGATTTCTTATAACTTCATTAATATATAGTCTTTCTAAATGTTCAAGTGGTAAATATTCTATTATAGTAAGAAAATGTTCTGAATTGGTATGATGATCAACAATGACCCATATTGATTCATTTCTTCTAGGAGACTTTGGTAGTCCCATGACAAGGTCCATCATAATATCATCCCATTTCCCCTCAGGTATGGTAAGACGTTTTATGACTCCTCTTGGATATTGTCTTCGGAATTTCAGTTGTTGTCAAACCATATATCTCGACACAAAATCCTCAATCTCTCTCTTCAGGTTTTCCCACCAAAAATGTTCTTTCAAGTCTCTATACATATTAGTGCTATGAGAGTGTATAGAGAAATTAGAGCAATGAGAATCATCCAACAATTCCCTTTTTAGAATAGTTATATCATGAACACAATGTATCTTCCAAAATTTCAACATTCCATCTTCATATACGAAGCCAATCAATCTCCCATAATTCATAGATTTAATTTTCTTTTAAAATTCCTCTTCATTAGTCTGAGAACTTTTTATCATTTTTAGTAAATTTGGTTTGGAAACTATTTGAAAAAGCATTGATATTTCACTTTCTATGGTAATTCCCATATCCATCTTTACTAGATCCATGAAAATATGATCCCTTTCAACACTCATATTGTTCAAAACTCCATGTTGATTTCTACTCTAAGTGTCGGACACCTTATTTTCCTTCCCTGGGTGGTAGTGTATAGTGAAATCAAAATCCTTGAGTAGTTCAAGCCCTCAACTTTGCCTCATGTTGAGTTCTTTTTGTGAGAAAATATAATTCAAACTCTTGTGATCAGTATAAGTCTCACATTTTTCACCATAGAGATAGTGTCTCTATATCTTCAGAGCAATTATTATAGCAGATCACTCAAGATCATGAGTGGGACTGTTTTTTTCATGAATTTTTAGCTGCTGTGATGCTTAGACAATAACTCTATCATTCTGTATAAGGACACAACCAAGTCCTTTCTTTGAAGGATCACTATAAATACCAAACCCATCATTCCCCGATGATAGAGTCAAGATAGGAGCATTAACTAATATACTCTTCAGTTCTTCAAAATATTCTTCATATACTTTTGTTCAAACGAATTTAACCCCTTAAAATGTGAACTTCGTGAATGGGTTAGCCAAATTGGAAAAATTCGAGAAGAAATGTCGATAATAACCTAATAAACTAATAAAAATGTGTACCTTAGTTATACTCATCAGTTCATGCCATTCATGGATTTCCTTGGTCTTTGAAGGATCAACAAAGATTCCATCCTTAGAGACAATATGGAAAAGAAAAAAAATCTCTTGAAGCTAGAATTCACACTTGCTAAACATTACATATAATTCAATTATTCTGAGGGTTTTTATAAGAGTGCGCAAGTTATTTTCATGATCTTCATATCTTTTTGACTATACCAAGATATCATCGATAAAAAACACTACAAATTAATCAAGATATAACTTGAAAACTCTATTCATTAGATCTATGGAGATAGAGGGTGAATTAGTCAATCCAAAAGGAATTTCTGTAAACTTGTAATGCCCATACCTGGTTAGAAAAGCTGTCTTCGGAATGTCTTCCTTCATCACGCACAACTGAAGGTTTCTTGGTCGAAGGTCAATCTTTGAAAAATATTGAGGTCCAGAAAGTTGATCAAATAAATCATCAATGCGAGGTAGAGGATACTTGTTCTTTATTGTTATAGAATTGATCTCCCTGTAGTCAATGCACAACCTCATAGATCCATATTTCTTCTTAAAAAAAGGACATGGGCTCCCCATGGAGAAACACTATGGAGAATAAATCCTTCATTACTCAATTACATTAATTGTATATTTAGTTCCATTAATTCCATAGTGGCCATTATATAAGGGGACTTCAATATAGACCTTGAACCAGGATTTAAATCAATGTAAAACTCAATTTCTCATTCTAGAGGATGTCCAAGTAAATCCTATGGAAACACATCACCATATTCTTTCACAATAGATAATTCTTGTATTTAAACATTTTTTCCCTCTCCCATAGTTATTGCATTCTCTTCCTCCCCAATAATTTAATTTAGTAGAGCTATTGGGGGTGGATCTAGATAAGAATCAGGTGGTGACGTTTATGCTCTGAAGATAATGTACTCTTTATTATCATTGAAAATTGTAACCTCATTCTTATAATAAATTTTCACATCATGGTCGGAAATACAATCCATTCCAAGTATTATATAAAATTCAATCATGGGTATGACTATGAGATCAGCAAATAAAGAACATTTATATTCTATAATGGGAATTGATTCACAAAACAGTCTTCCAATGATACATCCCTTAGGTGTTTTAACTAACAACTACCTTGTTAACTCAAATTGAAAATATCTAATTTTATTAGAAAACTAAGAAGATATGAAATAATGAGATGATCCAGAATCAAATAAAGTATTGTATAAACTTGAAGAAACCATTAATTACTTTCCACCACATCTTTTGGAGCATCAAACTTAGTCGTAGTGATCAAATAAGATTGGAATTGATCCCTTGGAATTTTATGAGTTAAGTTCCCTTGGAACTCAGGACATTCATTTTCATAATTCCCCATTTCTCGACAATTGTAGCATTCAACATTGACAGCCTCTTTCTTCCCCTTGAAATCATGTGCGTCGTGGCCTTTTTCATCACACTTGTAACAGATATCCATTCCCTCCCAGAGAGTACCAGAGTGTTTATTCCCACATTTACCACATGATGGATATTAAAATTTTTACTTCTTCAACTTAGTTACATTTCAATAGTTTTCAACAGATCTCTTTTTTTCATTCATTACTTTAAAGTCGAAAGACTTATAAAATTATTTTTCTATCTTGATAGCATATGAGAGTATATCTTCGTACGATGAGAAATATTATGACAATAATTCTTAATGTATAAATGGTTTTAACCCATAAAATAATTGATCAATATTACTCCTTGGGTTATATATATAATGTGATGAATTCTTTTCTAACCTTGTAAAGTTATCCCCATACTTTGCGACAATCTCATCCTCCTTTTCCACGGGCTCAAAAATTTTCTTCCAATATCCACTCGATGGTCAGGAGAAAAGTATTTTTCTATGAAAATATCTTTAAACTCCCTCTATTTCTTATTTTATACTTCTCCATCTCCCTTTTTGTTTTGTATTAATGACCACCATTGATCGTTATCTCCAGTGAGGTGATAAACTGCCATGACAACTTTATCCCTTTCGCTACTCCCCAAAAAATGAAATATTTTCTCTAGGGAACTTATACATTGCTCAACTACTAGTGGATTTGTACTCCCATTGAATTTTGGAGGTTTTTTCCTTGTGAAGAGGTCTAGCATTGATATTCTGCGTTGTGGATCAGGGTTCTCTTGATAGGTAAGGTTATTATTCATAACCATAGTGAGTTTTCCCAGTTTGGTGATAATTTGATCATCACCAGTTGTATCACTAGATCTACTATAATTATCTTGAGTGGGGGGTAAATCCATAAATGGATTTCATGGGTTGATATGGTTTTTATTCCTTCCACTAGGCGACATTTCTTAAAAATGGCACACACTAGATTAGTTTTTGAATCATAATACATAATTCCATAATATTAAAACAATTATCGTAAATTAAACAATTTATAGATATAATACATAATCATAAAAAAAATTTATTTGAGAAATTATATACTCATAAACTATTAATAATGGTTTTTAATGAAAATTAGAATTATCCTAAGCATATCCCCCTAGAGTGTCGGAACAAAGAGTGCATCAACGCCCAATGTTGTGCACTAATTCCCATTCAAGTCTAACTCAAAGCTGTGTTTTCGGGTTTTACACCTAGGTACATCTAGTCCAGATCTTCCCTTACCTGCTCGTTTCCATACATAGATTAATTTCATTGAAAACACACAAAATCACTATATTACAAAAATTTAGGAAGCTCTTCTATAATAATCCTCAAAGCCTATCTGAATGTAATGATCTTTAATCAGAATTTTTCTAAATATAGCTTCCAAGGTTTCTACTAAACTTCCTCTAATACCAAATTTAACACCACGACCCCAGTTACCTAGAGTCGGTGCATTATCACATTACATTGGAATGATTATAAGTGATCAAATACTGAATGACTGATCAATTTATCTTCCTTGGAAGTACTAGATACATTCAAAAGTTTTACATTACATCATGAAATAAAATCATCAACAACATTTTTCCTCATTTTTAACACATTTATATCCTTATCCTATACCTCTAGGTCAACCATAAGATACTTTTTCACATATTGGGAAAAATAAAACATTGAAAGGGGTGAGTTCAGATGCTCAGTAAGGATAACAATATAGTGGAAACATTCATAAATAAGCATAAACAATAAAGGCAACGTATAAGACTAAAACAAAATACTTTTTAAATTTAAACTTCAGCATAATATGGAAAAGATAAAATCAAATAATTCAATTTACTTATTCACATGGATATTCTACTAGTCAAATAGTCACATGAAATATTAATATCCACTTTCATAATGCTGGAATGCATAATGACATACTTAATAACCACAGAGTAAAGGCATTCTGCCAAGAAGACAAATAAGATTTTGTCAAGGCCTTGTGCTAAGACACTAGTTTGTCTCATGAGACCTACCGATGCATTGAGGAGCTATAGTGGGCTTCACATGTCACTTACTACATCTAATGAATTCCACTTATGAAAATGTTTAAACATAACATAAACATTTTTATTAAAACTAGCATACGAAATGTCAATACTTTATCCATAAAACATGAATGGTGTAAAAATAACACATCCAAAATCAAACATATCACAAAATCTTAAATATAATATGGTATATTTTTATCATAATAAATAAAATTCAAACAATTTTTAAATCCATCAAATGATGTTGACATAGATGAAATAAAATTTTTTTGAGAGAAATATCTCTTTCTATTTTGAAATCATTTGGAAGTCATGTAATTATAATGAAAAAAATTTCTTTTCAAAATATTATTACAATATTGTAAGGTAAGATTAGATGGTATTATAACGGCAGAAATTATCATCACCCACTGTATAAAAAAAATTCTATCCTTAATTTTTTCGAAAAGGTAGAAAATGACCTTGTTTGGAAAACGACAGAAACATTCCTTTATAAAAATTTTATAAAAAGTGAAACAAGGGTATAAATGACCTTAACCTATATCAAGTAAATAGTAAAAATGTCCTGAAATATATTTTAATTAAACATGAATATAGATGATAAAGAGGTCCCCAGAGATATTCATGTATAAACAACCTCGGATAATGAAGAGATTGTAGAATTAACATTTACCTTGTACATTTCTTTGGACGAGGGTACGTTAAACTCATGTATAATAGTTAAATCATTGATATTAAATTATAAAAGAACTACATATATATATATATATATATGATATCAAATAAGATCCTCTAATATTTCTTTATTAATAATATTTCATTAGTTTCAATATTTCGGGTGTTAACTGATTCGTTTTCCTTTATACGCTTGGTTACCTAAGCCATGTTTGTTATGTATAGGATGTATTTCATTGATATAAAAAATGATATTATGTTCGTAAAAAATATTTTTAATCCTAAAATGAAAATTATTCTAGAATTATTATTATGGAGAATGAATCTCATCACGTTCGTGGAGACGGTAATCCGTACGTATGCATGAGTGACAATATCATTACATTGATGGTGAAATTGTTTGAAATTGGATGGTATATAATATATATAGAATTATTAAAATTTTATATTTATTATTTACATTAGTTATACTCATTATTATACCCATCCAAAATAATGAATTGTTTGAATAATAAACTACCCCACGATGTAGAGACGGTAAGCCGTACGTACGCACGTATAGTGACTTTGTCATTTATAGGATGGGTAGAATAACGAATATGGTTGTAACATATTTATAACAACATCAGATTATGTATAATGTATTAGATTTATTATTTTTGGCATGGAATCAAAGAAATAAGAAGTGTAAGAGGAAAATAAATTGAAAGAGGGTGGTGAAATTATTATATCTTCTTCGGGTGTTTCCTTTTGAGTTGATCAAAAGGGCCCCATAGGTTGGCTTTAAGATCTTTCTAAGGACTATAGTTTTATGTGAGGTAAGTTGGGAGGATATTTGGGTATGTGGTGTCCGAGAAAATTAGATTTAGAGGTGTGAAATTAATAGATAGTGAATTACTCTTTTAAAAGAGAGGTGAGGGTCACTTTACAAAAAGATGGAAATATTATTTTATAATAAAATATTTTTTTTTATAATGGATCCAAAATGATTTATTTCCAGGATAAGGTGGTTAGGGGTCAAAAAACTCTCAACCAATTGCTTTTAGACATGTTTAGGTCACTATATTACCCTTAATTTGTTTATTTAGCTCTTAGTTAAATTGTTTGACATTTACCATGTCTCTTTGTATTTTTATATTATATGGTTAATAAATTTAGTATAAAAATACAAGATAACCCCATGTGGTTCATTATTAAATTATATAATATTTTCTATTTACTTATTCTAAACCATATATTTTTAGTAATATTATATCAATTAATAATGTAGTATTTGTTATAAAAATTTAATTATGTCAATTTTGACAATATTTAGTATTTGGTTTTTGTGAAAAAATATAATAACATTATTACTTAGAAAAAAATATTTTAATCATCTCTAAAATGTCATAATAACCAATAAATTTACTGGAATTCAACAGAATACTCAATTTACATTTATTTGGATATTTATAATATCAATTATTATAATATTTCATTAATATAGTAATTACTACATCATCGTTGGGTCTTAAATAAATTAAATTATTTAATCCCTAAAAATTATAAATAAAATACCATTATGTCATAAATATTTTTATATTTCTAATGAATATTTATAGTCTCATTTATTTTCTGTATAACCCTATATTAAAAGTGGTTTAGTTATTAAACTTTTAATTTAACACTTTTGACTCTTCTTTAAATAAAATAATAACAAATGTACTAATCTAATCAAAGTGGAAAAAGGGATCATATTTTATTCCAAAGTTATTTTTGGTCGAATTAAACTTATCCAATAGAATTAGGACATGTTTTAGGGTAATTAAAATATCATTTTCACCCTTAATTACCCTACCTACTTTTAACAATGGTATATAAAAGTCAAATGTTACTATTCACCCAAAATTATGTTCATCATATTGAACCAATATTTACTTACTGATATCAACCATGTCTCTAATGTTTTTTGAAATTAAACTCAGATAAGTGGTAAAATTAATTTTTATGCAAATTTTTAAATGCTCTAAAAAGGTAGGTAAAAGACGGTAAAACGTTCAATAAAATTTTATATATATAAAGTTATTATACAATGACTCCAATGAATTACATTGAACACATATAAGTATTATGTATAAATTTTTAACTAAAATAAAATAAAATAAAATAAAATAATTAATTATTTAAATAAAAATTCGGTTTTAAACAATAGCGAAGTGTTTTTCACTATTCATCAAAAATTGAAAGTTCTCAGAAAAATACCAAAAATTCACCCTAAGATAATTTTGATATTTTCAATCCATAAATGAAGTCCATTTAGAAAAAAAATTATAAAATTTCAAAAAGCGGGTATTACTATTCATAACAGCTTGTTTCATTAGTCGTGGTGTGTTTAAACTCCAAGTTGCATACAACACAGGCTACTGCATTATTCAAAGGGAAACATACCGTGGAAGCTTGGGGTGTTAAAAATGTTTGGGAAATAGAAAAGTGTAGTCCTATATAGTAAATAATAGGTTGCACCTCCATGTGTTGTAAAAGGAAAACTATTTAATAGGTTATCAAACCATTAAAAGTGAAATTTAGTGGGTACTAGTCTACTTGAAGAGTAGATGAGATTAATTAGTGGACTATGATATTTAGGTCTGAAACAATATAAAATTATCTTTATTTTTGTTATTTATTTTTCTTATAAATCCATTTATTTACAAGAATGTTACACCCACATTGTTTGATTTTATAGTCTCTGATAATTTTTATTAACTGTGATTAAAATTTTAAAATGATTATTAACCCCTCTGGTCATTTTTCCATAGTTATAATGTTCCAAAAATAGTTTTACTTCATCAAAAATATACCTATTGAAGAGTTAGTAGTAAATATTTTATCCTATTCATCTGTGATGGAAATTATTCTAATGACTACTAATTTTAAAGAATTATGAACAGTGTGGATGAATACGGGTAAGTGACTAGATTGTAGAAGGAAATTTTCAACACTTAACATCATGAGAATCCAATAAATCTCCCAACCTTGTTTTCACCCCAATTTTTTTTGTAATACACCCCACAATCCATCTCATGATTTCTAAACATTATGAATATGTTACCTGATCAAGTCCTATAGTATTGAACTTCTTCCCCTCCACTTTTCTAGGCAAGAATAGTATTTTTTATAATGATTTCCAATAATGATCATCCGTCGATGATGTACCAAGACAAACTAGCTTAGAGTAAGATCATGATGTCTGAAACAATAATATAATCAATTCCTCCATGCTTTGAGTCACGGACCATCGTATTCCATGATTCCCTGTGACGTCTTTACTATACCTGCATATCTGAGATAATTCCATCTAGAATGTAAAACAAAATTTTAATAACAATATTTGGAACATTGGTAACTAATTATAAATTCATGGATTTGGAATAAAAAACACTATTAATAAGGGTAATATATCCTCTGATGGATTGGAACTAGTTTTTGATGTATTTAAAAATAATTATATCTATGTCAGTAATTTATTAAAAAAACATACGATTTCAACTTAACATCATATTTAGATGATTATTTTTCTAGATTTGGACTAGAAAAATAAATTACATTAGGAACATACCATTTTCTCTGTAAATATCTATTATCTTTTCCTTCTAAGAAACTACAATCTATAGCACTTTTAACTACATAAGTAGAATACATTGCAGTTGTATGTTTTTGGGCACATGTGTAGTGGATGAAAAACACTTTAATGGATTTTGGATTAATTTTTAACCATGTTACAATGATATGTGGTAAGTTCAGTGATATCAAAATTAAAAAAAAATCAAATTAACTATTCTAGAGAAAACCACATTGATCTGAGACATAATTTATGAAGAGATCATGAAAAGAAAGTGATGTATCTTTAGAATTGTTTTCCCATAAAATTAATTATAATAAAGTTTTACTAAACCATTTCCATCCTAAAAATTTGAGTTTATCAAATCCAAATAAGGTATATTTAAATTTTGTTTATTTTATCGTAACTTTACTAAGTAAAATGATTTTATAATTGAATAAAAGTTTTATTTATATTTGAGATTTGGTATCACTATTTCATGTTTTAATGAAATAAAAAAAGATCATGTAACAATATTTTTTGTAATTATTATTCTAAACATCATGTCATGACCATTAAATTGACAAAAAAATAAAATAACGTCAAACATTTCTATGCGTGAAACCTTTACAAACCATCAAACCCACATATTTGCACTGTGTGAAACATATTTACTCAAACCTCCAAATTCCAAAACATGTTGAGAATGGAAACAAACAATATAACTGATGATTCATCCTCAAGAAGGACCAAGCATCCATGAAAATCAATGAAATTATTAATTAGAAGACAAATAGATTATTGGTTGGATAAAATACACTAACATGATTCTTTTGAACATAAGAAATTCATCAGGGCTAAGAATTTTTTTGATGAAAGATGAAATAAATATGTTTTTGAGATATTAGATTAAGAGTTTCATAGGACTATAGTTTTTAATATTTTTGAAAACCGACGATCAAATTAGAAGTAATTTAAATCAGTTGAGTTTTTTTATTACTTTTAGAGAAATTGAGGAGTCATTTAAATTCCCTCACAAAGGCTATAAAAAATAATATTTACATGGTCATTGTAGATGATGTTAGTCCAATGAAAATCATGAATTCCTTATTCATCTCTATAGATGTTAATACAAATCAATTGAAAAATTTGGAACCTCAACGGATGGTTCATATAAAATATATTTAGTCTTCCATCAAAAAATGTAGTTGTGAGTTGAGAAAATTTTATTTCAACACATAAAATTATTGCAATGTTTTACTTTTACGAAGCTTATAAATCTTGAATGTTATTTTTTAAAATATATGTGTAATGATCAAAATAATTTGATAAAATTTCATTTTTTGAATGATTTTAACATTATTTTTTCTTAAATTTGGTGTTGTTATTGACAATAACACTATAATATTTTGTTATGGAATATATTTGTTGAGTGAAAATATCTTAATATGATATAGTTTTTATTGGATTTTTTCTTCAAATAGACTATTTATAGTATCTTATGAAGAACATATTGATATAGATATAAAGTCAAATTATGGGGAGTCATCTCAAAGGTAATTTTATAGTGACATTCTTAAGACTGCTATAGTTGTACCCATTTGGTAGAAATATCTTTGAAAACATTTTATAAAAGGTTCATTCATGATTGTGATAATAAAATTGAAGGATAATTTGAGTAAGAGTTATTGTTGAGTCCAATGAAGAAACTGCCTCCTAAGATAGTTCCCCTCATACTACCGCGTTGGTTCAACATAATGTTATTCATAATTTCTTTGTTGGGGAATAATTTTCCTCATCCATTATTAGGTGGGTGGTTTTGTGTCGAGGTTTGACCATATCAAACCTATTAGGTGAAATAAGACTCATTGATGTTTATATTCCTTGTGAAATGATTAGAGTTTTTAGAACTTAATCAATGGACATTTTTGTAACCATGCTACTAGTGTATTAGAAAAAGAAGAATAGAATGCATCTTAGATGTTTTAAAATAGAATATAAATATATGATTTTAGAATCATCACATGTTGAAATATTTAATGGTGATTTAAGTAAGAATTTTTAAGAAACTATAATCATTTATGTTCTTCAGTATACTTTTCCTCTTATTCTCCCATAACATACAATATTGAAAATTTTTATAGGAAATCTAGATATTATAAATGAGAGAGCATGTAAAAGATATTAAATATTAATGTCTTAGGTAGAATTGTTCCAATTTTAACTGGTTAAGTCCAAAAGTTAGACTAAGACTCACTTTGAAAATTACTTATCTAAATATAATGTTAATGAAGTAACGCATTTGGTTTATTTGGTGTTAGAAAAGTGTTAATCAGAACCCTCCATAAATCAAAAAATCAATTAGAAGCACTTTCAAGATTAGAATGAGTGTATATAGAAATAGAAACCATTAATTATCCCCTTTTTTAAATGAAATGTAAAAAACTCTCTATAGAAATGATTCACGATCATTAGAGGGATATAATATCTGAATTTTTAATTTTTCCTATAAATCCTCAATGTTCTATTTTATATATTAGTCTATCCAGAATGGAAGTTGTCTCCATGTTAAAGGAGAGGGTACATGATATTTAGTATCATTAATTCAAGTAATAAAGATAATTTTTTTAATCATTATTAGACTATAAATAATGGATGGGACATTAGAAAATAATTTTTATGTTCTGGAAATGATGTTTGAGGATCCACATCAGTTAGTTTTAACTATTTTCATGAAATAATAATTTAAAAAGGAAAAATATTATGAAAATGATTATTCCTTTGTTGTAATTCAGTAATGTAATGTTTCTACAAAAGGAATCTTTTTTATTATATGGGTAGTATTTTAGATAGCTAGTTTGAAGTGTTGAAGATATTGGTTTTTTCTTGTGATAAGTAGGGAGATGTATAAAATTTCATTGAAAGTTTTATCAATAAGTTAGGAATGGATTCGAAATACTCTTTGATTACTGTAACAAGGACATTATGAGGAGAATGAACACTTATGTAGATGCACGATTTCAAATTAGAGGGATAAATCTTCCCTGAGCTCCTACTATTGATCACACTTCCATCACCTCTCAAAGACTTAAGGAGGACATTGACCCAATAAATATTGACATAAGTGAAAATACTAGGATTAGAGAATAAAACCTTTTATTCTACCTAAACATTATTATAATCTATACTTTGTTCCTATAGAGTTTTTTGATATAGTGATAGATAAAAAATATTCTATCAACATCAAATCCACCTCTGTAAGGACTTATCGATGTAATAAAGAATGACTTGTAGTATGTTTACTCGCATTTAGTGATGTTACAAGAGAGTTGAATGATGATCGTTTTCATAAATATGGTCTACCTTTATGCCAGCCACTATTGTCCATAAAACCCCCCTTATATTTTTTAGGTCTCATAAATGCAACACTCTCATAGTTATCATGTTCAATGAAATTGGAATTTTAAAAACTTTTGAATCATGTTTTGAAAAAACATTTGAATGCTTTCATGATTATTTTTCTTGTTCTTAATTCATTTACTTCATTCTTTTATATGATAATATTTTTATTAATGTGTTTTTTATATTGCCAATATATTTCTACATTCGTCGTATAATTTATTATATTTTATCGTTTAATTTGATTCCTTAAAATTTATTGATTATATTAAATTATTAAATTGTTTTATTATTTATTCACATTATTTTTGTTAACAGAACTTCATGAAAAATTCTGTTCACACTCATTATCATTAACTATTTACAGTTGTTTTTGTGTAATATTGATTACATTTCCCCCTTTTAATACATAATTTTTATATCAAAAAAGGGGGAATAAAAGGTTAATATGAAAATTTATAATTTACTTTAGAAGGGTATAGAACATATAAATTAAAATTTGGTTTTAAATATCCTTTTTAATATTTTTCTATCCAATATGTTTTATGGTTATCAAAAAGGGGAACATTGTTGGAAATACTTATGTTGTTCTGAAATATTTCAGTTTTTATCTATTTTTATGATGCATAAATCCCTATTATTATTTTTATGAGTTTATCATACGTGATTTGGATAATCATTTTGTTAGAGGAATTTATCTTATGATGAATATACAGGATTATATTATTCTACGTATAGTTTTCAATCTATGAAAAATTATTGTATCATATGAGAATAATTTTTTTTAAAGAATATCAATTGTCTACTAAGAATCGTAAATATAATTTTTGTAATCTTATCATAATATGTATTAATTCTTATTATGAATATAATATACTAGTTTCTGTATGTTCAAAGTCAGATAATTCAGAAAAAAATGAATATGTAATATTCATTATCTTACAAAGAGGATATTTGTAAAAGTTTATATTATGTATATCAAAAGAAGTTGTGAAAGATATGTATCAAAATTAATTAACACACACACACAGATATATATATCTATAGATAATGAATTATACTATGATTTGTCGAATTTACTTTATGTTAACCATTGTATAAGTTGATGATTGGTTTTATCGTACAAAACATCTCAGAAAGTTATCTTGTTAGAATAGTACTATCAGTAGGATATTGTAAGATTAATTAGATGTTATAAAATTTCTCATGATTAATTTCGTAATATCTTGATAATATAGATCATAATTTTTAACATATCATAAAATGGATTGTACATTTAAGAAAATAGAATTTGTAAAAATCTTAATTTCTCTTGGAATGGATAGATCTAAAGAAAAATATCTCAGACATCATTGATGTAGAAGAATATTTTTTATTTGGAAAGAGAGAACACCTACCATTAATAACATATCTTATCAAATTTTCAATGGATTATAAACTCAAACATTATGGTTATCTTGCATGATTATGTTCAAAATCATAGAGGATATAAAAATGGAAGATTTACCTCTTAAATGATAAATATTATCATAGTAGACACAAATATTTCCATGTACTCTGATAATGGTAACAAAGAGTTATTATACATAGAAAAGATCATATTGATCACTCTTATAATGAATCTTTAAGCTTATTAGTGAAATAAATATTCCTACCATGCTAATATTTAATTTTTTTCATATTATCTAGATGTATCTTTATCTACTATCAGTTTATTCTTGTAAAATTGTACTTCAATAGTTTTACAAAATATTATTCATCTATTTTTTAAAACTATTTGAAAGTAAGTGTTTTAAGGACATAGATAAGTCTTGTAAAGGGAAATAATAGTTGAAATAAATTATACCTTTGTAACAAGTAACATCTAATATTACTAAGTAGAGTGCATTCAGAAAAATGGCTATCCTAGTGAAATCACTAATCTTATTGAGTAAAGTGGTGATTGAGTGGCCTGGTGAATTTATATTCCACAATCCACTATAATGCTCAACTGTTAAATATTTTTCTATTGAGATTTTATATTTCTTCTTCCTACATTTAGCAAGGTTAATATTTTTAATCGTATTCCCTTATGTGGGTTATTTAATGTAATGAAAATTTTAGGAACTCAGTTAACCCCCTTTAATGTTATTAGTTTAAAATTCATTGGGACAACAATATTAATTTCCCACATCATGACAGGTTATATTATGAAACTTCTTAAAACCATTAGGGTGGGCTAGTGCCACCCAAATTGGAAAATATAAGGGTTTTGTGGATATGTTTATTTTATTATAATTCTTGTTTAAAAAATATCTATATTGATATGAGTTCTTGTGTTGGGTGGAAAATGTTATGTGAAATGGTTTTTTTCATCAGTGTGATCTTGGTAAATATGTTTTTTATCGAACATAAAAAACATTTAAATATAGATACAATGGATTCTTCCAACCTCATGTTTTGTTTATATTTTATGTCATATGTCATTTTTGAGACTCTAAACAAATGATTTAAAATTTTCTAGTGCGTGTGATGAAAAACCACGATTGTGAATTTTTAAAAATATAGACTTATTAATTTCTAGAAAATATATAGATTTTATGTAATGATCTAATGAAAATATTTTATGAAGTGAATAGGGCATGAATTATTTTAATATTTGAGTTTTAAAGATTTCAAATAAAATCCATGTGGTTTTGATAAAAAAATATTAATTGTTTTGAAATAAAATGCTTGCAATTGTGACATAATTTTTTCTTGGGCCATGATAATATTTTGTGGATATTTTATAAGAATATTAATAATAAGTTAAAATTAAAATGCATTTTTTGAAGTGTTTTTGTTGTATATTTAAAAAATTATTTAAATTAATCTTGATTTTGAAGGTAATGAACTTGTCAAAAACACAAGATTTGGTTTTGAAGTTGGTGTTGAGAATTTAAACCATGAATGATGAATTGAGTTAAAAATAATGGTTTCCCGTAATTTATTGATATGTATTTATTACTAGTTTAATTATAGTTATATTTTGGATCTTATTTAGGAATGATTGTCATGAATTCATTCTCAATATTCTATGATTTTTAAATATTGTTTTATTGGTTTGAATTATTTTATGTCATTTTGATATATGAGATGGATTTCCTTCCTTGATGTGATAATTTATTAATGTTATTACTAGTATTTTAGAGGTATATCATCTGTGAGATAATTTAAAGTGTTATTTAACTTTGTCCTTCTATTCCATAGAGGTTTTTGTATTCCAAATATATCAATATATTTGAGAGGAATCACTAGGTTTGGTTGTTTTTTACTCCATTGCCATTTCCATCTACTTAGGTTTATTTCATGAAGACAAGACTTGTTTGGAAATCATTTATTATCAAGGTCTAAAATATTCCTTAGATTTTAATTTCCTTTCACTGAATTTTATGATTTAGGTATTGTTTTATAAAATTAAGAATATTTTATTAAATACAATGGTAATTTATAAATTGGTTTAAATATTCTTTTAAAAATCATGGATGTAATTCCAATGTTTTAAAATTTTATTTCAAAAATTAATTTTGATTTTTTATAAATAATTTAATTTAGGGAGGTATATATAATACTAAGAAATTATATAATTATTTAATTTAAATATATTTTCCAAAATTTTAATTATGTGAGATATATGAAATATTATTCAAGTTATTATACTGAAGTGTAAATATGTATATTCACATGAATCATGTTGTAATTTGAAATGTTAAAATTTATAAGTTATGCATATTATAAATATAGGCACTAAATTGTTATATACAAACATGTGTGTGTTGTGTATTTATATATTACACATATATGTTTACATATATTAATAAATTATTTTAATTTTTATAAATATTATTATCTATGAATTAATATATATTATATCATGTTTGAATGGGAAACAAAAAAATGAGTATATTTACCAAAATAGGTCTACCAGAAGCAGAAGGTCATGAATTTTTTTTAAATAAATGAAAAAAATAAATAAGGGAGAATACCAAATAGAAAAATGTAGTTTCAATTATAAAAAAAGAAACAGTATCTTGAGAAATCATAAAATGAAATATCATTTCATTTTCATAGTAAAATTTATCTATAGTTTCTCAATATCACTTTGAATTAGCATGATTTATGATCCTAAGGATATATGGATTATACCTTTCCTGCTCTGGAGTGAGCTTAACCTTTGAGGCCTTGGAAGATGATTGGGAAGAAATAATCGTATGAATGTTCGAATAATCCTTCAGTGACCATAATTTTTTAGGGATGAGAGTGAAACCATATCTCATATTTCCCTTTCCATTTATAACATCAATCTTAAAATAAGTATAACCACAACTTCCTACAAGATTGATATTAGTATACGATGTGACGATCAATTTATCCTTATCATTATCATCATCTCAGATGATACATCATTTACTAGAAATTATTGAATAATTGAATACATTATGAGAATCTAAAAAATAATCCATTTTCTGTTGAAGATTATATTACCTAAGATCATATTACAATAATACATGCCCTGAGAAATCTATTTCCACTAGTGGTATTATGTATCCCATCCCCAGAATGTTATATTTTGAAGAAATTTCCTCTCGTATGATACATTGGAAAATCTAATTTTTTGGCTTTCTAGTAGAATTCATCTCCTTCCAAGGTTTCTGTTTCTCATCACTAATTTTATGTTTCCCACTTAGGTACTTTTCATGGAAATTATTAGCAATCAAAATAATTATAATTATCCGCACTCATACCCTACTGAGGAGAATAAAGATTGGGTGATTCCCCTTTTGGGTTCATATCCACATCCAAATTAGAATAATCATTTTTTCGTTCCCCATGTAGTCCAATTTTATTAAAATAAGAGGGACTAACATGGTTAGAAGCTATAATTTCACTGACCATATTATTTACATTTTCACTTTGATTTCAATTCACTTCCTCAATGTTACTTTTTTCTTTGTCTAATTTTTAACATTTATCATCACTATGTCCTCTTAGAAATTTTGAAGAGTATATCGAATCTCCATGAAACTTCTCTATTGAGTGCCAAATCATCTGGAATCTAACACCAAAAATTGGTAGCTTATCATTTTTTTGACACCCAGATCATCATTCTGGGTATAAATATATAATTTTTCAACAAGTGTAGATGAAATTTAATCCTCAATAATGATATGTGAGAAGAATCCAAACCAAGCATACTCTATAGAATCCTATATGATGATTGGTACACAAATCAATTAGGCGATGTCAAATATGATCTTTCATTTTAGGAGGACCCATTTAAAAGGAAATATGAATGTCCATACTTGAAATTTGATATTTCTAATAGAAAAGAGATTAAAATTTTCTTCCCTGATTGGGATATAATCATGCATGGTCATACAGAAATTGTAGAAAACCAAAAATCTTTCCTTTTCAAATCCTTATATTGTAAAATAATATGAAAAATATCCACGGTCTATCAGAATGATTCTATAGTCATTAGAGACAAATATTTTCACAATTTGATGATGTTGGTCATCCACTATACATGGTTGTGATACTGAAGGTAAGAAAAACATATCAATGATTAAAAACAAACAAAGAATAAGACTATTAATAATTGTAACCAGATTTGCAAGACTGTGAGTTGTTGGCCATATTTTTATTAAAAGACTTGATACCCCTTATTAGAGGGATCAAAAATGTATTATCTTCACAGTTTCCTTAGACACAACCTCTGTAAAGTATGAAAAATAGTATATATTAGTCTCCCTTGATGAAAATTCCTTCAAAACAGGTCTAGTGAGGATTCACCCCACCAGAATCTTGATTTTGATTTCTTATAGGAATTCCATAGTAGCTTTTAAACCCCAGTCCCCAAAATTGAAATAGAATCTCTGTGAGAGATCCACCCTGAACTCTATCTATCTTTAAAAATGTGTATAATTAAATATATTTATTATTATATATATGGAATTATAAAAATAGTTTAGTATTTTTTAAAATGCATTCAATATCTAAAGATATTTTTTTTGTTCTTTTAGAAATATATGATTTTCTAATGTGTAGTGATTATGTAAAAGAGAGAGAAATCTTAAATTAATTGTGGTAGTCATGAATAGTTGTTGTGTGTAGGTGTTTTGATTTTAAAGAGAGAAACATGTGTGAGTTAATAGGTTGTATAGAGAATATCAATAAGATTGATGATGAGAGTTTTATTTTAATTTAGTGAAAAATTTAACGAGAGAGTGAAATGAAATAATATTAATTATTAAATGATTATTATAATACTATAATGGGGGTGGATCAGGAGGTATAGTGTTATGGGGAAGGAAGTAAAGAATAAGAGAGGGAGAGAGTTGTTTTATGTGATTAAATTTATTAAAATAAATAAATAGATGACATGTAGAAGATATATGCGTGGAGAGGTGTGAAAATTGAAATAAGGGAGGTTCATGGGATGCAGAACCCATACAAAAAATAATACCAAATATTTTAAATAATAATAATAAATGGGATAGAAAAACTTTTAACAAAAATAATAAATAGGTAAAAATCCAAAAAAAAAATAAATAATAAATCTCAAATTACCTTTTTAATAAAAATTTGGAATTAAATGATTTTTTTTAAATTAATTTTTTAAAATAAAATTACATAAATTACATAAATTCACTCTATCAAACATCCCTAAACCTAATTCAGATTGACACACAATTGGTTTCATTGGATTGATCTTAATTATTATACGGTGATATCATAGTTTGTTTTCATAATATTAGTGGTACATTTTCCAAATTTAATTAAATTATAATTTTACATAAGAATTATTGATGATGGAGCATCAGAGGATTATAGAATAATTTAAGGCCTTGAGAAAATCATTTATATTCATTGTTGGTATTGTAAATCATGGTAGCAGAACCTTTTCTTCTCACCTAGTGTATCGTGTGGGAGGGGATATTTTTTATCATTGTGAAGTAGAATATTTTGTCTAATAAAGTTAAATAACTAGCTTAATTTAAATTAAAGGAGTAATATATTTGAGTGACACGATTTTATATCTTTCATTATTGTTTTTATATTGTGATTTTATTTGATTTTTTCCTCACTATAAATCATTATAGTTAGAAACCCATGTTCATGTTGATATGATATGTGTTGTGGAACATAGATTGTTGTTATTGTATGGAATAACTTAAATGTTAATGGGTTAATCCGAGATATTTGTTAAATAAAATGGTTTCTATCAGATTATATCTCGTGTAATAATTTCATTAAATGAGGATGTGTAATTTGATGAAATAACCATTTTCCCAAAGTTAAAAAATGTTATGGTTGTGTGATGTATTATGGTGTGGTCATGCTATGTGGGAGTGATGTGTTGTTATGATATGAGGTTGATGATATGATAATGAGTTGTGTTGTGATATATTATTAGGTATTAATAGAATAAAACCATATTTTTAAATTTATATGTAATGGTTTGTAGTTAATAAAGAATGCTTGAAATGATAAAGGAATGCTTATTTAAATGTGGATGAAATAAAATTTGAAATTGAGTTACTAAATAATGAAATTTATGGGTTAATGATGGGATTTAGTTTGTATGGGGGAATGATGAAAATTATCTTGATTTGATAATGAAAGGATAATTAAATGTGAAATGTGTCTTGTGGATTTCTCTTTTGTGTTATGCATTTTGATGTGTTGGTGAATGTGGAGAATTTTATGAGTTTGTTGGCAACTATTTTGTGAAATGGTATGTTAGGATTTTATGCTATTGTAATATATATTTATTGATTTATTTTCCTTGGATTTTCTATATGCACCCACCAATATCGTTCACTTAGTGTCTATAAAAAAACTATTTTGGGGGTGTTTTTTCCAACACCATGATGTTGAGGATTGATGACTAACCACATGAACTTCCCCACCCCTACTCCATTATATGATGTCATGAATTGATATGTGATGTGGTGTTGTGTCCTAGTAGTCTTTGGGTGAGATTTGATGTGTTAACCTAGGTGATTTTATTTGAGATGATGAGTTGGATAATGACGAGGGATGGAAATTGTAAGAATAAGGAATGAGGTTGATGTCCATCATAGTTAAGATACCATAATGTCTTTGTTATGGATGTGATGTGATAACCTAGGTGTATGTGGGTAGGATGTTATGTAATGTGATCTGATAAAATCTTGTATTGGAGTGGTGGGAGAAACATGACATATATTGTTGAGGTTAGAAAGTGGATAATCAGTGGGAATGTACTAAGGGTTACCAATTGTCAATATTCTTTTTATTATGTTATTATACATGGATGTGTTATTTTTTTAGAGTTCCATGATGAGGGTGGGTTTGGTTAGATGACATGTTTAGAAGATGTTAGTTCTGATGTTTTATCACTTATGCATTATTATGATATTTTCAAATGTTCAAGAGAGACTTTGGATATCCTAACGAGTATACTCATATGCTCATCTCATGTATATATAAACCATTTTTAGGTTTCCAAGTGGACTTCATGGATCATGTTGGAAATTACAAGCTCAGTCCTTCAGAGCTATTGTGGTGTCACTACCTAAGCATTGCATTTGAGATTTTATTTAGAGATTTTTTAATTCTATATTTTATTTATGCATGTTTTATGGGATGGTATTGGTTAACATTTTATATTATGTGACAGATTTTACTGATCGATGATATCCTACAACCTGATCCAATTTATTATAAAGGTTATTGCCTCCAATTTATGAGAATTTTATGCCCTAGATTATAGTCACGGATATGAAGCCTACTTGAGGAAGTACTCAAAGTTAATTATCATTCTTTATTTTTTTATGACCTAGGAGGGGTTACTTTAGAGGGATGTGTTTTTAAACATTATGTAACACCATAATATTTTTTAAATATATATGTTTTAAATAAATTTAGACTTTTTGATATTTTTTAATATAGGTAACAATGTGTTTATCTTGTGTTACAAGAAAAAAAATGAGTTTTTATTGAATTACATGAAAAAAAAATTTAAGCCTATTTTACAAAAAAAATTATGTCAATATTAAGTTACATGAAACACCATGGTAAGCTTTCGTTACATGTAATACTAGGTCAAATTCTGTTATACTTGACCCTGAGTTTTAACAAAACCACAATATGGTATATAGCTTTTCAAACACAACCATTAAATCATATCTATTAAACATAGATATATGAACAGTAATAATTACATTTTAATTAATAATTATAATGTTTTTATATGAATAAAACATATGGATAAAAGGTACATAATATTTATTTAGTCTTTATATGCAACAACAATACTATTTTCTCAAAAAACAATTTCATCTCTTTTTATACAAAACAATAAAAGTATTTTTTGAAATTTTTTGAAAATGAATTTGATAAAATAAGCATAATTTTTTAAATCATAATTATTAAATTATCTTAAGGTAAAAATTTTATATTATTCTAAAAAACAGCATTTTTATGAACAGTGAAAAACGCTGAATTGTAATTAAAAATATCTTTTTATTTATTTTATTTATGTAGATAAAATATATTTTAAATAAGTTATAATGTAAATTAAATTAATTAATATATTAATAAATCCAGTTTAGGTCATTTAAATAAATTTTTTATTAAATATTGATATAAAAAAATCTACATTTTTTTACTTTTTCTCTTTAAAAACTCGTTTTCTCATGATGTCTATTGAAATATTTATAAATTTAAAATTTCCAATCATTTGAATTGAATTTTAAAAAAAGGATTAAATAATTTTAATCATAATTATTTATAATTTATAATAAGTTAAAATCTATTTTGACCAAAATGAGTATTGAAAATAGTAAAAATTAATTACAACACTTAAGGTAAAAATGGATTTTCTGGGGGAGGTTATTATAAAATGTTAAGGGTAAAAAATAACAAAAAATATGTAAAACCACAATTGGATGGATTTTTTTACCTTATATATTCTAGTGACTTTTATGGTCCATTATTGGTTCCTTGTGACATGAAAAAACTTTGGTGGAGTTCTTTCCTTTAAAAAAATTATAATGTTCCACTCACCTCACTTAAAAAAGACCACCCCTTTGCCTCTCCTCTCCTCACATTAAGATAACTTTTATTAAGAAATTGAATTCCCAATGAAAATTCAATATTCTATCATCTCATCATATAATCCTTATTATGGATATAAATCCAACCAAGGACGGATTTTTGTAAAACATAATGAGGATACTTGAAGAAGAGGAACCATTTTTCAAAGATCTTTTTTGTTTTATTTCTTCCTATACCTCAAAAATATTAATTATACAATTATTATATAATAAAATAATTTTATTAGTTATAATTACTTATTTTTATGTCAATTTTAGGACAAAAACCATCTCCACTTCCATCAAATGGGTTATGAAATCATTGTTGGTGTGTTTGGCGGACTACTACCTCGTGAAACAATGTAATTATTTTTTCCATTACCACCAATCGGGGTTGACCATAATTATGGGTTTATTTTTTATATATTATATTTATGATATTTTTAATTTTCATTAATCATTATATCCCACATACAATCATTAGTTCCATTTTTTGGGAATATTATAACGTCGCTTGTGTGTACGGAGGACCATCACCTCGTAAAGAGATGTGATTCATTCATGCTATAAATGAAAGGTAATAAGGATGGTATTACTAAAAATATGAGTTATATATAAAATATAAATTATTATGTAATTATATAATACCATTTACTCTTATTTATTTAAATTTAACATGAAAATGGAAACATTGTTCATGTGTATGTACGACTTACAGTGTCTAAGAATGGTGCATTTACAATTTTTTACTGTACATATTATGGATTAATATAAAAATGTATACAATAGAAATATATTATATTAATATATTGTTTAAAATTATGGATATTACATAACCATGATTTATTTGATAATACCAAAAATAAAAAGTCAAATCAGACAAGAAAAAAGTAGTTATTCAATAAAACGTGACGTTAACATGGAACTGTTAATATATAGGTGAATAAAGGATATAAGAAAACCATATATGACATGATATATCTTAATATCATTCCGAAATAAATGTATAATAAGATTTTATTTATTATACAACTGGTTTGAATATTCAGGAAGGAAGTCAAGACTTACGGTAAGGGATTTTCATCTCACTTTTTACTTCTGTGAGACACATGCCATATTCACCACCTATGTGTTTTATGTGGTTTATATACTAGACATGAATTTATTTTATGATGGTTATACATAAAATTATTATTTTTTACATATCCATTTTAGGATCTATATTTTAGGGGGTTTATAGTTCAAAATCTAACAATCAATAAGAAATGTTTGACTCAAGTTGTCTTCATTGAGACATAAGTTATGTTATGAACCTATCCTCTTATATGAATTGTATATATTTCCCATTCCACATGATATATTATTAATATTACTATTTTTATTATATTTTAAATTTCATTTAATTTTATTATTTATTAGGGATTACAATTCAATGTTACCAAAGAGGTAAGAGTTTTTTGTTATAATCTCATCATTTATCAATATTGTTTTAGATTATGATTAAAATGATGAAATATTAAGATATATATTTCAAGAAAACAATGAATTTTATTCTCATATTTTTCTTTCATTACAATAAATTCTTTACTTTTATTTTTCCCTTAATTAACTAATGATATCAAAATAATATTTTTATGAGAAATCACTTTATCAGTTGAAAACACTTTTTCTTCCAAAACCATGTTTTCTAAAAATATTTTCAAATATGCTAAAAAATATTTCATTTTAAAATCCAAAACAAAAATTTAATCAAGATATTTTTAATTGTTTTTTAAAACTTATTTAATAATTTATCATTTTTTTTCAATGAAAGGTATTTTGAAAAAATTTAATTTTTTAAAATGTTTTTTGAATGGGAAAAAAATATTTTATTCAATAAATATTGTAGATGAATTTTAAATATTAAATTATATGTTTTGAAATATTATCTTTAAATAAAAGGATCTCCAAAATGTTTTTTGTTTTGAAAATTTATTTTCAAATAAAAGTTATATTCCTCAAGAAACATTCCATGTGATGTACCTTTCAAAATCATATTCTATCTAAGATGAAATACTTTGATGTAACATATGTTTTAAAGGGAAAATATTCCTTGGATATTATTCTTATTTTTTATATAAATGGTTTTTTATGAAAATATTTTTAAGAAACCCATTTCTCTTCCATGTGTTACACCATTATACAATGATTATAAAACACAACTCATTTTCTATGGGTTATTTTTTGAAAACATGGCAAACTGATTATGAGACCAATTATTTTTACATAGTTTTGTTTATAATGAAATTTTAAAGAAACTTGTTAAGTTTAATCTTATATGATATGATGAATATTTTGTTATTTTTCTGAACACATATATATGGTTTTCATTATTTGATGGTGTCTACGTTTTAACCAAGGAATATAGTAACATTAAAAAGAGAAGGATGGGACCAATATCTCTAAATAATGAATTGGGTAATGATTTATAAATCATGAGATAGATATGATAGGAATAGATACTGAACCCATTTTAGTAAGGGAATTTTTCATCTACGATGGTCTTGGGAGTGAACCTTGACTACTATGATATTATTTGTGGACCTATATTTTATGTCAATAAAACTGTGTGTGAACCTAATTACATGATCAAAATGTTATTTGCGATCCTGACTACATGTTAACAATGTTATGAGTTGACCTATCTTTCATGTCCATAATGTTATGTGTAGAACTTTTTGTATGTCTATATGTTTATATGAGGGACTTATTTCATGTCCTTAACTTAATGAGTTAACATGATTCTATATATACATGTTGAAAATTTTATAGGATGGCATATATTTCAAAAATCTATATCTAAAGGAAATATTAATCTCTCATGGCTCATGTTCTTTGATTTATTAATGATTATGTCTTATGAATTGACAAATTTAATTTTATGCCTCAAGATTATTGTCTCTGTTTTGTAGGGTATAGTTATAAAATATTAATATCATGTTCTCAGACCCTTATACTCATGTCATACTTATGTGATCATTGATAACTCAGATTCCTACCCATACTGAGCATCTAATCTCAACCTATCTAATTTTTCATTTTCCATAGTTATAAAGAAAGGTCTTAAGATGGGTATGTTTTTAAAGATTAGTTAAAGGGGATATCTTTATTGTTCATTCTAAAGAAATTTCAATATTTATGAATATTGTGTACCATGTCTCCAAAATCTAATAAATTATTACAGCACTTAGGCATGTGTTTGATTAATATATTCAATACTCATCCTAAAATATTTAATATCCATATATGAGAAGCCACTATCACTATAATTGGTATCAGATGAAAGGATTTTTTAACCTTCGGAAACATGGATGAGAAAAATTTAATGACATCCCAAGGGATATTCCTATGGGTATTTCTAGTGATATGTCTAAGTATAAGTCTATAAATGAGTTAAAATATAAGAAAATTTCCTAGAATGTTTTTAAGGGATAGAGTGAGTGGTTTATAATAAGTTACTTACATGTTTGGATACTACCTGTCGATGTGTCTCTAAAATAGAGGTGCCTTGGGGTAACAACCCTTCTAATTGAACTAGACTCAATCATCACCATGTTCATGAAATAGGCCATTGTTCACACCTATTTTGAAACTCCTTGGGGATATTCTTCAAAATTCCAAAATACTTTATGTATGACAACACTTCTCTTTATAACAAACCTAAATATGATTTATTACATAAACTCTTAACTTGATACAACATGGAAGATCGATAGGTCTAGTGTCTTTGGGGCTTAGGAACATTACATAATAAACATAAACATGAAAAAAAAACATCTTCATTGAAAAAATCATTTACATGACCACTATATTACCTCATACATAGCATTTCATGGAATAACATAAGGACATGTACAAAAAAGGGTGAGCTATAAACCTCTATAAGGGAATAAACATAGAATGAAATGATATGTACTATACATGTTATACAATAGTAATATCAATGGAGAACAAAAGAAAAATGAACATAATGGAATGATAAATAATGTTATTCAAAACATAGAAATGTGGCAACAACACTTAACATGGAATTAGCATGAGCCAAGTATCATTACACATGGAGCATGAGTAAACCATCATTACACATGAAGCACAAGTAAAAACTAGTTTCAATTTTATTAGAATGAGTCAACACTCATTGAACATGACAAATAAGGATTCTATACTTTACCCAAATCACTAGAGCGCTATCGGGGCACACCCTTCCTAAACATTTCATTTCATGCATAAGTGTGCCACATGGTTCATATAACAAGGAATCAATCAACATCATAAGTTATTACATGATTAAGTAATGTTAATAAAAACATGAAATTACCATTAAATATTTATATCTGCAAAATGTTAAATACCTTTTATAGGGACATGGGTATGGTATTCACTACACAATAATCTTGGATTGGAAAAACACGGTGCAATTTCCGCATCATAACATCGTGACATAAGGATTCATGAAAATGGTTGATGAGAGATAAATGAGTATGTCATCATATATACATGAAAATGATAAAAGGGGGTTATATTGATACATGTCCCAATAATCTTAATGGAATTTAGATGCACCATACAAAAGAATAATTTGGATGTAAAAGAGGAGAGTGAAATCCAACACGGAATTTTGTAATGGTAATGGGAGTACATGAGAGGAATTAATGAGAAAGAAATGGGTTTTCCATCATCCAAACATAAAAAGATATGTATGGGGTAGTTGAAAAATCATACCCCAACATTTATAATTGAAAAAAGGGCATAAGAACATAATGAAAATTGGTCATAATTAGAAAAGAATAAATACCTTACTTGGATGTGTGATCCCAAAGGCTTGGGAGGGGCTTGAGAGAGGCTTCTTGAGAGCTTGGGGAACCTTTGGAGGACTTGAGAGAGAGGAGGTCAGGGGTAGGAAGAAATCCAAAGTATTTTAGTGAAGAGGAAGTAGTAGCTTCAGTGGGTTTATATAGTAAAGGAGAGAGAATTCGTTATTATTTAGGTTTGGGACACCTCACAGTAAACTAATCAATACTACAAACTAGATCATGGTTTTTACCCATGGTTTCTCCCAAAGGGTAGTGGAAAAAAATATTTTATGATGCCAATGTCCGAACATCTTAATGTAAAAGGGTTTCTTATTGGAGGCGAGTCACACTCTTAAGGAAAACAATTTAAAAAGACAAAATGTTTTATAAGTCCAGGAGCATCCACTAATGATTTCTAATATAACACAAAAAAATATAAGATCACATTATTTTCATGATTAAACTAATATTAGCGGAAATTAATGTTTATAGTATTTCATTACATCATTATTGGGTCATTATAAATTCATAAAACACATTATATATTTAAAAGATATTTAATGTTTGCCCAAAAATTCGACAAGCCCAAAAAATTATAAAAAATTCACCTTTGGATAATTTTAATGTCTTAATTCCTCAAAAATATTCATTTTACCAAAATAATTTTCTAAATATGTTAATTTTTATATTTACAATAAAAACTATCATTTATCGAAAATTCCTGGGTTTTGACAAAAACAGCTTTTAAACATTAATAAAAATTATAATTGTATTCATAAAACTATATGATTATTTATATTTAATAATAAGTAATTTAATAATAA
The DNA here is from genome assembly GCA_963277665.1 of Viscum album. Taxonomy (NCBI): domain Eukaryota; kingdom Viridiplantae; phylum Streptophyta; class Magnoliopsida; order Santalales; family Viscaceae; genus Viscum; species Viscum album. The sequence continues at coordinate 1,220,713,629 of OY728155.1, read as the reverse complement.
TTTTATTTAAAAATTATTATTTAATTCAAAATTTCATTATTCATAAAAAAAGATTTCATAGTTTAATATTAACAAAAAAATACCATTTCTTCTTTAAAATCTATTTACAATCTAAAAATAAGAAAATGAATGCATATTATTTATAAAAAAATAATTTATATAGTCATACTGCTAGTGTCTTGTTACATAACCCCTTATAACACCCGCATAAGGCTTAAGAGTAAGGTGTGAGATGGTGAAAGACTCTTGGGGTGGCTTAGATAACATTGATTGGGTGGTAATCTCTATTAACTTCCACTTCTCCAGTAGTCGGTTCTACTCAAGTTTAACGTGTTCAAGCTCGGCTTGGGCTTGGTCAAGAGAAAATCCCAATGATGACACCTCCATTCCCAGCTCTGACAAATGGGCTTCATATGGGTCAATCCTACTTAATGAGGCCATCACTTCCTTTGTTTGGGTAAATTGGATTTGTTAAAGCCCTATATTTATACTAATCATGTGATAACTGTTCAACGACTATATTAGAAATGGTCAAAATTCAAAACGGTATTTAATGAAAAACATAAAACCAATGATGTTCACGTTTTATATAACCATAATTGGACATTTAATTAGATCAAGAGGAATTTCCATTAATGAACGTTTGGGTCATTAAAATCATCCCCCTTATAAAAATTGTGTCCTCACATTTTGATTACATTCAAAAAGAAATCTGAAATTTATTCATGACTTCAGGGTTTCTTACCCACCACCAGTAATCATTCCCCAACCCTCATTATAATGTCAATCACAAAGACCGAGGCTCCAACTAGTTCAACAATACCTCAATGATTTTTCAATGTCTTCCAATTGCTTAGTCTGGATACAGTACATGAAACATGGATTGTACTGATGGAAAATATGATGTACTTTTCGAAAATAATTGTTTCTAACAAACAGTTTCAAAACATCACCAGGTATAAGGTTTTTGTAAAATTGTCTGATAGAGTCATATTTAAATTTTTTGAAATGTGGTTCTTCTAAAATATTGTCTATGTTTCCAAAAAAAACTGGAAGACAAGACTATATATATAGGCTTCTTAGAGGTCTCCCTATTTGGAAGCTATTCTAATATCAAATAGTGCATCACACTCTCTGGATAGGGTGAAATATTTGAAAATACCCTTATGGTACCTCCCTCATCTTGAAATGTGGTAGAGATTGGAGATTTATATTTGATCATAGGTGTTCCATGATCCTTGATGATTACGTGGTATGAAGGCGGTGTTTGATATGTCGTAGAGCGTCTTGAAAGAAAGTTGGAAATTAGAAAAGGTTTCGATGATATGCGAACTTGACATCAGAATAAATATAGCTAGTGTGTCCTCAGGAAGGGACAAGAGTGTTGTATGAGGTTCTTCCCCTTCCATCTCAAAACTCTCCTTTATCCTGCTGACCAAACATATAAAATTTTGAGTTTCCCTCTAGACATGATGAAATTGTGATATAAAACTACTTGAAGTCTAACGATTTATTATTCCTTAATGAATGTAAAATTAAGGGTAACACATAAAGGGTAATCCAAAAATAGATGACTTATAAATAGATTTTATTTCTTTAACTTATGAATCCATAGGCTTCAATCTATGATATTCAAGATCTACTTTAAAACATATATTCTTAGGGGATATTTTTTAAGTCCCTTAAAAATGGTTTATAATTATCTTGTGAATTTATCAATGAATATAACTCGGGAGTATTGTAACAACGTATACAAAAAGTCCCATTTTCGTTCACTAGTTCCCATTTGAGTCTAGATCAAAGCGGTGTTTTGGGGTTTTACCCCTTCAATACATCAATGCCAGAGCCGTCTTTCCCTACTCTCATCCAGACATGGATGTGTTTGCTTGATAAAACACATACTCAATGCTAAAAAATACATAGGGATGTTTTTATTACACTTATTCTTTTCTCTATGTCTTCACTAGGGTTTTCTAATCCTAAAAAAAATAACTAAACCACTCCTCTTATAACAACTATAACAACCCTGCTACTTATTACAAACATAAACATGATTTATTACATAAACTATTAACTTGATACAATAAGGAAGATATAGAGGACTAGTTTCTTTTAGGATTAAGAACATTACATAACTACTTAAAACATGAAACAAAACATCTTTATTGAAAACTTACTTTACATGACCACTACATTCTCTCATACTTAGCATTGCATGGGATAACCTAAGGACCTGCATAAGAAAAGGGTGATCTATAAAGACCAGTATAGGAATAAACATGTAATAACATGAGTAGTACAATACATGTTAGAAAACAGGCATATAAATGGATCAAAATAGAAACATCAACATAAAGGCATGATAAAGCATGATAATCATAACATGGAAATGTGGAATCAACACTTAACATGGAATTAGCATGATCCATTTCTTATTGCACACAGAGAATGAGTAAACCCTAATTGCACACGAAGCTTGATAAAAACCTTGTTTAACTTGAATTTTAATGATTCAACACTCATTTCACATGACATATCACAATACTATACTTTACCCAATGAATTGGAGTGATATCAGGGCGCACCCTTCTTAAATATTTCATTTCATGCTTAAGTGCGCCACATGGATCATATAATATGGAATCAAACCACATAATAATTTATTTAATGATTATGTAATTTGGAATGAAAACATAATGTATCATTAAATATGTATCTGTGAATAATGGTGAATACCCTTGATAGAGACATAGGTATGGCATTCACTACACTATAATCTTGGCTTGGAAAAACGCAGTGCAATTTCGGCTGCAGAACAACGTGACGTAAGGATTCATGAAAATGATTAATTATAGAGAAATGGGTTTCCCATAATATGTACATGGAATGGAATGTAATGGGGCCATATAGATACATGTCCCAACAAATTTAATGTAATTAATATGCACGATACAAAAGAATTATTTGGATGGAAAATATGAGAGAGAAATCCCTCATGAAATTTTGGCAAGGTAACGGGTGTACATGGGAGGCATTAATGGGAGAGAAAGGTGTCTCCAGTAATTAAAATATATATAAGGAAGTATGGGGGATGTGAAAAATTATATCCCAACATTTTTCATTGAAAAAAAAGGTAATAACAACTTAATGAAAATTGGACAAAAATGAGAAAAGAAGAAATCCCTTACATGGAAGTGTGATCCTGAAGGCTTGGGATAGGCTTAAGAGTGGCTTATTGGGAGCATGGATCACCTTGGGGGGATTCTAGAGATAGTAGGGAAGGGTTTTCCCAATCTCCAAAGGCTTTCAGTGAAGATGAAGTGGGAGCTTTGGTGGGTTTATATAAGAAATGAGAGGGAATTCTTTATTATTTTGGTTTGGGACACCTCACATTAAACTAATCAAAACCATGAACTAGAACATTGTTTTTGCCCAAGTTTTTTTCCAAAGGGGAGTGAAAAACAATATTTTATGATTATAGTTGTCTAACTTCTTAAAATAACAGGGTTGATTATGTGCAGGTAGGTCACACTCTCAAGGAAAACGATTTAAAAAGACAAAAGTTTTTATAAGTCTTGGAGGGTCCACTAATGCTTTGTAAAATAAATGAAACAAATTTAAAATCCAATTGTTTTAATTCTAAAACATATTTTGGACGAACTTAATGTTTATAGTATTTTATTACATCACTATTTGGTCATTATGTTGTAATAAAACACATTATATACTTAAATAGTATTTAATTTTTATCAAAAAATTTGACTGTGTTAGAAAATTATGTAAAATTAACCATTAGATAATTTCGAAATCCTGATTCCAAAAAAAAATCTTCATATTATCTAAGTAATTTTCGAACTATGTGAATTTTTACATTTAAAATAAAACTGATTTTTATCGAAAATTTATGGGTTTTGACAAAAATAAATTTCCAACCTTAATAAAAATTAAAATTGCATTCATAAAATTATATGATAATTTATATATAATTAAAAGTAATTTAATAATAATAATATTTTATTAAAATATTATTTAATTCAAAAATTTATTAATTTATCAAAATAGATTTCTTAGTTGAATATTAACAAAAAATAATATTTGTGCTTTAAAAACTATTTACAATGTAACAATAATAAAATGAATGCACTTTCATTATACGAAAATAATGTACATTGTCATAGTGCAAGGGTCTTGTAACATAACCTCTTATAACACCCACATAAGACTAAAGAATAAATTGTGTGTAATGGTGACAGACTCTTGGGGTGGCTCAGATAACATTTCTTGTGTGGTAATCTCTTTTAACATCCACTTCTCCCGTAGTCGGTTATCCTCAACCTCAACGTGATCAAGACCAGCTTAGTCTTGGTCAAGAGAAAAGACGAATAATGCCACATCCTTTAAGAGCTCTAAAAAATGGGATTTGTATGGGGAAGTCTACTGGATGAGCCCATCACATCCTTTTTCTATGTAAATTTTATTTTTAATTCCCTATATTTATACGCATAATTTGATTAATATTCATCAACTATATTAGCAGTGATCACAATTCATAACGTTATTTGAAAATCTAGAAACATAAACCGAATGAAGTTCACATTTTATATAACCATAATAAGACATTTAATTAGATCAAGAATAATTTCCATTAATGAATGTTTGGGTCATTACATTATGAACCATCATGAAGGATTAAAATTGAAATTATCTATGAATTACTTATAATAAACCTATGGTGTCCAAGATGAAAAATAATGTGTTATAATTTATAATCCCTAATGTTGATTCATCATGATTATGTGGTTTATACTAAAATTATTTCTACTAATACTATTATTTTCAGATTGAAACCAAAGAAACCTTTTTTCATGGTGAATGCATTGTAAAATGAAATATTCTTTCTCCTAAGTAACTGAATTCTATGGGGAATAAAATGTAATAACTTATTACTATGCTCAAACTACTTTCTCAAGCTATGATTTATGATGAAATTCCAAATGGTCAATGGAGAGAACAAATATCTATTATTTTATTCATGAGGAAAATCCCACCTTCTATCAATTGTTCTAATGTTCTTATATCCTCTAAAAAATGGATCAGTACCACTAGAAATATATTTTTTGTTATCCAGTGTTAAGACCATGGAAAAATAATTTTGGGTATCTATTGTTTGGAAGGTGAGGCAGTTCATTGGAGGAACCATAATAAGAATACAAAACAATGACAAGAAATTGTCTCCATAATGTGGGATGAGTTTAAAAAAATATTTTTTAAAAATTACATTCCTCATATTCGTCATATAGAAATGGATAATGAATTATTTGAGATTATGTAAAAGGACAATGAATCTATCAGTACCAATGAAGTAACTTTTATGAGACATGTGAGGTACTCTTCGAGAATTATAATTCATCTTAAAAGTATAGTGGACCAATTCATCAATGGCATGAAACAAAATCTATGAATTGAGTTATCCGTAAGAGTATTTGGATGCTGTAGAGAAATCATTAAATTTTCATTAAAATTAATAATGGAAGTGGGAATCCATCTTTGTTCTTGGGATAAGAAAAGGGAAATGGGGTTCCATGGAAAATTGAATGAAATGTCAAATACAAGGAAGAAAAATCTTCAAACTCATACAAACAAAAACTATGGGAAGGCGAACATTGGTAAGTTCACAAATGGAAGAAATATATGGTTCAAAAGTGGTAAGTTAAGATATCAAGAAAAAGAAGGCATAAGTTATGTGATGAGACCAGTCAATGAAATGAATGAAGAGATAGTTTGACCAAATACACCACCAATAGCTTGGTGTTTTAAGCATAAAAAGTTTGGACATTATGCGAATAAAATTCCCCAATCCAATGGATAATGTGGATGATAAGATAGAACAAACTCCATCAAACCATAAAAAGAAAAATCATATGTAATCACAATGGATGAAGTGAATCATGATTATTAGGGAACAATTATCCTCCCCTACTTAGTCTGTAACTTCCTATTTGATTTTTTATTAATGTGACTTATGAAGATATTATTGTCCACCCTTTGGTGAAAATTAAATTTATTATACCCCTATACTTGGATTTTGAAATAATAAAATAACTTTTGATATTAAATAAATACGAGGATGAACCCAAGATTCCAATAAAAATGTTTTTGTGTAAGATAAGATCATATATATATAAGGAATAATTAAATAATTAATATTTATAAGTGTATATGTCTCCAAGTAAGATTAACTAAGAAGTGATGGATACCATCATGGGTATATTAGTTAATGTATGATCATATTTTACAAGCCATTAACACCCCTTATGAGGTTTTATATGTTGGTATTTTATAATGATTAAAGCTACATTAAGTAAAATTTATTGAAATACATCCCTTTGGTTTCATATATGATGTAGTGAAAATGTTATTCAATGATGAATTATTTTTTATGGAAATATGATTAATGGTATAGGAAATATTAGGATTCATCTTATCTTTGACATTAATGCAATTATGGGTTACAGTAGATCATATTATAAAGTGAAGAAAATTTTTTACTACTAAAGTTAATTTATATATATATATCCTCTTTCAAGAATATACATTAAAGAAGTGGTCATATTTCATGGGGAACCACATTAAGTTATATATTATCTGGACATGAATTTTACTTCAACATTTTTAGAAGTATTCAGAAATATCTAGATATATGTTGGATTTTCAGTACTGTGTATCATCCTATGATAGATGTTTAGTTTGTAGAAAAAATTCAAAACCTAAAGGATATTCCAAGATCTTGTTCTATGGATTTCATGGTTTTTTGGGATAAACCCCTTCATCATGTTTACCTTTCTTGTAATAATCTGTTTCAATAATGAATTTGTATGACTCCCTAGGAAGACCATTATAGAGAGAAGTGTATAACTGTAATGTACTCAAATAAATTTTCATAAATAAAGCTATTTTAACAGATGTATGATGATAATGTGGTAGATAATGTTAAAATCCATTCAAAAACATGTAAGGTACAAATAAATTTTATTTAAATGTTACTAAGAAAATAATAAATGTAGCCTAGAATTTATGTTTCATGGGAATATATTTCTATAATTTTATCCCTGGAAGAAATAATGGAAACATAATCCCTAGTTATATTGTTCCCTTTGAAATACTTGATCGTATTGGGACTGTAGATTATTTCTTAGTGTTTCTCCCAAACCTCTCTAAGGTTTTTTGGGTTCTACATACATATACATAGGAAGTATACACATAATACATCCCATGTAGTGAACTAAGAATTAAACCCCCCATTTGATGAATTTTCCTATGAAGAATAGTGGACAGTGATTTTAGATCGAATAAAGAAAGAGCTACAAAACAAGACCAATCCCATGTCTAGTGTTTTTTTGGTGAAACTCATATCTTGAAGAAGCTATGTGGGAACCAGAGGATGTAACATGTTAGAATTAGCCTAAGATTTTGGTACTAAAGTGATTAATTTAGTTGGAAAAAATAATTTTAAGGGGATTAGAATATAACACCCTCATATTTTGTGAAATATATTTTTTCAAATTAATTTAATCATTTTGATATTTTGTGTTACACACAAAACTAAAATTATATTTTGTTACATGAAGTTCTAAGTTTAGATTTTATTACACCCAACACCCTGTTAATCTTGTATTACACAAACACCAAGATAATATTTCACTACCCACAACACAATGTTATGTTTTTTCTATATTCTTCAATGGGTTATCATTCATTACACATGACATTGAGTTTTAACAAAACAATGATATATAATATATTTATTCAATAATGACCCTCATAAAGTAGCAGTTAAAAATAATGATATGGTTTTATTGTCTATATATGATATTCAAGATTTTATTATGATTTTGTAATTATTGTATCATGAATACATTAATTCACTCCATCTTATGGGAATACGATAATGTCACTCTATTGTACGACAAATTACCACCTCACAAAGCGATGCGATTCATTCACAATTTACCTGGAAGGTAATAAGGATGGTTTTAATAAAAATATATAATATATTTGACATAAAATTTATTTTTATTAGATAAAATATATTTTAATTTTATATAGATCAATTGAAAAGGAAAATAGAAATTATGTTCGTGCTTATGTATAGCCTTTTATCTCTATGAACAGTACATTTCATTATTTTGTCTCAAAAAATTATGGATTACTGAAAAAACATATATAATAAATATATATTACATTTATATCATGGTTAAAATTCTATAGATAATGATTCCATGCTTGAATTAAGAATAAAAAAAATAACAAGACAAAATAGACAATAAAAACAATGCAATTATTGCCTGGAAAATGACTTTAACATGGAAATGTAAATATATGAGTAATAGAAGGTCATAAGGATAGAATATATGGTATGATATATATCAATAAATTTCTTTTATATATTTTCAATACACATATATTTATTATATTTGAGGTTTGAACATTTATGAAGGAAGTCAAGACTTAAGGTAAGATATTCACACCTCACTTTTTAATTTTGTGTGACACATGCCATATTCACAACCTATTTCTCTTTTTAGGTGTATATAAATCCCATTAATGTATTTTATAACTATAATAATTAAAATTATTTGGATTTAAATGTCTAATTTCGGGACTCTTTTAGGCGATTTATGGTTCAAATGTTAAAAAATCGATATGGGTTCCCTCAATTTGACTTATTTAAGACAAAAGTTATGTTATGAACCTATCCTCTTCTATGAGGTGTATATTATAAGGATTTGAAAGGTTATAACATGAATTTAAATGTTTTTATGATATTTAATGTTACAGTTCATGTTATTATTGTATGGGTATTTTGATTCAATGTTACTAATGTGTAATGAGTTTTATGTCACAGTCTTATCATTTATTTGGATTGTTTAGGATTATGATTCCAATGACTAAATTTTATTATCTATCTCTAAAAAAACCCATGAATTTTTTTTCCTGTGTTTATCTCATGAGAAAAAAAAATTTCAATTCATTTTCATCTATCTATTTACTCATGATACCAAAATACTGTATGAAAACTATTTTTTTATTTGTATTGAAAAATATTTTTCTTCTAAAAACATGTTTTTTTAAAATTATTTTTAATTATTTCTAAATATTTTTTTTTAAATAGGATTTGATAATTTCTTAAATAAATTTTTTAAATTATTCTTAAATATTAATATATAATCTTCTATAGCTATTTTCTACTATTTTTTCAATAATTATTTTTGTTTTAAAAATTGTTTTCCAAAGCGGAAAAGATATTTTACTCGGGAAATTTTGTAATTGATTATTAATGATTAACTTATAATTTCTAAATTTTTATCTTCAATGTAATGTATTTCCAAATTTTTTATGATTTTTAAATTTATATTCAAAGAAAAATTAACTTCCTCATAAAACATTCCAAGTAATTTATCTGTCATAATCATTTTCCATCTATGATAAAATACTTTGATATAACTAATTATTTAATAAGGATATAAATGATGTATTAAATTAAGTTTATTTATATGATTATTTTATGATGATAATATTTTTAGGAAATTCATCTCTCTTTAACATGTTATACTAAGAAAAAATACGTATGAATCCTGCTTCTTTTTCCATACATTATGCTTTGATGAAATGATGAAATGATTGTGAAACCAGTTTCTTTTACATAATATATTTTATAATGAAATGTTTATGAAACTGAATTAATTCCATGGGCTCTAATATAATGAATGTTTTACAATATTGTGGTACACATACGTATGATTTTCATTCAATTGCGGTTGTTATTTTATAACCACGGATGGTGGTTACGTTATAACTAAAGATGATGGTTATGTTATAACAAAGGAAAGTGGTTACATTATAACCAAATATGGGGGGAACATATATATATCTCCAATTCTTTGGGTAATGATTTATATATCATGATATAGATAAGAATATAATTGATAGTGAACCTAGTTTAGCAAGAGACCTATTCTGCTATGATGATCTTGGGAGTTAACATTGACTACTATGATGTTATTCAAGGACCAATCATTCATGTCCATAATGTTGCGCATGAACCTGATTACGTGTTCAAAATTTTATGCATGATCCTGATTTAATATTAACAATGTTACATGATAACCTATCTTTGATGTCAATAATGTTGTATGTTGACATAGTTGAATGTCCATAATTTTATGCAAGGGATTGATTTCATGTCCTTAACTTAATGAGTGAACTTGTTTCTATTTTTTCATGTTAAAAAGGGTATAAGTAGATTTTCATGCCATAAATATATGTCTTATGAAAATTTAACACTATGATGGATATTTTTCTTTTATTTCCTTATAATTCATGTCTTATAAATTGCCATGTTTTAGACCATGCCTCTAGATTATTATCTTTGTTTTATGGGGTCTCCGTTTCAAATGCTAATATCATATTATCATACCATAATTCTTATGTAAAACATATGTTATTATTGATATCACATTTTATTACCCTTACAGATCATCTGAGTTCACCTTTTATTATGTTTCCTTTCCTCGGGTTCTATAGAATGGATTTAATTAGGGTATGTTTGTTATGATTAATAATGGGGAAGATCATCATGGGAGATGTTTATGACCATTCACCAACTTATAAGATTAGGTAACTATTTTCCAAATACACTAAAATATTATAGTCATCATCTATATGTTCATGTAATGTGTAGAATACTCATTTAAAAATATGTAATATCCATATGTTATAATCCTAGGTACCAATATGTTAGGAAAAATATTTTAACGGTAATCTATTATCATTATCGTAACTCCTAATGTTATATAAACCTATCATCAGATACCAACTATAAGAACCTCACCTAAAACATTACATATAATAGTGGACTTAAACTAGTATTTACTTACACACATTTTCTGAGGATCTTTAATGTATTTAGTTTTAGATATTTACATCATAACTCTTACAAAAGAATTACATATATTACAATGTGGGAAATTAATATAAATGCCAATTTTCCCTCACAAAAAAACAACTTTTAAAAAGAAATATATTTTCTTTTCATAATATATCATCCCAGATTTGATCGAGGCCTTATCATTTTTCCAACCCATTCTTAAATCCCTAAAAATTTAGTTTTAAAATATGGTATGGGTTGAAAAATCTCTATATGAGATATAAAAAGAATAAATCCATTAGTCTAGTGAAAAAATGAAAACCAATGAAAAAACATTTCATAAAAAAACATTTATACTAAAGAAGAATCAATTTTTGTAATAAAGAAATTTTTATTTTATTGTAAGAACCAATTATTTTAGTTTTAATAATAATATTGATCTTATAAATGTTCAAAAAAGTTCAAGGAAGGGGTTGGGAGAATATGTGGCTTGTTAGGGGCTTAGATCTATGAATTATAGAGGAGCTGTATGAGCTACATGGTTGGTGCATTGTTAGTAATAACTGTGTTGCTCAACCATGCGGCCCATATATAAGGGATAATGGTTTCTAGAACCATATGATAGAGGCTATATGGCTGGCTGAAAAATTGCAGACGTATTGCAATGGACACCATCATGGGTTGTGAAGGGTTAACGAATGATTTTTCCAAATGGTATGAAATAGGATTATGAGGGGTGCCTAAGGGCAGTGACTGATGAATGAGTGTCACATGGTTTGACCAAATACGTATCGGAACTATGTTCCCTATTAATGAATGGGGAATTTTTGATTTTTTCCTTGCAACCTTATAACTTAAACCCTATTTTTCCCTCTTACCAAATTTTATGGCCCCAATATTTCATTGGAGCCCACCCATCCCTCAAGTTAGGATTTAGATTTTCTTCCTCATCCAACATTCAATTCATGTTCGGTCTATTAAGTTGGATCACTTTCTTTAAGATCTTAAATATGTTACATTATATTCATGTTTTATCTTTCATTCTATTTTGAAATATTAATATAATTTCTTTTCCCAAATTTCATGGATTTTTTTATTTCACCATTTTCATTATTTATATAAGGAATTGGAAGTTGATATTAGAGGAGTGTTCATATAAAACCATAAGGTAGCTGGTTTATAACACTTAACTCATGTCTCATCAATTTATAATGGTTTGCGTTATTCCATGCGCCATATTCATCCTTTCTTGGACCCAAAATTAAATTTTCATTAAATTAGTTGTTCAAATTTGAATATAATGTCCCTATTATACCTTTTTATCTTCATTTAATGAAAATGAAATCAACTTGATCAACCCCTTGGGTGTGCCATGCATATTCCCATCTTCCCACTTGTATTTTAATAATCGAAACGCCCATTAGTGATTTCTGGTTCGACTACATCAAGGTATTTGATTATAATTAATGGAAAAATGGACACATAATTATTTAGAAATCATGTTTAGATTGGATCTTATTAATTTAAAATCAAATTATCAATGGTATGACAATTTATATAGACTTTATAATTGTTGAATGAAAAGGAAAATAATTTAGTTATATAAAGTGGATGAAATAGAATAGTTATAACATGACCCTTTGTTATTTTATTAAACATATGGTGTGTATTTATACTATAAAATTTTTTCTTTTTTATATTAGTGGAAAAAATTGATCTATCCATAGATTCCTAATGAAATGACATTAGTACTCACATTACTCCATCCTAATGCATTGATCCAGTTTTAAAGTGTGATACCCACCTTGGAATTTAGTAAATGTATTATTTTAACATTAATTCCTTTACATGGTCTAGATGATTCAAATGAATCATCTCTATATTTTAGGAATTCATGGAATACAAAACTTGGATTCAACTGATGTCTTCATATAGGAGGCACTGTGGACACTTCCCTTGGGCCGTAGTCATACTTATCATGGGATTTACTATGGACATGAAACATAGACGTAGTTAGACATTTTTCTAGTTAAATTCAATTGGTGTACCCTTTAGATTACACTAAAACCCCATATCTTGGATACATGGTTTATGTGATATGAGCTAGCTCGAACTTCTAAGGTTAAGGATGCCTTGATTCCTCTTGGATTTGGAATTACTATTATTATGACATGGATGACCTTGTTTCACCTTTGTTCTTATTTTATGGTTACATTAACTGGTACTCCTTGGTTATACATGATAAAACATAACCTCTTATAGGAATATTTGTTAGATATTACAGGCTTGATTTGAAGTATGGTTAGTTGAGCATCTCATGAAGAGTCTGAGCATGACATGATTATTATTTCACACATGTTATCTCATTTCATATCTTTATAACTTCACTGTTTTGATTTTATATTCACCGAATGGATTTCTATATAAGTCATTAGTGGTGGCCTACTAATTATATCTCACACCCTATTTAGGTCACTAATTGGCACGCAATAATACTTCATGGATTCTGGTAGGGATAAGGTAAAGTTCTTAGTCTTGGATGCTTGATTGATTATAATAAGTGAGATTTGGTGTGTGGGACCAATCCCTTGATCATAATGCTATTAGATATGCCTTATGTCCTTTATTTTCCTAAATATATGCATGTTTTTACATATACAAAACTTTTTTATAGTTCTAAAACATGCTCATAATTATTTATATTATTCAACTATTGACATGATACATTTTTTCGTTTGAATGATTTACTTCTGATGAAATGTTATCATTATTATACTTCAATTATTTATTTATTCATTATGACCTCTATAACACTTTTATTATGATGGTATATTATCCCCACCATACCATCTAGAACCCTCTTCTCCTATCAATAGCCTTTGTCATATGAGAATGTGCGCTTGAGGCCTTCTGACCAAGTAGGTTCGGTTACAATGGATTGAACCTGTTTCTGACATTACAAATGGGTATTAAATGTGTTAATTTTACATTATATTATTTATTTGGGTTATTATAAAAGAGAATAGGACGTGTTTAAATTTTTTAATAAACATATTCCTAGGAGTATCTGACCCATGTATGGTGAAAAATATAAATTTTATGGAATATGTATTATTGTTATAGATTATTCATATTATGGTTGTGCTAATTTCACTATTGGGTGAAACTCCTCGATTTTGAATTTTATTATTAATATGGAATCTATTTTTACCCTTGGAGCTATATGGATTTTATAAGTGCCTCACAAAACATTATTATAACATGAATATTTCGATGTACTGCATTATTCTATTACATTTTCAATTAATGCATGCATTGACGCTTACATATTCCTTGCGACTTGATAGTAATAACTAAAATTTTATAATATTTTGTATGGGATAGAATTATTGGAATAATATTTTTTTTTCATCAATGTAAATGGTATTTTTACATATATCTTGATGATATAATAGAAATTCTCAAATTATAGCATATTTGGGTTGTGGACCATCAGTCACATGATTTAAAACATTAGTTGGTTTCAATTGTATGTATGCCAATTTCAATTTAAAGATTATTTTCAATTATAAATTCATAAAATTTTTCTTTATAATTAAAAAATATTAATATCATAGTTATTATTATATATAATACCATTTGATATTTATAAAGTGTGGAAATTTATATTTTTGGAATGAAATATGAATCTAATTGGGCCTTGATATATATATATATCTATATATATGAATATGCATAATGGCATAATTAAGAACTATTGATTTATAGATTTAAATGGAAGTGGTTTCAATTAAATAGCAATTCCAATTGAAATTTAGAGGGTGTTTTACTTTATTACATGCAATTTACACACTGTTTACATAAACCACTATTATAAACTTAAGAACTTGACAATGATACAACTATGGTAGTGGTTAGTTGGAAGAATATCAAGTGACTTGTCATGGCCATATATGATGTCCATACCTGGTATCGTGAGATGGAAGAGAGGTGTCACTCTTATATAGGAAGGTTTTTACTTGTTATATTATTATATCTATAGTTTCTATGATTTTTAAATATTATATGAGGCATGTTCTTATAATTTTTAGAGCTATACCACCATATATTATTCTTGTAAATCTCCATGAATTTGGTGAAGATAGTGTTCCTAAATTGGTTGGACCTAACTCGCTAGGTGTACCCATTGAAACAACATTAGTTATACCTAACATGGGTGCTAATTACAATTTTCAAGAGGGTTTCCTATGGTTTATAATGATTTTTTAGTGTGATATGCAAGAATCCCCTAATATGTAAGAATTGGTGTGAGATTTTTTGTAACATCATCCACCCAAATTTTCAAGGGAGAGTGGTCTAAAGACTACTGAGACATGCCTAGAGGCTATGATGTCTACCTTTGAGAATCCAAAGATTCTACTAGAGTGTATGGTAAAGCTCACTGCTTATATTATTTATGTTTGTCTGAAATGTTTTTTGGACATTATCACATTGGTATAATAATATCTTTATTTTATATGGAGGAATTTTTTGGTTTCATTTTTATGACTATTTCCTTTCAAAGATACTAAGAGCTGACAGAGCTAAGGAATTCCTACACCTAGATCAAGGAGCCCTATCAGGAATGGATTATTCAATTCTTTATTATAAGATTTATCATTTTTAATCTTCATTCAATGTTTATGAGATATTTAGGGTAATATGTTTTTTCGATGGGATCAAGTATTCCATCTTGTCTTATGTAAATGTTTTATATTTGACTACTGTCATAGAAATTTTTTATAAAACACTAATTGCATAGTGAAACATAAGGAAAACTAATAGTACCGTGAATAGAGGGTCTTTGATGGGGTATGGTAGTTGTTCATCCAGTTTAAGTAAATTTCATCTTGAGTGTTTTTAATAGTGTTTTGGTAGATGTAGTATCCACAGTGGTATATTTGTTATATTCTATCAGTGTGGGAGATACAATCATGTAAATCATTATGAAAATTAAGACATATTTGAGTGACAAGCCGATGGAAGTATGGGATATATTTATGGGTTTAATTAGAACTTCCAACCTATTCTAGGTGGGAGGGTTTCCACAATGGATCCACCATTTGGAATAGAATAAATAGATCCACGCTAGGATGGAAGCTGGAAAACCACTAGTCATACATGCCAAGAATGAGGACATGAATGAGTAGAAAAAACGTAGGATACACAGTGAAAACTAAGTGGAACCACTATCATTAGTCTGGTTATATCTTTTGGCCATATATTAGACCTAATGTATGTAGTGATGCCTCTACCTAAGGTGAAAGGAGTTATGAAATCTCTATTTTTAGGTACAATCTTAGTAGAATATACTATTGTATATTTTCATTTTAATACAGGTTCTTCACACTCTTTTTTCTCTATTTCTATAATGTAATGCCTTAGGATTGAGATTCAGTTATTTTTTGCATAATAACACTTGATAATATATTAGTAGTTCAAATGGAATGCATACATTAGTGAAAATACTGATCCCTTATGTTAGTAAACTATAATTTATTATGGGACTTCTTCATCATAGAGATTATAGGTTTTGATATAATTTTTGAGATTGACGGGTTGGTCCCCTACCATGTTTATGTGGAATAATATAACAATAGTGTATCATTTATATCACTATAGATAAGAATCTATATTTACAAGGGTGAATGGGATATCCAAGATAGTAGAGACATGCTAGAGAATAATGAGAAGGGTGGAGTTACAACACAAATTTCTTGCATTTGAATGGATGATCAGGGAGTATGTCAGACTATGTTTTTTCTATTACCAGAACATTTTAGGGATTTCTTATCTAATGAATTTTCTAAATTAACAACTGATGAAAAGGTAGTGTTATCTATTGATCTAGTTATAGGAGCTGAACTAGTGTATATTCCTCCTTATAGGATTTCTAGTACAGAGTTTCGGAAGCTCAATAGATAGTTAGGGGACTTGGAATGATAAGTGTTTTCTATGTTCTATTAGTTCTCTTTGGGGTTCAATAATGAATTTCTCTACGAATGTGGATGATACCCTCAGGATCTTCATAAATTAAAAGATATTAAACCATATTACTATGAAGAACTAGTATAACTTTCTACATATATATGACCAATTAAACTAGCTCTAATTAGATAGGGTTTTCTTGAATATTGATTTGATATTAGGCTATCACTTGATAGGTGTCAAACCATTATACATAACATGTACAACATTATAAACAAAATATATCCGTTTTTGTAGTTGTTCATATTGTTTGGATTGATTAATGTGCCTTCAATTTTCCTGGATTTGATTAATCAAGTTTTCCACCTATGTCAAGATTCATTTGTGTAATTCTTCATGGATGATATCTTAATGTATTATATCACTTGTCACAATGATGTGAAATATCTTGTTATAATACTGAATATACAAATAAAAAGCTGGTTGTATGATAATATCAATAAATTTCCCTTTTTTCGATCAACAATTTTCAATTACTATGTCATATTATTTTATAGGATGGATAGTTTTTTTATCTAGATAAGTATAATGTCATAGTTTACATGGAGAAACCCTAGAATTTTTTTGATATATGACAGTTATTAAGAGTGGTTGTCTATTACATGGGAATTATTCATGAATTTTCTCAACTAAAAATACCTATTGCATATTTTAACAATATGGATGAGAGGTTCATACGGTTATAATACAATGAGATATTCTTACAAGAGCTGAAAAGAAGATTGAATTCAACACCAATCCAGATTCTTCTAGTGCTAGGAAGAAGCTATACACTTTACTATGATTCATCGACCATCAGACATGAAATAATTTTGGTGTTTGGAGAACGAGACATGATTTATCAGTCTCATCATTTGAGGAAACATGAGAGTAATTAACCAACTTGCAATTTCAAGATATTATCCATAGATCATGCCATGCATTGTTGAAGGTTTTACTTGCCAGAAGAGAATTCTATTATTGATACTGATCACAAACGAGTAATGTTTGTCTCTAAATAGTGTGAATTAAATATCATGAATAGATGATGGGATAATTGCCATTAATAGACTTAAATTGATCTTACCTATATTACTATAAAGGGAAATACTATAGCTAATGATCTTAGCCATAAGACTCAGACATAGGCAGTTTAGGAGGCCAATGACGAGTGAAACTTAATGGACATATTCTGTGTGATGAACATAGAGGTCCATTGTCATCACATAAATTCTATTATTATAGATTTATCAGTGACATCTTCACTTCTAGAGATATTGATGATCATGGACCTTTTATAACTTGAATGCTTAGTCCCAAGAGAGTGTGTTACCGGTGAAGAACCACCAATATGATATATAATTAATGGGGATGAGATCTTGGGCATCCATGGATGTGTGTAGTTCCTAATTAATTATTGGGGGAATAAATGTGTCATTAACATGCTTAAACTTTGGTGGAACACCCTAAGAATACACATTTGTTTGGTAATCGATGTCTACAATACTAGTGTCATGGTATGAAAAGTTAGATATAAAGCTTTATTACATGGTGATCCTTCTACAAGTAAGTGAAGGTAGATCCGTAGTGTCCTTCCAGCTTTTGACAACCATTTTCTACTTTAAAATGTAAATGGGTTGATTTCACCATTAATTTTCTAAATAGATTACTAAGATACCCTCAAGAAAATGTCATAGTGTGGGAGATCATCGAAATATTCATGATGTTATCTCTATTTTTAACGATTAAGGAGAACCTTTTAGTAGATGACCTTGGAAGGATTTATGATCATAAGATTATATGACTTCAAGGAGCCTGACATCATATTATATTAGATAGAAACCCATCATTCACTTCTCAATTTCGAAAAGGGATGGAAAGGGTCTTAGGTACACATGTACTTTTCAATATAGCATTCCACCCATAGACTGACAGACAATGAAGGTGTCTAAAATAGGTTTTAGAGAAAATTATTAGAGCATGAATCCCCAATTTTAGAGGTTCATGTGAAAAAATATACTCCTAGATTAGTTATCCTAAAATAACACACTATAGGTGACTATACAGATGGATCCTTATGATGAATTTTATGGAAGGAAATGCAGATAATATTTTTGATGGTTAGAGGATGGGGAAGAATCACCACATAGACATCGTCTCATTCAATAGACTTCATAGAATGTTCATATAATTAGAAAGAAAATGTCTACATCTCAGTACATATAGAAATCTTAGTCTTTAATCCATTGATGATCTCTTATGTCAAATGATGGGTATTGAGTATTCATGAACACATCAAATAGAATGGTTCATTGATAGTTTTAATGGAAAGCTATCTTTTCTTGTAGTTCTGCTGGACCTTTTGTTGTTTTAGAGTTGGTGAGACTATTTTCTTATTGGATATAACTCCATAATAGATATAATTTCATTCATGATGTGTTTCACATTTCACAGTTAAAAATCTACTATTCTAACACATCTTACATATTTCAACCTGATGAGGATGAGTTTGAGGTAGATTCTTCTATTGAGGAGGATCCTATATGCATCATTGACCGGAGCATGAAGGCTCTCCTAGGTAGGATAGTTCCATTATTCTAGGTTCTATAGTATAACTACCACATATAGGATGAGACATGAGGGAGGGAGGCTGATATACATGCCTAATGGATCAATATTTTCTCAAATGGTGATATACTACCATCATAAGTGAATCTTGGTTAAACATTATCTAATGTGGGGGAGGCTGTAACACCCCTATTTTTATTTTAAGGTATGAACTGGTAAATTTTATATTTTAATATTTAGGTTTACTTTTATAAATCATCGAAAGAGGTTATGGATGAGTATGAGAGTGTTCGAGTCATGTTTAGAGTATAGAGCTCAGAATTTGGAGAATATATATGAGGCACAGAGTTTGCACATGATTAGTAATAGCCACAACGATAAATTGGTCAGCCCATATATAAGGGTGAATAGTTTGAAAAACAATTCATGGGAGGCTACATGGATCTGAGAAGAACTTTAGAACTTTTATAGGGGTCACCGACATGGGCTTCAATTGGTTTGGAAAACTATGCACCGAGATTGCACCCTGAGTACCACTTAACCAGTGACCCCACACCATTAGAGAAAGGTATTTCCAAAACGTGTGGGACATTCATGTAAGGAGTTAATATGAGAAGTGAATAATGGATGTTTTATTCCATGTTTATCCAAATATGTGGAAAAACTATTATCCTTCATAAATTTGGGTGAATTTGCAATTTTCTCTTGCACCCTTATAAATTAACACCTATTTTTCTCTTCTACTCACAACATGTGGTTCCCGTTCTCCCATCGGAGATCAACCCTAATTTAGGCTATGATTTTTGGTTTTTTCATCTTGTAATTTATGAATCAAGTGTCATCTATCATATTCGGTCACCACTAGAAAGATATTGGATATGTTACCTTATTTTCATGGTTTCTCTCACCATCAGTTCAACGATTTTTATGCAATCTCATTTTCCCTATTTTTATGTGCTATTTATAATTCATAATTTTCTCTCCTATATCACAAAACCAAAATTTGATAAGGGATTAGTATTTATATAACACCATATGGTTGGTGGTTTATGAATTTTCCATCATGTCTTATTGAATTATAATTACCTTTGTTGCGTCATTAAATATTTTCACCCTCACATTACCCCTAAAACCATTTTTCATTAAATTAGTTGTCTAAAATGTAATTTAAATTCAATATAAGACACTGTTATTATCATTAGAGTCCAATGAACAAAATTTTAGCCACCCCATCGGTGTTCCATGTATATTCCCATGTATGCACTTAGATTGTATTAACTAAAACCATAACATCCCATGAATTATTATATAAATTTTCTTCTTAGTAAGATGAAATAAATAAGTCTTTAAAAAATAATCATTTTGTTTCTTAAATAAATATTTTAAAATATTTACAATAGTGCCTCCCTGAACTAAGAAGTTGGTAATGAGAAAACTATAATCATCATCATCAATAAATACAGACAACTTATAACAAACATGATAACATAAATTTCAAAGCCCACATCATTGGGATCTACCAAGAGTAGAAACCAAACAAAGAGGTTACAAGAAATAGCACATAAAAACCTAAAAATAGGAATCATATTTGCAGTTAGAGGACCTACACATTTGATAAGATGTGTTAAACAAAATATTGGTTAGGGTAATGTATTTATACATAATTTTGACAGTTTTAAATAGCCATTGTGGAACTTTTAAAATGAAATAAAAGTAAATAAAACTAAAAATAACCACTCATATTATTATATATATATGTATGAATATGTGTTTATGTTGTGAAAAATTAATTTTTTTATTAAAAGGACTTTATTTTAATACATAAAATTATATTAACATGTTTTTTAACACTAATAGATTTTTAATATCTATATTGACAATTATTTTTTCCAAATTTATATAAAATTTAAGTGTGATAGAGGTTTTAATTCATGTATTTTAATTCCAATTTATTTTTTTCTGAAATATACTAATTTTTAAAAAATTTACTTTAAAAGAAAATATTATTTTAGGTACTACCTTTCTCTATCCTGAGAAAATAATAAAAAAAATTACTTATGATTTAATGGAAAACCTATATTATTTTCAAATAAAAAATATTATATTTGTTATGTTATTATTTTATAAATTATAAGAAAATACTTTTTTTGAAATTGAAAATACCAACTTAATTATATGTACATTAAGTAGCTTACTTGAAATCAAGATAAAATATGACATATATATTTTATAAAAATGAAATAACACATTACATTATGAATTTTATAATATTTTATATATCCATATTAAAATATATCATTGAAAATATATAATTATATAATATACATTATTATGAATATTTTTATTTTATATGGAAAATAATTAAAATAACAATAATATGTTTTCTTTTAATTTCTATGTGTACATATTTTTAGTATACTTATATGTATATATATGTGATTGTATAGTATTATCAAATAGATATAAACACACACACTGATATATATATATATATTTGAAATAATATTTATATGACATAATAACATAAAAAATGTAAAAAATTGATAAAAGGGAATCCACCTTTGGCTCTATCGAAGCAAATTGGTTGTTTTTACCACACGTACCGTCATAAACTCCTCTAGCTCGATAGGATGTGACCCTCAATCGCTAGAGAACATTCAAGGAGATAAAACTCCACTATTAGATTTCAAGGATCATTCCACATATGAAACCATTCATTTGTGGATCCCCTTTCACACATTCATGCATCAGTCTACTTACAACTCACACCACTGACCCGCGATGCTGTTGTCCATTATGATGATCATGGAATTATCCACCCACTTGATGTAAAGGTGAGTTGGATTGTGGGGTTAAATATGACTTTGATGTGATTTGTATTAGTTTATTAATCTATATTCTATGGTATTAGGAATAGATAATATAAATATTTTGATTGAAATATGATCATCTTCTAAGAAAAATTAGGATTTGTTGTTTGTGGGAAATATGGTAGTTCATAATGATTGGATTTATGCATACGTTGGATTTGTGGGTTTTTATTATATCTATATTGGACTATAATACATTTTAAGAGGGATAAATTTTAGTTCCACTCTTTAATATATCTACTATAGTTATTTTCCTTTAAGATCTTTTGATTTTTTAGTTTTTATGAGGAACTAAACTTGGAAGTCTGGTTAGAAGCATTCTCTGGCAGTAATTAGAATAAAAAAGGGAAATATTTATGCATTTATTTATTTTTAATATTCTTACCAAGAATGTAATTTATTTTTTCCTTGTTATGTGTAAGGGAGATATTTTTCAATAACATGTTTATTTCAAAACTTCTTAATACCATGATGTTTTATTTATGTGAAATGTAATTTTTTTGAAAAGCATACTTAAACGCTTATAGTGGTTTCTATGTGAGGATTTTTTAGTAGATTAGTAATATTTATCTCAGGATTATTTAAATAAATTTTAAAATTTATTTTTTCTGCTCATAAGGAAATAATATTAAAAATATGATTAAATATTTAAAGAGTTTTCTCAGTTTAATACATTATATAAACGGTTTTTTCCACCAGAATTTTATTTACAATGGTATTTTAATTGTTTTTATGAAGGAAATGGAATCATTTTTTTTTGTTTTTCCTAAAAAATTCATGTTTTTAATTTAAAATTATACATATAACATTTCTTTAGTCTTTGATACTCAATGCGTTTAGAGTATTTTGAATTTTCAAGGAACCTTAATTAGGCTCTAATAAATAAAAAAAGGTTATTGAAATTTTAATATTCTTATTTTAAAAAAATGGTGCATTTAAAAGTATATTTTTATATATATAATTTCAGGTTAAAAATAATTTCTTTATATGAATTTAATTTTACAAAAATATTTTAATGTTTAGAGAATCTTAATTAGGATCCTATTACTGTAAGTGATGTTATCAAATTTTCAAAATTTATGCTTATGTAAAAATTGTTTAATGTATATATTTACATAAATATATCCTGTTAGATGAAACAATTTTCCAAATATGTATAGATATATATGAATATATATATATATATATAATTATAGGTAAAACTGATTTTTAAATTTGAAATCAATAGATACATGTATATAAATGTATGTATACATGTATCAATTTTGGTAATACTGTATTATTTTTTATGTATATATGTATATATGAAAACATACATACACATATATATATATATTCATGTCATTTTATTCTTGTTTTTTTATATCTACACTTACGTGTATGATAATGTTTTATTTTAATTTCAAAATTTATGTAAACAAATACATATATATACATTCATTTATCTTTTTCACGTAAAAACTAATATACATATAATATACTTATGTTATTTCATGTGAAAACACTTTTATCAAGACATATGTATAACCATGTAATTTCTTTTTGTGAACTAGATGTCAAAGATCACGGTTTTAATGAATCATCATGGACCTTATGATGTAAAATACAAGTTATAATGTTTCTAATTCCAAAGAATTCAACTTGGATGTTATAGGAATAATGAAAGGGGTGGGGAGTGAACTGAAAAACTTATAAGACATTTTTTCAATCATGTGATGGGTGAAACCCAAATTATATTGTTCTATAATGTATATGGAAAAATTTTAATCCCTTAATATGTAATGTGTGGTTCACATGAGAGTTTATCCAATGTTCACTATGGTAATATTTCAATGAGATTCATTTTACTTTAGCTCAATGAAATGGGGGTGTGCATTACATAAATAAGTATAGGCACAGTATGACTTATATTCAATTCATTTTTCCATTCCATGATTCTTTTCTGCATGCATATTTATATGGAATATAGTCAGTTGCTAATTATCATATATTAAAATTCACTAACTTTTCATGTAGGGAGAGTATAATTAGACTAATTAAAGTTCCTACATCAATCTAAATGGTGGGTTCCTGCATAGATTTCTTATGACACCATAATTAGTCGATTATACAATATTATGGTCTCTGAGCCTACTAGTTCCAGACCAAGATATATTTACTATATATATGAGATTACAAAATGAAATGAAATTTAAATATTATAAGAGATACCACTAAATGGGAGGACAATTGTTATGGGGAAGGATTTTCCAATATAAATTCATTTTAAAATCATTATATTGGAAACCCTATCATATTATATGATAGTTAGACCCAAAATCAGTAGTATTAGTGGGTATATTTGGGAATCTCTTATATAATTACAACATGATATGGTATTATCAACATCCTAGATGTGGAGTTTTGAGTAGATGAAGTGGTGTTATTAATTTTTATAAGAATAATTTTACTTTTCTTGGCTACCTATTTGAAAACAGATAAATTGTTAAATTCTATTATGAGGCATTAATACTGAATTTTATAATATTCACACCATGATATATTTGATTCATACGCCATGAAGGTGGTGACAACAATGCACCAAAGGTGGTGGTCCCCCATATTCCAATGATTCATCCTACAATGCCACCTATGGAACCACCTACAATTCCTAATATTGGCATTGACACAATGTTTTCTGGGGAAATTCTACAAATGATGAAATAAATGATTTTTTTCACTTGACATGCCCCGACTATGACAAAATTGACATGGGAGTTTAGCAGAAACATCATATGATCTTTTCAAGGGATGATAAAATGCATGGTGCAGAGTAATGGATGGAGTCCACAATCTCTATTTTTGAGCATCTAGAGATTCCTGCAGTGCAGAGAGTAAAAAATTTTACTTTTAAAAAATTTATTCTATCTAGAAATTATGGGATGTTATTTTCTAGGTAGACCTACAACGAGATATTATATGGGAAGACATGAAAATTATCTTTTACGATTACATATTTTCACAAACTTTGAGGGATGAATAAGTTAGAGAGTTCGGAAAAATACTATAAGGAGACATGTCTATCACATAGTATTATGATCATTACATTAAGCTACAATGTTTGACCCCTAAACCATCTAGTTATGATATTATGACCGCAAGGTGATTTATGGATGGGATGGTATATTCCATACGATTGCAGGTCAATGTCTTTTGGATGAATGATATTTTTGAGATTTTCAACCAGGTCCACATTACAGAGTGTAATTTGTGGGAAGATGTTGGTGTTATCTAGGGTGGTCTGACACATAAATATTTCTATGTTTCTTTCTAGCAGCCACAAGTGTTTCTTTAAGGATACATCCATAGGTTGTATCCATCCAAAAACATGTACTAATAGTTTTCTTATTTGTCACTATAGTGGAAAGCTGGGATGTAAAAAACTCCATGTGGTATGATATCTAGTGCAATATAAGGGATAATATAGGATGAGTAATATCATTTTATCCTGTAAAAACATTCCTTACTGTCTAGGGAGTGGGGATATACACATACACCATATAAAGAAGATAAGCCTATAGTATCTCATCTAAAATGCAGTTGGAACACCACCGACCACTTATTATGAGGTGGAAGTCGATTCAGAGGTAATTATACTCATGTTTCATAGCTCCAGCAGAGCGAGATTGATCTGGAATGTTAGGTTGTGACTCAAGGCCACAATATGGGTTAGTTATATGTAGTAAAGCCTATGACGCAGGATTAGAGTGCCATACCTTCTACAATTTCAGGTAATATTCTATTATCATCTAGTTTAGCTTCTACTTTGGTTTACATTGGCATGAATCACTCATTTATATCAGAGGAAATCATGGAGAGTGTTTTCCTTGAGATTGAACACTAATGTGACAGGATGATTCTTGATACCCGCTTTTTTATTCGATATGAGAGAATTATTTATTCTAAGGATTATCCCCTAGGGATTGGTGGATATCTCTTCAGGTAGAATATTTTCTTTCTCGACATGATGTGGTTTGATGTAATCAACAAGAGGGATTGGTTAGTTCCCAACCAAGCCCATATTAATTGTAATAATCGGAGGGTGATGTATACATCACCAGAGGAGGGTAGATATATCCATAAGGGAGAATAGGATATTAGTGTGTCTCGAGCTAGACATGAACATCAGGTGTTGGGAAAAGTGATAGTCTAGATTTTCAGTTTCTTCTTTGATGATTATGGGATAAGATTTTCTATTTTCTCTCTTGTGGTGGATCATTTTGGGCATGTCTTACCTGAAGAATTTTCTAGACTACCTCAAATTAAAATGATATAATTTACCATTTTTTTGTTCCAGGAAAAACAACAATGATTATGACTCATTATAGGATGTAATATATGAAGATTAGGGAGATCGAGAAATAGTTGGATCATCAATAGGATATAATTATTATATGACATAAAACATCACAATGGTATTCCAAGGACCTTTTTTCCGTGAAGGCAGATGGTGCCCTCAAGATTTTCATGGATTACTATCGACTGAAATAGGTCCCTGTAAAGTACTAGTATCTATTTCCTAGATTAAATGACATACTTGATCAGATTTTATGTTTGAGTTTATTTTCAAAAATTTATTTCAGGTCGGGATATCATCACGTGTGTGACAGGGATTTTGACATACTTCATACAAATTTTAGAAGATGGTATAGTTTATAAGGGTACCTAGTCAGGATGTTCAGTCTCAGGAATGAACCTCATATCTTCCTGGATCTTATGAATCATGCTTTCCACCCATATCTAGATTCCTTCATTGTATTCTGTATGGAATAAATCATAGTTTAATATCATTACTTATAAAACCATGCAAACCCTCTTGAATTCATACTGAATACACTAAGTGAGGCCCAACTTTACTCTAAGACCAAAAAATACCACTTTGGAATGATAAAGACCACATTCTGGTTCATGTCATCATAGAGTCATAAGTACCAGTAGAACTTGAGAAATCAAGGGATGTTATTTTCTAGAAGTATCCTGGTAATGTATTTTATATTAGGAGATTCATGGGGCTAGCCATATAGTACAAATTCTTCAAATCAGATTCCTCATGCCTTGTAGTTCCTCTCACTAGTATGGATAAAAAGTGTGTGAAATTCAAATGGTTAGAATATTTTGAAGAAACCTTTAAACGGAAAACGGGGAACTTACTTTATCACTGATATTGATTCCCCTAGATCTAAGAATAATTTATACTATTTACTATGATGCGATATATATCAGGATGGGATCTATTTTGTTTTAGTATGGGTGAGTCATCACATATGAGTATCATCAGTTTAAGCCTTATGATTGCAATTACACGACACACAAACTCAAGAAAGCTAATGTAGTTTGTTACTAATGATGTTCGGGACATAATTTACTTGAATAGGATTTTATGGAGTTCACTAATGACAAAATCCTGAAGTATATATTTATAAAGAATGATCTGAATCATAGGTAGTACGGGTGGCTTGAGTTCCTGACATACATTTATTTAGAGAATCCTTACACACATGGGATAGGAATTTTTGTAGCTAATTATATGATCTGTAGTACTTAGACATTGGATGTTTAGGAGGCTAGTGACAAGTGAAATCTCATGGATTTTTTTTCAAGATATTCTAATTGAGGTTTAGGAGAATAACAGGAAGAATATCCTCTCACCGTTAGTTGTAAACTCTGCACTTCAATATCTGGTAAGAATGAGGAAAATTTCAAATCCAAAGGGCTTATTCCATATAGAGATTATCTCAGGTGAAAATTCAACTTCTAGTTGGACCATGGATGGGTGTGATACATTATTATTTCCTGATAATATTTGGGTCCCATAACACATCAGTGAGGAGTTGATGATGTAATTTCACTACTCATATTGGGTAGTTCATCTAGATTTCACCAAATGTGTCAATTCATACGTTGCCAATATTTGTGTCCTGGTATAAAATGAAATATTACTGACTTTATCACTTGGTGTCCCACTTTTCAGCAGGTGAAGGTGAAACAAAAGAGATTGAAATGACATTTATATAAGTCATCAATTCCTAAGAGAAAATGGGATAACGTATCTATGGATTTCATGAATTGATTACCACTATAACCTAATGAAAATGATACCATTTAGATATTCATCAATCATTTGACAATGATCGTTATATTTTTTCCTATGTGAGAGACAATATTGATAGATGATATATTGATGCTATAATTCTTGGAGGTCAAACATCCCCATTGAGACCCATAATCTATTTTATTTGAAAGGGAAGATTTCAAAACATCTCATTTATAGAAGGGGTTGTCGAAGGCCTTGGGTAAATATGTAATTTTGATCATGACCTATCACCTTCAGGATGAAGGAAATAAAAAGTGTATTATTCAAGTGATAGAGGACATGCTCCATGAAAGTGTCGATGACATTAGGGGTTCTTGGAAGAAGAAAATACGCCTCATTGAGTTTTCTGATAATAAAATATTGCAGGATAACATTCATATGGATCCTTATGAATCGTATATGACATTTCTTGATAATTACCTTAATGCTGTATAGAGGTAGGGAATGCAGATTTTCATAGATCCAATCTAATTCAGGAGACTACAAAGCATGTCTAATTGATTAGAAAGTGCATGTTGATAGTTCATTCAAGACAATAGTCTTATGCCAATCTATGTTGATGACCTCTTGAGATTGAGGGCAGGGATTAGGTTTTCATATTTGTTTTTTCTACATAGCTCTATTAAAGTATTCATATGAAGGGTAAGATCTCACCTCGATTCATAGGACCTTTTGAAGTTTTGAAATGAATCTGTCTAGTGGCTTACCAAATAACACATCCATATAGAATCTTTTCTCCAAAAGATGTCTTTCGTATATATCAGTTTCACTAATATTATCCAGACTCATCACATGTATTCCATCCCGAAGAGGTTGAGTAAGATACAAATGCCTATTTTTAGGAGTATCTGGTGTTTATTGGGAATCATAGAATGTACATAGTCTGAGGAAGTATAGCCTGTTTAGTAAAAGATATATGGTATCAAAACTAGGTACAATATGAGACCTCAGAGAAAGAGGATGATATATGTGCATAGTGGCCAAAACGTTCCTCAAATGATATCTAATTACACTCAGAAGTCCAACACCATGATAAGTTTCTTTAAATAGGGGTTGTTGTAATGATTTTTTTCAAAGGTGTGACCTAATGGGTTTTGTGTTTATTTAATTTTCATTCTATTATTAAAAATGAAAAATCTCCAAAGGATGGTTCCAGAAGTGTATGAGGCATTCAATGTACAGATCTATGATAATTTGATAAATAGACTGAGGCACATAGTTTATGATTGGTTAGTGCTAACGGTACGGGTTAACCATGAAAAGAAATTTAGTATTGAAGGAGGCCACATTGTTTTTCTACGACCATATGATCCATGGTTCATGACCATGCAAACTTTTTACAACATTTACTAAAGATCAAACATGTGGCTTGATCAAATTTTGAAAAATCGTATTCATAAATTGTATGAGGCCCCTCTTTTGATAGATAGGTACACATAGTTGGGGCACATTTTAAATAAATGATTAGCCAAATTGTGCAACCTTTTCTTGAAAGGTGAAATATAATGTTTTCCCCTAAAAGAACAAAAATTCATTTACTATTTTTTACCTCTTCCATTTTTGTTTCAGAAAACCTTAGATCTTCTCCAATGGGATCTTTCTCCTCCCAATATGGGTTCTTTTATAACACTCTGATTTAAAATGTTGGATACACATATATATGAAACAACACCCTTTTTATTATTACCGTCATTCTTCTTCCAATCAATTGTTATATTTTGGTGTTTAATAATTCTCCCTATTTTTAGGGTGTTGAGCCATTAATAGTTTTTATTCTAATCTACTATGAGTTAGAAGATGAAATTGGATGAGAATTCATATTTGTCCATGAGTTAGGTGGTATAGTTATTTTCATTGGAATACATTATGGTTTCATAGTTCCACCATTGTTCCGCACACCATACATTTCCACACATTACGCTAAGATTAGTTATTCTCCATTATATAAATTGTTTCATAATGATATAGTCATGTTGATCCATACTGAGTAGTTAGAAGAAAAAAACTCAATAATAGCCACACCTTGGAATTATCGTTTATATTAAATGCATTTATAACTAGAAAACATTCTAAGTATTGATCATGGGTTTTAAATAGATTTTACAACTCTAATATACTTTTCATGATGTCCAATCCACCTTCTAATTACTTGGATAATATGAAATGGGATTTTACATGCAATTTTTAATTAAATGGATTATTTGTATTGAATTAAATAACAAAAATATGGTTTTATTTAATTACATGATTTAAATAGTTTAATAAAATTGAATCATAATCTGATGAAAGGCACTACCAAGGGATGAAAGAATTAATATATGGATATTATGAACTAATACACCCATTTTTATATATTGGTATTGATGATAATTATGATAAAGTTGAGTCCCCACATGTTATTACTACAATTATTATTATTCCCTTGAAATTGGTTGTGGAATAATGGATAAGGGAACTTTTAATCATGAAACTTCACTCTCCCATACATCAAGTGTTGAGAAAGATGTATCTAACCATTATACTATATCTAGGTGATTGGTAATCACATTCCATCTTTTTTAAAGGGTGTTGGGTATTAAGTCTCATGCATAATATCTGTAATGATGAACTTGACCTCCCACATTAATTATATGATTCTGGTCACATACCCTCTGTTTGATCCAATAACTCAACAGTCTAGTTATTGACACATCAGTTACACCGTTGGTCCAGATAACACCTAGTATCTAGGTATATGCCTACTTACATCCTCAATTACTTATTGAATATGAGTGGATACATTATATAACTACACTATATATATATATATATTATTACTATATATATGGTTACTGATCAGACTCTCAACCAAAATTATGTCAAATTAGGTAGATCCACTAGGTTTACATTGGTAACCTGAGCCTTCTAGCAATATTTATTACATATTTTTTTATCATTCCTTATAAATGAACACAAATTATTCTATATACACTTCTTAGATTATTTTTAGACACTCTTTATGGTGGAATACACGTATTTTATCTCACAGCCTACTCAGAACACCTTTTGTTACTCGAGTAGATTAATTTCCTATAGGCATTGAAAAGGGAAAGTGCCCTTCTATAGATGTATGATTCATTTCGCAATTAATATGGAGGATGGGAGTAGTGGACTGAGAAAATTCTTGGGATTCTGGTGGAACATTCCTTTTTCTTTTTAATATATTTTTATATCATGTTGTATATTTCAATACCCTATTTTCAATTCTTCGTATATCATAATTCCATGACATCATATAGTATTTGAGGTAAACTATTAGCTTTTGATATTATTGTAGATTATTTGTTATTTATGCACTAACAATTTATTTAATATATCATGTTTCCTCTATGGAAAGTCACTAGTTATTTTATTTAGTGTCTATTTATATAAGCTTCATATATTGTTTTTTTATTTATTATATCCATTGTGCCTCTCTGACATGATGTTATAGTCTCCACACTATACCAACTTAGACCATCACTAATTGTCATTAGCCTCTGGAGTATAAGGAGGCACGCATGAGGCTATGGGACTCACCAAATCACGACATGATTTAAGTGGATCCTAGGTTCAAAAATTACAGTTTCAATGGAGTAACTTGTTTTTAACATGTATTGCGGATGTTTGGTTCTAGTCTTAATAATATGGATTTTACATTACAGTGGTCTCGT
Organism: Viscum album; assembly: GCA_963277665.1. Lineage (NCBI taxonomy): Eukaryota > Viridiplantae > Streptophyta > Magnoliopsida > Santalales > Viscaceae > Viscum > Viscum album. The sequence goes on along the minus strand of OY728155.1, from coordinate 1,220,681,433 downwards.
AGGTTTTAATGGTCAATTTTTGATTTGGTACGCAATTCCTTAATGATGAACAACATTAAATGGAATTGTCTTTTATTAGTTAATTTATATGGATGAGAGATACATAAGTTCATATATGTAGTGATTTTTGATGTTAATATATCTTGGAACCCATGTGTAAATTATGTGTCTTATTGATGTTGTGGTGTTGGGTATGATCATGGTTTTTAGGTTATTTTAATTAAACACAGAGAGTGATTATAGACAAATCAATGAGAAATCATTCTATGGACATCGTAAAGAACATATATATGGATATGGGAAGACCAGGGAGTGGGTATCTTATATTTTTGTGAACAGAATTTATTGGTGCATTATGTTGAATAGAGGATGCACACATAGCATTAGAATATGGGATTTAATGATTTAGTAGTGATTATATGATTACGATGGGTTGATATTTATATTTTAAATAAAATAATAGCTTATTAAGGATGGTATGATTTATGGATGGGATTTTATAATGGCCTGTATAATTAAGGATTGGTGGGATTTAAATGAAATATGATCTTTTGGTCAGGAAACATGGAACATTCTAAGAATTGGGATTGAGATCAGAATTACATGAATTTAATCCTCCGTAATATTTGTTTGCAGATATTTATGGAGGAACAAGGGGTGTTTTAGGGGTTTTTGTAAGTATTGATATACGGTTGGGTGACCATACAATGAGTTTAGTGATGAATTAAATGTTTTTATAGTTGGAAGGAATGTATTGAATTATTTATGAATCTGTGAAACCATCATCCTGAACGATTAAGCTTTATTTTGATGATGATTTTTATTATTAATGATTTATGATTTTGAATAATGTTCTCAAAAAGGTTTTATAGATTCATAAATTAAATTCAAGTGTTTAGTGGTGATTTGTAGTGCCTAAGATCTTTTATATATGAGCTTTGAATTCAGGTGATGAATTCATGGTAAATTTTAGAGTTTAAATATATTTCATTAAAAATTAAAAATTGAAATGTAAAATGGTATTTATGCTGATGGGGCACTCTTTCGTATGACAAGATCCATATTTAAGGGTTGTCCCATGTGTATGAGTCACTATTCATAAGCGTTTGAGATACATAGTGATATCCTCCAACATAATGGTCATCAGTGTTGATAAAAAAATGGTAAAGTGGTGAGTTACACTATGATATGTGAGGGTGAATTTTTTTAATGTAAGGGTCAACCTTTACATAAGGGTTTATAAATAAGGGTTGTCTCCTAATAGATAGGTAAGGGTTTATATATAAGGGTTAATAGTTATGGGTCCCAAACATTACTAATGTCATTTGTGATGGTATGGAGGGGAAAATAATGCAATGTTTTAGGGGTCACATCCGGATGTGTTTTATGTTCGGTTTTATTATTAATATAATGAAAAGTATGACCTTTTGAATATTAAATTGGAAAACCTTTTAAAGGATCTTATAATTTTGGATGTGTAAATATGGGGATATTAAACCCCTCCTCCCTCCCTCTCATACAAGTGTGGAGTTTTCGGAAGAATGTTTTTATTGGGATTTTCCCAAGGGGATACCAAGAGAATGTGTGGAATGGTATGCCTTTATTAAATGATATATAAAGTGGATTTTTATTTGTTTTTATGGAAAAATTAAAGGTTATTAGATTGATATTTTCTTTTTGGTTTATTTTACCTCGTGAGTGAAAAAATACCATTTTTTAATGATTCATTAGTTTTGACTGTGCTTCTAGAATTAATTTAATAGCATTTTTATCTTCTTTTATAACAATTCATGATTCTGTGGGAAACCCATACCATGTTAAAATGTTTATATTTGGTTGTAAAATATGACCTACATGTGGGTTCATGATTTGACCTAATATTTTTGTGGTATCATGTACCAATGTTGGAATGAATTGATATGATTAACCCCTTATAGGGTAGATATGTGAAAAATGATATGAATTTTATTGACCCCTACCTAGTTTCCCAATGAAACATGATAATTTCTTCTTGGGTAGATTGATTTAATATAGACTGGTTTATGGAATTTTAAGGATTATATGACCCAATGGTTGGGAATACGAGTTTGGACAATGAATCCTTTTTTAGAAGTATTGGGTGTATAGATTGGTCTAGTGTATGTATCCTAAAAGATTTGGTTTTGTAAAAGCTAAAGGGATATCTTTGGAGTGAAGTTGTAAATGTGATGTGCTATTGGAAAGGTGGCATGTGATATTAAGTTAGTATTTGATGGATTATAATTTTTATTTATAATTCTACATTATTATGGGATATATTAAGACTGATGGATTGGACAACATAATATGTGAGAATGTAGTGGTATGTGATGTGGTGGCATGAGATCATGGATACTTGGTATATTGAAAAAAAAATTATCAATAAAATTTCCCTATTTATAATTATTTCTTATGGTATACAGAATAGACACCAAAGAGGTAAAAAATCGAAAGATTATTCTCATAAATAAAGAATCATAGATTAGATAAAAAATATAGCAATATGAATTTAAAAAATTACAATGGGATGAAAAATATAAAATAAGATTTGTAATATATTCAAATTTAGATATGTTTGTTCCACATGAATGACCACAGTCACAAACAATTATGTAGAAATAAAATATAATGGTAATAATTAAATATTCATTTTATGATGATTATATATAACATTGAGAGAAAATATATGTCAATGAATAATTAATAGAATAGGTGGTATTTATTGAAATTAGATAACCCATATGACTATTACAAATCAATCAATTGGAATAGTTATATGACCATTAGAGTAGTAATCTGACCATTAAAATAATAATATGTCTATTAGAAATAGTAAGATGACCATTAGAAGATTAACCTCACATATAGATTTTTAAAATAATATTTCTATATCTCAAAAAATGAAAATGTCATATACTTAAACCATGGTACATGTAAATAAATGTTTTAAAAATGACAAATTATATTATTAATTTTTTATAAAAAATAGACATTTTTATTTCAATTTTATAAAACATATAATTATTTAAAATATATTTTTTCAAATTAGATCGATATTTAAATTAATATTAACTTGCATTATAATTATAATATAGTTTTATGAGACCATAAATAAATTTTCAAATGAAAATAATATCAATTATAATATTAAAATTGGTGTTTTTCAAATAAATAATGATTTTTAAAAAATTGAATTTATCATATTTAGAAATTTACTTTTATATGATGGATTCAATTTTTGAATCTACACTTTTAAAAAATTCTTAGGGTAAATTTTATTTCTATAATATTTGAATATTTTTTTAATAGTGAAATATGGTAATTTATGGTATTTAATATTATAAGTCAAATACGTGAATTTTTAATTCATGGAAAATGTAAGAACCCATTATCTATAAGTGAAATCCTCGATTTACTTTATATAGTCATAATAATAATAAAAAATTATTATTTTGAGCCAGATTAATGAACTAATGGTTATAATATTAAAAGACACCACTCTCTTCCCTGTCTAAACACCACCCACGACAACATTTTCAACTACACATTCTAAGCCTTTTTATTACAAAAAAAATTCCCAAAATTCTTACCAAACCTATTCTTCTTTTTTAGTGTAGATTTTCTCACTAAAAACCCAAATCTAATTTTCATAATGGGCCTTTGAAGGAGGAGATATTCAAGAGGTATCATTCCTGAATGAACTCTCTTAAATTATTTTCTTCTCTTAATACACATTCAAACCCTCTTCCAATATGAATTAATGACTCTAGTAGAATATATATTTTATAATATCATGGATCTAATTAAATAACTACCATCCACACACTACATTCATCCACATATGAAAATAATGAAACCATTTCCATATTATGTCAGTGAACCGTCACCATGGACAATGTTTTTTATTTTTTACATTATCGCATTAAGGGCTGGTAAGAAACTATTAATATCATTAAATAAGATTGTAATAATCATATCATAAATTATTTCATGTTTTATAAATAATATATATACATAAAATTATATTAATATAAGAGTTTGTGATAGTCGATAAAACCACCTAAATAAACTAACCACATAATAATAACATTTTTAATCCAAGATCCATACTTATAGTAGAACACATAATGGTATATGGGAACAGTTAAAATTTTTTATGTTCTTTAATAACATTTAAATTCACATATGTAGTATTATTCTGATTTTATAAGAACATTAGTACACTTCCCCATGTTATTCAGCATTGAAACCATGAAACAAATTCCCCCAGAACAATCGAATTTATCATTATAAATCATCAAAATGTATAAAAAAAATTATTTAAAAAATTTATTCAAAAAATATATATATGGAAGATATTATTACTTAATAATTAATAAATATAATTTTATTATCAGAGACATTAAATTCACATTCAAAATGATTATAGTATATAAGTTAAGAGATATCTCTGAACCACCCCATTTTCTTTGGGTTGAGATTTCATTATAATTAACCCAATTTTTCACTTTACTATTAAAATATAGTAATTATATACTTTTTATATATGTCTCAGATATATATACCAAGTTTTTTTTAACTTTTACATGTTGGGTACAACATTTTAATAGTTCCCTTCACTAGTTATTTAAAATATCATATTAAAGATAACTTCTCTCATTTCATTGACACGTTTAAAGTACCATGCAGTTAAATATCTTAACAATTATATTATTTCGAAAAAAATAATTTTTATTTGGATTTTTTTTATTTCACTTCAGGTTTCATTGAAATTATTAAGCCTTTTCTCTGATTAAAAACACTTTTACCATTTCTTTAAAACTCCTCTTACATAGAACATTTCAAAAGTTACCGAACCAGTGTTTTTCATGTCTCCACATTAGTTACAAATAGTTCATTATTATATATGTTTATTTTAAAATATGAATGTATAATAATGATCTAAGTCCTTATTTCATGGAAATAATTATGGTACACACTTTGGTTATACATTATGTCGTGATTATATAAACCAATTATTTCAATGGGTTATCCTTATGTTTATGGTTTATTTATAATATCTTTATGTAACATAAATATTTATGAACATGTTATAATGGGTCTTCCTTTATATCACCCCAATTCATTGGATAATGTTTTAGTCTCATGATGAATTATCTATTTTATTATAGAGTGGACCTAATCCATTATTAAACTCAATAAACCATATTAAATTATCCAGTTATTTATACTAGACACTTGTTTACATAATGTTGTATTTTCCTATGAAATTACATTATTTTCCTGATATTATTATTCCATGTTATACACATTATTCCCCTATATATTTATTCATCAGACACTTCTTTTAGGTTTTCATATTATGTGTTCTAACTAATATGTGATGCTTCATTTCCATGTTTATTCCAATACAGGGATTTATAGTCCACCATCTTTATATCTATTCAATAGGTCATACTAAAAAAAATTAGTTTCTAAAGAGATGTTATGAGATAATTATATAGTACAAAAGAATTTTTTTTATTTTTTTAATGTTGTATATTTTTTTCCAAGTATTCCAAAGACAAATGGGTTCCAATCTCTTGTTTTCATTTAATAAAAATTAATATTTAAAATCATGACATAATATTTGTCAAATTATTGGGTCACAATAGATAGTATCAGAGGATAATTTAGTCATTTTTGGTATTAGGACTAGAAAATATTAGTCGGGACCCGAGAGATAAGTATAATTAATGGTTGAATTACCAAGGATAACACTGATTGTGCTTAATGAATCCAAAGTTAGGATATATTTTAATTTATAAGTTATTAATTCTAAGTTAATAGTTACCATTTTATATGCTCATTAGTTATGTATTCCAAACCTTAATTTTATTTTTCCTTTTTTATTTAATTATGGGAAATAAGAGAACCCATTCTAACAACCAATTTGAAATTAAATGTGATTATTACCCTAATGAGATGCCAAACCCAATGGGAGAGAGATATTAGAATACCATGAAAGTACTAGATCAACTATCTTATGTTGTGAATAATAAATTGAATCATGTGAAATGAACTCATTCTCCAAATATTGATCATGTTACAGAGGAATAATATATTAAAAATTACATAAAAATTTTGTATATATTCTAATCCCATCATCATGGAATAATGGATTAACTTCATTGAGAAGATATTTTCTATATTCAAATTCTCATAAGGGGAGAAAGTTATGTTGTTGGTATACCATTTAGATGGGGAAGAAGATTAGTGGGGGACACTAATTATGAACAAGAAGTCTAAAAAAGAAATTGATTCCATACAGTGGGAAGAATTAAAGAAAATATTTTCCCCACAATAAAATAGAGATTTATGTACATAGACTAAAGAAAAAGAATGATGAATATATCGGGTCATGCGAGGATAAAATTAAATGGCTTGTATAATATGAATATTTATTTTTCATGAACTCGAAAAGTAAGGTAGATTGATTCTTTATGATACTAAATGAGAGACTATAAAAATCCATTATGATTTGTTACATTGACATCTATGAGAAGAATATAAATTTTCCCCTTAAGTTCGAGATGGATATTACTGACTCTTTGTGGTCTCATGGCCCTAGAGATGAAAATTGAGAAAATATATAGATTAATATGTTTAGTTAAAAAGATAAATACCATAGGGGAAGAAACCCAAACATTATTTGATTAAAAAAATGTGGGAAGAAGAATCCCAGAAACTATCTCAATATATCATGGAGATTCCTTAAATATAGAGAAGTGGTGCATTAGGAAAATAAATTCCAAATACATATAAAGAATACAACTAATTTGGGAGAAGAAATGATGGTTCATATCAACACTTAGCGAATTGTATATTGTTTCAATTACATAGAAAATGCACATTATGGGATCTAATTCCCTAATATAAGGGTTTTTAGTGTCAATAAACAATAATAAACAAAAAGGATTTGAAATAAATAAAGGGAACACACTATTGTGGATCCCAAAAAAGATTTGGTAATTAGTATATTGGTTATTTAATCCCAAAGAGTGAACATACTTTCAGATTCTATTTTTATTCATTTTTTTATAAATTTTATGTTTATTATAACTATTAAAACACCAACTAAAAATATATTGGTTTATTTATCAATGATAATTGAAAACTAAGAAATAAATTATTCTAAAGTATATCAATCCTTAGGAAATTTTTATGGATTAAACCTCCTAATGAATCTCATATCACATCACAGTAGATTTCAATGTTTTATTTTTCATGAGTTTTATATCTCTAAGTAAATCCAATGTCAAATAATGATTTATGGATATCTTTATTCACTTCTTGAGTCATCCTATCAATTTTTACAAGTTTATGACGAAGGATGAATATACTTTTCAATCATCATCTCATGTATGGATATTATTTCATTATGATAATGAATATATTACACAAATGACTGATTTAAAGGATAGAATCATGCTTGAGGACTCACCTACAGTGAGGGAATACCCTATTTTTTCACTAAATAATTGACTTTTATTCATTTTTCACAAGTGGTTGAGTTCTCAATTGAACAAATACTTGGATATCTTTCCATATCTAAGACTCCCTAGAGAATAGTCACTACCGAGTTAGTAGAGTATATGAAAATATTATAATGGAATATGTACAAGGGTTTTATATGATCTAGGTCTTCCGCATGGGGTGCACTGGTCCTATTGGTAAAGAAGAAGGATGGGTTAATGGGATTATACATTGATTATGATGGGATTTACAAAATCACAATAAAGAACATGTTTTCCTTACCATGGATACATGGACTGTTCTATCAACTATGTGGGGTGAACATTTCTATGAGTGGTACCTTTAGTTGATATATCACTAATTAAAGTTGAGTAAGGAAGATATTCCCAAGACTAATTTTCAAAATAGGTATGAAAAATATAAGTTCATAGTTTTTCCCTTCATAATCACTCAAGCGTCATATAATTTCTGTTATTTAATGAGTATATTATGTTAGATTACATCTATAAATTTGTGGTTTTATTTATAGATGACATGTTGATATACGTAAAATGTAAGGATGATCATGAGGATCATTTGAATATCATGAAAAAGACATTTCAAAAGATAATCTATATGGAAAATATAGAAAATGGGTTTTGTGATGGTGGAAGTATCATTCTTGGGGAATGGTATCACCAAAAAATGTATAAAATTGGACCCTTATGTGATAAATGAAAATTAGAAGTTCCTAGAAATGATTCAATAAGGAATATTTAAGTTTCCCTTTACTAGGTGGGTATTATTTATGAATTTTGTGAAACTTATCATGATTGTTAAAACTGAAAAGCAAGATAACTTAGAAGAGTGTAATGTCTTTATACACCAATGAATGTAAAGAGTTCTTCAAAGAGTATGAAAAGTGATATATCACTACACTAGTACTGACACTACTAAATTGTGGGGAACTCATTGTGGTATATAACAATTCTTCAAAGAAGGTGTTAGGATATATAGTAATGAAATATTATAATGTGATAGCCTATGCCACAAGGAATATGAATGTCCTTGAGAATTACTACCCCATGAATGATATGGATTTGGATGTTATGATATTTATATTAAAAATTTGGATGTATTATCAATATGGTCAGAATTTTGGGATATATATTAATTAAAAGAGCATAAAATAAATATTCACATAAAAGTAGATTAATATAAACAAGTGAATATGGTTAGAACTGATCCATGATTAATGATGTCCAACAAACTACTATATCGGGAAAGAAAATAATGTAGTAGATTATCTAAATAAAAAGGATCATATGACCTTATCAATTATGATATTTGAGAGTGATACAATATTGTTATAATTGATAAACATAGACATGGTAATCATAAATAAAGGATCACTGATTTTATATTCCTTAAGTATTTCCAAACCATTCCTTATGGAAATGATAAATGTTGGTCAAAGAGATGATGTAAAAATCAGAAGAAAGTGGAGGCTGGTAGAAATGGTAAATACTTAGAGTTCAAAATTGATGATTGATTAGTATTAAGGTTTTGATTAAGACTATTGTTATCATCAAATACCAAGTAATATAAGATGATTTGAATGATTAATATAGATCAACCTTCTCCATTCACCTTAGGATCTCAAATATGTGTCGATAAATCTGAAAGAACTACTAGTAGCCAATATGAAGATGGATGTCATATAATATATATCAATTATCCTCATATATTATAAAGTTAAGGATGAAAGAAAAAATAAAAGAGTATGATTAAACCATTACCCATACCTACAAAGAAACGAGATAAATCAACATGGAATTTATGACTATTTTTATGAAGACATCCAATGTAAATATTTCCATATGGGTTGTTGTGATTTTATTATAATGGTTTCTCCATTAATTTTAAATTGATATGACTTATCACTCGATCAACATTCATAAACATACTTAAGAGAATTGATAAGGATGCATGGGGTGCATTTATCGATTATATCCAATTGATATAAGAGATTTACCTCCATGTTATAGAATATTATCTAAGATGATCTAAACACTAAGTTGAAATTTAGTATGATTATCACCCCCACACTGATGGAGAATTTAAGTGGACTATTTAACCATTGTAAAAAATATTGATATTATTCTCAATGGACTTCAAATGATAATGATACTAACAACATACTACGGTAGATTCCTCTTATGAAATGAGTTTCCCCTCATCAATTAAAATGGATACATCGTGGGAAGATATGTACAAAACCTATATGCTAGTATGAATTTAGAGAAAGAAAGATTTTATGACATGAGATAGTTGATGAAATGGTAGAAAGGGTCATGACCATTCGAGAGCACATCATACTACTTAGAGTTGATAGAAGGGATATGTTGACCACGTCGATGTGACCTAGGGTTTGAGTTGATATATAATGAATTAATACACATATCTCTATTGAAGAGAGTCATGAGATTTGGGAAGAAGAGAAAGCTATGTCCTGTTTACATCATCACCATTGATATTATTGATTGTGTTAGAGTTGTATCCTATCGACTAGAACTTCCACAAACCATGTCTCATGTAGATGAAGTAGTCAATGTATTACTATTGAAGAAGGCCATAAAAATTAATCACATATACCAAATTTAGAGGTTTTAAAATGATATTGTGATATCACTTATGACGAGCATCCAGTGATTTTCAAGGACCATATAGAGAAATTTCTATGGACCGAGAAAAGTCACATAGTCAATGTATTATGGTGAAACAATAAGAACAAGGAGGAAACATGAGAATTCATGGAATATAGGAAAGAGAAGTACCATCACTTATTTTCACTTATGTATGTAAAATTAAATTTCATGGGTGAAACTTCTTAAGGTGGAAGAGTGTAATGACCCAAAATTTTATCAACAGAATTTACCTTCTTATAATTATCTCTTGGATTATAAATAACATACACCATATCAGGAAACCAAGAAAACATTATTCACATAAATTGTGAATGATACATTATTCAGAAAATAAACCATAAATAATTAAAAATAAAATAATGGGATCAAAACATAGAATATAAGATAAGTAATACATGAAAATTTTGATATTATAAATCCACCAGGATGACCACACTCATGAATATTAATGTAGAAATAAAACATCTAGTAAATATAAAAATATTCATTTTAAGATGAAATTATATATAACATTGAGATACGATTGATGTTAACGAATAATGAATGTAATAAAATTTATTTTAAAAAAATTAGATAACCCATATGACTATTATAAATGTGACCATTGTAATAGTAATATGACTGTATTATTAGAAACCTGACTATTGGAATAGAAATATGAGCCATAGAAATAGAAAACTTATCCTTAGAATAGTAACCAAAACTATGAATGTTTTAAATAATCTTTAGGTATTTTATTAAATAAAAAAATTATATATTTAAACAGTAGTAAATGTTAATAATTGTTTTTGAAAATGACACATTATTTGTTTATATTTTTATAAAACATAAATGTTTTCTTTCACACTTTTATAATAAATATAATGTTTTAAAATAAATTTTATAAACATAAAATTGATTTATAATTAAATATTAAGTTTTATTATAAATATAATATAATTTTATGATACCATAGGTAATTTTTAAAAGGCTCATAAAATTGATTATAGTATTAAAATGTGAATTTTTCTAATAAAAAATGATTTTAATTAAAAATTAAGTTCATAATCTTTTGAACATTTTATTCAATATAAGGATTCAATTTTTGAAATTTTCACATCATAAAATTGTTTTGGTGATTTTTTGGGTTTTTTTGAAAATATTTGAATTTTTTATTGAATAGTGAAATATGGAAATTTAAAATATTTAACATATAAGCCAAAAATATGAATTTCTTGGACATAAATGATGTAATAGCCCATTACCTAGCACTAAAATTTACCATTTAATATATATATATAGTCGGGAATAAACACTATTCATACTTGTAAACCAATATAACAAAAGAGTGAATATAATATTTTAAAAATGTCCTCTCCGCCTGTTGTATATACCACCTCATCCCATAATACCTTATAAGAAGTGTATATTTCATAATTTATACGTAAACCCTTCCAAAAAACCTATCATCCATGTACTAGTGCTTCTTCTTTCACCCAAAGTCTAATTCCATGTTCCTTACGGGGTTATTTTAAGGAGATGATATTTAAGATGCAAAATTATCAAACAACCTCTTTTAAACTCTTTTACTTTACATCATTACCTTTTCCTCCCTCATAAAAAATGTAGTAATGGATATAGTATAATATGTATACAATAATTTCATAGTGACAATACATGATCTACCATCAATGCACTGCATTCTTCCTCTTATTCTGTGAATGAAACCATTTTCCATATTATGTTTGTTAATAATCTTTAAAGATAATGAGTTTTTGTTTTCTGAAATTGCCATCAAAGATGGGAATAAAAATATTATTATGATTCAATATAATTTTAATAAGTAAATTATATCTCTTTTCATGGTATAGAACTAATATAAATATATAATATTAAATAAAATGAAACTAGTTTACGATAGTCAGTAGAACCACCTAAATGAACTAACCAAAAAATAATAACGTTTTTACTCAAAGAGCCATCAATCTATTTGAATAAATATGGGTATCTGGGACCATAAAAAATTATTTAATGTCATTTTTACCATTTCATTTTACTTCTATATTTTTAGTCATATTTGAAATTATCATCAATAAATAACTCAAAGTTATCATACTTTGAAGCCATGAAACGAACACTCCCACAACAACAAAATAGTACTTATAAATCATCAAAATAACCATAAATGAACATAATAAAATTATTATAAATAATTTATATAGGTCATATGTTGTTAATTAATTATACAGGGAATCAAATTTTATTATACAAGTCATTAAGGTCAGGTGAAAAATGATTTGGGAATATAAGGAAAGAAATCTCTTTGAACCAGCCGATTTTATTGGTGTTACATTATCTCCATATTTACCTAATTTTATCTATTTATTATTAAAATATAATTCATTAATATTATGTATATATGCACCAAAAATATATAGAATTCTTAATTAAACTTTTATAAATTTTAATATACCTGTTTTAATCCTTCTATTCCAAATTTATTTTAAAAATCTGATTAAAGGGAAATTCTATCATTTCATTGCATCTCTTAAAGTACCACTCAATGAAAATTTTAAAACATAAATGGCTGATAAATTCATTAATTTATCTATTTATAACATTTTTTTTTTCAATTTATCATTTTATTGAAATTATTATTTTCGTAGAATCATTAAATACTCTTTACCCATTACTATAAAACCTCTCTAAAGTGACACATTTCCAAAGATACATAACCATGTTTTATCACATATTCAATTAAATTATAAATAATTCATCATGATATATATTTATTTTGAATCATGGATTTTTAAAAATTCTTTAAACACTTTTTTCATGTTGAATACTTTTATACACCCTTTGGTTATTCTTTATGATATGATTATGAAACCCATTTATTTCAATAGGAAATCATTATATTAATGTATTATGTGTGAACTATTTATATAGACCAGATATGAAAGTAAATAATATGATTGGTGCACCCAAATAGTGGTCTAATTTATATTGTAATTTTTTAGTCTCATGATGTGTTATGTATGGGATTATGGTGTCAACAAAATCAATTCTAGGACTATGTCCCCTATGTAATATTTTCTTAATAGTTGTCCTTGAATCATGATTATGTCATGTTATATATGGAATCCATATAAATAAATTTCCATGATCATATGATTATATCTTTTATATATTATGCCTCTATATGTTTATTCATGATAAATTCATTTTATCTTATAATGTTATGCCTTATAAATCATATGTTATACTTAATTTCCATGTTTATTAAATTACTATGTTTTTTAGCTCAACCATTTTTTCTATATATTCCCCATGTTATCTAAAAGTGTTTTAGGTGCTCAAAAGAATATACAAACTCATTAAGTAATTAAAAATATTTAATTTTTATTTTAGTATCATGTTATCTATTTATGTAGAATGTCTTAAAAATACACAAGCATTTTTGATCATTGGTTTGTAATTAATTAAAATTTATGTTCAAAATCATGTAATAATATGGGTAAAAAGCTTGGGTTTCTATATTGATGATTCCATGACTGAGGTAATTAAGCCCAAGATATTTATGTGTATCCTTCCTTGAGTGAGATGGGATGATATATGATTTTAATGTGAGACCAACCCTGAGAGAGATTGTATGGTTGGGATCATGACATGTAACTCAATGTTTAACCTCCCTTGAGTGAGATGTGATATTCCATGACATGATGCAAGGACACTCTTTGGGTGATATGGTGTTAGTTATAATAGTGTATGTCAGTCTCCACCATGAGTTAGAGGGTGATAGATGAGGATACCATGAGTGATAAGGTGTTGGTCTAGGGTGTGATATTGGGACCTAACTTGAGTGTGATGGTTGTGTTAAAGATATGATATCGGACCCCACCTTGAGTATAAATGTATCGGTCAAGATATGATATTCTCGGTGCTGTCTATGATATTCCTTTCCCTTAATGGGTTATTTATTTTCCAATGAATGACTATTTTATAATTTCTCTTATAATTACTTCATATAATGGAGAATTTATCCTATGTGTTATCAATATCAGCTGAAAAAGGAGAGGTTAGCACTCCTAGTGGTATGGTTAGTACCAAAAAACTAAAAATATTTTCTTTTATGAGCATATTCTTCCATGATTCAAAGTGTGTGTATCATATGGTCATGACTTTCACTACCTTTATATATTTAATTCACAAACAACTTACCATAGAATTAATTTGTGTATTGAGGTGAGCAAGGTTATTTTTTTATGTTGTTGTACTCACCCAATACCCATGTACACGACATTGGTTCAATATTTTTGGTTGGGATTCATCTTTTCTTTCATTAATAGGTAACGCTTGGAGATAGACCTACTATCCAAGTCAAAGTGGTGGTTGAGGAAAATTATTTAGTAATAATGATTAAGTGAGTTATGATAGCGTTCATTATAATTTAACTTCTATTACTTGATCTTCAAACGAATGAGATAAAAACCATATTTCTTGTTTATTTGATTATTCAATTATAAAAGTTTATTTGTTTCAACTAATATATTATATTATAATGAATTGTATATATAATTTATTAATTTGTATTCTATATTGTAGGTTCTCTCGTGGATCCCTATTAATGTGTACATGTTTTTGGACATTTATTATACTGATGGGTTATTCCGAATTTTTGGTATAATAAAAAATGACTCCTAGATATTAATTTGGGTGAATAATCTTTGCATGAATATTTTATTCCATCTAAACTAGTCAATTTCTTTTGGAATTCATGTATTTGAATATATGTTCTTATATCTCTACCACTCTGGTTCTATCTATGCGATCTTGAATGGGGTGCTCTAAAAATCTTGAATATTTTTATCATGAGTAATCTTGTTTCATATTTCATTGGCCATGGTGAAACAATATTCAATTCAAGATGACATTTTTGGATTTTAAATGTTGAATGTTATGATTTTTTATCATCGACCAATTAAAATAGGTTTCCTTTATTTCAGTATCCTCTTGTCACAAAATGACCAACCACTAACCACTTCACTATGTATCTATCATTTAAAAACATAAATTTCAATTCATTCAGCATGCTATTGAGAAACACCCCACAAGGTGTTCTTAAACCCATTAACATAATGTTTATTATTGGATATCAACATATTATATTCAATATCTATTGATAAAACTTTTTATCATTGAGTGACCCTCATTACTAAAATGTAATTAGGGTTATTTTTAGTTTTCATAATATTTGAGAAGATTGTAATCACATATCAAATGTGATGAAAATTGAATGTCAAGAATACTAAAAACTGATTTTGTAATGTTTTTAGTGAAACTTATACATCATGTGATTTTTTATTTTGTTTTAACATTATTATTATAAAACTTTTGAGTATTAAAACTAATGATCAATTATGTATGAAAAAGGTAAATGAAATTCTCCACATGTCATCCTAAATGATTGAAGGAATAATAATAATTATTATTTTATATAACCCAATTTAATGGTCGAGGGGTAACCTTTACATATTCTATATATGGAGAGACATTTAGACTTAATATATGGCTATTTTAGGCCTAACTACCAAACACTCAATAGAAATCCCCACCCATATGATGATTTTTTCCTCCAAAGATACCAACCTATAATGATTCTCAACAAGAAATCCGAATTCATGAATGAATGATCCTAGAAATGAAGAAAAAACAGTACCCTCTTATTCATTAAAATCTGATATCATTTCGGGTGAATTATCCTTGCTCTAACCTCTTCTAGGAATACATTTAGGTATATGATCTAAATAATTTCAACATTAAAAATCAACCATTTAATCATGATGTGATAGCTCTACCAAGACTCTCCCACCTTGGCAATCTCCTCTTAACCCACCCCATTTTTCCTAACTACATCGGGAACTGAACTACTGTCAGCTCCCCCCGAGTCAATTACCATGCTACCAGTGTCGTCCGTTCCCCATATACCCCTCTCCATCACTCCAGTTGGATGCCTGATTTCCGATTTCTATACACTAAGAGGTCCACTTTAAAGGTTTTTGATTCCATTACCCCTCTGTGGATTGCTATTACCCCTACTTATGATGAGGACCAGACAACCTATCACACCCCCTTTCATCAGCCATCATCGACCAGCATCGGTTCCCGACAGAGCCCCCCAAAAATATGAACTTCCAAATATCCTATTATTATATAATTAGAATATTTTAATATATAATATTTTATCCATAAATATGAATCCACCATATCATCAAAAATATACTTTAATAGCGAACATTGGAAAACGTTATATTTTTTCATGGTTATAACACATGTTATCCTTTAGTGTTTTGAGATTTTATTTTAAATACTTTTGAGAAACAATATTTTTTGAAATTATCATCACATTTTATTGATCGTTATACCTCATCAATTAATTTTTCTACCTTAAATTAATAGAATAATTTTCCTTCATGTTCAAACATTCAAATGTTTTATATTTCCATTTTTATAGGCCAAAATTATCACCACTATTTAATTTTGTTTATATAAATTTTTTAATTTATACTTATATGAAATTATATTATTATTTATTGAGGTCAATGATTTTTAACACAATCTCCACACCTCTTTGAGTCTTCATCACCCATTATGACTACTTCGAATTATTCTTGAATGTCATGAATAATATTATCAAACTTAAACATGAAATTATTTATTTAATATCTCGATTCATACTAACATTATTGAGAACATTCAGGTTAATTTTAGTTGTCTTCTTTTTTATTATCTATAACCTCATTTAGGTCCTTCTCATTAGTGAGAAACACTATTAATTCATCAAACACCATTAAAATAATTGATTATTTTACAACATGGGATTAATGAACAGTCTTACATATTTGGGTGTCACATTTTAAATTTTCAGTATCATTATCCCATTTTAATACATTTAATATAGAATCTATCAACATGAATATCAAAATTATTTCTATCTCAGTTACTTCATCATTTGAACAGAAAATTTCATCAACACTAATAAAAAATCATAATTTATTTTTTTATTATCCTATTCTATTCTATTTTAATATTTTTATCTTATTATGTCTCATGATCACATATTTAATTATAATCTAACATTGATATGAAATTTCAAATTTTCATATTGGACAATTTATTACATACATTATTATAGGGAAACATCATCTAGTTTAATTTTCCAATTTTTTTCTTTGAATAACTCTTTGATAACGACACTTAATCATAAAATTAATCATATTACGGTTATAAATAATTGGTCATGGAGGATGGAAATAGTGGGAACCTTTGATTTTCAATTCTCGGATGGTAAAACCTTAAGATTTTGGTTTAAATTTTCATTTCATCCATGGAATGTTTTCATCCTTATAGATAATTCTTATTCAAATATGATTAATCCTTATTGTAGGGTAATGAAAAACTACATAATTTTTATGAAACATTTGTTTCTAGGAATAATGGTCTTTCATTTTTGGAGGAATTAACATTTTTAATATCCAATTTTGGGATGATTCATCAAGATCGTCCAACAATAGAAGTAAAGGGAATGGTGTGTTTTTTATTGTGGAAGATCAGGATTATTTGCATTAAAATATCAACTTATACAAATATTCAATCATGGTTCTTGTTATTTTTAAAAGAGGTGAAAAACCTTGGGTTTATGTTGATCATAAGAACAACAGTTCACATTGTTGGGGTTTTTATGATTAGAATAAAATACCTATAGGGAGAGGCTTTTTCATATCATTACTATTGTACAGGGAAGCACTTTATATTCCTTTCGGTCTATGAATCTATAACTTGGGGATGAAATTCTCAAATTACCTGAATGAGATGTTAATTTTAAGCCTTTTAATCAAAAGTAACCCAATGCTCAAATTTTGTCATGCTACATGGATTGAATTTTGTGCATTTTCATACCTAGATCATCAATGACCATGCATATTTAATTGGATCTCCCATTTAGACTAATTAGTGTACTCTGGAAGGGAAACAAGGGTTTTTTTTCATAGAATTCGGTTGATGTAAATTTGAAAATAAAATGAAAAGAAGGAAATTCTATTTTTACTAATGGAAAAAAGATTTATATTCAAGTCAAATCTCAAAAATTTCATTTTTTTTCTATTATGTATTTATGATCATGTGTCACTCAGTAGATAACTTTAGGGTGCTCCAAAAAAAGTGAAGGTGGTTCGAAATGTCAGGGATTCAAAGGATGATATTGAGAATCTATAGAATTAGATTGTTTATGTTGAGCGGGGGGGGGTCCAAGAGTTAGGTTTGTACCTCATCTTCAATGAATCCTTTAAATAAACCTTTTCCAGACGTAGCTGATGATATGGAAAAGGGGAATGATTCTCAATTATTTATTAACTCTCCCACTAAATTGGGTCATATGGTGATCACTATGGGTAAATAGACTATTGGGATGATCATGATTAGATTGTTGACATCTTCAATGGTATTTATGAGTTGGTTTATTTTTATAGTATGAAAAATATGACAATTATATAATTCGAGAAATATCCAATGATATTAGTGAACTAGTTCTTTCACTACAAGAGGAGAGGTACCCTCTGGATCAGTTAGGGTTTTTGAGAATGTTTCAACATAGGATCCTATAATTTTAGAAGTTTATTCTTCTCCTGAAGATCCCTTTAACTTAGTAAACCATACTACACAAGAAGATCCTATCAATATAGCATGTCATACTTCTCTTGAAGATCCAATCAATCTCAAAGAACATCCTAATCTTGAAGATTATGTCAACAAAGTAGTTCATCCTCCATTGGAGGTCCCTCTGAATATTATCAGTTCTAAAGAACACCTTTCACCTATTAGTACCTTGATTCATACTGTGATATCTTTTCTATTCATCACATAAATTCTCAATCATAATATATTGGTAGAAATTCATTTCCACTTTTAGATTAGTTTTAGTGAGAATTTCATATCTGGAAATGGTCTACCCAGTGTCTCTATAAATACTGTAATTTTGAAAACCTGTCATACTTTTAAAATAAAGGCTGGTAGACATCCAAAGATATGATTTTTTTGCAATGGTGGAAAAATAATAGGGTTACACCACTATTTAGATAATAAAAATGAAGAATCTATTTTAGAGTTTCCATGGATGGGACAACCATGAAACTTCTATATTTTTTAGTCTTTTTATCTAGAAACACAGTTCTATTGTTTTACTCCTGTCAAATCCTAAAATAATATTATACTATTGTATTTCTAATATAAAGAGTTTGAGATTCCATCTGATTAACACAAGTAGGATCTTGGTAGAAGTGAAGAGACTTTGGATTTTGATTCATTTTTTTTGACTAATTCATATATGGTCTTATACAATGATTGACAGATTACATGTTCGTTCAATCACCTAGACATTGTATATTCATTCTCCATAATATTTGATCATAATTGGTTTTAGGATCATAGGAATATATGGATGGACATTGGATCTCTTAAATTTTTTATCATTGGCCCTAGTATCATTATTGGTTATTTCAACTCAATTTTGAGCTTTAGTGAGAAGATGGGTGTTGTGACTGACTCTATTTCTTCAATAGAATTAAGATAATGAATTGACCATAATGGGATGATTTAAGTTAATATTATTGGTGAAAAATATAATTTCTATAAGAGACAAGGAAATATATTTATTGCAAGAAAACAGTACACAACTTTTGTTGATTATTATACTTCTGATACTAGGGATTCTATATCATGCACAACTCTTTAAAGACTCTACTTTGACCATCATCCAATACCTTTTGATCTTATAGGTAAAGAATCCAAACCTCAATTTGCCTTTAATTTAAAAAAATATTGGTTTTTTTGACAATATTGTAGATAAATTGTTTTAAATGTTTTCATCTCTATATATTTTAGGAATGATTCCTATTCATGTGTTCTTAATCTCAAATTTCTCTAGAAAAATCATAAATTTCAGAGAAGAGTTCCCTTTATTTATCTTGATAATGAAATATTCACTATTTAGGATTATCTTATGTATGTTAAAGAGCACAATTCATGTAATGAAGTATCTAAGGGTGTTTTAGAAGAAGCTTATATAGCCACCAAGCTTATTAATCTTATTTTCCAAAAGAATGTTTTTCAAATAGATTCTTTTAAGTACAATTGGATGAAGGATGGTGAAAAAACTCCAAATAATTTATTTCTATTTAAAAATTTGGATGGTCTCCTAGCCACAATAATTGATTAAATATGGAGATCAAATCATTGATAACAAGTTGCATCTCTGAAATCATGTTGTCTCTTATTTCAATCATCTCTTAAATGGATCACATATCATTAATTATCTTGTTTAGGGAATTATTTAGAGTCTTGTGAATTAGGTGGAAAAATCATGTCTCATTTCTATCCCCAAGAAGTATTATATTAAAGAGTCCATATTCAGCCTCAAAACTAAATGATACCCTAGATCGAATGGCTTTGGTAAATTTTTCTCCGAAAACTTTTTAGATGTTATTCAAGTTGATGTTTGTTGGTTGGTTATTAATTTTTTTAAAGGTGGCCTCCTTCTTGATGGGTTGAATTCCCAATTTACTTACCTTGTACAAAATTTGGATAATGCTAATGCTATTCATCATTTTATGATGAACTCCCTCGTGACCACAATTTATAATATTATTAGAAGAAATCATGATAACAGACTTACTTCCATTGAAAGAATAATTTCCTATGCATAACAAATTGGTTTTATCAAGGGAAGATCCATTCATGATTGTCTCATCACTATCTCAGAATATGTTAACCTCCTTCATAATTCAACCAGAGGGGGAAATATTACTCTTAAGCTTGATGTTAGGAACTCTTTTCAAATGACAGATTGGAGATTCGTTTAAAAGGTTCTTACAATGTGTGGTTTTTACAGTATTTCAATTAACATGATCAAGATAAAATTGCAATATGCCCACATAATTTTTATTTTTAATTGATTTCTTAAAATATATTTTTATTTCTCCATAGGGTTCATTAAAGGGAAAAAATTATCTAATTTTATTTTTTCACGTTGTAAAGATTATCATAGCAGGTCAATCTATATCATGGATGGTAATGGGAAAATGAAATCTTTCTGTGCTGGTAAAATAATTGTTTCCCCTAAAAATATTTTTTATGCTAATGATGTTATCCTCTTAACTCAACGAGATCAAAGAAACATCACAATCATTAAGTGGGTTCTTTTTCACTATGATAAAGTCACTAGTTAGGAGATTATATGGGTATAGTATTTTTTATAATTTGGAAGGAATATTTATATTTTTAGGAAATTTGAAATTAACTGAGATTTGGGTATCAATGAGGGAGTTAATAACTTCATTTAGCTGGGGGTTCATATGTTTTGGGGAAGATCAATATCCAGCTATTTTTATAGAACTATTATTTAAATCAAATGACAAATTTCTTCTTGTATGGGTAAATCTTTGTCCAGGGGTCTTCATGTATTCATGGTGAATTATATAACCATTTATATTTTTTTTAATTTTTCATGGTTTATAAATGGTATTTTAATCTTATCTATATTATAAAATTTTCAATTATGAAATTCACATGGAGTTATACCATTCTGGAGAATGAAGTAATGTACTGTTTCTTAGAACATTTGTTGTAAGCCATATAATTTAGTGGGTCTGGTTATTAATAATATATGATACATTAATGATTCCTTATAAGAAAATCTTATGAGGATACATATCAATAGTAATTCAGAGTTTACTTGTTTTCTTCATGCTATATTCATGAATTGTATCAAGAATGGTAATTTTAATCACATTAACTCCTCAGCGTGTCCTACCTTTATGTCAATTTTTTTATACAATTGATTCTCAATCTAGGTGGTCGATTTACAAATATTCATCTATTTAATTTTAGAATTTCAATAACACCAGTTCTCTTTTAATTGATTCTATTGTGAATGAGGATTTAAATTTAGACATGGACATCCAAATCAATTACCATCATGAAACCACATATAATCCTCCAAATCAAATCATCACCACTATTTATTGTTTTTTTATCAAGAGATAATTTTTGGGCATGGGATCCTATTGTTAATGGTGTTCTCATATACAAAATTTCTTATAGGAACTCCTCCAGTATCAATTTGGATGTTCAATGGATTGTAAAAAAGAGAAGAAACTTAATGAGGAAATCTATATCCATCTTGATTTGGATATTTAACTACAGAATGTTTATAAATGACGATTACCTACAATTATTTGGAATTTATTATGCTATTATTTTATTTTTTTCATCAACATAGAGAAGATATTGATGATTTGTTTTTGAGTTGTGCTATTATTTCCTAGATGTGGAAAAATTGTATAATATTTATGTAAACCACCCTCACGATATGTCGGTCCATGAATTCTTCAAGGGATAACATGATATAATTATCTATCATCACGTTATTAACCCTTTACTAGTTTTTGAAGAGGATACCATTCACTTCATTTGGCATGCCAAAAACAAATCGATTTATGATAATTTTTCATTTATGGTTGGTGCTGCTTTTTCATTATTAATTTGTACTACGAGGGAATTGATTACCTTTAGAAAGGATTATTTTTATAATTAAATTCATTAATTATTAGTCCTCAATTTGGTTTTTAACAAATTTAATTTTTTTCCATCCAATTATCTGATTGAAATCTTTTTCCAGGTCCCATTTTCTGGGTGGATCAAAATTAATTCTGATGGATCTTTAAGATGTAATCCAAGTCCCTCTGGTTATGGAAAATTTTTAGGGATGAACATCAAGTCGTTATTGGTTATATCCATGGTATTTATGGTATTGTTTCTTCTCTTGAAGAAGAATTTTTTAGTTTCATCAATGTAGTGGAGAAAGCCAAACAACATAGTGGGAGTAATATTTGACTTAAGTGTGATTCTATCAATATTATTCTTGACATCTAGACATGTTCTTCTCATGTATCATATAATCTCACTAATCAGTGGATAAAATTCATATATTTTCTTTCATCTATGAATCATATTATCATTTACATCTATAGGGATCCAATTTGGTGGTGGATGGTGTTGAAAATAAAGTCATCAATGACAATGATTGTTTATGATCTGACTAGGTTTTTGGTGAACTTTTTTCCTATAATTTATAGGGATCAATGTAAGTATCATATTTTTATACTTCTATAATATTTACTTTATTTTTTAATAAAATATTATTTCTATTCTACGATAAATCCTATATTACCATTAAAAAAACATGATCAAAAAATTTCTAGTATCTTCAACATCGTTATAATTTCACAGTATCTTACATTAGTGATTTACTTTTCTATTAATGACAATTATTTAGATTAATGGAATTGAATTTTCAATATTCATCTCAATAACTCCAAATCATATTTGAATTCAATTTAACTTTTCTCTGGAATTTGGACTAAAAAGTATGTTTCTAATTTAGTATTAAAATTATTATTTATCATGTATCATTTAATTATTTAACAGTTAATAAAAAATATTTATAAATCGTCTATGGAAAGTGTGTGATAGTCATATTCTTTAACTACTGATACATTTTCATAAGAATTATTTAGAATTATTTGATGATAATTTTTCCAAACCGTTCATTCAAGAATATTATTACCAAAACCTCAATTACATATCAACAGTTCATGAATAATGTTTAGATGTCATAAATATATTTATTATCATGTATTCAAATATATTCCTACTTAAAACACTAAATCAATAATTTATCATCTCCCACAACAAATTTTCTTTCATGTAGGTTAAATAATATACCTCATATTTCATTAATCACAGTAAAACAATAGGATTTAGTTAATTCCTTCTATGAAGGTGCTGAATTTATTTTATTATGGGAATGACTACCACTATGAATGTTTTTAAAATAAAATAACATTGGTTTATAATTATCCACAATAATAATATACCCATTTATTGATACAACATCCGTATACTATATAATAATTTTTTTTCATAAAATAACTTATCAGTTGAAATTTAATTTTTTAACATATAGGATCAAAAATATTTTATTATTCAAAAAAATTATGTGATAAATTTTGAAAAACATTCATAGCCAACTCAAAATCATCAATTGATAATTACAATCACTTTAAATATTTAAATATCTTATTTTATTTGAAGGGAGATTTTTGAAAAAATACCAATTGATGTGATACTTAAATTCTAATAGTCATTAGTATCCACATCAATACATTGATGGGCATGGGGGTTGAATAAGTTCATCAATTCCTTTAACATTCCTACAATTAACAAATGTTTTCTCCTATGAAAGTGAATGACTAGTGATATCTTATAAATTTATTTCTTGATCATTACTAAAAAATAGTGATTCAAATCACCAAAATTAGAAATCAATACCTAAAACATAAAAATCATAGTGCGTGTATTGAATTTTAGAAAATTCAAAAAAAAAATTAATAGATACATCATTAGGATGGTCCAGAAAAACATTAGATTACATGATTAACTAGAATCACCTTCATGGATACCGATAAGTAGGTATTATGAATAAAATCATGTCATATAAAATTCCCTCCCTATAAATATATCATTATCTTGGGTAATAAAAAATTTATCTTCTAATATTATGGAATGAGGAGACATCAAGAACCAAAAAGTGAAACTAATTTTCTATAAAGAAGTATCAGCACCTCTATAAATTTTCACACATTGATCTTATTGTCAGAAAATAAATGAAACCACAATAATATCTCTTGTTCAAATAATTGTATTGATAAATGAAATAATCTATTAACACTAATCAATACTAAAATATCATAAATTAATTAAACTTACCATAAAATTCGTCATCATTATATAGAGAATATTTCTTTATAACATCAATGTATTCCTACCTCAAAACATTGATATATCTGATCCACTTCCATTATTAGATTTCTTATTATTCCTCTTCATCTTTTAAAAACTATAAATTCTTTTACCCCTTTTCAATTATCTACCACTATCAAATCTTATTGTATCATACATGATCTACCATATCAAATTGATGATTTTTTGAATTTCTAATTCAAATACAATGATAACGACCATTATTAACATTTATAAATTAAGTTAAATACATTACATCAATACAAAACTGTTATTTAATTATTATATTCTTTATTTACTTGATATGTTAATTTAGAATGGTCCATGGGTCATCCATTGAGTAAAATCATAAAAATATCAAAATTGATTTTTTTTCTAATCACAATGTGATGATGTTTTTCATAGTGTATCTAATGTGTTTTACGAAAAGAAATAGAAAAATATCAATTTTCATTATAACATGGATTATTAATTTTATGCAAAGGTATATTACTCCTTATATTGAAAAGAGGATCCAAATATTTGAAATCCAAATCTATTATGGTATGATTTGACACTCCATAGAGAATCCAATATCCACACAATACAATATTTTTTTTTCAAACCTAAAGGATTTTTAGGAATAATCAATACATTATAATTAAAAGATGATATGTATTTTATAATGTACCACCTAAAAAACTACTACATTTTAAAATCCAACATGATATATCTATAGGAACCTCATCATGTTTTGTTCAAACATTACCTGACAATAAATAATAAAAATATCAATTACAATGTTAAAACATCCTTTGAAACCCAATGAACACTTCAAAAAAAATTATCATAGATATAATTTGAATCCTATAACTTGTGGTGATATTGGTTTTTATATGATAAATTTATTTTTTTTTATATTCTCCAGGTAACTAACATGTAGATATTTATACAACATCAAACATCCCCCTTCATCTTAAATCCTCTTCCAATCACTTGTAATCATCTATAAGACCTTCACCCAAATGAATAACTATGATTCACATGAGTATTAATAGGATATCATATGAATAATTTCATGTTAATTCTAATTTTAGAAGACTTCTAAATAAATTAATTTTCCAATATATATATCAAATAAGTTATAATGTTTCATAAAACCCCATTATTTGTTATATACAAATAATATTTGAGGATCACTTCAATGTTATGTATGATTCCTCAAAGGTAATTGAAAATAGTGTTAAATTTCATTAAGAGATTTAAGTTCTATATAGATATTCAGTATAAAAGTACCATCCAAACACTTTATGTTAAGATCAAAACAAACCCTATGTTCATTAGTGGAGATGGACATATTTATATTCTTCTGATTGAGATCTAATACAATAAAAATATATAATTAATGATTTTTATTATTCCTTATAAACAACACTATGGAAATAAAAATATTACTCTAATACATCTGGATGAAATACAAAAAGAAAAGAATTCATTTGACCAAAAGTGCTAGAAGATATGATAAAGACAGTCTATGAAATTCAATAACATGTCATAATTTATAGAGTCAACAGTAGGTATATTCTATAAATAATTGATGGTCACAAGATTTTATGGTTGTGGTAAAATATATTACCAATAATTTATCAATGGAATAGTCCTATAAGGTGTGGGATGAGTTTAATGTTATGTCCTATTCACATTGATACTTATGAGATTATTAGTCATATAGGGGTGGTGGACTATAAACTGTACTGTCTACCAAAACAATCCTAAATATATAATATATTCCATTTATTACTCTTATATATGGAAATAATATATCCCAATAATGTATTAAATCATTTCTTCATGTGGTTGTAGAATGACATCTCTTATGTGGAGTTTGCGATAGTGATTTAAGATTATAAAAAATGTATATGAACCAAATACTCTCATACTATCACAGTGACATTACAAAATCATAATTATGAAAGGGAAAAATGGGATCCTGAGGATGTAATGAAATAAAATTACCCACATATGTATTTGTCTAACTATTTTAATTAAAATTTCATGAATGAGATTTCAAAAGTGGGATTGAATGTAAAATTCCATGTATTTACATGAATGATTTGTTCGAATGAAATATATAATTCATAGTTCTAAAATTATATTCGTGTCATAACATTGTAAACATCATTTTGTACTAGGGAATAAAATTTGAATGGATTATGTATTTTAGGATAAATTTATTTTAATATTTTTACAACTAGTAATAAATATTTTCTTGAATATGGTATATTTTTATTCATGACACAGGTCATGGAAAAAATATTTTTTGTATAAAATTATTTATGATTCTACATGGAAATTAATAGTATCTTCTAAATAAAGTTAAAATTTTAAATTCCAACATCGTGGTTGTGTTGGGGTTAGTGTAATTTTTCTTTGAGATAGATATATATCATGTTTGGGAATCAAGACAAAGATTGATAATTATAGGGTTCTAATTTAAATTTAAATTTTTTATCCCCATTGAGATAACATGTTACAATAAATATTTTGTTATTTCATTTCCAAACGGTTATCCATCACCACATAACCAAAACCAAACATAATGTAAGACTATTATTTTGGAATCATAGAAGTTTTTTTTATAGTTTCGTATTATAAAGTCACAAATAACAGTTGAAATATTGTTGCTCTTGTGATGTAACGTCAACATAGAACATTTAATAATTCACAATGGGCTCATTATTCAAATTTATATATTTTTCCCCAAATGATTAAATTAACATAAATAATGAATGATGAATAAAATTCTCTAATAAAAATAATGAAAATGTTATGAAATAATATATTGTCCTACTTTTTTGGGATAATTATATCTCTTTTGAATAGATTAATTGAATTTCATCATTCAATTATTTTTGATCGTGTGTTTCTAATAACATGATAATTATTTTTTATTTGATATTACAATGATGTATTCACTTAAATATTTTTATAAAATATGAATTTTCATTATATAGTTTTAATATTGGGAGACCTTTTTTTATAATTATTAGAAATGAGTAATTTCAGGTAATTAATTGTACTAATAAAATTGTTGTAATTATGAATAATTGTTCATAATTGAAAATTAAACATGAACATAGAGGCATTTATTATGTTGAATTACTATGATAATTTCTTTATCGACAATCATATTAATCATCTTATTATTTTCCATGTTGTTTAGTGAACACATACACAAACATGTTTTAATAGATAAAACATCCAATTAACTTCCATTATTTTATTCTTTATCATTTTCATTATTTAAAATATATTTTAATTATAATACAATGATATAATGATGGGTGGTTAGTGGTATAGGTTTGTATAGGGTAGTAGGAAAACAATGAGGAAATTGATGAGGTTTGAATACACCATTAAATGATATAATGTGGCAATAATTCTCAATGATATAACAATGCTGAATGGAATAATAAGATATTTTATGGTGTGAAATTGATACCTCTACGATCATTGAGTTTGAGTGTAATCAAATACCTAATCATAGGTGTAATAAGCAATGATGAATTCTATATGAAATGTAAACAAACAAGATGTATGGATTTGGAAATCATGACTATAACACATATATTCCTACAGGTCAGAAAATTTATTTCATTTTCCCTATAACTCTAGGATAAACATATTTTTATAAATATCACATGGGTTGTGACCATGTATCACATGTTGTATAATAATAAACTATATTGTTAGATATGTAACCTAGTGCACCTTACATAAATAATTTGTGATTTATTTTGTTTATATAATATTCAAATGAACACTGTTATTGGTGTGGTGGGGAAGCTATCCTTTCAAAATGACTCTTGTATTATTTTAAATAACCTAAAAATCTATGACATCACTTACTGTGTGAAACATGGTAGTACGTTTGTTATTTAAATGATGTTTCTCTATGAACCATCATTGAGTTATAACTGTTATATATTATTTAATAATCATAAATATATCTTTCCAAAAGAATCATGAAACCCAATATACAACTATGTTAGATCCATAGGTAGTGTTTTGTTTAATTGTGTAAGAGATCTAGTATCGATGAAATATCCAGTTTAATGATGGGGATTTAGGTATGGGACATTATTGGGAGATAGATCCCCACTAGAGGAGTATAATGTTGATCCAACACATGTATGTCATAAAGAAGACCCTACAATATTGTAAATGGTATACCTTATAGATTATAATTAGACCAAAAACATATTGATTGCATATTATGAGTTCTTGAGGAAATGTAATCTTTGATATGAATTGTGTAAGATAATCATGAAATGGGGGATTCGTTAGTTCCAGATTATAATATTTTTAGTTTGATCCATATTTTTGATTAATAGAAGGTGGTACATTAGTCATTTCTTCCACATGGTGCAATATGCTGCTTGTTGATTTTGATTAGTTAGACTCATAATGAGTCCACTAAATAATTTCTTGTGTTTGGATATTTATTCACTGAGAATTACTATATAGATAATTTAATGATGGTTTCAGTCCATGTGACCTTGGACATATTGTAGGGTATCATGTTTGTTTTATATAATGCCATGGGGTTCATAGACATCACAAGTTACTCTCAATAATTAATTATGTATAGATATATTTATGATTAATTGGTCGTTCATGGAATTTAGCCAGAGATTCAAGATGAGACTATACAACTACACATTTCTACCAAAAATAGAGTTCATGAACACACTTTTTTAATAATGAGTTTATTAGATTAGTCTAAAATAGGTGATATATTGGGTATAAAAATTCATGGAGTAGTGATAAAGGTGGATGATAACCAATGATAGCTTATAGGGTATCATCATTGAAGGTATATACATTCTTGATATGGTTCAGAAATTCATGTTATAGAGGGATCCCAAATTGGTTACCCACAACAATGAGATAAAACCAATTTCTTGTATAGAGGAAGTGGAAACCTGGATAATGTTTTTCCCACCTGTTTTGAATCATAGGATAAATTGGGAGGCACTATAGATATACCTCCCTAACAAAGTTAGCATGGAAATTATAAGCCTACCCTAGTTAGATAGGATATCCCTCATAGAAGTGGTTATGTAAGAGGTATTGGTGGTACAACAAAAACTAAGGGTGGATAAATTTATGACAATTTCCAATTATCACCACTTCCAGGTGTTCCACATTATGCTAAAGGTGTACGAGATCAGGAAAGTGTTCAAATAGAAACAAATGAGGTATTTGAGTATGACAAATCTAATATTGTTTTAGGTTTGATTTATGCCAAATATACACTGGAACTCCTACTCATAGTCACATGGAATATACATTATTTTCATAATGAATCATTCTTTTGAGGGATATAGATATTATTATAGGTTATATCTCAACCCCTTAAACATTATACTCTAACTGGGGTCAATCATAATCACCTTATCTCTTATTTTCCATGTTATATTATTCATGGTAGAAATTAATTTTCTTTATATATCTCTATGGATGAGAAAAGATATTTTTATGTTACATTAGAAATATTACAGTTATCCAAACTATAGGATACGATTGATGGCTAACAATACATGCTGATCTATCATTAAATATATGGGTTGATATCTAACTCCACATGTGATTGGGATAGCAACACGAGATGAGTATGGTGATCCATTATGAGAATACATCCAATTACCCATCTTTTGGTGATAATTCCATTTTATTCTAATGAAGTGTTTGGTCAGTAGTTTCTTATTATAGTGGAGGTGTAATTTAAAATCTTCTTAAATAATGATATATCTTTACATAATCAATGGGAGTTCAATTTTTGTAGACAAAATAATAGTGATACTATAATTATTTCTTCAATAGTATATTAAATGTCCTTCCCTGAGCTCAGGGTACCTACATAGTTGTTGTAGGATATTTTAGAGAATGTATTTATCAGACCTTCACCAAGGGTTTCTCTATGTTTTTACAATTGTAAATTGAATAATAGATTAGGTAACTATGTCAATTATTACTGCTTGAATTTTATGATAGTTAATAACAAAATCCCCTTAGGATAATTGATGATCTCTTTGACCATTCGAATATAGAAAAGATTATTCATGAACACTAATAATTGGACTTGGTATTGTAGTTTTTAGGATAATTAAAAGGATATACAAAATATGATATTCAACTATTTCTAAGGTCAGTAATAGTTCTTAGTGATCTCATTTGGAAAGAGAAACACCGATATATTGTTTATGGGACTCATGGAAAATACATATGGTATTAAATAGACCTTTTAGTTGTGGTTTTATTGATGACATTGACTTTTATTCTAATATATAGGTGGAACATGCCACATATCTGGGGACTATCCTAGTCTAACATCCTATAAATTATCTGTATAACTCAATATAAAAGTGAACATTCTAGATCAGGGAGGTTAATTTCTTAAGGAATATTATTTGAAATGGTGTTATTGACTACGATATTATAATGGTTGAGGTAGTGATGTATTGGGATTCCGCACAAGATAGTGTTCATAGAGCGTAGCTTTTTTATTTTATAATGAAATCTATAACGATTCATGGTGGTATTATCCAAGATAAAATCCTCTATGACTTCTATTACCTGAAATGAGAAACATTTTAGCTAATGTGAAAATTTCTAAGAGACCTTTAAAGAGATAATGTATAGATTTAGTAATGGTTCTTTTGTATAATTTCGTTAGGAGGGAGGTGATTATATTGTGTATACCATGTTTCCAGTCCTAGAATGGTCTGTGAATTAATTCATAGGTGAGATGGGATTGTGGGTGGGTATAGGAAGAAGATTCCACATAAAAATAATTATGATAACAAGTACTTAAATAATGTATTAGAGAAATCTTCCTTGAATATGTGGAGAAAATATATTAATGGTGAGAACTTTGTGGACATCCAATATTATAATATCATCAGGTATATCTTCTCTAAGAGAATTCTCAACTAGATGTAGAGAATTTTGTTTGATTTATTTTTTATTATGATTTTGAGATAGTCTATAAAATATTGATGGGTAACGATTTAGATGATTCTCTTAGTAACAAATCTCCTTCTCATTTTATAGAAGATGTTTTTTAGATGAAATCCATATTGGAATTATTTTTGTATCATAAGAATTCATTTATTACTTTTAGTCAATGGTGTTTGGAAATAATATTTTTTTACACACTAAATGAGGCCCAACTAGGAGACATTGATTATGAGGTCTTCTATGACCTATGATCTTTAGGATATTCACATTAGATATTATCTAATGGTGTTGATAACTAAATATTCTTCTATGGGATGCAATTAGATCATGCTTAGTATCATGTGGATGTGTTAATTGAAGTTCATACAATTCACATATTAGTATATCTAGGAATAGAAAAATGAAATAGGAACTTGATATCCTTTTTTATATAAATTTATGAAGTAGACTATATCTGAGTTTATATAATAGTTCCATACATTTTAATATGTGAATTTTAAGCATAATAACCTCAGATATTTTATCCAACCTCTTGAGGTTCTCTGGTTGAGCTGGGATACAATTATTTAATGTCTTTATTGAAATTCCATATTCCTTAGAAGTTTTTTATGATGGGTGCATGATTCCTATTTGCCTGAACAAATGAACTCATTTCCCTCCCATTTTAGAGACTATTTAACTATATATATTTGGATATCGATAACAGGATGAGATTTTTAATGTTGTTTGGAAGGGAAAAATCAAAATGGGGTGAAATGAGTTTCTAATTAAATAATCATTTAAAATTACTTAAAATTTTAATCCCCCAATTTGATATATATTTTTAGTTATCTAAAATTTTATAATTATATAATTTGTTCTTTCAAAAAGTTTCATTATAGATTGATCAAAACATAGTTTAAATAATTTTTAAAACACCTTAAATTTTGATAATAATATACTAGAAACAAACACCTATTATGAAAAGGGTAAAAAAATTGAAAATTACATCCATGTAATTAGTTTTAAAAAAAACTGAAGATTTTTTTTTTCAATAGTGTCTAGGAAACTAAAAACAGATTGTAGAAATTCAGTTATTTAGAATAAACCTGATCCCCTCCATTAGGATATCACCAAATTCCATGTAGTTTACTATTAAATAAATTGATAAATAAACTAGATAATTTTTACAATCAAATGAAATATTAAGTCTTGGTAGAAATACTCTTCCATTGTTCTACATGGTAGAAAAAAATCCCATGTCACTCATGATATCTTCCATATCTATTCATGGGATTATAGAACAAAATATTTTAATGTGAGTTTCAAGAACTATATATTTTAGTTTTGGATAATTTTTTATAGATATAAAGATAATAATAAAACAAATTTAAAAATAATTACTAAAAAAATGAGAAAACAATGACGAATATGAAAATTAGGTTCCCCTCAATCTACATATATTCAGCTGTTTATATTGATTTGAATTTCTCTTTGGGAATCTTCAACCATATTTTCATAGGTAGTATAGAAAGAGAGAATCATAATATTTCTATAACAAGTACTACATGTAGCATATTTCATATGTATGTTCCAATATTATTCTCTATAAGAGCAAGTGAAACAAACTATCTCCCAAAATATCATCATTTTTTTAAAAAATGACCCAATTCAAAAGTTTCCATTAGTGAATATTATATGTGGAACTATTTGTGATTTATCTTTAATTAATGCGTTAAAATATTTCCATTTGAAATTTTAAAATCCTTCACTATTTATGTTATAAAATGTAGTTTTCCACATTAAACATGGTTAATTGAGATCACATACGATTGGCATGGTCAGTTGGCATGGGAATTTTTCATTTTCATTTGATTTATTTTTTCGTTAGATCCTTGACATCATTCAATATCGTTGTTTATTCTCATACTCACAAGAAGTTAACATATAATAGCTTCTTTATCTTACCCAAAAACGTCTTTTATACACATTTTAGGTACATATCTTCATCTAGTAGGTAGTTTTTTTTGCAGTTACTACAAATACAAATACCTACAATTATTTCAATACTAAAAAGAAATTCACCATACCTGCCACTAGGTAGGATTATTGTCCATGAAATAAATTGATTCCTAATTCATAGAAGGTTCATATTCAATATATATTTGGATCATTTTTAATACATGTTAGGTTTATTTTTAATTCATGGTTAGTTAATGTTTCAAAAATAAATTTATCATCTAATACATGGTGGGATCTTTGTTCATTTAGTCGATTGGATTATAATATGAAGTAGATTTTGCAAGGCTACATGACATTCATGGTAAGTTAAATTTAATCCCCTTGTATGTACATTACTCATATAGTATGTTGTAATGGAACATTTTATAAAACAATTTACTAAATAAAAAAAAGAAATTTGTTCATAAAATATAAACAGTATTTGGGATCATTAAAATAAAGAGTTGATGGTCTAAGCTGACAATCTCACGGTTTTGATGATTACTAATTATGAAATTTTAAAAGAAATGAAATCAAAACATTATAAGTATATTTTTAAATAACTATAATCCAATATATTAGAGTTTTATAAAATTTAAATTAATTGAATTTCATTTTTACACTTACTCCAGCTTATGTGATTATAAAAAACTGAACAGATAGTATGAAAAATAAATAGATAACAAATAACACATAGATACCAATGAGAATTGAATGAATAATTCAATTAATATTCCAAAAATGTATTAGAAAAAAATATTACAAAAACCCTATCATTAATTCTACTGAGAATATTAATTTAGAAGATCAGATAATTATGAATAAAGGATATGATCCTTTCCTTTGGATTTAAAATCTAGTACATAAGAAGTATTATGAGGTACATATTTGGAAGTTGGATCACAAATGTCATTAAAATAGGAAAAATGTATCATATGATCATGTTTATATTTTAGAGACATGTCAAATAGGTTAAAATAATAAGAGGTAGATGTTTGAGCTATATACATATGAATAGATGGAGAAGATAACAGAATAGTACAGGCAGTGTAAATGTTGGGTTTCATTATCCTGGTAAAATCACTCACTTCCTGAGATCCATGTTCCAAAGACTATAGAATTTAATCCTTTTTCCAAAAAGTCTTACAACATTGGAGTCAACCACTTGAGTTTAACTTCTTGAGTCTAAAAATTATAGGTTAAAGGTGGAATATTAAGTTATAATGCAAGAGTTTTGATCATACACTTTAAATCTATGTGGGTGATGATTCGTCTTTGATATAATAGAATATATTTTTTGATTGATTCTAAATATCACATATATTTACCGAAATCATTCATGAATGGTTCCAAATATCTATCATATTGATTTCGAAACCCAGAAAATATAGTCTATCTATTATGCTTGAACTCATCATACAAAACCTTCAAATCATGACTTATGAGTTTTGTAATTTTCACAACATCAAAAAAGGTTGGACATGAGGATCAGGATGAGGCATAGGAGCAAAAGTAGGAGAAGACAGAAAAAACATTTATGAATAAAAAATATAATTTTTTTAAAAATATTTTATACATCGATTTGTGAGGTACCCATATATTCATTTAAATAATTAACTTTATTTATAACTAAATTCATCACAATATCGAATTTGGCATGAAGGTAAAAATTCACCATCATCACTATCCTTTTAAGATATTCTTCTCAATTCGGCTATAAATAATTTAAAAAACCAAGAAAAATTTACTAGAAATAGCCCATCATATTTGATTTCAACTAATTAATAATACCCTTTATCATATATGTTGTAGAAATAATTATAGTAGACGGACTATAAATTGGATTCCTACCATCCATGTCAGGAAAATCTACCCTAGATCATGCTCTTTCAAAATGATCATCAACTATAACATCCACATCAATTTTTTTCACATGAAAAGAAGATTCAAAATATTCAACATATTCACCATGATAACTACCTTTCTTAACTTCCTCATCATCCCTGGTAGATGTAGGACTAAATATGATTTTCATATTTTAGTTAATTTGTGGTTCAAAGGAGATAACTCAAATATTTCTTGAGAATCTATTATATAAATTTGATATCCCTTAATAACTATTTGAGTAGAATAGATGAATGTTCCACCATGACTAGGAGGACTACCCCCATTAGAATCATAATCATAAGAGACTAAATTTGTGAGGCCCAAAACAAATGTTCGATGGACTTCTCCCCTTTTATGTGTGCTTCGACTAATTATGATCGAGGTGTACAACATATCATCTGTGATCCATATAGACTAATTTTATGTTTTCAATGTCTGCAGACTCATCCCATTTCAGCAAATACTGATTTAATAATTACCCTGTTCCAATCAGGTTCTTATATTAGAGATCATCCTTATGAGTTAGTATAAGTAAAGGGGAGTTATTTGGTATATATGACAAGACATGAGTGACTGGACTATCATCCTCAAGAGCTACCCTATATAACCTATTATTATGAACCATATCATTATCTTATTCTTACTCATCTTCATATTTCTCACCAATTTCTATTTCATCATTAGAATACGAAAAAATTATAAATGGCTAGATAACAATATCCACAAAATCTATTGGTCTAATTTAATGCCTCGTAAGATAAAACACCTTATAAAAATTATCTGGGCCTTCCACCTAGTACCTTTTCCATAGGGTTTAGTTAACATTCATTTTCATGTAAATATTTTGAGTGAGGAAAAGACCATATTTAGATGTTATTTCTTTCTCCCCCTGACGAACTAAGTCATTAGAGTCAAATAAAAATGATATATGATTTAAGATAAAAGAACTAAACATCAATGTATTCCTATAAAGTCATCTACATGGCTCATTAAATGTTAATATAGACATATTATAAAATAATGTTTCATTAAAAACAAAAAAAATCTTGGTGCATTAGGATACTAAAGTATTCTTTTCTTGGACAGATTAGGCGTTTGATGAATTTTAAATGTAGTATACATTTACTACTCAACCCAACAATAGTTGGTCTTATCAGGGGTTCCATTAACAGGTATCTCTTTAAAATAACGATTACATTAAATGAGAGAATGATTGATTGTATATGATCTATGGCAATTCCCAATGTTTCCTTTTTTTAAAAATGCCTAAGAACTTTGGATGAAAACATTGAATAAAATTCAAGAACTTCATGTAGATCATTTTTAAAATAATATATCTTTTCTCTCAAGTAAAAAACACTTGGAGAAACTAAAACTCTTTATGATATTTTTTATAGGATGTATTACCATTACTTTAAATCCAATTAGCCTATACCAAATTTGGAATTGTATTACAAACTAAATACATTATCGTTTTTTTCAACTATAAATCAAGTACTTTTTCAATAGAAAATATTCAATAAATTATATATATATTCATTAGAATCATTATGACAACCATAATAATTTTAGTTTTCTTTTAGTTCATTAAAATAGGGGATTAAAAAATGATGTTTTTGAAACCTACTTTTTCCTAGAAATTTAAAAATCGATTCAGTTTCATAAAATGTTTGGGTTGAAGAGAGATTTAGAGTGAGAGGGTTATAGAGTGGTTAGATTACATTTTCATGAAATGTTTTGAAATAAAGGAATATATTTTTGTTGAAAATAAAGGAACCAATTCAGATTCTAATCCGAATTAAATTTGAATAATATAGGGAATAAAATAACAATTAACTTAAGTGAAATCATTCCAAAACATTTTCTTGAAAAATTATAAGAAGAAAATATATATGGTGGATATATTGATCATAGATATATGATAAAAAGGTATATTTTGTATTATAACCATGATCTCATGGTAGAAATAGGAAAAATATATGAAGAATAAATTAAATGTAGTAATGTAGTGACTATGTATGT
Organism: Viscum album; assembly: GCA_963277665.1. Lineage (NCBI taxonomy): Eukaryota > Viridiplantae > Streptophyta > Magnoliopsida > Santalales > Viscaceae > Viscum > Viscum album. Next base: position 1,220,643,427 of record OY728155.1, on the reverse strand, counting down.
CAAAACTTATGGTTTTCATAGTTACCATGTTTGTATGTGTTCAATCTAGGTATACTAACAACATGAAAAAATTATGACGAAATGTATAACGAATTTATAAATAGAAACTCATAGTCTATATACTAACCATGAGAAATATACTTAATATTTATATTAATAGAATCATAGTAAATACAAGTTGTAACATTTATAAGAGAATTTAAAAACTATAATGATTAAAAATGAAATGAAAATATTTTTATAAAAAATTATACAAACACGATTCAACTCTGATATAATTGATTCTCTCAAAATTAAATGGAATTATATGTATATTTGTAAGCTAATATTCATTACGAATTAATTTAAGATCATCATCATATTTTGGAAAATAGTTTCCGAAAAAGTGAGGTCTTATATCAATATTTTTTGTCTTTGAGTTTGATACCATATTCTTATTAATATTTATCCCACTTATATTATCACAGTTTATAAGGAAATATAAAAAAGGATATCTATAGTCTAAAAAAGTGTATTTAATTCATAGAATATGTGCACAAAAACATCCTGAAACAATTTACTAAACATCTGTAGTGGATAATGCAATGGAATTATACTTCTTACTAAACCCTGAAACATGAGACGTTCCTAAAATGTTGCATTCTCTAGAGGTTTTCTTCTAGAGAAATTACAACCACATGAATCTACATATGAATAACTCACTAAATCAAATGTATGTCCTTTATAATAAAACAGTCCTCTAAATTTTGTGATTTTGAGGTAATTGGAAATTCTTTTAAATAGTAATAAAATGTGATTCTCTTGGATGTTATTGAAAATGAGCACACACACATATTCTAAACATATTATCTAGTCGAGTAGCAGTTAAGTATTGTAAAATTATAATTACACACATGTATGTGGTTATATCAACTAGTTTCCAAGATTCATGGTATCTCCCTGAGGATTTATAAATAAATTTAATATTGAATGCATGAAACACTAAATCTCAAAGAAAAAACAATTTTTTATAACCTGGGAAGTAAACAAAATATTTTAACCTTTGTGTTTAAAATTTAAAAAACATGATATACACGATTGCATTCAGTAATATATTTAGAGTATGATGGTTTTAACTTACATTTTTAGTGAATAGTAACATGTCCCTTATAAATAGTAATGTACCATAATGAATAGTAATAGTATCCTTATAAATAGTAACCACACCCATGAATTTATAAATAAAATTTAGGCACCTTATAAAGAAAATAGAATATTTTATAAATTAATAATTATGTGTTGGTATTTTTGTGACTAATAAATATGAAATTATAATTTTTAATTAATAAATTATTCAAATGCATTTTAATGAAATTTATTCCAAAAGATTCATTTTTTTCTATGATTTTAGGATAATTTTATGAGGCAATAGTTATTTTTTGAATGTATTACAAAATCAATTTTAAATTTAAAATCTGTATTTTTCAAGTAAATAATACTTTTTTAAAAAAAGTAATTCAATTTATAAAGAAAATTATTTTGTTAAAATGGAGTTCAGTTTTTAATTATACACATCAAAATGTGGTAAGAATGAATTTTTATATTTTTCTAAAATACATGAATTTTGGGGAATAGCAAAATATGACAATTTATGATAAATAGTAAATACATGATTTATTAATTCATAGGTGATGTAATGATAATTTATGCACACTTGGTTTGAAATCATATGCAATTATTATAGTTTGAGTCCCACGAATCAAGACTATTCATAGACTTGGTCCAAATAATAAATTAATGATGGGAAATAACCCCTCTCCTCCACTATAAAAGCCACCCACCAGTCCCTCTTCTCTTCATTACTCCCGATCCTTTTGACTAGTATATATTTTTATATAATCACCTCTGAAGCTCCTCCCTATTTTCATCAGCCCTTGTTATCATCAATATAAAAAATACTATTCCCTAAAGAGTAGCTCATGGAAGCTAAATTCAGTAGGTAAATTAATCTTTTCATTTCTTTTATTTTCTTTCATGTTTATTTCATTCTTTTTATTTCTACACCTACTTCACTCAAAATGTTATGATAACTCCATTAATATACGTGTATGAGAAAGTTTTTATGATAATGGAATTATTCACTATCATATCTCCTTTCCCATCTTTTTATACAAGAAATGAAAACACAAAGCACGATGTGTTAATTTATCACATTCAAGGATGACGAGTATTCAACATCTATTACCATATTCAATTCTTTTCATAAAACTATTTTTTGGTTAAAAAATATCATAATATATGTATTATATCCCATGTAATGTTTTGGAATCATTCTGAACACATGGTATTAATTTATGAAAAAAATGAGTTCTTGGTGATCGAAAAACCACCAAATTAATCCAAGTGTTTATCATTAATATATTATCTAATGATTCATCCTCACCAAATGTATCCCAATGAATTTTATGATTATTTTTACATGTTTTTAAACACTAATAACAGATAAAATTAATTTTTTAATTCAATTATTATTTTACATTATCTTCCATACAAACGAAACAACCATGAAAACTAATGAAACAAGCACTCACAACCCATGATATTGAATCTCTTAAACCATTAATATGACTATAACGAAACATAATAAAATTATAATAAATCAAATAAATGTATTATAAGTTTTGAATTAAGTTATTAATAAGTGTAATTTAATATTCTAGGAGCTTATGTTGAAGAGAGGAACATATTAGGACATAAGTTAAGGGTTTTCTATCTGAAACTCTATTTTCTTTCAGGATACTTTTTTTCTCTCTTAATCGCAATTACATTATTATTTATTCTTATGAAATAATAATAAATTCTCTATCAATATTCTATATATGTGTACCATTAATAATCCTTCATTGTGTTATGTGGAGTTATATGTTTTAAAAAGGATTATTAAAAAACCATTCCTCATAAAGAAGCCTGTTTCAAGGGTAATTCTCAAATTCTTACCTATTTTTTGGGGAACTCTATAATATTTTTTATAGGAAAATATTTTTAGAAAATATCTAATTTTACTATGGAAAAATAATTTTTTTTTAATTCTTGTATTATAAAATTATTTTACCGAAAGAAACATTCTTTTCAAAGTAAACGAGTATTTATCGCAAGAATTACTCGATGATTTTATAAGAGTATTTTCACCTATTTCAACACTATTATAGATTATTATGATAAAATGGGGTTATTTTTTAATCATATAATCCACCATATTTTATTAAATGGATTATTTTAAGATTTATAGTTGATGCACTATCTTGATAACTTTCATTATGTTACACCGAATGGTTAGTGTTTATGTATAAGGATTGGGGAATGTTATTTAAATTGCATATGTTAGTTTCAATGTGTGTGTACATGTTGTTTATGTTTATACCCATTCATATAAAGAATAAATTTCACATATTACATTATGGGTGGGGACGACTATAGCCCCTCTACGCATCGGTTGTTCTCATGAGAGAAAACAGAATTTGTTTTTGGACGAGGCCTTACCTTAGTATTTTCAAACTTCTTAGCCAAGGACTCAATGATATGTTTAAGTTGTCCAGTATTCTGAATTCCATCATTATGAACCTAGATAATGATATTAAATGTGATTATTCATATAGTATAATATCTATGGTTTTGTTTTTTGGAATTATTTAATCATTTGTTATTCCTACCATATTATCCTCATGTATATTTTTAAAGGAATTCATTTTAGTTATTCAGCATGCCTAACGTTTATGTTTACATTTTCATTCGCTTTATTATTTACCCACACTATGAATATTAACTCACCCATATCACATGTTTTATTTTCCATGGTTTCAAGAAGTATATTGTGAATGACTTCAAAGGATAATATAAGTGATTATGTGTGATTTGAAATAAGTTGATATGTTGAATTTCTATTCTAGTTGCAATGTTGAACTTATGTGTGTGACTAGTTTTATAATGCTACTAAATTATTCATTTCCTTAGGATATTTCTTCCTTATTTATTTGAAAATGTAATAAAATAAAGCACTAGCCCTATAAAACTAGGGCCAGGTCCTTACACTTGGTATCCAAGAATGTTTAGTAGATAACATGGAAACTAGATTTAGAATACATAGACTATGGAACAAAAACCTAAGATAGTATTTGAGGATAAACATATAATAACATCCTATAATTTTTATAAGGAATATATTATGAATATATTTATAGAAAATAAATCCTTGTCTAGATACTACAAGTAGATGTGCTTATGGAATAGATTTACCTAGGAGTAACAACTCAGACAAGGAGTTTTGGGCATGACCCGGTGTATCCTGGGCCACGACAACAAGCCTTACTATGCACCCAGTTTGTCACTCCAAGGGTATATTCTTCGAATAATTCAAATTCTCTTTATACACCATTCTGAAGGAATTAAATGTACAATTTTATTCATAGAAACAATTATTATTATTAATAGATTTGATATAGATATTATTTCAATATATGTTAATTATTTTTCAAAGTGGATATTATATATTATGGTTCATATCCTAATATAGTGTATGTCATTATTTAGATATGGTTCATAGTGTAAGCAATGTAAACAACATGAATTTATGTATCCTATGTAGGGATTTCCATCTGATGCAAGATAATGATATTGGATATGGTGCAACAACTGGTGCTGAAAAACTTATAAATATAGTAGTATAGTTGACTCATGTCATAAAAAATAACCACACATGTATGGAGCATCCAGATCCAAAATGTTGAGGATATATATTATAATTCTTTAATAGTCTATATCCGCGATTATTCAACGAGGATAAAAACAAATTTGTAGTGGAGTAATAGATATGTTATTTAGAGAATACATTTCTCTCATTGGGATGCAATGAAAGAGAGAATATTGTTAGGGATGTTCATCTTCATTCAAGAAGATGTGGATTAGTGGTGGTCATTAATTCAAAACGCAAAGGATGAGGAAGGAATAGAAAAAACTGAATGGAGGTATTTTAAGGAAATATTATATAAAAAATACTTCCATCGTGAACAACGACCATATATGGAAAACACATTTCCGATTCCGAGGGAATACATAGGATGAGAAAGTTTCAAAGTATGAAAACAACATCACAATGTTATCAAGACATTCTGCAGACTAAATACATAATACAAGTAGAAATAATGACTAACCCTTTGATGTTTTAAAACCATTACTCCAAAGGGAACTAGTCTCTCAAATATGCTCATCATACGATGATGTCAACTCTTGTGCTATAGAGATAGAAAAATAATTCTATAACAATTATGAATTTGAGGGAAAATCAGATAAGAAGTGGTTAGAAGAGGAATGAATTGATAAACAGAAGAATAAGAAGGGGATCTTTCCATTATGTCATACTTTTGGATGGAATCACCTCGGATCCTGCTTAAAAGTAAAAGTAATCTTATACAATTGTGGAGAAAAGGGACACAAATATCAGGAAAGGAAGGGAATGAAAAAAGATACCAAAGTTCAATACTATAATTTTAAAAAGAAGGGATATTATGAAAATAATTATCCTATGTGTCTAGGAAAATGCTTCTATACCAAAGTATCTTGTTTCTTCTTCATCACAAAGAGTTTCATGGGCTGATGTGGCTGAGGAGGAAGAGCAGATCTTAAAACTTGTGCCTATTTATCCAGTTTTTGAATGGGTTTCAAAGGAGGATCTTCACCTATTCTCTGAGATTAGCAGTGATGTTTGTATTCTGGTTTATGACTTACAGAATGAGGAGGATGAGTATTAGTTTTTCTGAATTTTCAGAATGAAATCCATGATTTTTTGATCTCATTACAGGATGATAAAGAAGATGTAATTGATGCTTCAAACCTGGATACTTCCACAGAGGTTGAAGATGGGCAGAATTTTGATCCTACTTCAGCTACAGAACTGGATTTCAGCATCAATACTCAGAAGAACCTGCATATTCATCTACCAGCTTCCATGGAGAGCAAGTATGATACTTCGGCTATGTTTTCTACTATTAACAGTAATGTTGCTTCTGAAAAAAATGCTCAAAATGCTGCCCATCATTCTGGTTCCCACGGATTCTCACAAAGATTTTCAAAGGACAGTGGGATACCTGAAGCTGTTAACATTGATGACCTCCTTCAAGGCTCCAAAGGTCCTCAATTCTCGAAAAGGAAAGTCGGGAGACCCCCTTAAGCCAGGAAAATCACGGATACTGCTTTAATGGTAAGTATTTCAAATCATATTCCCATAATGACTAAATCATATCTTGTTGAGCTGGTTGAATCTAGAAATAAATTACCATGAGATTTCTCTCAGCTGGTTCATGCCACTTAATGGCAATGGTTTGGACATCAAAGAATTCAAAGCTATTTTTTTCTGAGTTAACATGGAGCTGAAAATGGCTGTGAATGGGCCGTAAATCATGGTTTTGGGTGATTTACTTTGCTAGTTTTGGTTTGAACCTAATGATCTTACACTCAGGAACAGCAAAAGCGCTTCTTGTTGGTTCAGTTCTGAGGATGCTTTTTCAGAATTAAAGGAGTCGGTCAATCTATTTCTGGTGCTGGAGATGGATGAATAGTTCCCAGCCGGACAGTAATGCTTGGACTCATCATTTCTGATACAAAGGGTGTTGACAATTTTGACACTAAGCTATATTTTTTTAGCAGGATGTGATGTTTACCATCCATTAGAATGTATTTTCTCTCGATGCCTCTTCTTCTCCGGTCGATGCAAGGGATGTTGTCAATGATGAGTATAATCAGAAGGGATATTGTTCATCATTTTCTGCTCATGCTCCATTGAATAAGACATGAGATTTTTCCACAGTGTGGACCTGAGGGCGACATCTAAGAGGGGGGAGCTCCTCTTGGAAGTGTTCGAAGCTATTTATCATATTTGAAGGCTTTATCTTGGATATCATGATCATTAAAGACTGGATGGAAGCAGGTGCTCTATTTGGGCACTTTGCGTCTTGTAATCCTTGACTTTGGAGCTGTGTGTGTTTTATTTTTTAATAAAATTTTCTCGGTCCATGAAAAAAAACAGACAATATCAGTAACAACTTTCATAATGATGGAATTAATATTGCCAAACATTCTTAACCTCATAGTCAAGACCTTATTCCAAGACTACAAATAAGATATTGTCAAGGCCTTGCGCCAAGACACTAGTTTCTCCCATGGGACCTACTGATGCATCAATGATCTATAGTAGGCTCCACCCATCACTTATTAAGTCCAATGCATTCCTCATATGAATAGGTTTAAACATAACATAAACATTCGTATTAAAAATAGCATACAAAATTTCAATACTTTATCCATAAACCATGAATGGTATAAAAATAACACATCCATAGTCAAACATATCACAAAACCTTCAATGAAATTTTTAATTTTTTTATAATAATAAATAAAATTCAAATGATCATAAAATCCATCAAAGGATGTTGACATAGATGAAATCAAAAATATTTGAGAAAAATATCGCTTTTTTGAAATCATTTAAAAGTGACATAATTATAAAATAAAACAATTACTTTTAAAATATTCTTATAAGATTGTAAGGAATTCATCGATGATTTTATAATGGTGGAAAATAGCCGCACCAACCATATAAGTTAAAAAAAGACATTCTTACCTTAATTTTGTCAAAAATGTAAAAAAGAACCTTGTTAAGAAAATGATGAAAATATTCCTTTATTAACATCTTATAAAATTCAAAAAAGGGTATAAATGAAGTTGCCCATAGTCTATAAAATAGTAAGATTGTTTTGAAATACATTTTTAAGAACCAGGGATGTGGACGATAAAGAGGTCCCAGTAGATAATTACGTATAGACAACCTCGGATAATGAAGAGATTCTGAAATAAACCCTTACCTTGTAATTTTCCTTGGTTGAGTGTAGGATAACCTCCTTTATAATAGTTAAATCATTTTTATTAAAATATAGAAGAATAATATACATAATATGATATCATATATGATCTTTTAACATTTCTTTATTAATAATATCTTAGTATTATCGTTGTTTCGGGTGTTAACAGATTCGTTTACCTTTATATTCTTTGTTATGTGAGTCATATTTGTTGTGGATGGGATATATCTTATTCATATCTAGAATTATATCAAGTCTTTAAACATTATTTCTAACCATCTATTGAAAATTAGACTTGAATGGATATGATGGGGAATGAATCTCATCGCGTTCTTGGAGACAGTAATCCGTACGTACGCACAAGCGACAATATCATTATTTTGATATTAAAATAATATATAATTGGATGATATATCATATATATAGTATCATTATCATGTTATATTTATTATTTATATCAATTTCACATCATTATTATACCCATCTGAAAAATAATTTATTGAGTAACAATTACACCACGACGTGGAGACGATAAGCCGTACGTACGCACGTATTTTGGCATGTCATTCAAAGGATGGAATGAATAATGAATTTGGATATACAATATTTATTATAACATAGCAGTATGTAGATGATACTAGGATTATTATTTTATAATGGATACAACATAGAAAAAGGATGTGGAAGAAGAAAGGAACTTGAAAGAGGTGATGAAATATTTACCTCTTCTTTCGGTTGTTCCTTTTGATTTGATCCATAGGGATCCTTAAGTTGGATTTATGAATAAAGGAATGCCTCTAGGATTAAGGTAGAATAGTTTAGAGGATATTTGGGTAGGGGTTGGATAATTCAAAATTCTTTTATGGTGTGAATTTGAGAGAAGGGTGAGTTCTCTTTTATAAGAGGGGTGAGGGGAACCTTAGGAAAAGCTAAAAATATTATTTTTTAATAAAATAATTTTCAGTTTCTAATGGCTCTAAAGTGACTTATTTCGAGTATAGGGTGGGGGGTATAAATCCTTTCATCCAATAGATTTTAGACATGTTTAGGTCACCATATTAACCTTATCATTTATATTTAATTCCTAGTTAAATATTTTGATATTAACCATGTCTCTTTGTATTTTTATATTATATGGTTAATAAACATACTATAAAAAGAAAATAGAACCCCAAGTGGTTAATTATTAATATATATAACCTTATCTAAGTCATTCGGATGAACCTTATATTTATTAGAATAGAATATCAATTAATAATATAATATATGTTTTAAAAACTCTTTTATGTCAATTTTGAAACTATTTGGTATTTTGTTTCTGTTAAATTTATAACATCATTATTACTTACAAAAATTCATTTAATCAACCCTAACATATCATAGTAACCTATAAACTTAGTGTAATTTAGTAAAAGTCTCAAATTAAATTTATTTGGATATTTATAATGTCAATTATATTAATATTTCATTAATTAGGTAATTACTGCATCATCATTGTGTCAAAAATAAATTAAATTATTTAATGTCTAAAAAATATAAATAAACTACCATTATGTATAATGACTTTATATTTCGAATGAATATTTATAGTCTAATTTATTTATTTTATAACCCTATATTAAAAATGTTTTAGTTATTAAACTTTGATTTTAACTCTTTTAACTCTTCTTTGAATTAAATAATAATAAATGTCCTAATATAATTCAAGTGGACCAAAGAGGTTAATATTTTATTACTAAGGTTTTTTTGGTCTAATGATACTTAACCAATAGAATTAGGACATGTTTCAGTGTAATATTAATATCATTTTTACCTTTAATTACCCTATTTACTTTTAACCGTGGTAAATAAAAGTAAAATATTTCTATTCACCAAAAATTATTTTCATTTTATTGAACCAAATTTTAATTATTGATATCAACAGTGTCTCTCAGATTTTTGAAATTCAACTCACAAAATCAGAAAAATTATGTTTTATGTGAATTTTTAAATTCTCTTAGGAGGTGGGTAAAAGACGGTGAAAAGTTCAATAAAATTTCAATATATCTAAACATATTATAAAGTGACTCAAATTAATTAAATCAAACTTATATATGTATTATGTATATATTTTGACCAAATATAATTTTAAATAAAATAACTAATTATTTAAATAAAAATTCAGTTTTAACCAATAACTCAGTGTTTTTCACTATTTATCAAAAATTGAAAGTTTTCAAAAAAATACAAAAAACTAATCCTAAGATAATTTTGATATTAAGAATCCAAAAATGAAGTCCATTTTGAAAGTTAAAATTTATAAAATTTCAAAAAGTGAGTTTTACTATTCGTAATGGATAATTTGATTGCTTGTGGTGTGTTAAAACTCGAAGTCGCGTACAACACATACTACTGTATTATTCAAAGAGAAGCGTACCATGGAAGCATGGGGTGTTACATTCTACCCTCCATCAAATAATTTCATCTTTGAAATTTCTAGAGTATTACTGCATAAAGAGAAATAGGTGGTTCTTCATCATAAGTTCCATAGGCTCCCACATTGCTTCTTCTATCATTGGGTTTCTCCATATAAATTTCACCAGACGAGTCGTCTGGTTTCTCAGCACTTGTTCTCTTATATCAAGAACCTTGACAGGCTCTTCACAATAAGAAAGATTGGGTTCCAGTTTTAATTCCTCATAGGTGAGTACATGCATTGGGTCAGGAATGTATTATCTCAATAGTGATATGTGGAATACATCGTGAACATTGGAAAGTATTGGCGGCATTACAAAATAGTAAACCACATCCCTAATTCGTTCTAGAATTTCGAAAGGTCTGATATACCTGGGACTCAATTTACACTTCTTACCAAAACGTTTAACACCCTTCCAAGGAGATATCTTCTAGAAAATATGATCTCATACCAGAAATTCCAAATCCTTCATTCGGTTATCGGAATAGCTCTTCTGCATACTTTGAGCTGCTTTGATGTGGTTTTGGATTACCTTCACCTTTTCCATCATTTCCTACACCAGTTCTAGGCCTATAAGCTTTCTTTCACCAACAACATCCCAATAGTTTGGTGTGCGACATTTCTTTCCATATAACGCTTCATATGGTTCCATCTGAATACTTGAATGAAAGATATTATTATAGGAAAATTAAACTAGAGGTAAATATTGATCCCACATACCTTGAAAGTCAAGTGAGAATGATCTCATCATGTCTTAAAACTTTTTAATAGTTTGATATGATTGTACATCAGTTTGGGTGTGGTAGGTAGTTCTCAAACAATGTTCAGTATCCAGTTCTTTCTAATGAATTTTCCAGAATCTTGATGTAAAACCTAGAGCACGATTAGAACCAATTGATAGTGGTAATACATGATGTCTAACAAGTACGTTAGTATATAGTCTTTCTAATCGTTCAAGTGGTAAATCATCTCTTATATCAAGAAAATGTGTTGACTTGGTAAGAAGATCAACAATGACCGATATTGCATCATTCCTTTTAGGAGAATTTGATAGTATCATGACAAAGTCCATCATAATATTATCCCATTTCCACATAGGTATGGGAAGATATTTCATTACTCTTCCATGTTTTTGCCTTCCAGTTATCACTTGTGGACAAACCATACATCTTGACACAAAATCAATAATCTCCCTCTTTTTATTGTCCCTCCAAAAAGGTTCCTTCAAATCTCTATACATTTTGGTGCTCCTAGGGCATATAGAGAAATTGGTGCAATGATAATCATCCAAAAATTATATTTTAAGATCAGGTATATTGGGAACACAAAGACTCTTCCAAAATTTCAAAATTCCATCTTCATATACTAAGTCACTCAATCTTCCGTTATTCACAGCTTAAATCTTCTTTTGAAACTCATCATAACCGGTCTGAGAACTCTATACCCTTTATAATAATGATGGTTTGGAAACCATTTGAAAAATCATTGTTGTTTCACCTTCCATGGTTATTCCCATATCCATATTTACTAGATCCATGTATATATGATCCTTTTCAACTCTTTTCTTGTTCAAAACTCCATGATATTTTATTCTCAATGAATCTACCACCTTATTTTCCTTCCCTGGGAGGTAGTGTATCGTGAAATCATAATCCTTGAGTATTTCAAGCCATCTCATTTATCTCTTGTCGAGTTCTTTTTGTGAGAAAATATACTTCAAATTCTTGTGATCTGTTTATATCATACATTCTTCACCATAGAGATAATGTTTCTATATCTTCAAAGAAACGATTACAGCTTCTAACTCAAGATCATGAGTAGGATATTTTTTCTCATGAATTTTTAACTGTCATGATGCATATGCTAAAACCCTATCATTCTTCATAAGGACACAACCAAGTCCTCTCTTTGAAGCATCACTATAAATAGCAAACCCATGATTCCCCTATAGTAGAGTCAAGATAGAAGCATTGACTAATCTTCTCTTCAATTTCTCGAAACATTTTTCACACTCTTTTGTCTAATCAAATTTAACCCCTTTACGTGTGAGCTTCGTTAATTGGTTATCCAATCAGGCAAAATTCTGGATGAAACGTCGATAATAACCCACTAAACCAATAAAACTTCATACCTCAGTTATAATCATTGGTGTTGGACATTATTAGATTGCCTTGGTCTTAGAAGGATGAACATAGATTCCATCCTTATAGACAATATGAACAAGAAAAAAATCTCCTGAAGCAATAATTCAAACTTGCTAAACTTCCCATATAATTTGTGTCTTCTAAGAGTCTTCAAAATAATGCGCAAATGATTTTCATGATCTTCGAAGCTTTTAGAGTATGACAAGATATCATCGTTAAATACCACTACAAAGTCATCAATATATTCCTTGAAAAATCTATTCATTAGATCCATGAAGAGAGAGGGTGCATTAGTCAACCCAAAAGGTATTATTGTAGACTCGTAATGTCTATACCTAGTTCGAAATACTGTCTTCGGAATGTATTCCTTCTTCACGCACAACTGATGGTATCCAGATCGAAGGCCAATCTTTGAAAAGTATTGAGCTCCCTATAGTTGGTCTAATAAATCATCAATGTAAGGTAGGGGATACTTGTTATTTATTGTTATAGCATTGATCTCCCTATAGTCAATTCACATCCTCATAGATCCATCTTTTTTCTTAACAAAAAGAAAAGGTGATCCATATGGAGAAACACTAGGGATAATAAATCCCTTATTACTCAATTCCCCTAGTTGTTTCATTAGTTCCACTAATTGCATTGTGTCTATTCTATAAGGGGTCTTTGATATGGTCCTTGAACTAGGAATTAAGTCAATAGAAAACTCAATTTCTCATTCTAGAGGATGTCCAGGTAAATCCTCTAGAAAAACATCAAAATATTCTTGCACAATAGGTACATCCTCTATTCGAACATTCCATTCCTCACCCACAGTTATTTCATTCTCTTCCTCCCCAATAATTGAATTTATTTGAGCTACTGGGGGTTGATCTAGAAAATAATTAGGTGGTGATGATTCTTCTCTAATGATATGGTGTTCATTATCATCATCATAAAAATAGTAACCTCCTTCTTCTTATAATAAATTTTTGAATCATGGTCAGAAATCCAATCCATTCTGAGGATTGTATCAAATTCAATCATGGGTATGATGATGAGATCAGTAGATAAAGGAAATTTATTTTCTCTAATGGGAACTGATTCACAAAACATTGTTGCGGTGATACTTCTCTTAGGAGTTTTGACTGAAAACTCCCATGTTAAATCAAATTGAAAATATCTAATTTTCTTAGTAAATTGGGAGGATATGAAACAATGCGATGATCCAGAATCAAATAAATAATTGTCTAAACTTGAGAAAACCATTACATTACAAGAAACAATGTCTTTCCGAGATTCAACCTCAGCATTAATGATCGCATAAGATTGGCCTTGATCCCCTGTCCTTTTATGAGGTATGTTTCCCTGACACTTAGGAAATTCATTTTCATAATGTCCCATATCCCTGTAATTGTAGCATTGAACAGTGTTAACTTCTTTCTTCCCCAAGCAATCATGAGCTTGGTGGCCTTTTTTACCACACATGTAACAGACTCCCATCCCGTTCAAGAAAGTACCAGGGTGTTTCTTCCCACATTTACTGTAGGATGGACATTCAACATTTCCCTTCATCCCATTATTTCCATTTCCAGAGTGATCAACAGTTCTCTTCTTCACTTTCATGGCTTTAATGTCACAGGACTTAGAGAATTATTTTTCTGTCTGGATATCACATGAGAGAATATCTTCCTACGATGAAAAGGATTGTGAGACTAATGATCGATAGAGAAATTTTTTTAACCTATAAAATAAACGATCAATATTACTTCTTGGGTTACATATATAATCTGCAGCATGCCTCGTTAACCTTGTAAATTTAGCATCATACTTCAAGACATTCGCATCTTCCTTTTGCCTCAGACTCAAGAAATTGACTTTCCATATCTGCTTGATGGTCACAAGGAAATTATGTTTCTAATAAAATATCCTTAAACTCTATCTATTCCATATTTTATAATTCATCATCATCACTTGTATTTTGAATCAATGACCACCATTGATCAGCCTCTCTAGTGAGGCGGTAAACTACCATGAAAACTTTTTCTATTTCACTACTCCCCAAGGAGTGGAATATTTTCTTTAAGGAATTTATCTATTTCTCATCTACTAATGGATTTGTACCCCCATTGAATGTTGGTGTTTTTTCCTCATGAATTGATATAACATTGATCCTCCATGCTATGGATCGGGGTTCTCCATACGGGTACGGTTATTATTTACAAACTGAGTGAGTTGTCCTAGTATGGTGATAATCTGATCAGCACCAGTTGTATCACCAGCTCCCTTATAATTATCTCGGGTTGAAGGGAAATCCCTACATGTATTACATGCATTGATATGGTTTTCATTCCTTCCACTAGGTGCCATTTCTAAACAATGTCATAATATAGATTAGTTTATGAATTGAATTAAATAAATACCAACTTGTAAAAAACATAACGTAAACTGAACAGTTTATGGATATAATCTATAATCATAAAAATCTTCTTTGTAGAAGTGTATACTCTTAAACCCTTCATAAAGGTTTGTAACAAAAATTCTAATTATCCTAAGCATATCCCCAGGGAGTGTCGTAACCAAGAGTGCAGCTAGGCCCATTGTAGTTCACCAGTTCCTATTTGAGTCTACCTCAAAGAAGTGTTTTCGAGTTTTACACCTATATACATCCATTCCAGAGCCACCTCTACCTACTAATATCCATAAAATGATGTATTTTATGGAAAATTCACAAAATCTCTACAATACCATAATTATAGGAAGTTATTCTATACTAATCTTCAAAGTCTACCTTTGGATAATGTGCTCTAATCAGACTCTATCTAAATCTAGCTTCTAAGGCTTGTACTGAACTTCCTCTAATACCATCTATAATCCCCTAACCCAAGTTACCAAGAGTCAGTTCATTATTACATAACATTGGCATGATCACAAAAGATCAAGTCTCGAAAGACCAATTAGTTTAGTAGCCTTGTAAATACTAGATACATTCATAAGGTTTATATGACATCATAAATGGAAAACTACAACAACAGTGTTTCCATAGACAACACTGAGATCCCAGAGACTACCACTGTAGATCCGTGATAATATACTACATCGCATCCTTGGAAAAATAAAACATAAAAAGGGGTGAGCTCAGATGCTCAGTAAATAAAACAATATAGAGGACACTTCCCTAAATAAGCATAAACATTTATGTTAACGTATAACTAAAAAAATCCTCTTAAACATGAACTTCAACATAATATGGAAAAAATAAAATGAAATAATAAAATTTACTTATTCTCATGGATATTATACTAGTTGAATAATCACATGCAATATCAATAACGACTTTCATAATGATGGAATGCATAATGCCAGAATTCCATGACCACATAGTCAAGTAAATGTGCCAAGACTACAATAATATTTTTTCAAGGCCTTGTTAGAAGTCACTATTTTGTCTCATGATACCTACCAATGCATCAAGGAGCTATATCGGGCTCCTCCCGTCACTTACTAAGTCCAATGCATTCATTATATGAACAGGTTTAAACCTAACATAATCACTCATATTAAACTTGCATACAAAATGTCAATAATTTCTCCATAAAACATGAATGGTAAAAAAATAACACATTCGTAGTCAGATATATCACAAAACCATCAATACAACATGGAAGTTTTGTATCATAATAAATCAACATCAAATAATCTTAAAATCTATAATAGGATGTTGACATAGATGAAATCAAAACTATTTCAGAGAATTGTCTCTTTTCTGAAATCATTTAAAAGTCACATAATTATATAAGAAAACATTTACTTTGAAAATATTCTTATAAGCTTTTAAAGGAAGATTCTACGATTTTATAATGGCGAAAAATAGCCACACCCGCCATATAAGTTAAAAAAAATTCATTCTTACCATAATTTTGTCGAAAAGGTTAAAATAGACATTATTTGGAAAATGATGGAAAGATTCCTTTATAAACATATTATAAAATTCAAACAAGGGTATAACTGAATTTAACCCATATTCTATAAAATAGTACGAATGTTTTGAAATACATTTTTATTAAACATGGATGTAAATTATAAAGAGGTCCCTCTAGATAATTACGTATAAACAACCTTAGATAATGAAGAGATTGTGAAATAAACCCTTACCGTGTACTTTTCCATAATCAAGGGTAGGTTAACCTCTTTTATAATTGTTTAATAATTGTTATTAAACTATACAATAATCATATACATAAATATGATATCATATATGACCTTTTAACATTGCTTTATTAATAATATCTTTGTATTATCGTTGCTTCGGGTGTTAACAGATTCTTTTTCCTTTGTATTATTAGTTATATGAGTAATATTTGTTATGTATGGGATGTATCTTATTCATATCCATAATGATATCAAGTCTTAAATTTTTTTTATAATCATCTAATGAATATTAGTCTTGAATGGATACGATGTGGAATGAATCTCATCGGGTTCGTGGAGACGGTAATCCGTACGTATGCACGAGAAACAATATCATTCTTTTGATATTAAAATAATATATAATTGGATGGTATATAATATATACAAAATCATTATCATGTTATATTTATTATTTACTTCCATTTCACATCATTATTATACCCATCCAAATAATAATGTATTGAATAACAATTACACCACGACGTTGAGACTATAAGTCGTACATACACACAGATGATGACATGTCATTAAAAGGATGGATAGAAAAATGAATTTGGTGGTACCATATTTATAATAACATCACAGAATATAGAAGTTACTAGAATTATTATTTTATAATGGAAACAACAATGAAAAATGAAGTGGAAGAAGAAAGGAACTTGAAAGAGGAGATGAAATATTTACATCTTCTTCGGGATCTTCCTTTTGATTCGATCAAAAGGGCTCCTTATGTTGGATTTCTGACTAATGGAAGGCCTCTAGGATGAAGGGAGCACAGTTGAGAGGATATTTTGGCTGGGTGTTTCTGAGAAAAAAGGCTTTGAAGGTGTGAATTTGAGAGAAGGGGGAGTGCCTTTTTATAAGAGAGGTGAGGGGCATCTTAGGAAAAACTTGAAATATTATATTATAATAAAATCATTTTCGGATTATAATGGCCCCAAAGTGACTTATTTCGAGGATAGGGTGGGGATATGTTAAATTCCTTTCAACCAATAAATTTTATATTGGTTAGATCACCATACTGACCTTATCATTTATATTTAACTCAGTTAAATATTTTGGCATTTCTTATGTCTCTTTGTATTTTTATATTATATGGATAATAAACTTACTATTAAAATCCAAGTGAACCCCAAGTGGTTCATTATTCATATATATAACCTTATCTAAGTCATTTTGCTAATCCATATATATTTAGGAATAAACTATCAATTAATAATATAATATTTGTTTTAAAAACACTTTTATGTCAATTTTAACAGTATTTGGTATTTTGTTTCTGTTAAATTCATAACAGCATTATTAATTTTAAGAAAATTAATTTAATCATCCCTAATATATCATAGTATCCTAGAAAATTAGATTAATTCATTAAATGTATCAAATTACAGTTATTTGGATATTTATAATGTCAATTATTTTAATAATTCATTAATTAGGTAATTACTCCATCATCATTGTGTCATAAATAAAATAAATTATTTAATTTCAAAAAAATATAAATAAACTATCATTATGTAGGAAGGATTTTTATATTTATAATTAATATTTATATTCGAATTTATCTATTGTATAACTCTATATTTAAAATGTTTTATTCATTAAACATTGATTTTAACTCTTTTAACACTTCTTTGAATTAGATAATAATAAATGACCTAATCTAATCCAAGTTGATCAAAGAGGTTAATATTTTATTCATAAGGTTGTTTTTGGTCGAATTATACTTATCCAATATATTTATGACATGTGTTATGGTAATATTAATATCATTTTTACCTTTATTACCTTATTTTCTTTTAACAGTTGTAAATAAAAGTAAAAAGTTACTATTCATTAAAAAAATTCATCTTATTGAACCACATTATACATACTGATGTCAACCGTGTCTGTCAGATTTTTTAAATTCAACTCACAGAAGTGGTAAAATTATGTTTTATGTGAATTTGGAAATTCTCATAGGAGGTGGGTAAAAGGCAGTGAAAAGTTCAATAAACTTTTTATATATCTAAACTTATTATAAAGTGACTGCAATGAATTACATTGAAATTATATAAGTATTAAATATCTATTTTGACCTAAAATAAATTTAAATAAAATAACTAACTATTTAAATAAAAATTTCTTTTTTAACCAATAACTCAGTGTTTATCAATATTCATCAAAAATTGAATGTTTTCATAAAAATACCAAAAAATCACCCTAAGCTAATGTTGATATTCTGAATCCAAAAATGAAGTACATTTTGAAAGATAAAATTTATAAAATTTCAAAAAGTGGGTATTACTATTCATAACATCTAATTTTATTGGTTGTTGTGTGTTAGAACATGAAGTTGTGTTCAACACACGCTACTGTATTATTCAAAGATAAGCGTACCATTAAAGATTGGGGTGTTACAGAAACATTCCCCAAAAAAGGCCAAGAGAGCAAGTCCAAACATATGTTGTCACAACTGCTAAGTTTAAAGTTTATAATGATGTTGTGGTATGTACTATAATCTGTTCCTCAAACTTATCCAATTCTTTATTGGATTTTGGATAATCACATTATTTTATATCATCCCAGGTTTCTAAAAAAATAGATATTTCAAATATGATTTAATAAAGTAGTTGTGAGTCAAACATCACAAGGGATGTTTCATTGCAAAAAAGATGTGTAAGGTATTCTCCATTGTTGCATATAAACATGATTTATTTGCCGATATTATCATCATAACCGTGATTTACTATGATATAATCCTACATATAGATTTACGTTCAAATTATGATGTAAAAATATATTTCAAGTATATGGTAGTTACAATTTTTGAGGATGATGTGGAATTCATTATCTTTTGGGAAGAAACATCACCCTCTAATTCTCATCTAGATCCACCATCAGTAGCTGTACTGAATTCATTTTTTTGGGAGGATGAGAACTCAATATCTATGAGTGGGGAAATAAATTTTCATATCAAGGCTATAAGTATTATGCAAGAATATATTGATGTTCTTCTAAAGGATTTACCTAGACATTCTCTAGAGCACGATGTTGAGTTATACATTTATTTAATTCCTGGTTCAAGACCATTATCAAAGACTAATTTTAAATTGGTGACATTGGAATTAATAAAACTGATGAAACAACTAAAGGAATTGAGTGATAATGGGATTATTTTCCTTAGTGTTTTACCACATGGAGACCTTGTTCTTTTTTTTGGAAAGAAAGATGGATCTATGAGGCTGTGCATTGACTATAGAAAGATCAACATTATAATAATAAAGAAAAATTATCCCCAACCACACATTGATGATTTATCTGATGAACTTCAGGGTGCTGAATATTTTTCAAAGATTTACCTTCGATCTAGATGTAATCAATTAAATGTGAGGAAGGAAGATATTCCAAAGAAAGAATTTCGAACTAGGTATGGTCCTTACTAGTTTATGGTAACGCCTTTTGGATTGTCTAATGCACCCTATGTTTTCATGGATATAATGAATAGAGTTTTCAAGGAATATCTTATTGAATTTTTTTCGTATTTATTGATGATATATTGGTATACTATAAAAGATAAAAAGATAATAAAATCCAATTGCAAATTATTCTGAAGAATTATAGAAGAAATGAATTATATTGGATGCTTAACATGTTTCAATTTTGGCTAAAACCAATTTCTTTTCAGGGCCATATTTTATTTAAAAATGGAATATCTGTTGATCCTATGAAGACAATGGGTTTTCATGAATGGCCTACACCAATGAACATAATAGAGGTATATACTGTTTTTGTTTTGTTTTGAAGGTTATTATTAGTGTTTTTTAATAATTTATCCCTTTTATCCAACCCGTTAACCAATTTTACTTGTAATTGGGTTCTGTTCATATAGACTAAATAATGTGAGAAATGTTTCAAATAATTAAAATTAAAAGTATTGAATTTTTTGATCCTAACTATACCACTAGAGAATAATGGGTTTGTGATATATAGTGATTCCTCAAAGAAAAGACATGGTTGTGTCCTTATATAGAATACTTATAAGGACCTGACCTTAAACATTACATAATCTTGAATTAAATGAATAATTCACATTGGGGATCTTTTTAGGTTTAGAGTTTTAGATAATTAGGATATAACTATTACATAACAACTTGAATATTACAAGTAGAAACTTCTACTCAGTGTCCATTTTTTTCATAAAATAAAAACTCTTAAAATGACACATGACTAGTTCCATGTTTTAGACATCATGACTTTTCCTTGATCCCATCCTTGAACCTATTCATCTTTAAGTCATGTGGAAAACATTTCAAAAACATGGGATGAGCCTAAAAATATCAGTAAAGTTATAATATAAGGAAGGAAAACATTGGCCAAACAATAAATAAAAATCCATGAAACCATACTTTTCGATCATAACATACCTTATGAAATCATAAGATTTATGAATAACACACACAAATCATAAATCATTAAAGTTAATTATGGAATCCTTATCAAAAATAAATTGTATCTATCATAGCCACATAGGGAGTTACACTTGAAATACCTATCACAATATAGTCCCTAAATCTCTTAGGAGAAACATCTCGTTTACCACCTTCACGTTACCCAATGCATTGGAGAGCTATCTCGGGCACACCTTCCCTAGGTTTATCATGGAACCACCCATATATGTAAACAATTCCCAATAAACATAACATAATAGTAACATATAACATATGTATAAAGGAAAGGTAACATTTCTATATTCCAATATATCAAATCAAGATATTTAAATAAATAATGTATTATCAAATCATTTTCAAAACCATTTAAAAACAGATTTTTGAATCAAAGTGTCCCATACCAATTATAAGCCTTTAAAAGAAGTATTATTTGAAAAAAATAATTTCCATTTAAATAAATCCTAAAATATATTTTCAAAACATGGCCATTAATGAGAAATATTTATAAGAATAAATCTTTAAAACATTTAAAACGATATTTTAGTTAAAGAGTTTTTTAACAAAAAGAGAGACACTTGAATACAAATAATTGAGGAATAAAATTTAATCAGAGCATTATAATATCATGAGAATAATGTTATTCATGATATATTTTTCCAATTGACGGTATTTACACCACATAAGAGTGAATTGGTGCATAACAACAATGAAGTCTCAATGGAAATGTAAATTGAGATGAAATCCCTTATAAAGATGGTATCATCAAATTAAGGATAAATCAATCACATAATTATGTGTGAAAATATAAATACAACCAATATTAGTGGATATTAAGTGTAAAAAAATCAGAGTTAAATCACACATATTCATAAGTTGACATGTTCATGATGTACAAGTTGAACCCAAAGAATTGAAATTGGGTTAAGAAGTTCCCTTGTAAAAATTTGACAGCCAAACAGTGTCACTTTAAAATTCAGAAAATGAGTTGATGAGATAAAAATGGTATCTCATCACTTGGATATAATGTCTAAATAAATAAGGATATTGAAGAACATATCCCAACATAATAATATGTAAAATTTAAAGACATAACAAAAGAAGTCTTTAAAAAAAGAGGAGGGTGAAAGGTTCCCTTACCAATTTCGTAACTTAGAAAAAATACGCCACATGAAAGAATTATCATTTAATGAAGATGTAAATACTCATAAAGGAAAGTATATTACACAAAAAGTACATTCATGGGAAGTAAATACACCACAAAAAATGAAATAGTGGAAAATATATCATGAATCTCACGCGATTAAAAAGTGAGATGATAACCCTTGTTTCATTGTATTCAAATTGAATCGTATGACCAAAAGTTAATAACCACAAAATGAATCACAAGATACCATGAATATAAAGATAATCATGATAATATATATCAATTTCAATACACATTACACCACATGTAATAAATAAGTGATGAACAATGGAAATCTCACGGAATTAAATGTGAGATAAGAAAATCCCTTACAAAAACTCGGCAGCCTAACAGCGCCACTCAAAAATTCATCAAATGAATTGATGAGACTAATAGAGGGTCTCTCATCATATGAAAATACAAATTACATTATATTTAATATAAAAGGACATCCTCCAACATAAGAACATGGATCATTAATAAAATGACATGAAAGTGAGTACTTGAAAAGAAAGAGAAAGGTCAGATCCCTCACCTCGTGTCCGACATGACTCGATCATTCTTTAATATCCTGAATAAAACACTAATCTTAATTTATAATTTCTTAATATCCATTTTAAAGTTTATTACTCCTTTTATATCACTTATTACCTTCTTATAAATATTATGTAATCATTTAAGATAATAATGTTTGTTTTGTCGATATTTGGTACATGAGTCAAAAATGGACTTCTTATAATTACATGTTATTCATGTGGACAAAGGTTTATTATATCCAGAAGGATATTAATGATTTATATATCATATATTTGATATATATCCAGTATATATATTTATTTATAATAGTACATCACTTTTAGAGGTAAGAAATGAAATGCATCGTTCATGCAGACGGTAAGTCGTACATACACATGAATGCTACTTTCATTTCTATTTCTTCTTTTAATAGAATTAAAAAATAATGATAAATAAGTATATTTCAATTCCAGTATAATATCATATATAATACCATTATATATATCCTTTATACATCCCACATAAGGCATTAAAGAGTCACATCACTTTGAGGGGGCGGTAGTCCGCGCTTCCTCAAATGAGATTATCGTATTTACCCACTATGGAAACCATAAAGGCGTGATATAAATGGAAAATACAGAAGAATAAAGAAAACATAAACATAATATATATCATATATAAATATAGTGCCATCATAATGGCCACAATGAGAAGAGGTTGGAGATATTTAACCAATCATCATTTCGCGAGGTGTTAGTTTTCCATCCACAGAAACATTATGTTCATCATCCATTAGATGGAGGTGTGTATATGTGTAGTTAGAATCCTTCTTATTAAAACATCCTAGTATATTGAGGATACGGGTGGGGTTACAAAATTAAGTAATAAAAAAAGTTTAGGGGATGGAGAAGTAAAATAAACGATAACAATTTAAGAAAAACCGTTACCTTTAATTTGGGTAACACTCTTTGGTTTGAACCAATGGACTTCTTGAAGTGTCTTCTGCCTAAGGTAAGGCTTATAGGAGGAGGGGAGGGATGTAGGGAGATTAATTGGGCAGATTTTGAATGATTCAAATGGATTGAGAGGTGTGATTAATTGGATAGAAGTGGTCTCCTTTTATAAGGGAGAGGAGGGACTCGTTAGGAAAGTGTGAAAATATTATTTTATAATATAATGATATTCAACATCTAATGGTCAAAAAATCATTATATTCGAAGATAAGTTGTGTCTCGGTCGAAATAAAATCATCCAATCAGAATTGGACATATTTTGGACAATATTTTTATTATTATAATCTTATTTATTTAAATCATTTAATAATGAGTGAAATACTACAACATTATTATGTCATAAATAATTTAATTTATTTGATGTTTAAAAAGTATAAAACAAATAACATGATATATGAAATCTTTTTTTCTTTCAAAATAATATTTATAGTGGAAAATAGGACTTATATAACACCATATAAAAATTAATTGCAAAAATATGTTTGTTAATGTCAATTCTGTCATCACATTAAATTAATTAATCTAAATTGTCATTATCACTCCCAAATGGATCAATGGGGTCCCAAAATCAACCCAAATATTACCATGGTCGTAAATGACTCAACCAATAAGGTTTGGACAAGAGTTAATGTAATTTTGAATTATTATAATATTCTTTTAACCTTGAATTGCCCTATTTACCTTTAACCGCGGTAAATAAAAGTCAAAAGTTACTATTCATCAAAAATTATTTCCATCTTAATGAACCAAATTTTACTTCTTGATAACAACTATGTATGTCAAATTTTTGAAATTCAATTCACAGAAGTGGTAAAATTTCATTTAAATGAAAAATTCGGTTTTTAACTACCACTAAGTAGTTTCACTACTCATAAAAAATTGATGTTTTTTAGAAAAATACAAAAAAATAAGCCTAAGAATTTTTTGATATTCCGAATTCAAAATTGATGTATATTTTTCAAAATTCACAGCATAGAAGTGGAACTAATCTATTTAAAAATTAATTCCCGTTATCAAAACAAATAGCATGTTTTTAAGAAACAATAACTATCAAAAGATTAATACTTTCTTATGTCCAATTTCAAATTGAAATTAATTATACTAAACCACATTGGATTAAATGGTAAATATATATTTTAATTTCAATTTACAACCAATTAAAAAGATAATATAACCATATAAATAAATTTTATTAAAAGTCACTTTTGAATTAAAATACAATATTTTTCACTATTCATGAAAAAATGATCTTTATCGGAAAAATTCCAAAAAATTCCAAAAAGTAAATTTTGATGTCCCCATTCCAAATAAGAACTTTATTTGGTCAATTATAACGCATTAATGTGACCAAAACTATATTTAAAAAGGGTTCGCCATTAAAAGGCGATAAATTAGCCTTTTAATGTAAATTAGGCTTAAAATTAGATTCATTCACAATTTAAGCCTCTAACTTTAATTGGATAAATGTAAATACATTTAACAAACATTTATAATCATATTGTATTTAGTTTTGTTCATTCATGCAAATACAAAGACTGTGATTTGACTACCATTTAAAATAATTATATTATATTATTAGTTTGTAACGTAAGATTTCAAAGAAACCAGTTGGTGTGTATTGGGTAAACTATCAAACATAGAAACCCTTTTAAAGTAAAATTAATATTTAATTCAAATATATTAATAAATATGAAATATTTATTATTCTTTATTTAATTGGGATGTTACATCCTTCCCCCTTTTGGGAATTGCATCCTCATAATTTAAAAAAAAGGGCTCGAAAACTTTATTGAAAGTCCCACATCAGAAAAAGAGTTAGTAAAACTATCACTTTAAAAGAAAGAAAGGGAAGCACAAAGTTCACCCGAGTTATCCCATATTCAGATTCCAATAAAACATGGATATGGAGGAGAAAAAAAGGGTCATGTTCTGATGGAGAGTGTTAGGAAACATGTTTAAGAGAATGTTAGCCACTAGAAAATCACCAAATTGTGATGGGTTAAATAGTATTTGATTCCCCAGTAGGAAAAGTTAACAGATGAGGTTTTTTTTAAAGTTACTTTTCGTTGAGGAATTTATTTATGAGCTTAACTAAAAACATAAGGACATATACTTACATGTAATGTATACATTCATCTTTTACTATATTTCTAACACAGACTCATATTTTATCCAAACGATGAGTATTCAGGATGAATTTTTTTCACATTAAGAGTTATATAATCAACTTCGAGAGAATAACCTAATCCACAAAATATTAACTATATATTTCCAAAGTCTTTAGATATTAAATGAAAACTAAACATTTAGTATAAGATCAGATAATCACTGGAAGGATAATATTTTATAAAAAACAACTCTTAATCTCCAAAATTCAACAAAACAAGGTTCAAGAAAGACAATTAAATAAATATTTATCCTTAAAATTCATAAAAGTAATCCAAACTAAGACTGAAACCCAAATTGATGAAGGATTTAATCACATAGTCTTCCAAGGTAAATCTTAACATTTGTCTCCAAATAACATCTGTTACTCTTAAATTCTCATACTGAAAAGTAATTAACCTAAACCCATATCATCCATGATAGGTTAATCATTTTCATAGATAACCCAAAATCAACATATTCCTAATTCATAAGATCATCTAACTAAAAATAATTAGTCATACTAACTAGGGACTTCACGTAGTCTAGTGGTAGGCGATAAATACTAGTTGCACTTATGTTGTGGGTTCAATTCCCATATCTTCGTCCGATGCAACGGGTTGTCACACGGTTTTCATGTTGTCCCTTTTCAAAAACTACATAATTTTATAACATTCCAAAAATAGATACATTCATTAAAAATAACCGTAACATATTTCAACCACAATGGTTATCTAATAACTTTCGTTTTGACTCCCAAAATGTATTAACCGGTAATTGCCTCAAATTCAAGGATCATATAAACCCAAATGGTTCTTTATAACTATAAACACAAAATAAAAGATAATTATTCCTTGAATAAAATTTTCATATATCAAACTTCAGGATTACACATACTATAAAAAGTCTTCTAATGCAATTCCATCATCAAAAGAGCCTTAATAATTTTATGCATTTCACCATCCTATAATATACCATAACTCTTGGATCCCTTATATGTTGACTTCTTAATCATTCAAAGTTCTTCATGATCCATTAAACATTATTTAATAACTTATTCTGAAATAATTATTTCCGAAATACAAAAATCATGAATCATAACCTAAGATTCAATAATATCAAAACATATGTTAATAATTAATCCATACATTTCATTGGCCATTCTCAGTTTCTTCATCCTCAATCAGAATGGAATTAGGTGATGTTAAACATATATTTGTACGATCCATGTGATCCCATTCCCGAAACTTCTTCATAGGACATGTGTTTTCATAATGACCATGTACACCACTTTTAAAACATCAAATTGATCCCCCAGAAAGGACTTCTTTCCCTTTCCTAGAGTCAACTAGATGCTTCCTTTTTCCAGGAAAGATTATTGATTTATGACATTCATTTCCACATCTATAGCATATTTCTATCCATTTGAAACATTATACAAGGTGATTATTTCCACATCATTGACACATAGGTTTTTTAACACAGTTTCCATTATTATTATTACCTGAACATCCGTAGGGTTTTTTTTCTCGCATATATGTTTCCTTATATAGATCACTAAGGTTCAGGTGGTCAGTCATGACTCGAGATAGTTGGTTGATAATAACCACATGTTTTTTCATTATAGCTCCCATATCATTCAGTTGCTCGTTAAGAATACCGTCACTGTTTTCTTTACATCAACTCCTACATTGGTGCCTACTAAATCCATCCATTTACTAAATCCAAAAAGGTCAGTGTGAGTATATCTGTAAAATCACCATATAATATCTTATGAAGAGGGTAAACACTAAGATATACATATTCATGTTATCTTAAACTCATTCACTTTATCTAAAATAATTGTGACTCTTTCTGAAATCCTAACCTTTTTGGTAGTGTCACTTATGCTTAAAAAATTCCCTAACCTCTAAAGTAATCTAAACCGACCTCTGAAACAAACTATAAGGACCTAACCTTAAACATTACATAATCTGGAATTAAATAAATAATTCACATTGGGGATCCTTTCTAGTTTTGTGTTTTAGAGAATTAGGGCATAACTATTACATAACAACTTGAATATTATAATTAGACACTTCTACTAAGTATCCATTTTTTAATAAAATAACAACACTTAAAAAGACACATGTATAGTTCCAAGTTTTAGACAACATGACTTTTCCTTGATCCAATCCTTGAACCTATTTATCTTTATGTCTTGTGGAAAACATTTCCAAAACGTGGGATGAGCATAAAAATCTCAGTAAAGGGTATAATATCTGGAAGGAAAACATTATCTCAACAATAAATACAAATCCATGAAACCATACTTTTCTATCGTAACATACCATATGAAATAATAAGATTTATGAATAACACACACAAATCATAAATAATTAAGGTTAATTATGGAATCCATATCAAACATACATTGTAGGTATCACTGCTACATAGGGAGTTACACTTGGAATACCCATCATAGTATATTCCCAAAATATTTTTATGAGAAACATCATGTTTACCTCTGTCACGTTACCCAATGCATTGGAAAGCTATCTCGGGCTCACTCGCCCTAGGTTTATCAAATAACCACCCGTATATGTAAACAATTCCCAATAACCAAAAAAATATCATAACATAAAGCACATGTATAATGTAAAGATAACATTTCCACATTCTAATATATCAAATCAAGATATTTAAATAAATAATGTTTTATCAAATCATTTTCAAAACCATTTAAAAAGTGATTTTTGATTCAAAGTGTCCCATACCACTTTAAAGCTTTTAAATGAATTATCATTTGAAAAAATTTAAGTCCATATAAATATATCATAAAACCCATTTATAAAACATGGACATTAATGGGAAATATTTAGAAGAATAAATCTTTAAAACATTTAAAACAATATTTTAGTTAAAGAGTTTTTTTATAAAAAAGAGATACACTTGAATACAAATAATAGAGGAATAACATTTAATAAAAACATTATAATATCATGAGAATAAAGTTATTTATGATATATTATGCCAATGAACAGCATATACACCACATAAGTGTGAGTTGGTGGATAACAACAATGAAGTCTCAATGGAAATGTAAATTGAGATGGAATCCCTTATAAAGATGGTATCCTTAAATTTAGGATAAATAAATCACATAATTATGTGTGAAAAATATAAATACACCCAATATAATTGGATATTCTGTGTAAAAAATTCAGAGTTCATTCACACATATTCATAGGTCTACATGTTCAAGAAGTACAAGTTGAACCCAAAGAATTGAAATTGGGTTAAGAAGATCCCTTGCAAAAATTCGACAGCCTAACGACGTCACATTAAAATTCAGAAAATGAGTTGATGAGATAAAAATGGTATCTCATTACTTGGATATTAATTTTACATCAATATGTACATTGAAGAACATATCCCAACATAATAAGATGTAAAATTAAAAGACATAACAAAAGAAGTCATTTAAAAAAGAGGAGGGTGAAAGGTTCCCTTAAGAATTTGGTAACTTACAAAAAATATGACACATTAAAGAATGATAATTAAATTAAGATGTAAATACTCATAAAGGAAAGTATATTATACAATTATTACAATCATGGTAAGTACATAAACTAAAAAAAATGAAATAGTGGAAAATATAGCACGAATCTCACGGGAATAAAAAGTGAGATGAAAAACATTTACTTCATTGTATTCAAATTGAATCGTATGACCAAAATTTAATAACCAAAAAATTAATCATGGAATACCATGAATATAAATACAATAATTTTAATATATATCAATGGTTGTACACATTACACCACATGTAATA
Source organism: Viscum album (assembly GCA_963277665.1). Classification (NCBI taxonomy): domain Eukaryota; kingdom Viridiplantae; phylum Streptophyta; class Magnoliopsida; order Santalales; family Viscaceae; genus Viscum; species Viscum album. Next base: position 1,220,613,668 of record OY728155.1, on the reverse strand, counting down.
AATAAGTGAATAACCATGGAAATCTCATGGAATTAAAAGTGAGATAAGAAAATCCCTTAAAAAATTCGTAAGCCTAACAGTGCCACTTAAAAATTATTAAAATGAATTGATAATAGTAATATAGGGTCTCTAATCATATGAAAATACAAATTAAAGTATGGTGAATACAAAATAACAACCTCCAACAAAAGAACATGGATCATAAATGAAATGACATAAAAGAGAGTACTTGAAAATAAAGAGAGAGGTTGGATCCCTTACCTCATGTCCGACATGACTCGATCATTCTTCAATCTCCAGAATAATAAAATAATGTTAATTTCTACTTTATTAAAAACCTTTTTCAATTTTATTATTCCTTTTATATCACTTATTACCATGTTATAAACATTATGTAATCATTTATGTTAATAATTTTCATTTTGTCGATATTTGGTACTTGAGTCGAAAATGGACTTCTTATAATTACATTTTGTTGATGTGGTAAAAGGTCCATTATATCCAGAAATATATTCATGATTTATATATCATCTATATCATATATATCCAGTTTATACATGTATTTATAATAATATATATCATTTAGAGGTAAGAAATGAAATTCACCGTTCATGGAGACGGTAAGCCGTACGTGCGCATGACCGCTACTTTCATTTATATTTCTTCTTTTAATGGAATTAAAACATAATTATACATAGGTATATTATAATTCCAGTATAATATAATATATAATTTCATTAACTCTATCCTTTATACATCCCACATAAGTCATTAACGAGTTACATCACTTTGAGGGGGCGGTAGTTCGTGCTTCCTCAGATGAGAATATCGTATTTACCCACTATGAAAACCATAAAGGCATGGTATAAATGGAAAATACAGAAGCATAAAGAATACCTAAACATAATATATATCATATATAAAAAAATTTACATCATAATGACCACCATGAGAGGCGATTGGAGATATTTGAACAATCATCGTTTTGTGAGGCGTTAGTTTTCAATCCACAGAAACATTATGTTCTTCATCAATTAGATGGAGGTGTGTGTTAGTGTAGTTCGAATCCTTCTCATAAAAAAATCATAGTATATTTTGGATACTGGTTTTGTTACAATAGAAAGTAATAAAAAGAGTTTAGGGGTTGGAGAATTAAAATAAAAGAAAACAATTTAAGAGAAACAGTTACCTTTAATTTGGGTAACTCCCTTTGGTTTGAACAAAACGACTTATTGAAGTGCTGTATCCCCAAGGTAAGGCATCTAGGAGGAGGGGAGGGATGTATGGAGATTAATTGGGCAGATTTTGGACGAGACAAATGGCTTGAGAGGTGTGAGTAATTGGTTAGAAGTGGTCTCCTTATATAAGGGAGAGGAGAGGCTCATTAGAAAAGTGTGAAAATATTATTTTATAATATAATGATATTCGTTTTCTAAAGGTCCAAAAATCATTATAGTCAAAGATAAGAGGATTCAGGGTCGAAATAAAATCATCCAATAAAAATTTGACATGTTGTGGGTTATATTTTATTCATTATAATCTTATTTATTTAAATCATTTATTAATTAGGTAAATACTACATCATTATTGTGTCATAAATAATTTAAATTATTTGTTGTTTAAAAATTATAAATAAATTACCATGATATATTAAATACTTTTATACTTACAAAAAATAATTATAGTCTAAAATAGGACTTATAGAACACCATATAGAAATTAATTACTAAAAGATTTTTGTTAATGTCAATTTTGTCTTCATATTAAATTAATTAATCTAAATTGTCATTATCACTCCCATGTGGCTCAATGGGGTACCGAAATCGACCCAAAGATGCCCATGGTCGTAAATGACTCAACCAATATGGTTTGGACAAGTGTTAATGTAATTTTGAAATATTATAATATTCTTTTAACCTTGAATTTCCATATTTACCTTTAACCACATAAAATAATAGTCAAAAGTTACTATTCACCAAAAATTATTTTCATCTTAATGAACCCAATTTTACTTCTTGATAACAACCATATATGTCAAAACTAATAAATTCAATTCAAAGAAGTGGTAAAATTTTATTTAAATGAAAAATTTAGTTTTTTAACTACCACTAAGTTGTTTCACTTTTAATCAAAAATTGAAGTTTTTCAAAAAAATACAAAATATTCAGCCTAAGCATTATTTGATATTCTGAATTCAAAATAGATGTCTATTTTTTCCAAATTAAAAACATTGAAGTATAATTAATTAATTTAAAAACTAATTCCCATTATCAAAACAAATAGCGTTTTTTTAAGAAACAATAACTATCAAAAGATTAATACTTGTTTATGTGCAATTTCAAAGTGAAATTAATTCTAATGACCCATATTGGATTAAATGATAAAAATATATTTTAATTTCACATTAAAACCAATTAAAAAGATAATGTAACCATATAAATAAATTATATTAAATGTCACTTTTGTTTTAAAATACTATATTTTTCACTATTCATTAAAAATAAACTTTATCGGAATAATTCCAAATATTTACACAATGTAAATTTTGATGTCCCCATTTTGATGAAGGATTTTATTTGGTAAATTAAAATTTATTAAAGTGACAAAAACTATATTTAAATATGGTTTTCCATTAAAAGGTGATAAATCGAACTTTTAATTTAAATTGGGCTTAAACATGGATTTATTCACAATTTTAGCCCCTAACTTTTATTGGATAAATGTAAATACATTTAACAAACTTGTATAATCATATTGTATTTAGTTTTGTTCATTCCTGCCAATAAAATTGCTAGGAGTTGACTACATTTAAAATAATAATAATATATTATTAGTGTGTAACGTAAGATTTCAAAGAAACTCGTTGTTGGATATCGAGTACGCTATCGAACATAGAAACCCTTTTAAAGAAAAATTAATATTTAATTCAAAAATATTAATAAATATGAAATATGTCTTAATATTTATTTACCTAGGATGTTACAATAATAAATTTATTTCCTATGTATCAAAGAAGTAAAAAATTCGTGAACAAAACTATCATACTTATGATATTGAGTTAGCTACTAAGATCCTTTTTCAAAAAATAAGGAGACACTATCTCTATGGTGAAATATGTGAGATATATCTGAATAACAAGAGTCTAAAATATATCTTCTCACATAAAGAACTCAACATGAGGTAAAGGTGATTGAGAGAACTACAAAAGGATTATGAGTTTTCCATACACAACCACCTAGGAAAGGAAAAAAAATGCTGCTAATGCATTAAGAAGGAAAAAACATGGAGTATTAGAAAATTATATATGACAAGGATACTATATATATGGACATAGTGAAAATAGATATGGGAATTATTAAAGAAGGGAAAAAATCACTAATTTTTTCAATTGGTTTCCCAACCATCTTTATGGGAAATAATTAAGACTTACTAATACTATATTGAGAATCATCAAAAGAAAATTAAAGAATTGAATGATGGGAAGTAGGCATACATTGTGTGTGAGGATGGAATTGTTAAATTTGTGAAGAGGCTTTGTGTTCCAAAAATAACCAAGCTAATAAAGGAATTATTAGATGATGACCATAGTAATTATTTCTCTGTACATCCCGATAAAACTAATATGAATAGAGATTTGAAGTAAAATTTATAGTGGGATAACAGAAATAGGGAAATTGTAGATTATGTACTAAGATATTTATTCAGTTAACAAGTGAAGGATAAACAAAAAAATCCAAGTGGATTCATGAAACCTCTACCAATTCCTACATGGAAATGTGATGACATCACCAAGAATGTTTTCACAAGATTACCAAAAACACAATGAAATAATGATTCAATATAATTAATTGTTTATTGAATTACAAAATATGTACATTTCCCCACTATAAAGGAGGATTTCTCAATGAAGAACCTTGTATGACTCTATATCACTGAATTTATGAGACTTCATGGAGCTCTTCTCTAAATTGTTTCTAATAACGATCCTTGATTTATATTGACATTATGGAAAATTTCTCATAAATATTTGGATACAGAGATTTTTTTTGAGTAATTATTATCACTCAAAAATTTACAGACAATGAGATAGGATGATCCAAACATTAGAGGACATGTTGAGATCATTATAATAAGATTTACAGGGTATGTAGGATCAATATTTAGATTTGGTAGAGTTTTCCTACAATAATAGTTTCCATTAATTTATTCACGTAGAAACATATAAATAATTGTATGAAAATATATTTCATACACCAAAATTTTGGGATGAATTCGGTGAATGGAATCTTGTGGGTCCAGATTGTGTGGAGGAAACAATAGAAATGGTAAAAACTATTCATACCCATATCAAAATATCTCAAATCAAGAAAACGAGATAAGATTAAAATTAAAAAAAATTTAAATTTCAAGTGGGTGATCATGTTTTCATGAATGTATATCCATTTAAAGGTGTTATAAGAGTGGGAAGAAAGAGAAAAAGAGCACCAGATATATTGGCCCATTTGAACTTATAGATAGATTTGGAGTTGTGTCTTATCCTTTGGCAATTCCTCCTTTCCTGTCTAAATTTCACAGTGTGTTCTATATCTCATTATTGAGAAAGTACAAGCCAGACCCAATTCATGTACTCACGTCTGAAGTTATAGAATTTGAATAGACTTATATTACTGTAATGTGCCTATCCAAATTCCAGACATTATAGAACGTATGTAGAGGAATCAGATGACATGACGGGAGGATGTAATTTTGGAGAAATCCTAAAATTGAAGAAAAAACATGTGAGCATGAGGATTTTATAATGAAGAACAACTCAAATGATTTATGTCGTAACATTATAGAATTTTGAGGATGAAATTTTTGTACCCAGGGGGGGAGAATGTAACACCCCAAGGATTTATAAATAAATTTAATATTGAATGGCTAAAACACTGAGTCTCTATAAAACACCACTTTGTTACAACCTAGCTAGTAAAAATAATTTTTCTACAACTGTGTTTTAATTTTTAAAAAATTGACATACACAATCTCATTTAGTAAGATATTTAGAGTATGATAGGATCAACTTCTATTATGGTGCATAGTAACGTGACCCTTTTAAATAGTATCGTACACTTCTAAATAATAATATGACCCTTATGAATAATAACAACTCCCATAAAACTATAAATATAATTTAGGCACCTTATAGAAGAAATAAAATATTTTATAAATTAAAAAATAAGTGTTTGTATTTTTGTGAGTAATAAATTAATTAATAAATATTTAAATTAATATAAAATATATTTTGATGAAATTTCTTCTTAAATAAGTATTTTATTCCCTATGATTTTACGATAATTTCCAAGGCCTCTATTAATTTTTGAATGTTTTATAAAATCAGTTTTAAATTTAAAATCTATAATTTTCAAGTAAATAATTATTTTATTTCAAATTATATTTATCTTATTTAAAAATATATTTTGATAAGATGGAGTTAATTGTTTTATCTCTATACATTGAAAATTTGTTTTGGGGAATTTTTGATATTTTCTTGAAACACTTGATTTTTGGAGAATACTAAAATATGTTAATTTATGATAAAAGAAAAATAAATGATTTATTGAGTCATTGGTGATGTAAGTAATATGTAAGAACACATGGTTTGACCTCACATTAACTTATTACTATTTGAGTCAGAATAATCAAGGATATTCATAGTCCTGAGTAAAAATAATAATGTAATGATGGGAAATAACCCCTCTCCTCTTCTATAAAATCCACCAATCATGCCTTCTTCTCTACACTCCTCTCAAGCCTGGTGCCTTGTCTAAATTATTTTAAAATATCCTCCCAATATCCTCTCTATTCCCAACCTCCCTTTTTCTCTCAAAAATACCTAATCATCTCCACTAAAGAGGCTCTTGAGGAAAATAAATTCCAGAGGTAAATTCCTCTTTTCATTTACATTATTTTCTTTTATTTTTATTTATTTATTTTTTATTTCCTCACCTATTGTCCTCCAAATGTTATGATAAATAAAATAAATTATATGTAGTAGAATTTTTTTATGATAATTGAATAATTAATCATCCTCTCTTCTTTTCCCTCAATTTGTACTAGAAATGAAAACGCCATCTGATATCTGTTAATTTATCCCATTCATGGAGGACATGTTTTCAAATTCTATTACAGTGTTATTTTCTAGTCATGAAACCATTTTTATGGTTGAACCAGATCATAATATATCTAGTATATCATATGAAATGTTTTGGAATCATTTTTTTCTCATGGTATTAATTTATAAAACCAAATGAGTTCCTGGTGATCAGAAATCCGCAAAATTAATCCAACCATTTATCATCCAATTTTTATCGCATGATTCATCCTCACACAAAGTAAAAAAATACATATATGACCATTTAACCTTATGAATGAAAATTAATAACATATAAAATCAGTTCTGAAATTCATTTCTCATTTTACAACAACTTTCATACAAATTAACCTATCATGAAAACTAATGAAATGAGCACTCAAAAATGATGATATTGAATCTATTAACCCATAAAACGATCATAAATGAACATAATAAAATTATAATAAATAAAAAAAAATCTATTATAGGTCCTGAATTATGTTATTTATAATTTTAATTTCATATTCTAGGACTTTGTGTTCAATAGCGGAACATATTCACACTTAAGGTAAGGGTTTTCTACAAGAACATCTATTTCCTTTCGTGTTACTCTTTGTCTCTCTTAATCCCAATTAAATTATTATTTATTATTATGAACTCATCATAAATTATGTGTGAATTTTCTATATATTTTTACAAATCATTATCATTCTTGCAGTTATGGGGAGTTACTTGTTTTTAAAACATCTCTAAAAATTCCTTCCCGATAAACAATCCTGTTTCAGGGAAATTTCTAGAATTCTTACATATTTTAAAAGGTAGTCTACAATATGTTATTAGGAAAATTTATTTTTATAAAATATGTACTTTTATTATAATGAAACTAAGTTAATTTACTTATTCACCAATGAAATTATTTTTCCAAAAAAAACTCTTATTTTAAAAGTACAAGAGTATTTAAGTTAAGATTTACTCGATGATTTTATAAGACTGTTTTAACCTAATTTAACACTCTTGTTGTTTCTTATGATAAAATGGGGTTATCATTTTATGATATCATCATCCATATTTTATTGAATGTTTTATGATTATATTTATAGTGTATTTATATTCTTGACAACATTCACCATATTACTCTAAATGGTTAGTGTTTATGTTTAATGATTGGGGAAAGTTATTTACATTTCATATGATACTTCAAATATGATTGTACATGTAGTTTATTTTTATCCCCATTCATATGAGGAATGAATTGGACAAGTTATGTTATGTGTAGGCCCCACTATAGCCCCATGATACTTTAGTTGGTCTCATTAGAAAAAATCGAATTGGGTTTTGGTCGAGTTCTTACCCAAGTATTTTCAAACGTCATATTCGATGCCTCGATGATATGTTTATGTTTTCCAACATTATGCATTCCCTCATTATGAAACTAGAGATTTATTGTCCATATGATTATTTTGCTAGTAGAATATTCATGGTAATGTTTTTTGAAATTATTTAATTAGTTTTTATTCTTTTTATATTATGATCACATATATTTTCAATGGCATGCATAATAGTAATTTATCCTACGTAGAGTTTATGTTTATACTTTATTTCATTATATTATTTATTCTTATTGAGCATCTAAGATCACCACTTTGACATGATTTTTTCCCCAGGCTATGAAGAAATATTTTATGAAGGACTTTCAAGTATAATCTATGGGATTATTTGTTATTAAAAAAGAGCTGATATGTGGTATTTCCATTAATTCTGTAATGATGAACTTATGTATCTATCTTGTTTTAAAATGCTACAAAACTATTCATTCAATCAGGATATATCTTCCTTATTTATATGAAAATGTTATAAAATAAGGCATATTCTCTGGGAAACTATGGTTGAGTCCTTATATTCATCAAGATCCAGTTTATTTCTTCTACTCATGGGGGAATTGCTCCCTATAATACCACCTTAACCATACATTTAAAAATAATTTAGTGTAATTGACATTATTTGAATTAATTTCTCCATTATATTGAAAAATATTCATACCAAATAATAATTTCAATAAACCCTTGAATATCATTTTATGTTCATTTTTCAACATTTTTAAAATTATATAGACAATTATTTATTGAAGATCCGAAAACAATATCATCAACATAGATTTGTAATACTAAAACCTTGTTTGAAATGATTTTAATAAATAAAATAACATAGGATATTACTTTTTAATAACCTTATAAATTAAAAAATATATGGGCATATTCTACCAATCTCATGGGGATCCTTTTAAATAATATAATGCTTTAGTAGATATAAAAACACGATATGAAATCTGAATGTGGTGCCTATCCATGAAACCATATGATAGATTTATGTGTAGCCACTAGTGAAAAGGTTTTCTCATAGTAAATAACAATCAATTGACTAAATGTTTTCACAAATAATATAGGTTTATTTGTTGTTATAGTTCTTGACTGATGTATTATACTCTTAAACACCCATTCAATGCTTATGGTCATTTAATCCTTAGTTATTTCAAAAACCTCATAGATTGTATTTATTTGAAACTGATTTATCTTTTATTTCATGTCAATTACCCATTACTCATCATTCATATATTCCGTGATGTTCTTAGGTTCATGTTATGACATGATTACATGATTTTAACCTTGATTTCATAGAGAATATCTACTTTGTGTTCCATTATTTATGTATCCTACTATTATATGTAATGGATAGTTTCTATAATCCCTAATAAATAAATGAATATAAGATTTTGATACGCTATTTTCTTCTAAATTATTAGGTTCAAATAGTTCTTCAGAACATGGTGACTTTTATATGGTAGGTTTGAAAATATAATCACTAGGTTTAGCATAGAAATATAAATTATGAATGTTATACTAAAGATTAACTAAATAATTAGTAGGTTCATGTGGATCAATTTCATCAAATTGGACAACTATATATTATTCCCCAATACTATTCATTTTAATAAATACCCTATTTTATTTACATAAGTTTTAATAATGAAGGGAAAATCCTTCATCAGTTTTGGTTGAAATTTTTTCTAAACCTTCCTTCATATAAAGTGTAAATAAAATACAACCAAAAACTATAATAAAATATATTTTTCTTTTCTACCATTACATAACTCATATGAGGTTTTAATCAAAATATGTCTATATAGAACATTATTAATAATATAGAAACTTGTATACACAAATTCTTCATAGAAATAATTAGGAAAAACATTCTAATTGAACATGGTCTATAAGAATTATTAAAGGGTTCTATTTCTCCTTTATATTAACATATTATTCTATGGAGTCCTAAGATCGAGAAATTTTTTAATATATATATATAGTGATAATAAGTATTCAAACTATTTATTTATTTTAACTGATGACCATGATCGATTATTATGGTCCTAATTCTATTTCTGGTAGTTTTTATACTGATTATTCATACACGGAGAAACTCCAACATGATTTGGTTTTTGAGATAGAAATAATACCTAGATGTATCTAAAATTGTAATGCACCCGAACATAAGAATAGTGGTTGACATTTAATATATATTCAATATTATGTCTAAACATGTGCATGTGAACTAACCCTTGGGGTTAAGAAGTTGAAACATATTTCTTTAATTTGAAATATATTTTGTGCTGCACCCATTTTTGACACAGGATACAAACATTTTATTTTAGGAATTATAATTTAACAAAATCCCTGAATAATCCTTTCCTAGTTATATTTCTATGTGAGTGTAGTTTTCAATAGCCTATAATCCTATGAAAAATCAAAGTCTCTTTTTAAAAGAAATTAAATATGATATATTTTAAGAAAACAATGAATTCAAATCAATAACATATATATTATCATTACGAAGAGAAATAAATATTTATATATGTTCAGAATCATAAATCATGAAAGAATTATTCTCAAAATTTACCTGATATTCATCCTCACCTAACTATGGCATGGAAAAATATTATACATCAATTCTTATAAAAATAATATATTATAATTTAAAATTGTATTAGAGTTACCAAATTGATAGTGTCCAATTTTTTTTCCTTTAGAGTTATTACAAAAAGTTACATGTTCAGTATATACTTCGATAGGGTTCTTGAAACCTGTGATATCAATAGTCAAGTTTCTAGATCATTCACTATCGAAATTCAATTGGTTCTTATATGCAATCGTCAAAAAATTTCTTATAAATAATGATTAAATAAAAAATTATTTGGGTTCCCATATTTTAGTAGGTCTAGATATTTTATTAATAAGATCTGTAGGATTCAAAATTTGTTTTACTATTTTTCAATAAAATTATTTTATGAATATATAAATAAAAGGTTTCTAGAGAGTATTATAACATTTTTTAGAGAACTAGGAAAACATAAACTCTAAAAAAATTTATTCTTTATATTTTCATCCTTTCATGTTGATAAATAATTCAAATAGTGTATTTAAGTGTGGTTTGTATTTATCCTTGAGATCAGAAAATGATTATTCCCTCTTATTTTAGTATTAAAATTAATAAAAATATATCATATTTTAATCTCTATTTTCATTCTCATAATTATTAGAAATATATTCAGGAGGTATTGGAAATATATTTTTTTCATTAGATGTGTTTTTCAGAAAATAAATATTGGCCCTGTCATGTTTGTCTTATGCACATGAATCGGAATCACATTATATATCCTTTGAAAAAATCTCTATGGATTTGAAATACATTTAATATGACTTAAGTTTCCCCTCATACTCTTTCATATAACTTATCTTGGGATTGTCTTCTTTTATATTCCCTTTTATTTTATTCTCATAGAAGATTACCTCATTAGTGGAATTTTCATTCATCAACTATTTTATCCAATTTCTATTTCACAAATTCTTAACTACATAGTTAGTCTCTTTGATGAATTTATTATACGTATTTAACTTCTTAAATCATCATTATTGGTGATCCATTTATTTATTATTGTCATTAGGTGATTCCTCATCACTTGAACTATCATACATGATCTTTTATTTTAGTTTTGAGCCTAAATTTTTTAAGGATACTGACATCTTATTTGGTTCATATTACATTTTTTTAATTAAATTTTGTTCCCTATAAAACATTATATGTTTTCCATGTATTTCTTTTACTGGTATTTAGATGATTTCTTGGGATTCTTTGATGGGAATTGACGTTCACTGCCCTCGGTCTGGTAGATGTAACACTAGTCACATCACTTGACCTTTGTCTTCAACTGTAATTTAAATTGCATGAATATTGTAAAATATTTCATTTAACCTATGAGAAATATCATAAATGTATTTATTACTATTAATTTTAAAAAATTTATATTTAATTGTTTAATAATTTGAATTAATATTGTCGACATTGTAAGTTCATTAAAGATAAATTTCCAATGTATCCCATATTTCAATTGCAGTAGAAAAAAAAAACTTTTATTAAATTCACATCCTCCTAAAGAATTGTATTATAAATTCATATAACTATAATTTATATCACAATATGAATTAGTGGAAGCACTCCTAATAAATCTAGTAGCATTGGTTTTATCATATTTGTATTCAATAACAATCCAAAAATTAAAACCCATAGATTGAAAATGAATTTCCATATTAATATTCCAATGAAAATTGTTTTTCCCATTAAAGTAACGAGGCCAATTAGTTGAAGTAAATTATTTTCAAAGATTATCCAAATAGATTAAAATTTAAATCAAATAGAAATTGGATATCGTTAAATACAACTTGATTACAATTCAAAGTAATTGAAACATCCATTAATACCAAATATTGGTTAGATGGGAACACTAAATAGGGTAGTGAATTGAGTTACTATTTAAACATTTATATTAAAAACTATTTAAGACATATATTCCCCTAATTAAAAATAATTTACAATTAACTAAAATTGAAAAATTATTAAATTTTATTGTTCAAAAATGTTCTCAACAATATTCTCAAAACCCATTTAATGTAATTTTAAAAACACTTTTACTTTTGGAACTAATCTAAGAGTATCAAACACCTTATATAAACAATGTTATATCCATCCATTAAAGTAGAAGTTTTTGTTAGTTTTCTAAAAAATATAAGGTACGTTATTTTGTTTTGTGATAAAAAAACATGAAATAAAAGAGTAAAAATAAACAAGGGTTTATTATAAATACAAGACCAAATACCTTGCACTTGGGAATAACCCAATGCCAAATAGTTTACTATTTAATTAATTGATGCACGAAGTAGATTAGGTTTTATAGAAAAAAATTAATTGATAGTCTAGGAATGAATTCTATTCCACTATTCTATATATGTGAAACAAATTCTAGGTCACATAAGACATATTCCACAATTATATGTGGGATTATAAAAGAAAACATTTAAAAGGGAGTGTCATGGAATCTTCAGTTCGGTACAAAAGACTGTGTCTCCAAATAGACATAGTATAATAAAACAAAACTCAAAATAATTGATAAAAATAGAAATAAAAAAGATGATAGATGTTAAAATTATGTGTGTATCTATATGAATATCTTCAGATAATTAGATGTACTTGAATTCAATATTGAGATGTATCAAACATGTTTTCATTATATGTTTAGAAAAAATGATCATCACAACTATTTTTTGACAAGTTCTCATTATATTACCGGTTCACAAATATATTTATATATTTTTTTGGTAAAATATTATATAGAACACCATATATCCACAATTGTTTATTTATAATAAAAATAACTCCATCCAAAAGCAGACATTAATGAAAATTTAATAGAGAATTAATGGAATTGTATCAATAATTAATGGAAAAATATAGAGAAATTTTTGGTTTGAAAATCCTTCACTTATAATGTTAGACACGATTCGTTTTCTACACTTGAAACATTGTTACACGAGCTCACATCTATTTGGCACAATTTTATGGTATTGAAATGTGTTATAATCACTTCATTCCTTCTTTTGATAGATTGGTGACTAAATGAAATAGATTTCTTTATTCATGAGGTATAGGTCCCCAGCCTTAAACCATACTTAATCTTGAGTTATTACAAGATTACACATTTAGGATCTTTCCAGGTTTAGAGTTTTAGAGAATTAGATCATAACTATTACATGTCAAGAGATTAAAAAGTAGAAACTTATACTAAGTTTCCATAAAATAAAAAACCTTAAAAAGAAACATGTCTAGTTCCATGTTTTAGGTTGCATTACATTCCCTTGATCCCATCCTTGACCCTATTCCACGTTAAGTCTTGTGAAAAACATTTCAAAAACTTGGGATGATCATAAAAAGCTCAGTAAGGGATACACAAAGAATGAAAACTGTTAGTTATTAAAACAACAAGTAAACCATGTATACATTATCAAAGTAATACCTTCACCTTTATAAAGTAGTAAAAACTCTTCACTGGATAAAATATCATTACTTACCCTTTTGTAATCAAAATATTATCATAAAACCCATATAAAGAACACATAACATATAAAGGTAACTTGGGACACAAACATTCATAAGTGGAATAACCATACAGTCGACTTCCACACATATCACTTAATGGAATATCTATATGGCCATCTTCCATACATACTTAATGGAATAGCCATACAGCCGACTTCCATACCAAATGCATTGGAGGTTATAACGTAACCACCCTTCCTCGTATTCACGGCACCACCCGTCATATGGTTTATCACGTAACCACCTTTAAAATATCCAAGTACCATCATTACACATAAAATATTGAAAATATAAACATTTCAATAACAATATTTCATATTCAATGAAAATAAGTAACTCCAAGATATTAAATTAATCAATCCATTTTCAAAAAATCATTTAAAAGTGATTTTTGAATCAAAGTGCCCCATACCACTTTGAAGCTTTTATTGAAATTATAATTTTAAAACATTAATGTATATATAAATAGATACAGAAATCCATTTTGAAAACATGGACATTAACGATAAATATTCAAAATAATAAATATTTACAACTTTTAAAATGATATATTTGTTAAAGAGTTTTTAACATAATGAGAGACTCTTGAATACAAATAATTGTGGAATAACATTTAATAAGAACTTTATAATATCATGAGAATAAAGGTATTCAGGATAAAATATGTCAAAGGACAGTATACACACCACATAAGAGTGAATTGGTGTATAACAACAATGAATTCTCAAAAGAAATGTAAAATGAGATGAAATCCATTATAAAGAAGGTATCCTTAAATTAATGATAAATCAATCTCATAATTATGTGTGAAAAATACAAATACACAAAATATAAGCGGATATTAAGTGTAAAACAATAAAATGTCATTCACACATATTCAATGGATGACATATTCAATAACTACATGTTGAACCCAAAGAAATCGAAATTGGGTTAAGAAGTTCCCTTGGTAAAAATCAACAGCCTAACGACGTCACATAAAATTTTACAAAAAGGGTCGATGAAAGAGATAAAGGGGATATCATCACTTGGACATAAAATTTACATAAATATGGATATATAAGAACATATCCCAACATAATATTATGTGAATTAAAAGACATAACAAAATAAGTCTTAAAAAAAGGAGGGCGAAAGGTCCCCTTACTGAGTTGGGTAACTTTCGAAAAGTACACCCCATGGAAGAAGGGTCATACAATGAAGATGTAAATACCCATAAATGAAATTATACCACAAAAAGTGTATAATAATGGTCATTAAATACACCACTCAATGGAAATTGTGGAAAATTTAGCATAAATCTCACGGGAATAAAAGTGAGATGAAAAATCCCTTACGAAAACTCGGCAGCCTAACGGCGCCACATAAAACATACAAAAATGGATTGATGAGATCAAATAGGGTATCTCATAATATTAAAATAATGTTTATTGAAGGGGGAATATAAAAGAATATCCCCCAACAAAACAAAGAGGAGATTAAAAGAAGTGACATAAAGGAGAGTACATAAAAAGAAAGAGAGATGTTAGATCTCTTACGAAAATTCGGCAGCGTAACGGCGCCACTCAAAACTTCCAAAATGGATTGATGAGAGAGAATAGGGTCTCTCATCATATGAACATAAAAATTACAGTAAGAGTAATATAAAAGAACATCCCAATCTCAAGAATGAGGAGCTTAAATGGAATGACATAAAATAGTGTACTTAAAAAGAAAGAGAGGAGTAGGATCCCTTACCTTGGGTCTGACTTGACTCGATCATTCTTTAACATCCTGAATCATAAACGTGAGTTAATTTATACTTCCTTAAGATCCTTTTTAAAGTTAACTATTCTTTTTATATCACTTATTACCATGTCATGAACATTATGTAATCATTTAAGTTAATAACGGTTGTTTTGTCGTTATTTGGTACTTAAGTCAAAAGTTAACTTCTTATATTTACAAGTTGTTCATGTAGTCAAATATCCATTATCTCAATAATGATATTCATGATTTGGATATCATATATATCATATATATACAGAATATACATGCATTTATATTATTACATAATCATTTATAGGTAAGAAATGAAATGCACCATTCATGGAGACGGTAAGTCGTACGTACGCATGAACGCTACTTTCATTTCTATGTCATATTAATGGAATTAAAACTAAATGAGAGATATGTATATTTTTAATTCCAGAATTATATTAATCCTTTATATGTATCATACATCATATATATCCATTATATGTACTTATAATAGTACATTACATTTGAGGATAAGAAATGAAATGCACCGTTCATGGAGACTGTAAGCCGTACGTACGCATGAACGCTACTTTCATTTCTATCTCATAATTTAATGGAAAGAAAACAATAATCATATAAAGTTATATTATAATTCCAGTATAACTCATATATAATAACTTTAAATCCATCCTTCATACATCCCACATATGGAATTAACGAATCAAATCACTTTGAGGGGGTGGTAGTCCGCACTTCCTAAAATGAAGATATCGCGTATATCCATAATGGAATCCATAATGTTATTCCACAAATGAAATATACAGAAGCTTAAGTAAAACATAAAAATATTATATATCATATATAAAAATAGTGACATCTTAATGTCCACCTTTGAAGGTGTTATATGAGTGTTGAACAATCATCGTTTCGTGAGGCAGAAATTCGCCATCCACAGAAACTGTATGTTCTTTAACCATTAGATGAAGGTGTGTGTAACTGTAGCTCGAATACATATTATAACAACATCCTAGTATATTGGAGATAATGGATTTGTTACAAAAGTAATGAATAAAAAGTGTTTAGGCGGTTGGAGAAGCAAAATAAAACAAAAGAGCACAAGTGAAGACGTTACCTTAAAATTGGGTAACTCCCTTTGGTTTGAACTAAAAGGGTTTCTTGAAGAGCTTCCTGCCTATATTAAGGTTTTTATGGTGAGGAGAGGGATGTTTAGAGACAAAAGGATCAGATCTTGGCCGAACCAAAGGTTTTAGAGGTGTGGGTAAGGTGGTAGAGGTGGGGGCCTTTTATAAGAGGAGAGTAGGAGAACTCTTGGAAAAGTATAAAATATTACATTATTTTCATATGGGTATTCAGATTTTAATTGTCCCACATTGATTTGTTTCGAGTATAAGGTGATAAGGGTTCACAATCCACCTATACAATAGGTTTTCGACATGTTTAGGTCCTAGATTTTTCATTATCTTTCCATTTTATTTAAATCGTTAAATAATGAGGTCATCGCTGCATCATCATGATGCCATAAAGAATTTAATTTATTTAATGTCTAAAAATTATAAAAAAAATACTATGATGTAGGAAATATTTTTTGGTTTCCAATGAATATTTATAGTCAAAAGTCTGACTGTTATAACCACATGTAAAAAATGTTTTAGTAAAACAAATCATGTTTGTGACATTTTTATTTTAACTTTATATAAAAGGCATAAATGTCATTATCTAACCCAAGTGGCTCCATGGGGTACCAAAAATCGACCCATGGGTTGTCTTGGTCGGCCATAAATCATCAAATAGGGTTAGGACAAGTGTCAAGATATTTTAATTTTATTATAATATCATTTTTACCTTAAATCACACTAATTAACTTTTATCGCGATTAATAAAACTGAAAAGTTACTTTTCATCAAAAAAAATTCCATCCCATTGAACCACATTTTACTTAACAATTAAAATCATTTAAATTGGATTTTTTAAATTCAAATCACAGAAGTGGTAAAGTCCCATTTAAACGAAATATCAAATTTTGTAACCACCACTTTGTGGTTTCACTATTCATCAAAAATTGAGGTTTTTCAGAAAAATACCAAAAATTCACCCCAAGATATTTTTGATATTCCAAATTAAAAAATGATTTCTATTTTACCAAATTAATAAATTATAAGTTGCATTAATTAATTTTATAATTAAAAACCGTTGTTAAAACAGATAGCGTGTTTTTATGAAACAATATCTTTCAAAAGATTGACACTCGTTTATGTCCAATATTAAAGTGATATTAATTACAATGACCACCATTGGATTAAATGGAAAAAATATATTCTATTTACACTTTAAAACCAATTAAAAAGATAATATAATCATATAAATAAATTCTATTAAAAAGAGCTTTTGAATTAAAATACAACATTTTTCACTATTCATTAAAAAACGAACTTTATCAGAAAAATACCAAAAATTTACAGAAAGTAAATTTTGATGTGCCGATTATAAAGTAGAATTTTATTTGGTCCAATAGAATGTATAAGAGTGACCACAACTATATTTAATGAGGGTTCTCCATCAAAAGGTGGTTAATCGACCATTTAAAGAAGATTTATGCTTAAAATTGGATTCATTTGCATTTTAAGCCTCTAACATTTATTGGATAAAAGTAAAAACATTTAACAAACATATATAATAATATTTTAGTTATTTCTATTCATTTCCAACAAAACAATGGCTATGTGTTAACTAACATTTAATATAATATTATTTTATTACTAGTGTGCAGTGTAAGATTTCAAGGAAACTCCTTGTTGCGTATTGGGTAAGCCATCGAGTATAGCGTTCCCTCTAAATTAATGTTAACATTTTATTCACAAATATGGATAAATATAAAAATTTCATATTCTTTATTTACCTGTGGTGTTACATCCTGCCCCCCTTTTGGGAATTGTGTCCTCGCAATTTTAATATTGGGCTTGAAAACTTCATTGAAAACCCGACACCAGAAGAGGAGTAAATTAAACTATCACTTTAAAAGAAAATAGTAAAGTACAAAGGTCGCCTGAGTTAACCCATACTAGGATTACAAGTATGAAAATATGGACATGAAGGAAAAAAACAAATGGTCATGTTCTGATGGAGAGTGATAGTAAACATGTGTAGGAGAAAGTTAACCATAATAAAATCACAAACATGTGATGGGTTAAACGGTATTCGATTCCCCAGTAGGAAACTTTAACAGACATCATTATTGTTTTAAGTTACTTTTCATGGAGGAATTTATTTTTGAGCTTAAATAAATCATAATGAAACATACATACTTGTCATGTAGACTTTTAACTTTTACTAGATTCCTTAATCAAACTCATATTTTCTCCAAAAGACGAGTATTTAGGAAGACTTGTTCACATTAATAGTATTATAATAAACTTATAGAGAACCACTTAATCCACAAAAGATATCTATATATTTCCCATGTATTTAGACTTTAACCAAAACCAAAACTAAAAAGGTTAGTACAAGATCAGATAATCTAGAAAAGGATAACCCTTTATAAAAAGAAAATATATTCTTAATATCCAAAATTTTTCCAACAAAACCAAAAGTTCAACGAGGACCATTCGATAAACAATTTGTCCATAAAAGTCTTCAATGTAAAAAAAACTAATATTGAAACCCAAATATTTGAAGGATTTAGTCACATAGTCTTCCAAGTTAAATCATAACATTTATCTCCAAACAACATCAGTTTCTCTTAATGTCTCATATTGAAATGTAATTAATCTAATCACATATCCTCCATGATATGTTAATAAATTTCCATAGATATCCCAAAGTCAACATACTCTTAATTAATAAAATAATCTAACTAAAAAAAATCATTCAAACTAACCAGGGACTTCACGTAGTCCAGTGGTAGGCGATAAATACCAGTCACACTTTGGTTGTGGGTTCGATTCCCGCAGCTTTGTCTGACGCGACGGGTTGTCACACAGTCTGTGTGTTGTCCTTTTTATAAAACTCCAAAAATAACCCTAAAATGTTTTAACCTTAATAGTTTCCTTATACCTCTCATTTTCATCCAAATTCTTTACGGTCTCAACATCTTAATTATTGAAGTCTTATTTCACCACCATAAAATAAAATAAAACGATTTCCAAAATGAATAACATCATACCTCGATCATGGCGTCCACTCGGTTTCATCGTCATCTTGCTCACGTAGGTAGAAGTCACATGCATTACAATAATGATTTAGAAATCCTTCAAAATCATTTTCTTCCTCCATCCAAATAAACCTTGTCCAACATGGGTCAAATGGGTGTTCACAGAAAAACTGTTTTGGAAAACAATCATGTATGAAATATAATTCCAAAACATCTGATAAAACACGATTTCTATAAAATAGACAGACAGAATTTGAGTTGAAACTTTCTATTTTTGGTCCTTTTAAAATACCATAAGTATGTGCTGAGAGACTATATTTTAAAATCAAATATAAATAGGTTGCGCAAGGGTCTCCTTCCTCAGCACCATCTTTAAAATCATAATATGCTTCAAATTATTCCCATAAGGTAAAATATTTGAAAATACCTTGATAATATTTACCTTTCTTGAAAATATGAGAATATTGTGAAAATGGTATTTTTCTAAAAACAACCCATGATCCATGATGATAGAGAGGTATAGTGGAGGTGTTTGATATCTCAAACAACTTCTTGCAAGTGAGTTGTATGCTAGAAAAAGTTTCACAATCATCCGAACATGAATTTGCAATAATTATTTCAAGCATGTCATTAGGAAGAGATAGGAATGTCATTTGAGATCCTTCTCTTTCCATTCTTAACCGACTTTACATGACCTGAAAAAAAAAGTAATAAAACAAGGATTTAACTGAAATAATAGATATAGGGACTAATCATGTGTCTAACAAAAACTCTTAATCCCTAATGTTGTCTAAACCGACCTTTGATACCAACTATAAGGCCCCAACCGTAAACCTTACTTAATCTTGAGTTAATACAAGATTACACATTGAGGATCTTTTCAGGTTTAGAGTTTTAGAGAATTAGATCACAACTATTACATCTCAAAAGTTTACAAAGTAGAAGCTTCTACTAAGTTTCCATAAAACAAAAACTCTTAAAAAGAAACGTGTCTAGTTCAATGTTTTAGGTTTCATGACTCTCCCTTGATCCCATCCTTGACCCTATTCCACGTTAAGTCATGTGAAAAACATTTCAAAAACATGGGATGAGCATAAAAAGCTAAGTAAGGGATACACAATGAATGAAAAGTGTTAGTTCTTAAAACAAAAAGTAAACCATGTATACATTATCAAAGTAATACCTTAACCTTTAGAAAGTAGTAAAAACTATTCACTGAATAAAACATCATTACTTACCCTTCTGTAATCAAAAGATTATAATAAAACCCATATAAAGAACACATAACATATAAAGGTAACTTGGGACATAAACATTCTTAAGTGGAATAACCATACGGTCGACTTCCACACATATCACTTAATGGCATATCCATACGGCCAACTTCCATACATACTTAATGAAATAGCCATACGACCGACTTCCATACCCAATGCATTGGAGGTTATAACGTAACAACCCGACCCGGTATTCAATGCACCACTCGTCATATGGTTTATCACGTAACCACCCGTAAAATGTCCAAGTACCATCATTACACATAAAATATTGAAAATATGAACATTTCAATAAAAACATTTCATTTTCAATCAAAATAAGTAATTCCAATATATTAAATTAATCAATCCATTTTCAAAAAAATCATTTAAAAGAGATTTTTTAATCAAAGTGTCCCATACCACTTTGATGCTTTTATTGGAATTATAATTTTAACACATTAATGTCCATATAAATAAATACTGAAATCCATTTTAAAAAAATATACATTAAAGATAAAGATTCAGAATAATAAATCTTTACATCTTTTAAAACGATATATTTGTTAAAGAGTTTTTAACAAAATGAGAGACTCTTGAATACAAATAATTGTGGAATACCATTTAATACGAAATTTATAATATCATGAAAATAAAGGGATTGATGATATAATATGTCAAAGGACAGTATACACACCACATAAGAGTGAATTGGTGCATGACAACAATGAAGTCTCCAAAGAAATGTAAAATGAGATTAAATCCATTATAAAGAAGGTATCCTTAAATTAAGGATAAATCAATCTCATAATTATGTGTGAAAAATAAAAATACACCCAATATAAGCGGATATTAAGTGTAAAACAATAAAAGGCCATTCACACATATTCAATGGATGGCATATTCAATAACTACATGTTGAACCCAAAGAAATCGAAATTGGGTTGAGAAGTTCCCTCAGTAAAATTCGACAGCCTAACGGCGTCACATAAAATTTTACAAAAAGGGTTGTTGAGAGAGATAAAGGGGATCTCATCACTTGGACATAAAATTTACATAAATATGGATATATAAGAACATATCCCAACATAATATTATGTGAATTAAAATACATAACAAAAGATGTCTTTTAAAAAAAGGAGGGTGAAAGGTCCCCTTACTAAGTTGGGTATCTTTCGAAAATTACACACAATGGAAGAAGGGTCATAGATTGAAGATGTAAATACCCATAAATGAAATTATACCACACAAAGTGTATAATAATGGGTACTACATACACCACTCAAAGGAAATTGTGGAAAATGTAGCATAAATCTCATGGGAATAAAAGTGAGATGAAAAATCCCTTACGAAAACTCGGCAGCCTAACAGCGCCAAATAAAAATTACAAAAATGGATTGATGTAATCAAATAGGGTATATCATCATATTAACATAAAGTTTATAGAAAGAGGAATATAAAATAACATCTTCCAACATAACAAATAGGAGCTTAAAATAAGTGACATAAAGGAGAGTACATAAAAATAAAGAGAGAGGTTAGATCTCTTACGAAACTTCGGCAGCCTAACAGCGCCACACAAAACATCCAAAATGGATTGATGAGAGAGAATAGGGTCTCTCATCATATGAACATAAATATTACAGTAAGATTAATATAAAAGAACATCCCAATAACAAGAAATATGATCTTAAATGGAATGGCATAAAAGAGTGTACTTAAAAAGAAAGAGAGGAGTAGGATCCCTTACCTCGGGTCCGACTTGACTCGATCGTTCTTTAACATCCTGAATAATAAACATGAGTTAATTTCTACTTCCTTAAGAACCTTTTTCAAGTTCATTATTCCTTTTATATCACTTATTACCATGTCATGAACATAATGTAATCATTTAAGTTAATAACAGTTGTTTTGTCGTTATTTGGTACTTAAGTAAAAAGTGAACATCTTATATTTATATGTTGTTCACGTAGTCAAATATCCATTATCTCAATAATGATATTCATGATTTTTATATCATATATATCATATATATCCAGCATATACATGTATTTATAATATTACAAAATCATTTATTGGTATGAAATGAAATGCACCATTCAAGGAGACGGTAAGCCGTACGTACGCATGAACGCTACTTTCATTTCTATGTCATATTAATGGAATTAAAAATAAATGAGAGATATGTATATTTTTAATTCCAGAATTATATTCATTATTTAAATGTATCATACATCATATATATCCATTATATTTACTTATAATAGTACATTACATTCGAGGATAAGAAATGAAATGCACCGTTAATGGAGACGGTAAGCCGTACGTATGCATTAACGCTACTTTCATTTCTATATCATACTTTAATGGAAAGAAAACAATAATGATGTAAAGGTATATTATAATAACAGTATAACATAATATATAATAACTTTAAATCCATCCTTTATACATCCCACATATGGCATTAACGGATCAAATCACTTTGCGGGGGCGGTAGTCTGCACTTCCTAAAATGAAGATATCGCGTATACCCATAATGGAATCCATAAAGGTATGCAAAAAATGAAAAATACAGAAGCTTAAGTAAAACCAAAAAATATTATATATCATATATAAACATAGTGACATCTTAATGGCCACCTTTGATGGTGTTATATGAGTGTTGAACAATCATCGTTTCGTGAGGCAGAAATTCGCCATCCACAGAAACTGTATGTTCTTTAACCATTAGATGAAGGTTTGTGTAAGTGTAGATCAAATACATATTATAACAAAATCCTAGTATATTGAAGATACTGGAGTTTTTACAAAATAAATTAACAAAAAGAGTTTAGGGGGTTGGAGAAGAAAAATAAAACAAAAGAGCACAAGTGAAGACGTTACCTTAAAATTGGGTAACTCCCTTTAGTTTGAACCAAAAGGGTTTCTTGAAGAGCTTACTACCTATCTTAAGGCTTCCAGGATGAGGATAGGGATGTGGAGAGACAAAATGATCAGAGAGTGGCCGAACCAAAGGTTTGAGAGGTGTGGGTATGGTGGTAGAGGTGGTGGCCTTTTATAAGAGGAGAGGAGGGGCACTCTTGGAAAAGTATAAAATGTTACTTTATTTTCAAATGGTTTTTCGGATTTTAATGGTCCCAAATTGATGTTTTTCGAGGATAAGGTGATAAGGGTTCAACATACACCCATAAAATAGGATTTTGACATGTGTAGGTCCTAGATTACGCATAATCTTTCCATTTTATTTAAATCGTTAAATAATGAGGTCATCGCTGCATCATCATGATGTCATACAGAATTTAATTTATTTAATGTCTAAAAATTATAAAATAAATAATATGATGTAGGAAATATTTTTAGGTTCCCAATGACTATTTATAGTTAAAATTATGACTTGTATAACCACATGTAAAACTTGTTGTAGTAAAACAAATCATGTTTATGACATTTTTATTTTAACTTTAAATAAAGGCATAAATGTCATTATCAAACCCAAGTGGCTCCATGGGGTACAAAAAATCGACCCATGGGTTTTCTTGGTCGGCCATAACTCATCCAATAGGGTTAGGAAACGTGTCAAGATATTTTCATTTTATTATAATATCATATTTATCTTAAATAACACTAATTACCTTTAATCGGGATTAATAAAACTTAAAAGTAACTTTTCATCAAAAATTAATTTCTTCCCATTGAACAACATTTTAATAAAAAATTAAAATAATTTAAATTGGATTTTTGAAATTCAAATCACAGAAGTTCTAAAGTTCCATTTAAACAAAAAATCAAATTTTGTAACCACCACTTTGTGGTTTCACTATTCATCAAAATTGAAGTTTTTCAGAAAAATACCAAAAATTCACCCTAAGATATATTTGTTATTACAAATTCAAAAATGATGTATATTTTACCAAATTCATAACATAGAAGTTGCATTAATTAATTATATAATTAAATCCCACTGTTAAAACAAATAGCGTGTTTTTATGAAACAATATCTTTCAAAAGATTGACACTCATTTATGTCCAATCTTAAAGTGATATTAATTAAAATGACCACCATTGGATTAAATGATAAAAATATATTCTATTTACACTTAAAAACCAATTTAAAAGATAATCTAATCATATAAATAAATTAGATTGAAAAGAGGTTTTGAATTAAAATACAACATTTTTCACTATTCATTAAAATGAACTTTATCAGAAAAATACCAAATATTTACACAATGTAAATTTTGATGTGACGATTCTAAAGAAGAATTTTATTTATTCCAATAGAATGTATAAGAGTGAAAAAAACTATATTTAAAGAGGGTTCTCCATCCAAAGGAGGTTAATCGACCGTTTAAAGAAGATTTATGCTTAAAATTGGATTCATTTGCATTTTAAGCCTCTAACATTTATTGGAAAAAAGAAAAAACATTTAAAAAACATATATAATCATATTTTAGTTATTTTTATTCATTCCCAACAACAAAGCGGCTAAGTGTCAACTAACAATTAAAATAATATTATTTTGTTACTATTGTGCAGCGTATGATTTCAAAGAAACTCTTTGTTGTTTATTGGGTAAGCCATCGAGTATAGAGTTACCTTTAAACTAATGCTAATATTTTATTCAAAAATATGGATAAATATAAAAATTTCATATTCTTTATTTACCTTTGGTGTTACATCCTTCCCCCCTTTTGGGAATTGTGTCCTTGCAATTTTAAAATTGGGCTCAGAAACTTCATTGAAAGCCCCACATTAGAAATAGATAAAATTAAACTATGACTTTAAAAGAAAGAAAGGAATGTACAAAGGTCACCTTAGTTAACCCATACTAGGATTACAAGTATGAAAATATGGACATGGAGGAAAAAACAAAGGGTCATGTTCTGATGGAGAGTGATAGTAAACATGTCTAGGAGAAAGTTAACCATAAGAAAACCACAAACTTGTGATGGGTTAAACGGTATTCGATACCCCAGTAGGAAACATTAATGGACAACATTTTTTTTATGTTACTTTTCATGGAGGAATTTATTTTTGAGCTTAAATAAATAAAAATGAAACATACTTACTTGTCATGTAGACATTCAACTATTACTAGATTCCTTAATGAAACTCATATTTTCTCCAATGGACGAGTATTTAGGAAGACTTGTTCACATGAAGATTACTATAATAAACTTATAGAGAACCACCTAATCCACAAAATATAACTATATATTTCCCATGTCTTTATACTTTAACCAAAACCAAAACTAAAAAGGTTAGTACAAGATCAGATAATCCAGAAAAGGATAACCCTTTATAAAAAGAAAATATATTCTTAATCTCCAAAATTTGTCAAAGAAAACCCAAAGTTCAACAAGGACCATTCGATAAACAATTTGTCCATAAAATTCATCAATGTAAACCAATCTAAGATTGAAACCCAAATATTTGAAGGATTTAGTCACATAGTCTTCCATGTATAATCATAACTTTTATCTCCAAACAACTTCAGTTGCTCTTAATGTCTCGTATTGAAAAGTAATTAACCTAATCACATATCCTCCAAGATAGGTTAATAAATTTCCATAGATATCCCAAAATCAACATACTTTTAATTCATAAAATCATATAACTAAAAAGAATCATTCAAACTAACCAGGGACTTCACGTAGTCCAGTGGTAGGCGATAAATACCAGTCACACTTTGGTTGTGGGTTCGATTCCCGTAGTTGTGTCCAACACGACGGGTTTTCACACAGTCTGTGTGTTGTCCTTTTTATAAAACTCCAATAATAACCCTAACATGTTTTAACCTTAATAGTTTCCTTATACCTCTCATTTTTATCCAAATTCATTACTGTCTCAACATCTTAATTCTTGAAGTCTTATTTCACCACCATAAGATAAAATAAAACAATTCCCAAAATGAATAACATCATACCTTAATCATGGCGTCCACTCGGTTTCACCGTCATCTTTCTCACGTAGGTAGAAGTCCCATGCATTACAAGAATGATTTAGAGATCCTTCAAAATCATTTGCTTCCTCCATCCAAATACACCTTGTACAAATGGGTCATATGAGTGTTCACAAAAAAATAGTTTTGGAAAATAATCATGTATGACATATAATTCCAAAACATCTGATAAAACATGATTTCTATAAAATAGTCAATCAGAATTTGAGTTGAAACTTTATATTATTGGTCCTTTTAAAATACCATAAGTATGTGCTGAGAGACTATATTTTAAAATCAAATATAAATAGGTTGCGCAATGGCCTCCTTCCTCAGCACCATCTTTAAAATCATAATATGCTTCAAATTCTTGTGATAAGGTAAAATATTTGAAAATACCTTGATAATATTTACCTTTCTTTAAAATATGAGAATATTGTGAAAATTGTATTTGTTTAAAAACAACCCATAATCTATGATTATAACGATGTATAGTGGAGGTGTTTGATATCTCAAACAACTTCTTGCAAGTGAGTTGTATGCTAGAAAAAGTTTCACAACCATCCAAACATGACTTTGCAATAATTATTGCAATCATGTCATCAGGAAGAGATAGGAATGTCGTTTGAGATCCTTCTCCTTCCATTCGTAACCGACTTTACTTGATGTGAAAAAAGTTATAAAACAAGGATTTAACTAAAATAATAGATATAGGAATTAATAATGTGTCTAACAAAAACTAATAATCCCTAATATTGTCTAAACCGACCTTTGATACCAACTATAAGGCCCCATCCTTAAACCTGACTTAATCTTGAGTTATTACAAGATTACATATTAAGGATCTATTCAGGTTTAGAGTTTTAGAGAATTAGATCATAACTATTACATCTCAAAAGATTACAAAGTAGAAACATCTACTAAGTTTCCATAAAATAAAAACTCTTAAAAATAAACATGTCTATTACCATGTTTTAGGTTGCATGACTTTCCCTTGATCCCATCCTTGACCCTATTCCACGTTAAGTCCTGTGAAAAAATTTAAAAAACTTGGGATGAGCATAAAAACCTCAGTAAGGGATACACAAAGAATGTAAAGTGTTAGTTCTTAAAACAACAAGTAAATCATTTATACATTATCAAAGTAATACCTTCACCATTATAAAGTAGTAAAAACTCTTCACTGAATAAAATATCATTACTTACCCTTTTGTAATCAAAAGATTATCATAAAACCCATATAAAGAACACATAACATATAAAGGTAACTTGGAACATAAACATTCTTAAGTGGAATAACCATACGGTCAACTTCCACACATATCACTTAATAGAATACCCATACGTCCAACTTCCATACATACTTAATGGAATAGCCATATGGCCGACTTCCATACCCAATGCATTGGAGGTTATAACGTAACCACCCGTCCTTGTATTCACGGCACCACCCGTCATATGGTTTATCACGTAACCACCCGTAAAATGTCCAAGTACAATCATTACACATAAAATATTGAAAATATAAACATTTCAATGACAACATTTCATTTTCAATCAAAATAAGTAATTCCAAGATATTGAATTAATCAATCCATTTTCCAAAAAATCATTTAAAAGGGATTTTTGAATCAAAGTGTCCCATACCACTTTGGAGATTTTATTGGAATTATAATTTTAAAACATTAATGTCCATATAAATAAATTCTAAAAACCAATTTGAAAACATGGACATTAAAGATAAAGATTCATAATAATAAATCTTTACAACTTTTAAAACGATATATTCATTAAAGAGTTTTTAACAAAATGAGAGACTCTTGAATACAAATAATTTCGGAATAACATTTAATACGATCTTTATAATATAATGAGAATAGATGGATTCATGATATAATATGTCAAAGGATAGTATACACACCAC
The DNA here is from genome assembly GCA_963277665.1 of Viscum album. Classification (NCBI taxonomy): domain Eukaryota; kingdom Viridiplantae; phylum Streptophyta; class Magnoliopsida; order Santalales; family Viscaceae; genus Viscum; species Viscum album. Next base: position 1,220,585,039 of record OY728155.1, on the reverse strand, counting down.
ATAAGAGTGAATTGGTGCATAACAACAATGAAGTCTCAAAAGAAATGTATAATGAGATGAAATCCATTATAAAGAAGGTATCCTTAAATTAATGATAAATCAATCTCATAATTATGTGTAACAAATAAAAATACACCCAATATAAGCGGATATTAAGTGTAAAACAATAAAAGTTCATTCACACATATTCAATAGATGACATATTCAATAACTACATGTTGAACCCAAAGAAATCGAAATTGGGTTAAGATGATCCCTCGGTAAAATTTGATAGCCTAACGGCGTCACATAAAATTTTACAAAAGGGGTCGATGAGAGAGATAAAGGGGATATCATCACATGGACATAAAATTTACATAAATATGTATATATATGAACATATCCCAACATAATATTATGAGAATTAAAAGACATAACAAAAGAAGTATTTTAAAAAAAGGAGGGTGAAAGGTCCCCTTACTAAGTTGGGTAACTTTCGAAAAGTACACCCCATGGAAGAGGGGTCATACAATGAAGATGTAAATACCCATAAATGAAATTATACCAAAAAAAGTGTATAATAATGGGCAGTACATACATCACTCAAAGGAAAATTGTGGAAAATGTAGCATAAATCTCACGGGAATAAAAGTGAGATGAAAAATCCCTCACGAAAACTCGAAGGCCTAACGACACCACATAAAACTTACAAAAATGGATTGATGAGATCAAATAGGGTATCTAATAATATTAACATAATGTTTATAGAATGATTAATATAAAAGAACATCCCCCAACATAACAAATAAGAGTTTAAAAGAAGTGACATAAAGGAGAGTACTAAAAAAGAAAGAGAGAGGTTAGATCTCTAACGAAAATTCGGCAGCCTAACGGCGCCACTCAAAACATCCAAAATGGATTGATGAGAGAGAATAGGGTCTCTCATAATTTGAACATAAAAATTTCAGTAATATTAATATTAAATAACATCCCAATTACAAGAAATATGAGCTTAAATGGAATGACATAAAAGAGTGTACTTAAAAAGAAAGAGAGGTGTAGGATCCCTTACCCCAGGTCTGACTTGACCCGATCGTTCTTTCACGTCCTGAATAATAAACTTGGGTTAATTTATACTACCTTAAGAACCTTTTTCAAGTTCATTATTCCTTTTATACCACTTATTACCATGTCATGAACATTATGTAATCATTTAAGTTAATAACGGTTGTTTTGTCGTTATTTGGTACTTAAGTCAAAAGTGAACTTCTTATATTTAAAAGTTGTTCACGAAGTCAAATATAGATTATCCCAATAATGATATTCATGATTTGGATATCATATATATCATATATATCCAGCATATACATGTATTTATAATATTACATAATCATTTATAGGAAAGAAATGAAATGCACTGTTCATGGAGACGGTAAGCCGTACGTACGCATGAACGCTACTTTCATTTCTATGTCATATTAATGAAATTAAAACTAAATGAGAGATATGTATATTTTTAATTCCAGAATTATATACATCCTTTAGATGTATCATACATCATATATATCCATTATGTGTACTTATAATAGTACATTACATTTGAGGATAAGAAATGAAATGCACCGTTCATGGAGATGGTAAGCCGTACGTACGCATGAACACTACTTTCATTTCTATATCATAATTTAATGGAAAGAAAAAAATAATGATATATAGTTATATTATAATTTCAGTATAAAATCATATATAATAACTTTAAATCCTTCCTTTATACATCCCACATATGGCATTAATGAATTAAATCACTTTGAGGGGGCGGTAGTCCATACTTCCTAAAATGAAGATATCGTGTATACACATAATGGAAGCCATAAAGGTATGCCACAAATGAAAAATACAGAAGATTAAGTAAAAAATAAAAATATTATATTTCATATATAAATATAGTGACATCTTAATGGCCACCTTTGAAAGTGTTATATGAGTGTTGAACAATCATCGTTTCATGAGGCAGAAATTCACCATCCACAGAAACTGTATGTTTTTTAACCATTAGATGAAGGTGTGTGTAAGTGCAGCTAAAATAATTATTATAAAAACATACTAGTATTTTTAAGATACTGTAGTTGTTACAATGGAAATGAATAAAAAGATTTTATGGGGTTGGAGAAGCAAAATAAAACAAAAGAGCACAAGTGAAGACGTTACCTTAAAATTGGGTAACTCCCTTTGGTTTGAACCAAAAGGGTTTCTTGAAGAGCTTCCAGCCTAAGTTAAGGATTCTAGGATGAGGAGAGGTATGTGGAGAGACCAAAGGATCATAGCTGGGCCGAACCAAAGGTTTGAGAGGAGGGGGTATGGTGGTAGAGGTGGGGGCCTTTTATAAGAGGAGAGGAGGGGCACTCTTGGAAAAGTATAAAATGTTACTTTATTTTCAAATGGTTTTTCGGATTTTAATGGTACCACATTGATGTGTTTCGAGGTTAAGGTGATAAGGGTTCGAAATCCACCAATCCAATAGGTTTTGGACATGTTTAGGTCCTAGATTTTGCATTATATTTCCATTTTATTTAAATCGTTAAATAATGAGGTCATCACTACATCATCATGATGTCATAATGAATTTAATTTATTTAATGTCTAAAAATTATAAAACAAATAATATGATGTAGGAAATATTTTCAGGTTTCCAATGACTATTTATAGTAAAAATTATAACTTGTATAACCACATGTAAAAATTGTGTTCGTAAAACAAATCATGTTTGTGACATTTTTATTTTAACTTTAAATAAAAGGCATAAATGTCATTATCAAACCAAAGTGGCTCTATGGGGTACCAAAAATCGACCAATGAGTTGTCTTGGTCTTCCATAACTCATCCAATAGGGTTAGTACAAGTGTCAATATATTTTAATTTTATTATAATATCATTTTTACCTTAAATCACACTAATTACCTTTAATCGCAATTAATAAAACTTAAAAGTTACTTTTCATCGAAAATTATTTTCATCCCATTGAACCACATTTTAATTAACAATTAAAATAATTTAAATTGGATTTTTGAAATTCAAATTACAGAAGTGGTAATGTCCCATTTAAACAAAAAATCAAATTTTGTAACCACCACTTTGTGGTTTCACTATTCATCAAATATTGATGTTTTTCAGAAAAATACTAAAAATTCACCCTAAGATATATTTGATATTCCAAATTCAAAAATGTTGTCTATTTTACCAAATTAATAACATAGAAGTTTCATTAATTAATTTTATAATTAAATCCCACTGTTAAAACAAATAGCGTGTTTTTATGAAACAATATCTTTCAAAAGATTGACACTCGTTTATGTCCAATCTTAAAGTGATATTAATTACAATGACCACCATCAGATTAAATGGTAAATATATATTCTATTTACACTTTAAAACCAATTAAAAATATAATATAATCATATAAATAAATTATATTAAAAAGAGGTTTTGAATTAAAATACAACATTTTCACTATTCATTAAAAAATGAACTTTATCAGAAAAATACCAAAAATTTACACAAAGTAAATTTTGATGTGCCGATTCTAAAATAAAATTTTATTTGGTCCAATAAAATGTATAAGAGTGACCGAAACCATATTTATAGAGGGTTCTCCATCAAAAGGTGGTTAATCGACCGTTTAAAGAAGATTTATGCTTAAAATTGGATTCATTTTCATTTTAAGCCTCTAACATTTATTGGATAAAAGTAAAAACATTTAACAAACATGTATAATCATATTTTAGTTATTTCTATTCATTCCCAACAACACAACGACTACGTGTTAACTAACATTTAAAATAATATTATTTTATTACTAGTGTGCAGCGTATGATTTCAAAGAAACTCTTTGTTGCGTATTGGGTAAGCAATCGAGTATAGCATTCCCTTTAAATTAATGTTAATATTTTATTCACAAATATGGATAAATATAAAAAATTTATATTCTTTATTTACCTGGGGTGTTACACGAGGTCACTTGAATGTATCAAATGTTATCATCATTAATTCACATGGTAACATATTTGATCCTCATGGTTGGTATATCACTTCATTGTGGTAGATATTGTTTTTTACTAAAAATAAAGATATACATAGTTATTACAAGATTAAAAGAAATTTTTCTTACCAATCATTGGGTTTGTAGCTTTTGAATGAGGTATATTTATTATACACTCTGGGTATTTTTATATTCAATTCAAAATAAGTTCATTTTCAATGCACAGAAGGTTCATTTTCAATGCACAGTCAGTTTATGAATTAGGCATAATTTTCTCATCTTACGCTTAGAGGTTCTTTTTGATATGGTTAGTGGGAGTATTACATGTGATAGGTTCCAAAAGTTTCCTTTACCTATAGGGTAATATTAAATTATATAAAAAATATATACATTTCACATATAGTAGGTTATCACCATAATTTCTAGAGAACCATTTACTAATAGAAAAATAAAATACATTAGAAACATTATTTGGGATCATTAAAATATATAGGATCTAGATTAATATATTAATTTGAATGCATTGGGTACCCTAAATAAGTTTACAATACTAAAATACATGTTAAATGACTTTGTTATGGAAGAGTTTCTAGGTAGAATGTTTGATGTAGATTTTTTTGGGTATGTCTTTCAACCCATAGAATGATGGTAAAACATATAACTCCATTTAGGTTATTAAGTATTTTTTTCCTGATTTTCCCTTGGTTTTGGTAGGATATGGTATGATCACATTATATAGAGGAGTTTATGTGAAATAGTAGCTACTAATATTCTTTTGGGATGATACATTTTATATTTATTGTATATATTATTTTCATGAAATTATATAATCATAATTTTCCATTTAATTATATTTTATTAATGAAATTTTATATTTCCAAAATTCCTCCGAAGATGTTTTTAAAATAATTCATAAAAAATAATTTTTCAGGTCCACTATACAATTAAACATCTATTTATGGTCTACCACACAAAAAAATTGGATCAAATTAGTTTTTATATACCTTTTACATCCAATTTTTATATTTCCTCAAAATTTATTATAAATAACATAAATAATACTATTTAGTGCATTATTTTTGATATGACATGTTGTAATAGATTGTTATCAATACCATTTCATTTAATCATTTCTTATATATGACTAACATATAGATTTACCTATGGTTATTGAATTATTTTTCTCTTTATGTTGAATATATAATTTTTAAGAAATTATTATGTGTTTAGTGTGTCAAAAATTATACATCCATCCATTGTACTATGTTATTCTTTATTTTCTATTGTATCAATATGTGTATACAAGATGTGGTACATTTTTTTATAATTTTAAGCCTTGAAATGATGTATTTGTCTTCATATAAATTACTATTTGACCTGATACAATGATAAGTATCAATTATTTCTTAAGGTCTATAATATTATAATTGAAATAGGTTTGCGGTTTTTCATTATTATGAATTATAAACAATGCTATTATTTTTTAATATCTATTCCATGTTATATTTTAATAAATCATTTTACTATTATGATCCAATATTTTAAATGAAAATATAATTGTATTCAACATTCTAATAAAATTAATATCTATTAGAAATTATTTTTAAGTCATTTTATGATCTTATAAAATAAAAAAATTTATCATTATATCATAAATTAGGTATGCTTCCCTTGTTTCAATTTAGTTCCCATTATTGATCTTTTAAATTAACAATCCATTATCTATAACCCAAAGTTGAATCATGTAAAATATTTTTTTGGTAATCATAGAGGTGGTCAATGATGAGGGATTTAGGTACATTATGATGGTACTATAGTGGTTTATGGTGTATTATATACCTATCTTCTAAAAACACTAAACATAAAATTTTTGGATTTGTTAAAGGTAATGAAAATAAATTATACATATGTAATGTCAATATTTGCTTCACTAGATCTACGAGAGAATCTATAGAGGTGTCTCAATTGTATACATTTCATACTGCCTATAATTTATATTTTACAATAGAACTATGAAATTTAAATTTTTATTTTTAACAGATGCTTATTCAGTAGTGTTTACCAAGAAAAAACATATAATACACCCATCAATAATAGTTATAAATCTATCCACTCCCTACTTTGATGACATAAAAACTATTTCATTTTCTATATTTAAGTAGTAAGTAATTTTCACTATATTTCATGTCGATGTAAATCCATTAAAATTATTATTATATTTATTAATTCATTATATGATGGAAGACCAAATAGGATGGTTATACATCAAATCTTATTTCAATGTCTCATTTCAAAAATTATTGGCTCTAATGTAGTAATTCATCACAAAATGTTATTTAAAACGTAAGTTATTTATTTGTTTTTTAGGATATTTTATTAATGGTAAATTACCAAATTTCTATTATATAAATTTATATGGTTTTCCCAACATTGATATTTAATGATGAAACTAATCATTGAATATGTTCCTGAAGTTTTTCCTCTCATGATCCTTTTTTTTCATAGGTAAAAATTAAAATACTTGATTAATATTAAATAACCATTCTTTATCCTAATGACTTTAAAGATAACCATTACATGAACATTTATTATCACTTTAATAATATGAGATAATAAAAAATGGCATTGATCTATGTTGCCCATAACCACCTCCAATTTAATGGATATCAATGATTAGTTAATTTATAAGTTTTGGATCCATATTTAATAACACCACCACATCCATTCTATTATCCACATGTGTTTTTTTGTAGTATTTTATTTGAATACCCAAAAGAATTCACTTTAAATCAACTTTATTCCATAGATAATAAAATAAATAATACTATATAACAATTTATGTTCAGATCATAATTACCATAAGAAGAAACACATTGAAAAATTAATGATTTTATAAAATAGACAGTTTCTATGAAAAATTAACAAACTACAAAAAAAACCTTCATTTTTATTAAATATCATATAGTAAAAAATTACATCCAAGCTATGTAATTCACACGACTTTTAACAAAATGAGTAATTATAAAATTTTATAACTAGTTTCGATTCAATAATTTATTGCACAAATTGAAAACTAATCATTCGTAATAATTAATTATATAAAATTTTGTTTCATTACTAATAATAAAAATTATCCAAATAAAAAATGAATTAATATTTAAAATATCAATTAAATCATCAAAAATACAAAATTTAGTTATAAAATTTTCATCATGATATCCTGTGATAAATATTTTTAACTGAAAAACAAATTATCACACATTATTTAAAATAATCCCATTATGCGTAAAATTTTTGACGTGATATGTATTTCATAAAATATCCCTTTTGAATTATTATCTTCAACAATTAAAAAATTAATTTTAATAAAAAAATTCTCAAATATCATTTAAAACTGAATAAATTATGTAATTTGGTCTCCATTGTCATTTAAAACTTTCTATTTCAAAAATTGTTCGTTTTTTAATCGTTAATCAAGTATCAAATAATTAATGATAAGTTTACCACATAAAAAATTCATAGGTGAAAACACTATCTCAACTCAATAAAAAATAATGAAAAAGTATTTCAAAAACATATCACATTAATATAAATTCCATGAAGAACAAAAACAAGCATATGTCATAATATTTTTTACTAAAACTATCAAAACAATATTCTAAAAAAATAAATGTAAAACCAACATTTCAAAAATAAACAATAAAAAACCAACTAAAATCAACAGTTCAAAATATGTAACTCTTTATTAAAAGACAAATTAAAAAACATATTTTTGAATATTTAAATGTTTTACTAAAAATACCCGTACATTTTAAAATATTTTCTCCCAAAAACAATATGTTCAATTACCTTGAGTATCAACCCAGAGTGGATTAAGCTGGATAGTTATAGAATCTAAATTATAATGATTTATCACTCTCCTAGACTATTATATTTACAGAGTCATAATTATTCTATTCCTTCACTTTTCACTCTATTTTAATAATGATCCACTTTATTAATGGTATATACATTTCCCAATGACCCTAGTCTTCAAACAATTTTTTAATCCTTTAAACACTATACATAACCATCCAATATTAAAGAATCATTATGGTATAAGTACAAATTATTATAAACGTATAACCCATTCCCAACAAAATTATATGAAATAAATTAAAACAACGCACCTGTTAGATTATATTTTATCAGATAAGCACTAATATTTAATAAATTCAATTATACAAAATATCCAATTTTTTAGTTTGAAGTCAGGATAGAATATAAAACACCACAATATTTTTGAAATATAATCTCTATCAAATATGTGCTCTAATGAAGCATAATTTATTTTACAATATTCATTAATGCTGAATCGGAAAATAAAAATAATTCAGTTTAAATTTATATTATGATTAATAGATGATTCATTTATTCTCTTACCAAATAAATAGATGTATTTTAATCAAAACCCATGTTTTTATAAGTCATTATCTCTATTTTGGTAAACAATCCTTTGATGGAAATAAAAAATACTCAATTTATTTCAAATAAAAAAAATCATAATCCAAACCCTCATACAATGTCGTTCATAAAGGGGTGAATGAAGAAGATAGATATTTAATAAAGACCACATTCACCATAACCTATATCCAATTCTAGTTCATTCTTGTCAACACATGGGATATACATAAAAATTGTACATGTTCCATAAAAATCATCATAAAATATGCAAAAAATAATTTTACAAGAAATTATGGAGTTTGGTATTGTAAATTTAGAAATAATTCACTATAAAAATATAAAAATGAATAAATTATATTTAAATTAATTATTTCCTAACCATGAATTTGAGCTAAAAATTTTATTTTCCATTTTTCGATGATATTCAATTATTTTTCACGGTCTAAAAAAATGTGAAAAAATTATATTTCTTTAAACACTAGAATTTATAAATTAATAGATATCATTATTTTATCCCATAATATATATCCAAATATTATTTTCGTTGAACAACCTTAAAAATCTATATTAAATTTTAAATTATATCATAACTCAAGGGTATGGTTATGTACTAATATAGAGTTGTGACACTGTATGTTAATCATAATTAAGTCCTCAAGTACACTCATAATTTTATCACTTAATGGGATTTTTATGGTACCTCCACCTTTTAGATTTTCAAAATTATTTTGTTTTATTACTATTCCGGAATATAAGTAAGCCAGATTCATGATAATGTTATTTCTATGGGAATAATAATATAATATATTTATGAATATGTTATGGGTATGTTATTAGTGTCTAGTTGGAAAATATTTATTATTTTTGGTTTTAGGTTAAAATTAATTATATTAATACCTACTCCACTAAAACATAATATAATAATACTAAGTGATCTATTTTAATAATATTTATAAAAATATATATAATGATGGTAATATTTTTCAAGGTTCCTTAATTTCTTGGTGTAGATTTAATAGTTATAACATGTGATATAACCTAATGTAACATATAAATAATGTCTATTTAGATTCAATAAATGTGTAAAAGTTTATGATTTATTACATAAAACATTATTTTTAAATTTTTTTCAATGAAATTTATATAAAATTAATGTCACATGATATGAATAATTCATTGTGTTTGAATAAAATGTAACATGTTATAAGAGATAATAATTCTATAAAAATGATTCTTCAACCATATTTATTTATTAAAATATCTGTGAAATGATAAGATGGGATTTGTTAGTTATTAATGAAATCATTTAAATTTCATTTAAATTTGAAACAATTGATTCTTTTAGGGTTTGATGTAATATAATAAGGATATCGATTTTTCATTTCCTGAACCAATAATGATATTGAAACATTTTACAATTTAAATATTCACTCATTAAAAAACTAGAGGTTATATCAGTGGACATAAATTTCAAAATTTTCATATTAAATTGATTATAAATCTAATGGTTTATACTACTGCTGATTATATAAAATTTTTCTGTTAGAATTGTTGGAACATAATGAGTAAAGAAAGATATTATGAAATTCACTAATGATTATATATATAGTGGATATTATACTTGATTTGGCCTTAAAATTCAATTTCCTAATTAAATTACCATTAAAAAATAATATCAGAGGACCCACAATAACTAATTCACATTGGTGAATAGAAATTTTAGTTTGATTCAGTATTATGTCATGTGGTCACTCAGTATTTTTTATATAACATACCACTACATCAAGACAATTTTAAAACTAACAAATTTAGTATTTAATTAACTATAATTATATTATACGAACAATAAAATATTAGTCATGTATCTATTCAAATAATATCTCCATCAACCATGTTTTTATTTTCTTATAGAAAAATAATCACTATATTTCTTGATGATGTTGAATATTTAAGATCTTATATTTGTATTATTTTCCAAGAAGTACTTCATTTTAAAATATAACACATATATATTTAATTTAATGTCATATATATAAATATATATTGAAATAAATAATTATCTATGAATCTTTACAATTTTACAGAAATGAAAAAAAACCTATTTTTTATTGAATGGTCAGCTATATTTTATTATTGTATTACAACAACTGAAATAAATCTAAATTCATAAAATTAATTTATTTATATGCATTAATTAAATATTTATTATTTTTAATCATTATTTGGGAAAATAAAATATATATTTGGATCTATACAAATACTTAATAAAAAAACATTTAATTCGGGTAAAATTTTTAGTATGTCCATTTAAAAATGATAGATTAAGCATTTTTCTATATTGATGATATTTTGTATCTAAAAACAATAAAATTCATGATGATACACATTCTATATTTTTTTCCAAATGTAAATTTTCGTATTTATCTAGGGAGACAATTTTAGTAACAAATACTAAATATCAAATTAAAAACCATAACCCTAATTTTTTAATTTTTCATCTAAAGAGATATTAGAAAAATTTTAATTTTGTATTGATACTAGAATATAAGAATTAATAAGATCATTATGAAATGAAAAAATGTTAATGGAAAATGACACTATTTTTATGTTTAGTAATATTCTATCTACATTTTCTTAATTTTTATATAATCCAATACTTTGTGTTCTACTAATTTAATATCTATATTCAATAATTTTTTATGGAAAACACTGGGACTATTTTTTTATTTCACTATTAAATTTTATAAATAATAAGTCATGATTTCAATAATAAATGATAATTTCCTAAATTCTTCAAAATTACCTTAAAAATAACATGAAATTTTAAATGAAATTTATAATATGTCTAGATATGAAATTCATTTCTATGCTCATGATGTGGCTTTTCGACCTTTTCCATGTTTACCTATTTTTTTTAATTTATCATATATAACCTTGTACTATTCCAAATATCTGTAATTCTAAATTTATTATCAATTTAACCAAATAAATATAATTTCCTTTCAAAATGTTAATAAATAATCTTTAATTTACCAATAGTTACATCATATATTATTATGTGAAAATATAAGTTATATTATTGAATGTAATGGGATTATATTATTGTGGGTGAAGTATAATACCATATTTTAATATCTTATAATAGCTATTATCATGTAAAATATTTAATTTTTATCCTGTCAGATACCTCGTGTAACATGGATTTAGTTGCCTACATTTATGTAAAACATCATTAAACATTATATTTGTTTTTCTTATTCATTTATTTATCACATATGGGTGAATGCAAGATCTATGAGAAAAGAGATGTAATTTTAAATTTATTAACAAATGTAATAGGATTAAGTGTTTTTTAAAAACACACAAACAATTATTCACACTCCCCATATCTTTTCAATATTGATATATATTATTGATAATATAAATTCAATCAATGTGAAAAGGTTATCCCCTATTATATCTTATTATTGTTTTCCAAAATACCATTTACTAAAATATTGTGAATCTTGTAACTTTTATGTTTTTAGGGAGAATATGGATTCGATCAATAGAAATGACGTACTATTAATTTATCTAGAAAATATGTATGTTTCAAATTTTAATATATTTCTTAGTTTTTTATCATTGTATTTGAATAGTTCTGATTCAACAAAAATTGATTTTGAAAAATTAAAAAAATTGTCTTCAATTATATTTGAAGATAGTTTCTTGAATATGATCGAAGAGTGAAGGTATCTATTATGCCCTTTTTATATGAAATAGATATAAAAGAAATATATGATGACTGACTTTTTTATGCATAGTGAAAATCTGGGGAAATTTGAAATTATTGTTCATATAACTATGTCATAGAAAAAATGATAATTTATCCTATATTAGGATCTTAGATTAGTTGTATAAACAATAAGTTGGTCATATAATAGAGTGTTTACCATAAGACAAGAGATTGGTGGAAATTTGAGCTATTCAAATTTGCACTGAATATTTAATATTAATTGATTAAATTTTAATTTATTAATGAATGTTTTTTGGGTATTATCTTTTTAATAGAACATATAATTGAGATTTATCTCTATGTTTGAGTCTGGAATGGGGGGTTTTATAAGTGAGGTATAACCTTACATTGGTCATTGAGTCTGGGGCCAGGCTTCTTCTCTTTTCATTTCATTTTCATTTTTTGGTTTCATGTTTCCTTTATTTTTTTTCTTTTTTGTTCTTATTTATTTTTTCCTAGGATTTTTACATACGAAAATGGGTATTCACCATTTGGGGTCTTCATCCAAGAGAGGGAACATGATGGAAGAGAGGTAGAGGGAGATGAAGTGGCACCATTGACGATCTCTGGTCACAACAGATTGTTGTGCAGTTGACGCAAATCATGGAACAGAGAAAATCTTCATATTAGTTTACATAATGAGGTATGAAAATTATATGTATTCACCTTCAATACCTATAGTTTCATTTTTTTATATTTATATAATTGTATGTGTTTTTTAGGACGCTTTATAGTTTAATCCTGTATTTTTGGGGAGAAATTGACCATTTAAGGGGATTAATATTCAAGGAAATCCATGTAAACTATATGTGGTTGGTTGAACACATGATTTGGGTTATTCTTATTTATAAAATATTAGTTTTTGGAAACAAAATTCCATTTAATAGGGGTATGATCTGTGTAGTATGTTTCGAGGGTGTGGCCGAGTGCATGACCATACACCCCATTTTGGGATACTTGGTAGTGTATACTAACATGTAAAATCCCCATTTGTGGTTCATGATGGGTTGGAACATGCCTTGGAAGGTAAACTAGTTATGTATATAGAAAGGTAACCATGTTTTGATACACACCATGTTATGGTGGCATACACTGTATTCTTAGGTATGATACATGATGAGTGGGGATGAGTTACAAGAGCAGGTACCTAGGATAGGGAACATGTCATGTATAGGGTCCACATGCCATGTGCATTGGTGAATTAAAAACCATGTGGCCTATGTCATATGACCAATGAAAAGCTTTCTGGGTACATGTTGTGTACCCTAAGTGAAGGCCGTGTAAATTCCCTACCCTGGGTCATTTTTCCCATTTTATCTATTTTGACAGAATTACTCACATGAGTAGTCCATTATGATAATATTACATGTAGAACTTGATGGCTGTATCATTTCATAACTTAGAGTCTGTTTTGATGGTTCATTGGATTGATAGATTCATGTTGGATGATTTCATTGTGGTTTTGATTTGAGAACTTCTAGTGGTTTAGGAATGGTATGTGAGGCCCAATTGAGGGTTATGATCTTTTTAGTGGGACGAGAATCTGGATACCAACCAATATTTATTGAATTTATTTCATAAGGATCCTAAAAGGTGACATTGATTAGCATATCTATGGATATACTAGTTTGTCCCTAGGTGTTTGGTACAGGTTTCTCGTGATTAGAGGAGTTGCAGTATATATTTTTCATTTATGGAGACCATTACTATTGGATCATTTGGGTTTGGATGATAGTTTTGGATGGTTGTTATGACCGGGTGCCATTTATCATCAGGGATGAGTATAAGGGACTCCAGAGGACACCCTTGTTGGATAGTTTATGACCAAGTGTTAAGTTGTACCAATTTTCTTTTTTTGAATATCTCTAGGAGTCATGCAATTAATTGGTTTTCCTTGTGAAAATATTCGTACCCGTGATTCAATATTTATTAAAGTTAGGTTGATTGAGGTTTTTCTTTCATGGTATTTTCCATGTGGTTTTGTTGTGATGAGGATCCCTGGAGGTTGGTTTCTTGTGTAGAGGTGACCTTGAGGACTGTTGTGAATGCCCTTATTTGTGGTTTTTTAATTTTAGATTCTTGTTGGATGTATTCTTGACCATTTATTAACTAGATGTCACTAAGGTCTATTTAATATGTCTTAGTTTTAGGTGTGTCCCATAATATAGGTTTTTATAGAGGAACCCCTCACATAATGTCTTTATCTTTTTGTGACCTTTAGCCATGTTGAGGTTGTTTCAGTGTGTTTGGTCCCTGAGATTGGGTGTAGTATTGGATTCCCATGGTGGATGTTCCTTTATGTTGTGACCTTGGTAACCATTGTATCACCGATTGTTGGTTTATCCTCTAAGGTGGAATGTTGGAAGCCCATAGAAGCAATTTTTTGGATGATGATATCTAGGGTGATGAAAAAATCTTCATTCTCAGTTGTTAGATATTTGTTAGACAAATCATGTTCAACAATATGGATGGTGGGTTTGAGGATGGACCATTCCATGTTACATTATCCATTATCTTAGATGTTTGAGTTATACTCTTCTCATGACTGTGGTTTGAGGAGGAGGTCCTTGGATATCATAGAATTTGAATTGGCCTTGAGTTTTGATCTAGATCTCTCCTCTATTGAATTCATGTAATTAGATGTTATTATGGAGCTAATGGACGATCTTGATAGGGGTAACCCTCATCTTGTTGAGTGTTATACCTATCTATCGTTTCTTTATGCTCATGAGGTGTAGATTCATGCACAAAGATGGTTTTGTGTTCCATGGATGCTCTTGTTCTGCCGAGGATAAGGATTTTGTGCACTCCGAGCATTTATTGGACCCCTTGATACTTATATATGGGTCCATCATTGGTGCTTGATTCATTATACATGACCTTCAAGGATGTTGTGTTCTCCAGTTGTGTAGACCTAGATGTTATTATCTCTGGTTCTTATCCATCAATTAGATTCATAGTTCCCTATTTATGCACTTTGTTGATGTGGATTTATATATTCACACCCTAGGGTCTGACTTTGTACATATTGAATATGGATGTCTTGGACCTCCTATGAATATCTGACGGAAATTCTGGTGATCATGTGGCTGTTTGATACACATGCCTTAAATATGCTGGCGGGATCTAAAGTGAGGAAAAATTTAGTATAGGTGTAGGATCGTAACCTAATTTTTCGCTGAATTATTTTATTTTTCCCATTTTTTCATTTTTTACATTTTTAAATATATTATTAGTTTTTAGCTAGCATGGGAATACTACATGTACATGCACTATTATGATAGTATCCTATAGGTTCTCCATAGGGGGTGGCCTATTCAGATTTATTTACCACCTCCACTATGTAAACCTTTGAGTGCATAAAGACTCGATGGATGCATTCAGGTTGGAGAACATGTTGCGTGATAAATGGGATCAAGGTCCAATGTTTATTGATCGGGTGGAGCCAATCTTGGGGATTATCAGTATAATGTTCGCAAAACTCGAGTGTTACGGAGACTGGGTCTATGGTTTTTCTTGGAGTTGGAAGTAGATCATGCTTTATTTATTTAATTTTTTTTATTTTGTATCTGTGTTAATCACCAAGGGTGTCCAACTTTTGTATGTTTTTCTTGATTTGAGTCTGTATGATTGTATTCCACATTAAATTTATTATATCATTATTCTATGTTCATTTTTTATTATACGTACTCTACATTATATACCTTGTGTTTGTATTGTGGTTATTTCTACTTTTATTGTAGTATAGTCACCCTAATCCACCATTTAATCCATCATTGTTGGTCAACGACCACTAGTATCAAGGGAAGTCTTCTAGAGGACTTGTATGTTCCAAATAGGTTGATATAATAGGTCATCTTAGACTGGTTTCATAAAAAATTGTATCAATGGTTTATGGATTTATGATTTGGGGAGTTGGAAGTGAGATGGTCTAGGAATGTGTCAGAACATGTGATTGATATCAGACTAGTGTGTTGTGAGAACCTTTACTGATATAAAATCCATTTATCTATTGAATTGTACTTACTTTTCTATGTATTCATTTATTTGGTTTCAGGATTTAACCTAGTTTGATAAACATGAGTCTTAGGATTTGTGTCTTATTATAATTTTTGGATCTCAGCCTATTGGAAATAGGCCAGTGTTCATGAATAAATCTATGAAAGGATGGTTCAGATGAAATCTTCTTGTCTGTAGGTTTTTGATGTATGTTTTTGATGATAGGTCATGTGGATCATCTAATGAGAGGTTCACAAGTGGTTGAGATGTAATTCCCTTGATATGGGATGCATGGAGAACCACATGGGTCAGAATAACACTTTATGTTCCCTATTGGTGGATTCTTGAAGGAAAGGATGCTAGAGGGATCATTGGATTTGAATTGAGTTTCCTCGAGTTGGTGGTTCCGCTGATGTCCAAATTTCATGTTCATTGGGAGGGAACTATTATTTCTACATGTTGTCTATAGGGTAATGTGGTGAAGGCCATGTGTCTATTATCACCAATGGCTTGGGTGGGAATGCATTTTTCCTATTATAGGGTTGTTGAGGTCTAATTTAACCAATACATGGTTAGTCATGAGGGGTCAGGGTTTTTTGGACATATAGAATTGGGAGTGCTCATAGTCAAGTGGGGTGCTTGAGATGGATGGTTTGTTTAGTTTCACAGCCCTTCTTATTTTTTTATTCCTTAAGTATAATAGTGGGAGAGGGGTTAAATAAGTGTTGTTTTGGATCGAATCCCAGGTAATGGGTGGTCGAGTGGTTGATCATGGCATGATGAAGATTACATGATTTTGAAGGGGAGTACCAAGGGTCCTCTGGTTTAGTTTAAGTTATTTATGTGAGTAGAGAGGTTAGTGGTTTTAGGCACATTATCCTAGTTTCATTATGAATTTTTTCATTTTACAATGAATCATATTGTGCATTCGATGAGTAGAGTAATGAAATATCAATGGAGGGGAGTTCACCATAGGATTTTAGAGGTCCTGAGCCACATTTAAGTGGTTTTTTGAGTACAAAGGTTGTGAGGTTTTATGACGGTGTTTAGGTGTGAGGTTACCGGATGGTGATAATGTGTGAGTGGTTATACCATTTCAATCCATTGTGTTCGGTGGTGGATGTAGCATGGATTGTGTGGATTTTCATTGGGAATAATTGTGATGAAAAGTATAATGACGTGGTTTTGAGGATCAAAATGATCACTGTTTAATGTATCTCATTTTAGGATAGAGCTATCGACGTCGTAAGAATGGCTATTAGATGTTAGATATATTATTGTCTTTTATAGTGAATGGGCTAGAGCGTCGATGATGGGTTTCATCTGAGGATTCTTGGGGGAGAGAAGCATTTTTTTGTGGGGAGGTTAGATGATGGGTATCAACATTATTAAAAATTCAAGAATCAAAACATCACCAAATAGAGAGATCTCATAAAAAAATATTTCCCCAAGAATACTCACCTAAAACCTAATTCATTAACTATATTCATACCTACAAAATAATTGATCATCATAAAAATTTACGCTAATTATTCTGAATCTCCAATGGTTGCTCCAAAAATATTTCCTTCTCTTCGATATCCCACTCATCCATATTTTTCACACGGTTGTCATCATATAGATACATCTAAATATACAACACCTAAAATACTTTTTGAACTTGATTCATTTAAAGAGGTGGAGAAAAACAATATACAATATCTCTAGCACAATTATTCTTCTTGAAAGGAAACATGAACCAAGGATAAATCTTAATACCTATACAAAAACACAACATCCCTTGATGGTGAGAATAATTTATACATTCATTATCACCATACTCAATCTCTAGAGGCCTCCACTTCATATTCATATATAACATTTTAATTACATATTCTTCCTTTATGTAATAATTTATTACCTCCATTTAACTACCATATATTATAGAAACACATTAATATTGATTGATAACTCTATGACCTCTGTGTATCATAATAGTGATCTAATTATTTACCCATACAAGGCCATGATTTGTTAAATTTTTATTGATGAGTGAAAAATATTTTTTTATATAAAATCATCCAAATGTAAAATCATTAAAAAAAATATATAAAATTTTGAGCGCATGTAAAAAAATATTTTAAATTTTTTATGTAAAAAATGAGAATGATCTAATGGTTAAGAGGGGGGGTGAATTGACCCTTAAAATATTTAAGCAAATTATTATAGAAGACAATAATTTTTTTCAATGGAAAATAATTATAAATGAACACAATGATTTTTATATTTGTTAGGGTGTAAATGATAATACCATACACTTCATCCCTCTAATGTATCAAGATTGATGACATCTAGGGAGATAAAATCATTAAATTTTGAATGGTGAAAAGAAAAATTTAACATCTTACTTTTTTAGTTTTGGGGGCACAAAAAAACATGATATCATTTGGAAAACCTAGTGGATTAACCCATTCACCCTATATTTTCTACACCTAGAGGCGCAACATAGAATATACCTTATTTATATATTTGTAGATACCAAATATTCTATTAAATTGGACTTAGTCATAGTCAATTATCTATAATTATAACATTTATAGAAGAATCCAATTCCTGAATTTGGTTTTGAATTCACAACCAAATTGCTTATATTTTAATGGATAGTATAACCCAACATGATTAATCATAGTAAAAAATGATAATTAATTAAGAAACATATAAAAAGACAAACACTTTATAGTCTTATTTTCAATGATCCAATAATCTATCTATCAACAAAGGATCAAATGATTAGAGTTAAAAAGAAAGCAATATTTGATCACCAAGATGTATCACACAATATAGATTAATAATATCCTTAAACATTGTTTTATTGATCTAGATCTTTTAAACTATTTATATTGAGTTTTTTTACTTATTTTAGATTCAAATTAGGAATCTTATTACATTTTATCATTCACAATTAAATATATGATTTCATCATTAAATGCACATGAAAAAATATACATCGGGGTAACTTCAACAATATGTATTATTAAACATATGTTATGAAGTGATAACATGGTTGAGTAATTTATATAATACCAAAAAATATTAATAATAAATACTAATGTCCTTTGGGGAACTTCTATAATGTAATAAATACAAACTATTCAAATTCTAACAACACTAAATTTAAGGCTCATAGTTCCCCAAGAAACAAGCATATGACTTCAGCCCATGTGAAGTGAATTTAGTCCTACATAAAATTCTCCAAACAATATTTATAGATGAAATAACTAATAATTATTTAAGGAATAAATAAAAAAATATTACCATGTGAGAAAATAGATAATTAATTATAATATAAACTTATAAACAAAACAGATCATATTTGAAACTAAAATATGAATAATTACTTTATTTACTATATCCTATTTGATAGGTTCAAAACTATACCAAATTTAATTTTCATAATTATTGTTTTTTTCATTCAATTCATTTTTTTCATGTGACTTAATTTTTCTTTATGAATTTACTTTATACAGTCATTTTATTTCTATTCATTTGGTCAGTTGCAGGAATTGTGAAATTTTTAAATAAGTTCACTTTACATGGTCACTAGATGAGTTCACATTAAGGGTTCATTTCATAAGGTCACATCACAAGGTAACCTCATAAGGCCGCATAAAAATGATAATTCATGAGGTTACTCTACAATTTTACTTCACAAGGTCAATTAATTTAATGATAGTTTGATAAAGGCTATTTCAACACAAATACTATCAATTTATTTTATTCATGAAGCTAGTTGAGGATTTTTCCCAATATGAAATACTAAAAATAGGCAAAGAAGATAATGTTTGATAATATTTAATTATAGAAATTATTAAGAATAATAATTAATAAACTAAATCAAGGAGATAATTAATATTCTCCAATTTTTTTATATTTGAAAAATAAATGTGAATTCCAATGTTCCCTATATAATTTTTAAAATTGATCAATAATATGTAAAAATAATCCCCTTAAGGTGTTGTTCTATTTGGATGGTGTTTAATATGTTTAGGCTGCTTGGGGTGAAGGTTCTATAGAATGGTGGATGATGTTTGTTTGTATGGTTTGATTCTGAAGGTGGATCTAGTTTTTGGAATTAATGGTAGTAGAGGGAGGAAGATAGTGAATTCGGGCAAAACTACATGGAACTGCCCTAGAAATGATCTAGAGCTGGCATTTCATCTTTGAAGGCTTTACGGATTTGGTTGTTTGAGAGGGTATGACATCAGTCATCGGATTGTGCCTACGCTTTAACACTGGACACTTGCTTGCTGAATAGCCTTGTAACGTTATAGAGCTTTATCCGATCAAATGCTAGGGAGTGGTAGCTCAATGTTTTCTATTTGGTTTTACTCTCTTTGACCTTCGATTCATGATTTATCTTAATGTCATGAAGTCTGTTTGGGTTCCCCCTTCTTCCCGTAAAAGGGGGATTTTTTATAATAAAAAAAGTGACATTCTTCGGGCCATTGGAAGGAATAATCCCTTTAATTGTACCAATAGTTTAAGGATAATGGTTATATCCCTAATATAAATAGTCATCATTCTTAAATAAACTAACCTTTTTAATTTTCAATGTTTAGAATTGAAACCTCCCATTGAATTATTCATTTTAATGAAACTACCCCTAAATTTTATATCAATCACATAACCATGTTTTTTACAAATTCATAATTTTTAAAATAGAATTTGGAAAAATAAAAACATAATTATATATAATAGTATAAATTATTTTGGAAATATCTTTCATAATCCATAAGGATCATTGAATAAATATGAGGATTTTGAATGGATGATTTAATGACTTGTAATGAATTAAATAATAACCAACTACATAAGAACATGCATGGGAGAAAAAAAATTGTTGTATTATGAATATCTTCTATATGAATCATATTTAAACATTTAATTAATTATCTGTGTACAAACACCTAAATGAAAGTTTCATGATTAAAGTTTCATCATTCAAGGTTTTAATTTTATTCAATTAAATTTAACTAGGTCCATGGTATTAATAAATATACCATCTAGATATTTTTATGAAGAAACATATTCCTGACTAATATTCCCCTTCTAAACATGATCTCTAATGATGTAATATTTAATATCTACATGTTTATAACTAGATAATTTTAAATACTTTTTAGAGATAGAGATTGATAAAATATTGATACCATAAATCAGAATCATTCATTTACTAAAACCAAAGTATAAAAGTGTTTGTTATTCCAAAAAAACATTTAGCAACAACATGTAACAAAAACATTGTCACTTTCAGAAATTGATAAACAAAAAAATTCAACATTTTGAATTCAACACAACTATACATTTATCATGAAAATTAAATTTACCCAACATGATTTTCCCTTCAATTTTACATCCATAAAAATCAAAATATTATAAAATAGTTAGTTTAAAAGAGGTCCATGAAAAATAAAATAATACAAAATTTATATAATTTTTAACATGAATAATTAATATTTTAACAAAATTTAATTTACTGTAATTAGGATGAGATTAAAATATAGCACATATACATATTGATAACATAAAATATGGTTTAGATTAGTTCAAAAAAAAATATTTCAATAATATCTCTTAAAATCATAATTTCAATATATTTTCCATCTTCATATGAGTCTAGCATACAAGAAATAAACCTAGGAATAATTGACCTGCCACAATTACCAATACATAAACTCTTAATTAATTCATTTGAATATTTTGATTAATTAAAAAAGAAACAAACATTTATTTGAAATATTTGGAAACCATAAAAGAACATAGTTCAACCATAAGGATAATGTCAAATTCTAAAGAAATTAACTTTGAAATTTCATTTAAATTTATATCACTTGAAGAAATAAATATAATATCATTAAAAAATATTTTTACAATAAAAATATATTATGAAATTATTTTCATTAATATGGTGGGATCAAATTTTATCTTTTGAAAATAATTATTTAAAATAAATAAATAAAACCTCTCATTCAAGTCATGAGAGGATTGTTTTATTCAACACATACCATTAAATATTTTCAAAACATTATTAGATTGTGTCTCCATCTAAAAACTAGGTTGCTACATTACATATTCAAATTCAAAAAAAATATCAATTAAAAGAGTCACTTTTGAAATCCCTTGCAAAAAGTGTAATTTCACAATGAGATTAAAATGTGGGAACAAATATTATATATTCTAAAATTAAAACTATGAAAAAAGGATTCATCAAAATCAATTATGTCTTATTAATTGAATCATTGAGCAACTAACCTAGTTTTATATCAAATTATTTTACGAAACAGTTCTAAATTTTATATAAATATCTACTTGGTTCTAATAATATTTTTACTCTAAGGGGATCCAAATAAGTTATATAATTTATTAAAATAAATTTGATCTAAATAAAAATTAATTTCTAAAATATATGTTGAATCTTGGAATGATCAATCAATATTTTGAGTTTAGAAAATGAAATAAAAGTTTGATAATCTCAAACATTTACTAAGTAATTCATGGTTTTAACACCTGTAGTTACATAAGTAATAAACATTATAAATGTATGATATTAATATAAATTAGAAGTTATATAATGTGAATAAATATCCCAGTTAATAGATTCATCCATATCATTATTTTTATGTTCACCAATGTTGAAATATCTAAAGTCTTCCTCAAATGGTTCTAAATCATATTTTATTTTCTTTAAATGATTTCTGATGTATGCAACGTTGAACTATTTTTCAAATAATAATTATTTTTGGTTATAAACTCTTTATTTATTACATAAATAAGAATATCCTATAAAAATACATTCATCTTATTTTGAATCCAATTTATCTATTGAATATATATTATTAAAAATTATATTTTTACATATAAATAGTACATAATTCCTATAAGGACCCATGCATATTACATTACATAATCATGAACATAGTCAATAATTAACTTCCATTAACAATGAGTATCATTCCACATTTAGAGATTTAGAGAATTGGGACATAATGCATACATAACATTACCCATTATTATAGAGTGGATACTATATAAACAACATTCATTTCTTCCAAAATATAAAACTTTTCAAATAAAACACGATTTTTTGTAAAATTCCTCAAGAATTTAAATTCGATTCATTCTTGATCATAAACATCCTTATAAACATTGAAAATCATTTAAAAATATGGGATGAGATTATAAATCTCAGTAAGGGATATAAATAGAAGGAAATAACACATTATCCCATGAATACTTGTATTGTACGAAATCATTCTCTAAAGAAATACTTGTCAACCATATATAATAAGTTTGTGAAACATGATATTTCCACAAGATACAAAATAAAATAAGAACCTAAATAGAACCATAATGGTATATTGGGTCATTACTTACATAATCTTTTAGCCCTCTTGGCTACCTTAAAATTTACAATTGTCATGGATTCCTTACAGTATTTGTAACCATCAAAGTTACACATGGATTAACCATTGAGGAAACCACCAAAATACACATAAAAATGAATTTGAGGGATATATTAGTCCCTAAATTAATCATATAAAAATCACAATAACTATAAAACAATCATATAGCATGAATAATTTCATAAAACCATTTCTTTTGAATTTTATAAAATAGGATTTTAAAAGTGGATTTTAAAATTAAATCCCCTTAAAAATATCATATAAATAATGTGAGACTTAATAATGTGGATGGAATATGTATATAAACTATAAATAAACATATTTAAAAATAATATAAACAATATTAATCATAAATTTTTTTAATACCACGTAAATAATGTATTAGAAGGTTAAACTGAAGAATCAAAATCAAGTTAGGAATTCCCTTTCCACAAGATTGTCTTACATAAAACTCATTTAAAACTAATATATAATGATTTAAAGAGTTTTATTAATATCTTTAATAAACATATTAATCATTATGAAACATTATATGATCATTTTATTACATCATTTCACACATTAATTGTTTGTATTTTGTTCCTTACATTGTTTTGGGTGCGTTCTTTATACGATTTCCATGATCGGTTCATAATGGATATTTTTGTAGATTGGAAGTGAAACTCCATAATTTTAATGGAATTATATTTTAATATTTCCATTACCATAAATTTTAACATTTATCATTCTGAATTCTGACATGAGGATGATTTATAAGCTAGATTATTATTGATATGTGTATAGGCCATTTTGGTGACTCTTAAATCGTAATGAACACATATTGTTTCATTAATTAATGACATGTGTAATAAATAATTATAGGACCTTATATAAGATATAATACATAAATAATAATCTGGTTCAACCATAAATTTTTTTCACAACCATTTTTGAATGAATTAATAGAAATTGAAATCACATCATCCATGATGTCAGTAAATCAACACATCACATATGATGTTTTAATTTCGTGAATAAGTGGGTGAGGAGAAGAAGTATAATTTTGAATCTTCCACAAACATGACTAAATATAGAATATTTATGATACTAGATCATCCATTCCTCTTGGATAAGGTGAGGTGAGGATAGAAGAATATTAGAATAGAAAATGAAAAGAAATGAATAAAAACAAAAAAGGATGTTTACCTCTGGATCCCTTCTCCTTGAGATCCTTATTAAGGCCTTTGGTTTTCTCCTTTTGGTGAGACCATTAGATCAAGGACATGGGGAAGTTCCTTGGAAGGATTATTGGGAAGAAAATAGGTAGGGATACTGTCTTGAGAGGTGTGGGAGGAAGATGGAAATGAGTGTTGTATTTATAGTGGAGGAGATCATGTATTTTCCATTATTTTAATAATTATTATTATATTTTTTCTCAAGAAAATTATTATTCATAATTAATGAGACCCTAAATAATAATAATGTCATTTGAGTTCAAACAATGTCACCTAACATCACTTTTTATTCAATAAATAGTGTATTTATCTGATAATTTTACTATATGGTATTTTACTGTATTACATTATTCATTAAAAATTCATAAATTTTAGAAAAATCAAAAAAAAATCACCCTAACCATTTTTTGACATATATAATAAAAAATGAAGTCCATTTTTGGAATCTAATTTTTTAAATATTATTTATTTCTTAAATGAAGTCATAATTTATTCAAAAATAAAATTTTTAAATCTATAACATATTTTTTAACACACAAAAAATTAATCAACTTGATATTATCTTAAAAATCATAAGAAAATAAAATAATAATACATTTTACTATTAAGTTGGGTCATATTAAAATTCATATTAATATCAATAAGGTTATGTTATTATTCATCCAAAAAACAAGTTGGTCTAATCAGACTCCAAATAATTTACTGGTCACAATTATAGATGACCGTTTTTTAAAATTCAAAACATAGATGCTGAAAAATTAGGTTTAGAGGCTCTTAATAAATATCCACATAAAACAATGTTTCATGCATTTCAATTTTTTATTAAAAATATTGGGGTGTTACATTATCCCCATCTTCTAGAAATTGCATCCTTGCAATTTTATTTACTTATTAAACAAGTCAAGGTTCCTTTATTTCATAGCATTTTCATATTCCCATGTTTCTTATTCAACTATTTGGTTTATCTATAAATTCTTTACCTTATATATTACCTTATTATTTAATACCTACTCTCTTCAATCAATAATCTAAATTCGTTTCTCTTCACAAGAAAGGTTCTCTTCCAGCTGAACAGCTTCTCAGCTCAAAGCATGAGATGAATCTGGCATATAATTCCTCAACATAGAAACATAAAAAAACATTGTGTACCTGATATATACTAAGAGAAAAATATAATTGGTTGGTGACTGTTCTAAATTTCTCCATGATTTCAAAAGGACAGATAAAATGTGGACTTTTATTTCCTTTCTTACCAATATGAATCACACTTTTCCAAGGAGATATTAAAAAAAAAACATGGTCACCAACCTCAAAAGGTAAGTCTCCCCTTATGTTCTATTAATTAATTTTCTACATAATTGTAGCCATACTAATTTGTTGTTGGATCATCATTATATTATTATCAACTTCCTCTAATAATTATCGTCCTATCAACTTCCTTTCCCCGACTTCTTCCCAAAAAAACAGAGGTTTGACAGTACTTCCCATACAATGCCTCAAAAGGTTCCATCTGTATACTGGAATGAAAACATTTATTATAAGATAATTCAACTGATGAAATATAATGATACCAAATTCCCTAGTAATCCATGGAATAAGCTCAAATAATGTCCTCCAATGTTTGAATATTTAATTCTGACTATCCATCTGATTGAGGATGAAAATTGTACTAAAATTTAATTCTGTTCCCAATGACTTCTGAAGCACCTTAAAAAGGACAAAGTGAACCTGGGATCCTAATCAGATACAACGGAAAGAGTCAATCCAAGTAACCTTACAATATCATTGAGGTACAACCGGTAATTCTGATTCGATGAAATTATATCTCGAATATAATGAAAATGTGCAGATTGTGTCAGCAGATCAACAACAACCCAAATTGCATTGTTACCTCAAGAAGTATTAGGTAGTAAATCCATGAATTACATTGATATATTCTCACATTTCTAATCATGAACTGTAAAAGGTTAAATCATTTCCATCGGTAACTACAACCCTGCATTAACCGATTGACATGTTAAACATTTCATGGTAAAATCAGCAATTTCCTTTTTCATTTCATACAACCAGTAATACTACTAAAAGTCTCTATACATCTTAGTACTACCAGGATGAACTAAAAATTTAAAACTATGAGCTTCCCACAAAATTTACTAATTGAAATGGGAATCACAAGGCACACACAACCTATTACCAAATCTTAAAACACAATCCTTATCAAGGTAAAATTATGGTGACTTATCCATTTTAACCAATTATAATTTTTTTTGTAGCTCACGATCTCCCTTTTGTGCTTCCTTAATTCTATCTGATAATGATGACTACACATAACCCTGAAAAAAAATATAGGTATTTTATGCACCAATATAGTATAATACAAAATTCATCAAATCATTAATCAAGGGATCATGTTCCAAACATAACAAAGTTAATGATGCATGATGTTTTTGACATAAGGCTCCCCCACATTGTTTGCTTCTCCTAGATGGTAATTGATTAGGAAATCAAAAAAATTTATCAGTTCAAGCCAACTTATCTTCCTCATATTTAATTCCTTCTTATTGAAAATATACTTCATACTTTTATGGTTATTATATATTTGACATTTGGATGTATATAAATGATTCCTCCAAATATTCAACGAAAAAACCACAACTGCCAATTTGAAATCATGGGCGGGATAATTTAACTCATGAGGTTTTAGATTTCATAAAGCATAAGAAATTAACTGATCATTCTACATCAAAACACAACAAATTCCCTTCAATGAACAATCACTATAGATGAAAAACTCACCATTTTGGGAAGGAAAGGCCAAAATGAAGCATTCACAAATCTTTTCTCCAATTCATGAGAAAAAAATCACATTCATAAATCCATAAAATTTTAACCCCTTTTTCATGTTAACATAGTTAGCGAGCTAGATAACCATGAAGTGTTTTTATCAAACCATTGGTAATAACATGCTTATTTAATAAAAAAAGAATCTCTGTAACATTTGTTGGTCATTTCCATTAATCTACCACTTTTTTGGTTGGATCAACAGTTACTCCATCTTTATTTACAGTGTTCCCATGAAATTAATTTTTTTTTCTAACTGAAAATCACACACTGAATTTTCCATATATATTATTTTTCTTTAAATATTTGAAAAAAACATTATATTTCATTCATAGTCCCATTTACTATTGGAAAATATGATAATTTTTTCTATACACACAATGATAAACTTATCCAGGAACTAATGAAATATAATATTAATAAGAACTATGAATACTGAAGGTGAATTAGTTAACCGAAATGATAAAAAAACAAATTTACAATGCCCATATCTAGTACAAAATGATTCTTTTGGGATTTCATCCTCCTTAAACTTCAGTTGATGGTATCTGGATCTCAAGTCAATCTTGGAAAGTACTCAACTCCCTATAGCTGATCGAACATTTCATTGATATGAGGTAAGGAATAATTGTTTTAAATACAGATATAATTCAAGGATCTATAATCAATGAAAAACATCATGGAATCATATTTCATTTTAACTATCAAAACAAAATAACCCCATGGTTATGTGCTTGGATGAATGAAGCCTTTATCAAGAAAAACCTTCAACTGATTTTCAATTCAATATATTACATTTGATCCATTTAATATGGGGGTTTTGAAATTGTCTTAGCATTAAGAACTTTGTCAGTTGTGAATTGTACTTCCCTATTAGGTATGAAATCAGGTAACTCATTAGAAAAAACAACTAGATATTTATTTACCACTAGCACATATTTAATATGAACAGTTACACAGTTTTCCACAATATGAGCAAGATAACTTTTCTATCTCTCTCTCAAGAATTTCACATCTTCCTAATATGTTATAAGTTTTATGTGTTCATTCTTGTATAAAAATTTAAACTTTTTTAAAAAATAAACTTAATTACCTCTATAGTAAATCTTAGCATGATAAACAGAAAGCCAATCCATTCCCAAAATGACATCAAACCCTACAATGGAAAAAACTATAGGGTTTTCAGGTAAATTATTTCCACATACCTCAATATAATTATTCTAATAATTCCCCTTTTAAGTAATATTTTTTCCATGTGTTTTAACCTTACATTCTGGTCTCATTTTTTGTTGTGAGATTTCCAATTTACCAGAAAAATTCATCGAAATAAAGGAATGTGTAAACCTTATATTAAAAAACAAAACGTTAACAAAATATTAGTAAAAAAGGCACCTAATAAAAATTCATTAGATAGACCGACATATACTAATGTTTTCACAAAGTATCTCACAACACCTTTCTAATTGTTGTCTAACTTCTTTACATCATTCAGATCTCTCTTTGGGGAGGCATATTCATAATGACCCCTATCACTCCATTTAAAAAATTATAAAGTTTGATTATCAAGATTAGTCTTTCGGATAATTTTCATTACAATCTTGGAACATATGTCCAAACATATCACATTAAAAAAATTTAGTTTTGGAAATTCAATCCCTAGGGTTCTTCTTTCCACAGTTTTTACAAACTGGAAACTAGATTTTCTTACCATTAAATTTAATTGGTTTATTCTTACCCATCGCTTTCCATCTAGAACTATTCTTCCCCTTGACTTAAAAATTTATATGACCATCATTAAATTACATCTCTACCCTCTCAGCATATCGTAAAAGGTTCTCATAAAATTGCCATTCATGAGAGGCTAGTTACCTTCGATACCATGGATTCAATCTTGAGTAAAAGAGATTGATTTTTCAATTAAGATCTACAATACAGTTTAGAGCATACCTCGTATGTCGGGTGAATTTCACTTCATACACATCCTCTATATCATCCTCATTTTTCTTTTACTCAAGGAATTTATTCTTCATTATAAGTTTCACCACCTTAGGAAAATATTTTTCAAGGAAAATAAATTTAAATTCATCCCACTCTAAGGCATGAATATCTTCTCTATCCAGAGTATTATTTATCATTTTACACTACTGATCAGTTTCAACATCAAAAAAAATATCAAGACTAATTTTTTGTTTATCTGAACATCCCATGAAATCAAATAACTTTTCAAGGGATTTAATCCATCCTTTAGTCACTACTAGGTCAGAGGATCCATTGAAAGTAGAATGGTGTTTTCTCATAAAATGTTACACTAATGCGATGCTCCATTGTGGTAAAAATGGTTGTTCTATTTCAAGGTTTGCAGCACAATTTTTTTCCTACATCAACTGATCCATTACTATCAAAAACTGCTTGGTTCTAATCTCTACTATTCTGGGATGCAGATTCAGAAGGATGTAGTTCTCTTGGTGACTCTCCTCTTCAGCTTCTTTATTTCTTCTATAGACAAAAATTCAGAAAAAAACATGTCTTATTCAAAGAAAGATGTTAATATTTGTATTCTAAAAAAATTCAAATTAATCATATCGTAAAAATCATTTACGATATTCTATTATCATCATCATAACCCCTGTAGTTATCTAAACCATCATCAAATACAAACTATAAGGACCCAACATTATTATATTAAATAATCTTGAATTCAGTAAAGAAATAATGTCATTTTACATTGAGGATCTTTTCATGTTTATATCTTTAGATAATTGGTACATAATACTTTCTTAACATTACACATTATTACAGAGTGGATATAATAAAAGCACCATTCATTTCTTCCAAAATCTGAAACTTTTTTAATAAAACATGATTTCATTGACAATTCATCAAATATTTATCATGGATTATTTATTTTTATTAAACATCATTACCACCTATGAAAACCATTTAAAAACATGGGATGAGAATTGAAAGACCAGTAAGGGATATAAAAAGAAGGAATAAACACATTAGTCCATGAATACTTGTATCATATTAAATCACTCTCTAAAAACATATTTATCACCCAAATATACTTACTTTTTGACACATTAGATTTCCATAAGATCCCAAATAAACATAATAACATAAATATAAGAAAAAATATATATTGGGACATTACATAAATAATATTTTGACCCTTTGAACTACCTTATAATTTGTAACCCCCATGACTACCATACATTTTGTGTAACCATTGACATTATGCCTTGAGTAACCATACGGATGACCTAAAACTTTCACATACCCAATACATTGGAGGGATATATAGTTCCCACCCTTATTCAAAATAAATTACCTAGAACCAGATCATAATCATACAACATGAATAATGGCATAATAACTTTTTTATTCAATTTTGTAAAACCGAATTTTAAAAGAGGATTTTTAAATAAAATTCCCTTACAAATATCATATAATTGAATTGAGAATTAATAAAGTGGATGGAATATGTATATAAACTAAAAATACACATATTTTGTCAAAATATAAACAAAATTAATCATAAAAAAAAATTAATTCCACATAAATAATGAAGTTGAACGTTAACCCAAGAATAGAAATCGTGTTAAAAATTCACTTACCTTGTGGTTATCTTAAATTAAGCTTGTCAAAAATTCCTGTATAATGGTCAAAATAGTGTTATTAATACCATATAAAACATATTAATCTTTTTAACACTTTATATGATCATTTCATTACATCATATTTACACTTTAATTGTTAGTATTTTGTTGCTTGCAATGTTTTGTGTCTGTTTTTTACATGATTTCCGAGATTGGTTCAAGAGAATATTATTTTCGATTTGAAGTGACAATCCAGAATTAGAATGGAATGGTTTTTAAATTTTTATAGTACCATAAATTATACCATTTATCATTTTTAATTCTTACATGTGGGTGATTCATAAGTAAGAACATTATTGATATTTTTTTAGGTTATTTTGGTGATTCATCATTCTTAATTAACTATTTTTGTTTCATAAATTAATAAGATTGGTACAAAATGATTCCAGAACCTTATATAGGATAAAATATAGAAATTATAAACTGGTTCAACAATAAAAATTGTTTCATGACCAGAATTTAAGGAAACGAAGTAAATTGAAAGCACATCATCCACAATGTCAGTAAATCGACACATCACAGATGATGTTTTGATTTCTTGATTAAGTGGGAGAAGAGAAGAAGTATAATTTTGAGTCTTCCATAAACTTGATAAAATATAGAATATTTAAGATACTATATCATCCATTCCTCTTGGGTAATGAGAGGTGTGTAATGGAGAATAATAGAAATGAAAAAGAAAAAGAAAAAAAGAAAAAAAGAGGATGTTTACCTCTTGATCTCTTTTACTTGAGATCCTTATTAAGGGATTTGATTTTGTCCTTTTGTTGAGACCATTATCTCTAGGATGTGGGGAAGAGCCTTGGGAGGATTATTAGGTAGAACATAAGTAAGGATCAAGAATTGGGATGCGTGGGAGGAAGTGGGAAATGGGGGTGGTATTTATAGTGGATGAGAGGAGGTCTTTTACATTATTTTAATCATTATTATAATATTTTTTCTCAAGTCAATGAATAGTCATAATTAATGTTACCCCAACTAGTAATAATGAAATGTGAGTTCGAACCATACTGTCTTAAATAACTTATGTTGTCATTAATAGTGTATTTAACTGATAATTTTAATATATGGTATTTTACAGTAGTTTACTATTCAATAAAAATTCAATAATTTTATTAAAAACCCAAAAATCCACTCTAACCATTTATTCGAGATGTATAATTAAATAAATGGACTCCATTTTTTGAAAATAATTTTATAAATACTATTAATTTAATTTTTAAATGAAATCATAATTTATCCAGAAATAACAATTTTAAATCTAGAACTAATTTTTGATCACCTTAAAAAATTAACCAGGTTGATATTATTTTAAATCCTTATGAAAATAATAATAATAATAATAATAATATAATTTAATATTAATTTTGGTCATATTAATATTTATAATGGCATGTTATTATTCACTAAAAAACATGTTGTTTCTATCTAACTCTAAATAACATACTTGTAACAATTATATATGATAGTTTATAAAATTCAAAATATAGAAGCAGAAAAATTATGCCTAATGGATAGTTATAAATATATAATAAAAACAATGTTTCATGAATTTAAATTTATTTTTAAAACACATGGGGTGTTATATTGCGTAATTCAAGAAATCCTTTATTTCTATATTTAATAAGGTATCTTCATCCAAATTGGCCTAAAAGGGATTCAATTAAAAAAAATAAGAAAATGATTTAATAAATTTTTGAAAAAAATATTATTATAGAGTTATTTTTTCACAGTGGCCTTGTAATATATTCTATGACTTTTTTCCACCAAACCACTTTGTTGTTGTGTCATTGGTGATAAGAAATTATTGTTCTACTCAATATCTTTACATAATTTATCGAATTAAATATTGAAAAATGATCTCATATATGACATAAAATTGATAAAATATGAAGAAACATTTCATTTTCACTAATTTTCATTATGAAATAATTTTAGATAAGGCAAGGTCACAGATTTATATAAAATAAAATAATTCCATGTAAATATATTATAGTCAAAAAATATAAATAAGATACATCTGCATTTTTTTCATGTACTTGGAAGTCTCATTGTGTTCAAGGAATATATATATATATATATATATAAGTTAATGTAGATTAAATATTTTTAAATATTGGATTGACCTGAATAATTATTTACTATCCCTTATTTATAAATATAAATCAAATAAAATTGTGTTGTATAGTTTAAAATATGATAGATCCAACACCTTTGATATTTTAGAATGATTACGTAAAAAAGGAAATTTTTATGTCCGAATAAACCCTAGGTTTTTTTAGATAACACCATATTTAAAAATTTGATATTCTATTTAGTGATCATTGAATAATTAATTGACTAAATAATTAATATATTTTTTTTTATAGAATATGATATTTTCTTCTATTAGAATAATATATTTTCCATTTTTAAATTTAACATTCATGTTATTATTTGAATGATTTGAGAGTCTTATAAAATTATTTTTGAAACCATAAACACATAGAATCTTTTAAAGAATAGTTAAATTATAAATTTATACATCCTTAAATCCATAAAAAACTAAATTTTAATTTTCACTGAAATTAACACTATAATTATCAATCTTATTAAAGGATATGAATTTAGAAATATCATTTATAATATTTCATTAAAAATCACTATCCATTAACCACACATACTTATTTTTATTATTCCAAGATGAATTAAAAAACATATATAAGAGGTCTTTGGTACACATATAAATTTTTTTCCAATTGCATTAGAAAAATAATTCTTTAGAACCCAAAATTATTTATTGAATGTTTTTATAAGAAATATTGAAGGTAGTTATTTTGTGATAAAAAAAATTATGTCACCAAGAGACAATATAAATTTTAATGAACATTAATTTTCACAATTTCCCTTCATGTGGAATATAAAACATGAAACACTTAAACCATTTAATCTTTGACCATTAACAAAAAATGGATTATAAATTTTTGGTAATTGACATTCGTAACCATGACTAGTTTTGATTTATTTATTTTACTAATTCTTTCCAAATATCATAACTTTCCTTCAAAGATCAAATAATGAAAAATCTATTTTTAATCATTGAAAATTATTTTAAGACAATAATTTTATTTCAAAATCGAATCATACTTAATTATTTCATCTTCTTCACTGTAGACTATAAATAATTACATTTTATATTTTTAAGTTGTACACTTTGTTGACATGAATATAATTTATCATTTTATATGGATAGAGTATTTTTTATTTTTATACATTCAACAAGAATATCCCTATACTTTCTCTTAATATTTATGAATAATTTAGTAAGCATTCTAATTTGATGATTTCTTTTATAATTATATTCATACCAATCATCTTTATAAATACTAGATTCATAAGAGTAAGAGAAATAAAATATACCTACTTACAATGTAGAATTAATTAAATGATTTTGTCTTATTTGGATACACGGTTCATTAATAGAGTCTGAGTTAGACGTGTATACCCAACAAGCTTCTGGTATGTATGGAGGTCATCATGAACCTAAAAATTAAATTTATTATCTACACTACCATAGTGGTGCAAGGTCAAACAACAGAGAAGGAAGATGAATGTGCTTAAGCATTTTTTAGAATCCCCACTAGCGTCAATATTGAGGATTAATTTTTTAAATTTTTACTCTTTATATATATATACTGTGAATTTATTTATCAAACAATAATGAGTTGATAATGTTTATTAAGAAACTATGGTTTTCAAAAAATTAATGTAAAAAATATTGGATAAGTAGTAAACCAAAGCACATCAACACAAAAAAAGGAGCAAAAGGTCAAGATAAAATACTAGAGAATTATAAACAATGGGTTAATACGGTTGACCTCTTCTCAACTATTTATTTAATCACACCTCACGAAAATAATAAAGAATATCCCTCACATGGAAACTAAATAGACAGAAGGATGATTCATGGAGTTCTCGACTCCAAAAATCAATCAATGTGCTTGAGATTTTGATAAAGATATCAATTGAAAAAAACTCACGGTAAAATTTTCAATGATGATGAAAATAAAAGACATGATAAATGTATCCAAGATCAACTTCTCTAGTATATATTGAATTTATGAATTTGAAAATAGTTATGTAGTGAACAACTATATAGATAATCATAATTCACTCTCACAGAATGATAATTATTTTGAAAAAAATAAAAAGTTGGTGAAGAAATAAAATAGAAAATCTGGTAGAATCAAAATTCTAGAGCAATGATTTTTTATCCTATGATCATATTAGTGAATTGAAAATGAAAATCAATTGATTAAAATGTAGAAATTTGAAAAGGAAATGAAAATATGTCCCCCTATTAATATTTTTCAACTACTCTACTCTCAAGATCATTTGTCTCTAGGTTATATTGAGTCTCATGATTCTATTATGCTCTCATAAGGTTTGGTGTGAAAGCATGAATGAAAGTCCTCTAAGATGTTCTGGTACTTCTCTTTTTTTTCAATCATGCTATGATTTGTGGCCACTTTCTCCATCGACGTTATCATGTACATTACTACTATAACACACATATGCACTTTTTTGTGAATCCCAGATCGTTTTAGCTTCGCCTAGGTAATTAACTATGCCCTAGGCAGTTGAGTGAATCTTGGCCTCATTTCAACTTTGATGTGAACCTACAATGTTAAAACTGAGATTTAATTTGATGTTAATATGAAATTCTAACTATTATAATAAATTATTTAGTTTGTTAAATTGTATATTTATTATAATGTTATTTATTTTAATTCAATAATTATTTCTTATTTATTTATTTATTATTTTTATTAGTTATTTATTTATTTATTTTAAACATAACAATTTTTTATTTAACATTATTAAAGATAAAATGTTTAAAAAATATTATTAATATTTTAAAATTAAATATAATTTTATAAAGTTAATTAACATTTATTTATTTTATTAATGTTTATTATAATTAATAAG
Source organism: Viscum album (assembly GCA_963277665.1). Taxonomy (NCBI): domain Eukaryota; kingdom Viridiplantae; phylum Streptophyta; class Magnoliopsida; order Santalales; family Viscaceae; genus Viscum; species Viscum album. The sequence continues at coordinate 1,220,548,683 of OY728155.1, read as the reverse complement.
TTAATTATAATTATTTTTTTGTATTTATAAAAATTATTATATTTAATTAGTTTATTTTAATAAATAAATTTGTTTATAAATTATTTTTATTAACAGTTTTGTTGCAAATAATTTATTTAATTAATTTATTTCATATTTTATTTTATTGATATATTTATATAATTAATTAAATTTTTATTAGATTGATATTATTATTATTACTATGGTTGTTATAATATTTTTTTATAATTATTTTTTAATCCCCCTTTAATCTTCATCATTGCGCACAAGCAGGTTCAAGGTTTGTGATGTATCTTCTCACACCACCCCTGGTGCAGCAGACAGTGGCGCTGCTCCTTCCTCAAACTTCCATGGTGGCACAAATTGTGCATCTGTAGATCTGACTCGAGTAGTCTCCATGTGCGGGAAGTCTCTTTGTGATGGGAGTCCTAATTCATCCACTACACATTATAGTAGTGGTTTCGACATGCCGTACCACTACTCAATATTCGATGGTTGTAGGACTCTCTTCTACCCGGGAAACCACCGTGCGACATCGGGGTCTGATTTCCATATCTGAAACCAGTTTCATGTTTGTGAAAGATTTGATGAAATTCATAAAATTTGAATATTTAATTCATGTCTGAATCTTGTTTGAATGGGTGGTGATGCGACACACTGGTTTGTAGATGAGAGTGAGGGGTTACTTCAAGATATTTGTTAATATAAATGATGTCAAGACATGAAAAAATTATTGGGGAGAAGAAAATGGGGCTATTTCTGTAGTAGGATAAATGTCTCACAGAAAGTGGTATTAGTAACTCAATGTATGGGGATCTATCATAAATACATGTCTTACAAACAATGGAAAATGGGAATTGGTAGGATATGGAATCAATTTCTGCACATCGGTTTGAGGAAAGCTAGAGGAGATGAAACCCATCAGTGAGACCGATCAGGGTGAACATAGTGTGCTTGTCGGTGTCGATATGAGAGTGAGGGTAGTATATTTGTGATATGTTGAAGGATGAAATAGAAGATTCATTGGTATCTACGATACAAGATAAGTGCAAGGTAGTCAGTTAGTAAAATTACAATGGAAAATGAGTTTTAAGTGAGACATGAAATAGAGTTTTTAGTCTAACTGACAGAAGGAATAAGTGAGCGATCGACGGGGTGTAAAACTGTAGGTGAGATTGAAAATTAATACTGCAAACATAAAATTATATCAATTAACAAACTAAAATAATAAAAACTTAATTAAATTGAAAAAACATAATCTAAATAGTAATAAAACAAAATTTAAAAACATACTACCAATAGTTGGTGCATGCCAATTGGTGAGATAGTCCAACTCAAAAAAATGCATGTGTCAGCAGAAACATGAGGGACCGACGCCAATTATGTAAAATGATGTGGTGACTTAAAAACATAATTTGTATAACTAAACTTAATTCAATTAATGAAATTATAGATTAAAAAAATTCTAAATTAATTATCTAAATGAATTCAAAAAATGAAAAACACATTATTTTATTATGTTAAAACATAAATAAAATGTAATACTGAAGAAAAAATAAATTATTAAATAGTATTATTAAATTAATAATTATAAATAGTGTTAATAAATTATATTAAAAATAATAATTATAATTAAAACCCATCCATATAATTTAAAATAATTATATTGAAATAACTAATAAAATTAATTAATGAAAATTAAGTGGCTAAATGTTTAATTTACAATAGAAACTAATAGAGTGATGAAATGATTAATTAAGTAAAGTGTCAAATTATTAAAATGTTATAAATATTAAAATCAACAAAATAGTTGATGAATTAGTAGTCTAGAAAGATTAGTAATACTAAATCATATATTTTAAAGACAAAAAATACGTAATTAATTATAAAAATTGATAAATTAATACAATTAATTATAAAAATTATAAAAATTTATTTTTAGTAAAATGATTATGATTATTGAACTAATTTTTTAAAAAAATAATAAAACAATGTGAAAAAATATTTGTTTTTAGAACAACATCACATTCCTCCATTTTTAGACATTGTTTTTCCTCAAACAATTTGATGTTTTGTTTTCCATGTAAACAAATGGGCATTTATAATCAACTAAAAATCTAACATGTTTAAAAATTTTCAAATATAAGACTAAAAAAATATCCAAATGATTTTTCCATATAATGTTCGAATAAATCTTACTTAATAAAATATACTCATTTGGTAGTTAAAATCAGTGAATCATCTATCAATAAAGGTTTTTTTACTTATATATGATCCTAATTAATGATTTACTTCAATGAAAATCTAGGTTATAAATTCATGAGTGAAAATTTGTTAAGAATTAGTGGAATTAAAAACATAACAGTATGAACATTGTACTTTTATCTTCACCTGGGTTCCAAAAAAAATATTTTTTTGAATCACCATATTGGTAAAACCTAAATGACACTATAAAAACTAATTTTCCATTTCTTTTTTTTTGTGTTAATTATTTTCCTCACCCTGATGAACTCATTTTTCACCCTAGAAAATTTATTTTATTTTTCCCATGATATGTAACATGTGTTGAGCACTGTAATTTTGCACTTAATCTAATTATACTGAATGATATAAACAAAGAAACACACCTAGTACCTAGGGTCTCAGAGATTCACATTATGTTCCCAAATGTCCAAATTACTCAAATTTAAAAAGATATATATGAACACCATTTATATTTTCCCACTAAGTCGATTACTATAACTTCCCATGATTTCATAGTATGTTATTTCATCAAATTAATTCAATAAATTTCACTACATGCAACACTGAGTTCAAGCGCACCACGACATACCAAACTTGCCTTTCAAAAGAAATTATGAATATTATTAAATAAATATTGAACATTATATAATCATTTTAATTTTAGAATACATATTATGAGTTTCTTAGACATAATGTAAGAACAACTTCATTCTTTTCAGATACAAGAAGTATTTTCAAAAAATGCAATTTTACCGCCTTTTATTGGTGAACCCTTATTAAATACAATATTTGAATCTTTCGTATATTCAATTTGACAAAATAAACTTTTTCTTTAGAATCGGGACATAATAATTTAGTTTCAATAAATTTTTTGTGTTTTTCTGATAATTGTCATATTTGGGTGAATAGTGAAAAATACTATATTTTAACTTAGAACAATTTTTTTTAATCAAATAAATTTATAGTGTTGAATTGTAAATTTTAATGGTTTTTAAGTATAAATAGATTATTTTTTTACCATTTAATCTAATTTTATTCATTGTAAATAATTTCACTTTGAAATTGAACATAAACAAGTATCAATATTTTTTTAGTTATTATTTCTTAAAAAGATGTTTTTGGTTTTGACAACGGGAATTAATTTTAAATTAATAAATGAAAATTCAATGTTTTTAATTTGGTAAAATAGACTTAATTTTTGAATTTATAATATCAAAATTAGATTAGAGTGAAATTTTTGTATTTTTCTGAAAACATTAAATTTTTGATGAATAGTGAAAAACACTATGTTATTTGTTAAAATTGACTTTTTATTTAAATAATTATTTATTTAATTTAATTTATTTTAGGTAAAAATAGATACATAAAACCTATATAAGTTCAATATAATTCATTGGAGTCATTTTATAATAAGTTTAGATATATAAAAAAATTATTGAACTTTTTACCCTATTTTACCCACCTCTAAAGACTATTTGCAAATTTACATAAAAAAAATTTTACCACTCCGGTGAGTTGAATTTCAAAAATCTGAGAGACATGGTTAATTAAAAAAGAGTAAAATGTGGTTCAATAACATAAAAATACTTTTTTGGTGAATAGTAACTTTTTTCTTTTATTTACCCTGGTTAAAACTAAATAGGGTAATTAAGGGTAGAAATGATATTATTATTACCCTAACACATGTCCTAATTCTATTGGATAAGTGAAATTCGACCAAAAAAACCTTTGGAATAAAATATGATCCTTTATGTCCACTTGTATGAGATTAGGACATTTATTATTATTCAATTCAAAGAGGAGTTAAAAGTGTTAAATTCAAAGTTTAATAACTAAAACATTTTTAATATAGGGTTACACATAAGGTAAATTATACTATAAATGTTCACTATAAACTAAAAATATTTACTACATAATGATATTTTATTTTTAATTTTTATACATTATATAATAAAATTTATTTATGACACAATGGTGATGCAATAATTACGTAATTAATGAAATATTAAAATAATTGATATTATAAATATCCAAATAAATTTAAATTTAGACTTTTTTATGAATTACACAACATTTTAGGTTAATGTTTCATATTAGTATAGGATATATGAATTTTCTTCGAAGTAGTAATGTTTTTATAAATTTAGCAAAAACAAAATACCAAACATTGTCAAAATTGACATAAAATAGTTTTAAAACAAATATTATATTATTAATTGATATAATGGTCTTAGAAATCAAAGTATTAGGAAAAATAATTATATAATAATATATATGACATTAATGAACCAATTGGGGTTCTTTTGGCATTTTATATTATGTTTAGTAACTATATAATATAAAAATAAAAACAGACATGGTAAATGTCATACTATATAACTATGAGTTAAATCTAAAAGTTATGGTTAATAAAGTGACCCCAACCTATATAAAACCTATTGGTTGAGTGGTTTTCAACCCATCTCCACCTTTGAATTTAAATAATTCATTTTGGATCCATTATAAACCGAAAATGATTTTATTATAAAATAATATCTGTAGTTTTTCCTAAGGTTCCCTTCATCCCTCTTATAAAAGAGCACTCCCACTTCCCTCAAATTCACATCTTCAAAGCCATTTTTCTCAGAAAACCCCAGCCCAAATAAACCCCCAACTATCCTCCCTTCATCTTATAGGCCATCCATTAGTCATAAATCTAACCTAAAGAGACCTTCTTATTAAATCAAAATAAAGAACCCTAAGAAGAGGTAAATATTTCATCACCTCTTTCAAGTTCTTTTCTTCTTCCACTCCTTCTTTATTTGTTGTTTCCATTATAAAATAATAACTCCAGTATCTTATATATACTATAATGTTATTATAAATATGGTACAACCATATTCATTGTTCTATCTATCCTTTTAATGACATGTCACCATACATGCGTACGTACCGCTTACTGTCTCCACGTCATGGTGTAATTGTTATTCAATACATTATTATTATTTGGATGGGTATAATAATGATGTGTAGTTGATTTAAATAATAAATATAACAAGATAAAGATTCTTTATATATGATATACCATCCTATTATATATTATTTTAATATCAAATGAATGATATTGTCGCTTGTGCGTACGTATGGATTACCGTCTCCACGACGTGATGAGATTCATTTCCACGTTCACCATTCAACGATGATTATAAAACATATATAAATAATAAGAATGTAACATATGACATAATAATGATACTATATATATATATATATATATATATATGTTCTTACATTTATTTTATTCACTTAGTTCCATTCAATACGATATGAAAACAGAAACAACATTTATGCATACATATGGACTACCATATCCATAAACAGTGTTTTCCATTTCATATTTATTTCTATTATAAATATTTATATTCTAAATATATATGATATATAAATCATTTTTTATATTCTGGATGTATTTAAATCTTGATCTAAGTGATACAGTCAAGAGTAAGAAGTTAAAACACGTACGATAAAGAAAGCGATTATTACCAAAAATGTTAATTTAACATGGAAATATTTATTAAATGGGTAGTGTAATGTCATAAATTATTCATTTATGATATCATAAATATTAATATTGTTCTGTTCTAATTTAATAACATACAATGGTTTTCATACATAAGGTTAAACGTACCCACAACTAAAGAAAGTTCCTGATTAGGGTTAATTTCACAATTTCATTATTATCCGAGGTTTTTTTACATAAGTATCTACTAGGAAATATTTATTATCCAAGTACATGTTTCATAAAAGAGTTTTCAAAGGGATTGTTTTTAAGAGACTTTTTACAAAAAATCATTTTAAATTTTTTTTAATATTTATTCTTCTAAATCATTCTCATTAATATCTATGTTTTCAAAATGGGTTTTACAGATTTATTTATATGTACATAAATGTTTTTAAAATGTTAATTACATTGATAAGTTATAAAGTGGTATGGGACACTTTGATTCAAAAATGTATTTAAATGTCTTCCTTTTTAAATTGTGTGACTTTTAAATGTTTTCCTGAAAAAGAGAGATTTATCTCAAAGAGTTTTACAAATCATTTTCATCCATGTCAACATCATTTGATGGATTTTTATTGATGTTGATTTATTATGATACAAATCATCCATATTATATTGAAGGTTTTGTGATATGTTTGACTGTGGATGTGTTATTTTTATACCATTCAGGGTTTATGGATAAAGTATTGACATTTCGTATGCTAGTTTTAATACAAATGTTTATGTTATGTTTAAACCTTTTCATATCAGGAATGAATTGGACTTAGAAAGTGACATGTGGGACCCGCTATAGCTCCTCTATGTATCGGTAGGTCTAATTAGAAAAACTAGTGTCTTAGCACAAGGCCTTGACTATGTGGTTATGAAAGTCTGGCATTATTCATTCTATCATTATGAAATATTCTATTGATATTGCATATGATTATTCGACAATTAGAATCTCCATGTGAGTTTATAAATGACATTATTTTGATTTATATTTTCCATATTATGAAGAAGTTTATGTTGAAATCACATTTGTTTAAGTTCTATACATTTCCTTAAATGTTTCTGCTTATTTATGAAAGTTTCCGCTGTATTGTTATCCTTACTAGGCATTTGAGCTCACCACTTTCTATGTTTTATTTATCCCAGGATGCAATGAAGTATATTATGAATAACTTTTAGGTATAGTCTATGGGATCTTAGTGTTGTCTATGAAAATAATGTTGTTGTAGTTTTCCATTTTATGATGTAATGTAAACCTTATGAATGTATCTATTACTTCCAAGGATACTAAACTAATCCGTATTTCGTGACTTGATCATTTGTGATCATGCCAATGTTATGTAATAATGCAAAAACATTGTGCTTCTGGGGTCGGGGCGTTACCGCTGGTATCAGAGGAAGTTTAGTACAAACCTTGGAAACTAGATTGAGATAAAATATGATTAGAGAACATATCCCTAAGATGGACATTGAGTATTAGTGTAGAAGGACTTCCAAGAATTTTGGTATTGTAGATATTTTCTGAGTTTTCCAAGAAATACATCCCTATCTAGATACGGGTAGGTAGAGGCGGATCTGGCACAAATTTACCTAGGGGTAAAACCAAAAAACACCGTTTTGAGCTAGACCCGAACGGGAATTAGTGCATGACAATGGGCCATACACCACTCTTGGTTACAACACTCCTGGGGGATATTCTTATGACAATTCTCATTTTCCTGAAAAATTATTTTGATGTATTTAATAGTATATACCTCCTCAAAGAAAATATTTTTATGACTATGGATTATATCAATAAATTGTTCAATTTATGTTAGGTATTTTACAAGTTTGGAATTATTCATTGCAATTCATAAACTGACATAGTGTATTTCATTGTATATAAATGGCACCCTTTAGAATGAATGTGAACTTCGACAATACGTATGATCCAAAGATTAAGAAGGATCATATCTTTCATGGAATTTAGCCAACTTTTAGAAGGGATATAGTCTCTCATGTATTCTAAACATATGAAGAAATATTATCATGTGTTAATAAGATAAGTAAATAATTCTTTGAGTCCTATGGATTTGAAGGGATGCAAGAGAAGAAAAGGATGGAAGAAGGAAATATGGATATTGGGGAGAGGGAAATGAAGGATTTTCCCATAATTGATAAATATAGAAAGAATCACTTAGGTAAATGCATGAAGGGAATGAGAGTTTGTTATAAGTGTGTATAAAAAGGACACCATGTACGTGATAAAAATGGAAAGAAATTTTTTTCAAATGTACAATGCTTCATCTAAATGGTGTTGGGACACTACATGAATCGATGTCCTAGTCATCATAGTATACATTAAATGATGGTATTAGATAATAATAATGTTATGATACCACCATAGATGAAAAGGAATGACTAGTGTTCTTATGTTGTTATTATAGAATTATTTCATTTGAGTGTTGTATCAACAATATACTAGTTATATTAATTATGGAGATAAATATGGATTGTACTACAGTACTATTTTATTGAAGATTTGAGATTATATAGTTCTATCAAAATTGACTTAATAGTAAGATACAATTTTTTTCGAAAAATACATTGTTGAAGGAAATGTAATCCTTAATATGGTAATGATAATGAGGTAGTGATTTTAGAATAAGAGATGGTTGATTTTGATAAATTATATTGTATATTCTTGACCTTCTTTGAACTCATTAATAGTTTGTTTATATCATCATTGTTGGAATATTCAATATTTTTGGATATAATGAATATATCCCATATTATTTAAAGGATTAGAGAGCATGTATATAATCAATAAGTTTTTATGGAAATTCAGGGTGTGACCATGTTTTAAAATAATACATGATGAAGGTGTTCACATGTTATTACGTGGAAAAAAGGATCTTCGTTGTGTTTAACTTCCATATAAATTTTGGACTGTGAGTATGAATAGAAGTATTTGGATAAGTATAAAGGATGCAGTGGATTATGTTTGAAATTGGATACAATTGTTAAGGTTATTTTTGGATTTTTATAAAAAGGACAACACGCAGACTATGTGACAACCCGTCACTTCTGACAAAGCTGTGGGAATCGATCCCACAACCATAGTATGATTGAGATTTATCACCTACAAATAGACTACATGAAGTCCCTGGATTGTATAATAAAGTTTCTTTTTTAAAAAAAATTGTCTGATAGGTGAATTATAAATTCATTATTTTTTGGAACCCTATACGAATAGGATAAATAGAATATTTTTTATCTTCTATTATATTTTTGAGTGAAAGATGAGTTCGTGGTAGAAATTAGTAATAGGATGGAACTATACATGTCAAGAATCTATTTTTTCTTTTCTTATTATATGAAGAAATTAATTCCTAAACATTAGGTAGTGGATCATAAAACTAAAAATGTGTTATCCTAATACCTTATGTTTTGTTGAACCGGTGAATTTTTAAATCATCATAGATTGATGATTTTGAGAACCTCAATTCTACAATTGTTTGTGACAGATGACCTCAATCACTACATATAAATATTTATGTTTTCCCCAATTATGTATGTCTAATTTCCACCAATGTTCTCTTAATCGATATCATAATTTGGTAGTGACTTTTTCATTCCCCTTTTCCTTTTATTACGACTAAATTTTATTAACCAAATTTCGGATGGGGGTTTTCCCACCAAGGTATTTTCTATTTTCAACATTTTATTTTCAAAGAACAATTTCAAATTTCAAGAAATAAATTTGTTAAAGGATGGAATAATTTAATACCCCAAGATTTAATAGTACGTTATTTCTTCAAAGAAATTCAATAACATTCACTACATGCAACACTGAGTTCAAGAACACCATGACATACCAAACTAGCTGTTCAAAAGCATTTATGAATAGTATTAACTGAATTTTGAACCTTATATAATCCATATAATTTTATAATCCATATTATGATCTTCTTATACAGAATTTAAGAACAAATTCATTCTTTTCAAATAAAAGAAGTATTTTTAAAAAAAATGCAATTTTACCGCCTTTTAATGGTGAACCAATTTTAAATCCAATATTTAAACATTTATATATTAAATTTGAAAAAATAATCTTCTTCTTTAGAATCTAGAAATAAGAATTTAGTTTCAATAAATTTTTGTTGTTTTTCTGATAATTTTCATATTTGGGTGAATAGTGAAAAAACTATATTTTAACTGAAAACTACTTTTCTAATAAAAATAATTTATAGTTTTTAATTATACATTTTAATGGTTTTTAAGTATAAAGATATTATATTTTTACCATTTAATCTAATTTTATTCATTGGGAATAATTTCACTTTGAAATTGAACATAAACAAGTACCAATCTTTCGTTAGTTATTATTTTTTAAAAACATGTTTTTTGGTTTTGACAATGAGAATTAATTTTAAATTAACAAATTAAACATCTATGTTATTAATTTGGTAAAATAGACTATATTTTTGAATTCCGAATATCAAAATTATCGTAGGGTGAAATTTTGGTATTTTTATGAAAACATTCAATTTTTGATGAATAGTGAAAAACACTGAGTTATTAGTTAAAACAGACTTTTTATTTAAATCATTATTTATCTTATTTTAATTTATATTAGGTAAAAATAGATACATAATTGGTATATGAGTTAAATATAATTCATTGTAGTCATTTTACAATATTTTTATATATATTAATTTTTTTTGAACTTCTTACCATCTTTTACCCACCTACTGGGAGTATTTTCAAATTTACACGAAATGTAATTTTACAGCTTCTGTGAGTTTAATTTCAAAAATTATAGAGAAAAGTTAAATATCAAGGAGTAAAATGTGGTTCAATAAGATAAAAATATTTTTTGGTGAATATTAACTTTTTACTTTTATTTACAACAGTTGAAAGTAAATCGGGTAATTAAGGGTAAAAATGATATTATTATTACACTAAAACACGTCCTATTTCTATTGGATAAGTGTAATTAGACCATAAACAACCTTATGAGTAAACTATGATCCTTTATTTCCACTTGGATTTTATTAGCACATTTATTATAATTTAATTCAAAGAAGAGTTAAAAGTGTTAAATTCAATGTTAAATAACTAATAGATTTTGAATATAGGGTTAAACATAAGATAAATTTGACTATTAATATTCATTTGAAAGATAAAAATATTTCGCACATAATGGTATTTTTTTTATAATTTTTCAACATTAAAAAGTAAAATTTATTTATGATCAAATGATGATCTAGTAATTACCTAATTAATGAAATATTAAAATAATTGATATTATAAATTTCCAAAATAAATGTAATTTAAGATTTTTTTATTAATTAGACTAATTTTCTAGGTTAATATGACATATTATGGTTAGTTATATCAATTTTATTTTAAGTAATAATGCTTTAATGATTTTATCAAAACCAAAATACCAAATAGTTTCAAAATTGACATAAAATTGTTTTTTAAAAAAATATTATATTATTAATTGATATAATGGTCTTAAAAATCTAAGGATCAGACAAAAGAATTATATAATAATATATGTGACATTAATGAAAGAATTGGGTTTGTATTGTCATTTTATAGTAAGTTTATTAACCATATAATATAAAAATACAAACAGACACGCTAAATGTCAACCTATTTAACTAAGAGTTAAATCTAAAAGTTATGGTTAATATAGTGACCCAAACCTATCTAAAACCTATCGGTTTTGAGTTTTTCGACCCATCCACACATTTGACATTAAATAATTCATTTTTGAGCCATTATTAACCAAAAATGAGTTTATTAAAAAATAATATTTCTAACTTTTCCTAAGGTACCCCTCACCCCTCTTATAAAAGGGCACTCCCCCTTCCCTAAAATTAACATATTCAATGCCATTTGGATGAGATAAACCCTAGCCAAATACCCTCTGAACTTTCCTCCCTTAATCTTAGAGGCCTTCCTTTAGTCAGAAATCCATCCTATGGATCCCTTTTGATTAAATCAAAAGGAAGAACACAAAGAAGAGGTAAATATTTCATCACCTCTTTTAAGTTATTTTCTTCTTCCACTCCTTCTTTCATTGTTGTTTCTATTATAAAATAATAACTCCAGAATATTCAATATACTATGATGTTATTATAAATATGGTACAACCATATTCATTTTTCTATTAAACCTTCAAATGACATGTCACCAAACGTGCGTACGCACGGCTTACCGTCTCCACGTCGTGGTGTAATATTTATTATATACCTTATTATTATTTGGATGTGTTTAATAATGATATGTAATTGATTTAAATAATAAATATAACATGATAATTATTATTTATATATTATATAACATCAAAATATATATTATTTTAATATCAAATGAATGATATTGTCGCTCGTGCGTACGTACGGATTACCGTCTCCATGACGTGATGAGATTCATTTCCACGTTCACCATTCAGCGATGATTATAAATCATATATCAATAATAAGTATGTAATATATGACATAATAATTCTACTAGAGATATATTTATTTATTTACTTACATATATCTTATTCACTAAGTTCTTTTCAATATGATATGAAAACAGAAACATCGTTTATGTGTACGTACGAACTACCATCTCCATAAATAGTGTTTTCCATTTCATATATATGTCTGTTACAAAAAATTATATTCTAAATATTTATGAAATATAAACCATTTTTTAAATTCAGGAAGTATTTAAATCTTGATCTATGTGATAAAATTAAGTGTATCAATTTAAAACATGGACGATAAAGAAAGTGATTATTACCCAAAATGATAATTTAGCATAGAAATTATTTTAAAATGGGTAGTATAAAGTCTTAAATTAATCATGTATGATATAATATATATTAATATAGTTTTGGTATGATTTAGTAACATACTACAGTCTTCATACAGAAGGTTAAACGTACCCTTGACTAAAGGAAAGTGCAAGGTAAGGGTTAATTTCACAATCTCTTTATCATCCGAGGTTGTTTTTACGTAAGTATCTACAGGGACATATTTATTATCCATGTCCATGTTTCATAAAGGTTTTTTCAACGTGATTATTTTTAAGATACTTTTTAGAAAAAATCATTATAAATGATTTATATATTTATTCTTCTAATTCTTTCCCATTAATGTCCATGATTTCAAAATTGTTTTTAAGGATTTATTTATATGGACATGAATGTTTTTAAAATTTTAATTCCATCGAAATGTTTCAAAGTGGTATGGGAATCTTTGATTCAAAAATGTATTTAAATGTATTCCTTTTTAAATTGTGTTACTTTTAAATGTTTTCATGGAAATGGCATACTTATCTCAATGAGTTTTACAAATCATTTTCATCTATGTCAACATCCTTTGATAGATTTTTTAAGGTGATTTATTGTGATACAAATCATCCATATTGTATTGAAGGTTTTGTGATATGTTTGACTATGGATGTATTATTTTTAAACCATTCATGGTTTATGGATAATATATTGACATTTTGTATGCTAGTTTTAATATGAATGTTTATGTTATGTTTAAAGCTTTTCATATGAGGAATGCATTGGACTTAGTAAGTAACGGGCGAAGCCTGCTATAGCTCCTCGATGCATCGATAGGTCTCATGAGAAAAACTAGTGTCTTGGCACAAGGCCTTGAATATGTGGTTATGAATGTTTGGCATTATGCATTCCATCATTATGAAAGTGGATATCTATATTGCATGTGATTATTTTACTAGTAGAATATCCATGTGTGTATGTAAATGGAATTATTTTGATTTATATTTTCCATATTATGAATAATTTTATGTTGAATAGGAATTTTTTTGTTCTATACATTTCCTTAAATATTTATGCTTATTTATAAATGTTTCCACTATATTGGTATCCTTACTGAGAATCTGAGCTCACCCATTTCTATGTTTTATTTTTTCTAGTATGAGAAGAAGTATATTATGACTGTCCTGCAGGGATAGTATATGGGATCTCAGCATTGTCAAGGGAAAAATGATTTTGTACTTTTCAATTTTATGATGTAATGTAAACCTTATGAATGCATCTAGTACTTCCAAGGCTACTAAACTAATCATCCTGTTGAGACTTGATCTTTTGTGATCGTGCCAATGTTATCTAATAATGCACTGACTCTGGATTTTTAGGGTCAGGGTGTTACAATTAATTTTTAATAATTTAAATATAATGATTCCCATAAGATAAAATTCAATCATAATATTCAAAAATCTATGATCTCAACTTCTCTAACATATATCCTATATCACTCACAAATATTATTTCTAGACCAAATTTTCATAAAATCACTAAGCATGTTAACTCAAAATCATCCATCATCACCAATTTCTGATTCATGGTAAAATATAACTACCAATAAAACATTTTCCTTAGGAAAGAATCAATTGGTTTAAATGTGAAGGGTATAAAAACAAATTTTTTGAAATTTTTTTGAAAATATTTAACCATTTTTTACAAAAAGAATGAAGTATAAATATGAATTTATGGTCTTGCAACAAATTACTTCTTATCTCAGATTACGTTGACCCATCCCGTATACTAAAAATCCAACTTTTTCCCTAATGTTTAACTTCATGGTGGAAAAGATAAAATTAACACTGATACTTTAAAAAATACTATCAATTTAGTAGATTAATTAAAATTTTAAAGGGACTCATTAAAGTTAACAAGAATATTGTTTTCCACTATAATTATTTTAGATTAGCTTCACTTGCTATATCATTTAATGTTTGGAAAATCATTTCCAATTATGCATAAAAAATTATGTGTTACATGAAAGTGAAAATTGATTTTGGTGAAATCATGTTTGATATATTATATCAAAATTGATTTTTAGAAGAGTAGGAAAATGAATGCTAAAACATCCTTCCTATAGATACAAGAAGATTCTATAGAAAACACAAACTACTAACCCACATGCACCCTCATAATTAGTTTAATAGAGTGATAATATGAAACCGATGAGTTTCAATTTCCAACAGAAGAAAATGATGATTTTTTAACAATGCAAAACAGGTAGCAGAATAAAAAAAATGCAGAATTGTTCAGCAAGAAAACAAGTTGCCGATTCTTCCATTAATGATGTTTGTAGCAGACTAATTTTTGAGAAAAAGAAAATGTAGCATAATTTTATAGTAGCAATAAAAATATATAGTAGATTTTTTCAGGCTATGAATAATATCTTAATCACAGTCACAACTTTTAATGAGTCGCTAATAAGATGACTCACCGAAAGTAGTGGAATGATGGGTCAAATAAACTATCAGTGACTTATCAGATATTTTTAAAAAATTATATGAAGATAAGAATAAAAATAAATAATTTAGAGCAAAATAATTCCATAAAAATATTTTTCCTTTATTCTCTAGCAAGGGAATTCCCCTCATTAATAAACAATAACATCATCAAATTTAAATTCTAAAAATAAGAGACAAAACGTCCAAGGATACATCCAAAATATATAGATAATTCCATGAATAATAGAAAGTGAAATATTATTCAAGGAAAAACAAAATTGGAACTAAAGTAAAGACAATACACAAGTCATGGTTTGACTCCCATTAAGCATTGGTTTTTTAAGTATTTAGTTAGACATTATTTAATTACTATTTTTTATTAAAAAAACGATAAAATAACAAGTTTCCTCCCATGGAGTGCTAGATTTATAGTCCCCAGCAGGTCTCACCTAGAACTAATTGAAATCACATGGTGGGTGTGGTTTCTTCAATAGGAGACACCATATATTGACAGCCCAAATGTTTTCATGAGGAAATGATGTTTTTGGGTACTCATAATCATAATGGATAACTTTTCTCTATTCACACTTAATATGATCCCAATAAAACACCCGTTAACATTAATGGACTTTTCAATAGATTCATCAAGTAAAGTATAAAATTAATCACCCGAAATAACTTTTTTAGTATTTTCAAAACCATTAAATATAGGGGAAAATATTGGCTCCATCAGGCTCTACCAATATACATTTATCTTTATACACATCAAATTCCCTTTTGGTCGAAGTGTTGTCCACTTCGTGTATAAATTCAGATTTTTTCGAAACATAAAATATTATGAAGGGAAAAAAGAGAAATGGGTGCTTGTTGGGGTATAAAATTATCCTCAGAATTTTTTCTCTCCACTAGAACACCAATGTAAACAAAAAACTAGTGCTTCTGGCCATGTTATATCAAATATAATCAAAATGGGCTATAATAGTGTGATGAACTTATCAAAACCTCTTGAAATCAGATGAAATTTTCCCTCTAGACTACTCTTAGAAAAAAGATTGTCTTTTGCACCCGGTTTAGTTGAGGATAGAAGTGAAAATAGGGATAAAATTTTATTTGATAAATCAATGATTCTTGTTTTAAAATATTATAAATTTCATCCAGAAGATAACCATCAGTTAATAAACACTCATCAACTACTAATTCGGAAAAATCAATTCTTAAACCATAATCTAGTATGTGTTCAAATTCTACTCTCAGTTCATTTTAAAAAAGTTCACAATCTAAAACACTGTATGTCTTGTGTTCGTAAAATTTTAGTTTAGGGAAAGAAATATTCAACTCAACATCAATCAATTCATTTCTAGAGTACTAAAATTTTAAAAAAATTCCAAAGGTATATAAATAGTTCATTCCAATCCAATAAGAAATGTTTTGTAAAAGTGATTAATATATAAACAAGGAAGCAAAAGTACATTATTAAACATTTATTTAATGTAAACTACCTCAAATTAATCTATCACCATTTTAGAAATTATTGGGTGTGAATTTTCAAAACAAGGAAGAGTGGTTTAAAAAAAAGTCTCAAAAATTTCAGATTCAATGAATTCCAGTTTATTATACTCTTCCAAATTTCAAAATATATCAACTACATGTTTATTATTCAGAATTTTAGAAAATTTGAGTGGAGAGTTTTTAATAATCAAGTTTTCTTTTTCCAAATACCTATTAACTCAAGTGATTTTATTTACAATGTTAATAAAATATTGAACGATAATAATCGTAGGAACCATGTATAGTACTCGAAATCATTTTTCAATCAGTTTTAATTTTTTCTGAAAATTTTCTAAATCGACTCCATTAATATTTTTATAGGATTTCCAATTTTTTTTCATTATATTTCAAGTTGGATATTTATATATCTATTTTATCAGAATCAAATTGTTCGGAATATAGTGTTTTCTTCTTAGGTTCAAAATCACTCTCCTCTACATTTACATTTTAAAATATTCTAAATTTTTTTTCTTCAAATTATTATGCATATTTTTGTTCTTAAACCAGATTCTGTAATTCTAAGAGCATGATTTATAGCCTTTTGAGTTTCTGATATCACTGTTGTGAATATATCATTTTAATTTCATGGGTTTGGTTCAACCAAGTGTTCCAAATATCCCCCCATGACATTCATTTTATATTAAATTAGGACTAATTTAACTATGATGTCAGGAAAATTCTCAAAGTGTTGTTCATCTTCTTCAATGTAAGCAGCATGTTCTGGCTGGTTATTGACACACTACCATATAGTGTTCCCATAACACAAAAAACATACAAAATACATTCAACTAGAATAATCCAATATTTCTAGTTTATTCTTCATTTTTAAAGAATTAGATTAAACACACACATAATTTCAAACACAACTTAATCAATAAGAAATATTAGAAAACATTCATCGATAATTTTTAAAAAGAATATTGTTGTTGTATTTTAATGTCTTTTCATTTTTTACCTTAAAACACTGATCACATTACTTCCCTAGAATCAACATAAAATTTTGATAAGTCTAATGGTCCTCACAACCCTCAAAATAAAATTTATTACTTAAAATATCCTAGTGATGCTAGTTGGAACCATAGAGAAGGAAGGTGAGTGTTCTTAAGATTTTTTTAAAATCCCCACTGGTGTTAACAGTGGGGAAACATTTTTAAAATTTTTAATATATATATATATATATATTTGTGATTTTATTTATTAAAAAAAATGAGAAAACAAATATGACTATTAAACTATGTCTTTCAGTAATGTAATGCTAAAAATATTTGGATAGTAGTAAACTAAAACACAACTGCAAAAACAATAGAGAAACAGATCATGATAAAATACATGGGAGTTTTGAACTACTGGTTAATAAGTTTGACCTCTTCAATACTTTTTATTTAATCACAAATCAAGGAAAAACTGATGAATCTCCCCCGCCAAGCAACTCGAAAAAAAATATTTATTCTTAGAGTTCACAACTACAAAAAAAATCAAACTTCTTGAGAATTTGATAAAGTTAACAATTGGAAATAATTCTGCCGAAAAATTTAAATTCATAACTCCATTAAAAGCATCAATAAATGTATTCAATATCTACATCACTAGTTGATTTTGAATTTATGAATTTGAAAGTAGTTGAAGAGTGAACAATTAAATATATAATCATAATTGAATCTAACTGAATGATTCTGATTCTATTAAATGAAATTCACATTAATAAATCTAAAAGATGATCTAGTGTTACCAAAATTTCTGAACTAATATTTTTTATCCGATGATCATATTAATGAATTGAAAATGAAAAGCAATTTATTATAGATCAAAAATTTCAAAAATAATGTAAAATATATCCCCCATTCAATCATGTGCTACTGCTCTACTCTCGAGCTCCTTCATATCTAGGTTATCTCAATTCATCTGTATCTTCTTTGCTCTCCAAAGGATTGGAATGAAAGTGTGAGTGTGAGTTCTCTAAGATGTAATGTTACTTATCTTTTTAATCTTCTATCATGTTCTGCTTTGTCACCACTTGCTCTATCGACATAATCTTATACATCACTACTACACAACACACATGAACTTTTTCCTGAATCACACATCGTTTTAGCTTTAACCATGTAACTATCTCTGGTCTAGGTGGTTGAGTGAGTCTAAATGTCATTCCAACATTGATGTGAACCTATAAAGTAAAATCAGAGAATTAATTCGATGATAATATGAACTGTTAACCTTTACAATAATTTATATAGTTAATTTATGATTAAATTAATTATAATGGTATTTAGTTTTAGTCAATAATTATTTGTTATTTATTTACTAATTATTTTGATTATTTATTTATTAATATTATTTAAAATGAAAAAAATTGTTTATTTAACATTAGTAAAGATAAAATGTTTTTATTATTAATATTATAAATTTATATGTTTTTCTGTTAATTAAATTAACATTTATTTATTTTATTAATGTTTATTATAATTATTATTTTTATATTTTTTAAAATTATTATTTTAAATTTTTTAGATTTAGTTAGTTTATTCTAATAATTAATTTTATATATAAATTATTATTATTAATAGTTTAGTTAGAAATATTTTATTTAAGTAGTTTATTTCATATATTATTTTATTACTATAATTATAAAAATATTTATATTATTATTATTATTTTTTATTTTTTATTTTTATCTTGTTTTTTTAATAATTATTTTTAATCCACCCCCTTTCATATTCATCCATTCTCATAATGGGGGGGGGGTCAAGCTTCATAAATAAACTTATAGAACCACTACCGGCAGTACTCCCTTCACAGCTTGGATCTAAATCCTACACCACAACATGCCACAAGATTTCATCCAATTCTCCATCAGTGTGGCTCACTTTTCAACCTGGAACTATAGACGGTTGCATGGATCTTTCCTTGGACTCCCATGGTGGATCATATTGTGGATCTATAGATCTAACTTGAGAAGTCTCCAAGAGTTGGAAGACTCTCCATGATGGTAGTGATGATTCTTCCTCTATGTGTCTCATCGGCGGTTTCATCATGTGGTGGATTGACCTAAGAATTGGCGATGGTGTGGAACTCTTCTTCTAGGGAAACTACCACATGACATCGAGGTGTTATTTCCATATCTAAATTCATATTTTTGTTTGTTAAAACTTCAATAAAAATTTTAAAATGATTTTGTAGTTCAAGTATGAATCTTGTTTGATTGGGTGTCTATGTTGCGCAGTGGTTTCTAGAAGAGAGTGAGGGGTTGCTGCAAGGTTGTTGGTAGGAAGAAATAAGTAAGGGTAGGAATACATGAGTAGGATGATGAAACTAGGGGGCATTGATAGTTGGATGAAAGTATCACCGACCATGGAGTCGGTAGCTCAGTATAAGGGTGTGTATCAGAGATACATGTGTAGAGACCCAAATCATGACGTACATGGACATTAAATTACTTTTGCAGAATACTTAATACATAACAAACACAGACACACAAAGACCATAATAGTTTAGTGTATTTGAAAACTCAGATTTTAATCTTCTAATAGTGGAGAAAGATCTTTAAAATCTCCCACAAAGATCTTCCCCTTTTTGTTTTCTTACCTAAAATCTTTCTTTAAATACTGGGGAAAAGAAAACATAAAAAGGGTGATCTCAAATGGTCAGTAAGGGTAAGTATATAGAACATAAAACAATCCATAAACATTTGAATGCAAAAACATGAACATGAAATTTAAACATCAAAATCTTGAGCAAATATATAAATCGTGGATGTACGTAAGGAATATATCACAATGGAACATCAACCATGATAAAATATAATGGGAATAAAACATGTAATTGTGGTAACCATTCAACACATGTTGTGATTTCCATAGTAGCGAAGGCATTGCTCCCAATACCATCTTAGTGGACAATGTCACTTTTTGAATTGAGTTCACTAGTCATTTCAGTCCTGTAACACTGAACCTGATTAACTTACCGTTCCAGCCATGTCTATCAAATGAGATATAAATCTTTACCCAATAAATTGGAGGGAGATATTGGTCCCACCCATCTAATAAGGAAATCATTCTTACTTGTGCCACAAAATAAACATAGAACATTCATCATAATCCAAAGAATAAAATGGGTTTCATAAACATCATCCCATCATCACATAATCAAATGGATATTTCATCATAAGAAAATTGAAACCATGTAAATCATAGAGAAATTATACTTGAAACATACACATATGAAGTAATTTCATCTTAGATGGAAAATGGTTTTGATAAAACACACAAAATGAATTCTTGAGGAAAAATATCATTTCTTCTTCAAAATCGTTTTCTTTTCACAAAATTCCAGGAATTTTTAAAAGAAATGTATTTTGTTGAAAATATTCATAAAATCTTCTAGAGTAAGATTCATGAAAATGAGGTGTTATAAAACAATACAAATATGTTCATGCCGTATAAGTTAAAAATAATATTCTTCTCGTAGTTTTGTCCAAAAAGTCAAAAAAATACCTCATATGGTAAACAAAAGAAATATTCCTTCGATATGATGTGGTAATGGGTAAAAATGACTTTAAACATATATGGAATAAAAGTAAACATTTTATGAAAACATTTTGAGAATATACCGACATGGATGATAAACATAACCTCAGTAAATACTTTCGAATAAACAATCTCGGATAAGAATGCGATTGGAATAATTATCTCTTACCTTAGGTCCGATATGCTTCGTACGTATCTGAACCTCTTATATAATGATTTAAATAATGTCATTAACTTATTACAGAATCACATTCATTGTTATGCTATCATATATGGTTCACTTATGACTTTATATTACCCGTTCTTTTGTAAATTCCATGTTAAAACAGCGTTTTAGGTCAAATCGTTTCTTTAGTGTACATGTTTCGACTTGTTGTTCTTGATATTATTACTTATATCGTGATTTAATTAATCAAAAAACGTAAAAAATTATTTATATATATAATATATATATTCATTATATATATATATATGACAGATCGATAAATGGAATGAAATACACCGTTCATGTAGACGGTAGGCCGTACGTACGCATATACACTGTTTTCATTTCATTATTAAATTGAATGGAATTAAGTAGATGTAATACATATAAATAAATAAATCCAGTATCATTATTATGTCATATATTTAATTAATATTCATTATATATATACTTTATAATCATTCATGAATGGTTAACATGGAGAATGAATCTCATCGCGTCGTGGAGATGGTAGTCCGTACATACGCACGAGTGATAATATCATTCCCATGATCGTGGAATTGTATTTAAGTGTATTTATAATATTTCAGAATCAATATCACTTTACAATAATCATATTTATTTATTTATTTACACCATTATACCCATCCAAGTAAGGTGGTGGTCGAAAACAGATTACACCACAGCGTGGAGATGGTATTCAGTACGTACGCACGCGCAGTGATTTCTTTTTTTGTAGGATGGATAAAAGGTGAAATAGGTTTGTTTCATATTTATATGAACATATAATTATATAATTAATACTGATTATATTACATTATAATGATAAATATAAGGAAGAATAAGTAGAAGAAGAAAGAAACTTGAGAGAATAGAAAGAAGAGAGTACC
The DNA here is from genome assembly GCA_963277665.1 of Viscum album. Lineage (NCBI taxonomy): Eukaryota > Viridiplantae > Streptophyta > Magnoliopsida > Santalales > Viscaceae > Viscum > Viscum album. Next base: position 1,220,526,480 of record OY728155.1, on the reverse strand, counting down.
TCTTCTTCGACGCACCTCCTTTAAGCCCTCTCTTAAAGAAGTATAGTTGGTCTTTTGAGAAGACAAGAACATTCATAATGTTTCTAGGGAAGTGGAGAAGATAAATGGGAAGGGTTTGGCTGAGCTAAAAGGCTCAAAAGGGTGTGAAGAGAAGAGGGAAGGAGTTACCTTTTAATAAGGGAGGAGAGGGGCACCTTTGGAAAAACATAAAATATTATTTTATAATAAATTCATATTCGGTTTTTAATAGCTCAAAATTGATTTATTTATAAGATAAGGTGGGTAAGGGTATAAATCCTCTCAACCAATATAATTTAGACAAGTTTAGGCTTCTATTTTAACCTTATCATTTAGATTTATCTTTAAGTTAGATAATTTAACTTTTACCGTGTCTTCTTGTTTTCGTACACTATAAGGTTAATAATATTACTATAAAAAGACAAAATAACCCTAATTTGTTTATTATTAATATATATAACCTTATATAAGTAATTTTTCATAACCATAGATTTTTAGGAATAAAATAACAATTAATAATACAATATTTGTTTTAAAAACTATTTTATGTCAACTTTCACACAATTTGGTATTTGATTTTTCTGAAAATCATAAAAGAACTATTAGCTCAAAAAAAGTTAATTACATCAATACTAACATGTCATATTAGCGTAGAAAGTTTGTTTAATTCATAAAAAGTCTCAAATTACATTTAGTTGGGTATTTATAACATTAATTATGTCAATATTTTATTAATAAGATAATTACTACATCATCATTGTGTCATAAATAAATTAAATTATATAATGTCTAAAAATCATAAATTAAATTCCATTATGTAGGAAAGCTTTTTAGATTTATAATGAATATTTATAGACGAATTTATCTTATCTATAAACCTATATTAAAAATGTTTTATTTATTAACAATTGATTTTAACTATTTTAACCCTTCTTTAAATAAATTAATAAGAAATGTCCTAATCTAATCTAAGTCGACCTAAATGGTCATATTTTATTACTAAGGTTGTTTTTGGTAGAATTACACATATCCAATAGAATTAGGACATGTGTTAGGGTAATAATAATATAATTTTTACCCCTAATTACCCTATTTACTTTTAACCGTGTTTAAAAAAAATAAAATGTTACTATTCACCAAATATTTTTTTTAATCTCATTGAACCACATTTTAGTCCTTGATATTAACCGTTTCTCTCAGATTTTTGAAATTCCACTCACAGAAGCGGTAAAATTACGTTTTATGTGAATTTCTAAATTCTCCTAGGAGGTGGGTCAAAGACGGTGAAAAGTTCAATAAAAGTATTATATATCTAAAATTATTATAAAATAACATCAATGAATTGATTTGAACTTATATCAGTATTATGTATCAATTTTGACCTATAATAAATTTATATAAAATAAATAATTATTTAGATAAAAAATCAGTTTTTAAATAGTAACCTAGTGTTTTCACTATTCATCAAAAATTGAAAGATTTCAGAAAAATACCAAAATTTCACCCTAGGATAGTTTCGATATTCCGAATCCAAAAATGAAGTCCATTTTGAAAGGTAAAATTTATAAAATTTAAAAAACTGGGTATTACTATTCATAATGGCTAGTTTATAATAATATTATAATAATATATCGTTTAGTGAAATTCGGTATTGCGTACTACACACGCTATCGAGGAAGGTCGCGATTGCATGTAATGTAAGCCAAGTCAGGGTTGTGTGTAGTGCAAGACTCATTTGTTGTTGCATATAACATAATCCAACCATATTTCATTTATACATTGAATATATATATATATAGTCAATGTTGCGTAGAATAACTACTAGCAATCGAACTTGAAATCGTGTGTAACACGATCCAAGAATAGTGTTGCGTATACTACATGATAATACAGTGTTTCATATAGTGCAAGATAATCTTGGTGTAGAATACAACAAAATACATCAAAGAAATTAAAAAGAATAATTCTCATAAAATCTCAGGTTATTACATTCTACCCCCTTAAAATGAATTTCGCCCTCGAAATTCATCTGGGTTATAAATGGTTTTCTATTTGAAAGTTTTTTTAATAGAAACCCACATCATAAAAAGGAATACAAAAACTTATCTTTTAAAAACTAATGTATGAAACGTATCAGTTACCCAAATTAACTAATCACTTGGTTTCTACATAGGAGAAAATAGGTGAAAATATGGATATGAAAGAGAAATCTAACCGTCATGTTCTGATGGAGAGTGGTAGAGAACATGGCTATGAAAAAGCCAACAATCACAAAGCCATAAATTTGTGATGATCTAGGGTACCATCTGATTCATTGAATATAAGGGCACTAGGACAACATTTTTGGTTTTCAAGATCATTTCCCTAAAGTTGATGAATTTGAATTAGAAAAAATACTTTATATTGGTAAAATATCACCTTTTTCCATGCCTTGAACAATTTCCACTTAATCTCTTTAATAAATGAAGTTGAATTTTTCATTGGGGAAGTTTTACAAGATCATGCGATAGAATGATAGGTCATTCCATCTATCTCAAACATAAGTTAGTAAAAGTTATAAGTCCATCTATGGTGAGATTAATCAGATATAGTTACAAAATGGACTTATACTTTATCTATCATCCTACATAATATAATAAAACTAGTTTCTACTAACAAGGGACATCTTGTAGGCCAGTGGTAGGAAATAAAGGCCTATCACACTTCGGTTGTGGGTTCGATTCCCACAGCATTGTCCGATGTGACGGGTTGTTGCCCATCTTGCAGGTTGTCCTTTTTTTCTAAAAATACATTATTATAACTTTCTATTAATAATATCGAAAAAGTTCAAGCCTTAAACAATACAAACTTATGCCCAACATAATCCATTCCAATATTTAGTCTTATCCAAAATACTATTGTCCAATCTTACATTATAGTGAAAACGATGACTAGAGAGTTTATATAATAAGCATGTTAATACCATCTTTGATCCCCATATATCATAAGATATGTCTTATTGGTCACATTCCAAACATTATAAGGCCTTAATCATGTATTCTCTTGAAAAATGAATACCCATTGAACCTTAGTGAAAACATGAATGCAGTTAAAATTAACACTTTCCACATAAAAAAATCCTCAAAATTCTATATTCTCAAACCATGATATCAGTTAGTCCTTATATCAATCATGAGCTCATGAATACTATCAAACATATTACTTTCCCCTTATCCATTCATTATGGGCATATCATATTCTTTCCAAAAATAGATGAATAACCTTTCATGTTTACAAGTACCATTCAACATATACTTTCAAATACATTAGGAAAAACAATAGTGTAACAATCCGTAGATGATTATTTATTCCATAGTACCATTAACTATACAACATAACATAAATAATTCCATTAACTTATTAATACATTGACAAAGCTTTAACACTTCTTTCATCTCATATATAATTTATAGTCTCCTCATCATCATCCACATAAATACTACCCATATGACCATTATGATTCTCTTCATTAGATTTTCCCTTAGGGCATTGGTTTGCCTAATGTCCATACATTTCACATATAAAACATCTAATCATTGTTGATGTTGTAGAAATACCACTATCCTTATCCAAGGTGTTAACTGAACCTTTTCCTTTCCACTTACTGGATTTGTGTCCTTCTTTTCTGCACCCATATAATCTTCTAGTTCCTTTGAAACGTTCTCCTTGATGCCTCTTCCCACATGATTTACATGATAGAAATTGAACTTTTATTCCTCTATGATCATCATGAAACTCCATATTTCTCTTATTACCTGAGTCCGAAAAACTTACCCAAGTTTATATTTTTGATCATATTATGAGATTTCTGATTAGGAATAATAACGATGTTTGAATATCCAAATCTTGTTTCATTTGGTTCATCATGAAGAATATCATTCCATTTTCTAATATATCCTCAATTATCTTGAATCTTCTTGTTTCCAACCATTTTCTAAAACCCAAAAAGAATAGTATGAGAGGAAAAATCACAATAAAGGGGGAGTACCATCAATATCTAACAACTTAGGTTAAATTCTAAGAATGTTACCATAATTCTAGGACTATAACCAATATGTATACGTATCCTTAGGGACATCCCTAGACATACCTTAGAAATATCTATAGGGATTTCACTAAAGTTTTAGCATTCTAGTTTCCAAAGGATAACTAAACCTTCTCTCTGATACCAACTATTGAGAACCAAATCATGACGTACATGGACATTACATTACATTTCTATAATACATAATACATAACAAACAAAGACACACAAGGACCGTAATAGTTTAGTTTCTTTCGAAACTCGGATTTTAATCTTCTAATCGTGGAGAAAGATATCCAAAATCTCCCATAAAGATCTTCCCATTTTTGTTTTCTTACCTAAAACCTTTCTTTAAATCTTGGGAAAAAAAATATAAAGGGTGATCTCAAATGCTCAGTAAGGGTAAGCATAGAGAACATAAAACAATCCATAAACATTTGAAAGCAAAAACATGAACAAAAAATTTAAACATCAAAATCTTGAGCAAAGACATAAATCGTGGAAGTAAGTAATCCATATATCATAATGGAACATCAACCATGATAAAATATAATTAGAATAAAACATGTAATTGTGGAAACCATTCATCACATGTTAAGATTTACATAGTAGCCAAGGCATTGCTTCCAAGACCATCTTAGTGGACAAAGTCCCTTTCTGAATCAAGTTCACTCCTCGTTTCAATCATGTAACACTAAACTAGATTAACTTACCTTTCCAGCCATGCCTATCTCATGATATATAAATATTTACCCAATGCATTGGAGGGAGATATAGGTCCCACCAATCTCATAATTAAATCATTCTTACTTGTTCCACAATATAAACTTAAAACATTCATCATAACCCAAATAATAAAATGGGTTTCATAAACATCATCCCATCATCACATAATCAAATAGACATTTCATCATAAGAAAAGTGAAACCATGTAAATCATAGAGACATTATACTTGAAACATACACATATGAAATAATGTCATCTTATATGGAAAATAATTTTCATAAAACACTTGAAATGAATTCTTGAGGAAAAATATCCTTTCTTCTTCAAAATCATTTTCTTTTAACCAAATCCCATGAAATTTTAAAAGAAAATTGTTTTGTTGAAAATGGTCATAAAATATTGTAGATTAAAATTCATTAAAATGAGGTGTTATGAAAGCGTAAAAATTTTCTCATGCCGTATAAGTAAAAAATAACATTCTTCTAGTACTTTTGTCGGAAAAGAAAAAAAATACCTCGTATGGTAATCAAAATAAATATTCCGTCCATACGATGTGGTAAGGGGAAAAATGACTTTAAAAATACATGGAATAAAAGTAAACCTTTTATGAAATCATTTTTAGAACATATGGACATTAATGATAAACATAACCCCAGTAAATAATTTCGAATAAACAATCTCGGATAAAAATGAGATTGAAATAATTATCCCTTACATTAGGTCTAATATGCTTCATACATATCCAATCCTCCAGTATAATGATTTAAATAATGTCATTGACTTATTACAGAATTATATTAATTTTTATGATATCATATATGGGTCACTTATGATTTTATATTACCCATTCTTTTGTAAATTCCATGTCAAAGCAGCGTTTTGGGTAAAATCGTTTCATTTATCATACGTGTTTCGACATGTTGTTCTTGATATTATTACATATATCCTGATTTACATAATTCCATAATGTAAAACATGATTTATCTATATAATATATATATTCATCATATAAATATATATATGATAGATCGATAAATGGAATGAAATACACTGTTCATGGAGACGGTAGGCTGTACGTACGCATGAACGCTGATTTCATTTCGTTGTTGAATTGAATAGAATTAAGTAGATGTCATTCATATATATAAATAAATCCATTATAATTATTATGTCATATATTTAATTATTATTCATTATATATATACTTTATAATCATTCGAGAATGTTTAACATGGAGAATGAATCTCATCGCGTCCTGGAGACGGTAGTCCGTACGTACGCACGTGTGATGATATCATTCCCATGATCGTGGAATTGTATTGAAGTGCATGTATAATATTTCAGAATCAATATCACTTTACGATAATCATATATAGTTATTTATTTACACCGTTATACCAATCCAATTAAGATGGTGATCGAAAACAGAGTACACCACGGCGTAGAGACGGTATTCCGTACCTACGCACGCGTGGTGATATCATTTTCTGTAGGATTGATAGAAGGTGAAATAGGGTTGTTTCATATTTATAATAACATATCACTATATAAGTAATACTGATTTTATTACTTTATAATGATAATACTAAATAAAAATAAGTATAAGAGGAAAGAAACTTTAGAGAATTGAAAGAAGAGATTACCTCTTCTTTGACGCACCTCCTTTAAGCCTTCCCTTAAGGAAGTAGAGTTGGTCATTTGAGAAGACCAGAACATCCAGAATATTTCTATGGAACTGTAGAAGAGAAATGGGCAGGGTTTGGCCGAGTTTCAAGGCTCAAAAGGGTGTGAAGAGAAGAGGTAAGGGGTTCTCTCTTTATAAGGGAGGAGAGGGGAACCTTTGGAAAAACATAAAATATTATTTTATAATAAATTTATATTTGGTTTTTAATATCTACAAATTGATTTATTTCTAATATAAGGTGGGTAAAGGTAGAAATCCTCTCAACCAATAGAATTTAGAAAAGTTTAGGTTTCTATTTTAACCTTATCATTTAGATTTAACTTTAAGTAAGAAAATTTAACTTTTACCGTGTCTTCCTGTTTTCATACACTATAAGGTTAATAAACATAATATAAAAAGACAAACTAACCCCATGTTGTTTATTATTAATATATATAGCCTTATATAAGTCATTTGTCCGAACCTTAGATTTTTAGGAATAAAAAATAAATTAATAATACAATATTTGTTTTAAAAACTATTCTATGTCAACTTTGACACTATTTGGTAATTGATTTTTGTGAAAATCAAAACTGATTTATTAATTCGAAAAATGTTAATTAAATCAATACTAATATGTCATAGTAACCTATAAAATTAGTTTAATTCATAAACAATCTCAAATTACATTGATTGGGGTATTTATAACATTAATTATGTAAATATTTCATTAATAAGATAATTACTACGTCATCATTGTGTCATAAATAAATTAAATTATTTAAAGTCTAAAAATCATAAATAAAATAACATTATTTAGGAAATGCTTGTATATTTCTAAGGAATATTTATAGTCGAATTTATCTAATGTATAAACCAATATTAAAAATGTTTTAGTTATTAATATTTGATTTTAACTATTTTATCCCTTCTTTAAATAAATTAATAATAAATGTCCTAATATAATCCATGTGTACCTAAATGGACATATTTTATTCCTAAGATTGTTTTTGGTCAATTTAAACTTATCAAATAGAATTTGGACATGTTTTAGGATAATATTTATATCATTTTTTCCCTTAAATACCCTATTTACTTTTAGTCGTGGTAAAAAAAGTAAAAAGTTACTATTCACCAAAAATTATTTTCATCTCATTAAACCACATTTTAGTCCTTGATATTAACTATGTCTCTTGAATTTTTGAAATTCTACTCATAGATGCAGTAAAATTATGTTTTCTGTGAATTTCCAAATTCTCCAAGGATGTGGGTAAAAGAAGGTGAAAAGTTCAATAAAATTTTTATGTATCTAAAATTTTTATAAAATGACTCCAATGACTTACTTTGAAATTTTATCGGTATTATGTATCAATTTTGACCTATAATAAATATAAATAAAATAAATAATTATTTAAATAAAAAATCGGTTTTTAAATAGTAACCTAGTGTTTTCACTATTCATCAAAAATTGAATGTTTTCAGAAAAATACCAAAATTTCACCCTAGGCTAATTTCGATATTCTGAATCCAAAAATGAAGTCCATTTTGAAAGGTAAAATTTATAAAATTTCAAAAAGTGGGTATTACTATTCAAAACGGCAACTTCACAATAATATTATAATAGTATCTCGTTTAGTGAAACTCGGTATTGCGTACTACACACGCTATCGAGAAAAGTCGCGATTGCGTGTAATGTAAGCCAAGTCAGGGTTGCGTGTAGTGCAAGACTCATTTGTTGTTGCATATAACAGAATCCAACCATATTTCATTTATACATTGAATATATATATATACTCAATGTTGCGTAGAATAACTACTATCAAACGAACTTGAAATTCTGTGTAACAAGATCCAAGAATAGTGTTGCGTATTCTGCATGCTAATACGGTGTTTCATATAATGAAAGATAATCTTGATGTATCATACAACAAAAGACATCAAATAAATTAAAAATAATAATTCTCATAAAATCTGGTGTTGTTACATTCTACCCCCCTTAAAAGTAATTTCTCCCTCGAAATTCGTTGGGGTTATAAATGGTTTTCTACTTGAAAGTTTTATTTAATAGAAACCCACATCATTAAAAAGAATACCAAAACTTATCTTTAAAAATTAAAGTATGAAATGTAACGGTTACCCAAATTAACTAATCACTGGGTTTCCACAAAAGAGAGCATAGGTGAAAATATGGATATGGAAGAGAAATCTAATCATCAACTTCTGATGGAGAGTGGTAGAGAACATGGCTATGAAAAATCCAACAATCACAAAGACATAAATTTTTGATGATCCAGGGTACCATCTGATTTATCGAATATATGGGCACTAGGAAAACATTTTTGGTTTTCAAGATCATTTCCCTAAAGTTGAAGACTTTGAATTAGATGAAATACTTAATTTATTTTGGTAAAATCTCATCGTTGTTCGTACCTTTAACAATTTACAATTTATCTTATTAATAAATAAAGTTGAATTTGTCTTTCACGAAGTTTTATCAGATCATGCGATAGAATGATAGGTCATTCCATCTATCTCAAACATAAGTTAGCAAAAGTTATAAGTCCATCTATGGTGAGATTAATCATATATGGTTCCAAAATGGACTTATAATTCATCTATCATCCTGAATAATAAAATAAAACTAGTTTCTACTAACCAAGGACATCATGTAGGCCAGTGGTAGGAAATAAAGGCCCATCACACTTTAGTTGTGGGTTCAATGCCCATAGCTTTTTCTGACGTGACGGGTTGTCTCTCGTCCTACAGGTTGTCCTTTTTGTCAAAAAATACATTATTATTACATTCCATCAATAATATCAAAAAACTTCTAGCCTTAAACAATACTAACTTATATCCAACATAATCCATTCCAATCTTTAGGTTTATCCAAAATACTACTGTCCAATATCATATTATAGTGAAAATGATGACCAGAGAGTTTATATAATAAGCATCTTAATACCATCTTCGATCCCCATATATCATAAGATATGTCATGTTGGTCACATTCCAAACATTCGAAGGACTTAATCATGTATTCACTTGAAAAATGAATACTCGTTGAACCATATTGACAACATGAATGCAGTTAAATGTTAACACTTTCCACATACCAAAATACTAAAAATTCTATATACTCAAACCATGATATCACTTAGTCCTTATATCAATCATGAGCTCATAAATACTATCAAACATATTATTTTCTCATTATCCATTCATTATGTGTATATCATATTTTTTCCAAAAATAGCTGAATAACCTTTCATGTTTACCAGTACCATTCGACATATACTTTCTTATAATATAGGAAAAACAATAGTGTAACAATCCGTCGATGATTCTTTATTACATAGTACCATTAACTATACAACATAACATAAATCATTCCATTAACTTCTTAAAACATTGAAAAAGATTCAACACTTCCTTCATCTCATATATAATTTTTAGTCTCCTCATCATCATCTACATATGTACAACCCATATGACCATGATGATTCTCTTCATGAGATTTTCCCTTAGGGAATTGGTTTGCATAATGTCGATACATTCCACATTTAAAACATCTAATCATTGTTGATGTCGTAGCAATACCATTATCCTTATCCATGGTGTTAACTGAACCTTTTCCTTTGCACTTACTGGATTTGTGTCCTTCTTTTCCGCAACAAAAGCATCTTCTAATTCCTTTGAAACATTCTCCTTGATGCCTCCTCCCACATGATTTACATGATAGAAATTGAACTTTTCTTCCTCTATGATCATGATGAAACTCCATCATTCTCTTATTAGCTGAGTCAGGAAACTTACCAAAGTTGAGATTATTGATCATATTATGAGATTTCTTATTAGTAATAACAACAATGTTTGGACATCCAAATCCTATTTCATTTTCTTCCTCATGAAGAATATCATTCCATTATCCAATATATCCTCTATTATCGTGAATCTTCCTATTTACAACAATTTTATAAAACCCAAAAAGAATAGTATGATAGGAAAAAATCATAATCACGGGGGAGTACCATCAATATCTAACATCTTAGGCTAAATTCTAAGATCGTTACCATAATTCTAGGACTATAAACTATACATATACTTATCCTTAGGGACATCCCTAGACATGCCTTAGAAATATCTCTAGGGATTTCACTAAAGTTTTTGCATCCTAGTTTCCAAAGGATAACTAAACCTTCGCTCTGCTACCAACTGTAGAGACCCAAAGCATGACATACATGGATATTAAATTACTTTTGCAGAATACTTTATACATAACAAACATAGACACACAAGGACCGTAATAGTTTAGCGTATTTAGTAACTCAGAATTTAATCTTCTAATCATGGAGAAAGATCTTCAACATCTCCCATAAAGAGCTTCCCCTTTTTTTTCTTACCTAAAACCTTTCTTTAAATCCTATTTAAAATAAAACATATAAAGGGTGAGCTCAAATGATCTGTAAGGGTAAGCATAGAGAACATAAAACAAGAACATGAAATTTAAACATCAAAATCTTGAGCAAATACATAAATCATGGATGTACGTAAGCCATATATCATAATGTAACATAAACCATGTTAAAATATAATGGGAATAAGACATGCAATTGTGGAAACCATTCATCAAATGTTATGATTTCCATAGTATCCACGACATTGCTACTAAGACCATCTTTGTGGACAATGTCTCTTTCTGAATCGAGTTCACTCCTCATTTAAATCCTGTAACATTAAACCAGATTAACTTACCCTTTGAGACATGTATATCTCATGATATATAAATCTTTACCCAATGCATTGGAGGACGATAGAGGTCCCACCCATCTCATATTGAAATCATTCTTACTTGTGCCACAAAATAAACATAAAACATTCATCATAACCCAATGAATAAAATGGGTTTCATAATCATCGTCTCAACATCACATAATCAAATGGATATTTCATCATAAGAAAAGTGAAACCATGTAAATCATAGAGAAATTATTCTTGAAACATAAACATATGAAATAATGTCATCTTAGATGGAAAATGGTTTTGATAAAACACTTAAAATGAATTATTGAGGAAAATATCCTTTCTTCTTCAAAATCATTTTCTTTTCACAAAATTCCATGAAATTTCAAAAGAAAAGTATTTTGTTGAAAATATTCATAAAATATTGTAGAGTAAGCATCATGAAAATGAGGCGTTATGAAACCGTAAAAATTTGTTCACGTCGTATAAGTTAAAAATAACATTCTTCTCGTACTTTTGTCGGAAAAGTAAAAAAAATACCTCATATGCTAAACAAAATAAATATTCCTTCTATATGATTTGGTATGGGGTAAAAATGACTTTAAACATACATGGAATAAAAGTAAACATTTTATGAAAACATTTTGAGAACATACGTACATGGATGATAAACATAACCCCAGTAAATACTTTCGAATAAACAATCTCGGATAAGAATGAAATTGGAATAATTATCCCTTACATTAGGTCCGATATGCTTCGTACGTATCCGAACCTCCTATATAATGATTTAAATAATTTCATTGACTTATTAAAAAATAATATTCATTTTTATGATATCATATTTGGTTCACTTATGACTTTATATTACCCGTTCTTTTGTAAATTCCATGTTAAAACAACGTTTTGGGTAAAATCGTTTCATTTATCGTACGTGTTTCGACATATGGTTCTTGATATTATTACTTATATCCTTATTTAATTAATCAAATAATGTAAAAAATGATTTATATATATAATATATATTTTCAGCATATACATATATATATGATTGATCGATAAATGGAATGAAATACACCATTCATGTAGACAGTAGGTCGTACGTACGCATGAACACTGTTTTCATTTCATTATTTAATTGAATGGAATTAAGTAGATGTCATACATATATATATATAAATCTAGTATCATTATTATGTCATATATTTAATTATTATTCATTATATATATACTTTATAATCATTCATGAATGGTTAACACGGAGAATGAATCTAATCGCGTCGTGGAGACGGTAGTCCGTACGTACGCACGAGTGATAATATCATTCCCATGATCGTGGAATTGTATTTAAGTGTAATTATAATATTTCATAATCAATACCACTTTACTATAATCATATATATTTATTTATTTACACCATTATACCCATACAAGTATGGTGGTGGTCGAAAACATATTACACCACATCGTGGAGGCGATATTCCATACGTATACACGCGCGGTGATTTCTTTTTCTGTAGGATGGATAAAAGGTGAAATAGGGTTGTTTAATATTTATAATAACATATAGGTATATAAGTAATACTTATTTTATTACTTTATAATGAGAAAACAAAAGAATAATAAGTAGAAGAAGAAAGAAACTTGAGAGAATCGAAAGAAGAGATTACCTCTTCTTCGACGCACCTTCTTTAAGACCTCTCTTATGGAAGTATAGTTGGTCTTTTGAGAAGACCAGAATATCGCGAATGTTTCTAGGGAAGTGGAGAAGATAAATGGGAAGGGTTTGGCCGAGATTAATGTCTCAAAAAGGCGTGATGAGTAGAGGGAAGGGGTTCCCTTTTAATAAGGGAGGAGAGGGGCACCTTTGAAAAAACATAAAATATTATTTTATAATAAATTCATATTCAGTTTTTAATAGCTCCAAATTGATTTTTTTAGAATCTAAGGTGGGGAAGGGTAGAAATACTCTCAACCAATAGAAATTAGACATGTTTAGGCATCTATTTTATCCTTATAATTTTGATTTAACTTTAAGTTAGATAATTTAAATTTTATTGTGTCTTCTTGTTTTCGTACACTATAAGGTTAGTAATATTACTATAAAAAGACAAAATAACCCCAAGTTGTTTATTATTAATATATATAACCTTATCTAAGTCATTTGGATGAACCATAGATTTTTAGGAATAAAATAACAATTAATAATACAATATTTTTTTTAAAAACTATTTTATGTCAACTTTCACACTATTTGGTAATAGATTTTTGTGAAAATCATAAAACAACTGTTAGTTAGAAAAAATTCAATTGCATCAATCATAACATGTCATATTAACCTATAAAATTAGTGTAATTCATAAAAAGTCTCAAATTACATTTATTCGGGTATTTATAACATTAATTATGTCAATATTTTATTAATAAGATAATTACTACATCATCATTGTGTCATAAATAAATTAAATTATTTAATGTCTAAAAATCATAAATAAAATTCTATTATGTAAGAAATATTTTTATATTTTCTAATAAATATTTATAGTTGAATTTATCTTATCTATAAACATATATTAAAAATATTTTAGTTATTAACCTTTGATTTTAACTATTTTAACCCTTCTTTAAATAAATTAATAATAAATTTCATAATCTAATCTAAGTGGACTTAAATGGTCATATTTTATTCCTAAGGTTTTTTGGTCGAATTCCACTTATCCAATAGAATTAGGACATGTGTTAGGGTAATAATAATAACATTTTTACACTTAATTACCCTATTTACATGTAACTGTGGTTAAAAAAAGTAAAAAGTTACTATTCACCAAAAATTATTTTCAACTCATTGAACCACATTTTAGTCCTTGATATTAACCGTGTCTCTCGGATTTTCGAAATTTCACTCACAGAAGCGGTAAAATTAAGTTTTATTGGAATTTCTAGATTCTCTTAGGAGGTGGGTAAAAGACGGTGAAAAGTTCAATAAAATTTTTATATATCTAAAATTATTATAAAATAACCCCAATGAATTAATTTGAACTTATATCAGTATTATGTATCAATTTTGACATATAATAAATTTAAATAATATAAATAATTATTTAAATAAAAAGTCAGTTTTCAAATAGTAACCTAGTGTTTTCACTATTCATCAAAATTTGAAAGATTTCAGAAAAATACCAAAATTTCACCCTAGGCTAATTTCGATATTTTGAATCCAAAAATGAAGTCCATTTTGAAAGATAAAATTTATGAAATTTCAACAACTGGGTATTACTATTCATAATGGCTAGTTTATAATAATATCTCGTTTAGTGAAACTCGGTATTGCGTACTACACACGCTATCGAGGAAGGTCGTGATTGCATGTAATGTAAGCCAAGTTAGGGTTGTGTGTAGTGCAAGACTCCTTTGTTGTTGCGTATAACAGAATCCAACCATATTTCGTTTATACATTGAATATATATATAGTCAATGTTGCGTAGAATAACTACTATCAAACGAACTTGAAATTGGGTGTAACACGATCCAAGAATAGTGTTGCGTATGCTACATGATAATATGGTGTTGCATATAGCATAAGATAATCATGGTGTAACATACAAAAAAAGACATCAAAGAAATTAAAAATAATAATTCTCATAAAATCTTGTGTTGTTACATTCTACCCCCCTTAAAATGAATTTCTCCCTCAAAATTCGTCAGGGTTATAAATGGTTTTCTACATGAATGTTTCCTTAATAGAAACCCACATCATAAAAAGGAATACAAAAACTTATCTTTTAAAAACTAATGTATGAAACGTAACGGTTACCCAAATTAACTAATCACTTGGTTTCCACATAGGAGAAAATAGCTGAAAATATGGATATGGAAGAGAAATCTAACCGTCATGTTCTGATGGAGAGTGGTAGAGAACATGGCTATGAAAAAGCGAACAATCACAAAGCAATAAATTTGTGATGATCTAGGGTACCATATGATTCATCGAATATAAGGTCACTAGGACAACATTTTTGGTTTACAAGATCATTTCCCTAAAGTTGATGAATTTGAATTAGAAGAAATACTTACTTTATTTTCGTAAAATCTCACCTTTTTCCATGCCTTGAACAATTTCCACTTAATCTCTTTAATAAATGAAGTTGAATTTTTCATTGGGGAAGTTTTACAAGATCATGCGATAGAATGGTAGGTCATTCCATCTATCTCAAACATAAGTTAGCAAAATTTATAAGTCCATCTATGGTGAGATTAATCAGATATAGTTACAAAATGAACTTATACATCATATATCATCCTGCATAATATAATAAAACTAGTTTCTACTAACCAGGGCCATCTTGTAGGCCAGTGGTAGGAAATAAAGGCCTATCGCACTTCGGTTGTGGGTTCGATTCCCACAGCATTGTTTGATGTGACGGGTTGTCGCTCGTCCTGTAGGTTGTCCTTTTTTCTAAAAATACATTATTATAAAATTAAATCAATAATATCGAAAAAGTTCTATGATTAAACAATACAAACTTATGTCCAACATAATCCATTCCAATCTTTAGGCTTATCCAAAATACTATTGTCCATTTGGGACATGGCTGTTTTGGAGGGATGGCAACATCAGGAGGGACCATGCTTGCATGGGATCGTCGAGTGGCCTAAATGGGGATGGTGGTTGATGTTGTTACATGAATGAGGTATCCTGTCTTTTGTCGTGTTTTGTTTGGGGTTGTTTGGATGTTTTCTTAACCCTTTGGTTTATCTCTTTTCCTGTAAAAGTGTTGCTCTTAATAAAAAATAATTTCCAGTCAGTCAATCTCACATTATAGTGAAAATGATGACCAGAGAGTTTATATAATAAGAATGTTAATACCATCGTTGATCCCCATATATCATAAGATATGTCTTGTTGGTCACATTCCAAACATTTGAAAGCCTTAATCATGTATTCTATTTAAAAATGAATACCCATTGAACCTTAGTGAAAACATGAATGCAGTTAAAAGTTAACACTTTCCACATACCAAAATCCTAAAATTCTATATACTCAAACCATGATATCACGTAGTCCTTATATCAATCATGAGCTCATGAATAGTATCAAAAATATTATTTTATCCTTATCCATTCATTATGCGCATATCATATTCTTTCAAAAAATAGCTGAATAACCTTTCATGTTTACCAGTACCATTAAATATATACTTTCAAATACATTAGGAAAAATAATAGTGTAACAATCCGTAGATGATTCTTTATTCCATAGTACCATTAACTATACAACATAACATAAATAATTCCATTAACTTCTTAAAACATTGACAAATCATTAACACTTGCTTCATCTCATATATCATTTATAGTCTCCTCATCATCATCCACATAAATACTACCCATATGACCATGCTGATTCTCTTCATGAGATTTTCCCTTATGGAATTGGTCTGCATAATGTCCATACATTCCACATTTGAAATATCTAATCATTGTTGATGTCGTATAAATATCATTATCCTTATCAATAGTGTTAACAGAACCTTTTCCTTTGCACTAACTGGATTTGTGTCCTTCTTTTTGGCACCTAAAGAATCTCTTAGTTCCTTTTAAACATTCTCCTTGATGGCACTTCCCACATGATTTACATGATAGAGATTGAACTTTTCTTCCTCTATGATCATCATGAAACTCCATATTTCTCTTATTATCTGAGTCGAGAAACTTACCAAAGTTGAGATTTTTTATCATATTATGAGATTTTTGATTAGGAATAATAACGATGTTTAGACTTCCAAATCCCATTTCATTTGGTTGCTCATGAAGAATATCATTCCATTTTCCATTATATCCTCCATTATCTTGAATCTTCTAGTTTACAGCCATTTTTTATAACCCAAAAAGAATAGTATGAGAGGAAAAATCTTAATCAAAGGGGACTACCATCAATATATAAAAACTTAGGTTAAATTATAAGATCGTTACCATAATTCTAGGACAATAACCAATATGTATATATATCCTTAGGTACATCCCTATACATACCTTAGAAATATCTCTAGGGATTTCACTAAAGTTTTAGCATCCTAGTTTCCAAAGGTTAACTAAACCTTCGCTCTGATACCAACTGTTGAGAACCAAAGCTTGAAGTACATGGACATTACATTACTTTTTTAGAATACTTAATACATAACAAATAAAGACTCACAAGGACCTTAATAGATTAGTGTCTTTGGAAACTCGGATTTTAATCTTCTAATCGTGGAGAAAGATCTTCAACATCTCTCATAAAGATCTTACCCTTTTTGTTTTCTTACCTAAAACCTTTCTTTAAATCTTGGGGAAAAGAAAACATATAAAGGGTGAGCTCAAATGCTCTGTAAGTAAAAGCACAGGGAACATAAAACAATCAATAAAAATTTGAAAGCAAAAACATGAACATAAAATTTATACATCAAAATATTGAGCAAATACCTAAATCGTGGAAGTAAGTAAGCCATATATTATAATGGAACATCAACTATGATAAAATATAATGGGAATAAAACATGTAATTTTGGAAACCATTCATCACATGTTATGATTTACATAGTATCCAAGACATTGCTGCCAATACCATCTTAGTGGACAAAGTCCCTTTCTGAATCGAGTTCACTCCTCATTTCAATCCTGTAACACTAAACCAGATAAACTTACCATTCCAGCCATGTCTATCTCATGAGATATAAATCTTTACCTAATGCATTAAAAAGAGATATATGTCCCACCCATCTCATAATGAAATCATTCTTACTTGTCCCACAAAATAAACTTAAAACATTCATCATAACCCAAAGAATAAAATGGGTTTCATAAACATCATCCCATCATCACATAATAAAATGGAAATTTCATCATAAGAAAAGTGAAACCATTTAAATCATAAAGAAATTATACTTGAAGCATACACATATGAAATAATTTCATCTTAGATGGAAAATGCTTTTGAAAAAACACTTAAAACGAATTCTTGTAGAAAAATATCCTTTCTTCTTCAAAATCATTTTCTTTTAACAAAATCCCATGAAATTCTAAAAGAAAAGTATTTTGTTTAAAATAGTCATAAAATCTTGTGGAGTAAGCTTCATGAAAATGAGGTTTTATAAAACTGTAAAAATCTTCTCATGCTGTATAAGTTATAAATAACATTCTTCTCGTACTTTTGTCAGAAAAGTAAAAAAAATACCTTGTATGGTAAATAAAAGAATTATTCCTTGCATACGATGTGGTAAGGGGTAAAAATGAATTTAAAAATACATTGAAAAAATGTAAACATTTTATGAAAACATTTTGAAAACATACAGACATTGATGATAAACATAACCCCAGTAAATACTTTCGAATAAACAATCTCGGATAAGAATAAGATTGGAATAATTATCCCTTACCTTAGGTCTGATATGCTTCAAACATATCCAAACCTCCTATATAATGATTTAAATAATGTAATTTACTTATTACATAATCATATTCATTGTTATGATATCATATATGGTTCACTTATGACTTTATATTACCCGTTCTTTTGTAAATTCCATGTCAAAGCACCGTTTTGGGTTAAATCGATTCATTTATCATACGTGTTTTTACATGTTGTTCTTGATATTATTACTTATATCCTGATTTACATAATTACATAATGTAAAACATGATTTATATATATAATATATATATTCAGAATATATATATATATGATAGATCGATAAATGGAATGAAATACACCGTTCATATAGATGGTAGGTCGTACGTATGCATGAACGCTGTTTTCATTTCATTGTTGAATTGAATGGAATTAAGTAGATGTCATATATATATATACATAAATCCAGTATCATTATTATGTCATATATTTAATTATTATTCATTATATATATACTTTATAATCATTCATGAATGTTTAACATGGAGAATGAATCTTATCACGTCCTTGAGACGGTAGTCCGTACGTACGCACAAGTTATGAAATCATTCCCATGATCGTGAAATTGTATTGAAGTGTATGTATAATATTTCAGAATCAATATCACTTTACTATAATAATATATAGTTATTTTTTACACCATTATACCAATCCAATTATGGTGGTGATCGAAAACAGATTACACCACGGCGTGGAGACGGTATTCCGTATGTACGCACGCGCGGTGATTTCGTTTTCTATAGGATTGATAGAAGGTGAAATAGGGTTTTTTTAATATTTATAATAACATATCAGTATATAATAAATACTGATTTTATTACTTTATAATGATAAAACTAAATAAAAATAAGTATTAGAAGAATGAAACTTGAGAGAATCGAAAGAAGAGATTACCTCTTCTTCGACGCACCTCCTTTAAGCTTTCTCTTAAGGAAGTAGAGTTGGTCATTTGAGAAGACCATAACATGCGGAATGTTTCTTGGGAAGTTTATAAGAGAAATGGTCTAGGGTTGGCTGTGTTTAAAGGCTCAAAAGTGTGTGAAGAGAAGAGGGAAGTGGTGCCCTTTTTATAAGGGAGGAGAGGGGAACCTTTGGAAAAACATAAAATATTATTTTATAATAAATTCATATTCGGTTTTCAATAGCTCAAAATTGATTTATTTCGAGTCTAAGGTGGGTAAATGTAGAAATCCTCTCAAAAAATAGAATTTAGAAAAGTTTAGTTTTCTATTTGAACCTTATCATTTAGATTTAACTATAAGTTAGAAAATTTATCTTTTACCATGACTTTTTGTTTTCTTACAATATAAGGTTAATAAACATAATATTACAAGAAACACTAACCCCAAGTTGTTTATTATTAATATATATAACCTTATATACGTCATTTGGCTGAACCTTAGATTTTTAGGAATAAAATATAAATTAATAATACAATATTTGTTTTCAAAACTATTTTATGTCATCTTTGACACTATTTGGTAATTGATTTTTTTGAAAATGATATCGGAATTTTTAGTTCAAAAATTGTTAATTAAATCAATACTAACATGTCATATTAACCTGTAAAATTAGTGGAATTCATAAACAGTCTCAAATTACAATGATTTGGGTATTTATAACATTAATTATGTAAATATTTTATTAATAAGATAATTACTGCATCATCATTGTGTCATAAATAAATTAAATTATTTAATGTATAAAAATAATAAATAAAATAAAATTATGTAAGAACTTCTTTTAGATTTCCAAGAAATATTTATAGTCGAATTTATCTTTTGTATAAACCTATATTAAAATTTTTTAGTTATTAATCATTGATTTGAACTATTTTAGCCCTTCTTTAAATAAATTAATAATAAATGTCCTAATCTAATCCAAGTGTACCTAAATGGTCATTTTTTATTCCTAAGGTTATTTTTGGTCGAATTAATCTTATCCAATAGAATTTTTACATGTGTTAGGATAATAATAATAACATTTTTACCCTTAATTACCCTATTAACTTTTAGCCGTGGTAAAAAAAAGTAAAAAGTTACTATTCACCAAAATTATTTTCATCTCATTAAACCACATTTTACTCCTTGATATTAACTGTGTCTCTCGGATTTTAGAAATTCCACTCACAGATGCGGTAAAATTATGTTTTTTGTGAATTTCCAAATTCTCCAAGGAGGTGGGTAAAAGAAGGTGAAAAATTCAATAAAATTTTTATATATCTCAAATTTTTATAAAATGACTCCAATGAAATAATTTGAACTTATATCGGTATTATGTATCAGTTTTTACCGATAATAAATATAAATAAAATAAAAAATTATTTAAATAAAAAGTCTGTTTTTAAATAGTAACCCAGTGTTTTCACTATTCATAAAAAATTGAATGTTTTCAGAAAAATACCAAAATTTCACTTTAGGCTTATTTTGATATTCGGAATCCAAAAATGAAGTTCACGTTGAAAGGTAAAATTTTTAAAATTTTAAAAAGTGGGTATTACTATTCATAACGGCTAGTTCATAATAATATTATAATAGTATCTCGTTTAATGAAACTCGGTATTGCGTACTACACACGCTATCGAGGAAGGTCGCGATTGCATGTAATGTAAGCCAAGTCAGGGTTGCGTGTAGTGAAAGACTCATTTGTTTTTTCATATAACATAATCCATCCATATTTCATTTATACATTGAATATATATATATATAATCAATGTTGCGTAGAATAACTACTATCAAACGAACTTGAAATTGTGCATAACATGATCCAAGAATAGTGTTGCGTATACTGCATGCTAATACAGTGTTGCATATAGCGAAAGATAATCTTGATGTAGCATACAAAAAAATACATCAATGAAATTAAAAATAATAATTCTCATAAAATCTGGGGTTGTTACATTCTACCCCCCTTAAAAGGAATTTCGCCCTCGAAATTCGTTGGGGTTATAAATGGTTTTCTACTTGAAAGTTTCTTTAATAGAAACCCACATCATTAAATGGAATACCAAAACATATCTTTAAAAACTATAGTATAAAATGTAACGGTTACCCAAATTAACTAATCATTGGGTTTCCACACAAGAGAACACAGGTGAAAATATGGATATGGAAGAGAAATCTAATCATCAAGTTCTGATGGAGAGTGGTAGAGAACATGGCTATGAAAAATCCGACAATCACAAAGCAATAAATTTTTGATGATCCAGGGTAACATCTGATTTATCGAATATAAGAGCACTTGGACAACATTTTTGGTTTTCAAGATCATTTCCCTAAAGTTGAATAATTTGAATAAGAAGAAATACTTACTTTATTTTGGTAAAATCTCACTGTTGTTTGTACCTCGACCAATTTCGACTTTATCTCTTTAATAAATGAAGTTGAATTTGTCTTTCTCAATGTTTTAGCAGATCATGTGATAGAATGATAGGTCATTACATCTATCTCAAACATAAGTTAGCAAAAGTTATAAGTCCATATATGGTGAGATTAATCAGATATGGTTCTAAAATGGACTTATACCTCATCCATCATTTTGCATAATAAAATAAAACTAGTTTCTACTAACCAGGGTTATCATGTAGGCCAGTGGTAGGAAATAAAGGCATGTCACACTACGGTTGTGGGTTCGATTCCCACAGCCTTGTCCGACGTGACGAGTTGTCTCCCATCCTGCAGGTTGTCCGTTTTTTTCAAAAAATACATTATTATAACATTCCATCAATAATATCAAAAAAGTTCTAGCCTTAAACAATACTAACATATATCCAACATAATCCATTCCAATCTTTAGGCTTATCCAAAATACTTCTGTCCAATCTCATATTATAGTGAAAAGGATGAACAGAGAGTTTATATAATAAGCATGTTAATACCATCGTTGATCCCCATATATCATTAGATATGTCTTGTTGGTAACATTCCAAACATTCCAAGGCCTTAATCATGTATTCTCTTGAAAAATGAATACCCATTGAACCTTAGTGAAAGCATGAATGCATTTAAAAGTTAACACTTTCCACATACCAAAATCCTCAAAATAATATATACTCAAACCGTGATATCACATCATCCTTATATCAATCATGAGCTTATGAATACTATCAAACATATTATTTTCTCCATATCCATTCATTATTCTCATATCATATTCTTTCTAAAAATAGCCGAATAACCTTTAATGTTTATCGGTACCATTCGACAAGTACTTTCAAATACTTTAGGAAAAACAATAGTGAAAAATCTGATGATGATTCTTTATTCCATAGTACCATTAACTATACAACATAACATAAATCATTCCATTAACTTTTTAAAACATTGACAAAGCTTCAACACTTCTTGCATCTCATATATCATTTGTAGTCTCCTCATCATCATCCACATAAATACTACCCATAAGACCATGCTGATTCTCTTCATCAGATTTTCTCTTAGGTAATTGGTTTGCATAATGTCCATACATTCCACATTTAAAACAACTAATCATTATTGTTGTCGTAGAAATACCATTATCCATATCCATGATGTTAATTGAACCTTTTCCTTTGCACTTACTGGATTTGTGTCCTTCTTTTCCGCAGCAAAAGCATCTTCCATTTCCTTTGAAACATTCTCCTTGACGCCTCTTCCCACATGATTTACATGATAGAAATTGAACTTTTCTTCCTCTATGATCATGATTAAACTCCATCTTTCTCTTATTAGCTGAGTCAGAATACTTACCAAAGTTGAGATTATTGATCATATTATGAGATTGCTTATTAGGAATAATAACGATTTTTGGACTTCCAAATCTTGTTTCATTTGGTTCCTCATGAATAATATCATTCCATTGTCCAATATATCCTCTATTATCGAGAATCTTACTGTTTCCAACAATTTTATAAAACCAAAAAGAATAGTATGATAGGAAAAAATCATAATCAAGGGGGACTACCATCAATATCTAACATCTTAGGTTAAATTCTAAGATCGTTACCATAATTCTAGGACTATAAACTATACGTATACTTATCCCTAGGGTCATCCCTAGACAAACCATAGAAATATCTCTAGGGATTTCACTAAAGTTTTTGCATCCTAGTTTCCAAAGGTTAACTAAACCTTCACTCTGATACCAAATATAGAGACCCAAAGCTTGACGTACATGGACATTAAATTAATTTTGCGGAATACTTAATACATAACAAACATATACACACACGGACCGTAATACTTTAGTGTATTTGGAAACTCAGAATTTAATCTTCTAATCATGGAGAAAGATTATCAATATCTCCCATAATGAGCTTCCCCTTTTTGTTTTCTTACCTAAAACCTTTATTTATATCCTGGGTAAAAGAAAACATATAAAGGGTGATCTCAAATGATCATTAAGGTTAAGCATATAGAAGATAAAATAATCCATATACATTTTAAAGCAAAAACAATAACATGAAATTTAAACATTAAAATCTTGAGCAAAGACATAAATCGTGGAAGTATGTAAGCCATATATCATAATGGAACATCAACCATCATAAAATATAATTGGAATAAAACATGTAATTGTGGAAACCATTCAGTACATGTTATGATTTCTATAGTAGCCAAGGCATTGCGGCCAATACCATCTTTGTGGACAAAGTCCCTTTCTGAATCGAGTTCACTCCTCGTTTTAATCCTGTAACACTGAACCAGATTAACTTCCCATTCGAGCCATGTCTATCTCATGATATATAAATATTTACCCAATGCATTGGAGGTAGATATATGTCCCACCCATCTCATAATGAAATAATTCTTACTTGTGCCACAAAATAAACATAAAACATTCATCATAACCCAATGAATAAAATGGGTTTCATAAACATCGTCCCATCATCACATAATCAAATGGATATTTCATCATAAGAAAAGTGAAACCATTTAAATCATAGAGACATTATACTTGAAACATACACATATGAAATAATGTCATCTTAGATGGAAAATAGTTTTGATAAAACACCTAAAATAAATTCTTGAGGAAAAATATCCATTCTTCATCAAAATCATTTTATTTTCACAAAATTCCATGAAATTTAAAAAGAAAAGTATTTTTTTGAAAATAGTCATAAAATCAAGTAGATTATTCATCGTGAAAATGAGGCATTATGAAACCATAAAAATATGTTCATGTCGTATAAGTTAAAAATAACATTCTTCTCGTACTTTTGTCAGAAAAGTCAAAAAAATACCTCATATGGTAAACAAAAGAATGATTCCTTCCATACAATTTGGTATGGGGTAAAAATGAATTTAAAAATACATGGAATAAAAGTAAACATTTTATGAAGACATTTTGAGAACATACAGAGATTGATGATAAACATAACCCATGTAAATACTTTCGAATGAACATTCTCAGATAAGAATGAGATTGGAGTAATTATCCTTTACCGTAGGTATGATATGCTTCGTACGTTTCCGAAACTCCTGTATAATGATTTCAATAATGTCATTGACTTTTTACAGAATCATATTCATTATTATGATATCATATATGGTTCACTTATGACTTTATATTACCCATTCTTTTGAATATTCCATGTTAAAGCAGTGTTTTGGGTAAAATTGTTTCATTTATCGTACTTGTTTTGAAATGTTGTTCTTGATATTATTACTTATATACTGATTTAATTAATTAAATAATGTAAAACATGATTTATATATATAATATATATTCATCATATACATATATATGTGATAGATCGATAAATGGAATGAAATACACCGTTCGTAGAGATTGTAGGCCGTCTGTACACATGAATGCTGTTTTGATTTCATTATTGAATTGAATGGAATTAAGTAGATGTCATAAATATATATACATAAATCCAGTATCATTATTATGTCACATATTTAATTATTAATCATTATATATATACTTTATAATCATTCATGAATGGTTAACATGGAGAATGAATCTCATTGCGTCCTAGAGACGGTAGTCCGTACGTACGCACGAGCGATGATATCATTTCCATGATCGTGGAATTGTATTGAAGTGTATGTATAATATTTCATAATAAATATAACATTAATACAATCATATATATTTATTTATTTACACCATTATACCCATCCAAATAATGTGTTGGTCGAAAATAGATTACACCACGTCGTGAAGACGGTATTCCGTACGTACGCACGCGCAGTGATTTCATTTTCTGTAGGATGGATAGAAGGTGAAATTGGGTTGTTTCATATTTATAATAACATATCATTATATAACTAATACTTATGTTATTACTTTATAATGATAAAACTAATGAAAAATAAGTAGAAGAAGAAAGAAACTTGAGAGAATCGAAAGAAGAGATTACCTCTTCTTCGACGAACCTCCTTTAAGACTTTTCTTAAGGAAGTAGAGTTGGTCTTTTGAGAATACCAGAACCTCTAGAATATTTCTAGGGAAGTGGAAAAGATAAATGGGTAGGGTTTGGCTGAGCTTCAAGGCTCAAAATGGTGTGAAGATAAGAGGCAAGGGGTGCCCTTTTTATAAGGGATGAGAGGGGCACCTTTGAAAAAACATAAAATATTATTTTATAATAAATTCATATTCGGTTTTTAATAGATCCAAATTTATTTATTTTGAATCTAAGGTGGTAAGGGTAGAAATACTCTCAACCAATAGAATTTAGACAAGTTTAGGTTTCTATTTTAACCGTATCATTTAGATTTAACTTTAAGTTAGATAATTTAACTTTTACCGTGTCTTCTTGTTTTCTTACACTATATGGTTAATAAACGTACTATAACAAGTAAAAAGAACCCAAAGATGTTTATTATTAATATATATAACATTATATAACTCATTTGGAAGAACCTTGGATTTTTAGGAATAAATGAACAATTAATAATACAATATTTGTTTTAAAAACTATTTTTTGTCAACTTTGACACTATTTGGTAATTGATTTTTGTGAAAATAATAACAGAACGATTAGTTCGAAAAAAGTTAATTAAAACAATATTAAAATGTCTTATTATTCTAGAAAATGATTTTAATTCATAAAAAGTCTCAAATTTCATTTTTTTGGGTATTTATAACATTAATTATGTCAATATTTCATTAATAAGATAATTACTGCATAATCATTGTGTCATAAATAAATTAAATTATTTAATGTCTAAAAATCATAAATTAAATACCATTATGTAGGAAATGTTTTTATATTTCTAATGAATGTTTATAGTTGAATTTATTTTATGTATAAACTTATATTAAAAATGTTTTAGTTATTAAACCTTGATTTTAACTATTTTAACCCTTCTTTAAATAAATTAATAATGAATGTCCTAATCTAATCCATGTTGGCCTAAATGATCATATTTTATTCCTAAGGTTGTTTTTGGTCGAATTACACTTATCCAATTGAATTAGGACATGTTTTAAGGTAATAATAATATAATTTGTACCCTTAATTACCCTATTTACTTTTAACCGTGGTAAAAAAAATAAAAAGTTACTATCCACCCTAAATTATTTTCATCTCAGTAAACCACATTTTAGTCCTTGATATTAACCGTGTCTCTCAAAATTTCAAAATTCCACTCACAGAAGCGGTAAAATTATGTTTTATCTGAATTTCCAAATTCTCCTAGGAGGTGGGTAAAAGACGGTGAAAAGTTCAATAAAATTTTTATATATCTAAATTTTTATAAAATGACTCCAATGAATTACTTTGAACTTATATAGGTATTATGTATCAATTTTTACCTAAAATATATTTAAATAAAATAAATAATTATTTAAATAAAAAACGGTTTTTAAATAGTAACCTAGTGTTTTCACTATTCATCAAAAATTGAAAGCTTTCAGAAAAATACCAAAATTTCACCCTAGGATAATTTAGATATTATGAATCCAAAATTGAAGTCCATTTTGATAGGTAACATTTATAAAATTTCAAAAATTGGGTATTACTATTCATAACTGCTAGTTCATAATAATAATATAATAGTATCTCGTTTAGTGAAACTCGGTATTGCGTACTACAAACGCTATCGAGGAAGGTCAAGATTGTGTGTAATGTAAGCCAAGTCAGGGTTGTGTGTAGTGAAAGGCACATTTGTTGTTTCATATAACAGAATTCAACCATATTTCATTTATACATTCAATATAAATATATATATATATATAAATGTTCCGTCGAATAACTACTATCAAACGAACTTGAAATTGTGTGTAACACGATCCAAGAATAGTGTTGCATATAATGCATGCTAATACGGTGTCACATATAGCGCAAGATAATCTTTATGTAGCATACAACAAAATACATCAAAGAAATTAAAAATAATAATTCTTATAAAATCTAGGGTTGTTACAACATGTCTCACCAATATATGAAAAGGGGAATCAGTATGAGTTTAAAGTGCTTTCTATACATAGGTCGGAGGAAAACTAGGGGGAGATGAAACCTATCGGTGATACCGATGATGGGGGATACAGTGTGCATAAATGTATCGGTATGAGACTAGGGGTAGTCTGTCGGTGAGACATTGAAGGAATAAATAAAAGTTGCATAGTTGTCACAGACAGAAGAGAAGTGAAAGGATATTAGAGAGACAAATTTCAAGGGAAAAAGTTGTTATTTGTGAGATATGAAATAGAACTGTCAGTCTGACCAACTGAAGGAAAAAATGGGCAACAGATAGTGTGTTAAACTAACGGTGAGACAAAAAATTAAAACTAAACATGTTAAACTAAACAAGTTTTCAGAATAAAATAATAAAAAAATATGAAATAAAAACAAATTAATAACTAAATTAAATTTATTAAACATATACTAATTATTTATATAACTAAATTTAAAAAATGATACTAAAAGTTGGTGTGCACCTATGAGTGAGACCGACAGACTCAGAAAAAATGTATGGGTCAAAAACCACATGAGGGACCAAAACATACATTGTAAAAAAATGCATTGACTTAAAAACATAATCTTCATAACTAAACATAAATCAGATAATGAAATTATAGATTTTACATTTATAAATAAATTAACTAAATGAAGAATGAAAATGATAAACACATTATTTTATTTAGTTAAAACATAAATTCGTAACTTATACTACAATCTATCTAAATTATTAATTACTATAATAAAATTAACAATTATAAAAAGTGTTAATAAATTATATGAAAATGATAATAATTATTAAACCCCATTTAAATTATTTATAATAATTACATTGAAATAAATAATATTATTAATTAAATAATGTTTTAAATTATTAAAAAATCAGGAAGATTAAAACCAAAAAACTAATTGAATAATTAGTAGTCTAGAAAAATTAGAGAGACTAAATTATCAATTTTAAAGGAAACAATTCTTATTTAATTATAAAAGTAAAAAATTGATAATATTTATAAAAAATTTTAAAATTATATAATTAACATATCAAACACATAATAAAATGATATGGAAAACTCTATTTTTTAGAGCCACATCAGATCCCATAACTTTTATTTCTTTGTTTTACTTTTCTATCTTTATTTGGTCATTAATTATTCTTGGATAGTTAAGGTTTATGTTCCATATTTGTCTAAACACATAATATATAATTTCATCATCGTCATTACCCTTTTTCTTCCTTTATTTTGACGGTAATTATTCTTACCATTATAGATTATGTTTCAATCTTCATCCTTGGGAAATATATATAAGATGGCCCCTTTCACTGATTTGTTTTTAAATCAGAAGAGTGGGTGGTGACAACCACTTTTGACTTAAATGTAATACCATTCCTTTTTTATATCACCCTCTCTTGACCATTCATTCATTCTCATTAGTGCTTGATAATTGGTATTAGAGGAGGATAATTAGGTTTATCATATTTTTATTTCAAAACCATTGCACACATAATTCTATGAGCTTATTCACATTATATACAAAAATATTTATGGTCGAGTTTTTCATTGTTAAATATTCCCATATTTTCATAAAATGCATCATTTAAGCTTGATGGATTTTTTTTCAATTTTTTATTTTCATAAATGACAAACTTAACCTTTTTAATAAAAATTATTAATAATTTGGTAATATTTTTTACATTATGATGGATTATATCAATATTTTCATACAACTAATCAATTGAAAATTTATACTTATAAGAATAAGATAATTTATATTCGCTTACTTTCCTTATATCACCCACCGAAAAGTGTATATTGTCACATTTTATGGATAATATTCATTAATATAAATTGATTTAGATGTGTAACTCCACTAATATTCCATTCCTTTTCTTGACTTTATTATTTTTATCATTTTTACTATCCATTTTTGATTTTATGGTTGTTAGTTTTGACAGTCCCTCTTATCTACACTAATAAAACACAAATTCTCCATCATCATTACCCCTTTTTATTCCTTTATTTAAAGAAAAATTATATTTATTCCTTATTATTTTATGTTTCTTTATTATTCCATGGAAAAAATTTATAGCCTGGTATATTTCACAACTCTTTAAATTAAACTCATACAAGTGAGTGGTAACATGTACTTTCGATCTAGAGTTAATACCGTTACTTATAGAATTATCCTCTTGTGAAATATTTTCCAATTTTAATTCATATTGTAGTAATGATTCAATAATACCATCTAAAGTATATTCATAGAATTTTATTACTACAATAAACTAATATAACTTAAACATTCAATTTATTTTATAAATATATTAAAAATCATTTTCTATAGAATAAAATTATTTATGTTTTCTGTAATTAACTCCTTCCATTATTAATACATTCAAATATTTGAAAAATTTTATCAAATTTTCCTTTATATACCATATTTAATTCCCAAAACATAGGTCTTATAATTCTTAGTTTAGTTTTTATAATCCTATTAGAACCCATGTTAGTAACATGGAGTACATACCAATTTTTATCTGCTATATTTCATGGAAAAATATGACTATACAACTTACTTTTAATTGAAAAAAAGAATAATATTAATAACCTTGTAATTTATGATATTCATTAATGTGTGATTACAAACTAATATTTATGAAAAAATATCAGGAAAATTTTATGGTTAAATGCTAATTTTCAAATTTTAGTTCTCATGTGTTTAATGAAATATCTTTATTTGAGACTTCCAGTATACATAATCAGTTACATAAATACATGGATTTATTAGAGGTTCCAAAATATTGTTATAATTTATTACTATCATATCGATTTTATTAGAATAAACTAAATTAAAATACCCCTAATTTGGGGAACCACATTTGATACTAATTCATATGTATTAATGAAAATTGATGAATAATAAAAAATGGGAGGGAATTAAATTAAAATTTTAAGTTAATTATTATCATTGTTAATATTTATTTTCAGGGAAAATAATTATAAATAAATATACTAATATTTATAGTAGTTTAGATATAAATGATCAAAATATATTTTTCACTCATTTTCTATATTGAGATAGATGGAACCCTATATAATAAACATTCTTAATTTTTTAATGAATATGACATCCCGTTTACAAATAAAATTTTAAACCCTGGAGGAACAACCTAGGATGAAAATTTTTTATGTACTTGGTGATTTAACCTAATCAAATACCTTTTTCTCACACAATTTTATAACCTATATGATAAATTTTGAGGTGGTGGTAGAAAATAATAATCCTTTTAATTTATCAAATTTACAATATCATTTTCCAAAAAAATAGTTATTGAAGAACATGTTTGATGAATTTTCTTTAGGAGTAACAACACATCATCCTACCATTTAATGGGTAGTATAACCCAAAAAATAATTAAATGAAATAAATTGAAAACCATAGAATCATATCACTAATCTACATTAATATTTTCAATGTTGAAAGAATCTCTCCAGTATTAAAGGATTAAACGATTGAAGTTCAATAGAATGTAGTATTTGATCAACAAGAAGTATTGCATAGTATAGTTCAAGATGTTCCTTGACCTCATGATTCCTGATCCAGATTTATTGAACGCCATATATTGATTTTTTATTTTGATAATTTATTCATATCACAATGTTCTTTGTCTTTCATTCTTCTTAACCAAAAATAAAATTTCGTTATTCAATAATATTTTAAAATATACCTACTTGGGCAGTAAAAAAAATATGTATTATTACAAAAATGTCTTATAGTCATATCATGTTAGAATAATTAATACCTAGAAAAAACATTAATCAATATTAAAGTCTCTTGGAACAATCCCATTAAGTATATGAGATAAACTATTCAAATTCCAACCCCTTCAAGTTTTAATATATTATTTTCTCAAGAATACTGTGTGAGAGACTTCAACCCACATGATGTATAAGGCCCCAGCCTTAAACCTTACTTAATATTGAATTAAAAGAATAATTCACGTTGAGGATCTTTTCAGGTTTATAGTTTTAGAGAATTAGAACATAACTATTACATCTCAAAAGATTACAAAGTAGTCACTTATACTAAGTTTCCATAATAAAAAAAACTCTTGAAAGAAACATGTCTAGTTCCATGTTTTATATAGCATGAAATTCCCTTGATCCCAACCTTGACCTTATTCCACATTAAGTCCTGTGAAAAACATTTCAAAAAAAACTTGGGGTGAGCATAAAAAGCTCAGTAAGGGATACACAAAGAATGAAAACTGTTAGTTTTTCAAAATCAAGTAAACCATGTATACTCTATCAAAGTAATACCTTCACCTTCATGAAGTAGTAAAAACTCTTCACTGAATAAAGTATCATTAATTACCTTTTTGTAACCAAAGTTTTACCATAAAACCCATATAAAGAACACATAACATATATAAAGGTAACTTGGGACATAAACATACTTAAGTTGAATAACCATACGGTCGACTTCCACACATATCACTTAATGGAATAGCCATACGGCCAATTTCCATACATACTTAATGGAATAGTCATACGGCCGACTTCCATACCCAATGCATTGAAGGTTATAACGTAACCACCCGTCCTGGTATTCATGACACCACCCGTCATATGGTTTATAACGTAACCACCCGTTAAAATGTCCAAGTACCAATATAAAATCATAAAACATAAAACCAATATAAAGGAAAGATAACATTTCCACATTTCAATCACAATATATCATAAATATGTTGACATAATAGAATACTTTATCAAAACCATTTTCAATACCAAAATTCATAAAATAGTATATGGTATTTATTTTATTTTAAAAACATTACGGCTTGTTGAGGAAGCCATAGACCAAATAATACTCGCGGTGGCGGAAAAAGTCGTTGTCACCGCGTACATTAAAAAAACATTCCTTTTTGTCGTTTAGTAAAACGATTCATAGAAAAAGATTCCTTTTGTATAAAAGTAAAAGTCAAAGGGGTTTATACACCGTATAAAAGAAAGTTGTGTATAAAACGAAATATGCCTCAATGAAAGGAGATTGAGACGAAGTCCCTTACCTCGGGTCCGACTTGACTCGATCATTCTTTAACATCCTGAATAATAAACTTGAGTTAATTTATACATGATTAAGAACCTTTTTAAAGTTCATTATTCCTTTTATATCACTTATTTCCATTTTATAAACATTATGTAACCATTTAAGTTAATAATGTTGGTTTTGTCAATATTTGGTTCTTAAGTCGAAAGTGGACTTCTTACAATTACATGTTGTTCGTGTGGTC
The DNA here is from genome assembly GCA_963277665.1 of Viscum album. Taxonomy (NCBI): domain Eukaryota; kingdom Viridiplantae; phylum Streptophyta; class Magnoliopsida; order Santalales; family Viscaceae; genus Viscum; species Viscum album. The sequence goes on along the minus strand of OY728155.1, from coordinate 1,220,493,135 downwards.
AAAAGTTCTTTATATCCAGAATGAAATTCCTGATTTGGATATCATATATATCATATATATCCATCATATACATGTATTTATAATATTACATAATAATTTAGAGGTAAGAAATGAAATGCATCGTTCATGGAGACGGTAAGCCGTACGTACACATGAACGCTACTTTCATTTCTTTGTCATATTAATGGAATTAAAACTAAATGAGAGGTATGTATATTTTAATTCCATAATTATATTCATCATTTAGATATATCATTAATTATATATATCCATTATATACATGTACTTTTAATAGTGCATTACATTTGGGGATAAGAAATGAAATGCACCGTTCATGGAGACGGTAAGCCGTACGTACGCATGAACGCTACTTTCATTTCTATCTCATACTTTAATGGAAAGAAATAATAATGATATAGAGGTATATTATAATTCCATTATAACATCATATATAATAACTTTAAATCCATCCTTTACACGTCCCACATATGGCATTAACGAATCACATCACTTTGAGGGGGCGGTAATCCGCACTTCCTTAAATGAAGATATCGTGTTTACCAATAATGGAAACCATAAAGGTATGCCCAAAATGAAAAAACCGAAGCTTAAGGAAAACATAAACATATTATATATCATATATAAAAATAGTGACATCATAATGGCCACCTTTGAAGGTGTTAAATGAGTATTGAACAATCATCGTTCCGGGAGGCAGAATTTCGCCATCCACGGAAACCGTATGTTCTTTAACCATTTGATGTAGTTGTGTGAGAGTTTAGCTCAAATAAATATTATAAAAACATCCTAGTATATTTAATATACTGGTTTTGTTACAAAAGAAGTAAATAAAAAGAGTTTAGGGGTTTGTAGAAGCAAAATAAAACAAATGAACATGAGAGAATGAATTACCTTTAAAAGTGTAACTCCTTTTGATTTGATCCTAAAGGCTTCCTTTGAAAGGATTATGCCCAAAGGGAATCCTCTAGGATGAGGAGAGGGATGTGGAGAGAGTAAATGGGAAGGTTTTGGCCGAGCCAAAGGCTTGAGGAGTGTGTGAAATGAGGTAGAGGTGGGGGCCTTCTATAAGAGGAGAGGAGGGGCACTTTTGGAAAGTAAAAAAATATTACTTTATTTGAAAATGTGTTTCGGTTTTAAAAGGTCCCAAATTGATATAATTAGTGGATAAGGTGATAAGGGTTCTAAATACACCCATCCAATAAGTTTTGTACATGTTTAGTTCATAGATTTCACATTATCTTTCCATTTTATTTAAATCGTCAAATAATGATGTCATCGCTGCATCATTATTATGTCATAAATAATTTAATTTATTTAATGTCTAAAAATTATAAAAAAAATACTATAATGTATTAAATCTTTTGAGCTTTCCAATTACTATTTATAATCAAAAATATGATCTTAATAACCCTATGTAAAAATTGTTTTTGTAAAACATATTATGTTTGTGTGATTTTTACTTTTACATTAAATAAAAAGTTATTTATGTCATTTCCCAACCAAAGTGTCTCCATGGGGTCCCCAAGTTGACCCATGGCTTGTCTTTGTCGGCCATGACACAACCAATAAGTTTGAGACATGTTTCAAGGTCATTTCATATTATTAAAACATTATTTTTACCTTAAACTACACTAATTACCACTAATCGCGATTAAGAACTTAATAAGTTACTATTCACCAAAAAATTATTATAATCTCATTGAACCACATTTTACTTCTTAATGACAACCATGTATGTCGGATTTTTGAAATTAAAAACAAAATGATGGAAAAATTTCATTTAAACGGAAAAATCAGTTTTTATAAGTACCACTTAGTGGTTTCACTATTCATCAAAAATTGAAGTTTTTCAGAAAATTACCAAAAATTCACCCTAAGCTATATTTGATATTACGAATTCAAAAATGAAGTCCATTTTACAAAATTCAAAACATATAAGTCAAATTAATTAATTTAATAATTAATTCCCGCTGTCATGACAAATAGCGTGTTTTTGTGAAACAATAAGTATCAAAAGATTGACACTAGTTTAAGTCCGATTTCAAAGTGAAATTAATTCCAATGACCACTATTGGATTTAATGGTAAAAATATTTTCTAATTTCACTTTTAAACCAATTCAAAAGATAATCTAATCATATAAATAAATTAGATTAAAAAGAAGTTTTGAATTAAAAAACAACATTTTACACTATTCAAAAAAAAATGAACTTTATCAAAAAGGTACCAAAAATTTACACAAAGTAAATTTTGATGTCCCGATTCTAAAAAAGAGTTATATTTGATCCAATAGAATTTATAAGATCGATCAAAACTATATTTAATGACGGTTCTCCGTCAAAAGGTGATAAGTGGACCTTTCGTGAAAATTAGGGAATAAATGCCTAAAATTGAACTCTATCCGTATTTTAAGCCTTTATCTTTTATTGGGTAAATGTAAAAACATTTAAAAACATATATAATCATATTTTAGTTATTTCTATCCATTCCCGCGAGTACAACAGCTACTCGTTAACTAACATTTAAAATAATATTATTTTATTACTTGTGTGCAACGTAAGTTTCCAAAGAAACTCATCGTTGCGTACCGAGTACGCTATCGAACGTAGAAACCCCTTTTAATTAAAATTAATATTTAATTCGTAAATATTAATAAATATGAAAATTATTTATTCTTTAATTACCTGGGATGTTACATCCTTCCCCCCTTTTGGGAATTGCGTCCTCGCAATTTTATTCACTTATCAAAATAAGTGGGGTATTAATCCCTCATAGCATTTTCAGATTCCCACGTTGCCTCTTCAATCACATGGTTTTTCCACAAAACCTTTACATGATGAATCACCTTATTCTGTAACACTTGCTCCCTGTGGTCAAGAATCTGGACCGGTTGTTCCTCATAATATAGGTTCTCTTCCCGCTGAACTACCTCTGGACTCAAAACATGAGATGGATCTGGCATATACTTTCTCAACATCAAAACGTGAAAAAAATTGTGTACCTGAGATAAACTCGGAGGTAAAGCCACCCGGTATGCAACTGATCCATCTCTCTCCAGAATTTCATATGGTCCAATAAACCTTGGACTCAGCTTTCATTTCTTACCAAATCTCATCACACTTTTCCACGGAGAAACATTGAGAAAAACATGATCACCTACCTCGAAAGATAGATCCTTCCTCTGGTTATCCGCATAACTCTTCTGCCTGCTCTGAGCTGTTCTCATGTGCTTCTGAATCAATTGAACTTTTTCTACCATCTCTTCTACCAATTTTGGTCCCATCAGCTTCCTTTCACCCACTTCATTCCAAAATGCTGGAGTTCGACACTGCTTCCCATATAATGCCTCAAATAGTGCCATCTGTATAATGGAATGAAAACTGTTATTATATGAAAATTCAACCAAAGAAAGATGTTGGTCCCAAATTCCCTGATAATCCATCGAACAAGCTCGTAGCATATCCTCCAAGGTCTGAATTGTTCGTTCTGACTGCCCATCTGATTGAGGATGAAAAGTTGTACTAAAATTTAATTCTGTACCCAATGACTTCTGAAGGTCTTTCTAAATGTTAGATGTGAACCTAGGATCACGATCAGATACAATGGAGAGAGTAACTCCATGTAACCTGACTATCTCTTTAAGATACAAACGGGAAAGTTGATCCCGAGAGAAAGTATCTCGTATAGAAAGGAAATGAGCAGATTTGGTCAAGCGATCAACAATAACCCAGATTCCATTATTACCTCGATATGTCCTCAGTAATCCCACAACAAAGTCCATGGATATGTTTTCTCATTTCCACTCTGGCACTGGAAAAGGCTGAAGCATCCCTTTCGGTAACTTTTGCTCTGCTTTAACTGTTGACATGTCAAACACTTCACAGTAAAATCAACAATATCTCTTTTCATTCCATCCTACCAGTAATACTCCCGCAGATCTCTGTACATCTTAGTACTGCCAGGATGAACTGAAAACGGGGAACTATGAGCCTCACATAACAACTCATTCTTCAACTGTGAATCACAAGGCACACATAACCTCTTCCCAAACCTCAAAACACAAACTTATCAAATAACTCATGGAAAATTTTATTCATAAGGTCCATGAATACTGCAGGTGCATTGGTTAACCCAAAAGGCATAACTACAAATTTATAATGGCCATATCTAGTACAGAACGCAGTCTTCAGAACGTCTGCTTCTTTTACTTTCAACTGATGGTACCACGACCTCAAGTCAATCTTCGAAAAATACTGAGCTCCCTGGAGCTGATACCACTTCATTCGATGGCCCAACATCTGCTGAAGTTGTTGCAAAGGATTTCACCACCCCTTTCTGCTTGTAGTCTGGCTGCATTCCCCCAGTTGAGTTCTTCGTTGGACACTCGTTTTCATAATGACCCATTTCATTACACTTAATACATCTTACCATTGGATTTTCATTTCCTTCTTGATCATCTTCTTTACAGTTACGAGCAATATGACCAGACTTACCACACCGAAAGCACTTACCAGACTTGGATAAACATTATCCAGGATGCATTTTACCACACTTCTCACAGGATGGATATTTGGTTTTCTTACCTCCTTTCTTCTTTAATGAATTCTTCCCCTTTTCCTGCCAACTAGACCTCTTATTCTGTTGTTTGTCATAGAACACCTGATCATCGGTAAACTCCATTTCCACCTTCTCCGCACATCGAACAAGTTTTTCAAAACTTTTGAACTCATGAGAAGCTAAATCCCTTCGATAATTTGGCTTTAACCTTGAGTAAAAACGGTTTATTTTACTATCAAGATCTCGTATGAAGTTTGGAGCATACCTTGCCAATCGAGTGAACTTTTCTTCATAAGCAGCCACTGAATCATCCTCCTGCCTCAATTATAGGAACTGTTTTTCCATCCTAAGACGAACCACCTTAGGAAAATATTTCTCAAGAAACATACCTTTTAATTCATCCCAGTGAAGATCCTCAATCTCTTCACTATCCCTTATATTTTTCACCATCGACCACCACTGATCAGCTTCACCTTCAAAACGGTAAACAGCAAGACTAACCTTTTGATGTTCTGACCACCCCATGACATCAAAAATCTTCTCCAGTGCATTAATCCACCCTTCAGCTTGCACAGGGTCAAATGATCCTCTGAATGATGGGGGATGTTGCCTCATGAAATGTTCCACCACTGACATGTTCCTCTGCAGTTGATCTGGCTGATCTCGTGCATGGATACCACCACCATTTATAGCCTGAGTCAACTGTTCCATCACTGCAAAAAACTGTTCAGTTCCGAATCCGACCATCTCAGGTTGCTGATTTGGAAGGTTATCTTCTTCCTGATGTCGTCCCAACATAGCTGCTTTTTTCCTCTACGGAAAACCATTCTGAACATGGAAATATCTTAGGCGAAGCAACATGGTAATCTGTAAATGCTATATTATTTCAATCATATTATAACTTAACTTATAACTTAACAATTTTCTAACTCCTAAAGTTGTCTAAACCAACCATTGATACCAACTATAAGGCCCCAGCCTTAAACCTTACTTAATATTGAATTAAAAGAATAATTCACGTTGAGGATCTTTTCAGGTTTAGAGTTTTAGAGATTTAGAACATAACGATTACATCTCAAAAGATTACAAAGTAGTCACTTATACTAAGTTTCCATAATAAAAAAAACTCTTAAAAGAAACATGTCTAGTTCCTTGTTTTATATAGCATGAAATTACCTTGATCCCATCCTTGACCTTATTCCACATTAAGTCATGTGAAAAACATTTCAAAAAAAAACTTGGGGTGAGCATAAAAAGCTCAGTAAGGGATACACAAAGAATGAAAACTGTTAGTTTTTCAATATCAAGTAAACCATGTATACTCTATCAAAGTAATACCTTCACCTTCATGAAGTAGTAAAAACTCTTCACTGAATGAAGTATCATTACATACCTTTTTTTAAACAAAGTATTACCATAAAACCCATATAAAGAACACATAACATATATAAAGGTAACTTGGGACATAAACATACTTAAGTGGAATAACCATACGGTCGACTTCCACACATATCACTTAATGGAATAGCCATATGGCCAATTTCCATACATACTTACTGGAATAGCCATACGGCCGACTTCCATACCCAATACATTGGAGGTTATAACGTAACCACCCGTCCTGGTATTCACGGCACCACCCGTCATATGGTTTATAATGTAACCACCCGTTAAAATGTCCAAGTACCAATATAAAATCATAAAACATAAAACCAATATAAAGGAAAGATAACATTTCCAAATTTCAATCACAATATATCATAAATATGTTGACATAATAGAATCCTTTATCAAAACCATTTTCAATACCAAAATACATAAAAGATTATATGGTATTTATTTTATTTTAAAAACATTACGGCTTGTTGAGGAATCCATAGACCAAATAATACTCGCGGCGGCGGAAAAAGTCGTTGTCACCGCGTACATTAAAAAAACATTCCTTTTTGTCATTTAGTAAAACGCTTCATAGAAAAAGATGTTTTTTGTATAAAAGTAAAGGTCAAAGGGGTTTATACACCGTATAAAAGAAAGTTGTGTATAAAATGAAATATGCCTCAATGAAAGGAGATTGAGACGAAGTCCCTTACCTCGGGTCCGACTTGACTCGATCGTTCTTTAACGTCCTGAATAATAAACTTGAGTTAATTTATACTTGATTAAGAACCTTTTTAAAGTTCATTATTCCTTTTATATCACTTATTTCCTTGTTATAAACATTATGTAACCATTTATGTTAATAATGTTTGTTTTGTCAATATTTGGTTCTTAAGTCGAAAGTGGACTTCTTACAATTACATGTTGTTCGTGTGGTCAAAAGTTCTTTATATCCAGAATGAAATTCCTGATTTGGATATCATATATATCATATATATCCAGAATATACATGTATTTATAATATTACATAATCATTTAGAGGTAAGAAATGAAATGCACCGTTCATGGAGACGGTAAGCCGTACGTACACATGAACGCTACTTTCATTTCTTTGTCATACTAATGGAATTAAAACTAAATGATAGGTATGTATATTTTAATTCCATAATTATATTCATCATTTAGATATATCATTAATTATATATATACATTATATACATGTACTTTTAATAGTACATTACATTTGGGGATAAGAAATGAAATGCACCGTTCATGGAGACGGTAAGCCGTACGTACGCATGAACGCTACTTTGATTTCTATCTCATACTTTAATGGAAAGAAATAATAATGATATAGATGTATATTATAATTCCAGTATAACATCATATATAATAACTTTAAATCCATCCTTTACACGTCCCACATATGGCATTAACGGATCACATCACTTTGAGGGGGCGGTAGTCCGCACTTCCTTAAATGAAGATATCGTGTTTACCCATAATGGAAACCATAAAGGTATGTCCAAAATGAAAAAAACAGAAGCTTAAGGAAAACATAAACATATTATATATCATATATAAAAATAGTGACATCATAATGGCCACCGTTGAAGGTGTTAAATGAGTATTGAACAAACATCGTTTCGGGAGGCAGAATTTCGTCATCCACAGAAACCGTATGTTTTTTAACCATTTGATGTAGTTGTGTGAGAGTGTAGCTCAAATAAATCTTATAACAACATCCTAGTATATTCAAGATACTGTTGTTGTTACAAAAGAAGTAAATAAAAAGATTTTAGGGGGTTGGAGAAGCAAAATAAAACAAATGAACATGAGAGAATGAATTACCTTTAAAAGTGTAACTCCTTTTGATTTGAGCCTAAAGGCTTCCTTTGAAAGGATTATTCCCAAAGGTAATCCTCTAGGATGAGGATAGGGATGTGGAGAGAGTAAATGGGCAGGGTTTGGCCGAGCCAAAGGCTTGAGGAGTGTGTTAAATGAGGTAGAGGTGGGGGCCTTTTATAAGAGGAGAGGAGGGGAACTTTTGGAAAGTAAAGAAATATTACTTTATTTAAAAATGTGTTTCGGTTTTAAAAGGTCCCACATTGATATAATTCGTGGATAAGGTGATAAGGGTTCGAAATACACCCATCCAATAAGTTTTGTACATGTGTAGTTCATAGATTTCACATTATCTTTCCATTTTATTTAAATCGTCAAATAATGATGTAATCGCTGCATCATTATTATGTCATAAATAATTTAATTTATTTAATGTCTAAAAATTATAAAAAAAATACTATGATGTAGTAAATCTTGTTAGCTTTCTAATTAATATTTATAATCAAAAATATGATCTTTATAACCCCATGTAAAAATTGTTTTTGTAAAACATATTATGTTTGTGTGATTTTTACTTTTACATTAAATAAAAAGTTATTTATGTCATTTCCCAACCAAAGTGTCTCCATGGGGTCCCAAAGTTGAACCATGGCTTGTCTTGGTCTGCCATGACACAACCAATAAGGTTGGGACATGTGTCAAGGTCATTTCATATTATTAAATCATTATTTTTTCCTTAAACTACACTAATTACCACTAATCACGATTAAGAACTTAATAAGTTACTATTCACCAAAAAATTATTATAATCTCATTGAACAACATTTTACTTATTAATGACAACCATGTATGTCGGATTTATGAAATTCAAAAAACAATGATGGCAAATTTTCATTTAAATGGAAAAATCAGTTTTTATAAGTACCACTTAGTGGTTTCACTATTCATCAAAAATTGAAGTTTTTCAGAAAATTAGAAAAAATTCACCCTAAGATATATTTGATATTCCGAATTCGAAAATGAAGTCCATTTTACAAAATTCAAAACATATAAGTCAAATTAATTAATTTAATAAATAATTCCCGCTGTCATGACAAATAGCGTGTTTTTGTGAAACAATAAGTATCAAAAGATTGACACTAGTTTAAGTTCGATTTCAAAGTGAAATTAATTCCAACGACCACTATTGGATTTAATGGTAAAAATATTTTCTAATTTCACTTTAAAACCAATTCAAAATATAATCTAATCATATAAATAAATTAGATTAAAAAGAGGTTTTGAATTAAAAAACAACATTTTACACTATTCAAAAAAATGAATTTTATCAAAAAGGTACAAAAAATTTACACAAAGTAAATTTTGATGTCCCGATTCTAAAGAAGAGTTATATTTGGTCAAATAGAATTTATAAGATCGATCAAAACTATATTTAATGATGTTTCTCCTTCAAAAGGTGATAAGTGGACCTTTCGTGAAAATTAGGGAATAAATGCCTAAAATTGAACTCTTTCCATATTTTAAGCCTTTATCTTTTATTGGGTAAATGTAAAAACATTTAAAACATATATAATCATATTTTAGTTATTTCTATCCATTCCCGCCAGTACAACGGCTACTCGTTAACTAACATTTAAAATAATATTATTTTATTACTTGTGTGCAACGTAAGTTTCCAAAGAAACTCATCGTTGCGTACCGAGTACGCTATCGAACGTAGAAACCCCTTTTAATTAAAATTAATATTTAATTCGTAAATATTAATAAATATGAAAATTATTTATTCTTTAATTACCTGGGATGTTACATGATGAATATTTAATCATGTGTAGAATTATTCTAAATAAAAAAACCATAGTATTTAAATAAATATAAAATATTTAAGGTTCTTTTAAATCAAGATAAACAAGTGAAACCAATATGTTTTAATTTGAAAAAAAATTAAGTATACACAAATTGAACTTTTTTTGAACTAAAATTTGAAAAGGTAATTAATTAACCATAAGTTATAAAGAATTTTCGACCCATTTCCAAATAAAAAATTTATATTATTGAAATAAAACATTGTGGTCACCTTATTTTTCATCATCCAATCACTTAATTTATCACCCCATAACCAATTTATGTTTTATCTTTGTTATTTTAATTTTGGTATGTTCTAGACATAGTCCAATATTCACAAAAGTTCATTTCACAAGGTAACATTAAAAGTTATCTTCACAATTTCACATCACATGTTCACATCACATGGTCACCTCACAAGGTTGATCAATAAGGTCACTTCCCAAGATTACATTACTTAAGTTAGCTTTACTCATGGTCGGTAAAACACATATACACTCTCTTGATTTCCATCATGTGTTCATTTTATGATTTATTATAATTAGTAAAAAAACTCAAAACATTCATAACATATAATATATGATAATTTATACTTATTTATATTCTAAAAAATACTAATAATTCAATTGGATCAAGGAGCAAATTCAACTTAATGTTTTAATTTTACACTCTATTTCCCATCCACCTAAGGTAGAAAATACATCATAATACATGACTTATTTACAATAATAATATTTCACAAACATCTACATTCTTGAGGTAACTCAAGTATCTAAATCAAAGATGGTAAACCCATGAATTGTTTAAATGATTAACTATCATCATCATCAATCATAACAAAAAAATTAACCAAATTAGAAAAAACAATTATATGAGATGATATTAATTAATAAACTAAAATATGAACCCAAAATTACATCAAATCAACATATATTTAGAGGAAAAAAATATAAAATCCAAAAAATGTTTTTTACATTAAAGAATAATCAATTTTTTGGAATACATTGGCTCAGGGTGGACAATACATTGAACTAGAAATAAGACAAATATTCAAGAAAAAAACTCCTCTACAAACATCTTTATACCTTTCCACTATAATTGATCCTTGAATTTATGAAACTTCATTAAAATACAAGGATGTATAACTATATATGATCTATGATACTCACACATGACATACCGAAGGATAAAAAATAGAGAAAACAACTCAATGTAGAATTACACCCAATTCTGAACATCCTCTTACAATCCATAATAAAAATCATCATGAATGACATTATATTTATATACCTTAACCTCATGACATCCCCACTAAGACTCATATACCTATTATAATAAAGAATAATACACTATTATATGATCCATGAAAACTCAAAATACAGAATTCATGATTATCTATAATAAAATCCATAAGCTCTCATGTCATCCTCTTGTTATCCAAGGAATCATGATCATCACCACCGGACGACTTCATACTCTTCATATAGTTTACAAAATTTTCATTTTCCATAGTATATGGGATATTGAATTTATTATAATATATTTAATTTACTAACATATAATGATAAAAATTTAAATAAAACTATGAGAAATGTAATAAAGGATATTATATTTCTTGAATTTCCTATAATTCCCCATTACTACATAATTATACCATAGCTTCTAATAAATTACCACCTCTATAAGAATAAGATCATAGAAAAAATAAAATTCGGCGTGAGGAATTAATTAATGATACCCATTTTATATGAATATTCACTCCATTGAAACAAAACATATGATAATAAGAGAAAAAACTATATAAGTAATCGAACATAGAAACCACTTTAAGAGAAAAATATATAGGTAATCTGATTAACCTAAATTACATATTTTTAAAATCAAACTAACACAAATCAGTCGGGTTGAATGCATGGACCTCCATGTTCAATTATATCAATGATATTGTTATATATGTTAAATACAAATTTAAACTCGTATAATAACACATAATAGTATGAAAACTATGAACCTCTGTAATATGTTTTACTTTTACCCATGAATAAACTTCCTCAATTACTAAAAATTAAAATGGAAAACCTTTTAACATATGAAATACATTAGATAAAACAACTCACAAATCAAGAACATACAATAACATAACATACCATAAAGTAATATAATTAATGAAATTTTAATAACATCCCCAAATTCATAGGATGATCGTACATTAACCTTGAATACACATTGACATTTTTAATTAAAAAAATCCTAAAAATGGTCCTATAATTCCTATAATAGTATTTTTTCAATCCCATAAAAGTAAAGGGTGAAGTCATGAAAATGAAAGGAATCATAATGGAATCAATGAATACATAGAAACACTAACAATAATGTTCAGAACATCCTCCGTATTCACCCATACTTAATGATATAAAAATTCAAATCAATCTTCGAGAACCAATTCTCTTAACAATTAAAAAAATAATCAATCCTATATATGGGATTCTTCTTCTTTACAATCACATGGTTTATCTAATGATAATTTTATAAAATATACATTTTCATCGGGTATTTACTTTTTTAATACATATGTGTGTCATGTTTAGATATATTTTATAGTATAAATAATTCTTATAGAAAAAAAACTCATTTAGTTCATCAATAATGAAAATTACATTTAATTTAAACATACATGATAAAATTAAACATAGTAAAATTGAGAAAACAAATAATAATAATTAATAGTTCTCTAGGATTAAATTTTAATGTGTCGCAATCTCCTAGAATTATCATTCCCATAAAAAAACATATAAAAAATATAAATTATAAAAATATGATTACCATTTTATAAATATATACTTTTTATTATAATTTAATTGAATTATTAATAAATCATATAATAAGTATTTATAGAAATTATAATGATTATAGGGCCATAGGAATTGTAACCTAAAATTAGAATTTATATTAATCATTGGAATATTAATTGACCGTTTTGAATAGTAAAACATCTGAATGAAATATTTACCTGGAATGAAATATTTAATTATCAGTTTTACAATATAATAATAAAAAATTCCCAAATATATAACATAATGTAAATTAAAGATTAAATTTTAATTAAATCATTTAAAAAAAATATGTAATAAATATTTTAATTTTATTTTAATATTTAAATAATATAATATCTATGATATAAAATTACATTTATAAAATGAAATTATTAATATAAATCACTACATTAAAAACATTTTATGGGTTTTTTGTATTCTTGTAAAAATATAGAAATTATAGTGAATATTGAATATAATATTTTTTTTCATATACAACAATTTTATGAAATCAAAATGTTTTAAAAATGAATTAATAATTTTAAAATCATTTTTCAAGATTAAAAATGTATTTATTGATTAAAAAAATTCATTTTAAAAAATGTATTTAATTCCAAAACTTTAAATGGATTGGAAGAATTTAAATTTATTTTTATCAACATAATATAAAATATAATATTCATTACATAGAATGAAATAAAAAATTGATACAATTCCGATTTGTAAGTGTCTAAAAGTATATAATATATATATTCCAATAAAAAATATTTTCAATAATAAGAATTTAAATTATTTATATTCCTAAGAAAAAGTAATAAATTAATCAATACATGATTCAGAAACACCCATATCCTCCCATTAAACAGACACACACCATCGTCCACCCATTCCATAAATATCCAAACATCTACCATTATAAAATATCTACCTAAATACAACCTAAAACATTATTATCAACATTTTGAAAGTATGATCTGAAAAAAACACCACCCATATAACCCTTATGGTCAGCACCAAATAAGGGGTCCTAAAATGAAAGTTATTATTTCAAATTCCAAGGTGGTATAATACTATATTGATTACTTTTTATTTGGAACTAAAACACTGTTAAAAACACCACTCATAAGATAATACTATTATACCAAAATTTTGAATGATGATTTTTCCATTTAAACCTTTTATCTCTGGTATAAAAATGATTTTCATGAATAAATATTATATTAATAATAAAATGATGTTTTAATTGACATTCTAAAATTTTACAATTTTAATGATATTTACGATATGAAATTTAAATTGCAACAAACAGTTTATTTTTATAAATCTATCTTGTAATGAAACATCCTTAAATTGAAAGCAATTTAGAGCACCTAATTATTTATTGAAATCCATGAAATTACATTATTTTATCCTTTTATAAAGTTTAAAAATTTTAATTACTAGTTTTGGAAAGATGTACTTTGTGGGAATAGGATTCCGAGGCTAGGGTAACCATAGTGAAGATATAATAAAAATATTAAATATATCATATGAAATACAGAAAATAATTTTTTAAAAATAATGATATAATACCAAAAAAAATATATCACATAAGAAATTTTATATCATCATTAAATACATAATTTAGGTTTTTTAGGCATGAAACAACATTTATATGCATCAAATATATGGTTTAAGAGTGGTCAGGGGTGGACTGATAAATAAATAAATATATATATACTATTTATAAAATTGAAATAAATAATACTTGTTGTATAAAAACTTTTATATGAAAATCCTATAGTTATCCACATAACCCTGGGTATTTGGATAGAGCATGGAGAAAGACTTTGGTGACTGTAGAGATTGTGGGTTGATGATTGGTCTATAAAGGTATCTATCTTTAATAAAGGATTTCACTGATTATTCCAATGATAACAACATAGATTAATTATTTATCTATGATTGATCTAAACTCATGGTATTTTTTTATATTGGGTTAACCTTGAATTTTTTTTACTATGTAAAACACAAATTAATCCCTTACAAAATTAATTCCCAGGTCCTATTATTGTATTACATTATATGAATTTTACTACTATATTTATGTTGGGTTAAATATTGATTATAATTTTCATTAACCTATGTTAAAACAAAGTATTGAAAACATCCATGCCAATGTATGTTTTTTATTATTCTTGTTTATATTTTTATGGTCCTCCCCTCATTCATCATGTGTTCATCCTCAAGATTTATTTTGACCAGTTGTTTAAAAAATAACCAAAAATAGATTATTGGGAAATCGATCATTGGTACAACAGATCATTTACATAGGTTTGGATTTAGAATTTAGGTCTTGATCATAGTATGGTAATGATGATAAATTATCAGGTTTTGGGTCATGAGTTTTTTTGTTGGGATAGGAGTTTTAGTGATGTGGGTCAACAAGGATGGTATTAGGGGAGATTCGGTGGATGAAATTTAACCACCAATGAAAATTTATATTCAATCAACTTATAATCCATGTTACATGGTAAATTTTGTATTAGTATCATCGGTTGAAATTTTCTATGTGAATATAATTGAGAGTTTCTATGATTATATAGAAACCTGAGTTATATGAAATGTACTTCTAAAGAACTCACACCGTGTGAAGCCTTTCTGTGACAATTAGGATTCACACATAATTAAATATAGCACATTAGGTGTCTTATCCCTCTATATTTTGGATCATAAGTGTAAAATAGGGGTATAATACATTTTTATATGGGAATAAACATGACCAAGTACAATTGAATGTCTTGGTACATGAACACGACCTTCATACATGGGCTCGACTAGGGTACTCTGACATGACTTGGTACAGAAACATTAAATATTTACATGGGAATGGAAAAATTACATAGGAACATGATAGAGTAAACGATTAAGAGCCGGAGTACATGGGAATGGTCTCAAGTATATGGTTTGTGTTGAGACCCAACCCCAACTAACCGAATTCAGGTCCTAATACCATTATATTTTCATGAAATACAAGGAAATAAAACCCAAAGCCCCAAATAATTTTGTAGTTTTGTTAAACTAGATACAAACATGAGCCTTGTATTATAAATTAATACAATATTACAACATAATATTTTTCGATAATAACTTTATTTCATCTAGAATATCAATACATATGTTTCTTTTTACACTTCATGCAATCCTAGGGAATGTAAAAGAATTACCGTGAGATCAATTTCTGAATTAGTTTTAAGTACAACCTAATATATCATGAATCAATAATTAATAAAAAAATATCTAAAGGTAACGAACTAAACAGAAATTCTATTTAATAAATAAATTGATAAGTACATGGGTGAAAAATACGGAAAGGTAAATAACTAAGCACACATTCCATTTTATAAAAAAATTGAGAAAGAAATTCATCCATTGATTTTTTCATAGTAAAAATCTAACGGATCATAATTATGACAGTTACAGAAATGTGTAATTATCATACATAATGTATATAGAACCTGAACTAGTATTCTGTAAGGACATACCAGAAAAGTTAGTCATAGGTAGGCCACTTACTATTTATTAAAGAAAGAGAAAAGTCCAGCAAGTATGTACCGCAAGTCAGAAAACAGATTACATATCATACACATCGTAACAATCACAACCCCCATGAGATCGTCCTTCCTTAGTGTCCATCTCCCATTCTGAGATTTCATAATGTTTTTATATCACGGTATACATCCTTCTATGGTTCAATTTCTCCAAAGATATCATGTCCAGTAGAGACTGTTTGAAAGAGAACCTAGTAGATAGAGGCTTCAGCAAATTAGAGTAGTCTTTCCTCATCCTTCTTCTTATTGTGGTGGGAACCTATTTTCCAGAAATCCTCTTCCCGTCCTTGTGAACCTCACAATAAGAAGGCCTAACCTTCACACTATGGTTTTTCCTGTCACTGTCCGAGACGTCCCCCCCCCCCCCCCCAATTTCTAGTTACCAATTCATCATGAAAACCATATGCCACCCCCCGATCCTGTTCATTTTTCCTATTACAGTCAATCATAGCCAAACATTATGGATTCCCTTCAATCGCTTGGCTAACATCCACCTCCTTCACTGCATAAACTGAAATAAGCTGCATAGAGTTAACATCCTTCCTTGAAGCACCAACATTCACATGATATACCTCTTTAGACTTCCCTTCAATATATTGTCTATCATCCACCTCCTTTGTTGCATCAACTGAAACATACTGAATAACATTACATTCATTCATTGAATAACCCACCCCAACTTGCCATACCTCTTTAGGCTCCAATACATCGAACCGATTACAAGTATCAATAGTACTCCCTAAAGCAGCATGTTGCGGTTGCACCTTATACCCCTCACTGGATAGACATGAAGTGGCATATATGATTTTCCCATGAACCACTGAGTTCCAAAGCATCCCTCCATCCTTTAGACTAGAGGAGTTATACCCAGTACTAGAAACACACCTATTGGGTCCACTATCCCCATGTACAGCATTAGCAACACACCCACCTTCAGGCTGTGCCACTACAGAATCATGCCCAGCGCCACCTCTAGAAGAAGCAGCATCGACATGTCTCACACCAGCCCTGAGGTCCAGCTCTAGTCTCTCAAACACTAGAGTAACATATGGGATTCATAAAGACAATCCACCCACACCATTTCTAGTCTTTGCAACATCAACATTCTTCTGTCCCCGACCAGTATATTTACCATTTATTTTCACTATAAGTGAAAAGGTTCCAATGTGACATCGATCATCTCAGTGACCCAGACTATAACACCCCGTATAGTAATCAACTGAGGAATCAAAGACCACTTCTTTCTTCTATAGAAACTCCTCACCAACTTTAATCCATATCAATTCAACAGGTTCCTTAGAAGCATCTACCTCAATGCATAGTCACGGATTAACAGGGTGAATAACTGATGATGTGCGGTCATTAGTGTAGAGAAAACGCCCTACCATATTACCTAACATACTGATAATTGATGGATTCTGAAAGGGAAAAGCTAGGTGGGGAAATCTTACCCAGGTCACAATAGAGGGTGAATCCTTCTTCATGCAAAGATCAAAATCCATAGGAAAAGAAAGAACCTGCATACACTGAAATGTCAAGGAGATCTAGAACAAACCCAAATTAAATCCTCCTCCGAGGAAAATCGTATCTTCATATGACGATTATAAATAAAACCCACCACCACGCGATCCTGCAGGTCCCAATTACTAAACAAAAATCTATTGAAATCATCAACTGAATATCTTGAGTGATTGAAGCGAGCCACTAGGGTCAAATTTAGGAAACTCGAAGCCTCAGAGAGCTCTGATATTGAGATCGTAAGTTTAGGGTCCCCAAGATGAAAATCTGTAACCTTCAGACTCAATGAAATTGATAGAAATTCATGATGAAGCTGGGGTTAGAGAAAGATACAGTAGCCACCCGTGGAGTCGAAGCTTCAGGGAGAACCTCTGCCACCTCCCACCTTCAAGAAGGGAGGGGATCCATCCACAATCGTGAATTAAGGCATGTCTCCAGGTGTTTTCACTGAGCGCCATCGCTAGATCTATCTCCAAGCGCCATCCCCATCAAAGATCTATTCTGTTAAGACAAATTCTCAAGATATTTTATGTTTGTCTGTAGAAATCCATCTAATTTTGTTTGGAAAGAAAAACTAAGGGTTTTTTTACAAACTGATTTCATATCATGATACTATCGATGCATCTATGATCTTATTTACTATGGTGTTCAATCATTAATTCTATTTCTATATTATTTCATTTATTTTGTATAATCAATATAATTAATAATCAATTTCCTTGAAATCAAATTTATATATTGCATAAAGGATATATATTTAAAACTATTTCACCAGTTTATCAATTAACTATCAATGTAAAAACCATATATAAAAATAGTATATATCATAATGAATAAAAATATACAAGATAAATTATACAGATAAGTATGAGAAATATATTTTCCAATTATCCTAGGAAAGTTAATATTTCATGGGGATTACATTAATGAATCATGGAAGTGAATGTCGACACTATCATTAGCCAAATAAATCATAACCGTCTAGAGGAAGAATAAGGATGGTGTTAATAAAATATATCTCATGTGGAGTAAAAATAATATTCTATTTTTATTTATGAATTGGAATACGTTAAAAATATATTTTCAAATTATTCTTAAAGTAAATAAACATTTCATTTTGAAAATCAGTTTCAACCTAATTTTGTTAAGAAAATTTTAAAAAATTCATTAAAATGTAACCTTTTAATCTTGAAAAGTATGCCTCAATGAAATGATAGTGGGTAAATCTGTACATGTTGTAGAAGGTAAAAAGAAAATTCATTTTTCACTATAAATTTGTTAGAAGGTTTACTTGTTCAAAAACCAACAGGATGATTCTTTAGAACACATTTTTAAAACATTCCATTAATAAATGATTATTAAGAGTTTAAAAATAATTTAATGAAAATTTATGAAAACGTTTTTTTAGAAGAAAAATCAGTTTAAAATAAAAAAACTTCCAACTGAAGAGAGAAATGATGTCAAGTTTTCTTAAAACATTTGATAAAACATTTTATGTACCAAGGAGTGAAAAAATGGAACTACTACGTAATAAATACCCTGAATAATCAGATAAGAATAAAATAATTTCTTTAATAAAAAAATATGAAATAATTTCCTTTAATGAAAATTCAAGTGTATGATATCTTGGATTAAATGTGATTTTTATATAAACCCTTGAAAAGAAAATAACATTGAAGTGAGAATCAACCAATTAATTGATTATTTCTATAATTAATAAATATAAATAATATAATTTTATCCATATAAATATATATTAAAAATTAATTATATACATAATCATATAATACTCATCATAATGAAGATATGATATAACTCAATTAAATGATATTGAGTTATGAAATTATTTATCACTTGGTAACTTTTAATTTAAATCACTTTATATGAAATAATACAAATTTGAAACTAAAAATACCTTTATTTATGTTTTATTCAAGATATTACATGCCAAATTGGAAGTTTATACACCATATAAAATAATTTAGCTGCCTAACATTTCAATATGCCTCAATGAAATTAAATTGAGACAAAATCACATACCACTTGTGTAACATTTGAATAATATGATCCATGTAGGAATAAGATTAATAGAAACTTTTAATATCATTAACTCAATAAAATTCATGATATATCATTTCATAGGGATGTATATACACACAAAAATAAATGAGTGGAAAATATAACATAAGTCTCAAAGAAATAAAAGTGAGACTGGATATCCCATTACCTTACACTCACTTTTTTTGGAATACCATTTAAAATCCCGAATAATGGTTTTATTAATTTTATAAAATTATTTTATGACCTCAATCAGAAGTATAATATAATATAATATCTTTTATAACATATTATATCATGTTCATTAATAATGTTTCATTATTTTCATTATATTAGGGTTTAACAGTTTTTAGTATGTTTTGACTTGTTATTTTTTCCACTTAATAAGATAAATATTTTATGATATATGAAATGTAAAACATGATTTATATATTATATATATTCAATATATATTTAGTTAGAGTAATCCATAGAAATTGGAGATAAGAAGTTAAATACACTGTTTCTTGAGACGGTAGGTCATACAAACACTTGCGCACTATTTCCAATTTATTGTCATATCCAATGAAATAAAAGTGAATGATCTATATTTATATTATTATTATAGTAATATATTTATGTTATATATGTCAAAAATATTTGTGACTCTCCTTAATACATTTTAGCTAAATCTAGAACGAATCTCATCACTTTTGGGTGGTCGTAGTCGATATGCATACAAATGATATTTTCGTCTTCCAACAAATTGGAAAACATAATGGTATGTTTTATATATAAATTCTTGAATGACAAATAAATTTTATATATATATCATATCTATCATATATGAAAAAAAAATCCATCATTATAATGAACCATTAATGTTGGTAATGGAAGAATGAAAGACATCAGCTTGTATGGTTGTTGTCTGCCGTACACATAAATGGTTAATATGTATCCTATTTGTTGAAAGTGTGTACGGGGTTAAGTGAAAAATTTATGATAAAAAATATATTTATATTTTGTATAATTATTTTTTTATATAATAAATGAAAATAAATAAATTATGTTATAGGGAATCAAAAAAATAAATGTTCTTGTTGAATAAGGTTACCTCTTCTTTGGGTAACTTTTTTTTTCTGTTCACCAAAGAACTTCTGTGGTAGGATTTATTCCAAAATTTATTATTCATGGAAGAAGGTAGGGATGTTTAGAGTCGATATGGTATGGTTTTTTAAGATCAAAATGGATTGAGATGTGTGAATAATTGATGGGCTGAGTTCCCTTTTATAGTGGATGAAGAGTGACATTTTTATATATACCAAAAGGTACACACTATTGGGAGGTCTCCAATAAAATTATGTAACCAATAATAAATTAGTTAAAAAATGGATTATAGGGTATATATATTTCTTGAAATGGGTGTTTTGTTATGTTTCAAGGTTATTAAGAAACTTAAGATTAATTTATAAACACAATGTAAACTAATTTCCACCTTAATCACTATAATTAATTTCAAACGCCTTCAATAATATTTTATGTTAAACACTAATTATACATTAATAAAAATTATAAATTATTAATATTCCAAATATTTAATCCATTTTTTCAAATTAAAATCCCACAAGTTTCATATATTAATATAAAAGCAATCTTATATAGGGATGAGAAAGTAGGGTTTTAAAGTGAAAATGTTTAGAAGAAGAAAATGTTTTATATAAAATTAATCACAATGACATAAATTTGATTAATATAAGTAAAATTTATATATTAAATCTTTTTAATAAATTATTAACATAATTTAAACTTATCTATAATTTAATTTAAATGACAATTTTCCATCACAATTTATTATTTTTTACTATTTATCAAAAAATGAATGTTCTCCAAAAAATACAGACAATTCACCCAAATATAATTTTAACATTCCAATTTAAAAAATGATATTCATTTTCTCAAATAAAATTTATTAAACTTTCATGTATTAGTTTCATGACTTGTGTCCCATTAAATGGGTGACAAACCACCTTTAGAAAAATACCTTTTGTGTATAAACTTGAGTCTATTTTTTCTTATGAATATTAAATATATTCTATTAAAGAAAATGTTTTTATTGAAAAAATAATATATAAACTTTACTAAGGTAATTTTCTAATAGTAATTAACTATATTTATTAATGTCAATTCCAGTGGAGTATGAAAGTATTTCATTATAAAAAAAATTCTTCATATTAAATTTTTTTATTCAATTAATTGGTAACCAATGAATTAAACCATGTATTTACATAAGTTTTTAAATCATATTTATAACTACAAATTTAATATATATGTGATAATTTTTATTTTAAATAAAAACAGAAATAGTATTTAGTAAAAAATGGTCATGAATGTAACACAATCCATTTATGAAAATCATTGTTGTGTGTAACAAAATATGACCTTGGTGTTCCATATAGAGAAAGCTAAACTTCTTGTTAGGTGAAACACAATATAATCTCAGTGTTTCATGCAGTTTAATAAATAGAATTTTATTAAATTATATAAATAGAAAATATATTTAAAATTCTAAGGATATTATATTCCCTTCAATGATTGGTGTTGTGTGTCATACACTCAATAAAATACAATATCCTTATTTTATAATTTCGAGGAATTAAATTCTTCCCACATTAAATAAATTGCATCCTCGAAATTTTGATTTAATCATGGTAATAAATGGTTTTATTTTTTAATATTAATTTTTGAAATACCACATCATTATAAGGGTTGGTAAAACATCCCATTTAAAAGAAATAATGGGATGTATGATGGTCATTTGAATCAACCCATAACTTTTTTTCATGTTGTGAACATTGGTGGAAGGTGGTGATATATAATTAGAGTAAAAGAATAAATAATTATAGAGAGTGTTTGAGGTGATTGATCACAGAAGTTTAATGATTAATTTAAATTCTAGGTGATCAAAACCAGAATGCTATAATGATTTGAATGACCATCACCTAAAAATGGTATTAGGATAATATTTATAGATATTTTTTCTAATGTTGAGTAATTATTTTAATACCATAAAATATAATAAAAAATATCAACTTGATATTTTTTATTAAAAAAATATCATCAATTGCTTATTATTAGATCAATTTACAACTCATCCCTTACTCAATGAAATAATATATCAGAAGAAGATTTTTTTAAATACTAAAGAACTAAGACTCACATTTAATATAATGTAGGATCCATAAAACATGTCTACCTATCAATATCTAAAAATAATCCCATAAAACATGGATAATTACATAATATATGAACCAAAATGTTTTTTATTGTTTCATCATTAATATTTATTATAAAATTGTTTAACTAAAAACAATGACATAATAAATAATAAACCATGTAGGCTAGTGGTTGGAGTGAAATCCTTATGATCCATTAGTCATGGGATCAAGCCCCACCGCCTCACCGACTGTGACAGGTTGTTGCCCTGAAAGTTATTTTTACTTTTTCTAAACTACATAATTAATAAAATATTTGAAAAATAATACGATGGAAATTTTTGTAATGAAATTATTCATTAAAAAACCATTTTACTATGGTTTTTTGTAAAACCTATTTCTTCTATTGTGTCTAATAATATTATTTGTATATCAACTATAATGTTTATAAATAAATTTAAATTTATATATATAAAATTAAATATAATTGTTCCTCAAATAAAATTTCCACTGAAAATTATGTTTCCATTAAATTTCACTAAAAACTACTTAATATTGGTTCACTTTTATTACATAAAACCTAGTCGATTTGTTCAATTCATTGATGTTATCTTTAATCTTCAAGTCATAAACCCATGATAATCTCTTTATTGGGATATATAACTAGGAATACCCACATAATATCTAACTTACCAAATCTTTTGGATGTACTTATATACTTATATTCAATGTATATCTAAGGGTTATTTTACTTAATCTGGATTTCCCTAACTATTATTCCCAAGGGAACTACTAAACTTTCTTAGAAACCAAGTATACTGACCCAACCACAGTATCCAAGATCTAGTGCTTAAAACAATTATATTATCATGAGATACAAGAAAATATCCTTGTAATAGACCGAATATTTTAGTAGTCTTAGAAAACTAGATATATACATGTACCTTCCATTACAAATGAATATAAAAATTTACATCATAATTTTATTTATAATAATAACTTTACTCCATTTAGAATATCATTGCATATATTACTTAGTACACTTTATGGAATCATGGTGAAAGTAATTAAAATTATAGTGAGCTCAAATTATTAGTATGGTTAAAGAAATATATAAGCCATCATGAATGAATAATGAATAATAAATATGGATTGGTAAAAAATGAACACACATTCCTTGTAATCGTTAAACTAATGGGAAATAAATAAATTGAATTTCAATGTAAAAAATTGATAACCCATTCCATTTAACAAACTAAATTAGAATTAATTAAATCCATTAAATTTATTACAGGGAAAATATTTAGGATAATAATAAATGAAATGATGGAAATGTTTAATAATTAGACATCATGTATCTAGAACATGAACTAATATTCCATCAAGTCCTAATCTCATGAATATATGTGTCTTTATATGGAAACCTACTTGATTATTCACCGAGACAAACATGAAGTCTGTTTTTCCAAATTATTTCATCTCTTGAGACCACTAATTCATAGAGGGAATTAATTAAAATGGTCCTCATCTCAAGTATTTAATTTCTCAATATTTCCTCATATATTTAAAAATATATTTAATAAATTATAAATGTTTCTTATTATAATATATTTTTATTGAATAAAGGATACCGATTATTAAGTTTTTCTCCCTTTTAATCATGTAATGTTCTATGTAAACAACGTATGTAAAAATTTTATACAGTGTAATCAATAAACATATCCATGATAAATGATATAGATAATTTGAGAAAATGTAATGTCCAATTATCAAAGGAATGTGAATATTTCCTGGAGACTACAAAATTGACTCCATGATATGATTTTCAATACTATCATTGGCCTAATTAATAATAAACCATCCAAAGAAATAATAAATATGGTATCCATAAAACTTCTCCCATTTGTAGTAAAAACAAATTCTTGTCTTCTTTATGAAGAAAAATACTATAAAAAGATATTTTAAATACATTGCGGAAGAAAATATTACATTAATTTTAAAATAAAATAGAATTTTTTTTTATTGAAAATGAATTTTAATATATGTTTTTTAAAAGTTTTAATTTTATAATATCAAATGATGCATCAAAGAAATGATGGTGGTAAAATCCATAAATGGCGTAAAATGTAAAAAATTACTTTTTTTACTAAAAAGATGTTAGAAAGGTTCCTTGGTTAAAAAACAAAATAAGGATCCTTAAATTTTTTTAAGACTCCATTAATAAATAAATTTTCAGAGTTAAAAAATATTTTTTCAAACATTTTTACAAAAAATAGTTTTAAAATAATATTTTTTTAAAATGAATATGGAATAATGACCAAAGAGATAAATGTTGTCTGGTTTTATAATAACATTTATGAAACCATATTAAGTTCCTAAGAGTAGAAAAATGGAACTATTACCTGAAGAATATCTTGAATAACTATAGAATAATAAAATTAAGGGCGTTATTAAAAAATGATCAAATAATTTTCTTTAATGAAAATTTCATTGCAATCAATACTTAATAAAATTAGATTTGTTAAGTGAATACATGAAAAGACCATAATGTTAACATGATATTAAATCAATGAATTAATTGTGTTTATAAACTATAAATACACATGAAATAACTATAAATACAACGATATATAGTCAAAATTATTTATACACCTAATCATAGAATATTAACGACAACAAGGATGTGATATAACTCATTGAAAAGAAATTAAGTTATGAAATTATTTACCGCTTGGTAACTCATAATTTAAATACAATTAGATGAATGTATTCAACTTGAAACCAAAAATAAAATTAATTATTTAATATTAATGATATTATAAGTAAAATTGTAGGTTTATACACCATATAAATTAATTTAGGTGCATAACATTTCCTTATGTGTTAATTAACATAAATTGACACAAAATACCATCTGACTTGAGTAACTTTTTAATAATGAGATCCATGAAAGAATAAAATTAAATGAAACTTTTCACATAATTAAATAAATTATATTGATTATATAACATGTCATATAAAAGTATATACACCCTAAAAATGACACAAGTGGTGAATATGGCATAAGTCTCGCAGAAATAAAAGTGGGACAATAAATTCCCTTACCTTACAATCTATTTTGGTTAAACTCCATTTAAGAACATCTATAATGGTGTTAATAATATTATTACTTATTATATAACAATATAAATATTTATAATATCATATAAGATCTTTTTATTAAATATTATCACCCGTTCATTAATAACCATTCATTATTTTAATTATTTAGTTTGTTAACTGCTTGTTTTTTATTATATCTTGACTTGTTATTTTTTCCTTATTATTATGATCATGATTATACTTTTTATAGAATTAAAAAATTTATTTAAATAATATATATATTCAGTAAATAGTTATTTATTGTAGTCCAAAAAATTTGGGTATAGTAAATGGAACACACGGTTCATGGAGATGATATGCCATACGTACGAATGAACGTTGAATAAATTTTATTATCTTACTAAAAAAAGAAAATTGAATGATATATATATGTTATTTCAGTTTCATATTTATGTCATATATATCAAATAATTTTAGTAAAATCATCCATAATTTATACAATGTAAAGCATGAACGAATCACATTTCATTGAGGAGGTGGCAGTCCACACACCCACAAATGATGTTATCATTTCACCAATAAATGAAAATCATGATGGAATGAGTCATATAATAATTATAGAAGCATATATAAATTAAAAATATAATAGATATCTTATATAAATTATATATTCATCGTTATCATCATCCTATAAAGGTTGAAATGGATGAACGAGTGACATCGGTTCAGAAAGCGGTAGTCCGTTGTACACATGAATGATGATTTTTTATCCCATTAGATGGAAGTGTGTTTAGGTTTAGGACATAACACTAATATAACAACATATAAGTATATTTATTATACTTATGTTATTATATAACAAATATATAATTATAATTTTAATTGTGGGGAATGAAATTAAAAAACAAATACCCATTGAAGAACATTTCCCATTTCTCAGAAAACTCTGTTTGGTTTTCACCAAAAGACTTCCTTTGAAAGATTTATACAAAAAAAGTGTTCAAGGATTATTTAAGAGATATTGGGAGTTTATTTTATCTAGGTTTTGATGATACAAATGGTGTGAAAGGTGTGACAAAGTGAGGGGGTGAGTTATATTTTATAGTGAAAGAGGAGTGGCATTCTTGTAAATACCAAATATGTAAACAATATTGGGAGGTCTCCCATAAATGTTGTGCCTAAAATAATGAGTCATTTTATATAAAATTGATTATATGGTAAATATAATTTAATTCAATTGGGGTTTTAAAAGTTTTTAATTCAATTGGAACCTTATGGTTATATTTTAACCCCTATGTAAACTCATTTTCATCTAAATCACTGCAATTAATTTTAATTTCCTTCAGTAATATTTTTGGTCAAAACTTAATTATATATATATATATTATAAATTATTAATATTACAAATATTTAATTAAAATTTAAAATTTTATATCACATATATGGTGGAAGTTCAATTAAAATTAATCCCACAAAGGAGATGTGGATGTTTGTTTTTAAAGTGAAAATGTTCAAAAGTATGAAATGTATTTATATCCAAAATAAATATAAAAATATTCACAAGTTAATATATTGGATTATTAGATTTAAAATTTATATAATAAAAAATTAAAATAAAATTTACATATAACTTAACCTTAGAGATTATTTGAATGAAAATTCTGTTTTCAATTAAAATTTAGTATAATTTACTATTCAATCCAATATTAAAATTCAAAAAAACCAAAAATTCATCCTAGGATAATATTAACATTAAAACTTCAAAATAAAATTTTTCTTAAAATAAAATTTCTTTTGTTTAAATATTTTAGTCTTATAATACGCGTTCCATTAAAATGCTATAAAATCACGTTTAGAAAAATACAGTTTTATTTTCTATAAACCTAGATTTGTTCCCATTCCATTCCAATAAATTATATTTGATTAAGGTAAAACCATTATTTTGATTATATTATTTATAAAATTTATTAATATCTTTCCATAATATTAATTTATTTATTTTATTCAGATAAACTCCATTCGCGCATGGAAATTGTTTTTTTAAAACATTTCCTTTGTATATAATTTTTTATATAGATTTCTACTAAATTAGTAACCAATCAATTATACCATGTATTTCCCCATATTATTTTAATCTTATTTATAAACACATATATAACGATTAGGAGATACATAGTATTTTAAATAACTACATTAATAGTATTTTGTAAAATAAGGTATTTCATGTAATAGAGGTCCTTGATGAAAGTCAATGTTTCGTGTACCAAAATCAAAACTGGGTGTTTCATTTAATGAATTATAATAATTTGGTTGCATTTAATGCAACCTAAGCTCATATTTTCTTGAATTTCAAGAAATATAATGTATTGAATTTATTTAAATGGTAAATATATTGTAAAGTATCAAGATATTATATTAACATATATGATTGGTGTTGTGTTTCATAAATGATATGAAATAAAATATCCTTATTTTATAATTTAGAGGCTTTATAGTTAGGACTGGTCTTACCAAGACAGACCATTTAATTTTTATATATGCAGTTTATTTTATCCTGGGTAGGTTGAATGCTTTTTTTCTTCAGTATCGATGAGTATTAATTGGGTTTCCCTCATTCCAGTTTAGTGTGGGTGATTTCCCTTATTCTAGGATGATTTTTCCCAATTGAATCAATGAGGATCTAGTAAAACATCTAGTCCTGAGTATTGGACATAAGATCCAGTCAATATATTAAAGAATCTATCCATCTATAACTCCTAGAGTTGGATCCACTTTCCCATCATTTTTTTAAGGTAGGTTCACGTATCAAATGATCAACATATGTAAGAGTTTGATATTCTATATATTAGGTTAATCTAGTTCGGTTTTTGTATTACCTTGAGGCCATGTGTTTTATATTATATTAATGTGTCATGATTTCTGAGTTCCATCATTTACCTCTTATTTTTGTGGCCAGATTAGCTTAGCCTCTCGAATGATCACTATTAATGTTAGTAAGACTCGAGTAGTGATTTCTCCAAGACAAGTATTTACTTGAATCCTTGAGTAGAATCCTTAGATGACTGTATAGTTATGACCTATCTTGAGACAGATTTCCTATATTTATCATATCTAGTTTATGTGGTTGTATTACTATTTTCTAATATCCTGATGGAAACACCTAATATTAATGAGTTCGCCACTCTTTGTTCTTTATGATTGTGGTTTTTTAGAGTACAATTGGTGATTTCTCTAATCACCCATGTATGGATTTGAATTACACATGTTGTGTCTTATGTAGATAACTAACCTTTCGATAGAGTCCTAACAAGACCAGGATAAGGTGAAGCATAATTAAGATAATAGACAACTACCGGTTTAATGATTTTAATTTTATTGTAGTCCATTACTTTCTAGTTGGTTGGACAATTCTATTGTTTTATTGGGATTGTATTTTCCTATTTAATCATTCAAGTACTTATATCATAATATGTTGTGAGATATAGTTTTATGTATGAATTTTGGGATCAATTTTATCACAATATTCAACAATATATTATTGTTTTGTGATATGTGTCTATGTATAAGTACATTATGCTAAGGCTTATAATATATGTGATATGACTAATCAGTGCATGTTTCTAGTCCTTGTATTATTGTATGAGGGGTTCTGGTGTAAAAATTAGCTTATCAATAGTCAGGAAGGCCCCCATGGGATAGGTCATGACAAAGTGGTATTAGAATTTATATTTTTCTTTGGAATAGAGTTTGGAGACAGAATATCTATGAGGTTTGGTTTGGGAAACTAGGGAAATTTTGTTAAAGTGTTTGATGTATTGATCTCATTATAATGAACCCAATGATTTTGTGGTGGCTGACAGATCCATTGAAATGTTATCTAAAAACCATCCTATTGAGTCGTCACATGTAGAAACCCATTCTAAGAAAAATTTGTTACATGCATCATATAGGAAAGGGTTGTGGTATCCATGTTCATCTTGGGTACAATAAATAGATATAATTGTTGACTACCGTGCATTTTGACTATAAACATGAATCCTTCATAATGAAAGCCTAATAGTGTTTCAAAGAACGACTATAAGGATAATATGCCAAGTGACAAGGCTTTTGTATAAGGGTAGCTGTAGGATATAGTACAACATGGTGGGTTTCATATACTACATCAACATGTTGAGAATTCACTTATCATATCTCATTGGTAGATGATGTTGGTATGATGATTGAACTTTATTAGTTCTAGAGGGAGAGACCCATCAGGTTTTATGGTGAACCAGAACTCTCTATTAGAAAATGATTGAATTGGGTCATTTGGGTTACTTTTTTTCTTTATCAAGACCTATAATGGTCATATAGTGGTCATAGTGGTGAACCTTATCCATATACGCATGGCATGATGGTAGAGCCCTATTAATAAAATGCATGATGAGGTGACTCTCAAGTGGACCGAGTTCGAGTTCCTCTTCTGAGTAAAGATTCACCCAAAAACTCTATGAGCCATATGTATCTATGAGTCTCTAAAGTATTAGAAGTGTATCATGTCAGTGGAAAAGTCTATGTTGAGTTCCACTGACCTCTCATGATAATCCATAGAAACGGTTTTTAATGCTATAATATTGAGCATTGGCCAACAGGCGTGGACTTTTTTTGACATAACATGGAAAAATTGATATCTCTATATATACTTAACTATGATGGATCACTAGATTATTCCTTAGTAATAGAGAGATTTTATTCTGAATAGTAACTAATAGTTTATACTTTAATAAGGAACCTTGTATATGAAGCATTGGTATCTAGTAGCCAATGACAGTCAGAGGGATTTATAAGAACAAACCATTTTTGTAGATAGTCTCATGTTAGAGGCTTTATATCTAAGGGCTCAAAAATGGTTTGAGCTAGGCAATGGAGATGTCATGCAACTCTTATAATGGATGGTGGAATCGTGTATTAGATTTTTTGACCCATTGTGCTACAAGCCATGATAATGTTGAGAGACTATGTTGGAAGAGGTAGTGTTTTTTGTAGGGAAGGATGAAGGGTGGAAGATACAGTAGTGGAGCCGGGAGGGAAGTTGTGGGTGGATTATATTTTGACCTTATTCTATAACCACACATATGTAGTCTATTCCAAGCACATGGGACTCGTTATTGAAGATGAGGGTAGCTACATTTAGTAGTGTCTTATGACTTAGAGGCTCCGATGATTATTGAAGTTATGACCAGTGGATTCTCTAATTTATCTGAGGTACTATTAGACACAATATATAGGCATTATTTTTGCTCACCATAC
Organism: Viscum album; assembly: GCA_963277665.1. NCBI lineage: Eukaryota > Viridiplantae > Streptophyta > Magnoliopsida > Santalales > Viscaceae > Viscum > Viscum album. The sequence goes on along the minus strand of OY728155.1, from coordinate 1,220,461,933 downwards.
CTTGTTTGAGATCTAGATCTTCTAATGGAGCCTATATATAAACCCATAATATTAGATACTCTTACCTAAGGGGACTAAATTATCAAACACTTCTTCTTACAGTGTGACATGAATCTCAATGGAGAGTGATTCATAAGGGACCTATCCATTACCATGATTTGGAAATATGACATCATTCTTGGTGCAAACTGGATCTCCTCGATTCACTTTCAATTTTACTATTTTTTGTGGAAGAAGTGGTGTGTATGAGATGATTAGATGATGTTTTCCTTTATGTTAAAGAAGGAAATCAAGGATGATAAACTTTTTCTTTTGTGTTGTGGGGTATTCATGATTACTTATTATTTAGATAGTGTTTATAATGAAATGATATATGTTATGGTCAAATAATATCTTTTGTTGTGACAGAGTATGATGAAATTATCCCTAAAGACATTCCAGAATTACCACCCCACAAAGAGATAGAATTATACATAGACATATTCTTAGAGACATACCTAATATTTTCACCAGCTAATTAGATTTGTCCAATAGATATTCATGAGCTGAAGTTTTTATAGGAGGACATGTAGAAGAAGGCATTTGTCAGACCAAGTGTTTCCCCTTGGTTAGAACTACTGTTGTTTTCCAATAAATAAGTCAATATATTTATGTTATGTGTGGATTACCATATATTGAATCAGTGACCATCCAGAATAAGTACTCCATCAAAATAATCTATGACCTCTTAGGCTATTTGAAAGGGGTGATGTGGTTCTTAATAATTTACATCAGGTTGGGATATATCCATCTATGATGTTTTGTTGAGAATATACCTAATATGACATTCTAATGTCGTTACAATAACTATGATAACAAGGGGATCCATTTAAGCATGATGAATACCCAATCAGTGTTTATGGGACTCATGAAATGAATGTTTTATCCCTTCTTGGATGAATTCTCAATAGTCCAAATATAGAGACTGAAACATTCTACATATATTTTTTCATGATTTTAAACAGAATAATCGTTAATTATATCCCAAAGATCACGATTTCAATACTCTATAGAAGTATTGGTACATAAAAAAACTAAAAAAGTTAAACGCAACATATTTATATGTATTCTCAATAGTAGGATCTTAAATCCATTTTACAACATAAAATTTCATGGGATTACATAGGGAATTCATAGAAAAATTGGATCACTTAAAAATACTAGTCAGTGAATAATCATGATAAGGGAAGATAACATGTGAGTCAAAGGTATAATATGATATCATAATGTTGAAGGATCATGACTAATCTCCTAGAACCATATATTAATGAACATCAAATCATAAGATCGTGGGAATATAGTAAATGTGGAATAAATAGATATAATTACATAAACATGACATATCACATGGTGGACAATGTCCAATAATGGATAATGTTTCCTCTTTAATACCAGAAATAATGTCTCAGCAGACAAAATATTTATCAATTGAATTGGTGTTCAATCTAGGTTTACCCATCATAACATGTTCATGATTATCTATTCCACTATAGGAAATAAATCATAAATCATAGACATAATGATTACCAATGGATTCAAAATGGGGTTCCCAGTATTGATTAATATCATACTCATAGGAAAATTTACAATAATGTCTCTTGATGAATGAATAGAAGGAAGCTGTTATCCCCTAAAAGAATGAGATAGTAAACATGGTATATATGTTAGATGCATGTACACATAATTTATGATAAATTAATATCATAAAAGGTTAACATTTTCAATAAAAATGAATTTAAAGTTTACATTGAATATTTTTAGGGAAAATAAACTTTTTACATTGAAATCACTTCTTTAATATATTAAACATTCCAAAATATTTTAGAAAATATATTTTTTGAACGTATACTTGAAACTGGTAATAAAATATTCCAATAATTGAGTGATCATAATGGAATAAAGTTTCCTACATACCTTGTATGTTAAATGAATATATTTCTTGCACAGAAAATAACTTGTTAGAAAAACAGTAAAAATATCATTTTTAAACCATTTTTTAAAACTAAAACATTGTTAAAAAAAATTTTTAATAAAATGTGAAAATATTTAGAAAATTAATTTAAATAGTTTTAGTGTACATTGATATGGAATAATAATACCTTCAGACTGAAGAATAAATTAATTTCATATTTTCTAAAAAACAATTTTTCAATCATTTTAAGATCCAAAGTGAGAAAAATGGTACAATTACTTGAAAATATCATGAATAACCAACGGATAAGAAAATGAAAGGGTTTTATTATAAAATGATCAAATAATTTTCTTAAATACAAATTTAGGAATAGGTAATCCTGATTAAAATTATATTGGATTATAATCCATTACCACTTTGGTTACCTTTGAATCATGACCCCCATGAAAGAAATTATAACGATCCAAAATTTTATCAATGAAAATTACTTTATTATAGTTATGTTATATATTATAAATAAAATAAACATCACATAGATAACACAATTCAAATTTTTTATTTATAATTGATTAAATAATAGGTATTTCTATATGTTAAGGAACCTTTACCAAAGGAATAATACATTTACCATTGGAATCACAATACAATCCTTAAAAATAGAAAATAGCAAAATAGAATAGTAACCTCAACTATAAAAATATAAATAAAATTTATCCATCTTAGAAATTGAATTATAATATAATTATATAAATATATACGTAAATAAATGTTTTAAAATTTATTAATTATCTGTTGATATTTTTATAAGATATATATGTTTATTTTAATCTTTATAATTAAATTAATATTTAAAAAAAATATTTCCATAAAAAGTATAAATAAATTAATAATTTTCTATCTTATAATGATAATATAATTTGATTATACTTTTATGAACCATTCAAAGTGTTATAAAACCAGTAATATTTTTAAAATTTGTATTTTCCATGTAAATGATGATTTAAATTATAAATAAAATTTCTCATATATGGAAAATTATTTCCATAAAATGGATTAAATTTTCTATTTCTATATTTTAAAAAATAGTCAGAACAAATTTGTGGTATTTTTTTAAAATATTCGAATTTTTTAGGAATATTGAAATACATTAATTTACAGTATATATACATTATAAATAAAATACACTATTGCTTGAGTAATTTCAGATATAAGAACCATAATCGATAACCCACCTTCATTATTAATATAAATTAATTTGATAATTCTCTATCTATTCATCATTTTGGTGAAAATAATAAACTAATGAACAAAACTATGAGACTACACCCTCATCATCCCCTACAAATACCACCCCCACCACCATTTATCCACACACCTCTAAAGAATTGATCCCTTCCCAAATTATGAAAAACTATATTCCCAATATCATCCCCACTTATATGATAAATTTTTTTTAATGAAAATATAAAACCAATCCCCCTATGGAGGTTCTAAAGAAGAAGGATTCAAGAGGTAAAATCCCATTACTTTTTTTTTTATTCCTTTGATTTCTTATTCTATCCTCCCCAAACCTCATTCAAATGATATATTAATTTAGTGCCTTAAATATAATTATAATATATTATACTAATGTAATAATACATCATATTTTATTTCCCCTCTCTTTTTTTTACAAAAAAATTAAAACATTGTACATGATATTTTAATTTATCTCCATCAAGGACGATAGTGTTTTAAATTTAATTTTCCTCCATGAAGAATACTCAAAAAAATGGTTAAAATAGATTATAAAATATGTATTATATCCTATTTAATGTTATGGAATAATTTTATATATGTAATATTAATTAATTAAAGAAAACTAGTTTGTGATGATTGAGAAATCACCAAAATAATCTAAATGATTATAACCAATGTCTTATCTAATGATTCATCATCACCAAAAATTTCCCAATAATTTATATAATCATTTATTATTATAGATGAGAATTAATAACATATAACTTTAATTTTGGAAAACCGTTATCATTTTGTATGATTTTCCATACAAGTATACAAGTAACTGATCCTAAAATCCATGAAAACAAATTCTCCCAAGCAATGTAATTGTATCTTATAACTCATAACATAGAACATAAATGAAATTAATAATATTTTAATCAATATAATACATGTTAAATATTTTTTTAATTATTTAATTTAATGATTTTATTTTATTATCAGTGTCATTAAAATCAAGTGCTGAACTCTTTTAGACAAAAGGTAATGGATTCTTTCCATACATAAAACATCATTTATGTTATGATTTCTCTCTCATTACCACAATGTATGTCATATTTATTTTATATAATTATTATTAATTTTTTATGTTAAAAACTCATGTATCCAGATCATTTCATCCATATTTTCTGGATATACATGTTTTAAAAAGGTTCCCTTCTCAATTCTTCTTGATAATGAAGCCCGATTTAGGGAAACATCTCAATTCCTTTCCGATTTTCAAGTAAAATCTATTATTTTATATATCGAAACATAATTATTATTAAATACCTCATTTATCTTGAAAAACTATCTTGTTTCATTTTTTGTTCTATTTAATGAATTATTCTTTTTCCTGTATTTAACACACTTTAATATTTTCTTAAAACCGAACTAAAATATTTTACTTAGAATGTTTAAAAACACTTTTTCACATGTTTTCACATAAATTTGACATTAATTATCATGATCTATTCTTATTTCATCTTTTAAAGTAAATTCATGATTTATATCCATTCTTTTATGACCAATATTTTTATATTTTCTTTTGATATTCTTTTTGACCTGATTATGATACCCAATTCTTTCCACTGGTTACCCTTATGTTTATATTTGATTCATTATGTATGATTATTTATGTGGAATACATATTCTTAATCATTTCAAGATGGATGTGACCATATAGAACTCCAAATAATTGTGGAATTTTTACTCTCATGATAAATCATGATGGGATAAGGAGTGAACCTTATTCATTTATGGGATTTTTTTCACCATGTTATATAATCATGGCAGTTAGACTTGAATCATGTTTGGTTCATGTTATATGATGTTTCCAAAATCTTATAATGTCATGGTAATATATTCTCATGTTATACATGTCATTATTCTTTATCTTCATTCATGTTCCATGCATTTATATCATAATGTTATGCCTTCTAACCAATGTGTTATGTTTTATACTTATATTTTTACATTATTAATATTTTTATCTCATTCCTTTTGATCATGTATTCCCATGTTTATCCATGTATGATCTAAATGGAATTTAGGATCTCATTATTTATATTAAATAAAAGTTTTTCTATTTTTGTTTTTATGGTTTCAAATTATGTACCTAATCAACTAAAGACACTAGAATTTACAGTACTTGGTTGTATTTGATAGAAAAATATGCTTCAAATCATGTAATAATATGTCTGAAATGACGGTAAATATAGTTGGTATCTAAAAAAGGTCTACATATTCATATATATTAGGACTATATCCCTTTTGTAATAACATGTGGCATAATTCTATCAATATAGAAAACCTAGATCGAATCACAAATAATCAAAAGAGAGGATATACTTTCCATTTTCAATTTTATCCCATTATTTTCAATGGTTTATTTATTATTCTTATTATATATGATTAAAACCCTTAATTTCTCCTTCTTGTTATAATATATTTTCTTAAATTTTAATAACATGTGCCAAAAATTAATGTGATAGGAAATGTCATGATATACCTAATGAAATTCCAAATATGGAGGGAATGGGTTCTACAGACTTCATGACAATACATGCACAACACGCTCATGGTTGGAATAATAACTTGATCATTTGCAATGATCTCTTTATCCTAAGAATGATCATCTATCCATTGAGTAATTTATGTTGAAAAGTAATCCCATGTTTTTTGGATCTTCACATCCCTTTCTCGAAGAACAGTATACTACCTCCATTTAGAATATATTCCCTATCCCCTTGTGCTAAGAAGAAGGAAAAGTTGTGATGGATGTATATCAATTTGATGGGGAAGCTGATCAGTGGAGGACACTGATCTAGAAAAAAATATACAAGGAGGAAATTTATTCCATGGAATGAGATGATTTCAAAAATATATTTTTCAATAAATATATTTCATGAACCATTCATCATAATATGGAAAGGGAGTTCCCAAGACTAAATCAAAAGGAATACAATTCTATCAGGGGGTATAAAGAAAAAATCACATGTCTTTCATGATATACTGATATCTTTTTCATAAACACCAAAAGTAGGTTGGATCACCTATTTAGTAGACTAAATCATAGTTTATGAAATTTTTTAGTTATTTGAGACTTTGGATGTTATAAAGAGATTTTCGTTTTTCCCTTAAGGTGGAAATAAATATTGGAGACTCTCTATGATCTCATTGTACTAATGAAAAAAAGAGAAAAATAAACATTAATTTTGGTGGATCAACAGATAAATCACTTGATGGTAAGAAGACCCAACGTCCCACATTTCAAAAGTGTTGGAATAAGAATCCTGGAAACTCCTTAAAGGGAACCCATTAATGCTTCAAATGTGTTAGGTAAGGGCATATGGAAATAATTTATGAAGGGATATAAAGAATCCAACTAATGAGGAAGATGAAATGAATTTTTAGGTCAACACTCAGCCTATATTGTTGTGATTCATTAGAAAGGAACATAAAAATTATTTTATCCATTTCCCTATTCCAAGGGTTATTGGTGGCAATAAACAATAACAACCTCCAAGGAAGCAAGGATGGGAAAATGAAATCACTGCTCTTATGATGTACCCTAATAATGATGTGGTAAAAGGTACATTAGTTATTTCATCAAGAGTAGAGAAGGTACTTTTTTATTTTGGTTATACTCCTTATTTCATATCTTTATATTTTTGTATAATTATTCAATCACCTCCTCAAAATTTAGTGGTTGAGTTATCTAAAAACAAATAGAGAAATTATTGCATCCAAAGTCTATAACTCCACCCTGGTTATTGTTTTGATAATAAAACTCCTATGAAATCTTTTCATACTCTCTTTGGTAGAGCATTATGTTATATTAGGTGTGTATAGGATATATATATATAAATCCAACATTGACTGTCAGTAAAGGGATATCACCCTTCACATCTACAAGCAGCCTTAAATTCTATTCAAGTGTAATGAGGATGAGTAATCTCCATCAGAATCAACATACCAATTTCTATATTGTTTCCTATTAGTAATAATATCTAGCATAAATTATGGAGACAATTTATTGAATAATGCTTGAATACATGCCCATTTTGAAGGATAACAATGATGGAATCCATGAATAATTTTCTAGTCTTCCTCATGATCGAGAGGTTGAGTTCTCAATTGAATATATACATGGATATTTTCTTATACCAATGAAGCCATATATAATGGACACTATTGAGATGGAAGAACTAAATAATAAATTATAGTATAATTATTATGGGTTTTATATACCTGAGTGCTTGACCATGGGGTGTGCCAATCTTCATCATCAAGAAGAAGGATAGATCAATACACCTCTTCATTTATTATTGTGAACACAACAAACTAATAATAATGAACAAGTATCCCCATCCACAGATAGATGACTTTTTACTAGAAGCTATATGGGGATAATTATGTATCTTAGGTGAATATTTAGTTAGGAGATCATTAATTAAAGTTAAGGAAGGAAGATATTCCTATGACTACATTTCTAATGAGTTATTAACACTATTAGTTTTAGTTATTACCTTTATACTAAATAATTTTACAAAAAAAATCCTTGATTTAATTTATATTGTATTTAGAGATTATTTTAATGAATTTGTGTTAGTTTTTATTGATTATATTCTCATATACTCCAAGAGTAAAGAGGAACATGAGAATAAATTGAATACTATGATAAAAAAATTCAAATGGAGATTATATATGTAATGTACAAGAAATTAGGGTTATAGATAGAGGGAGAATCATTCATGGGGTATGTTATCACCATTAATGGAATAAATATATGCCATTATAGGAAAAATGTAATTTAAGAGTAGCTTAGGCCATCATTCATAATAGAGATCCACTATTTCTTGGGTTTAGCTGGATATTACTAGTGATTGTAGAGGAACTACTTGAAATTATAAAACCCAACAACCATTATCAATTAGAAATGAGTGACGATTTTTTGGACTAGTGAATGTAAAGAATGTTGTGAAGAGTTAAAAAAGTTCTTTATCACATCACTAGTACTCAAACTTTTAAAGAGTGAGGAATATTTTTGGTATAAAATGATGACAAAAAAAGTTCAGGAGTTGTTTACTAATGGAAAAGGAAATATTAATATCCTACTCATCATGGAAGTTGAAAATTATTGAGAAAAACTATCCCACACATGATCTGGAGTTGGCAGTAATGATCTTTACATTGAAAATATAGAGGCATTATATATATGTGGAGAAGTTTGAAATATTTTCTTATCATAATGTCCTCAAGTATATATTCATATAGAACAATGTTAATACTAACTTGATAATATTGGTAGATATCATCAAAGACATTCATTTCTCAATCCAATAAAATCCTAGTAATGAAATTAAAGTGACAGATCATCTAAGTAGAAAGGACACTGCATCTTTATCAATAATGAGATTTGAGTAGGATCCAATATTATTAGAATAGAAAGGTATTAACATGATAATCACAAAGGAATGAATATACTAATACATTCTCACAAGAATTATAATCAATACATTATGGTGAAAATAAAGGATGTTCAAATAAATTATGTCGAAATTCAATAAAATGATGAAGTTATCGAAAATGGGAAATCCAAAATGTTCAAAATAGATGAGGAATGATTCATAAGATTTGGCTCATGACTATATGTATAATCTAAAATTGAAATAAATAACGTTATTCAGAATGAAACACATAGATCATCCTTCTATATTCACTAAGGGAGCACAAAGATATATAGAGATCACTCAAATATTTGTTGGGGGTAAAATATGAAGAAGGAGATCACTGAACATACATCAAAGTTTCTACTATGTTAAGAACTGAATGTTGAAAGGAAAATGTAAAAATAGATGATGCAACCATTACCCATACCAATATTGAAATGGGATAACACCCTCACATACATGGTCATCATACATCCGAAAACATCCATGAAAAGCAATTCTATATGGGTGGTTGTGGATCATTATACAAAGACATCTCCATTTATCATAATTTCAGAGGACTTCTCAGTGGATAAACATGCATGGATAAACATCAAAGATATAGTATAGATGAATGGAGTACCAGTATTAATTGTATCTGATTAGGATCCCAAAATTATTTATGTGTTTTGGAAAATTATCTAATTTTCTCTAAACACAGAGTTGAACATTAGTATGGAAATCATCCTCAAGATGATGGAAAACTTGATTATACTAGTCAAACACATGAATAAATGATGAGAGTGTGGGATATGGACCTCAATGGTGTATGAGACCAATATCTACCACTAGTCATATTCTCATACGAAAGCAGTTTCTACTCAAGAATCAAAATGGACACATATGAATCAATTTAGGGGAAAATATGCAGATTATCATATTTTTAGGATGAGGTCAGTGAACATAACATAATAAGACCTAAAATTCTTGAATAAATCGTTTAAAAGAAGAAAATAATTCAGTAACATATCTGATAATCCAAAAGAAGATATAAGAGTTATAAAGACAATCATCGATGAGCCCCAGAGTTTAACATTGTAGATATTTTATTCCTCTTTATATCTCCAAGTAAGAGGATCATGAGATTTGAGAAGAATGGAAAGGTAAGTCCACAGTACATTGGACCCTTCGAGATTCTTGATCATGTCAAATTTGTAGCCTATTGACTAGCACTTACACCTACCATGTCTCATGTACATGATGTATTCCTTGTATCCTTTTTAATAAATTACATACTGGATCTCTTCCATGTAATGAATCTTGTGGTGGTATAATTAGAGGATCATCTCTTTTACAGGTAGAAGACGGTGATGATCATTGACTGTAGAGATAATTTTCTATGTACCAAGACCAATAACCTCATCATAATACTACAAATTTACCATAAGTACTAACAGGTGACATGGGGACCAGAGAAAGTGATGAAGGATAATTACCCTAACCTATTTTCAATATAGTCTGTAAATTGAAATTTCTAGGGTGTAATTTCATGGGGGGAGGGTAAATGTAATGACCCTGAATTTCATAAATGAAAATTTCTCACTTATAACTATGTTATATAGTATAAATAACATTAAATTAACATAAAAAACAAAATAAAAAAATTAAAAAGAGAGTAAGGATTGAAATAAGTTGTATTTCTATAATTTAAGGAAACGATACCAATAGAGTAGTAAATTGCCCTTTGGAATAGTAATATGAACTATATAAATAGAAAACTAGAAAATAGAATAGTAACGTCAACTATTAATGTAGAAATAAAATTTACCCATCTTATATTTGAAAATATTATTTAATTATATAATAATAAAAGTTAATAAATGGTTTAAATATTGATATTTTTTATAAAACATAATTGTTATGTTTCAAATTAATAATTAATATATTTTTTTAAAAGACAATTTGCATTCATAAAATGTCTTCCTAAATTAATATTTTTAATGATTATAATAAAATTTTATTATGCCATAATTAATTGTAAGTTTATAAAATCAGTTATAATTTAACGATTTGTATTTTCCCTGTACATGATGAATTTAATTAAAAATTAAATTTTACATATACAGAATTTTTTTAATAAAATAGAGTCCATTTTTGACTCTATACAAAAAATGTTTTTGGTGATTTTTTATAATTTTTATAAAATAGTTAATTTTTTTGTGAGTTGTGAAATTTGGTAATCTAAAGAATATATATTATAAGATAAATACATTATTTCATGAGACATAATTGATGTAAGAACCATAATATCTAACTCCCCTTAAGCATTTTAATAAATACATAGTGATAATACGAAAATATTAAAAAATTTGAGGAAAAATAATAATCTGATGTATAAAATAACAAGAACATATGCTTCTAATCTCATATAAATACCAAACCTCACCACCTATTCTCCTTACACCTCTCATGCTTTGATTATTTTAAAAGAGAAGATAAAATATTTTACCAATAACCTACCCATTTGCAGGATCCTTTGGTATCAATGAAATAACAATACCAATCCCCCTAAGGAGGATATCAGGAAGAATGATTCTGGTGGTTATATCCTATCATTTATTTTAATTTATCATGTTTTGTTTTGTTTTATTTTCTTATAATTTCATTTAATGTTATTTTATTTTTTATATTCTTTGCATATTACCTCATAAAAATGTTATGATAACTCCATTACCTTACATATAATGGTGTGTTATTTTTCTAATGGAATAATCCATCATCATTTCATCCCCATCTTATTTTATTCTAAAAATGAAAACAACTTTTGTGATGTACTAATTGATCACATTCAAGGAAAAAATAGTTTTAAATTTAGATTACCTCATTCAAGAGGGATAATAAAACAATTTTATTTGGTTGAAAAATATTAAAATATATGTATAAAATTCTATTACTGTTATAGAACCATTTTTTATACATAATATTAATTTATAAAGCAAGACATGTGGTGATGATCGATAAATGAAAAAATAATCAAAATGATTATCACTAACTTTTTGTCTAATTGTTTATCCTCTCCTAAAATTTCCATTTTATTTATATTAAATTTCAATATTATAGATCTTATCTAATAACATATAACATCAATTCTAGATAACCATTCTCATTTTACATGATTTTCCATTCATTTATAAAATTAACTGATCATGAAAAATAAGGAAACGAACACTCTGAAATGAATAAATTTAATCTTACAACTCATCAATAGGGCCATAAAAGAACATAATAAAATTATAATAATTCTAAGACATGTATAAAGGGTTCTTAATTAATTAATTAATATATATATAATTTCATTATACTAGACATTAATATCATGTTTTGAACACTTTCTATCATAAGTTAAGGGATTATTTCTGAACCTCTATATTTTCCAACAGGTTACACTTTAACTCTCATTACCTAAATATAACTCTTCTTTATTTTTATATATTTATATTAAATTATATTTTTATTTTTCAAACTCCTGTTTCGCGATAATTTAATCTTTATTTCTAGTATATACATGTTTTTAAAAGGTTCCCCTCTCAATTATTCATGATAATAAAGCCAGATTGAAGGGAACATCCTGATTCATTCCTCATTTTCATGTACACTCTAAAATATTTTTTAAGACACAAAAATATTTATAAAATCATTAATTTTTTTATGATAATATATATTTGTTCGTTTATGTTATTAATTATATAATTATTCCTTTGTCCATTTTAAATAATCATTTTCATTTTACTTAAGCGGCACTAAGATGTTTGATTTATTAAGCTTCAAAACAAATTTTTTATATATTTTCACTTCAATTTGACATAAATTATCATTATATATAACTATTTACCCTTATAAATTTCCATGCATGATTTAAATCCATTATTTAATTAACACCAGTAGGATATTCCCCTTTGACATTCCTTTGGACATGATTATGTTACTAAATTCATTACATGGGTAATCCTTATATTTATGTTTGATTTCATATGTATGATTATTTACGTGGAACACATATTCATGAAAATGTTATGATGGGTGTGAAAGAATAATTCTCTAATGAATTGGGTAATATTTAGTATCACAGGACTTCATGTGGGGATAGGGACTGAACCTGATTCCTTTATGTGCCTTTTTTCACCATGTGATATATTCATGGAGTTAACCTTGAATCATGATTATGTCCAGTTATATGATTTTTACACATTCATATTATGTCATGGTTATATGTTCCCATTTTATACATGTTATTATTCATTATTTTTATTCATGTTCTATGCCTTTATACCCCCATGTTATTCCTTGTAGACCATATTCTTTGTATTATTCCCATTATTATTACATTATTGGGATTCTCAACTCATCAATTTATTTATTGTATTCCCCATATTAACATATTAAAATGAAAGATCTCAGTTATGACTCGTCCTCGGGGCCCATGTCGTAACAACCACAAGCCCACCTTCCATAGGCCTGTGGCTGACAACTCGCACCATAGGCGTAAATCCCTATAAAAAGGGACGACAATGACATTATATAGTAAAAAAAACACAATATAGTATAGAACAGAAGTAATGACTACATTAAACTGTATACATAAGTAAGTGATGAAAAGAAAGGGGGTAGGAAATACAAGCCCAACAGTTAGTACAGTACAACAAAAAGTTTAGTAAAATAGTAGTAAAGTATAGAAGCAACCACGGAGTCATCCTCTGGGAATCCCACATGAAGGGTGGGTACAGATGGTCTCCACAGCACCTCGGGTCTGTCCGTCTACTCCGTGTACGTCCCGCCGAGTGGTCCACCAACGGGTATGGTCCAACTCCAAAAGTTGTCCTCTGCATGTACGTCCCGATAGGTAGTCCACCATCGGGTACCGTCCGGCTCCACATGTCTCTACCACGATCAGTTTTGTTTGTCTTCTACATCCAACACAACGTATTGCGGGCGTAGATCGTGCATGGGTGACTATAACAATACTCAGTACGGACCCAAAGACCCATGAAGGTCTCCCAGAATCCACAAAGGATAAACCACAAAGGAAATATAGAATCACGAAGTATCAACCAACTATACTTAGGTATATACCCATATATATAACTAATTCATCAATTCATGTTCGTCTCTAATTCTCGAGCCCAAGCACAAACCAGTCCACACAGGAAAGAATTCAATCACACTAATGGTAATGATTGAAAGTCAAGACTCAGCTCACACTGGTATACAACTCACCAAGTGGGGTGGAGATGATTATATGTAGCCTTTGAATCATCTCCTCTGCCAAAACAACATAGGATCATAATACAGAAGTTGTCACTTCCAAACCCACGGAGGATCTAGGTACAGTAATCATCGTTGCCAAACCCATGGAGGATCCAAGTACTGTAGTCATCGCTCCTGAACCCACGTAGGATACAAGTAAAATAGTCATCGCTCTCGAACCCACAGATGATCCAAGTACAGTAGTCATCATCGTCAAACCCACGGAGGATCCCATTATGGTAGTCTTCGCAGTCACAACCAGCTCCAGGGTTCCCGCACACAGCACGCTCGATTTCGGGAGGGTCCGGTCCTCAACCCAAGGGGTTGGTACATCAAATATCATGAAGTCTCAAGTTGATGTAATCCAATGTTCTATCTCATCAAAAAGAACCCAACGCGATAGACGGCACATCAATTAGACTCCCATTCTGAGAGATATTGGTTTTTTTATTCCCGAGGCCCGGTTAGAAATACTCTCATTCCAAACTCGTCCGTTTTCCAAAGACATCCAAAACCCACTTAGAGTAACTCAAAAGGAACTCTTTGTAGCGAGGATCCCAATGTTGTAGACGGTGAGTCGATCGGACGCACGGTCTGTAAGTTATTCACGTTTAAGTGAAAACAGGCCCGGCCAGTTAAGCCCAGTGGGCTGGCAGGTCGGGTTGACCCAGTTCGATGGGTCCGACCCAGCTGGCGTTGCACCGGCCTGGCCCGATGTGGCGCGGACCAGCCTGGCAGGCTGCGGTTCGGCCCGGCTGGCTGAGCGCTACTTGGGGGGGGGGGGGGGCAGGCCCCCCAGTGTCTTGGACTGGCGGTGCCAAGGGCGTCGCCCTCCTGTCTGGCCGGCCGAAGCCAGCCGGTCTTCCCAGCGCGAGTGGCCTGCAACCCGGTCGTCCGCCGAGCCTGTCTGTTCTTCTGCTAGAGCTGCCCGCCCTAAGCGGTCCGTGGCTCTCCGCAGCGTGGCATAGAGGGGCACCGCGATTCCACCAACCCGGCCGGTTATGGCTGGCTGGTTCTTTGTCGGCTGGGCGGCCCGCGGTTGCGGGCCATAGTTCTCCGCATGGGGCCCTCACACGGCCACCGCCTTTCCTCACCAACGCCTCTGTTCGCCACCGCTTCCCTTTATGAAATAATAATCTAGATACAACATAGGGTCTTCGGGTTGTGTTTTTTCAGCCCACGCCCTCCACATTAGGCGGTAACAATCGTCCATTGATAATCATTCTCATTCAACAAGAACTAAGGTATAATTTATTCGAAATAAATTATACAAACACACTTCCTTGATTAACGTTCGTTCGTCGACGAGCCGCAAAAGATGAGCGTCGGGGTGGTCGGGCGTCGCGGTTGACGTTGTCGTTCTGTCAAAATTGTAGGATGAGGGAGATAGCGTTCTTGTGGCGTCGCCTCCTTACATTCAATGATTGAAGTAGTGGAGGAAGGTGATCATGTCCCTCACATTCTTTGTCGGAGTTGTTCATCGTTGAACTGCAGTGTTCTTAGTCAGTAGAAGAACACTATTCTTCTCTTGAGCTCTCCCCAAAAAATATTTACAAAAAAATAATATTAAGTCCCTCCTATAATATAACATTGCCATGTATTTTCAAATTAATTCAAAATGTAATTTTAATTAATTAAGGCATAATAGTTTTCAATATTAATGTATGGGAGATGGAGAGGCTTCACATTTAAGTGGATGTCCAAAGGTTTAAAGTGGGTTGTCAAAAATTAAATAAAGGGGTGTGTTAATGGCGAGTTAAAAGAAGATGAAAGGATTAGGGATTGTGTGGCCCCCACCTCACAAATATCCACTCATGGGAGGTCATGTAGGTGTGGGTCCCACCTATAACTCCCCTTGGGAGGAATTAACCACCACACATAAATAAAATTGTATATTACAAATTTTATTTATTTTATTCTAAATCCCCAAAAATTAACTCTCAAACCACATAAAACACAACTGCGGTAAAGGTCCCCTTAAGCGAATACCAGTGCTGCGAGTTCATCGGTGCCCTTAGATTTTGATTTCGAGCACCGGTTCAAAAGATAAAAATCCACACGTACGTTTACTGAACGTACCCAAACAAAACATTTGAATTTGATTCCATGCACATCGGGCTTCGGAATCAAGTTTCGTTAGATACCATAGACTCCTAAAATTACAAAGTATTTAAGAAAAAAATTTCCTTGAAATTTACTGGTCTTTAAATTACTCCCACCTCAGAGATTCATGTCCCCATAAAGCTATGACACACACTAGAGAGAAAAATGGGGGTACTGAGCTCGCATATGAGTCTCCCATTTCTAAGTGCTCACCTGGAGGTTCTCGTGCTGCCAACGAATGTGCACCAGAGGAATCCACCATCCATGTTGGACCCTCTCCTGTTGATCCTAGATCTCCACCGGGACCTCTGTGAATTTTTCCCCATCATCGATGTCCAGCTCCCCGTGGTCGGTGATGTGGGTCGGGTCAAGCACATAACTCCTCACTTGAGATACATGGAAGACGTCATGCACCCAGTACAATTGAGGTGGAAGGGCCAGGTGGTAAGCCACCTCACCTACTCTACTGAGGACCTGAAAAGGTCCTATGAAACGCAGAGCTAAATTGCTGCCCCTGCAAAATCTCATTAGACCTCGTCGAGGTGAGACCCGTAGGAAGACATGGTCTCCATCCTCAAACTCTAATGGTCTCTATATCCTATCAGCATAGGACTTCTGTCTACTCTGTGAAGTCTTCTTCCATTCCTGGATGATTTGTACCTTCTCCGTTATAGCCTGAACCATCTCTGGTCTTACAAGTGCTGACTCCGAAGGGTCAGTCCATCATAGAGGTGATCTGCAAGGTCAGCCGTACAGTTCCTCATAAGGATCCATCCCCATGGTGGTGTGATAACAGTTATTGTACGCAATCTCCACCATGGGTAGGTGATCCTCCCAGATATGACCAAAGTCATTGACACTTTCTCGGAGCATGTCCTTGAGAGTCTTAATGGTCTTCTCAGTCTGGCCGTCTGTCTGGGGATGGAAGGTGGTGTTCAGATGTATCTACATCCCAAAAGCCTCCTATAACCCCTTCCATAGCCAAGAAGTAAAATGAGCATCTCTATCAAAAACGATAGACAATGGAAAACCATGAAGTCATACGCTCTCCCGAATGTAGTGGCGTCCCAAGCTCTCTACTGAGCCCTACTCTCTGATTGGTAGGAAGTGGGCCGACTTGGTGAGTTAGTCTACGATAACCCAGATAGAGTCATGTCCTCTATATGTACATGGAAGACCCATCACGAAATCCATGAATATGCCATCCCACTTCCACTCTGGAACATCTAAGGGCTGAACCTAGCCCGTTGGTACATGGTACTCCGCCTTCACTTGATGATAAGTGTGGTATCATGATACAAACTCTGCAACAACATTCTCCATACCTGGACACCAGTGATGTCATCTGAGGTCCTAGTATATCTTCGCAACTCTTGGATGTAACGCTAGAGGGGATGTGTGAAACTACCTTAGCACTTCTTCTTGCAGTGCAACTGGTACCCTTTTACGACCCCTGACAAGGATAACGTATTACCCTCCTTCAGAAAATCCAGCAGGCGCATGCCCTGTGGATATCTGAGCACGTCGTGTCTCATAGTCAACATCAACATGTTGTGCCTCTCTGACTCGCTGAGGAAGTGAAGGAGTGACTGTGAGTGACTATAGAAAGGTTGCTCCATATCTATCCACAAAGTATATATGCAATGTGGCTAGCTGCTCTATCACCTCTCCTAGCAACTGAATTCCTGATATCCTGCGGAGAGCATCAGCTACAATGTTCCCATTCTAAAGAGTATAGACTATCTCAAAGTTATAGTACTAGAGGAACCCGAGCCATCACCGCTGTCTCAGGTTCATGTCCTTCTACGAGATGATTTACCTGAGACTCTGGTGGTCGGAGTAGACTATAAAGGGCTCACACATCAGATAGTGCCACCACATATTGAAGGCAAAGACCATTGCCGCTAACTCTAGGTCATGGGTAGCATAGTTCTGCTCATGCTGTCTCAGCTAACATGAACCATAAGCGATCACTGCTCGCTCCTGCATCAGGACACACCTTAGTCTAGTCCCTGATGCTTCGCAGTACACTACATAACCAATACCCTCCTTTGGCAACGTCAAGATGGGTGCACTGGTCAACCTCTGCCTCAGCTTTTAAAAGCACTTCTGACATCTATTTGACCACACGAAGTGTTTCTCCTTCTTCTACAAGGATGAAAGTGGTGCTGCAACTCTGGAGAAGTCTGGCACAAATCTCCGATAGTATACAGCTAGACCCAAGAAACTCTACACCTCATTCACACTCCAAGGTATCTTCCAAGCTAGTACTGCCTCGATCTTCACTGGAACCACTGCTACTCCTGCCTCCAAGATGACATTTCCCATGAAATGAACCTCTCTAATCCAAAAGTGTCACTTTGAGAGCTTACCATAATGTTGCTGCTCTCGGACTGTATCCAGTACAACCCGCAAGTGGTAGGTGTGCTCCTCCTCAGTAGTCGAGTAAATCAGTATTTCGTCGATGAAAACGATGACAAATCAATCTAGGTAAGGCTGGAAGATCATTTTCATGAGTATCATGAACATTTTTAGAGTGTTGGTTATGCCGAAGGGCATAACCGAGAACTTGTAGTGGCCATACTAACACATGAAGGTCGTCTTCTACACATCCTCGTCTCGAACTCTGGGCTGGTTAGCCTGACCTCATGTCTATCTTCGATAACCATCGTGCTCCCTTGAGCTAATCAAAGATGTTGTCAAGCTTCGGGAGTGGGTACTTATTCTTTACGGTCACCTGATTCAGGTGATGGTAGTCGATACACGGTCGCAAGCTCCCATCTTCCTTCTTGGTGAACAAAATCGGAGAAGCCCATGGTGAAACACTGGGATGGATGAATCCCTTTCCCTGCAAGTCCTCCATCTATACCCACAGCTCATGAAGCTTGGTGGGAACCATAAGATATGCTGGAGTAGATATCGGTGTTGTCCCAAGGTACAACTCAATGTAGAAGTCTACCTCTCTGTGAGGAGGTAGTCCTAGAACGTCGTCAAGAAAAACGTATGCATACTGATCCACCACAATAGTAAAACTCGGACTCCGCACACCAATTGCTCTAGGGATGATACTAGACAACTGATGTGTGATCGGCTTTCCTCTCCTCTGCGTAAGTCCATCCTGTGGTGAAAAGGCTCGCTTATCGCTGGTGAAGGTGAAACTGCTCCCATCCGTGCGGACATACTGCACTTTGTGTTTAATACAGTCGATCTGAGCATGGACTGTAGATAACCAATCCATACCCAAGATGATGTAGTAAGGCCTCGACGCTGGTACAAGAAGATCCCATTCGAAGATCTCACCTCCTTGAGTAAACTCACACTGCCAGAACTTGTGCGTAATCGTCGAGTCTGCTTCCGTAGGAGTCTCTAGCCATAAGGATCGAGCCAACAGCTCTGTCGGAATCTCCGAGCTCCAAAAAACGGAAAATACAATAAAATAATGACTCTATCATGTGTCTATAAGCACAAAAACAAGGGTGGAGTAGACACATATAGTACCTCGATTCATCTCAGGTGCACCGTGGTCGTAGGTCTCGACTGCTTGGAGTTGGGCCCGCCTCTATCCGCCAGCTCCTTGTGGTCGGGGTGGTCCTCCTGGTGGTGGTGGTGGTAGACCCTCGAAACCCCATCCTCCACCCACTGCTCGACCAGCTCCTCTGCCTCATCCGCCTACTCTTGGAGGTCCCTCTACTGTCTTCTACTCGTATGCATGGTGTTTCACGCAGTCTCGAGCCATGTGACCCTTCCCGCCGCATGCATAGAACTGCCTGCCCCTCGAATGGATGGCTCTGTTTCGTGTGCCCCGCACATCCGTACTAGTATCCTCATGTCACGAACCTAATGGCCTAGTCCGTTTGGACATCTGCATCAACTTTCTACTGCTGGTAGCAGAAGACTCCTCTACGTGTCGTCCTGCGATGGGTCTCACTGCTGGCGACAGCTCAGCAAGAAATTTCTCCACTATAAGGTCTCACTCAAGCACCCCCACCTGTGTTGGGATACTGAGGGGAATCATAAAAGCCCTGATCGAGTAACTCTGTCCTTGCTCTATTGTTAAGGCCCTGAAGAACATGTCTTGTACCATGTATGTGGAGTACCGTGAGAGGTCGATAAACCTCGCTGAGTATTGAGCCACTGTCATGTTGCCCATCCACAGATGAAGAAACTCCTGAATCTGTACCACATGAAAAGTGTAGAGAACAAACTCCAAGCAGAAGAGACTCTCAACATCTGTCCGAAGTAGAGATTCCCCGTCGTGCACCTAGAGAATCAACCTCCACCATCTATCTACTTCTGCATACAAGAGACTCATAGTTAGGATCACCATAAGATCAGTTGGGGTCCCTACTAATTTGAAAACCCTGATGATAGCCTCCACCCAATCCTGAGCTACCTGAGGATCCAACTCTCCGCGGAACCTAGGCATACTCTATCGTTGGAACTCGTGTAGCGCACTCAGGCGGCATGCACTCTCTGCTTCTGGGGTAGGTGGTATCAGTGGATGAGTGGGTAGTGGTACCACTGGTGCCTCTGCTGTGATAGGGCCCTGCACCGAGTCCTCGACGCTCGGTGGGCTACCATCTGACACGTAACTCAGAACCCCAGCTGGCTGCCTTTGTGGGGACATCCTAAAAGGAAACAAGTGTGCCACATTCAAAATAGTATACCTGGTAAGCTGACACAAAGTAATCCGAAAGAAAACTTTTCAAAGGAAACACACACGCAATCAATGTTTTCGTGCACTGAGTTGGAAATCAGAAGTCAGAGTCCTAGTGTATCGATACGTAGGTCGCCGCACTAACACCGGTTTCCCTAAACTGATAACCACACCCAAAATTCTTAACACTATTTCTTCACAGAGAAGAAAATAATTAGATTCCTGAGTTCTGCGGTAGAACCGACACATCTGATACCAATTTGTCATGACCCGTCCTCGGGGCTCGTGTTGTGACTACCCCATGCCCACCTTCCATAGGTGAAGGGATAGCGACTAGCACCAAAGGCATAAATCCTGATAAAAAGAGATGGCATTTGATTTATATAGTAAACAAACACAACAGATTGTGCAACAGAAGTATGGACTAAGTAAAACTGTATACAAAAGTATATGGTGAAAAGAAAGGGTGGCAGAAATACAAGCCCAACAGAGAGTACAGTACAACTGAAAGACTAGTATGACAGTAGTAAAGTAAAGCCGGAACCACTGAGTCATCCTCTAGGAATCCCACCTGAAGGGTGGGTACAGATGGTCTCAACAACACCTCATGTCCATCCTTCCGCTCCATGTACGTCCTGCCGAGTGATCCACCACCAGGTACCGTCCAGCTCAACAAGCCGTAAGCTTCATGTACATCCTACCGAGTGGTCCACCACTGGGTACCATCCACCTCCACAAGTCTCTACCACGATCAGTGATGTCCATCATCTTCATCAAACACAACATAGTGTGGGAATAGCCTGTGTTAGAGTGAGTATAATAATACTCAGTAGGGACCCCAAGACCCCCGAAGTTCTCACAGAATCCACGAAGGATAAACCACAAAGGAAATATACAATCATTAAGTATCATCCAACTCTACTTAGGTATATTCCCATACATATACCTAAGTCATCAATCCATGTTCGGATCCAACTCTAGAGCCCAAGCACAAACCAGTCTACACAAGAAATAATTCAATCACACCGATGGTAATGATTGAAAGTCAAGACTCAACTCACATTGTTATACAACTCATGAAGTTAGGTGGAGATGATAAGATATATCCTCTGAATCATATCCTCTACCGAACCCACATAGGATCCTAGTACAGAATTTTTCGGTGCCAAACCCACAGAGGATCCATGTACAGTAATCATTGCTACCGTACCCGCGAAGGATCCAAGTATAGTAGTCATCGCTACCAATCCCACATAGGATCCAAGTACAGTAGTCATCGCTATCGAAACCAAGGGGGGTCCAAGTATAGTATTCAACATCATTAAACCCACGGAGGATCCTAGTACAGTAGTTGTCGCAATCGGAGCCAGCTCTAGGGTTCCCGCACATAGCACACTCAATTCCGGGAGGGTCCGCTCCTCGATCCGTGTGGTCGGTACATAAACTATCACTAAGTCTTCATTTGATGTAATCTGAAGTTCCATCTTGTCAAAAAGAAACCCAACATGATAGACGTCGCATCAATTGGATGCCTGGTCTGAGAGATATTGTATTTTTCGTTCCAGGGGCCTTGTTAGAAATACGCTCGTTCCAAACCCGGCCATTTTCCAAAGTCATCCAAAACTCACATAGAGTATTGTAAAAGGTCTGATTCGTTGAGAGGGTCCCCATTCCATAGACGGCACGTCGATCGGATTCTCGGTCTGTAAGTTATTCACGTTTAAGTGAAAACAGGCTTGACCCGTTGAGCCCAGTGGGCTAGCGGGTCGGTCGACCCGGTTCGGCGGGTCCGACCCGGCTGGTGTTGAACTGGCCCGATGAAGCACACGACTCGGACCAAGGGGCCGCAGCCTGGTTCGAGAGGGTGCGTCCTAGCCTGGAGGGGTGCGGCCCAGCCGGTGCTGCCCGGCATGGCATGACGCAGACAGGCTCGGCAGGCCGCGGCTTAACCCGGATGGCCTAGCGGCTCAGCCCGGGTGGCCGAGCATTGCGATGGGAGGGGGTCTCCCAAACTGGCGGCTCAAAGGGTTCCAACCTCTTGTACAGTCTTGGTGTGAGCATTCCATAGTTGCGGGCTGCGATCCCTCCGCCGCGGAGCCTATAAGCACCGCGGCTCCTTCTGCCCGGCCTATCGTCGAGCTGACAGGTTCTTCTGCCAGAGCGGCCCGCCCTAAGCGGGCCGTAGCTCTCCACAACATGGCACCGTGGGGCGCCGCTGTTCCACCAGCCTGGCCGGCTACGGCCGAGCGGTTCTTCCATGGCCGTACAACCCGCAATTTCATGTTGTGGTTCTTCAGCACGCGGCTACCAACTTCGCTCACTGTCGCCTCTATTCACTACCACAACCCTTTGTGAAATAAAAATATAGAAACAACGGAGGATAATAAGGACGTGTTTGTTCGGCCCGGTCCCTCCGCATTATGTGGTAATAATCTGTCATAGACAATCATTAAAATTCAACAAGAACGAAGGTATACTTTGTTTGAAATAAATTATATAAACACCCTACCTTAATTAAGGTTTGTTCCTCGATGAACCGTGGAAGAGGAGCGTTACGGTGGTCTGGCGTCGTGGTTGACGTTGTCGTTCTGTCAATGTTGGAGGATGAGGGAGGTAGCATTCTGGTGGCGTCGCCTCCTTCCTTTCCCTAGTTGAAATTGTGGAGGAGGGTGATCATGTCCCTCACATTCATTGTCAGAGTTTTTCGTCATTGAAGAGTGGTGTTCTTCGTCAGAAGAAGAACACTAATCTTCTCTTGAGCTCTCCCCAAAAAATATTTTCTATCCAAAATAATAATAAGGCCCTCCCATAATATAACATTTCCATGTATTTTCAAATTAATTCTAAATGTATATTGAATTAATCAAGGCATTATAGTTGGCAATATTAATGGATGGGATATGGGGAGGCTCCACATTTAAGTGTATGTTGAAAGGCTTAAAGTGGGTTGTCAAAAATTAAATAAAGGGGAGTATTAATGGGGTGTTAAAGGAGGATGAAAGTATTAGGGCTCGTGTGGGCCCCACCTCAAAAATATCCTCTAATGGGAGTTTATGTGGGTGGTGGTCCCACCTCTAACTCCCCTTGGGATGAATTAACCACCACACATAAATAAAATTTTGTGTTACAAATTTTATTTTTTTATTCTAAATCCCCAAAAATTAACTCTCAACCCACATAAACGCAACTGCGGTAATGGTCTTCTTAAGCGAATATCGGTGCTGCGAGTTCATCGGTGCCCTCAAATTTTGATTCAGAGAAACGGTTAAAAAGATAAAAAAAATCCTAACGTATGTTTAAAGAACGTACCCAAAGAAAAATTCAAAATTTTATTTCGGGCACACTGGGCCTTAGAATCAAGTGATGTCAGAAACCGCAGACTCGTAAAATTCCTAAGTATTTAAGAAAAAATTTTCCTTGAAATTTCCAAGTCTTTACAAGCTCAATGAAAGTTAGTATCAAATTATGGCGATTAAATAAAATATGTTATTAGTTTTGTTTTTATGTTTACAATGTATGTATCTAATATTTTAATGATATTATACTTTATGATACATGATTGTAATTGATGATAAATTATTATTGAAGTCAAGTAAAAATTTGTGACAAGGCATGGATCTCTATAGAAATAACTTCAACTATAAAATTTAATTCAATGAATATAATTTTACTCCTTATATTATATACCAAAGGTGTAGTATACACACCCCATGAAAATAAATATGTGCATGATTACAAGTATTTATCAATAGAGTGGATATTGAGATAAGATATCTAATAATGGTCATATTGTATAAGTGGGGATTAATCAAGGAATTTATTATTCATATAAAATATAAATCCATATAAAAACGATGAAATAAAATAGAAATTAATTAAAATAATCACACACATAATCATAGAATATAATGAAAATGAATAACATGTATGATGAAATGAAAAGAAATTATGTTAATACATAAATTACCACATGGTAACATTCAAGTTAAATACAATTGGATGAAATAATTAATATGAAAAATTAATATTCAACAATGTATAAATGATTCCTTATATTACATGTAAATGTTTTAGTATATAAAAAATATAAATGTAATTGGTTAATAATATTAAAAAATCTCTCAATGAACGGAAATTGAGATGTTATTCCTTATGTTTTAAGAACAATATTAATTAAAAACCACCCAAAATGGAGATATCATAAATATGAAGTTAAAATACCATGAATAAGATTTTTTTTTAATTTTCCAATTTATCATATATAAACAATGTGAAATAAATTAGTTTCATAAAACAGCATGTTCCTCGAAGAAGATTGTTTTAAGATGTATACCATTTCCTCGAGTCTAGACTTGTAGCTTCTAAAATTAATCTCCAATATGATAAAAAATATAACTTATTTTTTAAAAAAATATTAAAGCATTAATTCCTATGAATGAAACCATTTAATTCAATTTTTTATATCAATTTTTAAATACATTATCAATTATGTCCATGTCTGGTGTATTGATGATGCTCATTTAATAATTTTAGAATGGTATCGGTGTATTAAACATGGTCAAAAGAGCCATTATTCCATCATATCAAGAATAATAATCATAATATAATTATAACTTTTATACATAAAAATAAATTTTGAAACCAACCATTACATTTAGTTATAAAAAATGAGCAACTTTACAATCCTTGAGACGGTTGTCCGTATAAATTCATGGAAAACATTTATCTTTTTTCAATGAACGTGATGGGAAAAAATTTAGTTTTCTTTGATATTTAATAAATAATTTTATATTATAAATATCACAATACTTTTTTAAATACACTTGTATATATCATCTTGGCAGTTTTACTGTGAAAAATTAATCAGATCACTTCGCGAGGTAGTAGTCTGTTGTACACATGAATGAAGTCATTATTTTTGAATGATTGTTAAGATATGAAATTATATGATAAGTTTCTTTTCAATAATGATACATATTTTAGGAATAATATATATATATATAACACATGATCATAAACATCCATTGGAGGTGATGATGGAAATCAAATTATATTGGTTCATGAGGTGGTAGTCTGTTGTACATACGAAAGACGGGTTGGTTTCACATTTGATGGAAGAGTATACAGAAGTAGGATATGTAATTAACAAGATAAAATATTATTATATGGTAGATAATTATTATATTATATTAACATTATATAATAGGATTTTAATTAGGAATAAGAAACAAAAAAAATCTTGGTCAGTAATGATACCTCTTCCCTAAACAACATCTTTATGATTATACCTTAATCCATCCTTGAATTTCATTATGATGAAACCAAGTAATACAACACATCATGACAGAATTAATAATAGTATATGGTTATTTAATTAAAGATTAAAAATCATTTTTATGTTTTTAAACAATATGAGCGGAGTTTCAATTTTATAAGTTAGAGGGAGTGGTATTTTATAAATAACATTTAAATTTTGAATAAATGGAAGGAAGTCTTAAGAAAAGTTCCTTAAAAATTAATAAGTAATGGAGTGGGGTAGTGATATGGTCAAAAAATAAATCTTAAATAAAAAATGAATAATTTTCAAATATTTTATTCAATTTTCCCCTAAGGATAGTAATTTATTCATTTTCATTTTTCACTACATTAATGAGTTTTTTTACTATTTTTACTATTCTTTATGAACAAATATTAATTTTAAATTTTAAAATATTCTAAATTATTTTTATTTAAAATATGTATTCAAATTTATTAAATTAAAATAACATTATTGGTATAAATAAATTTACAATTTGAATAAGAATACATGTCGAAAAATTGGTTTTCAACAATTAAATTTTTTAAGTGATAAATGATATTATATTAACACTATGACTAAAAATAATCATTAAAATAATTAAATTTATATCAATATATGTATAATATATGGATTTAAGTAAATAATTTTCTTAATTTTATTTATTTTAATTAATTAATATGGATAAACATTATGTACCCAAAAATTGTTTGCAAAACACTGTTTTTAAGCATAAAAACAATTTTATACCAAAATCATGAAAATTGATGATTTAAAAAAAATATTTTTTTTATTCTAAAAAAATCGTTTATATGTCACGTTAATATCAAATACAATATTCAATGTAATGTTTAAATTACATGATTTAATGAAATGATATGATAATAGATGAAAAATAATTACTTTTCACTATACACTGAAAAATTAATCATTTTAGAAAATTCATAAAATTTCAGTCGAAGTAAATTTTTATATAATGATATAGAAACTATTGTTAAAATTTTAAAATAATCTCTCTAAATTGTATATAACAGAATTGTTATATTATATCTCAAAAATTAAAAAAATATGTTTTGAGGAAAACATATTTTTTTAGAAATGTATTCATTAAAAATTATGTTATGTTTTCCTCAAAATTTAACAATACATTTATTTTTATTGGTAACAATAAATACATATCATAAATTATTTATAACTATTCATACATGATTATTTAATGCCTCGACTATGTCATCCATATTTAAATCTATATATTTCATTGTTCATTAATACTTGGCCTTGTATGTCTTATATGATTTTTAAAAACTCTTTCCTTTTTAAAATATCCGGGGATACATTCAACTAAAATTAATAAATTGTGTACTCAAAAGATGAAATTGATATAGGAAATCACTATTTTCCATCTGAAAATACTACTGTTGATTCCACACATTATACAATGGGTTAATAAATCTTTTTCTTGATAAGAAAGAAATAGAAGTATTAAGGTCCTCTAAGTAACACATAGTCTGGTTTCCATATTGGAAATCATTAGTGGGAATTTAAAATATGGAAATAAATAAACAAATTCCAAAATAATAATAGAGAGTTAAATAGTTTGTTGATCGCATGAATTTGAATTTTAATGAGAATGTTAACAACTACAAAACCATAAATATTTTTTAAAAATGGAATAAATTCATTGGAAATGATTGTAATAGGATATATTTTTTTTCAATATCTCTTTCCAAGAGATAAGTAATTTGTTTACTATATATACTATTAACATAAGGATATATAATTACATAATATAGTTTTATTTAAAAAGAAATATTTCACCCTTTGGTTGTGGTTTGATCGATTTCCACTTTATCTCTTACTTTAAGGAATGTATATCAAATAAGAATGTTTTATTAATGATGCCCTAAAACTAAAATATAACTGATAAAAATATCTATAAAATAATATATATATTACTCATATATTTATATATTAAACAAAAATATAATGGTTTCCAAATGGTCGGATAACATCAAAAATTTAAACACTTTTATATGAAGAAATAATACATGTTTTAATTAAAAATTTTCCTCAAGAGCTTCAACTTAGGTTTTACCAAAATAAATAATCCTACATACCAAATAACCATAACAGATAAAAATTTAATTATTTTATCTCAAAATAATATTTCAGGATAAACCAAATGTTTGAATAAATTTCCACATATACATTAAACCAATGTATCATTTCCCAAAATATCCATAGTCCGCACAAAATTATAAAAATTTAAAAATATTAGATTTTAAAATATGAGAACAAAATTTCAAATAATCATATAAGATTTATATAAATTAAAACCCAAAAAGAGGTATTTGTGCCTATAAACTTTTTACAAACCATAGAGTTGTTAACCAAAGGTACTTTATAATTATCCTAAGTCATCGATGATTTTAATATATTACATTACTTCTTGATGGTTCATAAGGAGTCTATAAAAATCATAGAGAAATCCCTTGGTAGTGTGATGCTAGTTGTGTAACATGGATCACTAATGTGCACCCGGTGGTGAATGAATCGAATCCTAATGCACCATTTTCATTGTTATTACCATTATTTATAACTATTTTAGAGACACATAAACTTGTATTATATATAAAAGGATTTAATATCCGGGAAAATAGTTTCTCTATAATTAACCAAAATTAAAGGGTTTTTTTTCTTCTATACAATGAATTATTTATATATCTATCCATATGTTTATACCAAAATTATTCTATTAATAATCCATAAATTTAATCTACCTTTCTATGATGACAACAATAGTGATCCAATCAGTATACACATATTATTACACGACTTCTATCAAAATAATCCAATAATAATATCCCCAGGATTGTGAGGCCTTATTTATTCGGATGACTAGGTAAACAAAAAATTAACAAAAACTAAATAATCTTTATTAATACTCTCCACAGAGAAATTCTAATTAAAATTGAGATATTAATATTTTAGGGTATATTATTTAAAATTCATTTAAAAAATGGGTGATATTGAAATCCTAAAAAGGGAATAATCATTATAAATAAAAAGAATGTGTAAATCAACTGTTTACCATGATATCATAGATGGGAAAGCTCATGACTAATCACATAGAAGCATAACTTAAATATCATGGTATCATAATATCTTATTATCATAGTAAATGTTTTGAAAATATATAACATGATACAAATATGACTCAATAGTAAATACCTTGAAAATATCACATTGAGTAAAATGAACCATATTGGATTAAGTTTACTCCATAATCCCAAATAGAATGTATCATGAGTCAAAATATTAATGCAATGTAATGGAGTAAAATCTTAGTGTAACCATCAAAATATGTTCATGATTATGTTTTCTAAAAAATGAAATACATCTTAAAGCATATACATAGTAATTACCCATGGAAAGAATATGGGTTTTTAATATTTTCTCATATCATAAAGAAAGTAATTTTCATTATAAATACATTTTAGGGAATAAAAAAAGGAATGTATTACCCCATTAAATTAAAATAGAATATACTAGGTATATATTTTAAAAACATTTATACATAACTTGAATCCATCTGTCACTTAAATGTTTTTCATCATTGATGAAAATTCCCTTAAAGACCATATGTAATATTCCTTGTCAAAAATTCTATTTTCACATTGAAATTAATTATTTGAAGTAAAATAAATTCCAATACATTATAGATTTTTTATTCTTTGATTAAAACATGTAATCATATAACTTAATCATCAAATATTTTATTGTTCATGATGAGTAATAATTTAATACATACTATATAAGATAAAATAACACATTTCTTTAAAAATAATTACCTCGCTCGAAAAAAGATGGAATGCTTCATTTTCAACCATTTTTTAAAAATTATCACATCAGTAAAAATTTCATTAATAAAATTTCATAATATTAAAAACATTATTGATGTTTTTCTAGAAAACATGGAAATAGAAGAAGAATGATTTCCAATCTAAGAAGGAAATAAAACTATTTTTTATTATGAAAAATTTCATAACTATATTAAAAACGTAAGAGGTTAAAATAATAATATAACTTGAAAAATTTCATAAATAGGAATAGTATATTAACATAAATATCTTTTATTATATAATGGTAAAATAATATCACTCAATGTAAATTCAGTCAAAAACAATCCCAATTAAAATTAGATTGAAGCATTAACCATGACCACATTTGTAACTTTTGAATAATAAACCATATGAAAAAACAAATTCAATTAATCCATTAAGTACAATGAATATAATTTTTTTATGATAAAAAATATAAAACTATAATTATATATACCATTTAAAAATAAATAAAATATCTTATAACAAATACGTATCAAGGGAGTGAAAATTTAGACAAAATATATTTAAAAAGTCATACTATTGATGTGGAGACTAATAAATTGATTGAAAATGAGTATAAAAATTAAATTTATATAAAAAAGGGAAAATAAAATATAAATAAATAAATAACATTAGACAAATAATCATATAATATCACATACAATGATGAACTGATATAACCAGATGAAATGAAACTGAATTTTGAAATTACGTACCACTTGGTAACCTTCAAGTAAAAAACCCTAGAAATAATAATTAAAATAGAGTCATAAAATAACATTAATCATTAATTATTAATGTTATTTCATGTAAAAGGGCCATTATATAAACCATAATAAATTTTTTTAATAATATAATAATACGCCTCAATGAATAGAAATCGAAATTATGTCTCATACGGTTTATGATATGTTATAACAAAAATCTTCTTGAAAGTGGGAGATATTATTGTAAATGATAAAATAATAACAATAATAAATTATATTAAATTTTAAAATATAAGTACATAAATATTTTAATATAAATTAGTTTTATAAAATAACTTATGTCTCAAAGGAGGACATTTTGAGATGTAAACCCTTACCATGAGTCCATAATTTTTGGGTATATTATTTATCTCTTATATGATTAGAATATATCAATTATTATTTTTATTAATAACATTTTTAATGGTTTAATACCTTAAAATTAATCAATTTACTTCCTATATTTTTATTTAATATCTGATTACATAATAATTTATGTGCACGTCGAGTGTTAGGAGGATTCTCATTTCATATTTTCAAAACAGAATCAGTATGTTGACCATGGTAGAAGGTTTAATTATTCCATAATATTAAAAATAATAATAACTAAATAACTATCATTTTTATAAATCAATTATACTTCTAAAACCAACCAAGAAATATTGTTTTTAAAAATGCACTATGTTACAATCATGGAGACGGTAGGCCAAACATATGCATTTGTAACATTTCCATTTTTTAGTTATAATGATGGAAATAATGCACTAGTTGTTAAATATTATTTTAATGTTAATTATATGATAAATATAGTATTATTTATTTAAATACACTTAATTATACCATGCAGTTGATATAGTGATAGAAAACGAACCACATCGCTTTGCGAGGCGGTAGTCTTTCATAGACATGAATAACATTATCATTTTTAAATTTATTTAAATGTAATAATATAAATGATATATTAATTTTAAATAATTTTTAATATTTAATTAGTATCATATATATAAATTAAATACATAATCATAAACATCCATGGGAAGATATTACAGAAAACTAACTACATTGGTTCTCTAGCAGGTAGTCCACCGTACAAATGAATTATGGTTTCGTTTCCCATTTTTTGGAAGAGGAAATAGATGTTGTATAATTTTATAACATAATATAATCTATGTATATGTAATATATTTATTCTATTATATTATCATGTTTTAATAATATTTTATAGAGGTGGAAGAAGGACTAAAACAAAAACACTCTATTATGAATGATACCTCTTCCTCAGACCACCGCTTTTGGATTACACCTAAATCATTCTTATATTGGAATTATGATCAAAATGATGAATCTAATATTTGAAAAGGGAATTTATTTAGGTATGTATTTATGAAATTTCTAAAACACAAGTCCTGGGATGTTTGTAAATTAGAAAGAAAGAGGTGACCTTTTATAAGTGGGAGGAAGTGGAATTTTTATTCATATCCAAAACAAATCATTAATGAAAAGTCACTCCCAATAAATGTTCCTCCAAAATTGTTAAATAATTTATTTTAGGTTGATATGGTCAATAAAATCCTCTTTAATATAAAACTAAGCATTTTTAGATATGTTATTAAATTTACCTCTTGGTTCACTAACTTCTACAATTTATGTTTTTCTCCATGGTAACTAGTTTTTTAACAAAATTTAAAATAAATTATGAGGAAAAATTAAATTAAAAATGTTAAATAACATCTATTATAATGATTTTAATATGGATTAATTATTATCAATTTAAAATCCCATAATATGTATAATTTAGAAAAATTAAACTCGCAAAACCTGTATAAAAAATGGTTTTCAAGAAATACATTTTTCATGTAATAGATGATCTTATGTTTACTATATAACTCAACATAAAAATTATATTAATTTCAGTTCATATAAATATATGTATAAAATATTAATTTCTTTAAATAATTTCTTAATAGTGTTATTTTAAAAAATTAAAATCGATTAAATATATTGACTTAAAAATAGTTTGTAGAAAACTGTCTAATTAGCATAAAAACATATAGAAAAATCACGAATGTTGATTATTATAAATAAATAAATTAGTTTATTTTAAATCATGTACTAAATATATTACTTTAAGATAATATAAAAAATGTAATTAATCATTTATTTTACTAGATATAATGAATATAAATTACAGTATTTGAAAATTTTTGTAATATTCACTATTCAATGTAAAATAAATCATTTTAAAAAAATCGTAAAATTTCATCCAAAATAAATATTAATATGATTATTTCAAAATTAATGTTAACTTTAAAAAAATGTTATTATATGTTCATAAAATAATTTTAATATATTCTCTTCAAAGGTAATAAAAATTATTTTTTAAGAGAACCATTTTTTCTTAAGAACATCTTCATTAAAAATTGAGTGAGTATTTCATGGGTATATATTAATACATTTATGTTAATTAGGAAACATATATATATATATATAATTAATTTTATAGCTATGTAATATCAGCCATATTTATATTGTAATATTTCATGGATTATTTGGTATTTGTGTTATGTGAAATAAACAATGTTGATCATAGTTTCCATTTTTTTAAACATTGATGGTTTACCCATTATTTATGGAATACTAGTATATTTGGATTCAGATTTAGAAACACTAGACTCTGAAGGATTTTCCTAGATATACTCCCAGTGCATCATTTTTATGGGAAGCTATTTATGTGTCTGTTCTTGAATCGAGGGGTCCATATAATCGAACATGCTATCTCAGAAGTGGGTGTCTTAGTGGAAATGACAATGGTTTAGGAAGTGATAACTAATGAGATACCTAATATCAAGAATAAGGTGTGAAGATTCCTTGGTCGAGTAAGATACTATCAAAATATAAGGGCTAATTTTTCAAGGATTTTAGTATTCTTGATAACACTAATGAGAAGGGGGATTATTTCATGCAGGTAGAGAAGTTTCATCATGAATTTCAAGATATTGAATAAATATTATTGAGTTACCACTTCATGATACAATCATAGGAGTGTGTTCAGTGTATTATGTTTTATGATGCCTCTGGCATTGTAATCATTTGTGTTATATTGTTGGGTTAGGCAGTAATTAATTATGGCACATGTATGTTGATACCTCATGACCAAAAATTCATGATAAATGATCCATAACTAGAAGTAAAGGTCTTCCCCATAAATATTTACTGAGAGAATGTTATGGGTGAGAGGATTATCATCTAATATGATTATAGGATCCTCAAGTATATATTTTCATTGAAGGTTATTAACATAGTAAAGAGGATATATCAACAATTCATGAAGTGTTATGAAATTTATATAGTATATACTCCCAAAAATGGGAATTCTGTGGTCGATTATCTCAATAAGTGATCTTATTCATTGTTGTTAGGTGAGGTGACATATCAATTAACCTCATTGCAGTTTTCTATAGTGGATGAGTATGGTGTAGTTTACATTAAGAATATTTTCATATCACCTCCAATTATTATTCTTATTAGGGAGGATCATCATATAGATATAAATTTTGGAGGCCTTCTTGGCTATATATCATTTGGGAATGCTATAGATTGATATTCTTTTGATGGGGAGAACATCATTCTTTTCCAGGAATGGAAAATGGCATCATAAACACTATAAGAACGATTACTCAGAGAGAGTTTCATACATCTTATTTAGAATTATATCATGGAGTTTCTATGATATACTTGGACCTTTTTATCCATATTTGGGGCCATGTATGAAGATATTTTTAGTTGAGTTTGTATCTCGATGCCTCACTTTTCAGTGGGTGAAGATTGAGAACCGGGTTTCGGTGGTTTGGGTAAAATCATTGAGGTACCAGAGATGATGTGGAATAGAATATTAATATAATTATTTATAATATTTAAATTATCCTTAGAGTTCATGATTATATATGGTTGAATATTGATATAATCACTATTTAGACCCCTTAATATCCATATAAGATAATAGTTTAGTAGATAGCAAGAGATTCCATTATGTGTAGTAGATAATCCAATGTTATGAGTTCCCATAATGACTATTTTAGACCATAATCCTATCTTAACATCATCGTGGCAGAGATTAATACAAGAGGAATTTGGGACTCCGTTGTGTTTGACTATAACATTTCAAACATATAAATATGACTAGACTGAGAAGACCATTCATGTT
This sequence comes from Viscum album, assembly GCA_963277665.1. Taxonomy (NCBI): domain Eukaryota; kingdom Viridiplantae; phylum Streptophyta; class Magnoliopsida; order Santalales; family Viscaceae; genus Viscum; species Viscum album. Next base: position 1,220,427,096 of record OY728155.1, on the reverse strand, counting down.
CTGGAGTACATGATTCAGGCATGCATGTCTGACTTTGGATGTGGTTGGGAGTACCACCCAGAGGTTATCACTGTACTATAATGAACTATGGGAGTCAATAATAACAGTCCCATAGTTTGTGTGAGTGAAAATATCGAAGGAGAATATCATCCAAGAGTGGACAAGGACTACCAAGAGCTATGAAAATCCTTATGTGGACCAATTAATGGGGTGTTTAGAGTTTTTTCAGGGAGACTACATGTTCTTGATGTATCTGCCTGATTTGTTTATAATTATTTGAAGAGGGATAAAAGTTATATCTAAGGTTTGTTAGACCATTCTAGATACTTCGTTGGGTTAGAGAGTTGACATATTACATATTCATACCATCATAGTTTGAATGAGTATACAATGTCTTCCATGTGCCACAACAATAGAGGTATGTGCATGAACCATATCATTTCATCAACTAGGGATATATGGAAATTTATAATGGATCTCTCTTTATAGAGTACCTGGTAGAGATCAAGGAATTTTTGGAGAAGATATGTTGTGGGTGAATGATTCCCTTTGTTTATGTATGATGGTAGAATTGGAACCACCAAGAGATCACTTGGGTGGGGAAGAAATAGATGGGGGTTGTGTTTCAACTTTTTTTGTTAATGATTATGATTCATGGGATAAAAACCTGGAGAATAAAATATTGTAAATTCTCTTTTTTACATGTATATATTTTTATATATTAAATAATAGTATCATTGTTTGAAACTTATTCAGTGTTGGGTTCTGGGGCCCAAGGAGACTCTATGCGGATTTAATAAATATAATATATATAATATATCATGATTGTATATTTTTTTGGAAATGGAATAAATCATAAATGGTGTCTTAGATAGAAAATATGAGACAATCATAAAAATATTGAATGTGTGTTTTTTATGCACATCATAACCATTGTTCACATTGGATTTCAGGTTTAATAGTGGTCATATCAAAAATGATAAATAGATAAATAAAATTATTTTTTATGAATGGAGAGACCTAATCATCAATATAGAAAACTAATTATTTTTAAATACTATATTTATCTTTATAACCCTATGGATTTGGAGAGTGTCGAGAAGGTATTTAGAAAACATTGAGATTATGGGTTGATGATTGATATGTTGAGGTGTTCTTCTACAACAATGGAGTTCATGGAAATATAAAATCACAATGAAGTTGACACATTATGCATCGACGATCAATACAAACATGAGGTAGGATGTTTATATATGTTGGTTTATATCATATATTTTTTACCCAATTTGATGGAGAATTAATCTCTATATAAATTAATTAATTTTTCAATTTTTGAATTAATGTTGATGAATTTACCTACTAGATTTATGTTCAGTTGATTATTATTTATCCCTTTTGTTCCTAAAATTTATTGGAATGGATTTAGGCGTACCCAAAAAATTTAAAAAGTTATTTCCACTTGTTTTTTTATAATATTATCTATTCATTATTTAGGTTTCCATCATTAGGGTTTCTTTTATATTGAGGTATGAAAAATTCCTAAAAATAAGTCATTATTAAATTGATCATTGGACCAATGGATTTTTGTTTTCATTCAGAATTCGGGGTGATGGAATGATATTTCTGGGATGAATAGGATATCTAATTAGGTGTTTGTCCAAGAGTAAAAATATCACGGGCTCTATAATTTCAGTGACATGGTTCAATAGGGATGTTCCTTGAGTAGATCATTTGGTTGGAATGAGACAACTAATAATGATTCTAGTTTGGTCAACCTTATATCTAGGTTCCATGGATGGTTTGGTGGTCAGTTCTTATGAGGAGATTGTGTAAGAAAAGACATGTGAGAGTTTCTAGGTTTAACTAGGGTACTCAAACTTGGCTGGGTACCTGGGAAACAACAGTGTACCTGAGCATGGATAGTGTACATAGGAACTTTCTACATTACATGATCATATGATATAGTACACGAGCATGGGTTGGAGGATCCAGGGTTGCCCGGGGTTAGAAATACACAATTTATACATCCCATACAAACAATTTACATTATCCAGTGTAGGTTGATTCCCATTTTCACATCAGTCAAGATGAGTATCAATTAGTGGTATTCCCTCTTTACAATTCTGTGGGAATGGGTTCCCTTAATCCGGGATGTGTTTCTCTGATCGATTCCATTAATATTTAAAGTGGAATCTAATCCTGAGTATTTGATGTTGGTTCACCTCATGAAATTAGAGTAGGTATCCATCAAGGAGGACCATAATTTGATCCACATTCCCATATATCACCCAAGGATATTTCATGAATATTGTGACACACATACATGGGTATTTGATCTCCTTTTAGAAATTTCAGTCCAAATATGGTTAAGTACCCCTTGAGGCCCTGGGTGTTATCTCCTACATGTTTATCAATATCATTGGAGTTATACTTTGTATACCTTCTTATTGAGTCTTCCTAAGAAGTATCTCTTATATGAGTTCCATCAGTGTAGGCAATACTCGAGGTGTGTGTTCTCCCAATTGAGTGTTTCTGGGGAGCCTCAAGTAGAACCCTATGCAAGAAATATGGTTGTGACCTAATTGTAGACTAATTGATTATCATTGTCATATCTATTTTATATATTTTTACTATTTTTATGTTAAATAATTGGTGATATACATTATTTGGTATGAGATAAACACTCTTGGTGGTTTATGTTTGGTGATTTCAGGTCACCTTATTGGGTAAATTTATAGTCACCCGAAAATCGGTTATTCTCACACATGTCATATATTATGTAAACAATGTTTCATTAATTGGAGAAATTGGAGGGAAAATACATGTATAAGGATAAATGATCATGATATAGAACATTTGGTTCTAGGAGTTACATTTTAAAATAATTAGCTTTTTTCTAGTAGTTCGGAATCTAATAGTTTGTCAGGTGCCTATATTTGGACCTTTATATATTCCCATAATTGTGTCATACTCTGATGTGGGATATAATTATATTCATTCATTCTATTATAATTTCTGTGTAACCTACCAAGATTAAATTAGTGGCTGAACATGACCGTGTTTTTACAGGTACGTTAGGTTAAGGTCTCCCTTGTGTGTGATTTTCTTACTCGGTGATTTATCCTAGCCGTTGGCCTATTTGATGTGGGGTCTAGATGCCACACTTAGAAAAATACTATCCATGAGGTCTTTATTGATTTGTATCATTAAAATTCAATAATATTTCAATGTAATTAATGTCTATTATGCAATTTCTAGATCTTGTACAACCATTGTATAAGGTCTTTTGTCTGGTACATTTATATCATTGTTTTTTATAATTATGAACCAAAAATCCTCAAAATATAATACACTAACACCATTAATAAAAAATTTGAATAATCCATTATAATTAATGAATTGAAATTAATATGGGTAGTGAATTGAAAATGAAAAATTCCTCGAATCTCATAAATAATAAACAGATATTTATTATTTGCGAGGATAAAACATTATTCATAGAATGCCAGTACATTAGGTAATGATCCCTTCCTTATTTTTTCCATTATTTTTGTTAATATATCTCTCAAACTCTTTCTCCCGTTCTTGCAGTTTTTATAAATCCTTTATTCTATTATTAAGTTACGTTTTCTTTAGAATCCATCATTTTTGGGTATCTTTATTTCATTCCATTTCCCATTTGAATATTTTATTAAAATAAAACAAGATATTTTTTTCTATTTAATCATTTTTAATGTTTCCCAATACTAGATATTATATTCTCAAGATGATTTCAAAAAATCTCCCTTACTTTAAGATAAAAAATTTATTTATTTATAGTTTTAGAAAAAAATTGTTGCTAATATCCCATTTTAAATATGTTTTCTCTATTTTTAAAAGTTCTATAAAAGAGTTTCAATTCATGATTTCTTATTCTTTTTTTAATATGATTTCTCATTCACATTGAGATATATTTTCATTAACCATACATATTTTAATGAAAATTGGTGTTCATGTTTTCTGATTCCCTTTTATTATTGTTATCCATTATTACAACACAACAAATAAATATTTATTGACTTATTATAATATATATTTATTTATCTAGGGTTAATTTCAAGTTTTTCATTTATGTAGGATTCTTTTCTACATGGAATACATATACCCAACATATTACGGTGATGAGTGGGAATAGAAACTTGATCCAAATAATCAATTATGTAATGAATTATATCCCCAGATGTTAATATGAATTCGTATAATGTGGTTAGATTTATATATAATATTTGGTGTAGCCACGATTCTCTTTTTATTCCAACTAGATTCAATTTATAGTAAATAGGTTTTTCACCACATGATCTCAGTAATGCATCCCCATATGCTGGAGGCTATTATATAGAATTAAGGTACTAAATCATACATTGGTAATACTATAAAGATGACATAAAAATTATCAATATAAATAATATTACACAATATCATCCAAATAATACCATTATAGTATTCATAATCATTAAAATATATCTCTTTGATATAAAATGAAATGATTTCAAGAAGTAATTCTCACAATTAATTTTCTACTATACCAATATCAGATAATAAATATAGAAGAAAAATAACATATATAAGAGTATATATTAAATTCTTAGAGCCTCAACCAAATCCTAGTCTCCAATGCCCAATTGAGTTACCCCATCTCGATCTAATCTATATTATTCACTCAACTTTCATCGAAACAAAACGTTTGTACACACACCAAAGTTCCCATGTAGGGTATGATAAATTCATCTCAGTAGGTTATTAAGGATTTCCCTTGATATATGTTTTCATATATATATATATATATATCTGTGTGTGTGTGTGACTAAGGAAATTAAATAACATAAATTAGTCATTCATATTGGGTAGTTATGTGATAATCAGGGAACTGTAAAAAAGTACTATAACTACATTGGCCCATTCCAGAAAAAGACCAATCTCAATTGAAAAATATAAAAGCATACGCATATTTTTGGGGTAGTATGCCTTACTATGCCTCAATCTCTATAATTATCAATAGATTATGGTCTATGTCAACTAAACAAACCATCCATCTAAGGGTTATTTATACAATAATTACATTTTACATACATGATCACACCAAAAAAGATGTGTAAATAGTAATATGATCATAAATTATCATTAATGAGATACAAATAATTAATACCCTAATCATCCTTTTATTTACATGATATTCCAACTAATTGTACCATGGTAAATCATACCCACTAAATAGATGTTGAGTAAATATTAATATATTCATCCATACTCATATGAGAGATTCAAAATAAATAATAAAATAGTTATCCATGTTTTCCCATTAATAGAAAAATAAATAGTACCATGGCTATCCTTATTTACATAGGAATAACAAAACAATATCACCCTATACAAATTCTCTAACTGAAGGGAACTAACTAAGGCCTAGTCCATCCCCTCATTTACCATGGATGAATTTTTTAGCATTACATCACCAACTAGGAAGACAGAAGAAATAAAAAATGGGGAATTTATCCCATCCCATAATCTCACATTCTCATCCATGTGGTTCTATTCATTCATTTTAGTACCTTATTAGTTTTGATGAATGGACAATAGGGGGGAGGGAATTGACCTTGTTAATTTTTTTAAATACATATTAAAGAAATATTAACATAGTTGAAAAATTAAGAGAAAATATGTCGGTATTATTTATAGTAGTTCTGATCTAAATGATCGTTCTATTTGCTTAACCACTATCATGATATGTAAGATATAAAAACCAGTATTTTTTACGCTTTTACTTTTTAAGGGAGATCAAAACCATTTTAAAACATTCTTTTTTATCCCCTATAGGCACAAACTAGTACAGTAGAATTTTTAAAACATGGTGGCTTATCCCAATCACCCAACATTTTACACAGAAGGAGGAAAATCCAAGAAGATACATTTTAAAGTGGTCATAGACACCTAATATACCTTTTCAACTAGTACATGACATAAAAATATTCATAGCCTTTTTTGGTTATGGTATAACATTAATTACCCTTCATTTTTCTCAACTGGAGGCAGCACTGAAATTATTGGAATGATCTTAGAGTTATAACCAACTAACCATCCTTCTAATGTGATTTATAAACTGATAAAATTAAATACAAAAAAATTATAGAAATAATTAAATCTATATAACCAAATAGGCAATATAATAAATGAGTTTCAATGAAACAATTTTCTTTCTATTAATAAAGGTTCAAATGGTTGTACTTTAGAAGAGGGAAATAATTGGTCGCCAAATAATGAAATAGTTGTACATTTCATAGATATAATAAAAATAATATTTTTTATCTAGGTATTTCTAAATGCTTTATAAAGTCTTCTTCAATTCCCAAAAGATTAAAATCATGAATCTATTTTCTTTTTATCATTCAGAATAACCGATTTTATTTCTTCATTGAGTCCACATGAAAAACATACCCACGTGTGTCACTTTGGTAATCTAAAATAATAATGTAATTTCATTAAATGATACATTATTGGATAATTAATAAAATACCGGAAAATAAAAATAATAAATATTAAAATCTAATAAAAAAACCAAAATATATGTAATTTATAATACACAAATTCAAACCACTTTAGATTTGTAAGTCTCATCTCGTAAATAAACCAATTCTAGTCTTCAACACACATTATTATAATTTAATCAAATATTTAATTCTAACAAATCCCATAGAATTGAAATAATTAATAAGTATTTAAGTAATAATTCAAGAGTGATAATAATGTGAAACAACATGAAGTAATTCAAAAAGTGGAATTAAAAAAAAACAAATCATTTTTAATCTAAAAAATGAAAAATTAATTAAGTGAAAAAGATTATAAGGTAAGTTCCACTCATTGTGATATACCAACATTCTAATGAAGGATAAACACTTCTAAACTCACTTCACTCTTTTCCATCAGGTCACTTTACTTTCATTCATGCATTCGTTTTATTGTTGTTCTCATGGTAACTTTATTTATGTTGATGTGGTCACTTTACTTTTGTTCATGTAGTCGCTTCCGATTTGTCAATTTGTTCCCTTAATTTTTTTACACGTAGTTACTTTTTTTATTTATATTATCAATTCATTTTCATCATGTGGGAAATTAATTTTATTCAATGTGACCACATTATTTGTTTTCATGCAATCGATTCCATACATTTTTTAAATTTTCAACCATAGTTACTTCTCTCTATGTCACATTCAAACATTATAATATTTTCCTCAAAGGTGAATTATATCAAGGTAACTTTACAAGGACAATTTTTAAGGTCACTTGGTAAGGTCACTTCAAAATACATAAGGGCACTTGATTTTCGTTGAGAATTTTCATTAGGGATTATCTAAATTCTCACTCACTATTAGTTCAACACCCATACAGTCACTTTATGGTTTAACCATAATATGTAAAAAATAAAAATAGGAAAAATCCTATAGTGTATGAGAATTTAAATTATTAAAATTATCAAAAATACTAATTGGATCAAAAATCAAATTTATTATTCTCTCACTTTCTGATAACCAAAAAGTAAATTTTGGGAAAAAATTTCTCATCCAATTTGAAATTGTTAAAAACTATTTAATAGATATTTTCATAATTATAAAAACAGTTTAAAATTAAATATGATCCCAAAAAAATAAATAGTAAATAATTGAAAATAATTTTTACCCTTATAATTAAAATTGGACATTGAAATATCCCATGTAATGACCAATGAGAAGGAATCTATCCTTTATAATGTAATCATTGAAAGTAAAAAACTACAATCAATAATTATTTTAGTAAAAACTTTTAGAAACCTTTTCAATCCATGAAAAAAAATTCAATATTTTCAAATAATAGTTAAATGATTTTTGATAAATTAGAAATTATCTAACTAGTATAAAACATTTCTATGAGAAATTAGAATCAAATTGATGAAATATTCACATAGGAATAATTGAATAGATTTGTTGTTTTAGCTCAAAACCAGGTAACACTCCTCCTAAATTTATAACATTTGACTATTTCCATCATTATATGCTCAACATATATTTTTTTCAATTTTATAATGATACTAAGGATTAGTTAAAATTTTAGATCATTTTTCTTATATAGAAATATATTATAAAATAATATTTCCATTTTAATGATGATCAAGGAATGTAATACATAGAGTCAATGTGTGTTTTATTAGAATTCTATAGAGTATTTTTCCCAATTGAACTTATAGAATTGTAATGCATATGAATCTTGTAAAACAATTAATCTGCCTAATATTTTATTTGGGGTAGATTAAAGTGGGTAAAATCTAAATATATTGATTGTTTAATTAGTTATTGAGAAACAAATAAATTCATGATAGATATTTTTTATTTGGAATAGAAAAAACATAATAGAAAACAAAATAAAATGAATTGTATCCTTCAAAACTCATTAAATGGTTTATTCATATTATATTAGGAAAAGAAAACAAAATAATGATATGATAAAATTCACAGCATGGGTTATGTAAAGTGGAAGCTATCATAAATTAATATATAATAATCAATATGGAATGTCATGTAACTGAAAAAATTAAATTTAATAAATAGCTTATATATCATAATTAAATAGAACATAATAAACATGGGAAGACAAATAACATACCATTTAAATAATATAAATACATTAATATAAAATGATTAATCAATATGTAAAGGTGAATAACATTAAAATTAAGTAACATGAATATATGAATAGATAAGGAATAATCAATATAAAATATTAAATAACCATACAAACATGAAACTTAATCAATAATGTGAGAACAAAATGCGTATAAAGATATTATCATTGTTAAAATATTATGTATTACAAAAATAATTTAACTCTCAAGGAATGAATTGTATAATTATTAGACATCATGATCCCATGCAGCATGATATCTCTGTCATCATGACCTCTCAAAATAAGGTTTAAAAAAGTTTGAAAACCATTTAATTTGGCTAACTGGTTTTTCTCATGAGACCTATCGATGCATCATAGGGATATATAATTCTTTATACCACCATTAATTGCATGTACATGTCATTCCTCATATATGAAATAATTAATTTAATTCATGAATAAAATTCTTTATAAAAAATATATTCATTGAGAAAATAACCAATATTTATTAATATTTCCCTAGATAATCAATCAACATTCAATTTAAAAACTTTTTGTATGAATGGGATAAAATTTAGGAAATATTAATAACTATGATATAATTAATATGGATAATCATGATCTGGAACATTAACAATCAGGATTAAATTGGTTTTCATGTTAAATAAATCATGGGGTAGTATATACACCACTTATTGGTGAATAGGTGCATATTATGAAATATGTCTCAATGAAATTTAAATTTAGACAAAATCCATTAAAATGATCATAACATTAAATTGTGAATTAATCAATTAGAATATTACTTTTAGAAAATATAAATCCACATAAAAATAGGAATTACGACATAAGATAATTATAATCCAATATACATATAATGTTATAATATAAAAGGAAAATTAAAAAGAAACATAACCCAATTAAGATAAATTAATGGTCAAAATAATAATAATTTATTTTAAATTAGAAGTATTATGCTATAAAAATATAAGAAAAACACAGAAGATTGCATATCATAGATCCCTAAGGTGGTCAGTATTGGCGAGGACCAAGAGTATCACCTTAATTATATGAAATTGAATTATCAAATTCATTAATATCTAGTGACATTCATATAAAATAACATTGGAAAAATTAATTCAAATAAAAACATAAAATTCCATGATTTATGAATAAATCCTGATATTAAATTTAAAGGGTGAATTTTTTAAACTATATAACCGAAATTAAGGTCACAATAATAGAATATGCCTCAATGGATGAAAATTGAGACAATGTCTCTTACCTCTTGCATTACATTAGTTATACAGGATCTAGCCTCATGTATAATTATTCTAATCCTGTTATTAATTTATTTAATAACAATATTCAAACTTATAAAATTATATATGATCGTTTTATAACTTTTTACGACTCATTTTTAAATTTTTTTGTTATTTCGATTTCCTGAGTGTTAATTTCCATGTTATCTCAAGCATGTTTTACCATAAAGTTATGTTTTTTGCATACTATATATAAATATCATATCAATAATTATTTTAATGTAATAAATATCATATTTAATAATCAGATACATTTTTTAATGATGAATGTTGGAAAGGAGAATGAATCGCATCGCTTCATGCAGATAGTGGGCCATACGTATGCACAAGGAACAATATCTTTCCCTTAATGAGTGGAAGGGTAAAGAAGTGGGTGATGTATTAATTTTATAGAATCAATATAATATTATTTATATCAAAAATATTAATTAGTTTTATTTATATGATTTTATGTGAACAATGGATGTGAAAAAAAAATCACATCACTTCTTGAAGGCGTAGTTCACTGTACACACGAGTGACATTGTCATACTATAAATGAAATGAAATATAACACGTAATATATTATGTAAAAATTCCAAAATCATAATAATATGAAATATATGATATAAATGTGTTACATTTATAATTATATCCACCCTTTAAATTTGGTGGTGTCAAATAAATTATATTGGTTTGCGAGGTGGTAGCCCATCGTATAAAAGTTTGATAATTTAGTTTCACATTTAATGGAAGAGAATATAAAAATAGGTCATGAAATTAACATAATAAAATATAATTACATATGAGATACTTGATTCATTATACTATAATTATTTAATTATATTTTAAAGATGTGTAATAAGAGATATAATAAAAAATCATGTCTCGAAACGTTACGACTTCTTCAGATGTCCTACTTGGTATTACTCAAAAATACTTCCATGGATGAATTTCTAATTAAAATAAGTATTCATGTATAAGGGGAGGGAATTATAAATGTAATTTGGTATGTTATTTTATAAAAAATACTCTTTTGATGTGTGGAGAGGTGAGGATATGGGGTGTCCATATATAAGGTAGTGAGAGGAAAAAGACAATATTTTTTAAAATAATCAATCAAAACAACTTTTTTTTATTTTAAAAATCTTCTAATTTCGGTAATTATTTTCTTTTATTGGTTTTAAGATATAAATATTAAAATTAAATTGTTTTTTAATTTTTGTTAGGTTTGTTAAACTGATATCTTCTTAGATCAACCCTTGAAAAAATAGTTTTTACTTTAACCATGGTAATAAATATTTATTACTTTTACTATTTATATTGAAAAAAAATTATATATAAATGGTTAAATAATATAAAGTATTTATAATCCAAATATTTAATCCATTTTTATAAATTTAATTCCCTAAATTTGATGAAATAAATTTAAAATTATACCTATAGACGCGATGAAAAAAACATGTTTCAAAAGAGACAATTCTCATGTGTATGAAACATTTTTATAATTAAATTGAACATAGAATTGAAAAAAATGACCTAAATTATTTAAATGTTTATATATTTTATATAATATTATTTTTAAAATAATTTAATATATTATTTTTTTGTAAATAATTTGAACAAAAGTGCAGGTTTCAATAAAAATCATTATTTTTCACAATTTTCCAAAAAATGAATTTTTTTTAAAAAATCCAAACAATTTACCCAAATACAATACTGATGTTATGATTTTAAAAATGAAATTAATCTTAATCTATTAATTTTAAAATTATTGAAAATTTAATTTTTTTATATGAGTGGAAGGAATGACGAAAAAGTATTCTTTTAAAAAAATTCATTTTTTTTAAAACATATAATTTTCATTCAATTAATTTTTATTCATATTTCAAATAAATAAGTATAAATGGATATGTTTAAAAAAAATTATATATTTTTTATAATTTAGTTATTCATTTTCATACCCTCCAATATTATGGTAATGTTATTATAGTCACATTTAAATAATTATATTTTTACAGTGTGTTGGGTTTCGTTTAAACTTGGTCATGTGTGCACCACTATATATGAAACATATTTTTTAATTTAAAAATATATAAATCATAAAGTAAATGGTGTGTTAAATTATTCAATCATAGAAAAAAATATTTCAAATTTCTTTATCATAACCTTCTAAAAATATCTCAATAGGTCTTCTTCATAACATCCTCTCGTTTAGACATTTATTCCACCATTTTGTTATTTATAAAAATTATATTTAATGGTTATGTCAATCAATTACAAAATTATTTACCTATAATATAATGAAGGTAGATGATTTATTCCCAATAATATATATAATGTTCCAATTAAATTACATTAAAGGTGATCACATGCATTTGGTCTGTCATATACTTACATAATAGTGATATATGGAACACAACATGTACTTTTGAGAGACATGGTGGAATTTTCAAATGATAATCCCCAAATATAATTGTCTATAAAATTTAAAGGATCCCTAATACCTATGTATTAGTTTAAATGTTTACAAAACCTTATAAAACCCTTCTATGGAGATACCTTCAAGAAAAATATGATCTCCCCCTTAGAATTGAAAATCATTCATCCAACTAGTGGCATAACATTTTTTCCTACCTTGAGACAATTTAATATGTCATTAAATTTCATTTAACTTCATTATTTTTAATTAAATTTCTTTCCTACATGTTTCCATTAACAAGAATCTTCCCAACAAATTGGAGTACAACATATTTTTCCATATAATTCTTCAAATGGCGCCATTTGAATACATGAATGGAAAATATTATTATAGTAAAATTACACAAATGGAATATATTTATACCAGATACCTTTAAAATAAAGTGAGAATGACCTCAACAGGTCTTCCACTATTTTAATAGCCTTTTTAGACCTTCCATCATCTTGAGTATTATAGTCAAAGCTCAAATGAGGCTTTGTATTATAAGTCTTCTGAATACTCTTGTAGAATTTTTGATTTAAACTGGGGATCATTATTAGAAATAATCAAAATATGTGTTCCAATTATTCTTAAAACATCATTAATATAGAGTCATGAGAGGTGATAAAGAAGTAAATCTTCTATTATATTGATGAAATGTGTATATTTGGTCAGGAAATTGACAATTACCAATATTTTATCATTCATTCTAGGAATAATTTTTAGTCCTATAAAAAGTAAATATTAATTTCATACCATTTTAAAATTGGAATAGAAAGAGGTTGAATGAATGCTCTAGGATTATTTCTCTTATTCTTGACATATATAAAAATAATGCATCGTGATACATAGTCTACAATTTCCTCCTTCATTTTATCCCACAATTTTTTTCACTCAAATCCATATTCATATTTGTGATCATATGGTGTAAATAGAAATTAAAGCTATGAGTTTCATTCAATAATGGACTTTTTAACATAGTAAATATGGAACACATATTATATTTAAAAATTTCATAATTACAAAATCACATTAAAATCTACTAACTTTACATCATTTTTAGCTTTAATATTTTTTCTACAAATTATCTTAAATAGATTTAAATTTTTTGAAAATTTCAAATAAAGTTCTATTTTCAATAATTTGAAAAATTACTGATTTCTCCCCATCCATAATAATTCACATATCCATATTTACATGAACCATAAACATAAGATATATCTCAATCCTAATTTTATTCAAAAACATATATATTTTTTACTCAATTCATCCGCAAAATTATTTTATTCTCCAGTTTGGTAGTTTATTCATGAATAATAATACATTAGTATATCAATTAATCACCTTTTTCCCATATTGATATGTTTTTTTTGAAAATATGAATTTTAGGCTTTTATTTTTTGTGTATATCTCATATCTATTGTAATGAACAAAGTATTAACAGAATAATACATTTTCATACCTATTAATATTTATGAATAATATATTAATTTTTTCTTAAATATGACACTTGTTCTGATAGCATACTCAACATGCAACTACCATTTTATTTGAAATCTCATGTTCCACACAATTTTGAGTTATACCAAAAAATAATATAATAATATTATTATTTTAAATTGTAGTTAATGCCTAGCCATTTAATGGTGGGAAGGAAAATAACTAACTACAATATGATTATCAAATTTATTTACATATATCCAGTAAATTTTATAGTCTTAAAATGAATGAATCCAATTTTAAGCCTTAAATACTCTAATATTTTTAAAAGCCTATTTTACTACCTTTTGATGGAAAAAACTTTTTAAATATATTTTTTGTCAATTTTATATGTTCTATATGGAAAAATAAAATTCTTCTTTAGACGAGGGACATCGAAATTTATATTGTTTGAAATCTTAGTATTTTTATAATAAAGTATTTTTTTAAAATGAATAGTTAAAAATACAGCATTTTAATTCAAAACTGCCTTTTCATCTTATTAATTTATATAGAAATATTTTCCTTTTATTTGGTTCTAATGTATAATCACACTAAATTTGAAGCATTTTATCCAATTATGATCATTATAAGTAATTTGACATTTTAATTGGGCACAAACACATGCCAATCTTTTGATAGTTATTACTTCTTAACAACTTGCTTTCAGTTTTGACAATGAGTATTATATTTAAATTAATTATTGAAAATTATGTGTTTTGAATTTAGAGTAATTGATTTTATATTTGGAATCAAGAGGTCCAAATTTTGTATATAGGTATATTTTATTTCTGGGCATTATGAATAATAAGTTTAGTAATTATTTTATTAACCATGGTTAAAGGGAAAATATGGAAAATAAGGGTAAACAATAATATTATAATAATATAAAACTACATTTAAACGTTTCATAATATTATTGGATGATATATTTCTGACCATGGTCATCTGTGGGGGGACTTTGGGATCCTATAGAGCTATATTGATGTGAAAATGAAATTGTATAAGAATTAATTTAAAGTAATGAAAAATATAACATAAACTTGTATCTTTTACTAAAACAATATATATATGTGGTTATATAATTGACATATTCAAATAGAAATAGTAATTAGAAAGATAAAAATATATCCTTCTTTATTATATTTTATTTATAATTTTTTAACATCAAATAATTATATTTATTTTTGACGCAATGATGATGTAATGATTATCTAATAAATGAATGATTAAGATAAAATGAATTTTAAATATTCAAATAAATTTTCATAGGACATTTTATCCCAAAAAATAATTTTATGCATGATTAATACCTGCTATATTTTATTTAATGAGCAGTTTCTTAAAGAACAAAGTTTTTATGGAATTTTAAAAAGGCATGATATGAATAGTATAAAATTGACATAAATTAGTTTTTTAAACAATACTATTTTATTAAATGATATAATTGTACTAAAATCTAATATTCTGTAAAATGACTTTGATAATGTTGTAAATTTCATTAGTTAACCACTATATGGTATATTTTAATTATATACTAAATATATTAACCATATAGTTTGAATAAAGATGAAGACATGTAAGAGTTAAATAAGTTAACTAAGGGTTAAAGCTGAATGATATGGTTAAATATGTGACATAGAATTGTCTAAAACCAATTGGTTGAATGTTTTTTGACCCAAAACATATTATATTTTAAATAATTGACTTTGGGACCTTTTATAACATAAAATAAATTTATAATAAAATAATACTTCAAAACATTTCTAAAGTGCATGACCTCCCTCTAATAAAAGGCAATCACCCATACCAATTTAA
The DNA here is from genome assembly GCA_963277665.1 of Viscum album. NCBI lineage: Eukaryota > Viridiplantae > Streptophyta > Magnoliopsida > Santalales > Viscaceae > Viscum > Viscum album. The sequence goes on along the minus strand of OY728155.1, from coordinate 1,220,411,367 downwards.
TCACACATCTCAAGCCCATTGGATCATCAATATCCTGAAACAATAAGCTAAATAAATCTATATATTTCTACTAGAATAACTATATAATGTAGAATGAAATTCAAGAAATCCTTAGGCTCAAAGCAAATGGAGTTACACGTTTTAAGAGGTAGTGTCTTCTATAAAGTTTCATTAAATTATTTTACCTTTTAAATCTTAATTATATTCTTAATCTTTGATTAGATAATGATACCAGTGTCCAAAATATACTAGGATGTTGTTATGAGATATATTATAACTACCCTTTCACACACCTTCATTTAATGGATATGAACATGTTGTTTCTATAGATGGTGAACTACTGCCTCATGAAACAATGATGGTTCAATTTCCCCCACCACGTATCATGGTGGAAATTATGAAAATAATGTATTTATATATATGTTATATATTATATTTATATTATCTATACACTTAATTTATTTTATTTAAATCATTCCTTTATGCTTTCCGTAATGTGTAAATATGATACTTTAATTTGAGAAAGTGCAGAATACGGCCCCCACAAAGTTATATGAGTTGTTATTTCCATACATGGAACATATAAAGGATAAAATTAATAAACATACATAACATATAGAAAATATAATATTATACATGAATTAAAATATTCCTATGTAACAATTAGTTTTCATTTATTTAAATATGAATATTAAATGAAAGTTGTGTTCATGAGTACGTACGACTTATTGTCTTTATAAATGATGCATTTTATTTACTATATAGAAATGTTATGGAATATATTAAATACCTATATATACTGGATATTTATGAAATTTAAATCCCGAATACTGTTCTGGAGAAAATGGGCTTTTGACCTCATGGAAAATTTGTAAAAATGTCAAGTTAATTTTCGACTCTAGTACAAAATATCGACAAAATGACCAATATAAACTTAAATAACTATGTAATTTTTATTAAAGAATGATAGGTAATATAAAATGAATGATAAAATTGAAAAACATTCTAAGGTATGTTAAAATTAACCAATTTTTATTATACAGGAATATATTCAATGAATGAGGGAAGTTAGACTTGAGGTATGGGAACCTTTTCCCTCATGATTTAGTCAAATAATTATTTTATTTTTTTTCCTCTAATTTCAATTTTCATATAATGGGATACGTTCTTCTATGTAATATTTTTTGTTAATTTTATGTCCAAGTGACGATATACCCTTTTCACTCTCCTCAGACCATTTTATGAAATTTTCCATGATGATGTTAGTCTATCAAATTTTCATATGGGAATTCATCTCAATCTCCTTCCATTGAGGTAAATTTAGATTTATAAACGACTTTCTTTTATAAGGTGTATAAACCCAACTGAATTTTAATTTATTTCAAAAATAAATGTTTGATTTACAAATCATTTTACTAAAAAAAGGGAATGTTTCTTTTTAACATATGTAGTGAAAATGACCTTTCCTCAATCACTAGTATTCTTTGATATTTTGATTCCTTAACAAGAAGTAATTTTTATAAAAGGAAAATAAATACCATATACAATTTCTGTAGATGACGATGTACAGCCTCATGAAACGACGATTGTTCAATTTTACCCTTCCACATCTCATGGTGGACACTATGATGGAACTATATTTATATATGATATATACTATATTTATATAGTCTAAAATATTTTGTTTTTTATTTAAATCATACCTTTATGCATTCCATAATGGGTAAATACGATAATTTATTTGAGGAAGTGCGAACTACTTCCCGCTCAAAGTGATATGACTCGTTAATTACTTGCATGGAACATATAAATTATGGAATTAATAAACATATGTAACTTATATAAAATGTGATATTATACTATAATTTTAATATACCTTTTTATTATTTATTTTTCATTCCCTTAAATGTTGAAAAGAAATGAAAGTAGAGTTCATGCGTATATACAACTTACCGTCTCCATAAACGGTGCATTTCATTTATTATCTACAAATGTTATGGAATATTATAAATACATATATATACTAGATATATATGATATTTAAATCTTGAATATTATTCTAGAGATAATGGACTTTCGACCACATGGACAATTTGTAATTATATCAAGTTCATTTTCGACTCTAGTACCAAATATCGATAAAATGTCCGAAATGAACTTAAATAATTATGTAATTTTTATAACATGATGATAATTAATATAAAATTATTAATAAACGTAAAAAATTTTGTGAATAAAGTATACATTAACCTATGTTTTATTTTCTGGAATATAAAGAATGAACGAGACAAGTCAAACTCAAGGTAAGGGAAACTTTCACCCTCCTCTTGTAGTCAAAGACGTTTTTATGTTATGTATTTTTATTTTCACTTTCTTATGTTGGGATATGTTCTTATATATATATATTTCTGTACATTTTATTACCACTTTATGAGATACCCTTTTTCTCTCACGAACTCATTTTCTGAATATCTATTTGACATTGTTAGGCTGCCAAATTTTCATAAGGGACTTCGTCTCAATCTCTATTCAATGAGGCACATTTTGATTTATATGTGACATTATTTTATATGTTGTATGAACCCATTTTACTTTTAATTTTTCTCTAAAGAAATATTTTTTTTATGAATCATTTTACTAAAATAAAAAGAGATTGTTTCATTTTAACATACGCAGGGACAACGACCTATCCACCACCGTGAGTATTATTTGATATTTGGATTACATAACAAGTAGTAATGTTTTTAAAAGGAAAATAAATACCATATAATTTTTTTAAAATATATCGGTATTGAATTTTTTTTTAAAATGAATTGATTATTTCACTATCATGAAATGATATATTATGATTTTAATGTGGATATGTTATCTTTCATTTGTAGTTGTTTTATGTGTTATTAATATGTTATGGTTCTTGGGAATCGTTTGCGTATACTGTTTATTCCATGATAAACCAAGGGCGGGGGAGCTTGAGGTAGCTCTTCAATGCATTGTGTAACATGAAAAAGGTAAAAGTAAATGTTTCTCCTAAGAGATTTAGGAAATATACTGTGTTGATTATTCTAAATTTAACTCCCTATGTAGCTGTGAAATCAACAATTTTAGTACATTATAGATTCTATGATTCAACTTTATGATTTAAGATATATATGTGTTATTCACAAATATTATGATTTGATGAGTTATGTTAAAGGACATATGTTTTATGATTGAAAATTATAGTTTCATTGATTTATATGTATTTATGGACTAAGGTTGTATTTCATTATTTTCTATCTATTAAAGAGAATTTTATGCTCATCCCATGTTTGGGAAATTTTTTCACAGTGTATAAGGAAAGGTAAGAGAAAATAATATTTCAAAAATATTTTTATCTAGAAATGAATAGATGATTAATTTAATGACTTTTTTGTTGTGAAAAAAATAGTTAGAGTATACTTCTCAACTTTGTAATATTTGAGACGTAATGTGATAGATGTGGCCTATTTATAAAAAACACTAAACCTGAAAATAACCTCAATGTGTATTCTTGACATAACTCATGATTTTGAGATGTTTATGTTCGATATCCTATAGATGGTATCAGAGGTCAGTTTATAAAACATTAGAGGTTAGGGTGTCATTAGGATGTATGTAAAAGATCTCATGTAACTAAGAGGTTTATTATCACATGGAAACATTTGCAGGGTTATGGAAAATAAGTTGATTTGATAAAAATCTGAACAATGGAGATATAAGGAGGATGATGGATTAGAGTAATATATAATTTTTTTGTTATCTTTCCCTAAAAAAGATTCTATTTATTAATAATAATTCGTTGCGTGTTTATGTGTTGATTCTTTCAAGTAGATTAATGCTCATTTGAAGATATGGAGGTAAAAAGATCTTACACAGCCTTCTTATCCCTTCGCAATGATTTGATCATCACTATTATGGAAAAATCACATTCAAATGATTTTGAAATATTCTAGAGTATTTAAATCACATGTAAGAAATTGTATGAGTTATCCAACAACTACTCATTTCAAAAACAATTTTATGGGTCCTGGTATCTTTTTCATATGATTTCAAGATCTCAACTTTTCCAACTCTATAAATAAGATAAATTACAAAATTTGAGCAAACATTAACTTTTTAAAAGTAGGACAACATGCCAAAAGAGAAAGGGAACATCTCGAAGATCTTGATATCTGATTTCATGGTATCATTTATTTTATCATCCATAAAAAATGTAGAATCTATGGATTCATATTTATAAATTACGAGGATATTCAATCTACAACAATGATTTATTAATAAATAATGTGAAATTTCGTAGTTAATGGATCATGATGAATTCTGAATGATTAAGAATTATACATATAATGGATTGAAGAGTTATGGTAGATTTTTGGATGATGAAATTATGAAAATTATTAAGGATCATTTGATGATGATATTTCTTTGGGATACTTTTTCTAGTGTGTGTTACCCTTTAGGTTGATATGTTGAAATAGTATTCAAGAAAGAATTATCTTTACTTGTTTGGATATAATGGTTTACCATTGGGGTTTATATGATCTTTTTTTATATTATTAATGGTTATTAAAATTTGGGATGAAAATTGAACGGTATTAGATAACCTTTGAGGATACAATAAGTTATAGTTATCTTTGAGGAAATTACCTTATTTTTGAGAATGTTATAAGAATGATATGGTTATATATAAAGAAAAAAACATAGGATGGGTGACAACTCATCGCGTCAGGCAAGGCTATGGGAATCGAACCGACAATCGAAGGGTGACATGGGCACATCACCTACCATTGGACTACATAAAATCCCCGATTAGTATGACTTATTATTTTTAGATAAATGATTAATAGGATTAATAATAAGAAGAATTTGGGAACATATGTTTTATCAAATGGATATTCTTACATTAGGAAAATGACTTGGTGATTAAGTGATAAATGTTATTTTGGAAGACGTTCTTTCTTTGGGGAACACTTTATACCTATAGAAAATAGAATACTATAGGATTTCATTGGTGGAGTAATGGATGGAAATTTATTTTGGAAGATTCTGTTTTTTTATTATGAACATATGACAGTTTGGGTTAATTATGGAGATGCTTAACCTATCATATAGAATATATTTTTAGGTTAATTACATTTTCGTATAAGACTTTATGATTAGTACATGTTTTTTGGATATAAATGTTATGATTCACTATTTAAGGATACATGATTAAATCATTATGTCTTTTGGGTATCAAAATTAGTTGGATTACGTTGAAAATATTTTAGGACAATTGTGTATTTAAATGTCTTTGTTGAACAATGGGTATTATTTGTTGAATTTCAGAGATTAAGAGTAGTATTTCTTTTTATAAATGATTTTATTTTGTAGATTATCTGATCTTTTACTAACCATTTTGGTTTTGGATAATTTCTAAATGAAAGGGAAATATATAGTTCCTTTTTTGTATTATGTGACTCTCAAGAAGTTGATTCTAGTTCTTCAGATGACACCAAGTCTTATTGAGTACTCATCGTCTGGAGAAAAGATGAGGTTGTGCTAAATATTTATCAAATAATGAAACTCAATATGAAAAGTAAGTATATTTTCCTTTGTTATTAGTAAATATCATATTTAAATAACCCAAATCTATGAAAATATCCTTAAAACAAAAATTTTATCCATATATTTTTGTTACTGGTAAATCAAACATCATTTAACCCATGAAATGTTTATGGTTTTCTTGTTGTTAACTTTCTCCTAATCATATTTTCAATCACACTCCAACAGAAAATGATGGTTAGTTTCACATCCATAGCCATGTTTCATACATGAAATCCCAGTATGGGTTATCTCAGGTAACTTTCTAATTCTCATTATATATTTTAATGTGATAGTTTTATTGACACTTTTTCCGATGCTTGACTTTCAATTAAATTTCTGAGCCCAATTTTTTAATTGTGAGGATGCAATATCCAAAAGGGGGAATGATGTAAGACCCGGGTTTTAATATAATAATACATTTTAATATCTATTCATAATTACAAACAATATATTAATTTTATGTAAAATTTTACACTTTCTCTGATAGTGTACTCAATACACAGTAATGGGTTTATTTTAAATCATATATTGCACAAAACATTCAGTTATACCAAAAAAAATAAAATAATAATATTATTTTTTAAAATGGTAGTTAATTCATATCCATTGTATTGGTAGGAATGAACAGAACATAATATAATATTATTATTAAATGTCTTTACATTTATCAAATAAATTATGGACGTATCAAATAAGAATGAATCTGATGTTAAGTATGAAGTAATTTAACATTTTTAAATGGTCGTTTTATTTCCTTTGGATGGTTAACCATTTTTAAATATAGTTATTCTCACTTTTAAATATACTATTTTTATAAATAAATTTTTTCATTATATGGCAGCATTGAAAATTTCATTGGATGAAATTTAGGTATTTTTATGATAATGTCCATTTTTTTAATGAATAATGAAAAAATCTACATTTTAATTGAAAACAACAATTTTATATAACATATTTGTTTAAGTATATTTTCCTATTAATATATTTCAAAATATAATTAGATGATATTTTAATCATTTAATCCAATTATGGTCATTTTATGAAATTTCAAATTTTAACTGGACATAAACACATCTCAATCATTTGATAGTTATTACTTCTTAAAAACATTGTTTTGGTTTTAAAAAAGGGAATTAATTTTAAATTAACAACTACAACATCAGTATTTTGAAATCGGAGATATTTATTCTATATTTGAAATCAGGAGGACAAAATTGTGTAAATCGAAATTTTTTTTAACATTATTAATTTTAATTTTAGTAATTATTTTATTTGTGATGGTAAAAGGGTATATATGGTAAATAAGGGTAAAAAATAATATTAGAAAAATATAAAACTAAAATAAAACATGTTCTGATCCTATTGGATGATATATGTCTGACCGTGGGAATATTTGGGTCAATTTTGTGACCCCATAGAGCCACATTTATTTGAAAATGTCATTTAATATAAATTAATTTAAAATAAATAAAAATATAACATAAACATGTATATTTTCCTAAAACAGTTTTTATATGGGGTTAATTAAGTTATCTGCTCAAATATAAATTATAATTATAAAGAAAAAAATATTTCCTATATTATGATATTTTATTTATATTTTTTAGACATCAAATAAATAAATTTATCTATGATACATGGATAATATAGTGATTCCCTTATTAATGAGTGACATAAATAAATGAGATTATAAAAATTATATTAAATTTTTTTTGATTCATTTTATTCCATAAAATAATTATATGGAATATTATGACCTGGTATCTTCTAATTAATGAATTCTTTTCGAAATAAATAAGTTTTTATGGATTTTTAGAATGTCATGATATGAATGGTATAAAAATTGACCTAAATAAGTTTTTTTAACAAGTACAATTTTATTAAATGATATAATTGTCCCAAAAATCTAATATTTGGCCAAATGACTTATATAATGATTAAAATTTCATTAATTTTCATCTTTAGGTTCTATTGGAATTTTAGAGTAACTATATTAACCATATAACATGAATATATCCGAGGACAATGGAAGAGTTAAATTAGTTAACTAAGCATTAAAGCATAAAGATAAAGGTAAATTTGTGACATAGACTTCTATAAAACCTATTGGTTGAAATTTATTTGGACCAAAACATAATTTTATGAAATAAATGACATTGGGACCTTTTGAAACTGAAAATAATTTTATAATAAAATAACACTTCAAAACATTCCAAAAGTGCCCCTCCACCCTCTTATAATAGGGCATCACCCCTAACCATTAAATTACAACTCTAAAACCACTTGTCACCTCCCAAATATACCTAAATAAACTCCCAAAATATCTTCATTACTCTTATAATCCTTTTATTAGGCAGAAGGAAAGTCAATAAAGCCTTTTGGCCTAAATCAAACGGAGTTACACTTTTTAAGAGTTAGCGTCTTCTCTAAAGTTCTTTTCCATTATTTTAATTTTCAATCCCTATTATATTCTTAATCATTGATTACATAACAAAAAATTAATCCTAAATAAACTTGGATTTTTTTATTATATGGATTCGAAATACACTTACACACACCACCATCTAATGGATATGAACATATTGTTTCTTTGGACAGCAAAGTATTGTCTCATAAAACAATGATTGTTCAATTTTCCTCTACCACCACTCATGGAATCCATTATGATGACACTATATTTATATATATGATATTTACATTTTTATATGGTTCTGTTTTTATATAAATAATTCTTTTATGCTTTCCATAATGTGTAAATATGATAATCTTATTTGAGGAAGAATGGAATACCGCCCCCTCAAAGTGATATTAATAATTAATTCCATACATGGAACGTATAAAGGATGGAATTAAAAAAATATGTAATGTATATAAAGTATTATTTTGTACTGGAATTATAATATACCTAATAATCCTTTATTTTTATTCTTTTAAATATGAAAATGAAATTGATGTAGGGTTCATGCGTACGTACGACTTACCATCTCTATGAATGGTGCATTTCATTTGTTATCTCCAAATGTTTTGGAATATTATAAATACATATATATATATATACTTTATATATATGATATTTTAATCATGATTACTATTTTGGAGATAATGGAATTTTGTCAACCTGAAAATTTGGAATTATATAATGTTCATTTTGGAATCTATTATCAAATGTCAACAAAATGACTGACATGAACATAAATAATTATTTAATTTTAATAAAAAGATGTTAAGTAATATATAAATAATAATTAAATTTAAAAAATAACTAATGAAATTTTAAATTAACCTAGGTTTATTATGTAGGAATATAAAGAATGAATGTGAGAAGTCGGACTGAAGGTAAGGAAACTTTCACCTTCTTCTTTTATTCAAATACAAATTTTATATTATGTATTTTAATCAATATTTTCATATGATGGGATATGATCATAACTATATTTATTATTTTATATATTATGTCTAAGTGATAAGATACCCTTTTATCTATTATTAACCCATTTTATGAATTTTTAAGTGAGATCGTTAGGCTATCGAATTTTCGTTAGAGACTTTGTCTCAATCTTTTTTCATTTAGGCACATTCTGATTTATACACAACATTATTTTATAAGGAGTATAAACACATTTGAAATTTAATTTCTTTCAAAAGGAATATTTTTATTAATGAATCATTTTACTAAACGAAAAAGGGATTGTTTCTTTTTAATGTATTCGGTGACAATGACCTTTCCATCGTCACGAGTATAATTTGATATTTGAATTCCTTAACAAGATGTATTGTTTTTAAATGAAAAATAAATACAATATACTTTTATTTATTTATTTTGGTATTGAAAATTGTTTTGAGAAAGCATTAATTCTGTAAATATCATGAAATGAAATATTGTGATTGCAATGTGGAAATTTTATTATTCCTTTATGATTGTTTTATGTGTTATGAATATGATATGGTTCTTTCTAATTATCAACGTATATGGGTTGTTCCGTGATAAACCATGTGCGGGTGAGACAAAGATAGCTCTCTAATGCATTGGTTACCATGATAGAGGTGAACTTTATTTTTTCTCCTAATATATTGAGGTAATATTCTATGATGGGTATTCCAAATGTAAATCCCATTGTAGTTGTGAATGCTATAATGTAAGTATGTTATGGATGCCATAAATCAACGTTATGATTTAATATTTTTATGTTTTATTCAGAAATCATATTTTTTTATGAGGTAGTATAAAGAACATATGTTTTATGATTGAAATGTATGGTTTCATTGATTTGTATATATTCATGGACTAATTTTTTCTTTTTTTTATTTTGTATCCCTTAATGAGATTTTAATGATCATAGCATGTTTTTGAATTGCTTTTCATAGGGTATAAAGAAGGGTTAGAGAAAGGAAGAATTAAAGAATATTTTTATCAATAAAATAATTGTTGTTTTATTTAATGAGTTCTTTTTGTGAAACATTTGTTAGAGTAGAAGAGTCTACTTTGTAATATTTGATATGTAATGCAATAGAAATGGAATAATTATGTAAAACTCTAATCCTCAAAATAACCTCAATGTGAATTCTTGAAATAACTCAATACAATGAAATGTTTAATATAGGGGCCTTATATAATTTACCATTGAGGTAATGTGTCCATATATCCTAGGAAATTTTACAACTACCAACTCAATATCATATGTTAAATAGTTATGTTTACAAGTCTTCAACTAACTTGATATATATGAAATAAATTTATCATTATTCATAAGGAAAAATAGACGAACGTTACTTCTTGAATAAATATATAAAAAAATACATCACTTCCAGATGGTAAATTCAAAATAATATCATTTTCTAATATCATATTCAGTTCATAAATAAATTCTTCACAGTCTTTTTTAAAATTGATTTTAACCCCTTTACATGTAAGATCAGTTAGCAGGTTATCCAATCATGTTTTTTTTCAAAAATACTGATAGTCAACTAAAAAATTAACGAGTTTAAATTATGTAGTTATGTTCATTGGATGAGGAGAATTTTGACTTCCTGTTTCATCAAATGATGAAGTGATATTCAATCATTATTGACAATATTCACATAAAAAGAAACATCTTGAATACATAAATCACACTTAATAAAATTACCACCTAACAAATTTTTTCTAAGAGTGAGATAAATTATCTTCAAGTGATTCTCATGGTCTTCATAGCTTTAATAATATATAAGGAAGTCATCATTGAATATAAAAAATCATCAATATAGTCTTTGAAAACGATATTTATTTTATATATAATTATTAAGGGTTAATTAGTCACTCAAATTGGAATTGAAATAAACTCATATTTTCCATACCTCATTTGGAATGTTATTTTTTGAATGAATTCCTTATTTATACACAATTGATGACCCACAGATTGAATTTAAATATTTAATTGAGTTTACAAGGATGCAATTTATTTTAATTTGTTATGAATGTTTTTTTATTTTCAATTACCAATGGAAAATGGTTATCATTTATTTATCTAGTTATTTCAAACTAATATATTAATTTTTAACATTCATATTTCAATGCCTTGTATCTTTGAAAATGTAATAAAGTTGAAAAAACTCAATGTTAATAGAGTTGGTTTAAATATAGTTGGAATTAGAGAATGTTTAATAGAATCATTGTGACCTCGATTAAGGAAACAAATTATTTTGTAACATAACCCAATGAGAAAAATTTATTCATGACATTATTTACAACTTGGTAACATTCATGTAAAATCCCATTATAAGAAATAATTTAAATTAAAACATAAATTACCATTATTTATGAATTATTCAAGATATTTCATGTAAAATGGATAGTATGTACACCAAATTACATTAATTTGTTACAAAACAATAGAATATTCTTCAATGAAGGGAAATTGAGATAAAGTCCATTATCTCATGCCTTCATTAATTTGAATGAAATTTAAACTAATTTATAATTCATTAATAACAATATTAATTTATTAAAGAGACATATTCATACATATTTTATGATAAATGACCATTTTATTAAATTTTCCACCCATTTTTTAATAATAGTTCATTATTTTAATTATTTATAGTGTTAATTATCTTGTTTTCTTATGCATGTTCATTCATTAAAGTTCTATTTATTATAAATTTTATATATATCCATAATATTTTGAATTTTATTAATATTATAAATATTATATTTACTCTATTGATACATTTTTATAAACATTTTTTGACCGTTGGACATGAAAAATTAATTTTATCACATTATAGAGATGGTTGGTCATACATATATTTGAACGATGACAATATTCCCTTAAAGAAAGAATACGTAAAAAAGTGGGAGATATTCTAATTTTAAATAATAAATATCATCTCATATATATCATATATATTCATTAATTTTACCCTTATTACATTCCACATAAAGTGTAAGTGAAAAATGATTCACAATGCTTTTTGAGGCAGTAGTCCACTTCACACATGAATGACGTTATCTAATTTTAATTGAAATTTTAACTAAGAGGTATATGTTATATAAAAATTATAAAAGTATATAACAAATTATGGTTCCTATAAATGTGTTAAATTCTCCATTATATACAACCTTCAATGGTGGTGTTTGAAAACAAATTAAATCTGTTCGTGATGTGGTAGTCCTCCAAACACACAATTGACAACTTAACAATCCATTTTAAGGAATAGGATATAAATATATGTCTTCTCATTAACATAAAACATATAAAAATATGTGGTAATTGTTTTATTGAACTCTACATATTTATTAATATATTATGGACATAAAACAAGAAATTAAATAAAAACATTTATTTAAAACTTGACCTCTGGATTAGATAACCTCCTTAAATTTAATGTATAATCCTTCCAAGGATGCATTTTTGATAAAAAATACTTATAGTATTAAAAAATTTATTTAGGGATGTTATTTTCAATGGTATTGTCTATACCAAATGGAATTGGGTGTGTTAAGAGGAGAGTAGTTTGGGTGGACTTTTAAAAGTGGTGAAGTGTAAACACATGAAAATTTTGAAAAGAATCAATGAAACCAATATTTATATCACAAAAGAATCCAAAATTGATCATTATAGACTATTAATGGGGATACCATAAATTTATGTCCTTATAATGGTTATGGGAAAATCTGGATGGTTATTTTAACTCTTATCATCTTAGTTTACCCTAAGGTAAATCAGTTTTAACCTTTACCAAAACTATTAGTTTTTAATTAATGTAATTTTCCTAATGTTCATTAATTATGTTGAATATTTTAGATAAAATAAATTATTTTGAATATAAGTATTTAATCCATTTTACAAAATTTTATTTACATGTATATCAGAATTCAATTTAAAAGTATATGCATAGGTGTGATGAAAAACTTGGTTTCTAATGGGAAAGTTCACATAAATAAAGAATGTTCTTATAATAAAATTGTACATAATTTTATCATCCTGCCTTTTTATAACATAAACTTTCATTACATTACACAAAACTGAGGATCTTTAAGGTTTAGTGTCTTGGAAACTAGGAACATAATACATGAAAACAACATAAAACATTCCTCTTAAACACTTGAAAGGCTTCTCCTTATGTTCATCCTAGGTTCATTACTGCATCTCATAACCTGGGGACATACATCAAAAGAAAGGGCGAGCAAAAGGCCCAGTAAGGGAAACAAGATGAACAGTTTACATGTGAACTTAAGATACTTCAATAAGGACATGAAAAGAACTTTAAGGCATGAGAAAGAAATCATGAGGCATTTCATAATAAAAATAAAATTTTTCATAACTTGAAAATGTGGCTGCAACATTTAATATTGACAATCATTTCGTTTCACCAAGGTCCATCCCCAAGGTGTCATTAAAAATTACCAAGGTTATTCACCAAGGCGTCGTTAAAATGGTCATCTCTAGAGATTAAGTCTTTACCTAATGCATTGGAGCGCTATCAGGGCGCACCCTTAAATTTTACTTTATTATCATGTGAGCCATATATATCATCATCAAACATTTCATAAAGAACCCATGTAGCACAAAATAAATGGGTTTCATTTCGTAATCATAACGTTTTAAAAACATCTTTAAAGACATGATCTTTACATCAATTTAAAACCCACAGAAAAGGAAGGTGGGTCTCATGTATGTAAATCCCATAATTTAAAATAGAACATTTTGGTATATATGTGAATACCCCTTTAGAAGAAAGAGCTTTGAGTATTCACTTAATAATATAAAATAACTTTAGAAAAAGATATAGACATTTTGAGATGGAAATTCTGCAGCATAACGACTATGTTACGAGGTTTTAGAAGACATTAAAAAGAGATGGAAAATGGTTCAAACATTCATAAATGACCCATAAAACAGTATATGGACAGAATAATAAGGATACATGATCATGGTAATGAAATTTCAAGGACATACCATTTGAAATGAAAAACATGGAAGAAAGACAAAAATTAGATTTCTCTTATGAAAGTTCGGCAGCCTAACGACGTTACATAAACATCAAACACAATGATTTGAAAAGATCAAACAGGGTCTATCATCATGTGAACATAAGAGTTCAGTATGATAGATATAGAGATAATTCCCCAACATAATTAAAAAGGAACTTGAAAGACTTGACATGAAAGTAGAACTTTGAAAAAAATGAGAAAGGTGAAAGAATCCCCTAAAAATTCGGCAGCCTAACGGCGCCACTTAAAACTTCAAAATACTGAATTGAAGAGATAAAATGGGGTCTCTCATCATATGAACATAAGATTCCATTATTATAGATATAGAGATCATACCCCAACATAACAAAAAAGGAACTTGAAAGAATTGACATGAAAGTAGAACTTCAAAACGGGAAAGGTGAAGAAGCACTTAAAAATTTGGCAGCCTAACGGCGCCACTTAAAACTTCAAAATACTGAATTGGAGAGATAAAATGGGGTCTCTCATCATATGATCATAAAATAACAGTATGATAAATTTAGAGATCATACCCCAACATAATAAAAAGGAACTTGAAAGAATTGACATGAAAGTAGAACTTCAAAACGAGAAGGGTGAAAAAGCACTTAAAAATTCGGCAGCCTAACGACGCCACTTAAAACATCAAAATAATGAATTGAAGAGATAAAATGGGGTCTCTCATAATATGATCATAAAAGATAATTATGATATATTTAGAGATCATACCCTAACATAATAAAAAAGAACTTGAATGAATTTACATGAAAATAGATCTTGAAAAATGAGAAGGGAGAAAGAGTCTGTTACAAAAATTTCGGCAGCCTAACGGCGCCACTTAAAACTTCATAAAAAGAAATAATGAGAGTAAGATGGGATAAATCATTATATGAACATAAAAAGGGCAGTAATAGGAGTATAAAAGAACATCCTCCAACATAAGAACATGTAGCATAAAAGGAATGACATAAAAGAGATTACTTGAAATAAAAGAGAGAGGTCGGATCCCTTACCTTAATACCTGACTCTTGAAACTCACTGTTTTGGACCTTGAGGGCTTGGGGGCACCTTGGGAGGACTCCTTGGGAGGTAAGGAGACCAGAACTTCGTTGGGGGAGAGTTGTGAGTGAAAAACAAAGGAGGAATGGCTAGGTATTTATAGGTAAAGTGAGGGGACAAGGCATTAATGGCCAAGGGACACCTCATTAGTGGTTTTGGCAAAACCATGGGCTCGCCCATGGTATTTTCCCTTGGTATTGGCCACTTGGGAAACCTCATACCTTATCTTACTATTCACAATTCTACCATATTGAATATATACTTAATATATCATTTAATGATGTCATTAGACACCCGTAACTTAAAAACTGTATTTTCACTATTCATCGAAAATTCTACTTTCTCAGAATAATCCCAAAATTTCACCTTAACCAAATATCAACGCTCTGATTAAAAATATGAACTCCATTTTATAAAAATAATTTTCTAAATATTTTTAATTTAATTTTTAAATAAAAACACTATTCACTAAAAATTCATTTTTTCAGAAAAAACCCCAAAAATTACCATAGCATTATACCGGTGCTCTGAGTTCAAAAATGAAATCCGTTTTATAAAAATAATTTTCTAAATATTTTTAATTAAATTTTTAATCAAAAAACACTATTCACTCGAAAAACTAATACTTGAATAATAATTTATGAAACCGTTATTTAACCATTTTATTGAATCACATTACTTAATCAAGGTGCCTAGATTATATTAATACTTTTTTTAAGTGAGATTACTAATCCATTTGGTCACATTACTAATCCTAAGCGTAAAATCACTATTCATAATTTACTATTCATCAAAAATCAAGTTGATCTTATTAGACTCGAAATTTCGTAGTGAACATAATTGTAGAAGACCATTTTTTGAAAATCATAACACATTTTTATTTATTTAAGGTTTACATAAACATTTTTAAAATATCCTTTCCCTAAAATTTATCAAAAATAAAATACTATATTTATATGCACATTTGAAAATTCATAAACTTCATCATAAGAAGAAATCAAAATTTTTATTTAAAACAAAGGATTACACAAGGCAATCACGGTCTCCTTACATAGCCCCTTATCACACCAGCATAGGACCTAAGTGTAAGTTGTGCTAAGGTGAGAGAATCCGAGGGCGGCTCGGCCAACATCGCACGAGTCGTAATTTCTATTAGTTTGAACTTCTCGTGAAGGAGATCCCGTTCTAGCTTCACACGAGGAAGTTCAGCTTGGGTTTGGTCCAGAGAAAAGCCCAGTGGTGCTACCTCCTTCCCAAGTTCTCTTAGTTGGGCTTCGATCGGTCCAAGACTATTGGGTGAGGCCATCGAATCTTCTTTCTATATTAATTAACCAAGATTGCTTGTATTTAGAGATGGTAATCAAAACATATAGTTTCCAGCGGTCATATTGACCAATGGTCAAATAATAGTCAAAACCCAACAGTCTCATTTTAATTATACTCATGTTATCAAATGAAACATTTTTGTTGAGTGTAAAAATAAAATAAAATAACACATAAAATTAGGAAATAAGATTTATTCAAAAATTTCGGGTCGTTACAATCTTCCCCCCTTAAAAAATTGCGTCCTCGAAATTTTTAAAATTGGGTTTTGAAATTTCATTGAAAGTCCCACATCGGAAAAAGAGTCAGTAAAACTATTACTCTAAAAGAAATAAAGGGAAGAACAAACGTCACCCGAGTTAACCCATACTAGGATTCCATGGAGGAAAACATGGACATGGAAGAAAAACAAAGGGTCAATTTCTGGGGGAGAGTGATAGAGAACATGATTAGGAGAACGTTAACCATAAGAAAATCCCAAACTTATGATGTGTGTAAACGGTATTTGATTACCACGTAGGAAACATAAACCAACAACGTTTTTGTTTCCCGTTCCTTTTCATAATTTTTAGGAATTCATTTACAACATAAAACAAAAACATAAGAAAATATACCTATCTTCATGTAGAGTTTCATCCTTTAATAAGTTTCTACGCAAAACTAATCTTTTCTCAAAATTATGAGCATTCAAAACTACTTGGTCTCATCAAAACACAAGAATCATATTCATAATCCACAAAAGATTAACTATCTATTTCTTCTATCTTTAAACATTATCCCAAAAACAGAACGGGTAAGGTAAAACAACTCTTCAAAAAGAAATAATCCCATAGGAATGGAAACTACTTTTAAATATTCAAAGTTTTATGGTACTACCCAAAGTTCATCATAGTCCATTACATAAATAGTTGTCCTTAAAAATCCTCAAAATAAACCAAACTAAGATTAAAACCCAAATACAAGAAGGATTTGATAACATAGTCTTCCAAGGTAAACTTTATCATTCATCTCCAAAAAACATCAACCACTCCTAACATCTTATAAAAAAGTAACTAACCTAAACATATTTACCCCAAGTTAGGTTAATAATTTCCATAAGTAACCTAAATTACTATAATTCCACCTTAAATTCATTGATTCTTAAAAATATAAGTCAACCCTACTCTTCAATGAAAATACCCTCGTAATCTATTTACCTCGATCATATAGGGTCCCCAAAATAGTGAAAATCATCCAAAATAATAATCATATTTTAATCCCCTAGTCATCCCTGTCATATTAATACGACAATCGTCACATTTCCTATCACATTGGTTGTTTGGACATGTTATTCCATTTCCCACCACTAACTATGAAGAGAAAGCGTAATTAGGGGCTTAAGTACTTAGCCAATAATCATGAAAAGGAACTGAAAGCATATAAGGATAACTTGTAGAAGAAAAGTATACCCTAACTTGTGATCCCCTAGGTTCCCATCTAGGTTATCCATGATCATATATTCTTATGTGAATCTTTATTTTATTTTATCTTTGTTCCTTTAACAATGGTTCATACTCAGCTTATAAATTTACCAAAGCATATCCCCCGGGAGTGTCGTAACCAAGAGTGCAGCAAGGCCCGTTGTCGTGTACCAGTTCCCGTTCGAGTCTAGCTCAAAGCGGTGTTTTCGGGTTTTACCCCTATGTACATCTGTTCCAGAGCCACCTCTACCTGCTCGTATCTAGATAGGGATGTATTTGCTTGGCAACCCCTTACTCAATACTCACCAAAATACCAAGAAGATTTCCTATTTTTTTAACTTTTCTATAGGGTTCTTCCTAGATTTTTCATATCCTAATTTCCACAAATAACTAAACCATCCTTTGATACCAACTATAGCATCCCACCTTTTTATAACATAAACTTTCATTACATTACACAAAACTGAGGATCATTAAGGTTTAGTGTCTTGGAAACTAGGAACATAATATATGAAAACAACATAAAACATTCCTCTTAAACACTTGAAAGGCTTCTCCTTATGTTCATCCTAGTTTCATTACTGCATCTCATAACCTGGGGACATGCATCAAAAGAAAGGGTGAGCAAAAGGCCCAGTAAGGGAAACAAGATGAACATTTTACATGTGAACATGAGATACTTCAATAAGAACATGAAAAGAACATTAAGGCATGAGAAAGAAATAATGAGGCATTTCATAATAGAAATAACATTTTTCATAACTTGAAGATGTGGCTGCAACATTTAATATTGACAATCGTTTCGTTTCACCAAGGTCCATCCCCAAGGTGTCATTAAAAATTACCTAGGTTATTCACCAAGGCGTCGTTAAAAATGGTCATCTCTAGAGATTAAGTCTTTACCCAATGCATTGGAGCGCTATCAGGGTGCACCCTTAAATTTGCCTTTACTATCATGTGAGCCACATATATCATCATCAAACATTTCATAAAGAACCCATGTAGCACAAAATAAATGGGTTTCATTTCGTAATCATAACGTTTTAAAAACAGTTTTAAAGACATGATCTTTACATCACTTTAAAACCCACAGAAAAGGAAGGTGGGTCTCATGTATGTAAATCCCATAATTTAAAATAGAAAATTTTGGTATATATGTGAATACCCCTTTATAAGAATGATCTTTGAGTATTCAGTTAATAATATAAAAGAACTTTAGAAAAAGAGAGACATTTTGAGATGGAAATTCTGCATCATAACGGCTATGTTACGAGGTTTTAGAAGACATTAAAAGAGAGGGAAAATGGGTCAAACATTCATAAATGTCCCATAAAACAGTAGATGGATAGAATAAAAAGGATACATGATCATGGTAATGAAATTTCAAGGAAATACCATTTGAAATGAAAAATATGGAAGAAAGACAAATATTAGATTTCTCTTATGAAAGTTCGGCAGCCTAACGACGTTACTTAAACTTCAAACGAAATGATTTGAAAAGATAAAATAGGGTCTCTCATAATGTGAACATAAGAGTTCAGTATGATAGATATAGAGATAATTCCCCAACATAATTAAAAAGGAACTTGAAAGACTTGACATGAAAGTAGAACTTTGAAAAGAATGAGAAGGGTGAAAGAATCCCCTAAAAATTCGGCAGCCTAACGGCGCCACTTAAAACATCAAAATAGTAAATTGAAGAGATCAAATGGGGTATATCATCATATGAACATAAGATTCCAGTATGATAGATATAGAGATCATACCCCAATATAACAAAAAAGTAACTTGAAAGAATTGACATGAAAGTAGAACTTCAAAACGAGAAGGGTGAAGAAGCACTTAAAAATTCGGCAGCCCAACAACGCCACTTAAAACTTCAAAATACTGAATTGAAGAGATAAAATGGGGTCTCTCATCATATGATCAAAAAAGATCATTATGATAAATTTAGAGATCATACCCCAACATAATAAAAAGGAACTTGAAAGAATTGACATGAAAGTAGAACTTCAAAACGAGAAGGGTGAACAAGCACTTAAAAATTCGGCAGCCTAACGGCGCCACTTAAAACTTCAAAATACTGAATTGAAGAGATAAAATGGGGTCTCTCATCATATGATCATAAAAGATCAGTATGATAAATTTAGAGATCATATCCCAACATAATAAAAAAGAACTTGAAAGACTTTACATGAAAATAGATCTTGAAAAATGAGAAGGGAGAAAGAGTCCGTTACAAAAATTTCGGCAGCCTAACGGCGCCACTTAAAACTTCATAAAACGAAATAATGAGAGTAATAGGGGATCTATCATTATATGAACATAAAAATTTCAGTAATAGGAGTATAAAAGAACATCCTCCAACATAAGAACATGTAGCATAAAAGGAATGACATAAAAGAGATTACTTGAAATGAAAGAGAGAGGTCGGATCCCTTACATTAAAACGTGACTCTTGAAACTCAATGTTTTGGACCTTGAGGGCATGGGGGCACCTTGGGAGGACTCCTTGGGAGGTAAGGAGACCAGAACTTTATTTGGGGAGAGTTGGGATTGAAAAAAAAAAGGAGGAATGGGTGGGTATTTATAGGGAAAGTGAGGGGACAAGGCATTAACGGCCAAGGGACACCTCATTAGTGGTTTTGGCAAAACCATGGCCTTGCCCATGGTATTTGCCCATGGTATTGGCCACTTGGGACACCTCATACCTTATCATACTATTCACAATTCGACCATATTGAATATATACTTAATACATCATTTAATGATGTCATTAGACACCCGTAACTTAAAAACTGTATTTTCACTATTCATCGAAAATTCAACTTTCTCAGAATAATCCCAAAATTTCACCTTAACCAAATATCAATGCTCTGATTAAAAATATGAACTCCATTTTATAAAAATAATTTTCTAAATATTTTTAATTTAATTTTTAAATAAAAACACTATTCCCTGAAAATACATTTTTTCAGAAAAAACCCCAAAAAATTACCATAGCATAATATCGGTGCTCTGAGTTCAAAAATGAAATCCGTTTTATAAAAATAATTTTCTAAATATTTTTATTTAAATTTTTAATTAAAAAACACTATTCACTCGAAAAACTAATACTTGAATAATAATTTATGAAACCATTATTTAACCATTTTATTGAATCACATTACTTAATCAAGGTGCCTAGATTATATTAATACTTTCTTTAAGTGAGATTACTAATCCATTTGGTCACATTACTAATCCTAAGCGTAAAATCACTATTCATAAATTACTATTCATCAAAAATTATGTTGATCTTATTACACTCGAAATTTCGTAGTGAACATAATTGTAGAAGACCATTTTTTGAAAATCATTACACATTTTTATTTATTTAAGGTTTACATAAACATTTTTAAAATATCTTTTCTCTAAAATTTATCAAAAATATGCATACTATATTTATATGGACATTTGAAAATTCATAAACTTCATCATAAGAAGAAATCCAAATTTTTATTTAAAACAAAGGATTACACAAGGCAATCATGGTCTCCTTACATAGCCCCTTATCACACCATCATAGGACCTAAGTGTAAGGTGTGCTAAGGTGAGAGAATCCGAGAGAGGCTCGGCCAACATCGCACGAGTCGTAATTTCTATTAGTTTGAACTTCTCGTGAAGGCGATCCCATTCTAGCTTCACACGATGAAGTTCAGCTTGGGTTTGGTCCAGAGCAAATCCCAGTGGTGCTACCTCCTTCCCAATTTCTGTTAGATGGGCTTCGATCGGTCCAAGACTATTTGGTGAGGCCATCGATCTTCTTTCTATATTAATTACCCAAGATTGCTTGTATTTAGAGATAGTAATCAAAACATTTAGTTTCCAGCGGTCATATTGACCAATGGTCAAATAATAGTCAAAACACAACAGTGTCATTTTAATTATACTCATGTTATCAAATGAAACATTTTTGTTGAGTATAAAAATAAAATAAAATAACACATAAAATTAGGAAATAATATTTATTCAAAAATTTCAGGTCGTTACAATAATATTGATCTCAATGACCTTAATTAGTTAAATTTTGATATAATTGATATAATTTTTCATTAAAATTTGTTTAAAATGTACATTATGTTTCTAAATGATTTATATCAAAAGGAATCTTTCAATAAAAATCGGATTTTTTCTATTCATTGAAAAATGAACCTTTTTAGAAGAATAAATTTTTTTACCCTAATATAATTTTGATATTATTATTTAAAATAATAAAATATTCATATCAAAAAAGAATTATAAAATTTAAGAAAAATTTAATTTACCATAAGTGTGTAAGAAATGATGAACAGTTTTCATTAAATAGAAAACATTTTTTAGAGAACATTTTTTTACTTTAAAATGATATTTATTTTTATTTCAAGTCAATAGGTAAAAAATAACATGTATGAACTGTATATAATTTTCATAATTTATTTATCACTATTCATAACATATAATTTAACATATTTTTTTAAAATATTTATGTTTAAATAATACTATTTTAATAATGTATTTTATTTTGAATAAACCTGGTGTTGAATACATCACAAGTTATCAAAAAGGTTAAATTTATTTAAAAAGTAATAATGCAAAAAGACATTATGTGTTACAATAATTATTATAACAATAAATTTGGATCTTCTAAATATTAATTCCATAATTAGTATGTGCCTATTAAATTCATAAAGACTGTGAATAACAACACGAAATAATAATGAACTAACATGCTACAGTTCATAAGTCTACTGAATATTATTTCTTAAAACACCAAAAAACCTAATTTTTACAAAGAAATCGGCACATACATATTGTGAATTTTCTATCTATTTAAACAAAAAAATAATATTTTGGAACACTGGTTAGTTCAAAATAAATATGTGTGAAATAAAATAATCTATGTTTCATAGATCCTTTAAATTACTTTAGTACTATTTTCACAAAATTTAAATGAATTTACTAAGGATTGGATTTGAATATAGAACATATACATACAGGAAACATCATCTATTGTTTATATAATATAAAATAAATAAAACAAACAATTATATTTCTAAAAACATATTATCAAAAAAAAATTCAGCTTCATAATAATCTTACAAATAAAAAATATCATTAAAAATATTTAATATTTTACAATTATGAAGAAGAAACAAATTAATTAATTCCTTATAATATTTTCATTTAGTAATTTTTGTAATAAAGTGGTGCCTCAGTCCTAGACCAAGGCTCAATTTATTGAATAGAGAAAAAAGGATGATTACATGAGTTTGAATATTTTGATTTATTAGTATAAATAACATATTTTCTATAAAATATTTGAAATGAAAAAAATCCTTAGTTCTCCCATTAGTCCCTTGTCAAATTATAAATAAAATAACATTTAAAATTCATTGAAAAATATATCACACAAAGAACTAATATTAATATAATAGATATATATTTGGACTATAAAAATATAATATGATGCTATTTTTATGAATAATGATTGATCAACATTTAACTTTTCAAAACAAATTATGATAATAAATAAATAAGAAGTATCATATCAATATTTAGGACATTAGTTTATACTATAAATATCTTTTTAGAGTTGTAAAACTAGGTTAGATTTTGATTCACTCCTCAAACTAAGAGGCTACATAACAAAAACAATTATAGAATCAATCCATTAAATAATGCACTACTAACATATATTTTAAAAAGATAAATGTCCAAAGTAGTTAAATATTCCAAAAGAATACATAAATATTATATGTAATAAGTTTTGGAGAATTTTTGTTCAAAACTAATTCCTTCTTCCTTATTATAGTCTTTCGACATTAACATGGTTTTTTTAAATTATTTCATGAGACTCATAAATTTTTTTAAAAATATCCACTTGATTAAAACAATAATTTTATCATTTTGGAAGTTCAACCACGTTCAAAAAATACCTATTAAATTGATTTATATTTTAATTAATTTCAATAATCTAGTTTAAATTAGAGAATGATTCTTCTATATTTTGAACCATAAATCAAAAATTAAATCATGATAAGGAAAAACATTTCTTATAGAATTTTTTGTTTCAAAATCAACAGTTATATCACTAATTGAATTCTCAATTTTATTATATTTAGGAAATTTTAATTTTTTTTCTTCAGAAGTAATATATCCCTGAATATATTCATCAAACAATAACTTTTTATGTTCACCAATATTAAAATATCTAAAATATTCTCCAACCTAGTCTAGATTTTCTTTTATTTCCTTTACATGATTGTCATCATATAGAAAATAGAAATATTATTTAACATTGAAGATTATTTTTTTATAAAATCTAAATTTATTATTTGAATTAGAATAATCTAGATAAATCACTTCCTCTATTTTCAAAATAATTTTTTCTGGTTAATACATGGTATTCAAAAAATAAAAATTTCATACAAATACTATAAACTACCAAATTCTGGGATTCCATCAATTCTATATTTCATAATGTCCCTTCTTTAGAAATCAGCTATGAATAACAAGATTAAAATAATGAAATGTTATATTAATAGAATCTACTAATTATTATTTGGGCATGTAATGCACGTTTAACATTATACTGGCCATTTGTTGTAAACCCATTCATTTCAATTCCACCACACCATTTTATTATGGAGTATTAGGGGCTGAATAAATATGAATACAGAAATTTTCTTTAAGAATTATATCAAATTAAAGAATTGAAATATCTCCTCATATATCCCTTTTAATTTAGAAAACTAGGTGAAATTTTACATTTTGTATGAATTTTTTTTATAAAATAAATTTAGAAAAGGTAATGGGTTTCTGTGGAAGAAACAAATGCCATGTAAATC
This sequence comes from Viscum album, assembly GCA_963277665.1. Taxonomy (NCBI): domain Eukaryota; kingdom Viridiplantae; phylum Streptophyta; class Magnoliopsida; order Santalales; family Viscaceae; genus Viscum; species Viscum album. The sequence continues at coordinate 1,220,386,579 of OY728155.1, read as the reverse complement.
TACTATAATCATAAAAAATAACATATATATACATTTTCCCTCCATGACTAAAAATTTTTATAGTGAAAAATAAAACCAAATGTAAAATTTGAAGTAGTTTAGCATATTTAACTTTTGTGGAAGATTTGAATGACTGTTTATATTACTTATCTTTTAATACTGAATTATATATATATATATATTTTTATGTATTGACTAGTTTCGAATTAGGAAGATCCAACAAATTTTGAATTTCTAAAATCATATGTAACATTATGAAATCTGTAAGGGGATATTATTCTACTCTGAAAAAACAATTTTATATTGAAATATATTTAAACATTATATTTCTTCTAGTTAGTCAATTGATTAAAGTTAATTGAAAAAATATTTTAATTAATTTTTTCATAATGAAATTAAAAATATCATGCAAAATAATGAATTTTTCATTATCAGGTTTTATATTCATATTATCATATTAAAACCAAAAAGGTAAATCCTCTCATTTTTATTATCTCACATACCTATAGGGAGGCCAATCAGGTGGCAGATGCTTTGTCCCAGAAGGCTATCCGAGCGATGGATATGACATGGTCATTTATGGCTCCTAAGTATTGCTCTTCACCAGTATAGGTAGATATGCATGGTGATATGTACTATAGGTTCTGTAATAATCCCTCGGTTGTCTGACTCTTCTTTTTCTTATGTTTAATAAATTATTCTTGGGATCGGTTTTGATAGGTTCCTCGACATTCATGGTATAAAAACCAAAACATATTTTAAAATACATTTTAAACTGATAATAAACATTACATTTGGATTAATAAAAAGGAAATTGGAATTAAAACTTCCCCAAAACATTTTTCATTTCTAGGAAAATTATCACACAAAGTAACAATACCACAATCACACTTATTAAATGATATATGTTTATAAATATCATTATACATATATTGTAAACATCCAAAATCCATATATCTCACATCCTTTTTGATTATTTGAAGATAAATTTCCTATAAAATCAGATTTAATAATTCTATAGTACCCATAAAAATATGGTTGTAATCTGGTTATAAAAGGAATTCATGCGAACAACAAAAAATTTATAGAAAGATTTTATACCAGTACGGAAAAATGCGGATTTAGCAGTGGTTTATTTGTTTGTTTTGTGGCGGTTTAAACTGACGGTAAATAGATTGGCGGAGATTTTGAGAAACCGCCGCTAAATTGTGCGTCGGGAAACAATTCGTGGCTGTTTTCAAAACCGTCGTAGAACGTTTCGCTGTGGTTTTTTGTATTTTTTTGATTTTTTTTTAAATTATTTTTTTTATGTTTATAAATAATTTATTTATTTGGTTTATTTTATTTATTTCGTATTTATTTTATTTATTTCGTATTTATTTTATTTATTAATTTTATTTATTTCGTATTTATTTTATTTTATATATTTCATATTTATTTTAATTTTTTTATTTATTTCGTATTATATTTATTTATTTGATATTGTATTTATTTGTTTATTTTGTATTTATTTTATTTATTTCATTTAATTCAAATTACTTTATTTACTTTATCCTTGCATGCATGCTCATACCCATGCACATGCCCATGCAATATAAAGAAATACTGTGTTTGGTGAGATTTGAACCCCTAACCTCTTGCATATTTTCCAGAGACTTTATCACTCCAGTAAACTTTTCATTAGGTGAATAAACCGAATTTAATATACTTATATATAATAATTGAAAAAACAAACAATACATAACTAATAGATATAGACTCAATAATAATTAAGAAATAAGAAGTAATCAATAATTAATAACCAATAATAAATAATAAATAATTATTAATTTATTAGTTATATATTAAGTTATTTATTATTATTTAGTTTTTATTATAATAAAGAAAAAATAAATTATAATAATATTTACATAAATTATAAAATTATGAAAATAAAATTATAAAATAATAAATTTATGAAATTAAAATAATAAATAATAAATAATAAATAATAAATAATAAATAATGAATAATAAATTATAAATTATAAATTATAAATAATAAATTATAAATTATAAATAATAAACAATAAACAATAAATAATAAAAAATAAACAATAAATAGAAAACAATAAATAACAAACAATAAATGATAAACAATAAATATTAAATAATAAGAAATAATAAATAACAAGAAATAAGAAATAATAATAAACAAATAATAAATAATAAATAATAAAGAGTATTAAATAATAATTAATAATAAATAATAATAAATAAGAAACAACAAATAAAAATAATTAAAAATAAATAAATAATTAATAATTAATAACTAATAATAAATAACAAATAACAAATAACAAATAACAATAAATAATAAATAATAAAAAAAATAATAAATAATAAATTATAAATTATAAATAATAAATAATAATAAATTATAAAAAATTATAATAATAAATAATAATAAATAATAAATTATAATAAATTATAATAAATAATAAATAACAAACTATAAATAAAAAAAATAAATAAAAAATAATAATAAATAACAGATAATAAATAATAAGTAATAAATAATAAATAATAAATAAAAAATAATAATAAATATTAAATAATAAATAATAAATCATAAATAATAAATAATAATAATAAATAATAATAAATAGTAAATAAGAAACAATAAATAATAATAAATAAAAACAATAAATAATAATAAATAATAAATAAATAAAAACATAATAAAAAATATTAAAAAATAAAAAATAACAATAAATAATAATAAATAATAAATAAAAAACTATAGATAATTATAAATAAATAATAAATAATAATAAAAAAAAATAAAAAATAATATATAATAATAGATAAATAGAAAATAAAAAATAAAAAATAATAAATAAAAAATAAATAATAATAAATAAATAATAATAAATAAATAATAACTAATAACAAATAATAAATAATAAATAAAAATAAATAAAAATAAATAAAAAATAATAATAATAAATAATAAATAATAATGAATATTTAATAATAAATAATAAGTAATAATAAATAATAAATAATAAATAATAAATAACAAATAAAAAATAAAAAATAATACATAATACATAATAACTAACAAATAACAAATAATAATAAATAACAAATACTAATAAATAAATAATAAATAAGAAATAACAAATAAGAAATATTAATAAATAACAAATAATTAAAATAAATAATAAATAACAAATAACAAATTATAAATAACATTAATAAATAATAAATAATAAATAATAATAAATAATATATAATATATAATATATAATATATAATAAAGAATAAAAAATATTAAATATTAAATATTAAATATTAAATAATGAATAACAAATAAAAAATAATAAATTATAAATAATAAATAACAAATAACAAATAACAAATAAAAAATAAAAAATAGAAAATAAAAAATAAAAAATAAAAAATAAAAAATAAAAAATATCAAATAAAAAATATCAAGTAATAAATAATAAATAATAATAAATAATAAATAAATAATAATAAATTATATATATTATAAATTATATAATAAATAAAATAATATTATTATTTATAATAAATAAAAAATAATATATAATATATAACCAGTAACAAATATTATTATTATTAATAATAAATTCTATATTATAAATAATAAATAATAAATAATAAATAATAAATAATAAATAATAAATAACAGGTTACATAGAAATAGATAATAAAAAAATTAAAGTATATTATAAATAATAAATAATTAATAATAAGTAATATATGAAACACATGAAAAAGTATGAAAATGCATGATAAGGGATGAAAAATTATGAAAACGCATGAAAAAAGATGGAGAAGCATGAAGAAGGAAGCATTAGAAAGCATGAGAACTCATGAAAACTCTTGAACACCCCTTAAGAAGTTAACATAATCATCATAATAACCAACAAAAAACAATTGATAAAGATAACATGTCATGGAAACCCAAATAAACAGTAATAAATGGAGAAACATTTAAAACCGGTCAAAATAGTTATAATGTGACAAAAACATTGGACTAACATTAATAGAGATAACTTATTATTCAAGACTCTGTTCCAGATCTGCGACTAGTCAAATCGAAGATCCTAAAATGATCTTCAAGTGGATAGGTGAAAGAGACCGAATGGACCGGCAGATCAAAAGTTACAACCATTTAAAAAAACTAACGGAGAACGAGTGGTAGAAACGAGGCATCAAAAAACATAACAAATCTGATTCCCACTAAAAAGGCCATAACTAATGATCCAAGAGTCCATGTGGGTGTCGCAACCAGTCAAACTGAAGTTCATGGAACAAAATACGATCTGGCAGGTGGAGGAGTCTGAACTGACATGCGGATCGAAAGTTTGGTCCTTTTGAAGACAAGTTTGATGGGACACCGGTGACAGAAATGGGGTTTTAGAGGACTTTGGAGGGATTTTGGGGTTGAAAAACACAAAAAAAACTTGATTTTGTTAATGGGTTCGTAGCTCTTTTAGCTGGCTTCGATTTGATATGTGGTAGAGCCCAAACGGACCCCCAGAACAAAAGTTATGGCCGTTTAAAGTTGGAGAACTTTTTTGAACTTTCTTATAACTCTTATATCCTCCACACCTAATACCGTCTCACAGTTTTGATTATACGTGCCTTTATATCTCTTCATGATCATTGATTTGACTGGTCGTGGTGCTCCAACGGACACCCGGATCAAAAGTTATGGTCGTTTTAGTGATTTCAGGGAGTCTCATGTTTTTTTATTTATTTCCTTTAATTACGCAGTGGTTTTTTAAAAAACCTCCGCTAATCCTCGAAATGTTTTTAAAAAAAGTTAATACATTTCATGGAGGATTACAAAATGCAGCAAAAAACCCTTTCAAAACAACTATTTTCCTATAGTGTACATATTATAGAAGACAATGATTTTGATATAGAATCCTTAGTGTGACCAAGAGACTGTTTAATCCCAAGAAACGTTATTTTTTTGTAGTGAACCATCATTGTAAATCTAAAACATGTTACAAATGAAACATTTCCACAAGAAATATTAATAATTATTGCTTTATAATTTTTGGGAAACTTTTTTCCATATCATTGACTAGTCTTTTATTTTTTTCAATTTATTTATTCCCACCATGATTTCATAAGATTTTCTAATAAAATAAATTTAAAAATATGTATTTAAATACATTAAAATTAATTTATAATCTTGTAATTCTCTTATAAATTTGATTCAAACATAATTATTTAAGATTATTCACACATAGAATGGAAATATTTATCTTTTATATTTTTAAGTTAAACGCCATACTGATATATATAAAATTTATCATTATATAACAATGAATGAATTTTATATATGTCATATTAGTAAAACACACTTATATTTATTCATCACCTATTTTAAAAGTATATAAATCTTTTTTAATTTATTATTTCGAATATTAATCTACTCATACAATTAACCATTACAAAAATATGATTTAGAAGACAAAGAGTGATCAAGTTAACATACTTACATTGTATAATCCATCAAACAATGTGTCACTATTACATTTTCATCAAAAGGATATATATTAGAACCTATGTCATATGTGTAACTACAACTGATTTCCATTTACTCTCATTCTATACTTTATTTTTCTCTATTATTAGGTTATTTTGGAATATTGGGAAATTATGATCAATTTTTCCTACTAATATTATACTGGGGGTGAACTATGATTACTATTATGGTCTTAGGAGTGAAGCTTTATTACTAAGATGGAATTGGTCATGAACGTTGACAACTAATATTGTTTGGGGGGGGTGAACCCATTACACTATAAAAAAGTGTTACAATTGGGGATGTTGGTGTGTCCCACCCTATACATATATCCCCCATAAAATGTCATAATATATTTTGGAAAGGATCATTAACTTATAGGGAATGATTATATATGCTTATGTTTCTATCACAATTACGTGTTTTAATCATTTGTTATGATTTAATGTCTTATTCTATTAATTCCTTTATTATTCAAGTCTTATGAAATTCCAATATTTATTACATGACTACTGATTATGATATTTGGTATAGATTGTTTGATCTTATTATGTTATGATCATGTTCTCGTACTCTTATGATCATGATTATGCTTACATATCTCCATTGACTACCATTACTAAATATCTTATCTGACACATTCTTATGTTTCCTTTCCCCATTTTGTAAATAAATATTTTGAGTAGTATTATTAAAGAGTAATATCTTTGTGGGAAACATTTAATACCTTCACTTGATTAATAAGAGTGGGTTACATGTTTCCCAACACACTAAACTATTACAGTACTAGGGTATTTACGTTTTCAATGTGAAAAATATTCATATGAAATGATTTAATATCCATGTGTGTTAATAATGGGTCACTAATTATGTAATAAAATGAATTGTTTACTAAACAATTATAAACTATAATGATAAAACATTATTTAGATACATGGGGATATTTATAAGGATATCTCTAGAGATATCTCAAAGGATAAGAAAAAGATGCCATAGATTTAAAATAATGCATCATAATTTTGACAATTACTAATTTATTTTGTTAATATTATTGTGTTTTTCGATATGAAAAGTGCTCCTCACACTATTATTTCATATATTATTTAAAATATGGAACCATAAATAACTATGTTAATGTTGAATGTGATATAAAATTTTATAAAGATCTGTTTAATGGGATGATCAATCAAGTGAAGTAACTTTTGATCATGCCTAATCAGTTTTTATGTAACCTAATTAACAGTGTACCTTTACCAACACATGGACTCACCAAAGTGTGTAAGTAATGAGTTCATTTGGAATTTGTGCAATGTATTCCACCAAGGAATTAAGATTCAGTTTCCTACATGTCATAAATATGGGAATTGACATCCATGTTAATGAATTAGAGCATGATTAAGATGTTTTCACTATATAAAAGAAGGAAAAAAAAGATGGTATCTTTAATGACAAAAACTAAATGTTTCGTTAATGCAATGATTCAGAATAATGGCCCCCTAATACATCATATATGGTTAAATTCATTAAATGTTCAGTAAAAGGGAATTATAAAAATTGATTTCCAAAGTATAAATCTCTTTAAGAGAATTAGTAGGTGGTATGAGTAATTGTTATATTGGTGATGAGGATAAGACTAAATGTGAAATGTGAAATAAAAAGGGTATTAAGTAATAGGATGATGTAACCTTATTAATTTATTAAGAATGAAGTGGGATAATTAATGTTTTTTATGTATTTGGATTCTAGAATAATATTATATGAATAATGTGGTGTATAAGGATTGTTCTGTTTATGTTTTTTCTAAGGATTTACAAGAATAAGTTTAATGGTTCTGATGGAATAGAAAATCGATTTAATGGAATGTTATTATTCTTGGGTAACACATGATTAAGGGAAAAATAACCCTTAATATGTCCCTAGTGTTAAGATAATGATTTTGGATAAAGTAAATTGGATTGTACTGATTACCTTGGAACTAATTAATAATTCATAGACTAAGTGTATTATACATCCATTGATGAATTTATGAGCAATTATTTATTTAAGGAATGTATCCAATAAACTATGGAATAAGGAAACATGAATTTTTACAAATAAGGGTTTGTTTTAATTATGGTTATTATAGTTAATTAAGAGAATACATGATGACGGTATACACATATTTTGCATGTGACAAAAAATAGCTACATTATGATATATGGGGTATCAATGTTATGATGGTTTTTAGAAATTTATTAACATTTTTTATAAATTTTAATACATTGATAATTCTAAAGGGTTACAAGGTTACCTATTTATGATATGGTCTATGTTAAAAGGAAGATGTATTTTTTTGTCATTAATGTATTATCTTTACATAGGATGATTTAATCATAATGGATAACATGTACTTCAAATTTTATTGTTATAAAGATAGATAGAATTATCTAGTATTCAATTGATTGATCTCATGATATGTTAATTTTTTAGGAATGAAAAAATAACCTTTATTTCATAGAATATGAGATAATGTAGAAATTTTCCAAGGAACTAAAAATGGTGGGATTGAAATCAAAGCAGTTTTGTATTTCTTCTCATAAAAATCCTTCAATATTAGGGAAAGGGTCTTGAAATTAAAGGTTGTCCTATTTTCCTTATTTTTATGATATCAATGACATATTTCAAGCCTCTTTAGGTTATAGATTTTTTATCGTTATCTTCATCCTAATCGTGTTCTCTATAAATTTTCAATAAAAAGGATAATCAAATCACTCTTCCATATCCATGTTGTTACATTCCATATATGTTCTCCTCTGTAGAAACCCAATTATATTAGTTACTTTGAGTAACTGTTATGCTTCACACATTCTGTATTAAAAGTTATTTAGTATTTATTTTTACAATGTGGTATTCTATTAAAAGAACATTCAAGTATTAAGCTATTGATAACCTAAACAAATTTCTAGGGGGAAATAATTTTATAGTGGTTAGAATGGTGAACCATATGTTTTTATGAATAATTTTTTTCAATTTAAATTTATCATTTTTGTGGTTTTCATTTCTGGAAACAATGAATATAACTTGTTCAATATTAATTCATGAAGTTATTATTTCGTTTTATGAAAAACCATGTAAATTATATAGTATATAAAATACTTATATTATCTTATGGTACACACAACCCAATTTTTGGCTTCTGTTACAAAAATTCCAAGCTACTTCGATAACTTGTTTGACATGCAAGACCATGTTTTACCAAACAAAAATGTTTATTAATAATATTATTAAAATATTATTTTTGTTTTCACCTAGATATTGAAATGGTGGTTGTTAATAAGAATAATTAAAATTATTAAGATATGTTTTACCCATGTTCATAAAAAGAATATTTTTTTACCATTAACTATAAATGAATATAAAACACTTTTGAACAAATAAGAAATGTTTTGCTAGAAAACTATATTTATAAAATCTAACATGTTTTAAATCATTAAATCAATTAAAACATTTGTTATGAATTATGTTAATAAAAAATATAAAATTATATTCATTCAATTATTTAACATTCATCTTAAATTTTTTCAAGACAATATATGATAATAAATTCAATTTTTTGCATAAAGATTAATATTTTTCTAAAAGGCAACATTACCTATTTTTAATAGAATAACTATTTTAGTTATAATTTTTACCATTTTATAAATCATATATGATAAAATAAAAATTATATTTGAAATATTAAGATCAAAATTATCTTATGGTGAAATTTTGGTATTTTTGTGAGAAGTCACTTTTTGGATGAACACTGAAAAAATACAAACATCTAATTGAAAACATTATTTTAATATAATATATATATTTAGATAAATTATATTTAAAATTAATTTTAATCAATATTTTGATAAATTATTCATCTATTAATATTATTTATGTAATTGGAATCAATTAACCTTGAAATGTTATATAATAACATTTCAAGATTTTTAAATTTTTTCCATTAGAACTTGTTGTCTTGTCCTATATACATGATTAATTTCAAATTTAATTCATCCTTTTTTGTAATTATAATTTATAAAAATAGTTTTCATATTTTTATTTAGAGTAATTTATAATGTCTTGTGTTGTCAAATTATAGTTTTAATAAAATTATCAGCCAAAGTAAGTTGATATAATTACACCAATTATCGTAAAAACGAATTTACATAGTGGTCAGACTTTAACGTAAGGTTCCAAAAAACCTAGAAAAGCTTCCAAAAGACATTTTTAGGATATATTTTGACCATATAATCTATTTTATCTCAAACAGACCATTATTAGTGGCAGATGTTGTAAGGGAGACCTCTCAATAGTGTTTACATTTTAATATGTATAAGAATACCACTCCTCCTCCACTATAAAGTGGATCCCCTTACTTCACCACACCTCTCAAGACCATTGGATCATCCAAAAAATTATTATGTAATCTAAAAATATACCTCACTTCATTTTATATGCCTAATGTATTATATTTATAAAATAATGTTTTTTCTTTGGTGAAAACCAAAAACAATTTCCTGAAGGACAGGTAACATCCCTCAATAAGAACTTATATTTTTTTCAACACACTTAATTAATATAATTCCATGATTTTATAATAAAATAATTTACTTATAGTTAATTACATTTTGTTATTTTAAGGATCTCACCAACTCCTACACTCACTTCCATCAAATGGGATACAAAATCATCTTCCCTGTGTACAAAAGACTATGATCTCTCTAACTGATGCAATATGTTTTTCAGTTACCACATTTAATGGTTTGGAATAATGATGGAATTAATATTTTTATGTGATATATATGATACTTTTTGTGTATTTTTTTATAATCATCATATAAAACATAACTTATTGCAATTAATTTTGTCAGAATACGATAACTTCCATTATGGACATGTTGCCCACCACCTCTTCAAAGTGATGCGATTCATTCACAATTTTCATAGAATTTATTCCGAATTGGATTTGTAAAATTATATAATATATATGAAATATTAATTCTATAGTAATGATAATATTTACATCTTTACATATATTTCATTAACATTCTTTATTTCTATATGATAAAAAACGGAAAAAACGTTCACGCACAAGTACTGCATACTATCTCCATGAATGATGTATTTCATTTTATATTTATAAATTTTATATATTATTATAAATAAATATATACTGAATTTATATGAAATTTATATCAAGTTTTAAATCATTAAAATTAGAAATTTAATATCTAAGTAATATGGTCAAGAATAACATGTATAAACATATACAAAAACCAAGCAGTTATTACCCAAAATGCAACATTATCATGAAATTGTTAATAAAAAATTAATATAGAGTCATAATAAAATCATATATGATAATATATATAATAATAAGATTCATTGGTCAATTTAAAATAAACATATATTTATAATACATGAGGTTTGAATGTGTACAATTAATGTTAAGACATATGGAATGGGATTATCATCTCACTTTTCTTTTTGAGAGATATATGGTATATTCACCACTAATTCTTGTTGTGTGTCCTATGTAATTCAATATGATATTTTATATAACAAACTTCCCTTATTTATTTATATTTAATTTTCCAATTTATGTTATTATTTCATGAATTTCATGACTCAAATGTAACCCATGTAATAAGGTAATGCCATCCAGATTTTTATATCCATGAGATACATGCCATATTCAACACTCATTTATTTTGTGTTGTGAATATAATGACCATGATTTTATTCTATGATAGTTGGGAATATATTTATGGATATTTATTTATCCTTTTTATGATCACAATTTCATGGGGTTCTAGGGTTCAATTGTTAGAAAATAATTAATGTAATTTTTTCTCAATTTTCCTTCTTTGAGACACATGTTTTGTTATATATCAATATTCATTTACATGGTTTATATAATTCACATTGAAAATATATATAATGAATATCTATATTTTATGGTATTTTATGAATATTTTAACTTCATTTATTCATGTGTATTATTAATCAACATTACTAAAGCTATGAATTTTTTTTACTACAATATTATCATTTATTGGATTGTTTATGATTATTCTTCCATTGATGAAATATTATAATCTATATTTTAATAAATTTCATGAATTTCATTACATTATTTTCATTAATTATATATTTATATATTGGTATAATTTTCAACAATATATGGTTCTTACTAATATTATGAAAATAATATTATGAAAATATAACTTTATTCCCATCTTTTGTCGGGGATTTGTTTAATCAAAAAACATTTTTTCAAAAAACAATTTCATTTTTCTACTCACGAACTCTTTTAAATGATTCTAATTTCTTCCTTTTAATGTTTTCAAAGGTATTTTCAATGAAAATATTTTTCAAAAAAAAATAAATGTTTAAAAAGTAATTTAAATGTTTTTTAATTATTCATATATTTGCTTTCAAGGTAATTTTTAAAGAAAAGTGTTTTAAAAAAATGATTTATGTTGAAAAAATGTTTTAATTTATTTAAAAATATTACATTATATGTTTTAATATGTAACATTCAATGAAAATAATTTTAATGATTTCAGAGCTTCTATTAAATGTTTTTGAATCTATTTACAAAGAAATAGTTTTTGAGAAGGTTTAATATTCTAAAAATAGTATTTCAAAGTGAAAAGGATATTTTCATCTAGAAATGATTTAAACTGATTTTTAATGATTAATTCATATGTTTTGAAAGTGATTTTCAAATATAATTACTATTAAAATGTTTTATGTATTAAAAAATAATTTTAAAAGAATGTTTATTTTTTCTTAATAAATGATATATGTGATCTTTTAAAATAATTCATCAACTATGATGAAATACATTGATACATATTATTCTTTATTGGGGATATTATCTATGGACACCATTATTATCCTTATATGAATGGGTTATGTTTATGATGAACAACTTTTTACAAAATAGGTTTCACTTCCATGGGTTATAGGATGACAAACATCTATGAAAACCCACTTTCATTCAAAAGTTATTATATGAAAATTCAATTATGAAACCTACCTCATTTTCACAGGTTATGATATGGTGAAATTTTTAGGGAACCCATTTAATTAAATGGGTTATGATATGATGTTTATGAAACCCATCTTTTTTTATAATTCATTATATGATGAATATTTTATTATCTTATGGCAGATGTATATATGATTTCATTAGGAGATTCCTAGGACCTATTCCTCCCTCCAAATTGTTGGGTAATTATTTAAATATAATGTTATAGGTGTGTCTAGAAGGGGTTGTGAACTTGGTTCAGTAAAGGAATTTTTGTACTAATATCGCCTTGGGTGTCATCCTTGAATATTAAGATAGTATTGTTAATGAACCTTGACTAATAAGATGGTTTGGGGAGTGAACAAACTCTACTATATATAAAGGAATGTGAGTGGGGATTGTGTTGTGTCCCATCCAGTAGTTGTATCCCCCATGAAGTTCCCTTATATGTTTTGGAAATGAGCCTTGAATTATAGGGAATGAATTTATATGTTTATGTGTACAGCCCAATTCCATCATTTATTCCTATGTTATGATTTAATGGATTATTATATATATTCCTTTGTGGTTAATGTCTTATGAGCTACCCAAATTTATTCCACAAATCTCTATTATGATCCTTGATATGGATGGAATGATATTTTAATGTTATGATCATGTTATCACACCCTTATGCTCATGATAATGCTTAAAAATCTCATTTGTTTACCTTTAATGAGCTTCTAAGCTCATTATTTCTTATGATTTTGTTTCCCTTGGTCATGAATGATGGTTTTGAGTATAATGAAAATGTGGGAATATATTTATTGGAAACAATTGACGATATTTTTCAATATTATAATATTCCATTATTTGATTCAAAAGACACTAAACTATAACGATCCACATGAATATACTTTTGTAATGTGATGAATATTCAACAAAAATAATGTAATATACATTTATGTGAATATTGGGTTTCTATATTTAAATCTATATATGTTCTCCAACAAGTATGATAAAGTTAGTTCCAGGTCGGTTGTCTATAACTCATCAATGCATTTTCTACTTGTTTCATGAGATTTGTGATGCATTGTCTTGTTGTCCTTATGTGGTAGTCCACAATTTAATAGGAATAGTTTCCCTTGGACCAATGTGATATTGGTAAGCATATTCAGGGATATGACATACTTATTAATTCTTATACCTTCATATGGTGGTTGATGACAGATATTAACATGATTTTATATACTTTCAACTTAATTCTCAAAACATAAATTTACCTCCCTTGAGATGGATAATGATATAATATACTATTAATTGATTGTTTTAGTTAGTTTTTTAATATATGAGGTTGATTAGTTTTTTTATCTTATTTTTATCAATACATTCTTTTATTTGAGTTATTGACTTTAGATATTTTAGTTGTAATTAGATGTTAATTTCTCCAACAATATCTTGTGAAACAGGTTGATACCTGTATCAATTATAATATAGAAATTTGTAATTTTTATGATATCCTAGTTGAATTAAATTGATTATTGTTAGAAATTAGTATGGAATCAAAATAAAATGTTTCTATTTGGTTATTGAACATTTTTCTATTAGATATTATTGTTATATATAGGCAATGACATGTCCTTATGTGATTAGTTGTTATTATTACTATGTAATACCTTATGTATTTGTGATAAATAATCTTGGGATGATATTATCACCTACAATATATTAATTAATGACATGGTTTTATATGACCACTGATTTTCAACAAAATTATAGGATATTATTCTAATGGTTATGTGACATAATTCACAGATATATCTTATGAGCTACGATGAGGGAGTCTATACCAATTATGATGATTGTTTTTTCAAGTATATTATGATGGTGGTAATGGGATATCATGACCATTATACCTCAAAGATGACAGTGGTTGTACACTATGCTCTGTTATCCACTGCTTTTGATGGAAGTGGAAAAAAAACAATTTATGCTGATATTTTTCAATGGATGTGGTCATGTTGGCTACATACGAGTAGTATAGTGGTATGTTATTATATATATCCCTTGTTGTAGTATAGAAAATGGGATGATCTTCCTTATTGGTATTATCTAATTTCAATTTATGTTATCCCTCTCATGATGACATGACAAAGAGAAATTTTATGTATATATATATGATGATTTTTGGATGTTTTCCCATACTTATGACTATGTTATCTGATCATATTTCCCATTTCATAGTGATCATTTTATCACTGGGTCATTGTGTTATTAGAACATGAATCCCATTTATTTGGAATTATACTATGATAAGACGTTTTGTCAATTTCTTGAGTTGTACTGACTCCCGAATCAAGCACCTTGATACCCAATAAGGCATTATCATTTATGAACTAAGTATGGTAAATGGTACAGCTATTTATACATGAGTTTTCAAGCATTTTATGTGTAGGTACATGGGTCCCATCATTTACTCATTCCATATTTTAATATCTTTTTCATCATCAAAGTTAATATTGTTTTATTAGTGTTTGATCTTCTTATATGAAATGTTGTTTATAAATGAATGATTCTATCACATTGATGCTATTAATTTTGATGTTGAACAAGTAATATTATTACCATATTTTTCATATAACTATGTTATAATTCATATTTCTAATTTTAAATTTGGATGGATATTTTATATATTACATTCCATTTGATTTATGGATATTTTTTTAGAAAATGGTATAGTGTCCCAACTATTTACAGTGACCCTCTTCATTGGTCGGTATCAGATGGCATATGAAGTGGTGTTTGTGAGGTATATTGACCCTTGTTTGGTCACAATGTCGGTAAAATAGATCATAGTTTCTATATATTGAATGTTAATTCAACAAACAGGTTGAAAAAGACAATAATGTGTATAACATATGATTAAAATCCTGTAACCCCATACAAGGTAAATGTATCATTTATCACATTGTATTTTCTAGGCCCATATGAGTTTTTAGTACATGCCATAAAATTATATATATCATATAAAATAAAATGATGTAGATTACATGAAATATATCAAGTATTCACACCATGTGACACATACCAATCCACACAATGCATGTTTGGAGTAATTCCAAAAATGTTTTTCCCTTCCACACATCTTCTCATTTAATAACAGAAGTTAATTTCTATCACATGACATGTAACCATTTCTTACATGTTCTGTATTAAACGTAGATTTCTAGTGACACTTGTGTGTATTTATGTAAAATATTACGGTAATAAAAACCATAAATTCATGACCTTTTATAAAATCACAAAATATATATAAAAACATACTGTGTTTAGTTACATGTCTCTTGGTACAATATATATGAACCAAATTTCATGTAATATATTAAAGTTTAGGAAAAAGGATTTAGTGTTATACTTTAATTACATAATATGTTCCTCCAATGTGAATTCCATGTACATTATTATTTTAAATTTATAATTAAATTGATTTACCAAAAATAATTTATTTTCATTATATTAACCTAGTATCTTGAATTTAATAAAATTTCAGTTAAAAATAAATTTATTAGATTATCAGTTCAAATGAATGTATCTTTAAAATGGAAAAAGTGAAATTAATTCTTGAAATTGGAAATGAACTTGTCATTATATTTTTTGAATTATCAAGAGATATGATATATTTGTGTATTTGTATAATTAAATTATTGAATTTATTTCTTTATGACATGAATTTATTATGTTATAACTATTAATAAATTAAATGTTATGATATCTGAATAATATCTCCTAACATTATTATGTAACATCTTATATGTTTATGGATTATTTATTATTACACTAATTCATTTCATTCCCTTAGATTCGTGTGTGTATATATTTTTAATAGAATGACTTCCCATCAAGATGAATAATTTCTGAAACCATGTTTATAAATATCATAACAATGATATACAAAGGATAATGGTGGAATTCAACAACCAGAGGAATAATTCACAAAACCATGTTTAGAAAGATCATAAAAATTATATACAAAGGATAATTGTGGAATTAAACAACTAATTATTTTCAATTATTTTTTGGGTAATTCCATTGTTATAATGTATTGAACATATAGTTCTATTTGAACATACCCCAATGTCAGAAACCCTTGCTCCACCTTCTCCTTGATAAAATGATTCTTTATTTCAATTTGATTTTTCCTTGATTGATCAAGAAGATTTTTTATATGATTTATAGAACTTGTATTATCATAATGGATTCTAATTAGATACCTAAATTCAACTAAAAAATAAACAAGATGTTGTATCATACACAATAACAATGTGCATGCTAGAGTAGATATGATATATTCATCTTCTGCGGTGCTCAATGAAATAAAAATATTTCTTCATTATTAGAAAATAAATAAACAATCTAAAAAGATAGAACGCAATAGATGGGGACTATTTTGAATCATCTATTGGAATGACACAATCTATATTAGAATATCCCAGTAAGTCATGTAGATAATTTTCATTATACAACAAACCCAAATCCACCATGTCTCCGATATACTAAAGTATTCCATTCACTGTATGTAAGTGCGTTTCTTTAGGATTAATTTGACACCATTTTTCTTATCATGTCTGAAAAAATACCATGTCTTGTCTCTATTAATTATCGTAGACTTCCAATTATTTTCTTTTATCCTATAACACTAACTACACTTTCTTTATCATCCTATGATAGTTCCATTTGGGTAGCTATTAGAGTAGTTATCTCCATGGACTTATACATTCTAAATATTATCAGAATCTTCTTGGTATATTTTTATTCTGAAATGAATGTACAATTCTTTCATTGTGTCACATGTAAATGAGATAAAATTGTAAATTCACCGATCATAGATAGTTCAAATTCACTTTTCATTAATTCTATGAATTTATTTCACAGTGATTCATCTGATCCACCAAATATTATGTCATTGTAATATACAAGAAACATCATTATTTGATTACTTTCATGGTTGACATATATATTTTAATCAACTACACTATGTTGAAAACTATGCTTCTATAGAAACTGATTTAGTATTGAATACCATGTTCTTAGTGCTTGCCTGATCCCATAATGTTCCTTTATGACCCGGAAAACAATATTATTATCTTCATTGATGGGAAAACAATATGGATACTCAATATAAACATCCTCTTCTAGAAACCCATTCAAAACTTATGACATAACATCAATCTGGAAAACATTGAACATTCATTCCACAGTTATGGATAAGAATCATCTAATTGTCTCTATCATCACAACATGTGATAATGTTTCACCAAAATTCATAACCTCTATATTATAGTATCCTTTCACACAATTCATGCTTTGTTTATAATTACTACACCATGCTTCTTTATCTTTTTCTGAAAACCCATTTATTCCAAACAAAATCATTATATTTTTGCCTCAAAACAATTTCTCGTGACTGGTTCATCTCAATTTTGTCAAACTCTTCATTCGTAGCCTAAACCCAATTATCATCTCTAGATGTTTCATTAATAAATTTATCATTTACTTGTTATATTTATGATTCTTGTTGTAGATTCATCATCTTACTTATCTGCACTGGTACCATTTGATCACAAATTTTGTTATGTCTATCATTTTCCACTCTTCTCTTCAATATTTGTGTTAATAAAGATATTTTATCATCCTAATCATTATATGAATCATCTTCTAAATTAACCTCTATAAATTAAAAAGCCCATGATCTGTATATCTCTTCATCACTATCCTTCTAAGACTGATAATGTATTTGATGAAGATTTCTCTAATTCTATACTGTAGTTACATCCTGAATTTCAAAAAACTTTCTCGTTCTATTATTTAGGAATTTGTATTATTTGATTATATTTGAGCAGCCAAGAATTATTATACCATATCAATGAGATTCAAACTTATTTTGTTTCCCTTTATTTATAATGAAACACTTACTTCCAAAGACACAAATTTACAAAAATGATGGATTCTTCCATATCAAAGCTCATATAGAGTTTTATATTTTGTTGGAAAAATTAACTCTCTATTTGATGTGTAGAATTATTTCATCACTCATTCATTCCAAAATAAATCGAGAAGGTATTTCTCGAAAAGAATTTTTCTAGATATGTTGTTGATAATTCGAATTATTTTCTCTACTACTCTATTAACCTGGGGAGTTATTATTACTGAAAAAGGTTTCTTATCACATTTTTCTTGAGGAATTCCTCCATTTGGATATTTATGAACTCTATTCCATTATCTGTTCAGATCCTCCAAATTTTTTGACCCAACATCTTCTCAACTTCCAATCAATAAGTTTTTATGAAACTAAAAACCTCATATTTGTGAGTGATGACTGAGACATATGCCATTATACTAAAATCTTTAATTAAGAGAACATATTATCTCCTCCCATCAATAGAACCTCATGAAATTGGTCCACACACATCAATATGTACCAACTCAAGCATTGTTTTTGTCCTTTTTTCTTTATCATTATGTGTCTTTCGAATTATCTTCTCTTATTGAAAATAATCACACATATGGGAATGATGGGATTATAATCTAGAGAGTTTTCAAGAAGCATCAAATATCACAAGATAATATAATGAAGTTTGGATCAAATAACCATGGTGTTTATTCAATACCTTATTTTATGCTTTGTTGGATAGAAAGATCATATCTTCTTCTCCACTTACAAAGTAGATATCCCCATTCGTGACCTATCCTTATAATACAACTACAACATCGTTTTCCTTGATGAAATATAATTTATTTGAAAATATAATGGAATGTCATAAATCCCATAATTTACTAACACATAATAAATTGTGATTGAGTCCCTCAACAAACAAGAAATATACATATCTCATTTCTTTTCCCAGAATAATTTATTTTCTAGACCTAATAATTTTCAGCCCTTCATCAATACTGAATCATAAAATACCTCCATAATCGTACCTGATTCTAGTCACAAGAACCTTATTTCATGTCAAATGTGAGTTTCATCCACAATCACTCATCCATATTCCAGTATGATCTAATGCTTTAAAAATATATTATGCAACAACGTTTTTCATATCTTTTATTTCTGATCCATTTTTTTGACTCATATTTTGATACATATTGATAATCTTGATATTCCTCAAAAGTTTGATGGACTAGCTTCATCCTACAGAGCTGAAAATCAAATTTTCATTTTCAACTAATCTGAGATATATTTAGCTACTGTGTATGACTATATTTAGTCTGGCTTAACAGATTCCTCTCCATTATTGATGAGAAATATCTTTCTATATGTTTGATTCCTCTATACCCAATAAATTGACAATTAAATGAAATCATAGAATATTTAATTTGGTATGGATTCCCTTGTTGATCTTGTTCCCTACAATACCTCTTGGATATAGAACATAGATTTTGTGACTATTCCATTATTCCAAAACAATATCATCTAATGTGGGGGGGACTCATGGGTGTCACTATAACATAACTGGTTGTACAATGAGTTCTATGAATATAATGATTATGATTCATACCCAAATCAAAATCCATTCATATAGTTGGTACTTGTGGTCTTAGTTTAGTCGTTAATGCTTTATGTTTTCAATCAAGCCCCATACTAGACATATCATTTGGATTTAACTATAGTTTATGTTCTGATGGACCGCTATGCTTCATTTTATTTTTTTTATTTTTCTTGTATTATCTTATATCATGATGTCATATCGAGAGCCAAGATTTTTGGTTTATCCTTAAGACTTATCCAGCTAATGATGACTTCCTCTTCAACTTCATCAAAACGTTTGATTTGATCTTTTCAAATTTCAATAGTACTATAAATTTCCCTTTTCTGTTATTTAATTTTGATCTTGTTATCAGTAACCTAATCTGATATATTAGTCATTGAATGATTTAGTTATTCAATTTCATAACTTAGAATAGAATTCTCTTCGTACTAAAAGTTTATATAATGTTTTTCATTAGGAACCACTTTGCTGGTTTTCTTCATTTTAGTTATCCAAACATCTATTTCCTA
Organism: Viscum album; assembly: GCA_963277665.1. Classification (NCBI taxonomy): domain Eukaryota; kingdom Viridiplantae; phylum Streptophyta; class Magnoliopsida; order Santalales; family Viscaceae; genus Viscum; species Viscum album. The sequence continues at coordinate 1,220,365,937 of OY728155.1, read as the reverse complement.
AGAAGAGACTTCTAATTCAGCCGGAACATCAACTCTTCCATTGAATTATTATTCATAATATTCTCTCTCTTCCCAAAGAAATTTATGAATAGAATTTAAATCCTGAAAATCAGACAACAATTTAACTTGGCTAACCCTCACTAGGCTACGTTCAAGGAGCTGACAATGGTGATTTTCCAATGTACCAAATCCACTAAGGCTCATATAAAAATTAAATGGTTTGGGCTAGATCACATCTATTCCCAGGCTCACTACCTGTATAATATTTAGGGTTAGGTAAATACATTTCCATGGGTAACTTTTTGAGTCTCTTTCTCCATCCCACTACCACTAGAAAGGATCACCTTCATCCTCATCCTTTTCTCACTACTCTAGAAGGGAATCACCTAGAGTTTATGGATGTGTAGGTCCCTTTATTTGAATAAATGTATTAATACTAAATTGTAGGTTAATTACTTTTTGATATTCCAATTTTACACCTACTATTTGTTTTTGAATATTTCTTTCACAAACTATTTTAGTCTATTTGAAAACTCCCTTGAATCTTCTGTAAACTATGTTGAATCATGTGGCATAAGTGCTTCACGGACCACCTCTTCTTCCTCAGAGCACCCCTACTTGGAAGATATAGTCTTATCCATGGGTTTTCCCTCCTTTGAAAAAAACAATTCATTACTCAAACCATCTTTCCTTTAGTGGATCTCATCTATTCTGTGCACCACCTCTTCTTTCAAGGGCAGTCTCCTCTTCTATGGACCATATCTTCTTTCGCAGACAACTTATTCTTCTAAGGACCTTCTATTATTCCATAGAGAAACTATTATTTCACAACCCATATCTTCTTCAATGAAAAACCTTACTTTTTAGGCTAAAAACCCAACAAACTCCTTTCACAGATTTTTCCCCATGTAGTACTTCACCATTTAAGAATCAATTCCCCATGAACTCCCTCTTTTGTGGAATCCTTATTCAAGAACTATTTCATATATCAAATAATTCTCCCCAGAATGATGATGTTATCTTATTATTTTCATTATATGGTTAATGATATGATTAATGGTAATTTTATAGGAAAATAGATATTAAAATAGCACTAATATTCTTTACACAAATTCTTGATGCAGAACAACCTTCACTGTATAATGTTATGTGGTCATCGTAAAACATACCCCTTCGAGGTGGATGTTATCATCAGCAAACAAATCACTTTACGGAATCAATGATCACCTACTCTTAATTTAAAAGGGGTTACTTATCTATACTTCAAGCCTCCCATTAACTGTGAGCCTACTGCAAACTATTTTCCCTATACATTATGTGTAGCATGAATCATGGTGTGTATAGTGATACTATTCATAAATATTCATTTTCTAATTTTCCCTTTTTGTTCCATTTAACTCCTTTCTAGTATATTAATATTACTTCAAGACCCACGAACTATGATCTCCTTTGTGGGAAACCTTTCTTTTCAAAAAAAATATACCCATTTAGAGGCCCAATGTTTTTCAAACACATGGAATCTATGCCAACTTAAAAAGCTACTTCAGCAATAATAACCAAACTAATTAACAGTCATCTAGCTTTGTCAACAAAAAAATCACCCCAATAACATCGATATAGGACCTTGAGGGATATTCCCCCAATATTATTGCACTCTTTTATTCAAAATCACATATACTATTATTGTTTAAGAAACCATTAGGGTAAACACACATCATATATAGATGTAATCCATGGATGAAAATAAACCCATACCCATTAACACCCAGGTTATATAAAAATTCATCATACCTCTTAGATAATTGTAGTTGGTTACCCATACATTATTTTGGGAAATATATCATTACCGGGGGTAATTTTACCCCATTGAAGACCCATTTTTAAAGTTCTACACAACAAGAACTAAAAAATAGGGGTATTACATAGATTTAAGAAGTAGAAGAGTTACTCTATTGGTAATATGAGAGACATTTTCCATATCCCATGGAATACCACTCCTAAGGGAGATAAGAATTATATAATATTTAAGTACCTCTTATCTGAATGCTCATATCATCACCCATATACCTCTCATGTCACCAAGTTCAATATTTATAATTTGATTCAAAAATGTAATTTAATTTGAAAATGGAGCACAATATTACGATCCACATAATAGAACACTCAAGATAGAATATTAATTTACCAAAAAACTTTATGTAGATGGAGATTAAAAATTTCACTATAACATAGTAATGAAGGAATACATTCTAGGATCTTATAAATCTTCCATATGTAAGAGTTATGTAAAAAATATTTTCTTCGAGTTTCTCTTATCATCCCAAGATCCCTATATTGTAGAAGTTTCATTGATCCAACATAATTTTAGAAATATATAATAGTAAATATATAATAATAATTATATTATTATTACTATTAATATATGATTTCATAGTGGGGATTTAAGAAGGTGACCTCACACAACATATATTTAATGTGTTTCCCATCATATATTGACCCCCCTCATATTCCTCCACATCACATGTAATGCACCACACACTACCAATTACTCTATTAAACCTTGTATAGGCTGCCACATCCCCATAACTTGAAAAAGACATCGTCTCATTTTCTGTAACCTCTACCAAAAGATCTTTCTTTTGACATACTTGAATGCAACAAGATCCAGTATCTAATGTCTCATCGGTATTCAATAACCATCCAGCAAGACTGTTTTCTACGATGCACTGAGCCACCACTCCCTTCCACTGACCAACACTAAAGAAATAGGTCATAGTCTTCACTTGATATGGAATACATGAGATAGGGTAGAGAGAGATAGATATTCTAGGGAAAACAAATCTCAGTATAAAATATTTATCATTATCTATGAATCACTTTCAATTCAAACAAATTGTTCCATGATTATATCATTCTTTATAATCCATGCAAATAAAATGCACCAACTCTAATATTTTTTCCCTCTGATAATCATACATTCCCTGGATTGAATATTTTTTAATTTGGAATGAGTTCACCAATGAATAAAAAATAACATCGGGCGTGAATATGATAATAAAATCTATAAAATAGGTGAAAATGTTCTTTCTCAAAGCCAAATTCAAGAACATTTATTATTATTTGAACGAACTAAAGGAATGAATGAGAGTTTACAATAACGTACACATCCTTATAGTCAATTGACTGAGTTATCAATCAATTTTTGAATACATTTTTTCATTTATCAGCATTTCATTTTCCAGTATCATTCTTATATTTGATATTGTATCCATTAGAACCTATTTATGTCCTCTACCTCTCATTAGGGTTCATTCCCATAATTATCATATCACCCCAGGGAAATTTCATAATGGGTGTATAAATAGAGAGTTTACTAAGGTTTTGAAACATTAATTGTTTAATTTAATATTAGATAATTTATTTAATTAGTCACCTTTAAACACTCAAACTCATGTACTCGGTGTGAACTCCAAATATAGACATCCAAAGGTAAAACTACAATTTCAGACATAACCACACTGTTATTTTCAAATATAATTATCTATTTTGGAGATATAAGTATTTTATCATAATCACATATGTAAGAGCTATAAATAATATGTCCTTACATAATATATTTTTTTATGAGGAACTTTTATGTTGTAATTTTGTGTCACCATAAATATGAATTTAAACACCAGACTACAAAATCAAAAGAGATAAGGAATAATATTTTTGTGGATGTCAACTGGTGTAAATTTACTATTTCAACTCCAAGATGATCCTACGACATTAAAACTATAAATTGAGCTATACGTAATTTGAGAAAATCATGGGACACTAAATCATATCCACATTAGAAATTTTCATTCAATTAATGGAAATAGTTGAGGAAACCAAAAAAGATCGCATAAAAATCAATCATGTGCATTAAACCAATATTATCACAATAAACTTTTTATCATGTGGAGTTATGATCTATAAATGATTTCAATCACCAACTACCTAGGAATGAAATATTCACATGCATATATAAATAAAAAAATACTTTAAACATGAAGAAAATATATGTGGAAAATGAATATGCACCGAGTGAGTCATATGATAAATCAGAACCCAATGAATTTTCCCATATAATGCTCACCCTTCTATACTGAATGAATTGAAAATATAAACTATATACACTGATACTAAACAAGGTTAATCAATACAGGTATTATTGGTTATAGAACCTTACTACCCACCATTACAGAAATTTCTTGATGGTCTTATTACCAAAACATCCAATCCTCACGACACTCAACAGTCAACACTTCCTATAATGACACACAATGATCAGAGTGGTTTATAACAAATAATATACATAGATTTAATTTCATTTCTAATATCATGTTATATTCTCATAGAATTATAACACTTTTCTCTAGCTTATGGAAAAAGAGGATATTTAACTTTATCCTCAACCTTAACATTTACTGGAATCTCTCTGTCATGTCCAAATAATTAATAGGTTTTACATTAAATGTATAATATTCTATAATTTTGTTTTCATCTATATTTTATGAGAGATACTGATGATAAAATTCAGAGTAAATATAACCTTTTCAAAGTGCATATCTATATAGTACTTCGTATTGGGCGGCCCAATCCACTGTAATATGAAGCAGACAGTCTTAACCACTGATATGAACATGATTTTCAAGCTTCCAAAACTAATATAACACATTCCAAAACTCAATTGATAATGGACACAAGATTATCAATAATATGAATTCCCTTATCACATAGTAAGAGTTAACATGTGATGGGTAATATCACAATGATCCACTATTCTTTTCATGACAAGGGTTACACAACTTTTGGGTGAACCCACCTAGTATTTCCATAAAAATTGTCTTCCCAAATAGAAAGAGGAGACTAATATCCACATATTGGGGTTGAATACATGAACCTCACATTTTTTGGAAACCCATTTAAGGTAATATCTTCATAATATTTTATCCCAAAAAAACCACAAATTTTACATCAACACATTTATCCTCTTTTATAGAAGGAAGGTGAGTGTAAATCCCCACCATTGACTCAGGGTGAGAAACATATCCTCTCATTAAAAGATATAACTACTCTATGGTAAGATAAATTGTATAATCATCAATTATTTTTACGAAGAGTCCTCAATTTTACGAAAAAATACCTTGAAAAATTTACAAAACACTGACCCTAATGACTACCACAACATTAATAATAATAGTTACCATTGAGGTAACATCTAAGAGAATAAAAAATATATTTTTTGTTTTACAATTATAAAGGAAAAAATAACACATCAATCAATTATAGGATGCCAAAATTTCTAGTTGCAACCTACCAACCTAAAAAAAATTATAGTAAGAAATTCATCAACGAAATTAGCACCCCAAATTTAATGAAAATTAAATAAATTTATTTACAATATGGAATGAAATAACCCAATGTCATAACCAACCCCTAAAAGGCTGAAAAAGTACATAGATTGGTGGTATTATTTATGAAGGATGGGACCCATTCTAGATAAATTATGGTATAATTTTTAAATAATTCATCATGAATTTCAAATATCAGTACTCTATATCCACATCATAAACAACCACTTCCCCAATATTTAGAAAGGTACGATAAATATCCCCCATGATCATGGACAACAATTCCTCCATATCATGTAGGTACTATATTTCACTTTAATATACCATATATGTTAATTTAAATCCAACCTAAATTAGGAGGTTTTTAAACAAAAGGAAAAATAACATTATAAGTCTTTAAATCCCCTTGAATGCCAAATCAATTATAAAAATAAATATTTTTATTGAGCTTCTAGACATGGAAAAAATTATTTAAGCTTCTATTTTAGTGGTTGGCAAGGTGTTCCTAGATCCATGTTAATGTAAACAACTTTCTTATCATGCCTAAACATTTTTCTATTCCACCATGTTATGTATCATACCTATAGCATACCATCCTTTAATAGATTTATTATGAAAGAAATTTTTTTAAAGGAGTTGCAGCACACTAGTAGTCAATTGTCTTCATTGTAGTGTATGTACTAAACATAATAGTTGTGTGAAATGATACCCCACATGGACCTAAAAGAGAATATTATATTTTTGTATGATAAATGATTTCTTATTCAGTTTGATAGATATTTCTCCATGAACACAGATAGATTCTAGTCTTCATACTGTGTGTTTAATTACTTACGACTAATGTCTCAATATGAACCCATGTCTCACACTATGGGAGGTTATTTTAATGATGGTAATTTAAAGGATAAGACAATGGAAAATACAAGAAGCACAAAAATGTTTCCTTAAAAAAATTATGTAAGGAATTATTTTTTCTACAAGACTATCAATGAAATACCATATATTTTACTATAATAGGCAATTGACATATCATGATCTATCACCAAATGAAAACGCTAAGTAGATTTATTCATAAATATATATAAAATTTAACTATCGAATGTTAGAACATCATTTTAAAAAATAAATTTCATTTTAAAATTCATTATAATTTTTTATTTTATGATTAATTATTTATATTCTTTAATAAAATTACTTGAGGGTTAATTTTGTAATATACTACTTTTTCTAGTACTATGTTTATTTTTCCACTAAAAGAATATAAGTATGAATTATCAATATATCAAAGAATTTTTTTAAAGATATGTATTTTATAATTGAAATTATACATTTTAATATATATTTCATCATTTAATGTCCAATTATTTTAATTTTTGAACTAAAGTTATTTTCTTCTCAGAAACTGATTTATAAAATAATAATTTTTTTAAATAGAATTATTTTTTAAAAATGATATAAATTGAACAAAAAATGTATTTAAAATTTATACTAAAAAATTATAAATTATATAATATGTTTCATTTTATTTTTGGTCATACAGATTCTATCACCTTAAGTAAAAACTTGTTACTATTTTAAATGATAATCTTGTAAATGTAATGAATCTACGAGTAATTGAACTTATAAAAGTATAAAACATGTCTGCTGACGTTTAATTGAGGTCTATATAGACCTTATCACTTATAAAAACCAATTTTACCAATTTTTAATTGTATTTTTTTGAGAGTGTCTTCCAATTATTGAAAACATTTAAAACATATAAAAAATGTCATTCCCACCACTTATAAAAGTGGTTTTCTCACTTCACACTAATTTCACTCATATAAATTATCTTTCATACTAAAACAGAACTATTTTTCTTTATTCGATAATGATATTTAAATATATTTATCATTTTATCACAATAGGGTATCCTAAGATTTTCTTTTTAAGGAATCCTCCTAGAGGAATCCAAAGATCATAGTACAAGTTTAATCTTTTTGATGACATTTTACCTTTTATAATTCCATTAAATTTTTTCACTAATTTTATATTATTAATTTAGTATATATTATATTCTGATTTTTTATATTTTATAAATAAAGAACAACACACTTTTCCATTTCCCTTAAGAAAAACTAAGCTGTCATTTATGCATTGTGTGGACAACAACCTCCATGTTGTAACATGTTTCATTTTGCCACGCCACCTTAAAATTATGAAAATATTGAAGGTATTCAATGATAAATTTTAGATTTATGAAATCATTAGTCTTGTGGTATGAAAAATTTAATAACAATTTAATAATATGATCTATAAAAAACTGTTATTATTATAATTGTTTAAAAAAAGTGTGTTAAGAGGATAATATTTTATTCAAATTGCATTATATTTTTAAATACATTAATTTTATTAAAATTTAATTATATTACATAATATTTTATCTATAAACACTAATATGATCACTTTAAACTTTTTGTGATGATGTAATAATCATTAAATCTGTGTATGTGCATGTTTGTGTCAATTTTACCAAATACTTGAACAATATAGTGAATTTATATAATGAATGACCATGAAAATATAATTAATGGTATAATTTGGTATAATTATTTAAATATTTTTTATGGAAATTTTATTTTTATATTTAATCCATTAATTAATAAAAAACCCTTAGATCATCAATAATCAACAAAATATGCTTATTATAGATTTCATTTTCAAGTAGAAAGACTAAAAAACTCATGAATAAAATTAGAAACATCATAAATGGTTATAAATAATTCCAAAAAGTATCCTTAAACTCAATGTAATAAATAAAATTTCATAAATAATGATTATCAACAATAATATTTTGAAAATAGTATAAATGATAAAAACTAAAAACACATGATATTATAAAATTATGAGAATTCATGTAGAGAAATACTATTTATGAAGAGTATTAAAGAAAAATTATATGATTGTGTTTTTAAATTTATTTATAATAATTTATTAGTGGGTGAAATTGTATTTTAAAGAATAATCATAGAATTCATGACATGTGGTAAGGGTTTTATATCTCAAATTCCACTTTTTGATACATGTTTCTTTATTATCCACATTGTTTATTTTAGGTGTTCTATATATAGTACCTATGTAAGATGTTATTCCATGAAATGGTATTATTAAATGTAGTTTCTATTAAATTTGAATTTTTCTCTCTAAAGAGATCACGATTGAATGTCTACCCAATGCATAAGTGGGGTATCCACTCTTAATTTCCATTATTTGGGACTCGTGTAATACTGAAAACCAATTTTATTTTTTTGGTTCATATGTAATTGTTTATATGTTTATACTGTATTAATAATTGAATCTAGGGGATTTAAAACTCCCACTTTTTCTCCCCCTATCATATTCATTTTATTAAATAGTTACCAAAACTGTTTTAAAACATGATCTATTCTATATTGGAAAGACCATTCTAAGTCTTGTTATAGTAATGGTACAAGTGGTTCCCTATGAAAATAAACCCATTTCTAGAAAATGTATTGTGGATTTAGCTCTAGAAAATAATCTCTTAGTTGAATTATACCAAAAATTTTTGTTTAATAATCAACTCATCCATCAAATTGATGTGTGATGAATGGGCCAGAGAATGAACACCTGACTATGCATTCCCAACCAATATACTTTGGAATATACCAACATTCATTATGAACAATGATATATGAATCCCTTAACATTTATAAGGTATCATACCAATTACATCTATTTGATACAGTTACTATATAACATGGATAACATATAACATTATAATTACATTCACCACTATATTTCATTGACTAGGTAACTCCTTTTTACATTGATGGCACCAACATCTATCCATGTTGATTTAAATGTGATCTCCTATACATAATAATTATATTATTTAATGGTAAAAAATTTTATTTTTGATTTTATTATTATTTTGATACATTTTTATTATTTAGCATGTGGTTCCATATGGATTCATATGAAATGTATTGATGACTATTATGGTGAATGAATTAGTCTTAATCACATGTCATTTGGGACATGTAATTATATATCTCATCAATGCATAAAAAACTCTCACGAGACAAAATAGGTTTGAATTTTTCACATACCCATTCCCATAATATAAAATTTTCTTATAACAAGGACATGATGATATTTTTTTCTTCCTGAAATTATGAATTCCAAAAGTTAAAAATTAATGATTACTATTTTCTAGGTTATCATTTATTATCATGGATTTGACATTCCCTTAGGGTTTTTTGATTATGGATTCATATTTTTCATTTAATTATTCAATATCACATATTATATATATTGATAATGAAATGTTCCATTAAATGATACTTTTTACTGAGCATCTAAACTCACCATTTTTTGTTTTCTTATTTACAATAAACCTAGAGGAGGAAAATGTGTATTTTTTGTGGTATAATAGAGTGGATAATAATTGTATCAAAATATGCTCATGATGTATCCGATGTTTTGAAAAATATTTAATATTTCTATATATTCATCAAATAGTTATAATATGTTTTATACTCTATTAAATCCTATATCTTATTCAAATAATATTACATAACTACCATATTTGTGATTCTAGAGTATGGGATGTTACAGTTGGTAACTGAGGATCAGTAGTATAACCTAGTGTATTATATTTAATGTATCCATGTGTGATAAAAAAATTAATATAAAAAATCTCAATATTTCTAGTGAATAAACTAGTAAAACTATTTTGGAATTCATTATAAAATTAAATATCAGGATATAATTTTGTGCGACCTTAAATTATATATGGTAATTAGATAAATAAAATTTCTATCTATAAAGGTGGTATAAAATCTCTATTTTCATGTGAGACATTTTAACTCCAATTTCTTATCTTGACCCACCACTAGAAGCTATCCATAATGAAATTATTGGTAAAGAGGAAGATGAACTATGATATATTGGTGATTATTATTTCCTATAAATAATGGTTTTTCACATAGTAAAAAATTACATCGATTTGTCTTCTGAAGAATTACGTAGTCACCCACCAGATCATAATGTTGGATTCCCTATTGAAATAATTCCTACTAACAAAAATATATCTAAAAATTATTGTAAAATGAAATGATTGGATTAATTTGTGTTAAAAAATAGCTATTAGATTTTTTAATAATTATTTTATATTACATAATTTTTCATCATGTGGAGATGATGTTTCATACATGAAAAAAAAGGATTGGACTATGAGATTGTTGATAGATTATTGGGAGATCAATATCATTGCAATAAAAGATAAATATCCTTTTCCATACCATGATGACTTACTCGACCAGCTTAAGGGATCCCAATATCTTACAAAGATAAATCATCACCTTGGTTTTCATAAACTAAGACTGAAGAACAATGATATATAAAAAATATGTAATTTTGAACAGATTATGGACATTATGTGTTTACAGTAATTCCTTTTGATTGAATAATGAATATTCTATAATTATGGATATAGTGAATTGAATTTTTATGGTTTATATTGAAAATTCTGTGGAGGTATTCTTTAAAAACATAATTATATTCTATAAATTATAGGGAAAAAATGATATTCTTGTGAAAATAAATTTGTAGATACTCAAAAAAGGGAATTAAATGGGATGTACAGTAACTGTGGACTTCAACTCATCAAAGTATCATTTCTTGGATATATTGTCTATATGTAATGAATATATTTTTACCCTTCATAGAAAATAGAATCCAAATAATTTCCAAAAATAATATATATAGTAGTTTTTTTAAGTTGAAAAAGTTTCCATTAATGACTCATCTAGATATCACCATGATTGAAAAAACATTTTTACCTAGATAAAATGTAAATTCATTAAATTCTCATTGTAAATGGAATTAGATTAATGATTCCAAGTGAATAATAAGAGATTGTTTAATGAAATAGTATTAACATTAACATCATGTATGGAAGGATTTTTATCTAACATTGATTCATTGATGAATCTACATGGATCTGTCCTTATAAAGAATGATCAAGTGATTGAATATGAATTTATGTTATTTAAAAACCATGAATAGAATTATCCAACTCATGAACATTCCATGTAATCCATAAAATTTTCATAAAAAATATGAATACACTAGCTATATTATTAAATTTTCTATTTATAAAAATGATCCCAAAGATTTCATTATGTTTATTCTCTTAGAATGAGCTCAACATGAGTCACAAAAGATGTTTGGAAGTACTTGAGGACTATAATTTCGGGATAAACTACAACCATTGGAATGTACATAATGTGGAAAATGAATTGTGTAGGAGATAACACAATGTTATTACAATTATGAGTGTTTATAAAGATCATATATATAATGATATAGTAAAAATAGTGTCACGATCCGTCCCAGTGGGGCCCGAGCCGCAATACCCCAAGCCCACATCCAATAGGCCAGGGGCTGGTGACTAGCACTGAGTAGGCATATCAATAACATGGGAGGCACTGCCTATACACCTGTACACATGCACACAAATCTCCAAGCCCACAATGATGAAATGTAATAACTACTAAAAATGGAAATTCATGCATACACTAAAAACCCCACCAACAGTGTACGACAGGAAAGTAAAGTACAATAATGTAAAACCCTGGGCCAAAAGTACAATCCCACCAAAAGAGAGTCTGTAACAAATTCCAACCTGTAAATAAATGTATTAGGACTGTAATCTATAGCCCTAGGAACACACCTCAGCCAGTCTGATCTCACTAAGCAGCGACATGTCCTGGTCCTCCTAGAATCCTATCAAAAGATCGCTTGTCTGCACAAGACACGACTCGTTCGGGCAATGCATGTGTAGGTGTGAGTATAACAATACCCAGTATGACACCCTGAAACCACAAAATAAATACAACAAGGGTAATACCACAAAATAAAGATATATTCATCTCTACACAATATATTTCTACATAACATATGACAATAATATCCATATATACTCATACACGATCGACTATCGCGAATACCACCACTAGGATTCAGCTCGAGGATTTATACTAAGAATGTAACAAGGAGAATACACTCTGTGGTCTAAAGAGAGAGATAAAAAGTACTCATTCTTGGAGAACACACTCCACATGTACTTGAGAATAAGTTGTTTAGATGAGGATCACAACCAATAGCTATGGGGTGAATCCAACAACTCAGTCTGAACTGATCCGCTAAGCAGGGGTTTAGAGCCCGGGTGAAGTTGGTCACGTCGATTCCAAGAACTCTACCTAGGGTAACAGGAATTAATAGAGGATCCGGATCTATGTCTCATAGAGGGGCTTCCAACAACTCTATTCCAGAAGTCCTGCTGAAGGGATCATACTCTTGTATGTTGGAAATGATACAGGAATCCTTCAGGAGAATGACCAAGGGGAAGAACCCTAAGGAAAAAAGTCCAAGTCACAGAAGATAACTGGTTCAAGCCATGTAAAATAGGTTACATGGCGTGTAGTATGGTAACACGCCATGTTCCTTAACACCATGTACTGCCCATGTAAAAGCCCGTGTCATCCGTCCAAGTTGTGTAAAACTCAATTACACAGCATGTAGAAGGATCACACACTGTGTTCCCTGACTTCAGGAACTGCCAGTGTAAATGGCCCATGTCTAGAATCGAAGTCATGTAAGAAGGCATATACACAGTGTGTAAGTCAAAGAACACACTGTGTCCGGTCAACTAGAAAATACCGGTGTACCCTGGCCGTATGCCCGTACACGTTTTCTTTCCATGTCGTCTGCCCTTGTAACAGTACATGGGGTATCCCGTGTATCTGGTCGGGTCTGGCTAGGGAGGGGTACACACGTCGTGTCCTTGGCCATGTACCCAACCCATGTCCGTGTACTCCCAGAGTACACGCTAGGTGATCAACTGACGAAAACACGCCATGTAGCCCATACTACATGCCGTGTATTCAGGTTTTTTACAGAAGACCGTCTTCTTCCTCACACTTCGGTCGATTTTCCGGATCCGCTATCTCTCGTCTGTTCATCCCGATGCATCAGGGCTTGGTTCATCCCATCATACGAACATAGAAATGGGTGTTTTAGGCCCTTCGATCAGATCATAAACCTCCAACGATCCATCCGAAGAAAAATGACCAATAGAAAAATATCTCTTGATCCATTCTGAATCGTCTGCAGAAACCATCGTCGGACCTTCGTGAGATCATCGTGGTGTCGATTCTTCAATCTGGTATCATTACATCGCAGAAAAGATGTTCAACGATCCGTTGTTCATCACCCCGTGAAGAACGATAACAACGTGAAGAAGAGAAAGGGGAGAAATCCAATAAAACAATTTTGAGGAACAAACCCCCACCATCGTTCATCACGGCATTGATCTACTCCCATTAATAGGATTAAACAGAGAAGAAAATCAACAACAATAGATCAACATGGATTCAATCTGCCAAAATCCCCGCAAAATCCCATACAAAAATAACGATCGATTCACGTGCTAATCTATTCGAGGATTAGTCCGCGTTCATCGTAGAAATCATGAACAGTGATGAAATCATAAATTAAACACCCTACCTGGATTTTTGGCGATCATTGGCGAAGATCTAGTCACCTCTTCATCGTCACCGACAAAATTCGTCAAGAACGTTGTAGCCACGTTGGGGGTTTCCTCCATAGATTTTCAAAAGCCTCTAAGGATTTTAGGGTTATGAGTTTTGTAACCCTGAACCCATGAAAAAATCTCTATTTAAAATGATAAGAGGTATTTGATGCAACAAGGCTTAATAAAATATTTCAAATAAATATTTTATTAAGGTTGCGTCCAAAAACTGGATTTCACCATAAGCCTATGCTAGCTGATGTTAGGTCACTCTTAGGGTAAACCTGCTACTCTAGACGCAACAGTGCTCTCATATTTCTGATCCGAGCACCCGTTCAGAAGTTATTCAACTTTTTCAAGAATACCACACGTGCATGTTATTTAATTATTTAATTTAATTCAAACATTTTTTCTGGGATCACTAGGCCTCAGAACTGCAAGCTGTTTTGAACCCTGCTCTCGAAATAATTCCCAAATAATATTAAATTAAAACATGGTAAAATCTAAGACATTACATCACACCTACAATTGGTATTTTACGTCCCCAAAAATCCAAAATAAAGGATACTCAAAAAGATGTGGATACTGCACATGAATTTTAGCGTCCTTCTCCCACGTGCTCTCCTGGAGATTCGCGTGCTACCACCGGACACGCACCAAGGGAATAGATCACCCAAGAAGGATCTTGTCCTACTGATCCTCGATCTCCACTATATACTTAGAAACGGTCACTCCATAATCGATGTCCAGCTCTCCCCAGTCGATAACGTGTGATAGATCATGCACGTACCTCCGCAGCTGCGACACATGGAAGATGTTGAATGCCTGGTCTATCTTAGGAGGCAGTGCCAAGATATACGCCACCTCTCCAACTCTACTTAGAATTTGAGAAGGGCATATGACCCTCAAATATTGATTGCCACCCCATCAGAATCTCTACAATCCCCTTCGAGTTGAGACTCGGAGGAACAAATGGTCTTCCTCCTCAAACTCCAAGGGCCTCTGTCTCGGGTCGGCATAAGACTTCTACTGACTCTGTGCAGTCTTCATCCACTCTTGAATGACCTACAAATTCTCTTTAGTAGCTCACACCATCGTTGGGCCCATGAGTGCTGACTCTCCTGGGGTAATCCAACAAAGTGGTGACAAGTAAGGCCATCCCTACAAAGCCTCAAATAGTTCCATACCAATAGTGGAATGGAAACTGTAGTTATAAGAAAATGCTACCAGTGGTAGGTGATCCTCCCAGCTACGACCGAAGTCAAGTATGAATTCTCTTATCATATCCTCTAGAACCTGGATGGTCCACTCCATCTGACCATCAGTCTGAGGATGGAACATTGTGCTCAAGCGTAACTGAGTCCCAAAATCTTCATGCAATCCCTTCCACAATCGAGATGTAAAACAAGCATCACAATCTGAGAAGATATTTGATGGAACTCCATGAATTCACCCTATCTCCTGCACGTAGAGGCATCCCAGGCTCTCTACTAAACTCTTCTCCCGTATGGCTAGGAAGTGGGGCGACTTGGTGAGTCTGTCAACGATCACCTAGATGGCATTGTGTCCCATGGACGTACATGGTAAAACTGTCACGAAGTCCATGGATATCCCATCCCACTTCAACTCTATCACCTCAAGGGGTTGATTCAAACCTGCTGGCACCTGGTGCTCATCCTTTACTTGCTGACAATTAAGCCACCGAGAAACAAAATATGGAACACTCTTCATCATTCCTAGACACCAGAACTGACGTTGGAGGTCTTGATACATCTTTTCCAAGCCTGTATGTCCCACCAAGGGAGATGTATGGAACTCCCTCATATCCTCCTCTCACAACGTCACTAGTACTATGGTGTACCCTATGAAAAGGAAAATGTGCTCCCCACCTTTTGAATATCCATCAGCGGCGTCGTCTGCAGATATCTGAGCACATAAAGTCTCACAGTTAGTATCCTCTATTTGTGCTTCCCTGACTCATTTTAAGAGTGTAAGGGTAACAACCATCGGCTGAAGGTAAGCTCCCTCATCCCTATCCACAAAGGATAACTATAAATAGTTCAACTGCCACATTGCCTCATCCACCAACTGTGAACTAGATTTATTGCTGAGAGAATTTTCCACAACATTCCCCTTCCTAGGAGTATAAATGATCTCAAAGTCATAATCCTGGAGGAACTCAAGCCATCGTCTCTATCTCAAATTCAGATCCTTCTGAGAAAACATATATCTGAGACTCTTGTGATAAGATTAGAAGATAAACCACTCTCCAATCAGGTAATTCCACCACATCTTCAACGCGAAGACTACAACTACCAACTCAAGATCATGTGTCGTGTGGTTCTACTAGTGTGGCCTCAAATGACGTGATCCATAGGCAATCACCAATTTATTATGCATCAGGACACAACCAAGCCTGGTTTCTGATGCATCACAGAACACTACGTACTCGACAACCTCCCCCTGTAATCTCAATATCAGGGCGCTAGCCAAAATCTGTCTCAACTGCTAAAAAGCCTGCTGGCATCTCTCGGTCCATATGAAAGGCTACCCCTTTCGGGTCAAAGCTGTCATGGGTGCTGAAATCCTGGAGAAATTAGGAATGAATCTCCAATAGTAGCCTACCAACCCAAGGAAACTCCGCACCTCCATCATGCTCCAGGATGGCTCCCATGCTAACATTGCCTCTAACTTGGCTGGGTCCACTGCTACACCATCTTATGAGATAACGTGTCCTAGAAAGTGGACAAACTGTATAAAGAATTGAAACTTCAAGAGTTTCTCGTACAACTAGTGCTCTCGTAGTGTATCCATAACCATCCTCAGGTGCCCCGCGTGCTCGTCGTAGAGTACACCAGGATATCATCGATGAAGACCACTATGGACCGATCTAGATAGGGATGAAAGATCCGGTTCATGAGTCCAACAAACACTGTCTGGGCGTTCATCACAATGAAGGGCATCACTAGGTACTCATAGTGAATATAGTGACATATGAAAGCCATCTTCAGTATATCCTCATCTCGTACTCGCAACTGGTGATAGCCTGATCGTAGATCAACCATGGAGAACCATCGTTCCCCTCTTAACTGGTTGAAGGGATCATCGATTCCCAGTAGTGGATATCGGTTCGTCATGGTCACCTGATTCAAGTGGCAGTAACCCACACACATCCTCAAGCTCTTGTGAGCCATCTTGGAAAACAAAACTGGGACCGCCCAGGGTGAGACATCTGGTCTCACGAATCCCTTCTTCTCTAAGTCCCCCAGATGCACCCTCAACTCAAGAAGCTCTCCTAGAGCCATCAGATATGCTGATGCTGATATCAGTGTCGTCCCGGGTTTCAACTCAATGCAGAAATATATCAGACGACTGTGAGGTAGCCTGGGTATATCCTCCAGAAAGATGTCCTCGTACTCATCCACAACATCTAGAAACTGGAAACTCGTAAAATATTCTTTTCCAAGGGCTAGGGTAGAAAACTAATATGAAATCGGTTGTACCTTCCTATGCACGAGTCCATCCTGCGATGCCTAGGTCTCCTTTTCACCGATAACGGAGAACCTCGTTACATCACTGCGGACACACCACACCCTTTTCCTAAAACAATCAATCTAGGAATGAACTGTGGAAAGCCAATCCATACCAAGAATGACATCGTAAGGCCTCGACGCTACCACCAAGAGGTTCCAACCGAAACTCTCATCTCCAAGGGTCAGGTCACACTGTCTGCAAAGGTGTGTGAACTCGGAATCTTCTCCAGTCAGTGTTTCTAAGAGTAAGGGTCAAGTCAACGACTCAACAGAAATCTCAATGTCTCGAACAAGATAATAAGCCAGAAAAGAATGACTTGCACCTGTGTATATGATTACGGCAGCCAAAGTAGAAAAGATAGAGATTGTACCTCTAATCATTCCGATATTACCTGGGTTATAAGACTCCACTGCATGCAGCTGTCACTACCTCTTCCCACCAGCTCCCTGAGCCTGGGGTAGACCTCCTGGGGGTGGTGGTGGTGAAAGATCAAAACGCTGACCACCTCCGGCTGCTCTGCCAGCTCCTCTACCATGTCCGCCGCCCCATGGATCTAACTGCTCCAAATGTTATCTCTGCCTCGGTGGTCTATCCACTGCTCCCGTGTCGGTAGTACGGCGGGTCGGACATTCTCGGGCGAGATGCCCCTTGACAACTCATGAGTAGCATCACTTCACTCGATCCTAGATGGATGTACCATGTGAACCCTACACAGCAGATCCCATATCCTAGGATCTCCTCTAGAAACGTCTCCCACGCTTAGGTCCCTGATGTCGGCTCCCTGCTGTCGAGGTCTCTACTCCGGCTCGCTCACCACTGACAACTTCCGGTTGTCTCTCCTCTGCGAAGAATCTCTCGACCATCAAAGACCGTTCGATTAACCCCTCATAACTAGTAATTCTCATAGGTATGATGCTAGCTTGGATGTATCTGCGCAAGCCCCACTAAAAAGACCGAGATCTAAAGTACAGATCCCTGACCATATCCATCGAGTACCGTGAGAGGTCGGTAAACATCGATGAATAGTCATCCACCATCATGGTCCCCTACTGAAGCTGAAGAAGCTCTTGTATACATAATTCTCTCCTGGTAACCGGTGAAAACACCACTCTGAAGAGGCTCTCAAACTCAGACCATGCAAGGGTTGCCTCATCATGGGTCTGGATAACCAAATTCCACCATCGTCCTGTCGAGCCCTGCAAAAGGCTTACTGCCCGGATCACCATCTTGTATGCTGGTGTCCGGACCATACGGAAGACTCTAGTCACCACCTCAAGCCAGTCCTTTGCTTCTAGAGGGTCAGGCTCACCTCAAAACCATAGGGGTATCTGAATCTGTAACTCGTGGAGTGTGCTCAGCCTGTACTCTTCTTCCACTGGTACAGCAGGCACTAAACACTTGTCCAAATGTGGTGGAGCAACTGGCCGACCACCCGAAGGTAAAGATAGGGGATCTGGTCCCTGTCTCGAATAATCATCACTGAGGGGGTCATCCTCGTGATCGAGCTGTTGGATCCTTGCCGGTGCGCATCACGGAGGCATCCTGTAAAGAAACAAGATGTATCATAGTCAGTGAGTATATAGAGAGAGATGAATCAAGAAGGACATGGAAACCACAACCCATTACTATATGATACATGTATCTTTAATTTCCCCTACAACTAGTGCTCTCGTGTTTCGAGTCGAAAAGAAAGTTATCAGAGCCCTGGTGTATGGATATGTAGGCCGCCCACACCAACACTGAAGTCCCTGGCCAGAAAGTTGAACTCGAAATAGTTGACATTGTTGTCCCAAACAAACTCACAGACTCTTGGTCCTAAGGTAGAACTGACCACCTTTGAAACCACTCAGTCACGACTAGTCCCAGTGGGGCCCGAGCCGCAACTCCCCAAGCCCTCCTCCAATAGGCCAGGGGCTGATGACTATCACCCAGTAGACATATCACTAACATGGGAGGCATTGCCAATACACCTGTACACACAGACACACATCTCCAAGCCCACAAAGCTAAAAATTAAAAACTACTAAAAATGGAAATTCATGCATACGCAAAAAACCCGACCAACATAGTACGATAGGAATGTAATGTACAATAATGTAAAAACCCGGGACAAAAGTACAATCCCAAAAATAGAGAGTCTGTAACAAAGTCCAACCTATAAAGAAAGGTAATAGGACTGCAATCCGTAGCCGTAGGAACACACCTCGGACTGTGCGATCTCACTTACCACCGTCTGATCCTGGACCTCCTAGAATCTTGTCAAAAGCTCATTCGTCTGCACAAGACATGACACGTGAAAGCAAAGCCCATGCAGGGGTGAGTATGACACTACCCAGTTGGACACCCCGAAACCACAAAGAAAATACAACAAGGGAAATACCACAAAGGAATAAAACAGTCATATCCACACAGTATATGTCTACAGAATATATAACAAGAATATCCAAATATACTCATACACGGTCGTCTGTTGCGAATACCAACACTAGGACCTAGCTCGAGGATTTCGACTAAGAATTTAACAAATAGAACACTCTCCTAGGTCTAAAGAGAGAGATACAAAGTACTCGTTCTGGGAGAACACACTCCAAATGTTCTTGAGAATATGATGTTCAGATGGGGATCACAACCAATAGCTATGGGGTGATTCCAACAACTCAGTCTAAACTAATCCGCTAAGTAGATGATCGGCACCCGAGTGAAGGTGGTCACGTCGATACCAAGAACTCTACCTAGGTTTCCATGAATTAATAGAGGATCCTGCTCTTAGTCTCACAGAGGGGATTCCAACAACTCTATTCAGGAAGTCCTGCTGAAGGGATCATACTCCTGTATGTATGAAATGATACCTGAAACCTTCAGGAAAATGACCAAGGGGGCGAACACTAAGGAAAATAGTCCAAGTCACTGAAGTCAACTGGCTCAATCCTTGTAAAATAGGTTACACAGCGTGTAGTATGGTTACAAGCAGTGTTCCTTGACACCGAGTATTGCCCCTGTAACGGCCCCTGTCATCCTTCCATGTTTTGTGAAACTCAACTACATAGCGTGTTGAAGGATCACACGCCGCATTCCATGACTCAAGGTCCTACCCATTTAAATGGCTCGTGTCTGGAATCGAAGTCATGTAGGAAGGCAAATACACGACATGTATGTCAAAAAACACACCGTATCCGGTCAACTGGAAAAGACCCGTGTACCCTGGCTGTATGCCCGTACATAGTGTATGTCGGTGTCACCTTCCCGTGTACCAGTACATGGGGTATCCCATGTATCTGGTCAGGTCTGGCTGGGGAGGGGTATACTGGATGTGTCTTTGGCTGTGTACCCCACCCGTGTCTGTCTACTCCCAGAGTACACCCTAGGTGATCCGCCGACGAACACACGCCATGTAGCCCATACTACACGCCGTGTTGTTGGGATTTTTCCAGAACTCCCTCTTCTTCCTCGCGCTTCGGCTGATCTTCTGGATCCACGATCACTCGTCTATTCATCTCGATGCTTCAGGGATTGGTGTGTACCATCATACGAACACCGAATCGGGTGTTTTCAATCCTTCGATCTAGTCAAAAACCTCCAACGATCCATCCAAAGAAAAACGCCCAAAAGCAAATTATCTCCCGATCCGCTCTGCATCATCCGCCAAAACCGTCGTCGCACCTCCGCAAGATCTACGTGGTGTCGATTCTTCAATTTGGGGTATTTGTGTCTCATAATGGATACACAATGATCTGCAGTTCATCGCCCCATGAAGAACATAAAGAATGCAAAGAAGTGAAAGGGGAGAAATCCAATGAAACAAGTTTGAGGAATGAACCTCCACCATTATTTGTCATGATGTTGATCTGCTCCCGTTAATAGGATTAAACGGAGCATAAAATCAACAACAATAGATCAACATGGATTTAATCCCTCAAAATCCTCGCTAAAGCCAATCCCATAAGAACGATCGATCTGTGGGCTAATCTGTTCATGGATTAGTCTGCGTTCGTTGTAGAAATCAAGATCGGGGAAGAAATCACAAATTAAACATCCTACATGGATTCGTGACATTCGTTGGCGGAGATCCAGTCATCGCGTCATCTTCGCCGGCGACATTCGTCAAGAATGTTGTAGCCGCATTGGGGGATTCCACCAGAGCATTCCCAGAGCCTCGAGGGATTTTAAGGTTATGAGGTCTGTAAACCTAAACCCCTGTGAAAATCTCTATTTAAAACGATTAGAGATATTTGATGCAACAAGTATTAATAAAATATTTTAATTAAATATTTTATCACGGTTGCATCCAAAAATTGGATTTCACCACCGGCTTGTGTCAGCCGATGTTTGGTCTCTCCTAGGGTAAACCCACAGCTTTGGATGCATCAGTACCCTAAGATTTATGATCCGAGCACCAGTTCAAGAGTTATTCAACATTTTCAGGAAAACTACACATGCACGTTATTTAATTATTTAATTTAATTCAAACATTTGTTCCAGGCTCACCGAGCCTCGGAACAGCATGCCGTTTTGATGTCTGGTCTCAAAATAATTCGCACATAATATTAAAATAAAACACGGTAAAATACAAGACATTACAGATAGATATATTTATTTTAGGGAACACAATTCATCATTCCATTGCCATTAAACTAATAAATTATCTTTACTATGAAAAATAGAGAATCCCTAGTATGATGATGAGGAATCCCAAAAGATGGTTAAAGTAGTAAATGATTGGATATTGATAGTATTCAGCTATAGATATAGAATGTATATGTTTGAAATGAGTTTATATGTACCATCCATACTAGAGATTAAGAGGGAACTTTTATACAAAACCCATAATACTAATATCTCTATACACCAAGGTAAGAAAAAAGAATATGTATTCATGAGAAAATTTATATTGGGATGGTATGAAGTGGGATATTGTGAATTATGTATCCAAATGATTAGAATCAAAATAGATAATGAATTAAAGAAAATACAAAAATAAATTCATACAATCAATACCTATAACTATATAGATATGGTATAATGTTTCAGTGGACATTATTACGAGACATTCAATTACCCCATGAAAGAATGACGTTGAATGAGTCATCATTGATAATATTACAATGAATTTTCATTTCATAGTCATAAGTGAAGATATGCCCCTTGAGATATTATCCCATCTCTATATGAAGTAAGTCATATGAATTAACAGGGAACCCTTATTGATATTATTAATTTTTATCTCCTATTAGAAAACCATATTATGGAAGTGTCTTTAAAGAGCGATTGACACTGTGATACATTTAAAAAATTCCAATAATCCCCATAATAATTCCTATTATGTTTTAAATTATTCATTTATTTTAATGATAAAAATAGTGTGATGTTACTTAATTTATTAATTTATGTGATGTGAAATTATGTTGTTGAAATCTAGATAGAAATTATTTAGTGAACCATAATAATATTACAATTAAAAGTATTAATAATTGTAATATGATAGAATAGAATTGGAGGATCATGAACGAAAGTGGTGTAAGTAGTTTTTTAAATGCATATAGATATGTGTCATTATCTCGTCTATGTAGTTCCATAGACCAATCATTGGCACGCACAACACATTCCCCTTCCCAAAGGACCCCACAAGCTATGTGGTAAAGGTGCATTCGATAGCTAATACTGATAGAAAGAATTATTTTTTTTCAATAGGCCTCTACCAAGTCATCAGTGGTGGTATACCATCTAGCTGGTGTATGAAAGTAATAATAATGATGTAACAAGGATCCCATATATGTCCTAGTGGAGGCTATTACATACCTAGTGTTGTTCTGCCAAGAAATACACATACAAAATTTATGTAGGTAAAAATAAAAATAACCTATATGAATTTGACTTAATATCTTCCAAATGATTCCAAATCATTATCAATGACGTTGGAGGTTACAAAATGAAGCATTTTGATGGATTAGAAATATATATTGATACAGTATATCATACAAAAACAGACACATATTGGTAAATTGTTTTCAAATAAATATTTCATTTTAAAGAGTCATCATCCTTATAAAGTGTGAATAATATTTAATATCAATTTAATCTCCATTAAAATTGTAATTTGTTTATAGATTAAATCATATTATTTTAGATAACTGTGATAAAACAACAAAGAAATTTCAACACATAAATATCTTCTCTTCTAAATTATTATATATTTTGGGTTTACTACAATAACAGTAAGGTTTCATGGTTTTATTTCCATTTCCCTTTAAAAGGTAAGAGAGTACTCTTTTTTATGTTTCTTGAATTCCAGTTAATGATCTAATGTGTATTTTATATCTCGTTTGTTTATATTATAAAAAATAAGGAATAGTTATTGTATCATGGAAACCGATAATTCCAAGGGACTAATACATTAAATCATGAAGTTATTGGTGTAGTAAATTTAATGGACATTTTATAGGGATTGATGAGAACTCTTATAAAATATATTATGTCAATTGTGTTCATTATTTACCATTATTTATCGATCTATTTTTTCCTTAATTTAATATATTTATGTAATCAATTATTTATGAAAGAACATAGTCATTTTTTTATTCTAATCTCTTTAAATTTTAATTTCAAATTCCTTAATTGAATCAATAATCATGTAATTCTTCTACTAGTATTATTCAATTTAATTAAATTATTATATTTTCAATAATTGATTCTTTTATTTTTATATTTTAAAGGTTTTAATTTTTGTAAAATTTTATAATGAAGTTTTTTTAAAAATTTATAGTTTTCATTTATTTTTTAAAATGGAAATTCACCCCACATGTTATTTTACTCATCTATGGCACATAATGGGTAGTATGACAGACCTATTGGGATTTTTGAAAAAGAGATGATATCATATTATATGGAATTCAAATTAATGTTGGATCAGTACCTATATTTGGTGGAAAATGTATCAATTTCTACAATTTGAGCATCCATGTGGAATGATATGACGCATTTTATGGGAAGATGTGTCATAATCGAACCCATTGGGAGGAATTTAGTGAATAAATTGTATTTCTCCTAGAGTTAATAGAGGAGATAAAAATTAATGTATAGACTATTCAAGATCATAATAATGCATCATCGAGTAGTTAAAATATTTATAATGATAATCCAAGGAAAACAACAAATTTAAATTCAATGATCATGTATTCATGAACGTTCATTATTGATTGGAGTTGTAATATTTCATAAAAGGGGATGATAATTTATTTGTACATTAGGAATTTTGAATTAATAGAATGAATTGAGGATTTAGCTTACAGTGGGGTATGTAGTCCAACTTCTCTAAAGTAAGTGGTGTCTTCAATGATTCATTGATGAGTAATTACATTCCATGTCTGATTTATGTAATAACATATGTGTGAATAAAATTGAATTCAAAATTTTCTTAAAATTAATAAACTATTAATATTAGTAACATTAGAGAGCACTTTTTGAGGAATCAAAAAACTCAATTGGAAAAATTACTTTAGATTATTCACAATAAAAGAAGAAGAAAGCTTGGAGCATGAAGCAGCCATGAGGAAAGAATCTAAAAACTTCTTTAATAGCTAATTTATACCCCAATTTCAAGGATTATGTTATTTATGTGGGATAATATAATAACAACTACTCTACAATAGTTGGTAAACACCATATCTTAATATATTATAAGACACACATTCCAAAGAGACTTATAAATAAGTATATAAGAATATTTAAATTATTAATGTTAGAATTTTATTTTCAAAGAAATAATATTCATTTTTTATCTTTCTATAATGATATTATATCAATTTTATTTTTTGGTATTTTTATAAAAAAGTGTATTTTTTTGAATAGTGAAAAATATAGATTTTACTAATTATTTGACTTTAATTCCATTATTTATTATAAAATTATGACCTAGAAATTGAAAAAATAATTTTATTAATAGAATATTTATTTCATAAAAGAAATTATAAATTTAAAAATATTAAAAATAAATTTCAAACCTTTGATAAATATTTTAGAACTTATGTTATATTTTTCTTCAAATTTTTTTTCATATATTACAAAATTATCTTATTTGAATTATTCAATGATTATAATAGAAATAAAATCAGAAGAAATGAATTTCAGATTTAGAATCTTTTATAAAATTACCAAATAAGGATTACATTATATACATTTTATTTATTAATGATTATATTAACATTTGTAAAAACTAGTTGACACGGTTAATTATAATGTTTTAAAAGTATATAATCTAATATTAAAATACCTATAAAATTTCGAAATATGCATGAGAAAGTGTATTAAAGGCCCTAATTGGCCATATAATTTCTTGTCTATATTATTTATAACAATTGGAGAAAATTCACATGATATTGACATCCCATTATTAATTTTTTGTAAAATATTAATAAGAATGTCAATATCACTACTTATAAAATTTGAATCTCAACATCCTTTAATGGAACTCTAAAAAAGTTTGTTTCATTAAAAAAAATTAATTTTTCATTGAAAGATAGTAAAATTTCTCCCATTGGGCTTCTGGTTACAAGATATTATCTTAATACATTCATTTCATAGAAATCCTCCAAGAGAAGTCAAATATATCAATGTAATTTCAATATTATCACTAATATCATGAAATTTTATCTTTCAATTTCAAATTTATTATTCCAAATTTTATATGTTTAATGTTTTATATAGAGTTTACTGAATGTTTTTATATATTTAAAATAAACATGAAACACCTTTCCCTTAAGAAAAATTAATCCCTCATTGATGAGACTTTAAAAAAACCACCTCCATGATTCATGAAAAACATGTATTTCTTTCAAAAAATAAAAAATAAAACTATGGTTGGTAACATACATGACACGAAACAAAGAGCCCAAATGAAACATGATTTTTTTGTAATTGTTAAAACATATGAATTAAATTGGGTGTAAATAATGGTATTAGATAATTTATAATATATATTTAAATTTATAAATAAGTATACATGTGTATATAATTTCCTAGTAAATATGAACTAAATTATTAAATAACATAATTTATTATTTAAAAATAATATCTTTTCATCAAAAATTATTTTCTTCCTTTTTTAGAGAAAAAAATAATAAGTTATAAGAATTTTATAAATTTAATATTATAAAATGAGAATGATTTATAAATTAATTTTATCGTAACCTACCTAGGGTGAAGTTTTGGGATTTTTCTGAAATGTTTGATTTATCGATGAATAGTAAAAATTATTGAATTTTCAAATACTTTCATAACTTTTGATTATATAATTTAATTTTAAAATAAAATTATATATTATATTTGGTATAAATGTTTAATATTGACTATTTTTTAGTATAATACAATTAATTTTATCTGAATCATCAATTTTCGGGAATTTTTAATAAGATTATTTATGTTCTTAAAGAAACTGTTTTTTACAAACTGTTGGTAAGAGCATAATTTTAGATTTTTTTAGATAATAAAAATTAACATTTAGAAAGAAATATATAAATGAAATTTACATATTGTATATATAAATACTACTATTATTTAATATACTTTTCAATACTAGTCATATAATCAATGTAAAATCATATATTGGTTGAAAAATGCATTTCTTGAAAAAGAAATATTCAAAACATTTTTTGGGATTAATTTTTAATTTAATTCCACCAAAAATATGATTTGAATTGAATAAAATGTATTTATATTTTTAATCAAAATAATTATCATATAATATGTTAAATTTAATTTTGGTCATATATAATAGTAACATGTTACAAAAACAAGTTACAATACAGAAAAACAAAAATTATAGAGGGGTGTAACCTTAGAGATAAATTGAATAAAAAATTTTAAACCTTTTTAGTCTTGAATGTTTTAAGTTCATATAAACCATATCACAACTCCAATCCATTATTTATCTATTTTTTTAGGCACATTTATTAAGATTGACTTCCCATTATTGAATATTTGTGAGTATTTACAAAAATGTCGTTGGCTCTCACCTATAAAAGGGAACCTCATCCCCTCTATATTTTATACTTGAAATGAATTTTTATTTAGCCTATCCATAACCATATACCATTCTTAAATCCATCCAAAAATTCTAAATTCTTTTTTTATCATAAATAAAATCTAGTATTATTGTAGATATATTCATAATGTTGTGGTTCAAAGGAGATCTATAATTCATAATCAAGAATATATGATTTATTTATTCATCCACCTACTAAAAATATTGTTCAACTAGGATGATAAAATAATAAAATTATACTCTTACAAATATTTTGGTATTGTGCTAATGTAAAAACCATAATCTGCACCCTCTTCTATCAAATGGGAAACAAAACCATCATTCGTCTGTATGGTGGACTATCACTTTTGAAACTGATGCAAAAAATTTTCCACCCTCACCTCTCATGAATGATCATAATGATGAATTCAATGATTATAATTTATATTCATGAACTATTTATAATTTTTGAGATGATATATACCGTATAACTTATTAACATAAATTCTATTTAAAAATGATCTTGTCGTTTGTAACACCCCGAAATATTAAAGTACAACATTGTATTCTCTGGCGTGTATGAAAAATAATCACCAAGCACATAAGGGAATATAATTATAAGGTCTCGCACTTATTTCATACATAATCTTGAATTTATTTAAGAAAACAATTCATTATACATTGAGGATCTTTTCAAGTTTAGAGCTTTAGAGAATTAAGACAAAACATTCATAACATTACACATTGTTACATAGTGGATACCATAAAATCAGTTTCGATTTTCCTCAGAATATAAAACATTAAAACACAAAACAAGACTCCTTGACAATTATTCAACATTTAACATGTCTTCCTTCCTTGTATTACTCATCATTAACCTGTGAAAAATCATTCATAAACTTGGGATGAGCACAAAATCTCAGTAAGGTATGAAAAAGAAGGAAAAATCACATTAGTCCATGAATACGCATGACGTATGAAAACATTTTCAAAAGACATGATTTCCACCCATAAAATATTACTTAGCGTAACATGAGATTTACACAAGATCCACACAAACTTAATTATAATCATAGAGGTATATTGGGGCATTACTTACATAATCTTGTAACCATCTTGGCTACCTTAAAATTTGTAACCCTCACGGCAACCTTACTTTGTGTAACCATCACAGTTACACTTGGAGTAACCATACGGCCGACCTCCAACTTACTCATACCCAATGCATTGGAGGGAAATATAGGTCCCACCCTTCATCATAAACAATTCCCAATAACCAAAACCTAATCATACAACATAAACAATAGCATAAAAACATACCTTTTGAATCTTATAAAACAGAATTTTAAAAGAGGATTTTAGAAGAAAAGTCCCTTATAAACGTCATATACTTGAAGTGAGACTTAATAGAGTGGATGGAATATGTATATACTCTGTAAATACACATAATGAAACATAATATAAACAGAACCCATCACAAAAACAAATTAAATAGCACATAAATTAAAAAAGTAGAAGGTTAACCCAAAGAATGGAAATCGGGTTATGAATTCCCTTACCTTGGGGTTTCCTTACTTCAAAATTGTTTAAACCTCCTGTATAATGGTTAAAAGAGTGTTATTAGTATTTTATAGAAAAATTTTCATGTTTATAACATCTTATATGGTCATTTCATAAACTCATTTCACCCCTTAATTGTTAGTATTTTGTTCCTTGCATTATTTTGGGTGAGTTCTTTTGTGATTTTCACAATCGGTTCATGATGAATCGTTCTTGTTGATTGGAAGTGAAACTCCAGAATTGGAATGGAGTAGTATTTAAATAATTCCAGTACCATAAATTATACCATTTATCACTTTGGTGCTTTATATGATGATGATTTATAAGTAAAAACATTAATTATGTTCGTTTAGATAATTTAAGTGGTTCTTTGATAATTACAATTTCATTTAGTCATATAAGTTTGAATCATGAGTACAAAATAATTCCAGAACCATATATGATTCATAAAACATATATTATAACCTGGTTCAAACTTAAAAATGGTTTCATGACCAGACTTGAAAGAATTAATGGAGATTGAAAATACATCGTCCACGATATCGGTAATTTGACACAAATGGACAATGTTTTTTGATTCTTTAAATAAGTGAGAGAGGAGAGGAATAATGATTTGTAATTTTCCATAAACATGAAAACATCCAGAATATACATGATTCTGGATATTTCATGACTCTTGGATAAGAGGGGGTGAAGAACGAAGAGAAGGGAATCTTGAAATGAAGAAAACATGAGAAATTTCTTACAAAAATTCGCCAGCCTAACGGCGTCTCTTAAAATTTCATAAAAATAAGATTGATGAGAGGAATGGAATATCTCATCATTCATACAAAATTTGGACAGTAAGGGGAAATATTAAATGAAATATCCCAACAAAAGACAAAGGGAAAGGAAGAGAATAACATAAAATGGAAGGAAAGAATGAAAATGAAAGAGGATGTTTACCTCTTGATCTCTTCTCCTTGAGATCCTTCTTAAGGGATTTGATTTTGGTCTTTTGGTGAGACCAGCAGCTCTAGGACGTGGGGAAGAAGATTGGGGAGGGAATTTGGTAGAAATTAGACAATGCTCAAGGCTTGAGAGGTGTGAGAGGAAGAGGGGAGTGAGGGTGATATTTATAGTGGAGGAGGGGAGGTTTTTTAGATTATTTTAATCATTATTATAATATTTTTATCAAGACTATGAATAATCTCAAAACAAGTGTCCCTAAATAGTGATAATATCATTTGATTTCGAAGAAAGTGGCCTTGCATCACTTATGATGTCATAAATAGTGCATATTTACTGATAAATTGATTATACGGTATTTTATCGTATTTCACTATTCACTGAAAATTCATGAGTTTCAGAAAAATACCAAAAATTTACCCCAACCATTTTTCGATGTTTAGAATTCGAAAATGAACTCTATTTTTCAAAAATAATTTTCTAAATATTATTAATTTAATTTTTAAATAAGGTCACAGTTAATTCGAAAAATAACAATATTTAAGTGCAACTAGTTTCACGTGACATTGGAAAATTAATTAAGATCTCATTATCCTATTGCCATGGGAAAATAAAATAATAATATTATTTATTGTTCATGAGGTCATATTACTATTCATATTACTATTCATAAGGGCATGTTACTATTCACCAAAAAAACAAGTTTGTTTCATCAGACTCTAAATAACATACTGAACCCAATTGTAGATGACAGTTTCTTGAAATTCAAAACATAGAATAAATAAAATTATGTTTAAAGGATACTTATAAATATATACCTTAAACAAAATTTCAAGCATTTTCAATTTATTTTTAGAAAACCTTGGGATGTTACATTATCCGAACCTTCTTGAAATTGCGTCCTCGCAATTTTATTTACTTATTAAACAACTAAGGGTATTTTTCCCTCATAGCATTTTCAGACTCCCATGTTGCTTCTTCAACCATATGGTTTCTCCAAAAAACCTTTACCTGGTGGATTACCTTATTCTGCAATACCTGTTCTCTTCGATCAAGAATCTGAACCGGTTTTTCTTCATAAGAAAGGATCTCTGCCCGCTGAACTGCTTCCGGCCTCAAGATATGTGATGAATCTGGAACATACTTTCTCAACATCGAAACATGAAAAACATTGTGTACCTGAAACAAGATCGGAGGCAAAGCTACGCGGTACGCAACTGTTCCATCTTTATCAAAGATTTCAAAAGGACCGATGAACCGTGGACTTAGTTTCCCTTTCTTACCGAAACGCATCACACTTTTCCAAGGAGATATTTTAAGGAAAACATGGTCACCTACCTTGAAAGAGAAGTCTTTCCTTCTGTTATCTGCATAACTTTTCTGCCTACTTTGAGCTGTCCTCATGTGTTTCTGGATCATCCTCACTTTCTCAGCCACTTCTTCTACTAATTCTGGCCCCATCAACTTTCTTTCACCGACTTCATCCCAAAATGCAGGAGTCCGACACCGCTTTCCATACAAGGCCTCAAAAGGTGCCATCTGAATACTGGAATGGAAACTGTTATTATAAGAAAACTCAACTAATGAAAGATGTTGATCCCAACTTCCCTGATAGTCCATTGAACAAGCTTGAAGCATATTCTCCAAAGTTTGAATTGTTCGTTCTGACTGCCCATCTGATTGAGGATGAAAATCTGTACTGAAATTCAACTCTGTGCCCAAAGACTTCTGAAGTCCCTTCCAAAATTTAGAAGTGAACCTGGGATCTCGGTCAGACACAATGGAAAGAGGAACTCCATGTAACCTGACAATCTCTTTGAGGTACAATCGAGAAAGCTGATCTAATGTCATTTTATCTCAAATAGAATGAAAATGAGCATACTTTGTTAGCCGATCAACAATAACCCATATCGCATTGTTACATCGAGAAGTCTTTGGTAGTCCCACCACAAAATCCATGGTTATATTCTCCCATTTCCATTCTGGCACTGGCAATGGATGAAGCATCCCCTTCGGTAACTACCGCTCTGCTTTAACCTGCTGACATGTCAAACATTTCATTGTAAAATCAGCAATATATCTTTTCATCCCATTCCACCAGTAACACTCTCAAAGGTCTATGTACATCTTAGTACTTCCAGGATGAACAGAAAATGGAGAACTATGAGCTTCACACAACAATTCTTTCTTCAGCTGGGAATCACAAGGCGCACACAACCTTATTCCAAACCTTAAAACACAATCTTTATCAAGATTAAATTCTGGAAACTTACCCATTTTAACCAATTCTACCTTTTTCTGTAGCTCACGGTCTTCCCTCTGCGCTTTCATAATTCTGTCTGACAACGAAGAATGCACTGAAACCTGAAACAAAACTGATATATTCCCTGCACCAACAACATCTAAGCCAAAATTTATCAAATCATTAATCAAGGGATCACGTTCCAAACGTAGCATGGTTAATGATGCATGATTTTTCCGACTTAAGGCATCCGCTACTTTGTTTGCTTTTCTAGGATGGTAATTAATCGTGCAGTCATAATCCTTTATCAGTTCTAGCCATCTTCTCTGCCTCATGTTTAATTCCTTCTGAGTGAATATATACTTAAGACTTTTATGGTCAGTATATATTTGGCATTTGGTTCCGTATAGATGATGCCTCCATATTTTCAAAGCAAAAACCACAGCTGCCAATTCCAAATCATGTGTGGGATAATTCAGCTCATGAGGTTTAAGTTGTCTCGAAGCATAGGCAATTACCTGATCATTATGCATCAAAACACAACCAAGTCCCTTCAAAGAAGAATCACTATAGATGACAAACTCACCATTCTGGGAAGGTAAGGCCAAAACTGGAGCATTCACCAATCTCTTCTTTAGTTCCTGAAAACAAACATCACATTCCTCCGTCCAAACAAATTTAACCCCTTTCCATGTTAACTTAGTTATTGGGCAAGATAACCATGCAAAGTTCTTAACAAAGCGTCGGTAATAACTTGCTAAGCCCAGAAAACTATGAATCTCTGTAACATTTGTGGGTCTGGGCCATTCATCAACTACTTTTGTTTTGGCAGGATCAACTGTTATTCCATCCTTATTTACAATGTTCCGAAGAAAAGAAATCTGTTGCAACCAAAAAATCACACTTTCTGAATTTTCCATATATTTTCTTTTCTTTTAATGTTTGTTAAACAACCCTTAGATGTTTTTCATGCTCCTATTTATTTTTAGAAAAAACCATAATGTCATCAATAAATACAACCACAAACTTATCCATGAACTCATGAAATACTCTATTCATAAGATTCATGAATACAGCAGGTGCATTAGTTAACCCAAATGGCATAACAACAAATTTATAATGCCCATATCTAGTACGAAAGGCTGTTTTCGGGATGTCATCCTCCTTCACCTTCAGCTGATGGTATCCGGATCTCAAGTCAATCTTGGAAAAGTACTGAGCTCCCTGGAGCTGATCAAACAAGTCATCAATATGAGGCAAAGGATACTTGTTTTTAATAGTGATGTTATTCAAATCTCTATAATCAATGCAAAGTCTCATGGAACCATCTTTCTTTTTAACAAACAAAACAGGGGCTCCCCATGGTGAAGTACTGGGACGAATGAAGCCTTTGACAAGCTAATCCTGCAACTGATTTTTCAATTCAAGAAGTTCTATTGGAGCCATACGATATGGGGGTTTTGAAATTGGCTTAGCATCAGGAACTAAGTCAATTGTGAATTCGACTTCTCGTTTAGGTATGACACTGGGTAACTCCTCAGGAAAAACATCAAGGTATTCATTTACCACTAGCACATCATTAATTTGAATAGTTCCCTTGTTTTCAACAATATGAGCCAGATAACTTTCATTTCCATCTTTCAGTGGTTTCTCAGCTTCTTGATATGTTATCAATTATATGGGTTCATTCTGGTATACAAACTGAAACTATTTCTGAAAAACAACTTCTTTAGCTCTATAGTCAATCTTAGCATGATAATCAGAAAGCCAGTCCATCCCCAGATTAACTTCAAACTCGACTAAGAGTAAAACAACAAGGTTTGCAGGTAAAATCTTTCCACATACCACAATACAAATATTCTTATAATTCCTCTTTGCTATAACATTTCCCCCTGGTGTTTTAACAACAAGTTTGGGTATCATTTGTTGAGGTGATATTTACAATTTACTAGAAAATTCCTCAGAGATGAAGGAATGTGTAGACCCCGTATCAAACAAAACTTTAGCAAAATCTGAGTGAACAAACAAAGTACCTGATAAAACTTCATTGGATGGCCCAACATTTGCTGACGTAGTCACAATGGATCTCACTACACCTTTCTGCTTTTAGTATGGATTCTTTGCATCATTTGGATCCCTCTTTGGACAGGAATTTGCATAGTGACCCATCTCACCACATTTAAAACACTTTACAGTTTTCTTATCAGGATTAGTCTTTGGATCATTTTCATTGCAATCTCGGGCCATGTGTCCAAACTTACCACATTTAAAACACTTCCCAGTTTTGATAAGACATTCCCCAGGGTGCTTCTTGCCACACTTTTCACAAACTGGAAACTGTATTTTCTTACCATCAAATTTCATTGGTTGATTCTTACCCATTGCTTTCCAATTTGACCTCTTCTTCTCTTTGTTTCCAAATTTCATGTGATCGTCAGAAAACGCCATCTCTACCCTCTCAGCACATCAGACAAGTTTCTCGTAACTTTTGAATTCACGGGAGGCCAATGCCCTTCGATACCTTGG
Source organism: Viscum album (assembly GCA_963277665.1). NCBI lineage: Eukaryota > Viridiplantae > Streptophyta > Magnoliopsida > Santalales > Viscaceae > Viscum > Viscum album. The sequence goes on along the minus strand of OY728155.1, from coordinate 1,220,331,135 downwards.
CTTCAATCCTGAGTAAAAGCGGTTGATTTTGCTATCGATATCCAGAATAAGATTTGGAGCATACCTCACCAGTCGGGTGAAGTTCGCCTCATACATAGCCACTGAATCTTCCTCCTTTTGTTTCAGTTCAAGGAATTGTTTCTCCATTCTAAGTCGCACCACCTTAGGAATATATTTTTCAAGAAAAAGACTTTTAAATTCATCCCACACTATGGCATCAAAATCCTCTCTACCCCTGATATTCCATACCATTGACCACCACTGATCAGCTTCCCCTTCAAAATGATAAATGTCAAGACTTTCCTTTTGATTGTCCGAACATCCCATAACATCAAATATCTTTTAAAGGGCTTTAATCCATCCTTCTGCTGCCACTGGGTCAGAAGATCCATTGAATGCAGGAGGATGTTGTCTCATAAAATGTTCCACCACTGTCATGTTCCGTTGGGGTACCTCTATTTGTCCTCTTTCATGGATGCCAACACCATTTATTGCCTGCGTTAGCTGAGCCATTACTGTCACAAACATCTCGGTTCCAATCCCTACCATTCCAGGCTGTTGATCAGGAAGGATGTCATTCTGTCGGTGCCTATCCTCTTCAGCATCCATGTTCCTTCTGCGGACAACCATTCTAAACAAACATTTCTTAGATGAAGCAACATGGTAATCTTTAAATGCTATAACAAATTAAACATAGGGTGAGAATTATTTATGGTATTCTATTAGCATCACCTTAACCCCTAAAGTTATCTAAACCATCATCTGATACCAACTATAAGGTCCTGCACTTATTTCATACATAATCTTGAATTTATTTAAGAAAACACTTCACTATACATTGAGGATCTATTCAAGTTTATAGCTTTAGAGAATTAAGACAAAACATTCATAACATTACACATTGTTACATAGTGGATACCATAAAATCAGTTTCAATTTTCCTCAGAATATAAAACATTAAAACAAAAAACAATACTCCTTGACAATTATTCAACATTTAACATGTCTTAATTCCTTGTATTACTCATAATTAACCTGTGAAAAATCATTTAAAAACTTGGGATGAGCACAAAAGCTCAGTAATGTATGAAAAAGAAGGAAAAATCACATTAGTCCATGAATACGCATGACGAATGAAAACATTTTCAAAAGACATGCTTTCCACCCATAAAATATTACTTAGTGTAACATGAGATTTACACAAGATCCACACAAACATAATTATAATCATAGAGGTATATTGGGGAATTACTTACATAATCTTTTAACCATCTTGGCTACCTTAAAATTTGTAACCCTCACGGCTACCTTACTTTGTGTAACCATCACAATTACACTTGGAGTAACCATACGGCCGACCTCCAACTTGCTTGTACCCAATGCATTGGAGGGAAATATAGGTCCCACCCTTCATTATAAACAATTCCCAATAACCAAAACATAATCATACAACATAAACAATAGCATAAAAACATACATTTTGAATCTTATAAAAAAGAATTTTAAAAGAGGATTTTAGAAGAAAAGTCCCTTATAAACATCATATACTTGAAGTGAGACTTAATAGAGTGGATGGAATATGTATATACTCTGTAAATAGACATAATGAAACATTATATAAACATAACCCATCACACAAACAATTTAAATAGCACATAAATTAAAAAAGTAGAAGGTTAACCCAAATAATGGAAATCGGTTTAAGAATTCCCTTACCTTGGGATTGCCTTACTTCAAAATTGTGTAAACCTCCTATATAATGGTTAAAAGAGTGTTATTAGTATTTTATAGAAAAATTTTCATGTTTATAACATCTTATATGGTCATTTCATAACCTCATTTCACCCCTTAATTGTTAGTATTTTGTTCCTTGCATTATTTTGGGTGAGTTCTTTTGTGATTTTCACAATCGGTTCATGATGAATCGTTCTTGTTGATTGGAAGTGAAACTCCAGAATTGGAATGGAGTAGTATTTAGATAATTCCAGTACCATAAATTATACCATTTATCACTTTGGTGATTTATATGATGATGATTTATAAGTTAAAACATTAATTATGTTCGTTTACATAATTTAAGTGGTTCTTTGATAATTACAATTTCATTTAGTCTTATAAGTTTGAATCATGAGTACAAAAGAATTCAAGAACCTTATATGATTCATAAAACATATATTATAACCTGGTTCAACCTTATAAATGGTTTCATGACCAGACTTTAATGAATTAATGGAGATTGAAAATACATCGTCCACGGTATCGGTAATTTGACACAAATGGACAATGTTTTTTGATTATTTAAATAAGTGAGAGAGGAGAGGAATAATGATTTGTAATTTTCCATAAACATGAAAAAATCCAGAATATACATGATTCTGGAGATTTCATGCCTCTTGGATAAGAGGGGGTGAAGAACAAAGAGAATGGAATCTTGAAATGAAGAAAACATGAGAAATTTCTTACAAAAATTCGGCAGCCTAACGACGTCTCTTAAAATTTCATAAAAATAAGATTGATGAGAGGAATGGAATATCTCATAATTCATTAAAAATTTGGACAGTAAGGGGAAATATTAAATGAAATATCCCAACAATAGACAAATGGAAAGGAATAGAATAACATAAAATGGAAGGAAAGAATGAAAATGAAAGAGGATGTTTACCTCTTGATCTCTTCTCCTTGAGATCCTTCTTAAGGGCTTTGATTTTGGTCTTTTGGTGAGACCAGCAGCTCTAGGACGTGGGGAAGAAGATTGGGGAGGGAATTTTGTAGGAATTAGACAATGCTCAAGGCTTGAGAGGTGTGAGAGGAAGAGGGGAGTGAGGGTGATATTTATAGTGGAGGAGGGGAGGTTTTTTAGATTATTTTAATCATTATTATAATATTTTTATCAAGACTATGAATAATCTCAAAACAAGTGGCCCTAAATAGTGATAATATCATGTGATTTCGAAGAAAGTGGCCTTGCATCACTTATGATGTCATAAATAGTGCATATTTACTGATAAATTGATTATACGGTATTTTATCGTATTTCACTATTCAATGAAAATTCAAGAGTTTCAGAAAAATACCAAAAAATTACCCCAACCATTTTTCGATGTGTAGAATTCAAAAATGAACTCAATTTTTCAAAAATAATTTTCTAAATATTATTAATTTAATTTTTAAATAAGGAAACAGTTAATTCGAAAAATAACAATATTTAAGTGCAACTAGTTTCACGTGACATTGGAAAATTAATTAAGATCCCATTATCCTATTGCCATGGGAAAATAAAATATTATTATTATTTAGTATTCATGAGGTCATATTACTATTCATATTACTATTTATAAGGGCATGTTACTATTCACAAAAAAAAACAAGTTTGTTTCATCAGACTCTAAATAACATACTGAACCCAATTGTAGATGACAGTTTCTTGAAATTCAAAACATAGAATAAATAAAATTATGTTTAAAGGATACTTATAAATATATACCTTAAACAAAATTTCAAGCATTTTCAATTTATTTTTAGAAAACCTTGGGATGTTACAATAATAACCCAAGAATATAATATAAATTTAATATTTAAAAAATAATTCAATACAAGACATATCTTTTAATACATGTAACACTAAGTTAGCTCGCATCGTACGCAAGAGTGAAATTCCTCGATAGATTGTGTTACACACAAGACCGAGTTTCACCAAACAACAATGTATTGCTAAAATATTTTTATATAATATAATATGATATAATCATTCCATTATTTTAGTGGATATGAATATTATTTACTAAATTATGAAAATTTTTGTTTTATAAAAATATAAAATGATTTTTTTAGTTACAAAATAATGAGATACGAAAATAAGAACCAATTGGATATAAAAAGAAATATTATTGTTTTTATTTTTACAATGTATTTTTTCCTTAATAAAAACATTAATTACCTTTGGGGAGTGAAATTAATGACATATATATGTTACATAATCAATAAAATATTATCTATATCCATCTATTAGGTTCGATAAGCATAATATAAGAACAAACAAAATTTCGTATATAAAAAAAACAAAATTTTTATAAAGGTAATTTTACCTTCATTTAATGGATAAAAATTTTAAATATTTATTTTGTTACATTAAATTATTTTATATGTTAAAATAAACATCATATTTTAATGTGAATCATAATAATTTTGTTCAGGTGAATTTTTTATATTTTTTAGAAACATATATTTTTTTTGATGAATAGTTAAAAATACAGATTTTTAGTTCAGAACTAATTTTTCATCTAATTAATATATATGATTAAGTTATAATTTTAATAGACTATAAATTATTATGAGATAATAATTTTATCATTTAACACAATTTAGGTTATTGGGATCAATTTCACATTCATATAAAATATAAAAACTTATGAAACTCTGGACCGTTTTTACTTAAAAAATATTCATTGTCGTCCCTCTTGTGGGATGAGTTTTAAATTATTTTTTCCACTTATGTTATTATTTATTATTATTTTTAAATATTTGGAATCATAATAATTTATAATTAAAAATAATTCAAACATAGTTTTTTAATGAAAATAATAGTGAATGTAATTAAAATTAATTACATTGATTAAGGATACATTAATATTTATAATTTACTAATGCTTATCATTAAGACCCAAAAAAACCTATAAAATTGTCAATGATCTATTATTTAGAAGTATATTAGTGCGATCATATATTTATTCTAATTTTTTTAATTATTGGGTCCACTTACAACATGAAAAATGTGTTTGGAATACATTTTTAAATATATTACAAGAGTAACACTACTCCTCGGGTATAAAAAGGCCTCATATCCTACCACATACACACACCTATCAATACACTATAAATAAACCAATATCTTCCAAAATAACTCATCAAAATCCACCCCCCCCATACTACAAGCCTCTCCATGGGCATGAAGTTTTAACAAAATGAACTGGGTGGCCCTCAAACCCACCACACGACCTGATCTGTCACATACTTGAAGGGAGTTCCCAATCCCCACTAGCTGGTGAAAAACACCAGGGCATCGATCAACACAATAGAGTGAATGATATTTATGAATATGAACAACCAAATTTCATATATATATATATAGATACAAAGAAACAACATAATAATAAGAAATATATATTCCATAAATGTAAGAAAACATAGAAAAAAAGAACAATTGTAACTGTAGAATATCCCAATGGAAAAGTCCAACATTAAAGGACCTAAACCAAACTACTAATCCAAATGATGTCCTAGACAAACCCCACAATATCAACACTATTTGCATATCCCAACTGATAGGAAGATCTCCACCTCACTGTAGTGCCTTTCCTTTCCCTAAAGTTGAATATGAACAATGGTCTACGCACTGTCGAAGAGGTGTGTAGGGTGTGAGATAACATGATCAATAGGATCCCACCCATGTAATCCATAACAAGTATCTATATAAAAAAATCATGTACAGTCATTTTAAAATAAAACATGGCCTAATAATAAATAAAGAGGTTTTATTAAAAACATGGTAAACATTTCACTTTTTCCAATGTTTTAAATAGAATATGGTACAATAGTTTGAAAGAACATTTTCCATATCATTTACACAAGCATAAACATTCATATTAAGGAAAAATTAGCAATATAAGAATTAAAAAACAATACCACATGTATCAAAGCACCAAGGAATACTACAGGTCTAGGTAACAGAGTAGTCATACCACAATAATCAATTTCACAAAAACTTATCCATGAAAATTATCCTAGGAGGTAATGTAATACACCATGAGTACCCCCCAAAATGTTAATACTGGTCTCCTAGAAATTAATGATTAAAAATAGAGTATTTTCCCAAGACAGCCATCCTTGATAATCACAAAACAATATAAGAAGGCCTCTTACTATAACTTCTACCTATGTAACTAATGTAACTGATGTCCACTTTTTCACAATTCATTTAAATTATTTGAAAACCATTAATAAAAATTCAAAATCCATTACAATTATTTTAAAACCATTCAAAACCATTTCATAATCCATTTTTGAAAATCTAGGGAAACCCCATTTTTCATTCAAAACCCTTTTTCAACTCACAAAAACAATCCTTCCAATTTCATTATTGAAGTTACAAATAAGTAGTAATCAAGATAATTACCATAGGCTAGAGATGGAACCACCTACCTCATAGCACAAGTCGTACACACCCACAATGGAATCCAAGATCAACAAAACCCAACAATGCCAACAAAGGCCCTAGAATAAAATCTAAAAATCAATGTATTGATACAATTTATATGAAAAGGGGTCATCAGAATGAAGAAAACCAACATAACACAATAATAGACATCCAACGCACCAGAACTATCCTCAGAAAAGACCTTCAGAACAAGATTTCACAACTATTCTAGAAGAATAAATAAAGTATCATCAATCATTGATCAACAGATCCAAAAACACATGGATAGGGAGCTATATTGAGAAACTGTATGGAATAACTAGAAAGAAAACATACCCATAGAGATGCACCGTAGACACAATGAATATCTAAAGCTGATCAGACCAATCTAAAATGTGAGGTGCCTTTGAAAATCACCTAAGAGAAGATGAGGGTCAAGAGACACTTTTTATGGGAAGAGAGGTCTAAGAGAAATAACCAAATGCAAGACATTAAGCTGGGTACAAGACAAGTAACAATATTTACCCCTTGTCCACGCCTTGTAGGAAACACATGATAAGTTAAGAAAAAAACTCATCACTACAGGTTAACAATATACAATTTAACCCATGCGTGATTTGAACCTTAGGTACACGACGTGTACCTACTCAGGAAATTATATCCACATTCATGACATGAATCCAAATACCTATACATTTAGTATACCTATAGTTCATGGCAAGTACCTCTGGAACACAGAGTGTACCTCCAGTACACGGGGTGTACCTACTCTACATCCTTCATAAAAACCAAAAAATTGTTTCTAAGGTATTTTATAAAATTGGAGCTTAGAAAAATGGAAAACATACCCAATCATGGAAATGGGATGCTAAAAACTCCCCACCGTAAAGACATTCCATCCCCGAGAAGTCATGTGGAAGATTTAACTCCTGAAAAAAGATGAGGCCACTGCACCCTCATCAATGACTCACATTCCAAAGTTTCATGATATTCTAATCCTTGTTTCCTTAGAACTCTAACCAATAGAATCAACTTCCCATGCAATGATTTAATATGAGGGTCAACAATCCCAACTGGATTATTTAAAATAGATGGATATATATCTAGCTCAATTTATTCCCAAATCAAAACGTGAACCGGATCAGTGTGATACTTCTGAAGATGATATATATGGACAACATCATGGATTCCTGTCAATAGAATTGGAAATTAGAAATGATAAGAAACATGTAAAATCTGTTCAGTGATCTCAAATGGTTCAACATATCTAAGAGACATCATTCCCTATTTTCCAAGATGACAGTGACCCAAATGTGGAAAACCATTCAAGAAAACCTTGTCACTTATGAAAAACTCTAATGGATGCCTTTGATGATCTACGTACATTTTTTGTTGACTCTGGGCTATATGAAGATGTCTTCTCACATCCTGAATCTTCACAGACATCTCATGAACTAATCTTGGTCCTGCCAAAGCCACTTCACCCACCACTTCCCAACAAAGAGGTGATATGCACGGGCAGCCATAAAATTCCTCGAAAGGAGACATTCTTATTGAGGATTGATAATGGTTGTTTTAAAAAAAATCAACCAGTCCTAGATTACTATCCCATGATCCATTGAAATCAAATATGAATTCACAAAGAATATCCTTCTGGATATAAATTACACGATCTGTCTGACCATCTTCTTGTGGATGGTATGTTATGATCATCTTTATTTGATTCAACATTTCCTCTTAATGAATCCTCTAGAATATCAGCGTAATCCTAGGATCCATAACAAAAACAATATAAGAATGACTCCCATGTGTCCTCATAATGTCCTACAAGTATAGAATACCAATATCATCAACTTTAGTGGTGTCATTAAACAAAATAAAATGAGAAGACTTCGTCAACAAATAAAAAACCACTCAGATAGCACTTTTCCTTTGGGGTTTCTATGGAAACCCAACAACAAGGACCATTGATACCTGGTCCTATTTCGAAATCGGCACTAGTAGAGGCTAATAAATCCTAGAAGGTTTCAAGTTCTCTCTATTTTTATCTGTTAGTAGGTGTAACAGTGAGACGCAAAATATGCAATGTCACACATCATTACCGGCAACCTGGATCATCTTCTTGTGTCATAATACATCTTCATAGTGCCTGAATTAATGGTCTATGAATTGATATGACAGTAAAACCAAACTAAACTTCTCATAGGTTCTGTGATGAAAAATCTCTTCCTGGAGTGATGTATACCATCTGAAGAAAGAGAAAAATCATAAATGTTCTCCGTGCCACAGAGTCATTCATGAGTCTTCTAAAACTCATCATCATGTAGATAAATTTTCAATATAGAATCCATGAGAGATGATGAAAAATAAGAACTAGTCTGAATGATACCTGAAACATCTTCTTGAGAATCCAAGTGAAACTGAGAAAAAAGCCCCATAATATTCCACACATCCTTAGAATCTAAAAAAGCATATGATGATACCTTCCTCATTAGAGACTCTACAAAAACAATTCTTTTAACCGAGGTACAGGGTATGTAAAATTAAAACATCTAAAGGTATTTGATCCATCATCACTATCTGAGATTCATTTAATTCTGGGAAAAGGTATAAATAAGAGTCTTATGATCAGATAATACCATGAACTTCTTCTTATAATGATAGTTCTGCTAATATTTAAGTACCTGAATCACCACAGTAAGAACTAAATCATTAGTGGATTGGTTCTGCTCATTCGGTTAGAGATGACGAGAGTCATATGCTACCACGTGATCATCATACATTAGAATGCATCCCAAAACAGCACTAGGTGCATCACAAAATACCATGAAACCCTTATAGGCTTAGGTAAAACCAAAATATGATTTGATGTCAGAACTCATTTCAGTTCATTGAAATAAGAGAGACGGTTTTCATTTGAGGTAAATTTCACTAGTTAACAAGTAAGAGTAGTCCAAGGTGATTCCAGCTTACAAAAATCCATAATAAACCATTTTTAGTACCCAAAAAGACCAACAAAGATTCTAATTTCAAATATGTTCTATAGTTCCTTCCAAATCAAAATATCCTTTACCTTCACTGGATCAACTGATTATCTACGCATAGAAATTATATTCCCCATGAATTTCACTTCTTGAATCATGAAACTACATTTTGAAATCATTCAATATTGAGGTTTATTTCAATGAATTTCCAAAAACAATACTCAAATGAAGCTCATGATCAGGCTCAGATTTTGAGTAAACTAAAATATCACCAACAAAACCTACTACAAAGTTGTCGAGATAATTTTGGAATATTCGATTCCTCAAATCCTTAAAAACTGCAAGAGAGTTAGTCCGAAAAAGGCATCAAACTATATTTATAATGGCCATACTTTCTCATGAAGGTCATCTCTGGTATATTAGACTCTCAAACTATGATCTAATGATAACTGAAAATAAGATCAGTATTTGAGAACCATTCTCCACTGTAAACTGATCAAACAAATCATCCACATGATGTATAACAAATTTGTTTTGAACCATTACCCAGTTCAAATTTCTATAGTCCATGCATAACAGATGCGAACCATTGTTTTTCTTGGCTAATAGGAAAGGGATGAACAATGACAGAAAATATGGTGAATTAATCCTTTCTTTAATAGGCCATCCATATAAACATTTATTTCTTTTAAATCCACTGGTTCCATGTGATATGATGGCATCGATATCGGATGCATACACGATAGTAGGTCAATCATAAAATCTACATCTCTATCTGGAGGAAGACCAAATAAACAGTCTAGGAAAACAATAAAAAAGCATCAAAGAGAAATATAAAGATCATAAATTGAAGAAACATCATCGGAATCAAACATAATAGCTTCCAACCTACTCCTAAGCTCTTGTTGGGAAGGTCCTACATGACCTGACCTCTGGTACCACTCACCCTAAAATACATGAGAGACCCCATGGGAATCAAGATACCGAACATGTAAACGATAACAATCAACCTCAACTCTATGAGAGACCAGCCAATCCACTCCAATGATGATGTCTAATAGATCTAGATCAAGAATGAGATGAGCCAAGACCAACTCTGTATTGGATATTGTTAACAAACAAGGACACTGAAACCCATGGTTTCTACTCTTTCCAATAGGTGTTGCTAACTCCATCTTATATGGAATACGTTCCTTTGAAATATTAATTATATCAACAATGTGTGATGATATGAACTACTGGCTAGAACCAGTAGGAAACAAAATAACTACTATTGAAGTTGAAATAAGAAGCATACCTATCACAATTGCATGACCTGCATCAACATCCATTTGAAACTCATATAATACATGTAAATGATTCAATCCTAAGGCCTATGGAAAGAGCCTTGTAATCAATGAAGCTTGAGACTGTCCTAAAAAATCCATTGGAGTGGAGAAAACCTAACTATAATGGGGTGTATTCATGGAATAACAGAAACGTTATAGACGACCAACACATCCATAGATATTGCACATCTTCATGGGCATAGGGAATGAATGTCTGGTGTTTCCTCCCTTGAAACACAGATAGAAAGTCAGAGGCACACTACTCGCAACAATAGATGGTTTAAAGGAGGCTCACTACTGAGACCCACCTGTACTCCTTATATGTTGATCCTGCCACTTCCTCTTCTTCCCATACAGACCACTAAAGCTGTCAGCAGTTGGAAGAGAAAAGGTGGAAACAGCGACCTTTCCATCCATGTTTGTCTTTTCCATTGTTGCTATGTCATCTTCTATAAAAACGTATAATGCTTCAAAATGAACACATTCCATATCATATCCTATTTTAGATCTTTCAGGTACTTTTTCACCTTCATGTGGTCATTCTTTATGACGTCTGGAGAAAAATGGAAAGTCTTAGTAAATTGGTTAGTGTATAATGACACCAAAAGATCAACCTATATCAAATATAGGATCTATAGAGACTTCTATAACATCAGTGACTCTATAAAAACAGATGAAAGAATAGGGTTTTTAACCCCTTCCAATCTAGGCCCACATGTCTATCTACATGGACCATAGATTCCCACCAACACTTGTCGGAACCCCCAAGTCTTAATGTTGCAAACCTTTACATTATTTTCTCAAGTGTCTCCAATAAGTATAATATTTGATCAATATTATCCATACAATCATCCACCTCTTGATATTTAGTTGTTCTATTAATGGATAATGGATTCTGGCACATGAACACTCTTGATCAATCCATTTCTCCTCTAACTCTTGGTTTTACTTCAACCACTATGTTATGAACACATGGAACATCCTGATCAACCGAGAGGACTTCTTATATGATAGTCAAGATGAGATTATGATCCATATGTGGGTTATTTTAAGGATCATCATTTTCACCCTGCTAAGGAACTGGTCAAATACATCTCTAAGGCAACTACAACACTCAAAAACATATAGAAGACGAGACAAGAGAACAAATCTCAGTTCAAACTATAACAACTATAAGAAAAAACTAATATTTTTAAAATAAAAACCAGAACTAAGGACATATATCCCAACATCTCATGGAAACACAAGTCTTGTTAAAATAAGATCCGGCCAAAAACATATTGAAACATACCTCCCAAGTCCCGACAATCATATCTCTAGTTTAACAGATGTCCCAAGTCAAAGAATCTTGAGGAAAGAACTCATCTGATACCAAACTGTAATGAACCGACAAGGGAATCCCTCAGACCCATAACCCGACCAGATCCATCACATACCTGAATGGAATTTCTGATCCCCATAGTTTGGAGAGAAGCTCTTGGGCATCGAAAAACATTTCAGAGGCAATGATTTCACCCAAATTGAACAAAATCATGGAATATATATATATATATATATATATAATGAAACAGTGAATTACTAAGAAATATATATGCCATAATGGTATGAAACCCCAATAGAAACTGATCAAACGTAACAATAAAAAAACCAATGGAAAAGTCTAAATTCAATGGACCTGAACCAAAATACTACACTAAATTATGGCCTAGAAAACCCCCACCAACTCACCATAATCTACCCATCCCATTGAACCTAAACCTCATTGACTCACTGTAGCGCATTGCCTTTCCTTGCACTAAAAGACTAACAAAGGTGTGCGTACTACAGAATAGGTGCACAAAGAGTGAGCTCACAGGCTCAATAGGATCCCAAACTAGTGTTTTCTAACAACATTTTGAATAACAAAACCTATATGATAATTTTAATATAAAATAGGGCATGATAATAAGTAATGTATTTTTATATAAAACATGGTAAAAATTACCCGTGTTCCTCGGTTCTAAAAAAATTCAGGTATAACAGTTTGAAATCACATTTTACATATCATATTCCACAAGAATAAACATGAATATCAAGGGTAACTCAGAAAACTATGCAGTATAATAAAAAATCAAATGTATCACAACACTAAGGATTAATATAGGACTAGGAAGTAGACTAATATTACCACTATAATAATGTACACAAAAATTTATCCTAGAACAAAGGCCTAGGAAGCAGACAGATTAACCAACTATAAACTCCCCCCCCCCAATTCCAATATCGGTCCACTAGAATGATAGGCCTAAGAAAAAAAATAATTCCACAGGAAAAACCACCTTGATAATCACAAAATATTGGATGATGAACTCAAGATAAAACTTACACCTATGTAACCAAGGTAATGCTTGTGCTCTTTTTCACAATTCATTTTAATGTTTTGATAACCACTCAAAACAATTCACAATCCATTTCAATGCTTTGGAAAACATTCAAAAACATTTCAATATCGATTTATAAAAAGATACTCAAAATCCATTTTTCTTTCAAAACCCTTTTCCAACAAACACATATAAACATGTCAATTTTATAAATCAATTTACAAAGCTATAGCACTGATTCTCATTATCATAGGATCGAAACGGAAGTACCTACCTAAAATCTTGGGTCACACACACCCATATTGGAATCAAAGATCATATAAACCCAACAACACCAACGATGGCCCTAGAATCAACCCTTAACATCTATGTATTGATATAATTTTGTAGAAAAAAGGTCGAAAGATTGAATAAAACCCATGTTTTTCAAGAACGGATGTCTGCCTCACCAAAGATATCCAAGGAAAATACCTACAAAACAAGATCCCAAAACAGATATAGCAGAAGAAAACAAGAATCATCCATCTTAGATTAGTGGAATCAGTAACACAAGGTTGGCGAACCATCACGATAAACAACAATGAATAACAAGAAACAACATTCACCCAGAGAGATGCACCGAAGATGTAATAATGATCCAAAGAAGGTCGGGTCGATCCAGAAGGTGGTGCACCTCTAAAAGTAACCCAGGTGTAGCCTCAGGCCGGGATCAATGAATTATAGGAAGAGGGGGATGAGGAAAATATTCAAATCTGTGAATTTAATATGGCCACAGGCCGAGTCACTACTTGTACAACTTTTTCATTGTGTGTAGGCCACCCTGGATAATTTATGTCGAAAAACACATCACCACAGGTTAAAAATATGCTATTTAACAACTACATGTTGTGTACCTCAGGTACATGATTTGTACCTACTCATATATTGATCTCCCCATTTATTACATGATTATATAAACTATTATATGTTTTATACTTCTAGTACATGGTGTGTACCTCCAGTATACAACATTTCATTCTAGTACATTGGGTGTACCTCCTCTGCAGCCTATTGAAAATCATTAAAAAGTCTTCTAGGGACTTTTAACCAAAAGGGAACTTATAAAAGGGAAAACATACCTGATCAATGTAACAGGATGTTACATGAATTTTTCTGATTAATCTCTTTGAAATAAAAACAAATGTAGTTACCCAATTATAATGTAACATCTTTCCTTAAAAATTTTAGTTTTATTTCTATTATCCACTCACTAAAACATCTTTATTCCATTAATGAATAACAAAAATTTTATCATCAATATTCTAGGATGTTTTTATGAAATGTTATAGATGTAAACACACAAGAAATTCTATCTAATTGGTAATGAATATTAAATTCTATGTACGGAGAACTACCACCTCATGAAATGATTATTGTTTATTTTCCCATTAACAATATTCATGGTTGGACCTTATGGGGGAAAATATGTTTATATATGATATTTATGATATTTATTTTTTATTTATACTTTTTAAACATTTTTTAACATATACCTTTAATATATTTAATTTTTTTGTTAATACGATAACATCGTTTGAGGAAATGTGGACTACCTCCCCTCAATGCAATGTGATTGGTTCACAGTAGAAATGAATCTTATAAAGGATTTATTTAATTATACATATGTGACATAGAAAACCTTTGTATGATATTCATGACATAATTACCTTTCATTAAATATAATATATATCATTATCTTTATTAATATTACACACACACAAAAATTGATAACATCATTAATTGATGTGGAATATCGCCTCTTCAACATGATGTGATTATTTTTACATGACAAGAATTATATATATAAGTATATATGATTAAATAATTTTTTTTATGATATAATTATCATTCTGCTAATATATTATTTTACTTACCATCATTCCATAATGATCATCGAAATATGAGAATGTTACTCATATATACAGACGACATATAGTCTCCATGATTGTAAGGTCGATTATATTTTTGTAAACATATTTAATTGTTGATTTTAAAAGTATAATTGAAATATAAATAAAATAATTATTTTGGGATTATTATTTGGGAGATCTTATATAATAAAACCCCTGATCATAGTCGACCTACAAAAGTTTATATTGAATGATAAACCAAATTTGGTCAAAACTACTGACGCAAAATTAGATGATTAATAAGTTGGGTACAACATGGTAGTAAGTGAAATAAAACTAATGATAAAAAATGGTTATAAATAAGGGATATAATTAACATACAATTATTATACATGATGTTAATGGACATTCATCTGAAATGAAATGAAACATAAGGTAATTCATTTCAATTTTAATTCCATTGAGATTTATTTGTTGTTATGAACCTAATTTCTTTTAAATGGTGTATATACAGCCATTTGAAATCTTATATCATGAAAGTGTTTATTCTCATGATATTATTAGTTTATTTTAATCTTATTCCTTTAAGGGTATTTTGACTCAAATGTTTCAAATTTGTATCAGATAATTTTTGATGTCTAAATATTATTCTGTTTTATAATTTTTTAATGATTATATTCGTATTCTCACATTTTTTATTTTTTACCGTCTCATGAAACAATCTATTAATTTTTGTGAACCTAATTTGGTTTATATGGTGCACATACTGCCAATTTTTTATATTATATCATGATTCGTTAATTTATCATGATACTATGAGTTTAAATTTGAATTACTTAATCTAAGGGAATTTCAGATAAACGTTACCAAGTGGAAAATTTATTTTATAACCAAATTAATATTAATTGGTTTAAATTAATACATTTTTCCATTATTATTCTATCCTTCTATCGAAAAATAAATTCATATTAAAGAGATGTTCAAGGAAGAATGAAATAAGAATCAAGAAACAAAAACATGAACCACACAAACACAACAAGAACAACAAGATCGCACTAGACCTAGGGTTTCTTGGTGTAATGTAAACCTAGAGTATCCACTCATATTAAAATAACCCCTTCTTCTTAATGAAATTGATCGGTGAGAGGCATGTGATGTTCGATCTCGGAAGCAATATAGAAGCATGGTGATTCACAACTTTTTCCCCACACCCCAAGTATGCATCACACCAACATTATTCTATGAATATTATTATAATGAAATTTACTATCTCTTTATGTATTTACCCTTCTATATGTGCATTTATACTTGATACACATAATCTACTATTTAAACGATTCTCAATACAACATTATAATATTTTCAAGGATTTACACTACAATCTCATTTTTTTCAATATTGTTTACACTTAAATTTCTATCCAAAGAAATTATTTGATCATTCGATAAAAAACCCATAAATTTTTTTCTACTGGTTATTCATGATCTTTATTGAGTGATAATTCAATTTTTATAGTCTTTATTTATCAAAATTTTGATTAAAATATTTTTTAGAAAACCCGACTTTATTTATCCATTTAGTCATATAACATGTATTCTTTTAATAATTTTTTTTATTAAAATGTTTTCAAAAATATTTTTAAATTTAATTGGTAAAAACAATTTTACGCGTTTTTTCTCTTACCATTGATTTTAAATGAAAATTCTTATCACCTTCAAAATAAGTCATTTTTCATACCTTTAATTCTATAATAGGAATTTTATTTATACCTCGTTTGGCTTGTACATATTTACCCACCATAAATTCATTGAAGTATATTTTACATGTATGAAATGATTTTTTTGAAAGAAAATATTTTAAAAAATTTAATTTCAAAAAAATCTGTTAAAAAAATTATAATAAAAAGATATTTTCTTGATAAATGGCTTTAAAAGATCATTTTATTGTATTTATATTCATCATTGACAAAAACCCTTATTTTTACTCTAGTTGGGAGATGTTGTATTGACACCGCCCTATATATTCCTATGGATAGATTTTTATTTATTTAGCTAAGTATAGTATTGATATTATCTTCCATGATTCATTTTTTAGTCCCCTCAAAATATTTAATCTTCAATGATCATTGAAAATTGAATTTATACTAAATTATTCATTTCATTTATCATACATATTAATATTTTCTAAACCATATACCTATTTACAATAGGTTTCTACTTTTATAGTTGTTTGATTATCTATGGAAATTCTGATAAATTCTTTTTCTTTATTCAATATTTATATTTGATAAGGCATATTGTTTAATAAATAAATATATTACTTTATATGAAGAATTATTTCGACATGAAATGAATGGTAGATCCTAGGCATTATATAGCTCCTTGATGCATCAATAGGTTATTTTCATATAATTAATTTTCACAAGTTAAGCGAGTTTCTATCTGTAGTTTACACAATCTAGAGGATGTATATTGAATGTGTAGTTTTTCATGTTCCTATGACATGATGTCCAAAATTTAAGAAATGATTTTTTTAATTCATTAGTTATTATCAAATATATTTACAGTTGATAAAATCTTGGGTGGAATTTCATTATTATATTATTTACTAAATGAAATGTGTTTTCAGTTTCATACCTTCTTATATTGTTTTTTTCATTATCTAGTTATTTGAAGAGAATTTGATTCCTTTTAATACCACTGTATATTTTTTATGTACTTATTTACAACATTGAAAACTATATAGTTTGTGTGTTCCATTATTTATAATTCCACAATTATTATTCTCAATGATTCATTATTGTGTATGATATACATTAAACTTGCTGATAATTTAAGGTCAAAATTATTATGTTTCCATTCCCTAGGAATCCATGAAGCGTACTGTGAAAGATAGGCATGGATATACAATATGGAATAATGTTACCTTGAAGTAATTTTAATGAAAAGAATTTTGTTGTAATTAGTATATAAATTTATAATAAACGACTGATTTATGATTCTAGTTTACCACGACTATTAAACTATTAGTCATTTGGGGAATGATTTATCTCAACAATGCAAATATAATTGATAGAAGACACTGGATCATGGCTTATGGGGTCGGTTCACCATTGTTTCAATCAAAGGATGTTTAGTAAAAACCTTGAGAACTAGATTTTTGAAATAAGAAGTTGTAGAACATAACAAAAAGGTATAATATGATTACATATATAAAAGAAAAATCTATAATTTTGGGAAGGTATAGATTGTGTGGTCTTTTGAAGCAATAGATCCCTATCTGGATACTAAAAGTGGATGTTGTTTCCGCACAAACATACCATGGTGTAATAACTATGACATTGTATTTCGAGCCTAATATAGGGTGACCAGGTACACAATAATGAACCTTACTACACACGTAGTCTGATACTCCAAGGGAATATTCTTAAGATAATTCAAATTTTATGTAAAAAAAATTATGAAATATATGAACATCAAATTAAAATGAATATACTTGGTTTAACTTATGGTATTTTATACTGATATTAAGGTGTATTGTTTAAAAAATCATACAAATGATATTATGGATAAACACTAGACCAAGGACAGACAACTTTGTAAATAAATGGATGAAGTATTTATTTATTATGGTTGTACTGAAAAGTTTAATTAAAGTTATATTAGGTAATTAACCTTATTTTAAGGATATTTGTTAGATTTATTTTGTAAATTATATTAATATGGTATAAAAGAAGGAAAAATATAAGCCAGATAACAAATAACCATATACGGCATGGCAAAGGGACATGAACCAATAACCTAAAGAAGATAAGAGCTTCACGCCAACCACTGACATACACAATGTCATGATTAATATTTCATTTTTTAGTTGAAAATTATTAATAATAGATAATAATGATGAACCAATACTGTAACATTTATGGTTTAGAAATTAATTGATTACTGTAATAGTAATTAAAAATATTTAGAGAAAAAAATTATTGGCTTCTCACTCTTTTAAGGGCCTTAAGATCATTTAGAAAACAATTTTAATGCATCAGGAGTCAAAATTAGTTTTTGGATAAATTAGAAAACAAATTGAATAACAAAAAAAAGGATGAATTTATTTATATAATTATATCAAGGAAGTAAATTTCCCTATATCATTTAGCAATAAGTGAAATACCCAACATTAGTAAAATTATATAAAAAGAATAATAGTCATAATACCTTAATTTATATTGAACCGATAGTCTTATAAATCATTAAACATTTATGGCCTTGAGGACCTAAAAATTCCATTGATAATTCACTAGTTTTATATTTATTAAATAAACAACACACTAAAAATATTTACTCATTTTATCCATGTAATTATCTCTAATTTCCATTATTGTTATCTTACGTAGAGACCCAGTCCCAATGTAGTCCATGTGACCTATGTACCTCTCATTATGTCCTTTTTAGAGGATGTTTTACTAAACCTTCTTATGATGTCATATTTCAAAATAAAATGTATCAAATAATATATTTCATAGATCAAGATAAATTTTTGGACACAATTTAATTAAAATGGGGAGAATTTAAACCCCAAATATTTTAAATTACAACATTTTAGTTGATAGTGTATATTACACGTATCCCTAAGCACATAAAGGAATATAATATAATCAGATTATACAATATATTTACAATTTTAAATAAATTAAATACATTATATACTAGTCCTTATGTTAGTGGTTATGAATAATATTAACTATTTAATGAAAGTTTAGGGTTTATATAAATATAAAATCAATTAATTAGTTACCAATTAATGAGAAAAAATAAGAAATAATTGGATGAAAAAATATTTTTATTTTTATTCTTATAATGAAGTGTTTTCATAGTAAATATAGTTAATTATAATTAATTAATTATTTTAATTAATAATATATGATACATATTTAATCATATATTTATGAAATTTATCCATTAGTTTTAATAAGCATAATATAAAAACAAATCTAATTTCATACATAAAAACTGATATTTTAATATAGCCAATTTTATCGGCTTTTAATGGAAAACCAATTTTAAATATGAATTGGGAAACCATAATCGATTTTATATTTTAAAATTAAATTCATTTTTAAAATATAAACATAATAATTAATTTTTTTAATTATATAAATTTTTCAAAAACATATCATTTTTATGAATAGTTTAAAATGATTTATTTTAGATCAAAACTGTTTTTTTATAATTTATTTATAAGGATATATTATAATTTTAATAGGTCATAATGGTTAAATAGATCATAAATTTATCAATTAATACAATATATCTCATTAGGAACTATTTCACATAGAAATTTAAAGTAAAAGCATATCAAATATTTGATCATTTTAAATTTAAAAACCTGCAATGTCGTCCCACTTGAAGGATGAATTTTAAATAAATTTTTACAACATATGTGATTAGAATTTGAAAAAATTTATTCCATAATTTTAAAATGAATAATTTATTATATCTAATAATTATCGATAATTTTATGGTGAAAAATATTGAATAGTGTAATTAAAAGTAATTATAATGATTAAGGTTAAATTAAGCATCACAAGGGACTAAACCATAACCTTAAGACCAAAATGACAAATAATGTTGTCAAAAAGATGTTTTATTTCCACATATCAGACCTATTATCTCTAGGATCTAATTATATATATTATTGGATCCAATTTCATCATAAAAACCGTGTATTTAATTCTATTGTGAAAATAATACAAGGGTACCACTCCTCCTCTACTACAAAAGGCCTCCTCTTCTCCCGCTTCCTCACACCTGTCAATAAAAATTGGATCTAAAAATATGTTCTAAAATAAATAATCAACATACCTACCATTATCGTAGAATCCTTCCTTCGAAAAGGATGTAATCCAAGGAATCCTTTTGGTACAAACCAGAAATAGTTACCCAATTAAATGGTAACATCTTTCCTTATGATTTTTTGATTTATTTCTATTATCGACTACCAAAACCCTCATTATTCAATTAATTAAAAACAAAAACATCATAATAAATATAAAAGGATATTTTTAGGTGATTTTTTTGTTCATAAACATACACACATTCCAATCCAATGTATAATGAACATAATGTTTCTATGAATGGTGAACTAATCTCTAATGAAACAATGGTTGTTCATTATTCCTTCACCAATATTCATGGTTGGGAATTATGAATGAAAATATGTGTATATTTAATATATAGGATATTTATTATGTATTTATAATTCATTAATCTTTCAATAACACATTCCTTTAATACTTTCCATTTTTATTTAATACGATAACATTGTTTGAGGAAGTGTGGACTACCACCCCCTCAAAGTGATGTGATTCGTTAACACTATACATAGAAGTTATACTGGATTTTTTAAATTAAACGTATGTGACATAGATAACACATATATTATATTCATGAAATAATTAAATTAATATAAATATAATATATATCATTTTATTTATTACTATTTCACACACTTAAAAAGTGATAACATCATTCTTCGATGTGTGGACTACCACCTCGTCGACATGATGTGATTCCTTTTACATAAGATGAATTCTAGATATAAATATATATGATTAAATAATAAGGTATTTATTATATAATTATCATTTAGGGAATTTATTATTCTACCTAACTTCATTCCATAATGATCATTGAAAAATGAGAACCTTACACATGCGTACTTATGGCCTACCATCTCTATGATTGTAATGTGGATTCATTTTTAATAACCATATTTAGTGGCTGGTTTTAAATGTATGATTTAAATATAAATATTATAATTATTTCAGGATAATTATTTTTTATAGGTTATATAATTTCCCCTTTGATCATAGTTAACCTACCAATGTTGATTTTGATACATAAACTAAATTTGGTCAAAACACTAGTGGTACACTTAATTGATTTAGTAGTTGTATTCCACAATGTAATAAGTGATATTAAATTAAAAATTAATATGAGATAGGTTGTCAAGACAATATATAAATGAAATAATTTTATTATATATGATGTTAAAGGACATTCCCTTGAATGTAAACATAATGTAATGGACTTCGTCTGAATTTAAATTCAATTGAATCTTATCTGTTATCATGTACCATGATTATTTTATATAATCTATGTACATCCATTTAATATGTTATAAAATGAATCTAATTTTTCTCATGATATTATATGTTTTATTTTATGTTATTATTTTATTGATATTTTGACTCAATTTTTTTAAATTTGTATGAGATACTTTGTAATGTTTAAAGATTATTCCACTCAAGAAGATTTTTAATAATTATCTTTGTAATATCAATTACTTTTGTGATTGTTAACAGTCTCTTGAAACAGTCAAATTATTGTTGTGAACCTAATATCATATATATGGTGAAAAAATATCCAATTTGTCCTTAAATATCATGATTTGTTTATTCTCCTTGATACATTGAGTTTTAATTTGAATTTTTTCAGGTAAAGGGAATATAGATAAAAGTTAACAAGAGGAAAAGAGATTTAACCGAAACAAATATATTAATTAGGTTATATTACATTCGTTTTTCATTAATATTCTATGATTCTGTGTACAAATAAATTGACTCTTTATTTATGTATTTCCTCTTCTATATCTGGGGTTAAATTTTATACACATAATCATATCGTTGATTGATTATCACTACAACAATAATATATTTTCTAGGGTTCACTTTATAATTTAATTTGGTTTGGGACTGTTTACACATAAATTTACACTAGAGAAAATTATTTCATAATTTTCTAATAAAACCATTAATTTTATTCTCCTATGTTTATAAGTGACCATTATTAACTGATAGTACAATTTTTTCACTATTTTATTCTCGAAATGTTTTATAATGTTTTTCTTTAAAAAGATGACTCAATTTCGCTCTTTATTCAGAGAACCTTCTTTTTTCAAAAAACCATGAATTAATAAAATGTATTCAATTTTTTTTTAATTATTTGTTAAATTTATTTTTACCCTTTTATTCTTTTACATATGTTTTCAATAGAATATTCATGTCTCTTTCTGAACAATCCATTTTCAAATATTTAACCATGAAAAAGTAGTGTTCTTTTTACTTTGTACTTATTGTGTAGATTTACCAACCACAATTTCATTGAAGATTCCATTGCATGTTTAATTGATTTATTTTTAAAGAAAATATTTACAGTATATATATTCATTGTAAGTTATTTTGAAAATTTTGGTTATAATAAAAGGGTATTTTCTTCTAAAATGTTTTTAAATGGTAATTTTATATTATTTATATTCATCAATGCCAACAACCCTTATTTTTACTCCATTAGGGATATGTTCTATTGATTCCATATCCTTTCTTACTATGAATGGTTTATTATTTATTTTTCAAGGAGAGTTTTAACATTCACTTATGTGATTCATTTGTTAGTCCCCTTGAAATAAAAAATCTACTAGGATCATTAAACATTGAATTTATCTAAAATTATGCATTTAAATTATCATGTATTTTAAGATTTCATAAGCAATATACCTTTTTTTCATTTGGTGTCCAATTTGAAAGTTGTTTTATTATTTGTAGAAAATTAATAAATCCATATTATATATTTAATATGGATATTTGACAAGGAATATTATTTATTAGTTAAATAAATTACTCAATATAAATAATTATTTGGTCATGAAATGAAGGGTGGGGTGCATACTTTATATAGCCCTCGATGCATCCATTGGTTCTCATGAGAAAAATAAGTTACACAAATTAAATTGGTTTCTACCCATAGTTTAATCTATATATATGATGGTTAATGACATTAAATGTCTTCATGTTCTTGAGACATGACATCCAATAGTTAAGCATTAACTTCATTTATATTCATTTTTTTATTAACCAAGAGATTTAAACATGATAAAATCTGTGGATTAATTTCATTCTAACATGATTGATTTAATGTAATGTGTTTTTAGTTTATTTCCTTTATATATTGAATTTTACTTATCTATTTTTTTTAAGGAATGTGTTTCCATTTATTACATTTCTATATTTTTTACGAACTTCTTTCCTAGTTTTTTTATTTTATGTCATGTGTGTTCATTTATTTATCATTCCATAATTATAATTCACATTGATTAACTAATTCGTCCACTATAACTTACCTTATTGTTAATTATATATCACCCTTATTATTATTCCATTCCAATAGAATTTATGAAGCATACTATGAATGATATTATGGGATATAATATATTGAATAAAGTTATCCTCGATGTTATTTAGATTAAAAGAATTATGTTTTAATTAATATAAGAATTTGTAATACAAGACTCGTTTATGTATCTAGTTTACTAAGACTAAAAAAATATAAGTCCTTCATGGCTTGATTCCTTATAGTATTTATAATTAAATAAATAGTATAAACGTTCTCTAGGCTTATGAGGTAGGGTCCCTACTAATTTGTGTGTATGGAGGACTAACAACTTTCAAAGTGATTTAAAAGATATTTTAATTATCATGTCACATTGAGAGTATATTTAATTCTATTTAATGATATTAAATTATATCTATGATATAATGATCATAATATAAGGATAAAATTAATGTTACCTACTTTTTTCATAAATATTGGAAAATAGAATTGTTACACATTCATTCATATGAACTAACATTTAAATGATTGTACAATATTTTGCTGTTGATAATCATATATCATGATTGAGATTAAATATATCATTACTGTGTAAAATGAAAATTCAATCATGATTTTTACTCTATAGATGATTTAAGAATTGTTTTTTATACCATTATAAAAATCACCACGTGATTTAGGATATAAGAGTCGAACATTGTCAAAACATTCAACTTTAATGTAAATGATTACATAATTGAATATAGCATGAAAAAAACAAAATATAAGGAATAATAAAAATTAAGAAGGATATTGATAATGTAAATAATTAACTTGTGATTATTATTAATGATGATAAAGAACACATATGAGGTATCAGTATTTAAGTATGAGATCAATCTAAACCATCTTTTCCATTGGGTTATGACCATTCTCTCCCTTAACCATTTTTCTCACTAATTAATGTCATGTAATTATAATACATTTTTTATATATGCCTCATAAATATGTACCTAAATTATTTTCCATCTCTTTCATTCATAATACACGTCTTCTATTCATTTCTGAAATGACTTCATTAAGAAATTTCCTTGATTATTATATGATGAATTTTAACGTAACAAATTTCTTCCCAAAGTATTTATTATGTTTATAAAAAATAATTGATTTTTTTGGGTCATGCATAAATAAAGAACATTTTATTATGGGTATACATAGATAAATCTATAATTAATTGTGAAAAACAATAATATTAGGAGATGTTAAGTATTCAATTTGGGAGAACACCTAATCCATTATCGGATTGGGACTAGTATGTGATATTTCCTGGGAATTTATCCTTGAATCATGTTTACTTCATGTAAAATTATTATAAAAAATTTCCTATACTACCATGATCTAATGGTACCATGTTATTCATGTTATTCTTATATGGGACTACTCATGAAACTTCACTTTTTATATCCTTTTATACCTTTGAATAAAAAGTTATTTTTCGTTATCATTTTTATTCTCTTTGAATTTTACCACACCAATTTCTTTTTTGTATTGTTCAGGGGTTTTTGTGTATTTATTTGAGATAAAATGTATTTAGTAGGTAATTGTGAAAAAAAATATAAAGATACCAACTTTTTTGTTTTCATTTTTTGTATCATGAAGCTAGTCCTACAAAGAAACCAGGCCTCATGATATTTGGGGTTGTACATATAATATATTTATGTTTAAAATTGATATAATAATATTTCTAAAATGTTTGGGACGCTATATTTTCTCTTAGAGAATGGTGTATTCATTTTTGGGGATTAGGATTTGAAAATTGTAGTTAAATTATAATCTATAAGAAAAAATTTAATAAAACAAACATGAACCTTGCTAAAGTATAAATTATGTTTTCTCAGCCAAATAAATCCCTTATTGGGTAATAAAAGTGGATATGGATTTGAAATAGATTTACATTTGGGTAATGTCCCCCAAAAGGGTAAATTATTCTAGAATAAATCTTCACCAAGTGCATTAAAAGGGGCTTTGTTGCACACTAGGTTTGGAAAACCGGGGGGAATTACCTTAGAAATTAAAAAAATAGTTTAAGGACTATTATGAAGATGTGAAAAAATTATTACGTTAGAAAAAATTATAGGAAACAATAACAATGATGACCAATATTAAAACATATAGTCTCATATTTCAAGATATACTTAACATGTAAAATGTATTCCCCTCATGTCAATATGTTTCCCTATTCTTTGTTTATTAAATAATATATTATCATACTATCATCCTTATTTATCTAATGGGTGGAAATATGAGAAACTAATCGAACAACCAACATGACTGGAAATGTGATGGTTTCTCTAATGATATGCCTAAACATATTGGATCAAGATCTTAGAATATCATTTAAGTATTATCACAACTACCACAAGTTATGAATAATTACATAAATCATGTGAAACACCGACCTCTTCATAAGATAGATAAAGATCCAACAGTTTATTTTATGTGACAAAGGCCTATGAACTATAGTGGATGTTCTAATCCCCAAATCATATAATAATTAATTAAATCCATTGATATGGTTTTAATTATCAATGAATACTATTAAAAAATATAAAGTTGGGTTGGCTATTAATCACATTGAGGGAGAATCCAATCAGTAGTGGAAAATAATAAATAACAAACAAGTCCAAATTAGGTATTGATTCCAATGAATGCGAAGATCTAAAAAATGCAATAATTATTTATTAGAGAGAATGGATTTTTCATGTTACACATTAGAATATTTGTAGAACTTTTTTGGAACCAAGCATTATGAAAATGTGTGATTTTGAGGCCTGGTGTGCTTATAATTAATTTAATAAATATAATAAATTTATTTATAATGTGAGCACTTCATATTCCAGAAATAATGGCAGGCCTCTTAAATGGATGATTAGATTAAAAATATGAGGGCATGGTTGAGTCTACAACATGGATTTTACCCTATTCATGACCAAACTATTATCGGCATGGGTCAACTGTGGAAAAATTCACAGAGGATGAATCTATAAATAAAATAATAAAATAATTGTTTTTATTTTTAACACTAATAAAAATAACACATGAATGGGGACACATATTAGAAATTTGAGACCACAGTTGAGTTCATAATGTGATGTTTTGTCTAGGAGTGACCTAATGTTGGTCTGCAGGGGATGTTCAAATGAGACAATAAATGGAAATACATTCCATTAGTTAATTAATTAATTAATTAAATTAATTAATTTGTATTTGAACTAGATGGAAGATCTATTAAAATCTCTCCATGGAATCATACCTATGTTCAGCCTCATAATCCTGATAACTTTCTAACAGCTCTCTCTTTCCTTCCATCAGATAATCATTGTGAATGATATTGAAACTCTAGATCAAAGTAGATCAGGATATAGCGAACGTAATGAATTCTCTCGAAATGTTACCAAATGCATTTTCTCCCTTGATCAATCCATAATCATGGATAGACTTGTTATATGTGGTTTCTCTCCCTTAAAAATAAATATTGAGCATGATTAATTCCATTTATTTGAATTCCATTACTTTGAACACCATTCACATGTTCCCTTGTTTGGAGTTTTAATTATTTTTGGATTTTTCCAT
This sequence comes from Viscum album, assembly GCA_963277665.1. Taxonomy (NCBI): domain Eukaryota; kingdom Viridiplantae; phylum Streptophyta; class Magnoliopsida; order Santalales; family Viscaceae; genus Viscum; species Viscum album. The sequence goes on along the minus strand of OY728155.1, from coordinate 1,220,303,605 downwards.
ATAACCCTCATGCCCCATTCTTAATCACTGACCAAGAAGCCTTGGCCAATGATGTATAAAAATATATTATTAGTGCTTTCGCCACTATGTTGTTCACTTTCTTCATTGATATACAACATGCTCAGGATTCGTCATTATTGAGGTGGGATCGAGTGTGATCAAACTCTGGGATTCATTTTAGTGGAACAAATGACATATCGATCAATGGTTTGGGGATAGATAGATAAACCAAAAGCATGGTGTTAGTTCAATGGATCAGATTGACACTATTGGTGCATGTTTTTTATTACATGTGGTTTGGGATCGGGTTGATTACCCCCGTTTTTCAGGTTGGCACGACGATAACAAGCACTGTAACATGGTCAGTTTCAAGCGAAGGTCATGCATGGGATATAATAGTGGTGGATGTATGGAATGTACATAAATATGGTTGGACCCAGATCTTTGATGAGGTGGTAAGATGTGGTAAAAAAGATGTGTGTTTACAATAGTAATATTTATTAAACATAATTGAGATGAGTTTAGAAAAATTAAAGGGGATTTTTGTAATTATTATTATATTAAATAAAATTATAATAAGTTCTTGAATAAAATAGTTGGGGTTAATAAAATAAAATGGTTTTAATTTAATAATGGAAAACCATTTTAATTAAATGGATTTAATGTATTATAAAATGTTGTATTCATTTATTTTTTTTGTGGTTGTTAATAATAATTATATTTCAATAAATAAGAGAGATACTATGGGGTGCGCATGTTCTTGGGCGTGATGTAGGGGGAAGGGAACCCTTCTCATTAATATCTATTTATGATGATATTAATATTATAAAAATAATGGATTAATTATTAAAATAATACAATTTGTTTGAGGGAACGAACATACAATAAAAGGCACCACCCTCAACCTTTACTGTGATTTGATTGGATTAAAGAATTAGTTTTATCAAAAACAAATACTAACATAATAATAATATTATTTATTTTAAATGTAAAACTCAAATTATGTTGTAACATCTACCTATGACCTTAGATTGATGAACTGTCATTCGAAGCATGATCCAAGAATTAAGATGGTCATATTAAGACCAATGCATAACAAATGTTTTAGACAAATACCTCTCTTTTATGATACCCCAAGTAATAATAAAAATATTAATATTATAGAATTATGTATCCATAAGATATACCTCATTCAGTAAAATATTGACATGTTGTCTGCAACTTTCTAACCTAGATATTGAGGAGGATATTTTGATAATAATTTTTGGTATTTAAATAAAGATAAAGGAGAAGGCCTCACGAAGCATGGTTTGGGCGTATTGCAGTGCCATGTGACATATTTTATCTAGTGTCTTATTTGGACAAACGAATAGTTATCCCCATATGTTTATAGTGATGATATGATTTATGTGATCTGTATATTTTTTGACGCTCCTTTTCCATCACAGAGTCTAAACGAAATGAAAAGGGAAATACCTCAATAAGTAAGATTCATCCTTTGAATAAACATCAAAAAAAGGTAAAGGGATGAACAATGAGAACATTTCCCATAGGTCGTGCAAGTTCCAGCATGGTCATGAAAGTAGACTAGCGCGCCACCCAAATGGGCATGCAGGTGACTTGCACGCCCTCTTTGAAAATCACTCAGGGTCTTCTCCAGCCTATAAATACCCTGGCGGGCCCCCCATTTGAAGGAGGATTTTTTCCAGAATTCAGATACAGAGCTCTAAACACCCAAGTCTCTTCTTCATGTCTTCTAAAAACTTCTATGGTAGTTCTTTACCTAGAATGGAAGGTCTAAACAAGAGGAATAAGGACTATGTGTTAGAATTCACTAACACTTGCATGCCTAAGTGTTTTACCTTTAAGGGAAATGAACACACTTGCACGCCTCCTTACCTACTCATTGAAACTTGTGCGTCAATCTTCTGGAAGTTCCTTAGGATAATTCTAAAGGCTTTGGTCAAGGATCACCCAAGTACTACCCTACGGTTTAACAATTGCGCAAGTACACATGTGCCACACAGGTAAACCTGCGCGACCAGGACATGTGCACCCACACAGTACCTGCGTGCCTACTAGGACATGCACGTCCTTCTATTTTTTTGGTGCCCTTCCTGCCCATTTAACCCCTCTTATGCCATTCCCCCTCTCCTATTCAAGATTCAGTATTCCAAACACTCTTCAAAGACATTTATGGCATGTCTTCTTTATTGACTTCCTTATCTGAAAGGAGTTCCGTGGAACATCTCTCAAAACCTAGTTATTTTCACATCATTATATCACTAAAGTTAGAGAGTTCATTCATTCAACCTCATCCTCTAAAATTATAGAATCATTGATCTGGGCCTCCATTTCAGGAATAAGCCCCAGTCCAAATTCTAATTTAATTTGGGCATCCTTCTTAGGAGTAATCCCCAGTCATAATTCCCCTAACATGGGCCGCCTTTTCAGGAGTAAGCCCTAGTCTCAAATATGGGCATCCTCCTTAGGAGTAATCCCCAAGTCCCGTAATTTTCAAATCCCTTTAACCTAGGCCTTCTCCTTAGGAGTAAGCCCCAGCCTTAATTTCTCTTAACCAGTCTTAATTTACTTTTGATCTGGGCTTCCTTCTCAAGAGTAAAACCCAATCATGACTCCCCTCCTAATTTGGGCATCTTACTCAGGAGTAAGCCCCAAGTTAGAGTACACAAGTCTCCATGAAGTACATATACCTTCATGGAACCTGTTCCTGGATTTCTTCCCTGAAGTAAATCTTAATCCTCATCTATTTTGGGCAGTCATGCATACATAATCCCCACATCATTGCATATTTCATGGCACAATTTTCTAGTTTCACCAATACCTCTTGTTTCTCACAACGATCATGACTCACATGAGTTTAGAGTGTAAAAGTATTCATGACATCTTTCTTTGAGCCATCAATCATGCATAAACATCATACTCTTTTACTCAAACAACTTGGGTTATGATTCCTTTTCCAAAACAAAGGATACATAGGTATCCCATCTTTGTGTACGATCACAACTCTGAAATAATCCATGTCATTCTGAATGACAATAAATTTCAAGTGCCCCACTGAGTGGCATTAAAACTAGTATGGACATCATAATGACTAAGAGACATTCATGTATTGAAGGATACCATTGAAAATGAATCTCTAAACAAATACAGATGATTCTATATCGATGAAGATCCTCGAATACATTTAAATGATTCTCTAAATTTCATACATATCAATCATTGATTGTCAGATTTCAAGGAAATCTCATTTTATACTTGGTAATGTAATAAGGATTCATGAACATAACTTAAATCTATAAAGAGAGTCTTGGAGTAGACAATAATTCCCCTAAAAAAGGTGTGATGAGTCCGACCTCCTATCCACTCGACCAATGAAAATTCTTAATCCTCATCATTCCACAACTAATGAGCACCTACCTTTGGAAAGTAGGTCCAAATAGATATGGAATCATTGGATGTTTCCAGTTATACAAACAAACCCGTTAGAAAATGATTGGAATTTTTGAACCTTCAATCAGTGAGGTCATCCCCAATTCTAGAGGAAACAAAAAAATGGTGAACCCGACGTGAATCCTTAACCAAGTTAAAATGATGCTTTGCTTATTTGTTAGGCCCCTATTTAAACTCAATAAGTGGGACAAATTTAAGAACCCGGTTCTTGTTTTAGAGGTATGGGATTCTTATTTTCCTTTTCCTTAAGTGATTTTGAGAAAATATGAAAAATAGGTAAAAATCATAAATTTTGGAACTACCCGTTGTGTACTTTATCCACACGCTGTGTACTTTGGCGGTGTTGGGATGAGTACACGAGGCATGTGGCCATTCCGGCGATGAAGGGTGTAGGAACCGACTACCCGTCCTGTTGTGGTACCTTACACGTCGTGTAGTCAGTCGGCTGGCTTAAAAAGTAAGGCGGTGGCGTCGTCACCAGCTGGGCGATAGTACACGCCGTGTACTCGAGAGTAAAAGCCATGTACACATGTCGATGTATGAACAGTGTGACGGTACTGCCTTTTGAACAGGTAAATGAAGGGAGTACACGCAGTGTACATGGAAGTACACGTCGTGTACTTTGTTTTTTTGAATTAAAACAGGCAGTAGCCTCCTCATTTGGAAAAGGAGGCACTTGAGCCGTTTTGGAGCCAAAGGAGGAGGCAGGATCATTGAAGATCCACCGGGCGTTCGTCTGGAATCCGTTTCAGCTTCGGATGATCTAATTGGAACCGCACGGGTAAGCCCTCTCCTCCAATGGTACCGTTCTTTCCAATTCTTCTACCAACGTAAGTTATTTACGTTTGAATGAGTTTTGTTCTTCGTGATATCTACGTCGTTCTTGGGTGTTTATGGAGTCGGAGTTTGGGAATAGCGTTTGTTGGCGTATAAGGTAGGTGGCTTGGTGTTTATTTTCCAACTGTCGTGCATTTTTGTGCGTTTTTGTGCCACGAACCCATGTTGGGGTGTCGTGTGGCTAAGGTCGTTGTTATATTTAATGCCTATAATTGCATAGGTGATTAAATTGTGATAATAAAATGTTGTTTGGGATCGTTTCTTTGATCTAGGACCATCCCAAGGGGTGTGTTCCTCTGTTTAGCCATTTGGCCAGGATGCCAGAGGGTATGCCTTAAATGTAGTAACTGTAGAATTTCATTAAGAGGAATTGATTGTTTACTGCATTTTGATATGTTGGGCATGGCCTGGTTACCTGTTTAGCCTGAGCGCATTTTTGTGATTAGCATGAGGACGTGATTGTTTTAGCCTGAGGGCTATTGTTATTCCGCCTAAGGGAAACCTTTTGTGCCAGAGGGATTGGATTCTGTGCCTGGGGGCGAAACTTCATATGCCTGGGGGAGAGAATTTTTGTTACGCCTATGGGCAATACCTACGGGTTGGATTCTGTATGGCCTGAGGGAAAGCCTGAGGGGGTGGTTACTATTTTAGCCTGAGGGAATGGTTCTGGTTAGCCTGAGGGATTGGTGCTGTTGAGCACAAAAATGTTACTAAATTAAAGGAATTAAATGAATAATAAAATGGAAATTTATCTGTTAAGTTAGTTACTTTTGAGTACTGCTTAGTTATTGCATTTTACTACTGCACACTTGTTGCATGTTTTACACACAGTTGAGCACGGGCCTTTGCTGGGTGCCTACTGAGAAATATTTCTCACACCCTTTTTGGGTCATGCTTTTCAGCCCAAACAGATTACATTGCTGCAGGTGTAGATAGGGGAAAGAGTCCCTATATAGGTACTTGCCTGTTGCTGAGGAGTAGGAGGGCATGGGACCGAGCCTAGGCTCGCGATGCTGCTGCTAGATGTTTTTTTTGCTTTACTGTACTCTGTTTTTCTGCTGTACTGTATTGATGTATAAAATTTTCTGTCTGTTTTCTTAGAACTTGAATCATGTAGCATCATCACTTATATATTGTTGGTTATATCCACTTCTGTAGTTATTTCAGTTCTGTATGTTTATTGCTTCTGCTGTTTTTGTATGTTTATTTTGGTATTCCACTGCGCTACACTTTGAAAAATGAGGGCATGGTTTCCCCACTATCAGACCTGGGCCCTCGCTGCTAGTCGGAAGCCTCTATCGTTTGGGTAAATCAACATGGGTTACGTGGAGAACCGGGGTTGGGGCACCCGTTGCATGGCACCCGAGACCGGGACGTTACAAAGTTGTATCAGAGGATGTTTCTTTTCGTTGACATACTATTTGGAGCCGTAGTCAGGGATAGGATGGAACGGTAGTTGGTAATAAGTTGTGCCCGGGCGTAGCTAACCCGTGTACAGGGAAAATCCAGTCTACCTCGTATTTTTCATTCTTTGGATTTTTCAATTTAACGGTTGATATGTTTTCACAGCTGGGTGACGCACTTGGATTGTGCTGGTTATATTTTATCTATGGGTTCTATTTAGTTGCAACCCGATGAGATGAGGGTATGTTGTCTCATGCATCATATAGGCGCATTCTAGATATCGCATGCCATGCATAGTTTCCATGCCAAGTAGGTGCATTAGAAATTCTCATGTTGTTGTGATAGTTGTTGTGCTAATAAAGCATGTTGTTGTGATAGTTGCGTGATAAATACATGCCCTATGATATGGTATTTTTGTTTGATCTTGTTTATAGAATGGACGCCAAACTTTTTTTTTGGGAGTATGGGCCCCCATTAACGGGAATTTGGTGGATCATTGACTTGTTATTGGTTATAACACAAATAATATGTCAAACATTGATTCGTGGGGTGTATGGGCCTCCACGGGATGGAATTTGACACTTAGGTGTTGTTTTTCAGTATTTTCTGGGTTCCAAAGAAGTTTCTGAGACATACTGTCTGGAAAACCCAGAATACACGCTGTGTAGGACCTCATACACGCCGTGTGTGTTCTTCTATTCGGGAAGAAAAAAAATGAACTTTTGAGTACACGCCTTGTACCCTGAATAAACGCCGTGTAGTCTCTTCCTATGTCACAAACCGTGTGGGCGGCAACACGGGGTAGGGAAGGGCTTGGGTAAAGCATGCCGTGTAGTTATTGTACATGCCGTGTAGTGTTGACCCGGAGTCCGACCGTGTAACTAACAACATGGGTCGGTGAACTCCTTGATAGAACACGCCGTGTCAGTATGGACACGCCGTGTCAGTATGGACACGCCGTGTAGTGTGGCCTGGGGACTCGGTCGTGTAACTAACAACACGGGCCGGTGTCATCTCTCCCGGAACACGCCGTGTACCTTTGGGACACGCCGTGTAGTCTTGTCCGAGGACAGAATGTGTGGAGTTAGCCGTGTGGTTGGGAAACGGGATGTGTACACGCCGTGTTCGGGTGTAACACACCGTGTAGGGTAAATCCGAGTAGTCGGCCGTGTCACAGACGACACAGAAAGTTGGAAAATAACACCGAACACGCCGTGTAGGTATTATACATGACATGTAGTTTTGTTGAACGGAAGCCGTGTGGCTTAGCCATGTGGAAGGACCTGGGTAGGGGAAGGGAAGTGAAGTACACGCCGGGTAGTCATTGTACACGCCGTGTAGTCATGTTTTGGAAATATTGAATACCATCTTCCTCTTGTTCCCTTTGTGGTTCCTTCACTTTCAGTCTTAATAATCATGAATCTGAGGCGTGATTTTGACCTTGTAGAGTCATGCCACCTAGACGACCGCGAGTTGTTCGCCAAGAGAGCGGTGACGATTATACTCTGGAGATGGTGGGACATGGGCTACCAGTTGATCCACCAGCAGATCCATATGTGGCACCAGCTGTTATACCAGACACGGGCGCGGAGGTGCAGTTCCGTGAAGGCTAATTGCGGTTCATGCAGACCTTTCAGGGAGCACCGCAGGCTGCCACATCTATGGCCGAGCTGACACGTATCTTTCAGCAGCAGCATCTGCCTATGTTTTAAGGGGATGACAGACCACAGGCTGCAAAGTCTTGGCTAGGATCGATGCAGACTATTTTCGAGCATCTTGAGACACCTCCAGGGCGGAGGGTCAAGCTCGCGACTTACATGCTGTGTGATTCCGCCAAGAGGTGGTGGGATGTTACCACCCAGTCAGAGCATCACAGGGACATGGCGTGGGAGGATTTTCAGACAGTCTTCTATGAATTCTTCTTTCTTGAGACACTAAGGGCAGATAGAGCTCTAGAGTTCATGAATCTGCAACAGGGCGCTATGTCGGTGATGGACTATTCTGATTTTTTTACGGAACATCAGCGCTTTTCACCCATGCTGGTGGGTGACGAGACGCTGAGAGCCAGATGTTTTGAGGATGGTCATCGGTATGACATCCGAGCGCTGGTTAATGTTGTCAGGTTTCCTACTATGCACGCGATTGTGAATCAGGAATTGATTACAGAGAGGAACCCGTGAGAATCTAGTGGTGTGGGCCAGGGCGGTTCGGCACCAGTTACTGGTGTTATTTCTGCTTGCAAGTGGAAGAGACAGATGGACTTCTCTCAGGGCGGCAATACTAGCCAGGCAGATTCTTTAGGTGGCCTGATCAGGTGCTACCATTGTGGCAGAGAGGGGCACAAGAGGCCGCAGTGTCCACGAGACCCAGTGGATTGCCGAGCTTGCGGCAAGATGGGTCATCTGCTGCGCTTTTGCAATGCGTTTCTACCAGTGTCTAGTGAGAGTGGTTCTGTGCAGACTCCGCGTGCGGGAGCAGGACCAGTGGATTCTTACCAGTCATTGAATTGGAATACGTCAGGGCATGTATGCAGAGATGGTGGTCATGCCCATGGTAGCCAGACACCAGGATCTCATAGGCAATAGGGCGGGACAGCTCAGGGTAGCTGGGTTGTGTTGTAGGGCCGCGGCACTGGACAGGCATATGCAGTGCAACAAACCTAGCAGGAGCAGGTTCCTAGACCTTCGACAATCCGAGGTACTATTCTAGTAGCTTCTGTCTTGACTTCAGTACTTTTTGATACGGGTGCTACACATAGTTTTATATCATTACCCGTTCTGGAGAGCCTTGGGCTCGGTGTTTCTACTTCTTCTACTATCTTGACGCTAGACACTCCATTGGGGACTAGGATGGTTGGTGTACGTCAGTGCAAGGAGTTCCCCCTTGAGGTTGGTGGGTGTCACTTCCTTTGGGACCTTTATTTCCTGGAGATGACGAGCTATGACGTCATTATCGGAATGGAAAAGTTGGTTCTCTTTCAAGCCTTTGTATACTTCTATCGTCGTAGGGTACGTTTCACGTCACTAGAGGGTGGGGAGTTTCGATACAAGGGCGGGTGGGATGTTCAGGCGAGTCGAGCTGGACCAGAGCATCATGGGCGAGGTGGAGTCACAGTCCAGATTGCGAGCATATATCTGGATGAGCAGGGGACTTGTCAGACGAATTTCCACCCAGTTGTTGATCGTTTCAGGGATGTCTTCCTGAACGACTTTTCAGGTCTACCTCTGGTGTGTGAGGTGGATTTCACTATCGAGCTTGTGCCAGGAGCAACACTGGTGTCCATTCCTCCTTATAGGATGGCCACGATTGAGTTGCAGGAGCTCAAGAGGCAGTTAGAGGAGCTACAAGAGAAGGTTTTTATCTGACCCTGTACTTCTCCTTGGGGTTCTCCGGTCCTTTTTTCGAAGAAGGCGGATGGTTCCCTTAGGCTTTGTGTGGATTATCAGAAGCTGAACCAGTTGACGGTTAAGAACCGATATCCCTTGTCGAGGATAGATGATCTGTTTGATCAGCTTCGTGGAGCACGAGTTTTCTCGAAGATTGACATGAGATCCAGATATCATAAGCTAGGCGTTAGACCATCTGATATACCTCTCACAGCTTTCAGGAGTAGGTATGGTCAATATGAGTATATGGTTATGCCGTTCGGACTCACAAATGCGCCAGCAATTTTCATGGCTCTGATTAATCATGTGTTCCATCCGTATCTTGATTCTGTTGTGGTAGTATTCGTGGACGACATCTTGGTGTACTCTCAAACTCGGCACGACCATGCCACCCATATTGAGATCGTATTGAGTACACTAAGAGAGCATCACCTATATGATAAGCTCTCGAAGTGCCACTTTTGGATGGACTAGATTCACTTCTGGGGTCATATCATCTCAGAGGCAGGAGTTGCAGTGGACCCAGAGAAGGTGAGAGTAGTAGTTTCCTGGGAACAGCCCCAGAATTTGTTTGAGATACAAAGTTTCATAGGGTTGGCTGGTTACTACAGACGTTTCATACAGGACTTCTCCCGCATATCAGCACCATTGATAGGTCTGACTAAGAAGGGTGTGAAGTTCGTTTGGTAAGAAGCTTGTGAGACAGCTTTTCAGGACCTGAAGGGAAGGCTGACATCAGCACCGATCCTGATACTCCCAGAGCAGGGGAAGATCTATACAGTTTACTGTGATGCGTCAGGGATTGGGCTGGGAGCCGTTTTGATGCAGGGCGACCGAGTTGTGGCTTACGGGTCACGGCAGTAGAGGCCACATGAGAGGAATTACCCAACACATGATCTCGAGTTGGCTGCAGTTGTGCATGCATTGCGCTGTTGGATACATTACCTGTTGGGAGAGAATTTTGTGGTTTTCACCAACCAAAAAAGCCTCAAGTATATCTTTACTCAGTGTGACCTGAATCTGAGGCAGAGAAGGTGGGTCGAGTACCTACAGTCCTTCGATTTTGAGCATGCCTATACACCTGGTAAAGGTAATGTAGTAGCCGATGCACTGAGCATGAAGGCTCAGATATAGGCAGTGCCGCAGGCCAGTGGTGAGTGGCAGCTTATGGATTTGTTCTCTGAGATGCATCTGGAGGTGCATGGAAGTTAGGGACAGACTTATCTTTCCTCGTTAGTTGTGACTTCCACCGTCCTGGACAGAGTGAGGATGAGGAAGCTATCAATTTTCTAAGGCCTAGTTCTACGAGAGTTGGTGGCAAGTGAGGACCCTCCTCCCGGTTGGATGATAGGCAATGACGGGGTTTTTAGTTTCCATGGACGTGTATGGGTTCCAGGGGATATATGCGAGGAGCTGATGCGGGAGTTTCATGGTTCAGCTTGGGCAGTTCATCCCGGGGTTGCCAAGATGTACCAAGACTTGAGACGTTAGTACTAGTGGCCAGGTATGAAGAGAGAGATAGCTGGTTTTGTTACGAGTTGTTCCACCTGTCAGCAGGTGAAGGCAGAGCATCAGAGACCAGCTGGGCTGTTACAGCAGTTTCCCATTCCGGAGTGGAAATGGGATGAGGTAGCGATGGATTTCGTGACGGGATTGCCGAGGTCACCTCGAGGCAATGACTCCGTATGGGTTGTTATGGAAGGACTTATGAAGGTAGCTCACTTTTTACTGATCAAGGAGACCTTTGGTGTGAACGAGCTCGGAAGGCTGTATATCCGAGAGATCGTACGTCTACATGGGGTCCCTCGTTCTATCGTTTCAGTTAGGGACGCCTGCTTTACGTCTCATTTCTTGCAGAGTTTTTAGAGGGTGTTGGGTACACTGGTGCTTTTGGGCAAGGCATACCACCCTCAGACTGATGGCCAGTCAGAGCGGATGATACAGGTGCTAGAAGACATGTTGCGCTCATTCGTCCGAGACTTTGGGGGCTCTTGGGAGAAGCATATACCCTTAGTCGAGTTTGCCTATAACAATAGTTTTCAGGAAACTATTGAGATGGCACTATACGAGGCTTTATATGGTAGGCCATGCCAATCACCTTTATGCTGGTTAAAGGCAGGTGAGGCTTTTTTAATGGGACCACAGCTCGTGCATGAGACATCTGAGCAGGTCCAGTTAATTCAGAAGCGGATGCCTACCGCGCAGTCTCGTCAGAAGTCTTATGTTGATCGCCGCAGACGAACTTTGGAGTTCATGGTTGGGGATCCGGTTTTCTTGCATGTTTCGCCGAGGCTGGGACACAAATGGATCAGGAGATAGGGTAAGCTTTCGCCGAGGTATGTGGGACCATTTGAGATTCTGGAGAGAGTCGGGCTGGTTGCCTATCGGTTGCAGTTACCGCAGTGGTACCGAGCCATGCACGACATCTTCCACGTGTATCAGTTGTTTCGCTACCATTCAGACCCGTCTCACATCTTTCAGCCAGAGGAGGTTGAGCTGCAGCATGATGCATCCTTTGAGGAGCATCTGATCCGTATCGTTGACAAAAGCATAATGTTTCTCTAAGGACGGTCAGTTCCTCTCATATGGGTGCTACGGCAGCATGGCCGAGTGCAGGACGAGACCTGGGAGCGAGAGGCCGACGTACGTGCTCAGTGGCCAGAGATGTTATGAGATTTCTCCTCGCCACCCTTGAAAGGGCAATTCGGGGACGAATTTCTATAAGGGGGTAGTTTTTAAGAACCTGATTCTTGTTTTAGAGGTACGGGATTCTTCTTTTCCTTTTCCTTAAGTGATTTTGAGAAAATATGGAAAATTCGAAAAAATCCTAAATTTTGGAAGTACACGCCGTGTACATTATCGACACGCCATGTACTTTGGCCGTGTTGGGATGAGTACACGGGGCGTGTGGCCATGCCAGCGATGAAGGGTGTAGGAACCGACTACATGCCGTATAGTGGTACTTTACACGCCGTGTAGTCAGTCGGCAAGCTTAAACAGTAAGTCGGTGGCGTCGCCGCCAGCTGGGCGACAGTACACGCCCTGTACTCGAGAGTACATGTCGTGTACTCATGTCGATGTATGAACAGTGTGATGGTGCAACCTTTTGAACAGTTAAATAAAGGGAGTACACGCCGTGTACTTGGAAGTACACGCCGTGTAGTTTGTTTTTTCGGCTTAAAACAGGCATTAGCCTCCTCATTTGGCAGAGGAGGCACTTGAGCCATTTTGGAGCCAAAGGAGGAGGCATGATATTTGAAGATCCACTGGGCGTTCATCTGGAATCTGTTTCGGCTTCGGATGATCTCGTTGGAACCGCACGGGTAATCCATATCCTCTCCTATTACCGTTCTTGACAATTCTTCTCCCAATGTAAGTTATTTACATTTGAATTAGTTTTGCTCTTCATCATATCTATGCTGTTCTTGTGCGTTTCTGGAGCCGACGTTTGGGAATAGCATTCATTGGCGTATAAGGTAGGTGGCTTGGTTTTTATTTTCCAACTGTCGTGAGTTTTTGTGTGTTTTCGTGCCATGAACCCATGTTGGGGTGTCGTGTGGATGAGGTCGTTTCTATATTTAATGCCTAGAATTGCATAGGTGATTAAATTGTGATAATAAAATGCTGTTTAGGATCATTTCTTGGATACAAGACCATCCCGAGGGGTGTGTTCCATTGTTTAGCCGTTTGGCCTGGATACCCGAGGGTATGCCATAAATGTAGTAACTGTAGAATTGCCTTGAGAGGAATTTCTTGTTTACTACATTTTGATATGTTGGGCATGGCCCGGTTACCTGTTTAGCCTGAGGGAGTTGTTGTGATTAGCCTGAGGGCATGACTGTTTTAGCCTGAGGGCTGTCGTTATTCCGCCTGAGGGAAACCTTTTGTGCCTGAGGGCTTGGATTCTGTGCCTGAGGTCAAAACTTTGTATGCCTGAGGGCGAGAATTTCTGTTATGCCTAAGGGCAATACCTGCGGGTTGGATTCTGTATGGCCTGAGGGAAAGCCTGAGGGTGTGGTTACTATTTTAGCCTGAGGGCATGGTTCTGGTTAGCCTGAGGACTTGGTGCTGTTGAGCACAAAAATGATACTAAATTAAAGGAATTAAATGAATAATAAAATGGAAATTTAACTGTTATGTTAGTTACTTTTGAGTATTTCTTAGTTATTGCATTTTACTACTGCACACTTGTCGCATGTTTTAAACACAGTTGAGCATGTGCCTTTGGTGGGTGCCTACTGAGATATATTTATCACAACCTGTTTGGGTCACGCTTTTCGACCCAAATAGATTACGTTGCTGCATGTGTAGATAGGGGCAAGAGTCCCTATACAGGTACTTGACTGTTGCTGAGGAGTAGGAGGGAATGGGACCGAGCCTAGGCTCGCGATGCCGCTGCTAGCTGTTTTGCTTGCATTATTGTACCCTATTTTTCTGTTGTACTATATTGATGTATAACATGTTCTGGATGTTTTCTTAGAACTTGAATCATGTAGCATTATCACTTATATATTGTTGGTTATATCCACTACTGTAGTTATTTTAGTTGTGTATGTTTACTGCTTCCGCTATTGTTGTATATTTATTTTGGTATTCTGATGCGCTACACTTTGACAAATGAGGGAATAGTTTCCCCACTATCAAACCTGGTCCCTCGCAGCTAGTCGTCAGCCTCTAGTGTTTGGGGAAATTTTCTTGAGGTCACGTGGCAAACCGGGCTCGGGGCACCTGTTGCGTGGCACCCGGGGCCGGGACGTTACACCAACAAAGCACTCAGTGACATATTTTCTCATCTAAAATATGTAGTGGCTGGACTTATCTTGATTATGTCTATTATATCAAACATGCACCCTTTTACAATATCTTCTACATTTTCAAAATGGCTTCTCTTAAGTTCACACCCATTAATACCTCTACTGTGAAAGCCTCTGCTGCGAATGCCACTACTGCTACTTCTGCTGGACCATCGTCCACTCTTAGAACGACTCACCTACTCAGCATCATTAACGCTAGGTATCAAATGCGTTGGTTAAGGAATACCATCCAAACGGTACTATTCCAACTCTAGAGGCCACTCGACAAGCCCTCCAAGTCAATAATTCAACCTAGTCGTCCAAACAACGATGAATAGTGATCATGAAGCAGGCGGTGCTAACTACCGTCTCCAACTATTTCAGGTCGTTATCCCCGGAATGCAATCACCATTAACTCCCATATTCTGAGGAGGTGAATAAGAAGGTCCCTCGAGGCCTTAATTCAAGGAGACATGAGTCCTTCCCGAGGGCTCCCATCAACAATCACTGGCAGACTCGGGTGGTAGTGTGCCCTCAACATGATGAGGGTATCGACTCCAGGCATTCGGCTCAGGTTCCTCAAACCTGAGCAGGAAAAACGAACCACCAGAGGTGAAAACCAGTTAACAGTGAGCAGGTTCTTATCTTTGTCGTTTCTGGAGAAGTCCACCAACCTATCTTGGTGGAAAACACTGAGCGGGCACACACACCCATCCGTTTTAATTCCGCTATACAACATACTTGTCTGGCAGCATCATGCCAATCCTGCCAGGAAATTCTGGCAAAGTACTATAGACCAGAACATACACCTGTTTATAAATCATCAGCTAGTTAGTAGGCTCGTCTGCCTACATATGATGGATCTCATAAACCACGTTCGACGAAGTGCAATCCGCAGGCACACACACCAGCTAGTATTGATCAAGCTTACCAACAGTCTCATTTGGTAGCATTAGGAGAAGTTAGTCAGAATTCTCCAGCAGAAAACAGGAGGTAGACTCAACTCTCTATCCCCACACATGAGTACTATCAGGATTCATTGATAGGAAAAGGAGGGAAGGAGTAGGAACACACACCTACTCCAAGCACGGAATGGACGTATTTCCCCGTTCCAGCCGCTGAAGTCACCAAGAATATTCTATTAATGGTGAAAGAGCAGAAGAAAATCCATGTTCATATTCTGGATGCCTACCTGGATATTATAATATCTTTAGAAGCATCTCAGGGAAAGACACATAAATATATCACTACCAGTGGAGTGACACATCAACAATTCACTCTGTAACAGACACACACAACTGTTCTAGTCCAAGAGGGTTGTGGGGTGTACTGCCCCATATCATACGGACAACCAAGTCAGGCAAATACACCTGGTTTGAGCAGAGATAATCAGACTAACTTGATCATTTCTCCTGAGAAAGAACACACACCTGCAAGATTGAGTAAGAAGGAGTCTAAGAAGAAGACCCTCCCAACACAGTCAAGAAATAAAGGGCCAATCTGTAACAAGGCCTTACTCGATGCTGTAATTCTTGATGCACTCAGACAACTATCTATTGCAACTCAAGATTCTTCTCTCTCATTTCCCAATAGTGGGAACATTAATCCTAAAGGTCTGCACCAGACACTTCCTCATGAAGGCCTACATCGTGACAATTCAGTCGATCTCAAAGTTTCATCTTCAGATGAGAGCCACAAGAACCCTCTGTATGGTCAGAAGATCAAGGAGAAAAATGTTTCATCTTTTCCTATAACCCATCATGGTGGTCCTCCCCATGATGATGAATTTAGCTACGAAATTCCTCTCCGCAGTAGTAATTCATATTGTCTGTAAAATTCATTAGAATACAATGCAGTGACGAGAAAGACCTCTTATCTTGAGGCACTTGAAAATGCGAAACCAGTCATGTCTGATGCTTCATCACTGGCAGGTGAAATAATTTCCCAATCAGAAGATAGCCCGAGGTGTAGGTCATTCTCCGAACCAACCCTGGGTCATTCATCTTCTAGTTTGATCAGTGGATTCTCTACCAGTTTTGTTGAATCAGATGAATCAATAGGAAAGAACCAGCTCTGGCCTAAACCGGTAGAAGAATATTCATTAAATGATAGAGATGAAATGCCGAACATGAGAAAAAAAATAGAGAAGGGTGAAGTGCCAGTCATGTTTTGGCCTCTGGCTGACTCTCAGTATGATATTCTAGAGATGTTGACGGAAGATGGAATTCATGGTATTTGTCGTAACATATGGAAAACTCTTTGTCAGTTGAAAAAGAAATTATTATCTTATGATGAATATGAAAATAATGTTAAGATAATAGAAGGGTTACACCGTCCGATTGATTTGGCATCTCTATCAGTCTCTCGATATCTGAAGGCAGAAAAGTAGCAGAGAGCCATTCAACCTTCTTGTCTGGCGCACTAAGAAGATTGCGCCAGTTAATTACCAATGCCCCATCTGGTATTCATGTCAGAGTATAGGGTGTTCATGGAGCACTACATTTCACTGTGCTCTCCAGTTATCAAAGCCCGTTGAAAATGGTTTCATGCAATGTTATTTCCCATGGCTGGCCAAAGTCAATGGGTTTTGTTTGTAATCAAAAGCTTTACCAAGAATAGTATTCAACTACTTCCTATCAAAATCAAGAATACAGATAACAAGTTGTTGAATTACTCCTGCATTAAGCAAAAGAGAATATTGAACATGCCGCTCGAATGGATCAGGCACGTCATCAAGTGACAGAAGTGTCAGAAATCATCCAATGGACTTTTGAACCAGGTGATAAAAGTGGATGTCAATTGATGCATCCAACTAATTTCTGGACCAAGGTCTACAAGATCAGGAGAGATTTTAAGAAAGTCTTAGACATAGCATGTTAAGAACCACCCCAGCTTTCTAGACTGGTGACTCTTTTAACCAAACCCTCAGAATCAACAAATAGGATTCGAGGAGTTATGAAAAGACAGCAGGAACAGCCCCAATCTATTGGACTATGAACATTTTCAAATCCTCAATCCCTCCCTCAGAGAAAGTCAGTCTTCTCTTGATTGGTGAAGAAGACTCAAAAAGAATTAAGAATAAAATTATTAGGAGATTTTCTGCAAATTACGGTTCACCAAGAAGTTCTTGAGGGATCAAATCAACCAAAGGAAATGTCTCGTCAGGGGAATGGCAGAAGACAATATCACTGAAATGATGATAGAAGGGTTGTGATACGTTATGGATCAATTAATGTCATTAATTCCATTTTTGATGATCCTCCAGAACATGAGGCTTTCTCAGGGGACTTAGATGAAGAAGTTCCTGGTCAAGAATTTGTACGCACCCACACCAATGAAGAAGGTGTACGTACACGAAATCAAAGGATTACTCTGAACCTAGGTAATCCTTCAAGTAACCCACTTCCCCCTCCCCGAAAGGTGTCCAGTAAGGGGAATGGAAAGAACCCGGTTACATACCCTTCCTCTGGAGGAGGCCAATTGCTCTTACTAGAGAAAAGATTTGCACAACAAGAGGAATAAATGAAGGGATTGATGAGGTTGAACACAGAACTACTTCAAGGGAGTCTTCCTCTAAAGCATGCCGGAGTCAGTCAGCCAAGGGAGTTTATTGCAGCTACTGAGATGGATCAAGAATATCCTCCTCAATCAGTACACCCTCACAGGTCTAATCCTACCAGTCAAGTGCAACAACAATCGATGGTGCTACCATCAGCTGTAGTACCAGCCACCATACCTATCCAGACTCCAATTATTGCATCAGCCTAAGTCCAAGTTCAACCAGATGTTTCTCAAAAGGTAATAACTACCATTGAGTCATTAACATCTCTGTTAGAGACTATGTAAGGGAAGCGTGCGCAGGTTCAACCAGAAAAGATTGTTTACCCTGAATGGGTAGATTCAATCCCTCCTCCGTCAAGTTTTCGGAACCCAGTATTCCCTATTTTCAATGGATATGGTGATCCTGAAAATAATTTGATGCATTACCTGTCTTGCTGCGATCCTATGATGGGAACTCCAGAACAGCAAGAAGTAGTGAAACTCATATGCTTCATGTGAACCTTGCAAGGACCAGATTTTGTTTGGTATAAAAGCTTGCAATCCCGGCCAATTACTGGATGGGAGTATCTTCTCCAAAGATTCCTTCTGTAATTCAGCTCATTGTTGCCAAAGAGAATAGTTTTTTACCTTAAAAACATTAAGAAAATGGATAATGAGAGGGTGTCAGATTTCATTGCTCGCTTGACGGGATTAATATATTCCCTAAGCTTAGCACTCTCTCAAGAAGAACTATTTCCAATCTGTATGGAAAATTTATGTGATGAGTTGTGTACACCGCTGATCCCTGTGAAATACACAAGAGGGTTTCAAGACCTTACATCAATCACTCAATAGATTAAAGATTCTCTTATAAAGACTAAGGTTAAAGCTCATATAATTTCATCAGCTCCAGGAAGGAGAATGGGTAAAGTAGAAACTGGAATAGTTATGAATTAAAAAGCACCTGTACCTGCTTCTACTTCAAAACCTTCATCTTCTCGAAGGGATCCACCTCCTGAGCGCCAACAATAGAGGCTGTTTCATTAAGATGATAAAATAGTTCAAAGATGAAAACAATTTGAGGATCCAAAGAGAAAAGATTACTCTTTCTAAAATGAAGAAGTTCCTAGTTATTTCATTTCAACTCTGAAAAAATAATTTGGTTCAATTGCCAAGGCCCATGAGGCCAAACAAGGAAGGATATGAAGACTGTCCCAACTATTTCCCCTTTCATAAAATGTTGGGGCATCCCATCCAGGAGTGTTTTGTCATCAAAGACCTCCAGCAAAAGATGGTCGACTTAGGACAAGTCAAACTAAAAGGATCTTTATCCTAGGTAGCATGTGTTACTACTACAGTTCCATAGGAAGAAGACGAATGGAAAGAAGTCAAAAGCTAAAATGCCCAGAAATGTAATGATTGGATTGCTAGAAAAACGATCAACCGAACTCATGCCATTTTTCAAACACAATTGAAGAAACCAATTGTGTCTTCTACTTTAGATGTCACAAAAAAATCCTCTTCAGAGGGAAAATAATCAAAAGGGAAGCAAAATTCCAAGAAATAGGAACAATCGGAAGAATATGAGTATGTGTCAACGCCTGAGTTTTCTTGGAATTTGGCAGATTTTATTCCATCTAATTTAAATTCACGGGAACCACCCCACCAAACGACATAGCCTAAACATGATGATCAGGTAGAGTCTTCATCAGATGAAGAGTTGATTTTTAGTTCTGTTAATATGATTCAATTAACAGATCCATATGCCAGTCGCAGTTTCGATTTCGATGAGCCTGAGATCCCTGTATCAGGCAGGGGAATCAGAGGAAGTTTCAGAGGCTCAGGATACATAGGAAGATGTGGATATTTCAGATTCCACTATTCCAATTATACCCCTGCTAGAACTGTTTATATGGCAGAAACTTGTGGCAGAGCACTTCAACTAGCTCAACAAAAACAAGAATGTTCGTCCACACAAGGCAGACTGAGCCCGAGCAAAATTATTCTGGAAGATCGGTTGAAGGTACCATATTCTTCCTCTCAGCAAGTAAATAGACCTAATCGGTCTAATCTCCCAAATCCAAGAGTATTACCAACTCCTATCCCAGTACAAGATTCGTCAAATTCCAAAGCATCAACTTCGAAGGCACCTGCTAAACCACATGTTCCTGTTGGGAAACACAGACCTTTGGATCAAAAGTATGACATAATGAAACACCAGGCCCAAGTACCAGCCAAGTTATCAATTCTGGATGCCTTAAATTTATCAAAGGATCTTCGAGAGGCACTCATTGAGGATTTTTCATGTCCTAAGTAGTTTGAGACTGAAATTTCTGCAGCTGAAGTCTACCATGTAGAGAATAATCCTTCATAATGCCATGCAGTAATATCATTTACTGATGAAGATGAAGATGATGTAGTGTATGGACATATTAGACCTTTGTACTTATCTAGGAAGGATAATGGCATAGACAAATGAAGATATTTCATTGATAATGGTTCAGGACTCACCCTCATACCCATTCGTACACTTCGTCGATTGGGCCTCACGGAATCTGATTTTTCTCCTTCAACTATGATGTTACAAGGATATGATAAAAATGAACAAGAACCATTGGGTGAGATTACACTTAGAACACAGTTTGTAGATCTTGTGTCCAATTCAGATTTCATAGTTGTTGATCAAGACTCAGCCTTCAACATCTTGCTTAGAAGACCCTGGCTACATCGACATGTGGTTATCCCTTCGTCATACCATAAATGTCTCAAGTTCTATTTTGATGGTCAAGTTTGGACATTATATAGTGATAAGGCCCCATTCAAGGCATGTGAATCTCAATACATTGAGGCGGAATTCTTCCACATGAAGGGAATGGAGGAATCCACAACAAAGGAGATTACCAAAGTTAATGCTACGTATGGTTTGTAAAAGATTCCAGTAAACCCATTAGAACTTGTGAGTATAGATTATGTGTATCCTATCAATCAAATTGACAGTATAGACCCAAATCAAAATACACTTATAGAAATATCTCTAATGTCAATTACAGCAATCGAGCCAGACAACATGGGAGAAAGTGGTGATTCACCAAGAAATGATGAAACCTCAAATGGAGATGTATTTATTTCATCATCTGAAATCCAACAAGTATATACTTCGACAATCAGGCCAGGGAAAGTTATAGCAATGTTATAGGTAAATGATGATGTCGATTCTCAATCCATAATCTTCTCTTTGTATCCCAAAAAAGACCCTTCGTCATCAATCGGGTAGGAAATGGAAGCTTCTTCTTCAAGATGTGAAAATTTTGACATCTCTTCTAATTATAGAAATTCTGCTTCATCATCTACTATGCAAGTAGAAACGGAAGAAATAACACATGCTGAAGAGGAAGCGGAAGATCTCAGGGATGCTCCTCCAGCATTTGAAGAGGGTATCTCTACCACCGTGGATGAACTCAGAGAAATAAATCTGGCTACAAAAGAAGATACACACCCCACTTTAATCAGTGCGGCCATGACTATTGAAGAAAAAGAGATGTATATGTCCTTTTTAAAGCAAAATCAAGACATAATTTCTTGGAACTATACAGGGATTTCAGGGCTTGATCCTAATGTTTCCACTCATCATTTGGGTTTTCCAGAAGAACATCGAGGATTCAATCAAGCCTCTAGAAGAACACACCCAAACTATGCTTCCAAAATTGAAGCTAAAGTGGATAAACACATCGAAGATAACTTTTTCAGAGAAGTTCAATGTCCCAAGTGGTTGGATAATATTTTCCCAGTGAAAAAGAAGAATGGGAAAATTAGTTTTTGCATTGATTTCAGAGATCTTAATAGGCATTTTCCAAAGGATGATTTTTCAATTCTGATTACAGAACTCTTCATGGATGCGACAGCTGGCTATGAAACACTTTCCTTCATGGATGGATATTCTGGATATAATCAAATCTGGAAGGCTCCATAAGATGAGGAATCTACATCCTTCAGAGCCCCTCTGGGTGTGTTTTTCTATCAGGTAATTACCTTTGGCTTAAAAAATGCAGGGGCAACATATCAGCATGCCATGCATCGTATCTTCAAACCCTTTCTGGGAATGTTTGTTGAATGTTATGGGGATGATTTGGTGGTTGAATCCAAAAAATGTTCTAATCACTTGGCTGATTTGGAAGTCATATTCTGCAAGCTTCGACAACATAATTTGAAGATAAATCCCTTACAATATGCTTTTTGGGAAACCTCAAGAAAATTTCTCGGCTTTTTTATACGCCATCGTGGTATCGAAGTTGATCCTGAGAAGAAAATGTCAATCCTTGGTATGTCACCTCCTCGAAATTTTAAAGAATTGAGAATAATTCAAGGACATTTAGCCTATATTCGGAATTTCATCGCCAATTTGGCAGGAAAAAGTCTACCCTTCACCAAATTGATGAAGAAGGGAGTCACTTATAAGTGGACTGAAGAATGTCAAGAAGCATTCGATATTCTCAAGAAGTATCTCTTGAGTCCACCAGTGTTAATGCCACCTGTTGAAGGAAGACCACTTGTCCTCTATGTGACACCTCTAGATCAATCATTGGGTGCCTTTCTTGCTCATAAGAATGATGATGGGAATGAAAACAGCCTCTACTATCTCAGTCAGACTATGCTTGAAGCAGAAACCTAATACTCAAATATTGAGAAGTGCTTCCTTGAATTAATCTTTGTAGTTCAAAAGTTGAGACACTACCTTCAATATCATGAGGTCCAATAGTTATCTCACAATAACCTGCCCAAATTCATCCTTAGTCGTCCAATGCTTACAGGACGTCTCGCAAGGTGGGCAGTTATCTTGAAGCAATTTGATATTCAATATGTGTCTCAAAAGGAAATAAAGGGCTAAGCTCTGGGTGATTTTCTTGCGGAACACCCTTTAGTGGAAGACACATCTTTAGATATTTAACTCCCTGATGAGGAAGTCTTCTCAAATCGTGAAAGTCTTCAAACATGGGAAACATACTTTGATGGTGCTACCAGAAGTCCAACAGGGAAGAAAATGAAAATTACTAAATTCAACAATGTTGGCATAGGAATTGTACTCATTTCCCCAGAAAAGGAAATGTTACATTATTCCCTCTCATTATTGGGAGGCGGTACAAATAATGAAGCGGAATACCAAGCTCTTATTGCAGGATTGGAGTTGGCACTTCAAGCACAAGTGAATCACTTAAAGGTGAAAGGTGATTCAGACCTGGTAATCAAACAAGTCAATGGGGATTATGCCATCAGAAAAGAAGAACTAATCCCTTTGTATGATTGCATCAGAGAGTTAATGGAAGAGTTTCCTTCGGAACCGACATTTTCTTATGTCCCAAGATCAAAAAATTACCATGACGATGCAATTGCTAATATAGTCACATCACTCGCAGATCCAAATCGGGATGAGACAACCATATGTATTGCCCACCATCATACAATTTCACATTATGTACAATCCATAATAGAAGAAATCAATGAAATTAGTCCCATCTCTAAACCATATGGTCATACTACGTGATGGATGACACCTATTAGGGAATAGCTTCAAAATGGAACACTTCCACCTGATAGAGCTAGGAAAGAACAAATCTGGCAATGTGTGGTCAATTTTACTCTTTATGATATCCCGGATCACCTAGAGAAAATTCTCTACAAACGTGGTTTTGATGGAGTTCTCTTCAGATGCATTGATTGTGAAGAGACAATGGCTATCATGAAAGAAGTGCATGTAGGAGTCTGTGGTGCCCACCAGTCTGGAAATAGACTGTCTGATCAGATTCAAAGACTTGAATACTTTTGGCCTTCAATGATACAATATTGTGTTGATTTCATAAAGAAGTGTCATTCATTCCAAGTACATGCCAACTTCATTCATCAACCTCCAAGTTGCTTCATACAGCTAAATAATCTTGGCCGTTTTCCACATGGGGAATGGATGTGGTTGGACCTTACCCTTCAGCTACGACCAAGCAGTTTAAGTATATTCATACTACTATTGACTTCTTTTCCAAATTGGAAGAGGCAATACCTCTCAAAAAAAAGTTCTAAAAGCATTGTTAGCTTCATCAAGTCTAACATCATTATTAAATTTTGTGTCCCTCATACCATATTGACAGAAATGGCACCAACTTCTGTTCATCCAAGGTGAATAAGTTGTATCAAGAATACAACATCAAATCCAACCATTCATCTCAGTATCATGCTGCAGCCAATGGCCAAAAAGAAGCTTTCAACAAGACTCTATAAAATATACCTCAAAAGATGGTAGATAAATATAAGAGGTAATGGCCCGATAAACTCTTTCATGCTTTATGGGTTTATCGGACCACCACCCGCACTGCAACGCGGTCAACTCCATATTCACTGGTATATGGAACAGAGGCATTCATGCCCATTGATGTGAATTACCTTCTCTTAGAGCAGCCATTTGTGATCAATCATCTACATATGAACAGTATCAAAAGATATTGAATGAATTGTATGGGTTATATGAGAAAATATTGTGAACTCTGCACCACTTGGAATTCTGTCATAATCGAAAAGCATGAGCTTTCAACAAAAAAGTTTGTATTCATTCATTCATTCACGGATAATTGTTATTAGTTCTTAGAACTCCAATGATACTAGGAAATAAACCTCCCATGCTTGAACCAAAATGGGAAGGACCTTATTCAATACATAAGGTCCATTCCAATGGAGCATATTCTTTAATATCAATGGATGGAGAACTCATCACTACTCCAACCAATGCCATATTTCTGAAGAATTATTTTGTATAAACACAAAATACACCATCCACGGTCCATGAATATGACCTTAAACTATTCTCACTTTCGTCTAACATGACGCTAAACTGTATTGTCCTTTTTTTCATCCAACATGACGTTAAACTATGAAAAAGTCCCTAATACATCCATCATGATGTTAAAATGTGTCCTCTTTTGTCCTTACTGCATGATATTAAACTGCACAGTCCTATTTTTGTCCAACATGGCATTAAACTGTATAGTCCCCATCGTCCTAACTACATGATTCTAAACTGTATTGAAATCCCTTACTACATCCTACATGACGTTCAACTATATTTTTGACCATGCTACATGACACTAAACTGTGTAGCACTAATAGTCCCCAATGCAAGACATTAAACTGCAGAATCCCTTCATATGTCCTACATGACATTAAACTATGCATCGTTAAGGATGTTTTTACCTCTTGTTTCTCACACCGAGTATGAATCACGTGATCTTAGACCAAATTTCAACCATAACACCCTCTTTGGGCCGCTAACCACACATAATCCCCAACATCATTTTTAGGTAATTGTCCCCAAAAAAAATTGATCACTAATTCATTCTTTAATTGAACTATGCGGAAATTGATCCTTTCCTTCCAGGATAGATACGTAGGCAACCTCCCAAGGTTCAAGCCTAAAAAAAATCTCTTCACATCGGCTCACCTTCATCTCATATGATGTTGATAACTGAAACCGCTCCCAGAATCAATATCTTTACATTGGTTCACCTTCGTCCTTGCTATACGAAGTTAAAATATACAACACTTTTGTCATGTACGACAATAAACTACAATATTATTTTATTCCCTCACCTAAGAGGGAATCATTATTTACATTGATTTCCAATCATGTTATATTCAAAAAAAAATATGTGCATACATGGCAATACCTAAACCTTTTATCTTGGGTTAAACCATCATTGCACTAAATTCCCCTTTCAGCCTTCACATGTACGAACCAAATTTGTACAGAAGGTATTTCTAGAACTGTGTGGGATTGATTCCCATCCTTATGGGATATGTAGGAACATTCGAGTGTCCCTCAAATCCAGCCCCATGTCTTTTGGGACTAACCCCAAATTTCACTTTCAGTCCCCTAGCTGAAAAGTCCCCATGAAAATACACACTGTGTATTTTTTATAATTTTCCGAGTTCTGTGACCCTAAACTAAGTTATCCCACACTTTTGTCCCACACGACATTAAACTGCATTTCAAGAACTACGTACAGCTTGATTCCCTGACTTATGGGATACATATTGAAGTCCAAATATTTAAAATCAGGATCCAACCACAACATGATTATAGTTAGCATTGATCTGTGTATCTCTAAATTCATCGGACAATAGCCCTCTTTATGTTTCATAATCCTATTCTTGAATACTTCAAGATATTCATAACAATTTTCTTTTCTTTTGGTTAGAAAATGTCCAATTTCTAAGAATTCTTTTGCCTGACCATGCAGCACGTGCCCTTTGGCAGCTTTGCATAAACAGTCTACATAACAGACATGTCAGCCAAACGATGTTATTATTTGACTATGCAGCCAATTCCCTTAGGCAGCCCTACACAATTAAACCCCCTAACGGGTTTTTCAAATAGTGGTAACATCATTCATTGGAGGAAAATCTCTTTTTTCCTTATTTGTCTTAATAACATTATGTAGTGATCCGTAAAAAAATGGCAATCCTTAACATATCTATCCCATACTCTTTTTAATGATTTGAAATTACCCATATCTATGGTTCATTTTTTCCTTCCCTACGTTTGGGTCAGACCTTCTTAGGAGTAACATTCATCCAATTCTTAGACAATCCAGTTTGGAAATATCTTCTCCATATTCAAGTACCTTTCTCCATATAGCAAACTCAATGCTTGGGAAAATTTGAATCCTTATAAACTTCCACTGGATTTTTAGAAGTAGAAAAGTAAATTTCTGAGAGTTCTTTTGCCTGACTATGTAGCACCTGCCCTTAGGCAACCTTGCATAAATAGTCTATATAACTGACCTGTCAGCCAAAAGATGCTATTATTTAACAACGCAGAAAATGCCCTTAGGTGGTCCTACATAATTCAACCCTCTAACGGTTTTTTTTAATATTAGTAACTTCATTCTTGGGAACTACTTCTTCTAATGACTTTTAGCTCTTTTTCATATCATTCCTCATATTCAACTTTTCTTAAGTCATAGTTTACATATTTTCCCTCATACTTGAGTGTGGTAAAATATTTTCAGATAAGTTGTCAAGGAATTAAGTCAATTTTAATCCATTTCATTCAAAGTTATTTCGAACTTAAACATTGGACTCTTTATGTCTGATGTTCATGACTTTAAACTTACCACAAAAGGAAAAGGAACTCTGAATAAAATTCACGTTCCAGCTCACTAAACGTACATTTTGTATGATTTAGGTAATATTGAGAAATTAAAAGTTTCAATGTTTGTAGGGTTATTTATAATAATCCTAGTAAAAAAATCAAACTATGTTTAATAGGCCCATTGGCTTAGGTAAAAAAATTTAAGCATGTAATAGGAAAATATGTGCACAAGTGATTGAAGATGAAAGCATTATTTCCATTTAGTGTATAAGAGATTAGAAAGACGTCCATAGATTGGAGTCTCTTCTCTTTTCGAGGAAAATACAAGAGGCTATCAACATAATTCTTCACTTGATGAACAATATCCCGAGCTTCATCAACAGCTACTTGAAGCTCATGCACCCAACCTACTTCACTCTTTTGAGCCTGATGGACTACTTTCTTGGCATCTGCAATGGCTTTCATATAGTTCGTTTGATCTCCCTCCAGCAAATTATTGGGATGGTTAAGTTCCCCAGTAAACACATCTAACTGTTGCTGAAGGTGCATCTACTGGATGAAATTATCTTTGATCTTATGCTTCAGCTCCTTCATCTTGGCAGCATAGGTAGCCTCAGCTCGGGATACCGCATCCTCAAATTCACTAATGTTGACTGAGAGCTTTACCCTGGTCAGATCATCATGGAACTTTTGCTCATGCTCCCTTCTTAATAAGACATGTTTCAATGCGGTATGGATCTCTTGATATCCAAAACCGCCAAGTACTAGCATGATGAATAGGGATGATAATCGAGGGATCTTCGATGATAGAAATTTTAAAGGAACCTCGGATATGATTTTCCATGTATTCTTCCATGCCTTGTATTTTGAAAAGCTGAGCGCCTTAAGTATCTATAGGTCTGATTCGACATCATCATCACAGGGGGTCACGTAATCTGGGATTAATTCACTAAAGGAAGTGCCATGTTCTGTTCCTTCCCTGCTGAACCTGGTTGCTTTGCCTTCTACTACTGTTTGGGAAGAAGTTGAGACTTCACCTCCAGATATATCCATTGAATTTTATGGCCCTATTTGATCAAATAAAAGTATGATTAGTTTCATAGAACACTGAAAGATGGATGTCTATCTTGAAAACTCTGTACAATTATTACATAACAGTAGATCAATAGCTTGAGTATAATCCTCCCCATCTTTCCAAGTTTCAACAGGATCTTCCAAATGGTTCACAAGAGGGTTTACTAGGATTATCTCCACTTGAGCTAATGTTTCTGCAATGGAAGGGTTGACATAAATTTACACAACCTCTTCAAGCATTGGAAGTTCAGAATCTTCTTTGGTTGGAACTGCATATTATTTTCATTCATGATTAGAAGTGTAAGAAAAAGGATAACACTCACTTCCAAGATCTTCTAAATCACATGATAACTTAGAATGATCAAAACATTCTTCGAAATACATGACAAGTTTCATCATTTCATCCAATGATATTTTAGAATCCTGGTTAGTCTCACCAGTGGGATCATTTTATGTGTCTTCTTGGCAACCTTAATCCTGCAGTCCCTGACCCTAGACAGCTTCTTCAGGAAGGATGGTAGATTTAGTTGCTGCGGCCGCCAATGATTCTAGCGCAGGTGTTATACATAAAATATCACGGAATGGAATTCAGTCAATGTTTCATTCAACATTTTATGAAGCATTGTTAACTTCCCAGTAGTAGGTTCTTCTCTTCATTCAACAGTAGCAGGAGGGATACTAGGAACATATACTGGCTCTTCTCCATGAGCAGCCAAGTCATCCTGAATTTGCAATTGTTCCACATCACCCTCTGTTTTCCTCAAACGAGGATCAGTCCTTTCCCTCAGAAGGGAAATTAAATAATACCCTACAATCCCAAGGAAAATGAGCAATCTTTCCATGGTTTAAGAATCATGATTATCCGAAAGACTTACCACTACTGATGAAACATTTAGTTGTGGACATCCTCCTTCATTGCCTTTGTTTATTCGGTTTTTTGGGAGTACCGACAGTCTCCCTTACAGGCACTTGAATTGGAGAATGGAGGGCCATGTGCAACTCTTCATTCACGGCATGTTGGCTCGAAGATATCTCACCCGACTCAAAAGGAGATTCAGTAGCAGACCCGATGGAAGTACCACTACGGCTATACTATGGTGAAGGAACATTAGTAGATCCTTTCCTTGCAAGATGTAGGATAATGAAATTAATTTCCTTGAGTAACAAAGCTTTGAATGAAATCAAGTTGAAAAGTAAACAAGGAAATAAAACTTACATCTTCAGGAGCCACGTACTCATGCCACGCCTCATCAGTGGAACCATGATGCATAATTTCCTTCACCCACTTGGTGATAGGGATAGAATCATCAGTGGAATAAATATAGGTCCTCAACTCTTTGACATAGGCTCTTACTTCATCAGGTTTATCCATGAAATGAATATTTTCAGGAGCCTTAAGAGTCCCTATTCCAGGAAGATGTAGCCCTTCACATAGCTCCAGCCAGATAGTTTCATCATCACAGTATACATCCCACCATGTCTAGATGGCCTCTGGTCGTAGATATGCAGGTGTACTAGAAGGCTACGAAGAGGGTCCTACAACCTTTGATTTTAATTTATTTCTAACTCTTGCAACTATAAAAAGAGAATGAAAACTTGTTACTCTATAAAGTTACTAGAAATTTAATTGCCTCAATAATGTAACTCACCAGGAGTTTATGGAATGGTTCTCTTGATTCTGATAGGAGGATTATATATGGAACATGGCCGCTTTGACACATGTTGTATCTCCTGAGATTCTAATGAATTAGCCTCGGTTGAAGAACTTGGTGAACGAGCTTCAGGAGTGGAAGAATCCCATTCCACCTAAATTATTTCTTTCTCAATGGTTCTATTCTTCTTCCCCACCCAGTAAACAGGTTTATTCAATATTTCCTCAGGATATGATGCTACCCGGTTTTTAGCATACCATATGGCTAAGTTACTTACCGCTTCAGCATATGGTATGTCAAAAACTGCCCCAGTCCTTTCTATAGCCATTAGCAACCATAGTTTTCAGGAAACCATTGGATGCTGCTCTGACCTAACATGAACTGGAGGGGATATAACAGTTGTCTGCAGACACTTGAATTGGCGCGCAAATCGATATGGAGCATAGGCCTCACATATAATTTCCCCATCAATTCTAGTGGCCAGTACACCATCTCTGTAGGCCAGCATGTAAGACCACTGTTCCAAGCTGGCTGATCCATCGTTAACAAATCACCCTATTGGAAAATTACCATAGGAAAGAAGTGGAATTCCTTATGCATACCCATCCTTGGCTTAATATGATATGCATTTATGGAAAAAGGACAAAATCCAGAGAAGGCCTGAACAGACGGCCTAAAAGAACATCCAGGAATCTGTATTCCGTTCTGAACTGCATATGTCCGGATGTGAGTCGCGATCCATCCCCATAAAATATATAATGGTCCCATTAATCTCATAAGAGACTTACCCATATAGACATAGAGTAATCTCCTTTGAATCTTTAGCAAAACCGGGATATCTAACCCCACCATCTTCCTCTCAGTCAACTTGGCTGCAATAACAAAAGTCCCAGGCCTGACGCCTCCCTTAGAATCTCTGACTATAAAAAGATAGACACTAATCCATAAGGCTAAAAAGCCTGCCAGATGGGTCTTATTTGGGATTTTATGATTCTCTTCATACCCCCATTTCTCAAACTCTCCTACTTCCAGAGTCGGTCAGAATGTGCCAGGGGCACCTCTCTTATATGCTCTAGGGCTGCTAGTAGGAAGAGTACAGGTGGGCCCCTTTTCCTTCTTCCTCTTGAGAAACATATCCATCCATTCCTATGTATGAATATCCCTTATATAATGAGTCCTTGAAGTCTTTGATATTCTTATCTTATTATAAATGTTCAATAATTGTCGAACCAAATTCAGAGTCTTCTCTGGATCATTCAAGGTTTCCTTTGGAGGGATGAATTCATCATACATATCACCCAAAATTGGAACCCTTGAGATCTTGTATACATCCCACAAACTAATGCCTAATTCTCCATGGTTCAGATGGAATGAATTAGTTTCTGGGCTCCAGCGGCTAGGTAAATCTGGTGCAAAATTATAATTCTTATAAACATACATCTACCCAGCCCAGACGGCTTCATAAATTGTAGCTCCCTTCAGATCCTCGACAAACTCTTCAAAAGTTTGTCACACCCAATATGCCCACATCCAAGTTGGCTTCACTCCTCATCCAGAACGAAATTCCAATTTCTCCTTCCATCCTTTGGATTGATCCATCTGAGAGTTTCGAAAGATTGAGGGATAATAATGTGGTTGCAGCTCAGGTTTGTGAGGTTTCAGATCTGGCGTACACAAGATATGATGCATTCTATAGGATTTCTTTACTGTTCCATCATTAGAAAATGTTCATGAGATTGAGACATTTGCTGAAGAAAAGTTGGTATATGACTGAAACTAGGAATGCGGAAGATAGTTCTTTGCCTCTGAAATATTGACATCTTGCAGATGACCATGGCCATACCGAGGAAGATAGATGTTGTGCGGGAAATTAATATGATGCTTCTTCAATTACTTGGATAATTCTGGGAGAGTACTTTCACAGACGGTATAGTAATCATGGCCAAAGATGTCCATCATATCATCAATTCTTTTTCTTTCCAGTTCATCAGTCGTTTTGATTCTCTTGGGAACCATTGTATCTGCAAAAAAGTTGAATAATTAACTCTTAATGTATGTTAATTTTTGATAAACTTTTTGAAGTAGATTGAAAAATTGGCTAAGTAATTTAGTCATGCAAGTATTGGGTGTGCAAGTATCACTGCACAAGTCCAAATACCTTATCAGAAGTAGGATTCAAGAAATAAGAAGCACAGACGAGTGAACACCGGGAGTCCACCTACGCGCCGAGAGAAAACCAAACAAGCGAGATCTGGGTGCTTTGTGCAAAGTGAGTCCATCTATTTATAGATGACACCATACCCCTGTGCGCCAGACCCTGCGTGCCCGAATCCTATTTTCACGACATACCCTGCACACCCTAACTTTCTTTTGTTTCTCTTTTTCCTCATAGTCAAATCCTCATTTCTTTTTTGGATCCAACTTTGGGGGGGGGGGACTTTTGTTGATGCTCATTTTTCTTCATAGATTATAAA
The DNA here is from genome assembly GCA_963277665.1 of Viscum album. Lineage (NCBI taxonomy): Eukaryota > Viridiplantae > Streptophyta > Magnoliopsida > Santalales > Viscaceae > Viscum > Viscum album. Next base: position 1,220,271,838 of record OY728155.1, on the reverse strand, counting down.
CAAAATGAAAAGGAAAATACCTCAATAAGGAAGATTCATCCTTTGAATAAACATCAAAAAAGGAGAAAGGGATGAACAAGGAAAACATTGCCCATAGGCCACGCAAGTTCCAACATGGTCACACAAGTAGTCATGCGTGCCACCCAAATGGGTGTGCAGGTGACTTGTGCGTCCTCTTTGAAAATCACCCAGGGTCTTCTCTAGCATATAAATACCCCGGTGGGCCCCCCATTTGAAAGAGGAATTTTTGCAGAATATAGATACAAAGCTCTGAACGCCCAAGTCTCTTCTATAAGTCGTCCGAACACTTATAAGGTAATTCTTTACCTAGAATGGAAGGTCTAAAAAAGAGGAATATGGTATAAGTGTTATAATTCACTAACACTTGCACGCCTAAGTGTTTTAACATTAAGGGAAATGGAAACACTTGTGCGCCTCCTTACCTACTCATTGAAACTTTCGCGCCAATCTTCTAGAAGTACCTCAGGATAATTCTAAAGGCTTTGGTCAAGGATCTCCCATGTATTACCCTACTGGTTAACAATCGCGCAAGTACCCATGTGCCGCGCAGGTATACCTGTGCGACTAGGACTTGTGCACCCACGCAGTACCTGTGTGCCTACCAAGACTTGTGCACCCTTATATTTTTTGAGTGCCCTTCCTACCTATTTAACCCCTCTTATGCCATTCCACCTCTCCTATTCAAGATTCAGTCTTCAAGACACTCTTCGATGCCATTTATGGAATTTTTTCTTGATTGACTTCCTTATCTAAAAGGAGTTCCATGGAACATCTCTCAAAACCTAGTGAGTTTCACATCTTTATATCACTAAAGTTAGAGAGTTAATTCATTCAACCTCATCTTCTAAGATGAGAGAATCATTGATTTGGGCCTCCTTTTGGGAATAATCCCCAGTCCAAATTCTCATTTTATTTTTTCATACTCCTTAGGAGTAATCCCCAAGTCATCATTAATTTGGACATCCTCCTTAGGAGTAAGCCCCAGTCATAATTCCTTTAACCCGGACCTCCTTTTCAGGAGTATGCCCTAGTCTCAAATATGGGCATCCTCCATAAGAGTAAGCCCCAAGTCCCTTAATTTTCAAATCACTTTAACATTACCCTTCTTATGAGGAGTAAACCCCAGCCCTAATTTATCTTAACCAATAATAATTTACTTTTGATCTGGGCTTCCTTTTCAAAAGTAAAACCCAACCATGAGTCCCCTCCTAATTTGGGAATCTTCCTCAGGAGTAAGCCACATGTTAGAGTACCCAAATCTCCATGAAGTACATATACCTTTATGGACCTTGTTCCAAGATTTCTTCCCTAATGGAAATCTTAATACTCATCTATTTTGGGCAGTCATGCATACATATGCCCCACATCATTGCATCTTTTGTGGCACAATTTTCTGGTTTCACCAATACGGCTTTTTTCTCACACTGAGCATGAATCATGGGAGCATAGAGTGTAAAAGTAATCATGACATCTTTCTTTGAGCCATCAATCATGCATAAACATTATACTCCCTTAATCGAACTACATGGGTTTCGATACCTTTTCAAAAACAAAGGATATGTAGGTAGCCCATCTGTGGGTTCGATCCCAACTCTGAAATTATCCATGTCCTTCTGAATGAAAATAAACTTCAAGTGCCCCAGTGAGTGGATTTAAAACAAGTATGGTCATCATAATGACCAAGAGACTTTTATTTATTGAAGGATACCATTGAATAATAATCTATAAAAAAAATACAGATGATTCTCTATCGATTAAGAACCTCGAATACATATAAAATATTCTCTAAATTTTCTACATATCAATAATTGATTGTCAGATTTAATGGAATGCTCATTTTATACATGGTAATATAATAAGGATTCACGAACATAAATTAAATCTATAAAGAGATTCCTGGAGTAGACAATAATTCCCCTAAAAAGGTGTGATGAATCTGACGTCCCATCCTCTTGACCAATGCGAACTGCTATGCCTCATCAGTCCACAACTAATGAGCGCCTACCTTTGGAAAGCAGGTCCAAATGGATATGGAATCATTAGATGTTTCCAGTTCTATGAACAAACTCATTAGTAACCTATTGGAATATTTGAACCTTCCATCAACGAGGTCATCCCCAATTCTAGAAGAAACAATATTTTATTATGGGACCAAGAATTGGGACCCATAAGGCACTATTCAAGAATAACGATGTGAAATGAAGCTTCCTCACTAGGTGTCCGATTCAGGCTAATGAATAGTCGAACATATACACTTTTCCACACGGACCATAATGGTGATATCTATTTGAATATCCAAATTTGTTTGGGGAGGCATGTTAGTGAAATTATGTTCTTTCCCTTTAGGCCAACAACGAGCATCATCCGCTCGTCAGCCTTCTAGAAAGATATTCTATGTACTATAGGATCACATTAGCAAGCCTAAGAGTACATTTACTTAGATTAGTACCCAAGTGCGGCTAGTTACACAGCTAGGTGATTAGGAAAGGCCATAGAATGTGTGGGCCCTATACGCGACGTGTACCTCATTATGAATCTTCTACCTCTCATATCTCCTTTATTTGGACTCAGATTTGGGTCTATGAGTATCATATCTTGAGTGTTTTTCTAAATAGAATGTGATTGTTACCTCAATAGTGGATTTATATATACAATGATATGTGTTCTAAGAATTATGAATATTTAGGTGATTTTGATGACATCAATGATCAAGCAAGTATATTAGATATTTTCAAACTTACACCCTAGCTAGGATGGGTTGTGGTATTTCTGGATTCATTCTAAAAGGTACTATCTAGTAGGGATGACACGAGTAATTCATTGATGCCTTTGGAGTGGAAACCTCCTGTTGGGATAGTCATGGGTCATCAACGTTCTTTAGAGTGGGACCTTTCAGCTGGGTAGGGCAAGAGTCCTCGTCCTATTCAAAGTGAAACACTTCTATCGGTCTAGGAATGGGTCCTAAACAATCATTATAGTAGAACTGTACAGCTAGGGAGGCCATGAGTTCCTAACCTATTATGAGTGGCCGACTCTAGTTGGTATGGTAATGAGTCGTCGACAAAACAAGATTGGCACCCTCCAGCTAGGTCGGGCACATGACCTCAACCTATTTTGAGCGGATCCATACAACTAGGCTGGGCAAGGGACATCAACAAAACTAGAGTGGTTCCCTCTATCCGGGATAGAAATTGGTCCTAAACCTTGATAAATGACCCATCTACAATGAAATATAGTTAAGAGACATACCATTGGGATCATGAGAATGTGGTATGCTTTCCCCGCATATACACGTCCTTGTGACGTGACCTCAAAATGTTCAATCTTGTTCATTCTACCCAAAGAGGTTAGTATCATGGCATGTTGATTGTGTTTCTTTTACTTGTGTGTCATAGGTAGATTTTTGTGGTTTTGGGAATCATATATGGAATTTTATTTGTAAATGTCATCCAATCAACATCTTAGGTTGAGTTGTGATATGGAGATCCCCTTAAACTATTGTTTGGTCTTTTTTGACTGAGTATATATATATATATATATATATTTATACTCCTATAGTACCCACTCCTTTGGTTTTGGCTACTCTTTTTTCAGTATTGGCGAAGACATCCAAGGTATGCCCCATGCTTTCTATGATTAGATTTTTGTGGTTGGATGAGTCTAATCTCATACTATAGGTATCAAATACTTAAGGAGAAGTTCATCTTAACCCATTTTGAACTCCTTCTATTTGGATGAGTTTGCATTCACACTATTTAGTGGTTGAGTTATAATTGTTTTATTGTACCTTGTTCGATCTACTACTTTAATATTTAGTTATATCTCTTATTTATCCACCTCATTTTTAGGGAATTATAATGGGTATATATATACTCACCCTTACAAGTACTTCAACCAACACATTCCATATATTTTGTAGATGGAAGACAAGTCGATAGTGACTTTAGACGAGCTTACTGATACATGGTTCTTTGACTAGGTACAATGGTAATAGATTAGAATCTAAGAGCTGGGATCCAAAAATTATTTTTCTTTTTTAGTTTTCTATCAGGTTGGGGCACATTTCTAGTTGGGATTTTTTTACCCATTTTCATTTTTAGGGTACACTATCATATTTTTGTATAGTATAGAGGTTCATGCATGTCTGGTTTACTTTATATAAATTTTGAATCTATCATTTCCTACTACACTTTTTCATTTAGTTATCTGTGTTTGAGTGTGCGTCTATAGTGTTCTAGGAAAATTTCCTCATGAGTTAGTTCTACCTCCAACCATTGTTTCTAACCATTGGCCATGTTGGCAGGTATGGGGTGGTCACAGCTCAAGCCTCGTCATGGATCTGGTAGTGACAGATTGGTATCAAAGTAAGTTTATTCCTTGGTTTGTTTTTTGACGTACACCTTTAGAATATTGGTTGGGTTTAGGGAAACTATTTCATCTTTTCTAAAGTGTATATCTAAAGTAAGGGATTCAAGTGATGGTTTGGTGACCAAAGTATCCATTCACTAGGATATTCACTACATTTTTGTCAACGTCACATGCTGAGTAATTTATTACAGGGATTAATGGAAAATGAATCATATAAGATTGAGTATTGACTATCCCTCTTGAGTAATCTCTACATTTTTATGTAAATATATATATTTTCAAAAAATATTTGTACATATTTGAGACTTTCAAGATACCTCCACGATGAAATCTATTCATAATAATTTATTTGGTTCATGATGATGATCCAAAGAGCGATGAGGCCCTAGTTTAGGGTCCATCCAATGACCCCATTATATTGTGTTTAAATGTTGTATCACCTCCACCTCTTGATCATCGTATCATCCCAATATATCTTGATAGGGATTCTCTCAGTATTAGCAGACTCTGTGAGTTCCAGTGCAAAAGGACACTAAGGTTCCATGGAACACAAAATCCTTAGGGAGTATAGGATTGGATAGAGTCAGTGATATGTGTTTCTCTACTCATGTAGACATCGAAAGATCATGTGGTTGCATTGGAATCCAACCTTTTCCATAGAGAATTTGGGAACTGGTGGAGCCTTGTTAAGGTGATGCATAATTAGTCGACACTATCATGTGATGAATTCTATGATATATTCCATGAATAGTTGTATAGACACAAAGAGATCTTGGGATGCCTCTATGTGTAGAAGATTGTGCAGCTACATGGAGTACCCTCGACGATTGTCTCCGATCATGATACACATTTCACTTCTCAGCTATGGAAGGTGTTACAGGAGGCTTTTAGGATGCACCTTCGTTTGAGCACCGCCTTCCATCCTCAGACGGATGGTCAGACTGAGAAGACCATTCAGACTCTCGTGGAAATGCTACGTGATTGCATCCTCGACTTCGGTCGCAGCTGGGAGGATCAATTGCCTTTGGTGGAGTTTGCATACAAAAATAGCTATCACTCCCACATTTGGATGGCACCTTTTGAGGCGTTGTACGAGCAAACTTTCTGATCACCTTTCTACTAGACTGACCCAGGATAGTCAGCACTTGTGGGACCAGAGATGGTATGGGCTACCATAGAGAAAGTGGAGATCATCTAGGAGAGAATGAAGACTGCATAGAGCAGGCAGAAGTTTTATGCTGACAGGAGAGTGAAACCATTGGAGTTTGAGGATGGAGACCACATCTTTCTATGGGTCTCACCTTGACGAGGCTTTCAGAGATTTGGCTGGGGAGACATGTTATCTCTGAGGTTCATCAAGACTTTTCAGGTCCCCAACAGAGTTGGCGATGTGGCTTACTGCCTATCACTTTCCCCTCAGTTGCACCAAGTGCACAATGTCTTCCACTTATCCCTGCAGAGGAGATATGTGCATGACCCTTCTCACATCATCGACCATAGTGAGCTAGATGTCGATGATCGGGAGACTTTTGTGTAGGTTCCTGTGGATATTGAGGATCAACTGGAGAAGGTCCTTTATGGGTGGACGATTCCTCTGGTACGCGTTCACTGGCAGCACGGGAACCTCAATGATAGAACATGGGAGCAGGAGGTTCTTATACATTCTCAGTACCCCCCACTTGTTCCCATAGTTAGAGTGGTGGCTTACTGGGATGTATAGCCCAGAGCTAGGGAGAATGTAAACACCTTGAAATTCCATGTAATTTTTTTAATTATAAGTTAATTTTATGAGTCTATGAAAACTTACAACACATGATTCCATGGATTGGTGTTCCCATTATGAGTTTTTGAACTTTTTTATGGTATGTTCAGAAAAAGTACGAGTAGGTTTTTGTAACATTCAAACTAGTGCTCAGAATTGAAATCTGGGGACACCGTTGAACTCAAAGCACTGGTATTTCCTTAAAGAGACCTTCACCTCGACCATAGTAGGTCAAGGGAAGATGATAGTTTTTCACATTTCATGTGAGAAGAAAAAAAATTATTTAACATTTTTATTTTTCTTTGGAAACCATCCTAGAATTTATAGGGGTGGGGACCCCCCGAGCTAGAAAAAAACCACAATTTAAACCTAAGGTGGTGAGGACCACCCAGAACCCACTTTAATATAGAAAACCTTTCAACTCTCCATTAATTATTCTCCCATTTAATTATACCTCATCAACTATTTAATTATACCAACTCTCAAATTAATTATTTGGGACATTTAATATTGTTCCAACGTAAATTAAATGTATAAACCTACTTTAATTTATGTTGTCTCTTCTTTTTTATCATTGGGGAAAAATTGTTGGAAAATAGGAGAGTGGGGAGAACATTGTAGAAACATTTTCCGATGAAGAACTCATCTCCTTCGACACATATTTCTCCAAAAAAGAACTTATTCTAAGGATCTCCAATGACAAATGAACCAATGATCGAGGAAATTCTGATGTCACCGACATCACCCCTTCACGGGCTACGCCCGCACCTTGTTGTGATTGGTGCAGATGAAAGATAGTGCTGACCAAGGAAGAGATTACCATGAATGGAAGTAGCTTAGAGGTTGAAATTATATGAGGCGTACCTCAATAGAGTCCATTCTAGATCTACATGTACCCTTTAGGTCGGATCCTTGGTGGTAGTTCACATGAGTTGTTTTAGATTAATTGTACTTTTCAGTTTTCTTTTACTTTCCAATTGGGATTGTATTCTAGCCCATTTTTCTTTTCGTACACACTCTTTTTAAAATACATTATACTTGTGTTCTTATATTTATTTGTGCTTGGTTGTGTGTTCTTACAGGTTATAAAGACAATGCCTTCCTAGTTTTGGGGAATATGCCTTTGGAGCTAGTCTCCATCCAATGGATTATGGAAGGTGGGCTTGGGGTAGTCACGGAACGGGCCTCGGGGGATGGGTCATGACATGAGTACTATCCCTACTTCTTTCATTTAGTTTCAATAAATGAGCTTCTGGAGTTACAGTGGCATGAGATGATGGTGGATGAATATGCAATGACGTTTACGAACATTACGCGTTACTCTCTTGACATGATCTGAGACAACTACTTCTGAGCATGAAATTTTAAGAAGTGACATTGTAGAGAGATCTATTCTATTATAGTTACCTTGTGCATCCCAACATATTATGGGGTTTTGGAGAAGGAATTTTTGTTAGTAAAATTTTAGTTCGAGGGGAACTAGAGATATGGAGTTGGCCGTGGACGTTACAGAGCAAAGATGTCCGAAACATCTAGATGGTGCGAGATAGATGGATATTTTCTTATGAAATGATTTTTTGAGTTGGATTAGGAATGTGTTTGTATAGTGATGGGGTAGTATAGGTCACCAAGGTAGCTCAAGGAGGGTCTTTTTTTTCTTTTCACAAGTTAGGTCACATGGACTGAAACTACCTGACCTGACATGATTTTCAGTACAACCAAATATCAGATGGACCACCACGGAGGAGGAAACATCATGATCAAGTATATCACAAGAATAGAATTGGTGTTCCCCATGAAGGAGGATATGGATATGAAGAAAGATGAGGTATGGGTGGTGGACATCAATATGAGAACCATCCACCACCAAAAAATAGCCCACTTCAGGATTATGTATCTTGTGGCATGGTTCGCAGATAGCTGCATTATTTGGATGTCAATGAACCCACATCGCATGATATGATATGTGGTATGCTCTATTTCTCTTTTAATTTCGGAATTACTAATTTTTATATACATTGAGAGGTACTATTTTCTTTTATCTTCATGCTCGAGGATTAAACCGGGGTAAAAGAGGGCATCTATGCAACCCTGTGTTGGTTTTGTTCAATGTTGATTTGAATATAGGTTGAATAAGACAACTTCTAATACTAAGATACCTTTTTGAGATCGGATAAAAACCATGATTATGAGTAAGTTCCACCCAAAGAGCATAGTATTGAGGTGTGGTGGCTGAGTCTCTCTAACTTGTGTGTTTAGAGCGAGGTATTGAAAATGAGTGTCAGAGTAGGTCCTAACATTGGTAGTGGAGTTTTTCTGCATGACCCATTTTTCATGGGATGGAACTTATATGTCTGGAATAGTTTCTAGTTTTGGGATACACTTCTTCCCTGATAGGCGAAGGCACGTGGGGTATTCCATGTGATTTCGTATTCTAGCAACATGTTGTTGGATGAGTCTATACACCTAGATTTTTCGTTGGTACTATTGCGTTTTCAACATCAAAATTGATGCAGTGGTAGAAAATTATCAAATACACATCAAGGCAGTTGAGACCCCATTATAAAACTATGAAACTCACTACATAGAGTTGTCAGTGGATGTCTTCACCTTGAGGATTTTGAGGCAGTAGATTCTGGGGACATTGACTGCATGGCCTTGCATGGTAGGATATCAATAATAGCTTTGCCTGATGGATTTTATGAAGAATAAATAACATTATAATTTTTTAGGGAAGAATAGTGAGTCCCATCAAATTACGAGAGGATGTGATGAGAGAGTTTCAAACTTCTCCTATGTCTAATTATCTCTGTTTATGGATGTTCCACAAGAAAGATTAATGTTTCCACCATTTTCATGAATATTTGTTTATCCAGGGAATAATTGTTTTATAGAATGGAATAATGTAGAGAACAAAGTTGTTCACAATAAGACTTTAGAGTATTTTTAGGACTATTTTTTGAGTTAGGTGATGGGATAACACACGATTCTGAGGAATAATGTCACTATAATTAATTTTATAAAGATATTAAATATATTTTTAATGCATACAAATAGTTTTCCAAAAAAAATTGAATATCTCAAAAATGTAATCTTGGATTAGAAATATGATGGCATGGTTGTGTTCAGAACATGAATATTACCTTATACATGACATTAATTTTGTCATCATTGGTCATCTATTGAATAATTCACAGAGGACGTAACCATAAATAATATAAGTAAAGAACATTATATTATTTTCAATTCTAATCCAAATTACTCAAGAATGAGGACTCATATAAGAAATCTGAGAACACTTTTGAGTTCATAATGTAGTGATTTCCCTAGGTGAGACCAAAATTTGGTTGATGGAGGATGTACTAATTAGATAGTCATTCGAAGTATGTTCAGTGAGTTAATTAATTAATTTAATTTGTTTTTGACCTAGATGGAATATCTATAAATATAACACCATGGAAACCTACCATGGGTTAGTCTCATAATCATGCTAACTTTACTAGATCATTCTCCTTTCTTCTATTGGTGAATCATGATGAATGATGAAGAAACATCATATCACATTAGAGTAAGATGCATCAATTGCAGCAACATCTTTCAAATTGTTGGAAAACATGTTCTTCACCAAAAATTCATCCATGATTAAGGTAGGACTCGTTATATTTTGTTTTCTGCCCTTATAATTTAAATATTGAGCATGAAAAATTCCATCTCCTTGATATGTTTTAATTTGAACACCCTTCGCATGTGACCATGGTTGGAGTTTTAATTATTTTCTTATTTTTTTCATCATACCCTAGTGCCCTATTCTTCATCACTGATAATGAATGATTGGATAGTGATGTTTAAAACATTGTTATTGGCGATTTTCATACCACAATTCATAACATTCATAATCGTTTGACCACTTGGTTATGATTCCTCATTATCAGGGAGGGATCAAATGTGATTGAACCACTAGATTAGTTGTGGTGGAATGAACGACATGCATATCAACGATTTTGGGAGAATTAATAAAATAATAGGATTGATCTTTGTCAGAAGATCATTTCAGCACTCTAGGTTTTTGTTTTCTATTGGAGGTGGTTTGGGATCAAGTTGATAACCCATGTTTTCCTTGTTGGTGTGTGTCAATGACATGCATTTTGATGGGGTTTGTTTCAAGTGTAGGCCCTGTAAGAGATCTCATGTTAGAGGATGTTCGGTGTGTATGTGATGGTGGCAGAACACAGAGTTGTGATGATTTGTTTGGACATGGTCGACACTATGTGCATTAATAAAAATAATTATTATTAATAATGGTGATGAGTTGACAATAATTAAAGGATATTTTTCTTTTTATTATTATATTTAACTATAATAATAACAATTTGAATAAAATATGTGGGGTTAGTTGATTTAAAATATTTTAAATATAATTATTGAAATCTATTTTAATTAAATGGATTTAATTTATGGTAGGATATCATGTCCATTTATTATTTTTTAATAGTAAGAATGATTCAATGATTAAGAGAGATCCCAAGGGTTGGTGGGGTGAGGCGTGATGTTGGGCGGGGAATGGGGGAAAAGGAACCCTTCTCTTTAATATTTATTATGATGATATTAATATTATAATAATAATTTGTTCAATATTATACTAATAAATGAAATAAATTTGAGAGCTTGAACATATAGAATATTTTTTCCACCCCAACCTTGTGTGTGAATTGATTAGATTAAAGGAAGGGTTTTTAAAAAAAATACAATTCAAAAATATTATTATTTATTTTTAATATCATACACAAATTTAGTAGTAAAATATTCATATGAACATGGATAGAAGAACCATCAGTGAAAACATGATCTTGGAATTGATACGACCATTTTATAACTAATGATGGAAACATTTTTCAGAATCCTGCCTTATATTAAAAAAAACAGCCTATTATAATAAAAATTATTAATAATACTAAATCATGCGTCTGACTTATATTCCTAATATAGTGATAGATTGAAGTGATGCCTACGATGTTGTGGCCCTGATTTTTAGGTGGATCATTTGATACAAATTTCATCTATTTAAATCGATATTGAGGCACAGGACAAATAAAGACTGGTTTGGGCGTGTTGTAGTGAAATTTGGATTTCACTCTAGGTGTCTTATTTGGACATATGAATAGTTAATCATGTACATTTTTTACATGAAGATCGCAACAATGTGATCCATTTATTTCATTTTAGGATTGATAGAAGTTCCCCTTGATGCAGTATTCATGTACTCTACTGTGAAAGGAATCTTCCTCACCGGGTGTCAAATTCACATGAATGCATAGTCCAGCCAGTGTTAATTTCCCCTAGAATTGTAATAGTGTGGCGTATTTGGATATCTGAGTCCGTTTGGGTTGGAATGTCAGTGAAATTAAAAAATTTTCTTCAGACCAAGTTTGAGCATCATGTGATAATCAAACGTTTGGCCAGATATTCCATGTACTCTAGGAGTACACTGAAATGCCTTGGGGTACATGTACACAACATAGTAACAAATTATTTCTAGGTAACCAACCAGAAGATGAGGTGGGGTCATAGATCTTGTGATCCCCCAATGTGTCATGTACCTCATTATGAATCTTATACTTCATGAATCTCATTAATTTATACTTTGATTTTGGCAGGTGAGGAGCCCATATTGATTGTTTTTTCACATATAACATGATTGGGGCCTCCGTAGTGGATTTTGAGATAAGATAAGACGTGTTCTGAGCATGAATCTTAATTGGGTGGTGTTCGAAGACAACAATGATAATGGGTGCATATCAGAGATTTTTGATTTTACCATCCACATGGTTTGGGCAGCGGCGTTCCTCAATGATTTCTGAGAGGTACCATCTGGTAGTGATGGCCAAAGTAGTTACTCGATTCCTTCTTAGTCTCACCCTCCCTCCGGTATTGCCATGGATCATCAATGATCTTTAGTGCAACACCCTCCAATTGCATCGGTCCAGGTTTCTCATCATATTCCTAGTGTCACCCACTAGTCAAGATGTGAATGGGTACAAAAGGATCATTATAGTGGAACCATCCTTTTGGTATGGGCATGATTTCTCAACCTATTCTGAGTGAAACTCTCAAACTAGGATGAGAAGGGGTCCATGAATAAACTAGAGTGGCACCCTAAATCCAGGTTGGGAATGGGTCCCCAATCTATTATAGGTGGAACCCTACATCAAGGATGGGCATGGGTCCTTGACGACACTATAGTGGTACCCTCCATCCAGGATGGGAAAGGGTCCTCAAACTTAATACATTACCCCTAGATTTTGTGACATAGTGATGGGAAGTGTATTGACATAACATTGGGCTCATGGGAAAGAGGGACACTTTCCCCACTGAGACGCATCATTTTGAAATGACCTAAAACTATTTAGGCAAGTCAGTATTTCCCATATAAGATATTATCATTGTGTGGTGATTGAGTCCCTTGGACTTGTGTGCCCTTGGTAGATTCATGAGGTGCCGAGATTTTTAAATGGACATTATTTTGAAACATTTGGCTACTCATCTTCCTATGATGAGTTGTGAGAATGAGATTCCCTTACTGTCTTATTTTGGATTCTTTGATAAAACACACACATGCACACACACACACACACATATATATATATATATATCATCCTTCAGTACCCCCTATTTGTGTTTTTGATACTCACCTTCTAGGATAGTTGAATGTGCATGTGTTATTCCACGTGTTTTGGATGTCTAGATTATCATTGTTGGAAGAGTATACTCTCATAATAAATAACATAAGGACTTGATGAGAAGGTTGACTTCTCACAATTTTGAGAACTTTTTGTATCGATGGGTTTACATTCACTATTTTTTGGTGTTGAGTTGTACTCTTTTTACTGTACCTTGTTCTGTCAACTGCTTTCCTTTTTAGTTGAATCTTTTACTGCTCCCCCCTCCATTTTATGGGAATTCTACTAGGTTTGTATATACTCACCCCTACATGGGCTTCAACTGACCCATGTCATATATTTTTAAACATGGATGACATGTCTATCATGACTTCATCAGAGCTTAGGGATATAAGGTGCTTGGACTATGTAGGATGGTCAATTCTTGGGATCTAGGAGCTGGGATCTCTTAAAAATTTCATTTTTCATTTTTCCATCAGGTTGGGACATATTTCATGGTGGGTGTGTATCATTCTCCTTTTTTCCATTTTTGTGTACACTATCATAATTTTGTACCATATAGAAGCTCATGAATGTCTTGATTACATTATAGAATTGCTTCATATTTTCCATTCCCTATGCAGTTTTATATTGAGTTGGATATGTGAATGTGTACAAGTTACTAAGAAAATGCCTCCTTTATTTATATATTCATTTAACATTTCTCACTACTTGTTTGCCTATGGAGGAAGGCTTTGTGTAGTGACGGATTGAGCTCCCACATTGGTCAGGTCATGACATATTTTCCCTGAACTCTCAATGCTAAAATATAGAGTGATTTCATAATTCTGAATAAAATGGATGATGGATTTATAGAGGCATATGAAGAATTATTTACAAGGATTCCAAAGTACCACTCTATCATCTTCATCAACACCAAAAATATGGTGGGCAATTTTATTATTGTGTTAAAGTAGATTAAATGAGTAAAATTAGATACTTTGGGAATTTTAAATCTATAGGGAGAACATATATTGTTCCCCCAATGTTGAGTTAGAGATTGGTGACCCTAAGTGGTATCTTAGGACTAGAGACAAAAAACATCTAATGGATTTTTTGTTTAGGCGTATCTACTGATAAATCATATTGTAGAATGAAAACACAACTTCCCAATTTTTAATAGCGTGGGATGAAGCATCTTGGAAAATATCAAATGGGATCTGAGAGATACTTATAATATAGAAAAGGGGGAATTAGGCCTTTTATACTTATAGAAAATAAGAATACCAATAATGATGAAGAATAAAATAAGGTTCATACCCACACTAAACCTATTGTGTTAAATTTAAACTAAAAGGAAAATTAGAATTACACATGGAAATTATATAAGAAAAGGGTTTTTGGATACCATCAAGGAAAAAACATCCCTGGCCTAGAGGGTTAAAAAGGACATATTTTGTCGCAAATTCTGAGTGGACCCAAAAAAACTATATGGTTATAGGTACACTATTTATTCATCCAAAAATATTATATTTTTCTTTTCATTATAGTTATATACATTAGTTAATTTCGTGATAGTTTAGTGGAACTATTATAAAAACACCTCAAAATGTGGGGGTTGAGTTATATATGAGAATATATACGATATCAATAGTTTCATCCCAAATATATAACTCATACCCATTTAGTTTTTGTGTACATAACATTCCAAAAAAATATCTACTGTTTTGTAGTTGAATTTGGTGTTATATCAAGCATGTATTAACTATCCATTTATGAAGCCAATGTTAAATTATGAGGGAGGGAGATCAGTCTTCATGACCTAGTTCACCCTCAAATTATATACACATGATAAATAGATAATCCTCTCCCTTAGAATCTTTTATTAATCCCAGAATATTGTTGAATTTTGTGCAATAATATCTAGAAAAAAATGACTGACAAAAAGAAGAGAATCATCCTTGAAGACATGCCCATTTTGAGGGATTATGAAAATTTATTCCTGGAAGAGTCTTCTTGTCTCCCTATTGATCAAGAGGTTGTGTCATAATTTGAACTTATATATATATATCTTCTAATATCAAAGACTCCCTATTGAATGGTCACCATAGAGATGGATGAACAAAAAAATAATTTTTAAGAGAATCTTGGAATGGGGATTATATTTTTTAGTGCATCACTATGGGGTGAGCCAATCCTCTTAATCATAAAAATGGAATGATCAATATTCCACTTTCTTAATTATCATGAACTCCATAAAATAATTATAAGAATAAGTATCCCCCGTATGTTTAAATTATTTTTTCAATAAACTATATGTGCTATAGTATTCCACCATGGGGGAGCTTCATTCATGATATCACCAACTAAGGGTGAAGAAGTATAATACTCCAAATAATACAGTAAGAAATGGGTATGGACATTATGAGTTCTAAGTGATTAATTAAAACCCATTAATAATCCATCATTATTTATGCACATAGTAAATAGAGTCTTTATTGATTAGGTTGAAAAATTTATGGTTGTCTTTATTGATTATATTCTGATTTACTCAAAAAGCATGGGGGAGTATGGGAATCATTTTAATACAATTATAATGAATTTGAAATAGGAGTTAATATATGAAAATTATATTAATTTGATTTCATGATATAGGAAGTAACATTCATGAGGAATAATATCAACCTAAAAGGGATATTTCTGGACCCTTATAAGACAAAGGAAATTCAGGACTGACCTAGATCAATAAGAATAATGATGATCCATAGTTTCCCTGAAAAATGTGGGTACTAAATTTTTTTTAGGAAATATTATAGGATTTAAAAACCATCAAACCAAGCTAAATTATATGTAAGTAATGTTATTCTCGACCAATGAATGTGAAGAGAGATTTATGGAGTTTAAAAAAGGATTATCACTACACAAGTCCTTAAGATTCTCTCAAATGGGGAAACATTTTGTGGTATATAGTGATGATTCAAAGATTCTATTGGGATGTCTAATGTAGTATAATGAGAAATTTATGAGCTATAACTCATGTTTGTTGAAATTTCTAAATAATAACCATCCCATGCATGATATAGAGTTCGTTGTAGTGATATTTTTATTAATAGTCTGGCATCATATTCTATATTGGAAGATGTATGAGATATATATTGACCATAAGAGCCTCAAATATATATTAACATAGAAAGAGATTAAAATGCATAAGTGGATGTGATTTGGGCCGATAAAGGACTATGAAATCTAAAACCATTACCATCCTAGTCATGATAATAGAGTTGATAATGATCTATGTAGAATGGATCCAGTGTCTTTATCAACAATGATTATTTGGAATGATTAATTTTTCATTATTTTTTAAAGGATGTACAAGTGAATTATGAAGTAAGGAACATCATCAATCCATTATGAAATTATTTTTCATCCATTAATTCTAGATAAATTAAATGACACTCAAAGAGATGATGTGGAAATTCAGAATAATGTTGAAGGTATTCGAATAGGTGAATCCTAGGAGTTAAAAATTGATGTTGAAGGTTTTTAAGACATGTTTCTTTACTATGTGAACCATTTAATATTGATATGAAGAAATCGATATTTAATGATGCACACTAATACAATTTCTTCATCCATCTAGGGAACATAATGATGTTTTGAGATCTCCAAAAGCACTATTGGTGGGGTAATACGATGAAGTATACAACTGAATATACACAAAAGAGTTTCGTATGTTAGAAATTGAAGGATTAATGGAAAATATATGTGGGGATGATTCAACCATTACCCATTTCAACATGTAAATAAGACCCTATCACCATATAATTTATCCATGTGCTTCTAAAACATTAATAGTTAAAATTATATATAGATTATGGTGGATCGTATTTTAAATAATTCTCAAATTATTTAAATTTGAGAGTATATATCACTTAATCAATTTACAAGGATATACATTAAAGAGTTGGTGAGGCTACATGAAACAAAACTATCTATTGTATATGGATGACATCTACTATTTAACTACATATTATAGAAGAGACTCTAGAATTCTCTAAACACATTGTTTATGTTTAGTATAGCTCATCATCAACAATATAATGGTTAATTTATTACGACTATTCACACAATGGAAGACATGTTGACATTATGTTATATGGACATCAAAGGAGGATAATATCAATAAAATCCAATACTTGAGTTATTGTACAACAAATAGCATTCACTCAAGAATCCAAATAGCTCCTTATAAAGCTCTATACGATAATAGATATGGAACACCCTTTTGTTTGGAAGATGTTGGTGAACATAGTATTTTGGGACTTGAAATGGAATAAAAATATGAGATTATTCATCAAAACATCAGGACTGCATATAGTTGACAAAAGGGATATACTGACAGTCATCGACGAGACATGGAGTTTGAGGTTAGGAATAAATTTTTCCTTACATGTCACCATGGATGAGAGTGATGAGTTTTTGGATGATTGGAATTATAATCCCATGTACATAATCCCCTATGATGTTCTTGATCATATTAGAGCTATGGCTTATCCACTAGCACCCCTATTAACACATTATCATATAAATGATGTATTCTATGTATCAATATTGAGGAAGTAAATTATAGAAACCTAACATGTACTAAACTTAGAGGTGTAACATATGGAAAATCATATCTCGTATGAGGACATGATGGTGAATATCCTATAAATTACGGATAAAATTTTACATAATAATATGAATCGCCTGGTCAAAGTTCTATAGTAGAACCACAAATACAAAGTCATAAAATGGGAACCAGAGGATGGCATGAAGTTGAATTACAATATCGTATTTTTAATTTAGTATGTAAAATTAAATTTTGAGGGAGAATTTCTATAATGATGGATGAACATATAAAACTGTTTTATAAAAAACTCTAATCAATAGTGAATATGACACATAATATCAACACTAAAGGAACAATGATGAGTCATGACTGTTGTCACCCGACTATTAAATTGATTGGTATGAATATTATTAAATAATTTAAAATATATTTAATATTTCTAAAATATATATATTTATAGAAAATCCTTAGTCAATAAGCACTCAATATTTAATGAAGACATTTAAGTTTTCGATAAAATGAATTTTTTAAAAAATTATTTTCATTTATTTTTGTGAGAAAATATTTTAATTAATGTATGAATTTTTATGAATTTTTATTTTATAGTATTAAAATCATTTAATCTACCATAATATCAAAATTAATTTATGGTGGAGTTTTTTGATTTTTCTAAAATGTTTATTTTTTTAGTGAATATTAAAAATTTTAGATTTTTCCAATATTATCAGTTCGTTTAATTAAATAATGATAATAACATGACTAATTATATTTTGGATTTGGTTTAAAAGTAAAATGTTAACCACATTATTTATATTAACATAACATCCCGAGATTTTATGAAAAATATTCTTTTTAATTTTATTGATGTCTTGTATTGTACGCTACACCAAAAAGATCTTTCTCTACATGCATCCCTTACATTGATTGCATTACACGCAATCTCGATCTTCCACGATAGCGTGTGTTGTACGCAATAACGAGTTTCACTAAACAACGATATGTTATATAAACTAGCTGTTATGAATAGTAATACCCACATTTTAAAATTTTATAAATTTTATCTTTCAGAATTGGACTTCATTTTTGGATTTGGAATATCGAAATTAGCCTAGATTTAATTTTTGGTATTTTTCCGAAAACATTCAATTTTTGATAAATAGTGAAAACACACGTTTACTATTTAAAAACCAACTTTTTGTTTAAATAATTATTATTTTTTTAAATTTATTTTAGGTCAAAATTGATACATAATAACTATATATGTTCAATGTAATTCATTGGAGTCATTTTATAATAATTTTAGATATATAAAAATTTTATTGAACTTTTCACCGTCTTTTACCCACCTCCAAGGAGAATTTGGAAATTCACAAAAAAACATATTTTTACCACTTCTTTGAGTGGAATTTCAAAAATACGAGAGAGACGATTAATATCAAGGACTAAAATGTGGTTAAATGAGATGAAAATAATTTTTGGTGAACAATAACTTTTTACTTTTATTTACCATAATTAAAAGTAAATAGGGTAATTATGGGTAAAAATGATATTATTATTACCCTAACACATTTCTAATTCTATTGTATATGTGTAATTCGACCAAAAACAACCTTAGGAATTAAATATGAACATTTAGGCCCACTTGGATTAGATTGGGGAATATATTATTAATTTATATAAAGAAGGGTTAAAATAGTTATAACCAAAGTTTAATAATTAAATCATTTTTAGTATAGGGTTATACATAATATTAAGTCGAATATAAATATTAATTATAAATATAAAATGATATCATACATAATTTTATTTTATCTATAATTTTTAGACATAAAATAATTTAATTTATTTAGGACACAATGATGATGCATTAATTATCTTATTAATGAAATATTAAAATAATTGATGTTTTAAATACACAAATAAATGTAATTTGAGACTTTTTATGAATTAAAATAATTTTATAGGTTAATAAGATATGTAATAATATATTTAATTAACTATTTTAGAACTAATAATTCTGTTATGAGTTTCACAAAAATCAATTACCAAATAGTGTCAAAATTGACATAAAATTGTTTTTAAAAAAAATATTATATTATTAATTGTTATTTTATTCCTAAAAATATACGGTTCGGAAATAATACTTACATAAGGTTAGATATATTAATAATGAACAAATTTGGGTTCTTTTGGCATGTTATGGTATGTTTATTAACCATATAGTGTAAGAAAACAAGAAGACACAGAAAAAGTTAAATTATTTAACTTAGAGTTAAATCTAAATGATAAGGTCAAAATACTAACCTAAACTTGTATAAACTATATTTTTTGAGAGTATTTAGACCCATCCCCACCATAGATTCGAAATAAATCAATTTGGAGCTATTAAAAACCGAATATGACTTTATTATAAAATATTATTTTATGTTTTTTTCTAAAGTGCCCCTCTTCTCCCTTATAAAAAGGGCACCCCATTCCTCTTATCTTCACACCAATTTTAGCCTTGGAGATCCTCAAAACCCTACCAATTCCTCTTATGAACCTCTCTAGTTACATAATATAGGTTCTAATCTTCTCAAAAGACCAACTCTAGTTCTTTAAGAAGAAGTTTAAAGAAGGTGCGATGAGCAAGAGGTAATCTCTTCTACCGACTCATTCAAGTTTTTTTCTTCTTCTACTTCCTCTTCTTTGGTTGTTTCAATATCAAGTAATAACATCAGTATTAATTATATACATATATGTTATTATAAATATTAAACAACCATATTTCACCTTCTATCCATCCTATGGAAAATGACATCACCTCGCGTGCGTACGTAAGAAATACCGACTCCACTTCGTGGTGTAATCTTTTTTCGACCACCACCTTACTTGGATGGGTAATATGGTGTAAATAAATAACTATATATAATTATAGTAATGTTATATTGATTGTGAAATTTTATACATACACTTCAATAAAATTCCATGATCATGGGAATGATATCATTGCTCGTGTGTACGTACGGACTACCGTCTCCATGACGCGATGTGATTCATTCTCTATGTTAACCATTCATGAATTATTATAAAGTACATATAATGAATAATAATAAAATATATGACATAATAATGATACTGTATTTATGTATATATATGTATTTCATCTACTTAATTCCATTCAATTCAATAAGGAAATGAAAACAGCGTTCATGCGTACGTACGACCTACCGTCTCCATGAACGGTGTATTTCATTCCATTTATCGATCTATCATATATATATATATATGTATATGATGAATATATATTATATATAAATCTTGTTTTAAATTCTGTAATTAATTAAATCAGGATATAAGTAATAATATCAAGAACAAGAAGTCCAAACACGTATGATAAATAAAACGATTTTACCCAAAACGCTGCTTTAACATGGAATTTACAAAAGAACGGTTAATATAAAGTCATAAGTGAACCATTTATGACATCATAACAATGAATATGATTCTGTAATAAGTCAATGACATTATTTAAATCATTATACAGGAGGTTCGGATATGTACAAAGCATATCGGACCTAAGGTAATGGTTAACTTGTCCAATCTCATTTTTATCTGAGATTTTTTATTCATAAGTATTTACCGGGGTTTTATTTTTCATTCCTGTCCTTGTTTTATGAAAATTGTTTCATGTATATTTAAAGTACTTTTTACCCTTTTTTGACTTTTACCACATTTTATGGAAGGAATCTTTCTTTTTTTACCATACACGTAACTTTTTGACTTTTCTGACAAAAGTATGAGGAGAATGTTATTTTTAACTTATACGGCGTGAATGGATTTTTACGGTTTAATAATTCCCCATTTTCAGGAAGTTTCCTCTGCATGATTGCATGATTATTTTCAACAAAACCCTTTTCCTTTAAAATTTCATGGTATTTGGTGAAAATAAAATGATTTTTAAGAAGAAAGGATATTTTGCTCAAGAATTCATTTTAAGTGTTTTTATCAAAACCATTTTCCATCTAAAATGACATTATTTAATATGTTCATGTTTCAAGTATAATGTCTCCATTATTTACATGGTTTTATTCTTCTTACGATTAAAAGAAATCTATTTTTTTATATGGATTATTTTATGATGGCATGATGTCTAAGACTCCCATTCTATTACATGGGTTATGCTATGATGTATGATTTATGATTTTGTGGAACACGAAAGAATGATTTCATTATGAGATGACTGGGACCTATATCTCCCTCCAATTCATTGGGTAAATAATTATATCTCATGAGATAAATATGGATGGAACAGAAAGTTAATCCGGTTCAGTGATACAGGACTGGAACGAGGAGTGAACTCGATTCAGAAAGGGACTTTTCCACTAAGATGGTCATGGCAGCAATGCCTTTGCTACTATAGAAATCATAATAAGTGCAGAATGGTTTCCACAATTACATGATTTATTCCCATGCTATTTTATCAATATTGATGTTACTTTATGATATATGCCTTACATACTTCCAAGATTTATGTCTTTGATCCAGATTTTGATGTTTAGATTTTACGTTCAAGCTTTTGTATTCAAATGTTTATGGATTGTTTTATGTTTTCTATTATTACCCTTACTGAGCATTTGAGCTCACCCTTTTTATGATTTCTTTTCCCCAGGATATAAATAATGGTTTTTGGTAAGAAAACAAAAGGGCAAGATCTTCATGGGAGAAGTTGAAGATCTTTCACCATGATTAGAAGATTAAATTCCTAGTTTCCAACGACACAAAACTATTATGGTTTTTGTGTGTCTATGTTTGTTATGTATTATGTATTCTGAGAAAGTAATGCAATGTCCATGTACATCAAGATTTGGATCTCTATAGTTTGTATCCGACGAAAGGATTAGTCAACCTTTGGAAACTAGGATGCGAGAACTTTAGTGAGATCCTTAGAGATATTTCTATGGTATGTCTAGGGATGTCTCTAAGGTTAAGTATAAGTATAGGTTATAGTCCTAGAATTATGGTAACGATATTAGAATTAAATCTAAGATGTTAGATATTGAAGGTACTCCCCCTTTTTTATGTTGTTTTCCAAGTAATATTTGTTCCTCTCAAACTGTTCTTTTTGGGTTTTAGACGATGGCTGGAACCCGAAGGAACCTTGTTGATCAATGTAATGGAAAATGAAATGATTGTCCTCCCGAGCAACCAGATGGGATGCGAGATAGGGTGAAAAATCTTATTTCTATACTTACACAAGCAATGAATCATTCTCGATTTCCAAATGATCATATAAGGGAACAATATTCTATTGAGTCTTTCATGAGGCAACATCCACCGTCTTTAAATGGGTCTTCTGATCCACTTGTTGCTGAAAAATGGATCAGTACCAATAAAAAGATGTTTTCCATACTTCACTTTTCAGAATATGAAAAAGTCATTTTAGATATTTACCGTTTAGAAGGTAAAGAAGACCAATTGTGGACTCTAATTAAGAATACAAGGCCCCAAAATGAAATTGAATCTATGGAATGGGACGAGTTCAAGAACTTGTTTTTTAGTAAGTACTTCCCTCATATTCTTCAAACAAATATGGAAAAGGATTTTCTTGAGCTTAAGCGAATGGATGATGAATCTATTGGTATATAAGAGGAAAATTTTACAAGGCTTGCAAGGTATGCTTCTGGCTTTATCATCCAATCTGAAAGTAAAGTTGATATATTTTTACTGGCTTAAAACCAAGTCTTCGATGGGAATTATCTATAAGAGACTTCAGTAGCTATGAAGAAATTGTGCGTTGTTCTATCAAGGTAGAACTGGAAGTTGGTGTTACATATCCATCTCATGGTTTTGACAAGAAACGAAAGATGGAGTTCAAGGTGAAATCTCAGAACAATTGTGAAAAGAAGATGAATGTTTCTTTATGATCAAAGTGTGGAAAGAAGCATGGTGGAGATTGCATAAAAGGTACTAGAAAATGTTTAATGTGTGGAAAAAGAGTTCATCGACTTGTTGATTACTGAATTAATGGGAAAAGGTTTCTAAAGATGTGAATAGAGAAAAGACTATAGAGAACGCTCAACCAACACCTCAATACTTCTAGTGCATGGAAATGGGGCATTATGCTAATAAATGCCCTTATCCATGGGTTAATGATGATCAACATGAGCAACCATCTAAGGAAAAGGATAAAGGGAAGTATCATGCAATCACTATTTGTGATGTTGAGTATGACAATGATGTTGTGTAATGATTAAGTGTTCATGTAATGGGATTTCCAAATAGTATCATGGAATCTCATTTATGGTATTGTGGAATTTTGGAATATCTATGTATTGGTTTTCAGTAATTATATGGTACTAGTAACCATGAAAAAGTGATTGAAATATTTTTGGAAAGAAGATGATATGCGAATAATGAATTGATAATGAAAAAATGAAATGAGATCATGATTGATATAAGGACTTTGTAATATCATGGTTTGAATATATAGAATTTTTGGGATTTTGTTATGTGGAAAGAATTAACTTTTGGTAGCCTTCATGTTTTCACTAAGGGTAAATGGGTATTCATTTTTCAAGATAATACATGATTAAGGACTTCGAATGTTTGGAATGTGACCAACAAGATATATCTTATGATATATGGGGATCAATGACGGTATTAACATGCTTGTTATATGAACTCTCAGGTAATTTGTTCACTATAATATGATATTGGACAGTAGTATTTTGGATAATCTTAAATATTGGAATGGATTATGTTGGACATAAGTTAGTATTGTTTAAGGCTAGAACATTTTCGATATTATGGATGGAAAATTATAATAATGTAGTTTTCAAAAAAAGACAACCTGTAAGATGGGCGACAACCCGTCACATCGGACAAGGATGTGGTAATCGAACCCACAAACGAAGTGCGACATGCCTTTATTTCTGACCACTGACCTATAAGAAGTCCTCGGTTATTAGAAACTAGTTTTATTATATTAATCAGTTTGATGTATGAAGTATAAGTCCATTTTTGGAATCAAATATGATTAACCTCACCATAGATGGACTTATGTATATTTGATATCTTTTTCTAACCTTTTGTTGAGACATATGGAATAAAACATCATTCAATCACATGATCTGCTAAAAAATTCTACTTCATTTCTTTAAGAGACGAAGTGGAAATTGTTCAAGGCACGATCAACGGTGAGATTGTATCAAAATCAAGTAATAATTTCTTTTGATTCTAAAATTAATCAAAATTAGGGAAATGATATTGAAAACCAAAAATGTTGTCCTAGTGCCCTTATATCCTATGAATTACATGGTAACTTAGATCATCACAAATTTATGGATTTCTGATTGTTGGATTTTTCATGGCCATGTTCTCTACCACTCTCCATCATGAACTTTATGGTTATATTTCTCTTCCATATCCATATTTGCACCTATGTTCTCCTATGTGGAAACCCAGTGATTAGTTAATTTGGGTAACCGTTATGTTTCATAATTTAGTTTTTAAAGATAATTTTTGGTATTCCTTTTTACGATGTGGGTTTCTATTAAAGAAACTCCAAAGTAGTAAACCATTCATGACCCCGAAGAATTTCGACGGAGAAATTCATTTTAAGGGGGGTAGAATGTAACATCCCCATATTTTATGAAAAATATTCTATTTAATTTTATTGATGTCTTGTGTTGTACGCTACACCGAAAAGAGCTTTCACTACAGGCATCCCTGACTTGGATTGCATTACACGCAATCCCGATCTTCCACGATAGCATGTGTTGGACGCAATACCGAGTTTCACTAAACAACGATATGTTATATAAACTAGTTGTCTTGAATAGTAATACCCACTTTTTAAAATTTTATAAATTTTATCTTTCGAAATGGACTTCATTTTTGGATTTGGAATATCTAAATTAGCCTTCGGTGAATTTTTGGTATTTTTCTGAAAACTTTCAATTTTTGATGAATTGTGAAAACACTAGGTTACTATTTAAAAACCGACTTTTAATTTAAATAATTATTTATTTTATATAAAATTATTTTAGGTCTAAATTGAAATATAATACCTATATAAGTTCAATATAATTCATTGGAGTCATTTTATAATAATTTTAGATATATAAAAATTTTATTGAACTTTTCACCTTCTTTTACCCACCTTATAGGAGAATTTAGAAATTCACATAAAACATAATTTTACCGCTTATGTGAGTGGAATTTCGAAAATCTAAGAGACACGGTTAATATCAAGGACTAAAATGTGGTTCAATGAGATGAAAATAATTTTTTGTGAATAGTAACTTTTTACTTTTATTTACCACGGTTAAAAGTAAATTGGGTAATTAAAGGGTAAAAATGATATTATTATTACCCTAACACATGTCCTAATTCTATTGGATAATTATAATTCAACCGAAAACAACCTTAGGAATAAAATATGACAATTTAGCCCAACTTGGATTAGATTAGGATATTTATTATTAATTTATTTAAAGAAAGGTTAAAATAGTTAAAATCAAAGTTTAATAATTAAATCATTTTTAATATAGGGTTATACATAAGATAAATTCGACTATAAATATTCATTATAAAGATAAAAATATTTCCTACATAATTGTATTATATTTATAATTTTCAGACATTAAATAATTTAATTTATTTATGACACAATGATGATGCAGTAATTATCTTATTAATGAAATATTAACATAATTGATGTTATAAATACCCAAATAAATTTAATTTGAGACTTTTAATAAATTACACTAATTTTATAGGTTAATATGACATTTTTTAATTGATTAAATAAACTTTTTTTCGAACTAATCATGCCGTTATGATTTTCACAAAAATAAATTACCAAATAGTGACAAAATTGAACTAAAATAGGTTTTTAAACAAAAATTATATTATTAATTGTTATTTTATTCCTAAAAATCTAAAGATAAGAAAAATGACTTAGATAATTTTATATATATATATAATTAACAAATTGGGGTTCTTATGGCTTGTTATTGTAAGTTTATTAACCATATAGTGTAAGAAAACAAGAAGACACGTTAAAGTTAAATTATTTAACCTAGAGTTAAATCAAAATGATAAGGGTAAAATAGTAACCTAAACTTGTCTAAATGATATTGGTTGAGATTATGTAGATCCATACCCACCTTAGCTTTTAAATAAATCAATTTGGAGCTATTAAAAACCGAATCTGACTTTATTATAAAATAATATTTTATGTTTTTTCTAAAGTGCCCCTCTCCTCCCTTATAAAAAGGGCACCCCATTCATCTTCTCTTAACACCCTTTTGAGCCTTGAATCTCGGACAAAACCTGAATATTCCTCTTCTCAACCTCTCTAGTTACATAATAGAGGTTCTTTCCTTCTCAAAAGACCAACTCTAGTGCCCTATGATGATGTTTAAAGGAGGTGCGACGAGGAAGAGGTAATCTCTTCTACCGACTCTCTCAAGTTTCTTTTTTCTTCTACTTCCTCTTCATTGGTTGTTTCATCATAAAGTAATCACATAAGTATTAATTATATACTTATATGTTATTATAAATATGAAACAAACATATCTCACCTTCTATTCATCCTATGGAAAACAAAATCACCGCGCGTGCGTACGTACGAAATACCATCTCCACGTCGTGGTGTAATCTGTTTTCGACAACCACCTTACTTGGATGGGTATAATGGTGTAAATAAATAACTATATATGATTATAGTAAAGTGATATTGATTCTGAAATATTATACATACTCTTCAATACAATTCCATGATCATGGGAATGATATCATCGCCTGTGTGTACGTACGGACTACCGTCTCTGCGACCCGATTAGATTCATTCTCCATGTTAACCATTCATGAATGAATATAAAGTATATATAATGAATAATAAATAAATATATGACATAATAATGATTCTGGATTTATGTATATATATATATATATATATATATTCATTTCATCTACTTAATTCCATTCAATCCAATAAGGAAACAAAAACAGCGTTCATGCGTACGTACGGCCTACCGTCTCCATGAACGGTGTATTTCATTCCATTTATCGATATAATATATATATATATATATATATATATGTATATGATGAATATATATTATATATAAATCATGTTTTAAATTCTGGAATTATGTAAATCCGGATATAAGTTATAATATCAAGAACAGCAAGTCCAAACACATACGATAAATAAAACGATTTTACCCAAAATGATGCTTTAACATGGAATTTACAAAAGAACTGGAAATATAAAGTTATTAGTGAACCATTTATGAAATAATAACAATGAATATGATTCTGTAATAAGTCAATGAAATTATTTAAATCATTATACAAGAGGTTCGGATACGTACGAAGCATATCAGACCTAAGGTAAGGGATAACATGTCCAATCTCATTTTTATCCGAGATTGTTTATTCGTAAGTATTTACCTGGGTTGTATTTATCATTCTTATCCCGATTTTATAAAAATGGTTTCATGTATATTTAAATTCCTTTTTACCAATTTTTTACTTTTACCATGTGTTATGGAAGGGATCTTTCTTTTTTTACCATACAAGGAACTTTTTGACTTTTCCGACAAAAGTACGAGGAGAATGTTATTTTTAACTTATACAGTGTGAACAGATTTTTACGATTTCATAACGCC
This sequence comes from Viscum album, assembly GCA_963277665.1. Taxonomy (NCBI): domain Eukaryota; kingdom Viridiplantae; phylum Streptophyta; class Magnoliopsida; order Santalales; family Viscaceae; genus Viscum; species Viscum album. The sequence goes on along the minus strand of OY728155.1, from coordinate 1,220,243,758 downwards.
TCATTTTCATGAAGCTTCCTCTACAGGATTGCATGAGTTTTTTCAAAAAACCCCTTTTCTTTTAAAATTGCATGGTATTTTGTGAAAAGAAAATGATTTTGAAGAAGAAATGATATTTTCCTCAAGAATTCATTTCAAGTGTTTTTATCAAAACCATTTTCCATAAAAAATGACATTATTTAATATGTTCCTTTTTCAAGTATAATGTCTCCATTATTTACACGGTTTGATTCTTCTTTTGATAAAAAGATATCCATTTTTTATATGGATTTTCTTATGATGGAATGATGTCTAAGAATCCCATTCTATTACATGGGTTATTCTATGATGTATGATTTATGATTTTGTGGCACACGAAAGAATGATTTCATTATGAGATGGGTGGGACCTATATCTCCCTCCAATGTATTGGGTAAATATTTATATCTCATGAGATAGACATGGCTGGAATAGTAAGTTAATCTGGTTCAGTGATACAGGACTAGAACGAGCAGTGAACTCGATTCAGAAAGGGACTTTGTCCACTAAAATGGTCTTGGCAGCAATGCCTTGGCTACTAGGGAAATCATAACAAGTGCTGAATGGTTGCCAAAATTACATGATTTATTCCAAAGCTATATTATCAAAATTCATGTTCCTTTATGATATATTCCTTACATACTTCCTTGATTTATGTCTTTGCTCAATATTTTGATGTTTAGATTTTATGTTCAAGCTTTTGCATTCAAATGTTTATGGATTGTTTTATATTCTCTATTTTTACCCTTAATGAAAATTTGAGATCTCCCTTTTAATGTTTTATTTTCCCCAGGATATAAAGAATGGTTTTAGGTAATAAAACAAAAGGGTAAGATCTTTATGGGAGAATTTGAAAATATTTTACCACGATTAGAAGAATAAAATATGAGTTTCCAAAGACACTAAAATATTATGGTCATTATGTGTTTGTGTTTGTTATGTATTAAGTATTCCGTGAAAGTAATGTAATTTAAATGTACGTCAAGCTTTGGGTCTCTACAATAAATATATTTAATTTAATTTTTATCAACAATTTCAATGATATTGTTATAAGGTTGTTTTTAAGTTTATAAAAATAGTTTTAATAAAAATATTGCATATTCCTGAATTTATCTTTTATTAATAGTTAAAATATCCCAATATATATTAATATTTAAATTAAAATTTTAAATTATATATTTATTTGTGTGAATTTAAAAAAAAATATTACTAGTCATACTGTTTGTATAAGATCATATATTTTTTGAAAATTGAATTTTTTGAAAAACTGCTTTTCGTCATCGATTATAGGATTGATATTTAAATAAATACATATAGCTATTTTAATTATTTTTTTAAAAAATAATTCCATAATTATAATCACTATAATTAATATTAGTCAATAATGAGAACTGTATTTTGTTTATAATAAATAGTAAAAATAGTAATCAAAGTAGTTATCATGGTGAAGATCTAAAATAGTAAAATTGAGTACCCATAGAGGTAAATATAAAAAAATATATAATATATTACTATTTTTGAATGCTATAGGTTTTGGTAAAATATATCACCATTATAGTATATTATTTATCAATTTTTTAGGAACTTTTCAAAATACCAACTTCACATTATTTAATATTTTTGGATATATATAAAAATAATACTCTCGTTGTCTTATAAAAGGGAACCTTATCCCCTTTACTTTTACACAATTAAAAATTATTTTTTATTCAAAAATAAATTATCAAATAATTTTATTTCCTCCCTAAACACATAATAGAATTCTTAGTATAATCAGAATGATAATTTAGGGTGACATAAGAAATAATCCTAAAGAGGTGGTCAAAAGAAGAGGTATCATTAATAAGCGAGCATATATATTTTATTTATTTTTTCAACTCATCAAAATCAATCCATAGATGATTATATAATTACATCATTATCACAAATATACTATTTTGTTATTATGTAAATTTAATATCCCAAATGCATATCTTCTTCTATCAAATAGCTAGGGGCACAACTATTCTTGTGCACGACAGACTACCACCTAGAGAACATATGTAATTAATTTTCCATCATAACCTCCCTTTGATGGTCATGGTGATGGATATAATATATAAATATGATATAAATTACATATTAATCATTTTTTAAAATGAAATTATCATATACCTTGTTACATTAAAATCTATTGAAAAATCGTAATTTCATTCGTGGGTTTAGAATACTATAGCCTTGCGAAGCCATGTGAATCATTTTTTATTAATGCATCACATGGATGATATATTTAAGTTTATTTAATGAAACTATATGATATATTTGATATAATTAAAATTATTTAATGATAAAATATCACTTAACATCTTTCCATCTGGATCATTGTAAAATGGAATCATTACTGATTCATAGTTTGGCATATAGTATCCATGATTCTAACATAGTTCATCTTTCATAACCATCCTTAAAGATTATTTTTACAGGTATAATTTATTTATAGAAATTATAATAATCTCATTATTATTATTATGGTGATTATTAAATATAAATCTATTGGATCTTTGTTAAAAAAGTTATGGGATTTTGAAAATATGAACCGAACATCATCCAAACTTCTGACATAAATCTAAAAAAGTATGCAATTTAATATGGAATAATAATTAAATAAATTAAAGGAATATCAAAAATGATATAGGTTTTTACGAATGTAAATAATTAACATATGTTTATTATTCATTAGAATAAGTAATGAGCATGAAAAATAAGGCTTGAAGTAAGGGATCTCTCAAAATCACCATTTCCATATGGTTATCTCCATTCAATATATAACTCACATTATATATCTCTTAGAAGATATAAAATTACTATTAATTTTATATATATTTTCCACACACATATGGATATAAAATTATACATTTCTTTTAGGATGTAATACACACCTTATTTTCATATCTAAAATTCATTAATTTTTAAATTTCATGTTCTTATGATATGATTCAAGATTATGAATCCCGTTATTTCACCATTTTTAATAATTGTGTTTAGGTTTTATGTTTGACATCCATTTTGGGGAACATGTATATCAAAAATATGTTTTTATGGGTGCACCAAGATAGTGCTCAAATTTATTGGGTAATTCATTAGTCTCATGAGTTGTTATGCATTAGATTAGGGATTAAACCGAATACAATAAGGGAATTGGTCAACCATGTGATATTTTCTTGTAAATTAGCCTTGAATAAGGTTTATGTGATGTTATATATTGAAAAAAAATTTCTATGTTACCATGGTCTTATAATACCATGATACTTATGTTATAGTTCCATGTAACTTTTCTGGAGCCTTATCTTTTATGATATCAAATTACACCTTTGGTTCACATTTTATGTTTTTTTATAATGTTTTTCCCTTAAAAGTTGTTATCTCATCCCTTTTTTTATTCCCCAAGTTATGATATGTAGTTTTAGGTTGTCAAATGTATTTATGATTTTATTATTCAGGAAAAAAAATTATGTCATGTTTTTAGTTTCCATTTTATTTATTATCAACAGACTCTTTTGCAGACAGAATGCCTCATGATACATGAATTTTTTAATTATAGTATTTGTCTATTTAAAAACCATGTTATAATATTCCTAAAATGTCTGGATCTCTATAATGAAACATGTCCCATTTTCCATCACCAACTCACATGTATATATATTATGAATTTATTAAAGGAAAAATATGATGTTTATGATATATTATGGGTCTCGAATGGTAATTTTAATAACCTAATAATGGTATGATAAAAAAACAATCAACATTTATTTAAGCATATAATACAATAACACTAATAGGATAATATATTATTAAAATTGTAAAATATTTTAATATAAATTAATTATTATTAGAATTCATTAAAATAATTATATATAATTCTAATAAATAAAAAATAAGAGCATTATTATCATTGTATAATTATTTTATAAAAACAACCTCATAATAAATCATTAAATCAGGTTAAATTCTTGTTTGTGTTGATTTAAAAACCTAATTAAAAAATACAATGAATTTATATCATGAATAACATTGTGAGCATAATTAATTGTATAATATTATACAAATTATAAAATATTTATTGTTTTTATTGCAGAGATTTTAGATCAATATTTAATTCATTAAATAAGAAAACATACTATGCTCATCAACAATAATATGAAAAAAGGTATTACAAATTTTATCTTCAAGGAAAAAGATGTTGACACTGAAGAAAGGAATTTTAAAAGTAATAATTTTTTTTTAAATCTAATATAATGTTAAATTTAATGACCTATTAATTATTTAAATTGGAATTATAATTAACAAGAACATAGATATTATGAAACTAATGTAAACAATAAAATCTATAAACATTCGATGTGAAAAAATAAATAAAATAAATACATATGAAAACTATTTTGGATGATTATAATTAAAATTATATATGATTAAACCAATTTAATTATGTTATTAATATATAAAGATTTTTTATATAAGATGTTAAATTATATTCATGTATTTTAGGATAATAAGAATGGTATTTCAGTCATATATTTCCCTCACTCAGATTTTTTGGTATTATAAATATAAATTAATTTACCGTGTGTATATATACTATATATGTGAATTTTTATATTCGAAATATAATTGATTGCTTTTTTTTATGATCAATTTTTATATCTATATTTTATTATTTTGGGATTTACTTTTTACCCAAGGCACCAATTGGGTATTCCATATCAGTTTTTATTCTTTGGGGCTCTTGAAATATTCATCGCATCCTTCCATTTATGTGGTGAATAAATTTCCATTGAATTTTTTTTCCATTATACTCAAATAATTTATGAAATTTACAAATATATATTTTCATCCACATGTCATGTTTTCTAATTCAAGAAATGACAATTTCATTTTAAAGCACAGTATGTTCCATGTTGGAGAGACCATCATATGTTTTGGTAAAGTAAAATAATGTTTAGTTATATAGAAAATTTATACCTTTTTGGATACTAGCATGTGGATGTGGTAATAACCTGTAAAATGGTTGTTTAGCATTGAATAAATAATCAATATGATGCATGATGAATGGGACTATGAAGATACGCTTGGCTAAAAATACTCAACATATATGCTTGGAATATTCACACACTCCTTATGAAATATGATGAAGGATTTTTACTTCCATTAACATGGTATGCTACCAATACAAGATATTTAATCCAATTACATCATCCATGGGTAACAAAACACATATTTACTACCCTTTTCACAATATTTATTTGATAAGTGAATATAATGTTATTTTGATGATGACCTTTAGTTGTCTAGTTGATTAAGGGATTTTCATTGAGACATCCATGATTATTCTATTGAAAATGGAATTATTTGATTTCTACATATCATATTTTAATTATATCTATGTTTTATTGTATAATATTTTTTTTATCGAATTGTATGAATGGTCTTGATGAATATTATGTTTACAGCATTGAGCTTAATCTGGGGATGGATGGGGTCTATAATTATATATCCCCTCAATGCATTGGTCAGACTCATGAGACAAATCATGTTGGTTTTTGTTATATACAACTTCCCATAAAAGAAACATTTCATAGTAAAATAATTAACAATATGTTTTTAGGTCCATAATTACTAATTATGTCAGTATAATATTAATTATTACTCATATTCATGTTTTCATTTATTGTCATATATATAGAAGGCCGTCATTTTTTGTTCATTATAGATTTAGGTTTTTCATTTATTTGTACTATAGAAATTATGATTTTTTATATTATAAAATATTTTATTGTACTATAGACCTTAATAATAATATTATATGACCCTTATTTGTTTCTTTTACCTATGAAATATTTATGTGGATTATGATAGAAGGGAAGATAATATACTGAAAATATGTTAATGTTTTATCAATGCATTGACATCTAATATGTGTATGTATCTAGTATTCCATCTTTACGAAACTATTTGATAATTTTTTAAGTCTTGTATCATGTAATAATAATTTCATATAACTATAAGTTTTATTTTTATAAATAATATAATATTATAATAAAATTTAACCTGGCAGTCATCATTGCACTAAGAAATATTCACTCATCATTGAAATATTAAAATTCGATGCAAACCACGGCCCATCAATAAAAGTCAACCGTGATTCACACATAAAAAACATCTAAAAATTACTAAAAATAATTAGGATGTGAATTATTATCCTTGAAATTTATTGAGTATAGTACATTCATTTGAGTTCATATCATTAAACCAAAAATTCCCAAGAGAGGGATCCTATTTCTACACCTGATTGGACCCCCCCAAACATGAGAATAAAAAATTCCTTATTTCCTTAACTATGAATAACAGTTTTGCAGTAAATACAATAAATAAATTATAGCATAATCAATACCAACTAATATCATCTATTCAATGGTGTAATATCATGAAAGGACTATTCCACAAAAAAATAACTCCCCTTTTTAAATGAATTTTTTGATAGATGGTCATCACTAGTGGAAGTTCTCTAACTAGGAGGGGTCTATCTAGTAGTCGCATTGATAATTTATACTCTTGAATATTATATTATAATATAATAATTTTCATCCAAACAATTAATAATTAGGGGTCATGATTAAATTATATAAACCCTTCTCTAAACCAAACATTGTGATTCTTTACTACAAATATCCATCATGGACATAATCCTAATTCTTTACCTACCATCATTCTATTCCTAACATGAGCACACCATAGGTTGAAATAATGTGATTATATTGATGTATCATCTATCTATTTCTACCATTACACCACTATTTCTATTACACAAAAGTATCTTAGTAGTAAACTATGATAATAAAAAAAATCTAGTCACCTCACACTCTCCTGGGTGAATTACCGTCCTTGATACCACTCTAGATGCCACCATGAAAAATAAGGTTCTTCCCCCAAAAACCAATGGTTTAATCAAATAAGACTCCATAATCATATAATGCATTCTCAGGGAACTTCTATAGAGGTGATGTCATAGGAAAATAGAATAAATTTTTTTTCTACACTAATGAGTCTTTTCTTAAATTTCTAGTCTCGAACAATGAACCTCCAAAAATGTTTAAGGGAATTATCACAATGTCTATTTGCCTTGAGGAGTACTCAAATATGGTCATGTTTTTCTGTATAGGGTCCCAAATCCTATGATAAATACCCTTGTTGAATAATGGATCGAACTAACACAATGTACGGGAAACCCCATTGTCAGTTTGACAAAAAACATTGATCACTAGTTGCTTACTATTCCATGTTGGATGATTGATACAATAGTTGAAATTTGATCAGAAAAATCATGAACTAGATATTGAAATTAGTATAAAACTCCATACCAACATCAATAAATGATTTTAAGTCTCACATAAAAAATCTATTAGTTCTCTATAATCATAACACACATATAATTTCCAATATATACTTATTCTTATCTAACAGATTTGGGACTACCACCCAACTAATATGATATTTATTAATTATAATTATTAGTGAAATTTTCTCAAGTTATGTGGTAAGAATATATCTCATCTCAAACTTAGGAACATAACTTCCCCCTCTATAAACATAATAGAGAATTGATTCCTTTTCAGATAGCACACAATAGTCAAGGGAAACTCACAATTATATGGTGAAGTACATAGTAAAACCCATTCTATATCATATATCACATAACAGACTATGAAATTATAAATAATTGGTTGTAAAAATAATTTTTCATTCCTTATTGTATATGGAATAGTATAAAATTAATGAAAATGAAAATTTGGTGAGTGATAATAGATAATCATCACCACATAATCCAAAAAACAACAGATGAGAGTGTTATATAGAAATATTTTTTTTTCAATGAAGAAATTGAGCCTCATTGTATCAGACACATTAAGTAAGTATAAAACACAAAAACATAGGGAAACACATAATAGAACCCATGCCTTATGAGATATAAAAAAAATGAGAGTAAAAAAAGTGAAATAAACCTGTGAATGGAAGCCTCAAACCTTTATTGTCTGATAAAAAGATATCAAATTTTGTTATGGTTACATCAAAACCATGAGTTAGAATACTGGTTGAATGCCTACATGGTGGATTTTAGTAATAAAAATGATTATCTATGGTCAATAAAGTATATCTATGGAGTTGAATCAAGAATTACATCAAAATAAGTGGGCCATTACTATATAATGAATGTAAAAATATTATTTCCTATGACTAGTCACTTAGTGTACTGATTCAGTATGTTTGTAATTAGAGTCTCAATGAGTGGATATGAATACCTCTATGAAATTATACGGTTTCTTGGCCTAAAAGTCAAACCTCATATGTCTTATCACAATTTTCCTCAATTCTTATCCATTTTCATATGAAACATAAATATAATATTTTTACCTAGGATAAACTATATTTGATACCACTCTGATGGGACCCCACTGACTCAGACCCCACATTGGCTAGTAGTAATTAGGATGTGCCACCCCATGTCAACAATCAATAGGCCAATGTCAAGAGACATGTCTAAGTTACAATATCTCATGGAATGGGAGGCCTTAGCCTATATTAACCACCAAAATATATATATTCCACGCATATAATACACTAATAAATACCAAAAACAATATATAAATGAATATATATTATAAAACACATGTTTAATAAAAAACCCAAGAACAACAATGATAACTGGTAATGAATCCTCAATTCCAAAATATGTGAGATGCACATCCAATATCCACGGATGTAAAAATATTAGAAAATATGATAATTCTTCATGTTTTCCTCATACTAAAAACAAACACCACCCACAATAATCAACTGCCAACACACTAGTCACCAAGACTATGCATCCTCCAAATTCTCCACCTATAGTCAGCATGAAATAATCCATACAAACTACATGTCCACTCTGAACATTTTACACATGTACTTCGACTATATGGAGAAAAAATATGTTTGAAAATGAATATATGGTTTTTAATATAAAATTATTTAAATAGATTCATTGAAATCGATATGGAAGGAAAAACAAACCCTTCAACTCAATGATACTGATACAAAGGAGTAACATGAAAATTAAAAGAGTAAAAAAATCTACATATTCTCGATAACTAGTCATGAGGACAATGAGATGCCAAATCATCATAGCACCAACACACATTGGTTTGTTCTAACCATCACATGAGAATTTAATACTTTTCACTATACTAGAAATAACATTCTATCTAAATATGATATCCCAACACTGTATTACACCTTAAATGAATGACAAGGGTGCCAAAAGATTAAAAATAATTGAATTATGCAGTTGACATAGCCTTACATTCCCACAACCAATGGAATGAATAATGGAGGATTCACTCCACTCTGAATTATGAGTGTCAATTGGGGTTTATTGAACCCCATCTTCTACAATAACCAATACCTTCATAATTTTTGAAACCCTTAGGTGATACCTACACCAAGGATAAATTTCAACCATGGTGAAACTTAATTCCATTAAATCTAATATTTATGTTGTATAGAAATTCAAGAAATTTCATACAAAACCAAAGCTAGGTAGCCACACCTCATCATTGGAAAATATCTTCAATGAGGATAATCAAACATAGATGAATATCCACACCACACAAGTATCACATAAAATGAACAAAAAAATAGCTTTACATATAGCTATAAAAAGAAAAAGTGTTACTCCATTTGTAATACAGGAATCCTAGGATTCATCACATGGTAGAAAACTAATAAGGGCTACACATAGTATATGAGTTTTAGGTATTGATCATATAAACTCTTCACTCACCATTGGAAAACCCCATGTTGTGCCTTGTAGGGATAAATTAATAATCTATGTTTTTCATATCTCAAATCCAAATATATGGGAAAATAGTTCAGACCATAATGATATAAATATTAAAGAAATTTTGATAACATATTCAGTCTATAAAAACCCAAATCATTTATATATAATTAATTTTCCACAACATAGCTGATTGGTGATACATGTACAGACCAGAAGCTTAGGCCACAATCATTATTGTTTACCACATATTCATCTTGAATCATTTACATTTATGTTGTGATCAAAATAATGAGATTGTTCATTGATCCATTGTTATATAAATTATTTGAAACCAAAACAATATTTAATAAAAATAATAACAACAAAAAGAATAATAGTAATAAAAATAATAATAATATTATTATAGTACATGATAAGGGATAGGGTAGGATACCTCAAGAATGCCCTTTCATTTAGTTACCCCAACATTCATTCACACCCCTAATGTAGCTCCACCTCATGAAATATCCATTTCAAAAACCCTCCCACTTATAGTATCTATGTATAGGCCACCACATCCCATCAATAATATGTCAGTGTCCTCTCCTACTATTAACTATGTATTGGCTATAATGCCTCACCCCATCCTTGGACACACCACTAACCACCTTCACAGACTCTAATTGACACATTGTTTCTATCCTCCTAACATGTGATATTATCTCCCACTCACTATCCCTTGCCTACAAAATACAATTCCAAAAACCTATTTGGATGAAAGTTGATGTCTTTACATGAGAGGGAAAATAAGAGAGAGGATAGAAAGAGATAATGATATTGAGTGAACAATCATGGATAATCCACATTTCATTTTCTTTTGTAACCACCGTAGTCAAATATTTCATACCATGCAATACCAATCTTTTTTATACACCTAACATGAATGAACCTTCAAAAAGAGAAATGTTAAAGACGATTAATCATAACCAATATCTGATGTAATTTCACTGATATCATTAGTTTTATATTGAAAAAATTCATAAAATAGGGCTTAAATGTAATATTGAAAATAAGTCATATATGTTCGTCAATGACTTTGGAAACCCTAATTCAATAACATAATTTCTTATTTGGATAAAAACAAAGAACAAATAATGAGGATGGTTTTTAAATCACATTCACTATCATGAGGTGAAATAGTTGATGCATCTATCTATTATTGATGCAAACGTCTCATTAGTCATTTTTACACATGAAAATATCGTTCATAGATATGGGGTTGTAGCCATAATAATTTTATTTCCCTATACCCTCTCCATAGTGTTCATTCCAATAATAAACAGATCACCCTAGATAAAATTTTAAAGAGGGGGTATAAATAAAGTAATTACTAGTGTTCTCCGAATATAAAATTATTTATTAAATATTAATTAAATTCATTAATCACTAAACCACAACAAAAAAACTATGAAACATAAAGTGAAATCCAAATATATCACTATTAGGGTTAGAACCACATTATAGACACAACCACATCATCAATTTTAAAATCTAATACTTTATTTAAGATTTATCAAATTTTTATCACAATTAAAAATCCATGAACTATAAATTACATTTTTGATCATAAAATATTTTTTTGATGCCCCATTGTACTCACTATTTATCCATAACATAGACATGGTGTATACAACACACCGTAGAATCAATAGAACTGGTATATAATTTTTTTCTGAGGAATTACAATAGATTAAATATATTATCTTACCCTAAGGAATGTCACTGGACTTTAGAACTATGAATTAGTATATGAATTTTCCAGTAAAAACCTAGGCCACTATATGAATTCCAAAGAGATTGATACATTTTTATTTTATTATTCTAGAATGGTAAACTAAAAGAATAAATCTACCTTAGTAATTAATAAAGTTAATGTTTCACATGTGGATGATATTGATGGAAATTTTTATCTTTCTTCTAATTGGTTTTTATATATATCTTATTGTTGACACATTTTAAATAAATATTTTTCTAAATTATATGTAAAATAAATAGTAATGATTTGACATATATTTATGTTTCTAATGGAAAAATATTACCGCGCTATATAAAATAATACGTAATTTCACATTATTGATTTGAATGAACATAGCTTTGAAAAACAATTATAATATTTCCATTGAAATAGAAAAACATCATTAATATATCATGATTAAATACTGATGAATTTATTTTTCCTGTTTATAATAAGATTTTTACCATTTATAAAGAAAAAAATATGTCATTAGAAAGAATATAAAAATAATAGGTAATAAAATAATAGATTTTAAAAATCATGTGTTGGATGTTGATAATGAAAAAAATTCACATTCCACATAATACACATGACTATGGAATCATTGAATTATTTATGTAATTAATATGTTTTTGAAATGATTATATTAGCAAAGATAATTATAATATTTATATTTAAAATAATTATATATTTTATTTTATTTTTTATTTGGGAAAATATAAAAATACAATATTATTATGAAGGTTAGAGAGATGGGAAAATTTTAGTATTCTTACCCAAAAATGTGTGTGGACATTTTCTAGTAGACTAAAGAGGTGGATAATAATTCATAAGTACTATTAATAAATATTATAATATAGAATGATATATTTACCTAGTGAGTTTTATGTCAGATCACTATGAAAAATTTATTGAATATTGGAATGAAATATACAATAATCCTAGTAAGAATATATATAAGCTATAGTATAATATACGTATGAAATATCTTAACAAAAAAAATATTAGTTATCAGAATGAGTTTGGGATACTATCCAAACATTTTCTTCCTTACACACGACAATGGAATAATGTTAGTGATTAGAGGTACCACACATTGTTAAATATATTGAGATAGATGAAGAGTTTTCAAATTCATCTATTATACTTTTAGATATATAAAATATAGTTAATAACATCAACACTTAAATTAGTACAAAATAATATGAATTGAATAATATTATATAAGTTACATTAAAGGATAAAATCTATTCTATAACATATTTATATATGGTGATGAGAATAATTTGTTTAGGATATTAATATAAACAAAAAATCATTTTAGGGGAAAAAGCATATATTTATATGAAATGATAAAGAGAAAATAGTATATTATTTATAAGATCCCTCCTAATGAAAATAGATCAAGGAAGAACATTTCATGTATCTTCAAAGAGAGTATATCATCACAAGAGATATAATGATAATGATTTAATTTGATGATCTTAAGGATTAATATATTCAAGATTTACAAGAAGAACATAATCTAGAAGACCTAGTGCAATATATTTTAATAGAGATTCACATGTTGTATAGGATTATAATAGAAGTTAAATAACCTAATAGATATGATATTATTATTACTGAAGAAGTTGATACATTATTTTTTAGAATAATAATTGTATATAATAAATTATGTAGAAAAGATCACATAAGTTGAAAGTTGGTAAGATTATATTAATGAAATAAATTCAATATACCTAAATAATAATTTTATTTTAGTAGATCCTCCAATTGTTGTAAAACACACTGTGTGTAGTTGGTTAACAAGGAATAAATTTACATGGTTAGTATAGTTGGTATCTATAAGGTCCGGTTGGAATGAATTTCTTTTAAGAAACACCACATTATATACTATGGTTAATCTTTTTCACCAGTCACAATTCTAAAATCAATTACAATTTAAATTTTAATAAAATAGTTCCATGATAATGATATTTAGAAAATAGATTCATGAATTATTTACATAGAAGAAATATGATAGTGTATGTCTATATGACACAAATGGAAGAGTTTATGATAACTAATGTTTCATGTAAGGTATAAGAACATTGAGTGATCTATTTATGCATTGATAAAAGAATCATTATCATAAAATATTCATTTTTACATATCCAAAATAGAGTATGGATTTGGTATATGATGATTATGATCTCAGTATCTAAAAATGATTTAATGGGATTAGTATTTATTAACCAGTAATATTTATGGATGATATGTCACTAATGTGAAACATGGTACTATTCATACAATTAAATGAGTATAATGTTAAATAATTTCTTCCCAATATTGGAATTAGGTGACACATAACTTCCTCTAGGGATAATGATCCATAGTAATAGATAATTTTTTTTATTAAACTAAGTCAAGTCAGATGTGTTGAATAGGTAATGAAATCATATATTATGGAATAATAAATAAAATAGATTTTTATTATTTAATTTGGAATACACTACTCCATGAAAATATTCCCTCAAATTACATGATGTGGGAGAAATAATGATAAGATTTTCATTCACATCATGGACCAGATCTACCATGTATTTCGTTTTATATACCAGACATGATTTCACAATGGACTTGAACAAATAAGAATGTTATCTACAATACCAAGGAGTGAAAAATTATTCATCTATAAAAAAATCTCAACTTTCATTGTTGTAAAACAATATGTTCATTTTTTGGGATCGGATATGTTTAAGGACACATGTTTTTTCAGACAACAATTTTGACAAGAAATTTGATTTTTACTAAAAAATTCTTGAAAAGGGATAAAATGTTCTTTTCAACATTAATATGATATCAGATACTTTTTCTAACCACTTTTTTCTCTCAGAATTGGGTGTCTACCATAGGACAAGAGTTTGGTGTAAATTCAATCCACGTGAATTTTAGAAGAATATTTAATATTCAATATTGAATAAATTAAATAATAATTTATTAGTGTAGGTTCATTTTGTCATATATTTTTAGTAGATCATTGTATTAAGATTCCCTTTCTTCCATTGATTCCCTGATGGGGAGTCTATCCATGGCACAACATAAACTAGAGTTCAGTAACAAGGTCATCCTGGGCCCCTTTTTTATTTTTTTGTTATTATTTATTTTCATACTTTTTATTTTCTATATTTATTTTAATTAATTCCTTCCTTCTCATGTATTATAATGGCTCATCCTCTTATGAGGCTCGACGGAAGGAAAAATAATAGAGGTTGAAATTTAGATGGTAAAGGAATAAGGTTACCAATGTGAAGCCCTCGATGCACAAGATCAATGTGTAGTAGCCATGGACCACAGAATCGAATGAAGATTCAGTGGTATCTACCCAATGTTAGGACCATTGATAATTTTACAACAAATACCCATAATGTTTCCATTTTCCTATTTCTAATGCATGATTATGCTTCATAACATCCTCTAGAGGCCAGATGTTTCGATATGGGGGTTGAAACGAGGTTTTTGGGCGGTTCGGAGTATTTTTTTGGGGAAACAAGATAACATTGTGTGTAGTCTATGGTGACACGGTGTGTGTTCTTCCTATTTGAGGAAGATGATGTTTTCAGTTTTTTACAATGTATCCTAGTACTCGGTCGTGTAGCCGAGTACCCGTTCATGACAACCCATGTTGTGGTACATGGCTATGTAGTGTACATGACCAAGCCTTATGTGGGTAGAACAATGTGCAAAAGTACATGACCTAACCAAGTATATGGATAGACCGATTTAGGGACATGGAAATTTACCCTGTGATGGGTACATGCTGTGTTCCCCCTTACACACCATCTACCAAGGGATTTTACATGCCTAGGCTGGTATTAGTACATTTTCATGTATAAATTTGGGAGTTCAGGTCCTATGGTGAGGGTAATACACCGTATACTACCCTCTTTTAACCCATTTAGGGTTTTTGTGTCTTGTTTTCATGGAGTAATATTTAGATCTATGAGTAGTCCTTCCTAATTAGTTTTCCTTATAGATCGAGATAGTGTAAATAAAGGAGTGATCTGAGGAATCTCTATGGGTCCTTTGGGGATACTATCTGAATGGATAGGTTCTTCATCTAGCCATTGAGATCATTCATGTCATGAAAGATAGACTTGAATGTGAATGGTAGGTTGTGTGTCCTTGACAATAAATTTTGAGACCTTAAACTGAGATTATCTATGAGAAATCCCCTATGGGCGATGCTTTTTAAGTCATCCCCTTGGGAGACGTGCCCTTCTGGCCTATGAGGCCATGAGACCGATTGCTTATATGGATACCATGAGGGATGCCTTCACATTTGATATGATATGGGGAGTACCTTGTAGGATCTATTACTTGTAAAAAAAAAATTAGGATCCCTTATAGGATTCCTCCATTTTCTAGTTGTTAGAGGATCCCTAGTACGATTCCTCATTACAATTCAACTAAGGATCCAATGTTTGATTCCTTCACTTTTGTATGACTTGAGGATCCCACTATTTGATTCCTCTCCATGTTTTTCTTAAGAAAACTAGTGGGTTATTATTGTTTTATCAACCCTGAGCTATTCTTTTGGTTTTGGGTAGTGATGATAGCAAGTGGCACCATATAACCCGTGCTGAATTGATAGGCCCAATGGTATATAGATAGAGTGTTGGTTTGTGTGTTTGGGTGACCCTCACTCATTTTTATGAATGAAATTGTTATTGTGGATAGAGTAATGTTTACCAAAGGTTCTTCCACGTAGGTGGTTGTTGAGCTGGTCACAAGGTGTATTTCTTCCTTTTTGGGATTCCCAAATGTTCTTTATGGGATATGTTATTCTTTTTGGAATTTTAAGAAGTTCTTACCTGGGATCCCACTTCTGATACAAGTTATTTATTATTTTTACTTGTATACCCATAGATACTACCTGGGATTTGGATGTTGTTCATAGATGTATATATATTGTGATAAATATTTTTTTTGGGATGGTCAGAGGTTCTTTCTAGTATCTAGATACTGATCCCTGATATAGGAAGACAATGTGAGCTTCAATGTTGGTTTCCCAAGGACCGTGAGAGCATTTGAGTATTAGTAGGAATAACGTGTGATCTTCCATTTTGACTTCATATGATGGCGAGAGACATTGTGTATGATTAGGAAGACTGTGTGATATCCTATGTTGTTTTTCCAAGAAATGGTGAGAGCTCTTTGAGTTGTGATAAAGGATAGATTTTGAGCACTTTCCCTAGAGATGGATGTTTGTGGGTTACATCCTGATCTGGTCAGTAATAAAATCCAAGTTATATGAAATGTCATTATTGGTACACAAATGTATCAAACCATTAGGGATTATCTAATTCGCAATCTTGTTACCTCTACAAATTGAGACATAGGTCTCAGACATTCGACTATATTTACCGGCCTAAGTGGAATGGAGACTGACTAAGTGGCCTGTACAGGATATATATATGTACTCCATAGAATCCTCCTTTATTTGTTTTTCCTCCATTATACGCTATCTTTCTTTACAGGTTTTCCTATCAATATATGTTATCCTTCTTTATAGGATTGATAGCCATTTTATGGTATCCTTGTTAGTGATTAGTGGTGACTATAAGTGATCCAAGGTGTAGAATGTGTATCCCAATGTGGTGATGTAGCTTTCTCAAAGTTATAATTCATGTATTGGTAAAAGGAGGTATATGTTGATTGGGATTATAGATCCATATATTGACTTAATGATACATGGATTGAGTGTTATGATATCCAACTCAATTACCTTGTTGAGGACGTCTAGTAGATTGGGAATATAGACCATATATTGACTAAAGATTGATATCTTTTTATTTGTTTCACATACCAATAAATAATAATATTAATGTATATACATATTGGTATGGGACTATACATGTATACACATATAGATATGTACATAAATAGTGGAACATTTCCAGTTTACTATTATTACAAGACAGGGTTTTGACTATGGTTTGACTATTTTTACTCAACCTTTTAGTTATGTCTCATCAAGGCTATGAAGTTTCTTTTTCATACACTTGTAACAACATATTTATAGGTTTCTTTTTAAGGTGGCCTAAAGATATTATTTCTCAGCCTCTACATGTGCACCTTGGTATACATTTATAAATTATGTATGAATTTGAAGTATAGTACGAGTTACATAGTGGATAGGTCTGAGTCCCATATTAGCATGATTGACTAGAGATGCTCGTGTGGTTCTACTATTCGTCCTAGTCTTGTTTAGGAGTCTCTGGAGACACTTTTTTGGTCTCACATCATGTTAGTAGTAGATACCAGTACATTTATTTCAATTTCCTTTGTACTCATTTATCTATATGGTAAGACCAGTGGATAACCATTAATGTATTGTATGACATAGTTTTTTAGGATTGTCTAGATTTTTTTAATTTGTAGTTACTTGATGTTCCATTTTTAGTTTTTTTCTACTTCCACAATATGTTTACTTATTATTGTGTATCATATGTAGTTATTTCCACTATTAGTTTACATTGAAATGGGGGAATAATCTCTCCACTATCACTCACTATGACCTCAATTCTAATCGACATCCTCTAGAATATGGGAAGGAGCACTTGAGTCCTTATAACCCACCGATTTGGAGATCCATTTTTGTGGCATCCGGAGTGGTACCTTTAAAATTTGTATCCAATGAGTTACTTTCCATGTCCTTAATATCTGGGATATGGTAGATCAGAGTATTAGAAATGTATGAGAACCTATGATGGATATATAATTGATTCCTTAAGAACACTTGTTTTGGTAGGCAGTACTTGTTGCCCGGGTATGGGAATTCTATTTGGATTTACGATGTTATAGTTATATAAAATTCTCCCCTGAGAGATGCAAATGTTGTGTATATGTTATCATTTACTATGGATCTATGGATCTTGGCTACTGGTAATAGGATAATGATGGATTTTGACTCTTGGATGGAAAATGCAAGTGGCATCTCATGCATCTTATTTGGCACATAGGATTCACATGATATAGGCTTGTTAGTTTTTGATTTTACTAAAGGATGAGGCCTTTTGGACCTATATACACATATTCATTTACTTATAATGGTAGGGTATGAGGATCCATATTGAGGTGTTTTGTTGTGAGGTTGATGACTCAGTACTCATGCACAGGAGGCTTAGTGACCTAGTTGGTAGATATGGAATGTGATTGAAATACATTTAACCCCTTGTAGGGTGGTGTTTATTATGTCATGGTTATTGAGTTGGATCATTGTGTACTATGATGATAGATACTATGAATTTTATTTTTAACTAGAACTCCCAGGGGTATTTCTATGTTTTAGTGTCTAATGTGTGTCATTTATGTTTCTATTTTGCGTTGGTACCATGACCTCTAGGGTGAAATTCAATATAGGAATGATCGATGAGGATCTGTCTCATATAGGACATGTTTTCATATTTTACCCTTGTAGTTCATTGTGATCTTTACCTACTTTTTATAGGTTTTGATCTTCTAGTCTATGTGGTTAGACCTTGTGACCAAGTTGTGAGTCTTTTTTTCTAGGAATAGGTTAGAGACTAAGAGGCCCTTTATTTGACTCGTACCGATGTAGGTCTATGTTCATTATTTTTAGGGTAGCCTACATGAGAGGTTGGAGCATGTTTTCTAGTTCCTCTTTAGGTAGTGATCTTGTTAACATGATCATTTTGGGATCTATGCATAGTTGGAACTTAAGGCTTTCATTATAGGCTTATTGATGCCTTTAGTTTTTGACAATGAACCATGTGTGCTTGTTTTTTGAGATTGTATTCGATGGGCATGATTTTTTTGGTTCTTGGCCTGGTCGACATGTGTTTCTACTATTTCCAATGTTGCTATAGCGTGGGTATAAACTCATGACCAAAATGATGTCGGTTGATGGGCGGTCCTGAAATAAAATTGTGGAAGATGTGAGGTGCTCGATTTTAAAGAGGATTTCCAAGAGAGGTTATGGAATTTTTAGACTGATGTTCCATGTATCATGGTCATATTAGCCTCATGTTGGAAGAATCTCTTGGGTATGAGTTTGGTGGTAAATATACATAATTTTTACATGTGGAATCATATGAATCTAAATCAGTGAGTTTATGGGTGCGAGTCGAGGATTGATGTTTCAATACTTGTCATAGTCTAGGATTTTGAATGTTGTGTTGGAATCTCCTCCACAATAGAGGTGACATCATGAAATGAATGGGTTATCATGATACAGTTGAATTATGGCTAAATCCTAGTTAGGTTATTACAGGATTGATGAGAATGGATCGAAGGGAGTTGTACACTTCCCTTGTTGGAATCAAAGTGAAATCATGTTATATATGACCATGTTCTTTATTGATTAAAAGTGAGTAAGCTGTGAGAGCATTGACCATATAGAAAACTACTTTTCCTTTTAAATTTCTTCCCCAGTTACGAGGATTAACATATTGAGGTTTCACTGAAGGAGTGATGTAAAGTAATCCATATGGTGGTGAGTGTGCCATTGGCCTTTTGAGGGTGGTGAACCTCATTTTTCATTGAGATTCTGTTTTTATTGTTGGCCATTAAAATGTAGTTTCTTTAATATGACAACAAAGATATTCAAATTTGTGGGTGTACTAGATTATTCATAGTTATATGTGATCCATATAGAAGGTATTTTTTTTATTATATGAGGATGGTTATTGGACAATCCAGGTAGCATGGTCGTGCAGATTCTTTGGTTGAGATCCTGACCACTTGTTTTATTCACTAGGATTCATAGGGATGAGATGGTTTGTGGTGAAAAATTTATAAGGACCTATGTTATTTAATTCTACAATTATGAGTAGAAAATTGAATTTATTATTTAAGAACATGAAAAGTGGTAAAATGATCTTTGAGCCTTATAATATGATCTCAAGTTAATTTTTATGACCCCTCCATTACACTCAAAATAAGGTGTTTTCCCTAGGAATGGTGTTTTGTGTAAATATGAGATGTTAGAAATGTATCTTAAAAATTAATATTTAATATTTAATAAATTAATTATAAATTTATTCTGGTAACTTTGTTTGGTCGTATCCTTTGAGTGTAGAATCATATTGATAATCTGTCACTTCCATTGACACTAGAATGAAGAGTTTATCCTAGGCACGGAGTTAAGCTGATGTGGGTGTTGGGTCCGTCCCAATCCCCATTTTCATTTCCATTTATTTTTATTTTATTTTATTCTTTTATTTTTCGTTATTTTTCCTCCCTTAATTCTAAAGTATGAATGTGACTCTTCCTCTTATGCTGGTCGACTTAGGGAGAAATGAGATAGGGAGAAAGATATAGAGCGGAAGGGAATGGGGTTACTACTACAAAGCCCTCAATGTGCTTGAATGATGCCTGATAGTCATGGACTATAAAATCAAATGATGATTTTGTAGTTTCCACCCAAAGGTAGGGAAAGTTTTTTTTTTACCAAAAATCACTCTTATAGATTCCATTTTCTAGTTTTAAATCCATATTATGCTTCCTAATGGCCCCTAGAGGTTTGATATGTTTATTTTAGTGTTGAGAAGAGGGTTTTAGAGATATGGTGTGTTTTCTATTCTGGAAAACCTAACCGGATGGTGTGTAGTCTAGGGTGACAAACTATGTGTTCTTTCCATTTGAGGAAGATTATGTTCTAGGAGTACATGTCATGTATAGGGGTGTATACACATTGTACCTGTACTTATTAGTGTATTAGTGTACCCAGGCATGATTAACCATGTAGGGGTACATGGCCATGAAGATTACACTACTAGACCATGTTTGGGTAGCACGTCATGTAAAAGTACACTACCTCAAAAAGTATATGGCTACGACGATTGATGGAAACAGGAATATACCCAATTTTGGGTATATGTCATGTGACATCCTTACATGCTCTGTACTTGTGATGTTTACATGCCAATGCTGACGAAAGTATACAACCATGTTAAAATTTATGAGTACACACTATTTACTAATGGTAACACATCATGTTCTACCCCCTTTTTACCCTTTGAGGGGTTTCTATGTCTTCTTTCCTCTGTGTTTGAATTTGATCCAGGAGTAGTCCATTTTGAGTACTTTTACACATAAATTGGGATGGTGAAATGCGTGGAGTATTCTAATGAATCCTAATGGGTGTTATAGGGATTCTACCTAAATGCAGAGGTTTTTCCTTAGACTATTGAATTTAATCATCCACTGAGAGACATACTTGAACAGGAAATGTAGATTGAGTGTCCAGAATAACCCAATTTGAGACCTTGATATGAGATGATCTATGAGACGTCTCCTATGAACTATGCTTTTGAGGATGCCCCCTTGGGAGATGTTCCCTTTTAGTTTATGAGGATATGAGATAGATTTTATCCGAGGATACCCTAAGGGACACCATAACCTTTGAGATAATATAGGGAGTCCCTTGTAGGATCCCTTACCTGTTCACAATTTATGAGGATACCATATAGTATGCTTTCATTTTATTAACATTAGAGGACCCTGATTAGGATTCCTCTTATCCTTTCAGATAAGTATCTCATGTAAGATGACCTCACATATGTATGCCTCAAGGATCCCGTTGTTTGATGCCTCTCTGAGTTAAATATGAGGGACACAAAAGGTGCCTATTGTTTGGCCGAACCTAATACAGTACGTTGAGTTTGTGTAGATATTGTAGAACGTGTAGCCATATAACAGATGAATAACTGATAGACTATAGGGATATGGAAGGAGTTGTGGGTTGGTTTTTAAGGCCATCCTCACTCGTCTGTTTATATATTTTACATTTTATTACTAATGAAGCTATGTTTACTAGTGGTGCATCCAAGTTTGTGGATGTTAACCTTGACCCAAGCCATAGTTTTTCATTTTTGAGATTCCTTGATGTTCTTCCTGGGATCTGTTATGCTTTTTAGAATGCCAAACCATGCTTACCTGGGTTCTAGATTCTGATCCAAGTTGGTTATAAAATTTACTAATATACCCAGAGGTAATACATGTGACATATCTATTTATCATGGATGTATATATATTGTGATACATATTTTATTAGGATGAATTAGGGTGCTTCCTAGTATTCATATATTGATCATTTGAGTCAGAAGACCATGTGAGCTTCCATGTTGTTTTCCAAAGGACCATGAGAGACTTTGAGTATGATTAAGAAGAACATGTGAGCTTCCATGTTTGTTTCCAAAGGACCATGAGATCCATTTAGTATGAGTAGCAAGACTATGCAAGATTTTATGTTGTTTTTTCAAGAGAACGTGAGATCACTTGATGTTAGGCCAGATGATATAAAATGAGTGATTTCCCAAGTGATTGATGTATATGGGTTACATATCGGTACAATCAACACTAGTATCCCATTTATATGGTATTTTATCCTCGGTACAAACTTAGATCATACCCATGGTGATAATCTGATTCACAATGTTAGGACTCCCTATAGAAAGATACATAGGGCTCATACATTGGACTAGATTTACAGACCTCAGAAGTGTGGTGACTGACTCAGTGAACTATACATGATATATGTATGTATTCCATGGAATCATTATTTACATGATCGACCATTGGTATATGTTATCCTGATTTACAGTATTGACCATCAGTATATGAAATCCTACTTCATAGGATATATCGTTAGTTTATGGTATCCTTGTTAGTGATTGGGGGCCAGTACGGGTAAACATAGGTGTATTTAGCGTAACCCCATATGGTGATGTATCTTTATCAACCATTTAATTACAACATTGTTTGAAGAATTTATATGTTGGTAGCTATTATGAACCCATAGACCAAATTAATGAAACATACCTTGAGTTAAATGACGTCCAAACTCAACTCCCTTGATCCAAATGTCTTGGCTATCGAGATTACGGAATAATGGATTTAGTACAGTTTTTGTATTTTGTTCTCTATTTCCCATAATAACGAATATTAATATTTATATCTACATGTACAGGTATGGTACTATACATGCATACATATATAGTTATATACATCCAAAGAGGCACATTCCTAGTTTATAGGGATCACGGACCTATGGTTCGACCAAGGTTTCACGTTTGGATTTCCATACCCTTTAGGTCTTGTCTTAGCGAGGCTGAGCACCAACTTTTTTATACACTTATGAAATCCTTTTTATATGTTTCTAGTAGGGGCTACTAATATTTTTTCTCTCCATATATGGGATCTTTGGTGTACATGAATACCCTATGTATGATTTTTAGGTTGATCATGAGTCACATTATGGATAGGACTAAGGCCCAAAGTTACATGATCGAGCGAAGTTACTCATTCGGTTCTATTGATTTGGTTGGTGTAGTTCGATAGTGTTTAAAGACCATGTATGTAGTCTTTTATAGTGTTTCTAACAAATCCTCTTACTTTTATTTTAGTTTCTCTTATACTCATATTTCTATATGGTCTTCCTAGTGGGTTACCATTTTTGTATTGTATAGAACAACTCTCTAAGATTTTCTCACTATTTTGCTTTTGTTGTTACTGCATGTTTCATTTTTCAGTTTGATTATTGCTTTTACACTTTGTTTAAATTTTTTTATGATAATTAGTTTTTTCCAGTGTTCATTTACTCTGATATGAGGTCAATGACTCCCCACGATAATACTTTAGGACCTCAGTATTTTCCATCAGCCTTGGGAATATGGGGAGGTGTGTGTGAGGCCTCATAACCTAGCGGCTCAGAGTGACATTTTAGGGGCATCATAGTCCGGTCTTTATAATAAGGAACTAGATTTTGGGGGATACATTAACATTAGTTTTATAATAGATTGAAATGATCCAAAATCGCAATTGGGATATGTATTGTTCAATAATAATATAGCTATTAGCTAAAGGAATTCAATGATGTTAGTTGTTTCCAAATAAATAGCATAATCCAACTATTAGACTACTTTTACTACATCTAAATAAGGAATGAGGATAAAAAACATCATCCCTGATCATTTTGGTGCTACTATAGATCCAATAATTTTTTTTGGGATAACATGAATACTATAGTTCATGATAAGGATCCTAGATCACATCAATAGATAAAGAATATACATAAAATGATTCAACTTTTAGGGGATTCAACTCAAGGAGGTAATGTTAGAATTCAAAAAGTATCCATAGAATAAAATCATCCAGACATATTTACTAAATGCATATAATATTAGAATCATTAATAGCATGTGGAAGCTAATATGTTTTGTGTTTTGAATAGTTTTAAATAGTTTATGTGGGAGTTTGATGGAGTTAGATCACAAAAAAACATAAATTGATATTTTTATTTTCAAAATTAATTTATGATTATCACATAATTATTTTTCATCTAAAATCTTAAATGTAATTGGTCATAACATTTCCCTACTATACTAATTATTAAGAAATTCAATGATTATATCCATAAATGAATAATTTTAATGGTCAAGATATATCTCTTCAAAGGGACACAAATATTTTTTGAATATTATGTTGTGATGAATCATAAGTATTGATACATATTGTCAGGAAGGTTTGACATAACGAACTCCAAAAACGTTAGTTCATAGTAAAACCCTGTAAATAAGAATTAAACATGTTTTATATATCATTGATAAATCTTGTAATTAGTTGCGGGTAATGACCCTTAGAAAACTGAAAAATTTTAATGTGTTTCATGAATTTAATACATTATTTTATATATAAAATTCATTTAAAAAGATTCTCATTGAATAATTATTTGTTAGCTGTCGCATTAGTGCATTGAAATTATTTTACTATTCTAGAAAACAATTTATATTACATATTAATGGAAGAAAATATCTCTGGATATTAGATAGATATGTAATTTTCTAACAAAATACATGCCCATGATATCATTAAAGGAAATAATACTGAATAAGGATCATATTATATAATAGTTTTTTTGGAAGGTTGTTTTATTTTCTATACAAACTTATTTCTATATGTTTTCCATGAATTATTAGTAGATTTTTTTTTGATTATAGGTATGTTCCATCTATTTCCATCAAGAAAGGGTCGTAGAGGTTCACACACTAAGACTATCTCGAATCTCATTATATTATATTCTAATTTGGGCTAAAAATAAATGTATTCCCTTGTTTATAGAATAATACCTATTCCTTTTCTAGTTTACCATAGAAATTCAGCCACATAATCTTCATGTTAATAATATGCAAGTTGATTTTTTATCCTTATTGTTAATCACAATTGTATAGAATATAATGTTTATTCATTCTCGAGATTAGTTAGTATATTATAATAGAAAATTATTCATATTACATGAATATAAAATGAAATATTTATTTTCAGGTTAAGTTAATGTAATATTTAATTTATTTTAATAATATAATATATTTCGTTATAAAATGTCCACAAAATTCAATGGGTTAATATGAGTTAAATTTAATGATATAAAATAATTGATATATTAAAAATCATTTAGAAAAATATTTATTTCATTATTTATGAAATGATATTAGATTTAGATTAATTTAAAAAATAAAATAATAGTAATAGGATTATTATTCTAACATGGGTAATTTTAGATATTAAACAATATTATATGGTTCTCTAATTAGTAATAATTTTTAAACATATGTATATAATCCAAAAAATATCGATTTTACATGGACGAAATTATTAGAAACCTGAAGACATCCACCATGTTTCTCTTTTTACCTATATATAATTATCCCTCCCTCTATATCTCTAGCACATTGAGAGATAATAGGGGAACATCATTGTGATTCATGATGAATTTTGTGAATCACCAGATTGTTCCACACTATTAGCTGAGTTGTAAATAATGTTCTATAGATATTCATGGAGTTTGTGTGGGTATGTCTATGGAATCCTCAACTGCATTGCCTTTAATAGTGAAACTTATACAACAATAGTTATCGATGTTTGTTCCATATTTAATACCATTAGAAAGGTAATTATATATTTAAATTAATAAAAGTTAATGTGTCCATTTTCCTATCCAAAGAATATGATGTTCAATCACCCAGCCTACCATCATTATACATTCGTTATTATGAAAAAATAGAGAAACCACTTATTTCTTATTATATACCCTAGAACCTTTATTTAATGTGATTTATTATTATATAAATATATATTTACTAAGAGATAAATATTAATGAACAAATCCTAATCCATGGGATTATATCGATTTGAACGAAATTCTTGGAATGTGGATTATAAAATAATAAATTAATTGACTCATTTTACAGAGAAATTAAATGTTTTTTTTCACATGCATGGTTAAAATTATATGGATGAATATGAAAGCAGTATATCAATAAGTGAAAGGGTATTTTTCAATTAGTTATACATTTTAGAGTAAAATATATATCAATATATTAAAAAGTTCATTGAAATATTTAGTATAAATATTCATATTAATTATTTCATTATGAAATTAATGATTACTAGTGGAATTATATATTGTTATTTTACACTAATAAAAGAGGTAATTATTATATTTTCACAAATTAATTAAGAAATGAATGATTTAAAAAATAAATACAATCCATGAATATTCATTCTTCCTTTAAATATAAAGCTTAATTTGAATACTTATTTCCATAATTTTTAATTTCAATTACATTTTCATTTGGAAAATATGAAGTATAATTCTTTTGATAATGTGAGATACATCTATTTTGATATGAAAATAATGATATAAAATTTAAATTTATTTTAAATTTATATAAAACTAATTACAACAGTTTCCAATACTAATATAATAGGTATAAGTAAAATTTTAAATCGTAATTTTAAATTGATATTTATTTTGTACACAATTAGTATAAAATGATTTATTTACTAGAATACAAAATAGTTTTTATAAAGTTAGGGAGACTATATGTTATATTTTGTTAATTCATTTGGAAAATGAGGATAATATACTAAGAATAATTTATGATTTTGATGACTCTATAGTGAAAATATCATGACACACCAAACTAAGAATCTCTAAGGGGATAGTGGTGAAGATAATGGTTATCCTTGAATCCCACCTCCAATATGATAGATGTTAGAGACTATCACCGATGACACAAAGATTAATAATTGTATGCATTACACAAATAAATCCTAGGAAAAATAAGGACATGCACCAATCAACACCATAATATAAAATAAAACCAATATTTCATCATGAATGTAATGTAAAATAGAAAAAACATTCGACAATAAAAACATAAAGGGAACTCCCAAAGTAGTGAATCTAACCACTACTCTAAGAAACATACTAGTAATGTCCATATTGACAAATAAACCCCTCCTAGAAACCTAAATTACATATTTATATTTATTGGGATGATTATACATCTATAATTATTAGGATACTCTTCCTAAAATATAATTACCATGTGGAAGAGGAATACTAATATCTTTGTAAATAAATTGTTGAACCAATTCACCCAAAATATGTCAAATATCACCTAACCTTACAATTTATCACACACACAATATCGAATCCAAATATAGTAACCCAATATCAAAATAATATATATCATTAAGGTAACTGACAACCATTTCCACACTAATTGTCCTCACTCAGACCCTAATGATATATGTCATAGTTAATAATTTAATTACACAAGACCATAATACAAGAAAACTCATTTGAACCAATGCAACATCATCATCATTTATACATATCAAATACAACATAAAATTATAATTATAACCACATATCCTAATTATAGTTTTGTATCGTGGACATGAAGTACATAGCCTCATTCCCTTACCATACAATGAGGGACCCCACCATGTACCACCTCATCTATGCCATCAATACCATATTATATCAATTTCTTCCAACATTTGTCCCTTAAAGTGTAGACATCATATCTTTAAGTGATCAAAACCCAATTCATGTCTGATGGGAGAGCATGAATGATGGAGTTGATATCCATTAATTCCCTAAAAAACATAGAAGTTGGGGAACACACCCTAAAACGATAAATTATAGGTATCATTATGGTTATATGACTCATGTAGGGTTTCAAATAAAGAAAATTTAAAATATATCATATAACATAACCATTTACATACCCATAAAAAGGGTTCATACTAAAAATAACTTCTGATGACCTTCACAATATCATCATCATCACCACCAATAACTATTAGCCACTCCAATTTCAACAACACTAACCAACTCCACTTCTTCTCACAACACAACCACATGAAAATTTATAGATTCTAATTAATCATATCATATTACTATTTATATATTTACTATTTACTATCCACCTTATAGTCATTGTTCCAATCAAAATAAAATTAAATTCCATACTATTAAATAAATTGTATAATGATATGTGTTATCATAGTTGGTATGAGATGAACAAATAGTTATTTTTCAGGATTAAGATTAGCAATCCCCAGTGAAAGCCATTGATATAAGACTAAACACAAGAAAATATCCATAATGTTTTAACTATTTATTATTTTGTTTAAAATAAAATACATGAAATTATTGATATTATATGTGGATGTGGATCTGGGATATAGGTACCCTGGAATAATATCCTAGAAAGTTTTTCTTTGATCTGTACTCTACCACCACATAGATAAGAATAATTGTCTTTATAGGACACCTACTTTAAAAAAAATTCAATATGATTTAGTAAATTCAAAATATCCTTAAAATCCATAATTAAGTGATAAAAGGGTCCATTATATTTTATTTCATGAATTATGTCATGGAAATCATTTATTGAGGCCTAAATATTCATAGAAATAAGAATATATGTCATTTTTGAGTTATCTATTTAATGTTAATTGTTTCCAATTCATGATTATAATAGTTTAAAAATTATAATACCTTGTTCTATATTGGATAAAAATAATTATTATTACTAGAATAAAACAGGGAAATGATTTCGTATCATCCATGGTTCTATGAATTCTTTCATATCACACAAGTTTAGAAGAACAATTGAAACACCACCAGAAAACATAGAAGTTGAGCTATCAATGAAGGCTATGAATGGTTCAATTATTTTATAAAATGTATAGAAATAATACCCTATCAATATTTTTGGGATTAATTTTTTAAAAAAAATTGTGATATTCCCCTTTTTAAAATTTGATGTTATCCTGGGAATGAGTTTTCTTTCCTTATATAAATTCCATGATTTTTTTATAGAGAATGATATCACCCTCCATATCACAAATGCATATATAATTTTGTACACGTGAAAATAGGACAGTGAATCCTAGGTGGAACCCTTATCTATATCATGGGTATTAATTACTTGTGAGAATGTGTTTGTAGCCATAATGATTGACACAAGATAAAATTCCATCTTTGATGACATGCCAATCGTAGTGGACTTTTCTAATGTGTTTCCCAAATAATTGAAATGTCAAATTAATAGTAGTTAGGTGTAGTTCTTAATAGATCTAATAAATAAAGAATTAATGATATCAAATACTCTATATATAATAGTCATTGTTGAACCAAATGATATGAAAAAAAACAATTAAAGGTGAATTTAAATAAAGAGTTTATATGATCGGGTCCTTTACAATGGGGTGACAATTACTTTTAATTAAGAATAAAGATGGATTAATGATCCTATACAATGATTATTTAGGGGTGAAAATGATCATGATAAATAACTAAAATCCTCAACCACATATATATCACTTGTTAGATTGATTATGTTCGTCCCAATAGTTTTTTAGGGTGAATATCTAGTCAGGGTATTAGCAAGTAAAGGTGATGAAGGATGATATACTCAAGAATTTATTATACACAAGGTACATGAACTAGATGTTTAGTGAATTCATTTGTATTCACTAACTCTCCAGCATTATCCATGTACATGAATAATAATGTACTTGGGGATTACCAAAAAAAATAGTATTCATTTATCCACTCCAAAAGAAATGTAGAACAATAGGAGCCTCTAAATACTATAATAAAGAGCTTACATAATGAAATTTATATTAAAATTATTGTAAATGTGAATTTTTAATATTGAATGAAAATAATTTAGGGATTTCTATCACTAAAAAAGGTATATTTATGGATCCTAAACTAATATATGGAATTGATGGATGTCCTAGAGGAACATATGTGACAAAAATCCATAGGTTCCTTGGATTATAGGTGCACTATCATCAATTTATGGGATTGTAATATAGATTTTCAATCTCAATAACCAAGATGGAATGAAAGTATTTCATGTTTCTCTTGGAAAATATAAGGAAATAATGATATATAGAGCTGTATAATAGCATAATCACTACATATGTACTCATATTACCCACCAACGGGGATAAAATGGTAATTTAAAGTGATAAATCAAAAAAATAAATGGGTTTTATATTCATAAAAGTTGATAAAATGATAGCCTATTCATCTATCTAATTTAAGAACCATGGGGAGAACTATTTGACCCATGATCTAGAAATAGTTTTGGTGAACTTTATGTGAATTATTTAGAGACATTATCTCTTTGGAGAGATGTGTGACATTTTTACTATTAATAAAATCCTCAAATATAAATTCCCACAAAAGCAGTTTCATGTAAATTTATAGAGGTGGGCTTATCTGCTCAAGGATTAAGATTGTACAATCCATTACCAATCTAGAAAAGTAATATATGTGGTTGATTATATATGTACAAAGTATCCCCTAACCTCTCCATGATGAGGATTGCAATAGATCAAATATACATGGACATGAAAAGTTTATATATTAGAAATATAAAAGTATCTTCATTTTACCTCACTCAGAAAACATATGACCAATATATTATTGAGAGGATCAATGAAGAATAAATAGATTAATTGTTTATATAGATGAAAGTAGATAATATTTTATTGGATCACTTTGTAGAAGAAAGAGTTATAGGTTTTGGAACCATGATATGAATCCAATAAAACTAGAACTGAAGAGGGATATTTTGGTTGATGTGTATAGCTCATCCTTCTCTATTAACCTAAAATGAACTAATATGTATTTTTATTTAAGGAAATTATTTTTGTGGGATAACATGAAGAGAGAGATTATAGTGTTTTGACTAGATGATTGGTATACCATTAAGTTAACGAGGAACTATAGTTGTCCAAGGGTATGATGGAACTGTTTCCCATACCGTTTTAGAAATGGGAAGACATAACCATGGATTTTTTCATATGAATCCCAAAGACACAATATATAATAACACCATTACGGTGGTAGTCGATCATTATAAAATTTCAATTTATTTCATTGATATCAAGAATGATTTCACTCTTGGACACCTCAGCATGATATATATATAAGGGATGTGGTTTGAAAATTTGGATTTCCAATATCTATTGAATATTATTGAGATCTGAGATTTATCTCAGAATTTTGGAGAAGACTTCAGCTCGAGTTGGATATTGACCAGATCATACAAACTATATATCACCCTAAGAATGATTTACAGTATGAAATATCTATTCAAAATCACATTGATATTATTATTACCCATTTAATTGATTTCTAATGATGTTTGAATCAACATCGTCCCATAGTGGAGTTCTCATATAACAATAGTTTCAAATATAGAACCCAAAGGGAATCTTATGAGTATCTATATGAAAATATATGTTAGATGATGACATGGTCTTGTGAATTTATAGAGTCAATGTTAATGGGGATTAATCGTGTCTATTTTTTGATTAATAAAGTTAAAACCATTCAATCTTTTATACAATGCTCCCAAATTCGAAATAAAAGAAGTGAAGAAAATCATATTGATGTCCTAGATTATAGGGTTATAAATAAATTGTTACATTATATATTACCATGGAACAATGTCAGAAGATTTTTTAAGAAGCATAATCACAGTCACAGATACATTTTCCACTTTTAGATCTTCAATTGCAACAATGTGGTGGCCAATCAGCAAGCACTCCCATGTATCCAATCTATAGAACATGATGTGACCCATATATCCATATTGAGGATTCTAATACTTTACCCCTCACATGTAATGAATAATGATATTGAATTATTGAAGATAAATCTTTAATAAAAGGATAATTTATTGAAAATATTATATTCCATACAGAATGATTTATGAAATAATACAACTGACCTACGAAAAGTGATGTGGAAGAACAAGAATTTTGAATAAAAAATATGAGAACCTAAATAGGTGATTGAATATATGTAATCTAATTTATTTTATCATATCACATAAAAAATAAAAAAGTAAACTTTATGAGTGGGGGAAGAATTTAATGATCGGTACATTTATAGTGAAATTAACGTTTTGAATGAATGAATTCCATATCATGTAATACAATTACAGAAAACACACAGACTAGTTTAATTAATTTTTATAGTAATAGAATATTATATTTGAAACAACATTAAAAATAATATTCCTAGACTATATATCACATGTACATTCACTATATATATTAATATACTAAGGGTTATAAAAATGACTAATTAATACAGATTGAATAAAAGTGATGTCCTCGATTAGTAGGAACACACACTAAGAGCCCACTTATCAGAGCATTAGAGGGAGTTAGAATCATTGAGATTTTTACTTTTCCTTGTAAAAATTTAGATTTAAAAACTAATTCATGAATGAAAAAATTTATATGAGATGTGCATGCCCCTCTAGATTATGGTTCTAACTATGTTCACCAAACCACTCTATGGAAATTTCTAAATCACTCACCATACCCTTGGGGATATTACAACTATAATAAATGGATATGTATCTAGACCCTAACAGTATGATTTTTTAATTATTTGCAATAGAAAATTGAATAATTATTCTATATTTAATATTAATATATAATTATTAAATAATTATTTTGATAAAAATTAGATTTTCATATGATAAAAGGTAACTTTTATTTTGGGGAAATATATAGTTTCAAAGAAAACATTTTTTTTAAATTAAATAATTTGGAAATAAATGATATTTTAATAAAATATTACTATTCTATATTATTTATTAATTATAAAATAAATATAAATTTACTATGTCAAATGTAATTTTTATTGTCGTTAAAAAATGTTATTATAAAAAACCAATTTTTTTTATAAATGAAAATTATTTCTATCAAAAGTGTAAATTATCAAATTTTGAGAATTATTTTGATATAATTTATATTATACTTTGAAATAATCATGTCAAAATTATCCATCTTTTAATTTTTGATAATTTTATGATATAATCAATTTTTTGGTTAAAAATTAAATATCATATAGTTATACATTATGTATTATGAAATAATAAAATCTCAAATGTGATGTAATATATATTATAATTGGTATATATGAATGAAATTATGTTTTACATCTAAAATAAAGATTTTTAGTGATATTTTATAAACCATTATTGGATTTTTCAAAATATCTATTATGTTGTGAGGTTTTTAAATCATTTTTTATAAACATGTGTCACTTACTCATCCTGAAGGGAATTATTTTAATTTGTATAGTTTTAATATCTACAAAATATTTAATAACACTACTCTTTGCGAAGAACCATGAGAAAAAACAGAGGATACCCATGACTTTTACACATATTATTATACGATTTGTTAATCATAAATATCAATTATTATAACACAAGGATCGTGAGACATGGTGTATTTTAATGAAGAGGACCATAAACCATTAATGTGAATTGAAATAGGTAAGTATTATTTTAATTTCCATAGTGAGATGGAAAAAATTTATTTGAGATCCTAAATATACATTGATGAACATGTGTAATTAATAAATAATGGGGTGAGGTAGAAATACCAGTAACAGAATAAGAAGGATCAGAAAACATAAGTTGTAAAGTCATAGATATAATATGATATCATAATAGAGAATGAAAATGAATATTCACATAGAATAATAACATAAAGATTATGTTATCATCAATACATGGTAGAATATTAAATATTTTATCATTATATAACCTAGGAAACTTGAATGTCTAGAAAACCCTTCTTAACAATATCTCATGGAAGAAAAAGTCTCAAAATATATTATCTTTACTCCCTGATCCCATACATGACTGATCCTGAGAATGTAAATTTATCCAATGTAGTAATGGGATATATAATTATGATCCCACCAGTCACATTCATTTAATGTAAACTAATATACATTATCTATATGGATATCCTTCATAATTAATAAACATAATAATTACCCCTGGATGAAATGGGGATTCAGAATATTATCTCGTAACATAATCAAAGTCACATCATAAATAATTCATTTAAGAGTTTTCCATAGGGTAGGTTTTGCCGCCATCAATAAATCCAATGATAAGGTAGGTATACATTAGGGATACATAAATATAGAATTTATAAGAATTCAATAACACTAATGATTATTATCCTTAATGAATGGTAATTACTTTAAAAAGACTAAATGAATTCTTGAAAAAAATAATCATTCCACATTGAAAATAATAATTTTTTAAATAAAATTAAAAAATACTTTCCAAGTCATTTTCACTGAAAATATCATTGGAAACATAGAATTATGATTCAAGGAAAACAATGGTCATGATGAAGGATATTACAATTTATTCCATACACATTAAAATAAAGATTAATTTTACATTTTCAGTAAATGTAAAAAATGAACCTTATTTAGAAAAAATAGGAATATGCCTAATAACTGTTATTTATGTATCCATATATCTTTAAAATTACATAAAAGTGTCATAATAACACATTTTTAAATGATTTTTATAAAAAATGGAGTTGGAAGAAAAATGATTTTTGACCGAAATGTGAAATGAAGTTGATTTTCTATATAATATTTTCTAAGTTATCTTAAGAACCAAATAATGTCAAATTGTATTAGTACATAAAATGATCCTGAATAACTAAAGGACCATAAAAATTAATTATTCTATAAGTAAGATTTCAAAAAAATAATAGTGATGGAAGCTAAATAAAAAAATACAGATTGAAATGTGATTGGACAAAAAATACCTAACCTCATAAGATAAATTTTAATAATAGCTTCCCAAGATATAATTAGACAAATTATAACATAAAAAACATGAATCTGGAAGAATTAATGATATATTATGTTAATGGGTAGTATAGAAACCATTTATAAGAGGTTAGGTGTGTAAAAAATTCCATCCCCATGAAGGATGTTTTGATATGAAACCATTAAGAAGAAAATATCATTGAATTAATAGTTAATCAATGAATTGATTATATAACACCTCGAGTTTTTACAAGAGGAAACTTTGTTTGATGGTTAAGGTGACATGAAACATTGAGCCCAAACAAAAATTGATTGTTTATGTATAAGAATTTTAAACGTTCCATTAAATTTGTTGATATGAGTAGTGTTGAATACATTAGGAAATACATATCTATGTGTCATAAATATATTAAAATTTTGTTTGTAAATAATAAATATTTTTTTGGAAATTTCCATTAATTCTTTAAAATAAATTGTCTCAAAAAATATATTTTTTTCTTTTTATGAAAATAATATAAGAATAATTTTATAGAAAATAATGAAAATTATTATGATAAACTATATACATTTTTGATTTCATCATATCAGGATTAACATAGAGTGACTACTTTTGATTTTTTGAAAAAATATATTTTTCAGTGAGTGGTGGAAAATGTATTTTTAATTAAAATTGTGTATTATTTTGATAAATTATGTAATTTAAAACCCCTATTATTATTTTAATTTTATTTCATAGAAAAATAAGTATTACTTAGTTATATTCAACTAAATTAATTAATTTCAAATCATCAATATATCATATTTTGGAATAATATTATTTTTAGGATTAATAATGCATTTTCGGATAACTCTTTTAAAATGTATAGTGTATCTTGTATTTAATAATTTAAAATAACCCCTAATGAGAAATTATATTAATATCATTTTTAGAATAAAGAGACATATTTATTAATAAAAATTAATATAATGAAGAGTATTAGTTACTAAGTTAAAGAAAAATATTCTTTTCCATACCCAATGTATTTCTCAAATAACTTTTTTCATTAGTCATGTAGGTTTTATTTTATATTATGTTCTTCCACGTATATGTATTGATTATGATAAACTTTATTGTACATTTTGGATGCATCCTAATAAAAATTAGGTAATATAGTGAACTTAGTTTTTGGAAAATATGGATAATAAATGAAATAAATATTTATGTGTATGATGAAAGGAAAATTTGTTAATCATGGATAAAAATAATTTAACAAATACTAGAAAAAACTTACTCTAATATTATGTATATTTAAAAATATTTATTACTGAAATAATGATTATATTTACTTTTTGTTGTTTTTAATCAATAAATTATTTAGTATAATGTTTGATAAAAATTATATTTTAATATAATAAAAAAAAATTGTATTTTTGAGTAATATTAAATTTCAATTAAGATATTTATTGTGTCAAATTAATGCATTTTTAAATATATTTTATTTTAATAAAATAATATTATTAAATTATTTTTGTAAAATGTGTATGATAATATAATATATATGATGTTAATAGAGATTTCTAAAATGGATTGAAAACATTTATTTTAAAAAACCCCATAATATCATAATAATTTAAAATTATATATTAAATGTCAAATCCTTTTTTCATAAAATTATTTTGTAAAAATAACTATTTTTTTGAATAATCACTTCAAAGTCATCCAGGGGTAATTTTTTCAGAATTTTCCAAGGATGTACAATTTCAAGGAAAAATTATATACGTTTAAATATACATTGTTTTTTATGACATCATAATGACCCAAAAAATGATGTAATAAATACTATAAAGGGTACACACTACCAAATATATGTTTTATGTTTAATATAAGGTTATTTTATTTTTATTCGACTAATTTTATAAGGCCTTTCTTAATTCTTAGAATCATGTAATATATTTTATTGTTTTAAAATCCATTCTTTAAGGACATGACTCACATGCACATCAATATGAATATTATCATAAAATGTTAAGACATTTACCTTATGAAATATTGAAATCCTACCCTATTTAGATGAAACCTATAAAGACCTGGAAATTATGTGATTTTTTTTGAATACATGGAATTTTTACGAGTCCGC
The DNA here is from genome assembly GCA_963277665.1 of Viscum album. Lineage (NCBI taxonomy): Eukaryota > Viridiplantae > Streptophyta > Magnoliopsida > Santalales > Viscaceae > Viscum > Viscum album. The sequence continues at coordinate 1,220,206,004 of OY728155.1, read as the reverse complement.
AGTTTCTGACGGCGCTTGATTCAGAGGCCCGGTGTGCCCGGAATCAACTTTTGAAGTTTTTCTTGGGTACGGTAAGTAAACATACGTGTGATATTTTATATCTTTTGAACCGGTGATCGGAATCGAAATCCAAGGATACCGTGGAACTCATAGTGCCGGTATTCTCTTAATGAGACTTTTACCACAGTTACGTTTTACCGAGGATGGAAGTTAATTTTTGGGGATTCTAAATAAAATTAAGTAAAAATATGTGTATTATATTTTTATTTGGTTGGTGATTAAAATACCCAAGTGGAGGATAGAGGTGGGGACCACCACACCCTAACTTCCCTAGGGAGGATATAACTAGGTGGGTCCCCCTAGATTGAACCCCCTTAACCGCCCTTTTAAACACTTGACCTACCCCTTAATGGGGGAAACTCTTGAAACCTTCCACCTTCCCCCATAATGGTGCCAATTCACCTATTAACGAAGTAAGGTATCTTATTTTAATTATACTCTTCAGCTCCTCTAAATTTTAATTTGGAATATCCCTTAGCATTAATTAAATGAGTTGCCTCATTTAATTAAATACATCTTTGTGTTGATGTGGGAAATAATTAAAAGAGGCCATCCTTTGTCATTTTGAGGGTTGGAATAATCCTTTTTCAATCAAGAGAGAGGAGAGATTCCTCCTTCTAACGAAGAACATAAATAATAATTCTCGTCTCTGAAGAACGTGAAGCATCATTTTCTTCCATCATCAACCGGAGCAAGGAAGGGAAGCACCGTCACCCATAAAGTACACCAAGGGCGTCGTCTCGATTCGTCTTCACCGATCTCTACCTCCCCAAAAATTGACAGAACGACATTCATCGTTCACGACATCCTTCTTCCGTGACTCGTCAATGTAAAAATGACAAATACGAGGTAGGGGGATTTGATTATTTTAATCTATAAATTATTGCCCCATTCCACATTGTTTATTTGGGTTTGATGATTGTAACACCCTGAGATTTTACAAGAAATGTTTTGTTATTATGTATTATGTTATATGAAACACCAAAGAAATCTTTCACTACAGACAACACTGTCATGGCTTCTATTACACGCAATAGAAACATTCCTCGATAGCTTGCATTGTACGCAACACCGAGTATCACTAAAAAATGATATGTTATTAAATTTTTTTTATAAACTAGCTGTTATGAATAGTAATACCCACTTTTTGAAATTTTTTAAATTTTATCTTTCAAAGTGGACTTAATTTTTGGATTCGGAATATTGAAATTAACCTGGGGTGAAATTTTGGTGTTTTTCTGAAAACATTCCAATTTTTTTGAATAGTGATAACACCGAGTTATTGGTTAAAATTGACTTTTTGTTTAAATAATCATATATTTTATTTAAATTTTTGTATTGATACATAATACCTATAGAAGTTTAATTTAATTCATTAGAGTAATTTTACAATAATTTTAGAAATATAAAAATTTTATTGAACTTTTGACCGTCTTTTACCCACCTCCTAGGAGAATTTGAAAATTTACACAAAACAAAATTTTACCGCTTCTGTGAGTGGAATTTCAAATATGCGAAAGACATAGTTTATATCAGTAATTAATATGTGGTTCAATAAATAAAAATATTTTTTTGGTGAATAGTATCTTTTTACTTGTGTTTACAATAGTTAAAAGTAAATAGGGTAACTAAGTGTAAAATTGATATTATTATTACCCTAACACATGTCCTAATTCTATTGGATAAGTGTAATTCGACAAATAAAACCTTAGGTATAAAATATTACCCTTTAGGTCCACATGGATTAGATTAGGGCATTTATTATTATTTAATTTAAAGAAGAGTTAAAAGAGTTAAAATCAAAGTTTAATAATTAAAACATTTTTAATATAGGGATATACAGAAGATAAATTTGACTATAAATATTCATTAGAAAGATAAAAATATTTCCTACATAATTTTGTTTATTTATAATTTATATACATTATATAATTTAATTTATTTATTACACAATGTTGATGCAGTAATTACCTTATTAATGAAATATTAACATAATTGATATTATAAATACCCAAATCAATGTAATATGAGACTTTTTATGAATTAGAATAAATTTATTTGTTAATATAACATATTACGGTTGGTTAGATAAATTTTTTCGAAGTAATAATGCTGTTATAAATTTACAAAAATGAAATAACAAATAGTGTCAAAATTGACATAGAAGTGTTTTTAAAACAAATATTAAATTATTAATTGATTTCTATTACTAAAAATATATGGATCAAAAAAAGATTTATATAATAATATATATGACATTAATGAATAAATTTGGGTTCTATTGGATATTTATAGTAATTTTATTAACCATATAGTGTATGAATACAAGAAGACACGGTAAAAGTTAAATTATATAACTTAGAGTTAAATCTAAATTATAAGGTTAAAATGGTAATCTAAACTTGTCTAAAACCTATTGGTTGAGATGATTTCGAACCATCCCCACCATAGCCTTGAAATTAGTCACTTCGGAGCCATTATAAAATGAATATGAATTTATTATAAATTAATAGTTTTAGGTTTCCAAAAGTGCCCCTATCCTCCCTTAAGAAAAAGTACCTTGTCCCTCTCATCTTCACTCAATTTTAAGCCTTAAAGCTCGGCCAAACCCTACCCATTTCTCTTCTAAGCATCTATAGTTATATCATAGAGGTTTTTTTATTCTCAAAATACAAACTCTAGTGCCCTAATAAGAAGTTTAAAAGAGACACATCAAGGAAGTGGTAATCTCTTCTAATGATTCTTTCAGGTTTCTTTCTTCTTCTACTTACTCTTATTTATTTGTTTCATTATAATGTAATAACATCAGTATCACTCATATACTGATATGTTATTATAAAGATTAAACAAACCTATTTCACCTTCTATCCATCCTATGGAAAATGAAATCACCGCGCGTGCGTACGTACAGAATATCGTCTCCATGCCGTAGTGTAATCTATTTTCCACCACCACCTTACTAGGATAGGTATAATGGTCTAAAAATAACTATATATGATTTTTATAACATGATGAAGATTCTGAAATATTATATCATCAACTCCAATTCCATTCATATAATTATGTGAAAGATATCATCGCTCATGCATACGTACGACCTACCGTCTCCAGGATGTGATGAGACTCATTCTACATGATCTTCATTGTATAATGATTATATAAATGAATTGAATGAATAAATATGATATATATTACACTAATACCATTTTTTAATTGAGGTATCTATAACCAAAAAAAAGGAATAAGAATCTATTCGACAAAACACGCATAAGAACATAAAGCAATGAACACCCGAACAACAAGTAGTAATGAAATATTAATAATAAGAAGACAGTAATATGACTACATATGATATCATAACAATTAATATGATTCAGTAATAAATCAATGACATTATTTAAATCATTATACCGGATGTTCAGATACATATGAAGCATACTGTACCTAAGTAATGGAAAATTTCACAATATCATTTTTATCCAAGATTGTTTATACTTCATAATTTTCTGGGGAAAATTTATCATCCACATCCATGTTTCCTAAATATTTAATATTATTTTTATCCTCCTAAAATATTTTAAATCCATTTTTACCTATTGGTGAATTTTAGTAAAAGATATGAAATGAATCTTTTTTCATTTTTAGTATGAGATACTTTTTTACTTTTCCGGCCAAAGTATGAGAAGAATGTTTTTTTTAACTTATATGGAATGAATGGATTTTTATGATTTTATAGAGCCTTATTTACATGTAGCTTCCTTTACATGTTATCATGTTTCTTTTTAAATAACATCTTTTAGTTCAAAATTTTATGACATTTTAAGAAAGGAAAAATGTTTTTTAAGTAGAAAGGATATTTTCCTCAAGAATGGAGTTCAAGTGTTTTATCAAAATTATTTTCCATCTAAGACAATATAGGGTTCCTTTTCTATCCCTATTTCTATATTTATTTGATTATGTTATGATGGAATTATTCATATGAAGTCCTTTTATCTTATATGGATTATGTTATGATGGAATGATGTTTAAGAATCCCATTTTTATTGCATGGGTTATGCTATGATATATGATTTATGATTTTGTGGAACACATAAAAATGGTTTCATTATGAGATGGGTGGGACCTATATCTCCCACCAATGAATTGGGTAATGATTATATCTCATGAGATAGACATGACTGGAATGACAAGTTAATCTAGTTTTGTGATACATGAATGGAACGAGGAGTGAACTCGGTTCAGAAATGGACTTTGTCGGCTATGACAGTCTGGGCAATGAGTCTTGACTAATATGAATTAATTTTCTATTATTATGTCTGTATACCACAAAGTTTCATGTTTTATGTTATGATAATTGGGATTACATTTCACTATTATGATTTATCCCACGTTATGATATTATGATCTCTTTTGCAGGTTATGATTTTCAAAATGTTATGTTCTTATGAACATTATATGATTTATATTTATTCTTGTTACCCTTATTGAGAATTTGATCTCACCCTTTTGTATGTTTTATTTTCCCCAAGTCAGGAAGAAGGGTATTAAGTAAGATATACCAAAAGGGGCTCTAGATATGATGAAATAAACAAGAGACAATGTAGATTTTTACGAACTGGTTGTTTATGTTTCCCAGTTTCTGAAGACACTATACCTATATGGTCTTATCATGGTTTTTTATATGATGTAATAATTTCGATTCAATTCTGAAGTAATAATAATGTATGTAATGTATGGGTCGTTATAGTTGGTATTAGAGGAATGGTATAGTCAACCTTTGGAAACTAGGATGTGAATGCCTTAGTAAGAACCCTAAGGATATGTCTAAGCATAGAACACAATATTATTGCTTCAAAAATGGCCATGAGTAACCTATGATAAGACCTAAAATGTGAAATTTTATTCTTGATTATGTTCTTTTCCTATTATGATTAGTTTTTTCAGGCTATGATTATTGGTTTTTGTCTATGGATGGAACAAGAACGAACCGTGTTAATGCTGAATGTGATGGGAAATGTAATGATTGTCCCCCTGAGCATCCAAATGTTATGGGATCTGAAATGAAAAATCTTGTAGCCATGATCACACAACTTTCACAAGATACAAATCTTTCAGGAATTCTAAACAAGCAAAGGAAGGAGAAACATTCTGTTGAATCCTTCATGAGGCAGCATCCACCCTCATTCAGCGGGTCTACTAATCCATTATTGGTAGAACAATGGATCAGTACCACTGAAAAGATATTTTCAGTTCTTCAATGTTCTGAACTTGATAAAGTCATCTTAGTAGTTTATAATTTGGAAGGTGAAGCTGATCAATGGTGGAATCTTATCAAGAATATTAGGAAAAGAGATGAAATTGAGTCCTTTGAATGGGATGATTTCAAGAACATATTTTTCAATAAGTATATTCATCTTATTCTTTGAACAAATATGGAGAAGGAGTTTCTTGAACTAAAGCAAAAGTATGATGAATTTTTTGGTACCTACGAAGAAAATTTTACAAGACATGCAAGGTATGCTTTCAGAATTATTATACAACCTGAGAGTAAGATTGATCGATTCTTTAGTTTCTTAAAACCAATTCTCCGAGGGGAATTAGACATAAGGGTCTTCAATATCTATGAAGAAATTGTTCGATTTGACCTCAGGGTTGACATGGAGATTGGAGTAACCCATCAGTCATATGGGTTTGAAAAGAAGAGGAAAATGGAATTCAAAGGGAAATCTAAAGACCACACTGAAAAGAAGATGAGGTTTCCATTATGCTCAATGTGTGGAAAAAATCATTGAGGTAATTGTCTTAAATGGAATAGTAAATGTTTTAAATGTGGAAAAGAAGGTAATCGGACATTTGAATGCCGCAATGATGGAAAAAATATTTCTAGTGATGCGAAAAAAGAAAAGCCCACACCGAATGCACCTCCTACACATCAATGTTACAAGTGTAAGGAAATGGGGCATTATGATAATCAACACCATGATCCAAGGGTTGTTGATGATGATTGACATCAGCAAACTATTAAGGCCAAAGACAAAGGATTGTCACATGCAATTTCAATCGGCAATGCCGAGTACGATAACAAAGTGGTGGAAGGTACACTTACCATCTACTCTAAAGTAACAAATGTTTTATTTGATTCTGGATCCACCCACTCTTTTATTTCTGAAGACTTTTCTAAGGGTATCACCATATTAACTCAACAATTAGATGTTGAGTTACCCGTGACAACCCCTAATGGAACAACAGTAGCATCAAATGATTACAATTCTTCTCCGATTGAATTTTGTGGGAAAGTGCTTCCTGAAAATATTATGATCTTCCTATAGTTGAATCTGATGTGATTCTTGGCATGTATTTTCTTTATTTATATATAGCTCATATCAATTTCCAAATAAGGGAAGTCACATTTCATATTCCAGATTAATCAACGATCATATATCGATGCAAGAATGAATATAACCTTCCAGTGGAAATTTTTTCCATCTTATGGGTATTGATTCCAATAAATGAAGGTTATTTATCTCAAATGGTTAGAGAGAAACTCACAATTAAGAATATACCCATTTTATGGGAGTTTTATGATGTCTTTCCAGAGGAATTTCCTGGTCTTCCACCAAATCGTGAAGTTGAGTTTTTAATAGAACTCATACCGAGTGCTATACTTATTTCAAAGACACCTTATAGAATGATAACAATTGAGTTTCAGGAATTGAAGAAGAAACTCCAAGAGAATCTTGATAAGGTAATCATACACCCTAGTGCATCACCTAGGGGAGCACATGTTCTATTTGTTAAGACGAAAGATGGATCAATGAGACTCTGCATTAATTATTGAGAACTTAACAAGATCACTATCAACTACAAATATCCTCTCCCACGTATTGATGTCTTATTTGACCATCTATGCGGAGCAGAATACATTTCCATGATTGATCTTCATTCAGGGTATCATCAATTAAGGGTCAAATGGGAGGATATATCAAATACAAATTTTTGTACAAGGTATGCACACTATGAATTTATTGTGTTTCAAATTGGTCTTACTAATGCCCCTATTATCTTCATGGATATAATGAATATAGTCTTTAGATATTATCTTTATCAGTTTGTGGTAGTCCTTATAGATGATATTCTTTTCTATTAAAAGAGCAAGAAAGAACATAAAGATAATGTGAGAATTGTATTAAATACCATAGGAAAGGAGAATCTTTATGCCAAATTTACCAAGTGTGAATTTTGGCTTCAAAAGGTTTCAATTTTGGGTCACATAATCTCAAAGGAGGGGATATCTGTGGATCCATAAAAAACAAAGGTTATCGAAATATGGTCGAGACCAACAACCGTAACTGAGATCCGAAGTTTTCTTGGTTTGGCTGGATATTATCAACATTTTGTGAATGATTTTTCATGCTTATCTAATCCACTCACTAGGTTGACTTGAAAAGGAGCTAAGTTCGTTTGGATGGAGGAGTGTGAAGATAATTTCCAAGAGTTAAAAAGAAGGTTATCAAGTGCACCTATTCTCACACTGCCTTGTAGTGGGAAAGGTTTGTGATCTAGAGTGATGCATCAAAAAAAGGATTGTGATTGTTTTATCATTCAAAACGATATGGTGATAGCTTATACCTCACGACAGTTGAAAATCCTTGAGAAAAATTACCCAACTCATGATTTGGAATTAGCTGCGGTAATATTTTAATGATTAGGAGGCATTACCTTTATGGGGAAAGGTGTGATATTTATTCTGATCATAAAGTTTAAAGTATATTTTCACACAAAAGGAGATTCATATGCACCATAGAAGATGGTTGGAGCTGATTAAGGATTATGACTGCTCAATTCATTACCACCCTGGGAAATCAAACAAGGAGGCAGACACATTATGTCGACAAGACCATGATAGCTTATCCATGATGAGGGTAAAAAAAGATCCAATATTTATGGATTTAAAAATTATGGATCTTGGAATTATAATATAAGGAAAAAATATTATCTTTCTCAAATAAATGTTCAACCATCTACACATTTGAATATTAAAGAGGCACAGAAAGAAGATGTAGAGTTACAAAAGAAGGTGGGAAATTTTCCTCAAGTGCACATTGATTGTAATGAAATAACATGGATCAAGAATTAGGTTTGTGTTCCTCCCATCCCAGAATTAAGGAAGGAAATTTTGGATGAATCTCATAGTTCATCATTCTCTATTAACCCTGGAAGCACAAATATTTATAGTTACATGGAAGAGTACTTCTGCTGGGATGAAATTAAAAGAGATGTTGTTGAATATGTCTCTCGATGCTTGGTTTTTCAGCAAGTTAAAGCTAAGAGAGAGAAGTCTAAGGGGATGTTACAACCATTACCCATACCAGAATGGAAATGGGAAAACATCACTATGGACTTTGTCACCGGACTTCCCAAAACATCCAAAGGCAATAATGCTATCTGGGTTATAGTTGATCATCTTACGAAGTCGACACACTTCATTGCTATTACAGAAGATTTATCTATTGATAAGATTGCCAGGATATATATTAAGGAAGTGGTAAGATTTCATGGAGTACCACTTTCCATTATATCTGACCGGGATCTGAGGTTTACCTCGAAGTTTTGACGAAGCATTCATCATATTCTAGATACAGAGTTGTGTTTCAGCACTTCTTATCATCCTCAGACAGATGGTCAGTCTGAGAGGACAATTAAAACTCAAGAAAACATGTTGAGAGCTTTCTCTAGGGATTTTAAAGGTTGTTGGGATCAACACCTACCGTTGGTGACTTTTTTTTATAATAATAGCTTTCACTCCAGTATTCAGATGGCTCCTTATGAATATCTCTATGGAAAGAAATGCAGAACTCCAACTTGCTGGAATAAAGCTGGGGAATGAAAGCTATTAGGACCTGATCTTGTTGATGAGATGGTAGAAAAAATATGATCTATTCAGAAGCACATAAGGGCAGCTCAGAGTCGAAAAAAAAGTTATACCAACAACCGAAGAAAAGACCTAGAGTTTGAAGTGGGAGATAAAGTCGTTTTATGAATATCTCCTTGTAAGAGAGTAATAAGATTTGGAAAGAAGTGCAAGCTGAACCCTAGGTATATTGGTCTTTATGAAATATTGGATTTCGTTGGGAAGGTAGGTTACCGATTGGCGCATCAACCAAGTCACTCTCAAGTTCATGATGTGTTCCATGTATCTATCCTGAGAAAGTACAAACTCGGTCACTCACATGTACTGTGTTCAGAAGTTGTTCCACTGGAGGAAGATATTTCTTATGAAGAATAGCCAATAGTGATTCTGGATCATAGCAAAAAAGTTCTACGAAACAAGACCAATCACTTGGTTAAATTTTTATGGAGGAACCACCAATTAGAATAAGCTACATGGGAACGTGAGGATATAATGAAGTATAGGTATCATCATATTTTTGTTACGAAGTGACGAATTTCGAGGGTGAAATTCTTTTTAAGGGGGGTAAAATGTAACACCCTGAGATTTTATGAGAAATATTTTGTTTTTATGTATTATGTAATATGCAACACCAAAATAATAAATCACTAAACACAACATTGTCTTGGCTTCCGTTACACGCAAGATAAACCTTCCTTGATATCTTGTGTTGTACACAATACCGAGTTTCACTAAACAATGATATGTTATTAAAATATTATATAAACTAGTCATTAAGAATAGTAATACCCACTATCTGAAATTTTATAAATTTTATCTTTCAAAATGGACTTCTTTTTTGGATTCGGAATATCGGAATTATCCATGGGTGAAATTTTGTTATTTTTCTGAAAACATTCAATTTTTGATCAATAATTAAAATACTGAGTTATTGGTTAAAACTAAAGTATTATTTAAATAATAATTTATTTTATTTAAATTTATTTATAGAAACATAATACTTATATAAGATCAATGTAATTCATTAGAGTCATTTTATAATAATTTTTTATATATAATAATTTTATTGAATATTTGAGTGTATTTTACCTACCTCTTAGGAGAATTTTAAAATTTACATAAAACCCAACATTACAGCTTCTCTGAGTGGAATTTCAAAAATAATAGAGACACGATTGATATCAGTATGTAAAATGTAGTTCAATAAGATAATTTTATTATGTGAATAGTAAATTTTTACATTTATTTACCACGGTTAAAAATAAATAGGGTAATTAAGGGTAAAAATGATATTATTATTACCCATCCCATATCCTAATTATATTGGATATGTGTAATTCGACCAAGAAAAACCTTAGAAATGAAATATTACCCTTTAGGTCCACTTGAATTAGATTAAAACATTTATTATTATTTAATTCAAAGAAGAGTTAAAAGAGTTAAAATCATTGTTTAATAAGTACAACATTTATAGTATAGAGTTATACATTAGGTGATTTCGACTATAAATATTAATTAGAAATATAAACAAATTTCTTACATAATGGTATTTTATTTATAATTTTTGGACATTAAATAAGTTAATTAATTATGGCACAATAATGATGCTGTAATTACCATATTAATTAAATATTAACATAATTGATATTATAAATACCCAAATAAATGTTATTTTAGACTTTTTATGAATTACACTAATTTTATAGGTTAATATAACATATTAGGGTCGGTTATATGAATTTATTTTTAAGTAATAATGCTATTATGAAATTAGAAAAAACAAAATAACAAATAGTGTCAAAATTGACATAAAAGAGTTTTTAAAACAAATAATGAATTATTAATTAATATTCTATTCCTAAAAATCGATGGTTTAGCCATAATAATTATATAATAATATATATGATATTAATAATCCAATTTGATTTTTATTGGCAGTTTATAGAAAATTTATTAACCATATAGTGTAATAATGCAAGAAGACACAGTAAATGTTAAATTATTTAACTTAGAGTTAAATCTAAATGATAAGGTTAAAATGGTAACCTAAACTTGTATAAAACCTATTGGTTGAGAGGATTTTGACCCATCCCCACCCTAGACTAGAAATAAGTCACTTTGTATCCATTATAAAACGAAAATGAATTTATTATTAATTAATATTTTTGGGTTTCCAAAGGTGACCCTCTCCTCTCTTATAAAAGAGAACCTCCTCCCTCTCCTCTTCACACAATTTTGAGCCTTCAAGCTCAGAAAAACTCTACTCATTTCTCTTCCCAACATCTCTTGTTATGTAATAGAGGTTCTGGTCTTATCAAAAGACCAACTCTAGTTCCCTAAGAGGATGTTTAAAAGTGACGCGTCAAGGAAGAGGTAATCTCTTCTACCGATTCTTTCATGTTTCTTTGTTCTTATACTTACTCTTCTTTATTTGTTTCATTATAATGTAATAACATCAGTATCGCTCATTTACTGATATGTTATTATAAATATGAAATAACCCAATTTCACCTTCTATCCATCCTATGGAAAATGAAATCACCGCACGTGCGTACGTACGGAATACGGTCTCCACGCCGTGGTGTAATATGTTTTCCACCACCACCTTAGTTGGAATTGTATAATGGTGTAAAAGAATAAATATATATGATTATTATAACATGATACTAATTCTGAAATATTATATCATCAACTCTCATTCTATTCATATAATTATGGGAATGATATCATCGCTCGTGCGTACGTATGACCTACCGTCTCCACGGTGTGATGTGACTCGTTCTACAAGATCTTCATTGAATAATGATTATATAAATGTATTTAATGAATAAATAAGATATTTATTACACTAATACTATTCTTTAAATGAGGTATCTATAACTTAAAAAGATGAATAAGAATCTATTCGACAAAACACACATAAGAACATAAAGCAATGAACACCCGAATAACAAGTAGTAATGAAATATTATTAATAAGAATATAAGAATATGACCATATATGATATCATAAAAATGAATATGATTCCACAAAAATTCAATGACATTATTTAAATCATTATAAAGGAGTCTTGGATACATAAAAAGTATATCAGATCTAAGGTAAGGGAAAATCTCACAATTTCATTTTTATCTATGATTGTTTATAATTCAGAATTTACTGGGGACTATTTATCGTCCACAGACTTGTTTCCTCAATATGTAATATTATTTCTATCCTCCTAAAATATTTTAAATCCAATTTTACCTATTGGATAATTTTATTAAAATATATTAAAGAAATCTTTTGACGTTTTCAGTACGAGATACTTTTGGACTTTTCCGTCCGAAGTATCAGAATAATGTTTTTTAACTTATACAACATGAATGGATTTTTATGATTTCATAGAACATTATTTCCATGAATTTTCTTTTACAAGTTTCCATGTTTATTTTTAATTAACTTCTTTTAATTTAATATTTTATGACATGTTAAGAAAGGAAAAAAAAATTTGAATTAGAAAGGATATTTTCCTTAAGAATGGAGTTATAGTGTTTTATCATAATTATTTGCAATATAAGATAATATAGGGTTCTGTTTATATCCCTATTTTTACATTGATTTGATTATGTTATGATGGGATTATTTTTACAAAGTTATTTTTTCTTATATGGATTATGTTATGATGGCATGATGTTTAAGAATCCCATTTTTATTACAAGGGTTATGCTATGATATATGATTTATGATTTTGTAGCACATATAAGAATTATTTTATTATGAGATGGGTGAGACCTATATCTACCTCCAATGCATTGGGTAAAGATTTATATCTCATTAGATAGACATGGCTGGAATGTCAAGTTAATCTGGTTCCGTGATACAGGACTGGAACAAGGAGTGAACTCGGTTCAGAAATGAACTTTGTCCACTATGATAGTCTTGTCAATGATTCCTGACTAATATGAACTGATTTTCTATGATTATGTGCGTATGACACAAATTTTCATGTTTTATTATAGGATAATTGGAATTACATTTCACAATTATGATTTATCCCACGTTATGATAATATGATCTCTTTTGTTGGTTAAGATTTTCAAAATGTTATGTTCTTATGAATATGATTTGATTTATATTTCCATTTTTTACCCTTTTTGAGCATTTGATCTCACCCTTTTGTATGTATTCTTTTCCACAGGTCAGGAAGAAGGGTATTAAGTAGGATATGCCAAAAGGTACTCTAGATATGATAAAATAAACATGAGACAATGTAGATGCTTTATGAACCAGTTGTTTAGGTTTCCCAGTTTCTAAAGACACTATACGTATACAGTCAAATCATGGTTTTGTTATATGTTGTAATAAGTATGCTTAAATTCTGATGTAAAAAAAATGTATGTAATGTATGGGTCGTTATAATGATTTCCACTTGATATCACCTAATACGGAGGGCGCGGGCCAAACCAAAACAACCTGATGCCCATCCTTTGGTTATTGATTGGTTGACATCAAAGAAACAGATGATAGGGGCGCGGTATCGTCGCACCGTGCCAGAGAAGAACCGCTGCCAGGATGTCCGCGTCGGATGAAAGAGGAACCGTAGCCAGGATGGTCGCGACGAATGAAGAAGTGTGGCGATGTCGCTCTCCATGGTGGAGCCGAAGGCCGCAACAAGGCCGAGACATGGCGGGGGTGGCGCAGCACCGTCGCACTGCGTGGAGGGCAGTAGGACGACAATGCTGTCGTGCCGCAGTGTAGGTGTGGAGGCGGTTGTCCGAGTCGGCCGCTATGGAGCCGGACCAGCGGGACCAGCCAGGTCCCATAGTCCCTGATCCCTTTCAGCACGCTGGTTCTTTTAGATGAACTCGAGGGGGGGGACCCCATCCCTTGCGTGGCCAACCAGGCTACCACAAGCCACACTGCCATGAGGCGGGCCACCAAAGTCGGGTCGCCCCTCGGCTAGTCTGCCCATAAGCCGGGCTGCCTCGGGCCGGGCCGTCTATTCGGGTCGGGTCATCACCTCAGGTCAGGTTGCTTCCTCAGACCGGGTCGGACCGGCATACAGGGTGAGACCCCAGTTCATACCGGGTCTGGCCGTGTCAGTCCTAATGGGTCAGACTGGACCCGGACCCACTATGGTCGTTTACACCTTTTAGCCTGCATCTAGGGCTATGGGTGTCCGATTGACGTAACTCCTATGCCTATAGAATTATTGTAGGGATACTATTCTTTGACATACTCAACATGAGGGTTGGACGCAGTTGGAGTATGGACGAGTAGGTTTAAGCCTAAAAAACAAACGGGGACCTGGGACGGAAATTCCAAAAACTCTAAGACCGGGCGTCCATTTGACGCACAGTCTGTCGCGTTGGGTTTCATATGATGAGATGAAAATATGGGATACATCAACTCAGGACTTCATTATTACTGATGTATCAACACATGGCTCGAGTAGTGGACCCTCCGAGAATAAAGGTTATTGTGTGTAAGAACCATATGGTTGGCTGCGACTGAGATGACAGGATCCTATGTGGGTTCGACAACGATGATATTGTACGAAGATCCTTCATGGGTTTGATAGTGAGGACTACTATACCATAATCCTTCATGGGTTCGACTGCGATGACTACTATACTGGGATCCTCTGTGGGTCTGACAATTCTGACTTCTATTCATGTATGTTGTGTGGGTCTAATAGAATAACTAGTCATGTATCCTATGTGGGTACGACAGCTTAGCTGGTCCTGTATCATGTGTGGGTCTAACAGATTAGAAGAATCAATGACTACATTTGATAATCTATATCACTCTACAAAAGATGTATACATGTGTGATCTGAGTCATGTATTTCAACCATTATCTTCATGGTGATTGACTTTACTTCATTTGTGGAATGGTTTGTTCTTGGGCTCAAGAGTTGGAGTGAGACTGTGATTGATAACTGAGGTATATGTATGGGCATATACCTAAGTAGAATTGGTTGATACTTTGTGATTGTATATATCTTTTGTGTTTTATACTTTGTGGATTATGGGATACCTTCAAGGGTCTTGGGGTCCCCTATTGAGTATTGTTATACTCACCCTTGCACGGGCTTCGCCCGCACCTTGTTGTGTTCTTTGCAGACGATGGTCAGCAGTGATCGAGGCTAAGGGTGACAGATAGGAGGCTCCTCGGAGCTGGACTATACAGGAAGTACATCAGGGATGATTTGTTTGAGTTTTGTACCTACCCTTCAGGTAGGATTCCCCGGTGGATGATCCAGGTGCTATTTTCCTTTTTTACATGTACTTGTTATTCAGTTGGGTTTGAATATTGGCCCACTTACTTTCATCACACTTTTCTTTTCTATTTTAATACCTTTTGATTCAATAGCTTGTGTTTAGACAGTGTGTGTTATAGGTTTAAAGGAAACGCCTTCCCTTTTTATCGGGATTATGCCTTTGGTGCTAGTTTCCAGCCCATATCCTATGGAAGGTGGGCTTGGGGTAGCCACAGCACTGGCCCTGAGGATCGGTCATGAAAAATTGGTATCAGAGGATTCAATTTTATCGTAAAACTTGGACTCTGATTCTTTTAACAACAATAGTGTTAAGTGTTTTGGGTGTTGTTATCAATTTAGGGAAACTAGTGATGGTGCGGCGACCAACGTATCTATACATTAGGACTCTAAATTATGATCTCCGACTCAGTGCACGAAAACACTGAATGCATGTGTGTTTCCTTTGAAAATGTTTTCTTCGTGATTACTTTGAGTCAGCTAACCATGTATATTATTTTAACTGTTCTACACCTGTTTCATTTCAGGATGACCACACAAAGGAATCCAGCAAGGTTTCAAGTTACATACGTGATGGTAGACCACCGAGTGATGAAGCCTCAGTGCAGGGCCCCATCACAGGAAAGGTACCAATGGTAACACTAACCGCTGGGCCACTGATACCACTAGTTCCAGTAGCAGATAGTGCATGCCACCTGAGTGCGTTGCACAAGTTCCAGCGCTAGAGGCTGCCTAGGTTTCGAGGAGAGATGGACCCACATGCACCTAAGGATTGGATGGAGGCTGTCGTGAGAGTTTTCATATTGGTAGGGATACCAACTGACCCCATGGTGATCCTTTCCATGAGTCTCCTGCATGCAGCACCATGAATATGGTGGAGCCTGATGCTCTAGGTTCATGATGAGACATCATTTCTCTAGATATACTTTGATAGTCTCCTTCACTCAGAGTTTGTTCCAGCCACCCTTCGTGCAGTGCGGATTCAGGAGTTACATCATCTATAGCAGGGCAACATTACATTAACCTAGTACTCAACGAGGTTCACCGACCTCTCGCGCTACTCTATGGATATGGTGCGGGACCTATTATTCATGGCCCGGACCATTGAGAAGGGACTTAGTCAAGAGATCAGAGATTCGATGATCCCCCTCAGCATCCCGACGTAGGCGGGGGTGCTGGAGCGAGCCTTTCTAGGGGAGAGTTTTCTCACTGAGCAGTCACCAGTAGCGAGACCCACCATAGGGTGACACATAGCAGAGTCTTCTGCAGCCAGCAGAAGATAGATGTCACAAAGGTCCAAACGGACCAGGCCATCAGGTGGGTGACCCTATGATACATGTCCGGTTGTGCGGGGCACACAAGACAAAGCCAGCTATACGAGGAGCATGCAGAGCTATGCATGCGACGGGTAAGGCCACATGGATTGTGACTGCCCAACTAGCCATTCAGATGAACAGAAGATAGTAGAGGGACCTCCCAAGAAGAGGAAGAGGTTCGACCGTGGTGTTCTGCTAGGAGCAGGCGGATGTGGAAAAGGAGGTAGGCGAGCAGCGGTTGGTGGACGACGTTTCGAGGCTCTACCACTAACACCACCACCAGGAGGTCCACCCTGACCACAGGGAGCTAACAGACAGAGGAAGGATCAGCTCCAGGCAGTCGATGCCTACAACCACGGCACACTTGAGAAGATTAAAGGTACTATCTATGTCTACTACACCCTTACTGTAGTACTTATGGACACAAGTGCGAGTCATTAATTCATTTACACTACCCTCGTTCGGATCTCAGAGATTCTGACGGAGCTGTAGGCTTGATCCTTACGGCTAGAGACTCCTATGGGAGCAGACTCGATGATTACAAACTAGTTTCCGTAGTGTGAGTGTACTCTAGGAGGCAAGAGCTTCGGCTGGGATCTTTTGGTAGCGGCGTCGAGGCCTTACTACGTCATCCTAGGAATGAACAAGTTATACACAGTTCATGCACATATTGACTGTTTTAGTTCAAAATTGTGGTGCGTTCACAAGGATGGGACCAGGTTCACCTTCACCAGTGAGAATGGAGGCTTTGCAGTGCAGGATAGACTTACACAGAGGAGGGGGTAGATGATCACACATCAGTTGGCTAGTCTTATCCTCAGAGAGGTTGATGTGCAGAGTCTGAGTTTTCCTATTGTTGTGGATCATTACATGGATGTTTTCCCTGAAGATGTTCCAAGACTACCTCCTCGCAGAGATGTAGAATTCTACATTGACCTATACCCCGTGATGGCACCGATATCTACTCTAGCATATCGGATGGCTCTCGTCAAGCTTCATGAGCTGCGGGTATAACTTGAGGACATGTAGGGGAAGGGATTTATCTGACCCAGTATTTCACCCTGGTCATCATTGATTTTGTTTTGTAAGAAGGAAGATGGGAGCTTGTGATTGTGTTTTGACTACCGTCGCCTGAATGAGGTGACCGTGAAGAACAAGTACCCACTCCTGAGGATTGAAGACCTCTCTGATCAACTCAAGGGAGCACGATGGTTCTCGAAGAGAGACCTTATGTTAGCCTATCACTAGATCAGATTTCGAGACGAGGATGTGCAGAAGACGGCCTTCAGATGTCATATGGAAACTACGAGTTCTTGGTTATGCCCCTCGACATAACAAACACTCCTTCATTGTTCATGAGTCTCATGAAAAAAATCTTCCTACCTTACCTTGATCGCTTTTTCGTAGTCTTCATCAACTACATACTGATCGACTCGACTACTGAGGATGAGCATTCCTACCATTTGTGGGTAGTATTCGACAGACTCCGAGAGAACCAGCTTTATGGTAATCTCTCGAAGTGCCAGTTTTGGATTCAAGAAGTTCACTTCATGGGACACGTCATCTCAGAGGCTGGAGTTGCATTAGATCTAGTGATGATCGAGGCATTACTTTCTTGGGATCCACCAAGGAGTGTGATGGAAGTACGATTTTTTCTGGGACTAGTTGGGTAATACTATAGATTTTTTCCAGATTTCTCCAAAGTTTTAGAACCACTTTTAGCATTGACGAAGATGGGGCAACCCTTTGTGTGGTCATAAAGATGCCAGCATAGGTTTCATGTGCTGAAGCAGATGTTGACTAGTGTGACCATCTTGAGGCTACTAGAGTAGGGAGTTGGGTACGTAGTTTACTGGGGCACATCAGGGGACTGACTTGGGTGTGTATTGAAGAAGGATGGAGCAGTGATTGATTATGGTTCTCATCAGCTGAGACATCATGAGCTGAAATAAGCTACCCATGACCAGGAGTTAGTAGTAGTGGACTTCGCCATGATGATGTGGTGAAACTCTCTTATGGGTGAATGTTTTATAGTCTACTCTGACCACCAGAGTCTTAGGTACATCTTCTTGAAGAAGGACCTGAACTTGAGACAGCGACGATGGATCGAGTTCCTCCAGGACTATGACTTTGAGATAGTCTATACTCCTAGGAAGTGGAATGTTGTAGTAGATGCTCTCAGTAGGAGATCAAACATTAAACTACTAGAAGAGGAGACCGAGCAGTTGGCCACATTACAGATATCCATTGTGGATAGAGATAGAGAAAACTTTCTGTAGCCTCTCACAGTCACTCCTCCACTTCATCAGCGATTCAGGGAGGCACAACGTGGTGAAGTTGACTATGAGATATGATGTGCTTAGATATCTATAGGGCATGCACATGATAGATTTTCTGAAGGTGGATAACACATAATTCTTTTCAGAGGACGAACCATGGTACCAGTTGCACTTCGGGACGATGTGTTGTGGGAGTTCCACACATCTCCTTTAGCAGTACATCTAGGATTGGAAAAGATGTATCAGGACCTCCAACGACAGCACTAGTGTCCAGGTATGAAGACACATGTAGCATAGTTTGTCTCATGATGCCTCACTTGTCAGCAATAGAAGGCGGATCACGAGGTTCCAGAAGGATTAGTTCAGTACTTATAGGTTTCATAGTGGAAGTGGGATGTCATATCCATAGATTTCGTGATGGGGCTTCCACGTACATCTAGGGGACAGAACATTATCTGGGTGATTACCGAACAATTCACCAAGTCGGCCCACTTCTTACTGATCAGATAGGAGGGTTCAGTATAGAGCATGGGACGCCTCTATATATGGGAGATCATATGGCTTCATGGTGTTAAATCGATGATCATATCCGATCGAGATTCACATTTCACTACCCGACTATGGAGGAGGTTGTAGGAGGCTTTCGGGACGCAGGTTTTCTTGATCACCGTCTTCCATCCTCAGACAGATGGTAAGATTGAGAGGACCATTTAGACTCTCGGTTACATGCTCTGTGCATGTGTTCTAGACATTGGTCGTAGCTGGTAGGATCACATACCCTTAGTAGAGTTTTCTTATAACAATAGCTATCACTCCACCATCAGGATGACATCTTACGAGGCACTTTACGGCTGAACTTGCAGATCACCTATGTGATGGACTGACCTAGGGGAGTCATCACTTTTAGGACCAGAGATGGTGAAGGATATGATGGAGAAGGTGCAGATCATCAATGACTGTATCAAGACTGCACAGAGCAGTCAGATTTCCAATGTTGATAGGAGACAGAGACCACTGGATTTCAAGGATGGAGACCACATCTTCTACTGGTCTCTCATCGATGAGGTCTGCCGATATTTAGCTGAGACGACGAGTAATACTTGGGATTCATCAGACCTTTCTAGGTCCCCAGCAGAGTAGGATAGGTGGCTTATTGCCTATCTCTTCTAGCTCAGTTGCACCGGGTGTACGACGTCTTCCACGTATCTCAGCTGAGGAGATACGTGCATGACTCATCCAACATCATCGACTATGAGGACCTTGACATCAGTGATGGGGTGACATTTGAGGAGGTTCTTGAGGAGATTGAGGATCGACAGGATTGGGTCCTTTGTGGACATTCGATACCTATGGTGCATGTTCGCTAGTAGCATGGGAACCTACAGGAGAGCACATGGGAGCGAGAGGCTCAGATGCGATCTCAGTACCCTCATTTGTTCCTTTAGTATGAGTTGTAGCTTATGGGTATGTAAATCTATTTGGTGGAGAAAATTTAAAGACCCTTAAATTGCGTGAATTTTTTTAAATACATGGAATTTTTACGAGTCCGCAGTTTCTAACGGCGCTTGATTCCGAGGCCCGGTGTGCTCGGAATCAATTTTTTAGGTTTTTCTCGAGTACGTTTAGTAAATGTACGTGTGGGATTTTATATATTTGGAACCGGTGTTTAGAATTGAAATATGAGGACACCGCTGAACTCGCAACACCAATATTTTCTTAAGGATACCTTTACCACATTTTTGTTTTATCGAGTATGGAAGTTAATTTTTGGGGATTCTAAATAAAATTAAGTAAAAATATGTGTAACAAATTTTTATTTGGTTGGTTGTTAAAACAACCAAGTGGAGGTTATAGGTGGGTCCCACCACACCCTAACCTCTCTTGGGAGGATATAACTAGGTGGGACCACTATCTTGAAACCCCTTAATGCACCTTTTAAACCCTTGAGCTCCCCATGAATTGGGGAAACTCTTGAAACCGTACACCTTCCCCCATAATAGTTCCAATTCACCCATTAATGAAGTGAGGTAGCTTATTTTAATTAAACTCTTCACCTCCTCTAAATTTGAATTTGAACCGCCCCTTAGCAATAATTAAATGAGTTACCACATTTAATTAAGAACATCTTTGTGTTGTTGTGGGGACAAATTAATAGAGGCCATCCTTTTTCATTTATTTGGTTGGCATAATCCTTTGGAAAGCTTTAGAGAGGATAGCTTCGTCCATCCAACGAAGAACATTAAGATTGTTTCTGGTCTCTAAAGAACGTGAAGCATCATCTTATTCCTTCTTTAACCAAATCATGGAAGGGAAGCACCACGACCCATGAAGTACACCATGTTCATTGTCACAACTCGTCTTCACCAAGGTCTACCTCCTCTGATGTTGATGAAATGATGTTCTTCTTCCGCGACATCCGTCTTCTTTGACTCATCAACGTTCAAACAAAAAATAGGAGTAAGGGGAATTTGATTATTTTAATGTATACATTATTATTTCATTCCTCGTCATTTATTTGGGTTCGATGATGGCCACTTTTTATCACCTAATGCGGAGGGCGTGGTCTGAACTAACACGACCCGATGCCCCTCTTTTGGTTCTTGTTTGGTTGACATTGAAGGCAGAGATAGAAGCAGAGCGGTGTTGTCACTCCGTGTCGGAGAAGAACCGTGGCCAGGAGGGCCACATCAGACGAAAGTGGAACCATGACGGATGAAGAAGCACGGTGACGTCACGCCGTGCGATGGAGTTGAAGGCCGCGGCCAGGCCGGGCAATGGCTGTGGTGATGTGGCACTATTGTGCCGCATGGGGGGCAACAGGACCACGATGCCTTCACACCGCGGTGGAGGTGCGGAGGCGGACGACAGAGCCGACAACTATGGAGCTAGACAAGCGGGACCAGCCAGGTCCCACGGTCCCTGAAACAGCACAGCGCGCCAGTTCTATTCGACAAACTGGGGGGGGGAACCTCCTCCCTTGTGTGGCGGGCCAGGCCGCCCCTAGGCCGGGCCGCCCTCGGTCGGGCCGCCTAGGGCCGGACCACCCATTGGGCTGAGTTGTATCTTCGGGTCGGGCCGTCCCCATGGCTCGGGTCGCTTCTTCAGACCTGGTCAGACCCTCGAACTGGGTCGGGCCAGGTTAGTCTGACTAGGTTGGGCCGGGCCTAGACCCGCTATGGCCACTTACACCTTTTTGCCTGCATCTAGGGCTACGACTGTCCGATTGATTTACCACATGCGGTGATAGAATTCATGGAGTGTGAAAATTCATTGGCATACTCCACATGAGGTTTAGATGCAGTTGGAGTATTGTCGGGTTGGTTTATGCCGAAAAACCAACTTGGCCCCTAGAACCGAAATGCCAATAACTCTTAGACCAAGCGTCTGTTTAACGCACCGTCTGTTGCATTGGGTTCCTTATGATGAGAAAAAACTATGGTATATATCAACACAGGACATTGTGATAGTTGATTTATTAACACTTGGATGGAGGATCTGACCCTCTCAGAATTGAGCGTACTGTGTGAAGGAACCCTAGGGCAAGCTGTGATTCAGATGACAGGATCCTCCATGAGTTCGACAACGACGATACTGTTCCAGGATCCTCCGTGGGTTCGATAGCGATGAATACTGTACCAGAATCCCCCGTGGGTTTGATAGCGATGACTATTGTACTGGTATCCTTTGTGGGTCTGACAGTTCTGAATTCTTGTTCCTGTATCCTGTGTGGGTCCAACAGAACAGCTGGTCGTGTGTCCTCTATGGGTCTGACAGCTTAGTTGGTTCTGTATCCTGTGTGGATCTGACAACTTAGATGAATTAGAAACTACATCAGATCATCTCTATCACTCTATGAATGATGTATACCATTTTTAGCTAAGTCATGTCATTCAACCATTATCATCATGGTGACTGAATTTACTTCTTTTGTGGAATGGTTTGTGCTTGGGCTCGAGAGTTCGAGACGGACTCTGATTGATAACTTATGTATATGTATGGACATATACCTATGTAGTATTAGTTGATACTTCATAATTGTGTCTTTATAATGTGGTTTAACCTTTTTTGATTCTAGAAGACCTTCGGGGGTCTCGAGATCCCCTACTGAGTATTGTTATACTCACCCTTGCACGGGCTACACCCGCACCTTGTTTTGTTCTGTGCAGATGACAGTCAGCAGTGATTGAGGATGAGGGTGACAGACAGGAGGATGCTCAGAGGTGGACTAGACAGGATGTACCTCTGGGACGAGTTTCTCGAGTACTATACCTACCCTTCAAGTAGGATTCTCCAATGGACGATCTGGGAGCTATTTTTCTTTTTACTTGTACATGTTGTTCAGTTGGGTTTGTATACTGGCACACTTACTTTCAGCACACTTTTCTTTTCTATTTTAGTACTTTTTACTTCTACAGCATGTGTTCAGACTGTGTGTGTTACAGGTTTAAAGGAAATTCCTTCCCTTTTTATCGAGATTATGCCTTTGGTGCTAGTCTCCAACCCCTGGCCTATGAAAGGTGGGCTTGGGGTAGTCACGACACAGGCCCCGAGGATGGGTCGTGACAAAACCACAATCAGAAACCTTAGTAAGATTTTTGGGTATTATTAATTTATTATATAGTGTCCTAAACCAATGATTGGGAAATATAAATCAACTCCCCCTATTTTTCAATATAACCCCCCAATCTACCAATATTTTTTCTCTCAAAAAACATGAAGTCTAACCTTACTCTTCTACACCATCTATATAGTCCATATAGGTTCCCCTTATGCCTCAAGAACATCCTCTAATGACTTTTGCAGTCAATCTATCAAGATAATGGATTTCTATCTTCTTTTTATTCAAGCTCCCCTTTTATGTTATGCCTCATAGTTTCCATTTGTGATTAATTGGGTATGTTTCTCTATAACTCAATTAAAGAATATTTTATTTCCATTTTATCAGATATCCATATCCCTTGCATAAAACCCTCTAATGAACATTTATGTACACTAGTTACCCTACCATAATTTATTAAGGGATATATTGGTTCTTTTTATTAAAGAACATATTTTATGTTATACTTATTAGTTTCCATTATTGTGGTTTTTGGTATGTTTTCAGACAAACATATTACTTTTATTTTGATTACCATGTGATGAGAGAACCCTTTCACTCTCATTAATCCCCCCATGAACTTTTACATATACCTGTTACCATGCTGTAATTTAATAAAGGATTCTATCCTTATCCCTTTTATTCAAGTATCATCATTTTTATATGATTTGTTTTTATCGAAAAAAATTTTCTTTATTTTCTCCTATATCACCTTACTTGACCTATTATGTCTTAATTGTGAGAGTCCCCTTTCACTATCATTAATCCATTCTATAAACATTTATATACACTATTATAACTCTAAATGTTTACCATTATTTCCCATTCCAAAAAATTGTGTACTAAATTACAATAACCATTTCTTTTCAAAGGTGTTCACTATTATTCAATGATTCTTCTTTGATTTTGGATTTTATTTATATATTAAAAACTCCTTGATAATGGAAAAAATGTTACGACAACTGAATCCATGTTGTATGATCTTTTTGGCACACTTATGCATGTGAATGAAATAAATGTGATGAGTGAAACAAGAATTATATAGATATACAATAAATAGGGTAATGTTTTAGTATCATGTTACATCATGATAGGGATTCAAGAGGGAAAAAATCCATCATGAAACTTTTCCCCATTGGTAAATCGGCGGTTGTCCTTGACCTATATTTATGATGAAATGTTTAATATTGTTCCCACATTTAACATGTATCCTTTAGGTAATATTGTTATATCTTCCATCATTTTTCTTGTTAATTATTCTCACCCCTTTTATGTATAATGTTTTTCCCTATTGTCTAAAATTAAATAATTTCTTCATTTAATGCCACATTTATTCCCATATTTTGGATTTACAAATCAACCGTTTATTATGTATGTCTTCAAGTTATCCAATTCAGTTTAAGTATGACAAAATAATAAGATCATGATAAAGGAGTTTTATATAATGGTGATATATTCATAGTTTTAAGATGTCATGTAATGTATTTAATTCCAAATGACTATATACTTATCAACCTTCCCGGTTTTATTATGTATAATATTCTGGAATAAATAATGAAGTAAAGTGTAATAATGTACCGGGATGTCTTAGTTGGTCTCAAAATTTTTTTTAGTTTTTTTAGATTAGGATTATAAAACTCTAGAGAAATCATTAGGGATTAGACTAAACATAGGATTAAGTATCTCAATTTTGTTAATGTATAACATCATTGGATTCCAAAAAAATACATCTTTATTTGGATACTCTAAGTGGATGTGCCTCTGGAATATACATACGTAGGGGTAAAACCCAAAACACTGTATTGACAAAGACCCAATCGACACCTAGGGCTTGATAATGGGCCCTGACACACACCTGGTTTGACACTCCCAGTGAAAATTCTTTATTAAATTCTGCAACTCTTTATTAAGCATTTTTACGCTAACATGAATTGATGTAGGAGTATATGTTAGAAAATAGATAATGGTTAACTTAGACTAAATCATATAAAATCGTATGTTAAGGAAATACATGTAATTTATATGTTATAAATTCATTTTTATAGGATTTATATTTCTATGTATAAAATTTTAGAATTAATCATTGCTAATGTTCCCTAAATTTTAATCAATGGCTGGAATTATAAATAATTGAGTCAAAAAAAAATATAAAGTGAAATGTGATAAAATAAAAAAATGATATTTCTTACAGGATAGGAACTCAATTTATACATATTCATACTATTAAACCCCATCTTTCAAAAGAAAATTAACAACTGTCACATAGTTGAAAAAATATGTCATAAATAAGGTAATTTGAATAAAAATGTGAAGATAATGATAATGTGGAATATATTACATCCTAGAACACCCCCATTGTTATTCAATTTATAATGTGTAATGATTTTTGGAAATATCTGTGTTGAACCATATACTAAGAATATTATATATAGAAATCATTCAAGTATAAGGATTAAAATATTTATTTATCAGTATTTTGGAATTATGTTTTATTAGTAGTTTATAAATTTCAATATTGATATAAGAAAAATTAATGATATATAGAATGATAAACATTATTTTTATTTAGTAAATTTAAAAAATTTATTAAATAGTACTAATAACCTGTCAATGCGATTTAGTGATTAATTAATATTTGAGAAAAAATCAAATATTTTTAAACATTAATAGGTGTCTAATGTGGGAATATGCCCAAATATTCGTTAGTGATATGTATAAGGATAATATTATTTTTATAATAATTGATAAAAAATTTCATGATATATGTGATGTTTTTTTATTATGATTAAGAATATATTGGAAAATATAATACATGACCAATATTATTTGATGTGTATTTTATTAATTTTATATTTGGAGATGTTTTATTTGATTGAGGTATATATACCCATTAGGTTAAATATGAAATATTTTTTGAGAAGGATTCATTTATTATTTTCATGGTTTAACATAATTTGTATGAGAGAACCTTTGAGGTTAATTAATTCGTTAAATTTGTGGTTATTAGTGTTATAAATGGGTATTTATTTTAACAATGGTCATTTTAATCCTTTTTTATTTTTATTGAGTTTTGGAGATTTATTTATTATATTCTATTCATCTTTAGAATTATCTTAATTTATGATATCCATTTTTGATTTATTAAATTCATGAGAAATAACAAGTTATTATTTTGTGTATTATGTGATCTGTTAGAAGCCTACTTCAGTCCTTCAAGCATAAAAAAATTTCATCCCCAGTTCAAATAGTTTCAAGAAAATGTTGAAATTGTTGTGTAAATTAATTAATGGATGAAATCATACTTTTAAAGAATATATATTGAATTTTTTTCTTAGTTTATATGATAATATAATTCCTTAAATCTTGGAAGAAAACTTTAATAAAAAATGTTTTCATATTATGAAAATTTCCACTGAATTGATTGACTTTTAACCCATTACATATTTATGGTTTTGTGGACAATGAATTTATCATGTCTATTTTCACTATCAAACTATATTAATTATTGGTTTAATTTTTTCTATTTGATGAATATTCTATCACTTCCCACTAATTTTCATATACAGTGTAACCTAGATATTTGATGACCTTCTTACTACCCATTATCTATTTTTAGAAGGATGTCTTATTAAATCGTTTTAAGATGTGGGTTTTTAATGAATATATTTTCAATTGTCAAAACATTTATTAGAAATTATAATTTTCAATTCGGCTGACACAATGTTTTAAAGTGGTGAAGTATTTAATTCCCCAACTTTTAAAATAGAAATCTACATTCAATTATATATATGAAAAGAAACATCTATCCTAAAAAACAATGTTTATTTAAATATGATTATTTTAACCATTCCATTAATTTTTTTGGAAATGAGTTAGACTTACTGAAATAGTATACATACATATGTGTCTTAAATATAATTAAATGTTCTTAGTAAATAATCTTTCAATTATTAGTAATGACCTTTTGTTCTTAAAAAAAATTTCTTCAAAAATGATTTATTATATATGTTTATGAAATATTATAATTAATGTACAAAATAGTTATAATATTTATTTGATATTTCATGTTACCTTTTTTATAATAATATTAATATTTATATAGGTTGAAATTTTTAGATTTTTCGAAAATATATTTTTTTGTAAATAGTGAAAACACCTTTTTCAAATAAAATTTTCATTTATTTAAATAAATTATGTAATATAAATGTCCCAAAAATACTTTACATTAACTTTCATTAATCATATGTATTATTTGTTATATTTAATAAAATAAGTTACATTAAAATCATTTTTATCTTGGATTTTATTATTTATTTAATTATATTATTAAAAAAATCATTTTTCTGATAACTATTTTTAATTGCACAATGTTTCTCCATTTTAATAAATTAAAAAATCCCCTAATGAGAAATTATTTAAATCAACTGTTTAGATTAAATACTTATCTTTTTTAATTGCAATTTATATAATTAATACTAATAGTTATAGAGTTAAAATAAAATCATATTTTCCTTAAAAAATGTATTTTTTAGAAAATATAATATTATATTCCTTATATGGTTTATTTTATATTAAATTATTCCCCTTATATTTATTGATTCATATAAAATTTAGTTCATATTTTGAATGATCATAATTAATATTAAGTAATATTGTCAACATGCATTTTTACAATATCGATAATTTCCATAGTAAATATAAATTACCACAGTAAAAGTAAAATATGTCAATTTATGTAAAAATAATTTAACAATTACTAAAAAAACGATCCCTAATTATATGTGTATTTATATATAATTTTAATTGAAATAATTATTTTATGTATTCATTGATTTTTTTAGTTTATAACTGATTGAGTAATCAGTTTGATAAATTTTATATTTTTATAAGATAAAACATTAATTCTATTTTTAGGGGATATGAAATCTAAATGTAGATAATCCTTATGATGAATTAATTTAATTTTAAAATAAAGTGTATTTTAATAATTTTTTATTAAATTTGTTCTGTTAAACGTAAATGATAATATAATATTTATGATTTCAAATGTCATTTCTATAATTGTTTTAAAATTGTTATTGTCAACATAATCAAATAGTAATAAAAAAATTAATTCTATTTAAAATGCGAAAAATCTAATATTTTGAAATTTATTTTATTTAAATAAATATTTTTTTTGTATATAACATGTCAAAGTTATCCAATTGTTATTTTTTTATAATTTTATGAGATAATAAAATTTTCAAGTTAACATTAAACACTGTATAAATATATGTTGTTTATTATGACATAAAAATGACATAAAGATAATGTAAAAAATAAAATAAAGGTTATCCAAGAACAAATATTTGTTTCCCCTTAAAATTATTTGATTTTAAATTTATTTGACTAATTTTATAAATCCATTTTCACCACTCTAAGGTATATAATATATTATACAGTTTTAAAATAATTTATTTAATTACTTTGCTCACATACAAATCAACATAGGTATCACTTTAATATGATTGGGTGTTTCCCTTGTAAAATAATAAAATACTTCCAACTTTAGTAGAAACCATGGGATGTTTTTTGGTATAGATTATTTTAATTTATAGATTCCAAAACCTAATTATTGGGAATAATTATTTTTCCCCTATATTTTCCAATATATACCCACTCCAGATTTCAGGTATTATGACTAAAAAATGAATAGATCATGTCCTTATGATGAGCTACTATATTTGTATTCCTCATAAAGAGTCACTAATATCTATAGAATATCCTATAAAGTTTTGGGAGTCACTACCTCAAGGTTAGGTATTTCATTCTTATTTTTATTTCATAAGAATTGATATTATGCCACCCAGTTTCCATTTGTGGTTTTTTGGGTGTGTTTTAACTGACCTCTTACATTACTTTTATTATCGTGTGCTGATAAAACTTTTTAACTCTCATTAATACCGTCCACAAACCATTACGTACAAATGTTATCACGTCCAAATTTATTAAGTTATTTCTTTCTTATTTTTATTCAAGCACTTATTATATGTTATGTTTCTTAGTTTTGATTTATGGTTTGCTATGTATAGTTTCTTATAAAACTACTAAATTCCTTTTTATTACCATGTGAATATAGAACACATTCACTCTCATTATTCCCTCCTAATAACCATCATGTACATCCGTCACCTTGCTGAAATTTAGTAACATTTTCTATGTTCTCTTTATTTAATAATATCTCTTATGTTATTAAACACAGTTTCCATTTTTGTTATTTTGGGTGTGTTTTACAAAACCATCATAATTTCCATTAAATTATAAGGACATGAGATATGAAATTCACTCTTACTAATCGCCCCAATGAACCTTCATGTACACTCATTACCATGCTAGAATTTTTTATGGGATCATTTCCTTTCCATATTAATTCAAGTATCTTCATTATCTTAATTTTTTTTCTCCAAATAATAAATATGAAATATGTTCTTACAAATCACCTTACATAAATAATTATTTCTAATTGACCAGAGACCCCTTTTTCTCTCACTAATCCATTACATGATAATTTATATGTATTGTTATGCTATTGAAATTTTATCATGATTTATCACTCCATGAATATATTTAGTGTGTACCCATACACATTTCTAATCATGTGTGTTAACCAATATGAATTCATTCTTATTTTATTGGAAACATAAATATATTTATTTCACACTACATGGTCATCTAATAAAATGTGGTGATAAATGATTCGATGATGTATGAACTATGTGAAAAACTTATTCAGTTGAATGAATTGAATGTGATGGGTGGACATAGAATTATATAGAGTTATAATGATTTGGGAACTATTTTAATATACTGAGACATTATTCAAGAAATTATAGTGTGAAATTAATCTGTCAAAATACTTTTTCCACTTTTCTGTCTTAGAAGCTATCCTTGACCTAAATTTATGATAACATGTTTAATGTTTTTGTCACATTTACCATGCTTCCTTGATTATATCTTATTATATCATGAATAATTTTCATGTTTATAATTATGACCCCTTCTATGTCTCATTGATATTCCTATTATCTAACATATAATAAATGTTTCATGTTATTCCATATGTATTCCCTCCCTAGGATTTATAAATCTCCATTTATTTTTTATGTCCCAAGGTTATCACATGTAGTTTTATGTATGACAGAATAATAAGATAATGCTATGGAAGATTTAAATAATGGATATGTATTACTTCATTTAAGATTTTATGTAATGTACCTAATAAACAAAGACTCTAACCTTCTAGATGTTTGGGATTGTGTTATATATAATCATT
Source organism: Viscum album (assembly GCA_963277665.1). NCBI lineage: Eukaryota > Viridiplantae > Streptophyta > Magnoliopsida > Santalales > Viscaceae > Viscum > Viscum album. The sequence continues at coordinate 1,220,175,267 of OY728155.1, read as the reverse complement.
TTAAAGAATATGATAAATAATGTGTAATAATAACCATAGTTATCAGATTTCATGTGAAAAATTATAAATAAAAAAAATAAATGTTATAATACAGTAATAAATCAATAAAATTCCCATTTTTCACATAATCATGCCGCAATATAATCAATGAAGTAGACATATAACCTAATGAATGAGAATTTTGTTAAGAAACCCCTTACCCCACACATTCCATTAGATTATAATTATTTAAACTCCTATATATTGGTATAATACATGATACTAAATTATAAAATAATTATATAATTATTAAAAATCATATAGTATCCTTTTATTACATATTATTAACCATTAGTTATCCATATTTCATTATCATTACGATTTAAGGTGATAATAAGATTTTCCTATCCTAAACAGTTCATTATGACTGTTATAGATTTTGAATATAGATTCTAGTCACATATTCTATAGATTAATATTAATGCTTTTAATATCATTTTTTCATTATATACATCATTATATTCATTAATGGATTTCGAACATAGAGAATGAGTCACATCATTTCATGGAGACTCTAGGTCATACATACACATGAGGGATGTTATCATTTTATAAAATGATTAAATAGATAGGAAGTGGAAATTATATTAATAATATATATTCAATTTTATGTCATATATATTATATATAATCATTAAATGTATCCTTTTTTACCCTTTATATATTTCAGTTGTGAAAACTGAATCACATATCTTCGTGAGGTGGTTATCCACCTTAAGAAATAATGACATTATCATTTATTCAACGATTGGTAAGGTAAGAAAATATATGATACATTTATTTTAAATAATTATTTATATTTCATTAATTTCATATATAAACAATGTAATAATTCTTATTAACTTCCATGTAATTCATATGTGAAATTGGAATCACAACGCTTCACGAGGAGGTATCCCATTGTACACAAATGGTATTGAATTTAAGAAAGTATATGTTATATTACATTTAAATAAGTATAATTATATAAAAACTATATTATGTAAACAATATATATGTTATTATATCATTTTGTGATAAGATTTTTGGGGAAAAAATTCATTAGTTTGTAAAGTGGTAGTTTGATGTACACATGATCAATGATTTTGTTTCCCATTTGAGGAAGTAAGAGATTATTATAAGAAATTACCAATATGTTATAAATTTAAGTATGTTTAGGATACATATTATGTTATATCACCATGTTTTAATATGTTTTAAATGAGGAGGAAGAAGAAATAATGTAGAATGCCAAGTTAAAGATGTTAAATCTTCTCTAGATTTTTTTTTGGTTTTCCAAAAAATAAATTCTAGGATGGATTTATTAAAAAACCATGGATTATAAGATGTGGTGTGGGAAATAGGTATTTTATATTTTTTTTTCTTGTTTGAACCAATTGTTTTTGAATGTCTATAATGGATAGGGGAGGTGGGGGCATTTTATAATTTAGGGAGAGGATATGTTTGCAATTTTCGAAAAGAAGGAATTCCACCCATGTTTTTCTAATTCAAAAAGGATTCCAAATGAAATATTTTAGAATAATATATGATATAATATCTAAATATTATCATAATTTAATAATAAATGTTGTTTTATTATTTTTAGAACATATCTTTTCATTTTAACCCCCGGTAAACCCGTTTTTACCTCAACTGTGATAGACCTTTGTTACCATTTTTACTAATAATTATGGAAAAATAATTATATCAAAATTATTAGATAATATAAATTTTAACTATTATATATATAGAATCAATTTTTCAAAATTAAAATCATTTATTTTTGTGAATTTAATATAAAATTAACCACACAGATGTATTGGAAAAACTTTTTTTTAAAAGAAACCCCATCAAAATTTTAAGAAGTTTTAATAAATGAATTTAGTATGGAATTGATCCCAATGACCTAAATTAGTAAAATTTAATTTTAGTTTTTATAATATTACATTAAAAACAATTTTAAAAATAAATCATTTTTCTGAATAATTTAAATGAAAGAAGCATTCTAAAAAAATTAGTATTTTTCACTATTCCTAAAAAAAATAATCTTTTAAAAAAATAGTTTATTCACCCAAAGATTATTTTCACATTCAAATTAATAAAATATATTATTTCATTTGTTTAAATTTTTTATAATTATTAAAAATTAATTTAATTTTTTTTTAAAAGAGCGGGACTGTGAAGCCTTTTAGAATTGTTTTTTAGAAAATAATTATTTTTAGTTAAAGAGTTTTTTAACAAAAATAGAGACAATTCAATACAAATAATTAAGGATAAACATTTAATAAGAACTTTATAATATCATGAGAATAAATGAATTCATGATATAATATGTCAATGTATATTATATACACCATATTTGAGAAAATTGGTGCATAACAACAATAAAGTCTCAATGGAAATGTAAATTGAGATGAAATCCCTTATAAAGATGGTATCCTTAAATTAAGGATAAATAAATGAAATAATGATGTGTGAAAAATATAAATACACAAAATATATGTGGATATTAAGTGTAAAACTATCATAGTTCATTCACACATATTCATTGGATGACATATTCAATAAGTACAAGTTGAACCCAAAGAATTGAAATTGTGTTAAGAGGTTTCCTTGTAAAAATTCGACAGCCTAACAGCGTCATATTAAAATTCATAAAATGAGTTGATGAGATAAAAATTGAATCTAATAACTTGGATATAAAGTTTAAATCAATAAGGATATATAAGAACATATCCCAGCATAATAAGATGTAAATTAAATGACATAACAAAAAGAAGTCTTTTATAAAGAGGAGGGTGATTAGTTCCCTTACCGATTTGGTAGCTTACAAAACATACGCCACATGAAATAAGGATCATACAATGAAGATGTAAATACTAATAAATGAATTTATATTACATAAAGGGAACAATCATGGGAAGTACATACACCAAACAAAAGGAAATAGTGGCAAATATAGAATGAATCTCACAGGAATAAAAAGTGAGACGAAACCCTTTACCACGTTGTAATCAACTGAGTCGTATGAACAAAAGTTAATAACCACCAAATGAATCACAGAATACCAGGAATATAATTATAATCATGATAATATATATCAAATGGTAGTACAAAATACACCACATGTAATGAATAAGTGGTGAACAATGTAAATCTCTCGGAATTAAAAGTGAGATAAGAAAATCCCTTACAAAAATTCGGTAGCCTAACGACTCCACTAAAAAATTATTAAAATGAATTGATGAGAGTAAGATAGGGTCTCTAATAATATGAAAATACAAATTAATGTATGGGGAATAGAAAATAACATCCTCCAACATAATAACTTGTAGCATAAATGAAATGACATAAAAGAGAGTACTTGAAAAGAAAGAGAGAGGATGGATCCCTTACCTCGTGTTCGACTTGACTCGATAGTTCTTTAATCTAATGAATAATAAACTAATGTTAATTTATACTTTATTAAGAAACTTTTTCAAGATTATTATTACTTTTATTTCACTTATTACCATGTTATAATTATTATGTAATCATTTAAGTTAATAATATTCATTTTATCGATATTTGGTACTTGAGTCAAAAATGGACTTCTTATAATTACATGTTGTTCATGTGGTCGAATGTTTATTATATCTAGAATTATATTAATGATTTATATATCATATATATCATATATATCCTGTATATACAAGTATTTATAATATTAAATAACATTTAGAGGTAAGAAATGAAATGCACCGTTCATGGAGACGGTAAGCCGTACGTACACATGAACAATACTTTCATTTCTATTTCTTATTTTAATGGAATTAAAACATAATGATACATAGGAATATTATAAAACCAATATAATATCATATATAATATCATTAAATCTATCCTTTATACATCCCACATAAGGCATTAACGAGTCACATCACTTTGAGGGGGCTGTAGTCTGCGCTTCCTCAAATGAGATTATCATATTTACCCACTATGGAATCCATAAAGGCATGCTATAAATGGAAAATACAGAAGCATAAAGAAAAAATAAACTTCATATATATCATATATAAATACAGTTCCATCATAATGGCCATTATGAGATGCAGTTGGAGATATTGGAACAATCCTCGTTTCATGAGGCGTTAGTTTTCCATCCACAGAAACATTATGTTTTTTATCCATTAGATGGAGGCGTGTGTAAGTGTAGTTCGAATAATTCTCATAACAAAATCCTAGTGTATTGAGGATACTGGTTTTGTTACAAAATAATGGAATAAATAGATTTTAGGGGATGTAGAAGTAAAATAAAAGAAAATAATTTTAGAGAAATCATTACCTTTAATTTGGGTAACTCCTTTTAGTTTGAACCAAAGGACTTCTTGAAGTGACTTATGCCTAAGGTAAGGATTATCGGAGGATGGGAGGAATTGAGGGAGATTAATTGGGCAGATTTTGGACGAGCCAAATGTCTTGAGAGATGTGAGGAATTGGATAGAAGTGGTCTGCATTTATAAGGGAGAGGAGGGGCTCTTTAGGAAAGTGTGAAAATATTATTTTATAATATAATGATATTCGGTTTCTAATGGTCCCAAAATCATTATAGTCGAATATAAGATGATTTATGGTCGAAATAAATCATCCAATAAGAATAGGACATGTTTTGGATAATATTTTAATCATTATAATCTTATTTATTTAAATCATCTATTAATGAGGTAAATACAACATCATTATTGTGTCATAAAGAATTTAATTTATTTGATGTTTAAAAACTATATGAAAAATACCTTGATGTATGAAATCTTTTTATATTTATAAATAATATTTATAGTCTAAAATAGGACTTATATTACACCATATAAAAATCAATTATTAAATTTATTTTGTTACTGTCAATTTTGTCTTCACGTTAAATTAATTAATCTAAATTGTCATTATCACTACCATGTGGCTCAATGGGGTCCCAAAATCGACCCAAAGATGACCATGGTCGTAATTGACTCAACCAATAAGGTATGGACAAGTGTTAAGTTAATTTTTAATAATTATAAAATTTTTTATCCTTGAATTACCTTATTTACCTTCAACTGTGGTAAATAAACGTCAAAAGTTACTATTCACCAAAAAATTATTTTCATTGTAATGAACCAAATATTACATATTTTTAACAACCATGTATGCAGGATTATTGAAAATCAATTCACCTATGTGGTAAAATTTTATTTTAATGAAAAATTTAGTTTTTTAACTATCACTAAGTGGTTTCACTATTCATCAAAAATTGAAGTTTTTTAGAAAAATAAAAAAAAATTAGCCTAAGTATTATTTGATATTCCGACTTCAAAATTGATTTCTATTATTTCAAATTCAAAATATAGAAGTGGAATTAATTAATTCAAAAATTAATTCCCGTTATCAAAACAAATAGCGTGTTTTTAAAAAATAATAACTATCAAAAGATTAATACATGTTAATGTCCAATTTTAAAGTGAAATTAATTCTAATGACACACATTGGATTAAATGGTAAAAATATATTTTAATTTCACTTTCAAACAAATAAAAAAGATAATCCAACCATATAAATATATTAGATTAAAAGCACTTTTGAATTAATATACAATATTTCCCACTATTCACTAAAAATGAACTTTATCGGAAAAATTCTAAAAAATTACACAATGTAAATTTTGATGTCCCCATTCTAAATAAGTGTTTTATTTGGTAAATTATAATGTATTAAAGTGACCAAAACTATAATTAAAGAGGGTTCTCCATTAAAAGGGGATAAATCGGTCCTTTAATGTAAATTAGGCTTAAAAACTGATTCATTCACAATTTAAGTCTCTAACATTTATTGGATAAATTTAAATACATTTGACAAACATGTATATTTATATCGTATTTATTTTTTTTCATTCCTTCCAATAAAAATACTAGGAGTTGAATACCATTTAAAATAATAATAATATATTATTAGTGTGTAACGTAAGATTTCAATGAAACTCGTTGTTGCGTATCGGGTATGCTATCGAACATAGAAACCCTTTAAAAGTAAGATTAATATTTAATTAAAAAATATTAATAAATATGAAATATGTATTATTATTTATTTACCTGGGATGTTACATCCTTCCCCCCTTTTGGGTATTTCATCCTCGCAATTTAAAAAAAAGGGCTTGGAAACTTCATTGAAAGTCCCACACCAGAAAAAGAGTCAGTAAAACTATCAATTTAAAAGAATGAAAGAAAAGCACATAGGTCACCCATGTTAACCCATATTAAGATTTCATGAAAAAATGGATATGGAAGAGAAAACAAAGGGTCAGGTTCTGATGTATAGTGTTAGGAAACATGTTTAGGAGAATGTTAACCACCAGAAAATCACAAAATTGTGATGGGATAAACAGTATCTGATTCCCTAGTAGGAAAAGTTAACAGACATGGTTTTTGTTTAAAGTAACTTTTAGTTGAGAAATTTATTTAGGAGATTAACCAAAAACATAAGGAAATATACTTACTTGTAATGTAGATATTCATCTTTTACTAGATTTCTAACACAAACTCAAATTTTTTCCAAATGATGAATATTCAGTATGACTTTTTTTCACATTAAGAGCGCTATAATCACCTTTGATAGAATCACATAGTCCACAAAAGATGAACTATATATTTCCCATGTCTTCAGATATTAACTAATACTAAAATGTTTAGTATATGATCAGATAATCACCAAAAGGATAATTTTTTATAAAAAGAAATAATTCCCTTAATCTCCAAAATTCAATAAAAATAACCCAAGGTTCAAGAAGGACCATTAAATAAAAAGTTATCCTTAAAATTATTAAAATTAATCCAACCTATGATTGAAACCCAAATCTATGAAGGATTTAATCACATAGTCTTCCAAGGTAAATCTTAACATTTATCTCCAAATAACATCAGTTACTCTTAAAGTCTCATACTGAAAAGTAATTAAGCTAATCACATATCATCCATGGTAGGTTAATCATTTCCATAGATAACCCAAAATCAACATATTCCTGATTCATAAGATCATATAACTAAAAATAATTAGTCATACTAATTAGGGACTTCACGTAGTCCAATGGTAGGCGATAAATACCAGTCGCACTTTGGTTGTGGGTTCCAATCCCACAGCTTCGTCCGACAAGATAGGTTGTCACATGGTTTTCATGTTGTCCCTTTTAAAAAACTACCTAATTTTATAACATTCCAAAAAGAGATAAATTCGTCAAAAATAACCATAACATATTTTAACCACAATGGTTATCTAATAACTTTTTTTTGCATCCCAAAATGTATTAACCAGTAATTGCCTCAAATTCAAGGATCATATAAACCCAAATGGTTCTTTATAACTATATTCACAAAATACAAGATAATTATTCCTTGAATAAAATTTTCATATATCAAACATCAGGGTTACATATACTATAAGAAGTCTTCTAATGTAATCCCATCATCAAAAGATCGTTAATACTTTTAAGCATTTCACCATCCTGAAATCTACCATAACTCTTGAATCCCTTATATGTTGACCTCTTACTCATTCGACATTCATCATGATCCATTAACCATTCTTTACCAACTTATTCTGAAATACTAATTTCCTGCAAAAAAAAAATCATGAATCTATCCTATGATTTCAATAATAGGATAACATATGTTAAGAAATAATCCACACCATTCATTGGTCATTGTCAGTTTCTTCATCATCAATCAGAATGGAATTAGGTATTGGTAAACGAATATTTGTATGATCCTAGTGATCCCATTCCAGAAACTTTTTCATAGGAAACGTGTTTGCATAATGACTTTGCTCACCACATTTAAAACATTCAATTGATCCTTCCGAAAGAACTTCCTTCCCTTTCCTAGAGTCAACTAGATGCTTCATTTTTCCATGGAATGTTCTTTCTTTATGAAATTCATTTCAACATATAAAGCATTTTTCTATCCCTTTGAATCATTTTCATATGTGTTTCTTTCTACATCTTTGACACATAGGTTTTTGAACATAATTACCGTTTTGATTATTACCTGAACAACCGTAGGGATTTGTTTCTCACATATATGATGTCTTATAAAAATATCTAAGGTCCGGGTGGTCAATCATGACTAAAGATAGTTGGTTGAGAATAACCACAAGAGTTCTCATTGCATCTCCCATATCATTCAGATACTCATTCAGAAAACTGTCATAGTTTTCTTCACATCCACTGTTACATTGGTGCCTTCTAGATCCATCCATTTACTATAACCAAAAAGGTCAGAGTGAGTATATCAATAAAATAATCATATAATATCTTATGAGGAGGGTAAACACTATGATATACTTATTCATGTTATCTTAAACTCATTCACTTTAAAAAAATAACTATGACACTTTCTAAAATACCAACGCTTATAGTAATGTCACTTATTCTTAAATTGTATCCTTACCTCTAATGTTATCAAAACCGACATCTGATACCGACTATAAGGACCCGACCTTAAACATTACATAATCATGAATAAAATGAATAATTCACATTGTGGATCTTTTCAGGTTTAGAGTTTTAATGAATTAGGCCATAACTATTACATAACAACTTAAATATTACAAGTAGACACTTCTACTCAATATCTATTTTTTTCCTAATAAAACTCTTAAAAAGACACATTTCTCGTTCTATGTTTTAGACTGCATGACTTTTCATTGATCCCATCCCTGATTCTATTCATTTTTAAGTCTTGTGGAAAACATTTCAAAAAATTGGGAAGATCATAAAAAGCTCAGTAAATGTTATAATATAAGGAAGGAAAACATTATCCCAACAATAAATACAAATCCATGAAACCAAACATTTCTATCATTACATACCTTATGAAATCATAAGATTTATGAATAAAACACACAAATCATAATTCACAAGGCTACTTATGGAATCCATATCAAACATACATTGTAGCTATCACAGCTACGTTGGGGGTTACACTTGTATTACCCATCACAATATATTCCAAAAATCCCTTAGGAGAAACATCATGTTTCCCTCCGTCACATTACCCAATGCATTGGAGAGGTATCTCAGGCTCACCCGCCCAAGGTTTATCACGGAACCACCCATATACATAAACAATTCCCAATAACCATAACATAATCATAACATAAAACACATTTATAATGGAATGATAATATTTCCACATTCCAGTATATCAAATCAAGATATTGAAAAAAATAATGTTTTATCAAATCATTTTCAAAACCTTTTTAAAAAGAGATTTTTGAATCGAAGTGTCCCATACCACTTTGAAGCTTTTAACTGAATTATCATTTGAAAACATTAATGTCCATATAAATAAATCGTAAAACCCATTTTGAAAACATGTAAATTAATGATAAATATTTAGAATAATAAATCATTAAAACATTTAAAATGATATTTTAGTTAAAGAGTTTTTTTTTTCAAAAAGAGAGACACTTGAATACAAATAATTGAGTAATAAAATTTAATCAAAACTTTATAATATCATGAAAATAAATGGATTCATGATATAATATGTCAAAGTATAGTATATACACCATATTAGAGTTAATTGGTGCATAACAACAATGAAGTCTCAATGGAAATGTAAATTGAGATGAAATTCTTTGTAAAGATGGTATCCTTAAATTAAGGATAAATCAATCAAATAATTATGTGTGACAAATATAAATACACAAAATATTAGTGGATATACGTGTAAAACAATCATAGGTCATTCACTCAGATTCATTGGATTACATATTCAATAAGTACAATTTGAACCCAAAGAATCAAAATTGTGTTAAGAGGTCCCTTGTAAAAATTCGACAGCCTAACGACGTCACATTAAAATTCATAAAATTAGTTGATGAGATAAAAAAGGGAATCTCATCACTTGGATATAAATTTTACATCAATAAGGATATAGAAGAACATATCCCAACATAATAATATGTAAATTAAGAGACATAACAAATAGAAGTCTTTTATAAAGAGGAGGTTGAATAGTTACCTTACCGATTTGGTAACCTACCAAACATACTCCACATGAAATAAGGATCATACAATAAAGATTTCAATACTCATAAATGAAAGTATATTACATAAATAGTACAAAAATGGGAAGTACATACACCACACAAAAGGAAATAGTGGAAAATATAGCATGAATCTCATGGGAGTAAAATGTGAGACGAAACCCTTTACCACGTTGTAATCAACTGAGTCGTATGAACAAAAGTTAATAACCACCAATTTAATCACAGAATAACATGAATATAATTATAATCATGATAATATATATAAACTGGCAGTACACAATACACTACATGCAATGAATAAGTGGCGAACAATGTAAATCTCACAGAAATAAAAGTGAGATAAGAAAATCCCTTATAAAAATTCTACAGCCTAACGGCGCCACATAAAAATTCATAAAATGAATTAATGAGAGTAATAGAGGATCTCTCATCATATTAAAATAAAAATTACAGTATGGTGAATATAAAATAAAATCCTCGAACATAATAAAATGGAGCATAAATGAAATGACATAAAAGAGAGTACTTGAAAAGAAAGAGAGAGGTCGGATCCCTTACCTCATGTCCGACTTGACATGATCATTCTTTAATATCATGAATAATAAACTATTGTTAATTTATACTTTCTTAAGAACCTTTTTCAAGTTTATTATTACTTTTATATCACTTATTACCATGTTAAAAATATTATTTAATCATTTAAGATAATAATGTTCGTTTTTTCGATATTTGTTACTTGAGTCAAAAAATGGACTTCTTATAATTACATGTTGTTCATGTGGACAAAGGTTAATTATATCAAGAATGATATTAATGATTTATATATCATATATATCAATTATATACATGTATCTATAATAGTACATGACATTTAGAGGTATGAAATGAAATGCACCGTTCATGGGGACGGTAAGTCTTACGTATGCATGAATGCTACATTCATTTCTATTTCTTCTTTTAATGGAATTAAAACATTATGATACATAGTTATATTATTATTCCAGTATAATATCATATATGATACCATTAACCTTATCCTTTATACATCCCACATAAGGCATTAACGAGTCACATCACTTTGAGGGGGCGGTATTCTTCGCTTCCTCAAATGAGACTATCGTATTAACCCACTATGGAAACCATAAAGGCGTGATATAAATGGAAAATACATAAGAATAAAGAAAACATAAACATAAAATATATCATATATAAATACAGTTCCATCATAATGGCCACCATGAGAGGTGGTTGGAGATATTTGAACAATCATCGTTTCGTGAGGCGTTAGTTTTCCATCCACAAAAACATTATGTTCTTTATCCATTAGATGGAGGTGTGGGTAAGTGTAGTTCTAATACTTATCATAAAAAAATCATTGTATATTGATGATACTGATGTTGTTTCAAAATAAAGGAATAAAATGAGTTTAGGGGATGGAGAAGTAAAATAAAAGAAAACAATTTAAGAGAAATTGTTACATTTATTTTGGGAAACTCCCTTTGGTTTGAACCAAAGGACATATTGAAGTTCATTATGCCTTAGATAAGGATTCTAAGAGGAGGGTATTGATGTAGGGAGATTAATTGGGTCGAGTTTGGACGAGCCAAATGACTTGAGAGGTGTGGGGAATTGGTTAGAAGTGGTCTCCTTTTATAAGGGAGAGGAGGGGCTCTTTAGGAAAGTGTGAAAATATTATTTTATAATATAATGATATTCGTTTTATAATGGTCCCAAAATAATAATAGTAGAAGATAATATGATTCATGGTCGAAATAAATTCATCCAATCAGAATTGGACATGTTTTGGATGATATTGTAATCATTATAATCTTATTTTTTTAAATCATTTATTAATGAGGTAAATACTACATCATTATTGTGTCATAAATAATTTAATTTATTTGATGTTTAAAAACTATTAAAAATATAAAATGATGTATGAAATGTTTTTAAATTTACAAATAATATTTATAGTCTAAAATAGGACTTATATAACACCATGTAAAATTTAATTACTAAAATATTTTTGTTAATATCAATTTTGTCTTCACAATAAATTAATTAATCTAAATTGTAATTATCACTCCCATGTGGCTCAATGGGGTCCCAAAATCGACCCAAAGATGCCCATGGTCGTAAATGACTCATACAATAAGGTTTGTACAAGTTTTGAGGTAATTTTGAATTATTATAATATTCTTTTATCCTTGAATTGCCTTATTTACCTTTAACCGTGGTAAATAAAAGTCGAAAGTTACTATTCACCAAAAAATTATTTTCATGTTAATGAACCCCATATTAATTATTTTTAACAACCATATGTGTAGGTTTTTTGAAATTCAATTCACAGAAGTGGTAAAATTTTATTTAAATGAAAAAGTCGGTTTTTAACTACGACTAAGTGGTTTCACTATTCATCAAAAATTGATGTTTTTCAGAAAAATAAAAAAAATTCATCCTAAGAATTATCTGATATTCTGAATTCAAAATTGATGTCTATTTTTCCAAATTCAAAATATATAAGTGTCATTAATTAATTTAAAAACTATTTCCCATTATGAAAACAAATAACGTGTTTTTAAGAAACAATAACTATCAAAAGATTAATACTTGTTTATGTCCAATTTCAAAGTGAAATTAATTATACTAACCCACATTGGATTAAATGGTAAAAATATATTTTTATTTCACTTTACAACCAATTAAAAATATAATATAACTATATAAATAAATTAGATTAAAAGGCAGTTTTGAATTAAAATACTATATTTTTCACTATTCATTAAAAATGAACTTTATCGGAAAAATTCCAAAAATTTACACAAAGTAAATTTTCATGTCCCCATTCTAAAGAAGGATTTTATTTGGTCAATTAGAATTTATGAATGTGACCAAAACTATATTTAAAGAGGGTTATCCATTAAAAGGTGATAAATTGGCCTTTTAATGTAAATTAGGCTTAAAATAAGATTCATTCACAATTTTAGCCTCTAAATTTTATTGGATAAATGTAAATACATTTAACTAACATGTATAATAATATTATATTTAGTTTTTTTCATTATTTCCAACTAAACTACTAGTATTTTACTACCATTTAAAATAATAATATTATTTTATTAGTGTGCAACGTAAAATTTCAATGAAACCCGTTGTTGCGTATCAAGTACGCTATCAAACATAGAAACCCTTTTAAAGTAAAACTAATATTTAATTCAAAAATATTATTAAATATGAAATATATCTTATTCATTATTTACCTGGGATGTTACAGTATCTCTTTCTAATGGTAGTTTCGGCTGGTGGTAGGTGATACAGGTGGCATTTCATACATAAAGGATTTTGCATCCTGGTAGCATGTCTTAGAAAAGTGTGTTGTCTGATGATGTTTATGAAATTGTCAATTCCAAGTCTAGTGGTATGATATCCTAACGGTGAAATATCTTAGTGGTGTGACAATTTAATGTTGTCTCATCCTTAATGGTGACTCATACTTAGAAATTATTTTCATTGTCCTCAAAAAACATATAACCTTCCAAAAAACATGAAATTAAATAATATCATTGGAATCATGATTTTGTTATCCTTAAAACCAAGATTTCAACAATCTCATAATTTTTTATGATAAAACATAATGTCATTAAATGTATTACATATTTTTAATCATGATATAAAAGGTATGATCAAAATATAAACCAAGACTTGTCATTCATAGTATCTGTATATGGTATCAATGATAAAAAATAAAATAATACATATCAAATCAAATAATCAAATATTTAAAGATAAAAAATTGATAGTACAAAATATAATATAGAAACATCACTCTAAGAAATATAAAATTTCATAACTTTCTCCAATGTACAATAACACTTATACAACTTTTTGGATTATCATAATGGTAATGATTAGAATAATAAAGATAGTAAAAGGATGAAAAACAAAGATAAAGAACATAATAATAGTGATAAATGGAATTGAGGGAGAAGGGTCAGCCTGAGGAAAAATGGATGGAACCTCAGATGGTAGTCCAACTGCAGTTTGAGAATGATCTTCATCTATAACATGTGGACAAAGGTTTCATAAATATTGTGCACCAGTCATCAACAAGGATAGAATTTGGCAGGAAAATATTGTAATGGATCTTGAGATACTCTTTTTGAAATTGACAATAGAGAAGTAATAGGAACCGCTTCATGAGAAACAGATTCTTGGCCAAGATCAAAAAGAAAATTAATCATGATATTGATAAAATAATGAATGCATTAAACTTGATATTCTTATAAATGGATTGTCTATTAGATTTCATGTTAGGGTAATAATTGGTAATCAACTAGATAACATGATCAAGATTATATCTCATCCTACTCAAGGTCTCTTGGGGATTATTAGTGACACTTCCAAAAGCAATGGTTGATGAAGCTCGCAGCTTATCTCTGAAAACTATTCTAATATGATAAACATCAATTACATAAGAAGAAAAAGTAGAATTATCTGACGATGTATCCTCAGTAAAATTTAGGATTATATTTATAGAGGAAAAATGATGACTTTATATCAATAATCATATCCTTGAAAGATTCGAATTCATTTCCAATTCTCTTATTCTCAATCTTCACTTCTCATATGCGATGCATCTTATTTGGTTTCATATATTGAATAAAAACACAAAAATGAATCTTTAATCTTTTTCATATATGAAATTATCTTTAGGGGGATAATTATTTATCTTTTAAAAAAATTAATATATAAAAATCTAACTAAAAGAATACATGTCCCTTTTAGTGACTACATTTATTTGAATATAAGACGGTGTTGGAGTAGGTTCAGGTGTAGGTACTATTGTAGAGGAAAATATTTACAATAGCCCATGAAAATTTACATTAGTTGTCAAGGATCCCTTACTATCTTCTTAAACACCAATATCAGTACCACCATTCCCTAGTGGGGTCCTGAGAAAATTAGAGTAATTTTTTAATTCTTCTTCTATAGGATCAATACATCGATCTAGAAATAAAACTTACATTGATGTAGTTGTAGGAGGTACAACACCAGTACAAAGATATGACACTTCATGATTTCTATATTAATATGAACATGTTGTATCTAAGGTGTGTTCAACCCTGGTAGGTTTATCATCTATCTTTTTATCAATGGGAGGTTCTACTAAATAGTGAACATCATCCTTTTTTTCATCAATATTAGATTCTATATCAAAACAATTTTCAATTGGAGTATAATCAGAAGCCTAAATACAAATCTATTCAGCACTACATTTATCAGAAGGAGGAAACTCCATTTTATATTGCTCATCAACATCATTTTATTAAACCATAATAATACCCATCTGTTCAAAATTAGAAGAACCAGAGACTTATTGACCACTGGAAAGAACAATCGATTCAAATCCATCAGACTCTGGAGCTTCATGAAATATTTCAGTAGAAAGGGATTTTTCCCCCTCAACAAGTGCATCAGAAATCTCTATAGGTAATTCAAATTCTTTTAATTTTTATTTTTACACCTACACCATTATGTAGAGATTCATTATCATAACCACAATATGAATCTTTATCTCTTTCATTTTCATTACCACTTTCATCATTTTCCTCTTCAAATTTTTCATGGCCATTCTCATCTTTATTATCAACTTCTGAGCTTCTTTTGAAGTAATCCTCTACTCCTACCTCTATTTATCCTTTCCCACTTAAAACAATGTTTTCTATTTTTGGTAATATTTTATGTGGTCTAGGATTTCCAAATATAATGGGAGATGATTTGGAAGAGAAGCCATTGTCACTCCATATATATAAATACGGACCATTAGCTTCATCATAAATAATGTATTCTTTTTTTATCATCATAAGAGTATTTAAATTGAACATCATTCCCCAAGACTATATCAAAATCATCCCTTGGATTGGCTTCATGATCAACATTATGATAATCAACATATAATTTCTCTATATCACAAACCCACTGTCTTTTTTAGGGGATCTACATATTCTTTAACCATTAACAAGTATCTCTTATTCTAGAGAAACCTCTAAAATAAATTGTCATTTATTCATCCACATCTATAAGGAATTTTTTATTTTACATGGAAGAAATCATATATAGTGTGTCCATGGAATTAGATCTAGATGAAGGGTTGATCATCCCAAAAATTTTCACCATGATATATTTACATAAGTTAATATTATGTCCTTCCTTCATATGTTATAGAATAAAAACATTTTGGTACATTAATGTTGTAAAATTACCCTTTTTTGGGCATATCATGTGAAACAAAAAAACTAATGTGTATCGTACATTATCTATAATGTTCTGAGGAAATAATTCTTCTAGTTATAAAATCTCCTATTAGCTCTGAAAAAGCTACTTAAATCACAAACAACTCACTAGCTTTAGTAATTATTCCTACATATTCTTCATATATTCCTTCATGAGGTAAATTCAAACATCTAACCCATTTAATGATGAAAAACCCATTATGTTTCATTTTACACAACTTCTAACCCAATCCCAACCATCTTGATCAAACACCAACTCTACATGTCAATAGAATTAATAAACTATCTTAGGGTTTAATGGTATTTTGTTTAACTGGAACCACACTGACCATGATTGGTTCAGGAGAACCTCATGTACTTGAGACATGTTTGACAATAGACACTTTGATTCAACTTCGCTTTCTACAACAACTACTCTATTGGGAAACTCAGGATTAACTAGTGAAAAATGATCTGGTACACTCAATTATTTCTTATTCTTCATTGAAGTTATCAATTATTCTATTGAAGATAATGAAAGAAGATTCATTCATGGAAATAATACTTGATTGGAAATATCATTCGAGAGTAAGAATATGTTTTGATATGTGGGATGTGATGGGTTTCACTCATATTGAGACAGAAACATATAAGAGAATCACACTAGGCTCGAGTTGTATTGGTAATAAGTATAATTTCATTTTCATACCATTTTGGATTTTAGGTATTCAAAAATTGAATAAGTACATGAAAATTATATCAAAATATCAGGAATAACACATATCATGTTACAAGAAATAACATAAAATAGGAAAACTAAACTGTTGGTTTGAAATATTTAGAATCAGTATAATTTGAAAATGCATGAAATAAAAATGATAAGAATAGTTGAATGTTTGATAACCCAATGGCATGTTACAATGATAGTATGAAAACTACACTGGTGTGTCATGAAATAGGAATGTAAACTACAATGATGCATCATGACAATGGCATGTAAACTAAAAAGAAATGTCACCACATTCGTTTTTCATACCAGAAAATTAAAATCAACCAAAATTTGTCATTACTAACTCATGTTTGATATAGATCATTCTCTCAAAATTCAAATTAATATGATTCTTCATCCTACTGATGTTTAGTGACAATTAATTGAGGTGTGATATCTCATTTTTTATAAAAAATTATCACATATAAGTGAAGTCTTATATCAATATATATTGTTATAGAAAGTGAATAATTATTTTTAGAGATATTTATTATAGTTGTATTGTCACCGTTTCTTAGGAAATGTAAGAATTGATATCTATAGTCTAGTAAAGTGTATTTCATCAATAAAATATGTTTAAAACTACTACCTGTAGAAATGTAGTGAGCTTCATTAATTGACAATGAAACAATAATTTTCTTTTTACCAATCCATGAAACTGTGGACTTTCCCAAAAGGTGACATGTTCTAGTGTAGTTTTTCTATGTAGCTTTTATAAACCAAAATCAATATTATAATTACTAACTAAATCAAATTATTATCCTCTTGGATAAAGTAAAAGAAAAATGGTATTATATATGAGGTACTTCAAAAAAATTTTAATGACAACAAGGTGTGATAGTTTTGTGTTTTCTTGAATATAAGGACTCATATAGACACTAAACATAATATCTGGTCATCTAGAAGATAATTAGAGAGACCTCCAATAATTCTTCTATAACTGGTTTAGTCCATAAGTTTTTCATCTTCTTCAATATTGAATTTACACGCGGTACTCAAAATAATATCACTAATCTAAGTGTTTTCTATATTAAAACATTTCAAAAGTTATTTTATATATTTACTTTAATTTAAAATAATTCATTTTTTGTATTAAAATATTTTAAATCCATGAAATAATTTTATTTCTCCTATTAAACTCATATAAAATTTATTTTTAATCATTTTATAATAATCAGTACAAGAATAATTTTTTAAAATAAAAAAATAATATAAATAAAATATATTTTAACTACAAGTAAATCATTAGGAAATTGATTTATCAAAATTATAGGGTCATATATTCCTTTTGAAAATCCTTTTGAAATATTAATTTTGTTCAGAATATAATTCCATGACTTAACAACTTATTTTATATCAAATAAATCTTTTTTTTAATTTGAATATGTTTTTTAGAAAATAAGGATATTTAAAAATATGGGGTTGTTCCAAAAAAAACATCCTACATAATAAAACCATTCTCTAATTCACCCTTAACATCAATTTCATAAATCTTGAAGTCTATAAAATCTCCATAAGAAAGAATGTTTCCTATGTACTCTTGTCTAGCTAATTGTTTAATGGTATCCTCATACTCTATCCCTTCTTCTTGACTATAAACTTTTCAACAAGTCTATCCATGTTTATAATAATGGTTTATGACTCATAGAACATGATATTAAAAAACTATTTTTCAATTACTAATAGATTATTGGGGGGAATATTAATGTTCCAACAATATTTTTATTTCACTATTATGAAATACTAATCAATTAAATATTAATCTATCAACAAAAAATAATTTAGAAATCAAAACTGAATTTTGGTTACCGATTTGGTCTTGGATAATGGTTGTTCCTTCTGTATTGTCACTAATGTTAATATGAACACCATAAAACTTGATAAGAATCTTGAATCATTAATAATATCCTATTACATGTCTTTAAATTTTTTGTTAAAGTTCCATAGACTTCTACTGGAGGACATTATGATTTTTTTCATGAAGTCAACTTTTAATTGAGAATTTTTTTGGTATCTCAATCTATGTGGGTCCTGAAATATTAGTAATAAAATTTTTGGGAACCCAAATTTACCTAATTTTTTTTCTATAAATAGATATCAAAATTTTACAAAAAAACCATCTTATGGCCCAAAAAATACAATGTTTTCAGAATAACTATCTGGTTTTCATTTTAGAATAAAGGTGGTATTTGTTATTTTACTCAGTCTAGGTTGGGATCAAATTCATCTATCATAATTTGCTGCATCTTTCTCTCCTAAAGTATGTGTTAGTGTGGCTTTACCATTTTCAATCATTTCATAACCATTCTTCAATTTCTCATAAGACATTTTATGTTGTGTGTTTTCATTGCGCAATTGATCATTTTTCTATTTTTTTAATGGGGTGTTCAAATTTTTTATTTGTTGTTAGAGCATTATGGTTTTTAAAAACATTGTTTTTTTAAATTAACTCCTTAATGGTGTCTTATAATAAGTTTCTGAATTCAAATAATTCTTCATTTTACATATTGAAATCATCATGTTTTTTACTTTCAGAGTTATCAGACATATTCCCTGGTAGAATGTTATAAATACTAATTAATGTGGGTACTACACTTACTTTAGATATGAAAAACATATTTTCTCTATCTACATTCTTATCAGGTGATGAATCTAAATCACTTGATTTATCATCCGATGCACTCAAGGTATCCTTCACATAATTTCTATATCTTTTGTTATATTACAGATATTTCTTTTTTACATACACATATTAAAAGCATTTTTTATGTCCCTTCCTATTACATTACTAGAAGAAATATTCTTTAAAATCATCATCCTTCTTATATAAATCTTTCCATGTTCATATGGAATCATATTTTCATTTTTAGTTTGGGTTTCTGGAAACAATTTTATTCATGTTGAACATGTTAAATATTCTATCTAGGTTATTTATCTCCTCATCACTATATGAATGAGATTCACTATCACATGAATCTACATCATGATTTATCTCTTTTTATTATTTCTTTAGTTATCTAGACTAAGTAGTCCTACAATTTACTGACTTAATTTTAGGCTCCTCATATTCATTACATTTTACATTTAGTTCCCCTTCATACATCACGATTTTTCTGATCAACACCTTGACTATAATCCTGATTATGTCATAAGACTCACTGATTGAGGCATATTTTCCTCTCTACCTTTCATATAGATATCTCACTAATATCATTATCTGGTCCATATCACATACTGGTTTTCTAAGTGATATCATAATGTTGAAAATCTTATTAAACCTAAGATACATGTCATAGATAGGTTCATCAGGCTTCATATTATAAATATCATAATTAATAGTATAAGTATTATTCCTCATCTATTTAACATTAGTTGTTCCTCATGTAATATAGAAAAAGTGTCCCAAATAACATGTGTATTTTTTCACGCTAATATTATATTAAATTCTTCATCATTATTGGAAAAATTATAAAGAATTCATAGATCTACAATTATTATTGTATGCTAACATTTTTCATCATCCCATTATTTCATAGAAGTAGTAGGTATAACATAATTATCTTCTAATACAGACCAAATTTTAAATCCCATACTTTATATATGCAATTTATTCTTTATTTTCAATTGGTAATAATTTATACCATTGTTAAATGGACGTATATTAGTAACAAAACCTTCTCAGATATTGTCCTATTTAATAAACCGGATTTATAAATGATATAATTTATGATATTTAAAGTAAAACTATAGGCACAATAAAAAGAATTTGGGAACTTCAATACCAAATAAAGAAAACATCGAATACAAAATTTTTCATTGAGGTAGTATCTCAAGAGGGTGTGGTGGGGGTATTTTGAGTACCAAATAAAAATTTCTGTTAAAAATGGGTTATTTTGAAATCCCCCAATGTTTAAATATAGACATGTTTATAAAAAAAGTAGAATGATATAGATCTTACTACTTCTTAAGATTCCACTAATGATTGATTAGTTCTCAGATGAATAATCTAAAATATTATTGAGCCATTAGAAATCAATTTTCATGATAAATATACTATATAAACCCAAATTTAAGACAAACTATCAACGTATATATTTTGTTTACAGTTAAATAAATATTCACTATTAAAGAAGAAATAAAGTAAAACAAAATTAAATCACACAATGGAATGTTTAAATACAACATGTTTAGTCTTATGTTGATACATAGTCCTCTACACTGGGTGATAAACAACCAAAATTAATTTTGTATAAAATAGAAAAGAGGATCCATAACCTAGATCATGTTTTACAACAATTTATATTTGTCTAGGTCACACACCACCTCCTCTATTGTTATACGTGGGAGTAAAAATAAACATATCACACAATATCCTCTAACAATATTATATATGGGAGAAACAAATATAAATATAGTTTGATAAGATATTGAGTTTCATCTAGTTTATCATAAGTTACAATGTGTAATTGATAAAATATAGTATGCACACACACTGTTAAGAATATTGTAAAGATAAATAGAAGAGAGAAATATAAATTTAGAGAGTTTAAAAATGATTGGTCTATTTCAATGCATCCTGTGACTCTTTATCTGATTCTATAGTGAATAGTGTGTTGGGTTATTTTGAAAATCATTATAAAATAGTGCGTCATAGACTTTTTTTATTTTACTATAGGAAATCCCTCGATGTGATGATGTCTTTTGGCTTCTCAAATGACTGTTTATGACAAATAATCTATTCTTTTTGAAATGTGTATCATCTCTTTGTGTTTTCATTGTGTTATTTTTTCCTTTGTTTCCTATTAGTTGTCATCATGCACATATCCATTTTTCATGATGGGGTGTCCTACACTATTATCTGGAGAAAGAAAAAAGAATATCCAAATTTACTACTTCTTTAAATAGAATGATCTAAAAAATATTCAATTATTTTTTAAATAATTTAATATATAATTTTTAAAATAATAATTGGTTTTAAAAAAATAATATATCTATAAGAATAATGTATTTCAAAAATATAAGTTATGAAAATAATGTCATTGTCATAGACTAGTGCTGACTCATGGTTTGATAGAGTCTCACTCTGGCAGTATGTTGTTCTAGCAGAATAAAACAATAAGTGACATAGACATAGGAAAAATTTAACTTCTCTATAGGTGTCTCAAGTAGTATTATAGAGTATATTAGTGTATAGTTTGATGATATCTTATACTTAGCAAAAATTATGTGATATGAGAATGAAATTGGTGGTGCATGATATGCGAGTATCACATGCATAGCCAGATATCTGCAATTCTAGTGGTGAGTGGTTGATGATGTCTCCTTCTAATGGTAGGTCAAGCTAGTGGAGGGTTATTCTAGAAGTATGATGGAATTTTCCAATTTTTCATTATGGAGGCATGTCTTCTAATAGTGTGTATTCTGATGGTGTCTCAGAATTCATCAATTTTCAAAGTCCAATGTTAGGACATCCTGACGCTGAGACATCATGGAGATGTGTTTGGTTGATGATGTATCATCCTCAGCAATGAATCATAATTAGAAAATTTTATCATATGTCCCAGAATAAAGATTACTTATATTGAATCATGCAATTCAACAATATCATTAGAATCTTGATATTGATCCCATTATAACATGGAGGTCAAAAATATTTTACATTCAAACTTCATTGTAAAAACAATTTTATTCTTATAAGTACATCATATAGGCCAGTGGTAGTCATTTCTCACTTATCACCCAATATTTGTGTCTTCAATCCTGATTAATATACTAGAGGTGATGGGTTTTGACCCAGCTAACAATGTTTAATTTTTCTACAAATATAGAAAAGGTTACATGATGATCATATTGATAATTTTCTATGATTCTATAATTTTTTCCAAAATATTATGATCATTTTAAAAAATAACATTAGTCATCAAATAATTTTTTAACCACTATGGTTCTCTATAGAGGTCATCATTTTCCACAAAATCAACTAATTATCTCAAAATAATGAACATCTCGAAGATTATATTTTCCTAAATTATCTTTTTTAATATAGACTTTTATCTTCCTATTTAATCAAATTTATATGAAATTAAATATATAATTTCAAATACATCATGAATAATATCTAAAAAACAATCAATATATATATATATATATTATGAGTGACATAATTATTGAATTCTAATAAATAGAAATATCAATATTTCTATATAATTTTTAAACCATTAAGTAGACTACATCACTTTATTATATAGTACCTCTTTACATTCATAGGGCATTTTTAGTCTCTTTATCATCAATAAAAAAACTATTACTCATATAACCATATTTATCATATTCCCTTGATTTACACCTTAAAGAATAAATTTTTTTAATTCTTATCTTCTCCACATTTAAAATAATCATCCATTGATGATGGCTTTAGGAAACCATTATTTTCATCCATTTACTTAACGAATCTAGTCAATTTGTATTAGTAATTAATTTCTTTTTTCACTTATTCCCATAGATAAAATGTTATCTAGTTTCTTTTTATACATTACCTTGTGTAATGTTTACCACACTATTAATATATATGAAACGTAATCATGTTTCCTCAATTCCCTCCATAACCCAAAATCTCAGTGAACTATATCATTCTATTATTTTGTGAGTATAGGAGTTAGTTAAGGTGAATGTTGTTAATCACATATCATGATAAATTGTTATGAAAAATAAAAATATCATTTATTTTAGGACCAAAATATGCCTAGATACCCTGAGGGTGGAAGGGGGGTGAATCAGGGTATGGATATTCAATTTTAAAATTATTCTTTCCCCACTAGATTTTGAACTATATAGTATAATGGTCACTTTGTTTTCTCTTATGTTTTTATGTTAATCACTTCTTTTTATCTTTATCTCATTGTTATGATTTATATGCCATGCATGGAAGCAACCAGGTAGGCACACATATTTTTACATGGTTCACCTTCACTGGGCTACGTCTAAGGAGCATACAATGGTGATCTTCCGCAGTACCAAATCCACTAAAGATCACTGACAATAATGTTTGGGCTATAACACATATATGCCTAGGCATACTGCCTTTACAGTGTTTTGGGTTAGCTGACTACTTTCGCAAGGGTCACACCCTGTTTCTCTCTTTCTGGATCACTAACAGTATAAAGGATTACCTTCATTCTATTACTTGGATCACTGCACTTGGAAGGGATCCACTCGCAGTTTATAGACCTATAACTATAACAGCCCATGATTTCATAGTACGTTATTCCATCAAATTAATTCAATAACTTGCACAAAAAACAACACTGAGTTCAAGCGCACCACGACTTACCGAACTAGCCATTAAAAATCTGTTATGAATAATATTAATTTAATTTGGAACTTTATATAATCCTTATAATTTTAGAATCCTAATTATGAGTTTTCTAGACATAATGTAAGAACAAATTCATTTTTTTCCAGATAAAAGATGTGTTTTTTTCAAAAATATACAATTTTACAGCCTTTTAATGGTGAAACCTTTTTAAATCCAATATTTTAAACATTTATATTTTCAATTTGACAAAATAATCTTCTTCTTTTGAATCGGGACATAATAATTTAGTTTCAATAAATTTTTGGTGTTTTTCTGATAACTTTCATATTTGGGTTAATTGATAAAAATACTATATTTTAACTAAAAATAAATTTTTAAATCAAAGTAATTTATAGTTTTTCTTTATAAAATTTAATGGTTTTGATGTATAATTATATTATATTTTTACCATTTAATCCATTGATGGTCATTGTAAGTAATTTCAATTTGAAATTGGTCATAAACAAGTGTCAATATTTTGATAGTTATTATTTCTTAAAAATTCGATTTTTGGTTTTGATAATGGGAATTAATTTTAAATTAATTAATTAAACTTATAAGTTTTAAATTTGTTAAAATAGAATTCATTTTTAAATTTAGAATTTCAAAATTATCTTAGGGTGATTTTTTTGGTATTTTTGTGAAAACAATCAATTTTTGATGGATAGTGAAAAACAATGAGTCATTGTTTAAAGCCAAATTTTTATTTAAAGAACTATTCATTTTATTTAAATTTATTTTAGGCCAAAATAGATACATAATAACTATATATGTTCAATGTAATTAATTAGAGTTAGTTTATAATAATTTTAGATATATAAAAATTTTATTGAACTATTTACCGTCTTTTACCTACCTCCTATGAGTATTTTCAGATTTACATAAAAATTAATTTTACCTATTTTGTGAGTTGAATTTAAGAAATCCAAGAGACACAGTTAAAATCAAAGAGTAAAATGTGGTTCAATAAGATAAAAATAATTTTTGGTGAATAATATCTTTTTACTTTTATTTACCTCGGTTAAAAGTAAATTGGGTAATGAAGGGTTAAAATGATATTATTATTACCATAACACATGTCCAAATTCTATTGGATAAGTGTAATTTAACCAAAAACAACCTTAGTAATAAAATACAATCCTTTAGGTCCACGTGGATTAGATTAAGACATTTATTAATATTTCATTTAATGAAGAGTTAAAAGTGTTAAATTCAATGTTTAATAAAAAAACATTTTTAATATAGGGTTAAACATAAGATAAATTCAATTATAATTATTCATTACAAAGATAAAACGATTTCCTAAATAGTGGTATTTTATTTATATTTTTTAGACATTAAATAATTAAAATTATTATATGACACAATGATGATGTAGTAATTACTGAATTAATGAAATATTAAATTAATTGATATTATACATATCATAATAAATGTAATTTGAGGATTTTTATGAATTAAACTAATTTTCTAGGTTAATATGACATATTTGGGTTGGATTGAAGAATTTTTTTTGTATTACTAATGCTGTTATGAATTTAGGAAAAAAAACAAATAGTGTCAAAATTGACATAAATGATTTTTTAAAACAAATATTATATTATTAGTTGATATTATATTCTGAAAAATATAAAGTTCGGATAAAAGACTTATATAATGATAGGTGTATTATTGATGAACCACTTGGTGTTCTCTTGTAAGTATATAGTATGTTTATTAACCATATAATATAAAAATAAAAAGAGACATGGTAAATGTCAAACTATTTAACTAAGAGTTAAATCTAAAATATAATGTTTATATAGTGACAAAAACCGGTTTAAAACATATTGGTTGATAGGTTTCTGATCCATCCCCACCTTAGCCTTTAAATAATCCACATTGGACCCATTATAAACAGAAAATGATTTTAATATAAAATAATATTTCTATATTTTCCTAACATGCCCCTCAACCCTCTTATAAAAGGGCACCCCCCTTCTCTCTAATTCACACATTCAAGCCATTTGGATCAGAAAAGCTCATCCCAAATACTCTCTCAA
The DNA here is from genome assembly GCA_963277665.1 of Viscum album. NCBI lineage: Eukaryota > Viridiplantae > Streptophyta > Magnoliopsida > Santalales > Viscaceae > Viscum > Viscum album. The sequence continues at coordinate 1,220,148,753 of OY728155.1, read as the reverse complement.
CTATCCTCTCTTCATATTATAGGCCTTCCATTAGTCAAAAATACATCCTACAGATCCCTTTTGATCAAATCAAAATGATGAACCCGAAGAAGAGGAAAATATTTCATCACCTCTTTCAAGTTCCTTTCTTCTTCCACATCCTTTTTCTTTGTTGTTTATATTCAAAAATTATAACTCCATAATCTTATATATAATGTTATGTTATTAGAAATATGGTACAACCACATTCATTATTCTATCCATCCTTTTAATGAAATGTCACCATATGCGCGTACGTACGGCTTACCGTCTCCACGTCGTGGTGTAATTGTTATTCAATACATTATTATTTGTATGGGTATAATAACGATGTGTAATAGATGTAAATAATATATATAAAATTATAATTAATCTCTATATATGATACACCATCCAATTTTATATTATTTTAATATCAAATGAATGATATTGTCGCTCGTACGTACGTACGGATTACCGTCTCCACGAATGCGATGAGATTCATTCCCCATCATATCCATTCAAGACAAATTTTCATTAGATGATTAAAAATAATGTTTATAGACATGATATAATTCTAGATATAAATAATATACATCCCATCCATAATAATTATGACTCACATAACAAAGAATACAAAGGAAAACAAAACCATTAACGCCCGAAATAATGATAATACTAAGATATTATTAAAAATGAAATGTTAAATGATCATATATGATTTCATATTAATGTATAAGATTCTTGTATAATTTAATAACAATTATTTCACCATTATAGAATAGTTTAACCTACCCTCGACCAAGGAAATGTACAAGGTAAGGGTTAATTTCACAATCTCATTATTATCCGAGGTTGTTTTTTCGTAAGTATCTACTAGTACCTCATTATCATCCACATCCATGTTTCTTAAAAATGTATTCCTAAACATTTTTACTATTTACTATACTATAGGTTAAAGTCATTTATACCCTTTTTTTAATTTTTATAAAATTATTTGAAGGGAATATTTCCGTAGTTTTCCAAAAAAGGTACTTTATGACCCTTTTGAAAAAGTCAAGGTAAGAATTTTTTTTATCTTATATGGTGGGTCTAGTTATTCTCCACAGTTAAAACACCTTTGAATCATCCATTACAGGATTATAAGAATATTTTCAAAATGAATGTTTTCTTTATAATTATGTGACTCTTAGATTATTTCCAAATAGAAAGATATTTTTCTCTCAAATAGTTTTTATTACATATATGTCAACATCCTTTGATAAATTGTACACTTGATCGATGTTGATTTATTATGATTCAAATATTCCATATTGTATTTATGGTTTTGTGATATTTTTGACATCAGATGATTTTTTTAGGCCATTCATGGTTTATGGTAAAAGTATTGACATTTCGTATGCTAGTTTTAATACGAATGTTTATGTAATATTTCAACATTTTCTTATGATGAATGTATTGGACTAGTATGTTCTGGGTTGGGGACTGGTAAAAGTAAGCCCTCTGGGTTGGGGTCCGGTTATAGTAGACCCTCCTGGATGGAGTCTAGTTACAATGGATATTCCGTATGGAGTCTGGTTGCATAGGGTTTGTGGGTTGGAGTCCGGTTACAGAGGCTCTACGGGATAGAGTCCAGTTACAGAGGCTCTCTGGGTTGGGGTCCGATTACAGTTAGCCCCTAGGTCCTGGAACAAGGCCTTGACATAGAAATTATAGTTCAACATCATGCATTCCATCATTATGAAAGTGGCTATTGATATTGAATATGATTATTCGACTAGTATAATATCCATTTAAATAAGTTAGTGGCATTATTTTGTTTTATATTTTTCCATATTATGCTGATGTTCAAGTTTAAAAGGCTTTTGTTTTAGTCTTATACATTTCCATAAGTTTTTATTCTTATTTATGAATGTTTCTGCTATATTTTTATCCTTACTGAGAATCTATGAACACCCCTTTCTATGTTTTATTATTCCCAGGATAGAAATATGTATATTCTGACTGACTTGCATGGATAGTCTATGGGATCTAAGGGTTTTCCATGTAAACAATGTTTTTGTATTTTTCTATTTAATGATGTAATGTGAACCTTAGGAATGTATATATTACATCCATGTCTACTAAACTAATCGGTCTTTCGAGACTTGATATCTTGTGATCGTGCTAATGTTTGTTATAATGCATCAACAATAGGTAACTGGGGTCGGGGTGTTACAGTTGGTATCATAAGAAGTTTAGTACAATCGTTGGAATCTAGATATAGTTAAACTCTGATTAGAGCACATTACCCTAAGATAGAATTTGAGGATTAGTTTAGAAGAACATCCTATAATTTTGGTATTTTATAGATTTTGTGAGTTTTAAAAGTAATACATCCATGTCTGGATATGAGCAGGTAGAGGAGACTCTAGCACAGATGTACCTAGGGGTAAAACCCGAAAACACTACTTTGAGCTAGACTCAAATGGGAACTGGTGCCCGGCAACGGGCATTGTTTTACTCTTGGTTATGAAACTCATGGGGTATTTGATTAAGATAATTCTCTTTTTATTTACAATCCATTATGAAGTGTTTATGTGTATATACATCCTCAAAGAAAACAATTTTTTATGATTATAGATTATATTAATAAAATGTTCAATTTATGTTAAGTGTTTTTAAAGTTTGGAATTATGTATTTAGATTCATAAACTGACCTAGTGTTTTCCATTGTATAGAAATGGCACCCAGTAGAAGGAATGCGAACTCCAGTAATACGTATGATCCAATGAGCAAGAATGATCATATATTTCATGGTATTAAACCAATATTTAGAAGAGAAATATACTCCCATGTATTCTCAACATGTGAATAAATAGTATCATGTGTTAATAAGATAAGTAAATAATTATCTAATTCCTATGGCTTTGAAGGTAAACAAGAGAAGAAAATGATGGAAGAGAGAATGATGGATAAAGGGAAGAGGGAAAAGAAGGATTTTCCTATATGTGGTAGCTGTGGAAAGAATCACCATGGTAAATTCATGAAGGGAATGGGAGTTTGTTAAAAGTATGGATAAAAATGAAACCAAGTACGCGATTGAAAGGGTAAGAAAATAGTTTCAAATGTACAATGCTACATCGCCAAGGAGTTGGGACACTACGGGAATCAATATCCAAATCATCATAGTATACCCCAAATGATACTATTGGATAGTAATAAAATTATGATACTACTGAAGATGAATAGGAATGATTATATTTCTTACATTGTTATTAAAGTATTTTTTCATTTTAGTACTATATTAATGGTGTGCATGTTATAAGAATTAAAATGTATATACGGATATTAGTAAAGTATTATTTCATTAAGCACTTGAGATTGTGTGGAACCATGTAAAGTGACTCAATAAGAAGTTAAAGTTTTGTAAAATTTATGGTTGAGAGAAAGATAAACCATAATATGGTTCTGATACTGAGGTGGTGATTTTGGAATATTACATGATTGATTGTGATAAATTATATTGGATATTATTGACTACCTTGAAACTGATTAATGATTTGTATATTCCATCACTGATTGAGTTTACAAAATTTTTGGATAGAGGGAGTGTATCCAGTATTCTATAAAGAATAAGGGAGAATGAATGTAATCAATAAGGTTTTCTGGTAATTCAGGGTGATACTATGTTTTAAAATAATACATGTTGAAGGTGTTCACATGTTATTACATGGCAAAAAGGATCTTCAATGTGTTTAACTTTCTTATGAATTTTTGACTTTGAGTTTGGAAAGACGTATTTTAGATATGTGTAAAGGATTTAATGAAATAAGTTTGAAATTGGATACTATTTTTATGGGTTTTTTGTATTTTTATAAAAAGGACAACATGCAGACTGTGTGAAAACCCGTCACATCGGACAATGCTACGAGAATTAAACCCACAACCAAAGTGTGATTGGGATTTATCGCCTACCACTGGACTACATGAGTCCCTGGATTATATAATTTAGTTTCTTTTTAATAGGGTCTGATAGGAGAATTATAAATTCATTTTTTGGAACCCTATACGAATAGGATAAATAGAATATTTTTTTATGTTCTTTTGTCTTTTAGAGTGAAAGATGAGTCTGTGGTAGAAATTAGTTAAAGGATGGAACCCTACTTGTCAGGTATATGTTTTTTCTTCTCTTATTCTATGAAGATATTAATTATTAAACTTTAGGTAAGGGATCTTAAATATAAAAATGTGTTATCCTAATACCTTATTTTTAGTTCTACCAATAATATTTTAAATCATCATAGATTGATGGCTTTAAGACCCTCAATTCTAAAATTGTTTGTGACTGATGATCTCAATGACTCCCTATACATATTTATGTTTTTCCTCTAATTATGCGTCTTTAATTACCACCAATGTTCACAAAATCGAGATCATAATTTTGCGTTGAAAATTTCATTCCCCATTTCCTCTTATTAAGACTAAATTTTATTACCCCAATTTCCAATGTGGGTTTTCCCACAAAGGTATTTTCTATTTTCAACCATTTATTTTTGAAGAAAAATTCCAAATTGTGAGGATTGAATTTATTGAAGGAGGGTAGAATGTAACACCCCATGATTTCATAATACTTTATTCCTTCAATGTAATTCAATAACATGAACTACACACAACATTGAGTTCAAGTGCATCACAACTTACCAAACTAGCCATTCAAAAGTAGTTATGAATAGTATTAACTGAATTTATAACTTTATAAAATCCTTATAATTTCAGAATCCATTTTATGAGTTTCTTAGACATAATGTAAGAACATGTTCAATTTTTTCACATAAAAGAAATATTTTTCAACAAATGCAATTTTACCACCTTTTAATTGAGAACCCTTTTTAAATCCAATATTTTAAACATTAATATATTCAATTTGACAAAATAAACTTATTTTTTAGAATCAATACATATTAATTTAGTTTCAATAAATTTTTTGTGTTTTTCTGATAACATTGATATTTCGGTGAATAGTTAAAAAATACTTTATTTTAACTAAAAACAACTTTTTTAATAAAAAGAATTTATAGTGTTGAAATATAAATTTCAATGGTTCGAAAGTATAATTATATTATATTTTTACCATTTAATCCAATGATGGTCATTGTATGTAATTTCACTTTGAAATTGGTCGTAAACATGTGTCAATCTTTTGATAGTTATTATTTCATAAAAATACTCTTTTTGGTTTTGACAATGGGAATTAATTTTAAATTAATTAATGAAATATATATGTTTTTAATTTGGAATAATATAATTTATTTTTGAATTTTTAATATAAAAATTAGCTTAGAGTGAATTTTTGGTATTTTTCTGAAAACATTAAATTTTAGATGGATAAAGAAAAAAAATGAGTCAGTGTTTAAAACTGACTTTTTATTTAAATAATTATTTATTTTATATAAATTTATTTTAGGTCAAAATATATAAATAATACCTATATATTTTCAATGTAATTAATTGGAGTCAGTTTATAATAATTTTAGATATATAAAAATTTTATTGACCTTTTTAGCGTTTTTTACCTACCTCATAAGAGTACTTCCAAATTTACATAAAACATAATGTTACCACTTCAATGAGTTGAATTTAAAAATTCCAATACACAATTTTAATATCAAGGAGTAAAATGTGGTTCAATAAGATAAAAATAATTTTTGGTGAATAATAACTTTTAACTTTTATTTACCACGGTTATAAGTAAATAGGGAAATTAAGGGTAAAAATTATATTATTGTCACACCAAAACATGTCCTAATTCTATTGGATAAGTTTAATTATACCGAAAACAACCTTAGAAATAAAATAGGATCCTTTAGGTCTACTTGGATTAGATTAAGACTTTTATTATTATATTATTTCAAGAAGAGTTAAAAGTGTTAAATTATATGTTTAATAACTAAACCTTTTTTAATATAGCTTTACACAGAAGATAAATTCTACTATAAATATTTATCATAAATATAAAATTATCTCCTAAAAAATTGTAATTTATTTATATTTTTTATAAATTCTATAATTTAATTTATTTATGACACAATGATGATGCAGTAATTACATAATTAATGAAATATTAAACAAATTGATATTATAAATATCCTAATAAATGTAATTTGAAACTTTTTATGAATTCAAAAAAATTTCTAGGTTAATTTGACCTATTAGGGTTTGGTAGATTAATTTTTTTTATATTAATAATGCTCTTATAAATTTAGAGAAAACAAAATACCAAATAGTGACAAAATTGACATAAAAGAGTTTTTAAAATAAATATTATAATTTTAATGGATTTTCTATTCCTAAAAATCTAAGTCTTGGCCAAAAAACTTATATAATTATAGTTGTATCATTATTGAACCACATGGTGTTATCTGGAAAGTATATAGTATATTTATTAACCATATAATATAAAAATACAAAAGAACATAGTAAATGTCAAACTATTTAACAAAGAGTTAAATCTAAAAGATAAAGTTAATATAGTGACCCAAACCTATCTCAAACCTATTGGTTGACTGGGTTTCGACCCATATACACCTTATAATTTAAATAATACACTTTGATCCATTAGAAACAGAAATTTATTTTAATATAAAATAACATTTCTATCTTTTCATAAGGTTCCCCTCACCCCTTTTATAAAAGGGCACTTGCCATTCTCTCTAATTCACACCATAAATCCATTTGGATCATACAAACTATGCCCAAATACCATCTCCAATATCCTACCTTCATCCTAGAGGCCTTAATTTAGTCATAAAGCCAACCTAAAAAGACCTTTTGATCAAATCAAAAAGAAGAACCCAAAGAAGAGGTAAATATTTCACCACCTCTTTCAAGTTCCTTTTTTCTTCCACTTCCTTTTTATTTGTTGTTTCAATTCTAAAATAATAACTCCATTATATTCTATATACTGTTTTGTTATTATAAATATGGTACAACCAAATTCATTATTCTATCCATCCATTGAATGAAATGTTACCATACATGTGTACGTACGGCTTACCGTCTCCGTGTCGTGGTGTAATTGTTATTCAATACATTATTATTTGGATGGGTATAATAATGATGTGTAACTGATGTAAATAATAAATTTAACATGATAATTATTCTGTATAAATGATATAAAATCTAATTATATATTATTTTAATATAAAAAATAATTATATTGTTGCTCGTGCATACGTACGGATTACTGTGTCCACGAACGCGATGAGATTCATTCCCCATCGTATCCATTCAAAACTAATTTTCATTAGATGATTAAAAATAATTTTAATGTCTAGATATAATTCTTTATATGAATAATATGCATCCCATCCATAATAATTATGACTCACATAGTAAATAATATAAAGGAAAACATATCTGTTAACACCCAAAATAATGATAATACTAAGATATTATTAACAAAGCAATGTTAAATGATCATATATGATATCATATTAATGCGTATGATTCTTGTATAATTTAATAACAATTATTTCACCATTATACAGGAGGTTAACCTACCATCGACCAATTAAAAGTAAAATGTAATGTTTAATTTCACAATCTCATTATAATCCGAGGATGTTTTTACGTAAGTATCTACTGGGGCCTCTTTATCATCCACATCCATCTTTCTCAAAAATGTATTCCAAAACATATTTAATATTTACTAGACTATGGGTTAAATTCATTTATACCCTTGTTTGAATTTTTATTAAATGATTTGAAGGGAATACTTTTGACGTTTCCCAAACAAGGTACTTTATGACCTTTTCGACAAAATTATGGTAATAATGTTTTTTAACTTATGCTGTGGGTGTGGTTATTATCCGTAGTTATAAATCCTTTGAAGATTCCCTTAATATCTTATAAGAATATTTTCAAAATAAATGTTCTCTTTATATTTATGTGACTCTTAAATTATTTCAAAATAGAAAGAGATTTTTCTCTCAAATAGTTTTGACTACATCTATGTCAACATCCTTTGATAAATTGTAAACTTGATTGATGCTGATTTATTATGATACAAATCAACCATATTGTATTCAAGGTTTTGTGATATGTTTGACTATAGATGAGTTATTTTTATGCCATTCATAGATTATGGTTAATGTATTGACATTTCTTTTGATAGTTTTAACATGAATGTATATGTTATATTTCAACCTTTTCTTATGATTAATGTGTTGGACTAGTATGTTCTGGGTTGGGGACTAGAAAAAGTATTCCCTCTGGGTTTGGGTCCGTTTACAGCAGACTCTCCAGGATGGAGTCGGGTTATAGAGGCTCTTTGGGATGGAGTCTTGTTACATAGGCCCTCCGGGCTGGAGTTCGGTTATATAGGCTCTTCGGGATGGAGTCCGGTTATAGAGGCTCTCCGGTTTGGGCTCAGGTTATAGTTAGACCCTAAGTCCTCACACGATGCCTTGACATAAAAATTAAATTTCGGCATTATACATTCCATCCTTATGAAAGTGGATATTGATATTTCATGTGATTATTCGACTAGTAGAATATCCCTTAAATAAGTAAATGGAATTATTTGACATTATCTATTCCATATTATGCTGAAGATCAAGTTTAAAAGGCTTTTGTTTTAGTGTTATACATTGCCATAAATGTTTATGCTTATTTATGAATGTTTCCTCTAGATTTATATCCTTACTGAGCATTTGTGCTCACCCCTTTCTATGTTTCATTTTCCCCAGGATGTGAAGATGTATATTATGTCTGACCTGTAGGGATAGTCTATGGGATCTTAGTGTTTTACATGGAAACAATGTTGTTGTATTTTTCCCCTTTATGATTTAATGTGAACCTTATAAATGTATCTAGTACTTCCACAACTACTAAACTAATCGGTCTTTCGAGACTCGATCTCCTGTGATGATTCCAATGTTATGTAATAATGCACCGACTCTGGGTAACTGGGGTTGGGCTGTTAAAATATGTCTCTTTATTACCAATAATGAATGCATCCTTCACTGTATTTAGATTCTCTATTGAAGTCCAATGTTCACCCGCAAATGAATACCCATTTTCCCCTGAACACTGGGCAACTCACTTTTGAAAGACCTTCACAAAGAACCCTACTTCGTGAGGCTCCCAATTTCGTGAAGCTCAAACAATCCTTCGTGAAGGTCCCGCCTTTTCCTGAAGCACTCTCACGAATCTCTCCTATGAAGCACTCTCGTGAAGATCAAGTCACCGTAGAGCAAATTCTCTCGCACATCTCACTGATCCAATGCAGAGCACACATCTTTTGTGGAGCTAGAATAGCCACCGCGAAGCTCCTCTTTCATGAAGCACATTGCCTTCACGAACCACCTTCGCCGGCTGAGAGAAAAAATATTTTTTCTGAAAATTCATTCTCCATATCCCAAGAGGATTGAGGCCTATTTATAGGCGATTCCACAAACCCTCAAACCTTTTGTGTGAAGTCAACACCACGTCATCCCAAATTGTGAAGCTCCGAAGTTCCCGCCGAAATTATCTCAAAATTGCGAAGCACTACAAAACTTTTCCTATTGCGGAGCTCATCGTAATTGCGGAGCATCCTGTCAATTCCTTCGTGGCTTTGTTGTGAACCTCCCTCGCAAATCCCTTCATCACTGCGATGCACTTCAACCAATATCGTTGACGAATCATGTCGTAATCATGAAGAATCACCATCAACAATATTCTGGTCTTCGCAAAATCCAAACCACGAGGCCTATCTTTGTGAAATTCATGCCTTCACCATATTTTATTAAGATATTAAATGAAATCCATATTTCATGATGATCACCAAACTTCAAATTTTGGACACCAAAAATTTGGAAAACACTAGAAAACGACACCACCTTGTATCTATTCTTTTTGTACTACCTCCAAATCATTTATTCCTTTGTCATGGTTCATTGTCAACATTGATTTTCAACAACATCTCTGGAACTAGGCAATTCACTATGGATACCTACTTTTTCAACAAACACAGTCAACCCAAAAATGATTTAATGTCACATTGAGGGATTTTTTCCCAAAAATATCCCCCTTTGGGTTTGTTGAAAACTCTTCTCAGAATGATTTTCGGCACTTTGATACCTCACTGAGTCTCCTTCCATCATCTATCACCAATTTCCTCTTGCGATTCAGATAGTGGCCAAAGATTCACTCACTACATACTCTAAGACCACATGAGCAATGCTCATTGTGAGAAACAAGAGTAAATGAAAATATCATTAATGAATCACTTTATTTCAGCCACCAATGGTTGACACTCAACTGATACCAATTTCCAAACTAATACCAATTGGTGATACCACACTGATACCAATTTGTGATAGATTGGAAGCCTTCTCACATAATTCCAATCTCACTGTTCCACTTTTATCACGATCATTAGCTACTTTTATCATGATCATTAGCTATGATGATATCTATTATTTAATCAATCACTTCAAGAATCGTCATATTTAAAAACACTCCCCCTATCTCATTGCTCTCCCTCTATCTCGCTGCTCTACATGTCAGCTTCTCCTCTTGTCTTTTACTAAGATATTTTCTCCCTTCCTTAGCCATAATTTTTCCCCCTTGAGGAATCACTATTTCTACCCCTTTTTCAATGAACACAAAGGATACCTTTTTGCAGTTTGAGCCATTGGAAAAAACATAGATTAGTTAATTAGAGAAAAACATGCAATATCTTGAGGAGAGGGTGGGTGTCCCAAATCTTATCTTTTTTAGGTGCAGGGGGGTCGACTGAACTCCCCGAGCCAGTCAATTCCTCTCAAAACATTCATTGGGTAATGCCTATGTCAGAATGTCTGCATCCTGTAACTCTGTAGGCACATACTCCAACATCATGATTCCATGATCATACCTCTCCTTGATAAAATGATACTTTATCTCAATGTTCTTTGTCCTAGAGTGATGGAAGGGATTTTTCTAATATTTATAGCACTTGAGTTGTCACACTGTATTTTGATAGGAGACTTCACTTCAATACCCATATCATCAAGCGACTGCTTCATCTACAATAACTGTGTGCAAGCTTGAGTGGACACAATATACTCTGCTTCTATGGTGCTTAATGAGATGAAATATTTATTCTTTATTATCCAAGAAATACATATTCCACCAAGAAAGAATGCACCTCCTACATTGATTTTATGTTATCCACTAAACCGGCCAAATCTGCATCAGTATTTCAAAATAACTCTGTCTGAGATTTTCTATTATACATCATGCCAAAGTCCACTGTTCCCTTGATATACCAAAGTATTATTTTTTACTACAAGAATCTGACTTTCCTTTGGATTTATTTGATATCATGCTTCTTGGCAGGTGGCTAAAATAATGTCAGGCCTTATCGCAGTCAAGTATAGTAAACTATTAATTATTTGGCTTTATTATGTGATATTAACTTCCTTGCCATCCTCATCTTTCGATAATTTCATCCTGGAAGCAACCAGAGTCTTTATCTCATTGGAATTTTCCATTCCAAATCTTTTCAAAACCCTTTTGGAGTATTTGTAATGAGAAATGAATGTTCCATTCCTTCCTTGTGTCACCTATAGACCAAGGAAAAATGTTAGCTCTCCAATCATTGACATTTCAAATACATTTTATTAAATTAGAAAACTGTTTGCACTGAGATTCATCTGATCCGCCAAATATTATGTTACCAAAATAATCCAAGACCATAATCCTTGAAATAATATTGTTGTTGAAATATAGATTTTACTAAACTCTCCCAATATGGAAACCATGATTCTACAAGTATTGATTAAGCCTTTAGTACCAAGCTCTTTGTGCTTATTTCAGCCCATACAGTGCCTTCTTCTGTCTGTAAACCATGTTCTCATCCTCATGAATGAGAAAACCATCTAGATACTCTATATACACCTCATCATTCATAACCCCATTAAAATTTTTAGATTTGACGTCCATCTGGAAAACATTGAACTCAAGTTGCACTTTAATGGCTAGAAATAATCTGATTGTCTCTAGTCTCACAATCGGTGGAAATTTCGCATCAAAATCTATTCGCTCTATTTGGGATTATCCCATTAAAAATATTCATGATTTGTTCTGAATCATTGTTACTTCTTTATTCATCTTGTTGGGATAGAACCATTTAATCCCGATGACATTTTTATCTGCTATCCTCGAAACAATCTCCCATGTCTTTCTATTTTTTGAATCAACATTAGCCACTTCTCCCCCACCTGTCTTTCTTTCTACTTCCTCACCATCAATAAAAAACTTGTCACTATGTCATTGTTAAGTGGAATCATTTCTTTTAACTAATTTTCAGATCTTCTTCTTGAAACATTGTTGATACTCTCTCCCAGCTTCATGGTATCTTGAAATCAGCCAGCTGATACCACATTGTTAGTGAAAAATAAATGATCATGAGATGAATGATTATTGCTGATTATCCTACAATATTTCTTACCTCGATAGACAACACCTAAGGTGGGTCATCCAATTATTTCTTGGATGGATCTTACATCAAATTATGATATTGAATTCTACCCTTATGTTATGCAACTCATACTATGGTTAGGGCCACTATTTTGTCCCATAACCATTATTCTCCACATATATCATTTATACCAATCTGAAACTCAGAATTGAGACATTAACAAAATATCTAAACATACTGAGATGGAAATCAGTGTAGGAAACAAGAGATAATGTTAATTACGCAATCACTTACTATTGCGCTCGGTTTCTCCCTTTCATCATCATCTCTGGTACCTAATTTGAGTCAATTAAAATTCTGAAGCATATCACATCTCCACTTTGCATAATTAGATGAAACTTCCCCTTGGATCATATCTCCCTAAAACCTGAATTATTTTAATCATTAGTTAACAACATCTATATACATAGGGATAGGGGTATCTTCCGGAATCCTCAAGATGAGGATTGTAGTAGATCCTGATAGGTCAACTCTTTGATTCTTTCTTGTAGAGAATCACACGCCATCCTCGCTTCTTATAGATGCTTAGAGAACTTCAACTACTATGGAAATATTTCTAAGAATTTATTACCCATGTGCTGGGCCTTTTTCTGATATGTACATTCTTCAGGTATGTCCTTTTTCACCATTTGAGGTTTAAACCCACTAGTACAGATTTAATTCTTTTATGTTCCACCAAAATTATATTTCCCTTGATTCCTTCTCTGGGTAGAAATCTATCTACTTTTCATCTTACCTTTCTTCTTCAACCATTGGAGGTGTGTTTCTCTTTCCTCAGCATCTCAGTGAAGAACATGAAATGAATATTTTTCAATGCATTCGTTGTTCATCTTTCTTTTATCAGATATCTGAGTCACCACACTATTTTGAGATGGTGGTGAATTCTCCTCTAAATGTGAATTCTTCATTCTCGTATCTAGAGTAGATCTCCCCTCAATCTTCAAGGTTTGTTTACATTATCCCCACAAGGGTTTTTGTGATTGTGATAGAGAAGGTGATTGATACACCTTTTTTATCTCATTATGATTCCCCTGAGGTAGTAAACCGGGTTTTCAATATACCTTTTCCTCTTCCAATATATGATTTCTCATTATACCCCAATGGAGTCATGAATATCCTCTCGAGATCCTTTTCTTTTCCTACTTTCTTCTTGCTGCAATGTCTTTCCAAATTCCCATAATTAGATTATATAAAACATTTTCCATCAATGGCATACCTCATTTCATCATTTCTCTTTTGAGAAGTTGATGCAGCTTGAGTTCTTCCTCTGACATTGAGATCATGAGATTCCTGATACATACTTATGATGTGTCCCATTATTACATAGAAATAGAATCTAATAAATTCTTTCCTCTGATAGACTCTTCTTTTTGATTTCTCATAACACATCCTTTTATTCCCAGATTTAGTAATGTTTCTATTTTTACATCCCAAAATGTATTCTTGAGACTCTGAACAAAATCATGATGTGTGGCCATGAATCTAGCATAAATTGCACATGTCATCACTACTTCTTGTAATTGTCCTCTTAGGCCTACCTCCAACACCTACATTATTTTTTCCACTTCTAGAACTATTCACGGATCTCATTCTATCATGCATGGGAGGGGATTCATCAAATCCAGTACCAGTTTTTCCCAAACTATATGGTCTTTTAACTAAGAAGATATTTTTTTGTTTCTCTTCAGAAATAGCACATTTATTTTTTATTTTATCATCACTTTCTAAATGATAATAAAATAGTAAGTGAAATTAATCCTTGAATTTGGGATTTCCATCGGTACTAGATTTATTCTCTTTTTCTTTGCTAATTCAAGATCTTCTCCCAGTTACTGAATCTTCATATCCATTGAATAAATTTGAAAATTGAGTGCTTTCTTCAGATAATTACCGCTACATATCTCATCTTCCAATTCAAATGTGGGCTTCTCCGGCACTTCACTCTGCTCCTTTAATTTCAATTTTTCTTGGGCAACACAACCAGAACAACAATATTTCTCTTTTTTAGCCTTTGATTATTCTGAATGAGTTCAGATAGCTGTGTAGAAAGATCATCATTTTTTGATTTTAAATTTTGAATCTCATATGAGTTAAGATTCTTCCCCTTAAAAACAACTTTTTATTTTTCTATTTTTGTAGATATCTTTTTCTATTCTTCATCTTAATAATTATTATTCTTCCTCAAGATCAGTAGCTATGTAAATAAGCCTTTGATTCAAACCACATTTCTTTTTTATCTCAGTTTCTAGTGTTTGAATCCGAATATCTTTAAATTTAATTTCATAAGTGAATTTCTGATCCAATTCCTTCTATTTGTGGAAAAATTCAACTTTTCGACTTCTGGGAGTTTCTTCATCATCAGTAGTTCCCTCATCACTTAGAATGTTAGGTTATTCACTCATTCCGTCAGCATTATTGAATGAGAAGTATTTTTACAATATGATTCCTAAAAACCATTCATCTATTAAATACATGATTCGTTTAACTGAATGACATTCTTTCCATTAACACTTCCACACTGGGGAATTTCAAAATACTTATGCTTCTTCTTTGAAGTTCTTACATTTGTCATGGTACACCAAGATATGAGCAGACTGGATCTTCAACCATGTAAATCGACTATCCCAAGTCGGAAAAAATATATGATAAAAGTAAACTTCCCTCTGTTACCAACTGTTAAAACCAAAAGGGGTCTAGATACCCTGAGAGGGGGGGTGAATCAGGGTATGTATATTCTATTATAAAATTCTTCTTTCCCCACTGGATCTTTACCTCTATATTATTAGGGTCAATTTTTTTTACTGTTATGTGTTCATGTTGATCACATCTTTTTGCCTTTATCTGATGGTTCAGCATTAGATACAATGCATGGAAGCAACAAGGTAGAAACAAAGATTATTACTTGGTTCACCCTCACCAAGCTACGTATAAGGAGCATACAACATCGATGTGCTGCTGTAACAAATCCACCAAATCACACTACCAATAATGATCAAGCTAGATCACTTCTATGACCAAGAAAACTGCCTATACAATGTTTTGGGTTAGCTAATTGCTTTATCAAGGGTCACACCAGTTTCTCTCTCACTGGATCACTAATAGTAGAAAGGATTACCTCCTTCATCTTCCTTGGCTCACTGCACTTGGAAGGGTCCTACTCACAGTTTATAGACCTGTAGGTCTCTTCATTTCCACTAATGAATGCATCCTCAACATTATGTAGATGCCCTATTGAATTTAAATGTTCATACACTGACGAATATCCATTTTCTCTTGAACACCGAGAAACTCACTTTGGAAACACCTTCACAAATCACCCTTTTTCGCGAGGCTCCCAATTTCATGAAGCTCAAACAATCCTTCACGAAGATCATGCCTTTTTGCGAAGCACTCTCGTGAAGCTCACATGTAATGATAATGTCGTCGCATAGTCACTTCCCTCACGTAGATAAATGAGCGAATGAGGTGCTCACACAATTCAGAAATCTAGAATTTCCATCGCAAGGATCCTCTTTCGGGAAGAACTCTACTTTCGTGAACCACCTTCGTGAGCCGAGAGAAAAAATATTTTCTCTAAAAATTCTATCTCCTTCTCCCGAGACGGTCGAGGCCTATTTATAGGCGATTCCACCCACCCTCGAAGATTCTTTTGGAAGTCAACCCCACGTCTTCTCAAATCATAAAGATCCGACGTTCCCACCAAAATTCTCTAAAATATTGCGAATCACCATGTAAATTTTTCCAATCATGGAGCTCGTCGTAATCATGGATCATCCCGTCAATTCCTTCTCCCCTTCTCCCTGAAGCTCTCTCGCAAAGCCCTTCATCTCCGTGATGCACATCAGCCTCTATCATTCATGAAGCTCATCTTAATCACGAAGAATCTCCATAAACATTCTTATGGTCTTCGGAAAATCTAAACCATGAGGCCACTATTCGCAAAACTCATGTTTTTCTATATTTAAATAATATCTTTCAAGAAATACATATTTTTCGATGATCACAAAACTCCAAATTTTGGACTCCAAGAATTTGGAAAACACTACAAAACAGCACCACCTTGTAACTGTTCTTTTTGTACTACCTCCAGATCATCGATTCTTTTCTCATGGTTCTTTGTCAACATTGATTGTCAACAATATCTATGGAACTAGACAATTCACCATGTAAACCTACTTTTTCAACAAACATAATAATCCCAAAAATGCAGCAATGTTACCTTGAGGGATTTTTTCCCAATAATTTACTCTAGACATCATCCCATTTTTGATTCTAATCAAATTTTTTTATCACATTCAATTTTTACTAGGTTTTATGTGGTTCTTACCATTGACTAAAACCATAAAGAAAAGTTTGAGCTATAAAATTTATAGAAGGAAAAAATTATTTATGTTAAAATAATTTTTTATATCTATACATTATGACACCTTAATTTTAATATAAGTATACTAATGTTTAACCTAGGTCAATCATAATCATTGTCTAGTCAAATAATTCATGATGATTTATAATGAGTTTTTTTAATTTCTAATCCATATCCGCAAGGAGTGTCAAAATAGTTGTAAAGTATGGCCCATTTTCATATACCTGGTAACACTTTAGTCAATATTGATGTTTCTTTTTACATGTTATTACCACTATGTAAATCTATTCAAGAACCAAATCCACTGATAGTATCCAAATAGTGGTGAAATTTTTTTGAAACCACAAGGTCTACACTTAACTAAGATTCTATGATAATTTTCTACACATGGACTTATTCCTAAACATATACCAAAGGTTCTAACTAAAATTTTCCCACCATAGATCCAAATGTTAACTAAAAATTTCCTCAGATAACAACTAAGGATACCCAATCCTTTAACAGATATTGTTACATTATTATTAATTATAAATATCTATTAATAAACATAAGGATAACGAGGCCTACAATCTTTATTAAAAAAGGAAAATAATGCATCAATGGGATCTAGAACATGGAGTTATTATTTTATTTTTTGAAGTGAGATCCTAAAATCCATTCAATCCCATAAATAAATATGTGTAACCTTGAGAATATATTATGAAAATGGTGAGCTAAAAATTAATATAAGGGAATGAACATGACGTGGACACATAAAATGAGAGTCATAGACTTATCATGATATCATAAAATAGAATAAACATGAGTAGTCACATAGACGAATAACATAAAGAATGTCGTATCATAAATTCATGGCAGAATAATAAATGATGAAGAAATATATAAAATTACATAAACATGATTCATAGAAAACATCCTAAACAATACCAAACTGTGTAAAAATTCCCATATTAGATTAGGTTTACTCCATAATCGAATAGATGATGTCTCATGATACAATAACATTACCCAATCCATTAAAGGGGTATTTAAATTTGGTCCCACCCATCATAATCTTATCATGTTAGTACATATTTTTTGTACAAAATTATTTCAAATATAATTTTTAATCCTTATAATTACCTACGTAGTGGAATGGGTTTGAAAATCACAATCTCATTTCCTATGAAAATAGATTCCTTAAAGAATTAATATTGAAGTTGGTTATAAGGAATATATTAACCCAAAAAATAAAGGGAGAATAATTTAAAAATATATGTGAGAGACATATATATGTAATTTATAATAATTACATAACCTAAATGGTTTTTTTCATTAATTAATAGAAATAACATTTAAGTAATGAAAAAAATTCAATAGGAAAATAACATTTCCACATTGAAAATCACATTTGAATAAATAAAATTTAAAAAATATTTTTTAAATTAGATTATTTGAACATATCATTGGAATATTACAAATGAATACTAATGAAATGGTCATAATATTTTAAAATATTTTTCATGTCGTACTCATTAAAATA
Source organism: Viscum album (assembly GCA_963277665.1). Taxonomy (NCBI): domain Eukaryota; kingdom Viridiplantae; phylum Streptophyta; class Magnoliopsida; order Santalales; family Viscaceae; genus Viscum; species Viscum album. Next base: position 1,220,130,381 of record OY728155.1, on the reverse strand, counting down.
ATTATTTAGTTAACAATTTCAATCAATGTTAAAAAAGAATCTTTTAATAAAAAATAAAGAAATATTAATTTTTTTTTAAAACCCCAATTACTGATATTTATTTATTTAACAAACACTATAAAAATATTTTATAAAAAATCTTTAGAAAAAAATTATTTGGTGGAAAAATGTTTTTTGATAAAAGATATTAATGAAGTCTATATTCTAAAACATTTTATTTACCCAATAGTGGGAAATGGTATTACCACATGAAAAGTTAATGAATAACCAGGGGAGAATAAAATAAGATGGTTTTATTAGGTACAAATCAGTTAATTTACTTCAATGTAAATTCAATCATAAATAATCCTGATCATAATGATCTCAAAACTAAAACCCTTAATACATTTTTACATTTTAATAATTTCATCGCATGAATTAAGTAGATAAATTTTGATATAAAATTTCACTGTGTATCAACTATTAATGATATATTATGTAAAGGTGAAGTATATAAACCATTAAAAATAGATTAACTATGTAAAAGAAGATGTGTCTCAAAGATAGAAATATTGAGATGAATCCTTTACAAAGATCAAATCCCTAATGTGAGAGTTAATCAATAGAGATACTATGTGTAATAAAATTTATATACAAAAAAAATAAATTTGAAAATAAATTTTATAAGTAATAAAATTACATTTAACACATTATCGTGGCATAATGTATTCAATTATGTAGATATATAACCCATTGAATGTAATTTAATAAAGAAACACTTTACCTCACACATCCCTTTAGTTTAACATTCTGTAACAACATGTGTAATGTATTTAAAGAAGATTTATACATATAAAAAATTATTTTATTTTTATAATATCATATATGATCCCTTTATAATATATTATTACACTTAATTTATAATATTTAATTATCACTATTGTTTAAGGTGTTAAATGAAATGTTTTAACCTACATATTTCAGCAGGATAGTTCTAGATCCTGAATATAGGTTATAGATACACCATCTCCAGAATTATAGTAATTCTAGAAATATAATTTCTCCTATTAGATACATATATGGAATCATTATATAATTTAGATCATCTATAATGAGTCACATCGCTTTGTGGAGATGATATGTTGTACCTACGCATGTGTGAATTTTTAATTTCATTAATAACTGAAAGGGTAAGGAAGTAGATTGTATAAAAAAATTACAATTAATATCACGTAATACATATATCACATAAATTAATTAAAATTTTCCTCTTTTACTTTTTTTGTAATGTGATTATGAAAAACGAAACACATCTCTTCGCGAGGTGGTAGTTCATAGAACAAATATACTACATTATAATTTATTTAATGGATAAAAAGGTAAGAAATTATCAGATAATTATAATTTATATAATTATTAATATGTCATTAATATCACATATAAAGGTCAAATTAATCTTTATTGTCATTCATTTAAAATGTTTGTGACAAAAAAACCACATTTCTTTATAAGGAGATAGTCTGTCACACACATGAACGACGCCATCACATTCCCTATAGAATAAAATCTAAGAATGTAAATACGAAATTATAATAAAATAAGTATAATTATAACATATATATAATATATAATAATTAAATAAAACAATATATCCATCCTTTAGAATCAGTTACGGAAAATGAATAACATCTGTTCACGAGGTGGTACTCCACTACATACATGATCAATTGTTTCGTTTCCATTTTATGGAGGGGTATGTGGCTGTATTTCATTAACATAACATAAAAAAATCTCATTATAAAGTATATAATGTTGTAATTATATAATCATATTTTATATCATTTGAAGGATGTGTAATAACAAATGAAATTAAATGTTCGGTTAAGGATGTTACCTCTTCTTCAAAAAACATCTTTTGTTATGTACCAAAGACATTCATGGATGTATTAAGGATCAAATAAAAATTTAAAATATGTTTTGAGGGAATTAAGGAAGTTATTTTCTTAGTTATATTCTGAACCAATGTGTTTTTTATTTTGGAAAAAAGAGGAGTGAGAGTTTCCTTTTATATGCGGTGGAGATGATACACATTGAATTTCTGAAACTAAAGAATAAAAACAAAATTTTTCTAAGGAAACAATTCTAAAAAATTGAAATTTTAGAACTATATATGATATAATTTCTCAATATGACCCGAAAATTAAAATTATATATGTTTTGGGTAATTTTTAAACCTTATTTCTTTAGTTTGATCCATGGTAAAGCTATTTTTTATTAATCTCGTTAAATACTATTTTACTATTTTCACAATTCATTATGGTAAAACAAAATGTCGACATTATTAGATATTATAAATTTTTATGACAAAATATATGGAATATTTTTTCTCAATGTATCTTATAGATGTGACACAATTAAATTTAAAATGTTACCCACATATGTAACAAACAGAGAATATTACATACAACTACTTTGAAATGTTTTAAATATTATTATATCATAATTTAAAATGAAATTGAATATCATGACCTAAATTATGTATATTATAAATATTATTGAACAAATTATTCATCCAATAAATTAAATTTTCCTTGTATTTTATAAATAATTTATATGAAAAGGTTGTTTTCCATAAAGAAATTATTATTTTCACTCTTCGTCATAAAATTATTAATTTCATAAAAATCACAAAAAATCATCCAAAAATAATTTTCAACTATAGATTAAAAAATGATCTATATTTTTTAAAATAATTTTATTTGAAATAATAAAAATTATTTTTAATATATGGTCGCAATGAGTTAATGAACCACCTTTTAAGAAAATAAATATTTTCAGAATATATTTCTTTTTCATTCATGTGGTTATTTTTTTTCTAATTAGTAGATTACCATTAAATTTATAATATACATGTGTGAACCATATAATTTTCATAAATTAGTTATTATTTTTCATACTCTCCAACATAACCTCTTCATTTTAATTTTCATGAATAAATAATAAAATTTTATTAGTGTATCACATTTCATTTTAACAATGTGTTTCATGTAACGCCCCGACCCTAGAAGCCCTGAGTTGGAGCATTATTATGTATCCTTTGCTTGATCACAACAGATCATGTATTGAAAGACCGATTAGTTTTGTAGCCATGGAAGTACTGGATGCATTCATAAGGTTTACATTACATCATATAATGGAAAACTACAACAACATTATTTGAATAGTAAACACTGAGATCATATAGACTATCCCTGCAGGTCATTCATAATATACTTATTCGCATCCTAGGAAAAATAAAACATATAAAGTGGTGATCTAAGATTCATAGCAAAGATAACAATATAGAAAAAAAATCATAAATAAGCCTTAACATTTTAGAAAATTTATAGAACTAAATCAAAATCCTTTTCAACATTAACATCATTATAATATGGAAAATATAAATCAAAATAATTCGATTTTCTTACTCACATGGATATTCTACTAGTCGAATAATCACATGCAATATCAATATCCATGTTCATAATGATGGAATGCATAATTATAGACTTCAAAAACACATATTCAAGGACATGTTCCAAGACTATAAATAATATTTTGTCAAGGCCTTGTTCTAAGACACTAGTTTGTCTAATGAGACCTACCGATTCATCGAGGAGCTATAACAGGATCCACCCTTCACATACTAAGTCCAATGAATTCCTTCTATGAAAAGGATTAAACATAACATAAACATTTATATTAAAGTAGCATAAAAAATGTCAATACTTTATCCAGAAACCATGAATGGTGTAAAAATAACACATCTAAAGTCAAACATATCACAAAACATTCAATACAATATGGAGGTTTTGTATCATAAAAAATCAACTTCAAATAAACTTAAAATCCATCATGGGTTGTTGAAATAGACGAAATCAAAACATTTTTTAGATAAATATATCTTTCTATTTGGAAATAATTTAAAAGTCATATAATTATAAACAAATATTTGATTTGAAAATATTCTTAAAAGCATGTAAGGTAATCTTCGACAGTGTTATAATGGAAAAAAATAGAGGCACCCACCATATAAGTTAACAAAAATTATTACCTTAATTTTTTTGAAAAGTTTATAAGGTACCTTGTTTGTAAAACTATGAAAATTTTCCTCTAAAACATTTTATAAAAAGTCAAACAAGGGTTTAAATGATATTAAACCATAGTCTTGTAAATAGTAAAAATGTTTTGGAACACATTTTTAGGAAAACACTATTGTGGATGATATTATGTAAATAATGTTTTTATGGATAGAATGTATATTATTCATATTGATAATGATATTATATCTTTAATTTTTTTTAATCATCTAATGAAAAATAGTATTGAATGGATATGATGGGGAATTAATCTCATCGTGTTCGTGAAGATAGTAATCTGTATGTACGCACGAGTGACAATATCATTTTTTTGATATTAAAATCGTATATAATTTGATGTTATATCATATATACAGAATCGTCATCATGCTATATTTATTATTTACATCATTTATACTCATTATTATCCCTATTCAAATGATGAAGTGTATGAAAAACAAACTACACCACGATGTGGAGACGGTAAGCCGTACGTACACACTTATGGTGAAATGACATTCAAAAGATGGATAGAATAATGAATATGGTAGTACCATATTTGTAATAACAATATAATAAATAGAAGATTCTGTTGTTATTATTTTATAATGGAATCAACAAGGAATGAAGAAGTGGAAGAAGAAAAAAAACATGAAAGTGGTGGTGAGATATTTACCTCTTCTTCGGGTTCTTCTTTTTGATTTGATCAAAATGGATCATTAGGATGGCTTTTTGACAAAAGGATGGCCTCTAAGTTGAATGTAGGATAGTTTAGAGGGTATTTTGGAGTGGTTTGACTGATCCAAATGGCTCTGAATGTGTGAATTAGAGATAAAGGGAAGTTCCCTTTTATAAGAGGGGTGAGGGGCACCTTAGGAAAAGCTTGAAATAATTTTTTATAATAAAATCATTTTCGGTTTCTAATGGCATTAAAATTAATTATCTAAAGGATATGGTGGGTATGGGTCGAAAAAATCTCAACAAATAGGTTTTAGACATGTTTGGGTCACTATTTTATCCTTATATTTTAGATTTAACTCTTAGCTAAATAGTTTGACATTTACCATGTCTCTTTGTATTTTTTTATTATATGGTGAATAAACATACTATAAACTTACAAAAGAACCCAAAGTGGTTCATTAATGCTACACATATCATTATATAAGTCTTTTTTTATCTTTAGATGATTAGTATTATTATATCAACCAATAAATTTGTATTTTATTAAAAAACTCATTTATGTCAATTTTGAAATTATTTAATAATTAATTTTTGTCAAAGACATAACAACATCTTTACTTAGAAATAAATACATTTAATAAACCCTAAAATTTCATATTAACATATAAAATTAGATTAATTAATTAAAAGTCACAAATTTTATTTACATTGATATTTATAATATCAATTATTTTAATCTTTAATTGATATGGTAATTACGAGAGCATCATTATGTGATAAATAAAATAAACTATTTAATGAATAACTATTATAAATAAAATAACATTATATAGGAATTCATTTTATCTTTCTAATTAATATTTATAGTCTAATTTATATAGTGTGTAACCATATATTAAAAATGGTTTAGTTATTAAACATTGAATATAACTCTTTTAACAGTTCTTTTAATAAAATAGTAATAAATGTCCTAATCTAATCCAAGTGGACCAAAAAGGTTCATATTTTATTCCGAAGGTTGTTTTTGGTCGAATTATAATTATCCAATAGAATTTTTACATGTGTTAGTATAATAATAACATAATTTTTACCCTTAATTTCACTATTTACTTTTAACCGTGGTAAATAAAAGTAAAAATTTATTATTCACCAAAAATTATTTTCTTCTTCTTGAACCACATTTAACTTAATAAAATCAACTCTGTCTCTCAGTTTTTTTAAATTCAACTCACATAAGATGTAAAATTTCGTTTAATGTAAATTTGCAAATCCTCCTATGAGGTGGGTAAAAGACGGTAAAAAGTTAAATAAAATTTTTATATATCTAAAGTTATTATAAACTGACTAAAATGAATTACATTGAACTTATATTGGTATTATGTAACTATTTGGCCTAAAATAAATTTAGATAAAATAAAAAATTATTTAAATAAAAATTCAGTTTTGAACTATAACTTAGTGTTTTCACTATTCCTCAAAAATTGAATGTTTTTATAAAAATTCTAAAAAATTCAAACAAAGATAATTTCGATATTCTAAATCCAAGAATTAAGTCTGTTTTGAAATATAATATTTATAAAATTTCAAAAAGTGGGTATTACTATTCATAATCACTTGTTTGATTGGTTGTGGTGTGTTAGAAGTCAAAGTTGCGTACAACACACACTATTGTATTATTCAAAGAGAAGCATACTGTGGAAGCCTGGGGTGTTACATTATACAATCCTTCAAATAATTTCAACCTTGAAATTTTTATAATATTACTGCATAAAAAGATTCTGTTGGTTCCTCATAATAAGTTTCTCTGGTTCCCATGTTGCCTCTTCCACCTTATGGTTTCTCCATAGAATATTTACCAGAAAAGTCGTTTGGTTTCTCAGCAGTTATTCTATTTTATGAAAAACCTTGAAAGGATCTTATCAAAAAGATAGATCTTCTTCCAGTTCTAATTCCTCATGGGTGAGTACATTCATTGGGTCAGGCATGTATTTTTTCAACAGTGATACGTGGAACACATAGTTAACTTTGGAGAGACTTGGCAGCATTGAGAATTGGTAAGCTACAACCCCAATTTATTCTAGAAATTTAAAAGGTCTGATGTACTTGGGACTTAGTTTACCCTTCTTACTGAATTGTACATCTCCCTTCCATAGGGATACCTCAATGAAAACCTGATCTCCTACCTGAAATTCCAAATCCTACTTTTGGTTATCGACATAGCTCTTCATCCTACATTGTGGTGTTTTGATGTGGGTTTGGATAACCTTCACCTTTTCCATCATTTCCTCAGCTATTTCTGGCCCTATGAGTTTTCATTCACCAACATCATCCCAACATGTTGGTGTGCGACATCTCTTTCCATATAACGCTTCATATGGTGCCATATTAATACCTGAATTACAACAATTGTTATAGGAAAATTCTAACAGAGGTAAATATTGATCCCACATACCTTGAAAGTCATGTGAAGAAGATCTTAACATGTCTTATAAGGATTGAATAGTTCATTCTGATTTTCCATAAGTTTGTGGGTGGTAGGCAGTGCTCATATGAAGTTCAGTATCCAGGGATTTCTGAATACTTTTCAAAAATGTTGATGTAAAACTTGGATCATGATCAGAAAAAATTGATAGGGGTACTCCATGAACTATCACAACATCATTAATATATAGTCTCTCTAGACGTTCAAGTGGTAAATCTTCTCTTATAGCAAGAAAATGTGGTGACTTGGTAAAACAATCACCAATGACCCATCTTTCATCATTCCTTCTAGGAGTATTTGGTAGTCCCATGTCAAAGTCCATCATAATATTATCCCAATTCCACTCAGGTATGGGAAGAGGTTTCATGAATATTCTATGAAGTTGCCTTCTAGCTTTCACTTGTTGACAAACCATACATATTGACATAAAATTATCAATCTCCCCATTCATGTTGTCCCACCAAAAATGTTCCTTCAAATATCTATACATCTTAGTGCTACATGGGTGTATAGAGAAATTATAAATATAAGCATCATCAAACAATTCCCTTTTTAGGTTAGGTATATCAGGAACACAGAGTCTATTCCCAAATTTCAAAATACCATCTTCATACACAAAGTCACTCAATTGCCCATCATTCACAGCTTTAATACTCTTTTCAAATGCTTCATCGTTGGTCTGAGAACTCTTTATCATTTCCAATATTGATGTTTTGGAAACCATTTGGAATTTTTTTGATGTTTCACCTCCAATGATTTTTCCCATATCAATTTTCACTATATCCATGAAAATATGGTCCCTTTCTAATATCTTCTTGTTCAAAAATCCATGATCCTTTATGCTCAAAGTACCCTCCACCTTATTTTCTTTTCCCAGGTGATAGTGTATAATGAAATCATAATCCTTGAGTAGTTCAAGCCATCCCTTTTTCCTCATGTTATGTTCTTTCTATGAGAAAATATACTTCAAACTCTTGTGATCAGTATATATATCACAATTTTTACCACAGATATAAGGTCTCCATATCTTCAAAGAAAAGAATACAGCTGCTAACTCAGTATCATTATAAGGGTTGTTTTTCTCATGAATTTTTATCTGTTGTAATGTATAGGAAATAAATCTATCATTCTGCGTAAAAGCACAACCATGTCCTTTTCTTGGAAGCATCATTATAAATAACAAACCCATCATTCCCGGATGGTAGAGTCAAGATTAGAGCATTTAATAATCTTCTATTTAGTTTCTCAATACATTCTTCACACTCTATTTTCCAAAAAAAAATATCCCCTTTACGTTTGAGCATCGTTAATGGGTTACCATTTGGGTAAAATTCTGGATGAAATGCCAATAATAAACTGCTAATCCAATAACACTGCATACCTCTGTTATACTTATTTGTGATGTCTATTCTTCGATTGTCTTGGTCTTAGAAGGATCAATAGATATTCCATCCTTAGATACAAGATGAAAAAAAAAATATATCTTGAAGCCCGAATTCACAGATTCTAAACATGCCATATAATTCATGTCTTCTAAGAGTCTTTATAATAATGAGCAAGTGAATCTCTTGATCTTCATAGCTTTTTCAGTATACCAAAATATAATCAGTAAACACCACTACAAATTCATCAAGATATTCCTTGAAAACTCTATTAATTATATCCATGAAGACAGAGGGTGAATTATTCAATCCAAAAGGCATTAATGTAAACTCTTAATTTACATAACATGTTCTAAATGTTGTTTTCGGAATGTCATCCTTTTTCAAACACAACTGATCATCTCCATATCGAAGGCCAATCTTTGAAAAATATTGAGCTCCGTGAAGTTTTTCGAATAAATCATCAATGAGAGGTAGGAGATACTTGTTCTTTATTGTTATAACATTGATTTCTCTATAGTCAACGAACAGCCTAATAGATCCATAGTTCTTATTAACAATAAGAACATGGGCTCCCCATGGAGAAACACTAGGGGTTAATAAATCTCTTATTACTCATTTCCTCTAGTTGGTTTCTTTAGATCCACTAATTTCAGAGTGTCAATTCTATAAGGTGTCTTCGATATGGTCCTAGAACTATGAATTAATTCATTAGAAAACTCAATTTATCATTCTAGAGGATGTCTAGGTAAATCCTCTGGAAACACATCAACATATTCTTGCACAATAGAAACATCCTATATTTGAACATTCCTTTCCTCACCCATAGTTATTTCATTCTCTTACTCACCAATCATTGAATTTAGTTGAGATACTGTGGGTGGATCTAGATAGTAATTATGTGGTGACATTTCTATTCTAAAGATAAGGTGAAGTGCACTGTGTTGCATTTGTTGTCAATAAGGCATGATGTTGTCATGGAATGAATGGATGTCAAGGAATGTCAAGATGTGAATGCCAAAGGATGTTATGGTGATGGTGATGAAGGAGAATGGCCATGGTACTAAGATGCATGTCACTTAGTAGATTCACTAAGTGACATAGGATGTTGTGGTTGAAACATTCTCTATTAAATCAGACGATTGTTGAGCTGTTCTTAAAGTTCCAAGAACTTGTATCAACTGGATACAATGTCACAACAATGTTAGAAGACCATGCATTGTAGTGACAATGCATGAGGAGTTGAAAGTATCCATCCAAAATCTCTAAGTGGATGAAGTGAGCTGAATAAGTCCATGCACTATCACATAGTTCATGTGAACATGAAGAAGATCCAACTTGATCTCTAATTAGATCAATGAAGTTTATTGAAGAATTATTTGATTCAGGAGCTCGGTTGATGAAGAACCTTCGGGAATTCCATTCCTCAGTAATGATTAAATGTTGAGGACATTTGTGGAATTCTTAAGAAGAAGAGGAGAAGAAAAGAAAGAAGGGCACTTGGTTTGGAATTTGGCATTTTATATTGGGAGTACTTTGTTTTTATACAAAGTCTAGGTTCTACACTTAAGCAAAAAATATGGCCAGCCAAGGCACCTTGAGGGTTCAACCCCAAGGCATGGGAACTAGGGCACCACGCCCATGGGGGAACCCGTGGGGTGAGCCAGGGCGGCAGGGCGCACACCCAAGATACCGCATGGGCGCCTGGGGCACGCCCGAAGGAGCGCGGAAGGGGCGTAGGAGCGCGCCCCCAAGAGTGTCAGCGCGCGTAGAGGGCGCATAGCGCGCGCCCGAGTGGCAGGGGTGGGCGCAAGAGCGCGCCCGCAGAGAGAACCCGGTGCGGGGCGGCACCGGGAGGGGAGAAGTGCAACTGAAGGGAGGCCGGCAGCGCTTGGGTGATAAGCCGCGGAAAAATCGCGGCCCGTTTGTGGGACGTGGAATTTTCACCCGGGAGCAAATCTCAGCCGTCCTGGCGATCTCGCGGCAGATCTCGGCCGCCCGATGCATCCGCGGAGCCCTGTTCCAATCCTGGCCATTGATGCTCATTTGATCACTGCATCCAACGGCCCAGCATTCGTCTTCTTCCCCGAGCTCGCACGAGGCCACCCGCGAGTCCACCTTCGAACCAGGCACCTCCCGACGACAGAATTTGAGCTCCCGGCCACCTACGATCAAGCTAAAGCCACCATTGTGATCGTCTGGCCATAACGAACATAATCATGCAATAAAATATGCATGCACACGTTGAATGGAGAAAATTGGAGTTCGGACGAGGCAAACAACGAAGTTGCCGAGGCTTCGGTGTGTTCATGTTTTGCATGGGATAGAAGAGACAAAGGTCGTGCATGCGTTCTAAGTCGCATGCACGTAGAGAAAAATAAGGAAAGAACCCGCGGTGGAAACTGAGGAGAAAAATGAGATTTTACAGAAACTTGAGATCCGAAAATCTCGGTGGTTCAAGATTTTTCTCACGCGGATGAACCACCTCTGCCTCGCCTATAAAAAGAAAACCACAGGCGCTGTTTATGCTTGCTGAAGTTTTATTGAAAACCCGAAGTCCTGCGGAGCACTTTGTGCCTCGCGAAGCTGAAGCCCCGCGCAACCCACTTGCGCGGCTGGGTTCCTTTTGTGCACTCCTTGCACGAAAGAAGAAAGGGAGTCCCCTATGCGCCTTCCTTGCGCGACAGGAAGACCCGTGGCCGCATCCTTGCGCGCCCGTGGTTGCATCCTTCTCTGCCCGCAGACTTGCGCGGCAGGAGGTGTTTGCGCGACCCTTGTGTACCTTGAGGACTTGCGCGCCTCCTTTTAGGCAGGAGAAGACCCGAGGCCAAGACTTGTGCTTGTGTGCCAAGTGAAGGAGGAACACCCTACGGGCAGTGGGTGTGCAAAGGTGGAAGGCCACCACATTTGTGTGTGTGCAAAACAAGAGGAAGACCCGAGGCCTTTAGTGCCTTGTTTGTGCACACTTTGAAGAACAAACTAAAAGAACACTAAAGTGTGTGTGTGCAACAAGAAGAGGAGGAGGCCAACTCATGTGTGTGAAAAAGGGAAACAAGTGTGTGCAAAGAGACATGAAGGCCGAACATAGTGTGTGCACTAAAAGTGTATACACTTAGAAGAAGAAGGAAGAGGACATCCACACTAAAGTACAACACACTTTTAAGTGTGTGAACAAAAAGGAAAAAAGTGTGTGAAGGAAGTGAGAAGTTGGTGTGTGCTTAAAGTGTTACACCCTTTGTGGGTCTACTGCACCAAGAAGAGGAAAGAGGAAGTGCATGCATGCATGCATGCACGTGCACACGTGAACAGAGTCAAATCAGTGGTGTGCATTTGAGTTGTCCAAGACATGAAGATCTTGAAGAGTTTTGAGAAGCCATGCAATCAGTGCATGAGGATGCAGAGATGCCATGCACTCAGTGCATGAAGTTGTTTTGAAGTGAGACTGGACCAGGCTGAAGTTAAAGATATCAGTTGTCTAAGTATTCAGTAGTTGGAGAGAGGCCAGGTCATCCTTAGAAGAAGGTGATAAAGCCTGAGCAAGACGAGAAGACCTGATCATCACAAGTGATCAGAGGTACAGAGCAAGGCCAGCAGTCTTTATCCCAGACTGCTGAACATACTTGAAGAAGCTTAAAGAGAAGAAGAGCTACTCGTGTGACTCGAGGAGCCAGGAGAAGCCCCCTGTGAGACTCAGGGTGGAAGAAGTCTTCAGTGGGATTCTGGAGCAGGCCAGTGGGACTCTGGTAACACTGTGGAACGCAGTATAAAGACCCTCCTGTGGGACTCAGGAGAGATACAGTGGGATGCTATATCGACCATTGTAATACTAACCGATTATAATGGAGAAACCATGTTGGGGCGTATAACCAACATGGCAAGGACGTAGGCCTTTGGTGCCGAACCTTGTAAATCCTTGTGTCCTGTTCCTTTTCATTACTGCATCATTCGGGAAAGGTTGAGAGATACAAGAAGAGTGGATCGAGGCTTTAACCAGCCATAGAGATTTAATTGATTAAGAATCAATTAGTAAAATGTTTTAAGGGATCACTGATTCACCCCCTCCCCCTCTCAGTGATTCACACTGATCTGGGCACTTCAATTGGTATCAGAGGGAGGTTACCTCTAAAAGATCCAAGGGAGTCTTTATGGAGTGCAGATTTGAGGAAATGAGTGACCAGCCTCAAATGGAGATATCTGCCAAGACTCAGAAAAATAGAAAGAAGAAACAGGAAAAGAAGATGAAGAAGAAGGGTGTTGCAATCAGAGAAACTCCTTCTATGGAAAGAAATGTGAAAGTCACATCAGATGACAATTCCTTTTATCATTCTTCTGATGAAGCCTGCTCTAGCTGTGATGAAGATGGAAGGAACAATGATCTTCTAAATGCAATCAAATATCTTCAGAATACAGTCCCCAAGGAAGTGGCAATGTGTATAGCTACAGGCCTCCTTGATCTTCAAGAAGAAAAATTACAGCTAGAAGATGAAGCCAATTCTCTGGAAGTCCAATTGGCTAAAAGGGTTGGCATAACCAACACTCTCAGAAAGCTGGTGAAGGCTAAAGATGAAACTGTTTCTCTTTGCAATGAAAGATATGAAGACACTGCTGAAGAATTGCAAAGAAGCCTTTCTGAGAAAGAAATCTTTATGATAATGATCAAAGAAGTTTTCCATGCACTGGAGAAGTTGCACAAAGTGTCAATGAATGTCATAGATGCTCAACTCGAAGACAAAGTCAAAATGGTGAAGGAGCTTGACAATTCATTGCTAGAAATGAATAAGGTGCATGAAGACCAGATGAACCAGCTGGAAGATAAATGGGAAGGAAGGCTAAGATCTGTTGAGGATGAGAAGAACTCCCTTAACATGAAATGCTTTGAACTAGAGGTGATATTGAAAAATCTGCAATCCCCCAAAGCTGAATCCTCCCAGTCAGCTGAAAGTAGAAATGTTGCTACTCAAGTATGCTTTGAGAAGGATGAATCTAAAAGAAAGACATCCTCTAATAAAAGGGAAACATATTCTAGAAAGAAGGTACCATCCATACCATCTTGTACTCATGCTTCTAAAAGTTTTTCTACTAAAAGTGCAGGATGGAAGAATGAATCCAAACAAGTATGGATGAAGACAATGAAGAAAGAGAGCTCTCCTTAAACAACACAGCAGCTCCAGAAAAGTACCCTAAAATCAGAAGGACTGAAGAAGTCAAGATTTGTGGGTCAATGTTGGTGTCGTAACAAGTATGGGCATTGTGCAAAGGATTGTTGGTACAATCCACTGAATGCCAAAGCACAGAGGAAGCCCATGCCTAGGGGGATCAAGCCAGAAGAAAAGAAGCAGCATCCACAGGTCCAGAGACATCTGTTTACTGCAAAAAGATTTGGATTGCTTGAAAACATCTGGGATGGCTGCAAAAGTGGTCAAAAGAATGATACATGTCAATCTCCAACTGTATCCAAAGCTGGAATGAAGAGAAGATCACTGAACCTGGCTAAAAGAGATTCCTTGGGAAGCAAGCAGAAGAAAGTGGAAGATGCTCTCAAGAAGAGTTTGAATAATGAAGAGAAGTCCTTGGAATTCAAATCCAAGAAGGGTGATGCATCCAGAAGGACCACCATGAAATGCTTCTACTGTGGGAAGAAAGGACATATCATGGATCTTTGTAAAGAAGCCATGAAACTGAATAGAAGCAGACTGGACTCAAAAAGACAATCAATCCAGAATAAGCAGAAGGGATTGATTGAAAACAAGTTGCCTAAGAAAGGTAGCTTGAAAGCATCAAAAGAACCATGTGGAACTTCCAGAACTGAGGCCACACTTCCAAGTGACTTACTAGTCATATGGCCTAATCAGTTGCAACTTGCCAAAGATCTGAAAAGAGCTGATGATGAAGTTCTGGCAATTGCTAAGGCAAAAGGGAAGAAGAAGATTTCACATGAAGATGTGTTGAGATCCACACCAGCACAAACATCATTGAAGATCAAATGTGCAAGTGTTAAGAATGGTGAAAATGGGACATCTCGGTTGAGAGAATCTTCTCAACCTTGTTGTTCACATTGATGAACCAAGGAGGTACCATCTTATTCCCTTATACTTCTGGTATTTACATGTGCTAACATTGCAGGGAATTGAAGATGATGATCATTCTCAACTGGAGGATGGTTTGGACAGAATGGAGTGCACCCCTTGAGGGGGATCCAATCTGAAGAAGATGGAATTATGATATTTAATACCATCTTGAGAATAATGAAGGCATTCCAATCACACTTTCATCCCTTGTTTCTTAATTGTATTTATCATGTCAATTAAGGGGGAGTGATTGATTGAAGATAAAAGGCTGAAAGGGGGAGCTTTATCTTTGCACCTGAACTTTCTAATGAGTTTTGTGAAGTTGTGCAGGATTTAGCAATTCATTGAATATCTGAAAATTTCAAACCCCTGAAGCATGATCTCACATGTACAGTAAATGATGGATAGCTTTGAATTCCTTGGTCATATCACTCTTGTTTTCTACACCGGGTTAGCCCAAGTAGACTTAGAGTTGATTTACTAAAGGTTCTTTGCTAAAGAGAACATGTGACATCATCCCTCTCTCAGTGTTTTTCAAGAAAATACTTTTCAAAGGGAGGAAGAAATTTTTGAAAGAGAACCACACCACACCTTTGCATTTGATTGCCAATAAGGGGGAGCAAAGATTGGCACACATATTGACCCATTCATATGTGCTCTAGTGTATTGCCAACAAATACAAAGGGGGAGATTGAAGTGCACTGTGTTGCATTTGTTGTCAATAAGGCATGATGTTGTCATGGAATGAATGGATGTCAAGGAATGTCAATATGTGAATGCCAAAGGATGTGATGGTGATGGTGATGAAGGAGAATGGCCATGGTACTAAGATGCATGTCACTTAGGAGATTCACTAAGTGACATAGGATGTTGTGGTTGAAACATTCTCTATTAAATCAGACGATTGTTGAGCTGTTCTTAAAGTTCCAAGAACTTGTATCAACTGGATACAATGTCACAACAATGTTAGAAGACCATGAATTGTAGTGACAATGCATGAGGAGTTGAAATTATCCATCCACAATCTCTAAGTGGATGAAGTGAGCTGAAGAAGTCCATGCACTATCACTTAGTGCATGTGAACATGAAGAAGATCCAACTTGATCTATAATTAGATCAATGAAATTTATTGAAGAATTATTTGATTCAGGAGCTCGGTTGATGAAGAACCTTCGGGAATTCCATTCCTCAGTAATGATTAAATGTTGAGGACATTTGTGGAATTCTTAAGAAGAAGAGGAGAAGAAAAGAAATAAGGGCACTTGGTTTGGCATTTGGCATTTTATATTGGGAGTACTTCGTTTTTATACAAAGTCTAGGTTCTACACTTAAGCAAAAAATATGGCTAGCCAAGGCACCTTGAGGGTTCAACCCCAAGGCATGGGCACTAGGGCACCACGCCCATGGGGGAACCCGTGGGGCGAGCCAGGGCGGCAGGGCGCACACCCAAGACACCGCATGGGCACCTGGGGCACGCCCGAAGGAGCGCGGCAGGGGCGTAGGAGCGCGCCCCCAAGAGTGTCAGCGTGCATAGAGGGGGAATAGCGCGCGCCCGAGTGGCAGGGGTGGGCGCAAGAGCGCGCCCGCAGAGAGAACCCGGTGCGGGGCGGCACCGGGAGGGGAGAAGTGCAACTGAAGGGAGGCCGGCAGTGCTTGGGTGATAATCCGCGGAAAAATCGCGGCCCGTTTCGATGTGGGACGCGGAATTTTCACCCGGGAGCAAATCTCAGCCGTCTAGGCGATCTCGCGGCAGATCTCGGCCCCCCGATGCATCTGCGGAGCCCTGTTCCAATCCTGGCCATTGATGCTCATTTGATCACCGCATCCAACGGCCCAGCATTCGTCTTCTTCCCCGAGCTCGCACGAGGCCACCCGCGAGTCCACCTTCGAACCAGGCTCCTCCCGACGACAGAATTTGAGCTCCCGGCCACCTCCGATCAAGCTAAAGCCACCATTGTGATCGTCTGGCCATAACGAACATAATCATGCAATAAAATATGCATGCACACGTTGAATGGAGAAAATTGGAGTTCGGCCGAGGCAAACAACGAAGTTGCCGAGGCTTCGGTGTGTTCGTGTTTTGCATGGGATAGAAGAGACAAAGGCCGTGCATGCGTTCTAAGTCGCATGCACATAGAGAAAAATAAGGAAAGAACCCGCGGTGGAAACTGAGGAGAAAAACTAGATTTTACAGAAACTTGAGATCCGAAAATCTCGGTGGTTCAAGATTTTTCTCACGCGGATGAACCACCTCTGCCTCGCCTATAAAAAGAAAACCACAGGCGTTGTTTATGCTTGCTAAAGTTTTATTGAAAACCCGAAGTCCCGCGGAGCACTTTGTGCCTTGCGAAGCTGAATCCCCGCGCAACCCACTTGCGCGGCTGGGTTCCTTTTGTGCACTCCTTGAACGAAAGAAGAAAGGGAGTCCCCTGTGCGCCTTCCTTGCGCGACAGGAAGACCCATGGCCGCATCCTTGCACGCCCGTGGTTGCATCCTTCTCTGCCCGCGGACTTGCGCGGCAGGAGGTGTTTGCGCGACCCTTGTGTACCTTGAGGACTTGCGCGCCTCCTTTGAGGCAGGAGAAGACCCGAGGCCAAGACTTGTGCTTGTGTGCCAAGTGATGGAGGAACACCCTACGGGCAGTGGGTGTGCAAAGGTGGAAGGCCACCACATTTGTGTGTGGGCAAAACAAGAGGAAGACCCGAGGCCTTTAGTGCCTTGTTTGTGCACACTTTGAAGAACAAACTAAAAGAACACTAAAGTGTGTGTGTGCAACAAGAAGAGGAGGAGGCCAACTCATGTGTGTAAAAAAGGGAAACAAGTGTGTGCAAAAAGACATGAAGGCCGAACATAGTGTGTGCACTAAAAGTGTATACACTTAGAAGAAGAAGGAAGAGGACATCCACACTAAAGTACAACACACTTTTAAGTGTGTGAACAAAAAGGAAAAAAGTGTGTGAAGGAAGTGAGAAGTTGGTGTGTGCTTAAAGTGTTACACCCTTTGTGGGTCTACTACACCAAGAAGAGGAAAGAGGAAGTGCATGCATGCATGCATGCACATGCACACGTGAACAGAGTCAAATCAGTGGTGTGCATTTGAGTTGTCCAAGACTTGAAGATCTTGAAGAGTTTTGAGAAGCCATGCAATCAGTGCATGAGGATGCAGAGATGCCATGCACTCAGTGCATGAAGTTGTTTTGAAGTGAGATTGACCAGACTGAAGTTAAAGATATCAGTTGTCTGAGTATTCAGTAGTTGGAGAGAGGCCAGGTCATCCTTAGAAGAAGGTGATAAAGCCTGAGCAAGACAAGAAGACCTGATCATCACAAGTGATCAGAGGTACAGAGCAAGGCCAGCAGTCTTTATCCCAGACTGCTGAAGATACTTGAAGAAGCTTAAAGAGAAGAAGAGCTACTCGTGTGACTCGAGGAGCCAGGAGAAGCCCCCTGTGAGACTCAGGGTGGACGAAGTCTTCAGTGGGATTCTGGAGCAGGCCAGTGGGACTCTGGTAACACTGTGGGACGCAGTATAAAGACCCTCCTGTGGGACTCTGGAGAGATACAGTGGGATGCTGTATCGACCATTGTAATACTAACTGATTATAATGGAGAAACCATGTTGGGGCGTATAACCAACATGGCAAGGACGTAGGCCTTTGGTGCCGAACCTTGTAAATCCTTTTGTCATGTGCCTTTTCATTACTGCATCATTCGGGAAAGGTTGAGAGATACAAGAATAGTGGATCGAGGCTTTAACCAGCCATAGAGGTTTAATTGATTAAGAATCAATTAGTAAAAAGTTTTAAGGGATCACTGATTCACCCCCTCCCCCTCTCAGTGATTCACACTGATCTGGGCACTTCATAAGGTACTCTTTATCATCATAAAAAAATTTAACCTCTTTTTACTTACAATAAATCTTCACATCATGGTCCGAAAGCCAATACATTATGAGAATTATATCAATTTCAATCATGGGTATGACAATGAGATCAGTAGATAAATAACGTTTATATACCTTAATGGGGATTGATTCACAAAACATTATTTCTATGATAATTCCCTTAGGATTTTTTATTGACAACTCCCTTGTAAAATCAAATTGGAAATATCTTATTTTCATAGCAAATTGGGAAGATATGAAACAATGCGATGATCCAAAATGAACTAAAGAATTGGCTAAACATGAAGAAACCATTAAATTACCATCGACTACATCTTTCTGAGCTTCAGACTCAGTAGTAGTGATATCATATGATTTTTTTATCCTTTGAAATTTATCTAAGGTAAGTTATCATGATGCTTAGAACATTCATTTTGATAATGTCTTCTTTCTCTTCAACTTTATCATTCAATGTTAATAGCCTTTTTCTTCCCCTTACAATCATGAGCTTGGTGGCCTTTTTCACCACACTTGTAACAGAATCCCATTCACTTCAGACAAGTACCAGGGTGTTTCTTCCCACATTTACAGCAGTATTGTTATTCCACTTTTCCCTTCTTCCACTTATATCTATTTCTAGAGTGTTCAACAGATCGCTTCTTCTATTTCGTTGTTTTAAAGTCTTAAGACATTGAGAATTATTTTTCTATCCTAATATCACATAAGAAAATATCTTCGTACGACGGGAAGGATTTTGAGACTAATTCTCGATGGAGAAATGGTTTTAACCCATCAATGAAATGATTATTTTTACTTCTTGGGTTACATATATAATCTACAACATTTGTATCTAAACTTGTAATGTTAGCTTTATACTTTGCGATAATCTCATACTCCATTTCCCTCAGACTCAGAAATTGTCCTTCCATATCCGCTCGACAGCCATGAGGAACGTATTTTTCCATGAAAATTTCTTTAAACACCCTCCATGAAATATTTGATACTACATCATATTCTTTTGTGTTTTGAATCAATGAGCACCATTGATCAACATCTCCAATGAGACAGTAAACTGCCATGAAAACTTTTTCCTTTCACTACTCTCCAAGGTGTGGAATACTTTCTCTAATAAATTTATCCATTTATCATATCCTAATGCATACTTACCCCCATTTAATGTTGGTGTTTATTTCCTCATGAGGTGATCTAATATTGATCCTCCATGTTGCGGATCAGGGTGCTCCATACGGGTAAGGTTATCATTCATTAACTAAGTGAGTTGTCCCAGTATAGTGATAGGATGATCAGCACTAACTGTATCTCCAGATCCACTATAATTATCTTGAGTAGGAGAGAAATCCCTACATCGAGTGTGTGCATTGATACCGTTTCTATTCCTTCCACTACGTTCCATTTCTAAACAATTGAATAAACTATATTTGTTTTTGAATCAAAATACATAATTCCAAACATATAACCTACTTAGAATAAATTAAATAGTTCTTGGATATAATCCATAATCATAATAATGTTTTCTTTGAGGAGGTATATAGTCATAAATCCTTCATAATGGTTTGTAAAGAAAATGTGGATTATCCTCAGCATATCCCCCAGGAGAGTCAAAACCAAGAGTGAAGAAAGTCCTGTTATCGTGTACCAGTTCCCATTCGAGTATAGCTCAATGCGGTGTGTTCGGGTTCTAAAACTAGGTACATCTGTGCAAGATCTGCCTCTACCTTCTTGTATCCCGACAGGGGTGTATTGCATGGAAAACTCACAAAATCACTACAATAATAAAATTCTAAGAAGTTCTTCTATAATAATCCTCAAAGACTATCTTAAGGTAATGTTCTCTATTCAAGGTTTTTCTAAATCTAACTTCCATGGTTTGTACTAAACTTCCTCTGATACCAACTGTAACACCCTAACCCCAAAATCTCAGAGTCGCCTAATTATTAGGTATCATTGGAATGATCACAAAATATCAAGTCACGAAAGACCAATTAGTTTAGTAGCCTTAGAAGTAATAGATACATTCATAAGGTTTAAATTACATCATAAAATGGAATACTACAGAAACATCTATTCCATAGAAAACACTGAGATCCCGTATAATATCCCCGCAGGTCAGTCATAATATACCTTTTCGCATCATGGGAAAAATAAAACATAGAAAGGAGAGAGCTCAGATACTCAGTAATAATAACAATATATCAGAAACATTCATAAATAAGAAAAAACATTTATGGAAATGTATAGAACTAAAACAAAATCCTTTTTACCATAAACATCATCATAATATGGAAAATATAAATCAAAGAAATTCCATTTACATACTCACATGGATATTATACTAGTCGAATAATCACATAAAATATCAATATCCACTTTCATAATGATGGAATTCATAATGCCTGACTTCATAACCATATAGTCAAGGCCTTGTGCTATGACTACAAATAATATTTTTCAAAGCCTTGTTCCAGGACACTAGTTTGTCTCATGTGACCTACCGATGCATCAAGGAGCTATAGTGGGCTCCACCTGTCACTTACTACGTCCAATGCATTCCTCCAATTAAAAGGTTCAAACATAACATAAACATTCATATTAAAACTAGAAAATAAAATGTAAATACTTTATATATAAACCATGAATGGTGTAAAAATAACACATCCACAGTAAAACATATCACAAAAACATCAATAAAATATGGGATTTTAGTTTTATAACAAATAAAAATCAAATAATCTTAAAATCCATCAAAGGATGTAGACATAGATGAAATCAGAAAAAAAACTAGTGAAATTTCTATTTCTATTTTGAAATCATTTAATAGTCATATTATTATAAAATGAAAATTTTATTTTGAAGATATTTTTATAAGATTTTATGGTATTCTTAGATGATGTTATAATGGTGGAAAATAGTTTCACCAACTGTATAAGTTAAAAAAAACATTATTACCTTAATTTTGTCGAAAAGGCCATATGGTACTTTGTTTGGAAAACGACAGAAAGTTTGCCTTCAAACTATTTTATAAAAATCCAAAAAAGTTTATAAATAACATTAACCCATATTCTAGTAAATAGAAAAAATGTTTTGGAACATATTTTTAGGAAAGAAGAGATGTGGATGATAAAGAGGTCCCAGTAGATAATTATATATAATCAACCTTGAATAATGAAGAGGTTGTAGAATTAACCCTTACATTGTGCATTTAATTGGTATAGGGTAGGTTAACCTCATTTATAATGGTGAAATACTTGTTATTAAATTATACATGAATCATATACATTAATATTATATCATATATGATCTTTCAATATTTCTTTGTTAATAATATTTTAGTATTATCATCGTTTCGGTTGTTAACTGATTCGTTTTCCATTATATGATTTGTTATGTAAGAAATGTTTGTTATGGATATGAGGTATCTTATTTGTATTCATAATTATATTAAGTC
This sequence comes from Viscum album, assembly GCA_963277665.1. Taxonomy (NCBI): domain Eukaryota; kingdom Viridiplantae; phylum Streptophyta; class Magnoliopsida; order Santalales; family Viscaceae; genus Viscum; species Viscum album. Next base: position 1,220,108,323 of record OY728155.1, on the reverse strand, counting down.
TTTGAACATTATATGTAATCATCTAATAAAAATTAGTCTTGAATGGATATGATGGGGAAACAATCTCACCGTGTTCGTGAAGACGGTAATCCGTACATAGGCACGAGCGATAATATCATTATTTTGATATTAAAATCATATATAATTGGATGTTATATAATATATACATAATAATTATCATGTAATATTTATTATTTAGACGATTTATACTCATTATTATACCCATCCAAATGATGAAGTGTTTGAATAACAAACTACACCACAACGTGGAGATGGTAGGCTGTATGTACGCATGTACGGTGAAATGTAATTCAAAGGATTGATAGAATAATGAATATGGTTGTACCATATTTAAAATAAAATCCATGTATATAGAAGATACTTCAGTTATTGTTTTATAATGGAAAATACAAGGATAAAAGAAGTGGAAGATGAAAAATAACATGAAAGAGGTGCTGAGATATTTAACTCTTCTTCAGGTTCTTCCTTTTGATTTGATAAAAAGGGCTCCTTTGGTTGGCTTTCTGACTAAAGGAAGGCCTCTATGATGAATTAAGGATAGTTGAGAGGGTATTTGGGTAGGGTTTGGATGAGACAAATGGATTTAAAGGTGTTAATTAGAGAGAAGGGGAAGTGATCTTTTATAATATGGGTGAGGGGAACCTTAAGAAAAGATAGAAATATTATTTTATAATAAAAACATTTCTAGTTTATAATGCCTCTGAAATGAATTTTTTAATGTATAAGGTGGGAATGGGTCTTAATTCTCTCATTTAATAGGTTTTAGATAGGTTTTTGTAACTATATTTAGATTATCTTATATATTAAACTCTTAGTTAAATAGTTTGACATTTACTATGTCTCTTTGTATTTTTATATTATATGGTTAATAAACTTACTATAAACAATCAAGAGAACCCCATGTGGTTCATTACATATACACCTATCATTATATTAGTCTTTTTTATGACCACTATATATTTAAGATTATTATATCAACCAATAATATTGAATTTGTTTTAAAAACTCATTTATGTCATTTTTGACATTATTTAATAATTGATTTGTGTTAAAGTGCTAAAAACTTTATTACATTAAACTAAATACATTTAATCAACCCTAACAATTCATATAAACCTATAAATTAGTGGAATTCATTAAAAGACTCCAATTAGATTTATTTGGATATTTATAATATAAATTATTTTAATCATTCATTAATATGGTACTCATTCAATCATCATTATGTCATAAATAAATTTAATTATTTAACGTCTAAAAATTATATATAAAATATGATTCTTTAGGAAATATTTTTATCTATAAAATTATTATTTATTCTAATTTATATTGTGTGTAACACTATATTAATAATAACTTAGTTATTAATCTTTTAATTTAACTCTTTTAACTCTTCTTTAAATAATATAATAATAAATGTTCTAATCTAATCCAAGTGTACCAACAATGTTAATATCTTATTCCTATTGTAGTTTTTGGTCGAATAATACTTATCAAATATAATTAGGACTTATGTTAGGGTAATAATAATATCATTTTTACCCTTAATTACTGTATTTACTTTTAACTGTGGTAAATAAATGTAAATTGTTAATATTCACCAAAAATTATTTTCATATTATGGAAAAAAATTACTTATTTATATCAACCGTGTATCTCGGATTTTTAAAATTCAACTCACAGGAGCGGTAAAATTATGTTTTATGTAAATTTGCAAATGCTTCTAAGAGGTGGGTAAAAGACAGTAAAAATTACAATAAAATTTTTATATATCTAGAATTATTATAAACTAACTAGAATTAATTACATTGAACTTTTATAGGTATTATGTATATATTTTTATATAAAATAAATTTATATAAAATTAATAGATATTTCAATAAAAATTTGGTTTTAAACTATAACATAGTGTTTTCAGTATTCATAAAAAATGAAAGTTTTCAGAAAAATACCAAAAATTTAACCTAAGCTAATTTCGATATTCAAAATCCAAAAATGAAGTCCATTTTGAAAGAAAAAATTTATAAAATTTCAAAAATTGGGTATTACTATTCATAACGGCTAGTTTGACTGGTTGTGGTGTGTTAGAACTCGAAGTTGCGTACAACACACGCTATGGTATTATTCAAAGAGAATTATACTGTGGAAGCTTGGGGTGTTACATTTCATCCACTAGAAGTTTTCAAAATTATTTAATTAATTTAATAAAACTATATATTGTAATATTTGGGGATGTTACATTTCCTTATAATCTTGGGGTTCAATTTAATATATGTTATCATACATAAATCTGTTTCCCTTCAAATCATAAAGCATTATGGAATCCTTATGATGGTTTCGGTATTTTATTACTTTATCATAGAGAGTCCAAAACCAACGTATGAAAATTATTAAATAATTTACCTCTAATTTATTATAAAAAAGAAAAATACTCCAATTCCTCTTCACTAAAAACCATTATATCAAAAAATTAGCATTCTTTTCCCTCTAAAGATCCCTCATATGGTTCCCCCATTATCTTAAGAAACTCCACCAAATATTTTAGAAGAATACTCTCAGAGTAAGGGATCCATTCCTTCATTTTTTTTTCAAGAACCCTATTTATTTCATTCATTATTATTTCAAAAAATTTCAAGTTCGGATATGTTATTATACATCTATTTTACGATCCTTATGATCCCAAATTAGTGATAGAAACTATTTACTCTAATTTACACCTTTTATAATTTTTTATATACATATTTTGTGATAATGAAATTATTATGTAATTATCTATCCAAAATAATTATGTTTTAAAAACCCTTCCCCATTTCAAATCAAGGTAATTAACCAAGATGTACGTAAAATAAATTTAGGTTGGACTTCCATGAATTTATCTCACACTCATTATTCATGTTATTAAATGATATAAATGAATTATTATATTATATGATCTATTTTGAAAACTTATTCATGTACATGATATGAATGTGGAGGGTGGGCCCAAAATTATATTGACATCTACTACATTTGGTCATATTTTTATCTTATGATTCTTCATGTATTGTGCAGGAGTGGTTGTCATTAGAACATTGTGTGATGTTATCATGGGGGATTTCCTTAACTTCTGTTTATGATGTAATATTTTATCTTGTTTCCATAGTTTCTATTACTAATACCATTGTCACGACCCGTCCTCAGGGCCCGTGCCGTGACTACACCAAGCCCGCCTTCCGTAGGCCAAGGGCTGGTGACTAGCACCAAGGCGTAAATCCCGGTAAAAAGGGAAGGCATTGCCTTTGTAAATTAAACAAACACCACAGAGTAAGCAAGAGGAAAGTAAACACTAAGTAAAAACAGAGTACAACTGAAAGTGCGGAAAAGTAAATGGGCCAGTATACAAACCCAAACTGAAAGTAAAGTACAACTCGAAAGGGAAAACAGCAACTGTAAAGTAAAAGCTGCAACACCGAGCTGTCCATTGGAAATCCCACCTGAAGGGTGGGTACAGATAGCTCCACTGCTCCTCGGGTCCCGTCATCCACTCCGAGCACGTCCCGCCCAGTGGTCCATCTCCAGGTACCGTCCTGCTCTACAAGCCTCAGCCAAGATCAACGTTGTCCGTCGTCTGCAACCAACACAACATAGTGCGGGCATGGCCTGTGCAGGGGTGAGTATAAGCTACACAGTAGGGACCCCAAGACCCCCGAAGGTCTCACAAAATCCACAAAGGATAAACCACAAAGGAAGATACAAACAGAAAGTAACAACCGACACTGCTCAGGTATATTCCCATACATATACCTAAGTCATCAATTCCAACATGCTCCATCCTCCGAGCCCAAGTACAACTCAGTCCACACAGGAAAGTAAACGTAATCCACACAGGAAAGCAAAACGAAATCCACAAAGGATAGCACAACACAATCCACACAGGAAAGCAACTGGATTCAGCTCACACAGGTATACTTCTCGAAAGACGATAAAGATGATCTCTGATCCATCTAAGTCGTCGAACCCACGAAGGATCGATAGGTAACTAACCCCCGCAAAAGACCCACACAGGATCGGGCCCACATAGGACCTGTAGGCGCTGGTTCACACAGGACCGCTGAGCGCAAAGACCCACACAGGATCGGACCCACACAGGATCGGGCCCACACAGGACCTGTAGCACTAATCCACATAGGATCGCTGAGTGTTGTAGTCATCGTCGTCGAATCCACACAGGATCTCTGTAATGTGGTCGTCGCAGTCACAGTAGCAGTAGCAGTAGCAGTAGTAGTCACAGAAACAGTCGTAGCCAGTACTAGGGTTCCCGCACACAGCAAGCTCGTACAGGAGGATCCACTCCACGAGCCGAGAGGCTGATACATCAACTGTCACAAAGTCCAGAGTTGATGTATCCAAAAGTTCCGTATCGTCAACAGGAACTCAACGCAACAGACGGCGCGTCGATCGGACGCCCGGTCTGAGAGTTATTGGCTTTTTCGTCCCAGGGGCCCGGTTGGTTTTTAAGGAAAAACCAACCCAACCGTAATCCACCTGCGTCCAAACCTCGGGCAGAGTATACCAAAAGATCTGTCTCACTAAGAGGAACACAACAAAGCTGACGGCACGTCAATCAGACGTCCTTAGCTCAAGATATGAGTGTTTCCGCTCTGAAGGCCCGGTTGGTTTCGTGAACGAACCAACCCGGCCGAACCCAAGTATTCCGAAACTTTGAGTGCAATATACCGAATCGACCGTCTCGATCCAAGGATCGCGTAACCGCTGACGGTTCGTCAATCGGAGGTTCGTGGCTCAAGTTATGGCCAAAAGACCGAAGACGATTCGAAAACGGGGGGTCCGGGTCCGGGCCGACCTGGCCCGACCCCCCCTCGGTCGGCGCGAACCGGGTCGACCCGACCTAGGTCCGACCCGGACCGTCTGGCGGTGGTCCGGCGCGACGGCGCGGCCCGGCCGGCGGCGGCACAGCCTAGCGCCGCTGGGTGCCGCGCGCGGGGGGCATAGCCCCCGCTTCCAGCTGGTGGCGGCGCAGCTTTTAGCTGCGCCTTTGGAGAACCGGCCCCCCCTCGTGGGGGCCTGCTTTGAGGGAAACCGGGGGGGCCGCCTGCCCCCCTTAATGAAACCCCCCCCCCCCCAAATAAATGGGGGGCTTTTGAGTTGACCGGGGGAATTAAATTCCCCCGGTCTTTGACCCTCCGACCGGCCCACCTGGCCGGCCGGTTTTTCTACAACGGGACCGGAAAAGCCGGTCCCCTCCCGGTTTCCGATGCCGACGGCCCGGCGAGCCGCCGGTCCTCTCGTCCCGCCACGGCCCGGAACCGGCCGCGGTGTTCGTCGTCCGGCGCGGTGCGACGGCACCACGCCCTTCCGCCGCGGCCCCGCTCCGGCGGCGGCGCCTTCGGTTTTCTTCGACGCGGCGCAACGGCGTCGCGTTCATGATGATCCATCCACGGCGCGGCGCGACGGCGCTGCGCAAATAAGTCGGGTGATTCCCGCGTGGTGCGACGGCACCACGCCTTCTCGTTCATCACAAGATTATATAAATAACCAAAAACAAAATAGGGGGAATTCGGCCTTGTTTGTGTGGTCTGACCCCCCTCTCGTTAGATGATAACTCTTAATTATTTAATCACAAATTATCATTATAGAACCAAGAACGAGAGTAATGAAATAAACCACAACAAACCCCTACCATGGGTTCAAGTTCGAAGATCGTCAACGACCCGCGGAAGATGACGTCGCGGAGGTCGGGCGTCGCGGTAATCGTTCGTCAAATCCGATGACGAAGAGGTACATCCGAAGAGGTACGTCATTTGCGAATCTTCGTAATTCGACGAAGGAAGTCCGAGGAGGCAGCGGCGTTCCCTTTCGTTGACACGGAAGACGTCGTCAAACTTCGGAAACAACGGGCTACGAAGAAGAGAGGAGTGACGTTCTTCGTCGGAGCTCGAAGGTTCTTTGCGTTTTTCGTCAAGCTTGAAGAAGAAGAAGGAGTAGGAGGAGGAGGAGGAGGAGAAGGAGAAGAATCTCTCAAATCCTCTCAAGATGGCTAGAGAGTTCTAACCCAACAAAATAAGATAGAGTCTTATTTTATTCACAAACTTAACAAATTGAATTTCAAAGGTTTGAAATTCAAATAAAATAACTCCAAATTAAAAACAAGTTGTCATGTCATTTAAAGAGGGGTTAAAGGAGTTTTGAGAGGAGATGGAAGGTTGGGTTTCATGTGGGCCCCACCACACTTAATCCTAACAAGGGAGGTTAAGTGGATGTGGGTCCCACCTTTAACTTCCTTTGAGAGGAGTTAACCAACAAGTAAGAAAAATAAAAAGTGTTCCACATTTTTATTCAACTTTTTATAATTCTCCCAAAAACTAACTTTCATCCCGTAATAAACGCAACTTCAGAAAAGGTCTCCTTAAATGAATATCGACGCTGCGAGTTCATCGGTGTCCTCGGATTTCAATTCCGAGCACTGGATCAAAAGTTAGGAATTCCCGCTCGTTCGTTCACTGAACGTACCCGAGCCAAACTTCGGAAATTAATTCCGGGCACTCTGGGCCTCAGAATCAGGTGCCGTTAGAAACCGCGCTCTTGTAAAATTCCAAAGAAAATTAAGAAAACATTTCCCTTGTATTTTACGGGTCTTTACATTACTCCCACCTCAGGGATTTGCGTCCCCGTAAAGATACATCAAAAACTAGGGAAACAAAAGAGGGTACTGAGCACGCATCTTAGCCTCCCGCTCCCATGTGCTCTCCTGGAGGTTCCCGTGCTGCCATCTGATGCGCACAAGAGGAATCGATCGCCCACATAGGACCCGCTCATGTCGATCCTCTATCTCCACCGGGACCTCTGTAAAAGTCGCACCATCGTCAACGTTAAGCTCCCCATGGTCAATGATGTGCGTTGGGTCGTGCACATATCTCCTCAGCTGGGATATGTGGAAGACGTCGTGCACCCGGTGCAACTGAGGTGGCAGAGCCAGGCGATAAGCCACCTCGCCAACCCTACTAAGGACCTGGAATGGTCCGATGAAGCGCGGAGATAACTTGCTGCCTCGTCCAAATCTCGGAATACCACGTCGAGGTGAGACCCACAAGAAGACGTGGTCGCCATCCTCGAACTCCAGTGGCCTCCGCCTCCTGTCAGCGTATGACTTCTGCCGGATCTGAGCTGTCCTCATCCGCTCCTGGATGACCTGGACCTTCTCTGTCGTGGCCTGGACCATCTCCGGTCCCACCAGTGCTGACTCTCTAGGCTCTGTCCAGCACAAAGGAGATCTACAAGGTCAGCCGTACAACGCCTCATACAGTGCCATCCCGATGGTGGAGTGGTAGCTGTTGTTGTACGCAAAATCCACCAAGGGTAGGTGGTCCTCCCAGCTACGACCAAAGTCGGGGACAGATGCACGGAGCATGTCCTCGAGAGTCTGAATGGTCCTCTCCATCTGACCATCCATCTGAGGGTGAAAGGCTGTGCTCAGACGTAGCTGCGTCCCGAACGCCTCCTGTAACCCCTTCCAAAGCCGAGAAGTAAAGCGAGCATCTCAATCGGAGATGATAGATGATGGCACACCGTGGAGCCACACAATCTCCTGAATGTAGAGACGTCCCAAGCTCTCCACTGAGCCCTGCTCTCTGATGGGTAAGAAGTGTGCCGACTTGATGAGTCGGTCAACAATCACCCATATGGAGTCGTGACCTCTGGAAGTGCGTGGAAGTCCAGTCACGAATTCCATAGATATTCCATCCCACTTCCACTCCGGGACCTCCAAGGGTTGTACCAAGCCTGCTGGTACCTGATGCTCCGCCATCACCTGCTGGCAGGTGAGGCATTGAGAAACGAACTCTGCTACTGCCTTCTTCATGCCCGACCACCAGTGCTGTCGTCTGAGGTCCTGGTACATCTTTGCTACTCCAGGATGTACCGCCAAAGGAGAAGTGTGAAACTATCTCAGCACTTCCTCTCGCAAAGCGACTGGTACCATGGTACGTCCTCTGAAAAGGATGTCGTGCTCTGCTCCAAGGGAGAAACCATCAGGTGCCTGTCCCGAGGATATCTGTGCACGCCGTGTCTCACAGTCAGCGTCCTCATGCTATGCCTCTCTGACCCGCTGCAGTAGTAGAGGGGTGACTGCGAGAGACTGGAGGAAGGCTGCTCCATATCTATCCACTAAGGATATCTGTAAAGAGGCTAGATGCTCCGTCGCCTCCTCAAGTAGCTGAATGCCCGTCCTCCTGCTGAGGGCATCGGCTACTACATTCCCCTTCCCAAGAGTATAGACTATCTCAAAGTCATAGTCCTGGAGGAACTCGAGCCATCACCGCTGTCTCAGGTTCAGGTCCTTCTGCGAGAAGATATATCTGAGACTCTGATGATCAGAAAAGACTGTAAAGCGCTTGCCCATCAGATACCGTCGCCATGTCTTCATAGCGAAGACCACTGCTGCTAACTCCAGGTCATGGGTAGCGTATTTATGCTCATGCGGCCTCAACTGGCGTGATCCATAGGCGATCACTGCCCGCTCCTGTATCAGAACACATCCGAGTCCGGTCCCTGATGCATCGCAGTAGACTACGTACCCTACTCCTTCCTCGGGTAACCTCAAGATAGGTGCGCTGGTCAATCTCTGTCTCAGCTCCTGGAAGCTCTGCTGACATCTGTCTGACCACACGAAGGGTTTCCCCTTCTTCTTCAAAGCTGTGAGTGGTGCCGCAACTCTAGAGAAGTCTGGCATGAATCTCCGATAGTATCCAGCTAGTCCCATGAAACTCCGATCCTCAGTCACGCTCCTGGGTTGCACCCATGCTAACACAGCTTCGATCTTCGCAGGATCCACTGCAACTCCTGCCTCAGAGATAACGTGTCCCAAGAAGTGGACCTCACGTATCCAGAACTGGCACTTCGAGAGCTTACCATAAATCTGGTGCTCTCGGAGTGTGTCTAGTACAACTCGCAAGTGATAGGCGTGCTCCTCCTCAGTCGTAGAGTAAATCAGAATGTCGTCGATGAAGACTACGACAAACCGATCAAGGTATGGCTGAAAGATCCTGTTCATGAGGGCCATCAACACTGATGGAGCATTGGTTATGCTGAAAGGCATAACCAAGAACTCATAGTGGCCATACCGACATCTGAAGGTCGTCTTCTGCACATCCTCGTCTCTGACTCTGAGATGATGATAGCCTGACCTGAGGTCTATCTTCGAGAACCACCGTGATCCCTTGAGCTGATCAAAGAGGTCATCAATCCTCGGTAGCGGATACTTGTTCCTCACTATCACTTGGTTCAGGCGACGATAGTCAACACAAAGCCGCAGGCTCCCATGCGCCTTCTTGGCGAAAAATATCGGGGAAGCCCAGGGTGAAACACTGGGTCGGATGAACCCCTTGCCATGCAAGTCCTCCAACTGTACCCGTAGCTCTCGAAGCTCGGCGGGGGCCATCCGATATGCTGGAGTGGATATCGGGGCTGTCCCGGGGTACAAGTCAATATAAATGTCTACCTCTCTGCGAGGAGGTAGCCCTGGAACGTCGTCGGAAAAAACGTCCGCAAACTGATCCACCACTGCAGGTAAACCAGGACTCTGCACGTCAACTGCTCCAAGGATGAGGCTAGACAACTGATGAGTAATGGGCTGTCCTCTCCTCCGTAGAAGTCCATCCTGTGCTGCTAAGTCTCCCTTCTCGCCGGTGAAGGTGAACCTGCTTCCGTCGGTGCGTACACATCGCACCTTGCGCCTAAAACAGCCAATCTGCGCATGGACCGTAGATAGCCAATCCATGCCCAAGATGACGTTGTAAGGCCTCGACGCTGCTACAAGAAGATCGCAGCCGAAGCTCTCGCCTCCTAGAGTGAGCTCACACTGCCGGAACTAGTGCGTAATCGTCGAGTCTGCTCCCGTAGGAGTCTCTAGCCATAAGGATCGATCCAACGGCTCTGTCGGAATCTCCGAGCTCCGAACAAGGGCAACGGCAATGAAAGAGTGACTCGGTCCTGTGTCTATAAGAACTGCAGCAAGGGTGGAATAGACACAGATAGTACCTCGAATCATATCGGGTGCACCGTGGTCGTAGGCCTCTGCTGCCTGGAGCTGTGCCTGTCTTTTCCCACCAGCTCCATGTGGTCGGGGTGGACCTCCTGGTGGTGGTGGTGGCAGAGCCTCAAAGCGTCGCCCACCATCGGCTGCTCGTCTAGCTCCTCTACCACGTCCGCCTCCTCCCTACGGACCACCACGATCGACCCTCTGCCTCTGCCTAGGTGGTCCCTCAACTCTCTGCTACTCCTCGGCACGGCGGGTTGGGCAGTCACGAGCCATGTGGCCCTGCCCGCCGCACGAGTAGCACTGTCTGCCTCTCGAAAGACTGGATCCTCGCTGTGTGCCCCGCACTGCTGAGCCAGTGTCCTGAGGTCGTCTGCCTGAGGGTCTGGTCTGTCTGGACCCCTGAGTCATCCGTCGACTGCCTGCTGCAGATGACTCTGCCACGTGCCGCCCTGCGGTGGGTCGCTGCACTGGTGTAGACTCAGCAAGGAAGCTCTCAATCAGAAGGGCCCGCTCCAGTACTCATGTCTGAGTCGGTATGCTAAGGGAGATCGGCGATGCCCTGATCTCATGTCTCAAACCCTGTTCGAAGGTCCGGGCCCGGAAGAATGGGTCCTGTACTATGTCGGTCGAGTAGCGTGAGAGATCATTACATCTCTCCGAGTACTGAGCGACCGTCATGCTGCCCTGCCGCAGCTGAAGAAGCTTCGGGATATGCTCCGCACGAAGGGTGGCTGGGACGAACTCCGAGCGAAAGAGGCTCTCAAAGTCCGTCCATAAAAGAGATGCCTCATCGTGCACCTGGAACATCAATCTCCACCATCGTCCTGCTGCTGCGTGTAGTAGGCTCGCAACGAGGATCACCATGAGGTCTGCTGGTGTCCTCACTAGCCTAAACACACATACCACTGCCTCCAGCCAGTCCTCGGCTGCCTGGGGATCCGTCTCCCCACGAAACCTGGGTGGTGTCTGGCGCTGAAACTCATGCAGTGCGCTGAGGCGACGTGCATCGTCAGCGGCTGGTGCTGGAAGCATCGGGGGCTCGGCGGGTAGATCTACCGCCGGTGCCACTGCTGACAAAGGGCCCTGCACCGAAGCCTCGTCGCTCGGTGGGCTGTCGTCACACTCGACTCTCGGAACCCTAGCTGGCTGCCGTCGTGGGGCCATCCTGAAAAGGAAACAGGTGCGCCATGGTCAGAACAGTATACCTGGTGAGCTGATATGAAGTAATCACAAAGAAAACTTTGAAACACACACGCAATCAATCTTTTCGTGCATTAAGTCGGAAATCAGAAGTCAGGGTCCTGGTGTACGGATACGTCGGCCGCCGCACCAACACTGGACTCCCTGGACTGATAACCACACTCAATACGCTAAACATTTTTTCTTCACATAGAAAAGATTAGAGTTCGCGGTAGAACCGAACTCCTATGATACCAATTTGTCACGACCCGTCCTCGGGGCCCGTGCCGTGACTACCCCAAGCCTGCCTTCCATAGGCCAGGGGCTGGCGACTAGCACCAAGGCGTAAATCCCGGTAAAAAGGGAAGGCATTGCCTTTGTAAAGTAAACAAACACCACAGAGTAAGCAAGCTGAAAGTAAACACTAAGTAAAAACAGAGTACAACTGAAATTGCGGAAAAGGAAATGGGCCAGTATACAAACCCAAACTGAAAGTAAAGTACAACTCAAAAGGGAAAACAGCAACTGTAAAGTAAAAGCTACAACACCAAGCTGTCCACTGGAAATCCCACCTGAAGGGTGGGTACAGATAGCTCCACTGCTCCTCGGGTCCCGTCGTCCGCTCCGAGCACGTCCCGCCCAGTGGTCCACCTCCAGGAACTGTCCTACTCTGCAAGCCTCAGCCAAGATCAACGCTGTCCGTCGTCTGCAACCAACACAACGTAGTTCGGGCATGGCCCGTGCAGGGGTGAGTATAACCTACTCAGTAGGGACCCTGAGACCTCCGAAGGTCTCACAAAATCCACAAAGGATAAACCACAAAGGAAGATACAAACACAAAGTAACAACCGACACTACTTAGGTATATGCCTATACATATACCTAAGTCATCAATTCCAACACGCTCCATCCTCCGAGCCCAAGTACAACTCAGTCCACACAGGAAAGTAAACGTAATCCACACAGGAAAGCAAAACGAAATCCACACAGGATAGCACAACACAATCCACACAGGAAAGCAACTGCATTCAGCTCACACGGGTATACTTCTCGAAAGACGATAAAGATGATCAATGATCCATCTAAGTCATCGGACCCACGAAGGATCGATAGGTAACTAACCACCGCAAAATACCCACACAGGATCGGGCCCACATAGGACCTGTAGGTGCTGGTTCACACAGGACCGCTGAGCGCAAAGACCCACACAGGATCGGACCCACACAAGACCTGTAGCACTGATCCACATAGGATTGCTGAGTGCTGTAGTCGTCGTCGTCGAATCCACACAGGATCTCTGTACTTTCGTCGTCGCAGTCACAGTAGCAGTAGTAGTAGCAGTAGTAGTCACAGAAACAGTCGTAGTCAGCACTAGGGTTCCCGCACACAGCAAGCTCGTACAGGAGGATCCGCTCCACGAGCCGAGAGGCTGATACATCAACTGTCACAAAGTCCAGAGTTGATGTATCCAAAAGTTCCGTATCGTCAACAGGAACTCAACGCAACAGACGGCGCGTCGATCGGACGCCCGGTCTGAGAGTTATTAGCTTTTTCGTCCCAGGGGCCCGGTTGGTTTTTAAGGTAAAACCAACCCAACCGTACTCCACCTATGTCCAATCCTCGGGAGGAGTATACCAAAAGATCTGTCTCACTAAGAGGAACACAACAAAGCTGACGGCACGTCAATCGGACATCCGTAGCTCAAGATATGAGCGTTTCCGCTCCGAAGGCCCGATTGGTTTCTCGAACGAACCAACCCGGCCGAACTCCATATATTCTGAAACTTTGCGTGCGATATACCGAATTGACCGTCTCGATCCAGGGACCGCGTAGCCGCTGACGGTTCGTCAATCGGAGGTCCGTGGATCATGTTATGGCCAAAAGACCGAAGAGGATTCGAAAACGGGGGGTCCGGGTCCGGGCCGACCCGGCCCGACCCCCCCTGGGTCGACCCGACCCAGGTCCGACCCAGCCCGGCAGGCGGAGGTCCAGCGTGGCGGCGTGGACCGGCGCGGCGGCGCGAACCGGCATGGCGGCGCGGTCCAGCGCGGCCCGGCCGACGGAGGCGCGGCCTGGCGCCGCTGGGTGCCACGCGCGGGGGGCATAGCCCCCTCTTCCAGTTGGTGGCGGCGCGGCTTTTAGCCGCGGCTTTGGAGAAACGGCCCCCCCTCGTGGGGGCCTGCTTTGAGGGAAACCGGGGGGGGGCCGTCTGCCCCCTTAATGAACCCCCCCCCCCCCCCCCCCGCCCAAATAAATGGGGGGGGCTTTTGAGTTGACCGGGGGAATTAAATTCCCCCGGTCTTTGACCCTCCGGCCGGCCCACCTGGCCAGCCGGTTTTTCTTCAATGGGACCGGCAAAGCCGGTCCCCTTCCGGTTTCCGACGCCGGTGGCCCGGCGAGCCTCCGGTCTTCTCGTCCCGCCGCGGCCCGGAACCGGCCGCGATGTTGATCGTCCGGCGCGGTGTGACGGCACCGCGCCCCTCCGCTGCGGCCCCGCTCCGGCAGCGGCGCCTTCGGTTTTCTTCGACGCGGCACAACGGCGTCGCGTTCATGATGATCCATCCACGGCGCGGCGCGACGGCACTGCGCAAATAAGCCGGGCGATTCCCGCGTGGTGCGACGGCACCACGCCTTCTCGGTCATCACAAGATTATATAAATAACCAAGAACTAAAGAGGGGGAATTCGGCCGTGTTTGTGTGGTCCGACCCCCCTCTCGTTAGATGATAACTCTTAAATATTTAATCACAAATTATCATTCTAGAACCAAGAACGAGAGTAAGGAAATAAACCACAACAAACCCCTACCTTGGGTTCATGTTCGAAGATCGTCAACGACCCGCGGAAGACGACATCGCGGAGGTCGGGCGTCGCGGTAATCGTTCGTCAAATCCGATGACGAAGAGGTACGTCCGAAGAGGTACGTCATTGGCGAATATTCGTAAGTCGACGAAGGAAGTCCGAGGAGGAAGCGGCGTTCCCTTTCGTTGACACGGAACACGTCGTCAAACTTCGGAAACAACGGGCTACGAAGAAGAGAGGAGCGGCGTTCTTCGTCGGAGCTCGAAGGTTCTTCGCGTTCTTCGTCAAGGTTGAAGAAGAAGAAGGAGGAGGAGAAGGAGAAGAAGCTCTCAGATCCTCTCAAGATGGCTAGAGAGTTCTAACCCAACAATATAATATAGAGTTTATTTTATTCACAAACTTAACAAATTGAATTTCTAAGGTTTGAAATTCAAATAAAATAACTCCAAATTAAAAACAAGTTTTCATGTCATTTAAAGAGGGGTTAAAGGAGTTTTGAGAGGAGATGGAAGGTTGGGTTTCGTGTGGGCCCCACCACACTTAATCCTCCCAAGGGAGGTTAAGTGGATGTGGGTCCCACCTTTAACTTCCTTTGAGAGGAGTTAACCAACAAGTAAGAAAAATAAAAAGTGTTCCACATTTTTATTCAACTTTTTATAATTCTCCCAAAAACTAACTTTCGTCCCGCAATAAACGCAACTTCAGAAAAGATCTCCTTAAACGAATATCGGCGCTGCGAGTTCATCGGTGTCCTCGGATTTCAATTCCGAGCACCGGATCAAAAGTTAGGAATTCCCGCTCGCTCGTTCACTGAACGTACCCGATCCAAACTTCGGAAATTAATTCCGGGCACTCCGGGCCTCGGAATCAGGTGCCGCCAGAAACCGCGCTCTTGTAAAATTCCAAAGAAAATTAAGAAAAAATTTCCCTTGTATTTTACGGGTCTTTACAACCATGAATCATTTTTCATGAATATTAATGTCAACTCTCTTTATTAGATTGATATGAATATTGTATCACATGTACTAAATCACCTCAATTTTTTTATTTATTCATTAACTGGGATTTATAGCTCACACGTTTCTTATATATGTCCCCAAGTTATCCACTATTGTTTTAGAATAATGATGAAATTTTGGCATCATGTTATGGATATTTTCATTAATTTCATTATATTTATATTCTTATATGTTATTAAAAGTACCTAATTTTCTAAATATAATTGTCTTTATGAAATTAGTGTACTATGTAATGTGGATTTTATGTATTAAATAATAAAATTATGGGTATCAATATATGGGATTCCAAAATTCACTTTCCATGGAGTGTCATAGATATCAAATATAGATTTTGAAAAGAACACCATCCACCACAATTGATAAAGATTAAAATCTCACTAAGAGAATATAAACCTCATGATATTATTATTTTGGATACCAAAAAAATTCACTTCTATGTAAATGAAATTACAACATCATGGTAGACACCACATTCATCCCATTGAGGTCCATTGTAGAATAGTTTTTATTATGGTGACCTAATTTACTAGAAACATAAGAGATCACATTAACCAATTGTATCAAGACACAAACCAAATTTTGATATGTTCAGTTCTATAAAACCTAAAAAATTAAACACTCTCTTAGAAAAAAATAACATGTGAACTAACCGTATTCTCATTCAGGTAATTAAGAGCTACTTGAGACTATCTGGTTAATGAAAAATTTTGTTCTAAAATAATAAAAACTATAAAAAGGGATATAACACAAGAGAATTAAACTATCAAAATATTATAATATATTATGAGACCACGAAACTTTAATCCTATTAAAAAATCATGGGATGTTCACATGAAAAAAAGATAACTTCTTATTTGAATGATCGACCACTAATTCTAACTATGATTATATAATCATGATAGAATTCACTGGTCACATCCAAGACATTTACATAGAAGACATACCATTTATATGATAGAATGAATTGACTTTTAAAACAACCCTAAAAAGTTCAACATAATCTTCCTATGATTTTGACTATATAAAAATGACATCGAGGAACAGAACCATGAACTGATATAGGAAATCAATGAACATGGGGTTCTTAAGTCACATAAAAATAGTAGTAGTATTAATGACATTAAATGATAGAACCTATAATTCAATGTCTATATAATGGGACCTGATTACAATATTTTATATAGAAAACATTTTTACCTTTATCTGATGATACTAAAAATGAATCCAATCTTCTAAAACGAGCATTCTTCCTTTATCTTGTTAAATTAATCATCTACCCCCAGAAGTGTATAATAATTATACACAATCACAGGGTTCAATTTACTATATTATATTCACAACCATGGGCCACTATCCATATGCTTTGGAAACAACACCAAAGTACCCAATGGTGAAACACTTCACTAGATAAAAACCAAATGCAATAAATAATTTATTTAATCTTCAAATCCTGCATCATAGATGTTGTTATCTAATAAGACTGCATTGTAATTGGGGAGGGACAAGGATGAATCTCCTTCCCAAACACTCTCTCATGTTTATTGGGTATCTTCATAAACTATTCATGGATAAAACAAAATAACTCAAAAATACCTAGGAAGTCCACATCTTATTCCTCTACCAAACACAATAATCACGCCTAGAATTGGTTAAAATGCGATATGAATTCTTATGACTCGTCTGATGACCCCATATTTCGATTAACACCAAATTATTTCCTTCTAAATCATAAAATAATACATTATTTTGAAAAAAATGTAAATTAATATAAAAAGAAAACAAAAATTGACCTCATTATAGACATCATTATAAATTTTTGATAAGAATAATAAATCCCTAAATGTGTTAATTTTCCACATCATCATATCCCAACATTCACACATGTTAAGAACACTATTTTATCCTTCAATCGATGTTGTCAACACTATGGGTACTGGAAGCCTTTATACCTCAAGTCACATGGAATTGACCATGGTGGGTGAAATAAAGGAGTATGAATATCTAGAGTTAAATAATGAAAAACCCATATTGGAAGATAAATTTATGGTTCCTGATATGACCTCAGGCCTATCTAGTTCCAGTATGTATATGGTGTTTTGATCACGACACCAAACTACTCTTACCAAATTTCCCTATCAATGACCACCTCCATAGATACAATCAAATTAGTCTCCCTATGTAAGGGGAATCATTGGTTTATCCACATCCTTTTATACCTATTATAAGAAACTCAATTTATCCCTGATGTTCATACTGCCTCTAAGGAATTTGTAGTTGAGTAAGAAATGGATGTTGTCTTCCAATAATTATTGTTTAACAAAACTATCCAATACAATAACCTATTTAATAAAATCATACATACATGGTGATATAAATGAATATATAACAATGTCTAACTACAACAAAATATGATGAATATATTTTTTGTTTGCTCACTTTTAGTAAGAACCATGATAGTTTTGATATCTACGAACCCCATATATAATATACCTACTTAGTAATACCTAGTAAATCAAGTATGGGATGATTATATTTTCTCATGAATCTTATCTATCACAGTTGTATTATTTTTTACCTCTATTTATGTATGAAATGTAAATTGGGAATCTATATACTGAATATTTGGATGAAAAAAATCATCAGAACACTATGACTAAGACTTCTCATTTGGTAAAATGTTAGGGGTAAATTAGAGAAGGTCGTTAAATATGATCTATTTCTCCGAAAATCATAGAACCAATTATTAGAGGTAGAGAAACAATGACTACTTTTCCACCATCACTATCGATCAAAGGAAACTATATGAAACAACCTATAAAATCTATCCCATCAAATATTATCCTACATAAATTATATAATGATTACTATCCCCCACTAGCATGTAGCTCGTCCTATAATAATGTTTACCAATGTGACATTATATTCCTCGATTACATAGATCATGATTAAAACAATCTGTATACATTCTAAATCACACCCTATATCTAAATTGGATACACTCACCTCATTAATTTCTATTAATTGACATTGGAACTCACATAGAGTCATAATCTATGAAATTTATTCCTTGGTAGGGTTAAACATCCTCAAGGTCACTAGATTATCATAACGATCCTTTCTATACAATGCTACACACAAATGATGACCATGATATTTCTATTTGAATAAGAAGAGAATCTACTATATCTAATAAAATATAATTTATTTATTTATTTTAAATGAAATTATTTTATATTTTCCTAAAATAATGTTAGTTTCAACATAAGATCAAACAAGTATTATTCCTGAAACACTCCCTAGTATATACCTTATAACCAGTAGTATAATTTGGGGGTATTCAATAAGGTTAATTTACTTGAATCAAGTCATCGAGGGCCCTAATCAGTCTCTCATGCTTCATCACGACATTGGTTTACCTAAGACAATTTCCCAATCAAAACCATGAAATTCGATATTGTGAATTAATTCAAATTCCATTTTAAATATCAAAAATTAGTTTAATAAAAAAAATTTGACAGCCAACCCTCATTGGACACCACTCAAATGCCAACATAAAAGATAAGGGACACCAGGAATCACACCTCTAATAGGATACAGTCTGGAGACTAGTGATGTGGTTATAAAAAAATAAAAGAATTCAAATAATAAATATGAAAATTAGATAAAGAGAACAACAAATCAAAACAATAATATAATGGAAAACCAACATCACATAATTCATTTAATTTCAGATAAAGAAAAGATTATAAATTAAATACCAAAAGGAAACGCCTACATATATTACAACAATGACAACTCGTATCCCCAAGCTAGAAATTTATTGATCAATACATGGATGTATTTTGGAATCCTGAAAAAAAAAGTTAATATATATATATATATATATTTGTGTCTGTGTGAGTGTGCATGTTTACATGTAAAATCAATACGATGTTTTTAACAATATCCCATTCAAATGTGGAAAAAGCATTCTAATTCCCCTGGAAATAATCCATGGAACCAAAATGCACCTATAATAGGTAAAGTTTACCCAAAATCACTAGGTATAATTAAAAAAATATTATTACCATATATAATAAAATAATATAAAATGAATATATATCAAGAATCTACCCTTCAAACACCTTCCCATTAGTTTGTCTCCCTCACATAACAATGAAATATTTCATTTTCCACTCATCCCTTTGGTAAAAATACATAACCGCAAATCAAATTACAACTATATCACATCATCAATATATACCCATACAGTATAATATCATTTCTGAAAATTCATATCCTCGTCATAGTAAGATATTATGAACATTTGGAATTTAAATTGATGCCCTCCTCATACAATTTATATCCCTGACCTTTGATCAAATCCTTTATCTCATCAAATGAATACCAAATAAATGAATGAAAACATTTTTCCATCACAACCCATGTGTCATAACATTAGGCCCATAGAAATGATACTATATATAATGGAAGAATGTCGAAGTGGGAGTATTCAACCATTCATTCCATTACTAACCTAGATATTTGGGAAAATACCAAGAACCCAAAAGCCTTGGGTATATATAATGTTGTATAACTAGATTTTGGATAGTAATAAATCAAAATGAAAATATGATATATTGTATGGAAACTCACATGTCTTTCCCAATTGTTCATAAAAAACAATAATAACAAAACCCATCACAACCACCCATTAAAAACCATTATTTAATATCAAATGATTCTTTTCAACGAAACAACCTCTCTCCTCTACATTATATAGAATTACTAAATCAATATCCAAAATATCAAATTAGTAAAATCATTTAAAAGTCTCCATTTTACCTACATAATTGAAATATTACATTCTTTATGTCATTCCACTCCATATGTAATTTTAATGTATTTGTTAAACATTAATCGTAGTATATACAAACCATTATTCATCCATTACAAATTGAATTAATGACATAGTTTAATAGATTTTATCCAATATACTTTACTATATTCACTAAAAACATTCACATTATATACCACCAAAAACTATTGCATATACACATAATAGATAACTAATAAACAAATAATAATAATTTACACATTCTAGAATCCCAAAAATTTACCACAAATCCACATCCCTACCACATAACCATTTATAAAACTATTAACACATTAAACTCACATATCCTGTTTCCATATGTGTAAATGAAGCCACAAACAACTACATATGTCATTCCAAAATCCTAAAACATTCAAAAAATTCCCTAAAAATTAAAATTATAACTTTTGAAAAGGAAAAAATCCACACAAAAAAACATAAAAAACCAACAACCACTCACATAAATGAACAATTATTAATCATTATTTTAGAATAATTTTTTTTAGAATGATCGTCAACAAAAAAAATTCTATATTTCCATGAAATTTTACCATTAACATATTAACATGATCATCCATTTATAGAAAGTGATAAAAAAAATAAAATAATTGAATCATAAAAAAATTTATAGTATCAAATAACTCTTTGCAGCCATATAATTTAAGAATTAATTTTACATAATAAAGTAAAATCATATTAACAAATTATGATCATCCTTCCAAATTAATTTCATTTTTTCAATTATAGAGACACCATTTAGTAAATCCTTACAATACAATAAATGAAAAAATCATGGTAATCTGATTATTTATGAAATATAAAAGAGAGGGATCATGATTTTCATACCTCATCCAAAGGTTTTAAAATTATTGCATAATACGGGAGATAAATAACACTAACATGCACTTGATTGAGAGGGAAAACTATGATTCTTATTCTTAACCATGACCCCACAAAATACATATACTAAAAATACCCAAAATGATAAGTAATTTTGAAACATTAACTCCAAATTGGTGTAATGGTAGAAAATCAAGAGGAAATTATAATGAACTCCCCAAAAATACAAAGAGTTTGATCCCTTAATGTCATGATCTATATGCAACAAAATAAGATTTAAATACATCAAATGAAGAATATATGATCACATAGAGTTAGGTATAAACATTATAATTAAGAATATTTTATATATGTTTTTAAATTCATACCAATACTGAAATTGTAATGCATCACATCTTGATAGGTAATATACACAACGTGGTAGAGATAAATAAATATAAACCTTAAAACTCATACAATTTTTTAATTATCTCACACTAGTTAGAAATAATCCCACAAAATAGTTCAATACATCTGAATAATAGTAATGTTGAGACAATTTCACCATGGTGTGATTATTTTTAAACAGATAGATGCACAAAAAATGACCTCTAAACCTCACGTCTTAAAGAAGTGTCCACATTATGGTAACAACTCATGGATGAATCTAAAAAACATTGTAATATTTTCACTATTTTTTAAAACAATCTCATGATTTGAATGAATGAATCATTGAAGTGAATTTTTCAACAATAACAGAATTCTTTTAATTTGTATTTATCTTCCCTTTTCTAAAATATACACCATAACCATTCGCACCAGTAAAATAACTCACCATGCCATGTCCTAACATTATACATATAATAACATGGTTCCTAACACCCATGGAACATACCAGAATGTCAAAATAATGTCCCTGTACTTTTAAATAATACCCATTGATGTGACTCAACTCTATATTGTGTGACCCAACAATAGAAACAACCATATAATCTAGAAACCGCTATAATCCATGACACAAAAGGATATTCTATTCCACACATAATCTAGATATATACTCAACTAAATATAGCCATAAATTCCTATAATAATCTCCTTATACCTCTAATACCCAAAATAAAAAATATAATAGTATGGTAAGGTTTATTTAACAGAAAGTAAATTATTTGATTGAAAGGAATTTTGTTTCCTTGAAAACAATACCTGAACAAGTGTTGTGGTGAAAGTTTATTCCCAATAAAAAAGTAGATATAAGGAATTAAAATTTTAATTTATTAAATGTATAATTACACTTGTTTATATAGAATGAAAAAACTCTATAATATATTGAAATATATTATTTTGATTTCATTTTGGTATTGATTATACTGAATACTATGTTTGTGATATAAAACTAGTCGTGTGAAAAAAATTAATTAATGTTAGTTTGAAAACATTTAATAAATAAAAAATATAAATTGGGAAATGACTATGTGTATAATATTAATTGATACACATATTGAAATTTGAGGGAAAATATTAAATTGATTAATTAAATAACCAACTGTCTGTGTTATATTTGGGGTCAATATTATTTTTGCATATTTTAAATAGATATTTTGGATATATAAAATCATTTAGTCATCCTATGGAATGCATTTATTCTAATTAATATATAATATTTTTTATATTACATTAAATAAATCAAACTTTGAGTAATTAATAAAAGGGAATATTTTCATACAATTAATTCTCCACAAATGGAAAAATATGAATATAGTTTTATTTTGTTTCATTTGAATATCTTATATGCTATTTTGATGTTTTTGGAAATTATTATTTGAAAACATATTTTATGGAATATGTAAAATGAAATGAAAGTAGTCATTTTCCAATATTGAATATTTACATTTAAATCAATTCATTGATATTGTATAATGTAGTTTTATAAAGTTACTCAATATAGGGGAAATACATAGATTTGAAATTTGGATTTTCTCAAAATAGATGAGTTCAATGATTCAATCTTAATGAAATATGTTTAAAATTCAATAAGAAATTATTCAATGTATTATTCATGAGTTACTCAATATATATGTTTTCACAAATAGAGTTTCATGGTTAAATTATAAAATAAATATTATTTATAGTCCTCATCGTATCATTTTTATGTTTTTAAATACATAAAAGAAATCATATTATATTTGAAAAAGGGAATTAAAAAAATAAAATTGATTATTTTACATATTACAAGAGCTATTTCATCGCCTTTTAAAATATATAAATTGGATATTAAAATATGAATTATTATTTAAATGGTTTTCTCCAATGAATAACAATTTAATGATATTATTAAACATCATGGGATCAAATGGGAATGTCATGGGTGTCTTGATCATGAATATGTGTTATATATATTAGTGTTTAAATTAATTGGTGTGGAATATATTGATTATTTTATTATGAAATTTTTATTTTTTAGTTCATTAGATATTAAAACAGTCATATATTAATTATAGATATTGTTTTTATAGGTGAAATAAATAAGAATAGTAAATAGATATTAGATTATATGAGTTAAATAGTTTCATTATATCAATTAAATTGAATTAACATATATTGCATTATAAAAAATTATATGACAAGAATAATGAAAATTTGAGGTTCATTATTGGGATCTTGGTATAACACCCTATAACATATACAACTTATAATTTCATGATCTATAACAAGGGATTGTATTTTCTAAATTTGGGAGAACCTTTTGGTTTATATTATCATAGAATCAAGAAAAAAATTATATTTTAAACTCTGACAATAAATAGTGGAAACATCCAATCAGAATCAATTTTCCCATAATATGGTATTCTTAAATATAAAATCCCATTTAATTAAAAAACATGGTAACTTCATTATAGATGAATTCACATAGAATAATCTTGAACAATACTATAGTTTATTCTTATCCTTAGTACCATTGAATTTTTTTAAAACATGGGATAAGAACCAAACTCTCAGTATGTTATATAAAATGGATGAAACTCGATCGTTTATTTCTAAAATTGTATAATACAATAATAAAATGTACATTTGTTATATAATTAATTTAGATATAAAAATAACAATTGAATTTTTAATGAAATAATATAAAACAAATATCAAAAAAATATTTATTTAAAATGAATAATAATTTTGGTTTTATTATAAAACATGGCTATACATGAAAACATTATATTGAAATCATAATTTTCCCCCTACATGGAGAATCATGTTTTCATTAAATAGGAGATGT
Source organism: Viscum album (assembly GCA_963277665.1). NCBI lineage: Eukaryota > Viridiplantae > Streptophyta > Magnoliopsida > Santalales > Viscaceae > Viscum > Viscum album. The sequence continues at coordinate 1,220,084,322 of OY728155.1, read as the reverse complement.
TTAGATTAATTAAATTAATAAAATATAATTGATGAAAATTCATACTGGAAACATGGGATATCATATTCACATATCTATATCAATTTAACTTTCAAGAACACTTTCTAATAGAAGATCATACTCAGTTAATTCCAATATAATTTCCCAATGAACATAATCATTACCAAATGCATCAAAGAGTTATATCAAGCTCAACCATATTCATTTAATATTTTGAGGAACATGAAATACATAAAAAACATAATATTTTTCATTAAAATAATAATTTCAATTAAATTGTTATATTTAAAATTTACGCATAACCACTTTTAGGCTTCATATAGAAAAAAGTTTGAAAATCATTCTTTAGTGTTATCATTATAAAATAATATATCAAGAATGGGAAATAAGATATTCTTTATAATACCCAAGAATTATTATATTATAATATTCGTAAATAATAAATATCTTGTCAAAATTAAAATCATCAAATTTCTTATATGTTAAAAAATTATTTTTCTTCACAATTTTATAAAAATTGGTGAAATAACATTTTTAGAAAATATTTTATAAAAATTATTTGAAACACTCTTTAGAAAAATGAAGTTTGTTTAAAATTAATTTCAAAAGAAATTTTAATAAAATTTTAACATATATATAAAATTTTGAAAAGAAATGATATATAGAAAAAATATTAGAGTAACTAGTAAATTTTAAAATAAGGTTTTAAAGAAGTCTCAATTTCCCCAAGTTAGATTCTCAACATACACAATTTAAATATAGTTGAACAAAATTATAATAATTTTATAATTTATTATGATACTTTTCGGTTGATTTGAAATTTTTTATTATCACTTTAGTTTCATTTATTAATATTCACTATATATAAATTAAATTAGTTATATTCATGTTTGATGTTCTGGGGATGTTTGGGTCTTAACAAAAAAATAGTTGGTGGGTTGACCGGGGTAAATGGGTCTTAGTTCTACCATATATATTAATTTAATCATATAACAATGATAATTTTTGTACAAAAAATAAAATTTTCAAATAATCTCTGGAATGTGTAACTAAAAAATGAATCACAATGCTTAATAGAGGTGGTACTCCACATTTACTCATGAAAGACACTACCATTTTTGAAGAAATAGAATGTTAAAAAATGGATGATATATTATAATTAAATATGGATAATTATGTCGTGAATATAATATATATATACATTTAAAATTAATAAATCATTATAAATATCCATTAGAGTTAGTGAGGGAAAAATACCTAACTCTTTATGGAAGTGGTAGTCCAAATATATACATAAATAGTGTTTTCATTCCCTATAAAAGGGGAAAAATAAGTAAATGTAGGTATTAATAGGAAAAATAAAATATTATTGTTGTTGTGATATGAATTTTTCTATATCTTCATTGATTAATAACATTTTATTGGGGTGCAAGATAAAATAAAATAAAAATTCTCGGTTAGTAGTTATATCACATCATTGGAAAACCACCTCTGGCTTATAATGTATGTCTTCTAGGTATGTTTTTTGACGAGGGAAAATAATATTTGATGGGGGGAGGTATGTTTTGGAGTTTTTTGGATAGGTTTTTGTAATTATTTTTTTTTCAAAAGGTTTTAGTAAGGGAGGAGAAGTGGTGACATATTATAAGAAATGGGAGTATCACACTTCAAAGTTTTAAACTATTTTAAATATTATAATGTCTTAATCAAGAACATGGTATTATACAACTATCCATATTACATTATAATATGATAAGTTTCAAAATAAAATCATCCAATATTATTTAAGAAGAAATATTAAGTCCTTATTATAAAGTTTTTAGAACAATTAACATGATTTACGCTTTACCATGGTGAAATAATATTTCTATTATTACTATTCATATTGACCAAAATTAAAATTAAACTCATTAATAAAAGTCAACCTCCATCTTAAAAAATATAGAAGCATTTTTTCATGATTAAATTTCTATAAGTATAAAAAAATTATTTTAAAACTTATGTGCATATCATAATGAAAAAATGGTTTTCATGAAATTTACATTTTACGTATAAAAGATAAAATCTATGAAAATTAATTAGAATGTCAATTAATATGGTGGTTATATTTAATTAAATTGATATAATTGTAAATTGATATAATTGTAAATTAAAAAACAAATCCATATAATAATTACACTTTTGATTTTTTTATCTAATTAAAATAAAATAATTTTTTTCTAAAATCTTTATTTTTCACTCTTTAATCATAAATCAATATTTTCAGAAAAATCCCAAAAATTTTCCTTATTATATTTTTGATATTATGATCTCAAAAATAAATTCCATTTTCTAATATTTTATTTCTAATATAGATAAATTTATATATTAAATAAAATATGATCATATAATTGAAACATTTCAATTAAAATAATCAAATTATGTTTTGATTGATATATTTTATAATCTGTAATTGAATATGAATCAATAAAATTTAATTATAAACAATATGAAGATAAGAAATTTATTTAATTTTAAAATTACATGGTTTTTCACACTCTGTACACTATAGAATATCATTTTTCTATTATTTAATAGATTCTATTCACAAATTTGATGATTCACATTCTATGATTAATGTTTTCATATGGAACTGGGGTAATAATAGTATATACTATGGTGTGCTATAGATTTTTTTAAATAACTAATAATTAAAAATTTATTTATCATTATGGAAATTGAAGATGGATTGGATGATACCGAATACAAAAATCACAGAGTCTCCCCCCAATGGTTAAAAGGTTGTAAAATATAAATGCTATATTTTTGTTCTAAATAGTTTCATTAAATGGATTGTATAATACAATTGAAAATGTATTTCAATTTAATTTATAATATAAAAAATCGATGGATTCTAAATGTGGTAAAATGTTTTTTCATATATTAATGAACACTAAAAATTATCTATAATGACATAACTATCTATAAAAAATAAAATATAATCAAAAAATTAAATAAAATATAATCTAAAACATCTAATATTAATACTAAAAACATAGGTAATATCAAATTTAATAATTTACATATCAATTTTAACAACCTTCCAATTACAAAAACATAAATTAACTGTCTTCCAACAGTGTGTTCCTCTCATCCGAGTATAAAATGTATATAAGTTTACCATCAAATATTATTAATGAGGATGTAAAAATTAATAATTAAAATATAAATTGTGATTTATTTCAATGATATCCATCACATTCATACATAAAAAATAATAAGTACTATATGAAATCGATACATAATATACACCCCTAACTCTATGTTCTACTCCAGCACTATAAGGGGCTTTGAATTATATATTAAATAAGAATAAATTTCCATATTTACAAAAAACCCTGAATATTTTCATAAATTACACATTTAATATAAAAAAGTAATTATTTAAGAAATAATACTCATGTAGGATTAACATTATTCTAATAAAAATAACCTAATATTTTTAGTAGAAACTATATATATATATATATATTAATGAATATATTAATCTTAAAAAATAAGGCTATGTGATACCAAGACAACTAAATCTAATAATGAGAATATTTTTGAATAAAAAATACTATCAACTATTCAACATCAATGATAATATATAATTAAATATAAAAACAAAAAAGATTATTTCATATTCCATTGTTTATTTTTTTAGATTCTGTTTACAATTTTTTATATAATAACTAATTAATAGTTATTAAACAATAATATACATAACATTATTTTTAAAACATTGAAATTAGAACGGAATTTCATAAGACTTCCCATGGGCCCAAAAAATATATGGCTTGAATGATATTTATATTTTTTTGATTGAAAAATAATATATATAATTTATCAAATTCCAACTTTTTAATATATAAGTATTTCTTTACATAGTAAAACATTTAACAATACACAAGTTATTTTAAGGGTTATATTCATGGAAATTAGGAATATAATAACTAATTTAAAACATATACATTCTTCTAATCAACATGAAATTCTTCTTCATAGGTTCATTATAATTTCCTTTTACAAATCTCAATTAATGAGAATATACATCAAAATAAATGGGAGAGTATAAATCATAATAAAAGAAAATAAATGATATACCATGTATGTAAAATGAGGTGTATCAATAGGAAATGTTTATAAGGACATGAGGGATACGATAAAATAAACGTCCTTAATAATAATATTTAAATTTTGCTGCATCATAAAAATGAGATATTCATAAGTATTCCACCAAGGATTAATAACACAGTTCCATAAATCCTAATTATTAAGTTTTTTGATGAATATATCATAACAAATACCATATATAGAGATTAAATAATTACATAATTAATTGAAGTGATATATAGGCACACCCATCATATTTATTTATTTATGTGATCTGCATTAATCAAAACAAATCATTTCACTGATAACCCAAGGAGAGTGAAGAACTTGTTTTATAATAAAACATTGAGTACATAACTTCTTAAATAATTGAACATAAAATAATTCTAAACCAATATAATATATGTTTTTGTATATTACATGGAATTCCAAAAATAAATAAATTATACATATTTCTAGGTGAATACTAATGCATAACGAAATATTTTGTGTAATAAATATATAAAATTTTGTATATGAAATAGAAAATTTTAATAACGAATTTGAAAACCAGAAGATTTAAATATGCATTATAAAAATAGTGTAATGGTAGGAGGAATGTAATCCCATGGATAAAAAATCATGTTTTTCTCTATAATGGGATAATAAAATAATGTATTGAATGATTTGAACCAAATATTTTGAATACATTCAACAAAATAGGTAGATGTACATAAAAGATGAGGAGGAGAATTCTTTTAACATGATTTTTTGCTTCCTAAAACATGATGATGGAACCTTGATGATATAAGGAAACTATTTAGGGGATATTTGGAAGGTAAAATGACCATACCGTACTTCATTAATGATTTGGAGTGGAGAGGAATAACAATGGGTGAGTATATATAAAATATTAATGGTGGATTCATTATTAAATTGATTATGAACTCTAAATAATATGCTAACAATAAAAAAATATCCCATTATTTTTCCAATTGTTTCTTCTAAAAGGGAGTGAATTTAATTTTTTTTAAAAATTTAGGTACCGAAATCCTTAAAATAATAAAATTGGTGTAGTTGAAGTAAGTCTTTTTTAAAGAGTTGATTTTAAAAAGTTATATTACAATATAAGTGTCATAGAATTCATTAAGAGTTTATAAAACATATTAAATAATCAAGAAAACAAGTTATTATAATGTTAAAATATATAAATGTTCATGGATACCTATTATGTCATATATTAAATTACATTTAGTTTGTTTTGATTTCATATTATATAACTAAATTTTATACCTTATTTATTATTGACCCCAAAATTTGACTCTCCCCAAAAAAATTTTAAAAAAATATTGGATAATTTTAATGTGGCGATTTCAAAAAATATATATTAATTTTATTTATAATTTTTTTTAATTATGATAATTTAATATTTTAAATTAAAAATCTATATTTATTGAAAAATAATGGGTTTTTACAATAACTGTTTTGAAACCCTTATAAATATTTTGAATTTTTAAAATTAGATAAAAATTTGTATTTAATAAATATTATTTAATATTTATATTTTATTTAAATATAATTTATTTTAAAAAAATCATGATTTTATTGAATGTTATTTTGGTTGAATCTATATATTTTCCAAAAATAAAATATTTATTTTAGCATTCCAAATATAATTTTTATGACATATTGATTAATATTATAAAATTAATATTAAAAGGATAAATATAATCAATAAATATAAAAATATAAAAATTCATATTTGTATGTTATATATACATATCCCTTTATTACACTAGAAAATATTGCAATGGTAAGGTGTACGATTGTGAAATTTTTGTAGGGTAGTTTGGTGTACATGGATTGGGCCATGATATTAATGAGATTAAACATCTCCCTTAAATAGTTTTTATACTTATTTATTTATTCCATATTTTCTTGGTCTTCATGAAGGGAAAATCCTAGGTATGATATCTCCCTTATAATCTCTATTAAATATGCTTCAAAGAGTAGGATCCTACAAATTTATTAGTTTAATCCTTTGTTATATTTCAATTGGATTTATAATAACCCTTTATATATAATAATTAATAAATCACTATATAATAGCTATATTATCAAGGGTAATGATTTTTAATTATCTCAAAAATATTATATTATATAACATATAATGCTCCAAAATACCCAAAGTAGTGAATTTATATCCTATAACAACCTTACCTGATAAGGATGTTATTAATTCAAAATGAGGTTTAATTAAAAAATTAAATGTCTTTATATTCGTAATCCATTCAGAATTTTGGTCTTAAAAATTTTCATAGAATAAAATAGGTGAGGGTACTTCTATTTCATCACCTCCTTCAATTCACATGTTTCAGAAAAAAAAATATATTCTTATGCAATAACACATTGACTTGGTGAGTTTTCTTGTTTCATAAAACATTGACTCTATAGTTCCTGATCTTCACTGGCTTCTCATTTTATGAAATATATTTCTCTCGAGGTACCTCTTTTGGATTTAGCTTAAGTGAGATATTAGGTATGCACTTTCCTAGGAGACATATATAGAATATATCATTAATAATAGAAATTTTTTGTGGAATTATTAGTCAATATGAAATCATTCTTATGAGATAAAGGCCATCATAGGTCCCATTTTACCTATGGATAATCTTTTTTTCCTTCCAAATCATGTGAATTTTAGTGTGGTGAAATTAAAATAAATTTTTTTTATCTAGCGTAATTTCTATTTCCATTAGACAGTAGTTAGAATAACTCTTCTAATGAATAATAATTTTATATTTTTTATGGCGTGAACATTTTATATTATCTCATGATCATGTTTGGGACCAATTTTCTCTTGTTCACCACATTCATCCCAAAAAATTGGAGTTTTCTGTCACTTCCCATTGAGTGCTTCATGTGGCTGTATTTGAATACTCAAGTAGATGATGTTTTTGTAAGATAACACTAGTAATGGGAGATATTTATCCAATCATCATTTAAATTCCATTTATAATGATCTATGAACATCTTGAATTGTTTTTATGGTCCTTAACTGTTGGCCATAGTTTTCAGGGTGAAAGGATGTACAAAAATTCAATTTTGTAGTCATTGAAAATTGAAGACATCTTGAGAATTATGAAGTGATCCTTTGATCAATATCATAAATTATTGAATGTGGTATCCCATGAATCCTCACCACATCTTATACATACATATTGGATTGATGGAAATGATATAAATCTTCCAGAATAGTGAATAAGTGGTTAGTCAGGGTAAGTTGATCTACCACAAAAAATATTGAATTGTTTTCAATAGATGTCTTTGGGATACCATTGATGAAGTCTATAGTGATGTTCATCCATTTCGATGTAGTGACAGGGAATTATTTATTTATTTATTTATGCTTCTGTTTCTTTTATTTAACTAACTAATATTCCAATATCATTGGAGTGTACTCAAATATCCCTCTCTTTATATAAACCCACAAGAAGTGTTTATGATTTCTCATCATATATCTTGGTTCTCCCATTATGGATGGATAAATATGAGTTATTTAAATTATCCAATAGATCAATATTTTATTAGGTGACTAATGAACACAAATTATTTTTGAATATTTAATGAAACCAAATTCATTGTTGTGGAATTCATGAATATACCAATAATTTACTTCTTTCACATTCTTTTGAAGATCTAGATGATCTATTTGGGCCTCTATGATCGTCTCTTATATATATGGTTTAGAAATAATTTGTGAAAGATATGATTCACTTCATGAATTTTGATTTATAGATCCTTCCCTTTCGTATCCATTAAGATAGGTTCTTTCTCATTTATATTTGTAACTTCCCCATCCCGAAATCCCCTAAGCCAGGGCCCTATGCAGGGTTGCCACATGACCTCAAAAAGCCTCCCTTTATGCCAGAGGTTGCCGACTTGTGGTGTGGTTCTACTTAGTCATGTGGGGAAACTATACTATTTTTATGATAGTAATCCATAATAGAACAAAATATAAAAAATGGAAATAATACGAAACAAATAACAAACATGCATAATCCAATGTTTCCCTAAACATGATACAACAAAAATAAAATAAAACATTGTCATGCCATACTAGTAGTTCTAGGTGGAAGAAACCCAAAAAATTAAATGGAAAAAACTCCAAATGAGTCCCGAAACTATGTCCAGATACATCTCCATGTACATCCCGAACCCAAATCAACATCCTAGAGTAAGACCCTTGGCCTTGTCGGGACCTGCAAGCAAGAGATCTTCTCGGGTACCCAATAGCGTTCTGAGCAGTGTCTGAGTACAAAAAATCAGTCGGCTACCACCAAAGGTGTCTACAAAATATCCAGTCTAATAGATAGTGCATGGAAGTACAAAATAAAAGGTATATAAACAAGGTAAATTTCAGGTGCTATTACTCAAAATGCTAATTAAATTCAAGGGCAACATTTATCCCAATCCCATTTCTTATTCCATTTTTTACACATAATATAATTTCAAAACATTTTCTTTAGGTTAGGAATATACATCATCTATAAATTGGTCTAAGGAAATCAATCACAATGAATACAGAAAATAAATCATGTCCCTACCTCACTAGGGACACAAATATCACATCAACACATTATCCTCACCTTTAATCATTAGTTCGGATGGAAGGAAACCGTTAGGGTAATGAAGCTTCTATCCTCTTACCTGACCATTGCATTTTGGGGTAGAGTTTAGATCCTCTGTCTAACTCGAATCATGGGTGTATAACCTCAAGTCATTACCCCACTATACCAAATAAATCTCACATGATTTTTTATCATGTCGCTACAACCATTACCATAACAAAATCATGCATATTCAATGCCATTAGAATTCAAAATTAATGGCAAAAACATTTGAATTAATATAATTCTATGACCCATTAACAGATTTAGCAATTACAATTCATATCCATGAAAATAATTCATATTCATGTGACTTAACTCTTTCGGTGTATTCAAGAACCCCTATGCCTTATCCAAATTCATCATTGACCATTAATCAACCAATTTAGCCTATTTATCATTTCATATAAATTTATCATATAATGTAACACAACCATTTTATAATGTTCAACATTATGTGTACCACCTAATTCCCATGTATGCACCCCATTCCAAAAATTTATCCATTTTTATTCCATTACCCAATTTGAAGTTTACTATTTAGTATGCATTAATCCCCTTATGAATTTTGAACAAATGTTCATTAAACAATTGACATAATCTCTTTCAACCAAATTACTCACTTCATTTCATCCCAAATACATATTATGACATTATTTTCTAATTATTATTATTCATAATTTCATTTAGAACATTATCAAAGATTAAAAACATAATATACATGGGTACCACATTAATAATTGGAAACCCTCCACTTTACCCCACCACACTCTATGTCTGGGTTTTCTGGCATACCCCATGGGTGTCCCTAAAATGGTCAAGTCCTCCTGGATGAATCCCATGTGGATCGTGAGGGTTTTCAAGAAAACATATAGATACCCAAAATATTACTTCATACCGATGATAAACAATACACAACATGAGATGGAAATAAACACCAACACACATGCACAAATCTAGAGAAAAACAAAAAGACATAACTTATATTCCACCAATCTTGATTCCCTTGGTGAACACACTATTAATCGTGGCCTTGGATTTGGATTAAAAATCCCATGAATCCTTAACCTGAATATCACCAAAAAAGTGGGTTTTAGAGATTTTTAATTTTATGGGAGAAAACATAATCCCTAATCCAAAAAATAGAAGAGAGGAGAGAATTAAAAATACCTGGAGCTTCGATCAATAACCAACAACATCCAGAAAGGATATGAATCAAATGAGGAACACCTCATGGTAGCTTGTGTCGTCTATGTTCATCATTAGGGTTACAGAGGGTAAAATGGACAAGAAACCTGCGTTGGGTTCTAAAATCACAGGGCGAATGTTTGTAAATATTCCAACTTTTATGGGCCGCACAGTTTACCCGCATGGTTTTCCAAACTATGGGAAAACTCTACGAAATATATTTCCCGAAATCACCCCCATTCACAAGTTTTCATTGGAATTCTACATAGTTTTACAATCCATGTGAAAGACATGCATAAACCTTCTTCCATGGTTCCACGGTTTCTTGGGATATGCTGAACAGTTTTCACTAACAGTGTGAAAACCATGAAACATGACTAGGAACCCCCTTTTCTTCTACATTCAGGTCCCGATCCCCAGGAACACCCCCAAGACTTCACATGAACATTGGGAAAAAATTATTTATCCCAAAAAGATGTGTCCTTAAGAAACATAAACAAAACCATACCTTAAGAATATTTGGGATCTTACAACCTCTCTACCTTTTAAAGGATCATCCTCCTGCCACTCTTCTGAGCATCACTAAAAATCCATATTAAAGGATCACAACACAAGGCCTTCCTATCCATACATGCTTCCCATGTTTCTTGTTTCACATAACAAGGCCACCAAAATGAGACTAGGGGAACAAACTTTCACCTCAAGGCTTCCTCACAACAACCCACAACACAAACCTGAAAAACTCTTCAAGGATGTATCGACTTCAACCATTCCCACAATGATAGTTTCATGGGGGAAAAAGGTGAAAAAACCAAACTAACAACACATGGAAACTTTACACATATCACTACATCGTCATGGAGGAACCAATAAACACCTCATCTGCTCGATCCACTATACAACTCTTGACCCAAGACACTTGGTATCATTTTTTTATTTTCCCTTCTCTACCAGTGACCAAACCTAGTATCACCCAAAGGAAAACACATGATCCTTCCAACCACATTTCCTGACAATTTTACTCCATAACTGTATAACCAAATTCTTCCAAAACATATTGGGTACTCAACCATATAACTCATTCCATGGCATGATATTGGGTCTAAATTACTCAAATGGTGACCAATTAAGTCCCTCCAACCTGAAACTCTGATCATGTCAACTACCAATCATTTATTCAGTATGGATCCCTCCACCATTTCCAGTTACTTGGAGCATCCCCATTAGAATAAGGACCACTATAGCGTATCTAAACTATCCCATCATCTAACAAGTTCTAACTCACCTTTACAAAGCATCTATATGGGCATTACTCTATATTGGAATCATGTCGCACCGTCGAAACCATTTGCAAGGACATTCCCACACTACCCCTTTCAGGTACTATGATTAACACAACCTCACTCAGGTAAAACATCATCTCAAAAAGGCACTTTCCACCACAACATGAACCCATAGGTTAGTCACTCCTTCCACACACGTTTATGTTTATCATTATCATCCCACACACCCACTAAGGTTATTTTTGGAAATCCGGTATAATTCCCTCATCAAGGTTGTACCATCCTCCAGACCATCAATATATCCCCCCTTGGCATGACACCACATCACATGGCCAAGGATAACTCAACATCATGACATTTTCAAGACCACACAAGTGAAACAATTACCTGATTATGACCACAATATTCATTTGAGTTATAGGACCGAAATGTATCATTCCACAACCTGTTGTTATAACCAACCACACCCTTCTATGACCCATCATAGCTATCAAAATATTAAAATAGAACCACCTACACTCAAAAAAACACATGGATCATCCGACATCACATATAAGGCCCACATGAAACCTTGAAGAACCTGACATGCACCACATAGGTTCCTCTTTAGCACCACGATACCACTTCATCGAATAGATGTTCTCTTATCCACATCTAGGACTGACTTACCACTCCCCAGATTATTAGTGTTGTTACCATTTCTCCACAGGAGTAATTTCAACCCCTTCATCTTATTCCCCATCAGACACCAAACCCAAAAATTATACAAGGCCATCCATCTTAAAAAAACTATAAAATGAACGTCACTCAGTGCATGATATCAGCTTCTGCGAATGGTTCCCATGTCATTTATCACAATTCAGTCCATCCCAAGGACCTCACCCCAAGCCATCAGGGTGTACACCCCCCTTATAAAACTCCAAATTTAATGATTCCGTGACCATAGACTTCGTAATATCACTCATCCAATCAAGTACCTTCATATCCCTTGGTGTGAGCTGGGGATTCTCAGTATACTTGAAATGATATCATGATATTGGGCATTCTCGTCACTAGATGAGGTATGCTAAGAAGTCATCTAATAACACCACCACTGCCATATCCATTTATAATGATGAACTATGGGAAACTCCGACCTTCCATGGGTTCCAAGCCTCCCTATCGTACACATCTAATACAAAATTAACAACCACCACTGACTGGGGATTGCCGACATAGTCTAACCGTTTATCCATGAACAAATCCCCAGGAAGTTGTAAACCAACTTTTCTGGTGGCACTACCTCCACCACACCACTCAAGTTTATCCAAAGTGTTCCTACCTACTAACAACCAAATCACAATGACTTACTACACCATCCAACCCAACAATATTTGAAAAAACAACCCTAACATGTGTATGTCCCATCTCATGCATACTTACCTAAACATGTCTCTTTGTTAGTCGACATCATCATCCCTAAGGTAACCTATCAATCTCACCAAAATAACCATTCGTATAAACAAGTTTATCCATTAATGGGCTAGGGTTCCAATTTGAATGGACTAGAAAAAACTATATCGTCAACCTTCCCACACATCTCCGAAGGCCAATCTTATACCATGGAGAACTCTGAGTCCCACTATCAGAGTCCAAAACAACTAAATGCACGACACAAAAACAAAAATCAGTAGAATCTATTTATGAACTGTTTTATAGGTCACCATGAATGTTGAATGATACCAACTTCCTAGACAGGAGTCACAGCCAGGAGAATCTATTGGGCCCCTCTCAAAACCATACTTATCGTGATATAAACAAAGCAATGCTCAATAATGGAACACTCAAGCTAATTCCAATCCACACTATACCTAGCACACCAAACAACCATTTTCCCTAGGTTCCACACCATTGGTGTACACATTAATCGACACTATGAGAAAAAATTCCTCTCCAGGATCAAAGAGCTACTTTCAAGGTCTCTACTTACAAGGTCACAAAGACTCATGCACCATCCTTAGTGTCCAACATGTATTCCGTACAGTCACAAACCATGCGAGTTTCCTAGCTCACATTAATGAACAACTCCTCAAAACCCAAAAGTCCAAAACCCTAGAACAGGTCCCCTAAACACACCACCTTGGCCATATAATAACCCAAATGGAATCACAATCCAAATCCAATGTCTCAACCAAGGCTCTCTCACTACCCCAACACACACATTCAAGGGATAAACCAACAATGTAAAGGATACCCACCATTGAACTCAACCATTATAATATTTAACTTATCATTCACCCAACTCTTTGGAAGAATGACCAACATGATTTAAAAATGGTTTGAAAAGGTCTCATACTATCAAACATAAACAACCAATTCTTCATACTCTATCCCAACAGTCATCATCACAATTATAACACTACCCCCTACCATACCTGTAGTAGTGATGGTCAACATGTGGTAACCGATTTATTTAATCACACGTCCCTTGTCAACACATCTCAAAATAACTCTAATTTTACAACATGTTCCCTTCCTCTTAGTCACATTTCCCATTTCACAAAATGTTAAAATTATCATTTTAAATCATTTAAACCTTTCATTAGTCACAATTCCTAACAATTCAACAGTAATTATTCAACATTTCTCCCTTAGACCCAGAATCACCATTTACAATTTATCACAAGCCAAAATAATATCCTGGTAATAAAATTTATTTATAGATGATATTCCTTATCTATTCAATTGTATTCATTTTATTCATCCACTTTCATTACTGTTACTAGGCACCATTTTCTTCACACTCATCCTGTAAATGCATTCAACTCTCTATGCCCCGCACACCCCTCCCATGTGTGTTTCGATAATGATTTATTCTACATATATCCTTAGGTTCCTAAAATGTTGTATGATTGCGCAACCTCACTCCATTCCAACAATGTGAAAAATATAATAAATCATTAAAATCACACAACATGTGCATCACCCGACATTGAAATATTAACCAACTGAAGCAACACACATCAAGAACAACAATTCCCACCTAGGGTGACATGGGTTTTACCTCCTACATGGGTCAACTACTCCCATGAACGAGAACATTAACAAGGAGAGAAACCTACTAATCTCTTATATACACATCACCAAATAGTATGAAGAGAAAACAACTCCTCTGATACAGCTTTGAAATTTCCTCGACTAGATATCCACTAAATGGGTGCCCCGGTCTGGGTTTCCGCATGACCTCAAGCTCACCTCCCCATATGTTAGTGGTTTCCGAATAGTAGCGAGGGTTTAATGAGTCAGGTGGTTAGACTATATCCTCTTCAGAAGATTAATCCAAAATAGAACACAATATAAACATCAAAATCAATATAGAATAACCAAAATACATGCATAACCAAACGTTTCCCCAAATGTGATACAACACAAATCGAATTCAACAATGCCATGCCATTCTAGTAGTTCCATGTGAATGAAAACCAAAATAAAACAAATAAAAAAACTCCAAATGGGGAATGAATCTATGTATGGATTCTTCTCAATGTACATCAAAAGTAAAAATCAACATCTTATAGCAGGACCATTTCCCTCGTCCTTACATGTAACCTAGAGATCTGCTCGGGTACCCAATGATGGCTCAAGAAGGGTCTGAGTACAAAACACAGTAGTTCACCACCAATAGTGTATAAAAAATATCCAGTCTAATATATAGTTCATGAAAGTAAAAAATATAAGGTAAATAAACAAGGGTAGTTCGAGTGGTATTAGTTTACAAGAATGGTTTAATTAATGACTAATATTTATCCCAATTCAATTTCTTACACCGTTTTTACCACACAATCATTTTTCAACAAATTAACTTTGGGAAAGGCATATACATCATCTGTACATGGCTTTAAGGAAATAAATAACAATGCATAGGGGAAATAAATCCAGTCCTTATCTCACTTGGGCCACGCATATCACATCAATACAATATTTTTCCTTAAAGCCTCAGTCATAGTGGAATGAAACCGATTGAGTAATAGGGCCTCCATCACATTCCATAACCTCTTCATTTTTGGGCAGAGTTTAGAGACTCGGTTTAACTTGACCCATGGGCCTAAAACCTCAAGTCAATAACCCACACTAGCATGCCATGTGCACATGCTTATTTATAAAGTAAACACAAACCTATATAGTGTATTCAAAAAACTCATATGTCTTATACAAATTAATCATTGAACAATCAGATCCATCTATCCAAATTACAATTCTTATGCCTTAACCAATATAGTGTATTCAAAAACTCCTATGTCTTAGCCAAATTAATCATTGACCAATAATTAACCCATTAACGTCACTTATCATTTCATGTAAATTTCTCATATCACATAACAAATCCACATTATTATGTTCAACATTATGTTATCCACCTAATTCACATGTATTCAACCCTTTAGAATAATTCATCCATTCACATTCAATTACCCAATTACAAGTATACCATTTAGTATGCACTAATCAACATATGAATATCTAACCAAAGTTTATTAAACAATAAATATAATATTTTTAACCCAATTACACATTTCATGTCATTCCAACAACATATTATGTCTTTATTGAACTAGTAATTTTATTAATATTTTAATTTATAACTTAATCAATCGTAAAAAAAATATTATACCTGGGTTCCACATTAATAATCGACAACCCTCCACATAACCCCACTACACTCTAGGTTATGGATTTCCGTTGCACCCCATGGGTGGCCCTAAAATGGTCAGGTCCTCCTCCACACATCCCATGGGGATCCTAAGTGTTTTATAGAAAACATTTAGACACAAAATTACCAATTCTTACCCAATATATACAATACAAAACATGATAAGGGAAAACCCCAACACACATCCCAAAATCTAGAGAAAAAATATGGGAGATATCTTGTATACCACCTACCTAGAATCCCTTAGTGAACAAACTATTAATCACATCCTTTTATCTGGATTCAAACATCCCTTGAAGCCTCAACCAAAATCTCACCCAAAAAATATGGGTTTAGAGCTCTAGAAAGAGATGGGAAAATCCATAATCCCTCAAAAAATAGATGGTTGGAGAGGATTAGACACACCCGGAGCATCGATCCTTACCAATGGTGTTCAAAACATTAACGAATTAAAGTAGAAACACTTCAGGGAATCTTGGTTAATCCAATCTTGTTTATAGGGGTGTAGTGGATAAAATGGACAAACCAGAGTTTGGTTTTAAAATATTAGGATGGTATTTTTGTATATTTTCCAACTTTTTTGGGCCGCAACATTTACCCACATAGTTTTCCAAACCGTGCAGAAACCATGCAGAAGCTACTTCAAAAAATCACCCCATTTCTAATGGTTTCATGGGGATTACATAGGGTTTTCCAAAATGTGCACAAACCATACATAAGCCTCTCTTAATGGTTGTATTATTACCTCAGATACTATGCCTGGTTTTCACTAACCATGCACAATCCATCTAACATGCCTAGGAATCCCCTTTTCTTCTTCACTCATGTCCCTAACCCCGAGAACACCCCCAAGACTTCACATAAACATTGAGAAAAACTTATTTATCCCAAAAAATGTCCAAACCAATCTTAAAAAAACATACATTAATACAATTTTGGATTATATAATATTAATGGATAGAGTACTGGGTAATTTAATACTAAGATCATATTTAACCTTTTTATACCTTCTAGGATGGTTGTGAATTGAGTAATCATAATAATTTATTAGATCTAAATATTTCCATTGATGCATGTTAAGATCATTTTACTGTGAATTTATACATAAAAATTAGGTGGAATATATATATATATATATCATTTTCCAAAAAAAAGATAGTGTCGTCATATCTTATCAGAACTGATGATTGTATAAAGCTAAATGTCATGAGTATGATAATTTTACTCAGGGTACTTTTACTATATTGATGCATCATAAATCACTTTTTCATGATGACTGAGTACATATCCATGTCCATTTAAAGTTTTATTTCTATAAATTATTAAATACATTTATATTAAAGGGTAATTTCAGCAAAGTTTCACAAAAAAATTATTTTATAGAATCATTCTTCACATTTATTTGTTTAGATAAACTTAACTCCCTTTAGAGATAACATGGTTATTGGATTATAAATTTGTGAAATGTTTTTAATAAAAAATAAATATTTTCCATATAGATCAAAAAATTAATAATATTGGTTATAATATTAGGATGTGGCTACTACTCCTTGGTGGATTTCTTCTAATGATCATATGAGATTCATTTACTAGTCATGAGGTTCCCCAAGAATGAAACATGTTGTAACCAAAAATCAAAATTTTAATAGTTACCAAACCACTACTTTATATTTAGTATTTTGAATATGAAATTTATATGATCTTCATGTGCCATGATAGTTTGGGAATATATCATAATATCATCAATAAAGACTATCATAAACATACAAGTTTTTCTGTGAATAATACATTCATAAAATCCATAAATATAGAAATATAATTAGTCAAGATAATTGGGATACGACTAAAATAGTAATGAAAAAAATATTTTTTAGAATTCCTTTTTTGGGAAACCACTTTCACCACCCTTAATTGATGATTCCCCGATCGAAGATCAATCTTACAAAAGAATTGGGCTCCCCAAATATAGTAATAAAATCATCAATCCTTGGAATATTGTATTTTCTTCATTATGATTCCATTATGTTCCCTATTGACAATTCATAGCAACACTTATCCATCCTTCATTTTAATGAGAATATGTTATCCTTATAGATCCACACTTGGTCAAATAAAACCCTTTTCCAAAATGTCATGATGTTTCTTCTTTAATTCCTCTAATTCGATAATTCAAATTCTATATGGGGTCTTCGATATTGGATTTGTTCATGGTATGAGTTCTATTAAGAACCCTAAATCTATATATGTGGGAGGTCTAGGTATATCTTTCTTAAATAAATAAATGTATTACTAAATAATGGGGTCATTTTCTATATATATAAATTTATTTTCTCCCCTATCTTCACTAATTTTCTCCATAAATAAGGCTATATGAGGAGATTATAGACAATAATCATTCTAGGATAAATATCATTTCGAAATAAAAATTAATTTTCCATTCAATACCACTAAAATTTCCTTTATTATTCAATTGATCATAACAGTATACTTTGAGAGCCAATCTATACACAATATAGTGTCGAATTCTACCACGGTAATGACTACTAGATTTATAATGACATTTTTACTATCCAATGATGATGCTAGTATTTTGATACACCTTTAATTCATAGATAATCCCTCCAACTGTATTAATAAGAAAATATACATCTATATTTTCAATTTGGGATTCTGCATTCTTTGGAAACATTGTTGAATAATTGAATTCATAGAACAATATTCAAACCATGAACTTTTAGGATTTGAGAGAACAATGATTGTACCCTCCACCACATCATTTGGAGCTTTTACTTCATCCATAGTGATTGAGAACACAAGAACCTTATCTCATGTCCTATTCTATGGTTCTTTTTTTATTTCCATCCATAGTATTCTGATTTGAAAATTTATTTTCATAGTTCCCAAATTTTGTACAATTGATGTATTGAATGTGAAGATGTACTTACACCATATTCAATTATTCATTTTCCTTGATATGTTGAGGGTCCAAATTTTAATGAAAAATCCATGATACTTGGACAAATCTTCTATACATATAACATTATCCAATCACAATAAATTAGTTCGTTTATTATTTCTTAGGAAATAATTTTACACAAGAAAATGATGTTTCTTCCATTCTCTTCGATGATCAGAATTCATCATGGGATACCCTCCATTTCACTATCTTTTTAATTAGGCCAATGTGATATTTAGGATTCTCAAAACTGAATTCAAAACCTCTTATCACTCTGCACAATCTCTTCATAGATTTCATATTATTCTCATTTAATGTTACTATAAAGATGGGATCTCAATCCGTATATGAACCAATCAACTTCCCCTCATGTTTCATAAAAATATAAAGGTGCAACAAGGAAATCATGTAATGTTAATATCATAGTTTCCAATAGATTAATTATACTATTTAATAATCTAAAAGAATTAATTTCCCATTTTTGACATCAAAAGGGGGAAATTGTATATTAATAAAATTATCCTAAACACTTATTGCTCCATAACATCAATATGTCCTCTTGGATTTTGGTAATATATTTTTGTACACCTCTAATCAGCTTATCCTTCTATGTGGTATATTGCCAAGGTGACATTATATTGGTCTAAATAACTGAGAGAGAAAATATCTTCAATATAGGGGATATCCATTGTTTAAAAATTAATGGATTATAAGATCCACTAAAGGAAGGAATTCATTTAAGTATGAATTATTCAATAGTAAGTTGTTCACTTTGAAATGATTCTAGACACACAACTTGAATCTTTTAATTATTCATAACCCGAGATAAGTGATTCATCATCCTCATGATGTTTTCCATTCCATATTCTATCACAATTGGAAGGTCATAATTGTAACTATAGGTTCAATAATCATTTAAATGGTTCCTTATGTTTTACACAATTTTTAAAAATTAAGATACCCATAGTGAGAAGCATGTTACTTTTAGAAGTCATTAATTCTTAAAGAATGTTTATGCACATGAACAACAATATTAAATACATTATTATTTAATCTCTTCTAATGATAATTACATTATACATGTATCCTTCCTTATTGTGAGTAAAAATCATGTTAATAACAAAAAATAACTGTTGTGAGTGTTGAACCGAGAGTACAAAAAGGCCTCCATTCATGCACCAAGTAACAATCCAGTAAAACTCAATAATCCCTTTTGGGGTTATTACACTTAGGAACCACTTTACTAGAGCCACATTCACTTGTATTATCAAGGAACTGATTTCATTTCTTGGAAGCCACATGTATAACACATC
This sequence comes from Viscum album, assembly GCA_963277665.1. Classification (NCBI taxonomy): domain Eukaryota; kingdom Viridiplantae; phylum Streptophyta; class Magnoliopsida; order Santalales; family Viscaceae; genus Viscum; species Viscum album. Next base: position 1,220,064,109 of record OY728155.1, on the reverse strand, counting down.
ATCAAAATCACATGATCTGTTATTACATTTAAACTCACCCCTAAGGATCATAATTTTTATTTATATACCAAACTTTCCTAAATTACTAATACTACATTTGAAACCAACTTTGGAATCTCACCCATTTAAAATATTAATCATTCCTTATATGTTGTAACATTTAACAATAAAGAGGGAACATTATGTTCATTGTCTTAAAAATTTTGGAACATAAAAAAAAGAAACAATGAAATTACTCTAATTCACATGAAATGTTTCATCATAGGTTCATATTATGTTAATTTTATTACATCTCATATCCTGGGTCATATATCAAAAGTAATGGGCGAGCATAAATCCTAGTAAGGTAATAAAGAATGGATATATATAGTATGTAATATAGATGAATTACAAATGAAAATGATCAATAGAACATGATGAATTTCATAAAATTAATATCAATAATCATAGCACGGAAACACATATACATCATAACAATGAGACATTCATAAAATTATCACCATGTTTTATCATCAAGGTGTCTAAAATCATAATTACTAATGTTATTCAACAATGTATCATAAAACATGACATATCAAGATATTAATTATGTAGACAATTCATCAAAGATCTATTAGGGAACACACTTCATATGATTTAATTCATCTTTGCCACTTCAATCCAAATAAATCACTCAACCGTTAACCTGAGGATAGTACAGAACATAACTCATATAAAAACATTAACTACATAAATTTTTAATAAATTGATGGTAAAATCATTTTAATCCCATGGAAGTGGATTACATGGTATATATATGTAAATAACAAAATAAATAAACTATACAAAATTCAAGGAGAATACCCATGTATAAGGAAACTGTTTTCTATTTATTATATAAAACATTTCATGTGAAAGAGTGAAATTCATGAAATCAATTCGATAAAATAATGAATGAAATGTGGATTAATGGAATAGAATAATGGGAGGGGGAAAAGGTCAATCATTAATAAAAACATAATTTAGAATTAATAGGATAATAAATATGATATGAAATATTTGAATCTCAACATTTTGAATACATTCTACAAATGATCTAATTTTATAGAAAAAGGATGGGGAGAAGTCCCTTTCCATGAAATGATTCCACCTAAAACATGAGAAAGGAATGTTGATGACTTATGGAAACTGAAGAGGGGAACATTTGAAAATAATTACCATAAATAATTGGATTTGGGATTTGATGTGTTTTTGAATGGTATGGGTTATAAGAAAATATAGTGGAATAATATATTTATTAGGATTTGGCCCCTATATAATAAATTAATAAATAACACAGACCTTACCATCATGTTTCCAATGGGTTCTACCAAATGGAATGTATTTCCCAGTTTTAATTTGGTATATACTAAAAACACTATCATAATACCCTTATTGATATTGATGTGAGTCAGGTTTATAAAGAATTGGTTTCAAAACATTAAAATACAATATTTCTTTTGATGGATTCATTAAGGGTATATCGGAAAAATAAACTAACCTAAGAACACATTTTTCTTAAAGTGTAGAAATATATTTGGTCTGGGATTCCTTAGATGGAATATATTACATCATATTTGTTTCATTATTATTTTATAATAGAAACAATATATTTATACCGTATTTAATTTTGACATAAATAATAAGATTATCTCTATAAAAATTAAAATATTCATGGTTGGATAATTTCAACACGATGATATCAAAAATATTATTTATGATATAATTAAATTCTCTATGTATGATAAATTTCACTTTTAGATAAAAAATTATCATTTATTCAACAATATTGTTTTTTAGAATTGGAGTTTTCTAACACTTTTAATAATTATTTTAAATTTTATAAATATATATAATCAATTATACATAATAAATGTTATTAAATAATAATAATTTTTTAAAGTTACCATCAATTTCATTAAATTATTAAATTAATTTAACATAATTTATTGTTTGACACTATATATTTATATAAAATACAGTATATATTTCATCATATCAAAATATAATTTTTATCAAACATGTTGTTTAATCATTGTAAAATTAATAATAAAATGAATATATATATAATCATAAAAAAACTAAAATATAAAAATTCAAACTCATAGGTTCTAGACAAATAGACCTTTATTACACAATAAAATTTCTTTAGGCTGAGGTGTACGATGGTGAGATTTTACATGGTTGGATTAGCATACATGTTTTGGGTTGTGATCATGATGTGCATGAAATCCCATCATAAATGGATTCAAACATTATTCAGTTATTGGATCACTTCTTGGGATTGGTCAATGGAAATCCTAGTGATGCTATCTCCCTTGGACGCTCAGATGAATGAGCTTCTTTGGGTACAATCTTACTGGACAAGGATACTACTCCTTCCTTCTATGTTAATTATATTTATCCTATACATTAATATAAACTAATAAAACAATCAAAAAATAATATGTATATTATAACTGGTTATGATGTTTAATTGGTTTTTAGATACAAGAATATAAAACATATAATGTTCTAAAATAATCAAAGTAGTGAGTTTTTTATTATAACTACATTACATGATTAGGCATTTCATCATTCAAAAAGTAATTTAATTTAAAATTTTAAAGTCAATACATAAATTAATAAATGAATATAAAAATTTCAAGATGAAATAATGTTTTATGTTGTGATATTCCAACCATGTTTTCTAGCATGTAATCAATTTCTACTCTGTTGGATGTACAATGAAGTTGAATTTTTTTATTTATAATTTTATTTTTTATTATGTATCTACTTACCATGAGATCCAATGGAGAGAATTTTTTTACTATTTTCTCATATTTATGTACCATCCATATGTAGAAAACAATTTTTCAATTTGAAAATAAATATATTCATAACCCTTGATTTATTTTCTATAATTATTTACCTCACTCACATAAACAAGTCCATCACATTGATTAATAAATTCTTTCGAAAATTAGTAAATGAATTGGGAAAAAGACAATTAAATATAGAAGAAATATTTATAATAAACACTACTTATTTATATTTAAGCAAGAAAATACATATACGAAGAAAAATTTCAAATAATTACATACTAAAAATAATTATTCACATTACTATTGGAATGTAAAACTTTTTTCATGAAAAAATCCAAAGGATTGAACATAAAGATGAATATTTGAATATACTAAAATCAATTATTTAATTTAAATAACATAATTTATAATATATATATATATATTTCATTTATATAATATTTTAATACATAATTTCATCTTCAATAGATTTAAGTTCTAATTTTAAAAAATAATAACTTTTTGTAATTATATTATAATCAATTTTTATTTATAAAATGAATAAGTATTATTTTATATTTATATTTTATAACTTTATAATTTTATTCAATAAACATTTTATTAGGGGAAAATAGAAAATTATAACAAACATTTCTTAATTATAATTATATTATACTATTGAAAAAAAATTATAATGAATATCTTAATATTTATAATCCATTTTCATTGAATATGATTTTATATATTTTCACATTTCAAATTCAATTGTAATCAAAATACATAATATTAATCACATAATTAGTATATTTATTAGGGTTCTGGAGGGCACTAGTAACGACTTAACCCATATATCCATGAGCATGTATGGACAAGAAACACCCCTCTAAGGGTTGACCCACTACAAAACATTCCCATGACAGTATTATAACCCAAAGGCCTTATGGACATAAATCAATAATGTAGAAATAAGTCTCCATCATCCTGTCCCAAAAGGTATCATCAAATTCCTTTAACTAATATTGCATAAACATGGGTTTTGATCACTATTTAAGTAAATTTCTACATCATTTGCTTCATCATCAACCATAAATGACCCAAAAATACCCCCAAGGGTATCTTTTATTATTTTAACCTACGTCATTTGAAAAATAATGGGGTGAAATTACCACTCAGAAAAGACCCACCTGCTAAAATCAACATTATTAATATATATAATATTTATTAATGCCCCAAAAGTATAATAACTATATTTTACACACATATTAAACTAAAATTATATAATACATGAAGATAATATTTTTCCCAAAAAATATCAAGTATTTTCATACTAAAGAAAAAATATATACAATTTTTTTAAAAAAATTACATACCATTAATAACGAGTATTTCTTCCTATAATATCACATAAATTTCCATATCATTACGTATAAAATTTTTATTAAAATGATGAATAATATTTATATTATCATATAATCATAAAATAATTATTATCATTTTACAATATTCCAAAAAAAATCATAAGTTCAATTTAAATATATTTATTAAAAAAATATAATTAAAAAAATTATTAAACATTCATTATAATAAATATTCGAAAGAGTAATTGATTACCTAATTTAAATTATATCTCTAATAATTAATTGTGTTAATATATTTTATCGCAAAAAAATATTATTTTATAAAAAATTAAATATCATTTGAAATGATAATATGTGAAATAAAATGTAATAAATATAAACGTATTTTTTTCTTACATAATTTACTCTATTAACTTAATAATTTATTATATATAATTAAATATTTTAAAATAATATATTTATATCAAAAAAATTTCATAAAAATAAAAATAACATCTTGAATTTAAAATATAGTAATGCCAAAATAATAGTTTTCTATGTTTCTATTGTTCATTGTTTTAGTCATGGATCAAAGTATCAATCCAATATCTAGAAAAATCTCATTGTATTCATAAACATTAGATGAATAGTTTCTTAATATAAATTTAAAATCCTAATATGAAATATAATGATCCATATTTTTACCATATACAATATTTATCCTTTTAAATGATGGTTCATTTCTCCATTTTCCACATTTATGTAATCATTGATCAGTTTTATCAAATATTTTTGAAGTATAAATTTTTCATTATATTATAGGAAAATGTTTCTATAATTAAAATACCATAGTGGATATGAAGAGTATTTATAGAGGATTGGGTATATAAATTATCAAAAAAATATTTTCCAGAAAAAAATTGTCCATTAATTATAATTAATGTATCAGATGAAGCTATCAGATTGAAAATTCATAATGGAAAATATAAAAATGGATACAAGAATACGAAACATAATTCTTTATATAAATATCATATACTTATTATATTTTTATAATCATTAATGATAGGTAATTTTTATTACACATGACATTATATTTTTGATAACATGAGAATATTAATCTAAATAGGATAGAATTGAACACTTTGAATTAGTTTATCCTACAAATATACATTCATATGACACATTAAAATGAATTATTTATTATTCAATTTGTGGAATGATCACTAGTAATTGGTCTATCAACATGAATTATCTTTTAAATTTCTCCATATATGACAAAGAGATATGGTCCAATAAATCTTTTAATAGTAATTAATTTTTCCCCTTTAATTTACATTTATTAAAAAAATTCTTAACTATAATGATCTATTTCAAATTGAACCATTATTTTTTTAGTAGCAGTACTATGTCTGACCCTCAAATCCCACTTATAAAAGTTCATGAGTTTGAGACATAAATGGGGATTACACAACATAAACACTAGAGAAATTACCCTGAAAATATCATGAATGATAAAATAAATAAATAAAAATCACTAATAGATAATATAAAATATATCTCATCATCAATTTCCCCCCTTTAATTTACATTTATTAAAAAATTCTTAACTATCACGATCTATTTGAAATTGAACCCTTATTTTTTTAGTAGCAGTACTATGTCTGACCCTCAAATCCCACTTATAATAGGTCATGAGTTTGAGACATAAATGGGGATTACACAACATAAACACCGGAGAAATTACCCTGATAATATCATGAATGATAAAATAAATAAAAGTAATCACTAATATATAATATAAAATATATCTCATCATCCCATAAATTCATGAAATGTCATACATGAAAATTATTTTATAAAATAATACCAAAATTAACATCTCCTATAACAACTAATTTCACTCTAATAACTCCAAAAAGTGATATAAATGTCCATCCTGGTCCCTAATAACCTATATGGATATATAAATATAATATATATATATATAATATTGGTGATCATAAAAGTGCACGTAGTGGGATCATCCCCAAAATTACACACGGAAATGTGAATGAATTATTCTAAATTTTGGGGAAAATAAAAATAAATCATACTCATTAGAAACAAAAGGATAACTACCACCCACCAGTGAAAAGTTTCACATACCCAAATACATATAGATTCCATGAAGTTTTATAGCCAATGAAATATATCAAGGTACCCCACCCCTAATTCCAGTTTGAACTAGTATCATTCCCTAACATTAGATTACATTATTGTCTTATCCGAAATTATTCTATATAAAAAAATCCTATTACATCATACCCAGACTACAAACCATAGACCCATATTTTTTCCCTCCTCTATATATCACATCTCTAGTATATTTCTCATAGTTATGAAGACATATCATGTGGAACACCAATCTTTCTCGCTATACCACATGAAATATTCTTTTATATAAACACATTATTTCCTCCCCATCATCTTTTAATAAAAAATCAACCCCTTACATGATATTCAATTTCTAGAATATATAGAGAGTTAAATGGGGTGTATTAAGCCATCCATATCACATACATCCCAGAAATTATGAGAGAAAACAAGGAACATAAAACCTTATAATAGAGTTTAAACTGTACATGACATGGGTAATTGTGCATCATAAATAACATAGAACTTGGTTTAGTATAATAGATATTATGAAATTTATAATTTATTACTCTATCTAAAAACCTCCACTATAAACACAAAAATAATATAAACATATCCACAAAATAATTCAAACTATTTGATTTGGTTGCAATGAAAAAATTATTATTTTATATTCAATTACCATAATATTAATATTAATTAATATCACATCACTTGATGAGTTTTATACTATGTACCCCTAATGTGGTAATTAACATATATTATTTATCACATAAAAGGTTATATTAGTTCCTTGAAATAATGTGAACATTCAAGAGCTATAAAAATATTCGAAAACATATTTCCTATGGTCTATAAAACTACATTTTAATATGACATTGACTCTGTTAGAATATATGGTTCTAGATTCTAATAAGTGGATGAAGCTTCCTCTCATGAAGTTAACATTTGTTAATATCCAAGAGGCATAGTTATGAGTATAGTCCTAGAAATTAAAATTCTATATTTTATATCTATAATCAGATGTTACTATATGTAGACAAGTGTACATGTCTTTAAACATTATATTTTCATAAATTAATATCATTAATCATATACCATGTTGTATTGATGATAACCTTGATGAAATATTCTCACATAATGGTTCTGTACATTGGTGATTCAGAAGTGATATGATTTAAAATTATTACGTTAATAAAGTATTTATCCATTTTGTGTTAATAGAGTTAGATATATTCGTCTCTTTTAATGAAATGAAACTATCTCATTAAATGCTAGTTTGTGGTAGTTTGTCAACATATTTAGTTTAAGAATTCAATGAAAATAATTAATCATATAGGTTGACGGAACAATTAGTACACCATAATTATGAGATATCAAGAATTAGGGATTAAATAACATTTTATGAGTTAAAAATAGGTTGTAAACATTAGGAAATTAAAATATTTCTCTCTGGGTTCCACGACGTGTTTCATGAGGTGGATTATGTACATTAGGGATGTTATAATAATACCCCTAACAAAGAGACTCAAATATTCTATCACTAATTCTATCCATAATTTTAGTAAAATTATATTTCAATTTTATATTAAAAAATAAAATTATTCATAGTTTTTAAAACAATAATTAATGATGTTATGTTGATCACATAAATTCAATAACCAATAATTAGAGTTTAGAAAACACATGATTTTAATAGTATATTAATATTTATTTTGGGGTAATTTAATATAATATTTAGTTATAATTTATTTATTTTAATCAGGGTAGTAAATATATTTTCAATTCCAATTCTTTTTTAGTTATTTGAATATTAACATTTTTCCAAATATTTTCTAAATATAATATATTTTTACTTCTTCAAAGAATTATATGATATTATTTATTCTTATAGAAAATATTAATTATTCAAGAGTCAATGAAAACATAGAAGTATTGATTTTTTGAGTTTATCTATTAATGAGAATTATACAATTTATTTAATGAATTTTATGTTACTATTGATTTATTTATATAAAATATTTTACTTTAATTTCCATGATTTAGCGAATGTTAAATAATTTAATAATATAATTATTTTTATTATTATTTAAATTGGTTTTTTTAATTAATAAAAAAATAGATAATGTGCCTCAGCAGGATTTCAAATTTTTTTAAAAATATATATAATCTGATTTATATAATTATTTGGGTTTATAATATATATTATTAAAAAATAATTCACTCAAGAGAATAATCTCATGACAAATAAAACATTCCAGCAAGACCATAAAAAAGTTATATAATCCTCCTCAAACCTTTCAAGAGTAATATCAAATAAGAGATAACACTCTCAATATCATATATTTCTTGTGGAGATTAACAATGAATGATTCAAGGATCTTTGTTGAAATGTTCTGGTACCTGGAATTCTCATGATGAGATTTAGTGATTCTGGGGGAATGTGTGGATACTAATAAAAGAATTATAGTATGGATTTATCACCACAACAATGATATTCTTAGGGGGGATAATTTTTTTAAAAAAAATTTGAAAAATCCTTATTTCGATGTGATTATTTTTTAATTTTAATTATAACATAAATTTTAATATATCCACTTTTTAGGAATCAGAGTTCTAATTTGTTAGGTTATTCTGATATATCTGTTGAAACCAATGAAAATCATTATTATCCAACAACCTAACCACTTACAGAGCACCCCATAAACAATTTGTGGAAATAGAGTTGTCACATTAAAATTTATAATTATTTATTATTCATTTGATCAAATTATGGTTTTGATAGCGAAGTTTCATTTCTTGTTTTTAATTAATTTTTTTCAAATGTCAACATAATGGTTTCATTTAATTCAAATTTCAATAAACTACAATAGAAAAAATGACAAATTATCATAAACCCATTCAATTAGGTTGGGGATGTTGGATTCAAGACACAATTACATGATAATTAAATGAAATTACACATAGTGTACCCATGATGAACATAACTTGGATGATCCTAGACGATCTTGAAATATCGTTTGGAGGTTGATACATGGAAAATTTGTATGAATAATACTGATCATGATATTGAACATGAAATTATAGGGAATACATGTAATGTAGATGTTGTACACACCGTGTAACCCAACACATTTTTGACTTCACAGAAATCATAAACATTGTGTTCTCAAATTATGCATCTTTTATCTATCTAACACAAAAACATATAAAATACATGACATGTAGTGCACATTATGTACCAAGTAACATTTTATAATTTATTAAAGATACATTAAGAGTCTTTATCCATGCACAATAGGTGTCTAGTAATGGATGACATGGTGTGTAGTATGTTATAAACACCAACTCTCGCCAACTCATAAATGGAACATGCTAGTAGATTTCTATTATGTGAGTAATATCACAGAAAAAATTAGAATTAGAACAATACCACACAACATGTAGCTGGATATACACATTGTGTTATTATATTTTTTCACACCAGGTGTACATAATTTATTTTTATCAGGTCTTGTGTTAATAAATTCATTAATATTTTTTTCTATAAATACATGATGTGTATTGTTAATTTTTATTCCATGAACATTATACGAATCACAAGAATGAAATGAAATTTATACTTGAGGCATTTCTTGTGGTCACATATTGTGAAGAAACTGTATATATTGACCCACATAATAGAAGGTCGTGTATATCATGACTCTTCATGTAGGTAAAAATTCAATTTTATTAATAAATAAATGATATGGAACATACAATGTATTTGTCATATTACATGCCAGGTGAAAACACATGTCATCTAAAAGTGAAATTATAGAAAATCATTTAACCAGTTGTTGACATCCTCACAGTATATTTCCCCAATAACATATTATATATGTATATTAAATTAATGACTAAATTTATTCTATCTAAGAGGGTACATTCAATATAACTTGAAAAAATCTACATACTACTAAACTGGAAATAAAATTTAAATAATTTTTTTTAGAATTGTAGTGGATTAAAATTTTAGTGACCATTTATGTTGATTATTATGAAAATAGTCAAATTTATTAATATGTTTATTAATTTTTTAATTCATGAAATTATTATGTAAAATGAATTAATTTAAATGAAATCAAGAAACTAGTCATTTCATGTTGTGATTTTTTATAACCTCGATAGACATATTCTTGTGTTTATGTTTTGTTTAATATAAATATTTATAGAATTTATTTGTTGTGATATATTTAATTTTAATATTAAAAATGATAAATTGTGAATCATTATTTTTATTTTCCCTAGGGTTTTGTTTTTTTAAATTATAAATAAATATGTGTTTCGTGTTTGGATGATGAAGTGATTTAATTATGAAAATTGATTTAACTGATCTTATTTGTTGAAGGCATATGTACAAGAATAAATTTACAATGAAAAAAAAAAGAACACGACAAGAATATTCTTTTCATGAATAGTATAATTATTTATGATTCCAATTACATGATGGAGGTGGAATTTTTTAATGGTTGAAATTATATACTTAGATAAATTCAATGTAAAGGGATTGGTATTTAATAAAAAAGTACAGGGCTATCATCGAAGGCCACATGGACCAAGTCACCCCACCCATAAGGGAAGTGATCTCAATCACTTCTAGGAATTATTCCTTACAATATTTTCATGGTGTTTGAGAGGGAGAGACCATGTTTATGACCCATAGTAAAGATCCTGACTAGAGGCTCGGTTAATGGTTGGGCATATGCCCGTAGATAGTGGCCCCATGTACCAGTAGACTGAATCCCATAGTGGAATTGTGGTAAATGTGTGAGTATTATTTTATCAACCAATACAAGTTATATGATATAGAGAGGTGGATTGATTGATTAACCATGACACCAATGTATAGATATTCCAACATGGGATAAATGAAGAGTGTGCTCCATTCCCCTATCATTTAATATGATGGAAACAAGGTGAGATGTCTGATCTAATCATTCACTAGGATCTACGCCATCTGTTCTCCAACACATATCATCTTCTACCTCTGGGTTCCTTGATGATATCTAAGGAAAAAAATTACTTGTTAGACTATAGTTGATCAAACCCAAGACATTAATGATTTTTTTGAGATCATGATTGTTTAATAATGAATCCTCTTGGAAATAGGAAAAATATTCATCTAAGTAATTGATCAAAGGATATGAGTTAACGAATGTAAATAATGTTGAAATGAGTTTTTTTGCATTAGCCATTGATGTATTTATTTTGTATTTTTTAAATGAGAAGCACATGATCCTCATCGCGTGGACATAATTATTTCACCAAAATAGTTTCAAAATATTCACATTCATTTGGAGAAATAATTTTATATGACCATCAACATATTTTGTGGAACATTTATGATAACATTTACATAACTGGATTCATGGATATAAGGAATTGTGAGATGTGGTTCAACTCAACTATAAAATGAAATAACAGACGAAATAGAATAAATACCAAAATATTGAGAAACCAATATATAATCTGTGACTTCATAAAATAGAGTTTCAGTGTGAACCACTTCATGTGAGGATAATTCTTAGAGACGTCCATATTCTTGTGATGATTAATCCCTCAATCCATCCAGGTCTCATGAAGAGTTTGAGAAGTGGAATCCATGAAAACCCACTGTCTCATAAAATATAACTTAATCTTGATCAATCATGGGATTTTGTTTGTAGAAGACACCAAGACATGTTTTGGATTTACGCGAAACAAGGAATAAAAAATGTAATCTATAGAAGCAACGAGTTTATAAAAATTTGTTATTTTGAGGTTAATGTGTACAATATTATAAGAAAGAAGGAGTGAGGAGTACATGAATGCTCATGAACAAATTAATAATAACTTAAGGTACATGAAGTTATCATTATTCAAAAATTAAATAATAATAGAAAGATCATGCATGTGATCATGACACACATGCAAAAACATTGAATTACTTAAAACAAAAGAACATAAAAAAATGTAAATATATATGTTCAAGGGTTTATGAAAATGAGAATCACATGCATGTTATAATTTATAAATTCTATATTCATGAATAATATCGAGTTTTTGGATGATATAATTTTATAAAATTATATTGTATGAAATTGTGCAAGATTATGTAAAAAATCTTATTGAAAGAGGGACATCATCAGAAGGATTAATCAACTTGATAATTGTTTAACTGATTAAAATGATCAAGAAAATATGATCATAAATATGTGAGAAATATGATAAATATTTAAAAACTTACTTAAACTGGTATTATAAAATTGGATATTTATAAATATAGTGGTGTAATATCATTAAATAATCATAAAGTATATCAACCCATGAGGAGAGGTATAGTCCATGGTTAGAAATAAAGAAGACTAATTATCTTTGTTGGAAGTCAGAACATGATATTTTTGTGTGGTATGACCAACCAATGTAGACGAGATGGATTAAAGTGAGTTATAACTAGAATCAAATTAAGGATCTATTACAGGTTGGTATAAATTGTTATTCCTGAAATAATTGTAATAACGAATAATAAGATTTTATTGGGGGATCCAAGTAGGGGTCATAACCAATATTTAATGGAGTGGGTACTTTTACTGAACCATGTAAAAATAAATTGAGCTATATTTAATTTACATTATTCATTTAATACAGGATATAATAATCCCATTAGTTGCTAGATTTTTGAATTTGAAATTAGTAAAATAAATTAGAGTAAAATTATGTAATAATGGAAACACATGATTCAACCATATCCCAATGTGACTGCATGATCAATTAGGTACTTAAGTGGTATGAGAGCCAAGTCCACCTTTTCTTGATCTATTTTACATACCCAGTAATTTATATCAAAATTATAAAAAGTGAATATCTAATTTTGAATAAGGTTTAGAAGAGATTCATATGTTAAATCATATCCTTACTGTGGATTCTATAAATGTTTATGTTTCAATTAATTCATAAACAATAAGAATAAAAGAGTGTAAAAGAAGATATAAAAGAACTCAAATGTGAATGATGATCAACTATTAAATGAAGGAAATCAGATTTTAAATTGTTTACTGAAATTAGTTGATTAGAATTATGATGATTCAGTATCACATTATGATGAATATATGTTCAATTCTAAAATTAGGGAACATTTTAACAAACATCCCAATTATTTTTTTTACATCTATAGTCATATTTTTTGGGAACTTGTTAATATAAAAGCATAACAAGAAATGGATATTGATTCCATGGATGGATAATTACATATAAAAGATAATTATTTCATAAAGATAATAAAAATTATATAATCCATTAATAGAATCTAATGATGTATTAATAATTAGTCTTCATGTTTTAATAATAAAAAATATTATCAATTTGGAAAAATAAAAATTCATTACACGAAGAAAATTTTCTAAGGAGCATGTGTTAGAAGGATACAAGTGAAATTATTTTGATATAATTTTTCCATAAAATGAAAACGTTAAATGATAAATATATGAATGTTAAATATTTATATATGGATATTAAATGAGAATAGAAAAAAGTAGATTAACAATTTTCAACTAAATAAAAATCATGTCCATGAAGATGAGAATCAGAATATAAGAATTATGTAGGAATAAAATTTGAAATCAGTTGAAGATGAGAAGATTGTTCTCAACATAATATGTCTTGAATAAGAAGTGAACCTATGAAATATGAACAAGACACATGATGATACATCTCAAGATGTAAAACAAATATGTACGTCTATGAAATAATCAAATAAGCGTCATAATTTTTAAAAGAATTAATCAAGTGGTGAGAAGATATTTAAATCATCTAACGATAAAACTAACTCTAGATTACTTAGAAAGGTACCCCATAACCTACGAATTTACCTTTTTATTGATGTTTTTTTAAGGGATGGTACATGTTTTGAATCCAAATCATTGAAATTATTTATGGAAAAAAAATTATTATCCAATCATATCAAGGGTGGATGAGAAAAAACAATTATGAAGATTTGTTCGCAAAGATAGGTCCAAATGAGTATTAATTCCACTAAAAAGATGAATAGTTCTTAATAAATGGAACCAAGAAAGACTAAACCAAAAAAAATTATAATAAGAATCAAATGTTAATGTTTCGGTTTCGGAAAATTTGGACCTATGTAATTAAGATGATGATACAACATATCAAATCCCGAAAGTAATAGATGGAGATAATTTAGGGGAAAACGATAATGCAAGGATTAGTACAACCATAGAGGGGGAAGTCAAAATAAAATTAATGTCACTAAAAAAATAAATTTATATACTATAAATGTTTTTGTGAATAATGAAATATAAGTAGTAACTTATATAATAATTATTAGTGTGGACCAAACGTGAAAAAATAAAATGACATTGTGATGATAAGACCACAATAAATTATGATTATAGAGGTAAAATATGGTGAAAATATAGTCGTTAAATTTGAAAAAAATTTGAAAGAAGATAAAAAAATAACAAAAAGGAAAATATTATGACAAAAAATTAATCCAAACTAACAAAAAAATAAATATAAATGATTAAATTATGATTGTAGAATATATGAGTAGATTGGTCACTCAGGTGAGAAGTTATGGAAAATAAAACCAGTGGATATTACCTATGTTGTGAAGAATATTCAAAAGAAAAATAGTTGCATGTTATGTGAAGGATTTGTGTCAATGAAAATGAAGACATATGGATTTAGAAGAGGCTCTCATTATGAATGTCTCATATAAAGAAATTTTTAGTCCCTAGTGATTCCCAATTACTAGATATTATTTTTTATGAATATAGATGAAATTTAAAGAGATTCAAACATCCCTTTATGTCGAGTATTAATGAGATAGAGATGGAAAATTTTCACAACAAGATTAATGATTATGTTAAAAATAGCTTTATTAATTTGATATTTGAGGTATGCCAAATAAATTTAAAAAATTAATTATTAATTTAATTAATCATATCAATTAAGGGTGAGTTCTTGGTTCTTTATAATATGAGAAAAGGGTATCTATATAATTTTTACTTGATCATTCAAATGTGTTTTTTAAAAATTGTGTAGGATTTAACATTTAAATGATAAATATGGTTATTTCCAACCCCTTAAATAAAAATTAAGAATACTGGAGTATGATTTCACATTCATGATAAGTTATGGAAAGCATGGATAGCCTTGGTTATATATATATCCTTTTATACACTAATAAAGACCATTTATACTTAGATTTGATTAACTAATGGCCCTTTTGTATGAAAAAAAGATGAGATTATCCCCCTATTAGAAGTGATCCAGAATGTTTCATACAATACGGAAAGTTAAGTTTATTAGAAAAATATGAGGATATAATTCACCCACCTACCCATTTCATTTTATTAATTTTGGGGGGGGGGGGTAGGTTAACATCATATATATATATATACTTTCATATATGTGACAAAATATAGGCAAAAAAATAAAAATTGGGAGATTATTAGACATAATATTGATTTATTTAAATGATTTATCAATATGTGATTGGTGTGTTGAATATGAAGTGATTCAATTATGGTTATTATTTTATCCAATATTAAATAACAATGGAATTTTATGAAGATGAAATTCATAATGCATAAAAAAATGTAACACCATGAAAATATATATTTTCGTGATATGGAAAAGAATTTATGTCACACATTACATGATGGTGAATATATTTAACAGTGATTGAAATTATATACATAGAAAAATTATAGGTAGAGTTTTGAGTATTTAATAAAAAACATAGGACTAACCATGGAGGGCCATGTGGACATACTCTACCCCACTCATAGGGAAGGAGAACTCAACCATGTTATGGAATTAGTTTATGCAGTATGTATATGTCTACAAAGAGGGAGGTCCCATGTATAAGACCCCTAGGGGTTCACAAAACCATATGCACATTCATGAGATAAGCGTAGTCATACAAATAGTTGGAGACTATTTTAGTAGGCCAAAACCTATGGGGGTGTACTGGGATAAGGTGTGAGTGGGTGCGAATCCCCCAAAGATAGGTCAATGATTTACCAAGGGGGATTGATTAATAAATCGCAGCACCAACGTATAAAGAAGTTGATGTGGGAGAAACACATAGTGCATATTTTTATTACTTCATTTATAATGATGGAAATAAAATGGGATGTCAAACATGATTCATCTCATATATCTGATTCTTCCATTCTATACCACACGTCGTCTCCTACATTTTGCTTCCTCAGGGATTTCTAGCAATTCCTGAGTGAATGGAAAACTTTTTTCAATCATGCCTCGTCCTACCATGAATTTTTTCATCTTGATAATTTGAAATGAAAAATCCTACAACATACATTACACACATTATATGAACTCATATGACTAAGGTTTGTGAGTTTCCAAATTTAAATGATGTTGTAGTCGATTGTTTGAGATTCCACCTTTGATGGAAGTCATTGCAAATTCATAAAAATGGAAGGCATGGAATCCTCATCACATGAACATGATGATTTCACCGTAAGATAAAAATCCGTGATTTTATATGTAATTTTACTTGAAATTACCAAAAAACTAATAAGATATAAAATGCAAGAACCATTTTCATATATTATAGATTTTAGATTAAAGCATTGACATAGATTGATTAGTTGATCTATAGAAATTTGAGACACGGTGAAACTATCCTATAAATGGTGAGGGTCAATAGAAAAAAATAAATGCTGAAATTTTGAGATACTAAGAGAGGTTATTCAACATCAGATAATAGAGAATATATGGGAATCTCTTCACATAAAGGAGAATCCATATACGAATCCATTATATTGTCAAGGATAAACACTTGATCCATTAAATTCTCATGAAGGGTTTGAGAAATGGTAACTATAAACAACCACTTTGTTATGAAGGATAACTTGATCTTTGAAAATAGTTTGTGTTGGATTTGGGTGATGTAGGAACTTATGAATCCTTCGTTATTAACATATAAATTCGTAAACAATGTTTACAAAAGAGGAACTGGGATTACATAAAAGTGATATTTTGAAGAGTCGTTGTACATTGTTTGAAAACAAAGGGGTGAAAGGAATGTTGATGACCGTGCACATGTGAAAGACCTAAGGTACATAAATATGTCATTATTCAATAAGAAGAAATATGTATGGGCTAATGATGGTATCATATTACAAATGTATAAACATGGATATTCCAAAAACAATAAACATAAAATAATAAGAAGGAATATATACATATATATATATTTAATAAATTACAAACATGTGAAACAAACTATTGTTGAAATTTATGAATGAATTAAACCTTGAAAAAATTTGGGTTTTGAATGTTATTATTGTATAAAAAAATATGGAAATAGATTTTTTACAGCTCTTGCAGGCACATAATAATTTTGAGGTATTTATCAGAAGAAAGAATCATACCAATCATTGTTGCAATAAAAAGACTAATCAAGAACTAATGATCATAAAAATGTGAGAAAGAACATAAATCATTGAAAAGTTATATAAATATGTAGATGAGATTTTTTTCAATGGGATGAATTAGGGTGATCTGATAATCATCCTGTTGGGGGTCATGCCTGGAAGAAATGTGAAGTATTATGTTTGAGCAAGAGAAGATAAAGCCTCCCAGTTGGAGTTTCGAGAAGCAAACGATTTGGTGGAATAAAAAATTTATGATTAATTGTTGGATTGTTTGGGGTCTAATAAAAATAAACTAGTGTATTGATTACTAATGGGAAAATCCAATTTCTTCATAAAAAATATAATCATTGATAATAACATTACTGTAGAGAATCCATGTTTGGGTATAAATAACATAAAAAGGTGTATGGTTTTTTACTAAACAATAGAAAAATATTATTTTTTTGTGTGTTTCACTTACTTTTTTGTATTTCATTTAAGATTCACTCATCATAACATATGAAATAATTTTTAATTAGAAAGGGGTAAATATGATTTTTTTGGTAAAACTGGTCCCACATGATTCACCCCCCATCCCCTCTTAGAGAAACTTCATAATCTATTGGACACTTCACATTCCTCCTTTATTATGAATGGGGATTCATTTCCATAGTATTAATTTATATAACCCATAACCATGCATACCATCCCAATCGTTTGAGTAAAAAATTATAATGGATAGTGCTCAAGGTGATTGAGGATAGTTCAATATTGATCCAATGTGGATCAAACAAAGTGAAAACACAATTTAATAACAGAATGTTATAACATGATCCCTATATATTCTTAGGGTATTTTCTCTATGGTTGAGGCTGGGTTGTCATCTTCCCAATAACAAAATTACTATTTAAAATCACATGATCATATTAGGTAAATAAATTAGTTTTAATTTCAAGGTTATTTATTTATTTATGAAATGCATTTTAATTTTAGGATTATAAACAACCAAAAAAATTAAATAAATTAGCAATAATTCAATGTGAAAAAATTATTATTTTTGAATTATTTTTTCCAAAGTGGTTATCTACATATGTAAAATCTATATTACATAAATATGTATGAGAAGAGGCAAATAAATATTATTTATGAATATGTTAAATAATATCCCTAATGAAATA
This sequence comes from Viscum album, assembly GCA_963277665.1. NCBI lineage: Eukaryota > Viridiplantae > Streptophyta > Magnoliopsida > Santalales > Viscaceae > Viscum > Viscum album. Next base: position 1,220,045,228 of record OY728155.1, on the reverse strand, counting down.
ATTAATTCAGATATCTCTTTCCATAACATGAATTATAATGAAACAATAAATAAAAGTATTTTTTAGTCCACTTTACGATACATTCAATTTTTGGGAAGTTCTAATGAATGGTTTAGAATAGTAAGCCATTTTAGTTAAAATAGTATATAGCCTAACAAGACTTGTTTTGACATTGAGTAATGAATCAAGGATTTATAGTAATAGGATTTGAGTATTATGGAATATAATCCATAGATCCATTAACTATGATTTAATGAATTTATAATTACCCCTTACCAAAACACCCCTATGTTATTTTATCAAGGTCTCAACTACGACATGTGAATATGATTATGAATCATTTACCAGAGATTATTTATGTGACATAATATTAAGAGTCCAATGGTATGGAATATTATAATTTTATATAAATAATTGGATATTAATAAAATAATTTGATGGCATCACAATCTGTTATCAAGGTAGTGTAAACAAATTTTATTTTATTTATTACAGATAATAGAAATAAAAAATTATGAACACTACAAAAATTATTGGATAAATAACATGTCCTTAAGGAAAAAACGATGAGTGATACAGTTATTTATACACTACTACATGCCATTCTTTTGAATTTTTTTGTATCCCCTGTTCATAATCATCCGCACAAGTGACTAAGAGATGGTGAAATGAATTTATATAGAAGATATGTTGACGATTCATGAGATGTTTGATGAATAATGTTATCAGATATGTCTAGAGGGATGAATAGAAAATATCCATGAATATATGAATGCATAATCATAACTTATATATATTAGAGCATGAAAAATTTAAATAATGAAAAATATAAATGAGATAGTCACAACATAATCTGAGTGTAGACATGAAGATTGGTATATTCCTACTGACCCTTTTTCGAGATGATGTTGTTTATTGACCATTTAGAGAATATTATCCTCAATTGTAACTAGGCAACATCTGTTACTCTCATATTATCATATTTACCACAAATAATCTCCTTATTTATCATGAACAATAATATGAATTTCAAGGAGAATTCGATCATGAATATTTTGACCTTTCTTGGATAAAAAGAATTGGTATTTGTGTGATCATGGCTAATAATCAATTATGGTGAATTATTTGAATTATTTTTTTTTCAATCCCATAAAAATCGAAATGTTAATGAAGTATTTACATCATCGTTTAAAGGGAAAAAATTATTACATATAGTTTTCTGAATATTCTGTCGTCAACTTCTTATATAGAAATAATGGTCTTGTGAAGAAGATTTGAAATATATTTAGAATGAAGAATATATAAGTATAAAAGTCATGTTTTTTAACATTAAATGTAATATTTTTATTTCAATTTGACAGTATTAAATTTTATACTCAATTTATATATTTTTATGCAAATACAATAACTAATGAAACAAAAAATGGTTAAATGAAGTAAGGATGATTCTTCAAGTTCTAGAAATAAGGTAATTATTTTGTTATAAAATAAATGAACATGTATTCTATATTATAAGTGTATTGGTTCAACATAAAAAAATTATATATTATTACCAAATGTTTTATCATATATTCCAGTTCTACAAACATGTAGACAATTCATTAATCATTAAAATGAATAATATTATGATTTCTTGATGTTTTAAATTAATATATTAATACTTATATTAATGATATATGATATTAAAAATAAATACAAATTATATAATATAATAAAATGTGATAATTAGTTATAGAAACATAACCCCAGGTATTATAAAACTAAAATTAATTGTCAGGTATATACCCAATACTTTCTTAATAATATTTGGAGCTATAACACTTTTATATTTTTATGTACGTGCTTATTTTTTAAATAAATAATTTAGGATTGATTTGTATCAAAAATTATTATAATGTGTTTACCAGACATAAATAAACTATTCTACAGAAAATATGTTGGTCAGTTCATATACTTCATGATATTACCTTAAGAGTTATTAGGAATTTAATTTATAAGTAATTAATGAACTTTAAAAAATATATTAGAACCCATAGGTAGACTAGTTAGAGAAGATCATAACCTCGTAATCATCATCCCTTTAAATGTAGACTTAAATATTTACCAAAATCACATTTCCTTGTAAACATGAAAAATAATGGGGTTGTATAAAAAGGATGGATGATGTTATATATATGAATTAAAAGTCTTCCACAATTATTTTTAAGACATTTTCACAAATACATGGATAAAAACTAATAATATTCAGACTATATAGATTAATAGATATCATATAATTTCTTATATAATAGAAATCCATTATGTTGCAATATTAAGAGATTAGATGTGGACTGGTTGTATTAAATTATTTATATCATATAATATAATATGTAAATCATTATTAATTATAATATAGCTACATAGGATATTACTATCCAATGGAAGAATGGTATTAGTCATCATATACTATATTTTCATAAGTTGAATGAACTCATGTTCTATGATAATGAGATAAATCAATGTTTCGATGATATCAATGATCTAGGTGCATATGAGTTGGAATGGGAACAGTTTGTGGGTTAAATTATTCTGGATATACATTATCCATAACATTTTTAAAAGAAAATATGTTGTTTCATATTCACCGTGATGTGTAATATATTACCTGATAATGATTATAAATATTATATGGAAGAAGTAAATGAAAACTATCTATGATGGATAAGTTAATATGAATTCCAGGATGGATTCGATTAGTCGAAACTCATTTCCATATTTTGGTAGTTTCTCCCATTGATGTAAATCTATTGGTGAGAATTCATGATGAAACTAGACATAGATGGTATAGGTTGTATGTAATAAGGATCAATTGGGTAATGGAGGTTCCAAGAAATGCATAAACATAGGCTATAATGAAACACAATCATCATTAAATATTTAATAAATCTTATACCTATCGTAATAACATTTTATGATCCGTATATTGGACTCTTGGACCCAAATAATATTAATTAAAACCTATGTAATATGACTATACAATGAAATTAAAATGGTTAGATAACCCAGTGAATTCCAATAAGATATGAAGGTTTCAAAAAAAAATTTATATGTTGAAAAAAGAAACCACATATTTATTTAATGAATCCACTAGAGAGTTATTTTATTTACAAAAGAAAGTATTAAATTTTTCTATAATAGGATACTAGGATATGTATAGTTTTATAGTTAAAATACATGGATTAAATATAGAAAAATTTTATTTTATATAGTGGGACGATACTAATATAATAATATTTCTCAGAAATGACATAGGGAATCGACTCAGTTCTATGGATCAAGATATTATGAAATAGATCTATTTTTATTCATAGATATTTACATAATACATACATTGATAGGGTATTTAAAAAAGTAAATAGGGGTAATTCAATATTGGATTGTTTTCTGTGTGATGTGGTGTGAAATCTATTCATAATGATGTGCTATGGAACGTGGGGTGATTTTTATGATAAATATAATTATATATTGTTATTTTTTTGGAATATTTCATTTAATATGTTACATGTAAAGATATTTGATATTAGTTATTAATAAATAAATAAGGAAAAATATAAAACATGACTCAGAGAACTTCACGAGCATGAAATTAGAACCGTCCAAACTACTTGAGAATCTGAAAATGATATATTCATGGAACATTGTGAATTGGTAAATATAGTTATGAAGTTTATATAAAACAAGTCTTATTATAGTTTAATTTTATATAATTTTTTAGTATGAATAATGTAACAATTAAGGATATAAATATTATCCCTATTGGATTTATATCTTTATATAAAAATATATTGTATCTTTTGATTCAACTTGTGAAGTGGTTTATCAATGATTTTCCTTGATTTTGGATTTATACCAAGAAATTTATACATTATCATATGATATTATTATCAATTATAGTGGATCTTGTTACAAAACTATGTGTGGGGGTGAATTATTGTAGATAAAAATTTTACTAATAAATTAAAATTTAAAATTTAACCCTATGTGTTTTTGAACCTATTTCATTGTTTAAGATATAATAATATTGGATATACACCCCCAACACTAACTAGTACTTGTAATGGATTTTATATGAATGAAATATAATAAATGGAATTATTTATGGATCAACCATAGTGTTGAAAAATAAAACTTTAATATATTCAATTAATATCCAGAACCATTTTTCCCTATGATCTTAAGAGTTAAAATGGTTCAAGTTATTATTAATTAAACAAAATAATGACTATTATTGCTTTATTTGAATACCATAATATTACACATGATGTTAGGCTATTTTAAAAATACCCGTGATTACATTAAAGTGGTAATATTGGTGCCGTTTATACTAGAAAAATTAGTATTCAATGGTTATTCATAAAAATTATTGAAATATATATTGCATTCACCGTACTCTGTTGCCACATTTACCTTTAAAGAAGTCATTTAAAATTAGTTTGGATCACTTAGCCATTTATTTATTCCCTAAATAGATATAATTCTATATTCAGATGATGATAAAGTCATTCTTTTTCACCTTCTAATAAATTAATTATTGAATCTCTCACTTTCATGATTTGTAGTGTCCAGAATATCTATTGTTAGGAACTAGTTCTATATCTCTCTATCTTATAGTTCTCTATATTTTGAATCATATAACTACATAGATGATACATTATATTCCAATTGGTTATAATATTTGAACCAATTGATCTTCTAGAATATAAACATAAAGATTCTCCCTCTCTTTTATGTTTTATAATAAATTTAACAACACCTACTTATTATCATCAATCAAAATTAGGAAATATAATTCCCAATTTAAATTATAAATTTTTCTACGATAAATTTTTGGAACACATGGTTTCTAATTTAAAAAACCATATTACTCAAAATCTTTCTTAAAAAATACTCTTTTATTCCAATATTATCAATTGTTGACATAGTTAAATCCCTATAAATCTCTATGTCAATTATATTACACTATTCCTCCATTATGAGTAATAATAATGATCTTCATATAGAATATTTTGAATGTTTTAAAATATTTCCCAATATCATCACAATTTTGACTTCACATAATTTTGAATTTTTATTGTGTCTTCATGTGGTTATATTTTTATAGGAATCATTATTTCTGCCTTTTATTCATCCTTCATATCTTCTTCACTAAAACTTCTACATGTCTCTTGAGATTATAATTTTCATTGCTTATATTCTAGTTCTTCTAGTGATCTTTATGAATTCAATTATGATATATTCTAACATCATTTTAAAATAACATCGTATACCCTCCAATCACTTTATCTTTTGATCATTCACACTTTGTCAATTTCTATAATCTCATACCATCTAATGAAACTATTTTTTTATCACCTCATATTTCAATCATCTTCATAATTTGAAATATTGGAATTATAGAAAATTATATTTTATCCATATAACTATGACTCTACATTATAATAAAATCAACAATTATCACCTATGTACAGGGATCTACCATTCGATATTTATAGAGTTCTTCTTTGGTATCATGAAAAGTCATCTGCATTCCTAACTGTTTATATTTAGTTATATAACTCATGTTCAGTCTTCTACATTTCAATTGGCCTCATATCAAATATAAAAATATATCAACTCATTTTTTTTATTCCATAATATCCACAACATCATTTCAAATCATGATATCAGTAATATTAGAGATCATTTTGTTACCATATTATGGTTCCTTTGACATTATAATTCCATCATCTATCATATGATCGATTATATCATTTATCAACTTAGATAGAATCATAAATTATTCTATTAAGTGTACCATATATTCCTTGAAAAAATAGTACCTATATTTATTAACATATAATATGATCCTTTAATTTAACTTAGGTTACACATTGTTTTAAATAGTTTCATCTTTTGGAGACTTTATGATACATTATCTACAATTTATCTTGTAGTAGTGATTCATTTATAGATGTGTATTAATTTTTAGTTCATTTCATGTATTTTATAAATTCTTGGTACTATACTCATTATATTTTGAGTTTCAACTTATCATTTCAATTCCATATATATATATATATATAATTTATAATGGAAAATGAACATGTCACTATTTAGGGTTACCTTTCCTTATAGGCATTTATCCTCTGGGAACCCTATCTTAGAGTATTAGTTATTTAGATATGTATGATGGTTTAACCATTGGAATAAAATCCTTTTTTAGATCCTCTTATATCTATTCATGGTATATAATACGATGTACTCATCTTCTAGAAGTGCTATAGATTTTCATCCACATACAAAGTTTTTCTCTAGTCATTATCTTCTACTGAACTTGTGACTTAAAAACAAAATATTGTTCATAGTGATAATTAAATCGTTAAAACATGTGACTAAATTATACTTAATCTATATTAAATAATCATCATATGTCTATAGCAGCATCCAGAAAAAATTATATCCGTGAAATCCTCTTTTTCCTTTTATAAGAAATTATTTGAATTTCCTTAATTACATTTGGTGAAATTAGTGTCACATATTCAAAATGGTAACTCAAGAATTACTCATTGTCATTTTATAGTAGTAAAACATGAATTTATAGTGCTCTCTTTTCTAATGGTTTCTACCTACATAAGCGTGATATTATCGTGATCATAGTTTGGAAACACCAATCATAAACATCACTTTATCTTAATCTAAATATCATTGAATTATTAGAAATCCATGATTGACGTCAAATACATTTCATAATCATCAACATCCGATGAAATTTTATGTATCCACATGTTGTTGTGATATAATTATAGACTTTTATTTTATTTAAAGAATTTATTCCCCATCTCATTGACAAAAAAATTAATTAATATTACTTATGGGGGACATAATACTTCACATTACACACTCTCCCATTAACGTCTACTAAAATGAAGTTAATCCTTTAAATTAATAATTGAAGGATAATATATCGTCTAATAAGGAATTAAACCTTAAATCAGACAACTCCAGTCTACATGATCCATTTTCAATTTATGAATTAAGTGTGACTAAATAGAATGTCTATGTAATCCAGAATCTTTCACCCAGTCTGAACTATTTATTCATTATTCTTCAAAATCTGTTTGAATGATATCCTAAATTAATATCATATAACTATCATGATAATAATTTTTTAAAATCCCATTCCAAAATCAAGATACACCTTCTTTACATGAAATTATAATTTTCATTAAACGTTAAAATTTGTTCCATTAATATTAGAATTGATTTTTCTACATGTAAAATAAAAAAATATCAACATAAATAAAAGATTTAATAAAATATAATCACAAGTTTTATATTTTCCAAAACATCATCACCATAAAGATGATCTACCAATGGGTACATTAATTCATCAATCCACTAAATTTTCTCTATTTAGTGTCACATATAATTGGAATTATATAATTAAGATTCATTAGATTAATTTATTGGATTTATAGATTTAATATATTTTTTTATATTTTTATTAATATATGAACTCAATATATCTTAATTAGGTATACCCCTAAATTGAGTCTCCTTCACTTACCTTTATAATGTGAAGTAATTAAACTTTTAGGGGAATTAATTATCTCTTAATTATATCTTTAATTAGATAAACATGATTAAAAAGTGATTCATAGTTAAGAAACTGTATTCAATCTAGTTATAATTTTTTCTTATTTTATCACTTTTAGTTTAATAGTAACCAAATTCCATGAAAGAAATTGATTTATTATTCCCTTGTCTATATATAAATTTTACCTTTTTTGTAATTTTCATATTTTAGTCTACTTGTAAGGAATATGCATTTATTTTTACACTCGAATCCTTTTCATCCAGCATCCCTACTTCTTCCAACAAATCTTACCACTTTATCATACGAACTATTAAAACATATTCACCTTTATCGTTATACCAACCACGTATTGTATCGTACAATTTTTTATCCCTTAAATTCTTAATATTTCATTCCATATAATCATGATCAGTCCCTTATCAAGATTTTGATCAAACGTCTTGAATCTCCCACATGGCTTCTTTGTATCCATGATGTTTCCATTATGAAATAATATAAATTCAACCAAACTTCTCCATCAATGATTTATTCCCAAAAATCCATCTATTTGTTTCATCCACATATTGATATTATTTTCATTTTAATCTTGATTATATTACTACAAAAATTCATTGATTGTTAATAACTTTTTAGGATAGGTACCTTCATTCAATAAAAGAAAAAGATTTTTCAGTTTATTATATATTCAATTTCATTATTTTTGTGTATATTTTTCTATTTAAATTCAATTTCTATACACCTTAAAGAATTATTAACTTCTATCTTCCTTTTTTCTTATTTTTTTTGCGCATATCCTTGTATTATATGTAACAAAATTATTCTTCATATTTGTTAATGATTGATCATCATCACTATAATCAGTTGTTCGATAATATCCATAAAACATTTTACGATATTCAAATTTCTGTGATTTAATGATAGTTTTATTCGTAGGTGATGGTTGGTTATAATTATTATGGTTCTTCTTAACATCCATTTTAACCCCATTGGTATAAGAATTTTTAATTTTATTATAGTAATCAAATTATTCCAATAGTATATGACCTGGTGTCTAAAACAACCACAACATTAGTAGTAATAAATAAATCTCATATTCTCCCTTTTCATTGTATAATTGATGGTGGATGTGTTATTTCTACTGTTAATAGGCTAAGCATCTTTCAAAACACATTTTGGTTACTCCCTTATATAGACTTCTTTTATGGTATCATATTTTTTCATATATTATTTTTAAATATTATATGGAATATTTTCAAGACCATGTGATGAGACGACGTGCGATTTTGAGGCCCAGTGTTCCTAGATTAAATGACAGAAATGTTTTAAAATATATAATACCACACGCACACTGTTCTCGAGAAAAAGTGTAATAACTCTTATACAAGTATGAAGGTCATAAATCCAATGGAGCCACTATGGTCATAATTATGGATTTACCCTAGGCACTACCAATCTTTGGTTTGTGTAGGTAATTTGTTAAAAAGTTATTAGGGTTGAGAAATGCATAAAATAAACCAAAAGAATAATTTATTTTAATTTTCGTCATTGCAATGACATACATCCTCTATAAATTCACGGCTCTAGAAATTGTCTCAGGGTTTTCTATTATACCCTTCAGACCTAGACATAATTCGAGGAGATCATTCATGGAAAATTAAAATTGATCAAGATCAGATTGTTAATATAAGGCCCCAGCCTTAAACCTTACTTAATATTGAGTTATTACAAGATTACACATTGAGGATCTTTTCGGGTTTAGAGTTTTAGAGAATTAGATCATAAAACTTGCATTACATTCCACATATAAACAAAGTGGTTACATAAAGACAGTATTCTTCATTCCCATCAATGGAAACACATTTAAAATAAAACATGGATTATTTCTTGACACTTCCTTGACACTATCATCATATTGTGTACCTTTCCCTTGACCTGTGAAAAACATTTCAAAAAAACTTGTGATGAGCATAAAAAGCTCAGTATGGGTTATAAAAACATGGAAAGGAAACATGAGTTCATATATACATAAGAATGAAATCATACATTACCCATAAAACATAGGCACTTTAACATACCTCATAAAATCATGAATAAATCATAGAAATCATAAGACATAAAGGTAACTTGAGGCATTCATAACATTCTTACATAGGGAGTAACCCCCTTGGTTACGTTTGGAATACCCATCACAGTATATTCCCTAAAATCTCTTCGGAGAAACCTTAACGTTTCACTCCTTCATGTTAACCAATGCATTGGAGAGCTATATTGGGCTCACCCGCCCTTAGTTTATCACGGAACCACCCGTTTTCATAATAATGCCCAAAAACCTCAACATAATCATATCACATAAAACATGCATAAAGGAAACATAACATTCCCACCTTTCAATCACAAGATATCAATACAGCACATTGATATATAAAACATTATGAAAACCATTTTCGATACCAAAATAAAAGAAAAGTAAAACATGCTATTTATTTTTCTTTTAAAAAGAAGGTATGGCTTGTAGAGGAAGCCGAAACTCAAATAACGGTCACGACAGCGGAGAAGTCATTGTCTCCGCAAACGTACGACAAAAACATTCCCTTTTGTCGTTTAGTAAACGCTTAGTATAAAAAAATATATTCCTTTTGAATAAACGTAAATGTCAAAGGGGTTTATACACCGTATAAAAGAAAGTTGTGTATATAATAAAATATGCCTCAATGAAAGGAGATTGAGATGAAGTCCCATACCTCGTATCCGACTTGACCCGACCGTTCTTTAATCTCCTGAATAATAAACTGGAGTAAATCTCTAATTGGTTATGAACATTTTTCAAGTTCATTATTCCTTTTATACCATGTTATGAATATCATGTAATCATTTAAGTTAATAATGTTCATTTTGTCGGTATTTGGTTCTTAAGTCAAAAATAGACTTCTTACACTTACATGTTGTTAATTTGGTCAAAGGTTCGTTATATCCAGAATGATATTAATGATTTGGATAACATATATATCATATATATTCATCATATACATGTATTTATAATATTACATCACATTTAGAGGTAAGAAATGAAATGCACCGTTCATGGAGACGATAAGCCGTACGTACGCATGAACGCTACTTCCATTTCTATTTTGTATTTTCTGGAATGGAATCATAATGATATAAGAGTATATTATAATTCCAGTATAATAACATATATAATATCATTAACTTTATCCTTTACACATCCCACATATGGTATTAACGAATCAAATCACTTTCAGGGGCTGTAGTCTGCACTTCCTAAAATGAAGATATCGTGTTTACCCATAATGGAAACCATAAAGGTATGCCCAAAATGAAAAACAACAGAAGCATAAGGAAAACATAAACATATTATATATCATATATAAAAATAGTGACATCATAATGGCCACCTTTGAAGGTGTTAAATGAGTATTGAACAATCATCGTTTCGGGAGGCAGAATTTCGCCATCCACGGAAACCGTATGTTCTTTAACTATTTGATATAGTTGTGTGAGAGTGTAGCTCAAATAAATCTTATAACAACATCCTAGTATATTGAGGATACTGTTGTTGTTACAAAAGAAGTAAATAAAAAGAGTTTAGTGGGTTGGAGAAGCAAAATAAAACAAATGAACATGAGAGAATGAATTACCTTTAAAAGTGTAACTCCGTTTGATTTGAGCCTAAAGGCTTCCTTTGAACGGATTATTCCCAAAGGGAATCCTCTAGGATGAGGAGAGGGATTTGGAGAGAGTAAATGGGCAGGGGTTGGCCAAGCTAAAGGATTGAGGAGTGTGTGAAATGAGGTAGAGGTGGGGGCCTTTTATAAGAGGAGAGGAGGGGCACTTTTGGAAAATAATGAAATATTACTTTATTTGAAAATGTGTTTCGGTTTTAAAAGGTCCCAAATTGATATAATTCGTGGATAAGGTGATAAGGGTTCTAAATCCACTCATACAATTTGTTTTGGACATGTGTAGTTCATAGATTTTACATTATCTTTCCATCTTATTTAAATCGTCAAATAATGATGTCATCGCTGCATCATTATTATGTCATAAATAATTTAATTTATTTAATGTCTAAAAATTATTAAAAAAATACTATGATATAGGAAATCTTTTTATATTTACAATGACTATTTATAATCAAAAATCTGATCTTTATAACCCAATGTAAAAATTGTTTTCGTAAAACATATTATGTTTGTGTCATTTTTACTTTTACATTAAATTAAAAGTAATTTATGTCATTTCCCTACCAAAGTGGATCCATGGGGTCCCCAAGTTGACCCATGGCTTTTCTTGGTCGGCCATGACACAAAAAATGATGGTAGGACATGTGTCAAGCTCATCTTTGTTTATTAATGCATTATTTTTACCTTAAACTACACTAATTACCACTAATCGCGATTAAGAACTAAATAAGTTACTATTCACCAAAAAAAATTATTATAATCTCATTGAACCACATTTTACTTCTTAATGACAACCATGTATGTCGGATTTTTGAAATTCAAAACACAATGATGGCAAAATTTCATTTAAACGGAAAATCGGTCTTTATAAGTACCACTTAGTGGTTTCACTATTCGTCAAAAATTGAAGTTTTTCAGAAAATTACCAAAAAATCACCCTAATCAATATTTGATATTACGAATTCAAAAATGAAGTCTATTTTAAAAAATTCAAAACATATAAGTCACATTAATTAATTTAATAATTAATTCCCGCTGTCAGAGCAAATAGCGTGTTTTTATGAAACAATGAGTATCAAAAGATTGACACTAGTTTAAGTCCAATTTCAAAGTGAAATTGATTTCAATGTCCACCATTGGATTAAATGGTAAAAATATATTCATATTACACATTAATACAAATTAAAAAGATAATCTAATCATATAAAAAAATTAGATTAAAAAGCAGTTTTGATGTAAAATGCAGTATTTTTCACTATTCATTAAAAAATGAACATTGTCAGAAAAATACCAAAAATTCACACAAAGTAAATTTTGATGTCCCAATCATAAAAAATAAGTTTATTTTGACAAACATAGTTTATAAAATTGTCAAAAGATAGATTTAAAAAGGGTTTTCCATCATAAGGCAGTAAAACAATCTTTTAAGAATATTAGTGTATTCCATGCTTAAGATTGGATTTATTTTCATTTTAAGCCTCTAAAACACTATCTTAATCATTAATAGACATAGATAAAAATATCTATTATTCATTACTTACTTGGGATGTTACATCCTTCCCCCCTTTAGAAAATTGTGTCCCCGCAATTTATTTACTTATCGAATAAATGGGGGTACTTATCCCTCATTGCATTTTCAGATTCACATGTTGCCTCTTCAATCATGTGGTTTTTCCACAAAACCATTACATGGTAAATCACCTTATTCCTTAACACTTGCTCCCTGTGGTCAAGAATTTGGACCGGTTGTTCCTCATAAGATAGGTTCTCTTCCAGCTAAACTACCTCTGGGCTCAAAACATGAGATGGATCTGGCATATACTTTCTCAACATCGAACGTGAAAGACATTGTGTACCTGAGATAAACTCGGAGGTAAAGCCACTCGGTATGCAACTGATCCAACACTCTCCAGAATTTCATATGGTCCAATAAACCTTGGACTTATCTTTCCTTTCTTACCAAATCTCATCACACTTTTCCCAGGAGAAACCTTGAGAAAAACATGATCACCAACCTCAAAAGAGAGATCCTTCCTCCGGTTATCCGCATAACTCTTCTGCCTGCTCTGAGCTGTTATCATGTGTTTCTAAATCAACTTAACTTTTTCTGCCATCTCTTCTACCAATTATGGTCCCATCAACTTCCTTTCACCCACTTCATCCCAGAAAGCTGGAGTTCGACACCGCTTCCAATATAAGGCCTGAAATGGTGCCATCTGTATATTGGAATGAAAACTGTTATTATATGAAAATTCAACCAAAGAAATATGTTGGTCCCAACTTCCCTGATAATCCATAGAACAAGCTCGTAGCATATCCTCCAATGTCTGAATTGTTCGTTCTGACTGCCCATCTGATTGAGGATGAAAAGCTGTACTAAAATTTAATTCAGTACCCAACGACTTCTGAAGGCCTTTCCAAAAGTTAGTAGTAAACCTGGGATCACGATCCGATACAATGGAGAGAGGAACTCCATGTAACCTAACTATCTCTTTAAGATACAAACGGGAAAGTTGATCAAGAGAGAAAGTATCTCGTATAGCAAGGAAATGAGCATATTTAGTCAAGCAATCAACAATAACCCAGATTTCATTATTACCTCGAGATGTCTTCGGTAATCCAACAACAAAGTCCATGGATATATTCTCCCATTTCCACTCTGGCACTGGTAAAGGCTGAAGCATCCCTTTCGGTAACTGCCGCTCTGCTTTAACCTGTTGACATGTCAAACACTAAATAGTAAAATCAACAATGTCTCTTTTAATTTCATCCCACCAGTAATACTCCCGCAGATCTCTATACATCTTAGTACTTCCCGGATGAACTGAAAACGGAGAACTATGAGCTTCACATAACAACTCTCTCTTCAACTGTGAATCACAAGGCACACACAATATCTTACCAAATCTCAAAACACATTCATTATCAATGTTGAATTCAGGAAACTTACCTTTTTGAACCAGCTCTACCTTTTTCTACAACTCACTATCTTTATTCTTTGCTTGCTTGATTCTATCTGATAGAGATGATCTCACTGATACCAGAAACAAAACAGAAGGACTTCCTTCACCAACAACTTCTATGCCAAAGTTCATCAAATCCTTACCCAAAGGATCACGTTCCAAACACAACATTGTTAATGAAGCATTACTTTTTCGACTCAAAGCATCATCCACTTTATTTGCTTTTCCCGGATAGTAATGAATTGTACAATCATAATCCTTGATTAATTCTAGCCATCTCCTCTGTCTCATGTTTAACTCTTTCTGAGTGAATATATACTTTAAACTTTTGTGATCGGTATATATTTCACACTTTAATCCATACAAATGATGCCTCCAAATTTTTAAATCAAAAACAACAGCAGCTAATTCCAAATCATGTGTAGGGTAATTTAACTCATGAGTTTTCAACTGTCCTGAAGCATAAGCAATTACCTGATCATTCTGCATTAGGATGCAACCAAGTCCTTTCAATGAAGCATCACTGTATATAACAAACTCACCATTCCCGGAAGGTAGTGCCAAAACTGGATCATTCACCAACCTTCTTTTCAACTCCTGAAAACAAACAAAGTACCTGATACAACTTCATTTGATGGCCCGACATCTGCTGATGTAGTTGCAAAGGATTTCACCACCCCTTTCTGCTTGTAGTCTAACTGCTTCCCATCACTCAAGCTCTTTTCCGGACACTCGTTTTCATAGTGACCCATCCCATTGCACTTATAACATTTCACTAACTGTAAATCTAATTTGGTCTTACCTTCACCTTGATCCTTTTTAGTGAAATCACGAGCCTTATGTCCCATCTTACCACATTGGTAGCACTTTCCAGAATTCAGAAGACATTCCCCAGCATGCCTTTTGCCACATTTATCACAAACTGGAAAATTAGTTTTCTTACCATCAGACTTTTTTGAAGAATTATTACCTTTCTCCTGCCACCTCAGTCTCTTCTTCTGCTGGTTGTTATAGAACACTTGGTCATTGGCAAACTCCATTTCCACCTTCTCAGCACATCAAACAAGCTTTTCATAACTTTTAAACTCATGAGAAGCTAATTCCCTTCAATATTTTGGCTTTAATCCTGAGTAAAAATGATTGATTTTACTATCAAGGTCTCAGATAAAATTTGGAGCATACCTTGCCAATAGAGTGAACCTTTCTTCATAGGTAGCCACTGAGTATTCCTCTTGCCTCAATTCCAAGAATTGTTTTTCCATCCTAAGTCGAACAGCCTTAGGAAAATACTTATCAAGAAACATACCTTTGAATTCATCCCAGTCAAGAGCATCAATCTCATCGGCGTCCCTGATATTTTTAACCATAGACCACCACTGATCTGCTTCACCCTCCAAATGGTAAATAGCAAGACTAACCTTTTGATTGTCTGAACACCCCATGACATCAAAAATCTTCTCCAGTGCTTTAATCCACCCTTTAGCTAGCACAGGGTCAGATGATCCTCTGAATGATGGGGGATGTTTCCTCATGAAATGTTCCACCACTGACATGTTCCTCTGCGGTTGATCTGGCTGATCTCGTGCATGGATACTACAACCATTTATAGCCTGAGTCAACTGCGCCATTACTGCAACAAACTGTTCAGTTCCAATTCCGACAATTTCTGGATGCTGATTCGGAAGGTTATTTCCTTCTGTATTCCTTCCTAGCACTGCTTCCCTGTTTCCTCTGCGGAAAACCATTCTGAAAAAACATGTCTTAGATGAAGCAACATGGTAATCTTCAAATGCTATATCATTTCAAAAAAAATATTTTTGGATAATCATTTAATAGAATTCTAACTCCTAAAGTTATCTAAACCGACCTTTGATACCATCTATAAGGCCCTAGCCTTAAACCTTACTTAATCTTGAGTTATTACAAGATTACACATTGAGGATCTTTTCGGGTTTAGAGTTTTAGAGAATTAGATCATAAAACATGCATTACATTCCACATATAAACAAAGTGGTTACATAAAGACAGTATTCTTCATTCCCATAAATGGAAACACATTTAAAATAAAACATGGATTATTTCTTGACACTTCCTTGACACTATCATCATATCATGTACCTTTCCCTTGACCTGTGAAAAACATTTCAAAAAAACATGGGATGAGCATAAAAATCTCAGTATGGGTTATAAAAACATGGAAAGGAAACATGAGTTCATATATACATAAGAATGAAATCATACGTTACCCATAAAACATAGGCACTTTAACATACCTCAAAAAATCATGAATAAATCATATAAATCATAAGACATAAAGGTAACTTGAGGAATTCATAACATTCTTACGTAGGGAGTAACCCTCTTGGTTACGTTTGGAATACCCATCACAGTATATTCCCTAAAATATCTTCAGAGAAACTTTAACGTTTCACTCCTTCGCATTACCCAATGCATTGGAGAGCTATATCGGGCTCACCCACCCTTAGTTTATCACGGAACCACCCGTTTTCATAATAATGTCCAAGAACCTCAACATAATCATATCACATAAAACATGCATAAAGGAAACATAACATTCCCACCATTCAATCACAAGATATCAATACAGCACACTGATATATAAAACATTATGAAAACCATTTTCGATACCAAAATAAAAGAAAAGTAAAACATGGTATTTATTTTTCTTTTAAAAATAAGGTATGGCTTGTAGAGGAATCCAAAACTCAAATAATGGTCACGACGGCGAAGAAGTCGTTGTCGCCGCATACGTACGACAAAAACATTCCCTTTTGTCATTTAGTAAACGCTTAGTATAAAAAAATATTCCTTTTGAATAAACATAAATGTCAAAGGGGTTTATACACCATATAAAAGAAATTTGTGTATAAAATAAAATATGCCTTAATGAAAGGAGATTGAGACGAAGTCCAATACCTCGTATCCGACTTGACTCTGCCGTTCTTTAATCTCCTAAATAATAAACTTGAGTTAATCTCTAATTTCTTATGAACCTTTTTCAAGTTCATTATTCCTTTTATACCATGTTATGAACATCATGTAATCATTTAAGTTAATAATGTTCATTTTGTCTGTATTTGGTTCTTAAGTCAAAAATAGACTTCTTACACTTACATGTTGTTAATTTGGTCAATGGTTCGTTATATCCAGAATTATATTAATGATTTGGATAACATATATATCATATATATTCATCATATACATGTATTTATAATATTACATCACATTTAGAGGTAAGAAATGAAATGCACCGTTCATGGAGACGGTAAGCCGTACGTACGCATGAACACTACTTCAGTTTCTACTTCATATTTTCTGGAATGGAATCATAATGATATAAGAGTATATTATAATTCCAGTATAATAACATATATAATATCATTAACTTTATCCTTTACACATCCCACATATGGTATTAACGAATCAAATCACTTTCAGGGGGCGGTAGTCCGCACTTCCTAAAATGAAGATATCGTGTTTACCCATAATGGAAACCATAAAGGTATGCCCAAAATGAAAAAAAACAGAAGCTTAAGGAAAACATAAACATATTATATATCATATATAAAAATAGTGACATCATAATGGCCACCTTTGAAGGTGTTAAATGAGTATTGAACAATCATCGTTTCAGGAGGCAGAATTTCGCCATCCACGGAAACCGTATGTTCTTTAACCATTTGATGTAGATGTGTGAGAGTTTAGCTCGAATAAATATTATAACAACATCCTAGTATATTGAGGATACTGGTGTTGTTACAAAAGAAGTAAATAAAAAGAGTTTAGGGGGTTGGAGAAGCAAAATAAAACAAATGAACATAGAGGATGAATTACCTTTAAAAGTGTAACTCCTATTGATTTGAGCCTAAAGGCTTCCATTGAAAGGATTATGCCCAAAGGGAATCCTCTATGATGAGGAGAGGCATGTGGAGAGAGTAAATGGGCAGGGGTTGGCCGAGCCAAAGGCTTGAGGAGTGTGTGAAATGAGGTAGAGGTGGGGGCCTTTTATAAGAGGAGAGGAGGGGCACTTTTGGAAAATAAAGAAATATTACATTATTTGAAAATGTGTTTCGGTTTTAAAAGGTCCCAAATTGATATAATTCTTGGCTAAGGTGATAAGGGTTCGAAATCCACTCATCCAATTGGTTTTGGACATGTGTAGTTTATAGATTTTACATTATCTTTCCATCTTATTTAAATCGTCAAATAATGATGTCATAGCTGCATCATTATTATGTCATAAATAATATAATTTATTTAATGTCTCCAAATTATAAAAAAAATACTATGATGTGGGAAATCGTTTTAGATTTCCAATGACTATTTATAATCAAATATCTGATCTTTATAACCCCATGTAAAAAAATTTTTCGTAAAACATATTATGTTTGTGTCATTTTTACTTTTACATTAAATTAAAAGTAATTTATGTCATTTCCCAACCAATGTGGATCCATGGGGTCCCCAAGTTGACCCATGGCTTGTCTTGGTCGGCCATGACACAACCAATGAGGGTAGCACATGTTTCAAGCTCATCTTATTTTATTAAAGCATAATTTTTACCTTAAACTACATTAATTACCACTAATCGCGATTAAGAACTTAATAAGTTACTATTCACCAAAAAAATTATTATAATCTCATTGAACCACATTTTACTTCTTAATTACAACCATGTATGTCGGATTTTTGAAATTCAAAACACAATGATGGCAAAATTTCATTTAAACAGAAAATCAGTCTTTATAAGTACCACTTTGTGGTTTCACTATTCATCAAAAATTGAAGTTTTTCAGAAAATTATCAAAAATTCACCCTAAGCTATATTTTATATTAAGAATTCAAAAATGAAGTCTATTTTACAAAATTCAAAACATATAAGTCACATTAATTAATTTAATAATTAATTCCCGCTGTCAGAGCAAATAGCGTGTTTTTATGAAACAATGAGTATCAAAAGATTGACACTAGTTTAAGTCCAATTTCAAAGTGAAATTGATTCCAATGACCACCATTGGATTAAATGGAAAAAATATATTCATATTACACATTAAGACCAATTTAAAAGTTAATCTAATCATATAAAAAATTAGATTAAAAAGCAGTTTTGATGTAAAATGCAGTATTTTTCACTATTCATTAAAAAAATGAACATTGTCAGAAAAATACCAAAAATTCACACAAAAGTAAATTTTGATGTCCCAATCATAAAGAATAAGTTTATTTTGACAAACATAGTTAATAAAATTGTCAAAAGATAGATTTAAAAAGGGTTTTCCATCATAAGGCAATAAAACAATCTTTTAAGAATATTAGTGTATTCCATGCTTAAGATTGGATTTATTTTCATTTTAAGCCTCTAAAACACTATCTTAATCATTAATAGACATAGATAAAAATATTTATTATTCATTACTTACTTGGGATGTTATAGTTAATCATCATGCCCGCAGAGTAAGAGGATCTCGTCATCGGCCACAACACAACCATTCTTCATCAACGATAGATCAAAACTCAATGTAGGGGTGTTTTTGTGAATTTATTGATATTATTTATCCCAAATTAATGAAGTTTTATTCAATAAGATAGAATTGATCCACATATTTTCTATGGATTTCAATTAAATATAATTTCCTATTTTGGACTATTTGTTATCCCTCTTCGTTGATATTTTCTTTGATAAAGAATCGAGGAAAAATGAATAACGGTTAAGGTTTTTATCCTCAATTTTGTTATTTTTGGTTATATATATATGTTCTTCACATTTTCGTCATGAGTGTTTCATTTTGGCCCATGATTCGACAGATACTCACTCATAAACCATTTTACGACTAGTCTTCAGAATAACGAATCGACACCATAGGTGTAGATTTTGATCGGTAAAGAGATAGGGATGAGACAATGATGATGGATGATAACATATAGATCCAAACAGATTTGTGACATTTTTTAAACTAGTTTTGGATGCACAAAACATATTTCTCATCCACGATGATTTTTAGATTGGATTCAAATGTAAAACCTGCAGATATGGTGACTAGAGGCATGGAAGATATCTGATCTAAAGATTATGTCCAGATCAGAGGTTATAATGGTACTTCGATATATGCAGAGGTGGCCCCTGATAGAACTTGAAATCTTCGGGGAACATGGCATTTATTTCTTAATTACATGTCGCCTGCCCCCTGGCTAAGGCGCTAGGGTTCAACCAATGTTAAGGATCACACAGTGTGTGGCCCCTATCACAGGACATGTGACCATCCTCTAATGACATGGTATGTACTTCTAAAGTACATGAACACATGTTGGATTAAATTTGAATGGACACACCATGTATTCCCAGACACACAAGGATTGACATACATGGACTAGTATATGAAAAAAACCTCAGAAAAATGATATATAAATTAAAAAAGGAGTAAACCATGTGTCTCTACATGCCATGTACTCATCCTACACACCATGTATATAGATACTATATTCCGTTTGAGGTTCATTCACACTAGCATGATCTGAGATGGATGGACACATTGTGCATCCCCTGAGATATGCCATGTACTCCCATTAAGAATTCTCCAGGCTCCACTTTTTAATATTTTGGACTAGTATTGGTTGATTATGTTCCCTTGGTCCTTTCCTTAAGTTTATATCAAGACATTATATCCACATCACTATATTGTTATTCCCTTTAGAGACTGAGTCACATATAGAGTTGTAGTGTGTGGTCCTCTATCATCTCTTGGTATTTTAGTAGAATTAGTGTGACCTCCTTATGTGGGTCCTTGATCCTCAATCTAGCAGGCCACATTTTTAGGGTTTGTAGAATCATTATCAAGCGATACCCTATATGGAAGGTTGATCAATATTGTGTTTGGGTTATCCCTCTGTAGTTCTAGGAACATTCCCCTACTAGTGTATCATAGTTTTCTAATACCACCACATTATCCTTTAATGGGTACTAGATGGTCTAGGCATATTCATCGAGTGTCTTTGATGGTATAATTGCATGATCAGTGGGTTCTCCTAGAATGAGTATTCTTTGAGTAGAATGATGTGGTTGGCAGTTGGTTATGACTGCAAGATGGTGTGGTTTCTCTCCTAAGTATATCATGGTTGTTTCTTGTTGCATCTGTTACATCTTTTATTGAGCATTCTATACTATGTAATTCATGTTTAGTGTTTTTTGGATATCCTACATAGTATTTTTATACTCACCCATGCATGGAAAATGTCTACATGTATCATGTCGTGTGTTGTCTATGGAACTTTTGAGTATGTACTTGGATGATATGGAGTGGGTGGAGCATAGAAGGATCTAGGGAGACTTAGGTGTTTACTGGGAGTATAACTTTGAATCAGTTCTTCTCCTTGGAGGAGTTTATACATCCTACATTTTTAGTTGGACTTTTGTGTAGAATCATTGTGTTTTGATTTTATTTGGAAATGTTTACTTTTAATTACTTATTGTCATACAATAGTTGTGGTATCTTAGTTTTATACATTCATTTTTTCATCTGTTTTACATTTCAGCATTGTGTGGCTTGGATATATTTCCGTTTTTTAGGAATTATAGGCGAATTCCTTCTATTTGGGGGATATTCCTAATCATTACTAGTCACCATAACCATGGACTATTGGAGGTGGGATGAGGGTAGTGATGGTTCAAACCTTGGTTGGCAGGGTTGGGACAAAGTGGTATCAGAGCAGCCATTTCTACCTTTGGATCAAGAGTCTATGAGGTTTGTTTGGGGATATAGTGTTAAGAGTTTCATGTTCTTCTTTTAGGCTAGGGGATCTGGTGTTAGTGTGGTGACCTAAGTATACATACACCTAAAATTTGATCACCTGATTTTTGACATTGTACATGAGAACACTATTTACAGGGAAACATATTTTAAATGCATCATATAGTAATAGATTTTTTTTCATTATCCTTATTGATCCACCTTACTAGATATAATATTTTGACCATGGTACATCTTTGTTTAACTCGGGATGAATCAAAGTGGGAAACTAGTATACATTCCACCATGTGACCACAAGGATGATCCTCTTAGTGATGAGGGCTCGGTATACAGGTTTGTACAAGAGATAGAACCTATTGGTGTTTTACTAGCTATTCCACCAAAGGAACAGCTAATAATGGCACCCCCAATAGAGGATTCACACAGGTTGAGTGCATTTCATGAGTTTTAGAAGTAGAGACCCCCCAGGTTTCTTGATGAGCTAGACCTCATGGTGGCTTGAGACTACCAAGAGGTAGTTATTCACATTTTTCTCCATGTGAGGATGGAATTAGAGTAGATGGATGTCCTTGAAGTAAGTCTTCTTTTAGGGATGTGTGAGGTGATGGTGGAGATTGGTGACTCACTAAAACCATGATACACCTATCTCATTGATAGAATTTGAGCATCTCTTTAGTGAGGAATTATATTTGGAAATTTTGCGCTGAGTAATCATATAAGAACCTATGTATATGCAGTAGAGAAGTATGACTATGGAATATTATTCAATGAAGTTTATAGATCTTTCCCGTTACTCCTTGGATATGGTATGATAGTAGTTTATTATGATCTAACATTAAAGTAAGGATTATGTTGTGACATTAGTGAATCTGTGGTATCCTTTAGAATTTCTACCTATCATGGTGTACTTGAGTAAGCCATGTTAGTGGAATGTTATCATATTGAGTAGACGCCAGTAGTGTGAACTAGAAATGGGGACCAATTAGTTATGACCTTGAAATTTGGTATCCAATGATAGTTGAATGGATCGAAGTGGGACAGGTACTTCATTAGGTGATCCTTAGGCTCATGTTATGTGGTGTAGGGCTCTCATGGTGGCCTGAATCAACCAAGGGACATGCAGGGTTTTTCTTGTGATGGTCAAAGATATCTGGCATGAGGATCCTTAGGCTCATAATTTTTAAATGTTGATAATTATATATGAATTGAATGATGATCTGGGTGAAAATTATTATAGGCATTATCATTTGTGTCCAACTGATGGTATTTTTGAAATCTTTATGAGATTGTTTCCAAATTTATGTAGATCTATATTATTATGTTATTATATTATTATATTATTATTATAAAATATTTATATAGATATTGACACACATTCTTTTCCTGAGAAGAAAGGACTCCTAATGTTTGACAGCCTTTGTTTACTCATTTTTGTTGCAGAATTCCCAAGATAAAATGTTCTATATAGACTGTGTGAAGTGTCAAATATACTTATTCTACACTAGTAATAATCATAGACCTCATTAATTGGTTAAACTATTATATATTCTTTATAATGAATTTACATTCTGTTATAATGTTTTATCGAGTTGAAATCACTGAACCCACACATGGTTGTTCCTCTGTTATAAGATAGTGCATTGGTTATTCTAACCGTTGAAAAAATTAGTTCATAGGTTCTAAATTATCCCAAAAAATAGCTATTTGGGTTGTCCCTTTAAGTGTGAAAAAGGTAGGTTGGCTTGTTTTTGTAGTTGGGTATGTTAAAAGGTGTATATAAATAGTTTTAAATCTCATTCAAAAGTGAGGTCTATTTAGTGTGAAACATTCATTAGATGAGTTGAGGGGTTTGAAGTGTAGAAATGGGATATTTTTGAGTAGAACTAATATAAATAACATTGTATACTCATAATAATTATTTTTTTCATACACTCTTCACAATAAAATTTCACTTATTGTTAATATTTAAATTGTTTATTCTTATTATCCTTCAAATTATGCATTTCCTTTAATATATTTGTTGAGACTATTCCCCTACCCCCTTCACTCTCGACAATCCCTATATTGGGATAAAAAATTAATATATAATTATATCCCTTTTATTAGTTTTACTTTATTGAATATTTTTATAAAACCATCCTTTCTATCAGATCATTTGTTCTTTTGGATTATATTTATGTTGTTAACCTTTTACTTGAAATAATTGTTTATGGGAAAAGTCATTATAGATATATGTTCTAGTACCAAATTATTGATATATTTTTCTATGTCAAACCTTTAACTTGACCAAAACTTTCACCTATACCTATAAAATCCTTTTTTGTTATATTTCTTTTGTCATTAACATTCATTCAGAAATAAAATTCTATACTTCAAGCTATTAGACACTTTATCCCGACCACACTGAATTTTTTTTTTTAAATATTGTATCATCCATGATAATGAATAGTTGTGTCACTAATGAAATAAAAAACATCTTAATTGAGTGACATGTTACATAATAATCAACTTAAATAAATGATATGTGTCATTTTATTCAAATTTTTTAGTCTATTTTAGAAAATGTAGAGAATATAAGATGTTATATAATATATTTACATTTTATATTTATATTTTTTTACTTGATTCCTTAATAATAATATTATAATAGAATTGAAATATTGTAAATAGATATATACTAAGGTGGAAACATTCATTTTAAGATATGAGTTTATTTGATTATGATCAAAATACAACCCTTTATGATAAGATTAAAAATGATGTTTTTATATTGGATACCATAATCATTGAATTATTGATTGGAGAATTATAATTTTTTTATATTATATAAAGTTATGTAGTGTTATATAACATGGCATATAATTAGGATAAATTTTGGTACAATGTTTTCTCCCAATGTTTGAGGGTGTTTATATAAAAGTCATATCCAAAAGTGTTGAAATAAATTCACAATGATTTTCAATGTTTTGGTTAAAACCTATGATATATATGTTAAAGTGGTAGATTATTGTAAATATTTACCAATGTATAAGTCTTGAGGTATGAAAAGCCTTCATATTGTGTTTTGTGTTATATGGTGATCCACTATACCACTCAACAATGTATGTATTGAATGAAATTGGTTATCATTTTAACAAAAAGGCATTATTAATGATCATGTTATTTAGTTTTGGTATGTACAAATCAATCTGAATATTTTTTTCATTGTTGGTTATGGATTCATGTATCATATATCATTTATAATTGACACACTGATCACATATATATAACAAGTTGTTATATCTGACTTATTTTCTAATTATTTCCTTACAGATGGTTTCTGATGATAACACAAGTTTTATCCACCGCCATCAAAGAAATTGTGTTAGAAATCATATTCGAGTAAGGTTTCTTCCATTTTTATTCTTTGGACCATTTTTAATTTGGGTTTTTGTGATTTTTAGGTTCCTTGTATTTACTTAGTGCATTTTGGATCTCTTGAGGTGGATTCACGCTGCCATTGTCGAAGATGACTTACATACATATGCATATATGAACATATACATATATATGTTCCCCCTTTATATATATTGACTCATGGTAGAATGAATATATATATTGTGGCTTTGTGTGCTTTTATATAGATATTAAAATTGCATATGTGTGTATGTTTAAAGGGATATATGAAAGTATAAACATTTATTAATTACCCCTTGTTCATATTTGGCTATGAAAATATGTACATAGTGTATAGTTTTCCTTATATATATATAAAGGGTCATATGAGTGAAGTCAGAAGAAAGGGAGATTCAAATTATCATAGTTAAAATCAGTCCTCCTTGATACCTATTTCCATAATTTGAAACCATGTCTATATGTCTTTTCCTATTTCCCCGCCAATAAGATATAAGACCAGTTCCACCATGGATGTTACCTATATCCATGGGTTTGGGGTCTATAGCCACAGTTACAAACCATTTCCATAGCCTTAATTTCTAGTAATACACTTAGATCTACCATCACAGTTAGATTGGGTAGAAAACATCATCTTTGTGTCCTAGTCGGAGAGGTACATGCATAAACCATCAAATGTCATCGAATGGGGAGAGTAGGAAATCAAACATGAAGTGAATTTTTCTATATACCTAGTGGAGATTGAGGATTTGGAGGATATGATCCTTCTTTGGTGATCAATTCCTTTGGTATGTGTCTATTGGCAGCACGAGAATGTTCAGTAGAGCCCATGAGAGTGGGGGGGGGGTTCATAATTTTTCTTAGTTTCCACATCTGTTTGAATATCCCATATTTTGGATTTTTGGGAACATAATTCCCTAAGGTAGGGTTAATGCATAATCTCTTATTTATCCATGTATTAATTTTAAATATTAAATAGATTATTTTTGAGAATAGGTGATAAGATTACATGCGATTCTGTGGTCTGGTGTGCCTGGATTAAATGATTGATAAATATTTAAATATTTAATTTCACATGAGTGTTTTTTTCTTGAAAAATTGGAATAACTCCTAAAAAGACTCTGTGATCAGAAATATGAAGGGCCCCATTGAGTTTGGAATAGTACTTTCTCCCTAGGTTTGATATAACATTGGTCGACGGGGGTTGTTATTTAAAAAAATTTCTATGTGAAAAATTAGTAAAATAAATGAAGAGAATAATTTATATTATATTTATTCATCATAATGACCTTCATCCTATATAAATTTTGAGATAAATAAATTACCTCAGGTTTGACCACTAAAAACCTGGAGACCTAGACTCCATTCATGGAGGTTGTTCTTAGGGGATGAAAACAGATCAAGATCCGACCCTGGATCATCATTCTAGCAGAGTTGTAGGATCTCATCAACGATGGAAAAAACATTTATTTATTGATGTTCGATCCAAACTCATGGAATGGTGTCTTGTTCTGTGAATTTCATATTATTCAAAATCCAGGATGAATTTTAGTGAATTCAATGAAAAATAAGTAATCCTAAAATCATTGGTAGATTCAATTGAATAGAATAGTTTATTTTGGTTCGTTGGTTATCCCTTGTCTTTCATATTTCTCATGATAAATAATCGAGGCCAAACAAACAAAATAAGTGGTTCATTCCAAACTTTTATTATTTTTGGATTTATCCCTTATTTATTTTCACATTTATCATGAGCATTTCTGTTTAGCTCACGATTCAACGAATACCCAGTGATCGACCATTGTACGACTATTCATCAATGCAACATTTGAACACCATCGGTGTAGTTAATGATATGAGATGTGACCGAGAAGAGATAACACTGGTGGATAAGTAGATGTATATCCGAATGTATTTTAAGCATCTATTTAAACTAGTTTTCTATACTCGATACGTATAAGTCAGTAGTGATGAATTTTGAGTGGATTCGAACCTAAAACCCACAGATCCAGTGATTAGAGGCATGGTAAAACATGAATTTTCAAATTTGTTCGAAATAGGATATTCAGGAATTGCCCATATCAATGTGGATGATGTTCCCAATAGATATGGAAATACCAAGAATTATGATGCTTATTTTTAAATTACACTGCATGTGGGCCCCTGATCTATGATGTTATGGTTTTGGGAGATGTTAAGGGTCCCACAGGGTGTGAACCTCCCTAGATTACTCAGTGTGTACTTTAGATGTACATGGACATGGGATGGAGTAAATTGGCATAGACACATCATGTACTCCCACACAGACACAACTTTGCATACAAATATGTACGCAAACATAGCATTGGTACGCGGACTCGACCAGATGATAGGGGAATGAAACCATGTATCTCAATATACTATTTACTAATCCAACATGTCGTTTATATGGATAATACATGTCGTTTGATGTTCTTGCACATGGAAAAGTCAATGGATTGATGGACACACCATATAACCCTTTGGACACACCATATACTCCCATCATGAGTTTTTGAGGCTCTTGATTTTCCTAGTTTGGACCAGATTAGATTGAGTGAGTTCCCTTGGTATTTTACCTAAGCGTATAGTTCATAATTAGATCTAAAACACTAGATTACCATCCCATCTAGATTTCTAGTAACATATAAATGTATGGTGTTTCTACGTGAGATTGGAGTGTGATCTTCTATCATCCCTAGTAGATTTGAAGAATCCATGTGACCTCCCTATATATGATCTTGATATTCTATATATCATTCATCATCAATATAGTTTATGGAATCATTCCAATCTGACCACATACATGGAGGGTTGATCTAGTTTGGTTTTGTGGTGTCCCCCAACCATTCTATGTGTGACCCCCACCTTTGTATCATATTCTTCTTAGACAAACATGTTCTCTTTTGGTAGGGCCCAAATGAGCTAAACCTATTCGTCAAGTGTCCATGATGATATCATGAATCGAGGTCTGAGTTATCTCATAACACGAATTCATTGAGATTAATTGTGTGGTTTCTTGTTTGTTATGACTGCCTGACGGCGTGGTGTCTCTCTTGGGTATATCATAGGGATTTGTTATTTTATATTTCAATTTTTTATTTATATTACTGTACATGGTGATTTTTTATTGCTTTCTAAGAATTTTATTTCATATTGTTATAATAACATCTAAATGATAATTTCCCTCACATGTCATTTCTTATGCGCAAGATGACCCTTTTGAAGGTGTCCTATGAGGATAGGGAGATGATAGAGAATAAAAAGAGCTAGGAAGACCATGTTATTTACTAGGATTATACCATCATCTAAGTCATTTCCCTTTTGGTAGTTGTGACTTATAAAAGTTTCATTTGAACTTTTGTGAAGACTCTTTTTAGTGGGATTTTATTCGGACATGTTTACTTTCAATTTTTTTGTGTCATACTCTGGTTGTGGAATCATAGATGTATGTATTCATTCATTTAGTTATTTTACATTTATGAATTGTGTGGCTAGGAGTTGCATGTGTATGTATCGGTTCTTTAGGCTAATTCCTCCCATTTGTGGGATATTTCCACTCACAAATAGTCACCATCCCCTATCCTATTTGACACAGTCTTGAGGAAGTGACAGGTTATAACCCGGAAGGTTGGTTCATGAAACTTCTTTTATTCCACCATTTTAAAAGTTTCAGGCTTTTATTATTTTAAAACACACTAATGTTCTAATTCATATTTAAACAATGCAATTTTTACATAATTTTAATTAGTGAAGACAATTTTACCCAAAAATTTGTTTACCATATTTCCCATTCTGGTACAATTATTGTCATCTAATGAGTTCATACTTCTTCTGATACATTCTCGTGTCTCCCTATATGTAAGAATTTTATTAGAAACTTTAATAGAATTAGATCTTCTCTGAAGTCTTAAGAAGGGTTATCTTAAATAAAATATGTGCTCCTTAATTTCATTTATAACACAAGAAAAATTAAATTCAAGGTGGTTTTTATCATTAAGATATTTTAATTATTCTTCACATTTGTTTGTTATTTCTGAAACGTGACCGTATTCAAATTTCCATTCCTCCAAGAAAGAGTTTTTTAGATCTTTTATTCTTTTGGGTTTGATTTTAAATTAATATTTCCTGAAGCTAACTATAACTGTTAATGCAAGGATAACATCTAAAATATTCATTTTTAAATGATGTTTTCTCACATAAACTTATTTCTCAAATCACATTCTACTAGTGAAGTTATTTTTTTGAAAAAAGATGTAGATTGTTGTTTCACTCATGAGTTCTAAGGGAGTACTATATTTTAAGAAAATCCTAACCAATAAATCCTATATATCCTTTTCTAAAAATTAATATTAATTTTTTATTGCTATAATCCCTTTAAAATTAAAACTAGGTATATAATAATTAAACTAGGTATATTTTTTAAAAAATCTGTGCCATTAATGTAGAAATATTCAAGTATTTCAACATATTCATACCTGGAATATTATTAGCTCAATTATTCTATGTGAAAAATCTTAATGGATTTATTATTTTCACTCACACTATATTTAGATCTAGGAAGTGAAATATCACCCTTAGGTTGGTGATGAGAGGATAAATTATTTTTCGTTTTTTCTTCTTTATTCTTCATTTTTTTAATAATATGTCCAAGAAAATCTATGTTACTACAACAAAGAGTGGATTCTATTTTCTATATATAAATATCATATTATATTACATTAAATTAATTATGTCTTTGAAATATAGGAATATTTACCTCATATAAGTTAGTGAAATAAAAAATACAATAACAATAGATAAAAATATAAGAAACTAGATATTAATTAATACCTCATGTTAATCTCAATGGACAGTTTAGTGAAACTGAGTTGGATGGGTGATTGTGAATATGTTTAGAGAAAATTTTATTGTATAAAATCATCATAATATTTTAAAACATTTATGTTGTTTGAGCCTCTACAACGAGTTATGATGTATGAATCTTTTATAATAACCCAAAACACATACTCCTACGGGGAATGTAAATCATGTAAAGGAAATATCAGACATATATTTTAACAATGCTTGATAGTAATGTAGGAATCATAGTATATGTTATGATTGGTTATTATCCCAATATCTAGATTTAACTGTTTTTAAATGTTTTTCAATAAGTAATCTTATTATCATTCACCCAAGTGGGCTGTTATTATCTTTATCTCTAATTACATAAATATTACACATTCAGTAACGATACCTCCAAAAAATATTTTTACACCATTCATTTGGAAATGTGAAATTTTTATATTAGAACTACCAGTTTTCAAAGGTTCTAGACATACTTAGTGGAAATATATTTGTCTAAAACATGGACTACATCCACTATACTTAACATATACACCTTCATTTCCCTATGTATAGTAATCTAATTATGGATTGAATATCCATGAGAATATCAACAACCAAAAATAGGGTTAGTAGGTCATGATATCAGTCATTATATTCTTATCATACTATAAATTTAATATATGTAGCTCTCATATTTAATATCTTAACCATCCTGAATATTAGTGTTCTGGAAATATATATTGGTGTTTTTCTATCTTCTAGTATTCTTAATAATGAATATTATCAAAACATCATTGGAAAAATATGTTTTATCTCATCATCCTTTTTACCCAAATCAATTTCTGAAATATACTTAGTAGACTATAATATCTCTTTTATACATCTATATAATTTTCTCAACAATATATTTCAATTATATATTATACTTATTGGATAGTTTTCACTCTTTATATTTCTATTATACATCCAATAAATGTGTGGAAAATAAGGGAATAAATTTCAAACTATTGATCACTTAATTTATTTATCCTACTAACATTAATTATTTTGATAATATGATATATTTATTTAACAAAATATTATACAGAACATAGTGTCAACAATCATCCACCCTTGTGAAAACATTTTTTAGAATAAAAAATATTCCTTCATGAACATTGAATCTTTGACATGATGTTCTTTATTATCATAATATTGGATTCAAAAACACGTAAAGTATTCTTTAATTTTCATGTTATATAATTATGTTGGAACCATTCTACACTTCTTATTCTTCTTCATCTACCCAAACTTCATTGACACTTTATATAGAATATAGAACCTTGAATATACCATGGAATGATTCCAATGCTTCAGATGAATATCATCTATTTCGCTAACAAATTCTTGAACATTTTCTTCTAAAAAAACATTATACAATCTAATTTACTCATCTTATTATCATTTGAAATAATGTTATTTTTAAAATATTTTATCATACAATCTTTTAATTTTTATTTTAGATGATCTTATTAACATTTTATTTTTATAAATAGTTTTACATATTACATATATAATTTTAACCATTGATTGAAGGAGATACATACAGGTCAACCCACTGCACATCAATTGAACACTTTGATCATTCATTAATACATTACACCCGAAATATTTATCAACATCCAAATTTATCATAATGTCTGACATCATGAACTTCTAGTGTTGTAACTCATGGTTAGTATTCTATCTTAAAATTTTCATTTTCAATATCCTTGGGTGTAACCTAATTTTTCTATGACTCCATGTCTAATATATCGTATAATAATCCTCCATTTAATGATGTAAAAATTCTTCATATTACCTTATTATGGAACCACCAATATCATCTTTATTTATTTTAAAATTTCATTGGTTCAACCAGGAATCATATGTTATGGTATCATAACTTCCTAGTTAATGAATTATATATAATTATTTAAATCACTACTAAACACATTGAATAAAATTACTTATGAGAATTAATTTTATCCCATAAACTAAACTCTATTAATATTTTTATATTAGATAGACATTTTAATACAAAATAGAGATTGTATCTTTTAGTATTGATAATTCTAAAGGTTTATCATGATATATAGTGAACTCAAAGTATTTTAAATTTTATAACGGGTAAAAAATTTGAAATTCCTATTTCATGTTATTTTCTGTGATTTATAAATATTCCCAAGGAATTTGAAATTCACAAGTCTAAACAAGCCATATACACCTAAGGATGACTTTGAAATCAACAAATCTATATTTTGGAAACCCTGGATTTTTTTCATCATCATTAATTGACTTTTGATATGGGTAACTTCTATATAATATTTTTTATGAATAATCAGGTAATGTTTTATGGTACATCTAATTTGGACCAAAATTATGGGTAAAATATGGAGATTCATAAAATTTTGAATATTTTCTCCAGTAGTTATCTTTTATATATCATGTATCAATAACTCAACTAGAATTTGAAAATTCTCCTAAAAAATTAGTTTATATCATGAACTCATATTAAATTTTAGTAGGACAATTATTAGATGTTTATGGTTTTGTATTGATATATGTAACATCATGAATTCCTCCTTCATTCATCATAATAATTTATTAAACATTCTTTCCTAACATCCCTTGAAATGAATATTACATATTCTATATAAATCATTTAACCCTTCCCCTGTGTTTTCATTTGATAGTAGTATATGATTGAATGACATTACTATTTCCAATGCTTCCAACTATCAGTGTGTGATCATCTGATAAACATATATATAGAACATTTATTGGAGGCTACACTATCTCTGTCTGTATATCATAAATATAAATTGAAATATAGTAAAAGAATAAAAAACATCATAATTTTCTTCCAATGTTCATATTAATTCTTATAATATTTTTATTATAATATATAGCATGCTTATGATATATTTAAATACATAAATACTCAATGAAATCGGTTGAGAGGTATTCTATCTAAAAAAGTGATGTTCCAAAAAGTATAATAGTCTTATGAAAACATGGATAGACTAAAATAAATGACCATAAAATAGTATAAATATGTTTAATATGTGATTAAAGATAACTTGGTTAGTAATTTATTTCATAATAAGTGGAGTCCAGTTGGATTTTATTCCATATAACCAATATAAATTGTATATATGATTACTATAATATTATTTTCTATTATTAAATTAACACTTAATAAGAATTATTTTATATAAAATTAATGTGATAACATCCACATATTATATTTTTAAATAAAATGTTATAAAAATTCTAGAATATTTTTAGAAAATTGAAGTACAATTAAAATATTCCTAAACATAGGACCAATATTATAGATATAATTTGGCCTTTTAAACACATATTATGTTTGTCCTTCAACTTTTATATTATCCTAATTAGATGAAGCTTCTTGTTATGATGATAAAACATAACAATGTTAATTAGGAAATGTTATGAGGACATACCAAACAATATAAATTCCTTGTGATTTATGTTTTATTTGATATTCATGTGTGTGGATGTGTGTGTTAGTCAAAAGATATTAAATAATTTTTAATATATATAATTAATCATATACTTTGATGTATTGACGAAAATGTTGATGACATATGGTTATGGCGATATAGGATATGTTATGGGACTCATATGTCATATGAAATTAATTTAATAAGTTAATAAAGTATTTTACTATTTAAATTTCATGAAATAATATTTCTTTAGACCTTTGATTTAAAATGGACAAACTAAATAAGTACATTTCCATTTTTTTATTAGACATTTTTTAGGGGATGAATGAAAATAAATCTTGATTATCGGTTGATGACATATGAATGAAACTAGTTTGTTCAAATATTTATTCAATGGGATTTTACTACACAATAAGAATTTAATTGAGTTTTTTTCATTACAACATTCAGATATATTTTATGAATTTGATGACATGTTCCTATGCCCCGATCATGGGATTTAAATAGGCGTTCTTAATTCCACTTAGGAGAAGTACATGAACATCCCACAATATATGTATCTAGAATCTCAGTTAAATCTAGATAAATTTAATATTAGGGAAAAAAATTACACTTAGTTTGTGGATTCATAATTTCTCATGTAATATTGATCACATAAATAGAATCAATAATGATTCAGGTTTAAAATTTATGTTTGTTAGATATTAAATAAATATTTATTCATGTGTTAGAAAATATTTTATTCATTTTTAATGTAATAAATTATTAAATGAAATTAGTATTTATTTATTTATAAACATATACAAATAAATATTCATTTCCAAAATTAGTGAATATTATATTTAATTTCTTACTGAATGATTTGTAAAAGGATAATTAATAATTTAAATATACATTTATTATTATTGATTTGACAAACATTGAGGATTTATAGGTTGAGTTATGGTCCTGATGAAAATGATATTACATTTTTACTATAATTTAGATAAATATTTATCAACCTATTTAGAATATGAAATTTAAATGTATTTGAGTTCCAACATGACCACAATGTGGTTTTTTTAATACATAAAACAATATTTGGAAAATTTTGTTCATTTCATGGAATATAATGAAAATATTATTATTATTGGACCAAAGTTTTCATTAAAATAAATAATTTAATAAATTGTTGTAGTGAAATTAACAATACTTAAATATTGAGATTGAAATATAATTTTATTTATTTTTAGAGAGGAGAAAATTGTTGGGAAATATGAGTTTTCCGAAGAAAATACTTTCATGGAAAAGATAAATTCTCAAAAAAAATTAAAAAATATAGAGATATAATTCACCTCATCCCTCTCAAGAACAATATTGTACATTTGATAGCACTTTTAATATTGAGAGATTTATTATTATGGACATTTTTGAATAACCAGCTGTTTAGTTTTCCACCATAGTTGAACCTAGAATAACAATAGGGACATTCTGAGATTCTTATGAACATGTGGATACCTCTAAAGAACTTCATGTTTTCATTTGTCACCACAACAATGATACTACCAGTGGTGATACTATATTTATAAAAAACAAAAGAAATTTTCATGTTGAAGGAATTCTTATTTGTAATTAATAATAAATTAATTGTGTAAACATACACTCTTAAAAAAATATGGGTTGTCAATTTTAATTTTCTTCATATTAATATATTGAAACTAATGAGAAATGGTTTTACCTACCACCACAACTACATAAAATTCACCTTAAAACATAAACAATTTTTTCCACTTCTAACCATAGAAAGAAACTAAAATATACCATAATAAATCAATCTCAACAACCATAAAACTACCTTAAAACTTCCCTTCATAATCAACTACCACATCTATATAAATGTATCATTAACTATATTAATAATTAATAATATAATTTATTTCAAAAAATTATTTCATTATTTAAATGTTAATAATTTTAATTATTTTCATTTCCATTACCACCTATTGATCAATAAAGTCATTTCAATTATTAAGTGAAACATCAAATCCTAATTATATATTTTGACACTTCAACTTACCAAATACGACCCATTTTACATTTTAATTCTCAATTCAATCGATCATTATTTATTTTTCATTATTTCTACACCCAGGGGTAATGATTAGTAGCTTACAAAAAAACCTCATCAGGCCATTTGATCAGAAACCATTCCATAATTCCAAAACATAACCACTATTATATCTATAAATCCAAAAATAATAACATAGAACATCAACTATTTAAAACCATAACCTTGAACATATCATTAGTCTTTCCTACAACACATTATGTTCAAAATTTATTACCATAACTCATTGAATATAAGATGATATAAAAGATAAAACATTTAAAAGGCATAGTCTGAAAATAATAAAAAACAAATTTGAACTATAAATTATCATGTTGTACATGTGATGTTAATTTTTAAACAATAATCCTTGATTTTAATCATGTTAATATTATTACCTAAACTAAATTATTTATTTATTTATGAGAAATAATATAATAAAAACATTATAATTATATTACCGTACTAAAAAATGATAGTAATATTACCATACTTAAAAATGAACATATATTAATGAATTAAATGAAATAATGTTAATATATAAATCATGATCCCTACACATAAATTTTTAGTTACTGAGATCTAATTTGTTATCTTAATTAATCAAATTAAAACTATTCATCTAAAGAAAACAATAAAATTATATTTCTTCAATAGTAATATAATGAAATGAAAATTTTATAACTCACCTATGTTAATATAGTGTTTTACAATTATCATATGTTAATTGGAAAATAATGATTAACAACAACACCATGATTCTATGAGGAACCCTCAATAAGAAATGATACATCATCCTCATCCATCTATCAACCAAATCAATACAAATAAAACAAAAAATATCTTTTCATAAGCTTATTATAATAATGATAAAGTTATGATCAATTAAATAAGAAGTTAAAATAGGACTTGGTTAAAATGGGACCATACAAGAGATGTTTAATACCAAAATTACACTATTAGTTCAACGTAAAATTAAAAATAATTCTTTAGTTACCAATGGTTCAAATGAGGATGAATTGAATTTTAAGGTAGAAGATATAATAATGAATTTATGATAAAATTCGGATAAAACAACCATAGAATGGGGGAATCATTGTTTCTAATGATTCATTTTTACATAAACATTCCATTAATTAGGTCTCATGAACCAACCCGAGTCGACATTGAACCGGTCACCTGGGTCGGCCCGTGACAAGGCCTGAGCGGTGTTCCTGATCCTCTTGGGCTGAGGACAAGCGCCAAGGGAATCAACATAGTGACGATGGGAACAATTTTTCCCAATATAGATAAACAGAGGCAGCAAAAAAATAATAATAAAGTAGCACAAGAATAAATAAACTGAACAAATTAACTAAACAGGGACTGAAAAGAAAAAAAATAAACCAGACTCGATGACCACTGAACTCCACGTGACCCCGCAGGTCACTCTCTGATCACAAGACACAACATCATCCACGACGATCGAGATCAAGCTAAAACTTGCACCTATGACTAAAAACAATAATGAAGTAAAGGTGTGAGTATTTATTCACAGTAGGTGTGCCCAAGTAATCCATTCCCAAATGCATTTCCATTAAACAAAAGAATCATAAATTTCGGATTTGGACTACAACAAATAAAAGTAATGCTTTCTACATGTAACTCAAATGAAATGTATGAGTCATTACCCTTATTCATTTCTCAAAACCCAAATATGTTTTTTAGTGATACATTAGTATTTTAAAAGAGAAAGTGTTGTTTATATTTTTATATTTTTACAAAGAGGATTAGACACTTTCATTTGAAAAACATTTTTCGAAACCTAATCTAAACCAGTTTACCACTTTTGAAGGAAAGAAATATACGAAAATACAAAAAATAAATCAAAAAGCAAGGGCAATGTAGGTATACATATAAGAATTATAATCACTACTACAAGAAACAAAAGTGTAATAGAACTTGGTGAACCCATGGAATTGAGAATAATATAGAAGAAACCAATACATGAGACCTCATCCTCATTGAAATGTTACAAATGATGAAATCAAAATGCCCAATACGATCGACCATCCTTTCTCAGGCACGCTGAGGGAAAAATCCCATAGTAATAAACCCAATATATCAACCAACTATGGCCCACTGGTCAGCACCATATCCTACTAGTGAATCAATAATTCCCAGAATATTCTCTCAATATGTCAGGTTTTCATGTCTCTTGTATTTAGAAAGGGGGTGGGCCTACCGATTCCATCTGAGCATCGAATCACAGTATATATAATAATGAATCACAACAAGAAGCACCTCGATTCACCCCCAGGAATATGTCCCTCGGCTTTCTACCATTTATCATAGGGAATTCCTATAAAACAAACCCCCATAACATATAACTCAACCAAAGAAAAGCGACCACTCGTGAGGAGAGATTTCATGAGAAAACTTTTTTTACAAAAGTGCCAACTGGGCCTCAAATGATTTTTACATGCCAAGCCATTTCTTAAGAATCACATGCACACCACTTTAAAAACTAGAAATACACATTAAAACCCATTTAAGAAACCCAAATCTGAAGTTTAAATCTAAAATATGTTCAAAAAGTCCAAAGGGTCATTTCATCAGGACAATTAATGTGAAAACACAATCAAACCATTTATTGTAACACATTATAAGAAATAACCAATACAATCCAGGGAAAACAATTTACTAAAATTTTTATATCAATAATTAATATAGAAATTGGTTCGAAAAGAAAGAAATAAATTATTATTAAATTTAAAGGAAAATTAAAAGGGAAAGCTACCTCAATAAAAGAGTGGACCAAGATGAACAACTCGGCACCAGATGCCTTTGACGATGACCACCCTACAATTTCACACACATACACCCCTAAATATATACCCCTTAATCCAATACACATATTCACCGCACCATGATGGAATATGTGAAAGGAGGATTTATATATATATAGGTATACGTACCTATGTATGTGTTTACAAACCTTCAAGAAGCCCTCGAACAATCTAATTAACCCAAAATTGAATCTATTATTACCAAAAACACTAAATAAATTTGAAACAATATAAAAATGGGTGGAAGAAATTAACCAAGATATTGTCCAAGCACCCTTGTAAAACATTACGTAAACCAAGACCATTTGAAAACATGACCCACCATTCAAACCCACCTACAATTCATATTGAAAAAATGAAAATTATGTTCACATGTAAAATATTTCATTTTCCTTTAAAAACACATTCCAAAATCATTAGCAGATTATGTGACCTTAAAAAAAGGCTCAGGCCCACCAATCAACCCTAAAAAAATTCTCATGAAATGCCACACCAATACTCTCACACAAAACAGAACCAATTTTTTATACAAAACCCAATCCCAATACACGAGCATGTCAAACTGTTCAAAAATGCATTTCAAATCACTAAAAAATTATTATAAGACATTTACACATTTTATAAAAACCATTTCTAAAAGAAAAACAAGATTTTACACTCTAATGTAAATACACTTTCCCAACCATTTCCCCAGAAAGACTCTATTAATAATTAAACAAATCTAAAATTTATACATAAAAATACACAACAAGGAATACATGCCAAACCAACTCCCTTCTTCAATAAAAATCATTTTGAACCAAAATGCACCTCAATTTCTAATGAAAACATAATTTACACATTGAAAATAAGCCATAAAACACTTTTCAAGGAACATTACAGTACAATATTACAATAAAAAGTTATTTAATTTTCAAAAACACATTTCCAACCCATAAACATGTTAAAACCCTAACAATTCACACATCGAACTACCCAAATAAAATTTATAACACATTAAAATTAACTAAAAAATTAATATGGTAAAAGAAATCAACCTAAAACAATGACAGATGAACTACAATTAACCGAGATGCTTCGCCTTTGGATACAGATACCGAAATACACACTATAAAGACACGCAAGACCTGCCGCAAACCCTATAAATGGAAGACAATAGAAAAACCTGGTCAACCCATGACCTAGGGTTTTGCTGAGATAAAAACTGAATGATTTACCAGCCAATGGGGTGTGGGCGAGGACACACAAGGGAGAGGATGCCACCAGAGGGAGAAGGTCATGGAGAGGGAGGCTCACTGGGAAAAGGAAATGAGGGTGGAGGTCCAAGAGAGGTGGGGGTCGTCGAGTGACTGGAGGACGAGGAGGGGGTGTTCGGGGTCGCGAGGTAGGGGGAAAGGGAGAGGCAGTGAGGTAATGGGGGCTTGGGGTAGTTTAGGTTTTCATTTTTTTTTATTATTTAATCAATTATTTTTTTTAAATTTTAATAATTTGATTTAATTTAAAAAAAAGAAAAAAAACTCAAGATGAATATAATTAAAATAGTAAAAAAATAAATAAAAAAAAACCACGAAGTGTCAGGACAGGGTGTGACAATTCTCCTTACCATGAAACTTTCTACCACAGAATGTCCTAAGATATTATGTTGATCAAAACCAAAGCAAGGATGATTTCAAGAAAGAAAAAACCTGACCACTCAAAGGCCAAAGAACCAACACTCACTTTTATTTCGGTCTCGTAACCACAGATTCCCAAAAAGAAACTGTGATCCTACCCCCAATGGAAGCCACAGATCCAAAGAATACATCATATAAGACCATAGAGCTCAAACAAAAATGAAGAGATAAGGATGAGGAATTTATCTCTTCTAAACCAAATCCATCAAGTAAAAACCATACCCCTAACAAAAAAAAATAAAGAAACCAGTATTGACCTGTTTGGGATCTCTGCGAGCATCCATTACACAACCAACTATCCCTGCCAAACAACTATTATGGTCATGCTTGAGCGGAGCGAAAACAAGAAAATTATTACCCATGAACACATGGAGGATGGATTCATTACAAGTTCAACCGATGGTGGTCTCCCCACCACATTATGATTCCATAAAACCATTGATTTTTCAAGCCAAAAATAATACTTTAATCATATTAAAAACTAAGAAAACACGTATGAAATGAAACATGGGACAACAAGCAACAAAATTCTACATCAACAACACCAAAAACACTATAAAGATATCCAAATTAAAATAATGTTCTAAAAAGACATGAAACATCATTCTTCACACCCAAAATAAGACCACACCACAGATTACATGAATTATAGCAACAAAACGACACACTACAAAAGAAGATTTCGATTGAGCTTGCGCCAGCGCTACATTTATTTAATTGAGCTAGATGGTTCTCCAAGGGAGTGGATATGGACCCATGTCACTTCCTAGCGCCACCCTGGAGAAAGCTGAGAAAATGACCCAAATTGACACTGGTATTACAGAAATTAGGCTCTTCGCGACATGAAACCTTATTATTCCACGATATGCCACATAGAAAACACAACCAGTACATCCTCTCGAATGAGTTGGGTGAGGGCGAAAACAACGGCCTTTTGTGCCTCTTCTCAACTGGATAGACACTGCTAAATCAGCTTCAACAAGAACAGACCACCTCATAACTTTTTCATAATCATCAGGGAATGAAATCACCACTAGGAGGAATTATGATCGGAGACCCCTCTCAAAGAATCGGGCTTTCAAAAATTCATCTTTGATACGGTTTGGGAGATACTGCACCATCTAAGTGAATCTCTTAGCATACTCCAACACCATTGAATTACCATGCTCGAGACCATACAACATAGAACCCATTGTCATATTAACGTCATCAGGGATACACTATTGGTTCGACAAGGATTTAAAGCATTCCCAAGAGTAATTTTTATGTGGTTCTACTTGAAGAACGAATTTCCACCATTCCTGACTTAGGCCTTCCATGGTAAAGGTGGAAAGCTCCAACATAAGAGGTTTAGGATATTCAAGATGAAAAATGATCTCTTCGAAGTTTCACAACCATTCCTCACCTTTCCTTGGTTTCGACTGCCCAAGAAAATGAGGAGGGTTCGACTCTTGGAACATATGGACGAACTCCTGATATTGGGAAGCACCAGGCTCCATATCCGAAAAGGAAAACCAAAAGCCTTATGCATGGATTGATCAACTGAAAGGCACATGGTGAAAGACCTACCCAAAAATACTTCTCAAAATACCTTAGAACTCAGTGGGGTTGAAACCTAAAAGTAGGATGCACAAAACCAAATCAAAACATATCATAACTCACAATTCCACATCTCATATTTATATCAACATCCCAAACTCAAAACATAATTTCAATCACACCTCCAACACACCGAATAAAAAGTCCAAAAATAAAAAAAATAAAAACAAAAGGTCAACACCACACACTCACATATTTTAAAAAATTAAAATCCCCCTTCTTGAAGAACATTTCCAGAAAACAT
The DNA here is from genome assembly GCA_963277665.1 of Viscum album. Lineage (NCBI taxonomy): Eukaryota > Viridiplantae > Streptophyta > Magnoliopsida > Santalales > Viscaceae > Viscum > Viscum album. Next base: position 1,220,003,018 of record OY728155.1, on the reverse strand, counting down.
AACAAGACTTAAAAACCAATCACCCACTATTGGTTTTCCGTTTAGCCTCACATACATACACTCTTGGGATGGATCAAGAACTCAACCATACATACCAATAACCATCCACTCACCACATACATACATTCGTATACATGTTTGTGAGAACTCATAGGAATAACAATAGTCTGATAAGAATCATTATAACATTCACAACCACATTAAAAAAAATAACTTAAAAATTTTTAATACCATGCATCATTGTAAAAGAAAAACATTTTAAAATTCCATATTCATTCTCTAGTTTCACATTTTAAAAAACCATTCAAAATCCTCCAATTTTTTCTCAAAATAACTAATATTAAAAAAAACCCAGTTCACTTTCAAAAGATTCAATGTTTTGGTTTTAGAAATCCCATTCTTGACCAGCCAATCATCATTTTGCCAAACCAAAAATCATTTATAATATAAAAACGACTCCCCAAAACCATCACAACCAACATTAAGTACAATATAAATAATCCTACCTTTCAACCAGTCAAAAATCACAAAATCGCAAATGGATCCAGAACAAAATACCATAGGAAACTAGTGTCGATGGGTGGTTTGTCCAGATGGTTGGCGGCCATATTCCAATCAAACCATCATCACAGAGGGTATTTTGGGACCACGTACCTGGCTCTACATGGATTTCCAAGACCTGTGAGATCAATGAGACGACTAACCCGACTATCATTTCATTTCCCAAAATTCCAAGAAACCCACAAGATCCAAACAAACTAATAAAAACCCAAATTCCCATGGAAACTCAAGGTTCGGCCCAAAAAGTGTTATCCAGACACTCCCCAAGACCTACACCCAAATTTCGGACAGTCCACCTCCATTTACCTTGAAAACCCAAATAATAAAGGGATCTCTGAAAGCTTGGTCCCCTAAAGAACCTATCCTATGATAATATTTTTTCATGAAACAACCCGATTTGACCCTGAACCGGTCACCCGAGTCGGCCCACGACACATTTTTAGAGGCATTCCCGATCCTCCCAGACTCGCAACTAGCGCCAAGGGCATCAAAATAGTAACGAATGAAATGATTTCACCCAAAATAGATAAATAGAGGCAGCAGAAAAAAATAAAGCTGCCCAAAAATAAAAAAACTGAACAAATAAACTAAGAAATAACTGAAAAGAAAAAAAATAACCAGACCTGATGGCTACTAAACTCCACGTGACCTTGTGGGTCACTCTCCAATCACAAGACACAACATCTCCCGTGTTTATTAAGATCCAGCTGAAGCTTTCACCTATGTATAAAAACAAGAATGAAGTACATGAGTGAGTTTTTAAACTCAGTTGTTGTGCCCAAGTAATCCATTCCCAAATTCATTTCCTTTATACAAAATAATCATCAATTTCAGGTTTTATCTATAACATATAAAAGTAAGTCTTTCTACATGTTACTCAAAAGTAGTGTATGAGTCATTGCAATTATTCTTTTCTCAAAACCCAAATCAATATTTTAGTAAGACATTATCATTTTCATTGGGAATGGGTTGTTTATATTTTATGATTAGTACAAGGAGGATTTAACATTTCCATTTGAAAACCATTTGTAGAAACCTAATCAAAACTAGTTTACCAACATCCATGGAAAACAATATACAAATATACACATAAAAGTCACATAGTAAGGGAAATTTAGGTATATATATAAGCATCATAATAACTACTGCAAGAAATAAAATCTGAGTAGACATAGGTAAACCTTGGAGATCGAGAATACTCCAGAAGACCCCAATACATGAGACCACATCCTCATTGACATGTCACAAATGATGAAATCAAAACGCCCAATACCTCGACCATCCTATCTCCGACAGGATGAGGGAAAATTATCATTGAAATAAACCCAATATATCCACCTTCTATGATCCACTGTTCAATACCATATCCTACTAGTGTAGAAATCATTCTCAAAATATTCTTTCAATATTCTAGGTTCTCATGTATCTTGTATTTAGAAAGGGGGTGGGCCTACTCATGCCATCTCAACATCTAATCATTGTATATATAATAATAATGCACAATACTCAAAAAAACGAGTCACCCTAAGTAATATGTTCATTTCCTTTCAACAATTGATCATAGGGAAGTCCTACACAATGGACCCCCAGAACATATAACCTAACCAAAGCCAAGGGGCCCCATCTGAGGAGAGTTTTCTTAAGATAACTAGTTTTACAAAAGTGCCAATCGGGACTGACATGATATTCACATGCCAAACCATTTCTTAAGAATCACATGCACACCACTTTAAAAACCATAAATACACTTTGAAACCCATTTAAGAAACCCAAACCTGATTTTTAAATTTATAACATGTTCACAATGGACAAAGAGTCATTTTATCAAGAAATTAATGTGAAAACACAATCAAAACATTTATTGCAACACATTTAAATAATTAACCACTCTAATTCAGGGCAGAAAATTTAATAACTGTTCTATATCAATAATTAATATTAGTACTAGGTTCAAAAAGAAGGAAATAAATTATTCATAAAATTAATGGAAAATGTATAGGGAAACCTACCACAAAAAGGGAGCAGACCAAGATGACCAACTCGGCACCAGACGCCTTTGACGTAGACCGCTCCGAAATTGCGCACACATAAACACCTATATATATATAACCCTTAATCCAATACACATATTCCTAGCCCCATTAGGGAATACGTGCAAAGAGGATTTATATATATAGGTGTACGTACCTATGTATGTGTGTACAACCCTTCAAGAATACCCCAAACAATCTAATTAACCCCAAAGAGAATCGAAGATTACCAAAAACTCTAAATAAAATTGAAACAATATAAACAAGGGTAAAAGTGATCAACCAAATCTATGCGCCATGCAACCTTGTATAAATTTACATAAACCAAGACCATTTGAAAACATGACCCACCATTCAAACCCTTCTACAATTGATATTGAAAAAATAAAAATTAAGTTCACATGTCAAATATTTAATTTTACATCACAACCTCTTTCCAAAAACAACTTCACCTTAAGTTCCCTTAAAACAAGGATCACGCCCACCGAAAACCCTAAGAAAACATTCCCATGAAATGCCACACCAAGACACTCACACAAAACAGAACCAATTTTCAGTACAAAATCTGAACTCAATACACAAGAATGTCAAAACCTTCAAAAATGCATTTCTCATCACTCAAACAATATTATAAGCCATTTACACATTTTATTAAAACCCGTTCAAGAAGAAAAACAAGATTTAACACCCTAAAGTACACACAATTTCCCAACCAATTCCCCGGAAATCCCCTTTTAATATTTAAACAAATATAAAATTCATATGTTTAAATACATGACAAGGAATACATGCCAAAACAACTCCCTTCTTCAAAAAAAATTCATTTTGAACCAAAACGCACCTCAATTTCCAATGAAAATAAATTTTTACATTGAAAATAGGGCATAAAACACTTTTCAAGATAAATTACAATACAATATCACAACACAATTATTTAATTTGAAAAAACTCATTTGCAACCCATAAACATATTAAAAACCTACCAATTCACACTTCTCACTACGCAAATAAAATTTATAACACATTAAAATTTATTAAACAATTAAGATGGTAAATGAAATAAACCTAAAAAACATCGGATGAACCAGAATGAACCGAGATGCTTTGCCTTCAGTGGAAATGCTGAAATCCACACCAGGAAGACCCACACTGCCACTGTACAACCTATAAATGGATGAAAACACAAAAACACAGTCAACCTATGACCTAGTGTTCGACCGAGAAAAAAACTAAAATATTTACTATACAATGGGGTGTCGGGGAGGTCACACATGGGAGAGGAGGCCACCGGAGGGAGAAGGTTGTGGAGAGGGAGGCACGTCGGGAGGAGGAAATGAGGGTGGAGTTCTGAGAGGTGAAGGGGTCATCGCGCGATGGGAGGAAGGGGAGGGGGTGTTTGAAGTCGCGAGGCATGGGGAAAGGGGGGAGGCCTTGAGGTAATGGGGGGGGGTTGTTTAGGTTTTCATTATTATTATTATTATTTAATTAATTATATTTTTAATTTTAATTAAATTAATTTAATTTAAAAAATAATATAATAAAAGAAATTGGAGGTGAATAAAATTAAAATAAAACTCAAAAATAAATAAAATAACCCCGATGTTTCGGGTCGGGGTTTGAAAATTCCCCCCACCATGACATGTTCTGCCCCCAAAAAGTCCCAAGTGATTTAGATGATCAAAACCAAAGAAAGGATGATTTCCAGAAAGGAAAAACATTAAAACTCAATGACAAAAGAACCAATACTCACTTTCATTCAGATCTCAAAACCATGGATTCCCAAAAAGAAATTACGAGAACACACTCAAAAGAAGCCACACATCTAAGGAAGACATCACAAAAGACCACAAAGTTCAAACAACAATGAAGAGATGACAATGAATACTCGCTCTCTTCTAAAAACAATATAATAAAGAACAACCCAATCCCTAACACACAAAAAAATACAATAAAGAAAATATTCTTGACCTATTCAATATCTCAGTGAGCATCCATTAAACAAACAATTATCCAAGCCAACCAACAACTACAGTTAGGGTTGAGCAGAGAAAAAACAAGGAAATTCTTAGCAATGAACACATGGAAGATGGATTCCTCACTAGTTCATCCCATGGTGGTCTCCCCACCATATTATGATTCAAGACAAACATTGATTTTTCAAGCCAAATATAATTCTCGAATCCTATTGAAAACCAAAAAATATGTATGAAATGAAACATGGGACAACAAGAACCACCATACAACATTGGCAACATAAAAAACAAAACAAATAAATTCCCATTAAAACAAAGTTCCAAAAGGACATGAAACATCGTTCTTCACACCCAAAAGAAGAAAACACCACAGATTACATGAATTAAATCAATAAAAGCATACACCTCAAAAGAAGATTCTGATTGAGCTTGCCCAAGTGCTACATCTATTCAATGCAGCTAGGAAGTTCTCCAAGGGAGTGGATCTGGCTCCATGTCACTTCCTAGAACCGCCCAAGAAAAACCATTGCATATGACGCAAATGGCCACAGGTAATACAGATCATTGGCACTTCATGACCTAAAAACTTCTTATGCCACGGCGTCCCACACTGAAAAAACAACCAGTAGTTCCTCTCGAATGAATTTGGTGAGGCCAAAAACAACATCCTTTTTGTGCCTCTTCGCAACTATCCAGACGCTACTAAATCGACTTCGACTTGAACAGTCCACCTCACGACTTCTTCATAATCACCATGGAATGAAGGAACAGTTTGCAAGAATTATGATTGGAGACCCCCCTCAAAGAATCTGACTTTCAATAATTAATCCCCGACAAGGATTGAGAGATACAACACCATCTCGGCGAAGCTCTTAGCATACTCCAACACTATTGAATTACCCTACTCGAAACCAAACATCGTATAACCCATCAGTTTCTTCACATCACCAGGGAAATACTATTGGATGAACAAGGCTTTAAAGTATTCTCAATAGTAACTTTTCTGCGGTTTGGCCTGAAGAATGGATTTACACCATTCCTGACATAGGCCTTCCAAGATGATGTTTCAATATTCATCTTAAGAGGTTCGGGAGATTCATGCCGAACAAAGATCTCATCCATGTTTCGTATCCATTCCTCAGCTTTCCCTGGTTCAGGCTGCCCATGAAAATGAAGAGGGTTTGACTCTTGGAGGCTCTGAAAAAGACAACTGATATTGAGATCCACCAGGATCCATATCTGAAAAGGACAAAAAAAAATCCTAAAGCATAGATTGATCAATAGAAAAGAACGCGGTGAAATAACTACCTACAGATACTTCACAAAATCCCTAATAACTCAGTGGGGAGGAAACCTGAAAATAAGAATCATGAAACCAAATCAAACCATATAATAAATCAAAATTCCACATCTCATTTTTAAATCAACAACACAAACTCAAAACATAATTTCAATCACACCTCTAACCCACCGAAGCCAATGTCTTAAAAGGAAAACAAGAAAAACAAAAGGGCAACATCACACACTCACACATTTTGAAACATTTAAATCTCCCTTCGTGAAGAACATTTCAAGAAAACATGACAATCCTTACTAACCAATCACCCACTATTGGTATTCCATTTAGCCTCAGATGCATTCACTATTTTGTTAGCTCAAGAACTCACCCATACATACCAATAACTATCAACTCATCACATACAGACATTTGTATACATGTATGTGAGCACTTGTAGGAATACCAAAAGTTGGATAATGAACATTATCACATTCAAAAATAGTTTAAACAAATACCTTAACCAATTTTAATACCATACATCATCGTCAAAGAAAAAAAATTTCAAAATCTATATTCATTCTCTAATTTCACATTTCACAAAACCATTCAAAAATCTCCAAAATATTTTCCAGAATAACCCTACTTTCAAACAACCCATTTACCTATCAAATGATTGAAAGATTTGGTTTTAGAAATCCCATTTTGACCATCCAATCATCATTTTGTCAAACCAAAAATCATTTTAAATTATAAACTTGAATTTTCAAAACCATTCCACCCAACATTAAGTACAATAGAAAGAAACCTACCATTCAACACTTCAAAAATATCAAAATCACAAAAGGATCCAGAATAAAATACCATGAGAATCTAGTGTCGATGTGTGGTTTGTCCATATAGTTGGAGGCCTTATTCCAATCAAACCACCATCACAGAGAGTCTTTTAGGACCATGTCCCCGGCTCTACATGGCTTTCCAGGCCCTGTGAGCTCACTAAGACAATTGTCCCAACTATTATTCCATTTCCCCAAATACCAAGAAACCCACATGAACCAAAAAAACCAAGAAGAACCCAACTTCCAATGGAAACTCAAGGTTCAACCCATAATGTGTTGGCCAAACACTCCCCAAAACCTCCACCCCAAGCTCCGACAGTCCTACTCAATTTACCAAGACACCCAAAATAACAAAGGGCACTCTGAAAGCTAGGTCCCCTAAAGAACCAGTCCTATAATACCATTTTTTCACGAACCAACCTGGGTTGACCCTGAACTGGTCACCTGAGTTGGCCCGTGATGAGGCATGAGAGGCGTTCCAGATCCTCCAGTGCTGGCGACAAGATCCAAGGGAATCAACATTGTGACTATTGGAATAATTTCTCCCAATATAGATAAACATAGGTAGCAGAAAAAAATAATAATGTAGCCCAAAAATAAATAATATGAACCAATCAACTGAGAAAGAACTGAAAAGGAAAAAAACTAACCAGAGCAGAAGACCACTAAACTCCACAAGACCCCATGGGTCACTCTCCGATCATAAGACACAACCTCACCCCCGACGATTGAGATCAAGCTGAAACATGCACCTGAGACTAAAAACAAGAAAAAATATTAGCATGAGTATTTAAACTCAGTAATTGTTCAAAAGTAATCCATTCCCAAATTCATTTCCTTTAAACCAAAGAATCATCAATTTCTGGTTTGAACTACTACATATAAAAGTAAGGCTTTATAAATTTTACTCAAAAGAAAAGTACAAGCCATTTCCCTTATTAATTTCTCAAAACCTAAATCAATCTTTAACTGGGACAATAGCATTTTCAAAGGGAAATTGATGTTTATATTTTCAGATTTGTACAAAGAGAATTAAAAACTTTCATTTGAAATCCATTTTTAGAAACCTAATCAAAACCAGTTTACCAATTTCCAAGGAAAACAATATACAAAAAACAAAAACTAAATCAAACAGTAAGGGGAAATGTAGGTATACATATAAGCATCATATTCACTACTACAAGAAACAAGATCCGAGTAGAGATAGGTGAAACTTGGAGATCGAGAATAATCCAGAAGACACCAATTCTTGAGACCTCAACCTCGTTGACATGTCACACACATGATGAAATCAAAATTCCCAATACAATCGACCATCCTTTCTCAGGCTTACAGAGGGAAAAATACCATTGTAATAAACCCAATATATCCACCTACTATAGGACACTGGTTAGTACCATAACCAACCATGGAAGCAATAATTCTCAGAATATTCTCTCAATATTCCAGGTTGTTATGTCTCTTGTATATAGGAAGGGGGTGGGCCTACCGATGCCATCTGAGCATCCAATAACAGTATATATAATAATAATGCACAACTAGAAACATCCCGAGTCGCCAAAAGGAATATGTCCCGCACCTTTCTACCATTGATCACAGGGAAGTCCTATATAGTGGACCCCAATAAAAAATAGCTCAACCAAAGCAAAGAGGTCACATCAGAGTATTTTTTCCTTGAGATCACTAGTTTTACAAAAGTGCTAAACGGGCCTCACATGATTTTTACAAGCTAAACAATTTCTTAAGAATCACATGCACAACACCTTAAAAACCAAAAATACACTTCGAACCGCATTTAAGAAACAAAAACTAGTATTTTAAATCTAACATAGGTTCAAAATGTCTAAAGTGTCTTTTCATTAGAAAATTAATGTGAAAACACAATCAAACCATTTATTGCAACACATTATAAGAAATAAACACTCCAATTCAGGGCAGACAATTTACTAACTGTTATATATCAATAATTAATATTAGAATATGGTGAAAAAAGAAAGAAATAGATTATTCTTAAATTTAATGAAAAATGCATGTGGAAACTTACCTCAAAATAGGAGTGGACCAAGACGAACAACTCGGCACCAGAATCCTTTGATGAAGACAGCCCTACAATTGAACACATATAAACCATAATACATATATACCCCTAAATCCAATACAAATATTCCCCGCGCCATGAGGGAATATGTACAAGGAGGATATATATATATATATATATATATATATATACGTACCTATGTATGTGTGTGAAACCCTTCAAGATGACCGCGAACAATCTAATTAACCCCAATAAGAATCTAAGATAACCAAAAACTCTAAATAAAATTTAAACAATATAAAAAATGTGGATGCAATCAACCAAATCTATGGGCCAAGCCCCCTTGAAAAACATTACATAAACCATGACCATTTTTAAACATGACCGACCATTCAAAACCATTTACAATTGATATTGAAAAAATAAAAATTAAGTTCACATGTCAAATATTTTATTTTCCTTAAAAAATCATTCCAAAATCATCCGCACATTATGATCCCTTAAAACAAGGCACGTACACTCCAAACAACCCTAAAAACATTCTCATGAAATGCCACACCAAGACACTAACACAAAACATAACCAATTTTCAATACAAAATCCGAACCCAATACACGAGCATGTCAAACCCTTCAAAAATTCATTTCACATCACTCAAAAATTATTAAAATCTATTTACACATTTTATAAAAACACATTCAAGAAGAACAAAAACATTTTACACCCTAATGTGCATAAACATTACCATACAATTCCTCGGAAAAGCCCTTTTAATAATTAAAAAAATCTAAAATTCATACATAAAAATACATGACAAAGAATACATGCGAAAACAACTCCCTTGTTCCATAAAAAACTCATTTTGAACCAAAATGAAGATCAGGTTCCATTGAAAATAAAACATTCACATTGAAAATAAAGAATAAAACAATTTTAAAGAAACATTACAATACAATATCCAAACACATTGTTATTTAATTTTTAAAAATTCATTTCCAACACATAAATAGGTTAAAACCCTACCAATTCACACTTCTCACTACCCAAATTACATTTCTAACACATTAAAATTAACTAAACAATTAAGAGGGTAAAAAAAATAAACCTAAAACAATGGTAGATGAACTCGAATGATCCGAGATGCTTCGTCTCCAGCAGAGGATGCCGAAATCCACCCGAGGAAGACACACATGACCCGCTGCACACCCTATAAATGGAAGAAAACACAAAAACCTGGGCAACCCATAACCTAGGGTTCGGCCGAGACAAAAAACGAAGGAGTTACCTACCAATGGGGCATTGGAGACATCACACAAAAGATAGGAGGCCACTGGAGGGAGAAGGCTATGGAGAGGGACGCTCGCCGGGAGGAGGGAATGAGGGTAAAGGTCTGGGTGGGGTGTGGGTCATCGTGCGACTGGAGGAATGGTATGGGTGTTCGGCATTCCGAGGTAGGGGAAAGGGGGAGGCCGAGAGGTAATGGGGCGGCAAGGGTAGTTGAGGTTTTTATTTTTTTATTTAATTAATTATATTTTTAATTTTAATTCAATTGATTTAATTTAAAAAATAAAAATAAAATAAAATAAATAATATGAATATGAATACAATTAAAATGGAAACTCTAAAATAAATAAAATTACCGCGAAGTGTCGGGTCGGGGTGAGACATTAAGGGTCTCATGTGTCTTTCCTAGTTTCCAAAAGTGGGAAAATCATGTTGAATTTATAACACTTTTATTTAGTTGATAGGATGTATTACTGACACATCCCAAAAAGAGTATTATTTTTAAATCTATAAAACTCTTATAAATTTTAGGAATTTCAATAAATACACTGTATGAAAATAAAATATAACAATTTACAGAGGATAATTTACCAAAATCAATCTTCTATAGGGACATTATGTTCAGGAATTATACTATCACTCATTTTAAAATATATTTGGTTTATCAAAATTTTAAATATAGAATGAAAACACTTAGATTTATCCCTATACAGGGAGTCATTAGGCTCATATGATAGTAGGTGGGAGTTTTTGGATGGATAGATTAGTCCCATGATGTGGATTATGTCATATCCCTATTAATTGTATTAAAACCCACATTTCCTTTAAAATTTAACATGATGTATCATATATTTCATCTTCATGTAATGTGGAATATAGCTGTACCATTTAATTTTATTCATCCATGAATGATTCTATGTTATTTATTGTACTTTATAGTAAAATACTTGGTAGAAGGTATATATAAATTTATTGGTATGAAACGTATACTGATTTTACACTTTATAGACTAACCTATTAGATGGGTTATGTGAATTAATTTATGGAATGTTATATTATATTCTCATCTTATGAATGTTTTGGGATATTAAGTAATGTGTCATTACTCAATGAATTTTAGTTTTCTAAAATTATTGTTAGGTCCACTAGGATAGATACCCTGAGGGTGGGGGTGGGTGTAAATCGGTATATGACAGATTAAGAAAACTGACCCTTTTGATCTTGTTTTATTGTTATAATAAACTCTTATATTTATCCTTCCCATTGTAGAGTATGAACAAACCATAAATCATGCACAAGGAATAGAAATTTTAATTGGTTCATGTAACACCCCAAGATTTCAGGGTACATTTCCCTTTGAATTATACAATAGCATGCATTGTATGCAAATTTGAGTTCTAGTACACCATGGCCAATCAAATTAATGTTTTAAAAGGAGTTATTAATTTTAATACCAAATATTTAAAATATTATAAATTCTAATTTTCAATATGGAATTCATTTTTGGATTTGGAATATCAAAATTATCTTAGAGTGATTTTTTGGTATTTTCTAAAAACATTCAATATTTGATGAATAATGAAAAACACTGCATTATTGTTCAAAATTTACTTCTATTTCATTACTTATTATTTTTATTTAAATTTATTTTAATTAAAAAATAGGTACATAATTCATATATTAGAACAATTTAATTAGTTTAAGTGGTTTTATAACAAGAATAGATATATAAATTTTTCTTTGAACTTTTTACTATCTTTTACCCACCTTCAATCCACATTTAACAATTTTCATAAATAATAATTTTACTGCTTCTATGAATTAAAATTAAAAAATACGAGAGACACAGATTACATAAGTAATTAATATGTGTTTCAATGTGATGAGTTATTTTTTGGTGAATATTAACTTTTGAATTTTATTTACCCTGGTTAAAAGTAAATAGGGTAATTAAAGGTAAATTTGATATAATAATCACCCTAACACATGTCATAATTTTATTAAATAATTTTATTTGGACCAAAATCAACCATATTAATAAAATATGATCCTTTATGATCCGCTTGGATTATACTAGGATATTTATTATTATTATTATTTTAAGCAGTGTTAAAAGTGTTAAATTCAAATTTTAAAAAATAAGACATTGTTAATAGAGTTATACATAATATAGATTCGACTGTAAATATTAATTAGAAATAAGAAAATAACTATATAATTTTATTTTATTTATAAATTTTATACATCATATAATTAAATTTATTTATGACATAATGATGAGCCAATAATTAACATATTAATGGATGATTAAAATAGTCGATATTTTAAATATGAAAATAAATGTAAATTATGACCTTTGATGAATTTCACGAATTTTATAGGTTAATATGACATGTTAGGGTTGATTAAATAATTTTTTTTATGTATCAATGTTTTTATGATATTCACAAAACCAAATAATAAATAGTGTCAAAATTGACAAAAATGAGTTTTTGAAACAAATACTATATAATTAGATGATATAATTTTCCTAAAAATTTTAGGATCATAAAATGGACATATATAATGATATATATGTCATTAATGAACCACTTTAGGTTCTCTTTTCATAATATAGTATGTTATTAACCATGTAATATAAAAATACAAGATGGGATTGTAAAAGTTAAACTATTTAACTAAGAGTTAAATCTAAAGGATAAGGTTTATATGGTGACCTAAACCTATATAAAATCTATTGGTTGTGATGTTATCAACCTAGCCCAACCGTAACCTATAAATAAATCCATTTGGATCCATTATAATCATATTATTATTGTATAATTAATTAATATTTCAAGATTTTCCTAAAGTTACCCTCACCTCTCTTTTAAAAGAGTACTTCCTCTTCTCTCATATTCACACCTCCAAACCATCTTGATCATCCAAAACATACTGAAATATTCTCCCAACTATCCTCACTTTAATCTAAATGTCATACTTTGATCATAAATCAGACCTATAGAGCCCTTTTGATCAAATCAAAATGAAGAACCCAGAAAAGAGGTAATTACTTCAACACTTATTTCAACGTTCTTTTGTTCTTCCACATCCTCTTTCTTTGTTGTTTACATACCAAAATAATAACTCCAATACCTTATAATACAGTTATGTTATTATAAATATGGTACAACCATATTCATTATTCTATCTCACTATTGGAAATACACTATTTCCCAACGGTTCAGAACCGTTGGGAAAGCCCCTTAAACCGTTGGGAAAGGTTTTCCCAACGGTTCTTAGAACCGTTGGGAAGTAAGCCGTTGGGAAAAGTTTTCCCAATGGTTTACTGGAAACCGTTGCAATAGAGCCATAAAATTTACCCTACCCCAACGGTTTGGGTGAACCGTTGGGATAGTTTTTTCCAACGGTTCTCCCAAACCGTTGGGAAAACCAAATACAATTGGAACATTTTCCCAACGGTTCCAACCATTGGGAATTGGTGAAGTCTTTCCCAACGGTTTAAAACCGTTGGGAAAGACATGCTAAAAACTTATATGCCAACGGTTTGAAACCGTTGGCATACCTATGCTGCAAATTGCAGCACCCTGCAATTTGCACAGCCCCTGTCCCCTGTCCATCACCACCAGTCATCAGGCCTCATTTTCACCTCATTTTCACCTCATTTTCACCTCATTTTCGATCCAACTATTGTACCAGTAATAAAATAAAACATACATATTCAATTACGAACAAATTCATACACATTTAACATATAATGGATCCTGAAACTATACAAATCCATAATTAAATTACAATTCATAAACATACATAATTCATATAGAATTCAATTTAAAATTTAGATGACAATTATACGTGGAATCTGAAATTCAATTCATAATATGATCGGTTTTTTCTATACCATATATTTTTACCTCAAATGATGTCCATTTTAAACAAAATACATACACCTGAAGTGATACCGGCCACACCGCACCTCAGATTGAGGCGGGGTTAACTCGTACACGTCACATTTGACTCATGGATCGTTGTGCTAAAGTATCGACAGAATCCTAATGCGTTTGGTCGGTTTTCCGTATGCCAGTTGATGTTTTTCACTTAAAATGGCATCCTTTTGAAACAAAAGACGGACACTATGAGTGGTGCCGACCACACCGCGTCTCCAATTGAGGCGGGGTTGATTCGTACACGTCACATATGACTCATGGATCGTTCTCCTAAAGTTTCAATGGAAACCGAATGCGTTTGGTCGGTTTTCCGTATGTACTTAAAATGTTGTCCATTTTAAACAAAAGAGTGACACTTAGACTCATCCCGACCACACCGCGACTCAGATTCATCCCGGGTTGGCTCGTACATGTCACATATGACCCATGGATCATTGTGATAAATTATCAAAAGATTCCGAATGCATTTGGTCGGTTTTGCGTATGCCAGTTGTTCTTTTCATTTATAATCATGTCCATTTTAAACAAAAGAGACATAGTTAGAGCGGTGTCGGCCACACCACATCTCAGATTAAGACGGGGTTGACTTGTACACGTCACATATGACCCATGGATCGTTGTGCTAAAGTATCGATAGAATCCGAATGCGTTTGGTCGGTCTTCCGTATGTCAGTTGATGTTTTTCACTTAAAATGACGTCCTTTTGAAACAAAAGACGGACACTTTGAGTGGTGTCAGCCGCACCGCATGTCGGATTGAGGCGGGATGATTCGTACACGTCACATAGGACCCATGGATCGTTCTCCTAAAGTTACAATGGAAACCGAATGCGTTTGGTCGGTTTTCCGTATGTACTTAAAATGGTGTACATTTTAAACAAAAGAGAGCCATTTAGACTGATCCCGGTCACACCGCGGCTCGGATTGACCCGGGTTGGCTCGTACACGTCACATATGACCCATGGATCGTTGTGATAAATTATCAAAAGATTCTGAATGCGTTTGGTCGGTTTTGCGTATGCCAGTTGTTCTTTTCACTTATAATCCTGTCCATTTTAAACAAAACAGACACAGTTAGAGCGGTGTCGGCCACACCGCGGCTCGGATTGAGGCGGGGATGATTCGTACACGTCACATATGACTCATGGATCGTTCTCCTAAAGTTTCAATGGAAACCTAATGCGTTTGGTCGGTTTTCCGTATGTACTTAAAATGGTGTCCATTTTAAACAAAAGAGAGCCACTTAGACTGATCTCGGCCACACCGCGACTCGGATTGAACCCGGGTTGCCTCGTACAGGTCACATATGACCCATGGATTGTTGTGATAAATGATCAAAAGATTCGGAATGCGTTTGGTCGGTTTTGCGTATGCCAGTTGTTCTTTTTCACTTATAATCATGCCCATTTTAAACAGAAGAGACATAGTTAGAGCGGTGTCGGCCACACCGCGTCTCGGATTGAGACGGGGATGATTGGTACACGTCACATATGACCCATGGATCGTTCTCCTAAAGTTTCAATGGAAACCGAATGCGTTTGGTCGGTTTTGCATATGCCAGTTCTTTTCACTTATAATCCTACCCATTTTAAACAAAACAGACACAGTTAGAGCAGTGTTGACCACACCGCGCCTCGGGTTGTGGCGGGGATGATTCGTACACCTCACATATGACCCATGAATCGTTCTCCTAAAGTTTCAATGGAAACCGAATGCATTTGGTCGGTTTTCCATATGTACTTAAAATGTTGTCCATTTTAAACAAAAGAGAGCCACTTAGACTGATCCCGGCCACACCGCGACTCGGATTGAGCCCGAGTGGGCTCGTACATGTCACATATGACTGATGGATGTTGTGTCGGAGGTGATGGCAAGAGGGGGGGTGAATTGCCTTTTTAAAATTAATTAACAATTTAAAACAAATTTAAATGCAGCGGAAAGTAAAATGGCAAGACACAATTGATAACGGAGTTCGGCTTTAAACTCAAGCCTACGTCTCCGCTCCCAACTCAACCGTTAGGAGATTTATACGACCGCTTGCTTTTTAATGGTTATAGCAAGAAACCCACTAGCCGTTTTAAGGTAGGCTAGATCACCTTCTTACAGCTTGCTTTTTTATTATGGTTGTAGCAAGAAACCCAAATTGAAAGAAGGAAGAAAAAGGGTGGTTTGTTTTAATACAAACCCAATTAAGAACTAAACAATTGAAGTAAATAATTTAGAACAAACTAGAGGAAGCCTTGAGCGCCAAGAGGTGAGTGTAGTTGATGTAGAGGCAGCCCAAGCTTCAAGGATGGCAATTGGATCTCAAGTAGCCTTTGAGAATTGTCGTAGGAGCCTCAAATGATTAAAATAGCTTTGGTATGCTTCGGTATATGATCGGTAGTGTTCCCGGCATCCATGGACGTCTATTTATAGGAGAAATGCTCCCAAATACTTCAAAATAGCCGTTGGAGGGCTTTCGGAGCCGTTGGGGATCAAGTGGGCCAGCCTGGTCAGTTTGACTGAGAACACCGGCTGGCCGGTGCTGATCCACCGGTTGGCCGGTGCACCAGACAGAAGCAAGGGATTTCTGTCTGGCTCCACCGGCGGACCGGTGTTGAGCCACTGGCTGGCCGGTGGTCTGGACAGAAGCATGCTATTCTGTCTGGGTTCCACCGGCTGGCCGGTGGTCAGGCACCGGCTGGCCGGTGGTCAGGCACCGGCTGGCCGGTGGTCTGGACAGAAGGTATGCCATTCTGTCTGGGCCCACCGGTTGGCCGGTGGCCAGACACCGGCCGACCGGTGGCACCTGGTAGAGGGCAAGGCCTTCTGCCTGGTCCACCGGCTGGCCGATGGGCTGGATCCGGCTGGCCGGTGACCTTACCGGCTGGCCGGTGGTCTCACACCGGCTGGCCGGTGGACTTAAACAGTCCATTTTGAATTCTTCTTGGGCCAGCTTCTAGGCACCCTATTTCCTATCATCAAAAACACTTGAAAACAAGTTAGAATACAATTAGAGTGATTGTGATCATTAAAATCCAAGAGAGAGGGGTGCAACAATGGATCGTTGTGATAAATTATCAACATATTCAGAATGCGTTTGGTCGGTTTTGCGTTTGGTCGGTTTTGCGTATCCTGTCCATTTTAAACAAAAGATAAACAGTTAGAACGGTGTCGGTCACACCGCACCTCGGATTGAGGCAGGATTGACTCGTACACGTCACATACGACCCATGGATCCTTGTGCTAAAGTGTCGACACAGTCCGAATGCCTTTGGTCGGTTTTTCCTATGTCACATGATGATTTTCACTTAAAATGACGTCTTTTTGAAACAAAAGACCGACACTTTTTGAGTGGTATCGGCCACACCGCGTCTCCGATTGTGGCGGGGTTGATTCGTACACGTCAGATATGACCCATGGATCGTTCTCCTAAAGTTTCAACGGAAACCGAATCCGTTTGGTCATTTTTCCGTATGTACTTAAAATGGTGTTCATTTTAAACAAAAGAGAGCCACTTAAACTTATCCCGGCCACACCGCGACTCGGATTCATCCCGGGTTGGCTCGTACACGTCACATATGACCCATGGATTGTTGGGATAAATTATCAACAGATTCGGAATGCGTTTGGTCGGTTTTCCGTAATCCAGTTGATGCTTTTCACTTAAAATGATAGTACATCTCACCTGAAGACACATGGACAATCACATCGCATCTTGCCTAAAAACACATGGTCAATCACTTTTGAAGGAAGAGTAGGGAAGACATGGTAGCTATCCAAACATATAACCACCATCCTAGATATTAGAAAAAATACCCATAACTCAAAACCTCTGATCGTTGGTAAGTTTATCCAACTCTGGTTGGGAATGTGTAGAAATAACATAAAAATACATGATATATAGATAGCACAAAATACTCAACCTATGGGTTCACATTAACTACATAAATGATATTAACACATAAATCATTTTGAATCAAATTTCTCCGGACATCCCCCCACTCACCCCAGACTCGGACAACTCCCCAATTACCTCGGACATCCCCCACCCCTCGGACAGCCCCCCACTCACCCCGGAAATCCCCCCACCCCTCGAACAGCCCCCCACTCACCCAGGACAACCCCCACCCCTCGGACAGCCCCCCACTCACCCCGGACAGCCCCCCACTCACCCCGGACAGCCCCCCCACCCACCCCGGACAGCCCCCCCACCCCTCGGACAGCCCCCCACTCACCCCGGATAGCCCCCCCCACACCCCGGACATCCCCAACCCATCGGACAGCCCCTCACTCACCCCGGACTCACCCCGGACAGCCCCCACTCACCCTGGACAGCCCCCACCCCTCGGACCCCCCCCCCACTCACCCCGGACATCCCCCCACCCCTCGGACAACCACCTGGACAGCCCCTAGCAATACCAAGATTTCTAAGAACCGAAAATTTATAAATGATATTAACACATAAATCATTTTGAATCAAAACAAGTCATACACCCAAGATTCAATGTCCCAACACACACCCAAATAAAACACACACCCAAAACAAGTCATACACACCCAAAATAGTAGATGAAAAACATCAAAATGATAGATTAGAAGTGTAGAACTAATAAATTTAATGAAAACAGAAAACACAAAACAGAAAACAAATAAGATAAAGATATAGTCGTGTCCTTTAGGGAAAATCAAAATAGAAAATAAAAAATAGATTAACAGCATTAAAAATAACATATGACTTACATATTTGGAGTTCTAACCTAAAAAATTGACTAATTGAAGATGGGGAAGGAGTTCTCCAACCTGGGTGAGAGCACCTGGGTGAGAGCTTCGGCAGAGGGGATGAGAGCTTCGGCAGAGGGGATTTAGGGCTGCAGTCGCACGGGAAGGGAAAGAAACCGGGCTTCTGTTTATGAGGGAAACATTCCCAACGGTTTTAAAAAACCGTTGGGATATGAATTCTATACCAACGGTTTAAAAAAACCGTTGGTATACATCCTTCCCAGGAGACTTTTACCAACGGTTTAAAAAAACCGTTGGTATACATCCTTCCTAGGAGGACTTTTACCAACGGTTTAACAAAACCGTTGGTAAAAGATGGCCTTTCCCAACGGTTTGTGAAAACCGTTGGGGAAAGGCTTGGATCTCCTTCAAATACCAACGATTGACAAGAACCGTTGGCAAAACCTTGCTAAATCTCAAATACCAACGGTTATACTAAACCGTTGGTATGTAAGTGTTGGGAAAACTCCAGTTTCCAGTAGTGTCTATCCTATGAGTGATAATTTCATCAGGTGTGCATACGTAAGGCTTACCATCTCCACTTTTTGGTGTAGTTTGTTATTCAAAACTTCTTTATTTGTATGGGTATAAAAATGAGTATAATTTTTGTAAATAATAAATACGACATGTAAATGATTTTTTATTTAAAATATACTTGCCAATTACATGCTATTTCATCTCTAATATAATGATATTGTCGCTCATGCGTACGTACAGATTACCATCTCTACGATCACGATGAGATTCATTCCCCATCGTAACCATTCAAGATTAATTTCTATTCTAGGATTAAAAATAATATTTGGTAACTTAATATAATTATAAATATGGAACAAATACATCCTATCCATAACAATCATGACTTGCATAACAAAACATATAAAGGAAAGGGAATCAGTTAACACCCAAATTAATAATACTACTAAAATATTATTAACAGTGTAGTATTAGAAGATCATATATGATACATATTTATGTATGTGGTTAATTTATAATTTAATAACAATTATTTAACTATTATACAGGAGGATAAGTTACCCCCGACTAACGAAAATTAAAAGGTAAGGGTTAATTTTACAATCTCTTTATTATCTGAGGTTGTTGATATGTAAGTATCTACTAAGACCTCTTTATTATCCACATATGTGTTTCTTAAAAATGTATTTCAAAAATTTTTTAAAATTTTCTAGACTATGGGTTTAAGTAATTAATAACATTGTTTTATTTTTTATAAAATGGTATGAATGGAATCTTTCCATTGCTTTCCAAATAAGGTACATTATGACCTTTTCGGAAAATTAAGGTATGTATGTTTTTTCAACTTATACAGCGAGTGTGGCTTCTTTCTGCCGTTATAACACCTTCAAAACATCCCTCCAAATAATAAATGAATATTTTCAAAATTAATGATTTCTTTTATAATTACTTGACTTTTAAATGATTTCAAAATATAAGGAGATATTTCACTCAAATAGTATTGATTTCATCTATCTCAACATCATTTGATGGATTATACACTTGTTTGATGTTGATTTATTATGACACAATCATCCTTATTTAATTGATGGTTTTATGATATGTTTGACTATGTATGTGTTATTTTTGTACCATTCATTTTTTATATTTAATGTATTGACATTTTGTATGATTTTTTAATAATAATATTTATGTTATGTTTCATTCTTTTCATATGAGGAATTCATTGGACCTATTATGTGATTGGTGGAACACGCTATAGCTCCCCGATTGATCAGTATGTCTCATGAGACATACTAGTATCTTGGAAAAAGGACTTCATAATATCTTATTTTTAGTCTCAACATGTGGCCTTGACTTTGTGGCTATGATGTCCAGCATTATGCATTATATCATTATAAAATTAGCTATTGATATTACATGTGATTATTCAACTAGTAGAATATCCATGAAAATAAGTAAATGGTATTATTAGATATATCTAATCTATATTATACTGATGTTTATGATTAAATGGCTTGTGTTTTAGTCTTATAAATTAAATTAAATTTTTATTCTTATTTATGAAATTTTATGAAATGTTGTTATCCTTACTGAGTATCTAAGCTCTCCCCTTTCTTATGTTTTATTTTTTCCAGGATGTGATGATGTATATTATGAATGAAGTTAACGGATAGGATAATGGATATGAGTGGGTTACACGAAAACACAATTTTGTTTTTTAATAAATAATGTAATGAAAATCTTATGTGTGTATCTAGTACTTCCAAGGCTATTAAACTAATTGGTCTTTCAGGACATGATTCCTTGTATCTTAACAGTGTTATGTAATAATTCACTAAATATGGGTAACTGGGGTCAGGGCATTACAGTTGGTATCAAAAGAAGTTTACTAAGAACCTTAAAATCTAGATAAAAAACTCTTATTAGAGAACATTAACCTAAATATAATCTGAGGAATAGTATGAAAGAACTTACAAATTTTTTTATAATGTATAGATTTTGTTATTTTTCCAAGAAATACATACTTGTTTGGATATGGGAAGGTTGAGGTGGCTCTGGAAGAGATGTATCTAGGATTGAGAACTCTGACAAGGAGTTTCAGGCATGACCTGGGGTATCCTAGTACTCAAAAATGGTCCTTGCTAAACTCTTGGTTATGAAACTCCTAAGGGGTATGATTAGGATAAATCATATTTTCCTTACAAACCATTATGATGGATTTATGAGTAAATACATTCTCAAGGAATTTTTTCTTTGATAATGTATTATATTCATAAGTTGTTTAATTTAAGTTAAGTCTTTTACACATTTGAATTTTGTATTGCGATTCATAAACAAATCTAGTACACAACATTGTATAGAAAATGGTTCTTAGTGGAAGGAATGGAAAACATATCAATGCACATAATTCATGTTGGGATTTTCCTCCTACTCAAGTTAATTATAGTTGAACAGGTGATGCAACTGATGCTGAACTACATATATCAATACTGGTACAGTTCACTCAGGTAATGACTAATAACCTTACCCGTATAGAGCACCCTGATCCACAATGTGGAGGATCAATGTTATACCACTTCATGAGGAAACATCCACCAACATTCAATGGGAATATGAAATCCATTTGTAGATGAGAAATGGATACGTTTCTTAGATAAAATAATTCATTATTTGGGGAGAAGCGAAAGGGAAAAATTTTCCATGGTAGTTTATTGCCTCACAAGAGATACATATAAATGGTGATCATTGATTCAAAATAGAAAGAAGGATGAAGAAGTATAAAATATGGAATAAAGGGAGATTATAGAGATTTTCCTAGAAAAATACATTCCTCAAGACCATCGATCTGATATAGAAAGACAATTTCTCGGTCTGAGGAAAAATGAGGATGATATTTTCGCAATGTATGAGGCTATCATTACCAGATTAACAAGGAATGTTTCAGATTATATAAATATTCCAAGGATTAATATTGATCATTTATTTTATGGGTTAAATCAATTACTTCATTGAGCATTAGTCACACAATCATTTTCATCGTACACTAGTATAGTCTCATCTGCTCTCAAGAAAGAGAAGTAATTCCCTATGTCTTATGACTTTAAAGAAAAGAAAGAGAAGAATATATCTACTAAAACACCTAGAAATTGAAATAAAGGAAAGAAGTTAAAAGACTAATTTCCATCCTACAATAAATGTAATAAGAAATACCCGAGTACTTTTCTGAAGGTAATGGGAGTTTGTTAAATGTGTTGTGAAAAAGGCCACCATGCTCATGATTACACGAAAACGAAAGGGTATGTCATTGTGGAATGCTACAATTTTAGAGAAATGTTGCATTATGAAAATGAATGTCCTATTCTCCAAGGAATATTATATTGGAAAAGGCAAAGGGAGCAAGACCGAGATTATATGATCACTATTATTGAGGTTGAAGCTCCGAATTATGTGGTGGTAGGTAATTTAATTGTATAATCAAATTTATCCAATTATTTATTTTATTCAGCATCATCGCATTGTTTCATATATTCCTAGTTTTCCAGGAAAATTAGATATTTCCAATCTTATTTAAAAAGGGAGTTGTCATTCAAAAATCCTAAGGGATATATCATTGCAATAATGTTTTCTGAATCAGTTACCATTATGGATTATAAACGTGATTTATCTTCTAATCTCATCATCATATCCATTATTGAATTTAATATAATCCTCAGTATAGATAGAATTTTATAACATGATGCAACCAAGTTATTTTAAAAAGAAGGAGGTTATAATTTTGATGATGATGATAAGGAATACCTTATCCTCAGAGACAAAACTGCACTATCTTATTCTTAGCTTGATCCACCCCATATAGCTCTACTAAATTGAATTATTGGGGAGGACGAGAGTGAAATGACTATGGGTGAGGGAAAAAATGTTCAAATATAATATGTACCAAATGTGTAATAATATGATGATGTGTTTCTAGAGGATTTACCTGGACATCCTCCAGAATGAGAAATTGAGTTTTCCATTGATTTAAGTCATGGTTCAAGGCCCATATCGTATACCCCTTATAGAATGGTCACTATGTAATTATTGGCAATAAAGAAACAACATTGAAAATTGAGTAATAGATGATTTATTCTCCCAAGAGATTCATTATGTGGATCCCCTGTTTTTTTGTTTGGAACAAAGATGGATCACTGAGGTTGTGCATTGAATACAAGGATATTAATGCTATATCAATAAAGAACATGTATCCCCTATGTCTAATTGATGATTTATTTGATCATCTTCATGGAGAAAAATATTTTTCAATTATTGGCCTTCGATCTAGATACCTTCAGTGGTGTGTGAAAAAGGAAAACATTTTAAATACATCATTTCAAACTAGGTACTGGCATTATGAGTTTAGAGTAAGGCCTTTTGGACAGACTAATGCACCCTTTATATTCATGGAAATAAAGAAATATAGTTTTCAACAAATATCTAGATGAATTTGTAGTATTATTTATTGATGATATATTGTTATACTCAAATAGCAATGAAGATTAGGAAAATAACATACACACTATTCTGAAAACCCTCAGATGAATTGAATTATATGGGATGTTTAGCATGTGTGAATTCTGGATTCTGGAGAGTTCGTCTCCCGTCTATATTTTCTGTAAGGATGGAATCCTGGTTGATCATTCTATGAAAATAGAAATCCAATAATGACCAACACTGATGAGTATAACTTAGGTATGCAACTTTATTGGTTTAACATGTTATTCTCGGCATTACGTACAAATTTCTTTCTTATTGGAAACCCATTAACGAATCTCACACATAATGGGGTTAAATATTTTGGAAAAAAGAGTGTGAAGAATTTTTTTTAAGAAAATAAGAGAAGAGTAGTCAATGATCTAATCTTGAATCTACCATTGGAGAATGATGGATTTATTATTTATAGTGATGCATCAAAGAAAAGACTTGGTTGTTTCCTTATGCAGAATGATTGGGTTATTGATTATGAATCACTGTAGCTAATGATTCATGAAATAAACTATGCTAATCATGATCTAAAATTAGTAGTTGTAATATTTTCTTTAATGATATGGAGAAACTTTATCTACGGTGAAAAATGTGAGATATATACCGATCACATGATTTTGAAGTATATTTTCTCACAGAAGGTACTCAACATGTGGTAAAGGTGATGGCTTGAACTACTGAAGCAATATTATTGCAAATATATAGTACCACCCATGGATGGAAAATACGGAAGCATATGCATTGAGTAGAAACGATCATGTAGTTCTGAACATGATGAGAGTTGAATGGGATCCTATGTTTATGGATCTATTAAAGATTGATATGGGAATAATCATGGAAGGTGAAAAATCAATAATTTTTCAAATTTTTCAAAAACCTATTTACTAAAAAGGATAAAAAGGTCTCAGACTGATGATGAGGAGTTTTAAAAGAAAATTAATGTTGTGAATCATGGGAGATTGATCGACATCGTATTTAACAATGGAATTTTCAAATTTGGGAAAAGGATTTGTGTTCTTGATATACCTGATCTAAAAAATAAATTATTGGATGTTGCTCACAACTCCAATTAATCCTCACAACTCTATAGCAGTAAGATTTATAGGTATTTAAAGGAATATTTTTTGTCCCACAAACCTGAAGAGGAAGATTTATGATAATGTGTAAAGATGTATGGTTTTTCAACATGATAAGGCGGGAAGACAACATTCTGGAGGTGTCATGCAACATCTTCTCATACATGAGTGGAAATAATATGATATTATAATGGAATACATCATGGGGATACCAACGAATCCTAGAAGGAATGATGCAATATGGGTCATTGTTGATCATCTTACCAAGTCATCACATTTTTGTGCTATAAGAGAATATTTATCACTTGAACATTTTTCAAGACTATATTTTAATGAATTTGTATGAAATCATGGTGTACCCTAATCAATTGTTTATGATCGTGATCCCCATTTCACATCAAGATTATGGAAAATTCTTTAGAAATCCCTAGATATTGAACTTAGTTTGAGCACTACCTACCACCCTCAAGATTATGGACAATCAGAACAGACTACTAAAACCTTAGAAGACTTTTTCGGATCTTTATCAATTGACTTTCAAGGTATATGGGATTAGTATTTTCCTCTAGTATAATTTTCCTATAACAATAGCTTTCCATTAAAGTATTTAAATGGAACCATATGAAGAGTTATATGGAAATAGATGTTGTACACCAATTTTATTGGATGATATTGGTGAAAGAAAACTCGTAGTCCTAGAACATGTTGAGGAAACAATGAAAAAAGAAGAGATTATCCAAACCCACATCAAAGAATCTCAAAATATGTAAAAGATATATGCTGATAACCAAAGGAAGGATTTGGATATTCAAGTAGGATATCTTGTTTTCATGATGGTATCTCTATGGAAGGGTGTTATATGATTTGGTAAGAAGGGTAAATTAATTTCCTGGTACCTCAAAACTTTAGAAATTATAGAACAAACTAGAGTTGTATCTCACCGTTTTTCAATACAGCCATGTCTCTCCAAAGGCCATGATGTGTTCCACATATCAGTGTTGAGAAAATACATTCATGATTCAATGAATTTACTCACCTATGAAAAAATAGAATTGGAACCTGATATGTCTTATTGTAAAGAGCCTATTATAATTCATGATACCATAGAACACATGTTGAGAAACTGAACGACTTGTCTGATAAAAGTTCTTTGGAGAAACTATAAAATGGAAGAGGAAATGTGGGAACATGAGTAACTTCTGATGAAAAATCACCCAAATATTTTTATGCATTAATATTCTCAAAATTTGGAGGATGAAATTATTTTATGTAGGGAATAATGTCACACCCATAGAATCCATGGTATGTTTCCCATAGAATAATACAATAGATTGTGATGTACTCAACTTCGAGTTCAAGAACACCATTGAACATAAAACTAGCCGTTTTAAAATCCATTATGAATATCAATACACAATTTTTGAAATTTTATATTATTTATTTATCAAAATGGACTTCATTTTTGGATTCATAATATCAAAATTATCTTAGGTTGAATTTTTTGGTATTTTTATTAAAGCTTTCAATTTATGATAAATAGTGAAAAATACAGCATTATTGTTTAAACTAAAATTTTAATTAAATAATAATAATAAATATATAAATTTATAATAATGTCAAAACAGATACCTAATACTTCTATTAGTACAATGTAATTAGTTGAATTCATTTTATAATAAAATTATAAATATAAACTTTTATTGAACTTTTTACCATCTTTTACCCCCTTCTGAGAACATTTGAAAATTTTCATAAAACACAACTTTACCGATTAGGTGAATTGAATTTAAAAAATATGAGAGAAATGATTGAAATCCGTTTGTAAAATGTGGTTCAATAGGATAAAAATAGATTTTGGTGAGTAGTATCATTTGAATTTTATTTACCACGGTTAAAAGTAGACATGGTTATTAAAGGTAAGAATGATATTATAATTACTGAAACACATGTCCAAATTCTATTGGATAAGTTTATTTCGACAAAAACAAACCTTATAAATAAAAAATGATTGTTTTTGATCCACTTGGATGAGATTATGACATTTATTAAAATTTTATTTAATGAATAGTTGAAAGTGTTAAATTCAAATTTTAATAACTAAAACATTATTAATATATGGTTATACATAAGATAAATTTGACAATAATATTCATTAGAATGATAAAAATAATTCCAACATAAGGGTAGTGTATTTATAATTTTTTGAAATAAAAAAATTAACTTTATTTATGACACAATTATGATGCAGTAATTACCTTATTAATGAATGATTAAAATAATTGATATTTTAATTATAAAAGTAATTGTAAATTGAGTCTTTTTATGCATTCCACAAATTTTATATGTTAATATGACTTGGTAGGGTTGATTAAATAAATTTATTTGAAGTAATAATGATGTTATGACTTTAAAAAAAACAATACAAAATAGTGTCAAAATTGACATAAATGAGTTTTAAAAAAAATACTATATTATTAAATGATATAATATTAATTAAAATATAAGGATTGGAAAAAGGACATATATAATGATATATAAGTCATTAATGAACCATTTGAGGTTTTATTGGAATTTTATAGTATGTATATTAACCATGTAATATAAAAATACATGAAGACATTGTAAAAGTTAAACTCTTTAACAAATTGATAAATCTAAAAGACAAGGTTATTAAGGGAACCTATACTTGTATAAAACCTATTGGTTGAGTGTTTTTCACCCCATCCCCACTTTATCCATGAAATAAATCTTTTGGAGCTATTCTAAACCGAATATGATTGTATAAAAATAAATATTTCATGATTATCCAAAAGTGACCCTCACATCTCTTATAAAAGGGCACTTACCTTATCTCAAATTAACACATCCGTAGCCATTTGGCTTGAACAACCCCTTCTCAAATCACCTCCAAACTACCCTCAATTCATCCAATAGCCCTTACTTTGATCATAAATCCATCCTATGGGGCCATTTTGTTCATATCAAATGATAGAACCTGAAGAAGAGGTAATTACATCATCACCGCTTTCAATGTTCTTTTCTTCTTCCACTTTTTTGATTTCTTTGTTGTCTCCATACAAAAATAATAACTCTATTAACTTATACATATTAGGATGTTATTATTAATATGTTAAAACCAAATTCATTATTCTATCTATTCTATGAATGACTAAGTCACCATATGTGTGTACGTACGACGTACTGTCTCTACATCGTGGTGTAGTTTGTTATTCAACACTTAATTGTTTGGAAGGGTATAACAATGAGTATAATTTATTTATATAATAAATATTACATGTTAATTATTTTGTATATATAATATAAAATCCTATTAAATATTATTCCATCACTAATAGAATGATATTGTCACTCGTGTGTATGTACGGATTATTGTCTCCACAAATGAGATGAGATTCATTCCCCATCATAACCATTCAAGAATAATATTCATTTTAAGATTAAAACTAATTATTAATAACTTAATATAATTAGGGGTATGAATCAAATACATCCTATCCAAAACAAACATGACTTATGTAACAAAACATATAAAGTAAACTGAATCTGTTAACAACCAAAACAATGATACTACTGAAATATTATTACCAAATAAATATTAAAAGATAATATATGATATCATATTTTTGTATGTGGTTCTTTTATAATTAAATACCAATTATTTAACCACTATACAAGAGTTTATGTTACCCTTGACCAAAGAAAAGTACAAGTTAATGGTTAATTGTAAAATCTCTTTATTATCTGAGGTTGTTTATACATAACTATCTACTGCGACCTCTTTATCATCCACATCCGTGGTTCATAAAAATGTATATGAGAAATTAATATTTACTATGATATGAGTTAAATTTGTTTATACCCTTTTTTTCTTTTTATAAAATGGTATGAAAGAAATATTTATGTCATTTTCCAAATATGGTACTTTATGTCCTTTTCGAAAAATTAAGGTAAGAATGTTTTTTAACTTATACAGCAGGTGCACCCATTTTCTTTCCTTATAACACCTTCCAATAATCCCTTACAAGCTTATAAGAATATATTCAAAATAATTTTTTCCTTTTATTACGACATGAATTTAAAATGAATTGGATATATAAAGAGATATTTCTCTCAAATAGTATTGATTTCATCTATATCAACATATTTTTATGGATTTTAAAATATTTTGAAGTTGATTTATTATGATACAATATTCTATGTTTTATTGAATTTTTTGGGATTAGTTTGAGTATGGATGTGTTATTTTTATACCATTCATGTTTTAGGTTTAAATTATTACCATTTTTATACTATTTTTATTAAAAATATTTATTTTATGTTCCGTTATTTTCATATGAGGAATGAATTGGACTTAGTATGTGATGGATGGAGCCCGTTATAGCTTCTCGATGAATCAATAGGTCTCATGAAAGAAACTAGTCGTTTGGCATAAGTCTTTGAAAAAATCTAATTTTTAGTATTTTCATGAGGACATTAATATGTGGTTATGATGTTTGGAATTATGAATTTCATCCTTATGAAATTAGGTATTGATATTACATGTGATTATTTCACTAGATGAATATCCATGTAAATAAGTAAATGGTATTATTCGATTTATCTTTTCCATATTGTGATGTCATTTTACGTTTAAAAGAATTGTGTTTTAGTATTATACATTAGATTAAATTTTTATTCTTATTTATTAATGTTTATACGAATTTTTATACTTACGAAGCATTTGAGATCACCCCACTATTATGTATTGTTATTCCCAGGATGTGAAGAAGTACATTTTGACTGAACTGGTGGGGTAGGCTAAGGGATATTAGTGTGTTCTATAGAGAAAAAATGTTTTTTTATTGACAATGTAATGTAAAAATTATGTATGTATAGAGTAAATACAAAGATTCAAAACTGGCTGGTATTTTGGGAAATTATTCCTTGTATCACGCCAATGTTTTGTAATAATGCACTGACTTTGGGTAATTGGGGTCTAGGAGTTACAATTCACCATCACAAGGAAACATCCAAGGAGCATACAACGATGATTTTTTGACGTAAAAAATACAGTATAACTGCACTACTATTTATATGTTTGATATAGACTCACTATTCCTCCTAGTTTATAACCAATCACAATTTAAAATCTCACTTCTCTCTCAATTAACGTGTTCTCAATTCATCTTGAGAAGATCCAATCACAGTTTTACGACTTGTAGGTCTTTCTATTTTCACTAAAGAATATATCCTCCACTATATATAGATGTTCTATTGAAGTATAATTTTCATCCACTGATGAATACCCCCTTTAAAATAGAACACTAGGAAATAACCATTGAAATACTTTTCCAATACACACTTATTCACAACGATCCATATTTTTCAAAGCCCAAACAAGCCTTCTCAAAGATCCTTCCTCTTCAAAAATCACACACCATTGAACATCTTCCCGATTCATGGAGCACACTACTTAGTATTTCTCAAAACTTTGTATAAATCAACACTTTTTAGATCTTAGCCTGTCACAGTGATCAAGTATTCACTTAGCGACATCCATTTTCGAGCACATTGATACATCATGGAACACCCCTTCTTCATGAATCTCTCAATAAATATAGGCATTAACCATGGTCAAGACTAGGATATTCATTTCCCAAAGCTTAATCATTTCATTAAACCCTTTCTTAATGGAGCACCCCTTTCATCATGAAATCAAGACATCTATAGATTTCTCTCTTAAGATAATATAAAATGAAGAGGGATTTCCTTTTATTTATTGTCATGGTCAAACACAGAGCTCTTATTCTTCTGGAATGATTTTCAGATCAGTCAAAAAATTAACCACTAAAACTTGATGTTGTCGAACTGCTCTCTTTCAAACACTTCACATCACCACAACGCTCCCTCGTAGAGACCTTAATCTCTTAAGTTCATGATGCTTATTGTTATTTCAGAGCTCACCATCAGTATTCCTCATGTCTTTGGGAAATACACATCATGAACCAATAATCATGAAATTCATTCCATTTCCATATTTTGATGAGATCTTCACAGAAATACACATTTTGCAATGATCTCTATAGTCCAATTTTAGGACACAAATTTTTTTCCTAACACTAGAAAATAAAACTGCCTTGTATCTAATCTTGCGCACCACCTCCATATCATTCATTCGTTTTTAATGGTTCTTTTTCAACATTTATAGTCAGAAATATCTCTGGAACTTGACAGTTCTCCATGAAAACCTACTTTGTTGATAAACACAACGATCCAAAAAATGTGGAAATGTTACCATCAGATATTTTTTCCCAACAAGAAGAATATCAACTCATGGAAAATTGGGAAAACAAGAGGATGATACAAAAGTACGGATAATGGAAATAGGATATCTACACTAGGAATTTATGGAAACTAAGAATATAATATTAAATCTTGGTGTTTTAGGAAAACATGAAGAAAATATCAACTAATGGAATTGTAGGAAACCAAGAGGATCATTACGACTCATGTTAATGGAAAACCCCAATAATAGAATCATGACAAAATGATAATTTTAATACAGGGTGTAGTGAACCTTTATTTTCTTTTTATTACTATGGAAAAATTATTTTGGTATATAATTAGATATTGGAACTCAGATTA
This sequence comes from Viscum album, assembly GCA_963277665.1. Taxonomy (NCBI): domain Eukaryota; kingdom Viridiplantae; phylum Streptophyta; class Magnoliopsida; order Santalales; family Viscaceae; genus Viscum; species Viscum album. The sequence continues at coordinate 1,219,971,585 of OY728155.1, read as the reverse complement.
CATGAGAATATGAGGCCATTGAACTCAAAATTGATATTATAATAATATTAACTATATTAATATCATCACATATAGTTATTATAAAATTGTTGAATAACTCAATAATGGTTCTTTTGTTTAAAATTATGAAGACATTGTTGAGTACAAAATATGTAATTTACCATTGGTGAGATCTAATATTGGTTGTCACCAGATGTCTTGTTGAGATAGTTGTTCGTGGTGAAATTAATTTTTAAAAAATATTAATTTTATTATAAACAACTAAAAGCTAAAAATATATATAAATATCTCATTTTGAAAATTATTTGGGTTTGTCATCTTAAAACCATGTCGAATTTATATGATCTACGACGTTATTCACTGGTTAATTCGGATTGATGGATTGCACTTTATTGACTTGAGGGGGATCGAGTGGCAGTGAATATACTGGAAAATCTTCCTTTCAAGAAAATAGATTTATGATAAATGGGAAATTTAAAATACAGTTATGGATTTTAAATTGTGTGTTTATGACCTTATGATTAAATTATTAAGCATTAATTTATTATCTAAATTTGATTCTGTGATAACAAATTCTTTTCACAAGCCCCACAGACAAGTTAATTTATTTAATTCCTTTAATTTTTGTTTACGACATTTGAATACCCTAGTTTACCTGATATTTTATTATTCAAAATAGTTATTGAAAATGAAAAATGTAACTTTTTTGTCTCATTATTTCCACTATTTTTTATTACATTATTCATCATAGGCCCACTATGTTTCAGTTCTTCATTGTTGTGGGTGGGTTCGAGCTTGACTAAAACCTCATGTTCAGAGCAGTTATTTGACTGGTGAAGGGATTGGTATTTTTTTGATGTTTTTGGATGGATCCTCTATTATGGTTCATGATTAAGGGATCTGGGATGTAGAGTGGCGGTGGTGTTGGGAGAAATGTGATAGGAGGCATGATGAATGTCTTGGAAGGATTCTATTGGATCACCATATTCCATTATTATCTATTGGAAGCCAGAATGTGACTGTTGGAGGAGATATACATCAATATAGGGTATTCAATGTGTGAGATCAAAGAGGTTATTTCAAAACTACAAATTTCACAAAGGAGCATTAGGTTTCATGAAAAACCATACTACACACCATTTATTCTAAATAAACACATGGAATGTAGAAGATTTTTTTTTGGTTCTATGGTTTAGAACGAAATAAGGATCACAAGCCATTTGGTCAGACCCACATGCCCCATGACCCTACCCGATTGGCCAATATGTATGATAGCTTGCACACACCTTGGACCCCATGAGGTCAGCCACTCGGTATACACTTTCAGTATCTAAGAACAACCATGTGTGAGGCCAAGAGGAAATGGGTAGGCCTTAGTGGTTGTATAATGGCTTTTATGAACTATACACACCATATACTCTGACATTCATTTTAATATGTGTCTTGAGGATAACAGAATCAGGCGATGACGTGGGTCCATATATCATTTTGACCCCAATTAAATTTTTTTATACCATACATAGACTTCTTACTCACATACATACTTATTATAGACATGGATTTATGTTTCTGAGAATAATATCTAGAGTATTATTCAATGTATAACACGATGGTAGCATTTTATGTTTCAAAAAAGTTTCAATGTGAGATGTTCTGATCATGATTCTTCTTTACATGTAACTCCATGATTGAACTAATAATAGAAAGATTATTATAGAGATAAAGGGTTCATTAATCCACTATAACACAATATTGAGGGTTACCCATAATATTAGAGAAATTATGGGATCATTACACCCTTGGAACACTAGGGTGTTTTTTACACATACTCTTTATATAGGTTGATATGGTACTCACATAGATAAGAATGATTCCTCTAACTAAGAAGTAATAATCCCATATCGTCGAGCTTCAGTGGGAAGTAAGTATGGCTGTTGTGGCTCCACTAGATGTCGGGCGGCGTAGAAGTGAGCAGGCCCCAACAAAAATATTCTAGTGAGGTTTTATTTGATGATGGTAATTAAAGATGTAATTTTCAAGCTGCATCATTACTCATATTTTCTAGATGGTTTGTGAGTTTAAGATCCCATTTATCACCCTTCTGGGGGTTTATTAGATTATATATATATATATATTGATTTTCATTTCCCTCTTTTAATGGTTTGAGATGAAAACTGTTATCGTATATCACTACTACACTATTTCAATTTTTAGGGAATCCTACTCGGTATGTATCTACTCACCCATGCAAGGGATTTTCCCCCCAAATATAATTTCTTATGAGGATTATGGATATGTTTGTTGTGATTATGGTGGGGCATAGTTACACATTGGTCCCTAGACCTTGTATGGTTGTCATTCATAGAGAGCTAGAGAGGATATATCTCAACATATTTCATTTATAGTGTTTCTATGGTTGGGACTTAATTTTATTGTGGGAATGTATATTTCCCCATTACATTCAAATTTTATAATATCATACTCTGATTATTTATCTATAGGATATTTCATGCACGGATTTCTCTATATATAAGTGTCTTTAAATTAATCACCTAAAATATTTCATTGAGGCAAATGGGACCACATGTACTGTTAAATTTGGAAAAAGCCTCTAAATTTATATTATTCCTTATTGGTACTTATCTAGAACCCCTAGACTATTGGCATTATAATTGGTGTTGTAATAGCTTCTCCTTTCAGTGTTCAAATGGACCATGGTGAGTTCTGTCATTATATTAGGACACGAATCTATGCTCATGGGATTTTTAGAAAAAATGTGAAGTATATAGACTCAAGAAATTTTAGGAAACCAATATAATAATCTATATTCATGTAATATTTGTAAAAAAAGAAGAAAATATAAAAAAGATATATTTTAGGAAAATAAGATTTGTATATCAATGTAAGGTATTTTTAATCATTTTTTTAGTATTGTGAAAAAAATATTTAATACGACTTAAAATTTTTATAGAGTTACTCAATAAACATCATGGTGAAAAATTATGGATGCGGTGGCTATGGATAACAGAATGGTATTTTAGGCCATTATAGACACTAACTGAGGGTGTGGGGGTTTAGTCTACTCAGTATGAACCAACATTATTTGGATTAAATTACACTAAAGGGATGGATAAAAAGAAAAATTATTGATAAAACTTGGTATAGACTCAATTGGGAGACCTACGGGAATTGGTGCATCATGAAGAGGGTATCCTTGTTGTGATCATTAACCATATAGTGTATTCTAATGAAACTTATGAATTTAGGTTACTACATGACCTGTAGGTCCGGTCATGATAGTGTGGTCAAAGGGTCGGGTTCTACAAACATATTATATTCACCCCATAACCGCGAGGAATCATTCCATGATAGGGGTTGGCTATGGGACATTCCTTATTCCTAGGTGGATGCACTATTACCGGGAGGGCCCCATGAAATGACTCGTATTTTTAAAATTAATAAAATTAATAAGTAATTTTCTTTATATTATTTAATATAAATATTAGAAAAATTGTTCATATAAAGAAACAATTCACATATTATTTCATTAATGAAAATAATGAAATTATTCAATGAATAAATACCTTAAAATTTTAAATATTAATTGGATAATATATAAAATATTAATACTCTAATGGGAATATTTAGATCTCACTGATCGAATAGAATCATCAATCTCAAGAACAACACTACAAAAATGTGATAAAAATTATTAATATAGTCAAAAAATGGAATTATAAATACTTGGGTGGAATTGATATGAATAATGAATTAAATAATGATGTAATATTTATAGGATGTAATCTGACTTTTGTAATAGTAAGGTGACTATTAGGAATAGTTACCCAACCACATGGAATAGTAACATGATTTCATGTAATATTATCTTGATATTTGGAATATTAATTTCCACTAAATATGACAAAATTAAATATTACTAATATTTATTTGAGTTATTTAAGTAAATATAAATATTATGATCCCTTAATGAAAATATCCTTATAAAAAATCAATAAATATGTAATCATATTTTAAATAATCATTATTTAATGGTATTTTAGAAAAATATAAATATTATAATTGAAATTAAAATAACCTACATTTGAAAATTATATTCATAATTGCATTTCATTTTTAAAATCAACACATCAAAATTTTCCAATGGTTATTTTTTGGTACATTTTCTAAAATACATCTATTTTTTGGTGAATTGTAAAATATGATTTTTCCTTAACATGTGTATCTTCTATTATATAATTCATACTGTTGAAATGAAATAACAGTTTAGAGATGTTTAGTCACAATTATAAAATATGTAATTTAATATATGATACAGTAATATATAATAAATCTTTTCCAAAAAAATTATTCCCATAGTCTATAGTTAATAGTATTCCTTTGAGAAAACAAAAGTTCATTTTCCCACATTAATATTTAATAAATTATTGAATTCGAATTAAAAAGTGTTTTAAATGACCAAATTATTCTATTATATTGATATATTATTTAGTATGTCAAAAATATCACTATTATAATGTTTACCATGGACAATTTTTTTTATTCAATATATTATTTTAAAAATACCACTATCATTAAGTATAAATAGCTCTTACACCTTCCCTTAAGAAACCAGTCCTAACACACTGAAAATTTATTATTAACTACCTACATCCTCTATCATAAACCCTTAACAACCATAGAATCATTATGAATTAAACTAACTCCATTTACTGAGTAACCATAGTACTGTAAAATAGAGTTAATACTAATAAATGAGAAAGTGTTTATCAACTCTTCTCTAATTTTCTTCGTCTCTTATCTTTTCTTCCAATTTAATTCAAAATAAAATCATATATGACTATGTATGAAGTATTTTAAAATTTTAATGTTGATGTTAAACTACTATAGAAAAATATATTTGTGAATTATTTATACATTATACACCTCTTACATCTTCTTTCGACGACGTTCACAGTAATGGCCAATTAACCACCATGGAAGGAATTCCCAAATCATCCCTTATCACCACCCTTATGTATGGTGATAATAAAATATTTATAATAAATTAATTTATAAATATATTTTTTATCTACTCTAATTACACATACACATGTAAAAACTACATATAATATGAATATAAAAATCAATGAAAAATTAGATATTTTTGTGGAAAAAATGACATAAATATATTTCCCCATTAATGATAGAAACATTGAAGTATAATCCAATATTTATAATTTATAAAGAGTTCGAAAATTTAAATAATTCACTTCATGTTCAAGGTTTTAGTAATCATGTGTGTACTATTCAAAAGATTAAATGGTAATGAAATAAAGCAGGATATAATGTATTTTGATTCTCTAACCCAAACAATTTCTTTGGTATTTCCTTATATTTAATTTTTTTCATATTAATTTTATAATAATATCCAAGTATTTTGATTCAATGTTATTAGACATTTATTTTTTGTATATACATGTTTCCACCCTTCCAATTGTTTTTTTTATCTATTTATGATGTTTTTTAAAAGACATCAATATCCCAAATATCTCTTCAACCCTCATGAGTGTTTTATCAGTTAAAAGAATGTAATGATCATTTATTAAAATTTAATGTCTTTGTTTTTTATATTATATTACCAAATTATATTCTTCGTTGTATGATATGTAACATCCATTATAAAACCCAATAGTTTCCAAAGGCATATTTCAAGACAATGATTGTTATACATTATTTATGGAATGCATGAATTATGAGTATTAATGAAGTGATGGATATGATAAGAATTATATAGCCATCAAATTCATTGGTAATAGTGACATATATCACGATATTTTTTTTATTATGCATTAACATGATTATATATTTGTTCAAAATGTTGTTGTTATGATTACAAAAATATGTTATGTGTGGAAATGACGCTTTTATTGGTTAACATTAAGTGTGTTATTTAACAATGTTTCCTAATGTTTCATTTTTATATATATTATTCAGTCCATGAATTTAACAAAAGCTTCCATCATGATTATGATTATTATCATATTTCTATTATATGATGATAGTTATTATGTATACCCAAGTTCTATTGATTAATATCCCTTATTTATCATCATACTATGATTTTAGGTCACCCATTTATTTTATATATTTCATTATTAGGATACATGAACTATAGTTTGTAAAATCTTTTATATGGGTAAAGAATAAATATTTACGTAAATTTTCATGTTTTATAATGTACAATTGTTGTATAAGCCAAATTTTCCAAAGAAACTAAACCAATGGATCTTGGATTTTTATCATTGTTATGTTTTTTATCTTTAAAATGATGTTATAGTCAAGTAAGAAAAAGACATGACACTATACCACACCTTTTACTTCTTTAATGAAGGGTTGTGTCATACTTTGAAACCTATTATCATGTCACAACCGATAGGTTGTTGTCATTTTTATTTATATATACGCCAATCATTTAGTGTTATACTCCTTTGGTACTTTGGATTTAATAGTGTCAAAATAGGGCCATTTTAGTTAGCTCTCCCAATAATATTTTCTCCCTCAATACCCTAATGTAGGGTATGATTCGAAGTGTGATTCAATTATGATTCTATGTATGTTACTCATCCTCCTTCAATTATTATTCACCATACAAATATTATTATTGTAGTTCAAATTCTTCTGGGGTTTAAATATACATTCCATAGTATCCTCGTGGAATCCACTATGGATTATTGATTTTTCATTGGTCTTTGAAAGAGGAGGTCCATGAAGGATAGAGACAAATATTTGGGTGTGGTTTTTATAAAGAGATTATTCCCAATGGGTTTTCAAGGTATGTTCCACTTTGTTTTAATTAGACAATTACTTTTAATTTTTTTTTAATTTTCTATTTCTGTCATATGGTGTGAGATAGGAACCTGGGTGTGGGTGAAAATATGGATGAGGTAGAGAAGAACCAATCCATGTTTTTAGATGTATTGTCCTGGATGGTAACTACATGTTTGAGGAAGTTGTCTATTTAATATAATAAAATCATTTTTTATATTTGATTGTTTTCCAACATTAATATTTCAGGAGACAAAATAATTGGATATGGATTGAGAGGGCCCTGGGAGAAGTGGGAATTAGCAATTGTAAAATTTGGGATCCACAATGACTCTATATTGAAGGGGTGAAGGTGTTAGTTGTATTAAAGGGATTCCCCTGATTAGAATTATTGTTAGAGGTGTCATACTGTTTTTAGGTGATTTCCTTCAAATAATTGTGCAGTTGTGAGAGAATAAACCGGAGTGAGACTTCTGAGATTTCTAGACATCTCTTGTCAAATGAGTTGCACACTCTTTAGGGTAGGGTATGGATTATCTTGTTTTTTGAGAGGTATGTGTCCATTATGAATGATATGGGGTGTGAAAAAAATAATATTGCATCATGTGATGGGACAAGAGATGTCCATTATGGTATATAAGATGAGAACCATGTGTGGGTCATGGGTATAGGTTGGTTCTTTCAGTTGGAATTCAAAATCATTCAATATGGAATAGCCTGAGTTTGTCATTGGTCAGTGGGATAGATATTGATGAGGTTATTATTGTAATGAAACCAACCCCCGCATCTTAGAGTTCTAGGTATCTGATGGGGACTTATTTTTACATAGTTCTGCCACATATTTTTATTTTATTTTTAATTATTTAATTAATTATTTAATCACATTTTATTAAATAATTGCACTTTTGAAATTTTATAGTTAACTTTGTTAATTAATCAATATTTATAATTAATTATGTATTTTTTGTCTTTAAAATTATAATTTTAATATTAATTTATTTTTCTAATTTAATTATTTCTTATTTAGTTTGTTTAATTTTTGTCTGCCAGACTTTTTAATAATGTGAGATTTTTTAATTTAAGAAAATATTTAATTGACATGATTCTATTTAGTTAACTTAGTCTTTATTTTAAAATTTAATCTTTTAACATAGTTACATTAGAATAGTTTATCCATAATAATTAATTTATTTAGTCGTCCATCTCATCATTTATGTAAAAAATTTGTGTTTTTAAATTAAGTTAGATAGTTCGCTTTTTAATTTTATGTATTCAATTAGTTAGTAAATTAATTAATTAAAAGTTTTTAAACATTAATTATTTTTATTTATGTATGCAGATTTATTTTTAATTCATTTTATAATTGTTTTAGTCTACCAGTGTGGTAAATAAGAGCTTGCGGTGATTTATTTGGGTCACCGATGCTAATTTTCATTTTTCGCTGCTACTTTGTAATTAGCGTGTTTAGTTTTTAATTTAAGACTTTTTTTAAGTTAGTATAAAAATTATTCAGTTAATAATTTTAGTGTTGTTAATTAATAAGTTTAATTTATTAAAGGATAACTAAAATTTTGTTTTCAATTTAATGGTGTTTATCTCTCTTGTAATTATTTATTTTCAATCCTTGTTTTAAAAAAATGTAAGTTTTAATTTTTATGTCTTTTTAGCAAGGTCACTGTTAGTAAATTTCCCCGGTGACCCCCGCACCTCGTTGTTACTTCGTTGTATTGGTGACCATTTCACCATTTACAGCTTATCGATAGCTCTCATTCAAGTATAACGGTAGCGTCATTTTTTTAGGTTTTATCGGTGAACTCCGTCCCACTATTATCCATCCTACCGGTGACTTTTTTTAAGTAACGGTGACCTTGTTTTTACCGGTGATCGTTGTCACTATTACCTTTTCCTAACTTTAATTGCATTGATATAATTTATTTGTTAATTTAATTTTATTTTCATCTATTAATAAAAATTAACTTTATTAATTTAATAGTATAGTTATCTGCTTAAAAGATTTAGGTTTAGTTTGCTAATATAATGTAATGTTTATTTTTAGTGATATCTAAATAATTAATTTTTTTGGTTTTAAGCTTTTAAAATAAATTGGGTTTTATGCAGTTTAATTTCTTACTTCAAATAATTATTTTAACTTTGTTGTTTAAATTATTTCTTTAATTTTGAATTATTTAATCTTGACAATAATTTAATTAGTTAAGATTTTTGTTTTTTTAAGATTTGTTGAAATTTTATTTGTTTTAGATAAATTTTGCTGCTGCTTTTCCTCACAATTACTATCCCTTTTCCAACCTCACTATTACCTCACTCTCACTATTTAAGCATCCTCACTAAAAAACCTTTATTTTTTCCTCACTGCTAGCCTCTTCTCAAACTTCACTGTTATCTTATTCTCACGGATACCCCTTTTCTCACTGTTACCCAATTCTTCCACCTCATTTTTACCCAAGCCCACTTTTCTCACCGTTATAGCCACTTTATCAATTTTTTCCCTTCCTCACAGATATCTCGCACGACTACATTTATAACAGTGACCCCCTCACCGATACTCACCTCCCCCTTTCCACACTGATAGACAATACCTCTAACCTCACTGTTTTATTACTTCCTCACCATTTCGTTTCTTTTTTTAAAACCCTATTTACCACCTCATCATTTTTCTCTTTACCGCAGGTTAATCCAATGCTGCCATGCCATGGAGGAGCTAAACCATTTGAATCTATTACTGCTACTCGATCCAAGAAAGCTAAAACCTGTAGAATTCGGACCACAGTCATTACTGCATTGGTGAACTGTTGTAGAAGATCAAACCCCACCACCTAAAGAAGAGGACCATGTCTCTGTTGTGTAAACTAGACCTCTCCGCCACTAACATGAGTCTGACCTGAGGAAGCCGCTACCATTCCACCTTGAATCGCCGATGTGGAGTGTTCTATATGTTGACCGCTGAATCGCGCCACCACTGGCTTGAAGATGCTGTATCGCGTTCGAACCAGAGGAGATCGGCACAGGTTTTAAGCCGCTGGAAGTTGAGGAGGTATGCCGATGAGAAGAGTCGATGATGTCCGCCACTGCAAGAAGTGATCCGTGCTGGAGCCGAGAGAAGCCTGTCTGCCATGGGTTTTTGCTGGTGAAGCTGATGCTAAGAGGACGAGCCGGGTTGCCACCCACCTGTTGAAGAAAGCACCACCACCGTTGTTGGAAGAAGGAGGAGCTGAGCCCCTGACATCGCTGGACCAGCTTCCAGTTCCGAAGAAGAACTCCGAAAACCCTCCCCTTTACAGTGCGCCGATTTTTTGGGGGGTGGAAGAAGATAAATAAATAATAATAATACATAATAATAAAATAATAATTAAAGTAATGTAAAAAGAAAAAAAATTAAAAGTTAAATTAAAGTAAACATTTAAAATTCATATTAATATCATTTAATTTATAAAATTTATGATTTAAAAAATTAGAATTTTAATAAATATATAAATTTTAAATTAAAATTTAAAACTAAATTAATAATAAATGAAAATAATAAATTAATACACCATTAATAGTGTAAATATATAATTTACAATAATTATAAATAAACTATGAAATATACTTAATAATATTTAAGATTCAAGTATTAAATTCGAATTATTAAAATAAAATAAGAAACTAATCCAGCAACTTTATTTATTAAATAGTAATAATAAAATTTTTAATACAATCTTAATTATTAAAGTTCAAATTACCTATTTATTTATGATGTTAAATGTTAATGATTTTGTTAAATTTGATAAACTAAAAAAATTATTTTTTAGTATTTATATTTATTAATTAAATCAATAGCATTTGATAAATTTATAATAAAGTTATATAAATATAAATAATAATCATAAATTAAGATATTTATTAATTTACTTATGTTAACTTGTAACGATATATATAACACTTAACTGAAAAAAATAACTATTTTTCTCATTCTTTGCATTCTCATTTATTTATCTTTTTTCTTTTCTAGCTTTTCAATTTCATCCAAGAGGTAGGAAAGCGTCCATGTGTATTCAACAAACTCAGCAGAAGTTAGTTATGTGAGAAGTTCTTGCGCGACATTCTTGTCGCAAAAAAACCCACATTTTGCAGTACGTTCGTGAACGCATCTTTGAAGTCGGTGGAAGCATATAGGGACGTGTAGCCGATGACAGATGGTATTTTAAGAAGAGTAAACAGTGGAATTTTGGGAGAGGAATCTTTCATTCATCATTCCACGATCACATCATACGAGAGTGAGGACGCTCATTCTGATTCCACACAACACCATCATTGAGAGCGAAGACTCCCAGGAGCAGCATTGTAGATGAGCAAGGGACTGAGGAGCCCGAGAACAGAGCATCAATAAGGGGCTTATTTTAACTTTTTTTACTTAATATCTCAATACTCTGTAGTCGATTGTTTTTCATTGATTGAGTCAATATGATCAACGAATTAGTTGTCTTAGCTCAGAAATCCAATTTGGTTGGTTAATCTTCGAGACTTCTTTATTCACATTAAAATTTTCAAAATCATATTCAATCGGTGAGATTGAGTAATGATTCTCTATTTAGTTTCTTCACACCTTAAAAGTTTGAAAAATTCATAAATTCATGAACTATTGGTGATATAATTCTTCAATACAATTAACGAACCATTAATGTCTAAAACTGTGGAAATTTACGACGAGTTTATTTTCCACTTTTATCCTTTTCTAACTGACAAGCAGTTTGACTACTTTTAGAGTGGTGACCTCCTAATGTAAGTATTCGGGGTGTTTAGTTTCTTGGAAAGGGATAATTTTCACAATTATTTCCTAAGGTGTGGTTCAATAGAGTGTAGTGGAGATGATATCCTTTAAACTAGTAGTTTGTAATTTTTGAGTATTACATATGATCTTCTCCTTCGACCTTGCTGTTTTATTTTAGTATTTTATACTCTATCAATAGTTTTACTGATTTTATTAGTTTATTAGTATACTAGTAAGTGATTTAGTCTCTTTTCATACCTTTTTATCTTACTATTTCTTAATGAAAATTACAAAAAAAAAAATTGTAAAGTAAAAACTACAAGAAAGATTCCCACTTACATCACAGCTGACAACAGTGAAGTTACTTTTGAATAAAACCTAGAACTCTCATCTCCCTTCTCTGTGGATCAACCCTGCACTACTATACAAGTTTATGAGTAATAAATGTAATTTTAAGGGTCCTGACGACCTCCGGCCTGTTCAAGTTTTGGCGCCATTGCTGGGGAAGGCATGCACTGAGAGTCCAGTGTTTGAAAAAAACAATAAAAAAAATAAAAAACAATATAATTCATTTATAAAAATCATTTAAAAAAAATATTATTTAAAAAAATAGCTAAAAAACCTATAAACTAGATATTACTGATTTTGTTGACCATTAAAAATCTACATCAATTGTGAATATATGTGTGGTTAATCTAAACTATTTTTTGTTCTAAAAAAGTTGACAATTTTGAGGAATGGAATCCTCGACTTAAATTATGTTATGTATGTTGTGGCTATTATAAGTATACTATCTGGAAGTGCTTCTATAACCAACCACTACATATTGATTATGTTAAAGAAAATGAAAAACATGAGTCTAGTCCTGAAACCCTAGAAAAAATTTAATAAATTGATTCTAAACTTGATTCTAGGGTGGAACTAATTAATAATTGGTTAACTAAACCCCATGAAATTAAACATAGAGATTCTCAAGAGTGAGATCAAATACTAAAAATATTGGGAAACATGCTATTGGAATTACAAAAAAAAGTTAAAGAACAAGAAAAATTAGAAGAAAAAGAAAAAGAAAATGTTTTTAAATGATTTGAAAATCATCTGGAAGAGAAAACTGACTGTGAAACTAGAAAAGAAAACATTTTCTTTGAAAAACTTAAAACTGGTGAAAAAAACATGTATATAACCACCTCAATTAATGAAGAACACAATAATGATGATCCCAAAAAGAACATTAATGGTGTTGAGTTAGATAATTCTGAAGATGAATTAAAATAGATTGAAAGTTAATGTCCAGTTCACTTCATAATTCTAACATTCGAGAAAAATCAATGTTTTAAAGCTTTGAGAAAGAAGTCACTTGGGTTGAAGTCAAACTTGAAATTGAAAATTTTAATTTTAAAAACTCTTCACCCAAAATTTCTGAAATTTTGAACAATGGGCCTGAACTTGACATTAGGATCACTTTGGAAGAGAACCTTAAGGTGAAAATCACATAATCTCAAATCTTTGAACCAAAACTGCTAACTTCTCTTCCATATTTTGAACCTGTAAACCTAATAATCTCTAAGATGTTGTTGGATGATGAAGCTGAGGGAATGATTTTTTACGAAAGAATAACTAATGAGTTTTCATTTCCCTATTCTCATTAAAACCAATTTTCTGAAACATTTTGCAATGACATAGAATGTAGTGTTAACCAACTTAAGGAGAATTATCTTAAGCTGAACATTCTTGAAACTAAATTTATTGAAACTGAATTGTACAATTGTTCTCCTAAAATTGAATTACAACACTCAAATGACATGGATTTAGAAAGTGATCCTTTTGAACTTGAACATGAAAAATAGGTTGAACACATTTTCGATTATGGTTGCAGAATTGATTTGATAGAAGCAGTAGATAATCAATGTGAGTTAACAGATGAGGATCTTTTGGAAGAGATTTACAACATTGTTAATCCTGAATCAATTTGTGATAAAATAAATTTCTTCTCTTCCTGTCACTTTCATCCTCACCTATCATGGGTTCTGAGTATTCTCATGATACTGATAGTATTATAGAGGGGTAATCACGCTTGAGTTCTATTGTATATGATTCTATTCGGCACTCTATTAAATCTCTTCTTGAACCTACAATTCAATATTTACTAACAAGAACCCCTTAATTTGAACATGTTAGTGTTGAGGTTAAGAGGGACTGCTATGAGGTCAATTCCACACCCTTTGATGCCTTTAATACTATGCCATCCCTTCATGTGAACTTACATCATGATAAATTTGAAGCAAAACTGGATGTGGACAACATTATGCTCACAACTGTTATAGGGTACTTCTTATGGGTTAATTCAGGATATGATAGTTTCGTTTTTTTTGTGCTAAGTCTTGAAGCTCACAATTTTAATTGTTCTGTTAAAAACTAATGGGGCTAAACACATTTTGTGGTTACTATTAAGGAAACCACATCCACCTAGTGATTACGGTTGGTTTCTAGGTGAGTCTAGATGGGGACTATAAACCTAGCGCTGCATGGGAGGTAACCCATGATTTTTGTTTTTTAAATTAATAAAAACAATTTGTAATTAAATAAAGTCTTACTGAAGACTTTAAATTCAGTGCTTCATGGGAGTCAACCCATGTTCTTTCTTTTGAGTTTACTTTTATTTCAATTCTTGTTTTATTGATGAATAAAGTGCTGCTCTGTTGTCTTATATATGCTCTATCCCTGTTATATTTTTGTTCCTAGTTTACATACACTGTCTTTCTAGGTTTCTGTTGTTGTGTCAATAAAGGAGTGGAATTCCCATGTTCATTTCTGTATATGATATAATTAGGGAATTATTATATTCATTAGTTTCTATTTTATTTTTCAGCTCCTAACTACTATTAGAAATCTGCTGCATGTCTTGCTACAGTGAAAAAAAAATTCATCTTGTATTAGAAAATTCTACTACTTTTCACTATACTGTGCATAAAATCTGCATGTGCCTCTTGTTGAAAAAAACTGAATTTCATTATTATTTAAATATTTACCACTGCATGAAATTAAGTATGTGTGTAGGGGGGGTACATGCTGCTATTCTTTTGATTATGATTAGTCTATAGTTTGTTTATCATGCATCTTACTGCTTAATTGAAGAACTTTTTGAATCATATTTAGTTAAAATGATACACCCTCTCCACTCTGCACCTATAAGTTTCATTCATTTTTTGAACATTAATAAAAAATATTCACTAGACATAAATGTTAATTCATATACTTGCTAATGAATCTACTGATTATTTATACATTGTGACAAACAATATTCTTGAACTTCATTGAGAGCCCAGATACATGTCATATATTTGCGTAATTGAAATTTTTTTGAACCTTAATTGATTAATTGTTCTTATCCATATATAGAAGTAAGATTTGGAGACAAAGTTGGGTTTTATGTGTGGGGGAGGGGGTCAATTATTGACTTTCTAAACTGTGATTTAATGAAGCCCATCAATTCCCACTTCAATTGAAATGTTTGGTAAAAAATTGTAAAAAATTTCAAAATTCTGTTATATTTTTTAGGCATTACACTATACTCACTTGGGTCTTGCCTTAGGAATAGTTCCATGTCGGTAGTTAAGAACTTCTTTGAAACTTAAATTAATGGTAATGGATGATTGCTGAGTGATCTTATTCAGTGATTTGATGGAAATTCAGTTTACGACCTACTTCTGTATGTGATATGGGTTACTTGTTTATAGAGTTAGGGTCATACCTCTTAGAACTAAAAGTTTGATTCGGATTCTATGGGCCACATTCATATTTTAATTATTAAAAATTTATTTCTTTAATGATCCCATGTAAATGTTTTTTGATATAAATCTTTTGAAATTGGAGTAATTTGGGCATCTGGGATCCCACAGTGAGTCTCTGAGACCCTAGATGCTGGGTGCGTTTCTATTTACTATAATCCCTTTTTCCACTTTGAATAAGTTCATTTCATAGTGATTAGAAAAATGATACATGGCATGGGAAAAATAAATAGTGTCTACGGTCAAAAAATGAGCTCATTAAGGTGAGGGGAATGCTGAACGTCATTTGAAGAAGGGATCAAATAGTTTATATGGGATTCATTTAGGTTGTATCATTGAGATGATTGAAAAATAAATTATTTATTTTTTGAACCTATGAGAAAGAGTTGAAGTAAAAAGTTCCATGGTTAAGATCATAATTCCATTGATATTTTATCTCCTCTCATTGTTGGACATAGAACCTAAGTTTGAATTGAAGTGAGTCACTAAATTGTATCACATATGAGGGATGAAATCTTCTCTGATGGATGGAATTTTTGTTCTTAATTACCCTTGATTATTTGTTATAGGTAATATTCAAATGAGTAAATCATTTTCTAAAAGCCTGCTATTAAGTATTGTCCTCTGTTTTGAGTGCTGGACATGTTACATTTTGGGGAAAATCATTAATACCATACCATTGTTTTTCAATGAAAATAAAACATGGGATTTTTTTTGGACAAACAATGCTTATGTGTGGGGGAATTTGATGTGGCCTTATTTTTACATAGTTTTGCAACATTTTTCTACTTAATTTTTAATGTTTTATTTAATTGTTTAATCAATTTTTATTAAATAATTGTACTTGTTTAATTTTATAGATAACATTGTTAATTAATCAATTTTTATAATTAATTATGTATTTATAGTCTTTAAAATAGTAATTTTAATCTTACTTTATTTTCCTAATTTAATTATTTCTTATTTAGTTTGGTTAATTTATGTCTTCCGGACATTTTAATAAACTGAAATTTTTTTTATTGAAGCAATTATTTAATTGACATAATTCTATTTGGTTAACTTTTATTTTAATAATTAATCTTTTAACTTAGTTACATTAGAATAGGTAATCAATATTACTTAATTTGTTTAGTCATCCTTATCATCAATTATATAAATAATTTGTGTTTTTAAATTATGTTAAATAGTTCACTTATTAGTTTTATGTATTCAATTAGATAATAAATTAATTAATTAAGAGTTTTTAAAGATTAATTATTTTAATTTATGTATTCAGCTTGATTTTTAATTCATTTTATAATTTTTTTAGTCTATTTGTGAGGTAGATAAGAGCTTGCGGTGATTTATTTGGGTCACTGATTCTAATTTTCATTCTTTGTTGCTACTTTTTAATTAGCATGTTTAGTTTTTAATTTAAGCCTTTTATTGAGTTAGTATAAAAATTATTCAGTTTATAATTTTAGTGTTGTTAATTAATAATTTTAACGTTTTAATTGTTAATTAAAATTATGTTTTAAATTTATGGAGTTTATCTCTCTTTTAATTATTTATTTTCAATCTTTGTTTTAAAAAAATAACATAATTTTTATTTTTTATGTTTATTTAGAAAGGTCACCGTTAGTAAATTGCACCGGTGACCCCCGCACCTCGCTGTTACTTCGCTGTATCGGTGACCATTTCACTGTTTGTAGCTTATTGGTATCTCTCATTCATGTATAACGGTAGTTTCATTTTTTAGGTTCTATCGGTGAACTCCGTCCCACTGTTATCCATCCTACCGGTGAATTTTTATTATAATTAATGGTGACTTTGTTTTTACCGGTGACCCTTGTCACTATTACCTTTTCCT
The DNA here is from genome assembly GCA_963277665.1 of Viscum album. Lineage (NCBI taxonomy): Eukaryota > Viridiplantae > Streptophyta > Magnoliopsida > Santalales > Viscaceae > Viscum > Viscum album. The sequence goes on along the minus strand of OY728155.1, from coordinate 1,219,954,355 downwards.
AACATTAATTGCATTGATATAATTTAGTTGTTAATCTTATTTTATTTTCATCTATTAAAAAAATTAACTTTATTAATTTTATAGTACAGTTATCTGCTTAAAATATTTAGGTTTATTTTGCTAATATAACATTATGTTTATTTTTAGTGCAAAGTAATTAATTAATTTTGTTGCTTTAAACATTTTAAATAAATTGGGTTTTATACGGTTTAATTTCTTACTTCAAATAATTCGTTTAATTCGGTTGTTTTACTTTATTCTTTAATTTTGTATTATTTAATCTTGCTAATAATTTAATTAGTTAACATTTTAGTTTTTTTAAGATTTGTTGAAATTTTATTTGTTTTTTATAAATTAAGGGTTTTATAATTTAATTATTAGTTTAATTAATTCTTTATTTAAGTTGTAGTTAAATTAGCGTGTGGTGGTGATTTGCGTATTTGCAGCTACTAGTAGCTCAGCCTCACCACTCCCACACCTCCACATTAGAATTTTTCTTCAGCTCACTGTTAACCCTTTTTGCTGTTGCTTTTCCTCACCGTTATTATCCCTTTTTGCATCCTCATTGTTACCTCACTCTCACTACTTAAGCATCCTCACTGATAGACCTTTATTCTTTCCTCGCCGCTAGCCTCTTCTCAAACCTCACCGTTTTCTCTTCCTCACTAATACCCCTTTTCTCACTGTTACCCAATTCTTCCACCTCACCAGTACCCAAGCCAACTTTTCTCCCCATTATAGCCACTTTTTCCAATTTTTTCCCTTCCTCACTGATATCTCCCACAGCCAAGTTGATAACAGTGACCCCCTCACCGATACCCGCCTTCCCTTTTCCTCACTGATAGATAATTCCTCCAACCTCACTATTTTATTTCCTCCTCACCGTTTCGTTCCTTTTTTTAAAACACTCTTTTTCACATCATCATTTTTCTCTTTACTATAGGTTAATCCAATGTCTCCACCCCATGGGGGAGCTAAGCCAGTCGAATCCACTACTTTTACTAAATCCAGTCGAAGAAGACCATGTCGCCGTTGTGGGGACCAGACCTCTCTGCTGCTGACTTGAGTCCGAATAGAGGAAGCCAGGGCCATTCCACCTTGCACTGTCGATGTGGAGTGTTCCTATTTTTGACCATTGAATCATGCCACCACCGGCTTGGAGATGATGTATTGTGTTCGAAACAGAGGAGATCTCCACTGGTTTGAAGCCGCTGGAAGGTGAGGAGGTCCGCCGCCGAGAAGAGTCACTACTGTTTTCCCCTGCTAGAAGTGCTCCAAGATGAATCCGACGGAAACCTGTCTACCATAGGTTTTTGCTGGTGAAGTCAATTCCAAGAGGAAGAGCTCGGTTCCCACCACACCTGCTGAAGACTACACCACCTCCATTGTTGGAAGGAGGAGCTGAGCCACTGGCCATTGCTGGACCAGCTTCCAGCACCGAAGAAGAACTCCAAAAACCATCCCCTTTGCAGTGGGCCAATTTTTGTGGGAGGGAAGAAGATAGATAAAAAATAAAAATAAAAAATAAAAATTTAAGTAATGTAAAAAATAAAAAAAAAACTAAAATTAAAAGTAAAGTAAACCTTTAAAAGTCATATTAATATAATTTAATTTATAAAAGTTATGATTTAAAATAATTATAATTTTAATAAATAGATAAATTGTAAATAAAAATTAAAAACTAAATTAAAATTAAATGTAAATAATAAATTAATACATCATTAATAGTGTAAATATATAATTTATAATTATTATAAATAAACTATGAAATATACTTAATAATATTTAAGATTTAATTATTAAATTCTAATTATTAAAATAAAATAATAAACTAATGAAGCAACATAATTTCTTAAATAGTAATAATAAAACTTTTAATACAATATAAATTATTAAATTTATAATTACTTATTTATTTATGATGTTAAATTTTAATGATTTAGTTAAATTTTATAATCTGAAAAAATTATTTTTTAGTATTTTTATTTATTAATTAATTCAATATCATTTGATAAATTTATAATAATGTTATATAAAATTAAATAATAATCATCAATTAAGATATTTATTAATTAACTTATGTTAACTTGTAATGATTAATATAACAATTAACTTAAAAAATTAACTATTTTTCTCATTCATTGCATTCTCATTTATTTATCTTTTTTCTTTTATAGCTTTGCAGATTTATCCAAGAGGTAAGATAGCGTCCAGGTGCATTCATATAACTCAACGAAAGTTAGTTATGTATGAAATTCTAGCGTGGCGTTCTTGTCGCGAAAAAAAACACACATTTTGTAGTACATTTGTTGAGGAGACTTTGAAGTCGGTGGAAGCATGTAGTGACATGTAGCAGATGACAGATGGTATTTTAAGAAGAGTAAGCCTTGGAATTTTGGGAGATGACTCTCTAATTAATCATTCCACGATTACATCTGATGAGAGCGAGGACACTCATTCTGATTCCATGCCATACCATCTTTGAGAGTGAAGACTCCAGGGAGCAGCATTGGAGATGAGCAAGAGACTGAGGAGCTTGAGAACAGTGAATCCCTAACGGAGTTCTTTTCCCTTCTTGTACTTAATAACTTTGTACTCTATAATCGATTATTTTTCATTGCTTGAATCGATATGACAATGGGATTAAATGTCTTAGCTCAAAAATTAAATTTTGCTTGTTAATCATCCAGACTTATTTATTCATATTACAATTTTCAGTATCATATTTTTTTGGTCAGATTGAGTAATGATTCGCTATTTAGTTGTTTCACACCTTAAAAGTTTAAAAAATTCATAAATTCAAGAACTAATGGCGAGGTAATTCATGAATACATTTACCAAAGCGTTAATGTCTTAAATTGTGGAAATTTATAGTGAGTTTATTTTCCACTGTTATCCTTTTTCTAACTAACAAGATGTTTGACTGATTGTGTAGTGGCGAACTCCTAAAGTTAGTCTTCTGTGTGTTGAGTTTCATGGTGAGGGAGACTTTTCACCTTTATTTCCTAAGGTTTGATTAAATAAAGTGTGCTGGAGAAGATATCCTTTAAACTAGTAGTTTGGAATTTTTGTGTGTTATATTTGATCTGCTCCTTCGACCTTGCTATTTTATTTTAGTATTTTGTACTATTTCATTAGTTTTACTGAAGTTCTTAGTTTATTAGTATACTATTAAGTGATTTAGTCTCTTGTCATAATCTTTTATCTTACTCTTGCTTAAAGAAAACTAAAAAAACTTTTAAAGTAAAAACAACTAGAAAGATGAACACTTACTTCACTGCTAACAACAGTGAAGTTACTTTTGAATAAAACCTAAAATTCTCATTTTCCTTCTCTGTGGATCGAACTTGAACTTCTATACTAGTGTAGGAGTAATAAATGTAAATTTTAGGGCCGTGATGACCTCCATCCTGAGCAGTAACTATATTAAATTTCAAATATATAAAATTTATGGCATCCATAAGGATCAAATATTTTAGTAGTGTTTAAAAAATTATACAAACATGAATTTCATAGGAAATTTGAAAAACTAAACCACTAAATTTTTTTCCTATGGAGAATCTTTACTCCATTAAGAATATCATAACATTGAAGTCATTGTACACTTCTTGGCATCAAGATGAAAGGAAGAATAAGAATGAGATGATCTCATATTCTCAGTAAGGATATGTGATCAATGGAATATATCATTAATAGTTATTAAATAATTTATATGTAATGGTAAATAAATTAAACACAATCCATTTAAACAAAAACCCAAACATGAATAACAATGTGACAGGAATATATGATGATGAAATAATTCTACATCAATAATCACATGAGCAAGATACTTATCCAGTGATACTCTATATAATCTAATAACCACATGTACATTAATAAATAATTGCATCATGGGGGAATGCATAAGGTTCCCAATATTATTCCACAATTCCCTCCAGGATCTAGGTTCTTTATGGTTCCTGATCTATACTATGGGTGCCCTATCCTACCTATTTGGATTTGGGAGTTTAATGAATCTTTGGACCTACTCAGACAGACATTTATCAATCGATTCTCGTATAGAAGCCTTCGATGGATTCTTTTGTTAGGTTAATTTTTTGGCTCCCAGGACATACATAATATGCCAATAATGGGGTTACTCAATAAAAAGAACAACATGATATTATTCTCTAGGGGGTATGTTCTAATAAAATATTGTCCTAGTTCTAACAATATCTATAACGAGTCCAAATTCTTCCTTTAATGATGGAGTTTTGACTTCCATTTAAAGTAGGAGTGTCATTCATTTGTGATTTTTTCTGTCTCCATAACATATCTTTACCATTTCAAAACCCTTTGATTGTTTGGATGCTTGAGAACTTCATAAGTATGTACTTTTGTTTTGATAGCTAAATAAAATGAATATTTTTATTCTATAAATCTTAATGTTTTAGTGGAAGTAGATGCCTAAATAATTCCTTAGGATAAAATTTATATTATAGTAGGAAATATTTTCATTGTAGAAAAAACAATTTTATGATTTTTTTGTTGATTATTTTTCTGATTATATGCGAGTGGTTCACTTTTATGTGTCTTATGGGTGTGGTTTGAGAAAAAATTATTAGTAGAGTGCTGTGGGAATAATAGGCTGCAGAAAGAATATTATGATTTTTGATGTTGATGGTTCCTCGGGTTAGTGGAACATGTGTGTGGAGACAGAGGAAAAAATAGTACTTAGTGAATAACAATAAAGAAATCCATTTTTATATGACATCTACATCTAGTTGAGAAAGTAATTGGATGATCCAAAGACATTTGTAAATGTTTATTTTGAGAAAAGGAGTTTGGAGGAGAAATGGGGGATGATGTTTTGGACCTTTCATCGTTTGAGGGTCCTTGAGGTGTTAGTGGGCATAAACACAGAATGTATTCTCATATGGTTAATGATGGATATCTCAAGATTCTATTGGGTGATTCATATTCTAATTTAGTGTTCCCAAGGTGTGGTATTAGCGAGAGAGTCTTGAAATATGTTTCTAAAGAACCCAGGGAGTGTAATCCTATAGGTTTGGCGACACATCCTTGAAGAGAGGTGGAAGTCATTGAGCTAGGAAATCGCTTAGAACGATTTCCTAGTGATGATATGGTTCAAGAGTTTTAGGATGATATGATCAGGACCACCATTCCAAAACATTGGAATGGTTAGTAACGTATAGTGTCCCATTGTTATATGTTCAAGCCAAGGGAAAACCCTGCTTCCAATAGTTGCAGTTCTATAACATGGAGGGACATGTTGTGACCCTATAGGGAAAAGATGTGCATCGTGTTGTATCCTATATGGTTGAAACAAAACTGACACCTGAGTGTGCATTCTAATAAGGTATAATACTATTTTTAAGGGACTATATATGGTATTTAGGAACTAGGGGTGTCAAAATAATTCCAGGATGGAAGGCTATCACCTCCCTTGATAACCAATGATGTTGGCTTTTTCTTAACATAATTTAGCATAGGATCTACATATAATTCTACTCCCAGTTATATTTTTTCCTCCTTAATTTATCTCATATTTTAGTATGTGTTACATTTTTTTATAAAAATCGATATAGTTGAATTAATTTAAGATAATGAGACATTCATGTGGCTTGGAAGAGTTGATTTTTAGAAGTATGATTGCATTTTGTAGGGCGTGGTTTTAGTGAAACAGAGACGCTCAATATGTTTTTTTGTAGTGATTCTTCTTTAGATTAATTTTATTAATTTATTTCTGATTATTATAATTAATATTCAATGGATATTGAATTTTATAGGTTTCTGATAGGGTGTACAAGCTACGATGAGGGGTATATGGGCTTGGAGTAGGGCATACCTATCATGATTTTCATGGTAACTCCATAATAATAGTAGGTGACCCCATTAATACAAATACACATGGATGTTATTCATGACTTCATACCTACACAAATGTTTCATATGATGGCGTTTAAATATAGGGGATTGAAGAACCTTGAGGTATGTTCACATTAGTTCATAGATAATTTTTTATCACACACTGACTATGTATCCAAGAGGAAATGGGGTTAGTTCTACTGATGGTAGAACATGGAATGGTACTGGGGACTGAGATATGATATGGGTATCTGAGGTAAAAAAATTATTATAGTCATTAAGTTATGAGAGCCATATGGATGGTGGGACAGGTAAGACAATTGTTGATCTCACTCATGAGGAGTGGCACCCTCCACTCGCTAGAGTGGGAATTAGTACGAATGATGAGTAGGATGAGTCATTTGGATGAGATGTTTTGTATATGAGATGGGTTTCATCCATGTGATGGGATGATAGACTTTTCATTGAGAATTTTAGATAGGACCAAGCTGCAGGTCGTGGGAACTATTAGGCATATGGCATTGGGTTTCCAAGGGACATAGAGTATGATGGTTTGGGATTATCAATTATAATGTGGTCCATAAGGGGTGAGTGATTTTGAGGAGGTTGAACTATGGAATGGAATATGGATAATTGGAGTATATCAGATGTTGTGTCATGAATGGGAAATGAACATGACGTGGGCAAGGAGAGGTAGTGATATTGTGTGATGAGCTTTATGCATGACCTGTGTTTGATGTTCTTCTGATAAGTGACAAAAATTTATATGGGAGATGTACATTGAGGCCATGACCCATGATGTTTGAGATTCGACTATTATCACCACCAAAGGTGGTGTGGTATCATAATTTCTATAACATACGGGCATACCTAGAGTTATAAATTATGACATGAAACAGGTTATGGGAATTTCCTTGTGTGAGATGGAGTGGGTTGAGATAATTTTTTGTATTGAGAGAGAAGTTGTAGAGACCAGACCCTAGAAATCCTAATGAAGTGTCATTTTACCATTACATTATCATTAATTAAATGAATAATATCCCAATGGAATGAACAATTTATTAGTTTTGGAAAACCATATACATACACGAGTCTTGTATTAAAAATGAATAAACTAATTACAACATAATCTTTTGATGATAATAATAACTTTAATCCATCTAATTTATCCTTAAATATCATTCAGAGTACAGTTATTGGATTACTAAGGAATGGAAAAAAATTATAGGTGATATTAAATGACCAGTTAGGGTAATGTATAGATGAATCAATAATTAAATAATGAGAATAATTAATATGGAAATATATTAACTAATAAAACATTCAAAATAATAAATTATCTGTATGGATAAAAATTATTGAAATTTAACAACTGAAAATATATGCTACTCAAATAAAAAGATAAGGAATAATAAATATTGAATGAAAAATAATTGGATCATATGTCATTTAATCAATGACTGTTGAAGGAAATTCTTCCAAAGATTTGAGGACAAAAAATATCGTGGAAAATAATAATTGAATCTAAATGAGGTAAATGATTAATTATTGGATTCTCTGTTTCATAGGAACAAGATAACTTTTCCATTAATACATTTCACAAGACAGTTTAGCATACGGGGTAGAATCCCATATAAGTCTATCCAAATGAAAGTTCCCATCAGAATACTGATGCATCGAGGGGCTATCTATAACTGGGCCTCATCAATGTCATACATTTCCAAATCATTACTCATATATATAATAATTAATTTAATAATATTTTTTGTCAAATATCTATATAGAGTAGATGATTCCAATTTATCAATATTTACCCTGTTAATCCAATAACATTCAAGTACAAACAATATGTAAAATGGGATACAGTTTATGAAGTAATCACATCCATGAAAAATGTTATGGATATTTAAGGAAAACATAATTTTCAATGATTACTGGAAATATAATATATAAAGGGGAGTAAAAAAGAAATCAAGGAAGTGAATGTCAATATTATTTTTGGTAAAATGAATTAAAAACCATCTATGGAATGAATAATAATGGTATAAATACAACATATCCAATGTCGATAAAAATGTAGTGTTTTTATCATTAATGATTGGAAATACTCTATAAAGTTATTTGGAAAACAATCTTGAAGAAAAAGTCCTTCCCATTTTGAAAAAATTGAAATTATTTTTCCATGAAAATAAATTTAAAATATATTTTCATTAAAAATATCCATTTAATAATTGGAAGGAAGCTTCAATATAATGACATAGGGTAAATCTATACATTCTGTAAAACATAAAAAATATCATTCCTTTTTCAAAATAAATGTTTCAAAAACAGAGTTATTAGGAAATCGGTAAGAAGATTCCATTGAAAATATTTATAAAATAAATAAAGGGTAAAATTTTATTTAATAAATTATATTTTAAAGGTTATAAATATATTTGAAATCATTTTATGTAAGTCGTGTTTTATATATCAACATGTTCTCCGAATAAAGTGAAAAATAAAATTTGAATTCATAATAAAAATCATAAAATATATTGATTAACAAAGAGTGAAAAAATGATACGATTTCTTGAAATATTTAATGAATAACAATTTTAGAATATAATTATAGTATTTATTAAAAATTGATCAAATAATTTCCTCAGATGAAAATTCATGTGATTAATTATCCCAATCAAATGAGATTTAAAAGTAATCCCTCAAAAAGACCAAAATAGTGATGTGAGAATCAATCAATATATTTAATGTGTGCCTTATATGAAAATATAAATAAAATAATTTTAAATAAAACAATATATAGTAAAAGTAATTACACATATAATCCCATAATATTAATGATAGCGATGAATTAATATTATGCAACAAAAATTAATTGGCTTATGAAAATATTTACCTCTTGCTAAAATTTAGCTAAAATATCATTAGAAGAAATAATTAAAATTAAAATTAAAAAAATAATATAAAATAATTCATGAAAAACTATTTTAAAAGTTGTATTAGATAAAACACACTAATGATGTATGTGGCGAAAATGGTATATGCCTCATGGAAAGAAATATGAGACAAGAATCCTTACATTATATTTTTTGTTGGGTGAACATACTTTATCATCATATATGTGGGATTATAAATGACACTCACTTATAAAAAAACCATAATGGTATTTATAATATGATATATTAACTTGTTATAATATCTTATTACACACTTGTCAAAAATTATTCATTATTTCCTCATTTCATTTGTTGGTGTCCCGGTTCATCAAGTAAACTTTGACTTGTTACTTGTTGTTACGACTACATAGATCATGATTTAATCATGTATAGGATGAAAACAATTATTTAATTTTATATAAATTTAGAACAATCCCTAATATTTTTAGATAAAAAAAATGAAATCCATTGTTCCTGGCGACAGAAGGCCATACGTACACTTGAATGCTACATTCACTTTTTATCATATTAAAATAATTAATAGTAAATGATATATATATATTAATATTACTACTAAAATATATATATTATTTCATATTATTTATTGAGTTAAAAAAAACTATCCATTATATGTTCCATGTGTAGTGTGAATTAATCACATATCTTTGAGGATGTTGTAGTCCCCACATCTATAAATGATGTTATTATATTTACAAAAAATAGAAATCATAATAGTATGTTTTATATATGAATTAATAGAGACTAAAGATATTATATATATCATATATATATTATATAAATGGGGTGTCCATTATAATTCCCAATAATGATATAGGGTAAAGGAAAATATAAATAACATGGTTTTGTGAGGCGGTAGTTCGCTGTACACATAAAAAGTCAGTTCGTTATCCATATGATGGATGATTGTGTAAGTATATCTCTAAAATTTGGAATAAAAATATATGAGTACAATTATTATACTGTTTTTGTTATATATTAAAATAAATAAGAAGATTTTATGGTTTTTATAATGAATATAATGAAAAATATCATGAGGAATGATGCTACTAATTCTTTGGGTATATCCTAGTGGTTTTCACAGAAGGGTTTTCTGGATGGTTTAATGCCAAATGAAGTCCTATAAGATGATGTTGGGGAATTTGGTTTCTATTTGATAAGATCTTGGTCTATCAAATGTGTCTTGAGAGGTCCGAGGGAGAGGAAGGGTCGAGTGCCTTTTTATTGTGGATGAGTGACATTCATGTAAATTTTTTGAAGGGAATTCCACCCAGATTTTTTTATTACAAGTCGCTCTCAAAATGAAAAAAATTATATCAAAGTGAGTATAGGGTATGCATATGACTATAATATGGATTTTGTAAAATTATCTATGTAATTTTCTCACTTAGGTTTAATGTTTAGTCCCTTGTGACGCAATATTTTCACTTTATCGATATAAATAATTTTTTATTAGTTCCAATAATATTTTTTTTTAAATTTAAGTTTAACATATTAGGATTTGTAAGATATATTAACAAAAATAATGAATCCATATTTCAAAATTTTAATAACATTATTGGATGAAATGAATTTCATCATAATCCTGTAATGGGATGATAATGTAGGTTTTTAAACTAAATATGTTCCAAACCCTGAGATGTGTTTGTATACAATTTTAGTGATAAATTAATTAAAATGACATAAATTGGGTTAATTTATAAATAATTTATATAAATTTTCTAAAAAACAAATTTAAAATATAATTAACCATTTAAATATATTATATGAAAAAAAAAATTTGAATTAGAATTTCATATGTTTCACTATTCATCAAAACATAAAACAACATAGAAAAATACCCTAAACTCCACGTAACCTTATTTTGATGTTACAGTTTACAAAATTATTTTCTTACATATGATATTAATTAATTTTTAACAATTAATATATAAAATTCCTTCCCCATTATATGGTCATAAAATTGACTTTATAAAAATATTTGTTTTTATGAATAAAATTGGGTATATTATCACTGTATGCATAGAAAATCTATGAGATGAATTTAAATTTTTTTTATATAATATTTACTATATATATAAGAATAAAATATATGACTATTTAATTTAATTTATTATATTGAAATACCTATGAGAGCATAAAAATATTTTTCTAGAAAATTATTCCCTTGGTATTCAATTGTTTCATATAATCATTTATAATTAATTTGTAAAAAATTAATTTATTTAATATTTCATTAACCCATATATTTTCATAAGTAAGTTTATATTATTCATTACTGGTAATTTAATGGCTATGTTATACCTTGTAATACTATATAATAATTTGATTACTAATATATTGTTATTCGAAAAAACATGGTCTTGTGTGTAACACACGACATTCAAGAAAACATAATGTTGTCAGTTATGAAAGATAACTCAATGTTGTGGAATTAAAACCGAATAAATGTATTTAAAATAGTAATTATAATTTAAATAATAAAAATACAATATTCACCTCATATTCATGTTGTTTCATGTCATACACTTTATCAAATACAATGTTTGTATTTTAGAATTATCAAACATTACAAAGGAATTTTTTGATCATGAATGTGTGTGAGATGCAGATTCATGGTTTCTAACATGTGTGAAATTCATGATTCTAGATATTGATAACTAAATATACATGAGTGGTATGTTTTGGTATAGAACACAGATGTTTAAACAATACTTCACTTTCAGGTATTTTTATATAATGTTTCAGACACCCTAAAAATAATTTTTTTGAATTGGTAATGTAATGATATAACCAAATAAAGAGATGGAATGATTTTATAGTCACACCAAAATTGATTTGATTTGGAGTCATCGTGTCTCGGTTAACACATGATGAACTAATTTTTATGGATTATGGGTGGCCTGGTAAGAACATGGAATCCAATTCACTTGTGTTACATGTTTAGGTTCCTCATGACTAAATGAATATGATGATATATATTATGGGAATATGGGAAGATTCTATTGATATGTATTTATCACACTCAACACAGTCACACTTTTGTTACTATAGATATTTTTTTTACAATCATGATTAACACTGGTTGTACGGTGGATTAAAATACAGTACATTAATGAGTGTTAGGAGAAATAGTTCTGTTTTTATTAGGGATAGAAGTAGGATAATGTTTATTTGGTTGGTTTTATTTATCATATATATATTATTGTACCAACGGGAGAATATTTGAAGTATGACTGGATTATTCTACATGAGAAATTGTATATAAATTTTTTTATATGATTATGTTCCCTTTTATGATTGTAATAGATATTGTTTAGTTATTTTCACTTCTATTAAAATGGCCCAGAACTCTATGGTAGATTCCTTTGTGAAAACACAGTGTTTTAGGTGTTTTGGGAGGTAATGGTGACTCATTTCAAGAGCTCTCTAAAAATACCATTTCACATTAGTGAGTAAGAATTGCTGAGTCACGTCGATGAGTGGCATTAGTGACTAAATATTGATAGGTCACGTCGATGGATCACATTGTTGAGTGGAATCAGTGAGTCATGAATTGGTGAGTGGCATCAGTATGTGGTTTCGGTGACATGCGTCGGTGAGTCATGTTGGTGACTCATGTTGGTTGGTCATATTAGGGACTCACATCGGTTATTCAGGCATTAGTGGGTGGCATCAGGGACTCTTGTTGGTGTGTCACATTAGTTACCCATGTCAGTAACTCACATTGGTGACTCACCCATTGGTGAGTCATTTCCAATAGTTTTTTCAGAAATCTATTTTTTATTAGTAATGATCATGTTATGTTTTTTTATGTTAAATTAGTTACCTATAATACTTCACCAGTTTTAAATCCATTTCAAAGTCTATGAATCATATATTAAATTCCAGTGGTTCAAGGGACCCTAAAGTAGTCAAACCACATAATATTGATCATGATATTAATTTTATGTACATTGAAAACATTCCAATTTGGATGATATAAAATTGGTAATTTTTCTAAAAAGATGAGATCATATATTCTTTGACCCCTTCCATTATCAATTTCTTGGTCCAAAACCTATCTTCCACATGGAGTCATTGTTGTGTTGTAGCCTTGAGATCTAGTTTTCTCTTTTATTATTTTCTACTACTCATACACCCCATGTTTTTTTCAAGGAGGATTTTATGATCGTTTTTTGTTTCATGTAGGGATTACTTTGGATCTCTTTTAACATGGATCCTATGGGGTGGGTATACTGATGTCTTCTTGTGTATACTATTGAATCCAATTTAAAAAAAAGTAATAAATTAGGGGATGAATATGATAATAAAAAATATAATATAAACTATAAAGATAATGAGTTTTGTCACTTAGTAAGAAATGAGTGGTTTAGATGATGATGGTGATGTTTTGTTTTTTTTTCTATTATTTTTTATCCCTAATGTGTTTCTTTATTGGATGTATGTATTCTTAATGTCATGGTCATTACTGGTATTTGTTTTCACATCCATAATTTCTTATGAATAATTAATGAAAATATCAATCCCTTAATGACATATACCCTGTTAAATAAACGGATTCCCCATGATTGAACATATTCTATTATCACCCATGGATTATCAAAGTGGAATTAAAGAATGAGTGCCTACTAAATCTGAATACACCACACCTTATTTGGTGTGGTTGTGTGTTATGTTTATTTTTTGTTAGATCATGTGCCTTGTGTGGTTATGTGATTCTAGGTGTAAGATAATAGCTATAAGGAGGGTTAGTACGGGAGGGGAAATGGAATCTCATGTTGTAATATTGAATTATTGTAGAATGGATGAGCAGTGTTTGAGAAGGGGGGCAGCATGTTTGGGTTGTGTTACATTTGGATACTAGGTGTGATGGGTATGGTACTGTTATATAAAATTACTATTGGGTTTGTTGTGATGAGGCGTGTTTCAGGGTTTGGCAGTATGTTTTTGGTTTTCTTTTTTTGAGGAAGGATCAGGTGGCGTGAATTTGAATAATGACAATGGATGTATTTGGGTTGGGTGCTAAGTGGAAGAATGTTATGAGTAGAGGGTTTATCATAATTAATTCCTCTGTATGGGATTAGTTGTGAGGATTTCTTGTGTGATGTGGTTTCTAGTTGGACGGGTAAGGATGGAATAATGGAAAAATACTTAATAACTCCAAAATTATTAGATACTAATCAGAAATTTTTTTCATCTTCGGAAGTGAATGTCGTTTATCCTAATACGTGCATTTAGAGGTAGCCTAGAAGGTAGTTTTGTGGGAAATATATTTTCTAGAACCTTGTAGTTTGGGATGATTGTCTTATACTTATATATTTAAATAAATTATGTTCATTGTTAATTCTATACTCACACCACCCTAGTTGTGCAGTGCATTCCGAACACCCTCATTATCATGGGAGAAGGTGTCTTTACAAAACATCATAGTGGGAGGATGGATGGATTGCCACATGATCTTTCTTTATCCCTCTTCTAGGAATTTATTGTCCATTATTCTTTAGGAAGTTTTTGTTTTGCGAGGCCCAAGTGTGTGTGCTTGAATTATGATTTCCAAGTTTCATTAGGATGAGATGTTACATATTTTCCTAGTGTCTTCGTGATGTGATGTGGTTTATGGAACTTGTGTATGTGAGAGAGATATGATGTGTTTTGTGTACTTGGTGTCATGGGTGGTATATGATGTGGGTTTTGGACATGGTGTCTATGGGTGGGATGTGAAGTGGTTTGGGGCCCGTGTGTGTTTGGCCAAATTGTGACATGGTTCTTTTGGAAGATGTGGGAGAACCATGATGTTTTCCATTAAGGTGAGAGAGTATCTAATCACTGGGAAAGTGGTGTGGGGGTACCCTATAATAAATTTTATTACCATGTTACTTTACATGACTTGTGTTATTTAGCAAGTGAATACCAATGAGATTTTTTATGGAATGTATGCCTTGTTAGTTTATGTTTGTTCTTGTATTTTCTCATAAGGGAATCCGTATTATTCTCCAACATATGTACGAGAGACTTCAGATTTCCCACTAAGTCTACCTATATGCTCACCCAACATATTTAAAAAAAATCACATTTCTAATAGGACTTCGTATACTATTCTAGGCATTACTAGATCAAACAATGCGATAGTTGTTATTCCACTTCTTAGCCTTGTTTTTGGTATACACATTAGATTTTTTATTATATCATGTGTCAGTTTTATTAAAAATTCATGTGGGTTGGAAATATATTTTTCATATATATATATATATATGTCATGGAGTTGTTTTCAGGTTTTTATATATTATATCTCAATCATCGATACTGTAAAATGGGTATTGCCTCCAATTTGTGAGATTTTTATACCCCTGGGGATGGTTTCCACCTCGGGTCTACTGGTGGCACGATATGGGTATTATTATCTATATTACATCATTTCCATCCCAGGAGGGGAATATTTGGAGTGATGGTTTATGATTGGTTGGGATTAAAGAATTATGGTTGAGAGATTGGATGGAGTTTGGAGTTAGGTACAGTGAGGATTAGATGGGATGGCAGGGAAACATTGTTAGGTGACATTAGTGAATGACATAGGATGGCGATGACTAGCTAAAAATGGGATTTTAAGGCCCCCATGACCCGATGCAAGGAATCTAATTCTTCCAAATAACTAAGTAAGGCTACACCATTTTTTGGGTAGAGACCCTAGGACTGGTACATGCATCATAATGAATTTTTTCTATTTGGTTTTGAAAGATATGTGAATTTCAGAATAATCAATGAGTTAAATAAGTTAAAATGAATCATAAATAGAATTTCGTAGTACTCGGTGATAAGAGTTCTTCGTATAATTTTCATATATGAAACCTTGATGTCTCCCACGTGTGGCTCGAGTCATTTAGGTTTAGCAAGCCCATCTAGTTGATCGGATGAGGGTTGATCGAGCAGCAGAGGATGACCATTGGTTGAAGACGCAACGTGATTTCATGTGACAAACTATGGGAAAGTACAAGGGAAGCATTCCAGATGAAAATATGGAATGATGGAATGAGGATCTTGATATCTCATTCTCTTTGATATGGGATCTAATGGGGTACATGTTTCATTTGGCAGTGAGTCTGATGATGGGAATTTCACATCAGTGATAGACTCTTCACCTATGGGAGAGAAAGGAGGCCGATGTTCTATGGGTCAATTTTGAGAAGAGTTCCAGGAATAATTCCTTTCTTTGATCATGAAGGATGATAACAGACAAGAGTTACTCTCCCTCTAGCAGTGGAGTATCTCGGTACAAGTGATGTGGATCAAATTCAACGATCTTATTCATTTTTCTCCAGATCTACTTCTGTTTGAAGAGTCTCATGCGAGATGCCTAGATGAGGAAATTCATCCCTCCCTATAGTATTTGATCACTCCCTTTAGGTTACAAACACACTATGATATTTAGAATAAAGTTAAATTGATAAAGAGGATTCACTCGAAAGGATGTGTTCCATTGAAAGAGAATCAATAGGGCCCTTCAAAGGGAAGTACAACAAGTAAGAGGTCTCAAACGCCAGGGTCATTAAGGTTTTGACTAGTGGTGCATCAACCTCAGTAGTCTCCATCTTAACAATCTAGTACTCATTCATATTTTACAAACCTAGTGACATTTTTTTATTTGTAGAGTATATGGGAATCTTCGGAGTTAGTTCTCAATGGTCATTCATGTTTGTTATAGTGGAGGTGGGTAGGTTCAGTGACCACCTTAGCAGTAGTTTTTTCTATGTCAATCCAGAAACAAGGATAGAATGATCATACTATATAGATGGGTGACCGATAAGTTAAAGGGTAACCTCATCGTGTTTCCTTAGGGAATTCAACCATGGAGTGGTCTAGGAATAAGATCTGAGCAGAGGGGGAGCAGAGCTAGGTGTGGTTAGATACACGCTTGAGAGGCAACAATTCTAGAAGTTTCATAGATAGTTTGAGGTATGATCAGTCTATTTAGTAATTTTTATTTTACATTGATGTATTTGGGAGCTTCATACTCCATTGATTAACATGGTCTAGCCCATGCTATTGTAATAGTCATATATAGGCTTTCTATGTCCCTGGTGTTGATAATGCTTTTCAGAAGGTAGAGCATCTTGTTTGAGGATTCTTATGTATGTATACTGATTTAGGGGCTGCATCGGTCTCGTGGTGATCTTTTTATACTATAGATTCCACAATATGATGTTATCCTTAGCATCGAATGGTTATTTCATTCATTCCATCACCAAATAATTCTTTCATATAGTTGTGTTTTCAAATTTATAAGGTCAATGGGTAGCATTTATTGGTGAGAGGAGTTTCCAGGTGGTAAAATGGCATACATAGCCTCTTCATTCCTTTTTGGGTGAGGTGCGTGTTGGATCAGTGGATGCTTATATGGTAGTGGTTTCTAGGTTTGTTGGGTTGTTCTTCAACGTGTTCTCAAGGAGGTTGAGAATCTACCCTCCCAACATGAAAATGATTTTGGGGTATACATATAGCCTGATTCAAGCATAGTTTTATTGGATATCTATAGAATGGAACCTTCTTGAGGTGTGGGGGGATAATGATTTAGATTGATGAACTAATGAGGAGTGATTTTATCTAACCTAGTTTGTCACTATTTAGTGATTTAGTCTTTTTCGCAAAAAAAGAAGATGTTGGTCTAAGGTTCTCCATATACTACCGATTTTTGAATCTGGGAATGATCAAGAACTGTTACCCTCTCATGAGGATATAGTATTTTTGTCCTTATGAGGGGAGAATATTAGTTCTCTAAGATCGATCTGTGGTCTGGGTATCACCATTTGTGTGTGAAAGAGGGTGACATCTAGAAGACTAAATTCTTGTGGATGTATGGGAAATTATAGTACGTAGTTATATCACTCATTGTTGCAAATTCACAAGCCATGTTACTTGGGATCATAAAATCCATTTTTTGTGGGTTCCTGGAGTCGTACATTGTCATATCCATTAATAAAATCTTAATCTTCTTGATGTCTAATGAGGATCACGTTGCACATCTTAGAACTATCTTTGAGGTTCTTTGATGCCAAAAAATCTATGGGAAGTTTTCCAAGTGAATGTTATAGATGAGATAGGAACTCATTATTTGGAATGTGGTGTCTTAGTAGGGTGTAGAATTGGACCCATCAATGTATGGATAATTTTTTTCTTTGGAAGCACCCAAGAATGTGGTAGACGATCACAATTTTCTTGTCCTGAAAAAATATTATAAGAAATACATTCCCGAATTCTCATTATTTTCATCTCCATTGAAGGATTTGACCAGAAATGAAAAAGATTTCATTTGGAGTAAGCAGTGCTAGGCTTCTATTAGCTATCTAAAAAAGAATTTGGTCAGTGTTCTGGTACTTTAGTTTCCAACAGAAGGAGTAATGTTCAAGGTGTTTTGTGATGCTTCTCGTCTAGGATTTTGGTGTTTTATAGATGCAACATTGGGGAGTGATCTCTTATGGGTCTAGAATGTTATATCCCCATAAAAGTAACAATTCCAAAGATGACCTGAAACTAGTATAGGTTGGGTTCTTGCTGAAGCAGGGATAAAATTACCTCTTTGGGGAGTGTTTTGTGCTCTTCATGGATCAGAAGATGTTGAGGTATATCTGTTTTACCAGTGATATCTGAACATAAAATAATGAAGGTGGGTTTATTTCCTCTAGGATTTAGACATCAATAACTATTTCACCTCTAAAAAGATGAACGTCCTGGTCAATACATGGAGTAGTAAGTTGCCGAGAGAAGTAGTTTGTTAATCTAAAAAATCATGGATGGTGATGGAGGAGTTGGACACCTTAAACATAGATGCAAGGATGGATGGTGGCTATGGTTTTCGGTTTAATAAATTAGTTTAAATATATCTAATGCAGATGGTGGAGGAGTTTTAATGGGGTGTCTCAGAGGCATATATGATGTGTTTGTTTTGACAAGAGTGATTCCAAGGGAGTATGGTCAGAGGATGTCCAAAATATGATGATCTTCCATGGGAATCTATTTATTCCCATGGGGATGGGTGATGGAGATATCTGTGAGTTTCAAATCTCCCTTTATAATTACACCTGGGGAATTCTTATGATGTACTGAAGGTTGAGAGAAATGTTTTTCTGGCCTGGAATAAAGTGGGATGTGGTAGTGTTTGTGGGAAAGTGTTTAGTGTACCAACCAGAAAAGGCTATGCATCGTGTTCATTGTGGATTGTTTCAGCCATTAGATGACTTCGAGTGGATGTAGGATGTAATATAGACGGATTTCATCACAGTATTACACATAGATCTAAGAGGTATGATGTTATATGGGTACTGGTGGATCATCTAATGAAATCATCTCACTTATTAGTGATCAAGGAGCAGAACATGGTGGATGCCCTCCTACAGATTTATGTGGATGAGGTGGTCTAGATGCACGGAGTTATAAGGTCTGTTGCCTCATTATAGGATACATACTTTAACTCTTGAGTATGGAGGGACATCTAGAATTATATTGGAACGAATTTGTGCCTCCGTACGTATTTCCACCCTCGAAAAAATTGATAGATAGTGTAGGTCATCCATATGTTTTATGACATGTTGTAGGGATGCACCTTGGACTTTGGCGGATCATGGGTGTGACACATTCCCTTTGTGGGGTTTTATTATAAAAATAGATACCACTATTACATTAGCATGGATCCATTTGAATCCTTGTATGGATGGATATTTCGTTCACTCTTGTGCTGGATATAGGTTGGGAGACATCTATTCTTGGTCAGAAGGTAGTGTAGAGAATGACATAGAAAATTATACATGTTTACATGATGATGAAAGTAGTAAGGGACTGTCCGAGGTTGTACGCTGTTCGTGGGAGGAGGACCTTAGAGTTCTATGATGGGGTCCATGTGTTCTTTATGGTTTTCCCTCCACTTGGGAAGAAGATTATTGGTAGGGAATTAATCTTTCTCCAATGATTATTGGATATTTTTAGGTGTTGGGAAGTGTTGGACAGGTGGGAAACCAAATGGAATTTCTACTATTCTAGTAGAGGATCCATGACATATTCCATGTCTCCTAACATCATTAGTATCTTATTATTAATCCCTTTTCATTTAATAGGTAGAGTTTGATATCTAGGATAATGTAACGTTCGTAGAGTTGCGAGTGGAGATCTAGGATCCTCTGGAGAAGGTGTTGTGTGGATGGGCTGTTCAATTGGTTCAGTTATTATAGAGGCATGATGTCATGGAGGAGAATACCTGGGAAGAGGAGATTTATATACATGCCTAGTATCAATGATTTGGTTTGATATTTTCCTTGTTATGACTTGTTTTATGATGTAATTCATGGATCAAATTTTCTATTAGACGTGTTTTGTTGTTCTTCATTAATGTGTCATAAAATCCTGATCTATAAAAAGGGGAGGACCAAATACCTAATCAAGAAACATTAATGAGGATGTGATTAAACCCATGCGGACAGGTAAGATCCACCAAAAGAAGAGAGTATATTGACGTTGAGGATGGAATTACCTGATTCATGTGTTCAGTAGTGTGGATTTTGGTTCTTGTGTTGTGTGTCTAATGGTCGGTTTGAGTAGTATATGTTGTAATAAGTTTTCTTGGATGTCGTGGTTTCACTTATTCTTAAGAGAAGCATAGGGTAGTTTATCCTTGACAGGTATCTCACAAGGGGTTTGTTCGAACCCCTCTATCATCTAGTTGGTTTGGAATTTTGAAAGATGTGAATTGTCTGAGAGGTATCTAATGTAATGGCCCAGACCTCTCTGGTTATTCCTTTGTGAAATTACTGTGTTTGAAGTGTTTTGGGAGGTGGTTGTGACTCTTTTCAATAGTTTTCCAAAAATCTAGTTTCACAATGTTAATTCAGGATCAGCGAGTGGTGTTAGTAGCTCGCTGTCGGTAGGACTCGTTGGTGTCTCACGTCAGTTGGTGGTGTCAGTGATTCAGGTATCGGTTAGTGTCATTAATATGTGAAGTTAGTGACTCATATCGGTTAGATATATTGGTGAATCGTATCGCTGAGTCCCATCAAGAAAATCACTTCAATGAGTAAGGAATCGGTATGTGGAATTAGTGACTCATTTCAGTGAGTCATGTCGGTGACTCACATTGGTGACTCACCCATCAGTGAGTTATTTCTCCCTATTTTTCAAAAATCCAATTTTCCCATGTTCTACTCCTATTATATTTTAGTTGACATGAAATGATTTACCTATCATATGTAATCAATTTTATAGTCATATAAAAGTATTTGAATTATTTCATAAATTCATAAGTTTCATGGGACCTTAAAATAGCCAAACCAAATAATTTTGATTTTGATCAGTCTTTTAAGTAATTTGACACCATATACATTCCGTTGATATAAGATCTGGGATTTTTCTATAAGGTCGATATCCTCTCTTCTTTAAACACTTCTTTTTTCTATTGGTGAACCCCGATCCTTTCATCCCTAAGGATTCATTGTTGTGTTGAGGCCTTGGGATCTCGCTTTCTCATGGAGTCTGTATTACTACTCATGCACCCCTTTTTGGGTGCAAGGAGTATTTTTTAATTGATTGTTTTTTAAAGTTTAGATTCCTCCGTCTCTCGTTTAATATTTCATCATGCAGGGTGGGTATACTGATGTCTTATTGAGAATATAGTTAAATAAAAGTTAAACTGGTTAATAAATTAGTGAAGGAAGATGAAAATGACAAATATAATAAAACGTATTAATATTATATGGTTTTTAACATAGTAATAAATTAAGGGATGTGATGAGGATGATGATGATGTTTTCGTTTGTTTTATTTGTTATCATTGATCTATAATGGGTTTTGCATTGGCTTTATAGATTCTAGTAATTAGGGCCATTAGTTGTATCTGTTTGTGAACCCATAATTTCCTGTGAATAATTGATGAAAATATCAATCCCATAATCATGTATACCTAGTTAAATAAGAGAATTCCATATGATTTAACTTATTAAGAGATCACCCCTCAATTATCAATGTTTAATTAAAGAACTATTATCATCAAAATCTAAATAACCTCTACCTCATATGGTGTGGTTATGTATTGTGTGTGGTTTTGGTTCTTTTTTATGCTTTGTGTGGTTAGGTGAAGTCGGGGATTAGAGAAGGGTTGTATGTTTGGATGATACATGTGGTGAAATGGAATCTCTGATGAATAGATTGAATGATTGTCGAAGGGATGAGTAGTGTTGGAGCAGCGAGGCTGCAGGTTCTAGTCGTGATATATTTTTTTACTAGGTGTGATGGGTATGCTGTTTTTATACAACAATTCAGTTAGGTTTGTTGTGATGAGGTGTGTTGCATAGTTTCTCAGAAATTTTTAGGGTTTCATGTGGACATGGAGTATGTGACGACATGACTATGAAGAATGGTAATTGAAGTGGTTAGCTTAAGATCCAAGTTGGATGAATGTTTGGAGTGGGTGTTTTATCTATGTTTTCCTTCCCTTATTTTGGCTTTGATGAGTGTCTAGTATTCCTCTGTGGTTTCTAGATTCTTAGGCATGGATGAAATAATTAGTAAACACTTAATAACATTAAAATGATTCGGTGATAAGTTTCATTATTTTATCTTCTCCATATGTGACCACTATTCATCCTAATACGTGAATTTACATGTAACTACAAAGGTAGTTTTTGGATGGTTTTTGTTTAGAAATCCATAAGACATGATTCATTTTTTATACATATCAATATATACTTTTAGTCCCTAGTGATTTTTATGCACAACATACACTAGTTGAGTACTATGTGCTAAACACCTCTATTATCATGATGGAATGTGTATTTTCCAACCATTCTGGTAGGATGGTGGTTGGCTAGCCACACACTCTTCCATTATACCTTTTCCAAGAGATGAGAACCTATTATTATTGGGGAAGGTTGTGGTTTTCATGGATCATGTGTTTTTGGGTGAGTTATACACATGAGGTGTCATCGGGATGAGATATTACGCGTTTCTCTGGTTGTCTTCAAGATGAGAAGTTGTTTGTGGCCTAGGTGTCTATGGGTGAGATGTTATGTGGTATGTGACCCAAGTGTGTAAAAGTGAGATGTGATGTGGTATGTTCCTCATGTGTCATTGGGAAGGATGTGGTTTGGTTTTTTCACTACGTTTTGGTTGGTCGGATGTGATGTGGTTAGTGTCATAGGTGTGTGTAGGTGGGTTATGACGTGGTTCTTTCAGAAGAGGTGAGAGAGCCATGATGTTTTCTGTTAAGATATGAGAGTGCCAAGTATGTGGAAATACTATCATGGTACCCTATCATCACTGTTTATAATAATTCACATTAATCGACTTGTGTTATTTTGTTACTGAAACTCGATGAGATTTTGGATTGATAATATTCCATGTAAGGTGATTTAGGTCTTCTATTATCTCACAGGGGTGTTAGTACGCTTCTTCCACATGGGTATGAGTGACTTTTCCATTCCAAATAAGTATACTTGTATGCTCACCCTATGTAAATAAACTATTTGAGGTTTCTATGTAGACTATGTTGACCCTGTTGGGTGTCACTATATTGGGCTTTGGGATAGTAATTATGTCATTGTTTAGCCTTGTTATTGGAATTCACATTGGAGATATAATTTTATATTGTAGAAGTTTTGTTTTAAACAGGCATGATGGATGGATCCTAGTTTTCATATATATATATATATATCATGGAGATTTTTTGAGGTTGATATATCTTATCTTCGTATAATTTTTACTATTAAATGGGTAATACCTTCCATTTTTAAGATTGGTATAGCCTTGGTGCGGTTCGCCACCCCAAGGCCCACTGGAGGCAGGAATCAGGAGGGTAATTATCTCTCATGCTTCATTTATATCTTTAGAGGGGTTCGTGACAACACTTGAAGTCTCGTTTGAGGGAGTAGTGTCATTGATTAATGTTTTAGCCCATCACTAATAGCTAACGGCCTCTAGATTAAGAGGATTCATGCTTAGGGATACTAATTATCCATCTCATATTGTGGTTATTTACTAGGGTGTTACACAATCCAACTGGATGTGAGACTATATATGAGTATTGTAGATTCATGACATGGTTAGAAACATCTATGTCTAAGACTTTGAGTAAAACATATAGTTATACACCATCTACGAAAAAAAAAATTTGGGTCCCAAATTATTTAATAAAATCTATATGCTTTTTTGTGGAGTAGGGTTCATACCTCAACATTTTACTAGTATTGGTGTTATCATTTTTAAAAATTCCCCTTAAAATCCCTCATAAAACAAGCATAATTACTAACCTATAAAACAATTTTTTCTATCTATGAAGTTAAATTAAAGAATAATAAATTGACTCTGGCTATGGATTCTGATTACACATATCAATGGATTTTTTGAGTCCAAAATAGTTTCAAAACTATACAAATGTAAATTTGAATTTTATTTATTTATTTTCTACACAAATGGATGAAAAATATAGTGTTATTTCGATAGGATTTTTTCACAACAATATCACTGGATTGGGATAATGTTTTGAAGGATCATCATCTAATATTCATTGGGTAGTCTTGTGTCACCTAAAGATCTCATCTATGTGTTCTTCATGATCTATGATACTACTTTTTTTAACTCCAATCATTGACTTATATTTAGGATCACATAATTTAAATCATGGAAAATTTAATGGTTAAACATTTTGGGTTTCAATAAACATTAAAATGTACAATGCTTTGTCAAAAGAATATTTGAGATTTATGGCCTCCAGAATAGTAATTACCCAATTTAAATCACACAATAATTTCACTATTGGAAAAAATTTTACACTCAACCATGTAATATTCCATATACAGAAACTGTTAAAACACCCTAACATAACTGATGTCCTCAAACTACCATGACATAGCTCATCAATCATCATATTTTTTAATTATCTATATCAATATCTCATTCCATATATTCCACAGAAATATGGTATATAATCGAAAATATTTGAAATTATCATTTTTAGATTATAAGTGGAACATAAGTATGTTACTTAGATACCATGGCCAATTAAATAACTACATTCACAACATAATATATTAGTAAAACCCAAGCCATCCTAAATTATTTAATTTCAGGACACATACATCATAAGATAAAAAATAGGTCGTCTAACCATGAAAATTCAATGATAATGAATGACACCCAATTCCTTCATGACGTAGTGGATTCTTCCATCATTTTTTTGGATAATGATATAATTTTTTTACACAATTCCCTATACCGACCATAAGTCTCTACTCGAACACATCTAACACCCTAAAACCATTATGTAATGTTTATAGAAAATTCGAGTGTATATAAAAAAAGTATTTAAAGGTCTTACAAGTTTTCATTGGGGAAAATCATATAAATAAATGTATAAATTTTGAACAAAAATATGAAAAACGAAAATATTTAGTCTTGTAAAAAATAAATTTAAAACCATCTTTAAAATCAACCTTCATAATTTGATATGGTTTTCTAAAAATAACATAAAAATTATAAATGAATTATTCTTATATATTTTATATAAAATAAATAAAAAAAGTAATAAAATTAAATTAATTTAGAATATTTATTTTTAAATTATTTACCATGGTTTAGAAAAAATACTTGTTATTACATTCAAATATCATTTTCAAATATTAATGGAATGTTGTAAGATGGTAAATTAATTCTAAAATAATACATTATATAATTTATTACAACATATAGTGTAGAAAAATGTGATTTCATAGAAATTATTTAGTGTATAAAATTATTTTTTATTACTAAACCTTTAACTCTATCCACTAAATTTTCAGGAAATTCTTTAAAAAACAATGTATTATAATTATGGTAAACTCTATAACTATCATAATTTAATTTTATATTCAACATAATTACCATTATAATGATAACATATCACTCCATTCATTTATAGTGGAAATCATTGAATTTATCATGGTAGTCTAAATATATAACACAAGGTTAACAATGTTGGTTAATTGTTCATGTTTATTTTATTCAAACCAATAAAATATTATGAAATTTTTAAAAAATAATATAACATAAATAAAATAAATATCTCATAAAAATTATTTAAAGAGTCTAGTTTATATTATACTCCCTATCAAAGAGTTAGTTCAACACTAAAAAAATAGAGAAATAGTTATCCAAAAACTAAATATTTTAGTGTAAAAATATTTCTTGTATTAAAATATTATCATTTCCCTCAAGATAATATTTATTTTTCAAATGGAGAATTCTCAATAATCTGTATCATTATATCATGCATATCAATTGATTCTTTAGAATGAAATATATTTCTATATAAATTTTATATGAATAAATATATAAATGATTTCCTATAAAATTAATCTATTAAATTTTCCATAACATTCTTCAATATCACATTATTGTTTATGCTATAATTTAACACAATTTAAAATAATACATTGGGAAACCTAATTATATGTTTTAAATTTTGAAATAAATGCTTCACTCTATTATACAATTAAATATCCATAAAATGTAATCATTTTATTTTATGATATTTAATGTAAGAGTTTATTGGATGGGAATTTTTTTTTAAGAAATATTTATTCATGGTTATATTATAATTCAAAGAGAAAATATATGTTAAACATATTATTTAGAAGAAAATAAAACAATGTGATAATGAGTGTAATTTTTTTATAGGACTAGTAATTTTTTATAACCAGTACTTATGAAATGTTTTCAAAATTTCACATATTTATTAATCATTAAACTGATAAAAATCAAACTTATAATTAACAATATTAATATTATGTAATATATATATTTATATAATGATATGTTAATTCACTATACCATTAAAATAAAACATACTGAATATAAATGATTTACTTGTCTCATCTATAATATAGAGGATTTTATAAAGAATATTAGAAGATTTTTCCCTAACATAGGTTTCATAGACAAATCTGATTAATTATTTTTATTAAAATGACTAATCTCAACCCCTAAAACAATTTTAAAATATTTTTCACTCCCAATAACAAGAAGTTTCTAGTTAAAAATGGAACCATTTATTATTTGAAATTTATTATTAAATAAAAAAATGTCATATAAGAAAGTTTTATATTGGGTTTCTAAGGATTATATTGTTATATTTACTTTTTAGCAGACCACCAATCAATTTATCTACTTTAATTCTGATTGAACATCACATATCATCAATAATACATCACAGTTATTTAATCATAACAGTGTTGATCCAATAGATTATAAAATATTATATAAAAATTCGTTTTTTTCATATAATATAAATCACATTCATATTTTCCACAAAATATAAATATACATATATAAATTTACACATCCAATAATTATTTGGTTTTGTGACATATAAAAGAAGGCTCAGAGTATAAAAAAATCACATATAAGAACATAAAATTTAAAATAAATTTTTATCATATAATACAAAATATTTATAATAATATTCTTTGTATATATGATTAGATGTAAAATTAAGGGTTTATTAAAACAATATAAAGTGAAGAAAATTAAAATGATTTAGAGTGAGAAAAATATTAATTATAAAGAGATCATGGATAATAATCATAATCATGAAAATATGATGCTTCATATCTTGACATTTTAATGCAGAATGTATAAAAGAAAGAGGCATCATAATCATAAATCACAATTAATTTGTAAGAAATATAACACATTTGAGGAAATAACATTCACCACGCCGCATATGCAGTATATATAAATATATATAAATTTCCAAAATATGTAGAGCTATATTAAATATTGAGAAAAATATTGAGTTCTTTATTTATTTAATATAATGTGTTTTGATATATAATTAAATAGATAAAATAAATCACATATGAAAATACGAACTAACATCATAAAATTATTATAAAAACAAAATGTATTTCAAAAAATATCATACATCATATCATAACATTAACCAAGGATATTGAGGTAATATTATAAGTAATTACTGATTATTTAATCATTATGGTCTTATAAATATTATAATAAATTAAATAAATAATATATTTTCATAAGATAAAAAACCGACCCATATGATAAATTGAGTAGAAATTGAGTGAACACATATAATAAGACACTCAAAAAAATATGAAAACTCTAAAATAATAATAATCTATTTTAAATAATAGAAAATATATTTAATTAATAAAAATATACAATTAATTTAAATAAAAAATAAAGAAACAACGATTCTGAAGCAAGGCAGAGTAGATTTTTGAATTTCAAGTAAGGATGAAATATTTTATTATATGATGTCATATATATTGTAGTTATATATTAATAAGTAATAAATATCAACCTAGAAAATAATAAATTTAATTTATATTTAATATATATATATATAACGAATAATATATTTTTTATTCGAAAAAAAATTTGAAACTAAATGGGAGACAATCATGAGATATTTTACATAACTCAGATATGAGATTTATGGATATGATTTAACATTAATTATAAGAAATTTGTATTTCTTAAAATATTAATTTATGAAATTTTTATATTAAATATTTGCATTTTTGATTTATTATAGCCATTATTAATTAGATAGTGTCCTTTTATTTTCTATAAAAAATTTAAGGAGAGATTCATTTAGAAAATTTAATAATTGTTTTATTATTCTATATAAAAATTATTATATTTTCTTAGATCCATATATCTAAAACTATTAAGGTCATTGGTTAATGACATACATGTAGTTGTTACATTATATCTGATGTTCTGTCATCATGTTTTTATAGCACCCTAGATGTGACTCTCATATAATCGTAATATTTGTATAAAATATTTCATTATATATAATACTGGGAACTTTTAGTTTTATAGATATATTTATCTAGGAGAATAATTAAACAATAAATCCCATGCCTTTCTCAGATAATAAAAATTTCTACCAAATAATAAGATATGATTTAAAATATATTAACTCTTCAATATTACCAAAAAATTCTCAATGCATGTTATTATCTATAATTATCTTGTGTAATACATTTATTCTTAATACAAGGAAATTGAAATATAATAAGGGCTATATAAAATGATAAAGAAGGGATATTGGTTACTAGATAATGTTATTTAATAAATAATAAAAAAATAAATTTTTTCAAAATATATGATAATAAATGCCAAAAAACTGATCACATGCGCTCAAAAAATATTTGTTTACTAATATAAATTAATACATGGAAAATTATTGATGATTTCAAGGTAATGGAATGGAAAATTCTATCAATTTCAATGATTCAATAAAAAAATTAAAAATAGTTGTGGACTTATACTAGAAAATATATATTATTTCAATAAATCAATGTAGATGTTTGAATAAATGGGAGAAAAACACAAAATACACATACTAGGTATCTTTATGAGACCTACCTTTACATTATGGGGATATTTTGGGCCCCATCCATCATTAAATAATAACATGGAATTTATCATATGGGGGAATGGATAAAGTATTCAATTCATCACTGAAATTACAAAGTAATTTAAAAATAATATTAAAATAAAATGCACATGGATTTTTATTGTTTCCCAAATCAATAAAGGAAATATATTTCTCTGTAGGTATTCATCAAATTGACACCATATAGTGAAATATTTGCAAGAATAATTCAATAATTTCTACAAATTATTCAATATATTTTTTTTCTAAATTAATTATATTCATTAAACAGAATTTAAATAGGGTATTTATAGAGGAAAGACATTGGGATAAAATCATGGTTGTATAGAGTGGATGATTCAGAATGATAAAAGTAGAAATGGATTTTCAGGAGATAAATCCCCCATCTGAAAATATAATGAGGGTTTATAGAAGTTAATCCATTATAATTAACACTTAATTAAGTAAAAACATTTTTAAATAATAGGAAAATTAAAAACAAATGGTAAATGTGCTTTTATAAAAAACTTTTAATAGTTCCATGAAAAAAAGAAGTTGAAAGTTATAATCAAAACTAATTTTCAAAAAGGTGTATTAAAAATATTCAAAATCATTACAATTTAAAAATAAAATACAATAATGGATCCTTAAATGAATCTTGAGGACTATATAAATATATTTTTGGATTGCAAGAATAGATAAAAGTCCATGGGAGGAATACCATTTATTTTTTTTAATAATATTTAAATGCCACATAATAAAAATGATTATAAAACACCCATTTGATAATATGATTAGTGAAATATAGTGGTAAAAAAATGATAAGACATGAATATATTTCCAACAAAAAATAATATCATTTTATGTAAGGGAAAATATGGATCAATTGTGGACACCATATTTAAATAAGATGACAATTATTCTTAACAATGAATATTTTTATTGTGTAGGAATTCATTGAAGAAAATAAATCAAATTAACAGTGTAGTTTTACATAGAGAGAAATGTAAATTTACTTATAAAATTATTGTGTTAATTATAATATTCATATAACTAATCTATTCATGATGAATCATAATAATTAAATTAACGAGGGTTTGATTTAATAACAATCCTTAACACCTAGGGTATTACATGAATCAAATTATTAATTAATAATGATATATGATTTAAATTCAGTTATCTGATTAATTTAACGTAAAATAAATTAATATAATTTTACTATATGTCATTCAAAATAACACAAAGTTAAATGTAAGAGGGTTAAAAGAATATAACATTTCCTAATGTTTTAGAATTGAGACCCATAAACCCATACCTTTATTTCCTACATTTTAAAACATTCCCTCACCTCATTATTAAAAAAAATATATCTTGATAAATTTTTAATAACCATATTAATATCTATTACCATTTATAATTTTTTTATAATAATAATCTTAATGTATATTATTTAGTTATTCTATATTTTAACATAAGGTGTTTTGTAATTTAATTGTTTTATACTAGTTTCATAGTAACAGTGTCAATATAATTGTTATTAGAATATATATATATATCATTCATACATCAAGGAACTATCATATATGTTCCATGAAATTATATAATTTTATAATTTCATTTCATGAGAGTTTTTTAATGTTCATCAAGATGGAATAAAAACAAGTATGTTATTCTGATTTGTAATGAATATTTGTATCATAATTAATGAATCAAATGTTTATATTAAAATAATAAAACAAAAAATGATAATAAATTATTAATATCCAATAATATGTTTTCATATCCCTCTCTTATATAAATTTCTATCATTATTCATGTGGGTGGTTAAACCAACCAAAACAGGAGTATTCTAAAACCTATGTGTGAGTGGAACTGTTGAAGATTTTATTTTATTATAATATCATTATATAAAATGAAAAAATAAATTTATTATATGTTATTATATTGATTAATTATAATTGGGAAGATTTAAAATAATATATTAAATAAAAACGATGATTTGACTGATAAAATTATTTTTCTCTTAATATTTTTATTTTCAACAGTTTGTTTTACAGTGATTTATTATTGATAATATTATTTAAATTATGTCTAATTTATATTAATAGAACATAAAAATTTATTAAATAACATATGATTTCAATAAAAACGTGTCTCGGACCATCCATTATAGGTGGTGATCAAAAATGAAATGTATTGATCATGGATGATGTAGTTTTCAGAAACGTATGAGCAACATTTTCTTTTTTTAAATTTAATGGTAGAATAATTTATAATTTTTATACATAAAATATAATAAAATTTCAATATATTTATATTAATTTCATTATATTCATATGGTGGTAATAATATTTTATAATTATGGATGAGAAGTACAAATAATGGATGTTAAAGGAAAAGTAATACTCAGTTAGAGCGTTTGGATCTTTTCTTGAAGTATCCTTTGGAAATGGAGTACTTGTGGACCTTTCCAAAGATAGGCGCACACTAAAAATGTTATGTAATCTATATAAATTATAATGGTTATAGTTTAAATTTAATTTATAAATAGAGGTCTATCTGGAAGTTGGTGGAAGAGAGGTCATTTTATTATTAAAAATGAAATAAAAATCCTTGGAACAAAATGTTATGTAATGGGTAAATATTATAATTTCAAGATATTTGGGTGATTATGTTACATAAATTTTGGTGTTAATATTATTTATGACATTACAAACTAAGAAAGTTATTATAGATGGTCTAATTGTTAAATTGATATAATAAAATTAGAGCAACATCATATTACCAAATTTAATAGTAAATAATCATTATTAAAAATTAACCATTGATTTTATTTTTGTACAAGAATTATTAGAATATTATTTACACGAAATTTTAAAAAAATTATTCTAAATTTACAAAGTGTTTATTATAATTATTTTTTTAATTATTACAAAATAAAAACTTCTAAATTTATATATATAAATGTTTTGTATAAATATAAGAATTTAATCATTATGTTTTCCTAATCGTATTTATCAATGAATAAAACATGATTTGGTGTTAATTTATTTGTATATATCTTTAAACATCACATTAAAGTGAAAATTTTATAATAAATAATTTTAACTTTTTAAAAATTAATATATAGATAATTATCATTATAAAAAAATAACCACTTTTCTGTGATAAATAATATTTACCTACATAACATAATTTTATACCTAAAAATAAAATTGAATAGATTACCTAAATTGATAATTTTGATAAAAAATATGAAAATCAATCTTTCATATTTAATTTCTAAATGTTAAAAAAATAAATTTTAATATAAATGTGCATAATTGATAAAGAAATATTATGGAAAATGAATATTTTAATTGTAATAATAATTTATTACTTTCCTGGTAATAAATATTGGATGGATGTTAAAATATAATTATTTAATACATTATGCAATAATATAATTAAAAATAATAAATTTTTCATTATATAAAAAACTCATAGTTCGTAAAGTGTAAATTTTTTAAAAAATATATTTTTTTCTAAATAATTTATTTCAATAGTTATTTTGATTAAATAATTAATGTTTATGAATTAGTTATAATTTTTTCCTTTATATTTATATTTCACAATGTGGTTACCTCTATTTATAAATACTAATTATATGACTAATTTACAATGGTTACATTAATTTTACATAAAGCTATTTTAGTTTGTTTCATTCAGTGATTTTTGTGGGGAATGCTATCAAACATTTTATATTTATACAAATGCAAGATATGTAGTAAAAAAATGGCGCATTGGATTCTGTAGTCAAAAAATATTTCTCCCCTTATTTTTTAATTTCTAGTAACTAAAATTTACTTTTTAGATGATATAATTCCTAATGAGATGTAATTATTTATCTCTTATTGTTGGGAAAAAATCCCTCAAGGCATCATTGAAGCATTTTTTAGGTGATTGTGTTTGTTGAAAAAGTGGACATCTGAGTGGTGATTGTTGACAATGCAAAACAATGGCATACAAAGTTGTTGACAAAGAGGATTTCATGATGGAATCTCGAGTTCAAGAGCTGAGTTCGACGATCCATGTTTGATTCAAGAACATCGACAAAAGGAATGGATGATCTGGAGGCAGTACAAAAGAACAGATACATGGTGGCGCCGTTTTCCAGTGTATTCCAAATTTTTGGGCCTGAAAATCGACAAATGAAGAAAAGTGGTTTTTGGAAAAGGGAATTGCGCGCCGTGTACATGAAGGCATGGAAACTTGCACGTCATATGTTTTTCAAGATCAGATCATCAAAATATGGGAAAGGGATAAGGTTCGTGCAAGTTTTGGTGAGGTTGCGTAGGTGACTTGCGCGCCGTGAAAGATACTTGCGCGCTGATGCCTTGGAAGCTTGAGAATGTGCGTGCCTATGGTTTTTCAAGATCAGAAGATAAAAATATGGCAAAGGCAAGAGGTTCATGCAAGTTTGGAAGTGGGTCGCGAAAATGACTTGGAGGGGTAGAGAGCTGTGTACCGAGACTTGCACGCCGAAGGGATACATGCGCGTCGTCGCGCAGGGTGGTCAATTTTCCTATAAATACTTGACCACCCCTCTTCATTCTTCATCGTAGTTCAAAACTTGGAGAAATCATAGCTCCCGTCATGCAGGTGTGGTGGTCGCGCAAGTGGTGTGTGGTCGCGCAGGTGAAGTTGCGCGCCAGTGGTGGAAGGTGTGCGCCAGTGTGAGAAGTTGCGTGCTGGTTGGCAGTTGCACGCCAATGTTGGTTTGGGCGTAAAATGAAGTGTGTCGCGCAAGTTTGGAGTTGAGGAAGATTCAGTCGCGCAAGTGTCTGAGGAGGGCTTGCACACCCATTTTGACTTGCGCGCTGATACTTGTGCGCCGCGATTGACTTGCGCGCCAAGTAAGGTTTATTTCCAGTAGTGATTTTCTGGCTGTGTGGAAGCTAGAAGTTTGCCCGATTCCTTCGGTGCAAAGAGATATTCATCTACGGGTGAAATTTGTACTTCAATAGAGCATCTACATAAATAGGAAGATATATTCTTTCATGAAAATGAGGAGACCTACAGCTCTATAAACTGTGAGTGGATCCTTTACAGAGCAATGAGAAAAGGAAGAGGAAGAAGGTGATCCTCTCCACAGGTAGTGAGCCAGATAGAGAAATAGGGAGTGACCCTTGGGGAAGCATTGAGCTGACCTTAAACATTGTAAAGGCAGTGAGCCTGGGCATAGAAGTGATCTAGCCCGAACATTGTATCCAAATCTAGTGAAGATTAGTGGAATTTGGTACGACCGACAACTTGTCGACGTATGCTCCTTGAACGTAGCCCAGTGATGGTGAACCAAGTATAAATCTTTACGTCTGCCTGCTTATTTGCCTGCATTGAATTTAAAGCATCATCATCAGATAAATAACAATGTAAGTGATCATAAGAAAAACACAAGTGCAAACAAAGTGACCCTTGTAACAAAGAGGTCAAGATCCAGTGGGGCAGGAAGAATTTTGAAAAAGAATATCCATACCCTGATTCACCCCCCCTCTCAGAGTATATAGACCCCTATTGGTCATAACACTTATGTATGAACAATGGAATTTTTTCCAACATGTTATTATTGAGTAGTTTCTTGTGACACACCATTCAAAGATTTATTTTAATTATCTTGTTCTAAACAAAATGAAAACACCAAAATGGTTAAGATAATATCTAATAAAATCATAACCATTGAACACATCAATACAAAAAGTCAATCACTATATATCTCCATCAACGAGACATTTATTTCAAAAAATGATAATTTTTATTCAAGTATTTCAAACATTGTTAATGTAATAAGCCTATCGATGTAATATAGTTTAAATATGATGATACTCTTCTTGGGTTCTTTAATAATAATATATTAAAATCACTCCAAATTGATTGTAAAAAAGTGATTTATTTTCCAAATAATATGCCATGGTAGTTTTTATCCCAGTGTGTGGTCTTATGTTGACTCATTATTCATAAAGTGATCTAACAGTAAATGCTCAACCAACAATTTCCAAGCTGATTACCTCTAGGTTCACATGTTCTAGAACTAAATCAATATTACATTTTATATAAAATGATGTAACAACTTCAAAATACTTTGATTAACAACATTAATAAAACCTCAAGATGTTATCATATATTTTGTCTTATCTCTAGGGTCAATAATAATATTCTCTAATCATAAATCCAAAACAACATAAAACACCCAACGTTACCTTAACTAACCTAATGGGTTATAAAAAAAATGAAATAGTGATCAAACATAAATTATAATCCCTTTATAACATTTATAACTCCTAATGTTTCCCCAAAAAATAACATCATAACTAATAATGATATCTAAATAATATTGTGATACAAATAGTAGCACACCAGATATAATTTCCCCATAATTACATGATTTATAGTAAATATTTTGTTACGTACAATCCCAATACAATTTTGGTATTATATTTTCTTAATTCTGAAAAATAATTAACTTCTAAATAACATATTTTTATCAAATTTTTAAAATTTTACAATTATAAATGATACTAATTAATCTATAATATGTCTTTAAAGTCTCCAATAATTCTCCACATATGTTATTATTTTTGATATATCGTGTGTAATAATCTTCCTCATTACCTGGTAAAATTGAAACATAATATGGTTTATCTCAAACACATAGTAGGGGAATTCATGAAATAGAATATATAATATAATAAACATGAAATGAATAATATGGTATTAAATGAGTGACAATTAGATAATTCTGTATAACCGATAACTTTATCTTGAAAGGAATTGATGGTTAATAATATAAATAAACCTCTGGGAAATAATAATGGATTTGATTGTGATAAAATGATTAATATCATACTAGTAAAGGACATGTTACTTTCCATGATGAACTATAATGTCATTGGGCCATGATGACAAATTTTTGATATGATCATAATGAATATAACTTAAAAAATTGAAATTCATACAACAAATTCACATGGTGTTTCTTCTATTGAGGCATATCGACGCATCGATGGGATATTATGGGAGCCAAAAATCACTATTTTTCTCCAATTAATTCTTTATATGAAAAAATTATTAAAATATGAAATTAATATATGACATTTCTATATTATTAATAAACATTCATATTGAAATAAAGTATATATTTTTTCAATATTTCCTTAATCAGTAAATGGAAAAAAATTCTATATAATCATAACTAAAGCATACATTGTATAGATTAATTTATATAATTTTATACCAATGATATATCCAAAATAAATAAATTTATAGTTTCCTAGGATAATTATCTTCGATCAAAGGAATAACTAATATGGTGTTTTTTCATGATAGCCATTGGAAGAAAATACATGCATATTGACATTATATAATTAAGAAAGACAAAAATAGTAACATATTTTCCATGAGATTAGTCCCCCAAAAGAGTATTAAATGAAATGATTTAGATGTTAACCAATGAATCATAACATCTAGTGAGTTAAAAAGTCTAACATACAAATGGAAATGCATGTGGAATGGTATAATTTCATTTATAAAAACATTTTTGATAGTACCATGAAAAGAATAAGTTATTATTCACATACAAAATATCATGTTTAAAAGGAAATGTATTTTTTAAAACATATTACATTTAAAAAATAATCCCTAATATTATACCTTGAAAATTGATAATTTATATCTCATGGAATATTTTAGCATTAGATAAAGAAATTATTATTGATGGAGTGATATTGGAATATTTTAACATACCTTTATTGAAATCCTGTATCCTAAAAAGTGATAATAAAACATCATTTTGAAAAGTGGAAAAGGGAAATGTAAGATCCCATGTAAGTAATGAATAATATATTTTCATATATATGTCAATTTATTAATTATATATAGTTTAGAGGATAAAAATGAGAATAAATCCAATCTTAGGCATATATTATTCTAATATTTTTTTAAAAATTATTTTACCGCTTTTTAATGGAAAACCATTTTTAATCTTACTATTAACAATTTTATAAGCTCTATTTGTCAAAATAAACATATTCTTTTGAATTGGTATATTGAAATTTACCTTGGATAAATTTTTGGTATTTTTCTAACAATG
Organism: Viscum album; assembly: GCA_963277665.1. NCBI lineage: Eukaryota > Viridiplantae > Streptophyta > Magnoliopsida > Santalales > Viscaceae > Viscum > Viscum album. The sequence continues at coordinate 1,219,916,983 of OY728155.1, read as the reverse complement.
TTCATTTTTTATGAATAGTGAAAATATTCATTTTACTTCGAAACTGCTTTTTCATGTATTTTAATTATATGATTAGATTATCTTTTTAATTTGTTTTAAAGTGTAATTAGAATATATTTTTACAAATTAATTCAATTTTGGTCATTATAATTAATTTCACTTTTTAAATTGGTCATAAAGAATTATTAATCTTTTGATAGATATTGTTTTTTAAAAACACGAAATTTGTTTTCACAATGGGAAATATTTTTAAATGAATTAATGCAATTTCTTTGTTTTTGGAAGTTGGTAAAATGGATTCCATATATGGAATAAAAAGGTCCTAATCATGAAATTAATACCTTTTTTGTACATTATGAATAGTAACGATGGAAATTATCTTTATTTATCCTGATTAATTAGTAACCGGGTAGTTAAGGGTAATATAATAATATCATAATAATATAAAACAACCCCAACTTGTGTCCAAATATTCTTTGACGAGTCATGTCCGACCATGTAATTCCTTATTCCAACCATGGGACCCCATAGAATGACTTTAGTGTGACAATGAACTTTTATCATATTATTTTTAAAGAAAGGGAAATATAACCAAAGTATGTATCAACAAAGTAAAATAATTTTAATTTTGTTTAAATAAATTATCCCTTAGTCTATTAATAGTAATTGGAAATCTAAAAAAATTTCCTATATCATGGTATTTGTTTTATAATTTTTAGACATTAAATAAATAAATTTATTTATGACACCATGATGATGCAATGATTATCTCACTAATGAACGATTTAAATAAAATGAAAAGATAAGGTAAATTCTAAAAATAACACTTTTTAAAAACCATTTGGATCTGAGGAATTCGAACCATTATCACCTTATACTTGAAATATATCAATGTATGACCTTTAAAATCCGAAAATCATTTCATAATAAAGTAACATTTCAGGACATTCCAAGAGTGCCCCTCCTCCCTCTAATAAAAGGTCCCCACCTCTACCACCTTACCCACACATCACAAGCCCTTGGATCATCCAAAATATTCTCATATTATCCCACCACATCCCTCTCTTACTCTTATAAGCCTCACATTGGGCAGAAGTCTTCCCAAGGAAGCCTTTGGCTCAAATCAAATAATGTTACCCGATTTATAGGTAATGTTTTCTCTCGAGTTTCATTATTTTATTTTTCATTCCTCACTGAAAACCATAATATTATTTTTTTAATCCCATAATAACAATAGTATCATCAATATACTAGGATTTTTTTATGATAAGGATTCTCCAGACACTCAGACACACCCCCGTCTATTGGATAAAGAACAAACTGTTTCTGTGGGAGGCGAATTACTGCCTCAAAAAACAATGATTTTTCGTTCTTCTTTTAACACCTATGATGGTGGCAATTAAGATGTCACTGAATTTATATATTATATATATATTATTTTTATGTTTTATTTATGCTTTTGTATTTTTTTTTATATTTCAAACCTTTATGGTTTCCATTATGTGTAAACAAGATAATTTTATTTGAGGAAGTGCGGACTACCGCCCCCTCAAAGTGATATGACTCATTAATACCATATGTGGTTCGTATAAAGGATGAAATTAATGATATTATATATGATACTATACTATAATTATAATACTACTATGTATCATTATGTTTTAATTCCATTAAACATGAAATAGAAATGGAGGTAGCGTTCATGGATACGTACGGCTTACCGTCTTCATGAATAGTGTATTTCTTTTCTTACCTCTAAATGTTATATACTATTATAAATACATGAATATACTCAATATATATGATATATATGATATAAAAATCATGAATATTATTCTGGATATAATTAATCTTTGACCACATGAACCACATGTTATTATAAGAAGTCCATTTTTGACTTTAGTACCATATATCGACAAAACAAACATTACCAACTTAAATGATCACATAATTTTTATAACATGGAAATAAGTGATATAAAAGGAATAATAAATATGAAAAAGTTTCTTAAAAAATTATAAATTAACTTTATTTTATTATTCAGTAGATTAATGAATGATCGAGTCAAGTCGGACACGAGGTAAGGGACTTCGTCTCAATCTCCATTCATTGATGTATATTTTGTTTTAATACAAGACATTCTTTTATACGTTGTATAAACACATTTGAATTTTAATTTCATACAAAGGGAATATTTTTCTACGAATAATTTTACTAAATGAAAAGAAGAATGATTCTTTTAACATACGCGGTGACAACGAACATTCCGCCACCGCAAGTATTATTTGATATTTGGATTCCTCAACAAGATGTAATGTTTTTAAAAGAAAATAAATACCATTTACCCTATTAGGTATTTTGGTATTGAAAATAGTTTTGATGATGGATTTGTTATATCCATATATTTAAGTGATATATTTTGATTGAAATGTGAAAATTTTTTCTTTCTTTTATATTTGTTTTATGTATTTTGATTTTATAATGGTCCTTTATCATTTGAAGGGTGGTTACCTGATAAACCAAATGAGGGGTGGTGTCGTGACTACCAGGATGGGTGGTTACGTTATAACCTCCAATGCATTGGATATGGATGTTGCACATATGTCTATTCCATTTAGTGACATGTGTGGAATTCAACCATATGGTTATTCCATTTATGTATGTTTATGTTCCAAGTTACCTTTATATTATTTGTGTTCTTTATATGGGTAATATTTCGGTTACAAAAGGGTATGTAGTGATATTTTATTATGTGAAGAGTATGTACTACTTCATAAAGGTGAATATTATTACTTATGTTAAGTGTTCATGGATTAATTGTTGTTTTAAAAAACTAATAGATTCCTCCTTTGTGTATTCCTTACTGAGCTTATTATTCTCATCCCAAGTTTTTGAAAAGATTTTCATAGGAAAAAATGTGGAATAAGATCAAGGATGGGATCACGGAAAGTCATTCTGTCTAAAACCTGGAGCCGAACATGACTTTTTTATCCAGAGTTTTTATTTTATGAAAAAATGGAAACTGAGTAGAAGTGTCTACATTATAATATTTTTAAATTTAATAGTTATATCCTAACTCTCTATAACTCTAAACATGAAAAGGTCCTCAATGTGAATTATTCATTTAATTCAAGATTATGTAATGTCATAGGGTCCGGTCCTTATAGTTTGTATCAAAGGTCGATTTAGAAAACTGTAGGAGTTAGAATATTGTTAAAATCATGTCCATAAATTAATTTATGGTATGATTGAAAATATATAGCATTTTAAGATTACCATGTTTCTTCACCTAAGATATTTCTGTGTTCAAAATGGTTTTACATAGTGGAAACATGGTAGCTATGTTGGGACGACATCTGTTGGAAAACAACCTTCCAAATCAGAAAACTAAGACTATCGTAATCGGAACTATATAGTTATTTGCAGTGATTCTGCAGTTGAATCAGGATATAAATGGTGGTGGTACCCATACATGAGATCATCCAGATCAACGATATACAAACATGTCAGTGGAGGAACATTTCATGAGGCAACATCCCCCATCATTCAGAGGATCAGCTGACCATGTTCTAGCTGAAGGGTGGATTAAAGCACTAGAGAATATTTTCGATGTCATGTGGTGTTCAGACAATCAAAAGGTTAGTCTTGTTGTTAACCATTTGGAGGGTGAAGCAAATCAGTGGTGGTCGATGGTTTAAAATTTCAAGGACACTAATGAGATTAATGCTCTTCACAGGGATGAATTCAATGGTATGGTTCATTTAAAATATTTTCCTAAGGATTTTTGACTTTAGATGGAAAAACAATTCATGTAATTGAGGCAAGAGGATGACTCAATGGCTACTTATGAGTAGAAGTTCACTCGATTGGAATGGTATGCTCTAAATTTTATCGGAGGCCTTGATAGTAAAATCAATCGTTTTTACTCAGGATTAAAGCCAAAATATCGAAGGGCATTAGCTTCTCGTGAGTTCAATAGATATGAAAATCTTGTTCGATGTGCTGAGAAGGTGGATATAGAGTTTTCCAATGATTAGGTGTTCTTTGAAAAAAAATAGAATAAGAGACCTAGTTGGCAGGAAAAGGAAAATAATCCATCAAAGAAGCTCAGAAGTAAGAAAACCAAATATCCACCATGTGAGAAGTGTGGTAAAATGCATCATGGAGAATGTTTATCCATTTCTGGAAAGTGATTTCGGTGTGGTATGTCTGGTCATATTGCTCGTAACTATAAGGAAGATGGTAAAGTAGGCAATGAAAAGCTAGTGGAAAATGTTTATGTGTAATGAAATGGGTTATTATGGATATTATAATCTAACGGAAAACTCAACTGAGGGAATGTAGCCAGACTATAAGAATAAATGGGTAGTGAAATCCATTGAAACTACATAAATGGATGTTGGGCCATCAAATGATGTAGTATCAGGTACACTATTTGTTTGTTCATATTATGCCAATGCGTTTTTTGATTCAGGGTCTACACATTTATTCATTTCTGAGACGTTTTTTAGAAAATTGTGAATTCCACCTCATGATATGAATCCTTAACTTATGGTAAAAACACCATCGGGAAACATTGAGACAAAAGGTAATTATAAGAACATTCCTATCCTTTTGGGTGGAAAGAATCTACCATAAAACCTTATTGTTTTGCCTCTAGTAGTGTTTGATGTAATTTTGAGCATTGATTGGCTTTATGTTTATCATGCTAAGATTGAATATAGAGGTAAAGAGGTTTATTTTCTGAAATATTTTCAGTTTGTGTACAAGAATGAACCCTTACTTTTAATAACATATCAATAAACTGAAAATCGTAAACAATAGAAATGAATGTTACCTTGCACATATTGTTGAAAATAAAGGAATTGATCATAATAATGTTGTTCCAATGGTAAATGAGTATCTTTATGTTTTTCATGATGAGTTCTTTGGTATTATACATGACTGGGAAGTTGAATTTACTATTGAATTAGTTCCTAATTCTAAGCCAATTTCAAAACCCCCTTATCGAATGGCTCAAGTTGAACTTTTAGAGTTAAAGAATAAATTGAAGGAGTTATTTGATAATGGTTTCATTTGAACTATCACATCAACATGGGGTTCTCCTATCTTTTTTTTTAAAAAAAGAAATATGGTTCAATGAGGCATTGCATTGATTATAGAGCATTTAATAACATCACTGTTAAGAACAAGTATCCTTTACCTCATATCAATGATTTGTTAGATCAGCTCTAGGGAGCTTAGTATTTTTTGAAGATCGACTTGAGGTTGGGGTAGCATCAGTTGAAAGTAAAAGAGGTAGACGTTCTGATGACTTCGTTTTGTAATAGATATGGCCATTGTGAATTTATAGTTATGCTTTTTGGGTTAACCAATGAACCTGCTCTATTCATGGGTCTAATGAATATAATTTTCCATGACTTCTTAGATAAAATTGTGGTTGTATTCATTGTTGATATTTTGGTTTATTCTAAAAGTAAAGAGGAACATGAAAGTCATTTAAGGGTTGTCTTGAAATCCTTACAAGGAAATAAACTATATGGAAAATTCAGCAAGTGTGAATATTGGTTACAATTTTTTTTTCATTGGTCACATTGTTTCAAAAAATTGGCATACATGTTGATCCTTCTAAAACAAAAGTTGTTGAAGAATGGTCAAGACCCAAAAATATAACTGAGATCCATAGTTTTCTTGGTTTGGCAGGTTTTTACCGGAGGTTTGTTGAATGATTTTCACGGTTATCTAGTCCAATTACTATGTTAACTTGAAAGAGTGTTATGTTCATTTGGACAAAAGAATGTGAGGATTATTTTAAGGAATTTAAAGGATGTTTGATGAATGCTCCAGTTTAGGAAATCCCTTCTAGAAATGGTGAGTTTGTTATCTACAATGATGATTTATTAAAAGTAATTGGTTGTGTCCTTATGCAGAATGATCAGGTAATTGATTATGCTTCACGTTAGTTAAAAACTCCTGAGTTAAATTACCCTACACATGATTTGGAATTAGCTGCCGGTTTTTTTGCTTTAAAAATATAGAGGCATCATTTGTATGGTGTAAAGTGTGATATATATACTGATCACAAAAGTTTAAAGTATATATTCACTTAGAAATAATTGATCATGAGACAGAGGAGATGATTGGAATTAATCAAGGATTACAATTGTACAATTCATTACCATCCCAGAAAAGTAAATAAAGTGGTTGATGCTTTGAGTCGAAAAAAAATTGCTTCATTAACCATGCTATGTTTGGAATGAAATCCTTTTGTTTTTAATTTGATGAAATTTGGCCTAGAAGTAGTTGGTGTATGAAGTTATTTTGTTTTGTTTCTGGTTTTAGTGAGATCATCTCTATCAAAGAGAATTAAGAAATCCTAGAAGAAAGACAGTGAGTTGTAGAAAAAGGTAGAGCTGGTTCAGAAGGGTAAGTTGCCTGAATTCATCATTGATAATGATTGTGTATTGAGATTTGGGAAGAGATTGTGTGTGCCTTGTGATTCATAGTTGAAAAAAGAGTTGTTATGTAAATATCAAAGTTCTTTATTTTCAGTTCATCGAAGAAGTACTAAGATGTATAGAGATCTGCGGGAGTATTGATGGTGGGATGGAATGAAAAGAGATATTGCTGATTTTACTGTGAAGTGTTTTACATGTCAACAGGTTAAGGCAAAGTGTCAGTTACCAAAAGGGATGCTTCAGTCTTTATCGATTCTAGAGTGGAAATGGTAATTAAATCCTTGGACTTCGTTGTGGGATTAACAAAGACTTCTTGAGTTAATAATGCAATCAAGGTTATTGTTGATCGATTGACTAAATCTGATCATTTCATTCCAATTCGAGAGGCATTCTCTATAGATCATATTTATCGGTTGTATCATAAGGATATAGTTAGGTTACATGGAGTTCCCGTCTCCATTGTATCGGATCGTGATCCCAGGTTGACTTGTATGTTTTAGAAAGGCCTTCAGAAGTCATTCGGTACTAAATTAAATTTTAGTACAAATTTTCATCCTCAATCATATGGGCAGTCAGAAAAACCAGTTCAGACCAAGGAGGATATGTTCTGTGCATGCATGATAGATTACCAAGGATTTTGGGACCAAAATCTTTTATTGGTAGAATATTATTATAATAATAGTTTTCATTCCAAAATAAAGATGGCTCCATTTGAAGCATTATATTATAAACGGTGTTGGACTCCAACTTTTTTGGATGAAGTATGGGAAATGATGCTGATGGGACCAGAAATGGTAGAAGAGATGGAAGAAAAAGTTTAGTTGATTCGAAAGCACATGAGAACAGATCAGAGTCGGCATAAAAGTTACGCGGATAACCGGAGGAAGGATCTTTCTTTTGAGGTAGGTGATCATGTTTTTCTCAAATTTTCTCCATGGAAAAGTTTGATGCATTTTGGAAAGAAAAGAAACATGAGTCCAAGGTTCATTAGACCTTATGAAATCTTAGAGAAAGCTATATATGTTTCGTATAGATTGTAATTACCTCCATGTTTGTCCCAGGTACATAATGTTTTTCATGTTTCAATGTTGAGAAAGTACATGCTAGATCCATCTCATGTTTTGAGTCCAGAGGTAGTTCAGATGGATGATAATCTATCTTATGAGGAACAAACAGTCTAGATTCTTGCCCATAAAGAGAATGTGTTGTGAAATAAGGTGATTCATCAAGTAAATGTTCTATAGAAAAACCATACAGTTTAAGAGGAAACATGGGAATCTGAAAATTCAATGAGGGATAAATACCCCCACTTATTCGATAAGTATATAAATTGTGGGGACGCAATTTCCTAAAGGGGGGAAGGATATAACATCCCATGTAATTAAATAAAAATATATTTTCATATTTATGTCTATTTATGAATAATATAGTGTGTTAGAGCTTAAAATGATACTAAATCCAATCTTAGTCATAAAATACTCTACATTTTTTTAAAAGAGTGTTTTACCGCCTTTTGATGGAAATCCAATTTTTATCTAAATTTTGTGAATTTTATAAGATATATTTCTCAAAATAAACTTTTTCATTATAACTGAGACATTGAAATTTACTTTGGATAAATTTTTGGTATTTTCTGACAATGTTCAATTTTTTATGAATAGTGAAAATTACTGCATTTTACTTCCAAACTGAATTTTCATATAATTTAATAATATACTTAGATTATATTTTTAATAGGTTTCAATGTGTAATTAGAATATATTTTTACCATTTAATACATTGGTGTTCAATATAATTAATTTCACTTTGAGATTGGACATAATAAATTATCAATCTTTTGATAGATATTGTTTCTTAAAAACAAGCTATTTATTTTGACAATGGAAAATATTTTTTAATTAATTACTGAAATTTCTATGTTTCGAAATTGGTAAAATGGATTCCATATTTGTAATAATAAGGCCCAAAATATGTAATTAATACCTTTTGGTTTTTGGATATTATGAATAGTAATGATGGTAATTATCTTTAATTATTGCGATTAATTAGTAACCGGGTAGTTAAGGGTAATAAAATAATATCATAATAATATAAGAAGACCCAAAAATGTATCCAAATATTATTTTTTGATTCATAGCCGACCATGGTACTCCTTGTTCCAACCTTGGGATCCCATGGAATCACTTTAGTGTGATAGTGACCTTTTATCATATTATTTTTAAAGAAAGGGAAATATAACCAAAGTATTTATCAACTAAGTACAACAATATTAATTTTTTTTACATAAATTATCTCTTAGACTATAAATATTCATTGGAATGCTAAAAATATTTCCTACATCATGGTATTTTTTAATAATTTTTAGACATTAAATAAATAAATTTATTTATGACATCTTGATGATGCTATGATTGCCTCATTAATGAACGATTTAAATAAAAAGAAAATATAAGGTAAACTATAAGACATAGACTTGTTGAAAACCTATTGTATGGGTGTATTTAGAACCCTTATCACCTTTTCCTCGTAATATATCATTGTGGGACCTTTAAAATCTGAAAATCAATTCATAATAATGTAGCATTTCAGGACCCTACAAGAGTGCCCCTCCTCCTTCTTATAAAAGGAACCCACTTCTACCCCCTTACCCACACATCTCAAGACCTTGGCTCATCCAACCTCTACTCATATTATCTCTCCACATCCCTCTATTACACGTAAAATTTTCACTTAGGCAGAAGTATTCCCAAGGAATCCTTTGGCTCAAATAAAAAACAGTTACCCGATTTAGAGGTAATGTCTTCTCTGGAGTTTATTTCTTTTATTTTTCCATCTTTACTCACCACTATCTTATTATTTTTTGATCCCATAATAACACAAGTATCCTCAATATACTAGGATGATTTTATGATAAGTATTCTATCTACACTGACAGACACCCCAGTCTAATTGTTAGAGAACATACTATGTCTGTGGGTGGCGGGTTACTGCCCCACGAAACTATAATTGTTCAATCGTCTTTTAACACCTATCATGGTGGCCATTAAGATGTCACTGTATTTATATATGATATATATTATGTTTATTTTTTCATTATTCTTCTTTATTTTTTTATATATTAAAATCTTTTGAGGTTTCCATTATGTGTAAACACGATAATTTCATTTGAGGAAGTGCAGAATACCGCCCCTCAGAGTGATATGACTCGTTAATACCATATGTGGTACTTATAAATGATGGAGTTAATGATATTATATATGAAACTATACTGTAATTATAATAATACTATGCATAATTATGTTTTAATTCCATTAAATATGAAATATATATGGAAGTATTGGTCATGCATACGTACGACTTACCATCTCCATGAATGGTACATTTCCTTTCTTACCTCTAAATGTTATGTACTATTATAAATACATGTATACGCTGGATATATATGATATATATGATATCCAAATCATGAATATCATTCTGGATGTAATTAACCTTTGACCACATCAACAACCATTATTAACTTAAATGATTACATAATATTTATAACATGGAAATAAGTGATATAAAAGGAATAATAAACATGAAAAAGGCTCTATAGTAACTATAAATTAACTTTAGTTTATTATTAAAGAGATTAAAGAACAATTGATTCAAGTCAGACATGAGGTAAGATACTTCATCTCAATCTCCTTACATTGAGGCATATTTTGTTTTAATACAAGACATTATTTTATACGCTGTATAAACACATTTGACTTTTCATTTCATTCAAAGGTAATCTTTTTCTATGAAGAGTTTTACTAAATGAAAAAAGGAATGTTTCTTTTAAAGTACGCAGTGATAACAACCTTTCCGCTGCCGTGAGTATTATTGGATCTTTGGATTACTCAACAAGCCGTAATGTGTTTAAAATAAAATAAATACCATATACTCAATTAGGTATTTTGGTATTGAAAATGGTTTTGATAATGGATTTTTATATCAATATTTATAAGTGATATATTGTGATTGAAATGTGGAAATGTTTTCTTTCCTTTATATTTGTTTTATTTCTAATGATTTTATAATGGTACTTGGAAAATTGAATGGTGATTACATGTAAAACCAAATGATGGGTGGTGCCATGAATACCTGGATTGGTGGTTACGTTATAACCACTAATTCATTGGTTATGGAAGTCAGTCGTATAGCTATTCTATTTAGTGACATGTGTGGAAGTCGAACGTATGGTTATTCCATTTAAGTATGTTTATGTTCCATGTTACCTTCATATGATATGTGTTCTTTATATAGGTAAAATTTTGGTTTCAAAAAGGTATGTGGTGATCTTTTATTCAGTGAATATTATTTACTACATCATAAAGGTGAAATGTATTACTTATGTAAAAGTATTCATGGTTTACTTGTTGTTTTGAAAAACTAATAGTTTCCTTCCTTTTGTATTCCTTACTGAGCTATTTATTCTCATCCTATGTTTTTGAAAAGTTTTTCATTGGACATAAAGTGGAATAGGTTCAACAATGGGATCAAGGAAAGGCATGATTTCTATAACATGGAACTTGACATGACTTTTTTATCAAGAGTTTTTATTTTATGAAAAAATTTAAACTTAGTAGATGTGTTTACTTTGTAATGTTTTGCAATGTAATAGTTATAGCCTAACTCTCTAAAACTATAAACCTAAAAAGATCCTCAATGTAAATTATTCATTTATTTCAAGATTATGTAATGTTTTAAGGCCGAGTCCTTATTGGAAATGTAAAGGTCACATAAGATAAAAGTAATTATATTCCAAAATATAAAAGATAATATTATGTTTAAGGTAAAATATAGAAAGTGTGGGGAATCTATCATTAATGATGATGAGAATTATTATTAACAATGACATATGTTTATGGGTATGAAATTCATCATTGAAGAATAATTGAATCAAAAGTGTCATTTTACATTAAGTGAAATATTAGTTTTAATATAAAATAATATGGTAGATGATAATAAACATAAAATTAATATTTTAATAATGAAACATTATTATTTAAAGAGTGGGGTCTAAATAAATGATAATTCCTCACATCTTGGTTAGTTCTTGAATACAAATAAGAAGTAAGAAATAAAATAAATTATGAATAAAATATTAAATTATTTACATTTGAAATATATTAATATTAATTAGTGGGATTTAACTAAAAATACAATCATGTAAATAGAGATATGGTTCAATTTATATATCACATCACAAAGAGTCATAATTGAAGCTAAGAAACATAAACATAAATTTCAGGATTCTTTATGTACAACTAACCACATATAAATGAAACAAAATAAATTAATAACATATTTAACATAATTATACAAAACTATTACCCTTAACACTAATCGTTTATAATTATAATATATATGTATATTAGTTTTTTATTATAATTTTTACATAAGGTGTTAGTAATTTTGAACGATTTGTAATGTTTCGTAGTAATATTTCTAGTATTATTTATAATTTAAAACTCCATAATTTCAAAATCAATCAAGTTACTATATTATATATTCTATTTCGGTATATAAATTTGTAATTTCACTTTAATTGAACAAGGAAATAACAATGAGCTTGATTCTGTGATTTTGGATGAGTAATGATATCGTAATTAATGAATTATATTTTTATATTAGAAATACATAACAAAAAAATATTAATTAATTTGTTCTTAATACCCAATATTTTGGTTCAATAGCCATTTTTAATGTAAAATTATTTCATTACTCATGTAGGTGGTCAAATTGTCCAAAACAAAAACATTCTACAATCAATGTATGAGTATAGATACAAGAAGATACTATATTTTAATAATATGATTATCATCAAAAATGATAAAACATTTAGATGTTATTAGGGTGATTAATATGAATTATTAATTGATAAACAATGAGGGTAAATGAAAAATATGTTTTCAGATATTAATGACTTTTCCTCTTATTATGTTCATTTGTTGCAGTTAATTTTACAATGACGGCCTATTGTTGATATGGTTTATTAAATGATTAGTTTATATTATTAGAACATAAATAATTAAATTAATAAAATATATATTCAGTAAACTTATTTCTATAATAATCCATTAAATATGATAATGATATATGAAAAATGGTGCTCATTGAGGTTGTATTCCATTCACATACATGCGTAACATTTTAATTATTTTTTATTTAATAAGAAGCAAATAAAAATTATCACCCTATAAATATAACAAAAAATTAGTAAAATTATTCTGAATTTATTAAATAGATAAGGTTAGGATATTTTTGAGGAGGTTGTATTGGAGAGATAATTAATATATGCCAGACGCTATATAATTCTCACGATGATTGTTTGGATATTCCCTTGAAGTAACCTCTAGAAATTGTGGTCTTAAGAAATATTAATAGAAAAGGATGTATAAATTTCTTAAATGGGATATAAGTGATGTAAAATGTGAAAATTTTCATTTGGATTTTTATATATATGTGTGTCTTGTTGTGGGTTGAATGATATAATTTTATAGTTGAAAAGAGGGACCTATCCATAGAAGAGAATATTATGTGAAGGGTATGAATGTAATTTCAGGATATTTAGATGAAATTAGTAGGTAAATTATGGAGAGTCAATTTGGATTGATTTTATATCCTAACAAACATATTAAATAAGGTCTATGCTTTAAATTTATTTATGAAAATTCAAACCACATTAGATATCCCACCTTAACAGTTAAGCAGCCATAAGGGAAACAAAAGGAAAACCTATATATAATCATGGGAGACACCACCCCATAAAGTGATAATAACCAACTATCAGCCATATGATTATACTAGAATCACAGTAGATCTCAAAGATCCCACTCCATGATCAAGATATCACCAGAGATACTTGATGAAGAATTCTAGATCATTTGGGCTTCTGGGAAAGGGAACACGGTAGTTTAAGAACATTTTGATTCTCCTGGAGGTGGTCATGAACAAAACCATTGGGGGAAACCAAAAACATAATTTGGATCAAACCGCTATATAGTGAATAATATGACAATGATATTTCAAACTTAACTCATGTGTCCCGCTACATGGAGGATCAACGCCCCGATCAAAGAGGACATTTCGATTCCACAAAATCGACTAGGGACGACATTGGATTGCACTTTATTCTCTTATAGGGACACTAAAACTCTATCCGAGACTTGTCCTCTATAGGGGACTACAATCAAGTGATGTGGATGTAATGTCGCACTGTGAACATAAGGAAAGTTTCAAGGGAACACACTCAAACTATTATGAGCCAAACTAAGAAAAATGAATATCATCAATTATAAATAATGCACCCAAAATTGGCATTCAATAGACTATATTGAAATTGGTGTCACGTTTCCACTGATAACATGTTTTTTGGATTCTCTGTTTTTGAGTTATGACTATTTGAACGAATATGCTCACATCCCTACTTGGCCATGTAGACTGACCCCCTGTTGAACGACCACCGTAGTCATTCCACCTATTTCACATGAACCACCACTAATATTGACAACTGTGGTAAACCACCCCTAGACTGACTGCTCAGGGAAGGACATTCATGGTCACTCCACATGCCACGCATGTCTAGTTGTTGCTGTCAATATCCCGTGGACCGGTAGTCAAGTCACTGCACTGCATAGTAGCTCGAGCAGCCATGACACAAATGTTGACTGAAACCAGGCTTCTCCCTGGTTAACCCATGTCCAACCCGAGTCTTACCTAGATCCTTCTTGTTTAGACCAACACCGTGGCCGGACCCTTCCCATCGACATGGCCCGACCCACTTTTTTGGGCCCTCTTTCACATGACCCATCTAGGCCAGCCCACTCCAAGATAGTCACTAATCCTACATCTTCTTCCACTATACCACATATTCCACTGTTGATCTCAGCCTCACCGCGCACTCAAAACCATCAATCATGACCATATGAGGCTTCATTTCCCGCCAGTGGTCCACTGTCGTGCGGTGCCATGCACTGCCATGGGCCTCCAACCGCCCCTATCATGCATCAATTGTCCCATTCAAGGACCACAACACATACTGCGTTTCCCAAAATTGAAATGATCATAGATCCAATATTCTTTGGTCTCGATCTACACTGACCCAACCTCAGTTTTCTATTTTCCATAAATATGGTTGTCCGATCATGTTTGGAATCACATGAAATCATTGATCTCGAACCTCAAGGATACAACTGGAAAAAATCATTAGATATTAGGCATAAATGGACAAGAAAATAAGATTATCATCATTGGAAAAGCATTATTGTCCAATAATCAAGAACATGATAATTTGTTTAGATACCCAAATAATATAAATCGAATGGAATAAGTACCATCACGGAATAAGAACGATCTGAAAATAAATCCCTTCATCGATTGATTCACATTCAACATGGAATTATATAATAAAGAACAAAACAATTAAATCACAATCACTAACTTGATTGGATCTATAATTGCCTAAAAACGAAGTTGTGTTGCATTTGTGGGCCTGATCGCACGATCTTTATTCAAACCAAACATCAATATCAAATTTTCAATTCCATTTTCGACATTGTATTCCATGAGGATTACTCCAATACTCCAACAAAACAAATAAAATTCAAACCTTTATGTGAAAACCCTATTAATTTACTGTATGAGTTTATTTAAATTAATAATTAAGATTCTCAATCAAAAATAATTTTTAATAAATAATTTAATTCCTTTTACATCCCTATTTTTTTTTCACAAACGTCCAATGAAAACTAATGTTAGGTCATAACTCTAGTAAAGAAGCTATTATAAACCAAATGGTTCCCTCATAATTCAAATCTTGGCAACTGTTTAGAAGTTATTAAACTTTTATAGGGAAAACGTTCTTGGGTGTTGTTAAATATTTTAATATTTCTCAAACCATTGTTCTGGGGACAATAACTCACTGAATATAAAATAAAAAAAAATTGTATTTGAAATAATCCATTTAATATCTAAAAATAATACATGGAAATATTGGATTCTATATAATCCCACCCATGGGGCTTAATGTCCCCCAGAAGACAACACGAAGTATTCTCGAACACATAGGGGTACTAACCGGAAATCTGTGCCTCCTTCTCCCAACTGCTCTCCTAGAGATTATTGTGTTGTCAACAAACGTACACCAAAAGAATAGATCACCCACAAGGGATCCTCTCATTCCAATCTTCGATATCCTCTTGGTACTCCATAAAGGTTACTCAATCCTTGATATTCAGCATGCCCCAATCGATAACATGTGATGGGTAATGCACATACCTCCCCAGCTACAAAACATGGAATACCCCAGGTACCCAACCTAATAGGTTAGGTAAAGATAACTGGTACACCAATTTTCCAACTATCCTTAGTATCATGAAAGGCCCAATAAACCTCATTGATAGATCATCACCCCAAAAAAAATTTTGTAACACCCATTGATGTGAAACCACAAGTAACACATGGTATACTTTCTCTAACTCAAAATAAAAATCACATGTTGGTATAAGAAATATGATAGCTCTGTGTAGTCTTGATTCAGTTCAAGATTATTTCACCCTTCACTATAGTTGCTCACAAAAACACTGAACCCAAGTGTGCGAACTCTCCTGGGCCAGTCCAGCAACATGGGGACCAAGTGGGTCGCCCGTACGAAGCCTCAAATGGTGCCATACCAACGTTGGAATGGAAGTTACCGTTTTATGAACTCCACCAATGGTAGGTGATCCTACCAAATACGACCAATGTAAAATATGAAGAACCATAACATTTCCTCCATAACCTAAATGACCCACTTAGTCTGGTCATCCATCTTTGGGTTTAACATTGCGCTCAAGAATAGTACGTCCCAAATTCCACCTGAAATCACTTCCACAACAGGGATGTAAAGAATGAATAATGATTAGAAATATTCATTGATGGAAATACATTGAGACGAGCTATCTATAAATCATTGAGGAATCTTAAAATATCCACTAAGATCAGTCCTTGGATAGCTAAGATGTCGGCTGACATGGTGAGTCAATCAATAATCACACTAATGGAATTGTTTCCCCTAAACATACATGGTATTCCTGACCCGAATTCCCTAAATATCATTTCCCACATCCTTTCTGGTATATAAAGGCGATGAGCTGACCCTAATAGAAATTGGTTCTCATAAATAACTTTTTTACAAGTAAGGAATGGAGAAACAAACATTTCAACTCCTTTATTCATCCATGGCCACCAAAAAAATGTCATAGGACCTAATACATATTCCCCACACCAAGATGTACTGCCAAAAATGATTTAAGAAACTCCACAAATAATTCTCCTTCAATTTCACTGGAAGGATCATGACACCCATTAAGATAATGGTGTGATCCAACCCCTTTGAATTTTCCTCAAGAGCATTCCTTATGGACATATGGGCATGTAGTGATTCATAATTAATATCCCAACTTTTAAACTCTCTGACGTTAAGAAAGTGTATAGTGGAGACATCCATCAACAGTAGGTATACTAATCTATTACCAACCAAAAAGTAAATATTCAACGAGGAAAACATATCTAATGCTTCATTCTGAAAATGAAAACTGGATTTCACACTAACAGAATCTCTCACCCTGTTCTACATCCAAATAATATAGAGAATATAAAATTCATTATCTTTGAGGAACTCTATACATTTTCTATATCTGAAGATATTATTTCTTTGAGAGAGGATATACTTGAGTGTCTTTTGATTAGAGAGGATTATAAACTCCTCTCCAATCTGGTAGTGTGTCCACTTCTTCAATGAAAATAATACCACTACTAAATCAAGATCAAGGGGACTGTAGATTTTCTAATGTGGTCTCAAATTGTATGAACCATAGGAAATCACAACTTGAATTTTCATTAGTAAAAAACCAATCCTATAAACAAATGCATCACAAGGAAACATGTACTCCACACATTCCTTTGGTGAACTCAATTTGAGAGCGATCATCAACCTCTACCTCATCTCCTTAAATCACTATTGGAATTGTTCTATGAAAAAAGGCTAACCCCTCATGAAAAATCATTCAAATCTGTTGTCACTATAGAGGATTCAGTTACAAAACTCCAATAGTGACCTCCCAATCCATAGAAACTTCGCACCTTAGTAACACTCTTTAGTAGCTCCCAAATAAGAACTGCCTCAACCTTTGTTGGATGTACTATAACTACAGCCTAAAAGATGGAGTTTACTAAAAAATAGAGTTCTAAAATGAAAAACTAGAACATTAAGAGATTCCCTATAAAATTTATACTCTCACAGTGTTGAAGGAATATGTATATGTGTCTTTTATGATCCTCATTAGATGCTAAATACACTAGGATGTCATCAACAAATATCACCATGAAACGGTCTAAGCAAGGATGAAAGATCTAGTTAATGAGTCCCATAAACACTATAGGGGTTTTCATCACACAAAAAACATCACCATGTACTGATAGTGACTATAATGACAACTGAAGGTCATCTTCTGTGTATCCTCAACCCGTACTCGTAGCAGGTGATAACATGATCTGAGGCCAATCCTCAAGAACCATCATGGTCCTTTCAACTATTCCTATATGTATTATATCTTCAGTAGTGGATACATATTCTTCAATGTCACTTATTTTATGAATTTTTAATCCAGACACAACCTCAAGCTCCATTCCTCTTTATTGAAATATAAAACTAGGGATACATAGGGTGAAACAATAGGTCTCACATAGCCCATCCTTTATAATTCCTCTAACTATATCCTCAGCACCCAAAGATCCATGGGAGCCATCCATTAAACATTCTATGGATTTACTTTTCAACCACAATGGAAAAAGTCATCTCTTCATGAGAGACACACCACACTCTTCACCTAAATAGTTTATTTGAGAATGAAATATCTACAACCAGTCCATTACAAGAATTAAATTTTAATCCCTCAATTCCTCTATGAAGAGATCCCAATAAAGACTATCACACCCATTTGTCAGGTCACACATTTGGAACTAGTGTGTGATAATTATGTCTCATCCATTAAGAGTTTTCAATCATAAGGTTCAAGTCAAATGTTCAACTGAAATATTTGATTCTTAAAAATATTCATAGTGAGAAAAAAATGTCTAGCACTAGTGTCTATCAATATGGAGTTTAGAGTACAAAAGACACAAATCGTACCATAAATCATTCATTTATCCCATTTTTCATATTCCTTGACCACATATAGTTATCCCCTTCCATGTAATCTTGACCCCTAAGCCTACCATGGACAAATTGGGGTGATGGTGGTAACATGTCGAAATGTCAACCACCTCCTAATTCTCTCTCATCTCACCTTAAATGTTCACCATCCTAAGGATTTGTCAACTCTTGTCTCTATCTCAATATAGGTGGTCTATTTACCATCTCCGAAATCAGCATTATGATGTGTCACACAATCTTTCCATATATTCACCGACAGTCTCATGAGAAACACCACATGTCCCTTGGCTGAATCAAACCACCTTGGGATCCCTTCACTACAGACCCTTTTCCCTTGTATCACCTTCTGAAGTTCTTATCCTACTTGGATCCAAGTCAATGCCACCAGCTACCTTCATTTGAGTTATCAGCTACTAGTTTCCCATATCTAGATCCCCTACTAGGTCATGTTCGTCAAAAAATAATCCAAAAATAGGGATCTCCCAAGTACCACATCCTAGTTATAAATTCTAAGGGACACCATAGATAACCATATTTTCTAGTGTATTCCTTGATTGATATTCTAAGCTCTGAATAATGGAAATATGACAATATCCATTGAGTAGCATGAAATATCTGGGAAATTCGATGAATACTAAGAAACATTCATACATCCCGACTACCGATTCTGTATCTCTTGTATGGATATTGATCACAATGTGGTCAGATAGAACTCATCTCTGAATAGACACTCGAACTCTACTCAGGAGAGAGAGGTCTCATAATGTGAATTAGTCAAAAAGTTATATGATTTCCCTGTAGATCCCTTAAAAATTCTGGTGGCATGGAATTCCATTTGGTTCTTAGGCATCCTCACAAGTAGAAAATCATGGGTGACTGCCTCTAGACAATCCTAATATTTCAAAGTGTTTGGCTCACCCCAAAACATGGGTGGCCACTACCATTGAATCGCATGCCATGCACTTAGCCCACATTCATCCTTAGTTGGAAGAGCTAGTAGTAATTATTTCTTGATGGGTGATGGTTTAACTTTTTAACCACCTGGAGGTTCTATCTCTTGTTTGGGACCCTATACTGATGCCTTGTCACTATTGGAATCATCCTCATGATCAGATAATAGAATCATGGATGGTTATCAAAGTGGAGGAAAAATAAAATAAAAAAGATGAACTACAACCAATAGATTATATATAGGGAGATGACTAAAGATGGAAATTAATGACACTACCATTCCAATATGATACATGTACCATTTTTCCATGAAACCAGTGTCTTCCTATACTGAGTCAAAATTCTGCTGAATAGAGTCATGTTTTATGGATACGTTGGCTGTCGTACCAACACTGGGGTCCCTAGCCTAAAATATGAACACAAATCACTTAACATGGTTTCCCTAGACTGACCTCACAGACTCTCGGTCTTAGGTAGAACTGATTCCTCTGATTCCAATTTGTCATGAGCTTTCCCAGAAGGGCTCGTTATAAAACTTTCCCAATACCGGCTCTGATAGGCTAGGTGTTGGTGACTAGAATACAAAAGGAATTTACCATAAATGGAATGGATAAACCTAAATTAAATGTACAAATAATAAATTTCAAAGACATAGAATGGTGAAATTTTAATCAACTAAAAGAATCAATTTATAAATATATGTTCCCATAAATAGAGTATAAGAAGAAGTAAAGATAATGTAAAATAGGAAAAATAGAAACCCACAAAAAATATTTTATACACAAGTCCAACTGTAACTGTAAAGAGTTCGACATTATCCAAGGGTTAGTACTATGATAAAGGGATAGTCTCAATAAAAAACATGGTATTCCGAGCTACATCTATGTTCCAACCACTCAGTGTCCACCTAGTACTCCGTTAAAAGGATAGTTGTCTGCATAATACATGAAATGTGTGGGAAAATCTGAAGCAAGGGTGAGAATAAAAAAACCAGTATGAAGCCCCAAAAAACTAAACATGATGCATCAAGTATATTCAAATAAATATATGATGTACAAGGAACATGTAGGAAATCTAAATGTACTAAGGAGATTCAATATGCCATCAGGCGGTCATAGCCATCTGTCTTACATAAGATAATACTCGATGTATGATTGTTATGGGAGATCCCACTACACAAGAAGAACTCAATAGTGTAAGAGTACTATGATACAAAGAGATCGGGTCACACCAAGAGTCTTTGGTGGACACCATGAACCAAATTGGGATCAAACCACAATGTAGGGGATCATATGACAACAGTTATACAAACCCTATTGATGCAACCCACTAGAAGAGGATAAATGACATGCTAAAGGAGTTCAAACCGATTCAACAAATTTGACTACAGATGATAGAGAATCAAACTCTAGTCTCTCAGAGGGAGAACATGACTATATATAAGACTCACCCTTTATATGGGATTAAAATATAGTGATGTGGATGTAATTCCATAATGTACCCTCAACTAAAGAACCATGGGAACACACTCAAGTTATATTGGTCCTAACTACGAAAAAGGAATAGCCCAAAATCAAAATAATGTACCCATCATTGGTCTTGAGTTGACTATATAAATATCAGGGTCACGATGCTACTAAAGACATGCTGTTTCGATACTCTATTTAGGGGTCATGACTATTTGAATGAAGCAGCCCATATACTTGTAGGGGCTGCCAGTTAGACTGCCCATCGACTGACTACTGCGTTTGGCCAACATGACTCACCGGACCGGCCACTGTGGTCTATCTCCCATAGATCAGCTGTGTGTTGAGCAATAGTCATGACCAATCCACCTTTAACGCATGTCCCACCACAAGGGTTGATCGTCGCGGTCTACCACCTGTGGACCGATAGAACGGCTACAGCGCCCCTTGGATGCTTGAGGTACTACACCCCGTGACAGATAGAGCTACCACGACACAATGGTTCACTAGAACAGTTGAACAATGTTGTCAACCACATCTGGAAAATACCTTAGTTTCCCTGAGTCTGACCATCAATCAACCTGGGTCCATCTCGTCCGACCCAACCCATAAACCTCACCTGGTCCACCATGCAAGCCTGGCCTACCCGCTTGGGCCTACACGCATGCGGTCCAGCTGTCCTAATCTTAAACGCATCCACCACTGATACACGTCCCCCCTACCATCCTATGTGCACCACCACTAATCCCAGCGAAACCATGCATCCACCACCACCAATCCGACCTGCATACGGCTCTTCCACCCCTATGGGTACCACCACCACACACAGATTCCACTACTACACACTGGTGTACCCTTTTGCGGACATTTATGTCTCCTCCAATTCCATAAAATTGAAACGATAATTGATCTGAGCTTCCTAGGTCATTATTTACGCATATCCAGCCTCGTTTATTGATTTATCTCAAATTCAGAGGTCTGATCGAGTTCAGAACCACCTTGTAATGTCAAACCGAGACCATGGGGATCAAATTGATGATGAAAAAAACATTGAGAAACAAAGACAAAGGAACAATGGTTTATCACAATTGTACATGAATTATTTTCTAACGATCATGAATGAGGTATTTGGGTTAGAAAACCATATCATGTTAATCAATGAGAATAAATCCCATTTTACAAAACACATGATCCACGAATCAATCCATTTTTTGATTGATTCACATTCATCGTATAAACGACGAATTATGAATAAACCAATTAAAAAATTAATCATACCTCAATTTGGATTGACCGTTGGTAAAGAACAATTCTTCATCTCATTTTTTGGAAAGAATTCTCGATCCTATCTTACACTGATAATCGATCTCTAATTTAAAAATATGTCATCGAAATCATCCGACCATGGGGTATCCTCCAAAAATCTAATGAAATCATCAAATTATATAGGGTTATTTGGATAACCCTAATAATATTCCATAAGAATGAATTTAATGGGAGAATTATTCCACTACTTCAAAAAGTAATTTTGTAATTTGTTTTTATTTCTTTTACATTTGTGCCAATGTTTTCACAAATGATCCACACTGACAAATGTGTTGTCTCTACTTGGGTAAATCCACTATTTGGAACTCAATGGTTCCCTTATTTTTCTGATACAGGAAACTGTTTAAGAGTTATTCCACTATTTTAGGAAACTTTTTCACATGTGCTACTAAATATATTAATATTTTTCAAACATTTTTTCATGGAACAATGAGCCTCGTAATCGCACACAATCTCTGTGTATGGTTTAAAAAATAACAAATTAAATATTAAATATTTAAAAATAATACATGGAAAATCTGTAATGGTAAAATAATAATCACACTATTTTATATAACATATAATTAAAAAAATATCACATTTTCACATGATTGGTATTAAATAAGGAAATTCTAGGTAAGCACTGATGATTGATTAGAAGAAAGGATAGTGAGTAAGTATTTCCCCATAGATTGGGGACCTTATTAAATCTTAAATGGAAGATTTATTATCTCCAAGGAATATATATACATGTGGTCAAATTTCTAATCATATTAAAATTTTAGAGTAGATATTAATAATTATATATTAATCAAATCTATTTAATTGATTAATTCTAAAAATATTAATAACTATCAATAATTATAATGTCAACGGGATCTCATGAATATTAATACCACCCTCATTACATCATATTAATATCCTTTAAATGAGAATATTTTTTATATAGGTTTTTTTATATTTAATTATTAACTTTTCCCTTTCCCCACTGATGGTGGTGAGGTGGTATGGGCTTGGGGGGTGAGGGGATGGTCGCAGGGTCATGTCCCCGGGCTTACGATTTACATGTAATTTTCTTACTTACGTGTGTGCCGCTTTTGCGGTTGTACCAATTTTTTTTAAAAAAATATGAACTTTTCCCTTCTCTACATTTTATTTCTTTAATTTTTTAAAAATTGTGGTTAATTTTTCATTACACTTATAATATTTAATAAATAATTTTATTGAAAAAACATGTACTGATCATGTACAAATTTAAATGAATGATTATTTGATCAATGATTTCATTTGAATATGGACTGTTATATCAAATCATTAAAAAGTGGTAATGCATGTACTCATTAATTTTTATATATTGGTAAATGTTCCTCCTTTTAATTTTGATAAAAATAGAAAATGGGTTCCGACATAGAATTGTGTTGTAAAAATGTTATAATTTGTATATTAAATTTTCTATAAGGAATTTCATACCCTATATGCTTTTTCATTTCAAATATCAGGTTTAATAAGAAATTAATAAATTTTAGTATATTATTCCATTATATTGATTTTATTTTAAAATAAATTTTCTAAAATTTCAATAGAATAACAATATCTGAGGAGTTACCTTCATGTAAATAATATACATCATTTAGGGTTTCATTCACTCAGTATCACTAATAATTAATATTTTTATTGTTAAATTTATTCAATATTAAAGGTTATTATAGACAATAAAAGAAAAATTATTCTTGAAATTATATTTATAGAAAACCTTTACCCTCTACTAAATACAGTTAAAATAACCCCATCACATTTATGTTATTATACAATATATCCAATATATATTTATCTCTATAATTGTGTTATATTTATTTATGTGTCAGTATTTAAAATATGGGATTTTCTATGAAAATAAATTTTCATTGAACTCACCAAATCTAGAGTACATTAATGTGAGGATTTTAAAAAATAGGACTAATTGATCAATCTATTATAGGATTTTACAATTCTTACAATATTCATGTGTTTCATTTCTTAAGGGTTTGAAATAATTTTAACATAAAAAAATTAAATTATTAAATAAACAAAATGGATTGTAATTTCTAGATTCTATAAACTTGATTATAACTAAAATCAAATATTTATTCCCAATACACATTAAATTAACCTTCCATGATAGAATAGATAAATTTTGAATAAAAAAACTTGTAGTTAGTAACAATAAACATATGAAGGAAACATTTATAGATTTTTAGAATATGATAAAAGTTATATTTATATTATATATTAATTTTCATTAAACATAATAATAATATTATTTTAATAAAAAAATTATAAATTAGTTATTGAAAAATTTGTATTATGATGAAAAATAAAGAAAATAATAAGAGATAATGGATATTATCTTTTCGTTAAAAAATAGACATTGTTTTAATATCTCTCTCTTTCAATTCTTATGGTGATTAAAAAAAATGAAAATAGGTAATATATTTTATTGGATTATGAGTTGATATATGGTTTTAGTTTAATTAAATTTTCAAATAATTAATCAGCTCAATAAATGTGAGTGAAATTGTATATTTATTGTTGAATGTAAATAGATATTTAGAATAAAATTATTTGGATAATATTTTTGTTTGGGCAAGACTTGAAATATATTCTTAAATTTTGTCAATTCATGTTACATCACACCCCACAATCTATCATTAATTATTTTTTATATGGTCTGATTTATTTTAATAATTATATTATAGTCAATTCATTATTTCTCTATTTATTAACGGTGTATATATAATGTTTAAAAATATAAATAAAAATCATCATAAAATAATTCCAATATCCCAATATTAAATATGATTTTTTTATAAAAATATATTTCAATAAATTATGATTGTTAAAAAATAAATTAAATTTTTGAAATCATGTTTTCCTCATGGTAGTAAATTATTATATTATTATAATAAATAAATTTATTGAATATAATGATAATTTATTTAGTGGTGGGAGTTTTGGGTAGAATGTTGGGGGATTAGTCTTGAGGTGATGGTGCTTGGGTAATGTATTTGGGTCCCTACATTTATTACAGGTTTATTCATTGCAGTGCGCTATATAGTAGTGAATGTAATTGAAATTATAAATTCATATAAAATCAAAAATATGTTCTTATATATATTTTTACTCAATAATTTATAAAAAAATACTTTTCAAATAAAATTTCATGTTTTAATTCTAACATTCATGTTTTTTTAAATAACGTAGTAATAAAATATTAATATATTCTATTACATTCGTATAAATAGACCAAATATAATACATATTTCATTTAGTTAATTATAAATCATGGTTCTATAATATTAATTTTCAATACTCATTTCTTTTTCTTGAAACATAAATATTTCATAGAGATCATGGGTCTTTTGATTTCTAATTTATATTCCAGTTAGTTGCATGAATTTAAATTACTATTTAACATATATTGTTTTTATGGAATGAATATGTGCTTCATTTTTAATTTTTTGTTATGAAATAATAAAATAATGTTTTCTATATAGTGAACAGGATTTAGTAATAACATGGTGTATAAATTAATTAATTTAAAACAAATAAAAATTGTATAATTAAATGTTATTTTTAAAAAACTATGATGTTAATAATTTTCCATTTCTCTTATATATTAGTTAATTCGTTTGCTATATATATCTTTTGTGATCTAACTTATAATTTTTATGGTTTATGATGATCTATAGTTATACAATATATAATTTCATTATGAAATTCAATGTTAATGTATATGAAATTTACTCCATTAAAATATGGTTCAATTGCCCATTTTATATGAATAATAATTAGGAAAGAGTATATTAAAATGATTAATCATATGGAATTATCAAAAATTTACTATGATAAATGGTAATGATAATCATTTTTTGGTTAACCATTTACATTTTTCATTATTCTCCAAAAAATGTTTTTACAACATCTATGAACTTTTATTGGTAGAACCAAATTATAAATTTTTTAAAAGATATTTTGTGACCCCCAAAAGCCCATAATTAATTTTGAATATGATACACTAGACATGGAACAGGATCCACATCCCAGTTGGTGGAGACTCTTTAAGTGAATCTATAAGACTGATGATCAAATATGGGTAAAGGAATATTTGTAGGTTAATATAGTAGTAACTATTGTAGGTACTATTTTATATTATAGTACCTTGAACTATTCATATTTGGGCCACTGGTTCGGTCCTCGAGTCCTCCATGGCCTTCAGGCTACTTAGGACATTAGGTA
This sequence comes from Viscum album, assembly GCA_963277665.1. Taxonomy (NCBI): domain Eukaryota; kingdom Viridiplantae; phylum Streptophyta; class Magnoliopsida; order Santalales; family Viscaceae; genus Viscum; species Viscum album. The sequence goes on along the minus strand of OY728155.1, from coordinate 1,219,890,302 downwards.
AGTATGTAATTTGGGTCTACATAAGGCCTTCTGGATAACTCAAGGCTTTCGAGCCAATTCAAGGAATTTGGACCACAAGATTTGTTGATGAAATCTAGACATCTTCTATAAGAAACAAAGAAAAAAAGAAGATTCAGATTCTGTGCATTCACCTGAGTAGAAGCTATTATATTTTAAAAAATTATATGGTATAAAAATTACCATCGATACCTAGCATGTGTATTGTTTCACATGATAGATTTCATAAGAGACGTGGGAAAGTGGAGACATGGTCATGATGCAGATCTTAGGGAGGGGTGGTTTCATGTAGTCACAGTCTTTGTAATCACCTGAAAATTCTTTAATAAACATTCCTCTTGATCTAATTAAACTTCTAATTATGTAAAATGTTTATATAAATTATGAACATCATTGGTTTTATGTTTTTGGATACTGTTGAACAGTGATCACTTGATTAGTATAAATATAGGGCTTTAACAAATCCTATTTACTCATACAAATGAAGTAATGGCTTCATCCAGTAGACTTACCTCATACGAAGCCCATTTTTTGGATCTTGGAAAGGATGTGGAATTATTGGGCTTCACTCTTGACCAAGATCAAGCTGATCTTGAACATGTTAAGCTTGAGAGGAATGTACTGAAGAAGTGATGGAAGATAATAGATATTACAACCCAAGATATGTTATCCGTGACACCCCAAGAGTCTATCACCATCGCACACATTACCCTTCGATCTTACCAATATTTTTTAAAGGGTTAGATAAAAAGACCATAGCAGTGTTAATATGTTCATTATTTTTTTATATAATAATGAATATACATTCATTTTTTTATCATTACATTGTAAATAGTTTTTAAATCACATATAATATTTTAATTTAATAATCAAAAATGAAATCTATTTCGATGAATTAATATATTATTTAATAAAATAAATTTTTAATAAAATATTATTAATATTATTAAATTACTTTTTATTAAATATAAATTATCAGATAATTTTATGAATGAAATTGTAATTTTTATTGTAGTTTGAAATATTTTTTTTCAAAACCCATGAATTTTAGATAAATGATTGTTTTTATTTTAAAACAAAAAATTCAAATATTTAGAGAATTAGTTAGATAAAATGAATATTATTTTTGGAATCATGACTTCAATATTATCCAAATGTTTATTTTTCATAATTTTTTGAGACAGTCGATTTTTTGGGAATAAATTAAATACCGTTTAAATATATTATGTGTTTTATTACATCATAATGACATAATAGTGATGTAATAAAATACTATAAACCATATATTCGGCCAATATATGTTTAAAATAACAATAATATGATTTTGGTTTTGTTTGATTTGTTTTACAAAGCATTATTGGACCCTTCAAGGCTTATAAAACATTTTGTATTTTTAATTTGTTTTCCTTGAGATTGCGACTCACCTCCACATAAGAAACCCTATTATTAAAATATTTTCTACCAATGGCCTTATAAAATATCTCTTTCCACTCCCCTTTGGAGAAACCCATGGGCAAAAACAATGGGCTAGTTTATGTCATTGGTTAGTTTAATGTGTTGTAACCCAAACCTAAATAATAAAGAATTTGAGTCCTTTCCTATATAAACCCACCAAAGCTCCAAATTCCTCTTCACTAAAATCATTTTTAGTTTGTACATAATCATACCTCCTCTCTCTATAATCCTCCCATGGCACCCAAATATTCCAATAATACTCTCTCTAGCATATCCCAAGTCATTGGGATCACACTTCCAAGTAAGAGATTTCCTCTTTTCTCATTTTCTGTCTCAATTTTATTATGTTGTTATCCCCTTTTAATTTCTATTACAAATGTTTGGGTATGATTTCACACCTCCTCATACTTCCCACTTTATGTTTGAATTATTATATATTTATTTATCTCTCATCTAATGCATCCCATGCACACCTATTACCATGCTGAAATTCCATAAGGAATTTCTCTCTCCTCATTTAGATTCAAAAAATTTCTTTTGTATTATGAATCATAAATCATTTAAATATGTAGTGACATGTTTTTATATAAACCCCTTACAGTCCATTTCATGTAAAGATGATGAGACACACCTTTCTCTCTCATATACCATTTTAAAGAATTTTTATATCACGCTGTTACGTTACCAAAATTGCACCATAATTTTCCAAGTTAAATTAATTGTGTAGTGAATAACATACCCATTTCACTGTGTATGATATGAACTATTATGAACACATATATATTGAATAGTAATTTTTTGTGTATTCTATATTTATAAATTGTTGAATAACCTATTATGTTGAATGATTCTATGTTATATGATCCATGTGGCACACTTATGCATGAAATTAAATGTTTAAGACCCTGATTTCACTCTGACGCATTGGGTAAATATTAGTATCATGATACATCAAGTGAAATGAGGATTTATTCATGATAATTCAAGTACAAGGATTTTTTACTCATGCTCCATGGGCAATGAGCCTTGAATCCTGCTAAAATCATGTTAAATGTTGTTTCCACATTTCCTTGTTATGTTAATCATGTTATATCATGACTTTATGTTCATATTAATCATAGGAAAAATTGATACACCTATTGCCTAACATGTATTTTATCTTTCATGTTATGCATCATTAAATCCATTTACTGGGCATTATATCTCACCTTTTTGTTATTCATGTCCTCCAGTTATCCCATGCAATGCTATGCACGAGGGAATAAGGTGGTCATGTTAAGGAGTTTTTCAATAATATTTTGTGTCCAACATTTTAAGTTGTTATGTAATGTTCTTATAACCGAAAGATACTAGAACTCTCAATATTCTATGTTGTATCAAGTGATGTTTTCTATATAATAAGTCATGTTTAGGTGTTTAATAATATGAAGGGATGTTATAGTTTGTATTAGAGGATAGGTTTAGTTATTTTAGGGATTAGAATTAGAAAACCCTAGTAAAACCTTAGAGATAAGACTAAGTATAATAAAAACATCCATATGTTTTTGAGAGTATTTAGTATGTGGTTTATCAAAAAAAATTAATCCTTATCTAGATATGAGTAGGGAGAGGCGTCTCTGGAAGAGATGTATCCTAGGGGTAAATCTCAAAAACACCACTTTGAGGTAGACTCGAATGAGAACTAGTGTACGACAATGGGACTTTCTGTACTGATGGTTACGATACTCTCAGGGGATATTCTATGGTAAATTCAAATGATTAGTAAAACCAATATTATGGGACTAAGAAAATTCCCCTAAGAATATATGTTAAAAATTAGATCACGAAAAACATAGATTGAATCCTATGGATTCATAAGTTAAAAAACTAAAAGTTATTTATAAGTCATCAGTTTTTTCCATGGATTTCCCTATATGTGTTACCACTAACATTACATTTGTTCCATCCAATGGACGGTAATTGGAGGACATGGACTAAAAATCAATGTGAAGATCAATGTGATGAATGTGCTAATGATATCCCCAATCTGATTGGAGTAGGAATTGTGAAAATTATCACACTTTTCTCTCAATTAATTCTTGATTTGAATAGAAACATGGGTCAAGAGGAACGATCAACCCCCTAAGAAAAAAAAAGTCACAATCAAGAGCTTCATGAGATAGAGGCCTCTAAATTTTCATGGATCATCTGATCCGTCAATCACCGAACAAAGTATCAACTCCATTGAAAGGATCTTTTACATCCTTCATTGTTCTGAACAAGTGAAGGTTCTACTTGATTCTTATCATATGGAGGGTGATGCTGATCAATGGGTGACATTGATGAAAAATATTAAGCCTGAGGATGAGATCGAGGAGTTGGAATGAAAGTATTCCCAAAAGATTTTTTTTGATAAATATTTTCTATGCACCGTACGACATAAGATGGAAAGGGACTTCATTTCCCTAAATAAAAAAAGATAATGAATCTTTCGTATCATATGAGGAAAAAATCATAAGGCATGCATGATAAACTTCTGACTTTGTCATTGCCCCGTTATGCAAGGTTAACCGCTTCTTTGGTGGGCTGGAACCTAGCCTGCAGATAGTAGTGGCAATCTGTGTTTTCTACAGCTATTAAGAAGTTTTCCAATGTGCCCTCAAGGTTCAAATGGAGATCAAAGAATCTCAGAGGTATCATCGTGATAAAAAGAATAAGGTGGACTTCAATTATTATGGTCTGATGGATAAATCAAACAGTGTTAAGAAAATTCATCACCTCACTTTCCAAAGGTGTGGAAAGAAGCACCCTAGAAATATTTAGAAGGCGATGAAGAAATGATTTAGGTGTAGAAGATAAGGACACCTAAAATTTAAATGTCAGCATGAAATACCTACGACTACGATAGAGGAGAGGAACACTTTTCTCAACCCTCAATGCGTTGTTCATTTTTCAGCTGTAAATAATCGGGGCACTTTGCAAACAAATGCCCTAATCCAAGGGGTTTCAGAGGCAACCAACAACATCCTAGGCCACAAGGGAGATCATTTTACATCACTACCACCGATGTCAAGCCCGAAAATGATGTGGTGACCGGTAAACTAGTTATTCATTCAAGAATAGAGAGCATAATTTCTTATTCTGGTTCTAGTCATTCTTTTATATCCCAAATTTTTTGTATAACAATCCCAACACCACCACAAATCATGGATGTAATGAAGTCGGTGAGTACGAGAAATGGGGAAATCATTGCATCCCATGGATATAACTCCTCCCCTATAATAATCGGTGGATTGAGCTTCCATGAAAACCTTATCATACTCAATCAGTATAATATTATGCAATTATTAGCATGGATTGTAATTCCCTATATAGAGACAACATAGATTTTCGTGAGAAGGAAATTGCTCTCCATATGGAGAATCATCCCCCGATTCTATACAATTGAAAGGAGGAAGATGAATATTTTTTAAATCAATCATCTCAACCATGTATATTACTTCTCTATGAAAACATGTATTTAGCACAGATGATTGATTCCAAGGGAGCAACCATCATTGAAGAAATACCTGAGAAATTGCATGTTCTTCCTCCTAGAAGAGATGTTGAATTCTCAATTGATCTTATACCTGGGGCATTGACAATATCCAAGAATTGATATACAATGGCTTTTTTAGAACTTGAGAAGATGAGGAATCAACTACATAATAATCTGGATAAAGGGTTTATACGCCCACATTCTTCACCATGGGGTGCACCAATACTCTTTGTTATGAAGAATGATGGGTCAATGTGGTTTTGCATCGATTATCATGAGCGTAAAAAATTACGATAAAGAAAAAGTATCCTCTCCCACGAATTTATGACTTGTTTGATCAGCTGTGTGGAGCACAATACTTCTCCATGGTGAATTTGCGGTCATGATATTCTCATGTAAAGGAGAAAAAGGAAGATATCCCGAATAATGCTTTTCGCACAACAAACGGGCACTATGAATTCATAGTAACTCCTTTCGAACATACTAATTCTCCTATATTTTTCATGGACTTGATGAATAGATTCTTTAGATATTACCTTTAAAATTTTGTGAAAGTCATTATAGATGATATTCTAATATACTCCAAAACCAAGGAGGATAGTGAGGAGCATCTAAGAACTGTACTAGAGGCCATGCGGAAGGATAAGCAATATGAAAATGTACAAAAATTGTGAGTTTTTGTTGAAGGAGGTGTCATTCTTGGCCCATATCATCACACTCAATGGGATATCTATGGATCCCATCAAGACAACTTCTATATAGGGATGGCTGAGGCAAACATTTGTAATATATATTCATAGATTCTTGGGGATAGCATGATATTATCAACGGTTTGTGAAAAATTTCTCATTATTATCCAACCCTCTTACTAAGCTATCTTTGAATAGAATAAAGTTTTCATGGAGTGATGAATGCAAATAAAGCTTTAAAGAGTTGAAATGAAGGCTTATCATTACGCTTGTGTTCACATTATCCATAAGTGGAGAATTTTTTTAGGATATTTAGTGGTGTTCAAAGAAGTTCATACGATATGTGTTGATGAAAAATAACAAATTCATTGCCTATACTTCATGGTAATTGAATTTTCATGAATATAATTATCAAACACATGATATGGAGTTGGGTGTGGTGATCTTCACTTTAAAATTTTGGTGCAATTTTTTCTTTTGGGAGAAGTGTGAAATATATACGGACCACAAAAGCCTAAAATATATATTCACACAGAAAGAGTTGAATATGCAACATTAAAGATGGTTAGAGCAGACCAATAACTATGAATGCTCAATCCATTACCACCGTGAGAAAGTATACAAGGTGGCATATGCTCTATGTAGAAAGGACTCATGAAATTCTATCAGTGATGAGAATTGAGTAGGATAAAATCTTCTTTGATTTGATGAAGATGGACATGAGAATCATAATGATCGGAAAACCATAAAACATTTCACAAATTATTTCTCAACCACCTATTTCGGAAAGGTTAAATGATTCTAAAAAGGATGATGTGGGAATTCAGCTGAAGGAGAACACTATCCGAAAAGGAAAATCTTAAGAGTTCAATGTTAATGAATAAGGGATTTTGAAATTTGGTAAAATAATATGTGTTACATCATGTATGGATCTGAAGAAGGAACTTTTGGACAATACACATATTTCAAATATCTCTATTCACCCAAAAATCACAATGATGTATCAACATCTCTGAGAGCATTATTGGTGGGATAATATGATGAAATAGATCACTGAGTATACATCAATCTTCTTGTTGTGATATAAATTGAAGGAAGAGAGGTATAAGTCTAATGGGATGATGTTACTATTGTTTATACCTGAATGGAAATGGGATAACAACACCATGAATTTTCTCACCGGGCTTTCAAAGACATCCAAAGGCAACAACGATATCTGTGTTGTTGTGGATCGTCTTACAATGTCTGCAAACATCCTAGTAATTTAGGAGGATTTCTCCTTGGATCAACTGGCACACATATATATATATATCCAAGATGGTTTAAGGCTCCATGGGGTACCACTATTGATTCTATCCAATCGAGATCCATGAATCACATATATGTTTTGTAAGAGTCATCAACATGCTCTGGATACTGAGTTGAACTTCATCATGATTTATCATCCTCAAACTGATTGCCAATATGAGCAGGCTATCCAAAAACATGAGGACATGTTGAGAGAATTCTCAATGGACATCAAAGGATGATGGAATCAACATATTACTCTAGTTTAATTCTACTAGGTACATCAACCACTTCGATATTCTTGATCATGTCAGGGTTGTGGCCTATCGAATTGCACTTCCACCTACCTTGTCTAAAGTACATGATGTCTTTAATGTATCCCTATTAAGGATGTACATACCAGACCATTGTCATGTAGTTTCTTCAAAGGTAGTATAATTAGAGGATGATCTTTCTTATGAGGAACAACCGGTGATGATCTCAGATTGTAGGGAAAAAGTTATACGAAATAAGACAATTCCCCTTTTATAGGTGTTGTAGAGAAACCAAATGTTTGAATAAGAGACATGGTAATCTAAGGAAGTGATGAAGCAGAGTTTCCCTCATATTGTTTAGTGTGGTAAATCAAAATTTCAAAGGAAAATGTTTTTAAGGGGGGAAGAATGTAATGACCCAAACATTTATTAATAAAAATTCCTCTTGATCAAATTAAATTAATCATTATGTAAAATTTTTATATAAAATTTGAACTTTATTGGTTTTATGTTTTTTGATACCTTTGAACAGTGATAATATGATTAGTATAAATATAGGGCTTTTACAAATCCAATTTACTCAGATAATAGAAGTGATGGCCTCATCCAATAGACATACCCCATACAAATCCCATTTGTCGGATCTTGAAAAGGAGGAGACGTTATTGGATTTCACTATTGACCAATCCCTAGATGAGCTTTAACAAATAAGATTGAGTGGAACCGACTATGGGGTAAGTGGAAGTTAGTAGAGATTACCACTTGGGAGATGTTATTTGAGACACACCAGGATTCTGTCACCATCGCATACCTTACCCTTTGGTCTTATGTGGGTGTTATATGGGGTTATGTAACAAGGCCATAACACTATGAATATGTGCATTATTTTTTAATATAATAATCAATATACATTCATTTTATTATTGATACTTTGTAAATAGTTTTTAAAATGCATATAACATTTTTATATAATATTCAACTGTGAAATATATTTTTATGAAGGTATTTTTTAATTAAATAATATTTTAATAAAATATTATTATTATTATTAAATTATGTTTTATTTATTTTAAATTATCGTTTAATTTTATGAATGCAAATGTAATTTTTATTATGGTTTGAGAGCTGATTTTGTCAAAACACATATATTTTCGATAAATGTCTGTTTTTATTTTAAAATAAAAAATTCACATATTTAAAAAATTATTAAGATAAAATGAATATTATTTGGGGAATATAGACATAATAATTATCCAACAGTGAAGTTTTCATAATTTTCTGAGATAGTCGAATTTTTTGGGTAAAAATTAAATACCGTTTAAATATATAATGTGTTTTATTACATCATAATGACCCAATAGTGATTTAATACAATAATATAAACATTATTTTCGTTCAATATATGTTTTACCATTAAAATAATTTAATTTTCAGTTTGATTTATTTATTTTACAGAGCATTATTGGACCATTCAAGGCTTATAAAACATTTTGTATTTTTAAATTGTTTTCCTTGAGAGTGTGACTCACATCCACATAAGCAACCCTATTATTTTTAGAAGTTGGGCCATTATCCTTATAAAATATTTTTTTCCTCTCCCCTTTTTTAAAAACCATTGGAAAAAACCTTTGTCTTGTTTTTTTTATTGATTAGTTTAATGTGTGGTGACCCAAACATAAATAATAAAGGATTCCCTCTCCTTTCCTATAAAAACCCACCTAATATCAAACTTTATCTTCTCTAAAACACTTTATAGTTCGTCCAAAATCATCTCTCTTCTCTCTAGAATCCTCCCAAGGTGCCCCTAGCTACCAAGAATCCACTTTCAATCATCTCCCAAGCCTTTCGTATCAAACTTCCACATAAGGGATTTCCTCTTTTCTCTTTTTTTGTCTCAATTTATTTATGTTGTTATACCCTTTTAATTTAAATTAAAAATTTTGGGGTATTATTTTTCACCTCCCTCATATTTTCCTCTTTATGTTTTAATTATGAGAGTTCTATTTCACTATAATTTAATGACTCTCTTACACACCCATTACCATGCAAAAATTCCATTAGGAATTTATCTCTCATCATTTAGATTCTAGCAATTTATTTGTATTATGAATCTAAATTAATTTACATATGTTGGGACATGTTTCTATATAAACCCCTTACTATCAATTTTATGTAAATATTATGAGACATCTCTTCCTCTCTCATCAACTATTTTTATGAATTTTTATGTCATGCCATTACACTGCCGAAATTTTCCCACGATTTTCTAAGCCAAAATACTTGTGTAGTGAATACCATACCCGTGTCTCTATCAAGGTATTCACCTTTATGCACATAAACATATTGAATAGTAATTTCTTGTATATATTCCACATTTATTAATCGTGGAATAACCTATGAGGTTAAATGATTCCTTGTTATATGTTCCATGTGGGATATATTTACATGAAATGAAATGTTTAAGAAGGGTTGGCCATAATAGCACTCAATTGCATTGAGTAATTATTAGTATCAAGATAAATCATTGAAATGAGGGTTTACTCAAGATAATTTAAGTGAAATGATGGTTTACTCATTATCTATGTGATATGAGCATTGGATCATGCTAAAATCATGTCCAATGTTGTTTCCACATTTCCATGTTATGTTAATCATTTTATATCATGACTTTATGTTCATGTTTAACTTATGCTCCATGGATATGCCTATTTCCTGACATGTATTTTATCTTTCATGTTATGTATCTTTAACTCCCTTACTTGTATATATAGCTCATCATTTTCTTATGCAGGACCTTAGGTTATCCCATGCAATGAAAAGTACTAGTTAATGTAGTAGTCAGGTAAAGGATGTTTTTAATAAGATGTTGCATCCTATGTTATAAGTTGTTATGTAATGTTAAAAAGCACCAGAGACAATAGAACTCTCAATCTTCTATGTTGTATCAAGTGATGATTTCTATGTAATAATTCATGTTTATGTGTGTAATAAAATGAAGGTTAGTTATAGTCTGGGTTGAATTCATTTAAGACATTAAGTTCATGTGGTGACACGAAACTCGTGGGACATGTAAGGGTTCCCATTAAACACTTTAATGTGGGAATATTGAAAATGAAATAAAATTTAAGGCCTTTGGTCCATTCAGGCTGGTGAGTCCCTATAAATTCAATCCATGATTTGGTTCCATAAACAAAAATATAAAAAATAAGGTATGATATAAATCATAGATTCTTGAACATAAATTCCCCATAATTATAAAACATAATTAAAATATTTCATTACATTCATTCCCATATGTTTTTGTTTATGATCATTATATAATTAGGAAAAATATTTTTATAATAAATCCCATGTCTCTCTCAACTAATGGGAACTTTTTACACTTTATAAGAAACTCATTAATATACAATATATCACTAACATAATCAATAAATAACTCACATATTATATTTTTTTAGTCACATCATTTAAAATTATCATCATAATATCCTAGGGAAATAAAACCATTACATTTAGAGTGATTAAAAATAATTTAAGGTGAACCATGCAATTTAGGAAATCTTGAAATAATTATTGAATAAATATTAAATAAATAATAATTAATAAAATTATTTCTATTTCAACAATTACTGGGTGAAAATTATATTCATGGATATGAATTAATATAAATAGATACCACGAAAAATAATAAATGGTTCCATTATGATGAATTTCAAGATTAGTAATAATTAATTCCATTCATAAATCAGTGAAATCAATATATTAGACAAAATGATATTACCATAAAATCCATAAGATTAGAAAATATCATTTTTTCTGATGGAATAAACATAATAAGGGAGGTAGGTGGGTGATATATTTTCTCCATATTTATGTATATTAATATTTGTTCTGATTTTCTACTACCTCAACTGAACTATATTCTATATCTGTCAACATTCTCAATTATATACCCACATTCAATGAATTTCAATTGAATGATTCCATTTTCTTCCCCCAAGGTACAATTTATATTTTTTTATTAAAACTTATTTTTTTCAACTGGTTTTGAGGAATTATGCTACTCTATCAAACACGTATAGTGAAAAAACATATGAATTAGCCATAATTGACCTGTTTGAGATTCTATTTTGGATTCCTCTTATATATTTTATATTTATTATTAAATGTTTACAAGGTTCTATTTTATCTAATTTCAAATTATACTACTTTAATATAATTGAACTAAACCCATCGACTAGAGTGTTAAATTAGGGATAGGTATTATTTGAATGATTGAAGGCCCTTATGAAAAATAATGGAAATTCATAATAATTTTATTATAAGGAAAATTAACTATAGATTATTAATGGTGTATAGGGGATGTGAATCATCCTCTGATAGTAGGGAAATTTTGGAAATATGTAATGATTTTTAATTTTTACAAAAAATTCAGGATCACCATCAATGAAGATGTTATATATATAATACCAATTAAAATTAGTAGTGGTACTATCTCTTTATGTTACCACATCTCTTGAGCTCATATCTCTAATGTATGCCTCTCTTGTTATATTTTATTTATAAGAGGGGTTTCCACCAATAAATTTAGTGGTAGAAACTTAATTCCTCCTTAAAACTCCAAGAGTAACTCACAGATTGATAAATATTAAGAAATTTACTACTTTTCTATAGGCATAATCTAATACCATTGAAAAAGGATATTTTAAATTACTTTACTATGATTGTTTTCACAAGTGATATCCAAAAGAAGTAACATCTTGTAATGTTAATTTTATAAAAGATATTTCCACATACAAACCTTAGATTAATTATTTTATATTACGTGTAAATTCTCTAATGAGTATCACTTATGTTGTCCATATACTAAGACTCCTTGTGGAATAACAAATGGTAGTAGTGGTTGAATTTGTTGAGGCTCATAATGATTTTTACAGGAAAAACTATTGATGCTTCACCTACAGTAAAGATAAAAAATATCATCCAAAGTGTTTTTATGGTGAATGTGGGACTGGGAACATTTCCCTAACAATATAATATATAATGACTATGCTATAAGTGGATCTAAGAGGGGAAAATATAAATTGGGTTGTCAAATTGGAGTCAAATTCTCCATTACCATTGGGTTGACTCACCATTGGAAATTTCACCCATCCAATAGTTTCAAATATTTTTTTTATAGTAAATGACTTATTTGATTATATAACTTGTGGAATTTTTAAATCTCATATATGTATTTTTCATTCATCATGTTTTATAAATTTTTGAAACATTATTAAATTTTTTTCTATTGAGGGAATGAAATATTTTTTTTGGTAAAATATGTTATGGACAAAAATACACAAACATGAATATCTCATTATAACAACCTATTGTGAAAGGTGGAATATAATGTTGGGACCCATCCATCTCTTTTTTCAGTCTAATCCACTCATCGTATGAGATAATTAGTAAATAATATAGAATCAACTTATTCAATAGTCATATGTATTGGAAAAATAACATATTAAATTACAGTACTCTTACCCTTGTCAATAAAAGGGATAACATTATCCAAAATCATCGATAGAATCAATATGGGATGGTTAAGAAATACTTATTCCACTTTCCTAAGAGATCAATTAACATATATATCATAATAAAAAAATATGGATTTTCAATATTGTCCCAAATAGTAAATTAAATTTCATTCCTTGTAAGATTAAAATAATACAAAACCTTATGAATTTATTATGAATCATTAATCCAATACTTTACCTAACCAATCGGCGTATGTAATCTTAGAGAACACACATTAATCAAAGGAATTTAAAGTTTAGTGTTCAAAAAAACAATGTAAATAAGAAAATTCATGGTTATTCAATATTGGTGGTTAGTAATGAACCAGACAGAGATGAATCATATCACTGATAGAAATTAACATTACATAATCAATATATGGGGTAAATTTAAGTGTTCCTAAAAGAATATATCCCCATTATAATAATGTAAATTTATAATTATGCTAAAAAATATTAACAACATCCTCTTAAAAGAACTCTTCAAATGGTGTCACAAAAGAAGGGTCAAGAATCACATTATTGGATAACATGAGTTTAATCATCCAAAATATAAATATATATATGTTTTTTTATAATAAATAAACTATCATAAATCATGTTAGTGTTAAACCTTTTAAACATTAAATAGAAAATATATATGAAATCATAAATTATATTTTAGATATAAATTTTCTCATTGACGTAAAATGAAAACATACTTGTCTCTTTATAAAGTATTTTTTGAAAAGGTGAAGTCAAATTGTTTGAAATATTTTACTACTAAAAATAATCTACAAAAAATTACCCTTACAAATGACATAAATTATTTTATATAAAATTTTAAAATGAATATGAAACAATTGATTATTATAGTATCTTTTTTAATACACTAAAATTTCCTTGGTTTAGAAATTATTATGTAAAATTAATAAAACCTTATTTATAATAAAAAATAATTTCCTGAAATGACATTATAAATTGTTAAATAATTAAATATTTGGGAAGTAGAACCCATTAATGGATAAGAAATATTGATGGTGAAACATTATAACTTAATTAAATGGGACATGAGTTTCTAATATCCTTAATGGGAAACATTATAATTGAAGAATAACAAGTTTGAAATGTGGAATAGGAGGTTTAAATGTTAAAAAATATCAAAACCACATAATACACTGTATTTTCAAAATAAACCCAACATATGTTATATATATTTTATATAAGGATCATTACTCAATGACCGAAAATCAATTTATCTATAACTCTTATTATTGGGGTAAAAATCGAGATAAAATACATTTAATGAAGAGAACATGATTTGACATAGCATGTCTTAATAATTATGAGGAAAATAGAATAAAAAATTTATGGGATAATAAATCAATAAAACATTATAGAAATGAATCATGGTGTATAAAATGTACATTTTCTTAAGGAATTACAATTGAGACCAATAAAACCCATTCAACAAGGAATTTTTTTGAATTGAACTATATTAAATGATATGTTTTTAGATAAAAAATTAAATAACATGAATAAGGGGAGGATCAGGGAAAAATATTAATAGTGAATTAATTACACTATAAAATAATAAATACGGGGAAAATTATAATATGTCCCAAATAATTGTTATTTTAGGAAAATAACTCACCGCAACATCGTTTGTAAATTTCATATCAAAACCCCTAGAGGGAATTAATATGGAATATAAAATGGAACATTTTGAAACATATTTTAATCATGATACATTTTTTAACATGTATCTATTTTCTATATGAAAAATAATACATGGTTTATAACATAAACTATCCCTGGGAAATCAAATCTGTAACAAATAACACTTTTCCGAGTTTCAGATTCATTCTGTATATGTGATTATCTTCCAAAATATTTAAAATAAGTTTATTAAATACATTTTTTGTGACAATGCTCATTTATATTTATTTTAATATAATCCATTTAAAATAATTTACTTTTTATTTATGGTATACTGTTTTCTTATGTCTGTATGAATTTTGGATTGATAAATATCAATTTCTGTAATTTAATTAATCAATAACTATAAGTTAAATAAATAAGGATACTACTATAGAACTAACGGAATATTTATTATTATTATTATTATATAATTAAACTATTATTCATGTATCAATTGCCATCAATTATAGTTTTTTATAACATTTTTCCTGTAGGTTGTTAAACCAACCCCAAAAAAGCTCAATATATCTTGATAGGTGGGTGTAGTTTTTGTAGTTTATACTATCTTTATAAGATATGAATGATGATTTCATTATGATTTTTTTTCAATTGGTCAATAATATTTTTTATTTTTTAGAGAATTAAATAATATTAATAAGAAAATTTTAAATCTTTATTATGTAGACATGATAGTCATAAAAACACTAGAATACTGATATTTTCCTTTTCAAAGAGGATTGAAATATAAAAAATTTTGTTTGCAAAGAAATATTTTAACACATAAAAAAATTATTGTTACAGAGGTTATGATATTAAATTGTTATGGATTGGTTTATAAGTGAAGCATTGTGAATAAAATTTCATGGAGTACGTAATACTCACATTTGGACATTGAACATTATTTTTAATGTATACTTGAAAATTAATGGATTTATATAACAAAATTAAAATATAAGATTATGAAATTTAGATAGACTTATTTTTGGGGAAAATTTTATGTGTTTTTATAAAGTATTAAATGGAATTTTTTTAGTGTGATTTGGTGTAAGATACCACTTTTAGAAGAGAGGAAAAACGCACATTTGTGAATATCATTATACTTTTAAATTATATCATTACAATATCATGTCTTTAAGGAATATGAAATTAAAAAATTATGGATTTTTGTGTGATATTTATTCTATAAAACCTCATCAATGTATTTCTACACATGTTTTATAAATGATGTAAGTCATCAATTGTTGGTTTTTTTCTGTTAGATTTTCTTATGTTGGTAACTAATTTTAAACTATGTAATTAATATTTTAATAAAAATATAATCCAAACACCCTCAAAAATTTAAAATTTAAAAAAATAAATTTAATCTTCATTTTATGTAATTCAAATTATAATAGTATGTTATTAAATTTTAAATTATTTGATTTTATATATTGAAAAACCAAATTGTAGAAAAATCATGTTTCAAATATTTAGTGTTATTAATAATATTTCAATTCAGTTACTAGTTAATTTTTGAAATAATATTACATATGTTTTTAAACATTATATAACCTTAATAAAGTATAATATATTAATTAAAATTATTATATATAATTTTTAAAAGATTAATAAAATAGTTCCAAGTAAGTAAGAGTTTTACCATTACATTAGTGCTTACCTTTAATATTAGTAAGCATAATTTTATTCTGTTAAAAGAAATAGAGATTATCATATAATTAGTTTATATTGAACCAAAATATGAAATATATTTTGATGTTTTCAATTTAAACAAGTGAGGAAATTTTATTTTCAATATAAGAGAATAAACACCATTTCTACAGTGAAATATTTATTATGATACCAAAATGAAATACATGGCTTTTATAAAGTAGAAATATAAGTTTTGAATTATTTATTTTTATTATACATATATATATTTTATTGGAATAGGATTCAGAAATACTAATTAATTATTTAGTTTTGATAATGTTATAGAAGAGATTATTTTTGGAAGAATTGGTGTTTTTAACTATTCACCAAACACCAATTATATATGAAAAAGTTCAAAAATATTCATCATAATATAATATCATTATTATAAACAAACTATTTTTCATTTTTCATTTTAAAATTATAGAATTTATAAATATAATTTTTTAATTTAATCATTAATTATAATGTATAATTGTTTTAAACAAAAATATCATTTTAAAATATTAACTATTGTTATTATTTTTTCATATCATATTCCATGTTAATTGATTTTGAAATATTAGTAATATAAAGAAATTTTTTCTACATTAATTATATGTATATGGAAACAAAAATGGATATAACATAAAAAAAATCATCAAATATACATTTTAAATATTAAATGATCATATTATCAAGTTTGGTTGACTTATTAAATTTAATTCCTTTTAAAATAATCTCACTCATTACACATACATATATATCAACAGAAATTTCACTTGTTCATTATAAAAAACAATAAAACTAGGTTTTAATAGTTATACTTTACCCTTATATTTTAATCTTAAAATATCAAGATTTTGTTTTATTTTGGTGTTGTGTGTGGATAATTTTATGAAACACATTTTTATCTTTTAATGGAATTTATTTATCCAAATATAGGGGTGTTGTATTCTCCCCAATATAAATAAATTATAACACTTAATTTTAATTAACACTCACTGGTGAATGTATGTTCATGTATTCTTAATATTTATATAATTTCAGATATAACATTCAATATGATAGCCAAGTTACTCTCTTATGTTAGGTTATGTTAAATATATATTCTAAAAAAGTTGACCCTACACAAAATCAAATAATTAGATAACTATATACACTAATCATAAATTCTTTAAAATATACCATTCCCAAAACCATCTAAATATCTATCATATTAATCCATCATAAAATTATATATTCTTTAAGAAATTTACACTATAATTAAACCAAAAAGTATCTTAATCAATAGTTTATAATGTCACACACTATATAGTATATATCATTATTCCAAAAATGATATAAAAATCACCAAAAATATCATATATCACCATTTTTTTAAAACAATGACCAATCATAATGCTATCAAGACTATCAAAATAACTTCTCTCAAAATAAATAAACCATTTTTTACAATAATATAAATAATAATTTAAACCTATGTATATTTAATCCTCAGTCATATTTTCTCCAATAGTTATACCTTGAAATATATTCTTGTAATAAAATCACCATTTATGTATTATCGGTATGGTTTAATTGTTTTTCAAAATAATTAATCTATAAATATCAACAATTTTTTTTTTCTCATAATCCTGATATCTATTAGAATATACCATTACAACTTCCATAAATATCAATCACAAATGAAATAAAATACGAGTTTCATGATTTTATTTCAATTAAAATATCATTGGAACTACCATAGGTAAAAATATGAAACTCACATGTTCAATCATAATAAAAATATAAAAATATTATTAATTATTTAAATATCCTACCTTATTTAGTTTTAATGAAAAATATATTCTAGATACACACCTTCCTAATATTCATCTTCATTATCCCATTTCATCCTATTATTTATTACTATGTAATGATGATAACAACTAAAATATGAATATGAAAATATAAATTAAAATATGACTTCCACTATGACACATTAATATAATATGATACTTTCAATTCAATCTAGGACTCTCTCTATTCAATCAATGATTTTCCATCATCATTTTAATTTGGTTTTTCTAACATAATTTGATAATGTCATACCTAAATATTTCATAGTAGTTTATAAAGAGAATGTTATTAACCAAAAAATATCATATAAGAGTATCCAACCAGGTTTTTAGTTACGTATCTTTTCCATATAATAGGTGAATATCACGTTAATACCCAATCTATCATTTTGGGGTCTATTTCCACAATATACATCTACCATAGTGGCCCCAACCAAATAAAATTCCCTAAAAATGATATAATTACATTGATAACGACAAAATATATACATTACTGAAACATTACGATATTTTCCTATAATTATAACTCAATTATAGTCCAATCACTTTGTTTTTCACTAAGATTACATAATCAAAAACATTAAAATATACAAAATTTCCTATATAAATCGAAAGGGTTATCTATAGATTTAAATAGTGAAAAATATTAACTTATGAGCCATTAAATAATCCTCAAATAAAATATTAATTCCCAATGTTATTTAATAAATTCTCTAATATATACTGTGTAATGACCCGATGCTTTATAAGTGAAATCCACTTTTTAAAATGAGAAAATTAAATTCTAAGTAATGATGTTATTGAGAACACATGAACTACTTTAGTTATTTTGGAACATCAAAAGTTATATCCTATCAATTTTAAAGGGCCACTAAAAATCATGACCATTGATAATATATAAATTGTATAGAGACCACTAATATTAGTATATATTAAGTATTATAATAATTTCCAATTGTCATTGTTGGAAGAAGTAATAACCTAGACTAGTATGATAATGGAATATAAATACCAATTATCAAATCATACAATATAGCTAGAATCTCTGAGATTTCACTTCAACCAATTCCATCAAAAGATTAAAGAACTAAATCATGATAATAAAGTCAATGTGAAAAGCACAATATTATCGAGATCCAACCCAAACCATTTTTCTGAACCACCATATTAAAGTAAACCCATTTCACACCATACCCTTGGGAAATGTTCTCGTATAAAAAGAGATTATGTATGCATATCCTTACATTACGAATTTATATATCTTAAATTTTATTTAAATAATGAATATATTTTTCTTTGTTATCATTAATTTGTAATGATTAAATATAAAAATTAATAAAAATAATATTTTTATTTGGTGAAAAAAATTGTATTTTTTGGAAAATAAAAATTTTCAATGAGTTAACAACTTTTGATGATTTCAATAGTTTTAGAAATACATTATTTATATATAAAATTATTATTAAATAATATTTATATAAATTTATATTATAATACAAATTTTTGATGTAAAATGTAATTTAGATAAGTGTTAAAGATTGTTACCATCATAAAAAAATCATTGAATGAGTATTTTTAAATTAACTTTTAAAAATTGAAAATTAAAAAATTTATTTACTAAAATATAAATTATTTTTTAAATTAATATATAATAATTATCCAATGATGTATTTTTCATAAATTTCTAAGATGAATGATTTTTTTGTAAAAATTAAATATGTTATAAATATACACTATACACTATGAAACCTTAAAAGAATAAAAGTGATATAATAAATAAAATATATTGTATATCAAAATTGTATTATTTTTCCCATATAAAATAATATATTAGTTATTTTATTATATTAAATTTATAGTTCAATAATGAATCCTCTAAAACTAATATTATATTTTATAGTTATAAAATAAATTCTTTATAAACATGATTAACTTACACATAAAAAATCGTATTATTTTATTTATTTGAAATATATTAACTATAAAAAATAAAAACCACTCCACTTTTTTAGAAAAAATGCTCCAAAATGATGGGATGGTTTGTTGTTTTGACTAATTCATCTTTTAGAGTCCAAAACATATATTTTTTTAATTTATTAATGAAACCAATATCTATTTCTATTAAAACCCAAAAAAAATCCACCACTAAACACCAAGAAAAACCCTTGGATCACCATTTTACTCTACCATTACCTCTATAAATCCCTCACAAGGATCCTGAAAAATCATAATAGTCCAAACTCATGCTTTTAGAAGAGTCTTCCCTAGGTAATAGACCCTCTACTCTTTATTCAAAAAACATTATTTTATTAATACATTTCATTTTATATTATTCAGGTTTGGATATATTTTCAAATATCCTTATTAGTATACTTATTATTACAATGTGATGAGATACCCCTTATACTCTCAATAAAAGTATCCATGAGTCTTTATGTACCCTTGTTTTGCGGTCTAATTTACACATAAATTTACATTGCTAAATTTTTTTGTAATGAATAACCATACTCATTTTCACTAAAGGGTACTAAACTATATATACATATAAATAATTATTTTTTGACTTCACTTTACATAACCCACAAACCTTAAATTTGTAATTAAATTTTATTAAATACATCCTTATGTGGTATGACCTTTGGGGAACACATACGAATGTACACAAAATGAATTTAATGGGTGGGATTAGAATTGTATATCTCTATAGTACAATGGTTAATATTTTTTCATGACACTCCAAGTATTGTTCCTTGTAGGTTATATTAAGTATTATATGTTATTTATACTCAGTGGTTAGGCTTAACTTATGTTTATGACGGACTGTTTTATATTCTTTTCACATTCTCATGATGCCTTTATGTGATAAAATTATATCATGATTTGATGATAAATTTTATGATTTTCAACCTTCTTATTTTACCTTTATATTCATATTGACCAACATTGACTATATTAACTTATACTAAGTTATTATTATTCCCTTACTAGGAATTATATGTCACGCCTTTTTATGTAGATACTAGGTTATCCAATGTTGTTTTTAAAGAGAAATCGAATTTATGTGTATTCTATAGAGTTTTAGTCTATGTATTTGTATTTCAATTTAGTTAATTTATGATATTCCCCCAATTACCCAAATACACTAGGAAAATAATTTTTTGGTGTTCAATGAAGTGTATTCTTAGGTAATAAATATTAAAATATTCTTTATTAAAGATATGGGTTTTTATTGTTGGTATGAATTTAATGTTTATATGTTTTTTGGGATAATTGTTTTAAAAAAATTATTAAGATACATAAGAATATGACTAAACATTACTAAAAAACCAATAATTGGTTAAATTTTATAGATAGTGGTTTATTTAAAAACATGTCATTTTCTATAAACTACAGGTGAATATGGATCAGGTAATGTTGTACCAATGGTTAATAGATTTTAAAAAGATGCATTAGGCTTGATATGAGCTGGAAATACTTCTTGAAAATAGTTCTCAGTACACACCTAGATTGACACACTTGGTATATATTATATATAAAATATAGATGATCTATTAGAAGCATTAATATGGGAAGAAAAGTTCACATAATATTTAATGTTACATAATAGATAATGGATAATAAATATTGAAACATCCAAATTCCTAGTTTAAGGAATACATGACATTTATTATTTTTCTTTTAAATGTTAAGAAATAATATTTTATGATTATATTAGAATTAAAAATAAAATTTGGAAATATTTTTTATTTCATTAAGTGTGTGGGAATAAGAAGAACAAATTCAACAATCAATGTGACGATTTATGTAATGACTGTTGAAATGAGTTTCTTAACTAGATAGGAGAAGGGATATGAAAATTTTTAAAATAATTTCACAACTAAATCATGTTTTAAACAAAAACATAATTCCATGGGAATATCCAAATCTTGCAAAGAAGGATCTTGTTTTAGTTGAGTCCATTATGAAAAATGGCCTCTCACATTTAGTATATTTTATTATACCATAATTAAGGGGATAATAGATAAACATCATTGAAAAGCCCATATCATCACTTCAATGATTTAAGAAAGATAATTTTGTGATGACTACTTATCATATGGATGGTGAAGCTAACAAATTTTTGAAATTGAAAAAAAAATCATATCATGAAGAAAAAATTATAGTGAATAAGTGAAAATAATTCAATAAAATCTTTTCTGATTAATATTTTCTTCAAACACTATGACTAAAAAGGGAGTGTGATTTCTTTAGCCTTATTTAAATGGATGATAGATCCATATATCAGTATTTGATGAGATTTACCAGCCGTTCTTTATATTCCTCCATCTTTTTCATTTTCCCCAAATGTTAATTTTACCCCTTCAATGGTGTGTTAATTCTGATTCTATGAAACTATTGGTCAATAAAATTCATTAATAGAAATGAAGAAATCTTATAATTTTCCCTAAAAGTATTAATTTAGATAAGTGAATATCAAGGGTCTCATGAATATTGATGTAAGAAGTGGAGAATATAATTTAATTATTATGGTACGATAGTGGATTCTCATTGGGAAGAAAGTCCAACATTCTGTTTTTTTAGAAGTGTGGGAGGAAGGATCCTAGAATTTTCACGAATCTTGGTATAAAAATATTTATGTGTGTGAAATAAGGAATTCAATCTAGATATTATCTTGGTGATAAATCTAACAATGTTATGTAATAAAGGAAATATTATATAAATCATCACCATACTGTCTAATGTTTTTACAATAATAAATAACGACACTATGTAAACGAATACACCATTACAAATATTTTCAATTAAAATCGACGAAGAGAACATGTATGACCTAGATATAAAGGTTGGGATTAAGAAATCACAACATTGTTCGGGGATCATAACATCTATGTGTTGATAAAAATTTTATTTATTCATTAATGGAATGAAAAGATACTATTTTATTCATGTTCTATGAATTTTTTTCATATCACTCGTGTTTTGTATAACTATTAAAACACCATAGAAAAACAATAATAAAGAGAAATTTATCCCATATTACTCCAATTAATTGGTCTGCATGTAAGTGTTAGTTCCCCCGTAGTCTCTTATTATTATAGGATGCACCCCCATGAGGATATACAAAGGTCATGTCGAGCATACAGTGGTCAACACATCGAATGTATTAGCGTCTACAATATGTGAGGATTTTTTCCATACCCCTTCCCCTAGTGGTATTTTTATAGACCATGGGATGTAGTGTAAGAAAAGGCCCACTGATGACCCTCAGTAACTGACAGACTCAGTTCTTGAACACATTGTTATTCTTATGCACTCTGTGAGGAAATGGTAGATGATGTTATGGATTTGAAAACACCAAAGAATATGGGAATATCGCTTTGTGTAAAGATCATGGTGAGTGGATTGATATGCAGACCCACCTTTTTCTAAAGGTATCCAATATATGGAAGATTAAAAAGGAATAATAAAGGCTAGTTTTGGAAAACATGGCACATCAATATGATGGAATCATAAAGGACTACTCTGACTCTGAGGTAAATTCAATCCCCTGGATATTTCTTAGATATATTGATTCAAAGCGGATTATTTTTTTTTCTACAAATCTATTATTTTGTTTGATGTTTAATCCAGTAGCTATGAGGGTTCTCACGTTCCCCATAACTATGTTTGGAAAATAGAAAAGTTACATTGTAGTGAGGTAAGATAAATTTCTTAAGATAAACAATAGTGTAACTATTCAATACCATGTATATAACTCCCCATCTATCCAAATTTACCGGATGAAATTCTTAGTAGACATTATGTCACTCCCTTTAGTGGAAGTTGTTACTAATCTTGGAATGACCTTGATTTCCTTGTCATGAGCCAAAAAAATTACTGAGATAAAGAAATTACACTACATATTGAAAATAAACCATTTGATTTTACACAAGTGAAAGGAGGAAGATAAATATTTTTTGTATCATTACATCATTGAACTATATTATTTATTTTAATTAAATAATTTTTTGCTCAAATGATTTTGAAAAAACAAATGATCATCCTTGATTATATTCGTACTGTGAGGGAAATCACTAATGTAATATCCCAAAATTTTTCTGGGTATGTATCGAGCACATTTTAAAGTACACATTTACCCTTTTTTTGGTATATATTGTTTGGGTTTATTTTTATGGAGTTTTTATGGGAACATAGAGGTTTTTTCAAGCGGTTTTGGGTAGTGCATAGTTGGGGCATGGTTTTCCAAGACTATAAGCCTTGCCCGAGAAGACATTGGAACCCTATATAGAGGGGGATTACAGAGTTGTAAAATGGTTTGGAAATCTATTCACCCTATTAGAAGTAACTATATGTCCCATAATAGGAGGATCACAGTTAGGCACAAAGCTAGGGAAACCCATTCACCCCGTATAGGAAGTTAGGCATGTGGAATTTTAATCCACTAAAAATTAATGAATAAATAAAAAGCACCCCAGTATTAACCCATAATCTCCCTCACATGGACCTAAACTCATTACATATTTGTTTTTATCCTCAGGGAGGATTACAAGGACTTATGAACTCAATTATTTTTCAATAAAATACTGGATTGAAAAATCTAAACCACTCCCAGTAATATATTCTAATCCTGATTGGGTTCCCCAATCGGTCACATATTTCACTCCACTTTTTAAGGGATGAATAATTCTATTGGTTTTGGGTTAGGTATAAGTTTTATTTTATCTAAATATTTTATAATACATCTATGTTTTGTATATAAATATTTATCTTTATTGTACAATGAAATATTTTACAACAATTTAGGGATTTCCGTTAGCAAGCATCCATAAATGATCTTGAGTTGGGTCGTCTAAATTGAATATTCCATAGTAATGATTGAATTACATATATGTATTTATGAAATTAAAATTTAATTGATTGGGAAATTGCATGAGAGACTGAATTGATTAAATTTTATATCCATTTGACAATTAATTGTATTAAATATGGGGAAATTGAAATTGGTTGAATAGTAACCATGAAATGGATTTGTTAATGTGATATTCTAATTAGATAGTCTATATAATATTGAATTGGGTAAAAATTGGAATAATGGGGTGTTTGTATTGAAATTTAATTGTTAATATTTTATGTTATTAAATTTATATTATCATTAAATGATGAAATTTCCATATTATTCCTTTAGATTTAAATTTTTAAACCATATTTTTTTATAATTGACATTTTATACCATTATGAGAAATGATTATAATATTTTTAATATTTACTATTCTTTTAAATCTGATATATGTGATATATATGATTGATTGAGATTTGGGGTATGGGTCAGGAACTAATGCTACAAATTACCTGCGTTTCTATCCATGAAATTATAAACTCAAATTCATGAATGTGAATGTTATTATATGAGACATGGATTGATTCTCTAAATACCCATTAAGGTGTGGGATAAAGAAATATTATTCTAATACCCATGGAATTTTAGAAAAAACATTCCAATACCAGTATATTAGCATTATACTATGGTTTCAAATGGTACAAATATGAATAGAAATTAACGGATAAAAAGAGACTATGTAAAAATGAAGTATGGTTCCCTATATGATATTTGATAAACCTTTTGGATAGATTAGAAATTATAATGGGATTAAGTAGTTATTTATGGGTTGAGTGTCTTCTTTAATCTAGGAAATTATATGGTTAATTATAGAATAATGAAATGTGATAACTAATTACTTTATGGACTGTAATATATTAATTGTACAACTATATATACTCTTATTGGATGAATATTATTTTAGAAGCCTTTGGTGGTGAAAAACTGTGTTGTAATCCAACCATAATCAGTCTACCTAATCAGTACCAATATAGACATGGTAAGGGAATGATCCTGATGTTAGATGGATGAGTTGTGGTGGAATATTGAATAGGGAACTAGACATTATGTTAGGACCCAGAAGGGTTTTTCTAGGTGTATTATTTTGTTTTTTCATATGAAACAAGACAAGTATTTGGAATGATAAATCTACTATTGGGGTTTTGATAGAATATTCATGTTTTGGTTATCATGTGACTGTGTTTTTTTATGGTTATTGGTTATATCATTTGGTTATTCATATTTATTTCATTTTTTTAATTCTTTTGAAAAAATGGTATAGTATAACTATGTTTGATATATTAGAAAGTATATACTTGTTGAAAGCATATTTCTTATAGTAAGGCCTAATTGGGGTTACATAACCGACATGATTGAGGCACCCGAATGTGGAACCCATGTCATGATGTTACAATTGATGTGTTTCCAAATGAATTTCGTGGTCTGATATATAGTTGAGGGGTTGAGTTAAAAAACAAATATATACCCAAAGATTGACCAATATCAAAAAATTTATATATAATGGCCACTTTGAATCATGGGGACGTTAAAAAACAATTAAACATGTATCTTTTGAAAGGCTTAATAATCCCAAGTGCATCACAATGTGGTGAACTACTCATTTTTATAAAGAATAATGTTTGGTCAATGTACAAGGACATTGAATATAATGAACTAAAAAATATCTTGATAAATAATAAATATTTTATTACATGGATTGAAGGATTTTTCAATCAACTAGGTAGAGACTAGTACTTCTCTAAGGTGGATAAATTTATGGGGTATTATCATGTTTTAGAGAATAAATAGGATAACCTCAATAATGATTTTTATTTATGATACAGGTACAAGAAGTTCTTAGTGATTAAATTTAGACTCACTAATGTTCAATTTATATTTACAGGATTGCTAAAAGAATACTTTAGGGAATGCGTCATTAAATTTTTGGTAGTATTTATAGTTTACATCTACTATAAACCAAAATTAGTGAGGAATATAATGAGTATTTGGATGTAGTATTTATAACCCATCGAAATAAAAAGTTAAATGTTATATATATTAAATGTGAGTTTTTAATGGAGAATGTAACATTCATGGAGGAATGTTATGATATGAAAATGGATATCTATTTAAACATTAAAATAGAGGAAATTAAAGGATCAACCATTAATATATCTCTAATTGATATACATAGTTTAAATGGATAAACTGTGTAATTTTTGATGATTTTTAACAATACTTTTACAATTCTAAATTCCAAACAACTAGATATCTTGGATGTGAGTTATTTGTTTTCTAGATATATTAATTTTAAGATATAATTAAATTGATTTAGAAAAGGATAATCACTACTCTAGTACTCACATTATAAACTTGTGGGGAAGGATTTGTGATCTTCAAGGATTAATACAAAACTGGTTTGGATTTTGTTCCCAGGTATTATTGAAAAAGTGATAGAATATAACTCCAATTAATTAAATATCCATGAGAATAACTACCCAACATTTGTTCTGTAATTGTCTATAGTGATATTCATATATAATATTTGGATACAATAACTCCATAGAGAGAAGTTACACATGAAAATCCTAAAATCCCCAAGTATATAGACACAAAAAATATTATCAACATGCACAAATAATGGGGGTTATTTCTTATCAATTATTATAATTTTTAAATCCATTGACATACTAGGATGAAATATAATGTGGAAGATTCCAATTTTGGAAATGATCTAGAAACACTATCCATGATGAGGATTTCATGTGATCCAATATTATGGTACATGCATAGAATATACATGAGAATTAAAAAATTAAATACATCATTATATGCCCAAATAAATTATCAACCATCCCTTATTTTGAGGATTAAGGAGGCTCTGAAAGATGATATGGTTTACAGAAATAGGTATTGAATATTACATAATAGAACATTGATAATGATAGAGTTATATGCTTTGGAAGTGGGATATATGTCCCATAAAAATAGCCGATTAGGGAACATCTAGATTTTATTTATAACTCATCCATTTATATTAATATATTAATCACTAATATATATAAATATCTGTAGAGAACAGTCTGGTAGGATAGAAAAAAAGAGGGTGAGTGTAGAATTTTCATCTTAGTGGATGGTATGAAAACCATATATGGATAAATGATAGATTTTAAAGGTTATGATGTGAAATTTTACCATAAATAAAAGAAAATTAGAGAATATAACCAAGGATTTAATAATAAGACTCCTTAAGATATCTAAATAAAATAATTCAATTGGGGTGGTAGTTTATCTCCATTCCGTGTTAGTTAATTTCATTAGTATTGAGGAATATTTAACTCTTATTCAAAACACCAATATATACATAAGATAAGTGGTATAAATTTAATGAGTTTCTATCTCTGTTGTTTTTTTCAATATATGAGGATTTCAATAATGTTCTGGAGAAGCCTGTAATAAGAAATTAAATAGTGTTTAGTTACTATACTACTTCTCACCCTTAAATGGATGACTAGTTTTTAAGAACCATTCAAACACTTGGTGATATAATCAGATAAGTTTCAATGGATTAAAATGGATTTTGGGATGAAAAAATTCCGATAGTGAAATTTCCATATAAAAACAATGTCAGTTATAGAATTAAAATAACACATTATGAGGCCGTGTATGGGAAGATGTGTTAGAATCCAACATTCTAGGATGATGTTGGATATCAGAATCTAATTGGACCAGATATTTTACAAGAAATTATAGAGAAGGTTCAAACCATTAAACATTATTTGAAATCCAAATAAATTAGAATAAATTCAATGAATAAAATCATCAACATTACATGGTCATTGACGTTAGTGATAAATTGATCCTTGTTATATTATTTTGGAATAAAATCATGAGGTTTGGGAAGAAGGTAAATATAATTTTATAGGACATAATACCCTTTAAAATATTTGATTGTATTGGAAATTTGGCCAATAAACTAATACATCCACCTATATAACTTAGTTACATGATGTATTCAATGTATCACCCATAATAAATTACATACTACACCACTCACATGTACTAAATCTACAGGTGTTACCATTGGAGAATCATGTTTCATATGAGGGGTAACAAATGAAGATATAATATCATAGAAACAATGTTTTATATAATAATTCAAATCACCTGGTCGAAGTATTTTGGCCGATTCAAAACATAGAGGATTTGATATGGGAATGAAATGAGGGGATGAAATATATGTATCCTTAACTATTTGAGTTTATGAATATATTATTAGTTGGTTAAATTTCTGTAGGGGGAGAATGTAATGAGATGAAGTTTAATAAATAAAATTTCCCTTTTCAAATAAATAAATGACATTAAAAGTTACAATTTTATAGAAAAAATATACGATTTTTTTTCAATTGGTCCATGATAATATAAATCCTATCAGATTTATATGACCATTAAATACCCTAACAATTGGCAATATATTCATTTTACAGTTTCCATTAAGAGTTATGAAAAACTCAATTGTCACCAACTAAAGTTGTGATAGCCTGGACGATTTGGATATTAACCCATAAGGAAATTTTTTTAGAGATTGTAAGGGACATTGAAAAACTGGGATTTTACCTTTGACCATCCCAATAGGATATTAAAAAAGTAAGAGTGAAACAATTTATAAGACAACATTAAGACTATCTAAATCATGACCCAAACCATGTTCTCCAAACCACTACAATGAAAGTATCACTACCGCACACCTTACCCCGAGGGAATATAATAGGGTAATAATTAGTTTTGTACATATAACCATACAGTAGGAATTTATATACTTTTATTATTAAAAAAAATTATTATATTTTTTTAATTTTTTTTAATATTAATAAAACAAATTGTTCAATGAAAAATATATTTTTATATGACAAAACATAGATTACGTTCTTTGTAAATATATATTTTCAATCGAGGAACTATTTTTGATGAATTATTATTTTTAAATATAATTTATTCTAATAAATTATTAATATTAAATAGTTTTATTTTAAATATAAACCATTATATAATTTTATAACGTCAAATATATTTCTTATATGAGCCAGATGTTCTTATCATTTTAAAAAATAAATATTTTTTAGTAAATCATAATTTTTTTTGAAGATTAATATTTTAATATTTTAAGAGTTATTTTAATAAAATAATAATCATTTTAGAAATTATCATATAAAAAAATCCGATGATTTATATTTCATAATTTATGACATTTATATTTTTGGGTATAAATTATATATGTTATAAGTATTCAATATATATAATGAAATAATAAAATCCCACAAGTGATTTAATAATGACTATAAATAGTATCGATGACAATGATTATATTTCCCTACAAAAATAATCTATGTTTTATATGTTATTCTATTTATTTTAGAAACACTTCATGAATCCTCAAAAACCTACATTATATTATATGTTTTTATAATAAATTCTTTAAAATGATGACTCACTTACACATCACAGGGTGTATTGTTTTAATGGATTCAATTATTATTATTATAATATAATGAATCACACTCTAAAATTTCAGATATTATTGGAAATAAACCATTGTATTCTCTATGGTTCTGAATAATTTATCGTATACGGTCAAAAAATGGATATTTAGAAATTAATATAGATTTCTGAAGTGCACTGTGTTGCATTTGTTGTCAATGAGACATGTTGTTGTCTCAGAATGAATTGATGTCAAGAATTGTCAAGATGTGAATGCCAAAGGATGTGATGGTGTTGGTGGTGAAGGAGAATGGCCATGGTACTAAGATGCATGTCACTTAGGAGATTCACTAAGTGGTATTGGAAATTGTGGTTGAAACATTCTCCATGTAAATCTGATGATTGTTGAGCTGTTCATTAAGTTCCAAGAACTTGTATCAACTGGATACAAAGTCACAACAATGATAGAAGACCATGCATTGTTAAGACAATGCATGAGGAGATGAAGATGATACATCCACACCTCCTAAGTGGATGAAGTGAGCTGAAGAAGTCCATGCACTATCACTTAGTGCATGAGAATTAGAAGAAGATCCAATTGATCTCTGATTAGATCAATGAAGCACATTGAAGAAGTTTATGTGATTCAAGAGCTCGGTTGATGAAGAACCTTCGGGAATTCCCTCCTAAGTGAAGATTATTTGTTTAAGAAGAATAGAGGAATTCTAATGAAGAAGAAGAATAGAAATGTGGGAGAAGAGAAGAAATGGAGAAGAAGAGTTGTGGCACATGGCATTTTACACTTAGTCCTTATACAAAGTACTTAGTGTTTAAGTAGGCAAAAAATATGCCACCAAGGGCCAGCCTTAAGGGTTCAACCCCCAAGGCACATGTGGGCCTAAGGCACCACGCCCAAGGGGGGATCCCATGTGGCCGGCCCGAGAGGCAGGGGGGCCGTGTGTAAGCCCCGGGCCACGCAGGGGATCAGTTCCTGCGCAGCATGGGCGCCTGAGCGCGCGCCCGAGGTGCATAGTGGGCGCTAGAGCGCGCCCGCGGAGGCAAGAGTGGGCGCAGAGCACGCCCGCAGGGAGAACACGGTGCGGGGCGGCACCGTGGGAGGAGAGGATTCAACTGAGCCGGTTGGGGGAGCGCTTAGTTGATAAGGCGCGGCAATTTCTCTTGCCGTTTCGATGTGGGACGCGAAAATTTCACCCGGGAGCGATCCTGGCCGCACGATCGATCGCGCGCCAGATCTCGGCCGCACATCTGATCTGCGGCGAGGCGATCTGATCTAGGCCATCCGATGTATTTCGATTGCCCGATCCAATGGATCTCGGCTCATCTCCTTCGTCGAGCCACCCCGAAGCCACCCGCGAGCCGCCGCATGAACCAGAGCCTCCCGACGACTGCATTCGAGATTCCGGCCACCTCCGACGAAGATGAAGACACCATTGAGCTCGTCTGGACACACTGAACATATACATGCAATAAAATATGCATGAAAACGTTGGATGGAGAATTTCGAGTATCGGCCGAGGCAAACAACGTTGCCGAGGCCTCGGTGTATTCGTGCCTTTGCATGGATTGGGTTTAAACAGAGGCCGTGCATGCGTTATAAATCGCATGCACGAGGAGGAATAAAAATGAAAGAGACCGCGATGAAACAGAGAGTAAAATCAAGATTCGTAAAGATTTCAAAGATCCGAAATCTTCGGGATTGAAGTTATCCCACGCGGAAGATTTGAGGCGTTTCTCTGCCTATAAAAAGAGAGGCCAAGACCTCATTGTTGCTTGCTGATCCTTGGTTGAAAATCCGAAGTCCCGTGAGAAGCTTCTGCCTCGCGAAGAAGAAGCCCCGTGCAAGTTTACTTGCACGGCTGGAGTCCCTTGCGCGCAACTTCTTTGTGCGACAAGAAGAAGGAGGAGGAGGAGATCCCCTGCGCGCCTAATCCTTTGCGTAGCAGGAAGACCTCGTGGCCGCAACACCTTGCGCGCCCGAGGCTTGTTCCCTCTCTGTCCGCACCCTTGCGCGGCAAGAGGAAGACCCCGCGGGTGTTGCACTTGTGCGCCCCGCGGCAGGAGGAGCTTGCGCGCCGCTTACCACATTGAAGACTTGCACGGCTAAGGCAGTGAGGTTGTGGCTTGCACCAAGACCTCTTGTGTGCCCTCCTTGATTGCTTACCATTCGGGCAGTGTGTGCACAAGAAGTGGGAGGCCGAGACCACACCATTGTGTGTGTGTGATATAGTGAAGAAGTAAGCCAAGGCCAAGTGTATGCAAGAAGAAGTGAAGGCCAAAGTTTCAAGTGTGTGCAACATGAAACAAGTGTGTGTAAAGAGACAAGTTGGCCGAACCTAAGTATGTGCACTAAGAAGTGTGTATACACTTAGAAGAAAGAAGGAGAGACCCACACTAAAGTAGAACACACTCTAAGTGTGTAAACAAATTGGATAAAGTGTGTGAAGAAGTGAGAAGCTGGTGTGTGCTTAAAGTGACTACACCCTTTGTGGGATTATTGCACCTAGAAGAAAGAGAAGGAGAGTGCATGCATGCATGCATGCACATGCGCACGTAGTCAAAGTTCAAATCAGTGAGTGTGCATTTGAGTTTTCCAAGACCAGAGGTTCTTGAAGATTTGAGAGACCATGCAGTCAGTGCATGAGGAATCAGAGTTTCCATGCACTCAGTGCATGAAGTTGATGTGAAGTGAGACTGAGCCAGACTGAAGTGAAAGATATTGTTTGTCTGAGTTTTCAGTATTTGAGAAGACCCTGACCAACCACAAGTGATCAGAAGAGAAGAGCAAGGCCAGCAGCCTTTATCCTAGGCTGCTGAAGTTACTTGAAGAACTTAAAGTGAAGAAGAGCTACTCCTGTGACTCGAGGAGCCAGGAGAAGACCCTGTGGGACTCAGGGAGAAGAAGTATTCAGTGGGATTCTGGAGCAGGCCAGTGGGACTCTGGTAACACTGTGTGACGCAGTATAAAGACCCTCCTGTGGGACTCAGGAGAGATACAGTGGGACTCTGTATCGACCATTGTAATTCTAACAAGTTATAATGGGAGAATCCATGCTGGGAGAGCATGGCAAGGATGTAGGCCTTTGGTGCCGAACCTTGTAAATCCTTGTGTCCTGTGCCTTTTCATTACTGCATCATTCGGGAAAGGTTGAGAGATACAAGAAGAGTGGATCGAGGCTTTAACCAGCCATAGAGGTTTAATTGATAAGAATCAATTAGTAAAAAGTTTTAAGGGATCACTGATTCACCCCCTCCCCCTCTCAGTGATTCACACTGATCTGGGCACTTCAATTGGTATCAGAGGGAGGTTTTCCTCTAAAAGATCCAAGGGAGTCTTTATGAAGTGCAGATTTGAGGAAACGAGCGACCAGCCTCAAATGGAGATATCTGCCAAGACTTAGAAAAATAGAAAGAAGAAACAGGCCAAGAAGATGAAGAATGCCTATCCTAGCTGTGATGAAGTTGAAATAATGAATGATCTTCAGAGTGAACTCAAATATCTTCAGAAGACAGTTCCCATGGAAGTGACAAAGTGTATAGCTACAGGCATCCATGATCTTCATGAAGAAAAATCACAGTTAGAAGAAGAAGCCAATGCAATGGAAGATCAATTGGAAAAAAGGGTTGGCATAACCAACACTCTCAGAAAGCTGGTAAATGCCAAAGATGAAACAGTATCTCTTTGCAATGAAAGATATGAAGACACTGCTGAAGAATTGCAAAGAAGCCTTTCTGAGAAAGAATTCTTTATGATAATAGTCAAAGAAGTGTTCCATGCACTGGAGAAGCTGCATAGAGTGTCAATGATTGTCAGAGATTCTCAACTTGAAGAAAAAGTCAAAAGGGTGAAGGAGCTGGAAAATTCATTGCTTGAAATAAAAAGGGTGCATGATGACCAGATGAATCAGCTGAAAGAAAGTTGGGAAGGAAAGCTAAGAGCTGTTGAGGATGAGAAGAACTCCCTTAACATGAAGTGCTTAGAACTAGAGGTGATATTGACAAATCTGCAATCACCCAAAGCTGAATCCTCCCAGTCAGCTGTAAGAAGAAATGTTGCTACACAAGTATGCATTGAGAAGGATGATTCTAAAAGAAAGACATCCTCTAGTGAAAGTGCAACAACTTCTAAAAAGAAGGTACCATCCATCCCATCTTGTACTGATGCTTCTAATAGTGTTTCTACTAAAAGTGCAGGATGGAAGAATGAATCCAAACAAGTATGGATGAAGACAGTGAAGAAAGAATGCTCTCCTGAAACAACACAGCAGTTCAAGAAAAGTACCCTACAATCAGAAGGACTGAAGAGGTCAAGATTTGTGGGTCAATGTTGGTGTTGTAATAAGTATGGGCACTGTGCAAAGGATTGTTGGTACAATCCACTGAATGTCAAAGCACAAAGGAAGCCCATGCCAAGGGGGAGCAAGCCAGAAGAAAAGAAGCAACATCCACAGGTCCAGAGACATCTGTTTACTGCAAATAGATTTGGATTACTTGAAAACATCTGGGATGATTGCAAAAGTGGTCAACAAAAAGATACATGTCAATCTCCAACTGTATCCAGAGCTCAAAAGAAGAAAAGATCACAGAACCTGGCTCAGAGAGAATCCTTGGGAAGCAAGCAGAAGAAAGTGGAAGATGCTCCCAAGAAGATTTTGAAAAAGGAAGAGAATTCCTTGGAGTCTAAATCCAAGAAGGGTGAGTCATCTAGAAGGACCACCAAGAAAATATGCTTCTACTGTGGAAAGAAAGGTCATACCATGGATCTTTGCAAACAAGCCATGGAAATAAATAGAAGCCAACTGAACTCAAACAGACAATCAATCCAAAAGAAGCAGAAGGGATCGATTGAAAACAAGTTGCCTAAGAGAGGTAGCTTGACAGCATCAAAGGAACCATGTGAAACTTCCAGAACTGAGGCCACTCTTCCAAATGATTTACTTGTCATATGGCCACATCAGTTGCAACTTGCCAGAGAACTACAAAGAGTTGAAGATGAAGCTCTGGCAATTGCTAAAGGAAAAGGGAAGAAGAAGGTTTCACATGAAGATGTTTTGAGAACCACACCAGCACAATCATCAATGAAGATCCAATGTGCAAGTGTGAAGACTGGTGAAAATGGGACATCTCGGTTGAGAGAATCTTCTCAACCTTGTTGTTCACATTGATGAACCAAGGAGGTTCCATCTTATTCCCTTATACTTCTGGTATTTACATGTGCTGACATTGCAGGGAATTGAAGATGATGATCATTCTCAACTGGAGGATGGTTTAGACAGAATGGAGTGCACCCCTTGAGGGGGAGCCAATCTGAAGAAGATGGGATTCTGAGATTAATACCATCTTGAGAAAAGTGAAGGTATTCCAATCATACTTTCATCCCTTGTTTCTTAATTGTATTCATCATGTCAATTAAGGGGGAGTATGGATTGAAGATAAATGGATGAAAGGGGGAGCTTTATCTTTGCACTGAACTTTCTAATGAGTTTTGTGAAGAAAGTGCAGGATTTAGCAACTCATTGTTATATCTGAAAAATTTCAAGCCCCTTGAAGCATGATCTCACATGTACAGTGAATGTTGGACAGCATTGAGTACCTTGGTTACATCACTCTTGTTTTCTACACCGGGTTAGCCCAAGTAGACTTAGAGTTGATTTACTAAAGGTTCTTTGCTAAAGGGAACATGTGACATCATCCCTCTCTCAGTGTTTTTCAAGAAAATACTTTTCAAAGGGAGGAAGAGATTTTTTGAAAGTGAACCACACCACACCTTTGCATTTGATTGCCAATAAGGGGGAGAAAATATTGGCACACATATTGACCCATTCATATGTGCTGAAGGAGTGTATTGACAACAAATACAAAGGGGGAGATTGAAGTGCACTGTGTTGCATTTGTTGTCAATGAGACATGTTGTTGTCTCAGAATGAATGGATGTAAAGAATTGTCAAGATGTGAATGCCAAAGGTTGTGATGGTGTTGGTGGTGAAGGAGAATGGCCATGGTACTAAGATGCATGTCACTTAGGAGATTCACTAAGTGGTATTGGAAATTGTGGTTGAAACATTCTCCATGTAAATCTGACGATTGTTGAGCTGCTCATTAAGTTCCAAGAACTTGTATCAACTGGATACAAATTCACAACAATGATAGAAGACCATGCATTGTTAAGACAATGCATGAGGAGATGAAGATGATCCATCCACACCTCCTAAGTGGATGAAGTGAGCTGAAGAAGTCCATGCACTATCACTTAGTGCATGAGAATTAGAAGAAGATCCAATTGATCTCTGATTAGATCAATGAAGCACATTGAAGAAGTTTATGTGATTCAAGAACTCGGTTGATGAAGAACCTTCGTGAATTCCCTCCTAAGTGAAGATTATTTGTTTAAGAAGAATGGAGGAATTCTAATGAAGAAGAAGAATAGAAATGTGGTAGAAGAGAAGAAATGGAGAAGAAGAGTTGTGGCACATGGCATTTTACACTTAGTCCTTATACAAAGTACTTAGTGTTTAAGTAGGCAAAAAATATGCCACCAAGGGCCAGCCTTAAGGGTTCAACCCCC
The DNA here is from genome assembly GCA_963277665.1 of Viscum album. NCBI lineage: Eukaryota > Viridiplantae > Streptophyta > Magnoliopsida > Santalales > Viscaceae > Viscum > Viscum album. The sequence continues at coordinate 1,219,853,397 of OY728155.1, read as the reverse complement.
AAGGCACATGTGGGCCTAAGGCACCACGCCCAAGGGGGGATCCCATGTGGCCAGCCCGAGAGGCAGGGGGGCCGTGTGTAAGCCCCGGGCCATGCAGGGGATCAGTTCCTGCGCAGCATGGGCGCCTGAGCGCGCGCCCGAGGTGCATAGTGGGCGCTAGAGCGCGCCCGCGGAGGCAAGAGTGGGCGCAGAGCGCGCCCGCAGGGAGAACACGGTGCGGGGCGGCACCGTGGGGGGAGAGGATTCAACTGAGCCGGTTGGGGGAGCGCTTAGTTGATAAGGCGCGACAATTTCTCTCGCCGTTTCGATGTGGGACGCGGAAATTTCACCCGGGAGCGATCCTGGCCGCACGATCGATCGCGCGCCAGATATCAGCCGCACATCTGATCCGCGGTGAGGCGATCTGATCCAGGCCGTCCGATGTATTTCGATCGCCCGATCCAACGGCTCTCGGCTCATCTCCTTCGTCGAGCCACCCCGAAGCCACCCGCGAGCCGCCGCATGAACCAGAGCCTCCCGACGACTGCATTCGAGATTCCGGCCACCTCCGACGAAGATGAAGACACCATTGAGCTCGTCTGGACACACTGAACATATACATGCAATAAAATATGCATGCAAACGTTGGATGGAGAATTTCGAGTATCGGCCGAGGCAAACAACGTTGCCGAGGCCTCGGTGTATTCGTGCCTTTGCATGGATTGGGTTTAAACAGAGGCCGTGCATGCGTTATAAATCGCATGCACGAGGAGGAATAAAAATGAAAGAGCCCGCGGTGAAACAGAGAGTAAAATCAAGATTCGTAAAGATTTCAAAGATCCGAAATCTTCGGGATTGAAGTTATCCCACGCGGAATATTTGAGGCGTTTCTCTGCCTATAAAAAGAGAGGCCGAGACCTCATTGTTGCTTGCTGATCCTCGGTTGAAAATCCGAAGTCCCGTGAGAAGCTTCTGCCTCGCGAAGAAGAAGCCCCGTGCAAGTTTACTTGCACGGCTGGAGTCCCTTGCGCGCAACTTCTTTGCGCGACAAGAAGAAGGAGGAGGAGGAGATCCCCTGCACGCCTAATCTTTTGCGCAGCAGGAAGACCTCGTGGCCGCAACACCTTGCGCGCCCGAGGCTTGTTCCCTCTCTCTCCGCACCCTTGCGCGGCAAGAGGAAGACCCCGCGGGTGTTGCACTTGTGCGCCCCGCGGCAGGAGGAGCTTGCGCGCCGCTTACGACATTGAAGACTTGCGCGGCTAAGGCAGTGAGGTCGTGGCTTGCACCAAGACCTCTTGTGTGCCCTCCTTGATTGCTTACCATTCGGGCAGTGTGTGCACAAGAAGTGGGAGGCCGAGACCACACCATTGTGTGTGTGTGATATAGTGAAGAAGTAAGCCGAGGCCAAGTGTATGCAAGAAGAAGTGAAGGCCAAAGTTTCAAGTGTGTGCAACATGAAACAAGTGTGTGTAAAGAGACAAGTTGGCCGAACCTATGTATGTGCACTAAGAAGTGTGTATACACTTAGAAGAAAGAAGGAGAGACCCACACTAAAGTAGAACACACTCTAAGTGTGTAAACAAATTGGATAAAGTGTGTGAAGAAGTGAGAAGCTGGTGTGTGCTTAAAGTGACTACACCCTTTGTGGGATTATTGCACCTAGAAGAAAGAGAAGGAGAGTGCATGCATGAATGCATGCACATGCGCACGTAGTCAAAGTTCAAATCAGTGAGTGTGCATTTGAGTTTTCCAAGACCAGAGGTTCTTGAAGATTTGAGAGACCATGCAGTCAGTGCATGAGGAATCAGAGTTGCCATGCACTCAGTGCATGAAGTTGATGTGAAGTGAGACTGAGCCAGACTGAAGTGAAAGATATTGTTTGTTTGAGTTTTCAGTATTTGAGAAGACCCTGATCAACCACAAGTGATCAGAAGAGAAGAGCAAGGCCAGCAGCCTTTATCCCAGGCTGCTGAAGTTACTTGAAGAACTTAAAGTGAAGAAGAGCTACTCGTGTGACTCGAGGAGCCAGGAGAAGACCCTGTGGGACTCAGGGAGAAGAAGTCTTCAGTGGGATTCTGGAGCAGGCCAGTGGGACTCTGGTAACACTGTGTGACGCAGTATAAAGACCCTCCTGTGGGACTCAGGAGAGATACAGTGGGACTCTGTATCGACCATTGTAATTCTAACAAGTTATAATGGGAGAATCCATGCTGGGAGAGCATGGCAAGGATGTAGGCCTTTGGTGCCGAACCTTGTAAATCCTTGTGTCCTATGCCTTTTCATTACTGCATCATTCGGGAAAGGTTGAGAGATACAAGAAGAGTGGATCGAGGCTTTAACCAGCCATAGAGGTTTATTTGATAAGAATCAATTAGTAAAAAGTTTTAAGGGATCACTGATTCACCCCCTCCCCCTCTCAGTGATTCACACTGATCTGGGCACTTCAATTTCTTATCTACTGTGATATAAAACCCCACACATCCTTCCATTATATGTCAATCAAAACCCTTGGATCATGAATTCAAACATAATTTCTCTGTATAAATCCCTCATAGGGTTCCATGATTTCTGAAAAAGATCATCCCATTCTTCTATATTAACCCTCACAATGTATGGGATCCTCTTTATCTCTTCATTATTCACGTACCATCATCTTGTTATGCCATGTGATTACAAATGTTTCATGTGAGTATAATTTTTTTTCCAAAATCACATTTACTTTCATAATTATCTACAAGTTAAAGGACTCCCATTTTACTCAAATTTACCCATTCCATTAATTTTTATGTATAACTCGTATTATAAAAAATAATTATATGATTTCTTATGCCAAACATTTGGGGGGTGAATAACTATCCCCATTTTCAGTCAAGGGTATTCAACAAAATGTAACTATCCTTTATTATAGTTGTTCATCATAGTAAGTTGACCACACTCATTTATATTTAGATTAAAATTTATGAAATACATTTGTAGGTGGTATGATCTATGTGGAACACTTTCCAAGGAAATGAAGTGAATCTGATGGATGGGAATGAAATTATACAGCCATCAAATGCATTGGGTAGTGTTTCTATCTCATGAGATATCATGTATAGTTAATTATAGGCTATCTCAAGAACACTATGTGATGATTTATCTTTGGTTATCCTTTTTATGATCTTATATTTTATATTTCTACCACATTTCTATGTTTCCATTATATTACTATCATATATCATGTTTTAACGATCATGCTTATGACTATCACATGTCTAATCTCACCTAGATAATCATATTCACTCTCATGAACTATTTTGACACATAATTTTCCTTGATTATTATCTTGTTAATATTAATTGATCAACCCTTTTTATGTATGTCCCTAGGTTACCCCATGAAGTTTTAAAAGAGAAATTGAATTGAAGGGTATGTTATGGAGTTTTACATTATGTCTTTGTAATTTTAGTGAAAATTGTTACTCTAGTTACTTAATTACCCATAAAAACCATAAATAATGATTTTATGTTGTTTTATTAAGTGAACCATTATATAATAAATCATAAATAATTTTACCTAATTAAATGGGTTTTCATAAATTCCGACACCTCAGACCCACAATCCCTGATTTGGATCTATTAACATATACTTAACATTCATAGTATCATAATCATTTAATAAAAATTACATAACCACAGTAGAAAAATATTTTCTTATTATCATATAATAACATTATTATTTATATACCTTTATTTATCCATTATAGGGTTTTATATAATTTTTAATGTATGGGTTTAAACCAAACCCAAACATGAACATGCAATACATCAATAGATGAGTATGATTGAGAAAATGAATAATATCATTATAATTTGAAAATAAAGATATTATTATTAATTATTTAATTTGGTGAAATATATATTAATTAGTTTTTAAAAATAATCTAAACCATTATTGGAAAACAGAAAACATTACTTTGTGGATATGGTAGTTCATAGAAAACACTATTAACTTTTTTTCTTTATATGGATGGAAATGAATAAATGAATATTTTATTATTAATATAATAATAACTAAGAATAATAATTATATTAAAATTATTATATTATAACAATATGTATATGTTTTGAATACAAATATTAGGAATAAAATGATAAGGATAATGTAATACTCACAATGGAACCTTGAATTTCTCTTGAAAGATTTCTTGAAAATGAAGGGATTATGCTATGTAATTATGGTAATATGATTCTGATTGTGATAGAATATTATTGGACTAGAATAATTTCAGAATTTATGGATGTAATTATTTGTGTATGGTGTTGCATGAGGGGGTGGAACTACCCCCTTTATAAGTATAGAAAAGAGTGATTGTGTGAGTAACATTTTACTTTCTAATGATATCATTATAATATTCAACGGTTAATGATGAAAAAATTATTAATAATGGATTTTGGTTTTATATTTTGTTAATAAATCCTTCCCAATTTTTTTACAAATATTTTAAACATTTTTATGTAAATTTCTCTCATATTTTTTACTTTTACATTTTTTTATTTTCACATTATTTACTTGTTTTTAACTGAGTAATCACCATTTTACAAAAAAATAAAATAACCCCACCATCCAAAAATGGGTATTATGAATTTAAATATAATAAAAATTATATTTAATTTAACTTATTTGTTACATAAATATTAAATATTAAATTGACATATTTTATATATAGGGAAACTGAGTTTTTATGAAAAACAATGTTTTAAACATTAAATGTTTTTTAGTTTTTCAAAGCATTGGTAACCAATTAAATATGTGTTAATATAATTAAATATGTGTTTAAAAATTATAATTTTGAAATCATCAAAAATATATTAGAATTATATATTAGTTAAAAAATTTATAATATTAATCAAAAAATTATTTTAAAATAAATATTTTACCATTATCATGGTAATCAACACTAATCATAGTAATAATAAATTTTTATCCATAATTGATATTGAACTTATTACGTAATATGACAATTTTATCTAAAATATGAATTCCAATTTACTGTATTTAATTCCAAAAAATTATGATGATTAATTTTTAATATAAGCAAACACAATCTATTTTTTGAATAAAATTTTACTTACGGTTCTAAAGGGATATACATAGATTTAAAAAAATATAATATTAATTTTAATAATCCCATAAACTTATAAATATATTAATATTTTATGAAAAAATTAAAAAAATTAATTCATTCATGTATTATTATAATGATAACAATGTGACGTTTTCTATAAAAAATTATTTTTTTCACCTGTTCACATAAAACCTATTATTTACAAAAAAATCACAAAATTTACAATTATTCATATATAATTCACCTAAAATAATTTTTTTTAAATTCAAATTTTAAAATTTGTAAATTCAAATTTATAATTAAATAATAAAATACAATGAAAACCCATATTTATTATAAAATAATATTTTATAGCATTGAATTATATTATGAATATTTTATATCATTTAAAAAATAAATTTGTTTTAAAAAAATTAATATAAAACATATATTTCTATCAATGATCATATTTTTCATGAAATAGAAATTTATATCATATAAAATAGATTATTTATGTAATAATACCCATCAAAACAATAAATGACCATATTATTTATTTACGTAAACTAAATCAATTTCATTCATATTAAAGTAGCATATATTTTTTTGTACAAATATTTTAAAAAGTAGTTAGTCAATGTTATTCATGCTAATTAATCATCTAGGTATTAATGAATATATTTAATAAATTTTAATTAATGTAAATAGATTTCAGTTTCATTTTAATCAAATGATTCTCCTAGAGAAATCTACCCAAAACATTTCGACCATTTAAAGTATGTTATAGATTGAAATATTGTGGTGTTACAAGACATGGGATTGATACTTGAACCATAGATATAAAACATGTATATTGGAGGAATTAATCTTATAATTTCAAAAAAATATTAAATAAAATAACCATTCATCTATAATATATAATATAAAATATAACCAATCCACCTAAAAAATCATTAAATTTCATACATAAACAAGATTTCAAAACAGGATACCTTCTACAATTTATGATATAGAATAAACATCAATTATTATAACTCAACAACAAGGGAAATAATTATATGTCCTAATATCCAATTAACAGCTATATATAGATACTGAAACCATAAACACATATTATATCATAATTCATAAGAAACAGTTCCTACAAATTAAAGTAAGCTTCCTAGATGTCTAGTGCCTTTTAAATATTTAACATATAAATAAATCTTCATAATAATGAAAAAACTATCTTTAAATAAAACTCTAAATACATATCATAACTCTGATAGATATTATAAAGCTACATATGTTATTGTGGATAAAATATATTAGGAAAAAGATGATGTATTAACATAATAGTAGAATAACATGGAAATAAATTATAAAATTAGATTCAATAGTGACAACATGATATCATAAAGTGGATAAAAATAAGAATGTATATATAGCATAAATAACTTATGTTATAAGATCATAATCATATTCCATGAACAAAAAACATGATCTGACAGACACTTGTCCAAGTCCACGCTATTTCCATCATCATGAATATGAGGAAGTTCCATTTTGGATTCCAATCACTACCTAATCCATTACATAACATATCATAATATATTATTATTTACCCAAATAATTATAGGGTTATATAATTCTTATCCCAACCTTCAATTAAATAAAAAGCATAATTATGCATGCATGTTTTGGAAAATAACCCATTTATAAATAATCATCATTATTAATACCCTTATAGAGAAGTGGGATTCAAAATTCTGATTACATTGATGACTGAAAGATAAAATATAAGGTTTACAAATATTATAAGAACTTAAATAATTTGGATGTTGATAATTGAAAATTAAATATCGGGCTTGATCATTGATTTCTGCTATATTGATTGCAAAACAAGGATTTATGAAAATAAATAATAAAAATGTATTACTTGGCTGAAGCATTATGAAATGTGTAAAAAATCATTTTATAGAAATAAATTTATTAGTTTGGATAAAATAAAAATTAAAAATATTTGTTTTCTATAATATAATTATGTTATTAAGAAGATATTCATAGTTCATAAACGTTTAATGGTGGTGATTCTCAACATGATATAAGAAATTTGAATGTTTATTTAAATTGGGTTTACTTAAATGTGGAAATGAGTAATGTAATTGAAAACTTGAATATCCTGTTAAAATAAAATTATATTTGACTAGATATTGTTTTATTGTAAATATATAAAAAAAATTGTGGTTCATGAGAATAATATATCATAAATGGGAAAAAATGAAAAATATTGTGTAATATAAAATTACAGGAGTTATAAAATATCCCTTACATCATGTTCTAAAGTGATCTTCACATGCAATTAACTCCTTAAATAATCAAATTATGCTAATTTAAATTATTAATAATAAATTCTTATTATTTTTCACTTTTATTTACATTTATATATAATTTATATAGGTAAATATGTTTTCCACTAATAAAATTAAATTAAAAAAATATAAATTGATATATCTTTCTTGTAGTTAAATTTATAGTAACTGTTGTTAACATCACCTATAGAATGTCCAATATTATCATTATATAATTTTGATAGTTTAGTGAATGAAATTATATATAAATTTATATATTATATTTGTAACCTATATTTTTCAGTGTGGAAAGAGAAATAGTAACATTTTAATGTGGAGGCGATAGTTTGCATGTGCACAGTGACAATGCACACATTTTTCAAAAAGTTTCTGAGAAATATATAAAAATAATTTTACTTTATTATAAATACTTATAAGAATATTTATAATACCATATATGTAATTATATCATATATAAAATAAATTTGTGGTTGTATGAGTAGAAAATAATTATAAAGGTACAGAGAAAAATATTACCACTCTTTGGATATTATTCTTTATTTAGCACCATAAAGAACCTTATCATGGAATTATTCAAATATGAATTCCTATAATATCTTGTCAGAGGGTTACTAATATGTCGTTAAATATTCTAGAATACAATTTATGGGGTTTTTATCTTTTGGGAGGTAAATCAGTGGTGGTTAAATTTATAATTTAGGAGAATAGAATTTCTGGTATATAATATTATTTAATATAAAGAGAGACCATGTTTCTCATGGAATATGAAGGAAAAGTGGATAAGAATTGGTGTTAAGAAATTTTTTGAAGAAAAATATTCAATAACATTTTCCACAGATATTTTTAATTTTTTTGTGTACTTTATGATTTTAACATTTTCCATTTGTGGTTTTTACTGAGCGAATGATTTTTTACAAAAAAAATTTTATTTAATAAAAACAAAATAAACTATATTTTATAAATTTTAACTTATGATTATATATATTAATTTACATTTACTAAATAAAATTTCAATGTAAAAGGACATTAATTTTAACATTACCACATGTAACGCACAAAAACCTTTTTTTATAAAAAAGGTATTTTTAAGAATAAACATTATATTTTCAATAAAATTTTCAATATTAGTGATTCCTTTGTCCCTAAAATTTTTTTATTGTGAAATTAATATTTATTTAACATTATAATAATTTAAAAGGAAAATTCTACCATGTAAATATTTTATTAATATAAGCAGATAAAAAATAGTTTTTATTAAAAATTACCAAAATTTTCAAAAATGATAACCATGGGGTTTGTATATCAATATAGTATTTTTAAATAATTATTCTATATTTATAAAATATATTTTCCATAATAAAAATAATTTCAAATTTTTTAATGGTATTATTGCATAATTTGTTATTTATAATTAATGTATAAGTAAAATGAGGATTTCTTCCACTATTCTCTCAAAAATTTATGATTTTAGAAAAAAAAAATTCATAAGATAATATTCCCATAATACGACCATAAATTGATGTTTTTTTTGAAATATAAACTGTAAATATATTTTAAATTTGAGAATTCAAAATATAGTTATTAATATTTATTAATGCTAGTATAATGCCTACAAAACCTATCTTGAAAATTTTAAATTTATTAATGATTCTTGATTTTTGGTTTATATGTTCTTTCATTTAACATAAGACACTCAGAAAAATATATATATGGGGGAAATAATCAAATGTTTCTATGGTAATTATATTCATTTCACAATATTAAATACTACCTATGAATTTTATTTCATTCCATAATATGAAAAAATAATGCTAAATTGATTTATGGGATCTTCATGTTCCCACTTTATCTTGTTATACAGTTTTTTCTCAGAATTATATTGAAATAAGAGAAATATTTTTGAACAAATTATTCTCTGGGGTCTAGGATCTTCACCAGCCACTACTCATAAAAGTGATTTCTCCCCAACTCCACCACCTCTAAATTGACTATATGTTAGAGGTCTATAAATAGATTTCTCAAGAGGGATTTATAGAACATGACATGTACATTGTACATGTTTGTTGGGAGTGAAATCTGATACACCAAAAAATTTATGTGATCATGAATCACAAAGAATAAAATATATCTCAATATTAGAATCCCATTCTTAAAAAATATCATGACACTCATAAATTTTGATATATATAGGAAAAATTTATCAGCAATGTAAAAATACTAGTCTCATAAATGTTTATCAACATAAATCTTCTATTTACTCAACACTGTTTTAACATGTTATAGAATGGTATTTCCATTATCCATTTTATCTATTACCATATAAATTCATTGAAACATTCATTAACCTACTCATCCCAACATACAAGTTATATACATATATACCCATATTGGTCTCTATATGGGACCATTTGGATGATTGAGAGGAAAATGTAATTATTTTGAGAACTCAACCAGAGAAAGATGTGGTCTGATCCTCCATTTAATTCCATAGAGTATGATTTTAACACATCATTAAATGTTTGGATTGTTTATATGATTCACCATCAACCTAGGGAAGATAGGTGCTAATGAATCTTACTCTATATTTAGAGAATCTTTAAGACACTTCCACAACATTTAATTGAACCTAAAATCATTGGTCAGATATAATTGATTGTTGTGTTTTATGCAGTCCCACAACTTCTCTGATGTATAACTATTCAATGTGATGAAGTGATAATTCCTTCTAATTTTAATTAACTGAGAAGTATTTGTATGTTTTTCCACTATGAACCTTATACCATTATTTCTTTTTAATCATATTATAAGACGAAATGAAAAACATCTATAGTGATCTCTCCCCACTTTTATATAGGTATTGGCTATTGTTGCATCATCCTATTGAATATTTTACTCTTATCCTTAAACATATAACACACTAATAACATTGATGTATGTTGAATAATATTATTATTCATAATATCCTACCATTATTGTTTTTTGTTAGCTCTATATATTTTCATGTTTCCTGGGGGGATGTAAAATTCTGAAATATGGGTATTATTTAGTATATCTATTATTAGCTACTAGTGAAATGAAAGTAATATTTGTTTACCAAATCCCAAAACACCCTCATAATCAACATTAAACATATACGCTTTTCTCTTCCTCAAGAAATCCAACTACTTTTGTAACTCAAGAACAACACTTTTGGATTTCCATGTCCATTCATATAATGATGATTGAGAAATCATTTATAAAAGGCTGGATGATAGAAATTTCATCATTATTATAATGTTCATCCTTTACATGTTCAATAATTATAGATCCTTCTCAATACTCATCATAGATAAAGTTTTCTGATCTTTTTTACATAGAAAATATCCACATTTATTTTCCTTTCCTTGATATGATTGGATCGAGTGATAATAATTCTTGTTTTAATCTAACTACCCACATTAGTTAATGTTGAATGCCTTCAATTGAAATATGTATTTCAATATCATGTGTTCTCCATATATATTTTAATATATATCTATATATATTCATATATAAAACCTCTACCCAATTAGATAATGCATAAATAGTTGATAACTAATGATCATTTATCAAATAATTATTTTCATAAAGATTCAATTTTGTTGACACATCTGTTATCACATTTTCATTAAAATTGATTAAAAAACCCAAATACCTTTTTGATGAATAAATGTAGATCAAAAAATATTCACCACTTATTATTATAGTGAATATAGGTGTTTTAGTTAGCATTACCTACTATTCCTTAAATATCAATATAAATATATTTTTTCAAACATAATTCCTTAACTTATGATAATATTTGTTACTAGGTTTGAAAATCTTTCAATATTTCTCACAAATCCTTGATAGTAACCAGACATTCCTAGAGAATAAAGAAACTACATCAAAGATTATGTTTTCTTTGAATACACAATTAATATTGTCATTGTAATGTCCTAGCCTAGGTGCCACATATCAATTCCCTGATCTGATTGGTCATAAGACCTCAAGAATGCCTCCATGTATTCTAGATTCTTTTTACTAGTATTGAGGTTCTAATAAATTGATCATGGAGAAACTATACCCTATTTAATTAAACATATATGAAGGATTCAATCCACATTAAAAAATTCACCTACATAAAGAGAAAACACAACAATTTCACATAGTTCAACATAAAGGGCTAGTCTATAGAGAATATGTTGAAAGTGTTTCAGTCAATCCTAAATCCACTGTTTTCTAGTACATGTGGAATACAAATGTTTTTACATCATCACTTTGTTCCTAGTGAATTGGTTTTACAATGTTTTAGGGATAACATATTGTGTTCCTCATAGAAATTCTGTTGACTCCCCCTCGATCAATACTCTGAGATAAGTCTAAATTGGCTTATTAACATCAAGGTTTCTTCAATGGATTGGCATAAAATATATTTTCTATGACTTAGTACTAGAATAATATTGCAATAAATACCTGATTTTATGGACACTAAAATCCATATCCGCTGAAAAATAGATGTTCTCAAATGCCTTTCATTAAGCCCCATTTTAAATCTCATTCCATTTTCAAGGAACCTATTCCCTTGTGGAAGACACTAACTTTGAGAATATTTCTATCCTCAGGAAACAACCATCATTCATGAAGCTCATCGAATAAAAAAATAACAAATTTTTCTGATGTAATCATTAATCCGAAGCATTGGAATCATTCAAGATTAACCACTTGTTTTTTATATTCTCAATCTCAAATGTATTATTAGTTTTATGGACATCCCTTGGCTTCAAATAATTAGATCTATCCTTGATTTTCTTTGGAAAAATTACTTAAATGTGATGATGGGTATCCTTATATTTATTGAATCATCCATTCGAGAAGATCCACATCCTCCAATGCATTTTTTATATCGTTCCGAAACATCATCGTAGTGTTCATAACTATACGATGCTACAATGAAACTTATTATTAGAGATTCTCATCACACTCATTGAGCCTTCCATCAAAACACTGCATTGTCATGATGCTCCTATTCTCATAGTATTTAAGAATTATTATATCTATTCATGATGCTCCTAATATTTGCTAACATAATCCCAAACATCATGAAATCTATGCCTATACCATATTTATGAAATGATGATTCTTGAAAATTACCTATTGAGATTGCACCACATCCACATGATTTTTGACCCCAAAAAATTTGAGAAATAGTACGAAATTACGCGACCTTCTGAACTATTGTCGACATAAACTATAAGATCCATTTCTTTATAAACTCCCTAATTTTATAGGTTTGGATTAACAAAAAAACACAAACCATACTCCATTTTGATAAAAGAGGATTCTTTGTTCCAACAGTTCCCTCATCCAGGCTCCATCCCAACTTATTTAACTTGCCTTGGGACTTTTCCCTTAATCTTTTCTGCATAAATAATGTTTATTCATGTACTGATCATGCATCCCAAGTCGTATGTGAGTACAACCCATTAGTCTACAACAAATTGTTTCAAATAAAATATATAGTCAAAAATTTTATACAGTTGTACAATGAAATAAGTACAATTCATATGTAAATACTTATCACATTATCATTCATTCTTTACATAACCACATTTACTCCTGGGTTCGTGAGGACACCGATAACTCAATTCTTGCTTCCACTCAAGTCGTAGCACGAAGTGTTCCTATGTAATATCATTTCTTAATACATGCATTCACTCATTCCAATGCCTGAATTATTTTATGGTGATATCATATCTCAATAACATTTTTTCTCACAATGATGTTCGAACTATTCCCAAGTGAGTTCATATCTTGATATACTTTTTTCATTGTTCGTTAGTTCATTCTTGAATACTCATATTACCATTAATACAAAATATAATAGAATAAAATTTTTACCATTATATAATTTATACTTGAATGACCATGTTACAATCCATACATCACACATTAGAATGACCATGTTCCCATCTTAAATTAATACATGAATGAACATGTTACCATTCATAGAAAACATTATAATGACCATGTTCCCATTCATAAATTCATTCTTTATTGACCATGATACCATTAATAAAAAAATAATTAATTTATCCATTAATTATCGACATAAATTTCATTTTAAATTGAATAATTAGTTAAAAAAACAATTCCATTAGATAATCTAACAATTAACTAATCACATAAATAATATTAATTAATTCATCCATTAATTAATAACTATAATTTAATTACAAATTAAACTATTATTTTATCACATAATTTAAATTTATAAATTCCCCAATTAGTTATTTCAAACCATTAATTAATTTAATAATTAATTAATCAAAATTCATAACTCATGATCCCATAATTAATTCCATGTTCAATTATCACACAAAAAAATCCAGTATCTCATAATTAATTACCCAAAACATACTATAAATCACAGTCCCTAAATATCATAATAAATCAATGAATTAATTATCTATTTTGGCATCCCTTAAATTCATAATTAATTCCCAACTTAATAATCTATATAAAAAACAAATCAACTTATCAATTGAAAACCTTACTTAACCTAATCTAAAAATTCAAATTTCTATAGAACACTATAAATTATAAAATTTTCATACATGTATCAAAATTCCACAAATGAGAATGGAATATTTGACCACCTACATAAAAGCATCAATGAATAATTACCTAATAGAAATATAAACAAATTGAGTGGCACAACGACATAGATCTAGATATGAATATCTAATCCCAAAATAAATATTAATGAAAACAATTCTTATATAATTATTGATATAGATCCCCAATACTAGGCATAGATTCATAGAATCTTGACCAATATCTAGAAAAACATAGAATAACGTTCCACAAAAAGAATGAAAAAAGAGAGTAGGATGAACGTGAATGCAATAGGATAGGATTCACTTAATGGGATGGATGCAAATCATCAATCGGGGAATTGAATCGTGAAGAAAAAAGGTTGGGAGGGATTGGATTGTTTCTGGATATCTCCAAAATCACGAAAGTCCACCTAGGGTCTAATGGGGTCGATTTGGGGTTAATTATATAGTTTGAAAAGTTTTAGAATTAATTTTTGGGTATAATTAATTTCCTCCCATGGTTAATATGGTTGGGGGGCATGGTTTTCAATAACTTTGGGCCCACAATGCACCTAATTTATAAGTGTTTATGGTCACTACTTTTACATATTTTTTTCCCATCATTGTATCAGTCCTGTGAGTCCCCTCTACCTGGTTCCATAAAGTTATCTAGGATGGGGAAGAAAGTTTTCCATAACCATGCACCAATAGTACACATATCGTTTTCTTTCAGTGTTATAAAACTTTTACCTAAAATATCCCTAATTAATAACCCAAAAAATGTACTCAGATAATAATATAAATGAATATGAAAATGAATCTGAGAAAACATGAGCGAAGGTTGGTATCATACAATTTCCATGCCTTATAACAACTATTACTCAAGATATACTACCATGAATTTCTAAGATTCCGAGACACGGAGAGTGGTCCATTGAGCCATCATATCTACCTCCCTCTCCCATGTTTCCTTATAGACACTCCCATGTTTCAAAACCCATGAACCAATAACAAAATCATTCCCCACAACACTATATTACTACAATCCAACACATGTATTGGATTCTCCCTAAAAGAAACATCTTACTCATGCTCAATAAAATGGACATCTATTACATGTGAAGGAATAGGGTGACATAGGAATGGTTGTTATACATAGAAAACATAATTCCTAGAGCTTTATTATCAAGGAAGACCAAATCGATATGCCACCGACCCAATTCTCTCAACAACCTCAAACGGTCCAATGAACCTAAGGGGAACAATCCCAATCTACGTATCCTGTGATGACCCAGTCAATGTGACACTGGATGAAATATATGATAACCCTATGAAAATTATAGGGGTTTTTGGGGTGTATCATGATATTAATTATGTTTACTCTGAGCTATAGCCATTTGCTTTCGAATTATCTACACCTTCCTTGACGTCTCCTGCACAAGACTCAGTCCCATCAAATCCAACTCAATAGCCTCTATCTAGAATTAATGTGATATGCATGGACTACAATATAGTGCTCTGCATGGTGATATAAATATTTTTTTTGATAACTTTTATTATACAAAAAGTCTATTGAAGCCAAGTGTATCTCCCAAGAAACACAAAAGTCAGAAAGACATTCCCGCAATATATACTATTGCACATATATAGAACACTCCAAAATCCCATCTATCTATGGAATAAAATATGTACTAAGTAATACATGTGTACCAAGAACATTTTTCAATACATTCTAGAAAGATGAAATAAGGAGAGAGATCCAGTTTGAAAAAATAGTGTGTGGTAGCCTTTGTAGATGGACAATATTACAAACATAGAAGTCTCCTAACTTCTCCATTGAAAAATTCACATCTAGTGGAATTAAATGTTCTACATTCTTTAGTAAATCCACAATAACCAAGAAAAAATCAATTTTTTGGTGTATTTGAATATCCACCACATAATCCATTTTCTTTCTATCCCATGTAGATTCTATAATAGAACGTGGATACAAAAATCCACTAGGTCATTGAGGATCTTCCTTCACATACTTATAGGTGTAGCATAATTTCATTTCCCTAATGTATCCATTTTCATTCCCAGCAAATAAAAACTAATTTTAGGTCATGGTACATTTTGGTTATACCAGGATGAACCTGCCGCTTTGAGGCATGAAATTCACAAACGAACGCATCCCGCATGCTCATAAGAACAACATACGGATTACTTAAAAACATTATATCTCCCACATGTATGCTCTAATATGAATTTGGATCTTCTTGTATTTTCCTCATGGTCAATCACTCTAGATCCTCATACTACCTATATCTAATCTGGCTCAAAATTTTAGACTCCACTCAAACATATATGAGAGAAATCTTCTATTGACTCTATAAAACAAAAACGCGCATCACAGCCAGTAGGGTTATCATCATCCACTCATTACAAGACTATTTAACCCCCAAAGTTTGTTTATTACTTCTAAGAGAGTCAACAACAATATTCCACTCTGTGGGCCTATACTATAGCTCAAAATTTAATTACATCATCTTCTCAACCAATCTCTAATTCTGAAGATTCAAATAATGCTTAAAAAATAAATACCATAAGCTCTAAAGATCGGTAAATATAGTAAAAATATCTCCCAATAGATAATCATACCAACATATCAAAAAATAAACAACTAATTATAACTCAAGGTTGTGTGTGGGGTAGTTCGATTCATGTGGCCTCAATGTTTAAGGCCCATAAACTAGAACTCAATTTTTGTGCATCAGAAAACCTCTGATTCTAACCTCAGAAGCGTTCGAAGATACTATATAAATCTCAAGTGTTTTAGGTAGGATCAAGATCATAAACTATGTAAAAATGTTCTTTATCTCCTAGAAGGACATCTCACATGTTTCAGACCAATCAATTATTATCCCTTTTTTGGTCAAGACCTAAAGTGGCACTACCAAATAGAAAAATTCTTGTATGTATCTCAGATAACATCAATCTATCAGTATAAATATATGGATATCAAATGGTTTCTGGGGATACACCCCAAAAACCACTACCTACACTTTTTTGTATCAATCGACACATATTCCTATGAGATGATGTATCCCAAAAAATTTACCTAATCTATCAATGAAACATTTTTATGTATTGGTATATTGTTGATTATTTCATTGGATACTAAGTATGATTTATAACTGTTGGAAATGATCATCATGAGTGTTCATGTACACCATTATTTCTTCTCCAAATACCACTGAAAACTGGTCCATGTAAAGAAGAATGGTTATTCCCATCAAGGAAATAAATACTAGCACTGTGTTTTCCACCCAAATGTTATTATTGAATACATATATAGCCCATACCAACATCTAAATGAAATTTTTGGTATATTAGAGGTATGAACTCACATATGATGAAACCTTATTATCATGTTTATCTTAAAGAACATACAATTAATCTTAACTAGTAAAATAGAACATCAATACATGGACGAGGATAAGGATTCTATCAAATAATCTACATAAAATTTTGTTAATGAATACACACACACAATCTCCAATCAACCTTGTTTTCAAGAAACATAGGCGATACACAAGGAATCATACACAAGAAAAAAATCCCTTATTTCTCTAACTAGGTCTTGATCTTCTGATGTTCTATCAGTGCCATTCTATATGGTGTAATAGATACTGGATCAACCCCTAACATTATACTAGTAGTGAATTATACATCTCTGTCATGTGGAATCTCTATAAAACCTTTAGGAAACAGATTTTGGAACAATTATACTACCTGGTGAAAAGAATCAGGTTTCACACCACCATTATATAGAAAAAGACTATAAACCTAGGTTATGAGGTCTCCCAGTTTCTGATTGATTGGTCATGTTTGACCTTCCTTGATATCATACTCTTGATGGTGAATATAATTTCCACTCTTAGGACACTTAAAGGCCACTCTCCTATAGTAAAAATAAATGTTGGATAGGTATGCCACTATACAGAATATAAAAATTATTAGGTCAAAGCTAGATTGGTCAAGAATAAATAGATATAAGAAAAAATGATACTCCCTAATAATGAGAAATCATCCCTTATAAAAACATATGCATCTGGACAACACATCCAATGGTGTATCTATCATCATAACCCTTATTACAAACTAAAAATCCTAGATTAAAACCATAATATGTTTTGAATATATAATGGAATGAGATGTACTTGTATAAAACAAGGAACAAGCTATTATAGGAGCTACAAGAATATTACATCTCACTATAAAATGTCCATCCCAACGATCCACTTGTATAGGATGTACTTCTTGTATTTTTTTCTTATCTTTCCTTATGATTCAGTCTATCTATCCTGAGTTGCACCACCATACTGATATTGTATTCATTTACAAGAAACATCACATACACCACCTCTACCACCATGGCAAGTAAAACTCCAACTGCCCAGATGATATGGTACATAAGATCCCCTTCTTACTCTCTAGTTCTGTCTAGCTCCTCTAACACTAACATTATGTCGGTGTGTCCTACAGATTATCTACATATGGCACATATTACTATAAGATATTACCTCCACTAGTTGATGGAGATAGTTATAATGATAGTGGTTTGTCCTAAAGCACTGATATTATATCACTATAGTAAATTCATGTGCAACAGATCCCTTTCTCTGTGCACCTCTCTTCCCACTTCCTTGGATAAAGTTCTCAAAACAACACTTCCTGCTCTGAATATTTTTATGTCATAATAATCCATAAGAGTATAATTCTCTAACACTAGAAGCCTCCTTCAGGTTCCTCTCATCTATGAAATCATGAACAACCACCTTAGAATGGATTTTTAAGGGAAAAATGTTATCATAGAATTTAACTCACACAATAGTCCATCTGGAAACAATCTCTCCATTTCTAACACATATAGTACCAATGATTGAAAAAAGTTATATAGATGTATAACGAATATATTATAATTCATCACATAAATTATACACTTTTTTACCCATAGGAACACCATTAGTCTCTCCCTTATCAGCATCTTTGGATTGCTGTTCTCCATGAACCTCTGCCAGAAGTCCTTCCATAACATACCATCGAACAATGCATTTCACACCTTAACTTCCCACCATATAATGGTATTTAATTCCAATTATAATAAGTGGTAAAATGTTTCTAGACAGAAATTCCATTCATCTGATTATTTCTATACTTCATAAACTATAGTATTCCATGATTTTGTCTGAAATGATTTATGATTGTGTTTTTTTGATTTATACTTTTATTTTTTTTGGATTTACATTTTCTATACATAATTATTTCATTTATTAATTATCAATTCAATGACATGGTCATCGTAAGGGTTTCTCATTTACCTTATTTTTCTTGGGTGACATATATCGTATTCATCATATATTTAATTTGCTTTATATACCCCACTTTCATTTAATATACCATGATTCCCATTATATTATTGTTATTCAATTCCTAATTTTAATTAATTTTATTCATAAGGATTATGATTAATGTGTTAACAATTTGAGAATGGTCTACTAAGAAATCTAATCATAATTTGATATTGTTATTGTTAATGTCTCTATTGGGGTAATTATATTATATTTTTTTCATAAAACATATATATATTAATCTTTAATTTTTTTTAATATTATATTTTTTTCCTTTCATTTCACTCTTTTATATTATGGATATATCTGAATAATGATCTAAAGGAAAACTAGAATTGTTTTAAATTTGTTAAGGAATATTTCTCTTCCATGTCTTGTATTGTTAATAAAATGTCTTTAATTATTTTCTTCTATTTTAAAATAATTTATGATATAAATTTCTACACAAATTTTAATTTTTAATAAATATTTTAACAATCATGCTATTTCCATTTTCTAAAGATGATACTTTTTTGATTTCGACCATAAAATTTGAAATAGATCATTGTTTTTTTGTCAGCATCAATATTATTTATAAATATCATGACCGCTCAATGATTATTAGATTAATGTACAAGTTTCCATGATTCAATTCAATGAAAATAAAATTCCTAATAGTATGTAATATTATTTAAAATTTAATTTCAAAATGAAAAGTGTATTTCCTTATAAATATTTTAACACACTTTTGAATTTATGTCAATTCATAAATTATTATAACATGTTTATATACTTATGAACGACTATAGATATATTCTTCTGATACCAACCTTATTGTTTCTCTATATGGTTTATGATCTATGTGATTATGGGAAATATAATCATTTCAAATGAAGTATTTTCAATATTAATGTTTAGGTTTATATTGTATTCTATAGTTTTTTCTCACTCCAGTCACATAATGATTGAATTATAACATCTAAATTATTGGATGGGCCTTATTTATCACCCTTATCCATTGGTAGGTCTAATGAGACAAACTAGTTTTTCTATTTGGCTAATGCCTTATACATTAATGTAGGATGGCTTGGTATGAGGACTTTATTGAATTTTTATGATCTATATCATTTTTTTATCCCTTTGTTATGAAATTAGTTATTAATATCAATGTTATTATTTGAAAATTTATTATATAAATGGATATGTTTGAAGATCATGTGATTATTTATATAGAATTATTTGATCATCAATTATTCTTACCATATTATTTTTAATGATCATGTAATTTCTTAAATGGAATGTGTTCTTAGTATTTTTAGTTATTTCTCATTTAACTGTGATAACTTCAATTGTACGAATCCATTACAAAGCATCTGATTACACCCTTATTTTGTTTCTTGACCTCAAGACTTGATAAAGGAATATTTGAATTAATTCGTGAATGTATAATACAAATTGTAACTATGATTTATGATTTAATTAAAAAAAATATGAGATTTAAGTATATATAATGATTAACAAAAAAACTAAAATATTTGTTCTATCGAGATGTGATTTATTATATCATATAGAAATTTGATAAGGTAATGTCCATATTTGGAATACTAGATTCAAGGCCTTTATATTTGGCATCATAGTGACTGTTTATATAAATTTTGATATTATGAATTATTTCACATGATAACAACTTCTGATTTATAAACACCATTAGGGGTTTATAAGATTAAGGTTAGTAAAACATTCAATGGCATAGATAAATCATTTTTGGTTTTATATAATGGTATTTAGAGGTGATTTATATTTTTTATTTAGAATTTTTAAGAAGAATCTTCTGAGGTTTAAAAAACCCTTTGGGTTAGTATATTATTTGATGATAAGTTAACTAGAGTGAGGGATATAGATAATCATGATGGTTAAAAAGTGATTCATTTACAATATTATTTTTTATAGATATTTATGGTCAAGATAAAGATTACCAATCAAGTCCTGTTATAAATATTATTCAATATATTTTTGTGGTATATTTCTTTAACATTATTATTAATCATATCATGGGAGATGATTATTTCAGTTGTGATATATGTAACCTTTAGGGTTAACATTTGATTTATCAAAAATTATAATTTGGGAAGAAGATAGTTAAATTTTTATAAATATAAGAAGGGAGGTTTCAGATAACCTATGAGATTATAAATTATTTTATGTTTAGATTGTTATGGTTATTTGGGATAATGAGTTATTTATGAAATGATCTATGTAGAACCCTTGTTAATATTGTGGTATTTTTTTGGTAGATACACATTTTTTCTTCATTTGAGGGGATATAAAGATTCTACATTATCCAAACCCATGCTAATTTTTTTTGTATTATATTTAGATATAATAAGAATAAATTAATGAATTTTTTTGGCTTATAATGGTTATTTTAGTTCTTATGACATAAAAATTTCATCTTGATTACTCATTTTTTGGAGAAAAGTATTATACTGTAGTGGAAATTGATTAAAGGATGGAATTATACATTCATGTTAGTAAGTATCCTTATGTTAATAGTCTATATGGTAAGGGAATTCCTCATATTTCATAAAATGATCTTAAAAAAATGTTATCCTGTTATGATATTTTTTTGAACTGATGGCATTTTCACCAATCACAGCTATATGGTTTTATGGTCGTTAAATTTCTCTTAACCATGTTATCTATCTCGCTTGAACATTCTGTCAGCTTTAGTTTTCCACTCTATTTCCATATTTTTACTACCTAAAAATGTTATATAATTTATAAATGTAGTTTTTTGTTATTTCATATGTCCTTCATATTTTCCATTCCTCTTAAAAAATGTTTAATTAAACCTTTTTTTGGTGTGTATTTTCAATAAATGTATTTCCAAATGTATAACCCCTGATTACGATGAAAAATTTCAAATATAAGAGGAAATTTTGTTTTAAAAGTGATTGAATATAAAAACATGACATTTTAAAATAATGAATATGATTGATAGCATACATGATTTACAAAACTGAGAAAAAATAAACCACAAAATATTATTAATTAAATATCAATAAATTAACCTAGATATTAAATTGGTTTATATGAATAAGAATAAAAAAGTGTGATATATATATATATATTAAGGTCCAAATTAAAACACACACACACACACACATGTATATATATTATTGATTATGAAATAGGCACTCACATTTTAAAGTCATTATATTTTTCAAAAATACATTATCCTAAAAAATGGTTCTCTATTTTTTCTAAGATAATATGATAAATAATACTGGAAACATTTATATATTTTATTTTGAAAATAGGTTATAATATTTTAAATTTGAAGGTCTCAATTATTTTTGGATATAATTTTCTTATTTTTATGGAATGTTTAATTTTTTAATGAACAATGAAAATAATAATTTTTATAAGAAACTGTATTTTATTTTAAATTTTTTAAAAAGTATTAATATATTTCTTATTATTTTTAAAATTTCATTGGTTAATTATTCTTAAACTAAAAAAAATTATAATCACAATATTAATTGTTAAACTAGATTTTGGAATAAAAAATATACAAATTTAAAATATATATTTTTCGGAAAATTTATTGTGCATTTTGTTTTGTGTTTTAATGTTAAATTAATTAATAAAACATCAAGAAATTTAATATTTAATATTTATTTAAATTTTTTTAAATAAACGTCCAATATTGGTAAATAGTACCCTTTCATTTTTTCAAAATGAATAGGATCTATAGAAAATAATTTCGACCATGTTAATTGTAAATGTGGTAATTGAGGCTAAAAATAATATAATGATGACTAAAAAAGGCCCCAACACAAAATTTTATACCTTATAAAGAGTATTATAATATATATACAACGTATATTTAAATAAAAGAAAACATGGTTTCATAATTGATTTATTTTGAGATTTATAATATTAAAGTAACAAATAACGAATCAAATTCCATTTTCATACTTCTAATACCCACAATATTTTATGATAATTATAAAAATAACTTATAATTATCTCATAAATTATATATTAAATATAATATAACTTTTTTATTAATGTTAATTTTTTTTAGTTATTAAATAAATAACATTACAACTTACCTAACACCGAGACCGTATATATTGAATTAATTGAAAAATAAAATAAATGATATTAAGAAGTGATAAAATTAATTTAATCGTAGTTAATTATTTATTTTCCAAAGAAATCATGATAAATATAACATTCTATAGATTTTTAAGTGGATTATATTAAAATTATTTTAGAGTCATTTTTTTCAAATTCAAATTAAGTCTATAGTCACAAAATTGAATTTAATGATACTATATGATGAATAATATTTCATTAAGTGATTCAAAATTCTTAATAATATCTAATTCATCTAAAGTAATATTACTTGGTTTAAAAAATCAACCATGATCAATTTATATATAAATTTTCCTTTTATTGTAACTATCTTTAACCATAAATTGTAAAAACATTATTATCACCATAATTGTAAAAATGGATGATGGGAGTTAAATCAAAAGTATAAAGGTAAAAAAATTTATAAACAATTAAATATTATATTTTATTTGATTATAGTGATACATAGTCATCCAATATTTTAATTACATTATTTTGGACCAGTTTATTGAAGATAAATAATTTGTATAAATATTGTGCATGAAGAAATTCCAAAAGATCCCCTACCCTCACATATAAAGTGGAAACTCTTCTCTTATTTTCATCACACTTCACGATCCATTTAATTCATCCAATACACACTCAGATACATTCCTAACAACCATAAACACATTATAGATATATTATTTTGGTCATAATAGCAACCTTATAGGGATTAAGGTAGTATGTAGTGGAGGTATTTTGAATAAGAGGTATATATCCTAACCAAATGTTTTTATTTTAATTCGGCTTCTATATCCTTAAAATCTCAAATAAATTTGATAAAATTATTAAATCAATATCCTAAATATACTGATATGTTTTCGTTTAAGATTTATACCCTAACAATATCTATACATTCATCAAATTGGAAATGAAACAATCATTCTTGTGTACAGAGGACCACGACCTCACAGGCCGATGCCCCTCATTTTCCTTCAAACTCTCTCAAGGATGGTTATAACAATTGATTTAATGTATTTATAAGTTATTAATTACATAATTATATTTCTAGAAATTATTATAGGTCACTTTCATTATTACATTTCAATCTATTAATAAATGATAATGTTTTTTGTGCATACGTTTCAACTACCACATCTATGAAACAATGAGAATTTATTTCCATCACTAAATCACAATGATGATATATATAAGTTTATTTGAAGAGTTAATATGGTATTTGTGATAAAATTTACCTTTTTAATAATAAATTAACACTTAACTTGTTTTTTTATGATCATTGAAAAATGATATACTTGAATATGAATATGTATGACATACTATCCCCATTATTATAACATAGCTCATATTTCATAACCATACTTCATAGATAGTTTTAAAAATATAATTTATTAATATAAAATATAATTATCTCAAGATTAAATTTTTTTATATGATCGAATATTGTCTTCTTTTCTCATTTATAGAATACCAAATTCATTTTAAGCTTATTTATCGAATATCATTAGAATTCCTACATTAAATTAATTGATTATGAAATAAAATACAACCCAATAATAAATAAAATTAGAAGAGTTTTAAAAATTGAAAATTTTAGATAATAATGTCAACAATTAATATTTTTTTATTTTTTAGAATGGCGAAGAAGAGACATGACATGTTTGACCTGAGAAAAGGGATTACATCTGAAATTCATTTCATTTAGGAATATTTTAATGTTATGAAACAAATTATTTTATATTGTATATATGAAACACTTTTAAAATTTATGTCAAAAACAATTTATAAATATATGTAATTTATGTTTCGACTCAAATTGTTTCATCTATATAGATTTAACTTAAATGTTAACAAGTGGTATGGAGTTTTTAAATTAGTTTATATTGATTGTGTTATACTTCTATTTCATTGAAAATGTTATTCCTTAATTATATGGGAAATAATCACTAATTGTCTTATCTTATATTTGAACAATCTATTTTTGGATTCACATTTTTTCTCACATAAAAACTTTATTTGATAATTTTATCATTTAATGATAAAATAATTTTTACTGTTTTTCCTATCACCTTTTTTTCTATGATTCATTTCCCACATTATCTACTAGTGTAAGTGACGTGGTCTATATACTTCCCCAATGATAGTAAATATCAGTATTCCATTTAAATTCATCATAATTAAATATTCGTGTAACAATATATCTCACCTGAGGATTATGGGGAATAATTTATCAAAGTGGTAAGTGTTCATTTCACAATATATTCGTTATTCAAGATTGTTTAGGTTTATTTCCCTGAAGGATGAATTGTAAAAATTATATATAATAAAAACAATATATATATTTATATCCACTATTTGTTTTTTAATATTATATTATTTACTATCATTTTCCTTTTTTATATACTCGTGATATCTAAGGAATTCATTTTTTAAATAAATCTCATTGTTTTCTATTCATATGGGAATATTTTTCTTCAAAGCCAATATTTTTATTAAAATGACATTAAATATTATTTTACTACTTTAAATTTATTTTTGAAGTATTATTTTAACAACATTTGACTATTTAAAAATGATTTCAATGGAATCATCTTCTCATTTTCTAAAAGAGGTAATTTTTTAATTTGTAAAAAAATGTGGAAGAAGAATTTTATTACATACTGATCATGAATAGAATTTCATATTAGTATAATAGTTAATTTATTTGAAGAACCCATTAATGTTTTAAATTATTGTTTCCATATAATTTTTCTTTTTATAAAAGAATATTTTTCTTAGAAGTTGATTTATATAAGAAATATATATATTTTTCTCACGAATGTTTTAATTAACCTTGTAGGGTATTTATATTTATCGATGACAGCAACCCATAACTTTACATATAATTTACTAGGTATATATTTTAATGATACAAATTGTGTAATTCTTATACATGGTTTATGAGAATATTGATTTGGAGAAATATTAATATTATGTTTGCAAGTTTTTCAATATTTTTTATTGGTGATCTATTAAATTGTTTTCACCCCAATCAAATTATAAATAAATTGCACATATTATGTGATAGTAGAGGACGTATCTATATCCATGATTCATTAATAGATATCATTAGACAATATAGGTTGTGTATTTTTTCCTGAAAAATACCCATTTATAGAATATGTCTTTGCATAAGCCCTTGATGTTATGTTCTTGAGGTCAGACATTATGCATTCCATTAGTATGTAACGAGTTATAGATATCAATATTATTTGAATAGGTATGATCAACATAGATCAATTTAAATTTCTGGTGATTATTTATATAAAATTATTTGTTCATTATTTACTCTATCAATATTATTATTATGCTAAAATTACTAGTGTATTAGGTTATTTACATTTGTATATTTATTATTCCTTATTTACTCACGATATCTTCCACTATATATAGACCATATCAATCATCTAAACTCACCATTAATTTTTTTCCCCATGACATAAATAATGATTCTCGGAATAAATTCAATTATCTAACATATTTAATTTTTCAATATTTTATATTTTATTTCTAATTTAATATGAGAAGCATGTATATATCTACTTTACCACGACTACTAATTTTTTTAGTTCTTTGGTATGTGATATATTGAAACTTATGACCTTGAAATATTGTTATCACCAACTTTGGGTTACTATATTTATGTTTTTTACAGTGCTAGAGACTATACACACATTCCATTTTCTAGACATGGAGAGAATTTCATAGAAAAACCAAAAAATCTCTAGACTAAAATAATTTGGTTGCTCTACCACACAATGAAGTATTCTATAGTCTTTTACAATGGGTTTTAACTAATATTATGTAATAATAACTTCCAAAAATAAGAACTACTTCCTCAGATACCAACAATAGTGACCCAAGAAAAAAAATATTATTTCATATTTCATACAATAATTTAACTACATATAAAAGATAAGGAACATGAGGTATTGTGTATTTGGAAGATTATAAAAAATTAACATATAATATTTGATATAAAAAATCATATTTACATTAAACTCCACATAATTATCCCATCTCCCATAGATCTAATTATAATAAATATGATATCGTAATGAAAATACATAAAGAAAAAGGATGGGCTAGAAATCCTAGAAATATAAAAAAACATGAATAAAGAATAACATTTGATTCATACCGAATAACATGATATCATAAACTAGATTATCATAATAATGGATACATGTCATAAATAAATTACTCCATAAGATAATAATAATGTGATAATAACATAAAAATATTTTCATAATCCTAAGTGATTGGTCAGTAGCAAGACAATCATCATAAATTGTAAAAATAAACATGGTGGATTTGGATCACTATGTTATCCAATATATTACATGTCATGAGATATAAAAAATAAACCCAATTACTTTGGGGTCTATAAAATTCCTACACCACCCATGACAAAAATTAAAATTATAATTATTTCTTCTCCATTAATGAAATACTAACAGAGAAGTAAATTTTTATTTCAGAATAATATTTGAGGAATTGTATGAAACTTAGAAATCCCACAAACATAATGAAATCACAAAATGATATCAAAATGTTGTCAAACAAAAATGTATTGATGTTAAAGTCAACTACTCTAAATAAACCCCAATACAACATAGTTTCTTCTCTATCTAGGTTGACTTGTTGAAGAGCTCTATTCTGATCTAACAATTTATTCCAAGTTTTCATATATTCCCCTAAAGTGATCTTACCTCCATTGAGTCATCACATCCAAATGAAGTATTTATTATCAATAAAATACCTTTTATTCACATTAATGCATACCAGGATAATTCTCTCATAGGTCTTTTTGGCTACATTTTTTTGGAGTGTTAATATTGAGGAATTAATATTACATTTCATCCTTGGAATTTAGAACAAGTTCAAAGTGTTTCTATCTACCCTTTTTATTTCATCAGAAGATATGTTTTTCCATCATCCAACACTATAAATTCTTACACCTTAAATCCACTGTCTAGTGATTTTTATATTATTAGTAAGAGTCTACTTTCCCATCTTGCATCAAACCGACATCACACAATCAATCAATGAGGATTAACCCTATTTAAATTTTATTCAATTACTCATCATTTCATATTGATCTAGTTACAATTGATTTTGGGGGTGTTTTATTAATCATTATGGGCTCTGGGTTTTCTCCCCCTTGTGGACTGGAAAATTCCAAGAAGTAATATTCCCTTATTTTCTTTTCCTTGAGCCAATTCAAAACAAGGATTCCTACTGATAAACCAAATTTGGTTTCGATTATTACTCTTTATCAATCGTATCATCATCTTATAAATAACTTAATATATCCTATTTTTGATTCATTATTAGGAGAATAGTTTTCTATCCTTCATGATGCACATTTTATTTTCAAACAACTCATATAATCAAGATGTGGTTTTTAAATTAGAGTGTCTCTGGTGTTTTTCACTCATCAAGCACCCCACAACCTAGGGTCACTTCCACAATAATTTCACCAATAATACATATTTAACCGAGAAAAATTTTATCATCTTGGAATCCTTAGTCACTATTACTAGAGTTCTACTCTTTATCATTCATTCCACTACAACTTTGGACATAATTGTATCAGAGAAAGAGAAAAATCATGGTGTTAGGGACCCTAAAGGCCATATCAATCAACTTCGAAGCATACAGATCTTGTATCAACCTAAAAAAATATATCATCAACTCTCATATGATGATTATTAGAATCTTAATTCACCATAAAAGGTTCAAAACTAGTAAAATGTTCAGAAGACAAATTAGAAGCATGGTGTTGAGTAACTTTGAACCAATTTGCTGTGTAAGAGCTTCCACTACTAGGGTACCCCTACACCCACAACAACATGATGAATAATCATGCCCCAATAAATTTCACAATGAAAAGGTTTTACTCCATGATTCAATGAATGATTTTTGATTTCAATGAAATTATTTTCCAATAGATATCGAAAACCAATCAAACGGTTGTTTGGGAATGTCATATTCGATGCAAAAACGTGGAGAAACTAAATTGAAAGCCATGCCTTTTCTACTGAACCTGTATAAAAATAGACCGATTATATTCCCAAAAATATTCAGGATAGAAAAAATGTTAAATAGAAGTGAATTTTCAAGATATCTAACATCGATTGTTGTCATCAGAGAATAACTAATAATATGAAAGTCATAGGACCATCGGGTGAGAATGAAATGAGAACCCTAGAAGAAGTAAGTATCTATGGATCACACCGATATCGAAAATCCTATGAGGAAAATTAAATCATAATATGACTATTTTCAATAAGACCAAATACTTAAAAATAATGAAAATCAGATTATATTAACACAATTCCATCGAACGAATCTATATATAGATGACAACAAGTGAAATTCAACAAAAAAAATCAGATTAAGCAGGGAAGATTCCTTAGTGAACTCCACCATCGAAATTTGAATCTATAGAAATAAATTAAAGAGTTCAAACACATTATAGAATAGATCAATCTGGATAATGAGAGAGAAAATATATATATGGTTTAAAGATTAAAATGATGAGATATGAGTATCTATGGGAGTTGAAGGAAGTCCCACCCCCCCCCCCCCACATCGGGCAAGGGAGGGAACTCAGCAGTCAGTATTACTAGATAGGGCATCACGAGAGCTCCTAGTGATGGGAGATGAAGAGAAAAATGTCACCTTTATAAAAAAACATCAAAAATTACACTTCATTATATCCTCAATTAGGAAAATAACCAATTCATAATTCAAATTCAAAATCAACCCCATTAAAATGAAAGGAGTGACATAATTTTCATTCAATAAAAAACCAAAGGCTGAATCATAATGATTACCATGATAATGAGTAAATATATCATGCATATGTTTGAAATTTAAAATAAATCATAGGTATTAATCATAATGTTTTGATATAGATATTTCATGGAAAGGCTCTATGAGAATATGAAATAAAAGCATACCACTTGGGTGAAGAGTTATGAAATGAGAAAATTATATTCATAAGGATGGATATACCTAATTTTTTTACCAAAAAAACTATAAAAAATGAATAATTTTCTCTATAATATACTAATGTTATTTAGTATCATGTAATAGTTTTTAAATTTATTTTGAAGTGATTCTCTATGTGAGATAAGAAATTTGAATGTTCCCTTAATCCATGTTTATACAAATGTTATAATTTTGAATGGAAAAAACTGATATAACTATAAAAATGAAAATAATATATAAAAATGAATATATTTAATAGATATATAAAATAATATAATTATTTATTGGTAATAATATATTATAAAATGGATTTAATGAATGAGAACATGTAATTAGTAACTTATAAAGGATGTACGTAATATTCCATACTTCTTGTCTAATAGAACCTTTCACATTCACTTTACATAATAAATAAAAAATCTAAATTTTTAAAAAATATTCAAAAGAACATTATACATATATTTTTTTTTAATTTTCAATTTAAAATCATTTTCCACTAATTTATTAAATCATTTCCGTTCTTTTTTATTTTCTGGTGTTCATCAAAATGTTTCTCGGAAAAATTGTTGTCATGTTGATGATGTTAAAGTGTTTGTAAAAAAGGTGCATAATATGTGAAATTTTATATTATTATGGAATTTATTATTCAATTATAACATATTTCATATAGGTAAAAAAGTTTTCCATGAATGAACTCAAACTAAATGATGAACATTGATATGTTTTTGAAAAGTAAAAATTAATATAACAGTTTATTTTTATATTACATATTGAAATTATAATATAAAAATTACATAATATTAATTTTTTACTAAATAATAATTTATACATTACCAACATATTTTATTCCTCAATTTTTTTATGTAAAACTATAGAGAACCATCATCATTTGAGGCTTTGTCTTACTTGAACAGAATATAGATGGTCTCATTTTCTCAATATTTTTTGGATAGAGGTATAAAATGGATTATACATTTGAATAAATACATAGAAAAAATATTATAAATATGATTTAGATCATAATATAATTGATATGATAGGTTTGTATTGGAGGAAGAATAACATAATTAAGAATGTGTGGTTGAAAGTATTACATATTGATTTGGATTCTCTCCATTAGTCACGACCTTAAGGAACATTAAATTTGAAATTATTATATAAAAAACATTTAAAAATTGACATGAAGGATTTTGAGAGACTATATTGATGTTTGGGTGTATCCTAAGGGTATTGGGAAGGTATATACTTTATTGATCCATTTATAACTGAAGAGAATGAAATTTTTAAAACAAGAGAACCTTTATATATTGGGGTCACATGTTTCACAAGGAATGTGAATCCAATGTTGATAATAATAGTGTGTGGAATGTTATATAGTCAAAAAAATTCCATCCAAAATTTTTATAGTTTTTTAAAACAATATTTTATATTTACCAATTTTTTATTATTTTCATTTTAAACAATTTATACCAAAGTAATTTAATTTTAAGGGTAGAAAAAATGAGGTTTATTATATAATTTTAACATATTGATTTAAAAATTGATATAATATTTATTAAATAAAATTTATATGTTTATTGGGAATTAATTTTAATATTACCGTATAGAACATAAAAAAACATTTTTCATTAAAACAATTATTTTTATGCTTATGCCTTTGGTTTCAGATAAAATATTTAAAATTTTTATATCTAATGAAATTAAAAGATATTATTATTATTAAAATAATATTTAGTTAATAATAAAATAAATTTAATTGTTAATTCCACCATGTGAAATTTTTATTAAGATAAATAGAAAGAAATAATTTTTGTTAAAACATTAGAGAATTTTTCTAAAAGGATAAGTGTAATATTAATATATGAACACTATAATTTGATGTACTTAATTTAAATTTATAAATATTTTTTTTATAATAGAAATTTTTGAAAAAACTATAATGTAATTACTGTATAATAATTTTATAAAGGTAAATGTATGTGTAAACTTTTTATTTTTTCTCTACTCACATAAAAAAAATAATTTTATAAAAATCCAAAAAGTATTTTTAAGTTAATATTATCCTAATAAATCGAATTTATTTTTCAAATTAAAATTTTAAATTTATTATAATTTTTTAACTCAAAATATTTTTACTACTATCTATTTCTTTTAGATTAACAATTATATCAGTCATTTTGAATAAATTATTTTTCTTAAAATATCATAGATTCTCTTAATTTTTTATTTATTGTAAAAAATATACTTATCACAATACATAAAAATGGTAAAAAATCAATATTATCTCATTCCTCTACATGATAGATAAAAAAGTGTATATATTTTTAAATGGTGAATAAACATGTATAATTACTGTGTTTAATGCTCGACTATCTATAGGAAATGAGGTAAAGGAATACTAAAATATTTATAAATAAATAATAGATCAAAATCATTTTCTACAGCAGGTAAACACACAACCAACCTCACCAAGGGTTTCTAAAAAACTGTGTAAATGAATGCTAATTTAATAAAAAACAATATATGAAATTAACTTACAAATAATTGTACAAAAATCATGTCTCCATAATTTCTGATAGCATATGTTCTTGTTATCCCATCCCTTCAATTTCTACTTAATATAATTCCATATCCTAAGACCACTATAGCACATCATTTCCACATTCAACATTCCTCAATTGCATATCACATCAATACCAAAAAAGACATATTGACAAAGTCCTATCATGGTGGACATCAACTTTGTTCCTTATTCCACAAGAATTTCTCAACCCCATTTCTACATCACTTCATCCTCATAATAATTTAAAATAACCTTATAAAATAACATTATTTTTTATTTAATTAGAATATTGAGGTGATGGGGGATTATTACAACATCTTCTTCATCTAATTCTCATTTTTTTTGGGAAATGACATATAGAAAAAAATCAATATCAATGTGAGATTTATATTTTAACATCAATTGTGGGGTGTGATAAATAACATTAAAATATAGTGAATATAATAGAATTATTCAATTAAAACCCTAGGGTATATGATTTAACACCCATTGTATAACCATAACCATCATCTGAATATATGAATAATGTAATAAAAAGTGATACCACCTTTAATGATGACTTTTTCCATAGATTTTCCCCATTAAAGAAAAAAGCATACAAATACATAAAAATATACTTTCAAAATCCCTTGTCACGTAGGTATTAATTTAGATTTAATTATATGAATTGTAAATTACTTTATTTAATTTTAAAATTGACATATTTACATAGCCATTAATACATCACATTTTTATAGTTTCAAATTGATCATATTAATCTGCCATTAAAATTTAATTGTTAAGACATAAAAAAACACATTATCAAAAACATAAACAAACACGATACGACCAATTTAACATTTACTTCTCAATCAATAAAAACAATATTTATAATTCATTACATTCGCACCATAGATAAATTTACACATGCTATCCAAAAATACCTTATTATACCAACTACAATTCCAAAAACCCACAACATCAATATTTTCACATAGACAATAACATGAATAGTATAAAATGTCAAACTTATTAATAAAAAATAAATAATTATTTATTACAACACCACATTAAAAATGTTACACTAATTTCATGAAAAAAATAGAACAATCATATAAGATAAATAATATTAACATGGTAAATTATCCTGATAGACTACCAATTGCTTCACCTTTATATTTTTATTTTATAATATACATGTACTTTTTTAATCACAAATCTATGATTTAACAACACATAATTTCCTTACAATATATTAATTATTTATATAATTTCTATAGAAAAAAATATAAAATATCAATATCTTAATAAGTGTAGAATATTAAAAGGCATTCATATAAGAATGAATCGTCAATAATAATTCAAACATAAAAATAGTTATCTCTACATATACCTTTAAATTTACTCGCATTATATATATTTTCAGTATTATTTCAATTCAGTCTATTCACCCAGTAAAAAAACTAATTAAAAATTTAATAGTGGCGCTAAATAAATTAAGAGGATAGAATCACTTACCCTGATTGATTATTTTAAAATTTTATTTTAATAATAATAATTTAATGATGGTAAATCGAGATCATGTTTCTATGAGAAACCCTAAATAACATAAGAGATATAATTCGCTTCCATCACATCACCAAAATATAACTATACAAATACAAATATCTTATCTCAAAACATTTTTGAATGGAATAGAATGAGAAAACCAATAAATAGAGAAGTAGAAATTGAATATGGATTAAAAGTGATACATAATATGTAGATGAAGGCTTATGATCCAAAAAAATTGAAAATAAAACACAAAATGGGCATTTGGATTACAAATTTATGATAATGAGATATTAATTAATAATTATGGAAGAGAGATTTATGGATTTTTATTATAAAGAAAATGAAACCACTATAACATTGTTAAGTAATATTTGTTTCTTATGTTTCATTTTATATGTCAATGATGGTCATTTTTGTCTCATGCGACTCTCTCTATCTTTTCAATTAATGACATGTTCGTGTAGAATTGAAAAATTTATTTTTGAATGAGGTGATCAGATATTATCTCTAGTGAATGATAATTTGAATCAATTTTTTTTGAAAGAGTAATACGAAGATAATGAAAAAAATAACATTGGAAGAAAATAAATAATCCTGAAAGAGTCCCATCATATAAAATACTAAAAATCCATGTTAAGGGAGCCATCATATGAATTGATAATCAATGTATCATCCTGATCACCATTAATAGTTAGATAATATTCCCTGAAAATTGCCTCAAACTATATATTTTTTATCACTATTACATGATTCATCAAGACTCGAGATGCTCTTATGGTGGAGGATATTCTCTAATGGTATGTGAGAATTCATGAAAATTAATTGAATAAAAGCATTGAATCAATTTGAATGAAATTTAAAATAATATTTATTAATGAGAAATGGGACATGGTAGAATGAAATTTTGGATCTTTGAAAAAGAAAGAATTATTATCATCATAGAAAGATGAAAAATATAGAATCATAGATCCCTAATATTCCCAAATGATCCAACCTATATACAGGATTAGATTTAATTTTGAACCATCCTTGTTAAGCATTATATATTTGTTTAGTTTATTCAATCACAACCAATATCCATTATTTTTTTATATAGAATATATCTATGAAGATCTTGGAATTGATATTTTCATGTATGATATAATTATAATGCATCGAGACTATAATAATATTTCTAAAACCGATAAAAAAATTTATATTCAATATTATGATGGATTGGTTATATTAGGTCTATAATTATTCAATAATTACTATAATACCTATAATAAAATGATAAAAATTATAATATTGTCCGGATAAACTATTGGTTAACCTAAATTTGACTATAAAAGAATGAAATTAAATTATTGAGGTAGATGAATTGATTATGAGACTCTATTTATCCTTTGAGTCGAATTTATATAAAACAATCCCCCTGGACATTAATGAAAATGTGAATAATGAATTCACTACTCACACTCTCAAAATAAATTAATTTATTAATAAGGGTGATTCCAAAATTATTTACTTGAACATATAATGGTATTTCAATATTTTAGTTACACCAATCATGGAAATTAATCTCTTCTACAAATGATTTACACCATAACTTATTTTACCAAGCTTCCTCAATAACATTACTGTGAATATAGAAATGAAAATAAGATAATTTAATGACAACAGATGAATATGGAGGGAAGAAACACCCATCAAGATCATTGTTCAATTAAAAAAGGAGAAAAATATCCCTTTATCTACATCCATAACCAAATACATGTACTCTGGTTTCATATGTACTTAGCTAATGATGTTGTCAGGTTCTAAGAACCTTAAAAAGAAAACTAATTTCATAATTAGCAATACTTCCAAAATAAGATGAATCCCTTTCCCATAATCCATATAATATGACTCATCTTGATGGTTATGGAATTGAGTATACTATTCTATAAATTTTTTTCCTTAAACTATTAGATGAGCTATGTTATCATAGAGGTGGCGTATTTTTTTCATGTAAATCTTTCCCAAGGATAATATCAAGATAATTATTCCCAAATATGTTTACCATGATTGAATTATATATTAAATTTTATATTTAATTGATTAATTGTTTTCCATTATATATGTAATATACATTTAAGTTCTAAAGTCCCAGTAATGTATATTTCCCTTACTAGCAAACAAGTTGGAACAATTAGGTATTTTTTTAATTCTTCTTATAGACGTGTTTGGGGACTGAATGAGTGTAATGAAATTTATTATAAAATAGTAGGTAATATTAAGATATATCATTTTCATTTAAATAAATATTCGTCATTTTTTTATAAATTCATATTCCCTTCATGCATAAATGGTATTTTTTTATCTAAAATGTAAAAAGATTCATTTTTATCCAATTTGTGTTTTCATTCATTATAAAGCTTTATCAAAAAGATTTGATTTCAAATTATATAATATGAATTTTCAAAAATGTACTTCATTTATTAGTGTAACATGTTAAAATTTACATAGGATGTTTTTTGATGTTTTCCGAATAGTTTGATTCTTAAATGAATAGAAAAAATATTTTATTTATTCAAAAATGAATTTTAGTTTCAAATTTTTTCAATGTTATAATTTATTTTAAAGTTATTCAGTAAAAAATTATAACAATTATAATATTAATAATAAAAATATAGACATTAGAACATTAATTTTTAATAAATGAATTTTTAAACCTATAAATACAATTTTCTGAAAAACAATTTATTTGTTTTTTGGAATTATTTTTAAATTAGTTATTTAATCAATTGTGAATTAAACTCGATAAATAATATAATATATTTTGAATTGTAGTAATTAATATTTTTTAACAATGTCAATATATTTTTTTCATAATGAATAGTAAAAAAATAGTAAATACATGTTATAAGGATAAGGTGAAAAGAGGTTTACCAGTGAGTTAAATTTAATTTATAAGGGTTAAAATGAACTATAAACATTCTAAAATTATATTTTATGGTCAAATTTTGGCCCTATATAATAATATATTAAAGAATTAATTCTTTTTGGGCCATTTAATATGAGTAAATAATTAATATATATTATAAATCATAATAACTCAAATTTTTCATCTCTCCTACTTATAAAATACATCACCACTCTTCTTATATCCACACATAAAAAATAATTTAATATTTTTCAACTACAACCTAAATCCATCTTATAGTTTACTACACAAGTCCTATTTACCTTGTATTGATCAAAAACTGTCATATTAAGATAATAATTTGTAAACCAAAAGGTGTTATTTGAAATTGAAGTATGGTTATTAACCAAGAAATTTCATTTTATTTCATTATCTACATCCATAAAATGTTATTAAATCCTGATAAAATAATAATAGCAATATATTTATTACGTGGATATTTTTATTTCAATTAAATATCCTATATGATTCTTCTTATTTCATAAAATGGGAAAAGAAAGCATAAATCATGTGCATAGAAGGTAACAGTCTCGGGAACAAATGTAAAAAGATTTCTACAAACACCTATCAAGGATGGTCATAGTGTTTTATTTAATGTAAATAAATGATATAAGTTAAATATTTATCATTATATATAGAAAATAAATAATCCTATTTCTTACATTTCCATCAACTAAACAAATGATATATTCATTCAAGCCTACATGTAAATTACCACCACCACGAGGTGATGCAATCTTGTTTTCCTATAAACATTGAATAGATATTATATATGTGTATTTTTAAATAAATTATATAGTATCTATGATTTTATCAACATTATTTAACTGTACAATTATATTTTACTTCATTCTATCATGCTGTTTGGAAATTGAAAATCTTACCCATGCATACAAATAACCTATTACCACTATAATTTTAATGTAATATATTTTTCATAACTATATTTAATAGCGGGGTATTAACATTTTATTAATATATATGTAAAATAATTATTTAATTATTTTTTTATAAATATGTTGGAATAATTAATGCTTTTACTTTCATGAAATTACCAAAGTTATTTTGGACATATAAGCTGAATATCATCATCAAATATGGAATAAAATTAGTTTATTAATTAATTTTATATATGATAGTGACACAACCAGAAGTGATCTTTAATTCAACTAGGATATAGATAGATTAGATTTATTTTTATGAAACTACCCTTGCTAATTGGGCATATTATAGAGGTAGTGCAGGGTTTTTCCCAGGAAGAATTTTGATTGGATGGAAGGAACAAATTCATCTAACCCTTTGGGGTAGGATGACTCATAATAAGGTTGAGCTTGGGAAATATTAATTAGAATTCTTTCATGGATAAAGATTATGGATTAATAATGTATCAGGATCAATTTTGGGGATCATGGGAATGGATGATATTTAATTCAAAGTTGGTAGG
The DNA here is from genome assembly GCA_963277665.1 of Viscum album. Classification (NCBI taxonomy): domain Eukaryota; kingdom Viridiplantae; phylum Streptophyta; class Magnoliopsida; order Santalales; family Viscaceae; genus Viscum; species Viscum album. The sequence goes on along the minus strand of OY728155.1, from coordinate 1,219,814,345 downwards.
GTCATAAGGTATTGGATTGAATGAAAGTAAACATCAATAATTGGATATAGACAAACTATCTAGATATATTCAAGAGATAAAAAATCATTTGTCTGGATATTTCGGCATCTCAGATTCATTAAGCATATATTTAAATGGATTAATTATCATGATCTATTAGTCATAGCCTATTTTACTCCAATCAAAACTGGGTCATTCATTCAAACATCCAATTGTCATGGTTAGTTAAAATAATTGGATTTAAATTTTTTAATTAAGATGAATTATATTACATAAGATAAAATTATTTATAATTAAAGATTAATTTGATTCAAACACCCATACTCTCTGTCCATACCATAATATGTTTTGCTAATCAAGGTAGAATCAATTAAAAATAGGTAAATAATTACAATCATGGTTAAAATGAAAACAAATATTGAGATAAATTGATTAAAAAACATTAAATAATTAATATTAGTAAATTAAAATCACTAAATCAATAATAATAAATGTAATCCTCGAAAAAATAAAAAATCCAAATAAATTCTTACTTGAAATAATAATATGAATAACTGCAAGACATATTTGAAATAGATTGATGACTGAGATGAAGAAATCTTATAGAAAAGTGTGGGTGATGTAAGGAAGATGATGAATGCATCTCAAATTGATCAATAGGGGTCATGTAATAATAAATAATTAGTATAATTTATGAAAACAATGATTATGGAAAAAGGGTAGAAGAAAATTGACAGATAAAATGATGATGAATGGAATAAATCCAATGGTCCTTCCGATATAGTATCTATGGTTCACCTAAAAGAGGTAAATAATACAAATATTACATGATGGGTAATATTGTTTCACATCAAGTAATTACAATCTGATTCCTCCATGGTTTTTGAATCCACACAAATCTTGTTAAAACCACATCTGTAGATTTGGAAATTTAAATCCTTTTATGATGTATAACTCGGCCTCAAATTGTTTATCATCCATAGATTAATACCAAGATAATAAAAATTCAATTTAATGTTTAAATGATTTGTATTGGTGAATAAATACAAGTAATGGAATCGTGTATTGAAATTATTTTGTTACTTTCTCCAAAACATGTCATTATACTATGAATATTATCTACATATTAGGTTATAGAGTTTCATTATGTGCAATAAAAATTTCTGAATAGTTTTTTTTCTTTTGATTTGATACCATTAAAATATATTTCCTAAAATAAAAAACATTTACATGGTGCATCATTTGATAAAAACCTAGAAAACTCATTATAAAATGATATAAAATGTATATATGATTTCAGCTTATCATGTTCTTGTACACATGAACAATGGGTTTCCTTCAATAAAAAAGGCCTCAATAGGGATTCCAAAGCTAACAAAAATTTTCAAATTGGAGATATTCATTATATCTAGGTAAATAAAAATATGTCTATGTACATAATTTTTCTCTAGAATCATCCCTACATAAAAAAATTAGTAATTCCTCATATAATTGTTATTTAAATGAATTCATAATATTTTGGATACAATTTCATAACTATTACTTGAATTTGATACCCATTTGTAATATACCTCACGATGAATTTTATCTCGTCACTCATGGTGAAATGAAATTGATTTTATTATTATACAATTAGTACATGTTCCTAAACATATTCTTGCATCGATTTTATCATCTCGAATTTGTAATGAAAAATTCTAAATCAATGGGGGATTCATCAAATATGTTCAAATGACTCAGAGGCTATGGGTAGGTAAGTAAATAAAAATAATATGCTCATTAAGGATGTAATTATTAGAATTATAGTGCATTAATTTCATTAAAAGTGAAACTAAATGACTCCTATATATATAATGACATTTATGATCCAATCTAATCATGGACAATCAATAAATATATTAAATTATAGAAGAAGGTATCATATTCCTTTATTTTATTTTTCTTTTGAAAATTCATGTCGTGGCTAGAATCCACATCCATCCCCTAACCACATATGATCCCTCATAGGATTCATTGGTTAGAAAAAGGTGTTGTTTTACCTTCTTAATACACAACATAATATTATTTTTCTTTTTCTTCTAAAATTTTAAAAGGAATAGTTTTGATGTAAAATACCACAAAGTACACATGGTTCATAATTAAATAGTCTTGTGAGCAACATTGTACATCTCCTTAGTAAAATCATCCTCTGTTTTCAAATTAAAAAAATACCCCCATTTGTTCAATTTAAAGTCTTGCATTATATAAATCCTAGTATAAGAAGATATACTCTTATTTGAATAGTTTCATCCTATAAGTTTATTAACAGAATCTATGAAATTAATTAAAGATATATGTATGGTTTGTATCTGTAAAGTATATCTCATAAGAGATTTCCTCAATCATATTTAAAATAATATTTTTTCTGTCATAGCCTCAACATGATCTCAATTCTTGTTCGAGTAGGTTTACATGTCCCAAGTGTCACTCATTAAATATTCTCCGAATTGAATATGAAGTCATAGGCTCAAAATCATCTCTAGAATGGGAGTAAATAATGAAAAATTGTAATCATAAATGGTAAAAAATAATTTAATAAATTAATAAAAATTAATTTCAAATATTTTGTGTTTGAATTTAATTACGAAACACATAAAATAATTCTAAAAATATAAAAAAATAAAAACATGTATTTCCAAAAAAATGACAACATAAATTTTTCATTTATTTAAATTAGTATAGTGATGAAAAAGTCTAAAGCATGCTTCACAATGAAAATTGTCTCCTAGATAAATGATAACAATAAAAATTCATGTGTATATAAATTGAATCTCAAGAAAAAATCCCCCACACTTAGAATGTGATAGTGTTTTCACTGTATGATGAAATACCATGAGAGGGTTATGATAGATAAAACATATATTTTGGAAATATAAATTTAAAAAAAATTAAGGTATATATAGATCCCAATATAGAGTGGAATCCTGTGGAGAAATTTGAGAAATCATGACTTTCGACTTAGGAAACCTAAAATATTGGAGAGAAATCTAAATCCATCACTAGATAAAACAATAGTCCACTGGGTTTAGGAATTGTATATAAAGTGAAATAGAAGGTTCACTAATTTTAAAGAGTTGAAATACAAGATTTATATAAATTCAGGTATGCACAGATAATGATTTTCAATGAGACACATGACTAATAATAAAAAACTTCTAAATGAATTCTTTAAATGAATAGTAGACACAATAATTAAAAAATAGAAGAAATATAGTTTAGATAATATAACTCTCTAACAATTTTTTTTATCCATACTGATAGGGAAAAGTATCAATTAATAATATTCATCATATCATCTCTCATATGTCTTCTACAACAATATATAGTAGTGTCCTTTATCTCTTTTGGTAATTTGGTAGGATTGATCACTTCAAAAGAATTCCTAAAATGGATCTCGTATGGAAGGAAAGGTATATGTGATCATGGTGGTTTTTAATGAGAATTAATCACATGTGATATCTCTGGGATGTGGCGCTCATCCTTAGCAAGGTGTTGAGTCACTAGTTGAAGAAGGATCTATGGTGGAATTGGTACATCAACATACATAGACAAAACATAGGAAATATGTAAGGCTACTATCATAATAAAAAATTTAATGATAAGCTACGTAAAATAGTGAATCGTTAGTATCTCGTATAGAGATTAATTACAATAATAAAATCCTTAAAGGGAATAAAATGAGTACAAAAATGATCATCACTCTAGTATAATATAATAAATCATGGGGGGGACTGAGGTAAACTAAAAAAATCAATGATAGTAATGAAATCATCTAAAATATATTCCTGAATAGAGTGTGGATGAAACTACCTACCTGGTCAATGGATGCAATGGATTATGAGGTTGGATGGTGTCTTTGAATGATAGTTTCATGGTGCTAGAAGTAATCTAAGTGATGGGTCATAGGGTGGTACCAATATATAGTGTGGTAATTATTCTGACATATATATCGAAATGGGAACCTCTGGGGATGGGGTGGCAACCAATCTCTCTCCCCTCCCGGCCCACACTTCTAGATATTTTCTGGTAGTCTGTTGGGACTATGATCTCTGATGGTTAATTAGTCGAGTTGGTGAATGGGGTGGGTGGGGTAGATGACGAGGGTATAGAACAAGTTGGTGGTGTTGAGGAAGGGGTAGTGAACTAGGAGAACACGTTAAAAAGAATATGGAGATTCTAGGAGATCTATCACATATTTTCCAAAATGTAGAGGTGTATATCGAAAATATCTTCAAATTATGATTGGGTGGCTGGAGAAGTAGAATATGTGGTGTTAGTGGGTGGAAAATGATGAAGTCCAAGTGTTGGAATAAACATTGTGGATCTTATGATGGAGGTGGGAGATAGTAGTGGTTAGGGGACTATTATATAAAATCATCCAGATTTAGGAGTAGCCACAACTACACATAAATCCCACCAATAGGTATCACCATCCTTCACCAAGAGCTACATCTTGTGTATCATTTTGAAGTTAACAGACTCCATAAAACTGGGGGAGATGAGTTATAAAAAGGCATTAGAAAACGTTGATATGATGGTCTAGATGTGTAATATATGATTCCACCATTAGTGTTCCTCTAATCCTGTATTTGTAGGCTCTATAATAAAATGAAAACCGATAGGCCATGTTGGTGGGAGGTCCACCCGTGGATGCTTCGAGCATGATGATATCCTTCTCATTAATACATTCTCAAGAATCATTTGGGTTTATGAGGCATGATTTAGGGATCTATGTAGGATATACAGAATTGTACCATGGATCTAGGTAGACTTTGTGATCCTAGGAAAATTCTTAGTGTTAGGATTCTAGATAATCATATGCCAGAGCCTCTTTGAATCTGAATTTTATGGATCAACCTATAGGGTAGGGAATAAATGGGTAGAGGAAAAGTCCTCAGTATAGATGTTGATGCCTATGAAAAATTCTGTGAAGGAAATCTCATGAGGTAATCATCCAATTAAGAATTATGTGACCTAAAATGTGAGAAGAAACTCTAGAAACAACTCTTGATAAATGTACTCACATCCGTCAACAACAGAGTAAATTGAAAGATGCTCGAGGAGCTAGAGGACCACCTAGAATTTATACTGGTATGTGAGGATTTCCATATCAGTGGTTTCCTAGGCCCATATCAGCATCGACTAAAAATTACTGAGTGCCACATAATGTCTTGTGTCTGGAAATTAGTTGATGGTGTGTAGATATGGCTGGTCACTGTCGAATGACAACTTGGAACATGAGTGGTCCTTTTTTGGGATAGTGGATTTCTCAAAGGTAATATGGGAGGATAAGGGAGAAACTACATGGGGTGTTGGGGAAGTGGAACCTTATCAACATTTTGATGGTGGAGAATATTCTTATCAAGAAAAAAATCGGTAAGGTGGAGTGTGGATGGTTTTTTTTGTCCCATTGTAGCCAAAGGGTTGGATGAGTTAATGGGCATGAATATGATATTGATGGAGAGGGAGGCTCAATGTAGAGGAATAAGGTGGAGAATGAGCTTGTGGGGAGAGAAATTTAAGGGGTTAGTTGTCAAAATGTTGTGGATGGTTAATGAACCTGAGGTTGAGGACATAAGTTTTTAAGAAAAATTGTGGAAATACATGACATGTAATGGGGTTTCATGTTATGTATTTTGGAATTTTATTAAAATTTTAGGTCATGAAGATATGCTTTATGTGTTATATTGACACAACTATTAATTTTATCTTTTTTTCTTCAGTTTAGATCCGAACTTGGTCCCTTACTTCTCAAAATTTTTAAGGTATCATAAAGCTTATTACATAATATTCCCGCCATAGGAATCCTAATCAAGGATACCTTTTTGTCAATGCTTCATTTATCATCGATAGGATGATACTTTGATGCTTATATGATTTTATAACTAATGAATAAAAATTAAATGGAATGGTTCATGAATGATACTTCAGATTTTACCATTGAAAATTATTTGGGGTATCCCTTCTCTATAAATATAAATATTCCTGTAATGAAATATGTAATCAACTACAAATGTTCCTAACTATTTGGATTTGATCATCCAATGTTATAATTTTAATATTTATTTAAATAACCAAACATTATTCCGTAGAAAAAATTTGGGTCTCATCATGGGTTGATCATACCATTTTATGTTGTTTATTTTATAGATCATCGATTATTCATATGAATAATTTTTTATTTATTCTAATTCATTTAATTATAACATCCTAGCTTCTCATGATTTTTGATCATCTAGATTGGGATTTTATATTTCCCAATAAAATCGATGCTCTAGTTCTAATAGAAAATTACATGGATTCTCAAATATAAATATAAATGGAATTGTACACATAGTTATTTTTACACAATTCATTACATCCAAATTTCATTATTAAATTTTTGAATCCAATCACTTCGACTTGTTTTCACAGTCTTCCCCATGATTTGTTTGATTTTGTGTTTTGACCATCCATCCTTCTATCTTGATTGTTAGTGGTATGGAGTTCATTTGTTGTACCAAATGATGTTTTTTAACAAATAATTTGGAATCATTATTAATAAAATTTGGTCTAATAACACAAATTATTAGTCTAGTAAATCTGAATTTTAAAAACACATTTTTCATCAAAATATTGATGACCACCATTGAGGTTTCATGGGGTGTAGCATGATCTTATATGCTTTTAGTAACCTAGTTTGTGCCAAAAAGGATATAGGGATTTACATATGAATTAGAAAATCCACCCATGAAATATACCCCAGACGTCAAAGATTTTGACTTCCATGATTGGGTTTTGGGCATTCCATTCATTTTCTATTAGTTTCCAGTCTTCTAGACCTAATAAAAAAATTGACAAAAATATATTGTATGTTGGTGGAATGCTGGACAGAAAATTACACACTGTAAAATTTTTATGATTGTTAATTCCCGACCATGATTTTCTCTTATTGGTGATTCATGACACATTTCAAAAACATTTTGTATTTCAACCTCTGGAATGAAGTGACGTTACAAAAAATCATCACTTTTTGTGAAAAGGAGTGGTTTATCCCATTACAATTGTTGTGTTTGAGCCAAAAACCTTCTCTATTATTAGTATAAGAGTTATGGGTATAGGAATATCATGGATTTATAATTTAAAATATCAAAAACCATGGTTGTTCCACTCTATTTATGATGATTTTTTGTCATTGGGGAAGTTAACTTCAACATCAAGATCATCATCATCTTTTATAAGGGGAATTTGGAATTAGGATATATGATAAGTGACTAAATTTTTAGTCCCCTTTGTATATTTATAGAAAATGTGGAATTATTATCGTAATAGGATCCACCATATTAAAGTTGGTTTGTCTTCATTTTTATTCATCAAATAATTTAGGGCAGCATGATACGTATTCATAATATCTTTTAGAAAAACTAGATATGAGCAGAATTTCCCAAATTAAAAAATTACTTATATGAGATCCTTTTCTGGTGTTGTGTAATTTACATCAGATTCATTTTCTGTGTGATGAGCATAGTATATTGAAAAAAATAAGTAACTAACTCACTATCCTAAAATAGAACCCAAAATAACGCCATTATTCTAACACAACAATTCAAATTACTTATCTCAATACGGTTAAATTAATGCGGTTGTGTCTACCATTATTTTATTTGGACTGTTTAATTCCCGCCAACATTCTACAGTCGATTAAAATGGTTTTTCATTTGATAAAATTTGTGTCAGAGGGTGGGTAGACTTTGTAAAATATTTTATGAATCATTGACAGAATCCATCATGGTCTAGAAAGATCCATATACCATTAACTATTGTGGTATTAGGTAAATAATTAATCACTTTTACCTTGGGGATCCACACCCATGCCATTCTTTCAAATTTGGTTCCCAAATACTTTGCCTATTTGAATAAAAAAAGTACAAATTTTCCAAATTTAAAACCAGGAACTTCACTTCACAACATTGTAGGACTTACACATGATTTAATAGGCATACCTTGAAGGGTTGTCAATATTCTGAAAAGACTTCCATGAAAATTGATAAGAATTATTCATTCAAATCCTTGAATACATGTGTAATTATCCTTTTAAAACGTGATGATTAATTACACATACTAAATCCCATATTTCTATAGGCAAAGATACCAAATGGACATGAGAATATTTGTTAACAATATTATTCTAGGTAGAATGAAATATGATGGTATCACAAATATTAGTACATCAAACAATATAGTTTATGTTTTTTGAGTCCCTCCAGAATTTTACACTAGATAATAAATAGTAAATGCTCTTTCCAGGTATCCACCATTATATTTATATATTCCACACATACTCTCCATCTGGTTATGGTGTTAGTTGAGATGATGTCATCTTCATCAATATTTTCCATTATGAGGCCTCTTGTATTGGGAGCCACATATTGAGGTCTCTCCCACTTGTTATAAAATATTGAAAATAATATTATAATATCTATAAATTTTAGAAATTATTTTTAAAAACATTTTTCATTGGTGGTGTGAGTTGTATATTTGGTTGTCATTTGGGGTTTTCACATACTTCTAGTATATAATTATTGGTGTATAATATAGACTTTATTACTTTAATATTATCCACTGCCTAGGATGTTGATTGATTATGCCTTTTCAATACTTAAATCAATTATTCCTCTTTTCATTTTTATAGTTAGATGTTTATGATAATTGGAATTGTAGAATAAGTTTCAGGAAAGGAATACATGATTCTACAGGATAGGGATTTTACTTTCTATTTTGGTTGCTGAATGACTAGGGTTATGAATGGTGGGATTATGATCCTTATAATAGGTTCCATGTGTTTTACCATCTCAAAGTCATATCACTCATGTTCCTTAGGGGAAATTTCATCACAATCTTCTTCAATGATTAAGTAGCCTTCTCTTTTTTCAATGAGAATAAAATCTTGTAAGACTAGGGAATCATATATTTGTTATGATATATTTTACAGGTTGAACACAAAATTATTTCCACCTACTCATAATATAATTATTCCTTGATTTAAATCAATAAATTCCATTGTACTAGCTAAGATTGGTTAGCCTAAAATGATTGGAATGATTCCTACCCCTTCATTGTAAAAAATGAGAAAGTCTATTAGAAAATTGAATTTTCCATATTTGTATTATACATATTCAGTAATTACTCAGGGATATTTTAAGGATCTATAATCTATTTAGAGTTCTAATATAGTGGGGTTGACTTATATGAGTCACAACTTATGCAATACATTCATTGACATGAGGTTTATATCTTCTCATAAATGACATAAGTCTCTTCTAATGTTACATTTTCTTGTTATAGAGGTTATTGTAAAACTGGAAGGGGTCTCAATATTGGATTAGATTCCACATAAATAAATTTATTATGCATCTTCTACATTTTGTGGAAACTTTATGATTTCACATGCTATGCTGATAAGGATATGTTTATTGTGTTGATTACTATAATTCTTATGGGTAAAATTTAAAAAAATTCATTATTTTTTAATTATTTCAAGGAAATATTTATTTCTTATATTTTTATGTTGAAATTTCAAAGGAAATGAATATTTATTATTTTTTGAAGAGGAGTACATTTCATTTGTATGACAACATTATTTTTGAGAGAATAAATATTTTGAAATGATTTCTTTTGAATATTCATGGACTAACAAGTTTTGTTGTTCACCATTATATCTTCCATATTGAGAATTATGTGATCATACTACAATAGCCCAAAATATGCACCCGAAGATTGTGTATTAGATTATTACATTATAATGATTAGAAGAAATCAAATCCTGAAGGACTGATTAATTTAAATGTTTTGGAAAATAGATATTTACATGTTACCCATTTTACATTGAAAAAAAAAGATAAATCACAATACAGAAAAAATTATAATAAAATACATCCTTGAAATTACTTCAAAGATCTCTTCATCATAACCCAGTGATATAAAAAAATAACGATGATCCCAATTTCACAATTACGGTTATTTATAATGGAAGTTATCAAAAATAAATTATAATAAATCAATATGGAAAGGTAAATTACTTAGAACAAATTCCATTCAAATAAAAAGAAAAGTAATAAACAATATGGAAAAATAAATAACTCAAACACATTATATTTAATAATTAGTATAATAATTAAATGCATCGATTGATTTTTTTTTCATTATGAAAATCATCTGGATAATAACATATACGAATTCAGAATTAAGGCAATTTTTTATTATTATATGACATATATTTGGAACATGAACCTCTATACCTTCATGATATATTATCAAAATAGTTTAAACTATTATGGTTTGTCTAAATAATTCATCCCATAATACTAATAATGCATCAAGGTACATTCAATAATCAGGTCCCATATATGTTCTATAGTCCAAAACATTCTTAATATACTGAATAATCAATTTAAAATGATCTGTTTAATTCAATGTCTCTCATACCACTTTGATATAATTTAATCATAACCCCATAAATGTGAATAATTATCCAATTAAAAAACTAAAACCATAAATATAATTATAATAATGATATGATATACTGTAAGGTAATTACAACAAATAAAATAAATAAGTGGTAAATAATGCATATCTTAGAGAAATAACAATGTGATTAAAAACCCATTACCTTTCGGTTTTCTTTAATTGAACATTATTTTATCTTCTTTAACATTATTTAATGAATGTGAAATATCTATAATATAACCATATTACTATTTAGGATATCATATATTATCCTCTTATATTATCTTATCACCTACTTGATAATAATATTTTGTTATTACCCATGATTCATGTGTTAAATGCTTAATTTTCTTATGCATGATTTATCCCCTAAGTCCTAATTAATTTTAATATTATATAGTTACATTATCTCTAGAATTATATAATGTTTAAAGGTATCATTTTTATTAATTATATACATTTCTATAATAGTTTTTTAATTTTTAGATAGGAAAATGAATAACATCACATTGTGGAGATGACATGACGTACGTAAACACGAGCAACAATATAATTACATTAATGGTGAAAGTGTAATGATGTTGATGACATATCAATTTTTTTTAAAACAATATTATGTCATAATTAAAATATATATCCATAATTTCTATCATCAAACTCATCCATTTTATGTGGTGATGAAAAACATATTACCCCAAGACATCAAAAAAGTAATCTGTACGTACACACGTACAGATCATTTGTTTTTTGTCGGGTGTATAGAAGGTGTTATATTGTTGGTCAATAACCTATTTATTTAAATAATAATGGATTTATTGTTTTATGATTAATATAATTTATGGATAGGAAGGTGAATAAGAAACAAACATGAATGTGTTGATAATGATAATTACCGACTCTTTAGAGGAATTCCTTTAATATCTACTAATGTGATCAAGTGTAGGTATTTTAGAATGTCCATAAACAAAATAAAAAAACATAAGATGTTTATTATTCAAATATTAATGGTTTGGTCAAGAAATATGGATCAAAGTTTATCTAGGATGCAAGGGAGGAGGTTTTCTTTCCTAATTGGGGTGAAAGGCACTTTTATAAATTCTCAGGGCATTAAAATATAATAAGGATATTCTAGAGAGAAATTCATAAATATGGTTTATAAATGATTATGGGAAGACATTTAAGACTATATCATGTTATATTTTTTATTATTCAATTTTTTTATTTTTAACTAATTTAATTAAATATTAATGCTATAAAATATCATTATTGTATAATGTGATACTATTATTTTTATTTGACATCAAATACATCACAAAAAAAGTGATAATTAAAATATGATGATTAATAAAATTTAGGTCTATATAAATAATTAGAAACATTTACACATCCCAAATATATTAAAATTAATACTTTTATTGTCAAATAATTGATATTTATTTTAAATAAATAAATATTGTATTTATAATTCAAAATCACAATTGTAAATCATATCATTTCTAAATATTAAAAATAAATTCTTATAGTGAAAAAAATCATTTCAATAAAAATAGATATTTAATTTCATTCATATGTTGATTTTTTCTCTCTGTGGGCACAAAAATTGTATTGAATACAATGAGAGTAATTTTTTGTTAATATATTTGATTTGAATAATATATGGGTTATTTTCATGGAAAAGTGTCCACTAAATAACTAAAATTATATCTTATTGTGATAAGGATCTAATACTTTTAATAAAATAAATCATGGATAAATATAGGTCTTATTATTACCCTTCTATTTTGGCATTATCCCTTATTTAATATATTTAACTCTTACCCTAACAACACATGTTTTTATTAATTAAGGGTTAATATAATCACTCTCGAATTTCAAAAGGCCTGTACATTTATCATTATTGACATATGTAACCATATACCAAAAATATCCCCATTTTTCAAATTTTTAAGAATATTGTTTGATTTATTGAAATATTAATTATTTTGAAATATCATTATTTTCAATTTTGAAACTATTCTTTACATGACATTTTAAAATTTTCATAACAACATTATAATTTATAAGAACCGTTTTCATACATATCTAATATGTCTAGAAAATCTAAATGTTTTTTTAGTGATGTTAATTATCTGAATTTATATTTATTTTAATATTTCTAAAATCGTTTATTTCTTATTTCTATTAATTTAATAAATTAATGCATCATCATTGTGTAATACGTTAAGGTAATTATTTATTTACTAATAATTAAATATTAATTACCATAATAAAGATAATAAAATTTCAATCTAATATATATATATATATATATATTCGAAGATATATTAGGAATACATAAATATTAAAAATGTAACACTTATTAAAAACATAGGTATGACATAATAGACATTCCTTATAATAAAATTCTTATAAAGTCTTAATGTAATTCATGTGGCTTTAAGAGGTTTTAAAAATTTCCCAATGAATATTTTGTTTAACACTAACTCATCCAATAAAATTAGGGTAACTGTGAAGTTAATTTTATAATACTGATAATATTATTTTAATCTTTAATTACTTGATTTATCCTTAACTATGTTAATATAGAAAAATTACTAAAGTTAATATTCATATTATCTAAAAATACAAATAAATTAATTTTTAAATTTTGACTTTATGATTTTAAATATTCAGTCTATTTTTCAAAATTAAAAATGAATTGTCTAAATTTTATTTAAAATTTATCTCATTGATGGAACGAGAAAATGAGTTTTTAAGGTGAAAACATTCAAAATATTAAAATCTTTTTATATGCAAATTATATATGAGATTGATTCCAATGTACTAATTTAAATTAATTTATAAAATATTGATCTAATTAAACTATAAAACCAATAAAAAATATAATTTATCACAATAATTTATTTAGATGAAGAAATTTGTTTCAAATAAAAAAAATTTCTCACTATTTAGAAAAACAAGAAAATAATAACAATAATAAACAAAATTAAATCAATGTAAAATTTTATATTACTGTTTCAAATAAAAAGATTATTTTTTTCAAATATAATTTATAATATTTTCTAATATAAATATATTTAAAATAAGTTCTCCATTAGAAGGTTTCAAACTGTCTTCAGAATAATATTGCATTTTAATATGTAAAATTTGATTTATTTTTATCTTTTGAATATAAAATAATTTGTATATATGTAATAATTTTTTTAATAATATAATATATATATTTCGTTATTTGGTTGATACAATTTATTTTCTATAATATAATGGGTATGTTATAATGGTCATGTAAAAATAATGATATGTAATTTTATATAATTGTTTGTTTATGATAGGTGATTTTTCAAATGTAACCTATCAAAGTGATTAAATTTAAAAAAAATTCCATAAAATATTATGGTGTTACATTCTTCCCTCAATTAATAAATGTTTTCCTAAAAAATGAAATTTCATATTTAATTTAAAATGATGATATATTAAAAATCCACTATGGGGATCCCGTATTAAAAATAGTTTTAAAAAACACCGACTTTATAAGAGGGAAAGGTAAATGTGAAATTCCACAAAAAATCAGGCTTTCTAATAAGACAAAATTATTACAACGTGAAAATTTGGATATGCATGTGAAATATAATTGTATTGTTCTAATGGAGTGTGATAGAGAAATGGTCAGTATAAACTTAAAATTCACATAACCATAAATATATGATCATTTAAAAGTCATATTTATTATCAGAAAGTAATGTAAATAGAAAATTTTTATGTTCGAAAAAAAATTCCCTAGAGTTGAGAGGTTATTTCACTATCATGATGGAAAATTTAGGAAATAAACATCCTATATTTACTTCCATGTCATAAGCATATTTTCTTCATTGGTTTTTCTTCATTATAATTTCAATCCATCCCTTACAGAAGAAAATGAATGTTCATAATGAATTTTTCATACATGAAGCACCTTTAATTAATCATAAGGTCTTTATGTCATTTATTTTTCTTCTAAAAATTTATCAAAACCAAAATGGTTATCCCATGTTTTCAAATATGATAAATAATTTGTTTAACTCAAAAAATAATTTACAAAGTTCAACTTAATACATTACATATGTTATTAAATTAAATACATATTTAAAATAATTCTATACAAATTCATTGACGAAAGTCATAGAAGAAAGTTCAACATATATCAAAAATAAATTTAACATCTTATTTTTTTAAACATAAATGTTTTTCTTATTTTCATATACTAAATATATGATCACCTTAAACACATTAATAAAAAGGTAAAAGCTTACAAAACCGTAAAAAAGAAGTAATAATACAAAATATTTATATATATGATGACTCTTATAAATAAATATGAATTCATGAAATAATTGTTGATTCTAAATAACCATGAACTTTAGTCTTTTCAATTCATTCTTACACCATTAACTATGCTAATTAATCTTATTCATTAATACCTCATTCCGTTGATTTTTTTATAGTCTATTCATCATGTATAGTTTAATCATTATATATATAAAAATTATGACTATAACAATTTAAGAAAACGCAAATCACAATGTGATAAAACCTTGTCATAGTCATATACTCCTGGATAATCATTTATCAGATATATAAATAATTAAACCTTCTCAATTAATTATTCCTTAGGTTTAACCTCATTTTTCCTTTTTCATCACCAAATCAATAGGATCATAACATATACTTAGGCATATAATCAAAATAATTTATTGGATAATATTCACTAATATATGTTCTCTAAATTATAGTTTCAAGGGTTTCTAGTAAAATTTATTTAATACCAAATATAATGACCCGAACCTAGAAGCTTGAAGCTGGTGCATTAATTTGTTACATTGTCATGATTACAAGGAATAAAATCCTAAACGACCGATCAATTTAGTATTATTGGAAACCGGATACATACATTATACCCATTTTACATTAGAAAAATAACATGAAACATAAAACACTAAAAATGTAAATAAAATAATTCCTCAAAACTCATTCGAATATCTCTTCTTCATAACTTGGTGAATAAAAAAAATAATCATGGAATCAATTTATCAATAAAGATCATGTAAAGGGGAAGCTATCAAGAATTAATAAAAATAAATAAACATGGAAAGGTAAATAAAATAGAAAAACACATTAAAATAACTATACAATAAATAAAAATTATCGAATGTTAAATAATTAAAACACATTTTATTTAATAACTATTCGGAAAATTAAATCCATACATAGACATTATCATAGTGAAGGTCTTATGAATAATGACTGATATTAATTATTAAATAAGTAAATGCATTAATATTTGAGGTTATTTATCAATCACAAGGATTACTATACAATCACAATATTTATTTTAAAATTTTAAAATACATTGATTTTGAAAACTAATTTGTCTCATAAGACTACTTTTGCATTGAGGGGATATTTATAACCTGGTCTCACCCATGTGTTCCTGTCTACAGAATTCCTCATATATATATATATATATCAATTTAGAATGATATTTCTAAATAAAAGTGTCACATACATCCTTGTATATTTTAATCATAAGCCTCATAAATGTAAATAAATTGTACCATCTCAGTTTTTCAGTGTATTAGATTTTTGATATTACAGATATTATTTTCAAGACAAGGTGTTAAAATTACATTAAATTCTATTTCCCAATGTTCCGAGAATAAATGGTTGAAATATATTAAATATATTAAATAGAACGAGTGAAAATTGTTCATTAAAATGTGGATTAACTCTTGAAAAGAGGCGCAAATTAAAAATTTGACAACACCGTTGAATTTAGAATGCTATTTTTAAGCATGGAATGAAACAATATTTATTATAACATTAAGTTGGTGAAAAATTCATAATGGGCATAAATAAATGAATTAAATTAAATAATTAATTTGTTTTTTTAACATTGTGAATGTTTTTCATTTAAATGAACAGTTATATAATTCTATATGGGAGGGCCTCGCAAACCCTAGAGATTTAAACAAATCATTGGATATAATTTCTTTTTGGATGAAAAAGAATTTATATTATATCATATACCATTTCATAAATGGAGTACATGGATCTCATAAATACTGGAAACATAATTGTTCTTCATGAAATATCAATCTAGTCTTTTATTGGGATATATTTCATTGTGATTATCCAACCCTTTTGTTATTACTTGGAAAACATAGATCCATTCAATGAATAGAATTAATTTGCACATCCCTGATAGATTTAATTTGATGGATTTTCATATTTCATTCATTTATTTATCCCTGTTATTTTATATATCCTATAATAATGAATTGAGGGAAAAAATGGTTGTTGTTTATTCCTTAATTTTATGGATTATGGATTTCATACTCCATTCATCACAAATTCATCATGAAATTTCTCATTAGTACCCCTATTCGATGAATACTATGTATTATATCATTGTAAAAAAATTTTAATGTGTAACTGATCGATATGGTTTTTGTGGTTTGTGATCGATGGTGAAGTTGAGATGTGATGACATCGATGGATGATAGATAGTTTAATAGAAAAAATTTTGGTTCCCATTTTTCCTAGGATCAATGAATGGTGATATGTTTAAAAAATAATTTTAAGGCATATTTGAATCCCAAAATCCCATGATATATGAATTATAGGCTTGCTTAACACTTGATATATTGGTTTTGGCAAGTCTATAGGCTCTGATGAAGCTCAATATGATGTAAAAGCGGATCTAGAAATTACGAGCATCACAATATGTAATCAAGTTGACACACCATATTGGCCCACGACTACAATCCTATATTTTAATTTAGAGATAAGGATCACCTGAAATATTACCCCTATCATAGGTTTTGAAACCCGTTCCTTGTTGATCATCATGTACTTCACATATCACAAGGACACGAGAAAAATATACACGGCCAGATGGGATTCCATGTAATTTCAAACAAACACGACATCTTGTATATGGGCCAGTACATAGACATTAAAATAATAAATAGATATTGATATGTGTCATGAAAAAGACACTATGTGTCTCCACACAACATGTACTCCTTTTAAATTCAATTTATACGGAGACTACATGTTGTGTTGGTCTCTTCCAAATAGGCTAGCATGGGGATAGCCAGATTGGCTGTATACCCACGGGTACACACCCTATACCCCTGTCAAGAGTCCTTTGAGGACTTAATTTTCTTAGTTTCAACCCCTATCGGTTGAGTTTATTTCTCTTGGCCTCTTCCCTCAAGGGTACTGTGTGATATTACCTCAATATCACTAGATTGTGATCCCCTTTAGAGGTTGATTCTCATATAGAGTTTTGGGGTCACTCCATGAGACTATAATGTGATATCTTTTCATCCTTTGTTCCCTATTTGGTGATTTTGGAATCTACATGATATTCAGGACTAGGGTGTGGATTTTACATCATTATTATCATACCAGTAGGGTTTGTGGAATCATCAGCATAAAATACCCTAGGTAGCTGGATGATCCAGATTCAGTTTTTGGTTTTCCCAAAAAGTTTTCAGAGTATACACTATATTTGTATTAGATTATTCTTAGACAATTGTTATTCCATTTTCTGGATTCCAATTTCAAAGTCTTCTTCATCAAGTGTTTCTGATGATATAATGGATCATGGAGTAGAACATCTTAGAATGAGAATTTCTTTGAGCTTAATCATACTTCTTGCAGTTGGTTATGACCTCATATTGGTATGGTATTTATCCTACGTATATCAATGTATTTCTATTTTATAATTGTTAATATATATTTTATTAACACCAGTATACTTTTTTATTATTGTTTTGTTTTTTACGATGTCATAATGACTATTGTTATACCACACAAGCATGGGATTTGACTTTATGTGTTGTGTATTTTACAGACGATGACCCTATTGAAGTTGTCATAGGAGGACAAGAAGAGGTTGAAGCATATTTGGAGATTTTTAGGAAAAGTTTTTTTATTGGGATATTGTCTTTGACGCACTCCCCACCCGTGGAATAGGTTGGATTTTCACAGTTGTGTACTTGTCTTTAATTTGGATTTTTTTTTTATTTTTGGTACATTTACTATCGTACATTATTATAGAATCCTAGAAGAATACATACATAGTTTGAGTTATTTTATATTTTAAATCATGTAGGATTAGAAATTTGTGCATCTGTATTGTGAATATAGGCTAATGCCTCCCATTTATTGATATGATAACTCGATGTTGGTAACTATCCCCAAACATAGTAGAGGTAGGATTGGGGTTCTTATGGCTCAGTCCATAGTGGCACAAGTCATGGAAGAGTGGTACAATAGGTGTTAGTTAAACCTTAAGAAATATTTAGTGTGATTGGTTTGGGTAAATAGTGTTTGGTGTTTCATATTCATCAATCAGGATATGGAATCTAATTTTTGTGTGGTGGCTGATGTATCCATACACAAGGACTCTTCTCACCTACCTTTCGTCTTGGTACATCTAAAAATTAGTTGCATGACATTTTATGGCACATAAATCATAAAAAAATGGTTGTGTTTTAAATTATCTATAATGATCTAGAAATTCAATGTAAATTTATTTTAATTAAATGGGAATATTAGGAGTCCTTGAAAATTGACAACGCGTGATTCCATGGACCTGTGTGCCCAGAATGAATTTCTAATTTTTTTTCGTGTTTGTTCAATAAATGTGCGAGGGGGGTTTTGTAACTTTTGAACTGATGCTTGGAACTAAAATCTGAGGATACAGTTGAACTCGTAGCACTGATATTCTCTTAAGGAGACCTTCACCCCGACCGTAGTATGTAGACGGTGGAAGTTAGTTTTTCACTTTTTGGAGGGAGAAGAAAAATAAAAAATATTTAACATTTTTATTTTTATTTTGAAATATCATTGTTAGAGATATGGAGGTAGGGACCACCCAAACTAAGAACCCCCATTTTAAATCCATGGTGGTTCGGACCACCTAAACCCCTCTTAATTGGGGGAAAACATATCAACTCCAAAATTAATTTTTTTTGTCAACATAAATTAATATTAAGAGTTATTAATTATTTTATGTTGTCTCCTCAGTTGATTGTTGGGTAGTGTTTTGGAAAGGTAGAGGAGTTGTAAGGGAGAGATTTTAGAGGATCTAACACTCCAACGAATAACACCTTCCAATGAAGAATGCATATCCAACGAAGAACGAGGAACTTACCCCAACCTTGGATCAGAAGCACTTTGTGGATGCAACAAGCACCGAATATTCAAAAACATCATCTTCTTCATCCTGTATTCTCTTACAGAACCTTCATGGTATGGTTTTTTGTTATGAATACCCCCTTACCCATTATTGACATTCTTCATGATTCAAGAATTGTTGTTCCACTTGCTACCGCCCTAATGCGGAGTGTGCAGGCCAAACCAATATGGACCAACCTCTCCAAAATCCTTTGACATTTTTGTTTTGTTCATCATAATGGAGGAGGACATAAACTGGTTCCAGTGATTGGCACCGATGGGACTCGGGAGTGAAGGCCATCACCATGGCCGGGCCCGAAGAGGGAGGCTGTTGGCACTCCAGTCGACTGCACGAAGGGGATGGTGGCATGCGTCCGTGCCCCACGGTGTGCAAGAGCCACATCCTTGTACTGTGGTGGAAAGAGGAGGGTGGAAAGATCACTGGCGGCCGCCGGCGAAGGTGCAGCGCGTGACCGCGCCACGCGAAAGAGGGGTTGGCCGTCCGGCCAGCCGCGATGGGCTGCCGCACCGCCGTCCGCCACACCGCGACACCAACGGGCCGCCACACCGCGAGCCTAGTGGGTCGGGCCGCACCAGACCCAGCGGGCCATGATATACCCACGATTTGACCTGGGACGACTACAACCAGGTCGGGTCGGGTCGGGTCAGTCCAACCCGACTCGGACCATCTTCGACCCTTTTTGTTCATTCGGGCATATCTTGACCTATGAGCATCTATTTGATGATCCATCTATGGTTCCAAAAACCTTGGATCGAGTTGGTCATTTTGGTATAACCCAATGGATTATTGGATAATGTTTTTGTATGGTTGGGTGGTATTGAACACGAATCCAACCGGGCCCTAGGGACTAAAAGAAAAATAACTTACAGAAATGGCATCTGATTGATGCATTGTCTGTTGCGTTGAGACCCCTTTTACATGGCGGTCCATTTGGATTATTTTTCGTGATACTTTGTGGAAGTTGGAGTATCGACATGTGGATCGAGGAGCAGACCCTCCTGGAATCCAGAGAGCTTAGTGCGGGAACCCTATAGCTGGCTGTAACATGAGAAAGGGATCCAATGTGGGTGTGTGCTTTGGGATCCTTTGTGGGTCTATGTTCGAGAGACTCAATTGGATCCTTTCTAGAAATCCACATGGGACTACTCTAGGATTCTACGTGGGTCTTTTGTACTAGGATCCTATGTAGGTCTGATGTTTTACTAGGATACTATGGCGGTATAATGATTTAGGATCCTATCGTGGTCTGATAATTTAGGATCCAATGTGGGTATTCCACTTAATAGAGTATGATCATTCATTAGTTACATCTAATCATCTTTACTACCGTACCTTAGTTATACCTGGTGCGAGATGAGTCATTTACTTTGTGGTAATATTCCATGTGGCATACCTTTGTGGTAATATTCCATATGGCGTACCTCTGGGGTAGTCACGACACAGGCCCCAGGGGACGGTTCATGACATTATCCTTCTTGACTAAGATCCCATGATATACTATTTTTACCATGGTATGTCTTGTTTTAATTTTAGGATGACTCAAAGTAGATAGTCAACAAATATTAAACTATGTGATCACAAGGATGGTCCATTTAGTAACAGGGAATTGATAGTCGTTCATGTAATAATGTTAATACCATTGTATGGTTTACAAGATCTACCACCAACCATTGTGCAGTATATAATGATTTTACTACAAGATAGGGATTCATGTAGTTTGAGTATGTTGAATGGGTTTCAGAGGAATCCACCTTCTAGGATTCAGTGCTAGCAGAAATCCAATGTGACTGAAGACTAGCAAGAGGTAGTCACACACATTTTTCTCTTTATGAGGATGCTGAAAGAACAGATTTAAGTCATATTAATGTGTCTTATTCAGATGTTCTTACTGTCACTATAAGAACATGGTGATTCCATTTGCAATGAGAGAACCCAATTTTTTAGAATCTCTATAAGTGTTAGTTTTGGATTTGTAATGTCCAATTCGGGGACACACCATTACAGAGGATATATTATCAATGGACCCATGGAATTTTGAGGTATTGATTAATTAGGAGCCACTGAATAGTGTTTATATGGTAAAATTGTTTCATGGGTCGGCATGGTACTATTAAGGTTTCTTGTTCACAACTATGGAAATTCCAACTCTTAACATCCTTGAATCAAAATGGGGAGCCTTTCGTATGGATGGAAAGGTGATAATAGTGGTTTTAGGTACTAAAAGAGAGGTTGATGACCACTCCAATATTAATATTTCTAAAGGATGGTATTTATGACATAGTTTTTTTGATGAATAAAGGACTGAAATTGGTTTTGTGCAGATTCTGAGGAATTCAATTATTTCATATGGTTAATGACACTTGCATCCACATTGACTGATCTACATGAACCTTGATCTTGAGTTTGTAGTTATTATCTTCACTATGAATATGTGGAGCCACTACAAGATGAGTGAGAGGTTCATCATCTATTCTAAGTACAAAATACTCAAGTATATCTTCTCTCAAAAGGATCTTGACGTGGGGTAGGGCCTATGGCTTGGGTTCCTATTAGACTACAACATTGATATGTTCTATATTAATGGGAAGTGAAAAATCATTGAAGACATTATTAATAAGAGATATTGTTCTCAGTTTTTGGTTGAGATTTCAGATCAGTTACCCTCATTAATGTTATCCATCATGAAAAGAATATTGTTGAATATATTTAGTTGATGGTTGTTACCCCACTACTTTTACAATTTGTTAGTGATTCTCAGGGAAGAGTTATTGACTGTGATACCTTACATATTCAGATATTCAACATACATGATCTGGTTATATATTCTTGTGGTGGGGATCACATTATCCTTTTTTAGGATGGATAGTGGTAACTTTTATGTTGCAGGAGGAGTTGATGTAGGGGTATCGTACATCCCCTTTGGAAATAAATCTAGGTCTAAAAATGATCTACCAGGGCCTCTGATGCTAGTTTTGGTGGCCAGGTATAAAGAAGGGAGTTGCATAATTTGTTTCTTTATTCCCTATATGTCATCAATTGAAGGTTGATCCCCATGTTCTAGTGGATTTTTCCCAACCCCTTAAGACTCTAGAGTGGATATGGTATGTGATTTCCAAGGAAATTGTGATGGGATTATCATATTCCTACATTGGACCCAATTCCATTTGGTTGATCATATAAAAAAAGATGGGGTCATCCCACATCGTAAACAATCAAGAGTAGAGTAAGTAGAGATCTTGGGATGCATATATATATGCATGAAATAGTATTATTCCTTGGGGTTCCTTCAACGATCTTCTATGACAATGTTTTTCATCTCATATCTCTTATGGAAGGAATTATATGAGGATTTTGGTATTCAGTTGTGCATGATCATGATATTTCACACAAAAAATGATAACCAGACAGAGCAACCCATACTTGTCTTGGATGACATTAGAAATGCATGCATGTTGGGATTTTGACTTATTTTGGAGGTTCACTTTTCATTGTTGGAGTTTTCATACAAGAAAAAAATTTATTACACCATTGGTATGGCACCATTCAAGGATTTTTATGGTGACCCACTAGGTTACCAATTTTTTTGAACTGTTCAAGGTGAGTAAGAAATCATGTCCTAGAAGATGGTGCTAGATAAAATTGAAAAGGGGAAAATCATCTTGGAGAAGATGAGGGACACATAGGTAAATAATAAGTCTTATGATGACCAACTATAGAGACCTATGGAGTTTGAGGAAAGATACCATGTGATCCTTAGAGTTTTACATCAACATGGACAAATGAGATTTGTTCAAGCTAGAATTATATCTTTTTGTATTAATTGGTAAATTAATAATACTGTGTAGAGTAGGATAGGTTGTGGAGTTCTAATCTCTACCACATATTTAGACTTGATTCACGGTCCTTCCACCAATTGATGCTAAGGTGGTACATGAATGACCTGTCATACATTATATACAGTGGGGATATAGATATTGAGGATGTAGCTACATTTACAAAGTACCAATTGTTATCAAGGATCTAAATTATAGGTTCCTTCATGGGCTTTAATATTCCCTTGTGCATATATAGTGGTATTACACAAATTACCAACAGATCACATGGGTGTGGAAGGCTCAAATTCATGCTCAATTTCCACATTTCATTGTGTGGCCCTTGGTTTTTTGTGATTTAGAGAGATAAGGTGGGGAGAATGTAATATATATGTTTTTTATGTATAATATTTTGATATTATTAGATTTTTTGAGAAAAAATCATGAGACAACATGCAGTTCCAAGGCCAGGTGTGCACAATATAAATTTTTGAATCATATTAAATATAATAAATTACATGAATGTATAGTTTTAATAAAAAAATGTAATAACTGTTAAACATAGGCCATGGTTACATATGGCATGTCATCATTGAGTTATTAATGTATTCTTTACCCTATGTGTGTCATTATTTTGTTTTTGAACATTTTGTTTGTAAAAAATTCATCGTGGGTGCTATTAAATGAAATATATTAAATAATTAAATAATTTTGATTAGTTTTTGATTATGTTAATATTTATCCACTAAATGAATGGTTATTTAACTTTTTTAGGATTTTCCTCTCAATCCCTAGAGGTTCAGTTAAATCATTGGTGGGTTCTCTCAGAAGATGACATCGAATGATGATCAGAACGTGAATCACATCACCAACAGAGTCCTTAGATGTCGTAATTGATAGAAATGAAATAATTCTTCATCAATGATTGATAAAAATTATATGTAGGATGTTTTCCATTGAGATTTTCCATCTCTTTCATGAATCATATGTTAATGGATTATTTCCATGAATAGAATTGATTAGTGCATTACTTGTAGATTTAATTTGATGAAATTGTTTATTTGGAACATTGATTTATCCCTATTAATTCATATTTTATACAATAACATATCAATTCCATGTGAATAATGCACATGGTTCATTATTCACTTTTATGGATTATGGATTTCATCCTCCATTAATCATATTTTTTGTAATGGGTGTTTCTTTTTTGGACAATGGTTCAATGAATACCCAATATTTTATCATTAGGCAATTGTTCATTGGATTAATGGATCAATACTCATGGTTTGGATTGAGATTTATGGTATTGTCAAGGAGATAATATGGGGGGTGGATGATCGAGAGCATGATAGATGGATTTTTTATTCCTTTTCTTCTATAATTTGATGAAAGATTATGGTTTTTTTCAAAAAAAAATAATTTTCTAATCATATTTAAACCCTAAAATCATGAGTTATGGAATCTAGAGACCCTAGAGAACACCTATATACATGTTCTAAAAATGTCAGTGGAATTATCGAATCATAGGATGATGCAATATTAGATCTATAAATCACAAGAAACACAAAATTTAATCCTTGTTTACCTAGAGTGTGGCCCAATGCTACGGATCTAGGGTGTATATAGAGATATGTATAACATGGTTAATGTACCCTATCACATATCATGTTACCCATTCCATGTGGCTCTCTTTATACTGTTGAAAGTACACATGTATGTGAAAAATTACACAGCCAAATGCGACAATATGTACTTTTATATGACACGACTTGTTCAACACAACCTAGTTTATGAACACAACCACAATACATGAATAAATACATGTGACAAATGTAGAATATTATTTTCCCCTACACTCAATGTACTCTTAAATTCTATGTATATGGATACTATATGTTGTGTGAGGCTCTTCCACATCGGAAAATTTTGGGAAAATAGGACATGTCGTATACCCCTAGTACACATCATGTACCACCTTAAAGAGTGTTTGGGGATATTCATATTCATAGTTTCAAAGACTACAGATTGAGTGTGTTTACCTTGGTAATTTAACATGGGATATAATACAACATTAAATCTTGATCATTGGATTCATATCCCCTCTAGAGGCCCAGTCTCTTATAGAGTTATAGTGTCCCTCAGTAATACTAGGGTGTGATCTTCTATTACCCTTTGTTTCCTGGGTGGAGTTTGTGGAATCTGAATGACCTACCCGATCAAGGAATTGATCCTCTCTCTAGTAATTCATATAGGTATGGGTTGTGGAATCTTTTCCAAACAATCACATACATAGTGGGTTGATCGACATTGATTTTGTGGTGTCCCCCATCAGTTCTGGGAATGAAACCCTATCTATATATCATAGTATTCATATATTAGAGTGATTTATTGGGAAGAGACTAATAAGATAGATCTAATAGTTTATTGTATCTGAAGATAGTATGTCCCATGAAGTAATTCTCTTGGAATGAGTATTTCTTCGTTCATAATCATGTTGTAGGCAGTTGGTTATGACCACCGAGTAACATGGTGTAATTCCAGAGTATTTCTGGGATCTTTCTATTATACATTTATTGTTATATTTTTTGTCATTTGAAAATACTTGGTGCAACTTCTGTAGAGTTTTTGGGTTTCCTACTATGTATTGGTGTACTCACCCAAACTTTGGATTTTCCCTCATGTGTGTTATCATATAAAGATTTTGACTATTTTGATGGTGTCCTTGGATGACATGGATTGGGTAAAGCATATTTGAAACATTATAGAAATAGGTATTTTATTGATATAATGATTTTTAATTAGTCCTTTCCCTTTAAGTAGGTTATACATTTATGTTTTTTGTTTGGTCTTGTATTTTGAACCTTTTTTATTTTGATGATACTTTTAATGTTGTACTCTATTGTGAGATCATAGATGTATCCATGAATTGTTTGATTTGTTTCACATTTAAGAATTTTTTGGCTTGGATTTGTGATCATATGTATACGTACTTCAGGGTAATACCTCACATATATTCTATATTATTACTTAGGGCTGATATCCAACCCCTGACCTATTAAAGGCGGGCTTTGGGTAGTCACAGGATGGACCTCGATGGGTCAGTTAATAACATAATAATCAAATGAAAACTAAATAACATGAATAATAAGAGATTAATGATATGATATATCAAAGTTTAAGTACACCACATAAATGAAATTAGTGGTGAATATGACATATCTCACCAAAATAAAAGTGAGATAAAAAACCCTACCTTACAATTTCCTTTAGATGACCATGATTTAATCTCATATATAATGGTTTAATAAATGATAAAATTTTAAATCAAACCCATATTTGTATTTATTATATCATATATGGTCCTCTTTTAATATATTATTACCTCATTGTAAATAATATATCATTATTACTCTTATATCAGTTGTTAACTACTTCATTATCCTATGAATGCGTCATTGATTAAGCCATGATTCCTACGCCTATAACAGAATTCCATCATCAAAATAAATATATCAGGTTTATAGACATCATATTTATAAATTTTATATTTTTTATAATCATTTTTTAACGGTTGACATGGAAAATGAATCATATCACATCATGGACATGGTGGTCCATACATACGCACGAACGAAGATATCATTCCATTAATTGTGAATGGGTAAGAAATTAGATGATACATTATTTTTTTCCGAATAAAATTTATTTCATAATTTTCATATATATATATTATTTCAATAATTATACCCATCAATGTAATTTTCTGATGAGAATCATATTACACCATGCTGTGGAGACAGTAAGTCAGACATATGAAAGAGTAGAGTTTTCATTTTTTATAGGATAGATAAAATGAAAAATATGGTTATCCCATTATCATAGTAACATATTATCAAATATATTATACTATAATTATAAAATTAACATAGAAAAGGCAAAATATATAGTAATCATAAGTATAAACAAACATGAATGATTTTATAAATAAGACTAACTCTTCTTTATAAGACTTCTATTCATATCACCAAAAGTGACCATGGGTAGGTCTTATGGATGGGCCATAAACTATATAACTTGACTATTTATTTTAATAAGGTATGATTTTGAGGTTTTTGTTGAGATAGATTGCTCAAATTCGTGTGATAATGTGAGCGATGTGGTTCGATATTATAATTAATGTGATGTAAACATTTCGAAATACTCAAAAATTAAAATATATTAAGCAAATTTTAGGGCCAAACAATTCCAATATTCCAATAAATTAATAGGGTATCTAATTTTCGACCATATCTTATACCCTTTATATTTATTTATCATTTATGTTATTTTTATAAAATATAATGAAATATTAATTCAATAAAATATAATTAATGTGAAATTGGATACTATTCATTTTATTTGACTTCAAATACATCTAGAAGACTTATGAATTGGAATATATTGTTTTCTCACATCTCTATAATATAATATAGATCAATAAAATTTACTAGATAGGTTAACTCATCCAAAATATATCAAATGAAATAATTTAAATATAAATTATATTATTTTTAAGTTAATTTTAAAAAAATGTATTATCATTGCAGAAACATTTAAGATATTTATATAATTTTAATAATTAAAAATAAATTCATATATTATAATTAATTTCATTAGGATAAAAATAAATATTTATTTTCGTTCATATAATTATTTTCTCACTATGTGGACACATAAATGATATCAAATACAAAGAGACTGTCATTTTGTAACTATCATTGATCATAATAATATATAAGTTATCTTCAGGATCAAGTATCAATTAAAAAACACCAATTCATTCATAAGTTTTTAGGGGTCGAATATTATTCATCCAATAAATATTGGTTATGTTTATTTCAAATTATTACCCTTATTATTTTGTGTTAACCTATATTTAATCCCATTAAATCTTACTGTGACATCATGTGTTATTATTCTTCAAGGGTTAATATGTACAATCTAAAATTCAAAAAAATCCTTAAATGGATCGATGATAAAATATTTAATATCATCATAATAATTTTGATAAATATTATATTTTAATTATTTTTATGTCATTTCATTAAATATTATTTAGTTTAAAATATAATTAATATCAATTTTGATACTATTCATGACACAATTTATTTAAAATATCATAACATAATAAATTCAAAAAATAACAATTAATACATCTATAATAAGTCTATTTCATTTAAAAAATTCATGGGTGACATTATTTATCGAAAATTATATTTAGTTTAATAATTTTAATATCATTTATTTTTTATTTCTATTAATTAATCAATTTCGGCATCATTATAGTTTAATCTTTTAAGGTAATTATTTATTTCATAATAATTAGAAATAAATTTCCATGATGAATATAAACAAAATTTATTCAAAATTACTATTTATAGTCAATGTTATATTCTAAATAAATACATAAAAAAGATATAATACTTCTAAATGGATGAGTTTGACAAATTCTACATTCCTTAGAATAAAAAACTAAAAAAAGGATTAATTTCATCCATGTGGCTCCAAGTGGGGGTAAAATCAGCCAAAGGATTACTATGGTCGACACTAACTTATCCAATAAAATTATTAAAAGTTTTAGGGTAATTTGATAATAATTATAATATTATTTTTATCCCTAATTTTGGAATTTTCCCTCAACCGTGCTAGTTTTAATAAAGATACTAATTTTACTCTTCAAATTTTCCAAAATTGAAGGAAACCTAATTAAAAAATTAATTTTGAATACAACTATAGATCCCTTCTTAAAAAATTCCAAACTATTATTTTTACTAAATTAATAATTAATTAACCATTTTGAGTGAAAGAGAAAATAACTTTTTAAAATAAAAATGTTCGAAATATTGAAATTTGTTTATTTTCAACATTTAATGTGAAATTTATTAATAGGAGTAATCAAGAAAAATAGAAAAAAAATTGATCTATTTATACCATAAAAAATATATAATAAATATTAACACTATTAATTATTTAGACTATAAATATTTTTTCATATAAGATATAATATTTTATCAGTATTAATCAAAACATGAAACTTATCACAAAATTACCAAATATTCAATCAATGTAAATTTATATAGTCAACATTCAAATAAAAATTTAATTTTGTGAAATATATTTTATAAGAGTGTTAATGACTATATTTGAAATAAGTGAGCCATCAAAAAGATTTAAACCCATCATTAAAAATACGTATCGTATTGATGATTATTTTTAGATTTATTAAAATCTTAGGACTATAAAATATTTTTTATGAATTCAAGAACATTTCATGAAATATAAAATATATAAATAAATTTATTTGGTAAATCATATTCAATCCACCCAATTTAATTCTTTTTTTAATGGGCGTGTTAAAATAATGATATTTTATTGTATATCATTTTTTGTTTAAGATTAATGTTTGGTGAATAATATGTTATCAGATAGATTAAATTTTAATAGAGACATTCTGTAAGGTCTTAGGGTATTACAGATGAAGAATTTTAAAATGACTTAAAAAAGTATTTAACGACATAACTGGGAAATGATGTGGTCATCATGAAAATTATGAATATATGTCATGAAAAGAAACCATTTTATAAATTGAATGTTTCTTAAATGTGTGAAAAATGAAAATTGAGTGTTACTTCTTAATTTATAATTCAATATTTATATATCTAAGGATGAATTCCTAAATATCTAAAAATGTAGACCCAAATTGTTATTAGGATATTTGAAAACTAAATTATTTTTTAATGTATCTATTATAAAAAAATAATAAAAGATCCTTATAGTTGTTATTAGAGAAAAATTTTAACTAATATTATATGTTTGGATAATTTAAGTAAATATACTTAGTATATTAAAATTTGAGGCCACAATAACATATAATTTTATTATTACTTTTTTCATCTAAAAATCCATATTTAAAATCCTTTTCCACATTTTAAATATCGTATAAAAAGTAGGAAATCACCAAGTGTAAAATATTCATCCAACTCAGCAACCTTGAATAGATATAATTAGAAAAAACCATTTTCTGGATATTATTTTTCAATTAACAGATGATATGAATTGTGGTGGTATCCATGAAAGATAGTTACAATATCTACCAATGAGTCACATGTCAATGGTATATAATTTTATGAGACAGAACCCTCAAACATTTAGTGATAATCTTAGTTAGTTACATGTAAAGGATGAATTAATGCTTTGGAAAATATAATTGATGTAATGATTTTGTTTGAATTATTAAAATTTAATTCTTTCAATTTTCCATTTTTAAGCTGAATTCCATAAATTTTGGTTAATTGATAGTAATACTAGAGAATATGAAGAGATTGATGTGATGAAATGGTGTACATTTTAGATGATTTTCCTTAAGAATTAATTTCTAACATATTTTGAATTAGGATGGCTGTGAAATTATTAGAACATGAGTTAGAAGGAGAAATATTCTATGGATTCATATGTGGATATCTTTATCTTATTTGTAAGAATGTAATAATTTTTTTTAGGGATCTTGATAGTAAAAGTAGTAATTTTTACATAGGATTCAATCCAAGATACCAAAGTGGTTTGGATCCCCAAAATTTTAAAAGTTATTTGATACATTTTAAATATAATGAGAAGGTTGAAATGGAATTTTGTATGATCATGAATTTCATGAAAATAAGTATAAAAATAGAATTATATGGTAGTAAAATAAGAATAATACATCCAACAAATTGTAAGTTTTTGAAATAACTATTTATGTTTGTGATAGTTGTGGGGAAAAGATCCTTGGGGGATATATATTATTTTATAGAATAGTGTTCATTGTGGTATGTTCATGAAAATGTCTCATGATTTCAATAAATAAATATCATGTTTTTGGTAAGACCAATTATGATAATAATGAAATATAGTGTTTTATTAGTAATTAAATAGTTTACTGAGAAGATATGGGTACATATTAGAGAATGAATAATGGGAATATGTATAACTATAAGAAGATGATTGTAGAAAAATAGAATTTCAACTATTGTACTAGATATTGGTCTATTGGATGAAGTGGGAACATGTACATTACTTGATTAAATAGATTATAAAAATGTATTTTTGGATTCATGTATTATATATTCATTCCGTTATGAAATATTTTTCAATAAAATAGAAATTTTACATCAATAAATTAACTCAAAAAACTTTTTCTACACACACATAGTCTTATTATTATGGAAACATGTGTTTAATAATATTTTAATATTTTATATACGTATGTGTTTTCCCAAAAAAAATGTTTTTGTATTTCCCATATTATAATATGATATTATTTTTTATATAGATTATCTTTCATTTAATCATTCTATGAAATATTTTAGAGTCAAAGAAGTTATGGTTCAAAAAGATAATATGAATTTTTATAGTAATCAATACATACTTTTTATAACATAACTAGGTGTTGGGAAATAATTAAAATATGAAAGTGAACATTACACTTCTCATGTTGTTGAAAATAATAGAACTATTTGAAATAATTATGTATTGGTAGTTAATGAATATCTAGATAATATAGTAGAAAAATTACATAGAATTATAAATGTGTGGTATATTGAGTATTTTATTTAATTTTTTCCTAAGTATAAAAAAATTTCATAACACCCTTATCAAGTGGTTCAAGTATAACTCCAATAATTAAAAATAATTTACTGACGTTTCTTGATAAATGTTTCATGTATCTCGGATCATCAGCATGGGGTGATCGCATGATGTTTTTTAATAAGAAATATGGCTCCATGAGTATTTCTATTAATTATAAATCATTTAATAACAATAATATTAAGAAATTTTTTTTGTTTATTCATTGTAATAACTTTTCTAATCTGCTCTATCGAGTATAGTATTTTTCAAAAGATGATCTTAGGTATAGATATTATTATCTTATGACAATGTAGGATGATATTACTATAACAATGTTCAGAATATGTATAGACCTTAATAAAAATATTTCTTCCATTTTAGTTAAAGAATATTTATCTATATTCATGGATATTTTTAAGAGAGTTTCCAATAAATATTTGGATAATTTTATAGTTGTATATATTTATGAAATTTAGATTTATTCTGAATTTTAAGAAGATTATTAAAAACATATTTGTATGGTTCTTAAAACCATAAATGAAAATAAGTTATATTAAAAATTTATTCAAATTTATTTTTTATAGAAACATTAATTCCACTGATAAATCATAAATAATAATTACATAATTATTTATCTTTTTAAAACTACAGTGGTTGATGAATGGAATTGAACTAAATTGTATAAAGAGATTAATAGTTTTCATGGATTATAAGGATATAAATAGTGGTTTTTTGATATCCTTTTATATTTATATAGACCAAAAATTTATGTAACAAAAAAATTAGTTCGGTTCATATAGACTAAGCAATGTGAATAATTTTTCTGGAAATTTAGAAGAAGATTAAAAATGATCTTTTCTTCCCTAACATCCAGAAATAGTGGCTTTGTTTTCAACAACGATGATTGATTGATGAGAATATAATGTGTTTTAATGTTTAATGATCATTTAATTTCAGTTGGTTCGTGTAAATTAAATATTCTTGAGAAAAAATATCTAACACATTACCATGAATTGGATGTTTTAGGGTTTTCATTAAATAAAATTCAGACATTATTTATATGTTGTCAATTTTGAAATCCATATTAATAATAAAATATTAAAAAATATATTCCCTAATTACGTTTTGAACATAAAAATAGTATATGTATTGAGTTTATAATGGAATAAATCTTCCCATTTAGTTAATATCATTGTGAAGATAATATTTTAGTTTATGCTTTGATTCAGAAAGACAATGAAACATTAAATTGGATATCCATAGAACATTTTCATTTGGTTAATGATTCTATGAATGTTTCCTTATAAATTGTGTAGGAAGAAACTCCATTTATTTTTCTTTAGGTTTTGGTATAATAAATTTTAAGACAATATTATCCAATCCCAAGAGGAAGATAGTATTTCACATGAAAAATATAATTTATTAATAATGGTATGTTTCATTAATTTGATATTAGAAAAATGGTGTTTAATGGATTAGAAAAATGTTATGTGGTTCATGTGAACCTATGTAATTATATATATACATAGTAAGGTTTATAGATATGAATTTTCAATTATTCTTAGTAGCATAAAAAAGTATAGAGACCTTCAAAAATATTTATAGTGGGATGGAATGAAGAAATGTAATTTTGATTTTACAATGAAATCGTTGATATTCCAATAAGGTAATGTCAAATTACAACCACCAAAGGGAATTATTCATCCCTTTATAATGTAATAATGGAAATGGAAGAATATATAAAAGGATTTCATTTTTTTATTACTGAATATTTATTTAGATTCAAATATGATATGGGTTATTATTGATTGATTAACTATGTAATTTAAATTTCATCCCATTAAATTTACTGTGTCATTTTGAAAAAATATGAAATTATGATAAATATATAGTTTGATCATATGGTGTCCCTATATTCATTGAATCTAAATTTTATAATAGGTTCCCAAACATTTGTTTTTTAAAAAACCTTTTGAAGTCATTGGGTATTAAATTAAATTTCTGAATAACCAGTCGTAATGAATATGATGGATAATTAAAGTGGACATTGTTGAAATTGGGGGACATGTATTGAGATGGTTCAATGGATTATTGGGAAGATAGTATCAGTATCATTATTTGGTTTATTTTTCATATATTTAATGTTTTCATTAAAGTATACATATAAAACATTTTATGGAATTAAATTAAAAGAGGTGTCAGAATGTAGTTTATTTATATGATTATAGGGAATTAATGTTTTTTAAACCAAAATTGGTAGAGTAAATGCTTAATAAGGTAATATGATTTTGAATCACATGAGGATTCATTAGAACATTTATCAAATATATCCATATAATAATATTAATGGTCACTTTTTTAAATAAAAGGTAATTTTTTAAAAGTATCTCCCAAAAGAAGTGTTATGCATTTCGGTAAAACATAAAGGTTATGTTTGGTGTTCATTGGAATATATGAAATCATAGATAAAATATGATCAGTAAAATATTTATTGCTATTGAATATATTTTTATCTGAATTACATGACATATGTCATGTTTAATTGTTATGAAAATATGTTTTGGATGCATTTCTTGTTTTTTGACCTGAATTGTTCAGTTTAAAGAAAACAATTTTCACGAGGAATAACAATTAATGATTTATAATCATATAGAGAAAGAGTTGTGGTATAAATTTTTTTACAAGGATATGTTTTATTATAAAAACTATTTTATAGGAGAAGTGACATAATAATTAGAAATTTTTAGGAAGGAAAAATATCCATAGTTGTGAAGTAATGAATAAAATTTTGAGGCCACAATAACTAAAAGGAGAGAATAATATAAAAAATCAAGTAAGATTATGATAAATCATTTTTATTTCCTTTCAATAAGTCAATAATATTATTTTATTGAGTTATATTCACTATAATAATATTAGGTTATACGTCAGTGATAATGGAAATGATTTTTTTCCATCCAAATTGGGTGTTCATGCATTATATGGTTTCATATAAAAAAATTATTCTTTCATTTTAGAATTATAAATCTATAAATTTAAATTCAAATTTTGAACATCATTTAATAGTTAGCTTAAAATGAATTTTAGATAATTCCTTGAAAATAATTATTTTCTAATTATTAATTAAAATTACTAATTTTTATTGAAAACATCATTTTTACTAGATAATTTATAATGATACATTTTCAGTGAGATGATTCTAATTAAAAATTAATTCAATGATATTATTATTAATCTAATTATTTAAAATTTATTTAATTTTTTAAAAGAATTTGTTGGAGAATTATTTTTATACTTGAAAATGCATTTTTCTTAAAAACTATTCTTCATCGAGTTTTTAGGATTTAATTTTAATTTAATTTCATCCAATTTTGTGAATATAATTTAATTAATTTGATTAATTATTAAGAATAATCCTAATAAAAATTATTAATTTTAATCCTATTTAATTGAATAAAATTGTAACATTCTATTACCACAGATATTGCTAAAATAAGTTTAAATAAGTTTTAAACATATGAGATATGGGGTAAAAGGATGATGAAACGTGACTAAATTATGTTGGATTAAAATATTTCTACCCGATATTATAAAATATTTTTATATTTTCCCTTTTTATTCATTTAATTGAGTGATACATTAATATATTTTATTATTTTTAAAAATTCTTGATTTTCCTTACCCAATATATAAAATAACACCCTATCTTCCCTCATCTCCAAACATAAAGAGCCTTTTTATTCCAATAAAAACACAATTAAATAAATCAAATCCACCCACTTGTTATATAGTAATAGTTTTTTATTATAAGTACACACATGAAATTCATTATATATGAACATAAATAGGTTTTACTAAGAAGAGTTATAGTTATTAAAAGATCATTTTCAAATTATTTCATTGTCTTCCTATTATAAATATTCTTCAAAAATGATAGAATAATAACCCTATTATGTTCCATATAATGATATATTTTTTGTTAATGTAATGACCTATAAAATTATCTCTCATTCATCAAATGGGAATCTAAACCATCATTCATGTTTACAACAGACTACTACATCAAAAACTAATGTAATTATTTTTCTCTGACCATCTCCCATTAATGGATTTAAATATAAATTCATATTATATATATGATATTAAGGATATATTTATAATTTTTTCTATATTATATAAAATATTGATTCTAAATTTTTTTTAAATTTAAAAGTTTTAGCATCATTCATGTGTATGTGTGAATTACCATCTACATGAAGAAATGTGATTCATTTTTCATGAACACAAAACATACATACTATATATTAGTGAATTTAATTAAAAAACATGGATAATATTATATAATTATAGTTCGGGTAAGATAAAATGATATTTATTTTCTTTCCCTATTGCTCATCGAAAAATGAATAATTTTATAATGCATATTTATGGTTCACCATTTCCTTCATCATAATATAATTGATTTTTCAAAACCATGTTGCATTGTTTTTTTATAAAATATTAATTTATTGTATAAAAAAATAATTATATCATGATTATTATTGTATAGATGATGTATGAATTACCTATTTTACCATAGGAAACATAAAAAATTTATTTTCAATATATGCATCAAAAATCATCAAAACGTCTTATATTATTGTAATTAATTTTAATATTTTATATAACACTAAAATAAATAAAATTAAAGAATAATAAAATCCAAAATGGTTAATAAATAATTAAATAATAAATATAGGTTTATTATTCATGAAGATAATTAATTTATATGTTGAGTCAAATTTAAGGTAATGGACTCGTTACCATAAAACATATTTTTAAATATTTTAATGATTTGTTTTCAAAATATTTGTATTCCATTTCCATATCATTGATCTAAATTCATTGATTTATTTAAATATAACTAATATAATTATAAATGAAATTTTATGTCACATTTGAATATCTTTCTCCAGATTTTAAAAAATTATATTTTATATTTTATATATAAAGATTTTATAAAAATGGAAAATAGAATGTTATATTTTAATAAATATGTTGTCAAAGGTTCATACCACCTCTATAACCTCTACACTATGTTTGTAATCCTTTGCAATATTTTATGGATTCTTTAAATAGAAACTATCCATCCAATTTTCTTCCGTATTTAGAAAATGGGATTAAAATTAAATTGATATATAAATATCTGGGGGAAAAATATTTTTCAAGATTATTATATTTGAAATGTGAAATTTAATATATTACAAGTATTATACGGTTCTTGTGAATTTTTTATAATTATGGGGGTGACAAATATATCTTCGTATAAAGGGTGATATATATATATATCTCATAATAATGGTTGAAACTGATAAATATATCTAATGCATTGTGTAATGTGGTGTAGTTTCCCAATTAGGTTTCTCTTAACTGATTATTGCAATTTACGAGGTTAGTTATTTTATTTGAAAGACTGATAGTATAATTTATATGAAAATTATTTCCCAATATATATATTTTATATATGATTTCTAAGGGGTTTCAGGGATATATTATGATTTCAGAGGGTATGATAATGATATTAAGTTTAATGGGATTTCAGGCTACATTTTATGTGTAAAATTTATATATATTCATAAGTTTTTTATGATTTTAAATTAACCTCCACAATTTTTATTATTTACCTAATTTTTTAAATAATATGTCTTATGAATGTATTTGGGAAGACAAGTTGATTTCATTTGTTAAGAAATTTTTATCTTCAGCCCAATGATTATTTTGAAAATGGGAAATATTAATGTGTTTTCACGGACTAACATGGTTCATTATTTATTATTATTTATACCATGATAATATTATTTCTTATCATCTATCCTTTTAGATTTTTTCATAGTGTTATTTGGAATACTAGGTACATTATAAGGTTATGATTATAATTGTAATGAGATTTCATGAATATAAATATTTTTTTCGTTAAATGTTTTGTATTGTAGAAAAAATTGATAATGTGTTTTAGTTTGCACAATATGTTGTAATATATTTATATATAAGGTTGACAAAATAATTCAAAAAAATTATAACCCTAAATGATCATTAGAAATGCATGAAAATGAGTTCTTCTTTAACGATATAATTTTACGGATTGTTCAAGGATGCATCCTTATTTGTTTAAGGATATAATAAAGGAAAATATCTAGAAAGATGTGTTCAACCACAAAAAGAGAGGAATCCACTATTCTAGTTTTTGAGACATATTGTAATTCTAGTTTTTATACCATCAAACAATTGGATATAATATATCATTTTCAATAGGTAATATATGATGTAATATATTAGATAATGTCTTAAGGTTTTTCCAGAACTATTTCTTGTTGTCATGGATTTTCCTTCCTTGAATTAGATTAGAAGAAAATGAAAACTCCTTAAATAATTATTGTATTGAAAATTTTTACCATAATAATACATTAGAATAAATTTAAACCTTTGAATTGAGTTAATTATACAATTAATTAAGATTAACATGTTGTTTAAAAAAAGTGGGATAACCCATGAAAACCAAACCTTACATCAAAATGCCTGAATCCAACCACATGTAATTTTAGTTTTATGATAACATGAAATTACATTATTATATAATGATATAAAATCATAGATAATGTTTGTCTCTTGGGAGAATAACAAAGAATGATTTGAAACACATAAAATTTCTTCCATAATAGTCATTGATAGCTATAAAAAAGAAAATAGTGAATGGGATAATCATATAACTATTTTGAGAAGCCACACATCCCTAGATCCTTAAGATTGAAAGGGAATTCCATTGTCATAACCACTTTCACGTTCAATATTGATCATCACATTATAATTTACTTCTTCATGTTAATAATCACTATTATTTATTTTTTCATGTTAATCATACATGTAATCCCATTACCATTATAAGACCATGGTTATAATTTAATATTTAGGTTTCTAAATTAATAGATACTATCTTATTGATAATTGTGTCAAGAACCTTATACGATGTATTTTATATAATTATGTGATACAATTCACCGAAAAAACCAGAGTGCTTCACCTTGGGTATTAATGGTAGAATAATGGAAGAGTTTACACATGAGGGAGGATTTCCCCTAATGTAGTCTAAAATCAATACAATTAGTTTATTTTTTATATTGTCCCATGGTAATATATAAAAATGTAATGGAAATCAATCATGACCCAATAAACTATCTATATTCTTGATTTTAATTACAGAATGGATTTGGAAATACTCATTCAATCCTCTAATTTCTTTTTGTCACAGTCACTTATTATATGAAATATATTTCACAAAAATGGTCATCATCTTCAATAGATGGCTGAACCTCTCTCAACCCACCATGCAGAACAATATAGAGTTCAACAAAATGGTTGGAAGCACATGGTCAAGGGGTTTAGATGGTCAGTGTTGGTTTGTGTTTTAGATTTAATAAAATACTATAAAGTCCACCCCAGTAATTATATCAGTACCCATTGTATATCTAATTATTGAAAAAAACATGCATCAATTAAGAAACCAGGAATGTAAACTATTTTTCATGTGACATACTACAAAGTGTATCTTTATAGTTTAAAAATAGATATTATTCCAATTAATGAATTTGAGGAACCCATGAACGTAATCTCAACATAGTAAACCATATAGAGTATCTGACCTCAAAAAAATTTAGGAAACCATTTGGATAATCCCTATTAAAGGGAAAGTGTGAAACAATGTGAAGGCTCTCAACTCAAGGATTTTGGTAATCTAATTGGATGGTCAAAAGTCTAGGAATTTTTTGAACCCAAAAAATGGAATCTTAATAATAATTTTTTCAAAAAAGATGATAAAATCATCACAAGGTATTTTCTAAACCAATAAAGTATCCTAAATAATTTTATGTAAGGAAAGAAGGAGGCGAATATATTATAAAGGTAATTTATTGAAATTAATAGGTTATTCATGATGAAATTAAATCAATGACACAAATAGGATTATCTGACATATATAATTCTATGAATCTATAAATTGAATAATGGGTCATGGAATATTTGTAAATCAAGTGTAAAATCTTGTGTAATGTAGTATTTATAATTGGGGAAGAGTATCTAAAATTATTATAAATTTTTAAATGATAGTATGGGTTTCTAGTTTTGTTAACCAAATACTATTTTACTCAACATGAATCATTCATTGTGTGCCTCATGAAATTTTGTGAGGGTCAAGGATGGAAGTGGGTAGATTGTGCTGAAGGACCAGGAGTGTAGCCCATACATGAACACAATAGGGAGTGCATTTTCAGATCCCACTTGATATGGACTATCTTTGTTAGGTTATAAATTTACTCCACTATAATGAGAGATATAACTATGGTTTATTTTCTTATGACTAACAAAAAATAGGCGGATTAAAGAATAAACACCAATGTATGAGTTCTGGGTTAATCGATCCACATGCTCTAAAAAAGGAAAGATGTGACACTAGTGTAGGATAAATAAAAATGACATTAAATTAGGATAACTCAGTTATCGTATTTTTCTCATCAGTATTTAGTTTTTAACTTGTGTAATTTTGAGAGAACTATGTTCCATGTTGTTTCACCATAATTGAAGCACAAGAACTAGTATAATCCGAAGAAACCCAGTCTCCATGAGTTTATAAACATAAAATCTCTTGAGGGTAGAGTGTATCTATAGTTTAGATAGAATATGGGGTGAATCCATATTCTAAATTCCATGATTCCATTTAATGTTTATGTATCCCTTATGTTTTTATTTTAGAATCACATTATGGAGGGTTGAATATGTTCTAAGTATATTGGTAGGAGAAATATTCACTCTTGTTGTAACAAACCATGTTTTTATAAAAATAAATATAAACTCATGGAACTGTGTTTTAAATTAGATATTTATAAATATCCTTTAAAACCTAACTTTTCTAATTCTATGTTATGAATTTAAAGAAATTGTCATCTATAATTGTGTTCAGTATGTTATTTGGAGTCTATTGGAACCAACTATTTTTTGATGAACAATAACACACCCTTATGAATAGTAATATGAAAAGTGATATGAACCAAATGAAGAGTAAATTTAATTAATTTTTTATTTTATTATGGCTTTAAGAGAATAACAGCTTGGTTAATTTTTCATTGTGATATTGAAGTAGTTATAGAATTAGAATTATAAATTTTTGAATTAAGTATTCTTTTATTTAAAAATTAAATTAGTATTATTTAAAAAATTATTTTTAAAAAATGGATTTCATTTTTGAATTATACACGTTGATAAATGATTAGGGTGATTTTTGGGAATTTTTCTGAAACAATTGAATTTCCAGTGAATAGTAAAAAATAAAGTTTTTAATTTCGGTTTGTTAAGGATATCATTAATGAAATAATAATGATATCATAAATCTGGCCGACTTGTGTATAGTAAAATAAGATGTGATGTGTCCCATTTTGCTAATACCATGGTCAAATACCTTAGGAAAGAACATGGTTTTGCAAATACAACTCATGAGGTATCCCTCGAAAATTATTCAAGTAATCCCTCACTATTCCTATAAATACCAACTCTTCCCTTCATTAACATCATTCAATGTTCTCCCTTAATGAAGATCTGGCCTCCTGACCTTCATATTATAACTCCCATGGTTTCCTCAGGTGCCCAAGGTCCCATCCTTCAAGTTCTATGGGTTACTCTACAAGGTAAGGAAATTCTCAATTTCGTTCTTTCTCCATTCACGTTCTCGTTTATGTGGTATAACTTTCAATTTTCCATAATATGTTCTTATTTCCATCATATTATTGATCTAATCTATATTATGATTCATTTCTCTATGGGTGAACCTTGTCCCCTCTCTTTTTAATAATTTCTAAAACCATGTTGTGTTTCCGTTATGCTGCCGAATTTTTGTATGGGATTTCTCAATTATTATTTTCATTTGAGATACTTTCCCATTATTTCTTCATCTATTATTACCCAAGTGGCATAAAATATCCAGAATCATGTATATTCTAGATTTTCAAATTTTCATGTCAAATTCATCATTATTGTTCTTCTCCTCTCCCACATTTTCAACGAAGTAAAAACATTGTCCATGATGTGTCGAATAACCAACAACATGGATGATGTGATTTCATTTTACTTTAAATACATCAAGTATGGTCATGAAACCATTTTTATGATTGAAACGGGTTATAATATATGTATTATGTCTCATCCATGGATCTTTAATTCATTTGTACTCATGTTTTTAATTTATAAAGCAAAATGAGGTCTTTATTATCAAAGAACCGGTAAAATGATCTAAACAAACATCATTAATGTTTTAACTTATGAATCATCCTAATATTAAACATCAAAATGATAAATGGTATTAATTATGGTACTTGAAATATTTAAATACCTTTCCATTCCAATTCCGGCGTTTCACTTCCTAACGAAAATAACGTCCATCATGAACCAATCATAGAAATCATGTAAAGAACTCACCCAAAAATGAATCAAGGATCAAAATACTAAAAATTAAAGGTGTGAAATGGTGTTATTAAATGATCATAAAAGATTTTATAAACATGAAAATATTTATTTAAAATACTAATAACACTCTTTTAACCATTATAACAGAGGTCTATACAAGTTGGAAGAAAGACAAAACTAAGGTAAATGAATTCTTAACACGATTTCCATTCTTTGGGTTACCCTTCTACTTCATTATTTATGTTCTATTTAAATTGTTTGTGTGAAGGTTTATGTGTATATTATTTTTTTATTATGTGTATTTACAGTATATATACATACTCCAACCACTATATTAAGTCTCTCTTCAATTGTATGATATTTATAAGGGGGTTTTCATTAGAAATCCTCTTTTTTTTAAATTCCATTTTACGAAATTCCAAAGTAATGTTTTTATGGAATTATTAATGGTCTATGACTATTTTGTGGTTCTTGGGAATTATTTATGATGAAGGGTGGAACCTATATATCCCTCCAATGCATTGGTTATGAGTATGTTGGAGGTCGGCCATATGGTTACTCCAAGTGTAACTGTGATGGTTACACAAAGTAAGGTAGCCGTGAGAGTTACAAGATATAAGGTAGCCAAGAATGGTTACAAGATTATGTATGTAATTCCCCAAGATACCATTATGAATATATTAATGTTCTCATGTTTTATTATATCTTGTGTAAATCAGATGTTACAAAAATTAAGTATATATGGTTGACAAGAATTTCTTTTGAAAATGCTTTCATACATTATGAGTATTCCTGGACTAATGTGATATTTCCTTATTTTCCATCCCTTACTATGATTTTGTGCTCATCGCATGTTTTTTAATGATTTTTACAGGTTAATTGATTTGTAAGACAAGGAAGGAAGCCATGTTAAATGTTTAATAATTGTCAAGGAGTCTTGTTTTTAGTTTTAATGGATTATATTTTGAAAAAATGGAAACTGTTTTTATGGTATCCACTCTATAATAATGTGTTATATTATGAATGTATTGTCCTAATCCTATAAAGATCTAAAATTGAAAATATCCTCAATGTAAAATAATGTTTTTTCCTGACAAAATTCATATTTATTTATGTCATAATGTCGCGTCCTTATAGTCTGTATCAAATTATGGTTTAGATAACCTTAGGGGTTAGGGTGATGTTAATAGAATACCATAAATGATTTTCAATCATTGTTTAATTTGAAATATTTTAGCATTTACAGATTACCATGTTGCTTCATCTATGAAATTTTTTGTTCAGAATGGTTGTCCATAGAAGTATCAAGGATGCTGAAGAGGAGAGGCACCGAAAGAATGACATCCTTCCGGAACT
The DNA here is from genome assembly GCA_963277665.1 of Viscum album. Taxonomy (NCBI): domain Eukaryota; kingdom Viridiplantae; phylum Streptophyta; class Magnoliopsida; order Santalales; family Viscaceae; genus Viscum; species Viscum album. The sequence goes on along the minus strand of OY728155.1, from coordinate 1,219,770,275 downwards.
ACAGCCTAGAAAGGTAGGGATTGGAACTAAGTAGTTTGTGACAGTAATTGATTAGTTAACACAGGAAATAATTGGTGGTGGCATCCATGCAAGAGAAGTAATAGATGTACCACAAAATAACATAATAGTAGTGGAAAATTTTATGAGACAACATCCTACTACATTCAATGGATCTTATGACCCAGTAACAGCTAAATGGTGGATCAAAGACCTTGAAAAGATATTCGATGTTATGGGATGTTCAGACAATCAAAAAGAAAGTCCTTTAATTTATCATTTTCAAGGGGAATCTGATCAGTGGTGGCCAATGTTATGGAATAGTAGGGGCAGAGAGGATTTATATTCCTTAGAGAGGGATGAATTTAAAAGTATTTTCCTTTAAAAAAATTTCCTAAGTTGGTGAGACTTAGAATGGAGAAGAAATTCTAGGAATTGAAACAGAATGAGGAAGATTCAGTGGTTGTGTATGAAGCGAACTTCACCCGACTGGTGAGGTATGCTCCAAATATTTTTCTAGATCATGATAGAAAAATCAACCACTCTTACTCAGGATTGAAGCCAAGGTGTTGAAGGTTTTTGGTCTCCTATGAATTCAAAAGTTATGAGAAACTTGTCTGATGTCCTGAGAGGGTAGAGATGACGTTTGTTGATGATCACGTGCATTTTGGCTATAATGAGAATAAAAAGCCCAGTTGAAAAGTAATGGGTAAGAATGAACAAAAGAAATCTGTTTGTAATAAAATCCAATTTTTAGTTCGTGAAAGGTGTAGCAATAAGCACCATTGGGAATGTCTTAGGAAAACTGGTAAGTGTTTTAAATGTGGTATGTTTTGTCATATGGCCCGATATTGTAACGAAAATGATCTAAAGACTAATCATGATAAGAAGACTGTAAAGAGTTTTAAATGTGGTTAAATGGGTCATTATGAAAATTCCTGCCCAAAGAGTGATCTGAATGATGCAAAAAATCTAGTCTACAAGAAGAAATGTTTAGTGAGATCCTTTGCGACTACGTCAGCAGATGTCGGGTCATCCAACGAAGTTGTATCAGGTACTTTTTTTGTTCACTCAGATTTTTCTAACGTTTTGTTTGATACAGGGTCTACACATTCCTTCATCTTTGATAAGTTTTCTGGTAAATTGGAACTATCACCTTAACTAAGGAGACCCAAACATGTTTGTTAAAACACGAGGAGGAAATGTTGTAGGATAGAAGAATTATAAGAATCTTTTGATTGTGTTCTATAGAAGGACTTTACTTGAAAACCTTGTTGTTTTACACTTAGTCGAGTTTTATGTTATTCTGGGAATGGACTGGCTTTCTGATTATCATGTTAAAATTGACTGTAGAGCTAAAGAAGTTGTTTTTCAAAAATATTTTTAGTTTGTATACAAGAATGAACCTATACAATTGATAACATATTAGGAAGCTGAGAAACTACTAAAAGATGTAAATGGAATTTATCTTGTTCATATTTTTTAAATCATGGGAACTATTCAAATTAATGATGTCTCAGTGGTAAATGAATACCATGATGTTTTTAATGAGGAGTTACTTGATGTCATACTTGATCGAGAAGTCAAATTCACAATTGACTTAGTTCCTGATGCTATGCCAATTTCAAAACCCCCATATAGTATGGATCCAGTAGAACATATTCAATTGAAAAATCAGTTGCAAGATTTTCTTGACAAAGGCTTCAATCGTCCTAGCACATCACTATGGGGAGCCCCTGTTCTTTTTGTAAAAAAAATGGTTCCATGAGACTTTGCATTGATTATAGATCTTTGAATAACCTAACTATTAAAAACAAGTATCCTTTTCCTCATATCGATGAATTGTTTGATCAGATCCGTAGAGCTCAGAACTTTTCCAAGATTGACTTCATATCCGGATACCATCAACTGAAGGTGAAAGAGGATGACATCCCGAAAACAGATTTTTGTAGTAGATATGGGCAATATGAATTTGTTATTATGCCGATTGGATTTACTAATGCACCTGCTGTATTCATGAATCTTATGAATAGATAATTTCATGAGTTCTTGGATAAGTTTGTGGTTTTATTTGTTGATGAAATTCTGGTATTTTCTAAAAATTAAGAGGAGCATGAAAATCATCTAAGTGTTGTTTTACGAACATTAAAAGAAAATAAACTGTATGGAATGTTCAGAAAGTGTGATTTTTGGTTTCAAAAGATTTCTTTTCTTTGGAACCTTGTATATAAAGATGGAATAATAGATGATCCGGCTAAAACAAAAGTTGTTGATGAATGGACAAGACCCACAAATCTTATAGAGATTCGCAGTTTTCTTGGGTTAGTAGGTTATTACAAATGGTTTGTTAAGAACTTTGCATGATTATCTAGCCTTATAAATAAGTTAACACGGAATGGGTTTAAATTTGTTTTGATAGAGGAATGTGATGTTTGTTTTCTGGAACACATGAAGAGATTGGTGAATGCTCTAGTTTTGGCCTTACCATCCAGAAATTGTGTGTTTTTCTTATATAGTGATGCTTCTTTGCAGGGACTTGGTTGTGTTTTGATGCAGAATGATATGTTAATTTAATATGCTTCAAGATAACTTAAACCTCATGATCTAAATTATCCCACACATGATTTGGAATTGGAATCTCTGCTTTTTTCTTTGAAAATATGGAGGCATCATCTATATGGAAGAAAATGCCAAATATATACTGACCATAAAAGCCTAAAGTATATATTCACTCAGAAGTAATTAAACATGAGGCAGAGAAGATGGCTATAACTGATAAAGGATTACGACTACAAAATCAATTACCATCCCGGGAAAGCAAACAAAGTGGAAGATGCATTGAGTCGGAAACATCATGCATCATTAATCGTGCTACATTTGGAACATGATCCCTTGATTAATGATTTGATGAATTTTTTCATAGAAGTTATTGGGGTAGGGAATACCTCTACTTTGTATCAGGTTTTAGTGCAGTCCTTTTTGCCAGAAAGAATTAAGCAAGCACAGAAAGAAGACCGTGAGCTATAGAAAAATGTAGAATTAGTTAAATTGGGTCAGTTTATAGAATTTAACCTTGGTAAAAATTGTGTTTTATGATTTGTAAAAAGGTTGTGTGTGCCTAGTGATTCTTAGTTGAATAAAGATTTGTTATGTGAAGCTCATATTTCTCCATTTTCTGTTCAGACTGGAAATACTAAGATGTACAGATACCTTCGAGAGTATTATTGGTGGGATGGAATGGAATGAGATATTGATGTTTTTACCATGAAATATATGATGTGTCGATTGGTTAAATTAGAGCAGCAATTACTGAAGGGGATGCTTCAGCCTTTTCCAGTTCCAGAGTGGTAATGGGAGAGTGTATCCATGGACTTTGTGGTGGGACTAACGAGGACTTTTGGAGGTAAATATTTGATTTGGTTTATTGTTGATCGGCTAAAAAATTCTGCAAATTTTCATTCTATTCGAGATACAATGACTTTGGATCAACTTTCTCGATTCTACCTCAAGGATATTGTCAGTTTACATAGAATTCCTCTTTCCATGGTATCTGACTGAGATCTCAGGTTCACATCTAACATTGGGAATGGACATCAGAAGTCATTGGGCACAGAGTTAAATTTCATTATAGCTTTTCATATTCAGTCAGATGGGCAGTCAGAATGAACGATTAATCATTTGAGGATATGCTTTGAGCTTGATCAATGGACTACCAGGGATATTGGGATCAACATCTTTCTTTAGTTGATAATTCTTATAATAAAATTTTTCATTCTAGTATTCAGATGGAACCTTTTGAGGCCTTGTATGGGAAGTGGTGTCGGACTCGAGAGTTTTGAGATGAATTCGGTGAAAGAAAGTTGATGGGGCCAGAATTTATAGAAGAGGTGGCTGAGAAAGTGAGGACGATCCAGCATCAAATGGGGATAGCTCAGAGCAGGTAGAAATGTTATGCAGATAACAGAAGGAAATACTTCTCTTTCGAGGTTTGTGACCATGTTTCCCTTAAAATATCTCCTTTGAAATGTGTGATTCATTTCGGTAAGAAAGGGAAGTAAAGTCCACTGTTAATTGGTCCTTTTGAAATATTAGAGAAAGTTGGAACAGTTGAATACCGCTTAGCTTTTACTCTTATCTTGTTTTAGGTACACAATTTTTTTAATGTTTCGATGTTGAGAAAGTATGTGTCAGATTCATCATAAGTCTTGAGCCCCGAAGCAGTTTAGCTGGAAGGGAACCTTTTTTATGAAGAGAAAATAGTTCGGATTCTTGATCGAAGGGAACATGTATTGAGTAATAAGGTAATCCACCAGGTAAAGGTTTTTTGGAGAAGCCACATGGTTGAAGAAGCAACCTAGGAGTCTGAAAATGCAATGAGGGAAAAATACATTCAGTTTTTTAATAAGTAAGTAAAATATCGAGAAACAATTTCAAGAAGGTGGGGATAATGTAACACACCATGTTTTTATAATAATAAAAATAAATGAATGGAACATTGTTTTAAAGTAGATATTTATAAATATTCTTTAAAACATAACTTTTCTACTTCTATGTTTTGAATTTCATTAAACTGTCATCTACAATTGTTTTCAGTATGTTATTTGGAGTCTATTGGAACCAACTTTTTTAGTGAATAGTAACATACCCTTATGAATAGTAATATGAATAGAAATATAACCCTAATGAATATAATTTTTTTTTAATATTTAATTTTCTTAAGGATTTAAGATAATAACATCTTGGTTAATTTTTCATTTTGATATAGAAGTAGTTACAGAATTTAAATTGTTAATTTATTAATTAAGTATTATTTTATTTTAAAATTAAATTAATAATTTTTAAAAATTTATTTTCAAAAAATGGACTTCATTTTTGAATTCTATGTGTTGATAAATGGTTACAGTGAATTTTTGGAATTTTTCTGAAACAATTTACTTTTCGGTGAATAGTAAAAAAATACAGTTTTTAGTTATGGTGTGTTAATGACATCATTAATGATATAATAATGATGTCATAAATCCGGTAAACTTTTCTATAGTTAAATAATATTTTAGGTTTCCCAAGTGGGTTATACCTTGGGAAGATACCATGGTAAATCCCATGGTTTTGCAAATACCACTAATGAGGTGTCCATTGAAAATTATTAAAATAATCCCTCACATTTCCTATAAATACCACCTCTTCCCTTCATTAACATCATTACCAATTCTCCATCAACTAATATCTGGACTCATTACCTTTATAGTAGTCCTCCCTAGGTTTACTCAAGCCCCCAAGGTCCCAACATTCATGTCCTAAGGGTTACTCTACAAGGTAAGGAAATTCTCAATTTCATTCTTTTTTCCATTCAAGATTTATTTTATTTGGTATAACAGTAAATTTCCAATTCCATGTTCTTAATTACTTCATATTCATGATATACTCTATATTATTATTCATTTATGAATGGGTTAACCATGTCCCCACTATTTTTAATATTTTCTAAAACTGTGTTGTGTAGTTGTTAGGCTGCTGAATTTTTGTAAGGGATTTTTCAATTATTCTTTTATTTTGAGTTCCATTCTATTTATTTATTCATCTCTTCTTACACAAGTGGGATGAAATCCCCAAAATCATGTATATTCTGGATTCTCTCATGTTCATGGAAAATTCATCATCATTTTTCTTTTCCTCTCCCACTTTTTCAAAGAATAAAAAACCTTGTCCATGACGTGTCGAATTACCGACATCGTGGACAATATGATTTCATTTTTATTTAAATACTTCAAGTCTGGTCATGAAACCATTTTTATGGTTAAAAAAATTATAATATATGTATTATGTCTCATCCATGGTTCTGTAATTCTTTTTTACTCATGGTTTTAATTTTTTAAACAAAATGATGTCTTTATTATCAAAGAACCACTATAATGATCTAAATGAACATCATTAATGTTTTAACTTATGATTCATCCTCATAATAAACATAAAAAATGATAAATGGTATAAATTTTTGTACTAGAAAAATGTAAATTCCTTTCCATCCCAATTCGGGAGCTTCACTTCCAAAATACAAGAATGTCCATCATGAACCAATCATAGAAATCATGTAAAGAACTCACCCAAAAACGGTGCAAGGAGAAAAATAATAACAATTAAAGGGGTGAAATGATGTTAATAAATGATCATGTAAGACGTTATAAACTCGAATTTTTTTTTAAAATACTAATAACACTATTTTATCTATTATACAGGAGGTTTAAAAAGGTTGGAAGTAGGACAAACTTGAGGAAAGGGAATTCTTAACCAGATTTCCAATCTTTGCGTTAAACTTATACTTCATCTTTTTTGGGTATTTAAATTGTTTGTGTGATGTGTTATATTTATATTATGTTTATTATATCAATTTATAGTATATATACATAGTCCATCCAATATATTAAGTCTCTCTTAAATTGTATGATATTTATAAGGGGCTTTTCTTTAGAAATCCTCTTTTTTTTAATTCGGTTGTACGAAATTCCAAAGCAATGTTTTTATGGAAATTTTAATGTTGTATGATTAATTTTTGGATCTTGTAAATTATTTATGATGAAGGTTGGGACCTATATCTCCCTCAAATTTATTGGGTATGAGTATGTTGGAGGTCGGCCGTGTGGTTACTTCATGTGTAACTGCGATGGTAACACAAAGTAAGGTAGCCGTGAGGGTTACAAGTTATAAGGTATCAAAGAATGGTTACAAGATTATGTAAATAATGAACCAATATACCTTTATCATTATATTTATGTTCTCATGTTTTGTGTGTATCTTGTTTAAATATCATGTTACAAAAATTAAGTATATATGGGTGACAAGAATGTCTTTTGAAAATGCTTTCATACATTACGAGTATTCATGGACTAATGTGATCTTTCCTTCTTTTACATCCCTTACTGAGATTTGGTATTCATCCCATGTTTTTAAATGATTTTCATAGGTTAATGGATGTGTAAGACATGGAAGGAATCCATGTTAAATTATGATGAATTTTCAAGGAGTTTTGTTTTTTGTTTTAATGTTTTCTATTTTGAAAAAAAATGGAAACTGTTTTTATGGTATCCACTCTGTAATAATGTGTTTTGTTTTGAATGTATTGGACTAATAATAAAAAGCTCTAATAATGAAAAGATACTCAATGTTAAAGGACTTTTTTTCTTGACTAAATTCATGATTTTGTATGTAAAAAGGCTAGGTCATTATACTAGTGATCTCAAATATATTTTATTCACTATGTGTGATGAATTAGAGGAATGTGGTTTTTATAGTAATCCCTGACCAATGATACAAGGTAATCAATCCTAACATAATTTATCACTCTATTAATTTTATTGGGTGTGATCCATAGGGGACAAATTCTGGGTAAGAGCCATTGGGCTCAATACAGGGTGAAAACCATTTGGGAATAATCCACATAGGTACAAGACTAAACTTGAAACATTTATTCATTAATCGTGGAACATACCATTATTTTTGGGGAAATGTTTTGGGAGATTTTTGGGGATATAAATCACAAAAATTAAATCTGGTTGTGATCTACTTAGGAGAGGGTAGAGAATTCACCTTTGATAATCATTATCTTAGAACGAGTATAGAATTTTGAAATATTACCTTTATAAAAGTACAACATAAAACGTCTTTAAATTTTGATCTTTAAGAATATTTTACCACTATAAAATGTAATCTAGAATCATAATTAAAGAAGTGTGACCTTAGATACTAGGTTTACACATATTAATTTTTATAGGAGTCCAAATGTGGTTTAATGATTATCTAAATGAATATTAAAATAATGATGTATTAGTTTATCTATAAATGAATGAAATTTGTCATCCAATCTTGATAAAAAAAATTCAATACCACAACAATATATATAAGATTTTTTAAATAATATATATCCCTATGTGTATAAAAAATTATAATTCTAATGGAGGTATCATCCATGTATTATTTTGGGAATGTGATACTCTTTCATCTTTTATCCCATCATAGCATTATTATGCAGATCTTATCAATGTTTTCAAAGAAATGTTTGTGGTTTATAATCTCATTTTTATAAAACATTAAATAACTCAATATAAATTGATTTAATTTTTATTTAATGGACTCTGATTCAAAATTAAGGTACAGAACATATCTACATTCTTTGACCATATAGTTAGACTATGGAGATAAAACATCAAGAGGGGATTTTCAGGAAAGATGGATCCCAATTCAAGTATTTTTGATTTATAATATGATAATATGAAAAAATGATATTGGTTTCCAATGAGGATAATATAAACGAAATTATTTATGGAATGATAGAGAATGATCTCAAATAAAAGATTCAGGATTTTCAGGTGGAAAAATAACACAAGAATTTTGGGATACTATGAACATATACTCGAGTCAGGGATTTTGGGTATCCATGTAGAGTACCTAAAATTTAATTTTTTTTACTTCAATGATGAGACTACTGACTCAAAGGCATTAATATTACATTACAGGAATCTCAAATAAAGAATTTTGGCATTCCAAGATGTGTTTCCCAAATTAATATTTTTTATTCTTTGTTGAGTATGTCAAGCCATGGATTTTGGGTGTCTGGGAGGAGATTATAGACCCATGGAATTTGGATTTAAATTTATATAACAAAAACTAAATTATTTTGGTATCCAATCATATTGATAATGGAGGAAAACATTTTTTGGACTGATGATCTAATATGGAAGGATAATACATATAAAGGAATAAAAGATTAATTTTTGGGGGAAAAATAATTAATCCATATGCCACTATGTACCAAAAAAGATATGAATAATTCCATAGATAGTTTTTAAAAAATGGGAAGCTTTTTATTCATTTAATAAAATGATAAATTACAATAAAAATCATATATGGGGAAATTGGAGATATTTTAATGTGGTGTCACAATATGGGGATAATAGGCTTCAAATATGATCTGAATGTTGACTCAAAACAACATGATTTGAAATAGAAATGAATCGGAAGTAAATACTATCATCTAGGTAGAGGATTGGATGTCTATGAATCAAAATATATATTTTTATAATAATATTATACAATAAATTTTCTAAAAATGAGGCCATATTATCCTATTTTAGTGTGGATTATGGGAAACCATTGTGGAACTGTGATCCATCATAGGAGGAAATATTTTGTTCTCATAAAAAAGGTAAATAGTTCATACTGAATTTTCAACCACATGATGTTTAAGGGATAAATGATGTGGTATATATGTCATTACTATTAATTTTATGCAATTAGGCCAATTTTTCTACATATGATGTTTCTATGAATAGAATATTGACTAAATATTGTTGGCCTTTATAAATGGTGTACATTGTCTCTAGGATTTTCTTCATCATAAAAATAAATACATCAATTTAAAAAGTGTATAAGATAAATATATCATAATTATTATTTGATTAATGATATTATGCATGAATGTGTAACATTGAGTGTTTTAGAATCAACATGATCAATTGGGTTATAAGATTTCTAAATCAGAACATAATAATGTCTAGGTTTATTGGTGTTGGTGACATAGGGGATTTTGTATAACATCAGTAATGATGGTATTATAGTGAATAATAACATTTCATCCCTAATTTTTTATTTTTATTAGATTAATATTAAGAAAAAACATTATTATACACACTAAAACTTTAGAGTTTCAATATATTTTTAACATGGATATTATTAAAAATAGGTCATCAAAGATTTCCATCATGTCCTAATATGATATTTACAAAAACTATTCCTATTAGGGATGTTATATATATAAAAAATATTCATAACCTATCTAAATAAAACATAATAATGGCTCACCTCTAATGCTCATTAAGGGTAATAATGGTAGAAATCAATGATTACTTACATAACATGACCATAATGGCATGATAACATGATAATAACATTTGAAAACAATAACATTAATATCATAGATCATATTTATGATTTATTGAATAATGAATTAAAATTTATAAATTATGAATCATAATAGAATCAATGTACATATTCTATGAGATCCCGAACTAATATAAGAAATATGTTTCTGTCCAATATGTAAGAATGTAAAATAATCTCTTTAGTAACGTACCAATTCCAATATTATCAAAATGTATTGGGTTAACTATACATTAAATATTATCCTATTTCAACGTTCACCCCAATAAATATCATAGTGGAAAAAAATATATTGTAGAAATTTATTCACTCACCATTCTTATCCATTTCATCTCATGAGATTTCCATTATTACCTAATGAATTGGTGGGTTATATAATTCAAATACCACCCGTTGAATATTCATAATACATTCATCTATGTTTCCTATGATCATAAATCATTTTTAATATATCATAACACGTGGAAAGGAAACAAGTTTCATAAATATTCCAACATATCATCATAACATAAGCCTTAGAAAATAAATGAGTTTTATAAAAAACACATTATCATAATCATAAACCACCCTCCTCAAAATTATGGATGGTATCCTTGGATAATGTCCCAAGTAATTTATATTTAACAAAAAGGATGTTATCATATGTAAAAATTTATTTAAAAGTTCACATGAAACTTTTTAGAGGAAATTACATGTCTAATTTTAAAATAAGATATTTGAAACATAAAAATTTACAATATATTAATTAAAAACTTAATTGAAATGAATGTAAACATATTTAAATGTTCTATTAAAATAAATTATTATTTATGTTAGTGAATAATATTTTTCATGTTGTGTATGATAAAAGAAATATTCCTTTCATATTTGTGTTAAAAACTCAAAACAGCCTAATTTAGAATAATGCATGAATATTACCTTTAGATTTATATGAAAACTATTCAACCATGGGTAAACATGATATTAATACATATTTTTAGAAGAGATAAATAAATTCATGGAATCAGTCTAAATTAACATAGTCATGGATATAAATAATTTTCAACTGATGAGAGAAAGAAAATAATATTTTCACACAGATATTCTTTTAGTCTCTTTCGTTTTGAAATTGAGGAAAATTAATTTAAACATGTAATCTATATAAATAGTCCTAGATTATGATAATTCATGAGATTAATTATAGTAATGTAATAAATTTTTTTCATTGTAATCTTAATCATAAAAAATCCCAATAAACAGTGAGATTGGAAGAGAAGTCATATATACCTACAAAAACACATTAATTATATTTGTAACATCATGGGTAAATAACGAATAATACATTTTTATATTTACTAATATTTTTGAAATAAAATTTAATTTTAATTTAAAGGGGATGCTATGTACGATGGCTTACCCGATACACAACAACTGGTTTCTTTTAAATCTTATGTAGCACACTAATAATATAATATTATTATTTTAAATGGTACTTAACACCGAGCCGTTGTATTGGTGGAAATGAATAGAACTAACTAAAAATTTATTATATATATTTTTTAAATGATTTTATATTTTTCCAATACATTTTAGAGGCTTAAAATAATAATGGAATTCAATTTTAAGCATAAATACCCTAATATTCATTAAATGGCCAATTTACCGCCTTTTGATGGAGAACCCTCATTAAATATAGTTTAGGTCATTTTTTTATGTTATATTTGGAAAAATAAAATTCTTCTTATGAATCGGGACATCAAAATATACTTTGGGTAAAATTTTGGTATTTTTCTGATAAATTTAGTTTTTTATGAATAATGAAAAATAGTGTATTTTAATTCAAAACTGTGTTTTAATATAATTTTATATATGGTTATATTATATTTTTAATTTTTCTAAAGTTTAATTAGCATATATTTTTACCATTTAATCCAATGTTGGTCATTGGAATTAATTTCACATTGAAATTGGACATAAACAACTGTCAATCTTTTGATAGTTATTATTTCATAAAAACATGCTCTTTGTTTTAACAATGAGAATTCATATTAAATTAATTAATGCCACTTTTGGGTTTTTAATTTCGAAAAATATATATAATTTTAATTTCATAATATCAAATAAATCTTCTGCTTAATTTTAAGTAATTTTTGGAAAAATGTCAATTTTTTTATGAATATTGAAACCACATAGTTGTAGTTAAAAAAGTGACTTTTACATTTAAATGAAATTTTACAACTTCTATGAGTTGAATTTCAAATAACTGAGAGACACAGTTAATATCAATAAGAAAAATTTGGTTCAATAATATGAAAATAATTTTTGGTGAATAGTAAATTTGACTTTTATTTACCGCGGTTAACGGTAAATAGGGTAATTCAAGGTATAAAATATATTATAATAATAAAAAATTACCTTAACAATTTACCTAACATTTTTTGATGAGTCATTGACGACCATGGGTATCCTTGGGTCAATTTTAGGACCTCATGGATCCACTTGGTAGTGATAATGACTCATTAGATTGATTAATTTAAAGTAAAGGAAACAATTACACAAACAAATATCTTTTATTAAATTAATTTTTACAAGGTGTTATATAAGTTATATTTTCAAATATAAATATAAATTGTAAATAAAAAACTATTAGCTACATCATGGTATTTTTATTATAAATTTTAGACATCTTATAAATTAAATTATTTATGACACAATAATGATGTAGTGTTTACCTCATTAATAAATGATTTAAATAAATAAGATTATAATGATTAAAATATTGTCTAAAATATGTCCAATTATGAATCAATGATTTTATTTTGAATATTAGTCATCTTATCTTCGACTTTAATGTGTTTTGGATTTTTTGAAACAGAAGATATGTTATTAATAATATAATAGTTTTACACTTTCCGAAAGATCCCATCCTCCCCCTTATAAAAAAAGACCACTTACATACAATTCCTCACACCTCTCAAGCCATTTGGATCATCCAAACTCTGCCAAATTAATCTCCCTATATCCCTATCCTCCACCTAAAAGCCTTACCTTAGGCATAATGAACTTTAAGAAGTTGTTTTGGTTCAAACCAAAGGAAGTTACCAAAATTAAAGGTAACAGTTTCTGTTAAATTCATTTCATTTATTTTACTTCTCCAACCACATGAACACTTTTTATTTCTTTCTTTTGTAACAAAACCATTATATTCAATATATTAGGATGTTGTTTTAATAAGTGTTTGAGCTACACTTACACACATCTCCATCTAATGGGTGAAAAACATAATATTTCTATGGATGGAAAACTAACGCCTCATGAAACAATGATTGTTTGATTTTCTCCTACAGCCCCTTATGGTGACCATTATGATGGAACTGTATTTATATATTATGTATATTATGTTTATGTTTTCTCTACTCTTCGGTTATTTTCATTTAAAAACACACTAATATGATTTCCATTATGTGTGACCAGGATAATTTCATTTGAGAAAGTGCAGACTACCTTCCCCTCAAGGTGATATGATTCGTTCATGACATTCATGGAACGTATAAAGGATATAGTTAATTTAATTATGTAAAACATATATCATATGATATTATACTACAATTATAATATTATTATGTATCATTATGTTTTAATTCCATTAAAATATAAAATAAAAATGAAAGTAGCGTTCATGCGTACGTACGGCTTACCGTCTCCATGAAAGGCTCATTTCATTTATTATCTCCAAATGTTATGTACTGTTATAAATACATATATTAAATGTATATATAAATATTTATATTATATCTAAATCATTTATATCATTATGTAGATAATGTAATTTTGAAAACATGTAAAAATTATAATTATAACATGTTCATTTTTTACTCAAGTTCAGAACATCAATAAAATATCCTACATGAACTCAAATAATTAACTAATTATTATAGAAAGGTAATAAGTGATATAAAAGAAATAATAAAATTGAAAAGTGTTCTTAATCAATTAGAAATTAACTTATTTTTATTATTCAGTAATATCAAGGAACACACAAGACAATTTGGACTTGAGGTAAGGGGTTTCTTAACTCACTTTTAATTCCATGAGATTTCCATTGTTCACCACTTATTTATTGCATGTGGTATGTGTACTTCCCATGATTGTATTCATTGTGTAATATACATTAATTTATGTATATTTACATCATAATTTTATGATCCTTATTTCATGGGTGTATGTTTTGTATATTACCAAATCGATAAGGGAATTTGAAATTTTAATTTCCACTCATTCGGCTTTACGCATACTTCAGTGATTACTATACTCCAAGATTATGTGTGGAGTCACTATTAATTTTCTTATGTTATAATTTCCACTCCCCTTTATGTGGATATACTTTTCATACACATAATCACTCCATTTTTAAATTCTCATGTCATCAATATGATGTTGATAAGAGTAATTATAACTCAATCTCTATTTGTTGAGTTAAATATCAAATTCATTGGTTTTGTTTTTACAAGAATATGTGTGAATTTCCTATGATTTATTTACACTAAATATCCAATGATATTGAGTGTATTTATATTTGTAACACATAATTATTTCTTTTATTTATCCTTAACTTAAGGATAAATCCTTTATGAGAGATTTCATCTCAATTTACATTCCATTGAGACTCCTTTGTTGTTTTACACCAAATCACTTTTATATGGTGTATATAATGTACGTTGACATAGAATATCTTGAATTCCATTATTCTCATGATATTATAATGTTTTTATTACCTCAATTATTAGTATTCATGTGTCTTTCTTTTGGTTAGGAACTCTAACTAAAATATAATTTAAAAATGTTTTAATGATTTATTATTCTAAATAATTCTCATTAATGTCCATGTTTTAAAAATGGTTTTAAGGATTTATTTATATGAACATTAAAGTTTTCAAAACAATGTTCCTTTTAAAATTTTCAAAGTGGTATGTGACACTTTGATTCAAAAATCTATTTTAAATGGATTCTTGAAAAATAGCGTGACTTTTAAATGTTTTCTAGAAAAAGGGGGATATTTCCCCCAATAGTTGGATGATTATTTTAATCTATGTCAATATCCATCATTATTATCGATTGAGGTTAATCTGATACAATACAATCTTCTATATTTTATCTAATGAGTTATGATTGATTATGGATGTTCTATTTTTATACCATTCATGGTTTGTGGTTAAAGTAATGTCATTTTGTATGCTAGTTTTAATAGGAATATTATCTTATGTTTCAAACTATTCATATGAGGAATGCATTGGACATAGTAAGTGATGGGTGGATATTGCAATAGCTCCTCGATGAATCAGTATGTATCATGATACAAACTAGTGTCTGGGCACAAGGCCTTGACAAAATCTTATTTGTAGTTTTGGCATAAGGCCTTGACTATGTGGTTATGATAGTCTGCCATTATGCATTCCATCATTATTAAAGTGGTTATTGATATAGCATGGGATTATTCAACTAGTAGAATATCAATTTGAATATGTAAATGACATTATTTCATTTTTTTAACATATTATGCTAAAGTTCATGTTTAAAAGGCTTTTGTTTTAATTATGAATTGCCTTAAATTTGTATGCTTATTTATGACAATTTCCGCTATATTGTTATCCTGACTGAGCATTTGAGCTCACCCTTTTCATTGTTTTATTTATCCCAGGATGTGAAGAATATAGTTATGGGTGACTTGTAGGCATAATCTAGGAATCTTGGATGTTTCCAATGGAATAATTTAGTGTTTTTTTCTTTTCAAGTTGTAATGTTGATCTTATGAATGTATTTAGTATTTCCAAGGCTAGTAAACTGTTCAGTCCTTTGGGACATGATTTCCTTGTATCATGCCAATGTTATGTAATAATCTACAGACTCTGTATAACTGGGGTTGGGGAGTTACATTTTGTATCAAAGAAAGTTTAGTAAAATCCTTGGAACCTAGATTTAGATAAACTCTGATTAGACCACAAAACCATAAGATAGAATTTGATAATTAGTATAGAAGAACATCCTAAAATCTTGGTATTGTATAGATTTTGTGGGTTTTCCATGAAACACATCACTATCTGGATATGAGTAGGTAGAGGCGGCTCTAGCATAGATGTACCTTGGGGTAAAACCTGAAAACACCATTTTGAGTTAGACTCGAATGGGAACTAGTGCACGACAATGGGCCTTTCTACACTCGTGGTTATGACACTCCTAGGGGATATACTTAGGATAATATAAATTTTCATTACAAACTGATTTGAAGGATTTTAATATAAGATGATAATAAATAACCTTGGTTAATACTAGGGTGTTTTTGATTGAAAATAAGGTGTGATGATGTTTTCTAAATAATTTTATAAATATTCTTACTCATATAATGTTTTCTGGTTTTAGTCAATGGATTGATTCCAATTAAGTCACAATAACTTTTATAATGATGTACAAGGTGGGAGAGATGGTGGAAATGAGCAAAAAAATGGAATGTTGATAAGCGTAAATGATATCATTTTCATGCCAAATCAGTTTTCCAAATATATGATAAACAACATATATATTAACCAACTCCCAGAATCAACAAAGAATAGAATAGTGATGAATGATAAGAGATCCAACAGTAGAGACTATGGAGAAAATAATCCTCAATTTCCATAATGCAGGAAATGTGGAAGGAGACACCTAGGAAATTATCTTTATGTAACAAATAAATGCTTTACGTGTTGGAAAGAAGGACATAAATTGAATAATTGCCGAGGAAAAATGAAGAGTACTATAGAAGAAAATAAAAATGGTCCCAATAATCCATTTGCAGTCATTTTCCATAAATGTAGGGGACCTAGTCATTACCCGAGTGAATGCCCTATTCTATAGGATATTTTCTTGGTCATATAAGAAGCTATGTGGAAATAAATGGTTGGAGAAATTTTTAAAATTATCAGTACTCCTTGTTGATGGGATTACTTTGGAATAATTTTCTCTTGTGTTTATAACCCTATAGTTTTTCATTTGAAAATGATATTTGAGGAAAAATTATCTTTTCTCTAGTGGATATAGTTATAAATATTCATTTGGTTTTATATGATCATTGTGTTTGAGGCAATTACAAGTTATTATATTTTTGGATTAAAATTCAAGGTATGAGATAACATTTGTGGTTAAATTATGTTATGGTTATTTTTAGGAATTTATCTTATTTTGGTAATGTAGTAAAATATATTTTTTAAAAATGGACAATAAGAAGACCGTGTGCCAACCCATCAGATTAGACAAGGCTGTAGGAATCGAACCCACAACCAGAGTGTGATTGGGATTTATCACATACCACTGGACTACGTGAAGTCCCTGGTTAGTGTGACTAATTATTTTTAGTTAAATTATATTATTGAT
Organism: Viscum album; assembly: GCA_963277665.1. Classification (NCBI taxonomy): domain Eukaryota; kingdom Viridiplantae; phylum Streptophyta; class Magnoliopsida; order Santalales; family Viscaceae; genus Viscum; species Viscum album. The sequence goes on along the minus strand of OY728155.1, from coordinate 1,219,752,962 downwards.
CAATAATATGTTTATTTGAGATCGTATGTATTATCAAATGAATACCCTTAGTATAAGAAAATGATTTGGTGATTAAGTGATAAATGTTAATTGGAAGAAGTTCTATTTTTTGGGAACAATATATACCCAAGGAAAATAAAATACTGCGGGATTTCATTTGAGGAGTAATGGTGGATTTTTATCTATGTTTTTATTTTGGATTTATGGTGACATGGGTTATTTATGGAAATTATTAACCTATTAGAGAGAATATGTGATTAGGTTAATTGCTTTTAAGTATTTGACTTTAAGAGTAGTTGATGTCATTTACAGATACAATTTAACGTGGAAGACAGTGTAATCAAATTCTTCTATGTTTTGGGTATCAAAATTAGTGTACATTATATTGATGTATTTTAAAGAAAATTGTTTATTGAATGATATTTATTGAACTTTTGGTATTGATGGTTTAATTTTCTAAATTAAGATTAGTATTTCTTTCTCTAAAGGATTATCCTTTTTGGGGATCATATGATTATTTACTAACCATTTTGGTGGTGGTTAATCTTTAAAGACAAGGTAAATATATTATTTATCTTTTGTGGATCAGATGATTCTCTTGGAGTTGATTCTAGCTCTTATAGTGTGACCAACTTATCTTGAATAATCATCATTTGAAAAAAAAATGAGTTAGTAGTAAAAATTTATTAAAGAATGATACTCTACTTAAAATTAAGTATATATCTTTATGTTCTTAGTCAATAACATAAATAAATTCCTTAACATTATAAATGGAACTTTAAAAAAAAATTTATCTGTTTAATTTTTTTACTGGGAAACTAGTGACCATTTATCCCATCACAAGTTTATGACTTTCTAGTTGTTAACTTTCTCCTAATCATTTTTTCTATTCATCTCCATCACAACATGACAATTATTTTCTCCTCTATATCCATGTTTTCATGGAATCCTAGTATCGGTTGTCTCAGGTAACCTTTTTTAATTCTCTTAACTTATTTTAATGTGATATTTTTATTGACTCTTTTTCCGATGTTGGGCTTTCAATGAAGTTTCTGAGCCCAATTTTAAAATTATGGGGACACAATTCCCAAAAGGGGGGAAGGATATAATATCCTGGGTAAATAAATAATAATAAATTTTCTTACTTATTAATATTTGTGAATTAAATGGTAATTTTATTTTAAAGGGGATGCTATGTTTGATGGCTTACCCGATACACAACAACATGTTTCTTTGAAATCTTATGTTGCACACTAATAATATAATATTATTATTTTAAATGGTACTTTACGCCATGCCATTTTATTGGTGGAAATGAATAAAACTAACTAAAATATTATTATATATGTTTGTTAAATGTTTTTACATATATCTAATAAAAGTTATAGGATTAAAATAAAAGAATTATATTTTAAGCATAAATACTCTAATATTCAATAAAGGGAAGATTTACCGACTTTTGATGGATAACCCTCTTTAAATATAGTATTGGTCATTTAAATATGTTATATGTGACAAAATAAAATTTTTCTTTAGAATTGGGACATCAAAATCTACTTTGGTTAAAATTTTGGTATTGTTCTGATAAAATTCATTTTTCGATGAATAGTGAAAAATAATGTATTTTAATACAAAACTGTGTTTTAATCTAATTTATTTATATGGTTATATTATCTTTTTAATTTAATTTAAAGTTTAATTAGAATATATTTTTACCATTTAATCCAATGTTGGTCATTGGAATTAATTTAACTTTGAAATTGGACATTAACAAGTGTCAATCTTTTGATAGTTATTATTTCAAAAAATCACGCTATGTGTTTTAACAATGGGAATTAATTTTAATTTAATTAATTACACTTTTATGTTTTGAATTTGGAAAAATAGACATTATTTTTGAATTATTAATATCAAATAAATCTTAGTCAGAATTCTGGGAATTTTTCTGAAAAACATAAATTTTTTGATGAATTGTGAAACCACTTAGTAGTAGTTAAAAATGCGACTTTAAAATTTAAATGAAATTTTACAGCTTCTGTAAGTTTAATTTCAAATTTATGAGAGACATGGTTAATATCATGAAGTAAAATGTTGTTCAATAAGATGAAAATAATATTCAGTGAATAGTAACTTTTGACCTTTATTTACCGCGGTTAAAGATAAATTGTGTAATTCTAGGTAAAAAGTATATTATGATAATACAAAATTACCTTAACACTTTTCCTAACTTTATTGGATGAGTCATGACGGACCATGGGTATCTTTGGGTCGATTTCAGAACCCCAGGGAGCCACTATAGAAGGATAATGACTCTTTAGATTAATTAATTTAAGGTAAAGACAAAAATGTCACAAACAAATATCTTTTAGTAAATTAATTTTTACATGGGGTTATATAAGTTATATTTTTTCCTATAAACATTTATTGGAAATACAAAACGATTTCCTACATAATGTGTTTTGGACCTTTTGAATCCAAATATAAGTTTAAAATAAAATAATAGTCTCACACTTTCCTAAAGCTCCCCTCCTCTCCCTTATAAAAAGAGACCACTTACAACCAATTATTTACACCTCTAAAGCCTTTTGTGTAACATCCCAAGCTTCTACGGTACGCTTCTCCTTGAATAATGTGATAGTGTGTGTTGTACGCAACATCGAGTTCTAACACACCACAACCAATCAAACTAGCCGTTATGAATAGTAATACCTACTTTTCGAAATTTTATAAATTTATCTCTCAAAATGGACTTAATTTTTGGATTCATAATACCGAATTTAGCCTAGGGTGAAATTTTGGAACTTTTCGGTTAACATTTATATTTGATGAATAGTGAAAATTACTAAATTTTAAATAAAAACAACTTTTTTAATCAAAATATTTAATAGTGATAAATAATGAATTTGAGTGTTTTTAAAGTATATTTAGAATATATTTTTTCCATTTAATAAAATTTTAGTTATTTGACATAATTTCGCAATTAAACCGAACATAAAAAAGTATCAATCTTTTGATAGTTATTATATCTGAAAAACACGCTTTTTGTTTTGACATCAGGAATTAATTTTAAATTAATTTATTCCACTTATGTTTTTTGAATTTTGAAAAATGGATTCCATATTTGGAATCAGGATTTCCAAATTGTGTAAATAGGTAACTTTTATTTTTAGAAATTTTGAATAATTACTTCGGTAAATATTTTATTTACCATGGTTAAAGGGTAAATCTGGTAAATAAGGGTTAAAAATTTAATATTATAATAATAATAAATTACCCTAAAACGTGTCCTAACCTAATTGGTGGATACATGTCTGACCATGAGCATATTTGGGTCGATTTTGGGACCCCATGGAGCCACTTGTAGGTGATAGGGACACTTTATTTTAATTAAGTGGAAATAAAAACAAAAATGACATAAACATATATCTTTTAGATAAACAATTTTTACATAGGGTTATATATGTTGTATTTTCGACTATAAATATTCATTAGAAATATAAAACGATTTTATATATAATGATATTTTATTTATAATTTTTAGACATTAAATAATTTAATTTATTTATGACACAATAATGATGCAGTAATTACCATAATAGTGAAAAATTAAAATAATTGATATTATAAATACCCAAATAAATATAATTGGATTCTTTTTATGAATTAAACTAATTTTCTAGGTTCATATGACATGTTAATAATGATTTAATTAACTTCTTTTGACGTAATCATTCTATTATGAGTTTTACAAAAATCAACTATTGAATAGTGTCAAAATTGACATAAAAGAGTTTTTAAAACAAATATTATATTACTAATTGATATTAAATTCCTAAAAATCTATGGTTCGGCCAAGAGACTTATATCATGATAGGTGTATCATTAATAGACCCATTTGGAGTCTCTTAGAAGTATATATTAAGTTTATTAACCATATAATATAAAAATACAAAGAGACATTGTAAAAGTGAAACTAATTAACTAAGAGTTAATTCTTAAAGATAAGATTAATATAGTAACCCAAACCTATCTAAATCCTATTGGTTGAGTGGTTTTCGACCTATCCCCACCATAAATTTTAAATAATCCACTATTTAGCCATTAGAAACCGAATATTAATTTATTATAAAATAATATTTATAGCTTTTCCAAAGGAGCCCCTCACCCCTTTAATAAAAGGGCACTCCTCCTTCTCATTAATTCACACCATAAAAGCCTTTGGGTTCGGAAAACTCTTCCCAAATACTCTCTCCACTTACCTCACATCATCCTAGTGGCCTTCCTTTAGTCATAAATCCAACCTATGGAGCCCTTTTGATCAAATCAAAAGGAAGAACACGGAGAAACGGTAATAATTTCACCACCCTTTTTCAAGTTCCTTTCTTCTTCCACTTCTTCTTTCCTTGTTATTAGCATTATAAAATAATAACTCCAGTATCTTATATATACTTTGATGATATTAAAAATATGGTACAACCATATTCATTATTCTATCCACCCTTTGAAAAACATGTCACCATACGTGCGTACGTACGACTTACCGTCTCCACGTCATGGTGTAATTGTTATTCAAAAAATTATTATTTGGATGGGTATAATAATGATGTTTAATTCATGTAAATAATAAATATAACATGATAATTATTCTTTATATATTATATATAATCCAATTATATATTATTTTAATATCAAAATAATGATATTGTCACTCGTGCGTACGTACGGACTACCGTTTCCACGAACGCGATAAGATTCATTCTCCATCGTATCCATTCAAGTATAATTATCATTTGATGATTAATAATAGTATTTAAGGACTTTATATAATTCTGGATATGAATAATATACAACCTATCCATAATAAACACAACTTATGTGACAAAACATATAAAAGAAAATGAGTAAGTTAACACCTGAAACGACGATAATTCGAAAATATTATTAACAAAACAATGTTAAAATATCATATATGATATCATATTAATGTATATGATTCTTGAATAATTTAATAAAAATTATTTATCCATTATACATGAGGTTAAACTACCCCCAACCAAGGAAAAGTACAAGGTAAGGGTTTATTTCTCAACCTCTTTATTATCCGATGTTGTTTATATGTAATAATCTACTGGGGCTTCTTTATCATCCACATCCATATTTCTTAAAAATGTATTTCAATTTTTTTTACTATTTACTAGAATATTGGTTAAAGTCATTTATACCATTTTTGACTTTTATAGGTGGTTTATAAAGGAATATTTCCATCGTTTTCCAAACAAGGTGCTTTTTAACCTTTTCGACAGAATTAAGGTAAGAATGTTTTTTTAACTTATACGGCAGGTGCAGCTATTTTCCGCCATTATAAAATCTTCAAAGCTTCACTTACAAGCTTATAAAAATATTTTCAAAGAAAATGTTATATTTTACAAATATATTACTCTAAAATGATTTCAAAATATAAAGAGACATTTCTCTAAAAAGAGTTTTGATTTCATCTATGTCAACATCCTTTGAGGGATTTTACGCTTATTTGAAGTTGATTTATTATGATACAAAACTTCTATATTGTATTGAAGGTTTTGTGATATGTTTGACTATGGATGTGTTATTTTTATACCATTCATGGTTTATTGATGAAGTATTTACATTTTGTATGCTAGTTTTAATATGAATGTTTATGTTATTTTTAATCCTTTTCATATGGGAATGCATTGGACTTAATATGTGGCGGGTGGAGCCCGCTATAGCTCATCGATGCATCGATAGGTCTCATGAGACAAACTAGTGTCTTGGCACAAGGCTTTGGAAAAATCTTATTTGTAGTCTTGGAACTAGGCCTTGGATATGTGGTTATGATAGTTTGGCATTATGCATTCCATCGTTATGAAAGTTGTTATTGATATGGCATATGATTATTCGATTATTAGAATATCAATGTGAATAAGTAAATTGCATTATTTCATTTTATTTTTACAGACTATGTTGAAGATCAAGTTTAAAAGGATTTTGTTTTAGTTATACATTGCCTTAAATCATTATTCTTATTTATGAATTTTTCTGCTATATTGTTATCCTTACTGGGCATTTGATATCAACCCTTTTCTATGTTTTATTTTTCCTAGGATGTGATGAAGTAATTTATGAATGACATGCAGGGATAGTATGAGGGGATAATAGTGTAGACTATGGAGACTATATTGTTGTAGTTTTCATTTTATGATGTAATGTAAACTTTATTATTGTATCTAGTTATTCCAAGGATACTAACTGAATCGTTCTTTCGAGATTTGATCATTCTTGTGATCATGCCAATGTTATGTAATAATGCACCGACTCTGGGTAACTGGGGTCGGGGCGTTACATTTTGACTCATCCAAACTCTTTCAAATTAATCTTCCTACATCCCTCTCCTCCACCAAGAAGTCTTTACTCAGGAAGTAGGCATATAAAGATGTTTTTTTCCTTTCAAACCAAAGGAAGTTACCCAAATTAAAGGTAACAATTTCTCTTAAATTCATTTCTTTTATTTTACTTCTACAACCCTGTGAACTCTTTTTATTCATTTCTTTTGTAACAACGCTAGTATATTCAATATACTAGGATGTTTTTATAATAAGGATTTGATCTACACTAACACACACCACCTTCTAATGGGTGAAGAATATAATGTTTCTGTGGATGGAAAACTAACGCATCACGAAACCATAATTGTTCGATTATCTTCTACCGCCTCTTATGGTGGCCATTATGATGGCACTGTATTTATATATTATGTTTATTATGTTTATTTTTTCTCTATTCTTCAATAATTTTCATTTAAAATCACACCAATATGATATCCAATATGTGTGACCACGATAATTTCATTTGAGGAAGTGTGGACAACATCCCCCTCAAGGGGATATGATTCGTTCATGACATTCATGGAATGTATAATGGATAGAGTTAATTCAATTATGTAAAACATATATCATATGATATTATAATGGAATTATAATATACATTTTTATAATTATTTTTTTTCCACTAAAATCAAAAATAGAAATGAAAGTAGCGTTGATGTGTATGTATGACTTACCGTCTCCATGAAAAGTGGATTTCATTTCTTATCTCCAAATGTTATGTATTATTATAAATACATATATATACTGGATATATAATATTCATATGATATCTAAATCATTAATATCATTCTGGAGATAATGATCTTTTGACTACATGGACAAATTTTAATTATAACAAGTTCATTTTTGACTCAAGTTCTGAACATCAATAAAATATCCAATATGAATTAAAATAATAAACTAATTATTATATAAAAGTAATAAGTGATATAAAAGTAATAATAAAATTAAAAAAATTTCTTAATCAAATAGGAATTAACTTAATTTTTTTATTTAGGAAGAACAAGAAACACACAAGACAATTCGGACATGAGGTAAGGGTTTTCTTATCTCACTTTTTATTCTGTGAGATGTCCATTGTTTACCACTTATACATTGAATGTGGTGTGACTACTGCCCATGATTGTATTCATTGTGTAATATACATTAATTTATTTATATATACATCATAATTGTATGATCCTTATTTCATTGGAATTTTTTTGTAAGTTACCTAATCGATAAGGGAATTTGAAATTTCAATATCCACTCATTCAACTTTATGCATACTTCAGTGATTATTTTACTCCAAGATTATGTGTGGAATCAATATTCATTTTCTTATGTCATAATTCCCACTCCCCTTTCTGTGCATATAATTTTGATTCACATAATCACTCCATTTATAAATTCTCATGTCATCGATATGAACTTGATAAGAGTAATTTTAACTGAATCTCCATTTATTGAGTTAAATATCGAATTCATTTGTGTTGTTTTTACAAGAATATGTGTGAATGTCTTATGATTGATTTAAACTAAATATCCAATCATATTTAGTGTATTTTTATTCTTCACACATAATTATGTCGTTGATTTATCCTTAAACTAATGATATAGCCTTTATGACAGATTACATCTCAATTTACATTCCATTGAGACTCCTTTGTTGTTATACTCCAAAACACTTTTATATTGTTTATATAATGTACTTTGACATAGTATATCATGATTCCCTTTATTCTCATGACATATCAATGTTTTTATTACCTCAAATATTTTTATTCAAGTGTCTCTCTTTTTGCTAGGAACTCTAACTAAAATATCATTTTAATATATTTTAAAGTTTTATTATTCTAAATATTTCTCATTAATGTCCATGTTTTAAAAATGGTTTTAAGGTTGTATTTATATGAACATTAAAGTTTCCAAATCAAAATTCATTTTAAATATTTCAAAGTGGTATGGGACACTATGATTCAAAAATCTATTTTAAATTGCTTCTTGAAAAATAGTGGACTTTTAAATGTTTTCAAGAAAAAGGGGGATATTTCGCTCAATAGTTTGATGATTATTTTAATCAATGTAATTATACTACATTTTAATCTATTGAGGTTAATCTGATACAATAAAATCATCCATATTTTATTGAACAAGTTATGTTTTACTATGGATGTGCTATTTTTATACCATTCATGGTTTGTGGTTAAAGTATTGACATTTTGTATGATCATTTAAATAGAAATGTTTATGTTATGTTTCAAACATTTCTAATGAGGAATGAATTAGACTTAGTAAGTGATTGGTGGAGCCTGCTATAGCTCCAAGATGCATCGATATGTCTCATGAGACAAACTAGGGTCTTGGCACTAGGCCTTCACAAAATCTTATTTGTATTCTTGGCATAAAACCATGACTATGTGGTTATAATAGTCTGGCATTATGCATTCCATCATTATGAAAGTGGTTATTGATATTGCATGTGATTATTCGACTAGTATAATATCTATGTGAATAAGTAAATGGAGTTATTTAATTTTTTCCCATATTATGCTGAAGTTCATGTTTAAAAGGCTTTTGTTTTAGTTATTCATTGCCTTTAATGTTTATGCTTATTTATGAAATTTTCTGCTATATTGTTATCTTTAAAGAGCATTTGAGCTCAACCCTTTCTATGATTTATATTTCCCAGGATGATAAGAAGGTAGTTTTGAGTGACTTGCAGGAATAATCTAGGAAGCTTGGATGTTACCAATGGAATAATTTAGTGTAGTTTTTATTTTAAAGTTGTAATATTGACCTTTATGAATGTATCTAGTATTTCCAAGGCTACTGAACTGATCGGTCATTCAGGGAATGATTTCCTTGTATCATGCCAATGTTATGTAATAATGGACCCACTATGGGTAACTAGGGTCGGGGCGTTACAATATCCCCCATGAACTGATAAAATATAATGAAACTTTTAATATAATTTAAATTACGATAATTTCCATATTAATTATCAATGGTTATGTATATATCCCTAATAAACTTAAATAGGTTAATAATGTGAAACTTTTCTCAACAAAATATTATTAAGATGAAGGACCCTTACAACATTGTTAATATCCTAATTAAATCGAAATGAAATTGATTAAAATGTATGTATTTTTAAATAATCATAATATTTATATAAATAATCACAAATACATTCAGGTTTATTATATACACGTCATAATGGATACAAGTAGTGAATATGGAATACGTCTCACAGAAATAATTGTTGGATAAGAATCTCATATTAAAAGATCCTGAAACTTTTTAGAGGTGCCTTAAGTTAGTTTGTAGGAAACAAATTTCTTAATGAGTATATATTGTTTTGTTTTTAAAATGGGTTATTTTTGGGTGAATTTTGCGATTTTTTAAGGATGGGTTTCAGTGGATGGTTGGCGCATTGTTTTCCCAAACCATGAACCCATGATAGATAATTATGTGAAAATACAGAGGGGATTAACATGGTTATTTAATATGATTTCAAACAACTCTTAGTAGTGATCTTGTGACCACCCTAAGAGGAGGTTCATGGTGGGAGAAAATTTTGTCCCCTGAATAGGAAACCATGCATGCGGAAAAATAAACACAAAAAAATCATTAAAAATCGAATACCCCATCCTTATGTCCCAAAACACCTAATATCAACCCTAAATTGTTTTATATAATTTTTTGGGGAACCGAGATAGATTAAAAGTCATTAAAACCTCCTTTACTGAATAATTGAAGCCCTGGTTGAAGACCTTCACCTCTCCAAGTATTATTTTTTCATCTCAATTAGTTTACCCTATCTCACAAATAATTCTCTCATATTTTGAATGTATCATCCATTGGTTAGGGATCTAGATCTAGTTTTTTTATAGATATAATATATTAGATCATGGATCATGGTTTTCTATATATATCATGTTCATCATATTGATCTTGGTTATTCCACTTCAAATTATCGAATTTCATTGGTGAGAATTCATCATCAATCAGGAGGTAGGTTCTCTGTTATTCAATCCCAAAATTCATTATTTAATTAGGTTTATGTAATTTTGTAATTGAAATTTCTATTATTTGTCAATTTAATCTAAAATTTAATTATATTATATTGAATTTACATGTGATGACTTAATGTCTTCAAATAGGGAAAATTGTGAATTTGATGAGTTGGATTAATTAAATGGTTATTTATTTATTAGAATGATTTGATTATGGAATGATGGGATAATAGAATTATGTAATTTTTAAATTGATGAGATTTTGGAACATATTTATTAATTAAATGATGAATTGATAGAATAATGGTAATTAAATTATTTTTTCTTAACCTTGATGGGTGAATGATTTATATGATATAATGGTAATAAATGGTTTAAAATGGATTTGATCATATTATTCCTTGTGATTTAGGTCATAAAAATTGTATTATTTAATATTTAAAATGGAATTTCATGGTGAAAATAGTTGAAAAGTGAGTGATGATGATTAAATTTGTTTAATATGTTATATGTGAAATGTGTGCTATTATGATAAATGGGTTGTGGGACATGAAATAATTCTTCAAATAACCACATATTTTTTTAAATTGCATTCTAGACCCAAAATGCATGAATGCGATAATGAGTGTGGGACAAATACTTATGTTTCAAAATCTTGCTTGTGTTATGCATGTGATAATGAGTGTGGGACATAGATTGCAGCTTTAAATTCCCACATGTTTGATTGTTTGATGAATGGGTTTTAGGACATATAACAAAGCATCAAAAACCCATATGATCCTAGCTAGGTTGTTTTAGGCCCAAAATGTTAATATTGCACTATGGTAACAATTATCCATGTTATGAATTGAAAATAAATCAATATTGTAATTCCATGTGCTAATGGATTTTAATTCCCTATGAGATATGGTTCTATCACTATCATGGGATAAAAAAAGTATTTTTGGGTTTGGTGTCTTTATGAACATGGGGTAATAATTTATTTAATTAATGAATAATGAAATGTGATAACTATTAACTTTTTACATTGTAATTTTTTTTACAACTACGTATACTTTTATTGAATGGGTATTATTTTAATCATTATTGGTGGTTGCCTACTATATTGTAATCACACCATTCAGGGGTTTCCTAACAGGTACATGAATATATTTCATGGATGCAGTAAGGGATAAGGTTAAGGTCACTTTGTTAGTGACTGATTTGGGATGGAGTATGGATGAGGGAACCCAAATTGGTGTCATGACATTATTGGGGGAGCTATTAGTGTAGTTACATTTGGGTTTCCATATTGAAACGTGACACTTATTTTGAAAGAAATATCTACTGATTTAGTTTTGTATATATTTTTTATGAATTAGTATTTATTATTCACTTTATATAGTTATTGTATTATTATTTTCTCAGTTATCGACTATTGGTTATTTGTGGTTATTTCTATTGTTGTGAGACATTGATAAAGAGGGTATAGTCTCCCCATGTTGATTTATCTGATCAACACTGCTATTTGGTAGTCTTTGGCATATAGGGAGGCACACTTGAGGCCATGTTACTAATAGGCATGGAGACCTAGTGTGTGGAACCTAGGTTGGGACATTAAAAAGTGTTATGAGAGGTGGAATATTTCATTTCACTTTTCATTGCTATTTGGGAAAAGGAATACCAGAGACTGGGATGATTTTTCCATAGACATGAGATATTTATTTGGAATATCATGCATATTTTCAATGGAAAAATAATGTAAGAATGGTGGGGTTGTTGTTATTAACATGTATTGTTATAGTTGATCACGATTTAAGCATGGGTGATGAAATTGTTGTTTGATGTTATCATTTTTTGAGATTTTATGAAATTTGATTCATATCCCATTATAGAATGACAGATGAGTAAGAATAAATCATTTTTAGGCATGAATGGGAAAATCGGTTTTGGGTAAGTAGTTGGAATTGAAATGCTTCCCCTTGTATGTGTAATTGAATTGAAAATGGTTACTGATTTGAGCATAAAAATTAGAAAAATTATTCAACATATGAATAAATGGGTTTCTAAAGATAAACATGAATAATGATAATTATTTTACACTTTTTTAACAATAATATAGATGTATTAGGGTTAAGGGTTATGATAGTGCCCCAGTTTTGATAGTGCAGTGGGGTTTGGGGGCTGTCTTTTTATAGATTTCATTTGAATCCACATATTTTTTATAATGTTATGTAATGTGTCATAAGATGTTTTTTTGATATTATAGAGATATTCCTCTATGACTATGTATGATGATAGGATGATATGTGTGTATGGATGGAAACAATCATCTAGAAGTTGTACCTAATCCACTAATATTGCTAGGTAAAGGATCCTAAGAGTAGTTATTTGAGATGATTTCCCACTTCAGGAATTTTTTAGACAGAGACCTAGATCAGAGTGTGGAGAGTATGGCTGAAATGACTATGGAGGTCCAATTGAAACACCCACCAACAATTACCAGAGAGGGTAGATCTGAGGAAGTTGTGTCTAACAGGACAATTATTGACCACATGGATAATTATGTTGATAAAAGAGTCGAAAATAGTATTTATATGTTTTATGGTAGGTGAAGTATTGTTGGAACATCCAGATTAATGATGGACCCTTAGTCAGTATGGTTTGGATAGAATTTTAACAGTTTCCCTTGAAGAACGTTTAATATAAGAAGATCATACAAGAGAAGGAAATAATGTTAATGAGGTATACTCAACAGATAATGTCAATGATGGACTATGTTGGACGCTTCACATATTTTATGCACATTCATTAAGATATTGAATTTGATTAGGAGACCATAGATAAAAAAATCAATGATGGGATTAAATGTAATATTATATCCCAAGTTATATCCCTTGACTAAATAAGTTTTCTTATGTAATGAATCATGCTCACATTTCTGAGAGGAACCTAAAGAGGCCACCTGTATAGAATGGGTGGGTTCTAAAAGATGATCATAAGGTATATCTATTTAGTCTAGTAATCATCCCTAAGGTAATTTTAGCTAGCGTGATAGCTATATGAGTTGCTATGGGGGAATAATTAGTCACACATGACCGTACCTGATTGAACTATAACCAATATGATGGATATCTCACATTCATAGACATTTCCCCCAACCTCTAGTTGAGTGTTGATCTTACAAAAGCATGGGAAATATACTGAGGTTCTGCAGGATCCCATTTAAGATGGGTATTAAATTGGTATCTTGGTGAAATAAGATTATGGGAAGGGAGTAATCTGCACCATATCAAACTATATGATGAATTTCTAATTTCAAAAGAGGTAGAGGTAGTAAACATATTTCTTCTAGGAAATAGCCCCCAAATAAGCAGTATGATGTTGCTTTGGGAAATCAAACAATATTACATGGAAGAGGGGAATGATAGTTTCTTGTTGTTTAACCTACACTTGTGGATAGTGAGGCTAGACAACTAAAAAGTAGTGGTAATAATCATATATATTTAATTCTATATGGTTACTTATTTTATTCTATTTCCTCGCATTCTTGTACATCTATGAAAATTTGGAATTGTTTGATCCTAGAGGTAGAATTTGTGAGATGGATTATTATGATAGATTAAAATATGGGAGTACATATGAGAGAGGAATTTTTTTGCAAGGGGGATCATCTCGATGATGGGGACTAACATTATTATGGGATATTTATATCATTGACAGATCTAGATTTTATATTGTTATGTTTTTGGAATTGTTAGTTGAATACATAGACCAAACTTTTTACGGAAGGAAAGTGTGTTTTACATTTTTTGATTGAGAAAATTATATTCATAGTGGAGAGGTGTATATTTAAGAGGGTCATGGTGCTTCAGTTCATAAGAGACTAGGGAATATCACCGCCAATATTTTTAGTCTGTTATTGAATAGTGTTGGTGTAATGTATGATGTATTTACACCCATAGTGTATAGGATACATGGTGTCTTTACTAATGACTTCTCATGCATTCCAACTGAGATATATGTAGAATATACAGTTGATCTCATACAGGGGGATAATCCATCATCTATTCCATCATACAAAATGGAACTTATAGAGCCCTAATACAATAATACTCTTCTAGAAGAGTTGGCAGAAAAGGGTTTTATCCTTCCAAGTATGTCTCATTGGGGGTCTCTATTTTTTGTTATGAATGATGAAATAACTATATGGTAATGTGTTAATTACCAAAAGATGAACCGGATAAATGTAAAGAACTAGTATCGTATTCAATGTATCGATGATCTATTTGAGCAATTAAGGAGATCATGTGTTTTCTTCAAGATCTTCTTGGAATCAGGTTATCATCAATTGTGCATTCGACCTTATAATATACCTCATACTACATTCAGGATATGGTATAGCTTATATTAGATTGTCATGATGTCATTCGGGCTACAAAACACACCAGTGTTGGTTTTGACCATACTGAATAGAATATTTTACATGGACAATGAATGGTTTGTTTTAGTATTTGTGGATGAAATATTGATGTACTCCAAGACTCATGATGATCATGGCCAACATATTGACATGATCATGAGTACACTAATAGAGAATTGATGATATGACATTCTATCGGAGTTCCAATTATGGATTGATCAGGCACATTTCATGGGGAACAGTGTCACAGTGGATGTTTTGTTAGTGGATAAAGTGAACATGTAGGTAGTCGTTTCTAGGGAGCATCCCAAGAATGTTTTCCATATCTATAGATTCATGGGGTTATTTTGCTATTATTATAGGCTTATCTAGGTATTTTCCGAATTGCAGTGCACCATATGGCCTTGAACGAGAAAGGGGATAAAATTTTTATGGTCTAGAGCATGTGAAAATGGTTTCTTAGTGTTGAAGAAACAATTGACCACTACACAAATTTTGATCCCACCCAAGCCAATTTTGGGAGTATATAGTGTTTGTTGTCACATATGATATTGATTATGGAGTAATTTTTATGTATAGGGATCGAGTGATGGTATGTTATTAACGAATTATTAGAATACAATAATGGAAATAACCTGAAAAGTACCTCAAATTACATGTAGTGTTTTGTGATTTGAAGTGTTCAAGTCATTATCTATGGGGAGATAATTTTATTATCAATACTATTCTCAAGAGATTCATGTATATCCTTTTTCAATGATATTCTAATATATAAAAGTGTATATGGATTGATCATATAAAATTATTTGATTTTGACCCATTTTATACATTTTGGTATGCAAACAGAGTTAATGACACTCTAACATGGATAACCTAGACTCTGGTTGTTCATGAGTCTAGCTCTATGTGGAAGATTATGATTTTTTTGGGCTGAGATGCATGTTGTGGTTCACGATAACTCCGAGGAGATAAATCTAAAATATGTAGTAGTGGGGTCTACACATTTGAGATATATTAAAGATCGATAGTATGTGGATCTAGAGTTTTTTTACATTATGGAAATCCTTGATGGTTGGGAGTCACCTTCTGGTTACAACATAGATGGGGATGAGAACACTTATGTCTGGAATCTTTCTTTTATTTCTAATGATTATGCGAGAAGAGATAATTTGGGAATTATTTTCCTCAATTATGGATGGGAAACTAGGATTGACCAAAATTTTCCATTATCTAAATCAGTAGTATTGGTGGCCAAGTATAAAAAAAATTGAAGGGTTTGAGACAAGATGCTACACCTATCAACAGGTGAAGGCTTATCATCAATGATCTAATTGTTTAATAACGTCATTTTGAATTCTATAATGGAAGTAGGATGACATTAACATTGAATTTTTTTTGGGTCTCCCAAGGATTCCACATAATAATGAAACTATTTTTTAGTGTGGATAAACTGATGAAAGTATGATATTTCAAGATTATACGGTAGACTTTCTCAGCGAACAAGTGGGAAAATTGTCTATTATTGAAATAGTATATCTTCCTGAGGTGCTATATTTTATTGTTTCTTACCACAAATCATGATTTATATACACTTCTCGAAGTGTTTGTAGAAGGAACTTTGTACACAATATTAACTAAGTACATATTTCCACCCACATATAGATGGACATTTGGAGAATACTACATAGGTTTTGGAGAATTTGCTATGAGAACGTATTCACAACATTAGTGGGTCCAGGTAAAATCGCATAGTTATCATTGAGTTAACCTATATAACAACCATGAACTTTTTTTCATTTTTATACAGGATTTATTACACAAACATTCACTTAAGACTACTCCGGGTATTGAAAGGTCCTGTGTTTTTGGATATTAGGAACATTTCATGAAAACATAAGACATAAAATAAAACATCTTTATTTAAAAAAAAATTTATGTGACCACAAAATTACTTCACAATTAAAATATAATGGGATAACCTGAGGAAATACATAAAAATACGGTGAGGTATAAAGCCCAGTATCAGAGAAAAAAATGAATTACATGAAAAATATAATACATGATATGATATAGTCATATCAATAGATGATAAGATAAACATGAGCATTAAAGCATGACATAACATTATTTTTATAACAAAGAGATGTGACCAAAACATTTACACATGATGTATCATGATACTAATCTTTACCCAATGCATTTGAGTCCATTCAGGGTGAAATTTTCTTAATCATTTCATTTCATGCAGATGTGTGCCACACAAATCATATAACATGGAATAATAAAAAATTAAAAATTATTCTGTGATTATGGAATGAGGAATACATACATGTATTTACTATTCAATATTTATATGTGCATAATGGTGAAAATCCTTGATAGATAAATGGGTAAGGTATTTACTAAAAAATTATTTTGGCTTGGAAAACCACTGCGCAATTTCAGCAGCATAAGGGCGTGACATAATAATTCATCCATAATGGATGATTAGAGAGAAAGGGGAATCTCATAGTATGTACAATAAATGGACAATATTTTGGTCATATAGAAACATGTCACAAAATATGGAATTCTGAAATAGAAGGCATAGAATAATGAAGAATCTTGAAGAAAGAGGTGAAATGGAATAACTATTTCGAAATATTAGCATGGTAATGGGTGTACATGAGAGGTTTTAATGAAAGTGAAAGAATTATCCAGTCATTTTTAAATAAAGGGGGGATTATGTGGAGGTTAGAAATAATACCACAACATTTTAATTAAAATTAAAAGGGTATAATAGTATGAAGAAACTTAAACAAAATTGAGGAAGGAAGAAATCCATTATGAAATATCGACATGGTAAAGGGTGTATATGAGAGGAATTAATCAGAGATAAAGGGGAATATCATCAATAAAAAATAAGGATTTAACTATAGGGGGGGTTTTAAATTCCTACCCCGAAATTGTTATTTTAAAATAAAATGGGTTAATTATATTAAAAACCATAGACATAAATAAGGAAAGAGAGTGAGGATCCCTTACTTGGAAATGTCTAACTTATAGAGCTTGATGAGGGGCTTAATGAGATATTGGGGTGCCTTAAGAGGATTATAGATAGATTAAGGCTGAGTAGTTATGTGCTCCATGTGGTTTCCATGAAGAGAAGTGGGATCTCAGGTGGGTTTATATAAGAAAAGAGATGGGGATTATTTAATATGTCTGAAACCTCAGATTTGGAATCTATATAATTAAATAATCAAACCAACAAACAAACCATTTGGATTTTTAGATGATTTTTTTATGGGTAGTGAATGAAATTATTTTATATGTCCAATGACCTAACATATTAAAATATTAGGCTTTCATATGTGGAGGTGAGTCACACTGCCAAAGAAATAATTTTAAAAAGTTAAAATATTTTATAAGTTTTGGGGGGTCCACTAAGGCACCATAAACATAAAAAAAATCTACAATCAAATTATTTTAATTGTAACACATATATTATATGAATATCGCTTTTATAGTATT
The DNA here is from genome assembly GCA_963277665.1 of Viscum album. Lineage (NCBI taxonomy): Eukaryota > Viridiplantae > Streptophyta > Magnoliopsida > Santalales > Viscaceae > Viscum > Viscum album. Next base: position 1,219,734,648 of record OY728155.1, on the reverse strand, counting down.
TTATAACATCACTATTGAGCCATTATGATGTCATAAAAGACATTATATATTTAAATGGTATTTAATTTTATCCCAAAATTTCGACTATCTTAGAAAATTATGAAAAATCACCATTAGATAATTTAGAAATCCGGTATCAAAAAATAATATTCATTTTATCTTAATAATTTTATTTGTACGAGATTTTCTACTTTTCAGATATATACCGACATTTATCAAAAATCCATATGTTTTTACAAAAACAGCTTTAAAACATTAATAAAAATTAAAATTGTATAAAACTTATCTGATTATTTAAATTTAATACAAAGTATATTATAAATAATATTTTATGAAAATATTATTTTAATCAATAATACATTAATTCATCCAAATAGATTTCTTAATTGAGTATTATTTAAAAATATTATGTGTTCTTTAAAAAACCCTTAGAATTTAACAATAATAAAATGAATGTATATTATTTATAGATATGTATTGAACATAAACATAGTTATAGGGTCTTATTACATAACCCATTATAACAACTACATAATAACTATGGCTTAGGTGTGCAATTGTTATAAAATCTTGGGGCATCTTTGATAACAACACTCTTGTGGTAATCTATATTAACATCCACTTCTCCCATAGGTGGTTCCGTTAAATCTTAATGTTCTGAAGCTAGGATTGGTCTTGGTTAATATAGAAGCCTAGTGACGCTACCTCCATTCTGAGCTTCAAAAAATAGGTTTCATAAGGAGAAATTCTACTAGATGAGGCCATCACTTCCTTTGTCTCCGTAAATTGGATTTTTTAAGTCCCTATAATTATATTAATCACGTGATCACTATGAAACAACTATATTTTCAATGTTAATAATTCATAATGCTATTTTATAATCCAAGAAAACTAAAACCAAGGAAGTTCATATGTTTTATATAACCATATTACATGATAATAAATTTAATTCGATCAAGAAGAATTTTCATTAATAAATGTTTGTGTCGTTACAATGTACCCTCTATACGAATTTTCTCACTCAAAATTTCCTTTTCCCACACTAAAATAGATGAAGGTTACTTTGCTTCATCCCACCCTCTGATTCCCACATTGCTTCTTAAAACATTTGGTTTCTCTACAATACCTTCATGAGGGGAATTGTATTATTTCATAGAACTTTTTCCCTACGATCTAAGATCATCACTGGATTCTCTTCATATAAGAGGTCATTTCCCAATGGAATCATCTTTTCATTGAGTACATATAATGGGTTATGTTTGTACATCCTCAGGTGTGATACATTTAAAAATATCATGTACATGGGATATCTTCAGAGGTCATTCTAGTCGATATGACACTACTCCACTATGATCAAGGATCTATAAAGTAATGATGTTCATTTGAAAATGATTTATCTTCTTTATAAATCACATAACTCTCGTACATGGTGATATGTAGTGGAGTACCATGTCTCCAACCCAAAATTCGAGTTCTCATTGTCAATTATCAACATTTCTATTTTTTCGGCTCAGAGCATTTTTAATGTGTTGTTGGATAGTATTAACCTTCTCCCCTATTTCTTCAAAAATTTATGAACCTAGCTGTTTTTTCTCCCAAACAACATCCCAAAATTCCAGTGTTTTGTACCTCTTCGCATAAATGTATTCATAAGGATCCATTTGGATTCTTGATTGAAAATTTTATTGTATGAGACATCAACCATATGGAGATGTTGATGGCATCTTCATTTGAATTTCATTGATAATTCTCTCAAAATTTACTCAAGTGCTTGGATTGTCAGCTCATATTGGCAATAATCTTTTGGATGATAAGACATAATAATGTTTAGTTCATTATTCAAATCATGTTGGAAACTCTTTGATAACATAGAGGTGAATCAGATATCTTGATTGTATACAATTGATAGTGGTACTCCATGAAACCTTACCTCTTCTTTGATGTATATCCATTCCAGTTTATCCAATGATAAATCCTCTTGAATTGCAATGAATTGTGAAGTATTTGTAAGATGATCTGTAACAACTCAGATTGCATTGTTTCCTTTGGATGTCATTGGATTTATAGTGACAATGTCCATGGTGATGTTCTCTCATTTCCATGCTGGTATGGGTAATGATTTCATCATCCCATTAGACTTATTCCTCTCATCCTTTACATGCTAACATACCAGATGCATTGATTTATACTCAACAATCACCTTCTATATGTTATTCTACCAATAATGATATACGATATCTCGATACATCTTTGTGTTTCCTAGGAGTATATAGAAATTCAAACTATGTGGATAATCCAAAATTATATTCATTAACTCCAGATTTGATTGAAAACATAGTATTGACCCAAATCTCACAATTCATTTTTTATTAACATTAAACTCTGAGGATTTATTTTTTCTAATAGTTTCCACTTTCTTCTGAATTCCCACATCATCCTTTTTAGCATCTTTTAACCTTTCCAAAAGATATGGTTGAGAAATAATTTGTGAATGGATTGATTTTGTTCACTTCATTATGATTCCAATGTTTATCTTCATCAAATATATGAAGATTGGATCCTTTACAATTCTCATCAATGAAGGGGTTTTCGAATACTTTCTTCCCATTGAATCTACTACCTTGTTCACATTCCACATATGGTAGTGAATTGGGTAGTAATAGTCTTTAATCAGCTCTAACAATCTTCATTGGTACATATTTAAATCTTACGTTGTCAATATACACTTGAGGCTTTTGTGACCTATATATTTTTAACACATCTCCCCAAAGAGGTAATTTCACGAAAATTCTTAAGAAAATATTACTACAGCCAACTCCAAATCATGTTTTGGATTGTTTTTCTCATGAACGTTCAATTATCCAGAATCATACATAATGACTTCGTCATTTTTCATCATCAAAAATCATATTCCCTTCTTTTAAGCATCACTGAATACCATGAAAAGTTCTCCACTTGTGGGTAGTGTGAGCACATGGATATTTATAAGCCTCATTTCCAACTCCTTGAATCTCCCTTCGCATTCATCACTCCAAAAAAACACGACTCCCTTTTATGTTCGCTTGGAAAGTGGGTTTGAAAATCATGGAGAACTTCTCACAAATCAGAAATACTATCTAGATAAACCCTGGAAGCTATAGATATTCATAACCAATGTTGGTGTCATCCATCCCCCAATTTATTTTGCCTTTAAGAGATCTATAGATATCCTATTTTTTCAGATGATCTGACCCATGAAAGAGACTTCCTTCAACCAGAACTCACATTTACTATACATCGCATTGAGTTTCTCATTTTGCACTATGTCTCATACAGTGTTTAGATTCTCCTCATTCTCCTCTATGGTTTTGTAGTATATTTGAATATCTTCTATAAATACTACAACAAATTTGTGAAGATAACATCAAATGACTCTATTCATCATGTCCAAGAATATTGCTGGAGTATTAGTGAGTCGAAAAGGCATTACTATGAAATCATAGTGCTTGTACCTTTTACAAAATCAGTCATGGGGATATTCTCCTTCTTCACCCATACATGGTAATATCTCGACTGCCGATCCACCATGGAGAAGTATTGTTCACCACGTAGCTGATCGAACAAGTCATAAATTCATGGTAGAGGATACTTTAACTTTATTGTTATTTTTTTGAGCTCATTATAACCAATGCAATGGTGTAATGACCCATCAATATTCTTAAGAAAGAGGATTTGTGCCCCCCATGGTGAAGAACTTGGGTATATAAAACATTTATCTAGATTCTCCTATAGTTGTTTCTATAGCTCCTCAAACTCCACCCCATACATTCTATATGGAGTCTTGGTTATTGGAAATGCCACAAGTATAAGATAAATTGAGAATTCAACATATTTTCTAGGTGGAAGACTAGGAAATTCCTTGGGAAGCACATTAGGGAATTCCCCAACAATAGGCTTGTATTCAAGGATGGTTGCTTGTTTAGAATCAATCATCATAGAATGATATTAATTCATATAGGGAAGTAATATCCAACCTTGAGATGATGGTTCTAAAAAATATTCTCCATCCTCCTTGATCATGTATAGAATCATGGGTCGATTGCCTATATGAAGAGTGATTTCCCACTCATGACAATTTATGTTGGCTCCATATATAGAAATCCAATTAATGCCATGAATTGCATAAAATTATACTAGAGGGAGTATGAGAAGGTTTGAAGGGAATTTCAATCCAAAAATTATGATAGCGAAGTAGTTATAATAAGGAGATGCAATAATTTCCCCATTTCACGTTCTCACCAACGTCTCTACTTCCATGGTTTTTGGTGGTGTTGGGATTGTTCTTCTAAAATTTTGTTACATAAAACAATCCACAGATCCAGAATCAAAATGTATGTTCAGTATTCTTGAATGAATAACTAGGATACCAGTCACCACACTGTTTTCAGGGTTATCTTTTGCTGTAGTGATGGAAAAATCTCACCCTTGATGCCTTGGAAGTTTTTAGTTGACTCTGAAAACCCTTAACTTAGGGTACTAGTTTGCAATATTCCATAGTTCTTTGGAGTTGTTGAAATGAAAAATGCATTGAGGTTCAAACGTAGCATTTTTTCCCACTATCATAAAAGTGGGATTTTCTTGTTAGCAATTAATGTTCAAGTGACATTCTCATCCACACCTTATTCATTTCTTTATCCTCTTTAGGATATTTAAGGGGTGATTCTTTCCACAGCATTGGAAAGTGGGGTGTTGTAATTCCATAGCACCATTTGATTTGTCCATCAAACTGCAATAAATAATATAAAATTATGATTCTTATCTCTATGATATCCTTGAGATTCATAGATCTCCATTTTCAACATTGATGGAACATAAACAAATTTTTCATGGATATAGAAGTCACTGATTTTTATGGCTTTCAGTAGGCTAGATTTTTAGCCACAAAGAAGAATTAATCCATTCATTCAGGCGTAGCTTCAATTCCAGAGGTGTGTTGTGCAATAATTTTGATGTTTTCATTGTACGATCTAATAGATTTTTCACCAATTTTATTGAGTGAAATGAAGTCACTTTTCATATTATGTCAGAGGGTGCAGAGAAAATATTTATCAAAAAACATTTTCTAGAAATACATTCATTACAATGCCTCAATCACTTAATCATTCTTCATATCTCTGATCAATGTCCACAAATGATCAGCTTCACCCTTCAAATGACAAGAACCCAGAATAACCTTCTATTTTTCAGAATATTTAAGGATGGAGAAGATATTTTTGAGGGAGTTGATCCATTATTCAGTGATTGAGGGATCAGATGATACATTGAAACTAGGAGGCCTTTGCCTCATTAAACTCTTGATTGCATCTTGTTCTTTCTATGATGGGAGGGTGAGGGATCCTATTGACCCAGGTTTCTATTCAAAATATGATTTAACAGAGATAGTATCGTGACAAATCTTGTGATTCCTCTTCCCATTGGATTGGGCATCTCATTAGAACAATCATCACCTTGATCTCCATATTGGTTGTTATCTTGAGTCCTATTCATAGTCATTGTCTATAATAAAATGAATGTTATGGGTAATAATTAAAGGTTAATACAATGAAAAAATGGATCACCTATAAATTACATTTATTTCATTTACTTATGAATTTATTGGCTTCAATATATGTTATCCATGATCTACTTCACAACATATATTATTAAGGGAATTTTCTATTCCATTAATAATGTTTCATACTATGCTTATGAATTTACCAAATAATATCCCATTGGAGTGTAAAACCTTGAGTGTAGCAAGGCCTATTGTCATGCAGCCATTCTTGTTTGAGTCTATCTCAAAGTAGTGTTTCAGGTTTTTCCCCTTGATACATCTATTCAACAAAAACCTCTACTTGTTCGTATCAAGGAAGGGATGTATTTTCTTTATAAACCACTTACCTTATACTCTCAATAATTTAGGTTATATTTTATTATAATTAGTGTTATCCTTATGTCATTTACTAGGGTTTTCTAACCTTAATCTCAAAAGTAACTACCCCTATCCTTTGATACCAACTATAACAAACCTTCTATTTACTACATATTTAAACATGATTTATTACATTATCATATAGTTATGATATCTCTGAGGATAGAGAGATCTAGTGTCTTGGGAAATTTAAAAAATTACATGACAACTTATGATATTAAATACAACATCATTATTGAAATCTTCTTTTACATGATCACAAGATTCTATCGTACATAAAATTGCATGGGATAACCTGAGGACATATATAGAAAAAAGTTATCTATAAAGCCCAATAAGGGTGTAAAAAAGTAATAAAAAGAAGAATACCATAAATTATAGGAAATCAGCATATTAAATAATATAAATAGAAATATGGACCTAAATTCATGATATTGCATGATTTTCATAACATTGAGATGTGGCAACAACATTTAACATGATATTAGAATGATCTAAGACTCATTTCACATGGAACATGAGTAAACCATCATTACATTTTAATTAGAATCTATAATATCCCATTGAATATTATGTATCATGATACAAATCATTAGCCAACGCCTTGGAGTGCTTTTAGGGTGCACCCTTCTTAGTCATTTAATTTCATGCATAATTTTTCCACATAGATAATATAGGAAGTAATCATTAAAAATAATATGTTATTACACAATTGGGGAATGTGGGATACATAATGTAAGTAAAATTAAATATTTATATGTTAATAAATGTGAATATCCTTGATAGAGAAATGTTTATGGAATTCACAACACAATGGTTTTGGCTTGGAAAATCACGGTGAAATTTCGGCATCATAACAATGTGAAATAAAAATTCACAAAAAATTATTGACTTTAGATAAAGTGGTATCACATCATATGTATATAAATTTTATAGTAAGTTATTCATATAGATACATGTCCCAACATGTAATTCCAATATAGAAGGTGCAACATAAGGAATAAACATGAAAAAAATATGAGAAATGGAATAACCCTTTAGAAATGTTGGCATGGTAATGTGTTTACAAGGGAGGTATTAATGAGAAATAAATAGGTATATTATCATTCATGAAAAAGGATTGTAGTATTGGGGATATGTAAAATAATACCCCATCATTTTCAATTGAAAATAGAATGGTATAACAACATAAAGAAATATGGACACATATGAGAAAGGAAGAAATCCCTTATGATGTTTCAGCATGGTAACAGGTGTACATAAGGGAAATTAATGAGAGATAAAGTGGTATATCATCATTAAAAAATAATTAGGAAGTATAGGAGAGGATAAAAATCATACCCCAACATTTATAGTTGAAAATAAAATGGAATAACAATATAAGGAAACTTGGACATAAATAAAAAAGAATGAATGTGACGATACAATACATGGAAGTGTGTGACTTCATGTGTTTGGGGAGGGTATTATTGAGGCATTGGGGAACATTGGGAGTATTATAGAGAGTTGAGGTATGTTTAGGTACGTTATCCAATGGTTTTTAGTGACGAGAAGTGGGGGAGTGGGTGTGTTTATATAGGAAAAGGGAGGGGAATTCTTGAATATTTCACAAACCTGGGTTTTGGAATCTGTATCATTAAATATTCAAAACCAAAAACCAAACCCTGGTTTTCCCCCACGTTTTTTTCTAAAGGAGAGTGGAAGAATTATTTTTTAAGTCCAATTTCATAAAATATTTAAATATTAGTCTTTCTTATGTGGAGGGGAGTCACATTCCCAATGAAATCATTTTAAAAAGTTAAAATATTTTATTTGTCTTGGAGGGTCCACTGAGGCACAATAAAATTAATAAAAAATATATAAAATCACATTATTTTAATTATAAAACATATATTGACTTAATACCCCTTTTATAGTATTTTATTCCATCACTATTGGGTAATTATGATGACAATAAACACGTTATATATTTAAATGGTAGTAAATTGTTTACCTAAAAATTCAACTTTATTAGAAAATTATAGAAAATTCAAAATTTGGTATTTTTTAAATTATTATTAAAAAATTATATACATTTTATGGAAATAATTTTCTATATATTTGAACTTTTAATTTTAAAATAAAAACTGAAATTTTAAAAAAAATCATGGGCTTTGACAAAAACATCATTCAAACTATATTAAAAATTTCAATTGTATAAAAAAATTTCAATCAATTATATTCAATAAGAAGATAGTTATTAATAATATTTTACTAAAATATTATTTAATTAAAAAATCCATTAATTCATAAAAATATATTTTTTAATTGAATACTAACTAAAAATATTATTTGTGCTTCAAAAACAATTTACTAAGTAACAATACTGAAATTAATGTATATTCTTTATACAAAAGTAATGAAAATAAACATAGTACTATGTTAGTGTTACATAAACTGTTATTAAACCTACATAAGACCTAAGGGGATGATGTGTGATTGTGAAAAACTCTTAGGGAAGCTTGAATAACATTGCATGGGTGATAATATCTATTAAATACCATTTCTCTCATATACAGTTTCATTCAAGCTTAACGTGTTGAAAATCAGCTTGGGTTTGGTAAAGAGTGGAGCCCGGTGATGATACCTCTTTTATGAGATATAAAAAATGGAATTCTAATTGAAAAATTAAACTATATGAAGCCATCACTTCCTTTTTTTGAGTAAATTGGTTTTTTACGCCTTATATTTATACTAATTATGCGATCACTATTCAATTTCTATATTAGCAACGGTAACAATTCGTAACTACATTTTAGAATCCAAAAACATGAAACCAATGAATTCCATATGTTTTATATAACCATATTACATAATAATAAATTTAATTAGATCAATATGGAATTTCATTAATAAAATTTCGGGTCATTAGAACCATTAATAATAATTACTAGGAGACAATATAGATTGTACTATATAAAGACTTTTATGGTAATCCATGCATTTCACCTCAATGTTAGATAGAGCATGGTGAGTAAAATGTATTGTGATTGTGTCTTGTAAAAGAGATGTTGTAGTAGTTTTAGTTAATTTGAAATTGTTTGGCTATGTTTTAGAGTAGATAAAAGTTTTATACCTATCATCCGTGACAACGCTTTGGGTTTACTATGTGTGATATTTTCTTCCATCCAGTGTCACCTTGATTTATCACCATAGGATTTAGATATAGGGAATGTTGGAAGCTAGGTTTGTTGGCCATTTTGAGATTATGGTGATAATTTAGATAGTGACATAACTATTCACTCTGCCGTAAGAGTATTGTTCTATGGATGATGTTTTTCATGTCTCACTCCATCTGTAATATCACCCCGGCCCTTCTCCTATGATCAATTTGGGAAATATTTATCTTGAGACCGTTTTGTCCTTTGAGGAGCATAAAATTCATGTATGTTATTAAAGATAAAATATTCTTATGGGAATAACTATTAAGGTAGTTCATATATTGTGGAAACATGTCCATGTTTAGGAAGAAACATGGTTGAGATAAGCTAATATGTGGTCTTATTGGCCAGATCTTATTACCTCATATTATTATAGTTTCTTTGGAGTACATCTCAATGAAAATATGTTATAAGGTGGGGAAATTATAAGATCCTAACCTTTTATAAAGTTGTATCGATCTATTTTGTTGGTATACATTTCTAATTATTTATTATATCTTTTTTTAATGTAGGTATTATTGGGGTTAAATTGTGGAATTTTTGACTAATGATGAGCTTTGAAAAATTATCAAATGATATACTCAAATAGTTCACACATTACAACAAACCATATAAAGCCAAAGTCATAGGATTATCATGAATGAGGAATGATTTTTCGACCCATTCACCATCCTCCGAGTGACTATGTGACCCCCCTTCCACCCCAAGAGGAGGTGAATGGTTAGGTGCATAGTTAGGGAAAGTGGTGATCACCGTACATGAAGTTGTGCGCATAAAAAATTAAACCAAAAAAAATCATTAAAAATTTAATACTATTGTAACATATCCCAAAACAACCTATATTTTTCTTAAACTAATTTCTCTCAAATTTGGAGTCTCCCAGATTGATTCCATGTCATTCCAACATCCTTTATTGATTAATCAATGCTCAAGTTAGTGATCTACACCACTCCTAATAAGAGTTTCCCATCTCGATTTATTTTCTATATTTCTCCCATGATTTTTTTGAAATATAGAGGGATTTTCTACAACATTTGGGATGAATTTAGATATATGTTTTCATAGATATAATAAGTTTCATCATGGATTTTTATTTATATATTGATCATGTTCTTTATCATGATCTTGGTTGTTCCGCTTCAAAATGGGGATTTACGTTGGTGATTATTTTTCATCATTCTTGATATAGGTGGTCTCTTATTACATTACCAATGCCAATATTTAATTATGTGTATGTAACTATGACATTTAAATTTCAATTATTGGGAAATTGATTGTGGAATTTAATTTTATTAAATTTAATTTCCGTGTGATAGTTTAATGGGGTGAAATTGGGGAAATTGTAAATTGGTTGAATTGGATTATTTAATTGGTAAATTAATTTTTCTAATGATGAAAATTTAAAATGTATGGGAATTTGGAATTCTTTAACTGGTAAATTTATGGGATTTTTGAATTATTGATTGATAGAATGGTGATTTGATTAACTAATAGGAATAAGGGATGTTTTTCTTAATCATAATGAGGTAACTAAATATATGATTAAAGGGTTAAAATGGATTAATAGTGTTTTGGTCATATTATTCCTTGTAATTTAATGTGATAAATCTTGATTGTTATGATAATTAAAATGGTTTGACATGATGAGAAATTTTAAAAATACAGTTAATGATGATTAAATTTTATATATATGATATATGTGAAATGTTTGATTATTTGGTAAATGGATTTTGGGATACATACTACTGTTTTAGATGAAAAAATGGTATTAGACATGGACTTGTATAAGAAAAATGCATACATGTGATAATGAGTGTGAGACACATATAGATGACTCAAAATCCCACATGTGTGATGCATGTGATAATGAGTGAGGGACCTAGACTACTCCAACAAAATCCCACTTGTTTTCTTGTTTGATGAAAGAGTTGCTATACATGAACTAACTCATAAAAGAGCCATAGGGTTCTAGACCTGGAATTCTATGGAAAAAATGTTGGCATTAGACAATGGTTCCAATTATCCATGTTATGAGTCCAAATTAAATAGATAATGTTAAGCCATATTATAATCAATAGTGAATTCATAATTTAAAATTTTCTAACTCTATTATAGGCCAAAGAAGGTATTGAATATTTTACTCTCTTCATGAACCCATTGAAATAAAAAGGTTACTTAAATAATAATTAAATGTAATTATTATTTACTTTGTTAATTTTAATTTATTGTTTTTACAAATGTGTACATTGTTATTGAATTGATATTGTTCTATACATCATTGGTTATGGCCTAATAAGTATTACTCACACCAAACTCACGCTGCCTGATTGGTACATGAATAGAATTCATTGATGTAGAATAGGGTATCAGTGAGGGACCTATATTTAATGGTTGATTCGGGATATATCTTGGATAAGGTAAAAGGAATGACTGTCAGGACACTATTAGGGGTTCATTGAGTGTCGTTACATTTAGTTTTTCATTTTGACACTTGACAGTTATTTTTCAAAACATATCTACTATTTCAGTTTAGGACATATTTTTTTATTCTATTTAAAATGTATTATTAGTCTGTCATAGTTACTTTATTAATATATTTGTAGGTTATCGCCTATTGGTTTTTGCATTATAATTTACATTATTGTGATACATTGATAAATAGGGTATATTCTAATCCAAATTTTTTATAATACCATCCTCTAGAATATGAATAGTCTCTCTTGAGTTCAAGTCACTGATCAGCTCGAGGCACCGGCGTGTGGTACCCAGATCGGGGAATTACACTGACCAAAAGTACCACTTACATTAAAAGATCTATAACATCATATAAGAAAATTTTATATTTATTATAATTATATACTAGAATCACATAACAAAATATAATATCATATATTATCGACTTACAAAATTTTGATATTCATTTATTAAAAATTCATAATTAAAATCGATATTTCTTGGTGTTAGTTATTTAATGTTTTCATGAGAATTATGAATCATTTGTTCATATATTGGTACATTGACCATGGTCGAATTATAATAACAATGATAATAATGATTTTAATATCATATTTTTTTATTATTTATATATTTATGGTCATACATAAAGGATATATACAACAAATATGTTACACTTTTAATGAATACAATTGGCCATACATCTACATAAATGTTATTTCTATATTTCAAAGGATCACTTGAAGGAAATGTAAACACTAATTGAAATTTAAAAATTTATTATTATATCATATATAACATATATATATATATATATATTCTTGTTACCATTCATTTCAATTAGAAATTGAAAAATGGTCACATAGCATTATAGAGGTAGATGTCCACACGTATGCACGAGCGACATGATCAGTTTCTAACAGATTAGAAGGATTTGGATGGTAATTGATACATGATTATAATAGAACTATAGTTTATTACAGATTATATAGTCATTATTTAAAATGGATATCAACGATTTATAAAATTTATAAAAAAATGAAATTCAATATTATAGGTTAATAGTTATATCTTCTCATTTAGATAACAGTTTTGACTAACATCTCAATCATTAAAAGGAAGACATTTTGAGAAATAAATAAATTCTAAGATGAATATAAGGAAGAAATTATGGTATTATGGTTTGAATATTTTGATATGGTAGGCTCAAACATTTTCAATAATAATAGAGTGGAGGATCCCTTTTATATATGATGGGGGGGTACTCATTGAAATTCATAATGTATAAAACAAATATAAGTTAATAATAATAGAATAAATTCTCTATAAATAATATAATATGAAAATAATATCAAAATGAATTTAAATCCTCACATCCAATAACATATTCAAACATTTCATTTATTGTTTCACCCCAATCTATTATTTTTAACCCCTCTTAACCCTATTTGAAAATTACCATGATAATAAGGTTTTCTCTAATTAAGAATAAATTATGATACTATAAAAATGAAACTAAAATATTAATTGCCCATGGTTTATATTTTCAACCATACCACATTTATTTTTATAAATAGAGTAAATTTATTAATTTTAAATCATTTTATAAAATGGTGTTTATAATAAAATATCATTAATGCCTTTTTCGGAACAATTAATTTACTTTAACAATGAAAATAGAATGAGAACAATTTAATTCCAATATAAAATGTTCACACATAACTAAAATGAGATATTTATCTATAGAATATTTTGAACAAAATAACAATCCCATGATGAGTAACTTCATATATTTAAAAAATAATTCATTTTGATTTTCTTTTGATAAAATAAATATTGTGTTAGTGCTTATAAATTATTTAGGTATTTATTAAATCACCAATAACTTAATATAAATTAACATCATTAAAAATTAATTCATATTTCAATTAAATATTTATTACAAAATATTAGCTATTTTCATCATTTTTTGAAATTTAGAGATTTTAATGTCAGGATAGTGACATGTTGTATTTATTCTTTTTAAAAATCAATATAACGTTTTTAAATAATGAAAAATAAAAAAATATGATATATTTTAAAGACTATGATTATAATGGAACTATATTAAATCCTTATTCGGACATTTTATCATTGTTTTAACAGCTTCATCATTACCTAGTCAATATATATTTTCTAATGTTACTCATGAATTTAAAACAATGTAAGGGAAAATTTTAAAATAATTTTTCATCCTTATTCCAAATATTGTACCATTTATTCAATATTAAATTCTTATAATTAGTGGAAAGATGCTATTTTATAAGTCTGTAAAATAGAAAGAGAATTGTTTTTAACTGTGATGTGTTATTAGGAAAAAACATTATTTATTATTCTCCATTACTTAAGAAAAAACATTTGATGAATTTAAAAAAATTTCATTTTATATAATATATTTTTATTTCAATAAAATAGTACATAAGGGGAGATTAATCTCCTTCTTTTTAATAAATAAATTTTTTTCTGGAAAAACAAATCAATATTCCATTGAACAATATAATTTAATTATGGCACTATTTAAAAAACAATGAATTTATTTTACACATAATTAAATGTTATTTTCTTTTCAATAGATTGGTAACCATATAAATTGATTCCAATCCATTTTCTACATGGTAACTATCACATTGAATAATAATATTTTAATGGTATTGTGATGACCCGGACCCGGATGCAACTTAATGGGTGCCACGAGCCCGGTGGGCCACATGGCCTCAAGCACATATTCCCAAATTCCAGAGGCTACTGACGTGTAGCGAGGGCCTAAGGTATGTCTCTTGGAAGACTATTCCTTCATTACCAGAGTGTAGCACAATTTAAGAAATATAAAAAGTAATAAACATAAGATGAATTATTATTAAATAGCTGAAGAAAACAAATTAAATAGATAAATGAGAAAAATAATAACTATATATAGTTGAATAATAAGGATTTAATGACATGTTACTAGAAAACTCAAAATCATATATACATGATAGTAGATATAACATTCTCTACAAGTTAATGAAATCAATGGCTACTCCACGTATCCTGAGATTCTACTCGGTCATCTATTATCAAGATCTACCCTATCAGTATACAATCAAGTGATCGAAGTTGTACGATTCTATTTTTCAATACCTGCAACTATGTAATCTACCATGGGTACCAAACAACACTCAAATATGGTGAAAGATAAATCTTTTTGGTCCACCACATATGATGTTTAAAACATACATCCCTTGAAATGGAATGTATTAGTGTATAAGAATGGATATATAATGTAAAGAAAGTAGTAAAAAATAACTAAATACCCAAACTACTTTCTTCATCCTTATACTAGTGTCTAAACTTGTAACCAATTTATTTATTATGTAATTAAAATTTAATGTCAATTGTTCACATGAGGAATATCCATAACTGACATAACCTCGTGATAGTATAAGTAGTGAAGGTCCCATGATGTAACAAGGAAACCTGACAGAGATATCAAGTCAGGGTGTTCCAAGGTAATAACTAAGGTAACATAAATCTAACGGAACACTAACTCGGTAGTATCTGAGTCTAGCTAAGTGTATGGTTGTTATACAAGGAGCGTAATCCATGAAATTCCCCAATAATGTGCCTACTGAGTCCAAGGTGATCGACCAAGTTTAAACGGGGCTATGAAAGGGAATTGACCTATGGGATTTCACCATGGAACCTACTAGTGAATGAAGGATCTAAGGAGTGTATCTGAGGTATTATATAATAATAAAAAGGACCAGATGGTAGTATACTGTGAATCCAAGGAATAAACATGAACTGAAGTCTTGGTGGGTATCAACATAATAAACCTGCATCCTTGAATTGAAATGGGGTTCCTGAGATCCAAGGTATTCTCCGCTCAGAAGCCAAGGTGAGATTGAGTCAGTCCACTCCTATTTGATATTATAATCAAGTAATAATTTGTTTTTTTCATGTCATTCCATCCATTAGTATTTATTGTCTATGTTGAGTGGAAACAATTATTTATTGGTCCTATCCTCATCTTCTATTTCTGTGGATATGCCATATATCATTACAACTAATTAATGAAGTCTTAATTAACTATTAATTCATATTTAATTAGAGTGGTTCACTTTTTTACCATCCATTTACATGGAAATTGGTTATATAGACATTCAACCTTAATTCATTTCATTTTTTAATGTCGTGATGTATACATTGTATACCATTCATTTCACATTTCCCATTTTATAAATCTTTTAGAATCCCTTACCGTAGGCTGGTCAATTGGTTAGAATAAATGGTACTTGTCATTATGAAATTCTCAAAAAAAATCCATTTATTATAAAAAGTCTCACCTATAGGAAGTTCAAACAAAGGCACACCTGAACGGTGGTTCAAATGTGACAAAACACTAAAAATACAATTATGGTCTGACCTTCGACATGAGGATAATTGAATGGTGGGTGTAACTACTAACAACAAATCATGTATTTAGAAAGAGAATCACAATAAAATTATAACATATATAACCATGGAATGTAAGTCTATTAAATGATTCCAATTAATCTGGTGGGCCCGCACAAACAATCCGAAAAATGACAAACATTAAGGATATGTTATAGACCACCCACCATAGGGTTTTATGATCCTTCTCCTCTTATATTGGCACCTTATTTTCCTTTTATTTGAGTAGATATAAGAAAATGTGAAAAACACTCACATGGTGATATTTAGGTCCAGATTGTAACAGTAGAAGAAAATCTAAAGAGGACTCGAGTACTTATCATTGCACATCCAACGAGACAATTAAAGCTCTATTGGGTTCCAGACGAAAGACATATATTGAATCTGTGTTTTGATCATCATAAAATCCCAAATTGATGGAGATATATGTCTATCCTCCATAAACTCAGATTAGGGATGAAAGGGTGGAATTATTAGATCATTAAAAAAACTAGAAAATTTATCAATAAAATTTACCCATGCAGGGTTTGTCCACACAGTTTGTCAAACCATGTGAAAACATCACGGGATGGATCTTCCTGAATGGGTTAGTCCTCAGAGTTTGTAAAACTTGTGAAAACCATGCACAAATACCTAGGAATAAGGGGTGATTCCATTGTTAGGTTTCTAATCCATGCGCCAATAGTGTGAGGTGCCCTTACCCAAAAACTTTAATCGGCACGGTTTGGAAAACCATGCACAGAGTCTGTTTTCTCCATAAAGATGGGTTCCAAGGGTTGAAAAATCCCTTGACACCCTTATAACCTTTACTAACTAATTTGGAATCCAAATTATATTGAATTTCAATATTTAAGACAAAAATTAAATGATCTGTACATGAGTGCGAACCCCAATTCTTATAGTCATCCCCTTTAAATGAACTCCCCCTCTCCCGAGTACTCTTTCAAAGGGTAAAGAAACCATGTATGAGAACAAATCTAAACACTGATCACATACATCATCTTCCCTATCAAAAGTCTTATCATGTAATAATCCATGATTTCATATCACCCATATGAGAGGGATATGAATTCATCAGAGTGCCTTTGTGCGTCGGTCAATGATGGATACTGGATACTCCTCAAAGGTACCATTGCCCACTAACTCAAATTACTTTGTATAAAAGGTATGAGATGGGTCAGAGTGATATTGTTGATGATTTTGAAGACAATAAAGATGTCATTCATGGAATGATACCTCTAAGGTAGTAGCAACTGATAGGCTACTGGCCCGACTCTCTCAGGAATTTCAAATGGCAAGACAAAACAACGTGACAACTTTCAATTCTTCCTTAAATATCTATTCCCTAACCTAGGCGATTCCAGAAGAAAAATATATTCCCCATCTTTGAACTCAAGAGGTCATCGATGGTGATGAAAATATGATTTATTTCTAGACCGAGAAAGAGTCGTATTCCTTCTGATCTGCCCAACCTATTCCAAAATCTCATAAATGATATGAGGACCCAGTAGGGCTGCCACATCATCATCTAGCTAACATAATGGTGATCATCATGTTCTAACATCCAAGTCCCCAAAATGAGACATTTGTATTGTTCATAAAAACTATTATTATAAGAAAACTCAGTGATTTGGATATTTTTCTCCCAAGAACTACCGAAATAAAGGACACATGCCCAGAACATATAATCTAGAAAAATTATTTTCTGTTTCAATTGTTTACTAGTCTGAGGGTAAAAATATTATCATAGAACCACCAAAGTCCGCAATTTTTTTTGGGAAAAACGTCTATAACCATGATGTGAAATGAGAATCCCAATATAAAATGACAGTATGTGGAAACCCGTGTAGTCGATGATCTCACAGACATATAGTCATCCCAATTCGTTAACTGAGAATGTCTACATTATATTAATGATGTGGGATAATTTCATTAGTCCATAAATGACTACCCAGATAGCATTGTTACCCCTCAATGACCTAGGTAATCTGACTATGAATTCCATAGGCACATCTTCCGATTTCAATTCTGGGATGGGAAGAGGCTGTAATAAGCATAAAGTTCCATGGTGATCTTCCTTCACCAGCTAACAGGTGGAATACCTAGTGATGAATCCTGGAATATGATGTTTTATTCAATGACACCAATATTGGCATCGTATATATAGATACATCTTTTAGATGATTGGATGAACTACCCACCGAGAAGCATGGGAGTCATTCAATAACTCTTCTCTCATATATGTAGGATCACTGATACATCCACGTTATATAGAGGACATCATCACTATACAAAAAGAACAATATATAGGTTGGTTATATACTAATATACTCTCATTAAGATCTAAACCTTCAGGATCTAAAAAATGCCTACACATCACCATCTCAGGGTCGAAAGAGCTGACTATAAAGGCATAGAGGTATGACTACTCATGAATATAATAAAATAATATTTGAATTTCAGAAAAGACTTCCATTAACTTACATTAATCACTGGCTTCATGTATAGCCCATGTTTTTGTTTTTTGAATCAGTGTATCAGCTGCCACTTTCCATTTCCAAGAGAATAGGCAAGCTCAAAATAATAGGATTGTAGATATTTGACCCATCTCTAATGTTATATTTTCATGTCACACTGAGAAAATATATACATGAGGCTCTTAGGGTTTGTATATAGCATAATGTTCTTAGTCAACATATAGTTTCTCTAGCAACGTAAGGCATGGACAACTACTTCTAGCTCAAGGTCATGTGTCGGGTAATTTATCATGTCAGGACTCAATAGCCATGATCGGTATGTAAATGATTTTCCTTCCTACATCACCAATTATCCTAACCCAATGCGTAATGCATCGCAGAGGATGATATAAACATTACATGGTTATGAATGAATCAGAATAAGTGCTGAGACAATCCTCCCATTCTTCTCATAAAATCCTTTCACACATGCTTTTTACCACAAGAGTAACACCCTGACCCAAGTTACCCAGAGCCAGTGCATTATTATATAACTTTGGAATTATCACAGTAGATCAAGTCCCAAAAGACTGCTCAATTTAGTATCCTTGGAGTACTAGATACATATATATGTTTTTTTATAAAATTATGAAATGAAAAATAAACATTATGTTTCTTTTGAACACACTCATATCCCTTTGTCAATTCATGCAGGTCAATCATAATATACTTATTCGTATCATGGTGTAAATAAAAAAATGAAATGGGAGTGGTAGAATTCTCAGTAAGGATACCAATATTGCAGAAACTATAATAAATAAGCATAAACATTTAAGGAAATGTATATGGTGAAAATACAATCCTCGTAATCATAAAAATTATCATAATATGGAAATGATAAATAAATTAGTTACATTTAATTATTCACTTGGATGATCTAATAGTAGAATAATAAAATGTAATATTAATAGATTATCTCATAATTATGGAATGCATAATTCTAAAACACACAACCACATAGTCAAGGCATCATTTCAATTCTATAAATAATAATATTTTCAAGTCCTTCTTCCAAGACACTAGTTTGTCTCATTATACATACTAATTAATCGAGGGGTAATAGTGGATCCTCCCATCACATTATATATTCAATGAATTCCTCATATGATAAGGGTGAAACAAAAAATAAAAATTCGTATTATACTAGCATTTGAAATGGTATTACATTAACCCTAACCTTTGAATGGCCTAAAAATAGGGCATCCATAGTCTAACATATCATTAAAATATCAACGCAATATGGATTATTGTATTATAATAAATCAACTTCAATTAATCATTAAATCAAACAATAGTTTTTCACATAGATGAAATCAATCCAAAAAAATATTTGAGAGAAATATCTCTTTCCACTTTGAAATAATTTAAAACCCACATAATTATAAAAGAAAACAATTTATTTGGAAAATATTCATATAATCTTATAAGGGATTATTCGAAGGTGTTTTAATAGATGAAAATATCCACACCCACTGTATAATTTAAAAAAACATTATTTCATTAATTTGTCGAAAAGGTCATAAAGTACTTTTTTTGGAAAACGATGGAAAGATGACTTCAATTATTATTTATAAAAAGTCAAAAAAGGATATAAATGACTTTAACACATATTCTATGAAATTGTAAAAATATTAAAAATACATTTTTAAGAAACAAATATGTGGATGGTAATGAAGTTCTAATAGATACATATGTAGAAACAACATTGGATAATAAAGAGATTGTAAAATTAACCCTTACCAAATACTTTTCCAGAGTCTAGGGTATTTCAACCTACTTTGTAATGGTTAATGAATTGTTATTAAATTATAAAAGATCAAGATACATAAATATGATATCATATATTATCCTCTAATATTCATTTGTTATTAATATTATTGTATTATCATTTTTCATGTGTTAACTGATTCATTTTCCTCTATATGTTTTGTTATGTAAATCACGATTTTTTGGGATAGGATGTATTTGATTCATATGAAAAATTATTTTATGTTCTAAAAAATCATTTTTTAATCATCAAATTTAATTTATTCTTGAATATTTATGATGGGTAATGAAATCTCATTGCGTCGTGGAGACGGTAAGATGTATGTACACACTAGCGAAAATATCATTCTATTGATGGTGAACATGTATTTAATCAGATGGTATATTATATATAAAGAATCATTAAATTGTTATATTTATTAATTAAATAATCTATACCAATTATTATACCCCTCCATAAAATGAAGTGTCGAATAAAAAACTACACCACGATGTGCAGACGGTATGTTGTACATACACACGTACGGTGACTTTTCATTCATAAAATCGATAGAATAACGATTATTGTTGTACAAATATTTATAATAACATCTCATTATGTCTAAAGTACTTGAGTTTATATTTTATAATGGAAACAAAAAGGAAAGAGGAAAATAATAAGAAAAGAACATTGAAAGATGTGATGAAATAATTACCTCTTCTTTGGGTGCTTCATTCTGATTTGAAAAAAGGCTCTATAGGATGATAATATGAAAAATGTAAGGCCTCTAGGTTGAAGTAAGGGTAGTTTTTAAGAGATTTTGGTTGGTTTTGGCAAAGCCCAATTGCCTTCTATGTGTTAATTAAAATAAAGGGAGGTTCCCTTTTATAAGATAGGTGAGGAAAACTTTAGGAAAATCATGAATTATTATTTTATTATAAATTTATTTTAGGTTTCTAATAGATCCCAAATGATTTATTTTGTTTATAATGTGGGTAAGAGTTTAAATACTCTTAAAAAATGGGTTTTAGATATGTAACCTTATTATTTAGACATAACCCATAGTTAAATAGATTATCTTTTACGATTTATTATTGTGTTGTTATACTAATTTGTTAATATAGATACTTTAAATTGTTTTGTGAACCTTAATTAGTTTATTAATGAAATATGTATCATTTTATATGTAATTCTCCAAAACCATATATTTTTATGACATTTTTTAATTTAATAAAGTATTATATGTTTTAAAAATTCATTTATGTCAATCTTGAGACTATTTAATATTTTTTATCTTTTAATGTCATAAAAACATAATTCCTTACAAAAAAACACATTCAATTAACCCTAACATATCATATTCACCTAAAAACTTCATGTATGGTATGAAAAGTTTTGATTTAAATTTAATTTAATATTTATAATATCAATTATTTTAATCATTCATTAATAAATTAATTATTGTACCATCATTGTGTCATTTATAAATTTAATTATTTAATTTTTAAAAATTATCAAAAATATACAATTATGTTGGAAAATTTTTTATCTGTATAATTAAAATTTATAGTCGAATAGAAATTATGTATAACCCTATATTAAAAATGATTTAGTTATTAAAATTTGAATTTAACATTTTCAACACTTCTTTGAATAAAATATAATAAATGTTTTAATCTAACCCAATTTTATCAAAGAGAAATTATTTTTTTATTAAGAATGATTTTGGTCAAAAAACTGATCCAATATAATTAAGAAAACAGTTTGGATTATTTTATACTATTATAATACTTTTTTACCTTTAATTACCCAATTTCATTTTAACCGTGGTAAATAATTATTCCCGAAAAATTATTTTCATCAAATTGAATCAAATTTTACTTACTGATGACAACTATGTTTATCATATTTTGGAAATTCAATTCACCAATGTGATAAAAGTACTTTTTAAGCAGATTTTAAAATGTGCCTAGAAGGAGGGTAAAAGACGTCAAATTTTTTAATAAAATTTAATATATCTAATACTATTATAAAATGACTCCAACTATGTAAATCTATCTAATATAAGTATTATTTATCTATTTTGACATTAAATTAAATTTAAATTTAAAAATAATTATTTAAATAAAACGTTGGTTTTAAATAATAATGTTGTGTTATTAATTATTCATCCGAAAATGAACATTTTAAGAAAAATACATAATCTTCCCCCTGAGATAATTTTATATTCTGAATCATTAAATGATGTACATTTTGAAAAATTAAATTTATAAAATATCAAATATGGTTATTACTATTCATAACTTCTTTTTAAATGGTTAGTTTGATTGTTCATGGTGTGCTTGAACTTAGAGGGGCGTACCACACAAACTATTGTATTATTCAATGAAAATTGTACCCTCAAAGATAGGGGTGGGACATTCTTCCCCCATTCAAATAATTTTTCCCTTGAAATTTCTATAATATTTCTTCATAAAAATAATCAGGTGGTTCTTCATCATATGTTCCTCAAGTTCCCATGTTGCCTCTTCCATTTTATGGGTTTTTTCAATGAACATTTACCAGATGAGTAATACATTTTCTCTATAGTTGTTATCTGGTATCAAGAATCCTGATAGGATCTTCACAATAAGATAGGTCTGTTTCGATTTATCTTTCATCATAGGTGAGTACATTCATTGGATCTGGAATTTATTTTCTAAACTGTGATACGTGGAACACATCATGAACATTTGAGAGACTTGTCGGCATTGCTAAATGGTAAGTTTCAACTCCAATTTGTTCAAGAATATTGAAAGGTCTGATGTACCTGGGACATAATATACTATTATTTCTGAATCATATAACACCCTTCCATGAAGATACCTTCATGAAAATATGACCACCCACTTGAAATTACAAATTTGTCTTTCGGTTATCAGCAAATCTCTTTTTCCGACATTGAGCTGTTTGATGTGGGTTTGGATAATCTTCTCATATTTAATTGTTTCTTCCATAAGTTATAGGCCTACGAGATTTATTTAACCAACATCACCCCCAACATGTCGGTGTGGAAAATATAATTCCAAATAACTTTTAATATGCTGACATATTATTACTTTAATGGAAGCTATTATTATAAGAAAATTCTACCATAAGTAAATACTTATCCCAAATACCTTGACTGTCATGTGAGAACGATATCAACATGTCTTATAAGGATTGAATGGTCCATTTTGATTTTCCATCAATTTGAGGGTGTTAGGTAGTACACTAATTATTTAATTATCATTAATTTCTAATAGGTCATGTGAGTCATAGCCAGCAGAAATATCAACTCATGATAGTATAATTAGTGAAGGTCCTTAGATGTAACGAGGTAACCTGAAAAATATATCCAGTGAAGGAATTATAGGTTAATAAACAAGGTGACGTAAATCCCACGGAATGCTAACTCTTTATTATTGAGTCTAACTAAGGTGTATGAGTGTAATCCAAGGAGCGTCATCCAAGTAATTCCACTGTAAGGTGCCTACTGGGTCCAAGGAGATCGACCAAGGTAAACCAGGGATATGAAAATAAAGGGTCCTAGGGTATTTCACCATGGAACCTAATAGTATATTCTGGGTCAAAGGAGTGTATTCGAGGTATACTATAATAATGAAAAGGTCTATGCGGTAGTATATCGAACATCTATGGAATAGCCAAGAACCCGAGTCAAGGTGGGTATCAACCTATGAAAAAATCATCCTTCTATATGATAGGGGTTCTCTAGACCCCAGCCACTCTCCTCTAAAAATACAAGGCAAACTCGAGTCAATCCATTCCTATTTGATAATGTAATCCTTTAATAATTAATTTGGTTTGAGTCTTGCTTCCATTAGTGTGGATAGGTCATGTAGAGTTGTAACCATTATTTATTTGTCTAATCATTGTCTTCTATTAGTTAAAATTGACCAATTAGCGATGCAACCATTTAATAATGCCTTAATTAACTATTAAAGCATATTCAATAAAATAGGTTCACTTAATTACATTCCATTAACATGGAAATGGGTGCTACAAACATTTATCCATAATTAGTCTCATTTGTTAATGCCCAGATATAAACAATGTATACTTTTTTATTTGACGTTTCACATTTAATAAATCATTTGGAAGCACTTATCATAGGTGTGTCATGTGGTGAGAATAAATGGTACATGCCATTATTAAATTATCATTAATAAAAATCCATTTATTATAATAATCCTCACCTCTTGGAAGGTCAAAAAAATGAACACTTAAACTATGACTCAAACATATCAAAACACTTAAAACCCAATTATAGAATGGGCTTCGACATGAGATTGATAGAGTTGTGGGTGTATCCACTAACAACTAATCACATATTTGGAAAGAGAATAACCAAACTAATCTAACATGTATAAGCATGGAATGTGAATTTAAGAAATAGTTTCCAATAAAAATTGGTGGGCCCACCTGAATAGTACAAAAAACAACAAACATTACAGTCAAGTTATAGACCACCCACTTTATTGTTTAAGATCTTTATCCTACGGTAGTAGCCCTTGATTTTCCTCAGATTGGAGTAAATCTACGAAAAGGTGAAAAACACTCACAAGGTGATATCTAGGTTGAGAGTGAAAGAGATAATAATAGCTAAAGAGGACTCAAGTACTACTCGTTCATATCAAACGTGAAAAAGGGAAGCTCAATCAGATACCAGAAAAAGGGATCTCTTGATTCCATGTTTAGATCTTCAAAAAGGCCCAAATTGAGAGAAAAATAGGTAAATCCCACATAAAATCATATTAGGGAATATGGGGTATCATTATTAGATCATTAAAGGAAAACTATAAATGTATCCAAAAAATTAACCCATTCATGGTTTGTCTGCACGGTTGGTCAAACCATGCACAAATAGTGCGGGAAACCACTGTCTGAATGGTTTGGACTGCACAATTTTTCAAACCATGCACAACCCAGGCACAAATACCTGCGAAAAAGGGGAAATCAGATGGTTACGCCGCATGGGCATGGGACAACCGTGCAAGGTGGATCTGTTCGAAAAAACACCATCAACAAAATTTTCTCTAAAACGTGCGTAGAGTCTATTTTCCCCCAAAATATGGATTCTGGGCTCCAAAAAATCCTCAGACACCCTCTGAAATTGTATTAACTCGTTAGGAATCCATATTAGTTCCAACGTAATGATTTAGACTGATAATTAAATTATCCATTCTTGAGTGAAAAACTGGTTTCATACAGGTATAACATGGATTGTATAAACATAATATTGTTTTTATATGAAGCAATCGAAAAAATAAAATAGATTCAGAGTGATGTAAAATAATATGATTTTTCTAAATTATACCCTCATTAAAATTTCATTCTCACTCATGATTCCCATATTCCAATACAAGAACTTTTGTATATCTATGTTTCATGACATCCTTAGGCTCTCACATAGTTTCTTCAAATTTCAGATTCCTCAATAGTTCTATAACTAGGTTTATATTCTTGTTCCATAAAAAATCTTCTCTATGATCTAAATATCAATTATTTCTTTTCTAAAAGATCTTTTTTTCAACGGTATGTAATTTTTTTACTACATGTGATCGATTAGTTATGTACTCTATCCGGAGAGATATATACAATTCTTAAACTAGTGTGAGGTTATATGTAGGGACCACGATAAATGTTTTCAAACCTACTGAATCAATATTAAAAAAGGTACCAATATACTAATGGGTTTACATTTCATTATTTCTATGTCTCAATATATTATTATATGTAAAGACTCATAGAAAATAATTATCCGCAATTTCAATTCCATATTTCATATACTCTTTTTTGTATAAACTTTCTAATGTATTTGAGATACCATTATTTGTTGTTAAGTGGATATGATATTATTTTCTATTTCCTCATATTTTTTTGTATCAATAGACAACATTTTATAACTTCATCTTATCACAAGCGAGTTCTACACATCCATCCATAAACGTATTTTACAGAACCACTTGAACAATAGTGTGAAAACTATTGTTATAAAAAACCCACTAGTGGAATGTGATGACAAAACAAAATATGAAATCTTGATAATAGTATTAGATCATATCCTGTTGGGATTTAATTGTTTTCTCAAACATACCATATGTATAAGGATGATAACTAGAACTGAAGTACAACTCTAAATCAATTTTTTTAATTTAAATTTCACCTAAATATCTGAGAAAACTAATTTCCTATCCAGATATAATATAATGTGTTACATTTTGAAACATTACCACTTAATTAATGTATATTATTGAATGAAAATCATGAGATACATATCATTTAAATGAAATTATGTGAGTTAACTTTAATTCGTGATCAACTGAAAAAAATAAAAATTTCATCTCTATACATTTTAAAGAGTCTAATGAAAAAATAAATGGTGATGTTCTATTATTTCAATTCTTATATGGGTAATGTATTTATCATCCCATTAGACTTATGGATATTATTACTCCACATTATCTTTCTATCACTCATTAATATTCAAATGTTTTTTTGTCTGTAAATTATTTTAATTTGAAAATATTTCTCAATATTATTCATTATTTCAAGGTTTTTCTATTTCAAATCCATTAATATTGAATTTTTTTCATATTAATTAAAAATATATAATGAACCATTTGACTTACAGAATCTCCCAACTTATTTTTCATCTGAGTGTGGTAATATATTTGGAAATCATTATCATTAATCATATAGAAACATCTTATTCGGAAAATATTCAACACCTTCTATGTTAATGAACACTTTCAACTTTTGTAATAATTATATATATTTATATATATAATTTCATTATATATATTACTCCCCTATATCATTATTTAAAAAATCAAAATAGCTAACTATAAATGATGAGTTGGTAAATTTTCATCATGAACCCACAATTGTCATAACAAATATTTTGTCAATATATAATTTCATTTTTATTATAACACATCCAATTCCATTATTTGATTAATTGATATAAATAAAAAAAATCTATAATATAGGGTAGTTTTATCACTGATGAACTAATAATACAACTAATCATTTCATTTAAATTTTCCTCACATTCATTAATCCAAAATAACTTTTTTCCATTTTGAGCGAACTTGGTTAGTGGACTGGGAATCCATAAAAAATTTAAAAAAAAGAATAGATAATGACTATATAAACCAATAAACCTATGAATCATAGACATAGTGGTTGGTTAGGGACAATTTTTAAGAACTTCTATCATTGATGGATCCATCGATACACCCTCTCTTAAGATTATATGATAACTAATAAATCTTTCTATTAAAAAAGATAAACGTGGTAAAATTTTCATAAAAGTTATACTTTTGTAGGGTCCTCAGTACTATCCTTATGTGAACTTAATGGCCTTACACTATCATAGAATATATATTAGTATCTTCTATAAATACCACCATAATCTGATCAAGGTAATTTATAAAGACTCTATTAATTAAATCCTTTAAGATAATGAGTGGATTTGTAATACCAAATGGAATAACTATAAATTCATAGTGTAAATACTTACTTGAATCAAATTTCTTGGATATTTATTCCATTTTTACATTTAATTGTTGATATAAAAAAAATCATCCTTGGAATATTGTAGTTCATCATATAGTTCATCAAATAATTAATTAATATAGGGTGGATGATATTTTTTCTTGATAGTGATCATATTAAGAAACTAATAACCAATTATGTAAAAAATTGATCCATACTTTTTCAAAATAAAAATAATATTACCACTATAAGGTTACACACATGGATGAATGAATCCATTTTCAATATTCTCTAATTGTTTCTTCATTGAATCCAAAAACTCAATTGGGTCCATTCTATATTGATTCATTGGAATAGGTGTAGACCCAAATAAGAGTTATATTGAAAACTCAACATCATTATTTTTAGTAAGATTGATAAAAACTTATAAAAATTCTAAAAAAAATCTCTCTAGATATTATAATATATTCAATATGGAGATTATCAAAAACCATATGGGATAAAATTTCTTTTTAATTAAAAATAAATTATCTTATATTAGATTTAATAAGCACCAAAAGTTTATATTTATCATCAGATTGAAATAAGTTCATAAGCTAGTTTGGAATAAAAAACTTAACATCAATTCCATGCAAATTAATGTTGGATTTCAGTAATTAATGACTGTAAATTCCTATGATAACATAAAACTAATGATGAATCCGAATAATGAGATTTGTAAGAATCTTAGTCCCCCAAAATTCAATAGGAGAAGAATCATTGACATCAGATGTAGTCATCACACCATATGGGGGTTTCAATACTAACTCAAAATCTATTCATTGGGGTTATGAAATTTTATTCCATTATAATTTTCCTCATATACATGAATTTATATAATTATTATCAAATATGGTACCTCAATATATAATCATACCTCTAACCACATAATCATTATAACTATGTCCTCAATAAGATTGTAAAACAAAAATGATTAGCATGAAAATAAATCATATATGATCATGTTGATCAGTCATGAAAATTCATTCATAGTATCTCTAAATCATGATTATCCCTTTTCATTATGTGAATCCTTGTGTATAACCTAGTTTATCCATGTTCCTTTACAAAACATTAATATTCTATCCCATATGTAAAATTACCCATATAACTTTCTCTATTTTTTTCTTTTCCTATTCATTATAGAATTACTCATCCCAATTCTAATACCAACTATAACCAATCATACAATTCATATGTAAATATTATATCTTATTATATGAATATTATATACAAAACATTTTGATATGTAAAATAATTTTATAGGTTTATTGTCATTAGAAACGTGGAATCATAAAAAACATTTTCATAATGGATTTACTTCATCTCTCAAATACTTCTACATAACCCAAACCATACTTTGACATATCATATGTAAAACCATTATTCAAAACATAAAGAATGGAATCCTAAGAAAGGTTGATCTTTGAAGATAAAGATGGTTAAAAAAGGAGATATTAATGATCACATAAACAAAAAATTGCCATAAGTGTATGAAAAAATGTTGATAAAATTTTAAAATCATAACATTCATATCGTAGATCATAACCATGAGTCATCTCATAATTCTAGGAATTTTCTCAGACATAAATATTATATGAATCAAATTACATGATCGATAAGATCATAAAATTGGCATAATGAACAATTTTCTGGCAAAAAAATAATCATGGAAATTATTTTCTTACTTAACATTCATGGTAAAGAATATCACAATTTAGTAGGTTCACACACTATTCCATTGTATCCTTATCCAAGGTTCAATCCCAATACTACCATAAGAGATATTTTCCAATACTAAACTTGGTGTTCTCTTCATTTCACTAATTATTATCTCATGAGATATCCATATTCACCTAATGCATTAGAGGGAGATATAAATCCATGACCACCAGATACACAATCGCAATCAATTCATCTTCATTCCTAAAAATCAGAAATAATTTATCTTATATAAAAACCCATTGAAATTAAACGGGTTTTATATGTATTTAAAAATTTCATCATAGCATGTCCCCTATAAAAAAATTGGTTTCATAAAAATATAATCATAGTAATCCTCAATGATATCAAAAATTGAGTAATAATGGTATCCTTTGATGATAACCCCAATAAATTATATGTGCATAATATATTGTTCTCATATATTAAAAACTACATCAAAATGTCATAGGAATACTTTTTAATTAAAAATATTGTCTAACATAAAATAACATATTTAAAATAAAAAAATTCAAAAAAAATTAAATAAGGAATTTAATTTGAAAATAGCATAGAAAACATGTAAAAGATTATTCATATAATTTAGTGGTGATTATTGTAGAAAATTATGTTCATGAATTGTACATTTAAATAATGATTTCATTGACATTTTTGGTAGAAATTTAAATATACTTTTTTCAGATAAATCGATGAAGAAACCTTTAATTTTTTTTTTGTAAAGAGTTAATCATCGATAAATATTACATATAAATTGTTTTTAGAATAGTGAAAATAGTTGTTGAAAATATTTTAAAGAAATGTGGAAATGGAAGAATTTAATTTTTGACCAAAGAGAGAAATAAAATACAATTTCTATAAACATCATTTATTGATTCCTTGAGTTCGAAAATATTATGAAATGAATGTGAAGCATTAAATACCTATAAATAACCATATTAGAATATAATTAATGGGATTATTGATAGGGATATCATGTAATTTCATAATCAAAATAATAATCATAAATAATTTATATTAATAATGATATTGCAACATAAATCTCATTCCATGTTGGTAACTTTCAAATTATAAGAACCATGCATTAATAACATAAAATGAAACATTAAATATAATTAACTTATGTGAAATGATTATATTAAATTTAAAATGTCTAATATATAATCATTAAAAATAGAAATAGGATGATAAAATTATATAGGTCTCAATGAGACAATATTGAGATGAATAACCCTTTCCGATTCGTAATATATAAATCAAAACGTCATGAAAGAGATTAAAATATATAGATTTTTAAATGATGAATATTTTCATTAATAGAATCATGAAACAAATTTATGTGATGTATATACACCATAAGAGTAAATATTTTATGAATATAGAATATATCTTATAGAAATTAACGTGAGATGAGAAACCCTAACCAAATATTCCACTTGCATGAAAAGCAGCATAACCAAAAATATAATAATGTTTTTTATAATTATATACAATAACTTAAATAAATATACTATCATATATGATCCAATTATATGATTTTAATTTAAATTTATTTATAACTCATTAAAATCTTCATTTTGAGGTTTTAATTGTTTTTTCATGAGAGTTTTGGTTTAGAAGATCCAACCCTTAAACCATGATCACCAATACATCATCTCAAGAAATTTAATTTTTATTAAAATATAATATATATTAATTATATATATATATAAAAATATTAATTCAAATCATATAGAGATATAAAAATTAATATCACCATTATTGTAGACGATAGGCTATGTATATTCATGAAAGATGTTTCATATTTTGACTGATGCAACGAAATAAAGGTAAATAATAATTAACCATAAAAAATAATTGTTACATACTATATATAAAATGTATTAATTAGTTAAATATTTATAACCATTCATGTAAAGTTGAAAATTAAAATAAATAAAAACACTTCATAGAGGTGGCAATCCACATGTATGCATGAGAATCATTCTCATTTTCTAACTACTTTAAAGAACGTGGAGAGTGGGTTTTCCATAATCAAAATTACAATTAAATTTTTTTATGATTTTGAATCGATTATTTAATAATGGATACTATAAATTTAGGTGTTATATAAGAAATATATAAATATTAAAACTCGGTTAAGAGGTATACTATATTTTTGATAAATCACTTTGGTTTTATGCATTAATCCTTCAATGGATTGTGTTTTAGAAATAAAAAATTTTATATAATGTTTTGAAGGAATATATGAATGTAAAATTGTAGGTATTTACCTATCTATAAAGATAAAAAAAATTTGAATTATAGAATAGAGGAGGTGTCCATTAATACGTTAGGGAGGGGAAATCATGGAATTATGAAAAGTGTTAAAAATATAATTCTATTTTAACATGAAAATATCACCATATATATATAATTTTAAATGATGTTTTTGATGTGTCTAAATCCTCTCATAAAAAAGTATTAGTTATGTTTTGGTTATGTATTTTCCATTGTCTCTTATTTTTAATACGTAGTATAACATTATACAATTATCATGATAACAATGTTCTCTATTATATGTGTCAAGAATTTTACCATAAAAGTACAAATGAAACATAAATAAGAATTTTTATTCAACTGTATGCTTCTAATATTACTAAATATATAATTTTTATTAATTTTAAATCATTTTAAAAAATATTGTTTATTATAAAATAACATTAAATTCATTTTTAAAACTATTCATTTATATTTACATTGAAAATAACATGAAAAAATGGAATTATAGTATAAAAATTTCACGCATCCAAAAAAATATCTATTTGTCTATAAATTTTATTGAGTAAAATAATACCCCTAATTTTATTAAATTTAATGATTTTAAAATAGATTAAGATATTTTTCTATTAATTAAATTATATTGTTTCATCATTTCATAAGCATTTCAAGTAATTATTCAATCCCAAAAAATTAAAAATAAATTACTATGAAAAAACTAAATTTATATTAAAAATATTAATATATAACCAATGATAAATTCTTCTAAATATTTACCAAAAAAAATTTAGAGTTATTAAAGTCAATTGGGGGACATTTCATATTTATTCTTTTATAAAAATTTTATAAAGGACATAATAAATGAAAATTTCAATCAAGTGATTATATTTTTTATAATTGGATGATACTGAATAAACTAAACTCATATAATTTGATAAAGGAATGTGTTAATGAAATTTTAAATCCTTATCCCAATTTTTAACCTAGTTTACTTGTTTTACCCTTAATGAGGTGATAACCATTTACTAATGTTACAACTTATAATAATAAATAAATAAAAATATTCCCCAAATGAAAAGATTATTATTTCAAAAATGATATCCATTTTCAATTATTAAATTTAATTATTTGTAAGAAATCATTCTAAAATTAATAGTGAAAACACAATTAATCCCCTTTTTGAGATGGTTGTGTTATTTAATTATGAAATACTCAATTTTATTCTTTTCACGTCCCTTGAAAATAAATTAGTTAAATATTAATTATTTCTATATATCTATTGTATTTTAGATTCATTAAACACTATCATCATTAAATATTTTTCTAATTTGTTTAAATAAAATAACATTTTATGCATAAAAACATCTTTTAAAAATACATCACTATTTATATTCAATTTCATCTATTTTAATTTCTATACATTTAAAAATGAAATGAATGTTATTTTCTAAAAAGTTTATTTTTTTAATAGTACGTTACCCCTATTAATACAAACTAATCTAATGGCTAGGTGAAAATATTATTATT
The DNA here is from genome assembly GCA_963277665.1 of Viscum album. Taxonomy (NCBI): domain Eukaryota; kingdom Viridiplantae; phylum Streptophyta; class Magnoliopsida; order Santalales; family Viscaceae; genus Viscum; species Viscum album. Next base: position 1,219,701,225 of record OY728155.1, on the reverse strand, counting down.
ATATTAAAATATTTCTATATTTTAATTCAGTTATTTTATGGTCATCTATTGATGAATATAATGTTATCCATGAAATAAAACATACATTAATAGAAATATCATATTATGTATGAGTGTCATAAGGATCACTAAAAAACTATAATGAAAACATTCGTTGGACTATGTGTCATTTTATCTCGTAAAAACAATACACTATAGGTGTTAATTAGTGTCTTAAAAGATATATGTTATTCACTAAACTTAATTGAATAATTCAAATCAGTCAATGAATGTGTTAGACATTTCTATGAAAGCGTAATTGAAGATTAATATCTTGACTAAATTTTATTGGGTTTTAATAAATGAAACATCAACTCATTACTTTTATATGAATCTTAATATTGAATATAGGGTATGATGTTTATTTCTCATGAGAATGATGTTTTAAATGGGTTTTATCACTCTTAATGTTACAATATTGTGTATTTGGACACGTTTTCATGGTGAAGAGATAGAATATAAAATGGTTTGAATATATTATAAAATTATCTAGAGTCCTACTTAGTATTATGCATCTTCCATATCAGTAATTATTATATATCCAGAGAGAATTAATGGACCCTTAATAATTTTCTCTATATTTTATCATGACTAGTAGGTCCATTGATCATATAATAAATTCTCAAAAGGTCATGTGACGCTCACAATAGGACATGTGCCTTTTCCCATTTATGTTTTATTTTTTTCCAAATCAATGATGAGAAAATATTTGAATGTAAATAATTAAAATTTAATCTATATACCCAGTGTTGGGTTTCAATTAAAATATCCTTTATATATATATTTTATTTTATTTTTGGTATTTCTGAAAAAAAATTTGGTAAATAGAGTAAAAATTTGTAAAAATTTGTCCAAATGTGTTTGAATACTATGGTTAATCATATTTATAAAAAATGTGGATTGTTATATATCCATAAAGCAATATGATACCTAAATTTAATTATGAACCAAATAATAGTATAAATATCTTCCATTGTATATGGTTCTATAAATTAAACAATTTACAATGTTTTATCCATTCATTTAGATCTGGATCATATATAAGTGATAGTGGAATGGAATGATGGAGGTAACATTGAGAGGGGATAAAAATAAAATACCAATGTAAAATGGTGGATCAACACCAAGCTGTGGAATTGAATTTTGATGTTTTTAAATAACAATAGTTATTTATAGGATAAGAGAACTATGTAATAGTAAGTATTAGGTGATAAAAGTAATTATTCCACACAAATTTCCAGATATTATATGGATTTATACTATCATTATCTATTTTGAGAAACCTTTTTTTGATTATATAAACTCTTGTAGAAAGATAGTGTGAAGGATTAGACAAAAATGATATTTTTAGTGGTGTGTATGATTAGAGATCCTAGAATAACTGTTAATGATTATAGATTAAATAATTACTATATATCTAATGATAATATAAATATAACCATATATAGCATTATAATTAGTGAATTCTGAATCATAAGTCAGGTGAACCATTAAATTAGTCAAGGAAAATATAGTATTAAAATTTACTATTATATGAAAGATATATACTATGTAAATTGAAATCCTAAATATGTGGATTACACATTTTATATTTAGGTGTAATAGATAAAAACAAATAGCTTTAGAGAATGTCCAATATAAAATTGATTCATATATTTTAATTCTATAATGGACTAGAAATAGTTGTTCACCTCATGTGATCCTATGATACCTATTCTTCTAAATCATATCCTTAATCCATAAGGGTATTACAAATTGAGATAGTTTAGATCCATTTTAACACTTAACAATCAAACGTGGAAAATATTGTATTGAAATATATAAATCTATGACAACGAAATTATTATATGATGAATCATATAAGCCATTAATAATTCCAAATCAACCCCTACACCTTTAAAAATAGTGCATGGGGTTATTTGAAATTTTCTTGTAAAGACAAAAATAATTCTTCTCAGGTTATATAGAATCTCATATGAAGTGAAACTATTTATCATACATTGGGGGAATGTTAAGATTTTTCAATAAACTAATAATAATTTTCATTAAGAGAGCAAAGTATGAATAGAATATCAGATCATGTATTTTTTAATGATGAATTTGAAATTAATTCTATGAAATCAGTTTTCTTGTAAGTGAGACATTTAAAAGGGTTTGGAATACTATTTATTTTTCCCCTATTTTTTGAGTTCATTATTTCAGAAAACATACTTGAAAAATAATGGATTTACAAAAATATTATTCCAATATTTAGGGGGTATATTAAACCTCAGAATAATATTTTTCTCATACGATGTAATAAAGACATCATGCTCAGTTGGTTATGTAAATACAATAATTTTTGTGACTGACACTAGATTTCATTATGGTGTTAAAATAAAGTAAAAATAATGGATCATAAAAATAAAGATTAAATTATAAAGGGTTTATTAATAATTTTTAGGAAATCATAATGTATATGGATATGCATTAATGACTATGTAACTTGTATTTTAATGTATTCAGACATGGAAATTATAGAATGTAGTTAACGAAATTTTGATAATGTCCTTCAAAATATCATGTGTATTATCAAGAATTATCTTCTTTTGAAGAAGAAAGATTGTTTTTACACATTATCATGAATATAAATCCTATCTAAATTTATCAAATGTTAATCAAAGTTATTCTAAATAATATATTTGATGAAGAAAAACATATGGATTATATGTCCCATAATTCAATAATTAGGGAAAGAATTGGGATGGAATTTCAGATATAATTCATTAGGGTTCTTGACCTTTGAAAAAAGAATTAATTTATTTCTTAAATGAATACATTTATCATGAAGATTTGTACTTATTCATAAATTACAAGACCGGTTTTCTTCATCCCATAATATATATATGTCCATTACTAATTTGAACACTTTTCAAATTCTCTATTGGGTTATCATAAAAATCATGAGTGGAAATAGATATCACTATCCCAATTATTACTTCATCAAACTATATTTAAATCAAATAATTACTAAAAATTAATTTATTGATTTTATGCCATACAACTGTTGGTATATGATATAATTTGGACGGTCTGTCAATTTTTTCTCCTCAAGTCTACTAATAATTGAGATCTCAAAATTTTCTTCTCTCTAATTAATGTGTGATGTAATCAGAAACATAATTTAATTGTAATAAATATAATATATTATATTTTAAATTGTTTTGAAAAAAGATATTACTTCCCTTTAATTCTAAATATTTTAGTATAAGCTTGGGAATTGAATAATTTTTTATATTTTTGGTAGCAGATTATTCATCATAAATTTGGGGGAATATATTAAATTTATTAATAGAGAGAATATAAACAATATTTCTCATGTTATTATTAAATTTAATAATCATATGGACTATACAATGTCAATTAATTTTTTATATTGCCTAGTTCAACAAAATATATATATAAGATGTACAATTTTGATGTAATATTACAACAAAATAAACTATTTTTGGGTTTTGGATATTATTGTAATTTTAATGGGACTCAATGAATGGTTTTTATTTTTAGCCTTTGGTTTGGGATTTGATAAGACTTTGGGTAGCATATGACTAAACAAAATATATAGGGTTTTAAATGATGTGATCTATGTCAATAAAGAATTTGGGTTACCTAAGAATGTTTTTTGTATGTCTAGGTCCATTATATCAAATAAAAATGTGAGTGGAGATAGATATTTAAAAAATAATTTTTGGGATATAAAAAATTATTTTTTCCTTAGATGATCATCATACCACAAACCCTAGGATATAACTTGAGGGTCTACTGATTGTAAATATTTCATATTGTAACACCATCAATCCATCTCTTGAAACTAGTCATATAGGGAAGGGATGTTCCATAAATGGGAATGATTCACTATAAACTCCCTGGGTTTTGGTTTTTCCTATATAGAGTAGAGTAGGGAATTTTATCATGACCCTTATAGTTATTATATAACACACCCCATTCTCTATTTTTCTAGGATTGTTTAGATGAAAATTTTAATTAATTTAAATAATTAAATTTTAAAAATTAATTAGGAATAATCCATTTTCTATATAGAAGTACTTGAATATTTATCCATCCTTTCATCTTTTAATTATAATTGGTTCACCTTTATCCAAATTTGGAGTAATGGGTATTTTTCCATATGTTGTTTCCCTTGGTACGGATAATCCTTTTTCTTCTGATGATTCGTCTTTTTTACTATCTATTTCACCATGTAAAATCCATTTTCCATCATTTTTTTTGTTTCTTATATTATTTAATTTTTATAGATTGAATCCAAATTTTATTTTTATATGGAAGTGAAGGTGTTCCCTAGAGTTGATATAGGTGGTCCCCTGTATTCTAATTTTTATTTACTCATTTGGAAGGCAACATATAAAATATAGTAATAAAAAACTTATTAATATTCCATTGAATTTTTTTTAATTTATTCTTTTAGAAAATGTGGTAAAAGTTTTCTTTATAGAACATTGATAGGTCTCAAGAGAAGTGATCATTGACTCTATGGTCATTGATGAAAAATTACCATATGGGACGTGTTTTAGCTTATTGATTTTGGACCCAGGGGGAGTAAATCATACAAGAGACATGATAAAAGGAACATTGTATGGTGTTTGTGTAACAACCCAGGTACTGATAAGATTTTTTTCATATTTATTAGTAATATTATATTAAAATAATCTTTATTAATGAATTATATTAATGAAATTTATATTTTATAAAATCATACTAATGTTTTTAAATTCATCCAACAATTTTTATATGCATAATATTTGAATGAACCCAATTTTATTCATAAAAGGCAATTTTTTTTAAAAGGAAAATTTGAAACCTTTTAATGGTGCAACTATTTTAGATAAAAATAATGAAATATTTATAATTTTTTTATAAAACAATAAAAAAAAATTATATATAGGAATATCATAATTGGTTTATAGTGATATTTTGTTATATTTCTGAGTGGTTTAATTTTTTATAAGTAGTTAAGAATACTGAATTTTAATTGAAAACTACATTTTCGTGTATATTATTTATATTTATAAATTAAAATATATATTATTTTTAAAGTATAATTCGTTTATTTATACATAAAAATCAAATTTTAGTCATTTAATTAATTTCACCTTGAAATTTGACATAAAAAACAATATACATATTTAAACATTTTCACTTTAAAAATGTACTTTCCTGTTCTATATGTGGTATAAATATTATATATTATATTTATAGTTATCTGAATTGAATTGTGTTAAAATGGAATATATATTTTAATAATAAAGTAAAAATTATGTATTTCCACTAATACAATTTCATTCAACTTAAATATTTATTATCCAATATTACAATATCTTCTATAATATTACACAAATAACCAACCATGAAATAAGTGAACTAAAAAATAATGAATATAACAAAATAATATTAATTAACTAGTGGTATGATGTAAATAAAATGTAATTATAAATATTAATTATGTTTTATATTAAATTAATACACTAATTTAAATCATTATACCAGAGGTTTCTACACATTTGGGGGATCTTTAAGGTGAGGTATGATAATTCTAAACCGAATTTCCATTCATTCGGTTAATCATATACTTCATGATTATATCGTGACAATATAGTGAGTGAAATAAAAATTTAATATCATGAGTTTTATTTAAAAAAAATAATTCTTATTTACAATTAATACACATAATAAATTCATTTGATTAATTCCCACTTCAATAATTTGTTATTTTTAAAAGGACTTTCATTCAAAATAATATTCTTTTAAGATTACTTTTCAAAAATAATGTTTTATTACATATATGGAATGTAAAAAATATTCTAATTTCATGTCACATTAAAATTATTGAGCTCCCCATAAAATTTTATATGTTTACCCTCAATGGAATGATTTTCCATTTTATGTTCAAGGATTTTCAAAATGGGAGATTTCAAAATTAAAAGGTACTTTTCTTCAAAGAGTGTTTTTATAATACTATCATTCAAGATTATTGATTGTGTTTTTTGTCAAGTGAATGTATTATAATGATGGGTAGTTATGTTATTAACCAATAATTGTTTTTAAACGATAGAAAATTATGGGTGGTTAAAATATAAACCAATGAAGTATGGTTTTGTGATAAACCAAGGAGATGGGGTTATATTATATCCACCAATGAATTGGGTACCCCAGAGTTAAAGTTTAAATATATTGGTTACTATATTCATATGAATGAGACATAAACTTATTTTTTATGTTAGATAAAATTATTTTATATTCTTGGTCAATTTTTTCCATGAATAAAATAGATTTAAATAGGTAAGATACTGATATTTTTTAAAGGATTGTTTAATTTTTATAAATAAAAAGTTATTTTTTTAGGATAAATGTTTTTTTGGATTTTCCCCAGACTAATGGAATTATTTCCATTAAGTCCCTTACTGATATTTTTTTATGATAAAAATTATAGATTTTTTTATAAAATTTAAGGGGGAATAGATACACGGATGAGATCATGGGGATTATTTTCAATTATTATACATGAAAATAAATCTAAATTTTTTATTTAATACTATTGTGTTATGGATGAAATGGACATAGTGTATAATGGTACACTTGTACTTTATGGGTTTATTTTGTACGGGTATGTCTTCATTCTCTTGAACTATTAATTGTAAAAATTCATGGGAATTTAATAATGTGTATTCTAGTTTAAAATCACTAGAATAAGTGATGTTTAAGGATTAAACCATACATTTCGTATCAAAACATGGTTTATGTAACTTTAGGGGTTATTATAATGTTAATAGAATACCCCAAATTATTTTTACATAATTGATAATTCGAAATAATATATAATTTGAAGATTACCATGTTTATTTGTCTAGGATAGGTCTATATAGAATTGTTTTCCATAGATAAAACATAGAATACATGGTGGTAAGGTATTGAGAATAAAACATCCTTCCAAATCATCTTCCTAAGATTGTTGGAATCAAAACAATTTTTCTAATGTTACAGCTCAGTTGAAAGACGCTATAAATGGTGTCGGTATCCATGAAAGGGAGCATCCAGATCAATCAGAAAGAAATATGTAAGTAGTTGAGAATTTTATGAGGAATCATCAAATAGATTTAAGTGGAACATTAAATCCAGTGGTATCTAAATAATGGATCAATACTGTGGAAAATATATTCAAAGTCATTGTATGATCATAATTCCAAAAGGTAACCCTATCTATTTATCAATTTAATGTCGATTTTGGTAGATAGTTAAACTCTTTAACAATACTAGAGATCTAGATAATTTTAATGATATTAAATTAGTTGATTTTAAGTTCCATTTTCAAGAGATGTATTTTCCTAATAATTTTCAAATCATACTAGGGAAACAATTCCCATAAATAAGGTAAATATATAATGATTATTTTGACTAATATAAATCAAATTTTCCAAGACATCCCTCGTATTTACCGATTTTTATATACAATTTTTTTTTTAAAATTAAGAAACATTAATCAGGATTGAACCTTATTTTATGAAAATATTTTTCAACAGAGGAGATTAAAATTTAATGTCTCAAATTTTCTCATTTTTGCACAATTTGTCTTCATTTTAGATTCCGTTTTTAGACATAATTATGTTTCATAAGAGATATAAGTAGGCCATAGGGTGAATGGGAATTTTTCGGAGCCTAGATCCATAAAATTCAAAAAGGGATATTGGGAAAAAATATTAGTAGGAAGAATGTCGCATAAAATTCATGGTCTCCCAAAATCTGTTTTTTGGGGCAGTGGGGTTCTACAGAGTATATATATTGAATAAATCATTGAAAGCCCAGTTGCAAGATTGTTCAAGAATTCGAATCCAAAAATGAAAAAAATATTTTCCATAGGTTACACTTGGATATCCAAAATGATCATCAAACATATGAGGGGTTACCCTGTGAGAAGAACCAGGAACACATTTAGAATAGCATTTTGACAATTGTATGACCAAACCATGTGCCCCTTCCAGAGAAAGTGAATTATCAATATATAAATTAATGAAATTTTTAATTAAACCTATTATTTTTATCATACCACTCAGGTATACCATCTTTTCAACCTCATTAATTTCTCTCTTCATCCTCCTCTATATGTTTGGGGTTATCTCTTTCGTCAATGTTTCAAATCTCCAACCATCACATCCATTGGAAATCTATAGTGTGTTGGAATATTTATTAATTTTTTCTCACTCTATCATGATCCAAAAATTGAAAATGTACAGGTGGAAATGTACTACATAGAGGTAGGTGGTCAGGTTTTTCTTTATTTTTTCATCTCCTTTTAATGGATGGGTTTAAGTGCCATATGCTATAATATTTTTTCCATGACTATAACATGTCAAATAAAAATATTTATTGAATTGATGTGTTTATTACTACACTAGTTAGCAGAGAATCAACACTATGGGTAATAAAATTGACCTAATCGATCCAAATATGTGTGCTTCCCTCTTAGTGATCAATTTTCATTACCAAAAATTTCCAACCTTCTCTTTAATGTAATGCACTTTTAATGATGGATTTAAACTTATTATTTTAGTGGAGAAAAATTGTCGTCCATGTGTGGCCTTTGAGTTAGAAGCATTATAACTTACATTTCATTGATAATGCTTAAATTATAATCACTAATTAAATGTATATTCCACATTATGCATGTTTTGATTATTGATGCTTAATTAATGTATATTATACCTTGTTCATAGTGCGTGGTACTTTTCATACAATTAGTTCATTATGTATATTTCTATTTATCTTGTGCATTATTCTACTAGCATGAAATATATAATTTTGATTACTTAATTATAATTTCATAATATGATTCTTATTGGATACAAATTATTTTATATGTGATGCCTTGGGATATGTTCACTGGTTCCAATGCCTCACATACAATAGACCAAGAGATAACATAGGTCTGAAATTAAGAATTCAAGGGATGGACATTTTGTGTTCTGTTTGTATCATGTTGAAATCCTATGATCAATACAATGACCTTCGTTATATGGGATCATTGAGTTGTTTACATTTTTATACCCTTGAGTAACCATGCTTCTTATGGGGAGAATCCATGTATAGATTCTTTAGAATGATTTCTGCAACATACCTTGGGTGATACGTGGTCCCCTACATGAGATACATGGTATAGAATTAGATTTTACCATACCATGAGGGCTACAACAGAAACTATTATGAATCTCAATTGATGGATTCTATAGGTTTGGTTATATTGGAGGTTCATGTAGTGACACTTGTGATTAATTAAAGATCTCCTTGGATGGACCCAGGTCTGTATCCTTTAGTTTGAAATATTATTTTTCCCATGTCAAATTTGATGGTTCTTATTTATTTTTATGATTAGGCATGTTTTTCCTCATAGTGGTGTGACTACCAGTACAAAACACAAGTGTTGGGTATGCTGACTCGGTTTATTTAATTATTATGACCGTTAATCATACCATATTTCTTTTCCAAGTACGTTGGTTCAGACATCCGGCTTAGGATAAAGATGGTGGTATCAATCGGTTGTCCATTTTGGAAACCAGAGATAAGAATTCGATTATTTAATTACTTCCCATCATTATAATTTATGTCACATTGTTCAATTATTTATTCTACAAAATGTATTGACCTAGACACCATTGGTGGTGTCCAATTGAGATTGCATCTCATAACTTACTTGGGAAATCTTTGGTACCCAAATCAGACTTCATGTTTTTAGGTATGGCTAAAAAGAAGCATCCATCTTCCATTATCTGATTCATATTTTTATGTTCGAGTATGGGGTTGAGGACCCGGGCTATGATCGATATTATTGTTGTAGCATCATTATTTAATTTTTTTAATATGCAATACATTATTATAAAACATATTCGCCATGTAGTCTTATTTTTATAGTATCATGATCATAATCACAATTTATATCTATTAATTATTTATTTTTTTAAAATAAATTTCTTGGTTTTTTTATTATTTAAATTATTTTATTTTTCTGTTTTATTTTTCCTCAATTTATAATATATTATCTATAGTTTTTCTTACTCGGGACTTTGCTATAATAGTCTCCCCACTGGAACACCCTACACCCTCAATGATAGTTGAGAGACTCTGTAATTTCGGGAGGCATGCTTAAGTTCTTGTGGCTACAATCTCAGAGCATCGGTAAGGTGCACTCGGGGTGGGACAATACAGTATGGTCGTAAATTATTTTACCCTTTCACTTACTGTTATGGTCTATACAAGAGGTTATTATATTAGAATTTTTTGTTATACTATTCTGGAGAGTAGCTAAACCACATACATGTGAAACCCAAATTACCTAGGATGGGTGAATGGTGTTTTTTCTGACATTTTTACTTTTTCATGGATTTCACGGAATTTTAACAAGATTACATTGTTCTATTTTCATTGCTGATAAAATTATTCATAGTATTGGATTCATAATACCATTTCCTGAATATATGATAGTCTATTAATGCATATATCATATTAGGAATCATTGGATTAAAATGTATTGTATATTTCCCTGCCAAGTCTACTAATGAACATGAATTTCATGCCTTTTAATTGAATAATGTTTTTTTCTTATTGATATTCCTTGACGTACATTGATTTTTATATATGGGAATGTACATAAATTCCATGAAGGGATAAGAAAAACAAAATGGACACATTAATTTATTTCGTTAACCTCATACTATTTTCTTTAATATGTTAAAGAAGACGCCTTCATTATCTAGTGAATGAACGTTGAGACATAGATCACTGATTGCTTGGGATGGAACATATTATCGTAATATTTAAGTGGATTCAAACTTTCAGATTATAAGGTGGATGGGCCCATATAAATTTAAAATTAGGATCCATATAATTGATCCATTAAATGTTAGATTATGTTCCTAAATTATTTTAAATGATTATAGCCTTAAAAAGGAAATGGTCACATAATATGAGAAATAAGATACTTTGACACTGGAACACCATTAATAGTGATAGGTAGGTTATGTATCTTGATATCGTTATAAGACATTTTATAATGCCTAGACCTATATCATTGAGAAAGATACAGTTATTTCATGCTACAGGGAGACATTGTATATAACCCTTCATTATATATATCCTTATCATTTTTTCATATCTATTGTCAATCTTGTATGATGAGCTTTCATGGATGTTTTAGAACTATGCCACTGCGATTTCCTTGTAATATATTCCATGATAGTGGTGATGGGAACACTCTGAAGGTGGTGGAAATATATTACGCATAGTACCTGTTTTAGTGCCATCCGAGGCACCACTTGTTTATCATCAACTAGGTGTCGATTATATGTTATGTGATAATATTCTTCGGTTTCTTATGTTCATTTAGGTTTCTTCTTGATATACCACTTCTATGGTACTGATGATTTTGGAAATCTAGTAGATGAATCCACCCATGTTCTCGGGGCATGGAAGTCCTCCGGCTACTAAGTAATAGATATAGGCCATGGTTTTGATCTTTGAAAATCTTGAGATGCCTCCATAGTAGAGGGTGAAACTCACTAAATTCACGTTACATTATTCTACCATGAAATTGTGGGATTTCATCTCTCATGAAGTGAAACATTATTGTATAGTCTATGTAGAAATATAATAACCCATCTATAATCACATTTTCCAATTAATCCTGATGGTAGATCACACTGTTGATTTCATATAATTATAATAGAGCTCAATTTCTATTATAGATTATTATTCTTGGTTCACTGAGGTCTATTATTTCACTCTATCACTAATAGGTGGTGAGTTGATGATTGTGAGGAGTTTGAGGATGATATTGGGTATAATGTAAGATCCCATGTGAACATATTCCATTTGACTAATGTTACAAATAATTGTAAACTACAGCCTTATAATGGAAAGGAATATGAGAGAATCCAGCAATGTGATCCAAGAGGATCAGTTTTGAGGTAGGGTCATGGTTCATCTAGTAGTAGGAAGTGTCGTTTTTTAGGTTTTAAGTGGGGGAGGTCCCATCTCAGTTGCATGCAATAATAGCCATGCGATGTATCACTAGTTTTTTATATTAGGCCAAAATATGTCTCAGTTCAAGATGAATGAGATCAATTATCATAATTACTGCAGTATAGGTCACCATCAGCACTTCTACCGGTCCATTCCTCCATCATCTAGTGATAGGGGATCCATAATAACACGAATATCTTGTAAAGGGGATATTAATCTTGGTTATAATGGGATATAGTCTTCTACTAGTCAATTAGGTTGAGGTGTTATTGGTCCTGGCCATGGAATTAAGGCCCCAAATCCTATGTGTAAGTATGTTGGGAAAAAATCCCTCAAGGTATCATTGATTCATTTTTGAGGTGATTGTGTTTGTTGACAAAGTGGACATCTGAGTAGTGATTGTTAACAAAGCAATACAATGACATACAAATTTGTTGACAAAGATGATTTCAGGGTGGAATGTCGATTTAAAGAGCTTAGGTCAATGATCCTTGATTGATTCAAGAACGTCGATAAAAAGAATGGATGATCTGGAGGCGGTACAAAAGAACAGATACAAGGTGGCACCGTTTTCCAGTGTTTGCCAAATTTTAGGGCCTGAAAATCGGGAAAGGATGAAAAGTGTTTTTGGCAAAAGGACTTGCACACCGAGGACTTGGAGTATTGGAAGCTTGCGTGACATATTTTTTTCAAGATCAGAAGATAAAAATATGGCTAATGAAAAAGGTTCGCGCATGTTTGGGAGTTGGTCGCGCAAGTGTCAAAAATGACAGGGGACTTGCTGCTGAAACTGCGTCGCGCAGGTGACATGCGCGCCATCGTGCAGGGTGGTCAGATTGCCTATAAATACTAGACCACCCCTCCTCATTCTCAACGGAGTTCAACATTTTGATAAATCAGAGCTCCCGTCACGCAGGTGTGGTGGTTGCGCAAGTGGTGAGTGTGGGTCACGCAGGTGAAGTCGCGCCAGTGGTTGAAGTTGTGCGCCGGTGTTAGAAGTTATGCGCTGGTTGGAAGTTGTGCGCCAATGATGTTTTGGGCATAAAAGGAAGAGAGTCGCGCAAGTTTAGAGTTGGGGAAGACTGTGTAGCGCAAGATTCTGAGGTGAACTTGCGTGCCCGTTGTGACTTGCACGCCGATACTTGCGCGCCGAGTTTGACTTGCGTGCCAAGTAAGGTTTTGTTCCAGCAGTGATTTTCGGACTGCGTGGAAGCTGGAAGTTTTCTCGATACCTTCGGTGAAAAAAGAGATTCATCTACAAATGAAAGTTGAACTTCAACAGAGCAACTACATAAAGGAGAAGATGCATTAATTCATGAAAATGAAGAGACCTACAGGTCTATAAACTGTGAGTGGATTCCTTCCAAGAGTAGTGAGCTTAGGAAGAGGAATAAGGTGATCCTCTCCACTGGTAGTGAGCCAGAGAGAGAGAAACGGGGAGTGACCCTTGAGAAAGTAGTGAGCTGATCCTAAACATTGTAAAGGCAATGATCCTGGGCATAGAAGTGATCTAGCCCGAACATTGTAATCCACATCTAGTGAAGAATAGTGGAATTTGGTACGACCGGCAACTTGTCGGCGTATGCTCCTTAGACGTATCCCAGTGAGGGTGAACCAAGTAAAAATATCTGTGTCAATCTGTTTGCTTCCCTGCATTGCATTCAAAGCATCATCATTAGATAAAGAGGTAAAGAAGTGATCATAATTTGCACACAAGAGCATACAATGTGACACTTGTAATAAAGAGGTCAAGATCCAGTGGGGCAGAAAGGACTTTGAAAAAGAATATCCATACCCTAATTCACCCCCCCTCTCAGGGTATATAGGCCCATATTGGTCCTAACAATTGGTATCAGAGGGCTGGTTTCTTTTATCAGAATTGCTTGCCTCAACTTGGTGTAGTCGATCTGTGTGGTTGAAGATACAGTTTTCTCTTATCTCAATCTGCCATGGGAAAAGGAAAAGCATCAAAGAAGAATCATAAGTCTGGTAATTTCCCTCAGTGTGGAAGTGTTTTTGTAAAAACTGTGATTCAACTAAAAGAATCAAATAGCTTATTGAAGAAAGGTCTGGATAAATCTGATAGGGAAAAGATTGATTCACTCAAGCATGATGTAGGAATGAGTGAAGTACATGAACTTCAACGTGACATTGAAATAAGTGATGATGAAGAAGAAATAATTGAAGGAAGAATATGCATGCAAGCTGAGTTAGAGGCAGCTCTTGAAGAGATAGATGTTTGGAGAGCCAAAACCAAGAAAGCTAACAAAGTTTTTCGTGATGCCAAACTATATATGCAGCAGTATGAAGAAGAGAAGTCTGAGTTGATGGATAAAATTGAGAAACTCATGTTATCAGCACCAGAGAATTCAGAATCAGTTGGTGAGTATAAGCTTAAGATTGAAGAACAGAAAAGGGAGACCAATGGCTTGAATAGAAAAGTGAAAGATCAAGTCAAGTGCATCGATGAACCTGATATTACAGGTGACGTTGGAAACACCGATGAAATTAAGTCTAAAGACATTCGAATCCAAGCATTGGAAACTGAGATCAACAAGATAAGAAGTTTGAATCAAATACTTATTGATGTAGCTACTGAGCTAAAGGGAAAGAATGATTCTCAAGGTGAAGAACTTCAAAAGGTGGCTAAAATAAAAGGAAAACAAAAGTGTGGTGATTATGAAGAGAGTCAAAATTCAGATGAAGTTCAGAATCTGAAAGCCAGAAATGTTGATCTTGCTACACAACTATGTGAGCTAGTTCAGAAGAATCATAGACTACAACAAGACAATGCACGTTGTTTTGATTCTTTTGCTCAAGAAAAATTGAAAGTAAAGGAGCAGACTGACATGGTGGATAAGCTTACACGAGAATTGGAAGTTGAGATGAGTATAGGAAAGTCTCTCAAGAGATAACTTGATGCTCAACATGAATCAAGTGACTTAATGATTCAGAAGTTGAAAGAAGATCTAGAATCAGTGAAGAAGGAAATAGAGAAATCCAATGCTAGAGGAAAGACTAAAATGAAGGATGCCTTGCACTTACTATTTGATCAACCTTCGACTTGTGATAATAAAATGAAGAACAGATATGCTATTTCTGAAGAGAAACAACAGAATATTTTCTTAGCTCAAAGACCAACATGTTTCTGAAAAGCTGGTATTGGATTTGATGAATCACCTTCCATGCATGACAAGAAGAGAGCCGTGAACAGTTGTAGGAGTGGAAAAAAACCTATAGGTGCTGGAGATAGGCCTAATAGGTCAGTTACAAAAATAAGTGATGACATGTGCTATTTCTGTGGGATTCACGGCCACACATCAAGCTTCTATTTAGAGGCTCATGAATACATATCAGGCTGTGAAAATAGAAACTTTGTTGAATCTAAGAATAAGATGAAGCATCATCTGAAATTAGAGAGAAGAGTCTCTCAGAGGAATGCATTCATTAGATGCTATTACTGTGGACGAATAGGACACGCCATGAATATGTGTCAGGAATCTCAGGAGATCAATGTCAGAAGAAGAACTCAAGATGCATCAACATCTCGGATGAGAGATGATGAAATGAGATATGACTTTTATGGAAAATGTTTTATATGTTCAGATTATGGGCATTTGGCAAGAAATTGAAGCAAGAAGAACAGAGGAAAGGAAAAGGAACTCAAAAAGATATTCTTGACTCCAGTGATGCATAATGAGAAATTCTACACTGGGAGACAACGTGGTCAGGAGAAGAATCGGCTTAGAGCCTCAGGGGAATCACATGGAGTTGAATGAAAGGTGTATCAGTCACTGCCTCGGTCATACTCACAATAACTCTCAAGGAGAGAATCTGAAAAAAAACAGGAAGATTAAGGGGAGATCTACTTCAGCTGTGATAAAGAAGAATGAACATTCAAAGAGGACTCACCACTCATGAAAAAGAGTGTGATGACTCAGACATCTGATAAAAGAAAGATGAACAAAGAATGTATTGAAAAATTCACATGTCGTGTTTCACAGAGAAAAGTGGATGAAGGTTCAATATCCTTGCAATGGTGGAAGAAGCAAGGGAAGATGGAAAGAAAAGAGATTCCTACTCAGAGAAATAATCCAGGAAAATGGAATTTTGGTGGAACATCAAAGAAGGAAATGTGTACTAGTGGGTTTAAACCCCAAATGGTGAGAAAGGCCAAGCCTGTAGAATTTTCATATCAGAGTAAGGCTCAGCATGTGAGTAATGAATGCTTAGTCATATGGCCAGAGCAGTTAAAGTTGGCTAGACAGATAGAAGAAGCAAGGAAATAGTGTGATGCTCTTCATGAAAGAATCAAAGTGTTGACCCATCAGGATCAACCACAATCCTCATCTTGAGGAGTCTAGAAGAAGCCCCTCTCCCTATGTATATCAATGCTATTAACTGATGATTCATGTGTTTCAGGTTTTAGGGAGATACGGTCCATGGGGAAGAGGCATCTAAAGATGCAAAGTGGAGATGTGATATGCTTCAGTGTTTTGATTGACTCAAATCAGGTATCAAAGTTGATGATGAAAGGGAGAAACATAGCACAATAGGAAGTGATTGTTTTATTGAAATTGTCTCTTGTTTCCTACACCGAGTGCCAACTCAGTAGGCTTAGAGATTTTGTTAACGACTCAATTCTGATTGGAACATGAGATTAAATGATGCATGAGGAAAATAATGGTTATGGGTCTATACTGTTGGGCTTAACAGATGGAAGAAAGAAAAACAAGGGAAGCAAAAGTGGATTATGCTGAATTAGAAGAAGATACTGATGATGAACAAGAAAGTGTCAAGTCTATATCCGCAAGGAAGCCAAAGAGTCGAGCTGAAATTGATAGGCAGAATATCATTGGTGATCAGAGAGCACCAGTTTAGACTCAAAGAATGAAGTCATTACAGCCGAAATCATTTTTATCTCAGGTGGAGCCGAAATGTTTTTCCAATGCAGCTGAAGATGAAAACTGGGTTCAAGCTATGAATGAAGAGCTTGATCAGATTGAGAAGAACCAGACGTGGGAGATTGTTTCAAAACCAGCAGACAAGAATGTCATTGGGACTAATTGGGTCTATCACAATAAGATGAATGAAGATGGAACTGTGATTCGAAACAAAGCATGACAAGTGTGCAAGGGGTACTTCCAGATCGAAGGAATAGAAGTTGATGAGACATTTGCACCAGTTGCAAGGCTGGAGACAATCAAATTATTCTTAGACATAGCGGTGCAAAGAAAGTTTAAAGTGTTCCAGATGGATGTCAAATATGCGTTCTTGAATGGGGTTCTGAAAGAAGAGGTGAACATTGAGCAGACAGATGGTTTTCTCATTCATGAGGATGAGAACAATGTTTACAGGCTGAAGAAGGCATTGTATGGGCTGAAACAAGCACCATGAGCATGGTACTCAAGGCTTGATCAATATTTGAAAAAGCTTGGTTTTCAGCGTGGAGGAGTTGATTACATTATCTATTTTATTAGTGAAAGTAATCAACTGATGATGGTGCTGGTTTATGTTGACGACATAATATTCGGCGGATCAGATGAAGCTCAATGCAGACAGTTCTCCGAATTTATGAAAAATGAGTTTGAAATGTCAATGATTAGAGAGCTAACATTTTTCCTTGGTTTACAGGTGACACAAGGAAGTAATGTCACTTTTATTTCTCAATCCAAATATGCCAAGGAGGTTCTAAGAAGGTTTGGAATGGATAATTCCAAGGAGATGAAGACTCCGGTTGCTACCCGGATGAGATTATCAAAAGATGAGGATGACAAGGCAGTTAATATCACAGAATATAGGCAAATTATCGGAAGTCTGTTGTATTTGACCGCGACAAGGCCTGATATTGTTTTCGCCACATGCCAAGCATGGAGATATCAAAGTAATCCCAACGAAAGTCACATGCTCGCAGTGAAAAGAATACTTTGGTATATCAAGGGAACAGTGGACTTCGGGCTGACATATAACAACAAGTCTCAGACAGAATTACTGGGATATACTGATACAGACTGGGCCGGTTCAGCAGATGACGGGAAATCAACATCTGGAGGTGCATTTTATCTTGGCAGATTATGTATTGCTTGGTTGAGCAAGAATCAAGATTTCATTTCATTAAGCACCACATAAGCTGAGTATATTGCGGCCACTCAAGCATGCACACAGTTATTGTGGATGATGCAGCAGCTTGAAGATATGGGAGTAGAAGCGAAGTCTCCGATTGGAATCCAGTGTGATAACCCAATTGCTATCAATCTTAGCAAAAATCCAGTTCATCACTCAAGGACAAATCACATTGATATAAAGTATCATTTTATCAAGGAGAAGGTTGAGCAGGGAATTGTGAAGTTGGATTATGTGCCTACAGAGTTACAGGTTGCAGATATTCTGACAAAGGCCTTACCCAAGGAAGATTTTGAGAGGCATCGGCTGGCTCTGGGAGTTCAGTCGATTTCCCGCACATGAAATAGTGTGGAAGTGAAACCCCCCCCTCTCCCCAAGGTATGATGTGTTTTTTTCTAATGCGCTGATATGTGTTCTCTACTATGTTACAGACTACAAAGGATTGACCTTTGGGTTTGTTGACAAAGGGGGAGAAAAAAGTGATTGTTCAAGGGGGAGACAGTGTGGCTATAAGAGAAATCATGATAGATACGGGGAGAAGTAGACCAGTGTGGCTATAAGAGAAATCATGATTAATACGGTGAGAAGCTAACCAGTGGAGCATCCAGATAGGGGGAGAAATGAGAAAGGGGGAGTGTATTAAATCTGATGATGCTATAAGTGATCGATCAAATAATAGATATCATGACAGCTGAGGATCGTGATAAAAGCAGAAGAGTGGTGTTGGAAAGTGATAAGATTATTTCCAAACCAAACATTGGTCTTCCAACAGGCCCATCAAAAATTGGTATCAGTTTAGTACAAATTGGTATCAGTTTGGTGTCAACAGTGGATGTCAAAGATAAAGATATTCATTGATGAACTTTTTATTTACTATTTTTTCTCACGCCGAGCATTGCTCATGTGGGCTTAGAGTATTTGTTGAGTAAATCCTTGATCGCTATCAGAATCAAAATGAGGCAAATGGAGGCTGAATAATCAACGACATATCTTTGTTTTGGAAGAATTATCAACAAACTCAAAGGGGGAGATTATTGGGAAAAAATACCTCAAGGTATCATTGAAGCATTTTTGAGGTGATTGTGTTTGTTGACAAAGTGGACATCTGAGTAGTGATTGTTGACAAAGCAATACAATGACATACAAATTTGATGACAAAGAGGATTTCATGGTGGAATGTCGAGTTCAAGAGCTAAGGTCAATGATCCATGATTGATTCAAGAACGTTGATAAAACTAATGAATGATCTGGAGGCAGTACAAAAGAACAGATACAAGGTGGCGCTGTTTTCCAGTGTTTTCCGAATTTTAGGGCTTGAAAATCAGCAAATGATGAAAAGTGTTTTTGGAAAAAGGACTTGCGCACCGAGGACTTGGACTATAGGAAACTTGCACGACATATGTTTTTCAAGATTAGATCATCAAAATATTGCTAAGGAAAAAGGTTCGCACAAGTTTTGGACTTGGTCGGGCAAGTGTCTAAAATGACATGGGACTTGCGCGCCGAAACTGGGTCGCGCAGGTGACTTGCGCACCGTCGCGCAGGGTGGTCATATTGCCTATAGATACTGGACCACCCCTCCTCATTCTCAATGGATTTCAACACTTTGAGAAATCAGAGCTCCTTTCATGCAGTTGTGGTGGTCGCGCATGTGGTGAGTCTGGGTCGCGTAGGTGAAGTTGTGCGCCAGTGGTTGAAGTTGTGCACCGGTGTTAGAAGTTGCGCGCCGGTTGGCATTTGTGCGCCAATGTTGATTTGGGCGTAAAAGTAAGAGAGTCGTTCAAGTTTGGAGTTGGGGAAGACTGTGTCGTGCAAGTGTCTGAGGTTAACTTGTGCGCCCGTTGTGACTTGCGCGCCGATACTTGCACGCCGAGTTTGACTTGCGCGCCAAGTAAGATTTTGTTCCAGCAGTGATTTTCGGACTGCATGGAAGGTGGAAGTTTGCCCGATACCTTCGGTGCAAAGAGAGATTCATCTACGAATGAAAGTTGAACTTCAAAAGAGCATCTACATACAGGAGAAGATTCATTCATTCATGCAAATGAAGAGACCTACAGGTCTATAAAATGTGAGTGGATTCCTTCCAAGAGCAGTGAGCTTAGGAAGAGGAAGATAGTGATCCTCTCCACCGGCAGTGAGCCAGAGAGGGAGAAACAGGGAGTGACCCTTGGGAAAGCAGTGAGATGACCCTAAACATTGTAAAGGCAGTGGGCCTGGGAATAGAATTGATCTAGCCCGAACATTGTAATCCACATCTAGTGAAGAATAGTGGAATTTGGTACGACCGGAAACTTGTCGGTGTATGCTCCTTGGACGTAGCCCAGTGAGGGTGAACCACGTAAAAATATCTGTGTCTATCTGTTTGCTTCCCTGCATTGCATTCAAAGAATCATCATTAGATAAATAGGTAAATAAGTGATCATAGTTTACACAAAAGAGCAAACAAAGTGACCCTTGTAATAAAGAGGTCAAGATCCAGTGGGGTAGAATGGACTTTGAAAAATAATATCCATACCCTGATTCACCCCCCCCTCTTAGGGAATATAGCCCCATATTGGTCCTAACAAAGTATAATAGATCTTATTTGTTTAGTTGTGGAACATCTTTGGTCTCTGGTTTGGTCTATAAATATGCATTGAAGTATGATTTTTGGAGTATAGTTCATGTCCATCTATGTTTAGAGGTAAAATTTTAATATTTTCTATTATAGTATCTCTTTTATTTTATACAGGTGCATCACATTATTTTTAATTTTCCCTGCTTGAGGAAGGAATGAATCTTGAAATTGAGTAGATTTTGAGAATTATGTATCTCTACATGCTGTTAGAGGTCATATCAAAAGTAAATATACTAGTTTAAAGATTTTCCCATGAATTAGGTGGGTGCCAATTCTTCTTGAGTTTCTTTGAACTTATGTTGATCGAATTTAACGTCACTATTGGTATAAATTGGTTTAGGGCTTGTCCAGACCTGTTAGATTTCCATCTTCTTCAGGTATCATTAAAATCACCATAAAAATCATGTATATCCATAATTATGAAAGATATATCCTAGAAGGTCAATCTGGACCCAATTGTACCAGTATAGGTTAGGTGACATCCAATATTGACAATGTCTTCATGAGACATCAGGGAATGGAATTAATTGAATTCCATCTTATAGTGTATCATATCAGGG
This sequence comes from Viscum album, assembly GCA_963277665.1. Classification (NCBI taxonomy): domain Eukaryota; kingdom Viridiplantae; phylum Streptophyta; class Magnoliopsida; order Santalales; family Viscaceae; genus Viscum; species Viscum album. The sequence continues at coordinate 1,219,679,823 of OY728155.1, read as the reverse complement.
ATGTCTTACCAGAAAATTTCCCTGGTTTACATCCTGAGTGATAGGTTGAGTTTACCATAGATCTAGTACTAGGTATATCACTAGTGTCTCTTCATCCTTATAGGAAGGAACCTAGATATATATTGGAACATAAGAAACAAGTTGATCATCTAAAGGCTAAGGATTTTATCCACGCCAAAAAAATATTCATGCGGTGTGCCAATTTGTTTCTCCAAGAATTCAAAAGTACCCTAACATTGTGTGTGAATTATCATTGAATAAAGCATATTATAATGAAGAATCATCATATACATCCCCATATTGATGACCAATTGGAAAATATATAAGAAGAAAAAAATTTATCCAAGATTGATTTGTGGTCGTGCTACTATTAGAAGATTGTGAGACCATCATCTATACAGCATAGATTCTTCTATATCAGGTACAACTTGTACGAGTATATGGTTATGTCCCTAGGTCTAAAAAACATGATGGAAGTATTTATAAATTTGATTAATCCTATTTTCAACCATATAATTATTCATTTATGGTAGTATTTTTGGATGAAAACATAGAGTATTCATACACCAGAAACAACCACGATACCCATATTGAGATCATGTTAAATACACTGAGAGAGAAGAATCTATATGAAAAATTAGAAAATAACTCTTTTTGATCTGTAGGATTCACTTCCTTTGTTATATCATATCTGAAGAAAGTCATTAATTTCCCCATGGATGGGGAGCTTCGTGGTTTTCTAGGATATTCCATTAAATGTAATGGAAATATGTAGTTCTTTAGTGATCGAAACATATTATATGTGATCCTTATAGGATATATCATGATTCTCGACTCTTCTAATGTGATTGACTAAGAATGGTGTTAAACTCTACTAGAACAAAGATTGTTTGATATCTTTTTCGTAGTTCAATAGAATACCCCATTCTAGGCCAATCCTGGTTCTTCCAAGGCTTGGAAGAGGGTATATTATTTACTGTGAAGGTTTAGGAATCGTGCTATGAGATGTTTTGATATTGGGAGATTTAGTGGTAGCATATAAGTCCTTCCAACTTAGGTCACACAAGAATAATTACCATACGCATGACGTCGTGTCGATAGTTCTGGTTCATACTCTACATTTTTTGTGGAACTACTTTTTATGTGAATTTTTTATCTTTTACATGGACCATTAAAGTCTCAATTACAACATTATATAGTAGTAATTAATTTTTTGGTAGAATATATTGTTAGAATAACTCTAATAATTCAATTTTGCTCATTTTTATACATCTAGAAACAGGAATGTCGAAGCATTTTCCTTGAGACATAATACTCAAATGAATTCCATGTAGGAGGCATTAGTGTGTGGTAGTAGATGACTAGGATATCTAATATGAACATTTAAGTTAAGAAAATCATGGGAAAAGGTCATAATAGCTCTAATAGTGACAAAATACCTTATATATAGGGTCTGAATGAGGTGGAAATCTGATTGTGAGGGCCTCATATTGAAGTAGAGAATCACAGAAGAAAACCCACTTCCTGGTTGGGTTGTTGACGGATGTGGAAACCTACTTTTTGGTGTCCATTTCTTAATGCCTTCTAATATACAAGAATAGTTTATTCAAGAATTTAATGCATTATTATGATAATTTCATCAGGGACTCACTAAGATATACTGAGAAATACGTCATCAGTACTTGTGGCTAGTTATGATGAATTTGATTATAAGCTTTATCAATTGATGCTCCATCAATCTGTAGGGGAAGGATAAGCACCGAAAATCTTTTATACCTATATATCCTCTCCTAATTCCAGAGTGGAAGTGAAACTATAATACAATGGAATCCATGATGGTCTTTCTGAGATCCCCTCAATGCAGCGATGTGGTATGGGTGATCTCTGACAAGATAACCAAGTTCTCACACTTCTAAATAATCTTAGAAACTTATTTGTTGATAATAATTTATGGATTTGCATCTATGATATTATCTTCCTTTATGTTTTCCTCCATTATATTGTGTTGGACCAAAAATTCTAGTTTACATCATTGTTCTGATAAAGATTTCCGACAATACTAGGTCCCCCACTTTTCTTGAGTACATCATATCACCTTAAAAATATGAGAGGTCCAATCAGACAATACGGTTCATTAAGGATATTATTCAAGAATACATACATGATTTTAGATGTAAATTTGAATAGAATAACCCATTTAATTAGTTTTCCTATAACAAATATTTGCATGAAAAGGATTCAAATTTCACTGTTTGAGGTCATTTATATTTTACCATGATGTTCACACGTGTGATAACTATTGGTAAAGGAGTAATCATCCCTAGGTCTTCATCACATTTAGTATACTACAATTAAATATTAAGTAATTCGGAATCATATGTGTATTGCTCAATCTAGAAATATTTTATATATTGATCACCATCATCAACCTCTAGAGTTTGATGGGAGACTTCGTGACTTTATTCATATATTTCCTAGACTGGGTCATAGAAGAATCTAGGAAAAGGTAAGGTTATCAGCTAGATATGTCAATCCTTTAGAGTTATTAGTGAGATTCTGGATAGTACCCTATCAATTTTTTCCACATCATATGTACCATACCATTAACACCATCTTCCACATATTGTATAATTAACAATATGTTATCGACTAGTCATATTCATTTTATACTAAATAAATTGATATAGAAGTTGATCTATCCTTCAAGGTGCATATAATAATTATCATTGATCAATGCACAGAGGATATTTGAGGTAGATCAGTTCCTATGGTATTTGTGCTATAAAATGACATATGTGGTCAAAATTATAAATGGGAGTAGGAAGACAACATTCTTTCATAGTGGATAGAACAATTTTCACATGTCATTTTACCACCCTCAGAAGTGATACTCTATGATGGGTTGCCTTAAGGTGGGGAGGTTGTAATATCCTATAAATTTTAAAAGTTACAGGGCACTTGTTTTTAGTTTAAATTCATTTTTTGGAATAAATAACTTTTCTAATTGGAGTCAATGTTGTATTATCATTTTCCAGGGAATGTTTTCAGCTCATAGCATTGAAACTGAAAGAGCCATATTGGCAACACAGTTTGTAGAAACTGAACTTCCCAGCACTGATGATTTCCCTAACCATGCATCTTATGGTAGTGGGGTGTTGGGCGATTCATGGTATTTCTGTAACCATACGAGCCTAGGAACATGAAAAAACATGATCATAGGCATTCTATATAGTGATTTTTTTCATGGTCTCTACATAGTTATAAAACCATTTTTCTTGCTCATGTGTGGTACCCCTTGGAGTAGAACATGGAACATAGTTGGAAAACCATTTTTCTAACCATGTTTCCAAACCATATGACACATCCTGTGAAGGTGAATTCCAAAAATTGTGTTATATTAATTTTTTAATTAAATTTCCTCATTATAACTTACCTCTTGGGTAGATCATCCCTCATTAATAACACATGTTATCTATTGTTCCACTTATATAGGGATTGAGTTATCTCTTATGTTTATGGTCGAAATATCTCATTGTCGGATCGAATGGAATGATATAGAGCATTACAATATATCTACACTATATCTCATTCTAACTCCATATATTCTTCTTCAATTGAAGAGTGGGGCTCTACTATCTTGGGGTAGTAGGTATAGTTCATTTCAAATATTTTCATCTCTTACTAATTGATGTGTTGATGTACCGACTATAAGAAACATATAGTGATGCCTCTCATATGTCAAATAAATTAAACACAATGTACTTTCATGTTTGAAAGGACCCTAGTGAGGGGAAAATCACAACTATGGGTGATATCCTAGACCTTATCCACCCAAATGGGCATGTTTCCCTTTTAGTGACTAATTGACCTGACTATAAAACTATTAAAAATCCTATTTTTGTAATTAATATTAATTAAGGTTTTAATATTTTGATTTATACTGAGGAAAATTATAGTCCATGAGTGGCCTTTGAGTTAGATTCATTATTCCATACATTTCATCAATCTGGAAAAAATTATCATTCATCATGCTTTGTACATTCAACCTTATGCATGTTATAATTCATAATTCTTAATTCTTATGTCATATACACTATTTATGGTTCCCTGTACCTTCCTTAATTTATTGTATTGTGATTATTTACATTTATGTTATTCGATTTTTGAGGTTATAAAATGTATAACATGGATAAATAGTTTATAATGAGATATTAGGATTATTATTAGTGACATGTGAGTATATATGATGTGACCTATGATATGTTCCTTGGTTGAACTGCCTCACCTACTACTGACATGGAGAGAAAAAAGTCTCCACTTATGTATTCCATGCATGAACTCTACTTGTTTGGTTCAGATATACATGACATTCAAAGAGTGAGTCTTTGGATTTTATTGTATATGATCTCTGGGTGGTTTAATGTTTTTAATATCTTTAATGACACTCATTCAGTAGGGTATCATCCGTGGATTGACTCATGGGAAAGATGGATACACCATTCCTTAGGTGATGTCCAGTCCGCCATATGAGATACATAGTACAAGATCAGAGTTTATAGTGTCTTGAGTGATACAAGAGACATAGTTATTGGCCGCCTTAGACAGGAACTATGGAATTTTTTATATTGGAGTTTCATATAGCGACCCTTGGGATTATTTTGAGATATCCTTGGATAGGCTTAGGACCCCATATTTGGATTTCATAGATTTACATTCTTGTTTGATATTTGATGTTTTTTATTTATATTACAATCATTCTTGTTTGATTTCAAGGATGTTTGAACACTACAAAAAATCACAATCATGGGGTATTCCAACATTGGATGCTTAAATTACAATGATCCATACACTAACCTTAGTACTTGTAATGGTCCCATGGTTTATAAATATAAATTAGGATGAAGTGGATGGTATAGTTCATGATTCCATTTAAGAACCCAGATGGAAAATTTTATTTATATCCCTATTTATATCATTTCTGGAACAATATTCTTTTATTTATTTCATGAAATGGATTTTCCTAAACACCATTTGTGGTGGCCAACTGAAATTGTACCTCACAGAATACATGGACCATCATTGGTCCCAATGTAGACAAAAGGATTGTAGGTATGGGTAAAGGGAAGCGGACAATATCCAATGATTGATTCATTTATTTATGATATATTATGGTGGTTGAGGTCTATGAATATGCTTTAGATTCTAGTTGTGGTAGATGTTTTTTTATTTTTTATATAATTTAGTATAAGAATGTAACCCATATTCCTTGTTTACTCTTAATTTGTTGAGAATCAGGATCATCATCCAAATATATGTCAATAATTTATTTAGATTATATTTTTATACTTGATTGAATGGGTTCATTCCAATATTTATATTGATATATGTTTTTTATTTCGACTTCAGTTATTTTTCATCTATTAGACGATGTTTTTCACACTCGGATCTATGAGGGAATATTATCCCCATGGAAACACCCTAGGCCCCCGCTCCCAGTCAGCAACCTCTAAAATTTGGGGAGGCATAATTGAGGGCTTGTGGAAACAATCTTAGCTCATCAGTAAGTATAAGTATGGGTGGGATATCATATAAAATATATAATAAACATATTCATTATGATGAATAAGTAGATGTAGCGTTTAATGAAACATATGTTCCTCAATATGAATAGAATAATAAGAAGTAATGAGGGAATGTATTTTGAATGAATTCATCAAAAAAATTTGGAGGTATGAAATTTAAATACCCAGCTTGTGAAAAGTGTGGTAAAAAGAACCCTGGGGAATGTATCTAAATGTTTGGGAAATGGTTTTGATCTGTCTGAAATGGTCACATATCTTATGAATGCATGTAAAATGGGAAGATAAATAATGAAAATTCAATAGAAATATTCATTAATTTTAATGAGTTCGTACATTAAGAATTCATTGGTCAAATGTTAGTCACTCAAGGGGGAATAACACGATCAACAAAAGAAGGTTGTTGAAAAATATTTTACCACTATTATGGTTGATTTTGGACCATGAATGGAAAATGTTATGGGTATGACACTTGTTTGTTAAAATTATCCCAATACCCAATTTGATTCTGGATCATTGCATTGATTCATTTTTGTGATATATTTATGAATACTCAAAATATCATATAATTGAATCATGATCAAAATTTTGATAAAAACTCTGGGTGAATTTATAAAGAAATAATGATTTAAAGGAATATTATTTTTTTGTCAGTGAAATAGTGTCTCCAAAAAATCATTTTTAACTACCTATTTTTGAGTTTGGTATTTTATAAGGTATGTATTTTCATTCAATTAATCATTCAAACAAGAATTTTATAGAGAGTAAAGTATTTCTCATTGATTACATACCATTAATAAAATTCAAAGAAGAAGATAAATTGATTATAAATGGAAGTGATTGTTACTTAGCACATTTCATTGAATGAATTTAATTGTTCATACTACTACGTGTTGATAGTGAATGATTACATTGATATTTTTCTTGATGATTTTTAGTGTTCTTCGTAATTGGGAGGTTGAGTTTACAGATGAATTGGTCCAAAATTCTAATCCAATTTGGAAACCCCCTTTTTAAATGTCATAAGTAGTAATTTTTGAATTGTAAGAGTAATTCGAAAGTTTCTAGATAATGTTTTTATTTGACCAAGCACTTCACTATGGGGTTATCCCATTTTTAATTAAATATAATAGTGGTACCATTATAATTTGTATTAATTATATATTTATGAATCAAATAATTATTACGAATAAGTACCCTTTGACACATATCGATGATATGATTTATTAGATCTAGAGAGAGTAATAATTTTGAAACATATCTCCCTTATTGGGATACCATTAGTTGAAAGTGATGGATCTAGATATTATAAAGATTGTATTTTAGACTAGATATAGGAATTAGAAGTATTTATTTCTTCCCTCTGTGTTGAAAAATTAGTAGGATGTATTTATGGATCTTATGAATAGTGTTTCCCATCAAAATTTTGATATGTTTGTGGTTGTTTCTACTATTGATATTTTGGTTTATTTAATAAATTATAAGGATCATGAAAAAAATTTAAAGAGTGTTTGTTAAAACCTTAAATAGAATAGGTTATATGGAAAATTTTCCAAATGTGATTGTTTTGTAACAAATGAATTTTTTTCGGAAGAATGTTATAAGTAAAGATAGAATTTCTTGTTATAATACCAATAAAAAAAATTTATGAATGACCAAGACCCATAAATGTTATTGTGATTCAATGTTTTCTTGGATTATCAGAATATTATTGGAAGTTTATTTAAAACATTTCTTGTTTATCTATCAAACTATCTAAATTAACATGAAAACGAGTTCAATTGATCAGGACAAAAATAACATGATTATTTTTCTCTAGGAAGAAAATAATATTGGTAAATGATCCATTTTTTACCTGTCCTAGAGAAATGGTGATTTTTTATCTATATGATGCTTCATTAAAGGTACCTGATTACATTCTAATACACAATGATCAGTTAATTTATTTTCCCTCAAAATGAAAAATGCTTGAGGTGAAAAATTAACATACACTTGATTTATAATTTTTTTGATGTATTTTCCTGAAAAATATGGCTCCATCATTTATATATAGTAATGTGTGAAATATATATTGATCAAAAAAATTTGGATTATATATTCACTCAAAACTAATTGAACATTAGATGGATAATATGTATAGAAATAATCAAGGATTACGATTGTAGGTTTCAATAACATCATGGAAATTAATATTAGGTTTCCAATGCATTGGTCAGAAAAATAATGCTATGTTAACCATGTTATGTTTTGAACAAGTCCATATTGTTATTGATTTGATGAATTTAGGCCATGAGGAGATTGATTCATCGAAAATACCTATTTTTTTGGATTAAATGTAGTTTTTTTAGAACGAATTTATAAAGATCAAAAATAAGATCAATCATTGCAGGAAAATCATTAATCCTTTAAGAAGGGTATATTTCTTGATATTAATATTGATGTAGAAGGTATTGTGTGATTTGGAAAAAGATAATTTTTTCCTTGTAATTCCAAGTTGAGGAAATATTTTTTAACTAAAGATCATTGTCCTGTATTTTCACTTAATATGGTACAACTGAAATACCTAGAGACCCTCGAGATTAATATAGGTTGGATGGAATGATAAAAGGTATTTTTGAATTTATGATGTTTTTTTACATGTCATCTTGATAATGAAAAAAAAAGTTACTAATGGAGGTTATTCATCCATTTTTGGTAATAGAGTGGATATGAGAAAATATCCAAGGATTTCATAGTATAATTTACAAATACATATTTAGGTATCAATGTGATTTGGTTTATTGTTGTTCGACTGAATAAGTATGTACATTTCATTCATATCCAATATATTATGTATTTATATCAACATTTTAAAATATATTAAAAGGATATTTTCAAGTTACATGGAGTTCCTCTCTCCACAGTATCTTAATGTGATCATATGATCACTTCTAAGTGAATAAAATTATGAGAATGCGATTTCGAGAAGTGGGAGGGAATATAACAGCCCATTTAACAATTAAATATTGTGTCTTCATATTTATTAGAATTTTTAAACTAAATTAATCACTATTAGTGAAAGATATTAATATAGTTTATATTTTATATATTCAAAAAAAATTTGTCTAATAATATTTATAATCATAATATAAGAAATAATCCATTTTTTTATAAAAAAGCTATATTTTTCTAATAACTGATTTTTCGACCTTTTTATTACACACCTTTTCAAATATTTTTTTGAAAATATTATATATTTTATTTTAAAACATAACATAAATTTATGAATATATAATATAAAAATTATATTAGGGTTAAAGTTTCATATTTTTTTGGAGAAGTCTCGTTTTTTGACAAATAGTAAAAAATACCGATTTTTAATTACAAACATCAATTTCATATAATATGTTAATATAGTTAAAATTTATTTTAATTTTGTTTTAATGTATAAATAGTTATATAATAAATATATCAATCAAATTTTGTTCATTTTATTAAATTTATCATTTAAATATTATATAAAAACACTATAGAAATTTTAACTTAATCACTTTACATACCAATATTCCCATTATGTCCGGGGATTAATATAAAATATAATTTTAAAAATTAAATGAATTTAATTTGGTAAAATGTATTCATTATATTTAACCATAATGTACATTTTATTTTTTATAGTCATTTTAATTTTTAGGAAAAAATTTTTACAATGGTAAAAAGAAATATATACCACGATATAGGTTAAATAATGAAATGAGTTAATGATAAAAATTGAAGGCTTTAAATAACTATAAAACCAAACATTTATTGGTTTTTTATTTGTTTCTGAACCCAAACCGGACCTTAATAAATTTATCATCATCCAAATTCATTTAAATGCATTTCATATCAATGTTTTTGGATTTAAATATAATATAATCATTATTTAATCTCATGAAACCACCTCTTCCAACGTATAGATACAACCCAAAATCTCCTTATAAGCCTTTAATAGCCTAAAATATCTACCAAGACATATTAAAATAACTCTTCATATTTCTATGTGTGCATGGTCTCTCAAAAACACCTCATCTAGGGTCGTAAAGGGGTTTATCTGGGATGTGATATACAAGAGGAAATTTTCTAAAAGCACCTCTCTTATTTTTCTTTCTCATTATATATTATCCTCAACTACTCCATCCATAAATTATTCATATCTAAAGATTTATTGATATACCAGAGGGTTATTTTTATAATGTAATATCTCAAATCCATTTCATTTGTCATCTTTTCTTATTCAAAAAAAAATGAAATAGTTGTCCATATTATCTAAAGATAATTTTTTTCATTTTCCATTAACACATTCATGGATGGTCATAAAAATATCATTCATATTAAAGAATTATTAAATGTGAAAATTATAAACTATTGAATGTTATGGATAAAATATAAACATGTAATACCAAATAATACGAAACTACTTCATGGTGTTTGAAAAAACAATAAAAAATAAATGGCCATTTATCATCAATGTTTTATCTAATGAATCATAAAAATAAAATAAAAAAGTGATATATAAGAAAATTAATAATTATGAAAGTTCATAAACACTATTTCACTCATATTCTTTAGCTTTAATTCTATTTTACAACAACATCCATAATATTATAGAGGTGAAACGACCAAGAAATAATGAATAGAAATCACCCAAAAACAATAAAAATAATAAAATAATATTATTGATATAATTATAATATTTTAATAAAATATTATTATATATATTAATATAATTATTTTTTAAATTAATAAATTTATTTAACCCCTTATATATGAGGTTTGAACAGATTATAAATAAGTTGAATGTGAAGTATGGGAATTCAAAACCCAATTTCTCGTCATTGATTTATACATATACTTCCTAACTATGTTTGGATTGTATTATGAGTGAAATTTATTTTTAATATCATAATATTTATATAAATGGTTTACATATTTAAATTTAATATATATATTTTATTCATTTAATTAATGGTCACTTTAATGATACTTTACTTTTAAATAACTTTCCTTTAAAATTATTTTTATGATTTATTTTTAAAAGAAATATTTTATTTATTATATATAATCCATGAATGGAATATTTCGATTTCATTCCAATTTAATATTTTTATTATTAACTTATTGGTTTATATAGTTAATTTCAATGAAAATATTACAATTTTATACGCGAGTCTTTAAAAAAATGGGTGATTTTCAAATTAATAAATTTATTTTCATCAAAGAGTGTTTTTTTAATTCAATATGTCATGACATATAAAACGTGTATGAATTTTGGGAAATATTTATAATGATATTTGGGTATGTGATAAAACAATGACATTGGTTCTATGATAAACTATGTATAATTTTTTATTTTATAACCTCCAATCCATATTGTAATATAAAGTTGGAGGTTGCCCATATTGGTTACCTCATTTTTAAATGTGAGATGTAAAATAATTTGGAAAGTTATGTTCATATATTTTAGATGTATTGTAATTATTTTTTATGTAAATTGATTGATTTTCAAAAGTTGTGATATAGATCTTTTTTAAATGATTATTCCCTTTTCTGAATAAAAAGGTATGTTTTATGAAATTGTTTTTATAGATTTTCAATGGACTAATGATTTCCTTTCATTTATATAACTTGCTGAGAATTTTTCGACAAATAAAGTATTAAAATTGAATCCATAACATTTATTGGATAATATAGACAATGAAAAGATCATGAGAAAAATTATGACATTTCAATAAAGAAATGTAACCATGTAGTTATTTTAAGACTTTTGTTTTATGGAATAAATAAATACTTAGTATAAGTTTAAAGTTGTGATATATAATTTTATTTAGTAATTTATTGTCTTAATTATATAGAACTGTAAACCCAAATGATTCTTGTTAATGTAATATTGTTGATTATAGTTTAAAATCACTTGAATATGTAATTTTTTGGGCTGGGCCCTTATAGTATATGGACATTCCTTATTGTAAAATTGAAAAGAAAGTTGATTAAATAATATTTTTATTGAGAAGGTTGAATCAGTGTACTGTATTATGGGTTAGTGAGGAGAAAAAAATTTTACACATCAATATTTTTTAAATCATGTATATGTTAAACAAGGTTCATAATTCACTATTATGTTTGTTTATTAGGTGACATCATTTTCCTAACACATAAATTTGATTACTGTCTTATCTTCTTTATCTAGAGCATATGATAGACACCATGTCATTTTTGAATATTCTTTATAGATCTATAGTGTGAATTATTAATAAAAACAACCAAAATAAAGGTTAGTTTAGAAAAAAATAATCAATTTAAGAGTAAGACAGTTGAATAAATGTTTTTCAGAATTATTCTAGAACGAGGTCATTTTATGTTGTCAACACATATTTTTTATTTCATTTTTTTGAAAATTATACATGATTTAATGGAATAATTTGTTTAAGCATAATCAAGATCAGAATTCCCTTCAAGCCCTTTGAAATTGAGCATATAGAACTAAATATTGAAAGAAATCATGTCTTCAAGGGTTATAAATAAAACATGGAATAATGGATTACAAATAATAATAAAATATCATATATGTGTGAGGGAAAGAAGATGTATTTTTTCTAACAAGAAAAAACAAGATCCCCCATTTAAATCTCAACTATTTTTGTATTGAAATTAAAAGTGATTCAAATGACTATTAAAAACTCATTCAAAAGTGAATAATGTTAGGATAAAACATAAATTAAATGTTTCGCAAAAAAATTATTAAAATTTTTAGAATATATATATCATAATCCCCTCTTTATTTGTGTTTATCACACTATAAATGTACACCCATCATTTAGCTCTCCATCGAGAGGTACGGGGGGCTCTGGTGGAGTTTTAGCTTCATCATTGATATTTCCATGAGGATAAGGGCCTATATAATATCAATTATTAATATAGGAATCAATTTATATTAAAAATTAAACTTATTTTTCACCTTATTGATGATGCAAATGGGGTTCGAAACATGGATTTTTATTTTGAATGTGGTGGGTTGTTTGAAAACGTATATTTCAAGATACCGCTTGGATTATAGAAATAAGTTAATTAAAAACCGTATAATGATTTGGAAAAAATTGAAAATATGTCTCCCCACCTACTGAGTCTCTCCCAAAAAACATAGAATAATTTGAAGGCATATAACCCATGATATCTATGAATTATAGATGTCACCTTAGGATTGTAAATCATGAATATTTTCTTTAATGATTTAACATATTGGGCCAAATAATTAATGAAATAGAAACTTGAATATTGTTGAGAAATGAATCTATGATGATTTTCATTATCCCATGAAATATTTGCATAATAAAATGTAGAAATTATTTTTATATTTCAAATTATCCCAAATATGTTTTTGGGATCTTGAATTGTTTGACTAGTATATTTTAAACTCATCATGGGATCTTTGAATAACTACCTCATACAACTAAAACATCAATAAAATTGAATTTTTCCTTTTATGTTATCATTTATCGGTTTACATTTTTTATACCCATGAGTAAACCTGCATCCCTTTGGGAGAAACCATGAATAAAATCTTTGGAATAATTTCCACTGTATTAAATTGGTAATTCACGGTCCCCTAAATGAGATACATGGAATGGAATCAGATTTTACCATACCATGATTGATAAAATATACAATTTTTTACTCTTCTTGGAATTGATCTATGGGCATGGTTATATTGGAGGTTTTTGTAGTGACTATTGGGATTCATTAGTGGTCACCTAGGATGGGCTTAGGACCCCATCCTTTTATTTGACAGATATTTTTCTCATGTGAAAATAGATGTTTCCTTTTTAATTTTTTTACAAGAATTTTTTGTTTCATAATGGTGTGACCTCGAATCCAAATAACATGAATTGGGTATGCCTACCTTGGGTTAGTTAATTACAATGACCCACAATCATACAATATTACATTAATATGTACCTTTGTTTTGAAAGCAATCTTAGTTTGAAGTAGGCGGTATTAGTCGGGTGTCCATTTTGGAACTCAGATCAATGTATTTATTTATTCAACTACTTCCCAACATTATCATTTCTTTCACATTGTTCATTAAATTATTTCTAAAAAGGGATTATCCTAGACACCATTGGTGGTGTCCTGCTGAGATAGTATCTTATACCCTTCAGGTACCTCCTTTGGTACCCAAGCATACATCATGTCTTTAGGTATGTATAAATGGAATCATCCATCTTTTGATGTTTGATTACTATTTTTACGATGGATAATGTGGCAGGGGACCAAGGATATGATCGAGATAATTTTGGTTTCATTATTTTTTCATGTAGTATATTCTTATAACCCCTATTACTCATGTACTACTATTTTTTACAGTATCATGATCATCACCTTTGATGATATCTAATATTTATTTAGATTCTATTTTTCTAATATATTTCATGGTTTATATCTATTATTTCTAATGTTGTTTGTTTCCTATTTATGCTTCCTATATTTGTAAAACGTTATCTACTATTGTTCTCACTGGTATATGTGAGGGAATATTCTCCCCACATACAAACCATATACACTCAGTGGTAGTTGATAGCCTTTGGAATTTGGGGAGGCACGCCTAAGGTCTTGTAGCTACTATCTTAGGGAATCAATAAGTTTTACTCAAGGTGGGATACTAAAATAAGATATTAGATAATTTTACTCTTTCTCTTACTTTTTTGGTTTAGACAAAGGACTAGGATATTATAATTTTATTATTATTATATTCTTGAATGTTGATAAGCCATGTACATGTGATACCCAAAATACCTAGGATGGGTATGTGATATTTTTCCTTGTGTTCTAACTGTTTCATGGATTTCACCGATGGGTTACACACAAGCTGTGTGCTATTTTTCTAACAAATTTATTCATAATTCTAGATTCCTAATATCATATCCCAATGATATTCTAGTGTATTGAAGCATATATAATATTAAGAATCAGAGGATTAAATTGAATTGTATATTTCCATTCCATGTCTACTTATCAACATGAATTGCATGTTTTTCATGTGAATTCTATCTATTCCTTATTGATATTCTATTCCATTCATTGATTATTATATATGGAAATTTATTGATATTCCATGAAGGACTATGAAAAAAAAGTGACACATAGAATCATTTCATCACCCTAATATATTTTTCATCCATAGGTTACTTGAGATACCCTAGGTATCTAGTTATGGAATGTAGAGCCATATAATACCAATCGCTTGGGCTAGAACATTTCATGGTATAGATTAAGTAGATTCCAACATTCAATTTACATGGTGTATGGTCCCATATAAATTGGAAAATGAATATCCATTTATTTCAACCATTTAAAGGGAATTTAAATGTATAAATTATTTAAAATAATTATACCATTAAAAATGAAATGGTCACCATATATGTGAAATAATAGAACTTGATCATGACCTATCGTTAATTGTGGGAGGTAGGTCATGTCTATTGAGATTGTTATATGACTTTTTTTTAATGCCTTGTCCTAGATCATGGATAAGGCTAACAGTTATGTCATGAAATATGGAGGCATTGTATATACACCTTCATTCATTCATTTCATATCAATTGTTTTGATATATTATTAAAAAATTATGAAGAGTTTTCATGAAATTTTTTAACTATGAAACCTTTATTTTCTTATAAAGTATTCAAATTGAGTGGTGATGAGAATACAATAAACGTTTTGGGAATAGAGTGACTCGTACTACCTCTTGTAGTTCCAGCTATGCTATCTCTTTCTGATCATCAATTGGGTGTCGATTCTCATTTCTGTGATAGTTTTCTCTACATTCATAATTTTTTTAGGTTTCTTATCCTTAATCCACTACTATAGTAATGATGAGTTGGGACTTTTAGCAAAATAATCCACCCACCTTCTTAGGGTATGGAAGTATTATCGATAATGAGTGATGGATGAAGGTCATGGTGTCGATCATTGACCATCTTGAGATGCCTCCACAACAGATGTTGGAGCTCACTGCATTCATGTTACATTATTCCACCATGAACTTTTGGGACATGATCTCTCACATTGAGATTAATATGTTTATAGATTAGGTAGTCTTGTAGACTTCCATTTACAATCTATTCTTCATAATGATAGCAAAGGTATATCAAACTAGAGATTTCATGAATTTATAATAGAGATATATATATTTGATTTAGTATTCTGGTTGCTTAGCTGATTACTAGTATTTCACTCTATTACTAACCGGTGATGAGTTGATGATTTGGAAGAATTTGAGGATGATCTTTGGTACACTATTAGATCAAAAGTGAACATATTACATTTGAATTGTGTTACAAAAATAGGGAACCAGACCCTTATTATAAATTTTTTTTGATAGAAGCAGTCAATGTGATCCAAATTTGTTTAGTTCTGAGGCAGGGTTATGGTTCATCGGGTAGTTAGAAGCACTATTTAAAGGTTTTATGTGGGGGTAGTTTCATCTAGGTCAAATGCACTAATAACCATGTGGTGTTTCTCTATTGTTGTAGGATAGTCCATAAGAAGTATCATTTCATGAGGAACAAGATCAATTATTGTACTTGTGGTGGGATAGGTCACCTTCAAATCTTCTACCCATCTTTTCTGGCATCATCCAGTGATAGGGGATCCATAAAAACACCAATATCTAGTAATGAGTATAAAACTCCATTTCATAATTATATTATTTCTTCAAACATCCTATCAAGATGAAGTGGAAGTGGTCATGGCCATGTCATTAAGGTTCCAAAGCCTATGTGTTAGTAGAGTATATATTACTACTATATTCAGGGAGCATCATTGGTGTGTGGTTTGGTCCAAAATTATGAATTGAATCTTTCTCATGAGGATTATTCTACAATATAATCTATGTTTATTGGTACTATTCTGATAGCATCTATGCTAGTAACATCAATAATTTTTACAGGTGGATCACACTCTTTTGTATCTATTGTGCTTGAAGAAATAATGGGGATTAAAATTTAATACATATGTTGAATTATGTCTCTAAACATGATGGTAGGGGTGATAATAGAAGGAATACTCTAGTATCAAGAGTTTCCACTTGAAATAGGTGGGTACAATTTCATCTATAGTATCTTTGTACTTATGGTAATCAGCTTTCACATCATTCACGGTATGGATTTATCTTGGGTATTATCAAGCCTGGGTGGATTTTTATCCATATCATGTATCATTCACATCACCCAAGTCAATTATCTATATCCATAAGGTTGAATGAGATATCCCATAAAGATGAGATGGACCCAATCGTATTAGGATTTGTGGGGTGACATGCCAAATTGAGAGTCTCTTTATGAACAATTAGGGAATGGAATTACTAGAATTATATATTATATTTCATTATTTAATGGATGTATTCCTTAAAAATTTCGATATATTACATCCTGAATGAGAGGTTTATTTCACTATAAGTCCAGTTCTGGGTGCAGAAACAGTGTATATTCCTCATAGGAAGGCACCTACCGAGCTACATGAACTCAAGAAACAGTTTGATGATATAAAAGGTGAGGTTTGTATCCATCCTAAAAATATTTATGGGGTTTACCTGACCTTGTAACCATGAATTCAAAAAGTACAATAATATTTACTGTTGATTTTCACAGCCAAAATCATATTACTGTTAAGAATTATCATTCATTTCTCCATATCGATGACAACTTCAACCATCCACAACAAGAAACAATTTTTCCCAAGATCAATTTTAGTTTATGATACAATTACGTCCTTATGCATCAATCAAAAATATGACATACACCATTCTGGAGAAGGTACAACCTATATGTGTATTTGGTTATGTGTTTTGGTCAAATAGACACGATGGCAGTAAAAATGGATTTGATGACTCATATTTTCACCCATATATAAATTCATTTTTTGTTGTTTTTTTGGAAGAAAATTTAGTGTATTTAATCTCTATAAATAACCATGATACCCATATTGGGATCATGATAAATACACTTATAAAGAAATGGATATATGATATGCTCTGTAAATAAAACTTTTAGATAGGGAATGTTAACTTCTTATGTTATAGCATATCTAATGTAGGTGTATCAGTTGACTGATAGAAGGTGTCCTCCATGGTTTAATGGGAGCTTCCCAAGAATGTGTGTAGAATATAAAGTTTCTTTTGGATGGAAAACTATTATATGTGATTATTCAAGGACCTCTCAATCTTTTTATCTCCTCTAATGGGATTGACCATGAATGGTATGAAATTCTACTAGAATTAATATTGAGAGACATATTTTTAGGGGTTAAAGAGAAGACTCCATTTAGTGCCAATCCTAGTTCTTACTAGGATGGAAAGAGGGCATTCTATTCACTGTGATGCTTTAAGAATTAGGTTGTGGTATGTTCTGATATAGGTTTTTTGGGTTGTATAATATGGGTCCTTTCAACTGAGGTCTCATGAGATTAATTACCCTACACATGACCTTGATCTAGTTATTGAGGTTCATTGTCAACATTTGTGCATGAACTAATTTTTATGTGAAAGATGCGTCATTTACATGGACCATACATGTCTCAAAGACATCCCTATATAATTATAATTTAATTTTTGGTAGATTATGTTGTTAGAATACAACCAATAATTCAATTTTCATCATTCTAAAAAATGTACAAATGGGAATTTTTGTAGCTGATTCCTAGATATGGAATTCTCAAATGTATTCCATCAAAGAGGAATTGTTGAGTGTAATTTGATTGATATGTTTACTAATATGATCCTACATGTTTAGGAAAATAATTGGAACATGTCATAATAGCTCTAGCAGTGACATAATTCTTTATGGTGAAGGTTGGGATGAGGTGTCTATTTGATTGTGAGGGACTCGTATCAAAGGAGAGAATCATAGAAGTGAACCCACCTCATAGTTAGTTTGTTTATTTAAGTGAAACTTTACTCTTTGGTGTCCATGTTTGGGTGCCTTATAATATATAAGAATCGTTTATTTGAGTATATAATGCCTCATTTTAGTAATTTCATCTTGTTTTCACTAAGATGTCACAAGACATTTTTCATCAGTACTGGTGTCTAGGTATGAAGAGGTTGATTACGAGATTTATCAATCGATGTTCCACCAATATTTAGGGGAAGGATGAGAAACAAAAAACTTCAATACTTATATATTATCTTTCCATTCCTGAGTGTAAATGGAGAGACATAACCATGGAATTTGTGACGGGATTTTTGAGATCCCATAATGGAAGCGATGTGGTGTGGGTGATTGTCGACAGGTTGACCAAGATCGCACACTTCCAAACTATTTGGAAGACCTCATCTTCTGATGATCATATAAGAACATAAATATAAGATATTTTGTACCCTCATGGTTTTCCCCATTCAATTTTTTGGGACTATTAAACTGAGTTTACATCATGGATCTAATAATGATTTCTAATAAACTGTGGTCCTCCAGTTTTCTTGAGTATATCATATCACCTTAAGACTAACGAATAGTCTGATCAGACAATACAGGTATTGGAGGATATTTTTTGTGCATGCATCCTAGATTTTAGAGCTTAATTGGAATAGAATTTCTCATTGGTTTACATTTCCAACAACAACAGTTCTCATGCATCGGTTTAGTTTTTTATGT
This sequence comes from Viscum album, assembly GCA_963277665.1. Lineage (NCBI taxonomy): Eukaryota > Viridiplantae > Streptophyta > Magnoliopsida > Santalales > Viscaceae > Viscum > Viscum album. The sequence goes on along the minus strand of OY728155.1, from coordinate 1,219,660,577 downwards.
GTGAGGTCCCTTATGGTTTTCCATGAGGTTCACCACTTTTCTTGATAGAGGCACGTGGTGCATCTCCACTAGGTCCTCATCTCAATCAATAGAATTCAAATAATTCTCAGTTGATTCAGAAGAATATGTATATAGGTCACTCAAGGAATAATTCATTAACTGATCGTCATTGTCCACCTCTAGACATTGATTTGTGACCCTGCGTCTTTCTGTGGGTATTTCCAAGACAAGATTATAGATAAATCTATAAAATGGTAAGGTTAGTAGAAAGGTATGTTTGGCATTTTGTGATATTGGAGAGAGTCCGGCCAGCAGCATATCAATTTCTGTTACCTCACAAGAACCATACCATGCACACCATCTTCCACATATAGTAGCTTTGATAGTATCTTTTTTGTGCAGTATTATTTATTTGATCATAATGATATTGAGTTATATGTTGTTTTATCCATAGAGGAGCATATGAAAAGTATCATTGACCCAACCATGAAGGATCTTTGAGGATGGTTAACTCCTATAGTAAGTGTAATATGGAATCATATATGTGTTTAATATGAGACTTGAGAGTAGAAATCCAAAATTATTGTGCATTTTATGGAACACCTCATAGAATAAATTTTACGGCCATCAGAAGGGAAACTCTAGGATGAGTTGTTTTAAGGTGGGGAGGTTGTAATATCCTACAATTTCTAAGATGTTTAGATCATTTTTTTAAATTCATTTTTTTGAGTTAATAAATTTTCTAACTGTAGTCAATGAGGTCCTAGCGGTGTCGAAGTAATGTTTATAGCTTAATGAATTGAAATTCAAAGATGCATACATGCCACACAGTTAGGGGAAACTGTATAGAACATCACACACATTTTCTCAAACCCTAAGGCTTAAGGTAGTGGGGTGTTAGATGGTTATTGTTTTTACTATAACCATGTGTGCCCATGAATGTGACCATGAATGATGGATGACTTTCAGTATATAGATGTTTTTAATGGGTTGTGAATGGTTAGAAAACCCATTATTATAGCTCATGTGGGGTGACCCTTAGAGTAAAACAAGGAACACTTTTTGGGAAAAATAGTTCTTACAACTGTGCGGAAAACCCTATGATTATTCCTATGAAGGTGAATTTAAAAAAATTACTTAATGAATGTTTAGTTAAACCTATTTATTATCCCTTACCACTCTAGTAATCCATCCCTCCTACATCACACAAGATCTCTCTTCTTCATCCTTTATACATTTTGAGTTATCTCTTTCTTCCATGATTTTAATATATCTCTCCTAGGTCACATGGATGGATATTGATCATTAGAATATTTATTCACTTTATCTCATTCATACCCCATTTATTCTTCTATAATGGACAAATTGAGCTCTACTATAATGAGGTAGGTGGTCTAGGTCTTGCCCACATGTTTCATCTCTTATTAATTTATGTGATGATGTACTGCATGTCAAAAACATCCAACAATGACTGGAAAAAGTCAAATAAATTAAAGTACATGTATTTCCATGTTCGTAATGAACCTAGTGATCATAAAATCCCAAATTTTGGTGATATCCAAGCCTTATGCCACTTAAATTGGTTTTTTTCACTGTTAGTAACCAATTGAACTTACAAAAAAAAGATTCAACAACCAATTTGATGTCATGAACATTTAATTAATGATTTAAAGTGATGAGTTATGTTGAGGGGAATTATATTCCATGAGTGGCCTATGAGTTAAATACATTATTCCATACATTTCACTGTTCTAGTATAAATGATTATTTTTAATGCTTTGTACCTTCGACCATGTGCATGTTTTAATTCTTAATCCTTAATGATTATGTCTTATACCTTGTGTATGGTGCCTTGAACATTGCTTAATTTTGGTGAATTATGATTATTTAAAATTTCAATATTCAATAATTGATTGTCATGAAATTTATAACATGGATAACTAATTTATAATGAGATAATAATATTCTTATAGGTGACCTGTGATTGTATAAAATACTCCTTGGGATATGTGCCTTGGTAGAATTGTCTGACCAACTACAGTGTGGTGAGTGATACAAGGGACTCAGTTATAGTGTGGCGAGTGATACAAGGGACTCAGTTATGGGTCTCCTTGGACAGAAGGTTTTTCATTGGTTAAATCCGAGTTTCCTAAAGTCATCCTAGTGATTCTTTAGATATCACCAATGATAGGCTTAAGAGCATATCATTTGATTTGAGTTATTTACATTATCATTCTTATTTGATGTTTCATAATTATTTTCCAATAATTCTATTTTGATTATATAGAGGTGTGACCACGAAGAAAAATCCCAAGATTGAGGTATGACTACATTGGTTTATTTAACTTATCTCACCCATACACAAACCACATTACATTTACAGGTCCCTTGGTTCAGAAATATGGCTTAAGATGATGTGGATGGTATTGTTCGAGGTTCAATTTTGGAATTGTATTGAAGTATTTACTTATTTCATTACATATATAATTTATTAAACAATATTCATTCATTTATTATAAGAAATTGATTTTCCTAGACATCATTGGTGGTGGCCAACTAAGATTGTGTCTCACATCCTAGATGGACCATCTCTGGTCTAATAGAAGACATCACGTTTGTAAGAATGGAAAAAGGGAAGCGACCGACATAAAATGATTGATTCTGAGCATAGGATTGATTATGGGGGTAGAGGTACGAGACTATTCTCAAGATGATAATTAGAGCAGTTTTTATTAATTTTTATCGAATTTAGTGTATGATTATAAACCATATTATCCATGTACCCTTATTTTGTTTTGCGTCATGATCATCATCAAAATTTATGCCAATTATTTATTTAGCTTCATTTTTATTCTTGATATCATGGTTTATTTTCATAATTTATTTTCTTTAATGTTTTTTACTTATAATTAAACTATTTTTCATCTATTAGTTGATGTTTTTTTCACTCTTATTAATTAGGTAATAGTCTTTCCATGGACACACCCTAGGACCCTATTACCAGTCGACATCCTCTAGCATTAGAGGGGACATGCTTGAGGATGTGTGGCTAACATCTCAGCCCATGAGTAAGTTGAACTGGGGGACATAAACAATATAAAATCTATAAGAATCATATTCATTATGAAGATAAATTAGATGTAGATTATTATGAGACATTTGTTCTTTGTGATGAAAATAATAAGAATCACTCACTTTGGAAGCTATTTGGAAATTAATTCTTCAAAAAAATTCATGGTATGAAAATGAAATACACTACTTTTGAAATGTGTTATATGAAAAACCCTAGGTAATGCCTCTCCTTGTTTGGGAAAGGATATCGATCTATAATAACTTGTCACATATCTCATGAATGAAATTAGAATGGGATGATAAATAATGAAAATCAAGGGGAATGATTCTTTAATTGCAATGATTTGTGACATTATGGTATCATGTTTCCAGAGTTATTCAGTCAAGGGGGGGAATTAATATGTTCAGAAATAGAAGTGTGTGGAAATTTGTTTTCCACTACTATAGTCGATTTTGGGCAATCCAATGAAACAATGCTAGGTATGATACTCATTTGTTAAAATTATACCAATAAACATTTTGATTATGGATCTTTGTATTGATTCAATTCTACGAAATTGTAATGAATACTAGGAATACACATCATTAAATCATGGTAGTTATCTTGGTAGGAACTCCTGGTGGATGTTATAAAAAAACTATGATTTATAAGAGTCTTACTATTTCTCCATTGAAAAGGCGTTTCTAAAAAATCTTGTTGAAATACCCATAGTTCAGTTTGATATTTGTTGGGGTATGGATTGGAATTTAGTTTAACATTATAAAATATTTTTTATAGAAAATAAATTATTTTTCATTGATATGAATCCTTTAGTAACCTACCAATAAAAAAGATAAATTGATTAAAATGAAAGTGAATGTGACTTAGTACATTTCCGTGAAAAAATCAAATTGTTCATACTAGTGTGTTCCAGTAGTGAATGAATACATTGATTTTTTTCTTGGTTATGTTTTGGTAATATTTTTAATAATATAGTGGTGTTTATAGTTGAATTGTTCCATGATTCTAATCTAATTTCAAAACCCCCTATAAAATCTCATAATTAGTCATTTTTTCAATTGAAAATGTAATTATATAGTTTCTATATAAATGAATTATTTCACATATCACTTCACTATCAGGTTCTCCTATTTTTTTTAAAAGGAATTATGGTCTCATTATACTCTGTACAGATTATATATCTCTGAATCAAATAATTTTTAGGAATAATTAACCTTTGACTTATAACGACGATTTTTTTGCTCAGTTCTATAGAGCGGAATACTTTTTAATGATTTTTCTCTTTTTAGATGCCATTAGTTGGAAGTGATCATTCTAGATATTTTTAAGATAACATTTCAGACTAGATATTGGAATTACGAGTTTTAGTTATGCCCTTTGTGTTGAAAAATTCCAATGATGTAATTATGGATATTATGAATAGAGTTTCCCAGCGATATATTTATATGTTTATGGTTTTTCTTATTTATCATATTTTTTTATTCAATAATTTATAAGGATCACGAAAAACATTTATGGATTTTTTTTCAATCCCTTATATAGAATTAGTTATATGTAAAAGTTCCGAAATGTGAATTTTCATAACAAATGACTTCTTTTCTTATAATTATTTTAAGTAAATCCTTAATTACTATTGATCCTACCAATTAATGTTTTTTAAGAATGTCCAAAACCCACAATATTTACTGATATTTGACATTTTAAGGGATTATTTGGATATTAGTTGAGTTTTGTAGAAAACATTGCATGTTTATCTAGCACAATAACAAAATTAAAAAGAAAAATATTTATATTTATCAGGAAAAAATAATGTGATTATTGTTTTCTAGAAATAAAAATATGACTTGTAAATGATTCATTTTTTACCTACCCCTGAGAAATTTTGATTCTTTATATATACTGATTATTCATATTGGGAGTTGGTTGCATTATGTTTGAGAATGATTAGTTAATCACTTATTCCTCGTGACAATTAATACTTCCTGAGAACAATTAACCTACGATGGATTTTGAGTTAGTTGTTACTATATTTTAATGAAAAATTTGGATCTATAATTTGTACAGAATAACGTGGGAAATTTATATTGATGACAAAAGTTTTAATTATATATTATCTCAAAAATAAAATAACGTGATAGGGAGAAGATAGATAGAAATAGTCAATGATTATGAATATATGTTTCAATATCATCATGGAAGTGAAATCAAGGTTTCCAATTCTTTGAGTCAAAAAAAATTATATGATAAACTATTTTTCTTGAAACATATAATGACCCATACTTTACATACATTTTTATTGCTTCAAAATTTAAGTACACTTATTACAACATATAACAAAACAATAAAAGTACCGTATAAGTATAGTGTCTTTAGAAACTGGGAAACATAAACAACTGGTTCATAAATCATCTACACTATCTCCCTTTTATTTTATCATATCTAGAGTCCCTTTTGGCATATCTTAATTAATACTCTTCTTCATGTCCTGGGGAATAGAAAACATACAAAAGGGTGAGCTCAAATGCTGAGTAAGGGTAAGAAAAATAAATATCAATCACATCATATTCATAAGAATATATCATTATGGAAATCTTAACCTATAAAAGAGATCATAATTTTATAACATGGGATAAATCATAGTAGTGAAATGTAAATCCCAACAATCATAACATAAAACATGAAACTTTTTGTCATACACATATAATTATAGAGAATCATTTCTTATTATTCAAGACTCATTGTCAAGACTATCTTAGCAGAGAAATCCCATTTCTGAACTGAGTTCACTCCTCATTTCAGTCATGTATCACTTAACTGGATTAACCATCCGTTCTAGCCATGTCTATCTCGTGAGATATAAATCTTTACCTAATGCATTTGAGGGAGATATAGGTCCCACTCATCTCATAATAATACCATTCTTATTTGTACCATAAGATCATAAATCATACATCATAGCATATCCCATGTAATAAAAATGGGATTCTTAAAAATAATTCCATCATAACATTAATCATATAAGATAAAAAGACTTCATAAAAATAATTCCATCATAACGTAATAAAATCAATGTAAAAATAGGGATAGGAACATAACCCTATATTATCTTAGATGGATATTTTTTTTGATAAAATGCTTGAACTCCATTCTTGAGGAAAATATAATTTCTACTTCAAAAACATTTTTCCTTTCTTAACATGTCAAAAAAATTTAATCTAAAAGAAGTTGATTAAAAATAAACTTGAAAACATGTAAAGTAATATTCATGTAAATAGTGTTCTATGAATCCATTCATGCTGTATAAGTTAAAAAACATTCTTCTCGTACATTGGTTGGAAAATTCTAAAAGTACCTCGTTCTAAAAACGACAAAATATTCCTTTCATATCATTTCCTAAAAACTCACAAATGGGTAAAAATGGATTTAAATTTTTTTAGGGGTATAGAAATAATATTACATATTGACGAAACATGCATGTGGATGATAAATATGCCCCAGTAATTACCGAAGTATAAACAATCTCGGATAAAAATTGAGATTGAATGATTTTTTCCTTACCTTAGGTTTGATTTGCTTAATACGTGTCCAAACCTCCTGTATAATGATTTAAATAATGTTATTGACTTATTTCATAATTTTAATCAATGTTATGATATCATATATGGCCATATTCTTAGCCTTTTATTAATAATATTTCATTTCTACTTGTTATTCAGGTGTTTATTGCTTTTTGTTCTTATGCATGTTTTGTCGAATAAATTCTTATTCTTAATTTTAGTTTATAGATAACTCATTTAAACAATGTTATTAGTGTAATATATAACATATTTGTTCATTCAATTCCATTATATAATCATTATTCAACGAAGATCATGTAGAACGAGTCACATCACATCGTGGAGACGGTAGGCCATACGTACGCACGAGCGATTATATTGTTCCCATGATCGTGGAACTGTATTGAAGTGTATGTATTCTATTTCATAATAAATACCAATTTAAAATAATAATATATAGTTATTATTTACACCATTATACCCATCCATGTAATTTGGTTGTGGAAAACAGATTACACCATGGCGTGGAGACCGTATTCCATACGTACGCACGCGCGGTGATTTTGTTTTCCATAGGATGGATAGAAGGTGAAATAGGGTTGTTTCATATTTATAATAACATATGAGTATATTAGTGATACTGATTTTATTACTTCATAATGAAATAACTAAAGAACAAGAAGTAGAAGAAGAAATAAAGTTGAAAGAATCGGTAACAGACATTACCTCTTCTTTGAAGCGCCACTTCTTAACCTCTTCTTAGGGCACTAAAGATGGTCTTTGAAGAAGACCAATACATATATTATGTTTCTAGGGAAGTGAAAAAAATAAATTGGTAGGGTTTTGCAGAGCATGAAGGATCAAATTGGTGTGAGGAGGAGAGGGTGGAGGTGGCCTTTTATAAGGGACGAGAGAGGCATCTTTGGAAAAACTAAAAATATTATTTTATTATAAAGTCATATTTGGTTTTCACTAGATCCAAATTAATTTATTTCAAAGATAAGGTGGGTATGGGTCGAAATCCTCTCATCTAATATAATTTATACAAGTTTAGATTAATATTTTAACCTTATCATTTAGATTTATCATTAAGTTAAATAATTTTTCTTTTACCATGTCTTCTTGTTTTCTTACACTATAATGTTAATAAACATACTATAAAAAGCCAGAAAAACCCCATGTTGTTAAGTATTAATATATATAACCTTATATATGTTATTTGGCCGAACCTTATATTTTTATGAATAAAATAACAATTAATAATATAATATTTGTTTTATAAACTATTTTATGTCAATTTTGACACTATTTGGTAATTGATTTTTGAAAATCATAACAGAATTATTAGTTCGGAAAAATTTAATTAAATCAATACTAACATGTCATATTAACCTAAAAAATTAGTTCAATTCATAAAAAGTCTCAAATTACATTTATTTGGGTATTTATAATATCAATTTGGTTAATATTTCATTAATAAGGTAATTACTGCATCATCATTGTGTCATAAATAAATTATCTTTTTTAACGTCTAAATTTTGTAAATAAAATTTCATTATGTAGGAAATATTTTTATCTTTCTAATGAATATTTATAGTCGAAATTATATTATGTATAACACTATATTAAAAAAGTTTTAGTTATTAAACTTTGATTTTAACTATTTTAATTGTTCTTTAAATAAAATAATAATAAATGTTCTAATCTAATCCATGTGGACCTAAATGGTCATATATTATTCCTAATGTTGTTTTTGGTCGAATTAAACTTATCCAATAGAATTAAAACATGTGTTAGTGTAATAATAATATCATTTTTACCCTTAATTATCCTATTTACTTTTAATTGTGGTAAATAATAGTAAGAAGTTACTATTTACCAAAAAATATTTATCTTATTGAACCACATTTTACTCCTTGATGTTAACTATTTCTCTCAGATTTTCGATATTCCACTCATAGAAGCGGTAAAATTATGTTTTATGGAAATTTTCAAACTCTCCTCGGAGGTGGGTAGAAGACGGTGGAAAGTTCAATAAATTTTTTATATATCTAAAATTATTATAAAATGACACCAATGAATTGCAATGAACTTATATAGGTATTAAGTATCAATTTTGACCAAAAATAAATTTAAATAAAATAAATAAATATTCAAATAAAAAGTCGTATTTTAAATAGTAACCTGGTGTTTTTCACTATTCATAAAAATTGAATGTTTTTAGAAAAATACCAAAAGTTCACCCTAGGCTAATTTTGATATTCCTAATCAAAAAATGAAGTCCATTTTGAAAGATAAATTTTATAAAATTTCAAAAAGTGGGTATTACTATTCCTAATGGCTAGTTTTAATAATATTTTAATAGCATATCGTTGTTTAGTGAAACTCGGTATCGCGTACAACAGAAGCTATCAGGGAAGGTCACGATTGTGTGTAATGCAAGCCAATTCAGGGATGCGTGTAGCGCAAGATCCTTTTGGTGTAGCGTACAATATAGGACGTCGATGAAATTAAAAAGAACATTTTTCATAAAATCTTGGGGTGTTACATTCTACCCCCCCCCCCTTTAAAATGAATTTCGCCCTCGAAATTTTCCACTTTGTAACAAATAGTTGGGTATACCTCTCCCTAATGAGATCCTCAAGCTCCCATATAGATTATTCTAATTGGTGTTTCCTCCATAAAACATTCACCAAGATAATGGTCTTGTTCCATAGAACTTTTTCGCTACGATCCAGAATCCTTATCGGCTGTTCTTCATAAGAAAGATCTTGCTCTGGTGGTACAACTTCTGAGCTGAGTACATGTGAAGGATCGGGTATTGACTTTCTCAGGAGAGATATATGGAACACATCGTGAACTTGAGAGATATTTGATTGAAGCATCAATTGGTAAGTTTCCTTCCCAACACGATCCAATATTTTTAAATGACCGATATACCTAGGGCTCAACATTCCCTTCTTTCGAAATCTCATTACTCTCTTCCAAGGAGATATTCATAAGAACACTATATCACCAACTTCAATCTCTAGGTATTTTCTTCGGTTGTCAGCATAACTTTTTTGTCGACTATGAGCTTCTCTTAGGTGTTGTTGAATAAATCTGACCTTTTCTTCCATCTCATCAACAAGATCAGGTCCTAATAGTTTTTTCTCCAACATTATCCCAAAAAATCAGAGTTCAGTATTTCTTTCCATAGAGAGATTCAAAAGGAGCCATCTGAATGCTGGAGTGAAATCTATTATTATAATAAAATTCCACCAAAGGTAGGTGTTGACCCCAACCACCTTTGAAATCCATATATAAAGCTCTCAACATGCCTTCTAGAGTTTAAATTGTTCTCTCAGACTGACCGTCTGTTTGAGGATGATATTATGTGCTGAAACTCAACTCTGTATCTAGAGAATTCTTGAGACGTCACCAGAGCATCAAGGTAAACCTTGGATCCCAATCAGATATAATGGAACGTGGTACTCCATGGAATCATACCACCTCCTTTACATATATCCTGGTAAGCTGATCCAGAGAGAAATATTCTCTAATATCAATGAAGTGTGCCGACTTCGTAAGATGATCAACTATGACCCAAATAGCATTATTTCCTTTGGATTTTTTAGGAAGTCCAGCGACAAAGTCCATAGTGATGTTTTACCATTTTCATTTAGGTATGGGTAATGGTTGTAACATCCCCTTAGACTTCTGTCTCTCAGCATTAACTTGCTGACAAACCAAGCATCAAGAGATATATTCAGCAACAACTCCTTTCATGACATTCCACCAGGAGTACTCTTCCAGGTCCCAATACATCTTCGTACTTCCATGATGAATAGAGAATGAAGAACTATAAGCATCATCCAGCTGCTTCTTCTTTCATTCTGTGATGGGAGGAACACAAACCTGATTCCTGAACCTTATTATCCCATCACAATCAAGGTTGAATTCAGGAACATTTCTCACCATATTTTTTAACTCTACATCTTTTTTTGTACCTCTATAATCTTCACATGAATAGATGGTTGAACATTCATTTGATAATGATAATATTTTTCCCCTTCCATTATAATTCCAAGATCCATACTTTCTAAATCCATAAACATTGGATGTTTTGTGATCCACATCATGGATAATCTAGCATGGTCTTGTCGACTTAATGTGTCTGCCACCTTATTTGCTTTCCCAGGGTGATAATGAATTGAATAGTCATAATCTTCAATCAGTTCCAACCATATTCTTTGGTGCATATTCACCTTCTTTTCTATGAAAATATACTTTAAACTTTTATGATCAGTATAAATATCAAACCTTCCACCATAAAGATAATGCCTCCAAATCATTAATGCAAATATTACCACATCTCACTCCAAATCATGAGTGGGGTAATTTTGCTCATGGATTTTCAACTGTCGTGCGAAATAAGCTATAACCATATTGTATTTCATGAGAAAACACCCCAATCCTTTCTTGGATGAATCACTGTAGATCACAAACCTTTCTCCGCTACAAGGCAGTGTGAGAATAGGTGCACTAGATAACCTTCATTTAAACTCCTTGAAATTTTCTTCACACTCCTCTTTCCACATGAACATAACTCCTTTTCGAGTCAACCTGGTGAGTGTATTATATAATCGTGAAAAATCTTTCACAAAACGTCGATAATATCCAGCCAAACCAAGAAAACTTCGGATCTCAGTTATTGGTGTTGGTCTCGACCATCTTTCAATAACCTCTATTTTTGTTGGATCCACATATATCCCCTCATTTGATATTATGTGATCCAAAAATGAATCTTCTTGAAGCTAAAATTCACACTTGGTAAATTTGGCATAATGATTCTCCTTTCTCAGTGTCTTCAATACAATTCTCAGTTGATCTTCATGTTCTTCCTTTCTCTATGAATAGACAAGAATATCGTCTATAAAGACTACCACAAATTGAACAAGATATTCTCTAAAGACTCTATTAATTAGATCCATGAATATAGCAGGGGCATTAGTAAGACCAAATGGCATCACTATAAATTCTTAGTGTCCATACACTGTACGGAAAGCCGTCTTTGGTATATCCTCTTTTTGGACCCTTAATTGACGATACCCTGAATAAAGATCAATCTTGGAAAAGTATTGAGCTGCACGTAGTTAGTCAAATAAGTCATCAATGTGTGGGAGAGGATATTTGATCTTGATAGTGATCTTGTTATGTTCTAGATAATCAATGTAGAGTCTCATTGATACATCTTTCTTCTTATCAAATAGAGCAGGTGCTACCCAAGGTGACGCACTAGGGCGAATGAATCCATTATCATGATTCTCTTGGAGTTGCTTCTTCAATTCGTGTAACTCAATTGGGGCCATTCTATAAGGTGTCTTTGAAATGGGAATTGCACCTGGTATGAGTTCTATTGAAAATTCAACTTCACGATTTGGTGGAAGGCTTGGTAGTTCCTCCTAAAAGACATCATCAAACTCCTGTACAATGGGTGTATTCTTAATCATGAGATTCTCTCAAACCATTTGAGATAAATAACCTTTAGTTATTGGAATCAAGACCCATAAAATGGAAGAAATTTCCACTGGAAGGTTATATTCATCCTTTCATCGATAGATGATAGTAGATTGATCAGGAATATTAAATGTGATTTCCCTTCTTTGGAAATTGATATGAGCTCCGTATAAAGAAAGACAATCCATGCCAAGAATCACATCAAATTCCACTATATGAAGGATCACAAGAATTTTAGAAATCACTTTCCCACAAAATTCAATTGCAGAAGAATTATAAACATTCGATGTGACCGTTGTGCCATTAGGAGTTGTCACAGCTAAGTCAACATCGTATTTTTGAGGTAATACGGTGATACCCTTAGAAAATTCTTTAGAAATAAAAGAGTCAGTGGATCCAAAATCAAATAAAACATTTTCTACTTCAGAGTGGATTGTAAGTGTACCTTTCACCACTTCTTTATCATAATCCACATCGTCGATAGTAATTTCATGTGACATTCCTTTGTCTTAGGCCTTAAGAGTTTGTTGACATAAATCATCATCAACAATACTTGGATTTGGGCATTTATTGGAATAATTACCCATCACCTTTCACTTGAAACATTGAAGTGTAGGAGGTGAATTCTGTGTATCCCTTTCTCTATTCGCATCATTAGACATCTTCTTCCCATTATTTCTACATTCAACTGCCCGATGACCTTCTTTTACACACTTAAAACATATTCTTGTCCATTTAAGATAATTCCCTCCATGTTTCGTTCCACAATTTTAGCATAAAGTAAAACTCATCTTCTTTTCAGTGTGGTGTTTAGATTTTCCATTGAATTCCACTTTCCTCTTCTTATCAAACCCATATGACTGATGGGTTACTCCAATCTCTATCTCAACCCTGAGATCACATCGAACAATTTTCTCGTAGCTATTGAAGTCCCTTATGGATAATGCCCTTCAATGACTTGGTTTTAAGCCACTAAAGAATCGATCGATTTTACTCTCAGGTTGGATAATAATTCCGGAAGCGTACCTTGCAAGTCTTGTAAAATTTTCTTCATAGGTACCAACAGATTCATCAGGATTTTTCTTCAGTTCAAGAAACTCTTTCTCCATCTTTGTTCGAAGAATACGAGGGAAATACTTATTGAAAAATAAGTTCTTGAACTCGTCCCATTCCATGGACTTAATTTCATCTCTTTGCCTTGTATTCTTAATAAGAGGCCACTATTTATCAGCATCACCTTCCAAACGATACACTACTAAGATGAATTTTTCATGTTCAGAACATTGTAGAACTGAAAATATCTTTTCAGTGGTATTAATCCATTGTTAAGCCACTAATGGATCAAAAGACCCACTGAATGAAGGTGGATGCTGCCTCATGAAGGATTCAACAGAATGTTGCTCTTTCCTTTGTTTTTTTGGATGTCCTACATTGCTCATAGCTTGAGAATGTTGTGCGATCATGGCTACAATATTTTTCATTCCAGCTCCTATAACGTTTGGTAGCTCATGGGGAAAATCATTGCATATCCCGCTGCATTCAGCATTAACACGGTTCCTTCAGGTTCCAGCCATTGACTAAAACCAATAAGAATAGTGTGAGAAACACTAATCATAATAGGAAATCCACGTAATCAAGAATAAAATTTCACACTTAAGGTCTTATCATAGGTTATTCATGGCCATTTCTAAAACACTATAATTTTGTCCTATACTTAGACATATCCTTAGTGTTCTTACTAAGGATTTCACATCCTAGTTTCCAATGGTTGACTATATCCTCCCTCTGATACCATCTATAATGACCCATACTTTACATAAATTGTTATTGATTTAAAATTTAAGTACACTTATTAAAACATATAAGAAAACCATGAAAGGACCATATAGGTATAGTGTCTTTAGAAACTGGGAAACATAAACAACTGGTTCATAAATAATCTACACTATCTCCCTTTTATTTTATCATATCTAGAGTCCCCTTTGGAATATCTTACTTAATTCTCTTCTTTCTGACCTGGGGAAAAGAAAACATACAAAAGGGTGAGCTCAAATGCTCAGTAAGGGTAAGAAAAAGAAATATCAATCACATCATATTCATAAGAATATATCATTTTGGAAATCCTAACCTGCAAAAGAGATCATAATTTTATAACCTGGGATAAATAATAGTAGTGAAATGTAAATCCCAATAATCATAACATAAAACATGAAACTTTGTGGAATACACACATAATCATAGATAATCATTTCTTTGTAGTCAAGACTCATTGTCAAAACTATCTTAGCAGACAATGTCCTTTTCTGAACCTAGTTCACTCCTCGTTTCAGTCATGTATCACTGGACCAGATTAACCTGCCATTCTATCCATGTCTATCTCATGAGATATAAATCATTACCCAATGCATTGGAGAGAGATATAGGTCCCACCCATCTCATAATGATACCATTCTTATGTGTGCCACAAGATCATAATTCATACATCATAGCATATCCCATGTAATAAAAATTGGATTCTTAAACATCATTCCATCATAACATAAATCATATAAGATAAAAGGAATTCATAAAAATAATTCCATCATAACATAATCAAATAAATGTAAATATTGGGAAAGAAACAAAAACTTATATTATCTTAGATGGAAAATAATTTTGATAAAATGCTTGAACTCCATTCTTGAGAAAAATATCATTTCTACTTCAAAAACATTTTTCTTTCATAAAATTTCATAAAATTTTAAACAAATATAATTTGATTAAAAATAAACTTTAGAATGTGTAAAAAATATTTAGGTAAATAAATTTCTACGAATCCATTCATGCCGTATAAGTTAAAAAAACATTCTTCGTGTACTTTGGCCGGAAAAGTCAAAAAGTACCTCGTTCTAAAAACGACAAAAGATTATTTACATATCATTTAATAAAAACTCACCAATGAGTAAAATTGGATATAAACAATTTTAGGAAGATATAAATAATATTAAATATTAACTAAACATGTATGTGGATGATAAATAGGCCCCAGTAATTACCGAATTATAAACAATCTCGGATAAAGATTTAGATTTCACGATTTTCCCTTACCTTAGGTCCGATTTTCTTCGTACGTGTCTGAACCTTCTGTATAATGATTTAAATAATGTTATTTACTTATTCCATAATCGTACTCATTTTTATGATATCATATATGGTCCTAACCTTACCTTCTTATTAGTAATATTTCATTTCTACTTGTTATTCAGGTGTTTATTGCTTTTTGTTCTTATGCGTGTTTTGTCAAATAAATTATTATTATTCTATTTTAGGTTATAGATACCTCATTTCCAGAATGGTATTACTGTAATATATATCATTTTATTCATTCAATTCATTTATATAATCATTATGCAGTGAATATCATGTAGAACGAGTCGCATCAATCGTGGAGACGGTAGGCCGTACGTATGCACGAGCAATGATATCGTTACCATGATCATGTAATTTCATTGAAGTGTATGTATACTATTTAAAAATCAATATAACTTTAAAATAATCATATATAGTTATTCTTTACACCATTATACGCATCCAAGATTGGTGGTGGTGGAAAACAGATTACACCACGGTGTAGAGACGGTATTCCGTACGTACGCACGTGTGGTGATTTCATTTTCCATAGGATGGATAAATGGTGAAATAGGGTTGTTTAATATTTATAATAACATATAAGTATATGAGTGATACTGATGTTATTACTTCATAAAGAAACAACTAATGTAGAATAACTAGAAGAAGAAATAAAGTTGAAAGAATCGGTAATCGACATTACCTCTTCTTTGAAGCGCCACGTGTTAACCTCTTTTTAGGGCACTAAAGATGGTCTTTGAAGAAGACCAGGACCTCTAGAATGTTTCTAGGGAAGTGTAGAAGATATATTTTCAGGGGTTGGCCGAGCTTGAAGGCTCAATGTGGTGTGAGGAGGATAGGGAGGAGGTTCCCTTTTATAAGAGAGGAGAGTGGTACCTTTGGAAAAACTAAAAATATTATTTTATTATAAAGTCATATTAAATTTTTAATATCTCTAAATTTATTTATTTAGAAGCTACGGTGGGTATGGGTATAAATCCTCTCATAAAAGAGAATTTACAAAAGTTTAGGTTTCTATTTTAACCTTATCATTTAGATTTAATTATAAGTTAAATAATTTTACTTTTATCATGTCTTCTTGTTTTCTTGCACTATAAGGTTAATAAACATTCTATAATAAGAAAAACGAACCCCAATTTATTCATTATTAATATATATAACCTTATCAAAGTCATTTGGCCGAATTTTAGATATTTAGGAATAAATAAAATTTAATAATATAATATTTTTTAAAAAACCATTTTATGTCAATTTTGACACTATTTGGAAATTGATTTTTAAAAATCATAACAGCATTATTTGTTCAAAAAAAGTTAATTAAATCAATACTAACATGTCATATTAACCTATAAAATTAGTGTAATTCTTAAAAAGTCTCAAATTACATTTATTTGGGTATTTATAATATCTATTTTGTTAATATTTTACTAATAAGGTAATTACTTCATCATCATTGTGTCATAAATATATTAGATTTGTTAATGTCTAAAAATTATAAATAAAATACCATTATATAGGAAATCTTCTTATCTTTCTAAGGAATATTTATAGTCAAAATTATCTTATGTATAACCATATATTAAAAATGTTTTAGTTATTAAACATTGATTTTAATTATTTTAACTCTTCTTTAAATAAAATAATAATAAATGTCCTAATCTAATCCATGTGGACCTAAATGGCCATATTTTATTCCTAAGGTTTTTTCGGTCAAATTAAACTTATCTAATAGAATTATGACATGTGTTAGGGTAATAATAATATAATTTTTACCCTTAATTACCATATTTACTTTTAGACGTGGTAAATAAAAGTAAAAAGTTACTATTCACAAAAATTATTTTTATCTTATTGAACCACATTTCACTCTTTTATGTTAACCATGTCTCTCAGATTTTTGAAATACCACTCAAAGAAGCAGTCAAGTTATGTTTTATGGAAATTTTCAAACTCTCCTAGGAGGTGGGTAAAAGACGGTGAAAAGTTTAATAAATTTTTATATATCTAAAATTATTATAAAATGACACCAATAAATTAAATTTAAATTATATAGGTATTAAGTATCAATTTTGACCGAAAATAAATTTAAATAAAATAAATAATTATTTAAATAAAAAGTGGGTTTTTAAATAGTAACCGAGTGTTTTCACTATTCATCTATAATTGAATGTTTTCAGAAAAATACCAAAAAATCACCCTAAGATAATTTTGATATTCTGAATCCAAAAATGAAGTCCATTTTGAACAATAAAATTTATAAAATTTCAAAAAGTGGTTATAACTATTCATAACGGCTAGATTTAATAATATTTTAAGAGCATATCATTGTTTAGTGAAACTTGGTATTGCGTACAATGCAAGCTATCAAGGAAGGTCGTGATTGTGTTTAATGCAAGTCAAGTCAGGGAAGCGTGTAGTGAAAGCTTCTTTTGGTGAAGCGTACAACACATGACATCGATGAAATTAAAAAGAACATTTTTCATAAAATCTCAGGGTGTTACAAACCATCTCCCTGTGGTTAATGATTTCATGAATTTTTTCATTGATGATGTTGATTTATGGAAAATCTCCGTTTTATTACATTTTTAAATGTAGTTAGATTTGTCAGCAATAATTTAGAATGATCAAAAGGAAGATCAATGCTTATATGAAAAGGAAGAATCCTCTAAAATGGTAAGTTTCTGGATTTTAATATTAATGAAGTAAGAGTTTTATAATTTGTAATATTGTTATGCGTGCTTTGTGACTCTTAGTAAAAGAACTATTTTTTAATTGATGCTAATAGTTCTCTATTTTAAATTCATTTGGTATAACTTAAATATATAGAGACCTTCGAGAGTAATACTAGTTGGATGGAATAAAACTAGATATTTGTAAATTTATAATTATTTTATTTAATTTTCATCCAGTTAATGAAAAAAGATAGTTATCAATGTGGATTCTTCATCCATTTCCAGTAATAGAGTGGATATAGGAAAATAAAAGGTATTTCGTAGTGGGATTTCCAAAGACAATATTAGGTAACAATTGGATTTGGGATGTTGCTGATAGACAGACTGAGTATTTACATTTCATTCCCATCTCTGATCTTATATATTTATATCTACATTTTAAACATTATTTGAATATTTTTTTTCAATTTTTAGGGTGTTCTTGTCTCCATAGTATCTTACTATAATCATAGGTTAACTAATAATTTTTGTAATTTACTATAAAATTCACTAGGAACTAAATTAAATTTCAGCACTACATTTCATCCTCAATATGACAAATAGTCGAGGAGAATAATTCAAGCATTATAGGATATGATTCAATTTTTTTTGATTTATTATTAGGG
This sequence comes from Viscum album, assembly GCA_963277665.1. Taxonomy (NCBI): domain Eukaryota; kingdom Viridiplantae; phylum Streptophyta; class Magnoliopsida; order Santalales; family Viscaceae; genus Viscum; species Viscum album. The sequence continues at coordinate 1,219,641,982 of OY728155.1, read as the reverse complement.
AATAAGGGATCAATATATTTTTATGGTTGAGTTTTCTTATAATAAATGTTTTCATTCAAGTATAAATATGAATCCTATTAGGCATTATATGGAAACCAGTTTCAAAATCCTTATTTTGGGATGATGTATGAGAAAAAAAGTAATTAGGCTTGAAATCTGTAGAGGAAATTGTTGAGATGGTAAATATATTTCATAAACAGAAGAAGTTAGATCAAAATAGGTAGAAAATTCTATCCCGGCAATAGGAGGAAAGATCCTTATTTTAATGTAGGTGAACATGTCTTTCAAGAAATATCTCAATGTAAAGTGTCTTGCATTTTTTTAGTAAGTGAATTTCAAGAACATGATTCATAGGACCAGATAAAATTCTCTATAAAGATGGATTAGTTTCAAACTGATTTTATTTTTAACTAAGTCTACCCCAGGTGTATAATTTTTGTCTTATTTGGATGTTAAAAAAGTATATTTTATATTCATTTCAGATTTTGAGTCCTGATGTATGTCAGTTAGAAGAGAACCATTCATATATGGAAAATCATTTTCATATTCTTCACTATAGAGAGAATATTTTGAAAAACAATGTAATTAAATTAGTTATGATTTTTGCTGAGAAACATTATGGTTGAAGAAGAATCATGGGAATCTAAAATTTATTGGATGGAAAAATATTCCCATATTTTATGGAATTGAGTAAAATTATGAGAATGCAATTTCTAGAAGCATAGCAGAATATAACAACCCAAGTACCAATAAAACATTTTTTTTTCATATTTATTAGTATTATTAAATTTAATTAAACTCTATTAGTTACATATATTAACAAAAATTATATTTAATATATTAAAAACAATTTTTAAAAATTCTTACAATAAATTTTATACTCTTAAGAAAATAATAAATATATTTTTATGCAGAAATTCTATATTTTTCAAATAACTGATTTTTTCTACATTTTAACGAAATTCCATTTTAAATAGATTTTTTGGGAATTATTAAAAATTTTATTTGAAAAAATAAACATCATATTTGAATGAGTAATATCAAAATAATTATATGGTGATCTTTTGGTATTTTTTAGGGAACATTCTTTTTTTGATAAATATTTAAAAATAAAGAATTTTAATTAAAAACAAAAAATTTATCTAGTTAATTAATATAGTTAAATTTTATTTAATGTTGTTTTTAATGTATAATTTGTACAATAACAAATAAATCAATCAATTTTTTTTCATTTTAATCAATTTATCATTTAAATTATTTATAAAAACATTGTATAAATTTTAACATTGTCACATTAAATACCAAATTTCCCGTTGGGACTAGGGATTAATACTAAATCTAGTATTCTTAATTCAATGAATTGAATTTCATAAAATGGAATATATATTTTAATTAGAAGGTAAAAATTTGGTTTTATTATCATTTTAATTTTTAGGCATAAAAATATACAATTATAAAAAAGAAAAATTTATGATGACATAGGTACAACAATGAAATGAGTTAATGGTAAATAGTATACGCTTAAAATACCAAAAAAACATAAAATTTAAGGGTTTTATAATATCTTTCCCAACCACAACCATCATTTCAAACATTTATCAACATCCTAATTCATTTATATTAGTTTCACCTCAATGTGGATGGATTTAAATATAAAATAATCATTATTTAATCACATAAAACCACCTCTCCCAATGTATAAATACCACCCAAATTCTCCTCAAATGTTATTAATAGCCTAATATACCAACCAATACGTATTATTCACCCACAACCAATTTCCATGTGCTATTGTTGTCACAAAAATACCACATCCAGGGTTTTTAATGGGTCCATCACGGATATGATATCCAAGATGTAATTTTCTCAAAGCGCCTCTCTTATTTTCCATTCTCCAATTATTTTATCCTTAACTAATTAATCGATTATGTCATGATAACTATTGAAATATGTTTATAATATGGTGTTACATTTATAATGTATTTTCTGAAATCCATTTCATTTTCCTTTTCATCTTATTCAATGATATGATATAGTTTTCCAATTTATGGAGGTTTACCATATCCATAGATAATGATGTTTGGTTTTCCATTAACACCTTCAGGGGCTTTCATAAATGTATCTTTTAGGTAAAATAATATTTAACTTGGTATATAATAACCAATTAAATTTTACGGATGATATATGAACATTTACTATTAAATAATACCGAATTATTTCGTGGTGTTCGAAAAAACTACAAAAAATAAAATAGCAATTTATCATCAACGTTTAATCTAATGAATCATCCACATAAAATAAAAATGATATATGGTCAAATTCATAATTATGTATATTCATTAGAACTATTTAATTAATATTCTATAGTTTTAATCCCATTTTACATGAAAATCTATAATATTATAAAAGTAAACAGACTATAAACCCATAAAATGGAATCACCTGAAAACAAAGGAAACAATGAAATGATATTATTGAGACAATTATAATATAGTTTTTAAAGGTTCTTATTATTATTCATATTTTTAATTTATAAATTAATAACATTAATTTAACCATTATATAGGATGTTTTAAAAAATCTTAAAGAAGAATAATGTGTGGTATAATAATTCATAACTCAATATCCAATAATTGATTTATTCTTATACTTATTGATAATGTATATATTATATTATGAGTGAAATGTATTTTGAATATCATAAGATGTATTGAAACGTTTTTCAGATTAATAGTGAGGAAATAAAATATATTCATTTTATTAAATATCACTTCAATGATACATTACTTATAACTGACTTTCTTTTATAAATACTTTCTTATGATTTATTTTTTTGAAAATATAAGTTTTATTAAAAATAAGGAATGAATGGAATATTTAAATTTTATGTCAATTTAATATTTTTCGTATTACTTTATAAATATATATAGTTACATGTAAATAAAAAAATTCAATTATATGTGCAGGGTTTTGAAAAATGGATTATTTTAAAAATTAGAAGTTTATTTTCATCAAAGAGTGTTTTTATAGTACAATTCTTCCTGATTTTTGATAATGTTATAGATTTTGTGAATTTATTATAATTACTGGTGGTTATATGATAAAAAAATTGTCGGTGGTTATGTGGCAAACCAATTATCGATTGTTATTTTATAAACCAATGACACATGATTCAATAATAAACAAATGATTATTTATTATTTTATAACATCCAATGCATTGGGTACTCTAGAGTTTGAGGATGGACATATTGGATACACCATTTTTAAAGGTGAGATGTAAAATTATTTTACAAGGTATTTTATTATATTTTAATGGATTATAATTACATTTTATGAAAGTATATTGATTTTCTACAAGGTAAGATATTCATCGACTTGAAAAGATGATTCCTTTTTATGAAAAAATGTATTTTTTATGAAAAGGATTTGATGGATTATTACTATATTAATATATTCCCTTCATTTATGATCCTTTATACTTTTTGTTCTCATCTCATGTTTTAAAAATGTTTTCACATCATTTAATGGATTATATATATAAGAAAAATATCATGAAGAAAATTGTGATGTATTGGTCAATAAAAGAAGCCATATTTTTATTTAAAGACCTTTCATTAATGGATGAATTGGATACTAAGTATAAGAATCCACATGTGATTATGCTTTTATTTTTTAATTTATTTCCTAATCTCTAAAACTATTTACATAAATGATTCTTGGTAATGTAATTTTTTGGATTATAGTTTAAAGTCACTAAAATACATAATTTTTAAGGATGTTCTATTATAATATTTTGACATTCCATATTGTAAAATTGAAAAATAAGGTTGTAAAATAATATTTTAATAGAGTATGTAATTTCCTTGTAGTGGATTTGGGTTTAGTGAGATGGATAAAATCTCATATAATAATATTTATGAAATCTTTCTTTGGTTAAATGTGATTAATTATTCATTATTATGTTTTTTTATTAGGTTACATCATTTTCCTTGCTCATAAATTTAAATATTTTTTTCAACTTTATCAACAACATGTTGCGGACCTAGTGTAATTTTTGAATGACCTTTATAGGTCAAAAGTGTGTGTCTTTAATTAAAACAACCTAAATAAGAGGTAGTTTTTTAAAACAACTAAAAAACGTATCAATATAAAAGTAGGATTGTTTAAAAAAGGTTGGTTTTTACTATTAGTAAATATGTAGTTCATTTTATTATTCACAAAAAATATTTTTTGATTCATGTTAAAAAATAATACATGCTTTAATGGAATCCTCTCGTTGAAAGTAATCAAGAACACGATTTCCCCGATGCACTTTGAAATAGAGCACGAAGAACAAAACCTTCAAAAAAATCATGTTTTGATGGTTATACCTAAAAATTTAAATGAGTGATGAAAATTAATACTTAAATATCATATATGTGTGAGGGAAAAAGAATTAATTTTTTTACTTTAAAAAAAAACACAAGATCACCACTAAAAATATCAACTAAATTTGTATAAGAACAAAATGTGTATCAAATGATTATACAATAAAATCATTCAAAGGTTACTAAATTTAACATAAAACATAAATGACATGTTTCAAAATAATGTCTTAAAATAGTAGAATATATATATATATATATATATATATCATAACTCTCTCTCCATGTGTCTGTAGCTCACTTTAAATTGACACCCACCATTTACCTCACCATCAAAAGGAGGGGGAGGTTCTATTGGAGCTTTAGTTTCATCATTGATCTTCCTATGAGGATAGGGGATTGTAGAAAATAAATTATTAATATAATTCTCCAATGTTTCGTAATAATGGAATATATTTTCCACATTTATTTTTCATGAAAATCTGGTGCCAAACATACCATTTAATTTCCAAAGATGTAGATTTCTTTGAGAACCTAGGTGTCAAGATACGTGGATTAATGATACGGGTTTATTAAAACCTTCTCTCGCTTCGGAAAAAATTGAACATATTTTTTCCCATCCCGTTATTATATCAAAAAATATGGAATAACTTTTTGGTATATAGCCCAAGATTTGTAATAATTATAGAATCCTTCCTTATAATGGTGAATCTTTAACATTCTATTCAATGATGTCAGATTTATTGCCCAATAATTGTTAAATTGGGATACCTAATATTAAGTAGAATTGAATCTATTTATTTTTTCATTAATCCATGAAATTTTAGCATAATTTGATGCAAAAAATAACTCTATATTTAAATTTAGTGAAAATATGATCTTGGGAACTTGCACAACTAGTCTTTTTTCTCAAAAATTTTATCATGGGATCATTGAATCACTACCTCCTAAAATGAAAAAATTAATAATTTTCTTAACTTTTTAACATTGATTAAAAAAACTAATTAAACTAAACATGAAGTTTAATTTGTTATTGAATTTTTAATTTACAATACTAAATCAGATTAACATAGTGGTATAAGGGTTGAAATGAATATTGAATCATTATGATACAACATATCTACACCTTAACATTTTCAATCAAGGTAAATGTCACATATCATATAATTATGCATGAATATCTTCCAGAAATAAATAACATTTAACATTCAGTGAAAATCCATTTTTGCGTAGAATAATGAGACAAACAAAATTCATTCCTTATAGTTAATGTATATAAGCACATAAATGAGTGTCTCATTAATTATGTAAGAAAATTTTCGATGATTTGTATTAAAAATGTTCTCCTGTTATTGAAAACAAACTTGTTTGTAAAATAATGTTTCTGTTCTTTAGGAACAGATCCATTCCATCAGAATGAATTTTTATAAGAATCATGACCAATAAGGAATGTTAAAATCCAATCCTAGGGGGCCTTATTGTATTTGATAAAGTTATTTTCTTGAAAAAAAATCCGGGAGATAGGCTTATGGAATGATCAACAGCAGATGTACAAGTAGTCAGATATTTGAAGTTGTTCATCATATGGAAAATTATTATAAAATCCATTTACATGATGTTCAATATTTATCGGAGTCGTCATTGGTTAGAAATTCATATTTTCTGGAGTGAAGAAGTCGTAAAATTGAAAATTATGTTTAATTATGACAGCTATGTACAAGTTTAAAATATTCTTAATATTTCTTTTCAAAAGTTAGATGATGATTTTACAATCTATAAGTTCTCATAAATCATGAAAACTATCATGATAATTCTCTTTAAAAAGTTAGGATTTTTATATATTGTATCTGTTTATAGAATCATGAAAAAGTTTTCATCGGGTCTAGATGTACCAGATAACAAACATTTTTGTAGTCTAAATGCGTTATCGATGATGTGGTTTGATAAATTTAAATGTTACAAATTCTAGTTTCCATCAAAATGATAATTCCATAATTATGAGGATTGCATCGTTATGAGGATTCCATTAGACTGAACATGAAGAGGAAATTCAATCTCACAAACTCTGAAAATGGTTAATCAAAGTGAATCTGCGGTGGAATTTCAAAAAGATTGGCTCTAATGAGTAATGTCATTTTTTAATGAGATGAGGAAGTTCCATCATAATTAGGTGTGGAAGATCCATCATAATGAGCTGAGGATGTTCTACCATACTGATGAAAGGTTAGTAAATTTGAGAATACTGAGTTTTTAGAAGACTTGAGAAGATTATTGAAGAATTATATATACTTGATGTAGTCAAACATGAAAGTTAAATATGCATAGATATTGAATATTTTGGATTTGACTAAGTGGGATATTTTTTTAGTTTTACACCTTTTTAATTCATAGATTCCTAATATTATAATCACAATACATTTATACATTGGAATAATTTATGTGAAATGAAAACGTAGAGTGATGCAGAATTCTGTGGAAAGTTATCTTTCATGTCTTGGACCTCATTAGATGGTTAGACATCTGAATGTTTTCATTACATTATTTAGGAAGACCATACTAATTTTTTTTAATTATTTGAGTATTATCGATTGATTGTGGTTTCATCATATTAATTCCATGGGACTGAATTCTTCGAATTGATTCCATCGGAAACAGTCCTAAAGGAATAATAGAATCACAACCACCTACATAAGAATGAGAATTCTAGACAGAGTATTTGATGAAATGTTTGAATAATGTAATTATTATTATCTTTTGGATCAAACATTTTTATGAAAATCTTGTTAAATAATAGGGGTAAGTATTTTCATTAATATCATGAGATAGAAGTTGTCTAATTTGATTTCCCACATGTCGTACGCACATTGTCATAATAGTAAGTGACCGTAGACCCACAATTGTGACTATGGTAAGGATTTAGGCTCTCAAACTAAGGTCAAACCTCATAATTATTTTGTGCTTTACATTCTTTCATACATCTTCATGTATTATTGTTTACTAAGACATGATAATTTAATGAACATTATTAATTTTAAGAGGTTATGTTTCTAGAAGTATAAAAACATAGAAAAATGTATGAAACTAATTCAGTCCCCCCTTCTTAGTTGTTATTAAATCCTTTGGAACATAAATTATTTTAGATTAAATTTATAGGATTTAAATAAAATTAATATTATTCATGAATTAATTCACTGCCCATTTTTTAAATCAATATGCATGTGTTTGAGAATTATTTCCTACTATTATTTTCACATTCAATCTATGAAATAATTTTTATATTATAGTTTTTGTATTTACCTTTTTTTTCACCAAACCATCCTTACATCCTTTATAAAACAATTTAAATACCCACTTAGTAATGAAATCCCCAAAGTCAATAATTACACTCCTAATCTTGATACCCACATATGTTGTACATTTCATCAATCTATTCTTAATTTATTTGTGTTTTTTGTGGTTTTAAATAGTCTTGTAATTATTACCAAATTTTTGATGAATATGTCACTATAATAGAATGGATCATATAAGGAACAACCATATGTAATTTTTTTGGAATTTAGATTCACATTAGCATATATTATATTTTCCATAAAATTTGTATGAAATATTCACATGTAAAAGTTTAGTTTAGTGATTTGTGGATATATTAAAGGAAATAATTAACCCATATAAACACAATGATAGAGTAAAAGTATCCCAATGATTTTATAAATAAAAAATAATTTATATCAATGAAATGTATCCAATATTACTCAAAAAATATATTCCTTAATGTAAATTTTACTCCCAAACTAAAATCTCATCTCTAAAAAACATTTAATGTTAAAAAACAAGTGTTACTATAATTCCTCATATATTTTCATTAAAATCTATGATAATTATAGAAAAAAAAAGATTATTCCTGAATAAATTAGAATCAAATGATAGAGAGGAGATTGTAAAATATTCCCTAAAAATGAAAAACAAAAAAAATATGTAATTTTACATAAATCATAAGACATGAATGGGACACTAAATAACAATAGTGTTTTTTATTATTGTTTTAAAAATTTATAATGAGGGAATGAAGGACAAAACATGTTGGGTCTCACTGACAGATTCCTTTTTAAAGGTGTTGTTCCTCCAATAGGGACTGTAGAATTGTTTTGTAAAATTTTTTCAACTACAAGACAATAATATGTAATGTTCTATTGGTTTACTATTTTTTAACCAATACAAAAATGGATATTAACTTTTAATAGTTTATGGAAAAAACTTGTAACAGATCCATTACCCTTAGTCCTTGATCAAATGCAAAAATAACAAAAATAACATTTCTATCATTGATACAAATAAATCTGACCCACTTTTTTCAATGAAAACCATAAAACAATAAAAGAATAAATTGGATCATTTACATACCCAAAGAATATGTTGGTTTATATAAATTGGGAATTTGGACAAACTGATAAATAAATAATTCCAATGTATTTTAGTGAGTGTCCCTCCCTCTAAACCATATTTTATTATATCACATTAAGTAATACTAATCATATATATGTAACCCTAATATAATTATTTCAATTAAAACCATTCTTGATCACTAATGGAAATTGAAACATAAGAAGTTTGAGGTCAAATTCTTAGTAAGGGTAAACATAAGAATTATCAAACAAATGTCCACGATGAAATTACAAAGAGAATAAGGTCCGGATCACATAATAAAATAGTATGGTTATAACAAAAGATAAATCATCCCAATCATAAATACATCATCAAATATTTGACATGTCATAAAGAATTTACAATTTCATGTGTCTTTAAGGTCATTATTCATGATCCTTATGATGTCAATATTGGTCATATAAAAAAATGCATACCAATAAAAATAAAAAATAAAATTTATCGGTACCATATAACATAATATTCAAAACCCATTTTAAACTATTTTTAGAAATAAATTAATCAATGTTAAATCTATAAGATAAAACCATTGGTAAAATCTTACTTCATTCTGCTAAAGATAATGAAAATTAACCAATTAATTGAACAAAAATCCGGGAGAACCCATCATAAATTCAATTTATTTCTCACCCAGAGATGTCTGGGTGGACCAATCATACAAGTTATATCACACTCACCCGATACTATCAAGTTTCACCCATTTTATAATATATACCATTATTTCCCAATGCTATAAGGATAAACCCCTCGTATATGATATATTGAGATCAATCATGAGTTATAATGTTGATAAATATTTCATATAAATTTTTTCAGGTATACCAATTTAAAATCAAAAACTACAAGTACCCTTCCTGAATAAATAATTAAGAATCCTTCACTTTTCAATAATGATAATAATCAACATTAATTGATATCTTGATTAACAAATGAAAAGAAATGGGCTCCATAACAATCTCATAATCTATCCACAAACTAAATAAGGATGCATCCAATACAACATATCCCTAGTGGATCATAAGTAACATCAATGGTTTTGGATTTTCATGAATATAAATAAATTTAAAAAAGTATTAAAAATTTATTAGGGAAAATAATCCCTTCACTTTTTTATAACATCTTTCGATGTCATTTTAGGTGAAAATTATTTTCAATAATCAATACCAATATTTATTGAATAAAATATAATTATAATTTGGAAAAAAACTTATTTAATATCTATAAATTTATCAAACTTTAATGGAAACATTTTTTTCAAAGTAATAATTAAACCATTCAAATTAATATTTTAAACATCGATTTTAAGGGAGGTGGACCATTCAATTAATGACGAGAATGTTAAAACATCGATTATTTTTACATTCTTAATGAATGTAAAATTATGCTTCATCATGAAAATGATGGATGATTATTTTCATAAAATATTTATATATAATTTTTTGTAAAATATTATTTAAGAAATATTTATGAATGATTTATGAAAACATGAATTTGGAAGAAAAATTATTTTTGATTGAAGATAGAAATGATGTCAAATTTTCATAAATTTTTTTCCTGTATAATTTTTAGTACTTGTTAGATGAAAATAATAATATTACGTAAAAATATGAGGAATAAATAAAGTCTAATAAAATTAAAGGTGTTTATTATTAAATGAAAAAATAATTTACTTTAGTGAAAATTCTATCTTAAAGATTCTTTATAAATAAAGTGATCATAAATGATAAAATAATTGTACAACACAAAAGGGTAAATAATATATACCATTTAAAAAGAAATTATATTTATAACATTATAATATTCCTTAATTAAGGGATATTAAGAAGAAGTACCTTACCTCATGTTAAGAAATTTAATGTGCATACATCTACTCTTGTATGTCAAACATATATCCATTATTTTACTTCGTAAGTAACATTTACATGTTTAATTAAATATAATTAAATATTTTATTCTATTTTTTTTAATTAAATACTTAAAGAAAAAATTTCTCAATTCCACATCAAGTGTATTCTGAATGTTCCGATTCCTTATTTCAAAACAGATTTGGTGTGTTGATCATTAGTAAAGAGATTAATATTACATCATATAAAGAATAATAATAAGGAAATAATTATAATCTTTAAATTTTATTTTTTATAACCAATCAGGAAATATGGTTATTAAAAATTAACTTCTTTATAATTATTGTGACTGTAAGACATACGTATGAATGAGTAACATTTCATTTTTTCAACAATAATGGTGAAAATATTTTATGTATTATATTGGTTTTATAAAATCATAATAAAATCATAAATAATATATTATTTCATTAAATATTCATTAATATATATTTTATGTAATGTGTTAAGGAAAAAAATCACATCGCTTTATGGAGGAAATAGTCCACTTGTACGAATAAACAACGTTATCATGTTTTAATATTTTGAGAGGTATGAAAGAAAATTATATATTATATTTTCATAATGATATATATGTAATTAATATTAGAACTATGTTATATATATATAACATATATTCATTAATTATACTATTTTTATCTTCCATAAAAATGAATATTGAAACAAATCATGTAACATCATCAGGTGGTAGTCTGTCATAAACATGACCTTCATTATTGTGTCACCGATATAATGAATTGTGTGAATTAATATATGAAATCATAATTCTATAAGAATAATTACAGTAAAAATATCATATAAAAACATTAAATATATTATTAGAAACAAATTTTGGAGGAAATGATTAAAAAAATTACATAGGTTTGCGAGTCAGTTGACCATTATGCAGATGAATGACCATTTCATTTCCCATTTAATGGAAGTGGAGTTGGAATTGGGTTATTACATTATAAATAATAATTTTTTAGTATATGGTATATACTGGTGTTATTATATTATAATTATTATTACTATAATGATGGTGGTAAGGCAATAATTAAAAAATATTGAGTTTAGTGAAGACAATTACCATCACACAGAATAGATCCCTTTGGATCTCCTATTATGTTCCGTAAAGATGGTCTTGGGGGATGTAAATAAGTTATATAACATGTATATTGACATTTAGTGTGGTTTTTTATAAGTTTTATAGAGCCAAAAGTATTAGGAGGTGTGATGAAGTATGGAATGTATGTTTCCTTTTATAATCATAGTGGATTTTTAGTTTTTAAAATTTCCAAAACTACTCAATAATCTGAATTTACTCTTTATAAAACCAAATTACACTTTTTAGGTACTCTTGTTTTCATGATTTATTTATCATCAATGTTGGATAAATTTATGTGCTTCTTGGGGATGGAGATCATTTTTCTGGGTAAAAAAACTAATGTTCGATTATGTATGTTTGGTTAAATTAAGGATGTCTATGAATAATTGTGTTAATAAGATTTGATGGGTTATCCCCATGTTCAAATAATTGCATTGGCTATTTAGTGTTTTTTAATATTGATTTATACTATCTTCCTAGAATTTACACACCATGTAATGAGATTACATGTCATTTAATTTTCCCTTGGAATATTCCATGAATCTCGATCAAGGAGTGAAATGATTATATTCCATGTAAAGGGTTCACTACGTGTAATGAAAAACATTGGGATTTTAATAAAAGGGAAATGTTTTTTGATGATTTTTTAAATTTTTTAATACATGGTGTCTAATGGTATTACACACCATGTATGTTGTAAATATTAGGTTTATAGGGTCTTGTATGAGCATTTATCCTTTCATTCCTCTGACAAACTTCCCTCTATTAACCCAAATGTCAGCATAGGTAATTTTTAGTGATTCCTTACCTTCTAGATCACATCATTTGGAGATCAATGATCAGTGTTATTTTGATGTTCTTATTTGGGTAAGATGTTTTTCTAGTTCTTCCTTCCTCCGGTCTAGGCTATTCCATTTGTTGTGGTATAGATTCGGATATGTGATCAGATAGTGTTTTTTATTGATCTTTTTTCATTTCTTGTCGTTACTTTTCATTTTAAGGATGATCTCATGGTTCAACGTCACCCATGTTAACACCTCTAAGTTTATTAAATTTTTAATTATGTGTTTCTATATAACTACTTATTCAAATTTATTTGTTATCATTATTGATAAATTCATTTTGGTTGTTTATTTATTTTAAGTGGTGTGTGGTTTTAATGTATTTATTGGAAACTAATTTTTTAAATGAAATGTGATTTAAAAATGGATTTTATTGATTTGATACTATGTTTTAAACCCCTAAATAATATTGTCATGTCTTTGAAAATGATTTAAAAAATTGTGATCATGGTTTAAAAATACATTTTTTCTGCTGGAATATAATGAATCATGGGTGTGTTGGGAAATAAAAATGGGTATCCTTATTATGTATGGAACTAATAGGAGGTAACATTTGGGATATTGATGGACTATAGTATTAAATCATATTGGTGGTATCCAATATCCAGAATCATTGAGATTTCTAGTTTTTAGTACGCATTTTCCCATAGGCTAGGGACCAAGATGAGGTGCATTTTCATTTATAGTTGTTTATCACATGATATTTTACCTCGGCTTATTTCTAAAAGTTTTAAAAAAAGGTTTTAGAACATGTATTTTCATGTTATTTTTTTATGGATATGATATTAAATTATTTCCTTTTGATTCATCGATATTCCCTCCTATTATATAACTTCAAATTTTCATATTTATTGCATGATAATTTGAAAAGATTTTATGAAATCCTTAGGAAAAATAATTTGAAAAGGTGTATTATATTCATTAAATTTCAGTGAATTTTTTTGTTATTTTAAAATCTAAAAATAATGAATTCTTGATATTAGACATAGTATAGACTATGTGGTGGTATACTACTATGATTGGCACTCAAACCCTAAATGTTCCTTCCTGTAGTTAGAGATGTTTTATTTCCAGATACATGTTAAATGAAGGGAATATAGTACCATGTCAGATTCTCCTTTGGTCTTTCCCTTCAAAGTGGGATGGTTTGGTGGTGACTATTGGTCATATGGAATCATTTAATCTTTTATTGATTAGCCAGTATTAAGCGGATCATGTGTTTTTTGGTGGTATTTATTCTTCCCATTTTTAACTATTTTATATGTCTCATTGTGTATATATTAATGACTTATTTAGGATTTTATTGATATACCTCACCATGAGAAATCCATCTTTGTTGTATGGTTTAGTTGACTTGGATTGGCCTATTACAATTTGGTATCAGATTAATGTATTTTCATAATGTGTGTTTATACTGCCTGTGTTTTATTCTATGTATTAGTAATAAAAGAGTCAGGGAAGATGGAATTCAGATATTAACTGAGGAAAAGGTGCCTGGAAATTCCAATTCCATGACTGAACTCGAGTTACCATGGGTGTTTAGGGACTTTTTATAGGTTCTATGAATGGGGTTGGGATTCATTTTAATGAATGATATGTAAATTTTATGGACATTGTCCAATTTATTTTGGAGTTCTATTTTGTTAATAAGAATTCATAATTTCTTTATATTCTTATTATTTTAAATAACTTATTTAAATTATGAATGTTGTCTTATGGTTTTTTAATGTGCCCTTGATATAATAGGTTATAGTCTTTTGTTAATTAGAAAATGCCTTCAAGAATATCTCATTCAAATATGATGAAGTAATCTTTTATATAATTTATATAGGAAATTATTTTAATTAACACTTCCTTGAATGAGGTGGTAATCCGCAACATTTAGACTCTGAGTAATGTGGGTGCCAAAAACCCATAACCAGTGGTGGACTATAGCCCTATGTTTACTAGTAATAATGCAACTATCTTATTTGGTGAAAAAGGCTCATCGTAATCTATGGTGTGGCTTGAGTGTCTAGAGAGATAATTCAATTTCATGGATACTCCTAAAGAGTTAAAGGTGATTTTTTCCATGTGTGTGATCAAGAGATCAAGAAAGAGATAGTGGGATTTTATTTTTCAAGCCATGTCACACAAGGACCTCATCAATGATTATTTTAGTTCAATATTTAAAATCATTTTTACACTAAGACATTATGTGTGAAAAATATTGGTAGCTTCAAACCTTTGAAAAATGAGTTCTTACCATTCTACAATATTATACCCGTTTCATTATGCTAGTACATCTAGAGTTAGATCTTATCACTATTAAGTACCTAAATGCTCATAGATTTTAGTTACGACAAAGGGATAATATTTTTTTTGTTGATTATCATGTTCCATACAACCTTAATGGAGGTAGTTGATAAAGAATCTATAGCTGAGGCTGACATAGAGGAGAAGAGTGGTTTGGGAGGAGAATTTTTGGTGTAGTTGTGAACCATGTGGAGTTTTTTAGCTAGAGAAGGAAATGTATGTTTGTTCAATTATCGTCATGATTAGCTTTAGGGGCTTCCTCCAGAAATTAGAAGATTGGTAGCTATCGGTGTGGGTAATTATCTTAAACAAAAACTCAATATAAGAATGCACCTCATAATTTTCATGAATGTAGATTATTAATCCATCTGAAGCATTTCTATGAAAAAATATCATGTGGAAGTAAGAAAATATACATCCTAAACAAGGGTTCGCAGGTTCATACCAAATCATATATAGGTGTGGGTTCAAATACTCATGCTATAGGGGATATTTATATATCTAATACTGTATGTATTTATGATATTGATAATTTTCTAGATGAATCTGAAGTTGGGCCATCTATTTTTATAGGTATGGTGTTTATTTAATCTACTATGGCTAAATCATTATTTCCAAATTGTAATACACATTAATTTATTTCATTTATGTTAGTTTTTGACTTGTGAAAACATTATAAAACTATTTAGTAATTGTTGGATCATTACTTAGATTTCATAAAGTGTTCAGAATAAGGTTTAAAGTGTCCCATTTGTCTGGTGAGGATAACATTCTTTGAGGTTGAATGGGAATTCATAGTGCTTGATCAAGAAATCATTGACATTGTTATTATCATGGATTATATTATCTATTTGAAGACTTAGATATATGGTTAT
Organism: Viscum album; assembly: GCA_963277665.1. NCBI lineage: Eukaryota > Viridiplantae > Streptophyta > Magnoliopsida > Santalales > Viscaceae > Viscum > Viscum album. The sequence continues at coordinate 1,219,626,170 of OY728155.1, read as the reverse complement.
AACTAACAAGTTCCATTCTTATATATATATATGTGGATTTACCCATGAACTTTAGGTTAAGGGAGACTCTAGATCAGGAAGATAAGGGCATATTGTTCCTTATGGAAGGGTAACCCTATATGAGTTGATAGAGATGTTTTAGGATGTTTTTGACCCATGATTGGGTGGTAAAACTTCTATAGTGGTGAGATCATACCCCATTTTCTAACCAGGTTATTTTTTTGTTTACCTCCCCACACAAATGTCATGTAACTATTGACTTCATCCCCAGTATGATGCCAATTGTTTTCCATGTTATCGAATATCACCTAGGTATTTAGTGGAAATTAAGGTTCGACTATAATAACTATAGTATATAGTTTATATTAATCTAATAATGTCACCATTAGAATCACCATACCCATTTTCTATGATGGTAGACAAGATACTTTGACTTTATAATAAATATTGAAAGTTAAATCAGGTGACCTTTAAGAAGAAATTTATTTTCCCTGGGATTATTGTTCTTTTAGAAAATATTAGTGTGGGCTGTCAGGTTCAGAGGATTTTCCTATTATAAGGGAACCTTCTTTTGAAGGTCTGAGAAGAGGATATACATAATATATTTATTTAGTTGGCATGGAAATTTTATGATTTTGGTTATTTTATTCAGTTGGACAAAAGCACTTACTGTATTTATGGCATTGAAAAACAATATATTTTATCAGTTCATGAAAACATATCTGTATTATTGAATTATATATTTATGTACAACAAAACATAAGAGGTATAAAGGGACCATTTAAACATAATTATATGATCCATGAAACAACATCACCTATATATTATGGTTTCCAAATGAGATTTTCAAAATCAGGAGGTGAAATTTATGGGGGGGGGGTTATATCTGATAGGGGAATCTTAGTAGATCATAAAAATATATTGGTTGTTATGACATGGGGGATTCCCATAAATGTGTTTGAGATCCAAAGAATCTTGATTTTGGATGGTTAATATTAGTGGATTTTTTATGATTTTATTAAGATCACATATTAGATGAATTCTTTAATCCATAATGGTGTAAAACTTGAATGGAATGAAAAATTCCAAATATATCGAAAGGATTTGAAGTTGAGGTTTACATATTACAATATTTGATTCATTCAGAAATATGTTTGGGCTATGAGGTTCTAATCAAATAATTTGGTATGGGTTTTGGATGTGTCTAAATGCATTGGAAACATGTGGTAATGGAGTTTTTAGTCCAGTTACACCCCTCATGAAAATAACTATCATACCCATAATATTGAGTTGCAATGTTTTAGTCATGAACACAAAATGTGTTGGTACTACCTCTTTTAGGGGCACATTATAGTGTATTTTGATCATAAGATCTTGAAATATATTTTTTTTACTTGGAGATAACTAATAATCATATATATATTCTTGTTGGACAATATTTAGACCTTTAGTTTCTATATAATGTATACCCATGTGAATGGAATTTTTGTTAAAGCTGATCAAACTGTTACTAACAGAATCTGTGAAGGATTCAGTTGAAGAGTGTTCTTTGAGTATTTATTCACTATGATGATATTTTTAGTGGAAGTGACTAGTGTATAGGTGTTATTGGATTCATTTAAATCTAACTCATATTTTGATGGGAAATTTCAGTTCAATTTGGAGATAGAGACTATGTTCCAACACTAGAGTGAAAGCCTTTATGGTTGGGAGACATCAGAAGAGTTCTGTCTCCAAGTGATTATAACACTCATTTTTTTACAGACCTTTTTTATAGAATTATTTATCATTGATATATTTAAATACACTAACTATAACATTCCTTTCACACTACTCCAAATTGAATTATGATTCTAGCAACACTGATTTGGCATATGTTACACATAACAATGAGTTTATACAAAACATTATTTTTGGGTTTAATTATTTAAATGATGTAATCATAACATATCCCTTAAAATATTTAAAATGAATAGTAATATGAAAATTAAAAATATTATTCATAATCATTTTATATAAATAAAACAATGTGATAATAAGAAAATATAATTCAATGTAAAGTCATTATATGTATAAAAATATTATTTTGTTCAATGAACTAATTTTCTAGATCATACAAAAAATAATAAAATTAATTATAGACACATTTATAAATTCAATTTTATAAAATAATAATCATTTCTTATTTTCTAATGTTATAATTATCTTATTGAGAGTTTTTGATACTTTTTGAGGAATTTGTATTTTTTTATGAATAGTGAAAATAATGAATATTAATTCAAATTATATTTTTCATATAACTCACATATATAGTTAATTTACATTTTTATTTGGTTTTAAAGTATATTTAGATCAAATATACATATATTAATATAATTATGGTCAGTGAAACCAATTTAACATCAATAATTGATATAAACACTTAAAAAAATGTTGATTATTTTTAAATTAAAAACCACCAGTGTCATCCAGTCTACATGACTAATTTAACATTTATTCTAACCTCTTATTCGTTGGGAATTCTTAAAAAAGGATTACATATTTTGAATTAGAGTTATTTAGATATTCTAATATGATAAAATTATTTTTTGAAAAAAAATATTGGTGAAATTAATGAAAAATCATTACAACAAATAAAGAAAAATTAATCTTAAGATAGGACTAAACCATAATCATAAGGACGCAATGAAAAATACACTGATAAAACACCCATTTTATGTGAAATAATTGTCCATTAACATTGAATTATTGATTTTGGGTTGTTTTTGTAGACTTTTGTGAGCTAAAAACATGGGTACACCAAACTTGTTTCCAAAAATACTAAGGGAGTCCTTTACCACCCCTAGAAAAGGCCACCTACTACCCCCCTTAATCATACCTATGAAACAACTAACGATGGGAAATTATTTTTCAAATGAACTTCCAAAATCCACCCCTTTCACCACGAGGGTTCACATTTGGCATAATGAAATCCATATAATCTCTTTAATGAAAACAAAAATTAGTTACCCAAAGAAGTGGTAATATCCACCCTAAGGCTCATATGTCTTATTTATATTATAAACCATACACTATATTTATTCCATAATTATAAAATTAAAATTGTGTCATAAATATACTAAGATTTTTTTATTGAATGTTTTATACATAATCTTTCACACACGTTCATCTAATGTGAAATGAACGTACTTTTTATGTGTAAAATGAACTACAACCTCACAAAAAAGAGGATTGTTTATTCTTACTTTACCACCTATCATGGGGGTAATTAAGAGATAAATATATTTATATATAATATATATAATATTTATAATGTTTTTATTCTTCTGTAATTATTTTAAAATACATTTCTTTATATTTTCCATTTTGCGAAAATATGATATTTTCGTTGGAGAAAGAGGGGACTAATGCCCCCTCAAAGAAATGTTATTTGTTCAAACTCTACATGGAATTTATTAAGAATTTATTTAGTGAAAATATATGATATACATGTCATTATTATTCTATATTAATAATATTATATATACATATATATAATTTTCATTTTTTTACATTCTATATTACTAAAAAAACATGGAAACCTCGTTCATGCATACATATGGTCTAACGTCTCCCTGAACAGTGTATTCCATTTCATACGTACACATTATATTGATTATTATAATACAAATATAATAAATATATATGATATTCTTATAATTTTTTACATTCTTAAAATCATGATATAATAATAGGAAATAAATATGTCCCAAATTAAGGCAAATGATAAGAACAAAGCAGATATTACCTAAAGTGAAACCTTAACATTGAATTATTATCAAATCGGTAATATAATGTCAAATAAAAACATATGGTATTAGATATAAGTATTTTGTTCTATGATATATGTATAATAAAATTATACTTATTATACATCATGATTTTAGGAATATTGTGAGAGTCAAGAGATAAGATAAAAATATTTCATCTCGCATTTTTATTTCCATGAGATGCATGATTTTTTCACCATCCATTCCTTCTTTTGGTGTATATAATTAAAATGAATGTATACTATTATTATTATTCTTAACATTATTTGTATTTAAATATCAGAAGAATAATATTTATTTCAAGGTGAATATGTTTCAAAAGATACCAAATCGGTAAAGTGATTTCGTCTCAATTTTCCTTCTTTGAGACACATAACATGTTATACACCTATAATTTTTCAGGAAGTGTATATACTACCATTTAAATATTATATCCTATATTTCATTCATTTAATTATATTAAAAACATTATTTAATGTTATTCATTCCATTTTTTGTGATAAAAGGATACAGAATTTCTAATAGTTGATAGCTAAAATCACAACATTTATGGTGATTAATTTTTATTATTCTCTAATTAATGAAATACTATGATACATATTTAATAAATATCATCTTATATTAACATATAGATATTTAGGTGTTAAAAAATTAATTTTACTCCTATTTTAATTGTTAGTTCATAATGTTATCTAGAATGTATTCTTACGAAAGTCCATCTTTACCTATCACTTGAGTCGGAATTTTGTGTTCCCATAATTTTTTTCATTCTAAAATATATTAACAAATATTCTATAATTATCATATAATATTTACAAAACAGCTCAACCAATGTTTTACCTTTTAAAACCAATGGGTTATTAAAAAGGAATCTTCAAGTAATTTTTTGATCAATAAACATTTCTATTCTTTTTACAGTGGAAAAGGAATGATGAGAATATACCTATTTACACACCATTATAACCATTATTCCCTTGAAGAATCCTATACTAGGAATTATTTAAAAAAACAATATGTGTTCATAATATTATATAAATTCATATTTTTTATTGATTTTTATAAAAATAATTTTTCAAAAGTGTTTTGTTGTTTAAAATGATTTTTAAATATTATTTTTTATGTTTAAAAGTCTTTTCAACAAAATGTTTTTCAAATCATTTTGAATATTTATTTATATCTTTTCAATGATTTTTCAAAGATAACGGTTTTTAAAATATATTTATGATTATTTTATATTATTTCAAGTATACAAGATTTTTTAGACTAAATTCTGGAATTATTTCTATGTTTTCAATATATTTTCAATGAAAATAGTTTTAAAATTTTTTTATGTTTTAAAAATCCTATCCTAAAGAATAATTGAAATTTTCCCCAAGAAATATTTAAAATTAAATAGTGGATCATTATTTATAAGAAATTTATTTTCGAAATGGTTTTATGAAAATTATTGTCAATGAATAGATATATTCCCTTAGAAATCATCCATGTGATTTTTTAAAATCATTCTCTATATATGATGGAATACTTCGTGATATTTTATGATTTACTGGGATATGATATAGGAATTCATTTCCGACTATTTCTTAAATGGTTTATGTTCAGATTATTTTTACACACATTATTCTTCCTTGGGATATATTCTTTTGAAACTCATATCATTTAGTGGAATATGATTTACTGAAATGAGTCATATATCTTTTCCATAGGTAGTGATATGCTAGAATGTTGTGATACCCATTTCATTTCATGGGTTATGAAATGATGTTTATGAAACATATCTCTTTTTATGGGTCAGGATACGATACATGTTATATTATCTAGTTGAATAGGTACTCATGATTTTATTATGTGATTGGTGAGACCAATATCTCCTGCCAATGTATTAGGCAACGATAAATGTTTTATGAGGTCATTATTATACACTTGAGGTTATCCCTTTCACAAAAAATTGGGTACATGGGACAGAATCTTAATATTTAAACAAGATGTAATCATAATCCTGATACAGCATGGATGTCACGAACCATATCTGGTCGCCACTATTAACGGCACCAAACCCGGCCCGTGGAAAGGCCCGAAGGGCGTTCCCTATCCCCATGGGATGGCACAAGTGCCCAGGTATCAAACAAATCTGGTTTGGGAATGATTACCCGAGTATGAAAGCATAAATCATAAAAAAAACAATCAATTATTAAAATCTGAAATTTTCATACTAAATAATTATTAACAAAACCATATCTGAATACATATGTTTTAAGACACTATAAGTGGTCTAAAAACAAATAATGACATCATAAAGACATCCCCATGGACTCCACACGACAAGGGGATCATCACCCGCAAGCCATCCCCGCAACTCCGCCCCAACGATGGGGACTAACAACCCGAACCGCCATCACCATTAGCCTTCCCTTTACCTGATTCAAGCATAAGCAGGTCTACTTACACCCAAGGGGTGTAAGTAGGGTGTGATCCTAAACCCAATAGGATACCACTAGATGATTCCAAAGAGCATGCAATACAATGTGAACAAAACAAGCAATTTTAATACACAAGGTGAAATAGTGTTAAAATTCAAAGAAATGCAACTTTCAAATGAAAACAGTTTTCAATCTGAGAATTTCATAATATTAGCACATTAAATAGACATGTGAGATACTATAATGTACTGCCAAAAACAACCCACGACAAGGGTAAATACCACAAATCCTATGAGCATCAAAATCGGGAACACCCCTAAGCACTAGGTTGTCTCGGGCCCTATGTACCTCGTACCTCGGTGTAGAGTAACCATAGAAAAATCCATTCTCGTGCACGAGCCACTAGTAGGGAACATACCCATAACCTATTGGTCCCCAATCATCATCCAAATAGTTTAGTTAGAGTTGTCGTTATCCAGATGCTAAGTGGAAAAGGGACAAAACCCATCTGATCCACTAGTCGTACTAGTACAAATCCGCCCCACCTAAGTACCCAATAATCCCCTTTTTGTGCTCAAACAATTTCAGAAAACAACACACATCCTGTTTCATATAAAATATCACTACTGGTCACAAAAAAATTGTACAGTAGCTACACACATTTTATACCATTTAAAACACACAATAAAATAATTTTATTTCCAATAAAACAACCTCTCAAAACATCACATTGTTTTCACCCAAATCTATTTAAGATATCCACCTTTCACACTATTATAACACTTTTAAGTTATTAAAACAAAATTTCACTTCAAACCCCTTTAATGAAACCAAAAATTAAGTTATGGGGCATCCCAAAATGAACCAATAATATATTCGAATGAAAAACCCTCAATTTCACCAAAAATTGGAACTTAAAATTAATTTACATTATAAATGAAACTAAAACCAATTTTTACAGAAACAATCCAGTGAAATAAACATTAAGGTACCATTGAAACAGCATTCTAATTCACAAAAATTGCACACACAATGGAATCACCTACCAAATTAACAAAACCCCTTGAATCTCCGTGCGAAAATCAAATCGCACCCCCGCCGCACCAAGGGAGAACTAGGTCAAACCTAAAACCACACAAATTGGCCAAGAAATCCCAAAGCTAAACCCTAGTTTCGAAATCCTAGTTTCTGGACATTAGTGAACTCAATTATAACCGAAGAAACCCTAATAACAATGAGTTAAAACCAAAGTAATTTGAAAGAGGAAAGAAAATGGCTCATTATTTGAAGTATCTTGAAGTAATCACTCCAAAACACCAGTATCTAAAATATAAAAGAGCCAAAATTTAGGTTACGTTCTAACACGATGTATTATCAAATTTAGGAATTGGAATGGAGGGAAAATATTTAGAATTGAGAGAGTTATGAAAGAAATACTTTACCTCTTCAAATCTGGGCGATTTGAGGAATCCTATGACTATCGGCACCAAATCTCGTTTCTCCAGAGCTCCAAAGAAATGGGAGAGAGTTCAAACGCGTGGCTAGATTAAGTGGTCTTTTGTGAGACTTGGAATCACCGAAAAATCCCAAATATTGAATATGTTATAAAAAAATCAAATTTTATTTTTAAAACAAGAATTGGGCTTTCGGGAAGGCCCAACCCCTTAGATAAAACCCCAAATAACCCCTGGTTATGGATTTATAAAAGCCCCAAATTACCTTGGTGGTGTTAATAGGTTAGGGGTGGTCAAGTAGGAATTTGAATGGATGAAAAATGTTGAAAAATGAAATAGTTATAAAAGTTACAAAATTTATTTTTTAATCTGGAATTGGGCTCACGGTTTGGCCCAATTCATGAATACAAGTTTAGAATATTCATTATATTTCTTTTCAAAAGTTAGATGATGATTTTAAAATCTATAAGTTCTCATAAATCATGAAAAATATCATGATAAATCTCTTTAAAAAGTATAAGAATTTTATATATTGTATCTGTTTATAGAATCATGAAAAAGTTTCCATCGGGTCTAGATGTACCAGATAACAGACTTTTTTGTAGTCTAAATGAGTTATCGATGATGTGGAAGAGAGTCCAGATGCGTGGCTGGATTAAGTGATCTTGGGTGAGACTTGGAATCACCGAAAAATCCCAAATTTTGAATAAGTTATAACAAAATCAAATTTTATTGTTAAAACTGGAATTGGGCTTTCGGGCAGGCCCAACCCCTTAGATAAAAACCCAAATAACCCCTGGTTATGGTTTTATAAAAGCTCCAAATTACCTTAGTGGTGTTAATAGGTTAGGGTTGGTCAAGTATGAATTTGAATGGATGAAAAATGTTGAAAAATGAAATAGTTATAAAAGTTACAAAATTTATTTTTTAATCTGGAATTGAGCTCACGGTTTGGCCCAATTCATGAATACTCATCTATTCCTCCCTAAAACCTAGATCTGAATAAATATGTTTTAAGACACTAAAAGTGGTCTAAAAACAAATAATGACAACATAAAGACATCCCCAGGGACTCTACACGACAAGGGGATCATCACCCGCAAGCCATCCCAGCAACTCCGCCCCAACGATGGGGACTAACATCCGAACCGCCATCACCCTTAGCCTTCCCTTTACCTGAGTCAAGCATAAGCAGGTCTACTTACACCCAAGGGGTTTAAGTAGGGTGTGAGACTAAGCCCAATAGGATACCACCAGATGATTCCAGAGAGCATGCAATACAATGTGAACAAAACAAGCAATTTTAATACACAAGGTGAAACAATGTTAAAATTCAAAGAAATGCAACTTTCAAATGAAAATAGTTTTCAATCCAAGAATTTCATAATGTTAGCACATTAAATAGACATGTGAGATACTGTAATGTACTTCCAAAAACAACCCACAACAAGGGTAAATACCACAAATCCTATGAGCATCAAAATCAGGAACACCCCTAAGCACTAGGTTGTCTCGGGCCCTATGTACCTCGTACCTCGGTGTAGAGTAACCATAGAAAAATCCGTTCTCGTGCACGAGCCACTAGTAGGGAACATACCCATAACCTAGAAGTCCCCAATCATCATCTAAATAGTTTAGTTATAGTTGTCATTATCCAGATGCTAAGTGGAACAGGGACAAAACCCATCCGATCCACTAGCCGTACGAGTACAAATCCGCCCACCTAAGTACCCGAGCATCCCCTTTTTGTGCTCAAAAAATTTCAGAAAACAACACACATCCTTTTTCATATAAAATATTACTACTGGTCGAAAAAAATTGTACAGAAGCGACACACATTTTATACCATTTAAAACACACAATAAAATAATTTTATTTCCAATAAAACAACCTCTCAAAACATCACATTTTTTTTCACCCAAGGCTCTTTAAGATGTCCACCTTTCACACTATGATAACACTTGTAAGTTATTAAAACCAAATTTCACTTAAAAAACCTTTAATGAAACCAAAAATTCAGTTATGGGGCATCCCAAAATGATCCAATAAAATATTTGAATGAAAAACCCTCAATTTCACCAAAAATTGAAACTTAAAATTCATTTACCTTATAAATGAAACTAAAATCAATTTTTAAAGAAACATTCAAGTGAAATAAACATTAAGGTACCATTAAAACAGAATTCTAATTCACAAAAATTGCACACACAATGGAATCAACTACCAAATTAACGACACCCCTTGAATCTCCGTGCGAAAATCAAATCTCACCCCCGCCGCACCAAGGGAGAACTAGGTCAAACCTAAAACCACACAAATTGGCCAAGAAATCCCAAAGTTAAACCCTAGGTTCAAATTCCTAGTTTCTGGACATTAGTAAACTCAATTATAACCGAAGAAACCATAATAACAATGAGTTAAAACCAAAGTAATTTGAAAGAGGAAAGAAAAGGGCTCATTTACTTGAAGTATCTTGAAGTAGTCACTCCAAAACTCCAGTATCTAAAATTTGAAAGAGCCAAAATTTAGGGTACGTTTGAACACGATGTATTATCTCATTTAAGAATTGTAATGGAGGAAAAATATTGAGAATTGAGAGAGTTATGAAAGAAATACTTTACCTCTTCAAATCTGGGTGATTTGAGGAAACCTATAAATATCGACACCAAATCGTGATTCTCCAGAGCTCCAAAGAGGTGGGAGAGAGTTCAGACGCGTGGCCGGATTATGTGGTCTTGGGTGAGACTTGGAATCACCGAAAATCCCAAATATTGAATATGTTATAACAAAATCAAATTTTATTTTTAAAACAGGAATTGGGCTTTCGGGCAGGCCCAACCCCTTAGATAAATTACCAAATAACCCATGGTTATAGATTTATAAAAGATCCAAATTACCTTGGTGGTGTTAATCGGTTAGGGGTGGTCAAGTAGGAATTTGAATGGATGAAAAATGTTGAAAAATGAAATAGTTATAAAAGTTACAAAATTTATTTTTTAATCTGGAATTGGGCTCACGGTTTGGCCCAATTCATGAATACTCATCTATTCCTCCCTAAAACATAGGGAAACCCCCATAACAAAGAAACGATGTAAATTAAATGAAAAATAACTATAAAATATGTCTTATATGTGACAATTCTCCCCACCATGAAGGACTTTCCTCCCTGGAAAGTCAACATGAATCTCGGTTGGAAAACAAGAATGGGTACTCTTCATCGACCCATGACTTTCGCTCCCATGTCTCATGTGTATCATTCCCATGCTGCCATAAAACCTTGACTAAAGGAATAGACTTTCCTCGAAGTATCTTCTCTTGGTAGTCCACTATTTTCACCGGCCTCTCAACGATAGACAAGTCAGGCTCTATCTCCAGTTCTACCCAGCTCAACACATGGGATGGATCCAGATTGTATTTCTTCAACTGAGAGACGTGGAAGTCATCATGGATAGACGTCAACTGAGAAGGTAAGGCCAACCTGTATGCCACATTTCCAATACTCTCGGGGATCTCAAATGGTCCGACATACCGTGGCATCATCTTACCTTGCTTACCTAATCGACGATGGCCCAAATGAGGGGCCACTTTTAAGAATACCCTATCACCCACAGAAAACTCTAGGTCTCGACACCTCCAGTCAGCATAAGATTTATGACGACTATGAGATGTCAATAAGTGCTGCCTGATCAACTTGACCTTCTCAGAAGTCTCCTACACAAGGCTCGGCCCCAACAGTGAAGTCTCTCCAACCTCAGCCCAGCATAGGGGGGACCGACAAGGTCGACCATTGAGCGCCTCAAAAGGGGCCATTCGAATTTTAGATTGGTAACTATAATTATAAGAAAACTCTACCAATACCAAATGGCTGTCCCAAGAACCTCCAAATTCCAGGACACATGCACGAAGCATGTCCTCCAATATCTGATTCACTCGCTCTGTCTGACCATCCGTCTGTGGGTGGTATGTCGTGCTCATCTTAACATGAGACCCCAAGGCCTTCTGAAGGCCTTCCCAAAATCAAGAAGTGAAGGGGGGGTCTCTATCTGGGGCTACAGCTGATGGTACACCATGGAGTCTCACCACTTCCTGAAGATACACATGGCCCAACTCATCTACTTTAGTTGTATCTTTTATCGGAATGAAGTGGGCTGATTTGGTCAGACGATCAATCACCACACAAATAGCATTCTTACCCCAAGGTGTAAGAGGTAACCCAACAATGATGTCCATGGTAGCCTCTTCCCACTTCTAGGTAGGAATGGGTAGTGGTTGGAGCAAACCGGATGGCCTTTCATGCTCTGCTTTCACCTGCTGATATGTGTAGAATATCGAAACAAAGTCTACTATGTCCCGTCTCATACCAGGCCACCAAAACTGCTGACAAACATCATAATACATCTTAATGGCACCCGGATGGACAACCAACTAATACTGGTGGATATCTTGCATCATCACCTTCCGCAGAGATAATGGCACTACTGAACGGCCCTTGAAGGAAAATATTCCCTTGGGAGACGACGACCAATCAGAGGATGTCTCCCCACCATGAAGGAACTGCTTATACCACTGAAAAAGATCATCACCGGGTTGTTCCTGCTGAATCAAGTCCAATAGAGAAGGAGTCAACTGGACGCTTGCCAAGAATGCCCCTCCAATATATTCCCTGGTCTCCACATGCATCTGAGAAAAGAGACCCATTAATGCCCACTCATCACTAGACTTCCTCAAAGCCTGCACTGGAACTCTTCGGCTCAAAGCGTCGGCCACTACATTACCCTTTCCTGGGGTATAGACAATGTCAAATTCAAACCCCTGCAAGTACTCGATCCAGCGACGTTGCCTCAAGTTGAGGTCCTTCTACGAGAAGATATAAGCTAAGCTTTTGTGACCAGAGTATACCACAAACTTCTCCCAAAAGAGGTAGTGAAGCCATGTCTTCAAAGTATGCATCATCACTGCCAACTCCAAGTCATGGGTTGGGTAGTTCTTTTCATGTGGTTGAAGTTGGAGAGAGCCATACGTGACCACATGATCATCCTACATAAGCACGCACCCAAGACCCATACCTGAAGCATCACAATAGACAACATATCCCTTTCCATCCTCTGCCAAAATCAGCACGGGGGCAGTAGTCAGCTGCCTCTTTAGCTCCTCAAACGATGACTGACATTCTGGACCCTATACAAACTTCACCCCTTTCCGGGTGAGGGAATTCATCGGTGAAGCAAGCCGAGAGAAATCCCGAACGAATCACCTATAATAACCAGCCAAGCCAAGAAAACTCCGTAACTCGAACACATTCTTCGATTTCTCTCACGACATGACTGCACTAATTTTCTCAGGGTCCACTGAAACCCCATGTTCTGAGATCACATGCCCTAGAAATTTCACCTCTCTGATCCAGAAATTTCACTTTGACAACTTTGCATAGAGGCGGTGATCTCATAATATACCCAAAACGATCCTCAAGTGATTTTCATGTTCCTCATCAGAGCAAGAGTATACCAGAATGTCATCCATGAACACCACAACAAAGGAAGTGAGATACTGATGGAAAACCCTATTCATAAGAGCCATAAATACCACTGGAGCATTGGTCAATCCGAAGGGGATGACCAAATACTCAAAGTGGCCATACGTGCTTCAGAAGGCTGTCTTAGGGATATCTGACTCCTTCACCTTGAGTTGATGATACCCTGAATGCAGGTCTATCTTTGAGAACCACTTTACCCCCTTTAACTGATCAAACAAATCATCTATTCTGGGAAAAGGTTATTTGTTTTTAATTGTTACCCTATTCAGCTTCCAGTAGTCAATGCACAACCGGAGGGATCCATCAGCCTTTTTTGAAAACAACACAGGAGCGGCCCAAGGAGAGACGCACGGGCGAATGAATCCTTTGGAGTCTAAGTCGTCCAGATGTATCTTTAATTCCCTCAACTCGGTGGGGGCCATGCGAAAAGAAGAGATATCGGCTGTGTTCTCGGCGCCAGATCAATCGAAAACTCCACATCCCGCTCTAGGGAAAACCCTGAAAAATCATCTAGGAATACCTCGGGAAACTCATTCACCACACGAGGTAGTGCACCTTCAGGGGAAAGACCATCCTATAGCAGAAGCAAAGATAACTGGAAGATAAAACTTCCCAAATCTGGGAGTGGAGGCCCTGCGCGACTTGATCGTGGATCACATTCTCCAAGAAAAACCTGACGACTCCCATCAGGTGATGTGAAACTCACACGCCGTCTGTAGCAATCAATGTGTTCCTTGAAGTGTACTATCCAATCCATCCTGAGTATGACATCAAAAAGGTCCATATCTAAGACCAAGAGGTCCCACTCCATCTCGACCCCTGGCACAGAAAGTGCACATGAGGGGAACCTGAGGCCTCGTTCCTTCTTCTTTCCCAATGGTGTCACCAACTCCATTGCAAAAGACATAAAATCAGTTGGAAAATTCAGCATGTCCACAAAATGTCCAGAAATGAATAAAATAGAGGAACCAGTATCAAAAAGAGAAGTATCTATAGAAGATGCGATCAGAACGGTACCTCAAACTGTCAACGGTCCCGCCTCTGATCCTGTTGGTGACTGATCCACTACATGTAGATGTCCAGTATCTGCCTGAGGATGACCGCTAGTCTGTGGTTGTGCCCTAAACTGGCTCTACCCAAAAGATGATCCATCCCTACCACCACAACCACCAAATCAAGATCCCCCAGTCCTCGACGGCTCGGACTGTGCTGGCACTCCTCTTGAAGCCACTGACCCTGCCCCACTTGGGAGTGGACGTGCCACACCACAGAAGCTCTGCAAATGCCCTATACCTCCACACTGGTAACAAGGCTTCAAAGGATGAGGACATGCTGTTCAGATATGCCCAGGCCTCTCACATTGGTGGCGCACAACCGATCTCGCATCAGAAGCCGTAGAAGAGAACTGCCTGAAAGGGTGGCCTGAACTGCCCCCTCCTTTCTTCACATGATCCTCCCGCTTCCTTTTCTTCTCTGAGGAGCTTCCACTGCCCACTGCTGATACTGAACCATAGAAACCAGCCCTGCCTTTCCTATCAATATCCACTATGCACCCCTAATCAATAACCTCAGCATAGGTCCTCAGCTTAAACAAGAACACATGGGAGTATATCTCTGGTCGCAAGCCTTTCTCCAACCTCTGGGCCTTCCCTTGCACATTAGAGACAATTTCTGGAGCATACCAAACCAACTTAGTGAAACGGTTGGCATAATCCATCACATATATATTCCCCTGAACAAGTTCCATGAACTCTCTAGACCTGGCATAAGCGAACACCTCAGGGCAATACTGTTCATTGAAGACAGCCTTGAAATCTCCCCAGCGCATCTGATCATTCTTCCCAGCCTGAAGCACTGACTCCCACCATTTACGACTGGGACCCTCCAACAGGAAGGAGGCACACTTCACCCTGAGCTCCGCGGGTGTTTCCAGTAACTCAATCATACGCTCGATCTTCTCGATCCATTCTTCTGCTTCCTGGGGTTCTGTGCTACCTCGGAAGGCAGGAGGCTAGTTTTTCAGAAACTCTAGTGCTTTATCTTTTCTAGGAACTGTATCCTCTTCCCTAACAGGAATATGAGCATGAGCTGGTCCCTGTCCCAAAGCTTGGATAGCCCGAACAACAGCCTCCACGAGCCTCTGATCAATCGGCGTGGGAGAAATCTCTCCAGCTTCCTCCTGTGGGTGCGTGGGAGCTTTCCGGGGAGGCATGTTGCTACAAAATGCAACAGTCACAAAACAATAGTCAATACCACAATTATGAAAATTGTAATCAAATACATCAAATATATAAAAACTAAAAACATTCTTGTAATAAATGAAACAACTACTCCACATCGGCCTGATGTCCACATGTGGTCTGCAGCCCACACGTCTCACCTGGAAGTGAAGTCAATCAGTAAATTCCAACATCCTCTGGTGACTCAAGTTCTTCCATGAGAGGTGTGGGCCAGGCACCCTACTCACAACCAATACCCCGATCCCCGACAGTCCTAACTCCTGTCTATCCCGACTCATCTCAAAATAACAATATAACCCAAAAACATTAACCTCCTCTGATACCGTTTTTCCACGAACCAGATCTGGTCGCCACCATTAACGGCACCAAACCAGGCCCGTGGCAAGGCCCGAAGGGTGTTCCCTATCCCCACGGGCTGGCACAAGTGACCGGGTATCAAACAAATCTGGTTCGGGAACGATTTACCCGAGTATGAAAGCATAAATCATAAAAAACAATCAATTGTTAAAATCTGAAATTTTCATGCTAAACAATTCTTAACAAAACCAGATCTGAATACATATGTTTTAAGACACTAAATGTAGTATAAAAACAAATAATGACAACATAAAGACATCCCCATGGACTCCACACGACAAGGGCATCATCACCCACAAGCCATCCTCGCAACTACGCCCCAACGATGGGGACTAACATCCCGAACCACCATCACCCTTAGCCTTCCCTTTACATAAGTCAACATAAGCAGGTATACTTAAACCCAAGGGGTGTATGTAGGGTGTGAGCCTATTCCCAATATGATACTACCAGATGATTCCAAAGAGCATGCAATACAATGTGAACAAAACAAGCAATTTTAATACACAAGGTGAAACAGTGTAAAAATTCAAAGAAATGCAACATTCAAATGAAAACAGTTTTCAATCCGAGAATTTCAGAATTTTAGCACATTAAATAGACATGTGAGATACTATAATGTACTACCAAAAACAACCCAAAACAAGGGTAAATACCACAAATCATGTGAGCATCAAAATCAGGAACACCCCTAAGCACAAGGTTGTCTCGGGCCCTATGTACCTCATGCCTTAGTGTAGAGTAACCATAGAAAAATCCGTTCTCATGCACGAGCCACTAGTAGGTAACATACCCATAACCTAGTGGTCCCCAATAATTATCCAAATAGTTTATTTAGAGTTGTCATTATCCAGATGCTAAGTGGAACAGGGAAAAAACCCATCTGATCCACTAGCCGTACTAGTACAAATCCACCCCACCTAAGTACCCGGGCTTCCCCTTTTTGCGCTCAAACAATTTCAGCAAACAAAACACATCATTTTTCATATAAAATATCACTAATGGTCACAAAAAATTTTTACAGTAGCTACACACATTTTATACCATTTAAAACACACAATAAAATAATTTTATTTCCAATAAAACAACCTCTCAAAACATCACATTGTTTTTCACCCAATGCTCTTTATGATATCAACCATTCACACTATGATAACACTTTTAAGTTATTAAAACTAAATTGCAGTTCATAACCCTTTAATGAAACCAAAAATTCAGTTATGGGGCATCCCAAAATGTACCAATAAAATATTTCAATGAAAAACCCTCAATTTCACCAAAAATTGGAACATAAAATTCATTTACATTATAAATTCAACTAAAACCAATTATTACTGAAACATTCAAGTGAAATAAACATTAAGGTACCATGAAAACAGAAAGCTAATTTAGAAAAATTTCACACACAATGGAATCACCTACCAAATTAACAAAACCCCTTGAATCTCCGTGCGAAAATCAAATCGCACCCCCGTCGCACCAAGAGAGAACTAGATCAAACCTAAAACCTCACAAATTGGCCACGAAAGCCCAAAGTTAAACCCTAGGTTAGAAATCCTAGTTTCTGGACATTAGTAAACTCAATTATAACCAAAGAAACTCTAATAACAATGTGTTGAAACCAGAGTAATTTGAAAGAGGAAAGAAAAGGGCTCATTTACTTGAAGTATATTTAAGTAATCACTCCAAAAATCTTGTATCTGAAATTTAAAAGAGCCCAAATATAGGGTACGTTTGAACGAGATGTATTATCTCATTTAGGAACTGGAATGGAGGAAAATTATTGAGAATTGAGAGAGTTATGAAAGAAATACTTTACCTCTTCAAATCTAGGCGATTTGAGGAACCCTATGAAGATCGGCACCTAATCGTTATTCTCCAGAGCTCCAAAGTGGTGGGAGAGAGTTCAGACGTGTGGATGGGTTATGTGGTCTTTGGTGAGACTTGGAATCACTGAAAATCCAAAATATTGAATACATTATAACAAAATCAAATTTTATTTTTAAAACAGGAATTGGGCTTTCGGGCAGGCCCAACCCCATAGATAAAAAACCCAAATAACCCCTGGTTATTGATTTCTAAAAGCTTCAAATTACCTTGGTGGTGTTAATAGGTTAGGGTAGGTCAAATAGGAATTTGAATGGATGAAAAATGTTGAAAAATGAAATAGTTATAAAAGATACAAAATTTATTTTTTAATCTGGAATTGGGCTCACGGTTTGGCCCAATTAATGAATACTCATCTATTCCTCCCTAAAACCTAGGGAAACCCCCAAAACAAAGAAAGGATGTAAATTAATGGAAAAATACCTTTAAAATATGTCTTGTATGTAACAATAGACATTCAAATCTCTAAACAAGCAGGTATATCATAGGGAATCCCATGTATGATGTAGCTACAAGGGTTATTAGCCCATGCCTAATATATTTTGATGGTATTGGTCGCTACCCATGATATAATATTTTCTATGATTATGTGTAGGACACAACATTCATGTCCTAATCCAGTGATATTTTTATTATTTTGTTTCCCCTGTGATTCATGTCTTACAAACTACTTATATTTATTCCATGATTCATATTTATGATCTTTGATATGGAAGTTCTGTTCTTTAATGAAATTATAACATTCTAATACCCTTATGCATAAGTTTATTCTTTTATATATCATTTACCCCTACTAAGTTTCTGAGCTCACCCATTTTTATGTTTCCTTCCCCCATATATGAATATATTAATAAGGTATAGTGCTTCTAAAAAGTTCTTTAGTAATTATGAACCTATTGAGATATAATTTAGCTTACTCATGTCGGAATTTTTTTCCATGTTTCCAAAGGCCCTATAATTAATATGATCTTTAGGTTTATTTTTCTGTAATGTTTTCATAATTACATAAAATTGACATAATGTCTATATATGTTAAGATTGGTTAATTATTTTTGGTATCAGATTAAATGTTAAGTCAACCCTGGAAAAATAGGATGAGAAGACATTTTTGATGTCCCTATGCATATTGATATTGATATGTCTAAGAATGTCTCCCATGATAAGTTTAAAGATAAGTTGACGTTTAAGAAAATGTTCTATATATTGGTAGTGGACATAGTGAGATATGTCCTATAAATACATTCCTCTATGGATACTAATATTTAATGACGCTCCGAAATAGATGTACATATGGGTAACAAATATAACAAGGTTTGTCATGATTGACTCAGCGTAACCCAGTACACAAAAACTTTCCTAGCTACACACATTGTTTAAAACTCCTTGGGGGAATAGAGTGGAAATTCAAAATATTGTTACAAACAAAAATAAAGTATTTGAATATATTATAGCATTTAAAAACAAATGATAAATATAATGTGTCATTGATAAAAAATTAAAAGTTAGGATTTAGACATCCCATACGTAATTTTTCATTATTAGGTGGTTTTATTCGCTGATGTGTATTTCTCACCCTAGGATTTTTGTTTTTAGAAAATTGTGGGAACATTAAGGATCACAGATAATAATGAATTTTTCATATTGGGAATTTATGAGAATTATGATAATTTATTTCCAAAATATAAATATCATAAAGAGAATCTAGATGGTGCTATGAGTATTTATTTTACTTTCAAAGATAAAGATAACGAAATTGATATCTGAATGTTATGTGATGATATTCTATCATTTTTTAAATTAAAAATAAAATGAATGATTATATTGAGGTTGTGGAACCTTAATACATGATTTATATTTCATATTATTGAAAAGGGGTATTAAGAACTAATTTGATGAAGCCTAAGTAATGGTTTAAGAATAATGTTGGATGAATAAAATATTTATGTTTTGGAATTCAATGATTATTTTATATCAATCATGGAATATATATTCAATCTCAATATATTATTTCTTAAATTATTTTAATATATTTGAATACTGGTTATGAACACATATGAAAGAATCATTTTGACTAAGGGAAGGTAACCCCTAATGAGGTAAAGTTGTGGGGAAATTTGTATTTATCTTGGATAAATATAAGAATGATTTGGATAAAGTAAATTAGATTCTACCAATGACCTTATAACCAATTAATGATTTTTTGAAAAAGTATTCTATGTCATCATGGAAGAATTTTAAAACTTATTAGTGTTAAGGATTATATTTAGGAATACTTTTAATATAGGAGAATGCATTTTTTTCGAGAAAGATTTATGGTAATACAGGTTATTAAAGAATATCCGTAGAATATTTGATGAGGATATTCACATGTTTTGATTTTGAAAACCATGAGTTAATTTTTGATATATGGGGGATCAATGTTAAGCTTATTTCCTAAAAATATTTCAAAATATTCAAATTTTCTTCTTCCAAAAGGGTTATAAGTTTAACCTTTTACGGAATTATGGAATTATATTATACGTTATGTTGGGATATTAATGTCTTATCACACAACATGTGGATTTATACATATTGGATAACCTTCTATAATAACGTTATATTGATGTTAACTAAAGAGATAGAGGATGAATTATCATGGATCTCATGATATATTTGTGATTTAGGAATTAAAAATTCACCTTCCTTTTTTGAAGAATATGAGAAGTATAAATTTTTCAAGACAAAACCAAATGTCTATATTTTACTCATGGAATGAAATAAAATCATGTAAGTATAACAAATCATCAAAATTATTCAACTCTAGAGAAATAATATTAAAACTAGATTGGTTATCCAAGTTTATTTTTTCAGTATGATTGAAATGGTCCCTTTTATAATCATATATTTATGGATTTTTTATTGTTAAATTTATCCTGAACAACTTCTCTATAACTCTTCTTCATAACTTGATAGTTTCTTTTCCCACTCATTTCCATGTTTAAAATTAAAAAATATGTTCTCTTACATGGAATACTCATTATATGATACTTTGGGTAACCATTATAATTCTATATTTCCATTTTTAATGGATGTTTTATTATTCATTTTTACGAAGTGGGTTTCTATGAAGGAACCTTTGAAGTATAAATCCATCGATAATCTAGATGAATTTGGAGTGATAAATTATTTTTATGGGGTATAATTTTACACCCTTAGTTTTTATGTTCCTTTTTTCTCAAATTTATTTTTATTTAGGTCCAAAATTCCTTTCACATTGCAAAAACTTGGCCTGCACTACAATCAATGATAACTTAACATATGTTACGTGAAACACTATGTTTCGATGACACATCATGTTAGTGCTACAAATATTGGAATAAGATAATTTTAATATATCCATTAAAATTTTTATTATGATTATTAATAAATAATTTTAAAACTTTATTAATTTAGTTTTTATATAAATAAATAATAATAATAATATAAAATATTATTTTCTGTAAAGCCATTATATATTTAAAAATAATATTTTTGTTATATAAACTAAAAAAATCAATTTAATTTTATTCAAATTTATAAATTTTATTTGATAAAATAAACACCATTTTTTAATTTATAATATTGAAATTATCATCCGGTGAATTTTTTTTCTAAGAAAAATCATTTTTAATGAATTGTGAAAATACTAAATATTAATTCAAAACTTCTTTTTTATCTATTTAATTTATATAGATAAATTATATTTTAATATGTTTTTAAAGTAAAATTAGATAAAATATGCATCAATAGTTATAATATAGGTAATTAAAACCAATTTTATATTGAAATTTGATATAGAGACTTAACGTTTTATCATTTTTACTTTAAAACCCTACGAGGTCATCCCATCAGCAGGATTAATTTTAAATTATTTTCTTCCACTTATGTGTTTGAAATATGGAAACATTTCTTCCATGTTTTGAGTCTGAATTATTTATAATGTATTATATTGTAAAATAATTTATTTACTTAAATTATTAATAAAAATATTAAAAACTAATTATAATGATTAAGGAAAATATAAGCTTAATAAATTAAAATACCAAAAACATAAGTGACAAAATAAACCATACCATTTTAAAACACCCATTTAATGGCCATTAATTTTTCATTCACCTTCCATTCATTAATCATGTTGGTTTAGGATGAAATATATTTTTTTAAATTTGTTGGTACACCTTACATGTCACCTAGAATACCGAGTGAGTGTTTTCCATCCCGTATAACAGGACACCACCTCTTCTCATTCTTCATAAATCTTAAACAACATCGGCTTTGAAAAGATATACCAAATACACTTACCAACATCCCCCCATTACACTTTCAATCCTATGTTTGGAATGAAATAAATCCAAGAAATATTTGTGGTGAAAACTAGAAGAGTTACCCAATAAATAGAGAACATCCTCCCTCATGATCCTCAGTCTAATTTTCATTATACACCCTCTTGACTCTCATTATTTCATGATTTTACAACAAAACCAGTATAATAAAAATACTAATTTATTTTTATGCTAGGAGTATGACCTACACATACACAGACATTAATCTAATGGGTAGAAAAAAAAATGTTTATGTGTATGTTTAAATACCACCTCACTAAAACATTATTGTTCGTTCATCCTTTAATACCTTTCATAGTGGGAATTATGGTGTATTTTAAAGACCCAGACTAATTGAATGATATTTTTTTCTAAAAAAGTGTGTTATATTATTTTATACACAAATAAATATTTATCATTAATTATAAAGTGTGTAAAAATTGAGATGTAACAATTAGGTTTTGACTTTTATATGATGGTTGGTCAATTATGAAGCTTTATAACAATTTTATCATTATATTTAGTGTTAATATGTAGAAATAATAAAGGATAATTTATTTAGAATGAATAATAAATAAACTCAACTACAAGAGTCATTTCTTTTGAAGCCCATCTGTTAGAACATAGGAGGGTGGTATGATTGATAGGGGTTTTCCATGACTAAGCCCAAGCCAAGCTTTAACATGTAACTATTGAACAAAATCACCACTGGGAAAATATCATTTTATGGGAGATTACCAATCGGTCGATGTTAGACGAGGCACCCCAAAAAACTACCACCATTACACACCATACTCTTAGGGAATATGCAGGTTGAAAAAAGAGTTATGTACTGATTCCATAGTAAAGTGTAATTATATTGTATAAATAATATTTTTGCCATCAATTCTATTTTAATAATAGTTTTTCTTTAAAAAATTAGAGTGAACTTGATAAATTGATTTTTTGGGAAGAAATTGTACTTTTCTAAAAATCATATTATTACTATAATAAACTTCTATATTATGAAAATTTATTATTTTCATGAAATACAACGATTTAAAAACTCTAATTTAAAAATAAATGATTATATAATTTTATTTTTTATGTGTCCGTAATTTACAATGCCTTTTCATTCAGTTGTTATTTTTAATATATAAAAATTTTAATATTTAAATGTTAATATTATTATATTTATATAATTATTATGATAAAATAGATATAATTTTATATATTGAAATATAAAAAAGAGGATAGGGTGAATTTGTGATAATTTTACAAAAAAATTATTATTTTAAGAATAGTAAAAATATTGTTTATGATTTTTTGTATGTTTAATAATATCATAGCTATATTCTAATAATTTAATATCTAACTACCCTTAATCCATAACATTAAATATATTTATATATATATATAAAATATTTTAATATTTTTTAATTAATTTCTAAATATATTATTTTCTTTAAAAATTTTAAAATAAAACAATTAACATTAAAAATGTTATTTTGTGAAACATTTACATTTCCCTTACGAAATAAATAATATTAAAGTATTATTGAATATTGTTGAAAAAAATAAAATAAAATATGATCTATGTGTCCAATAACATGTGAAAATACCATCTAAATGCATGTGTTTTTGAAGTTACCACTACCTAGGGGTCTAATTCCTTTATTTCGAAATTAATAAATTAATCCCTCACTTTTTCTAAACATTCCAACTCAGTTTTTTCATGTAAATTATCACAAATTTTAAACTACACAATTCTTATGAGTGTTTTACCTCCAAATGAGTCCACCCAAATTGTCTGTAAGCCCCCCAGGTCACAATCTTCTTGTTTTCAGAGTTAGTCATCGAGGTAAGGGAAATATCCAAATCTCATTCCATTTAAGTTTCCTATTTGTGTGGTGTGTCTTTAAAATTTCAAAACTCATTTCATCTGCCAATTTTATATATACCATTTATTGTATTATAATATTTTGTGAATGAGAGACCCATTTTCCCTCTCATTTTAACATTTAATAAAATCATTTTTATAAATGTTTCACTACTGATTTTAATAATAAAAAATTATATCTTCTCTCCTAGAAATTACATTTTATTTTATATTTTTGAATAACAAAAACACATTATTTTATAGTGTTATTTAAAGAGATGTAAAAATAATTTATTTTCTTTATTATGATAATCATTAAACCCTCAGTCTATTTCCTTGGGATAAAACTGACATAATGATCATGTTTTCATGCACTTTTGAAATGCCGAGATTTTGATAACAAGCATATTTTTTATTCTACATGGGTTATTTATGAAATATTTTATTATGATATTTATTTCTCATAATAAATAAATCATATTTTTTATGCACCCTGATAATAATCCAATGCACTGTGTAGAGAATTTAATCTCTTTAGATGACATGTTTTACGATGCCTTCGTGAATAACCATGGAATTTTTTTGGAATCATCAGTTAAAAACTATGGTGATATGATTATGAATGTATAATTAAAATTTGTATTCACAAATTAATGTTATTATTTATGATTTTTTATTCTCATACGATGATTTTATTTTTCTCATGACTTTATTACTCATGTTCATTATGTTATTTCTTCAGGTCGCATGAAATTTGTTTCTATTTTACTTTTTACTATGATTTATGCTTAGCATTTGAATTGATCTATGTCCCTAGGTTATTAGATGCAGAAAAGGTACTTAGTATGATTTGAAGTCTTCCATGATTATTTGAATAATGTTTTATATTTTCATGTCTTATGTACCATTTTTAAGAAACGAAACATTAAAATATCTTCTTTTTTGTACCATGTATATGAAAATGTTATTTATTAGAAAGGTAAGATTATATAGATGGACTGAAATGATGATTTAGTTATTTTTAGAAATTATGATTTTATGAATACAAAAAAAACTTATAGAAAATTTAAAACAAAGGAAAACATCCTGGTATTTTATTAATGTATCAAAAAAGTATTTTCGGAGAAAATAAATCCATGTCTTGAAGCGAATAACTGAATGTGGTTCTAGGAAATATTTATATAGGGACAAAAACACTAATAGGATATAATGATCCTGACATAGCATAACCTTGTAGATGACAATGAACCTTAATGTGCACCTCATTTGACACTCCTGATAGATATTTTTGATTAATCAAATTTATTTTATGAACCATTGAGAAGGTTTTAATGAAAAGTTAATTTTTGATAATAAATCACATATTTTAGAATTATGTTTTAAGAAATATAATTAGTTTAAAATTATTATATTCCTAAAAAATGTATTTATCAATAATTTTTTCTTAATTTATAATGTTGATGGAAATATATAGAACCATGTAAATGGTTAGCACAATAGAAAATGTGCTTATAGACATCCAATGGAATCGAGAATGAAAAACATCTAGAAAATGGTCAATCAACTAACATGATTTATGAAAAATTACATGAATCATGTCGAGTGACCAAATTCATCTTCCAGGGATAAACAATCTACATTATCCTTTATGTTTCAACTACCACATTTTTTCAGTGGATCATTCAACACATTGATTTTTAAAAAATGGTTAAGCTCTATAGAAATGATCTTTTCAATTATTTATTGGTCAGATAAAGAGAAATTCACCCTAGATGTGTACTTTTTAGAGGGATATTCTGATCAGTGGTGGGAACTGATTAAAAAACACAATAGAAATAATGGATATAGAAACTTTAGAGTTGGAAGAGTTCAATGGAACCTTTTTAACAATACATTTTCAATGTTCAATGTGAATGAAAATGGAGAAGGAGTTCCTTGAGCTGAAGAAGAGGGAAAATTAGTATATGGGAAGCTATGAGATGATCATTACAAGAAATTTTCTTATCAACCCCATTTTTGTGATGGATCTTAATAGAAAGGTTAATAGAATATTCAGTGGAATAAGACCCTATCCACAAAAGAATATAGAAAATCGTTACTGTGAAAACTTTGAAGAGATAATAAGAAGAGCAATGAATGTTGAATTTGTGTTTGGGGAAATCTAGTGGTCCCATTTAAAAAATCAAATGAAGAGATTATCATAACCAACATTAGGGATTAACATTGATCACATAAGAGAAGGAAATAAGGCGTAACATTCCACATGCAAAAAACGTGTGAAGGAGAATTTGAGGAATGCCTTTCCCAGTATCAAGAGACGTTACATGGGTGGAAGAGATGGCCATATTTCTTAAAACATTCATAGTGAGATAAATCCTCAACATCTAAAAACTAACAATAATGGGAAGATGGTGCATGACCAGGTTGAATTCCAATGCTTCAAGTGTGGAAATCATGGACCATTTTTCCATTCATATTCCAAATCTGATGTTAATGGAGGTGAATTCCACTCAACATCAGAAAGGGGTAAGGGATTAATGTTGGTATTTTCAATCATAATAGTTGAATTTGATGCTCAAAATGATGAGGTGGAAGAAACTATAATTAGTCCTTCAAAGCTGGAAATATTTTTTTATTTTTATTTTTATATAAATTATTTTTCTTCCTTAATTTTTTCAATTAATTTATAATCATTCCCTGATCTTATAAATATATATTTATAAATCAAGACTCATAATGTGATTATACATGAATCAACAGTGTGCTAAAAAAGTAGTATTCAATTTGGGATGCACAATCTCCTAAAAAATCTAGTATTATTTCCCATGATGGAATTTGACACAATACCAGGGATGGAATATATCTCAATGGATAATAAAAACAAATCCATATAGTCTATATAATATCTTTATGAGATTTTAGATATGCCATTTTTCATGGCAAATTATCCTACTTTATTTATAGATTTGATGAATATAGTATTTAAGGGATACCTTTAAAAACGTTTGGTAGTTTTTATTGATGGTATTCTAATATATTATAATAGTATTGAGGATCATGAGAATAATATAAGGGTTATATTGAATTATTTGAGGAAAGATAGGATATTTGGAATGTTCAGAAAATTTGAATTTTGGTTACAACAAGTTTCTTTCATTGGGAACATTTGTACCAAGGATGGAGTCGCATTTTACCCATCGATGACAATGGTTGGGAAGGATTTTCCTCATCCTTCAATTGTAACTAAATACTAAATGAGTTTTGTGAAAAACATTTCATGACATTAAAATCCACTAACCTTGTTAATTAAAAAAGAGGCTAAGTTAATCTAGAGAAATAATTGTGAATAATGTTTCCAAGAGATAAAGATGAAATTGGTTACCACATCCATGTAATATCTACCTTCTTTCAGATAATGATTAATTATTTTTTGTGATTCGTCTTTGAAAGGGATTGGGTGAATCCTCATGGAAAATAAAAAGATGATTCCTTATGAATAAAAACCATTAAATCCTCATGATATGTATTATCATACGCATTACCTTGAGGTATATGTAGTTTTATTTTTTCTGTAGATATAGAGAAAATATATTTATGGTTAGAAATGTGATATAAATGTAGAACACCAATGTTTGACATATATTTTAATGTAAAATAAATTGAACATGGAATATATTAGTTTGTTGGAACCTCTTAATGACTATGACTATTTAGTTCATTATCATCCCAGAAGAGAAATCATAGTTTTTGATGAATTAAGTAAGAAAGGCCTTGCTGGTTTGGGAATGATGAGGATTCAAGGAGATACATTAATAAAACACATAGAAAAATTGGATATTGTAATATAAATGGAATTGAAATCATCATCTTTATCCAGATTGATTTCTCAACAATCATTACTGGAGAAGGTAAAGGAATATCAACATGAAGATCCTTTATAACAAATAAATATAGAGGTTCTGAAAAACAAGATGTTTCATGAGTTCAGTATTGATCAATAAGGTTCAATGAATGTTCACACAAGGACATCTATTCCATATATTCTAGAAATAATGAAGGAGATGCTAGATTAAT
This sequence comes from Viscum album, assembly GCA_963277665.1. Lineage (NCBI taxonomy): Eukaryota > Viridiplantae > Streptophyta > Magnoliopsida > Santalales > Viscaceae > Viscum > Viscum album. The sequence goes on along the minus strand of OY728155.1, from coordinate 1,219,598,198 downwards.
CTCATTGATCAATTCACTCTACACAACCTAGAATCAAAATAAATGTATAAAGAAATTTTTGATCATTGATTGTGTGGTAAGTTGGAAAAAATAATTCTGATTACACTAAAAGGTTCATGGTGTATCAAAAATTGAATATAGAGAGGCAAATTCCTAAAGGGGTAATATAACCACTACCCATAGCGTCAAGGATGTCAAAAAATATCACTATGGAAATTGACACGGGTCTCACAAAAACATTCAAAGGAAAAATATTTTATAGATTATATAGGACCGTCTCACCATGACATTCCAATTTGATCGCTATTCTGGATGATTTATAATTTGACCTTCTAACAAATATATACATGGTGGGTTTGGTGTGGTTGCATGGAGTTTAACTTTTTATCATTTTTTGACAAAATCCAAGGTCACATCATTATTCTTGAGAAGTCCTCGATATGATGTCAATACTGAATTGGATTTCATTGTGTCATATCACTCCCAATCTTATTGAAAATATTAGAAAACTATTCCGATACTCTATGACATGATGAGAACTTGATCAATGGAATTTAATGGTTGGTGGGATGATAATATCATATAAGTTGAGTTATCATACAATAAATGCTTCATTTGTGTATTCAAATGGCATTCTATGAAGCTATATATGGTAAGGGAATATAAATCCTACTTAGTGGGATGATGCTAGTGAGAGAATGGTTCTTAGGACTAATCAAGGGAAATAGATGATAGAAAAGGTACATATTATCCAATGAAACATAATGGCTTCTAAGAGTCAGCATAAAAGCCATGCTGACAACAAACAAAGGGACATAGAATTTAGTGTTGGCGATAATACCTTCTTTTAATTTTCAATCAGTTATTATTTTCAATAAATAATTATTTTTATATTTAAATATTAAAATAAATGTATATGTATAATTTTTATGGTAAAATTAATATCATTTTTTAAATCATAATGTGAATATTATGTTAGGGTAACTTTATGAGAATTTTCATGAATACTTTAATTTTTGTGAGTAGTAAAAATACAGTTTGAGTTATTATATATGTTTACTGAATTCCTAATTCTTTAATAATGATGACAAAACTAATTAACAAAAATACATGACATATATATTTTATTTTATTAATATAATATATATTAATTATTTTTAATCAATTTACATGTATATTATTTAACTTCTAAATTCGAAAAGGGAATCTTTATCTTTTTAAATGTTATATTGTGAACACTAAAATTTCCAATTCCAAACTAATTAATATAAATTTTTTTTTGAATCATAGAGGAAAAAATTACACAAAATATTATCCATGTGTCAAATAATATGTTGAAATACCATGGTCAAGACCATAGTTTTCCATATACCACTAAATAGGTATCCAATTATATTATTTAGAAATTAATAAACAAATCCTCGAATATTTCTTTAAATAACCACCCATTTATCCATTTACATTCACTATTATTTCTATATACTCAAATATCTGATGGGATTAAATTTGATTTAGTACTCCCAAGGTTTTCTCAAGACTCCAAGGTCTATATCATTGATTTTTATCAGTTATTCATTAAGGTAAGGGAAATATCCATTTCTCTTTCAATTCATGTTTCCTCTTTATTCGGTATGTCATTGAAAAATCCAAAATAACTTATTATATCCATTTAATTATATATATATACATTATTATAATTCTTTTTAATAGGATAAACATGTCCCCAATCTGTTTAGCCTTTTATAAAACTACATTTTATAACTATTATAATGCTGATTTTACTTAGAAAAATCTCTCCCTTCTCCTCATGAAATTCCCTTTTATTTATTTTTTTGAAAAACCAGACCACTTTATTATCTAGGTGTATTCACCAAGACCATAAAATAATTTTTTAATCTTTAAATTACATACTTAAAACCCTATTTCCCTTAATATGGGTTAAAAATGACATAATGATCATGTTTTTTAAATTTTTTTTTGAAATGTTGTGATTTTGATACGAATTGAATTTTGTTATATCCTCCACGGGATATTTATGAAATGATTTATTATGATCTATTTGGATGAAAATCGTTAATAAATATTATTTTTGATCCCTAATAATGATCCAATGCATTGGGTGAATAATTTAATCTCTATATATGTCATGTTTTTTGATACATTAGTGAATAACCATGGTAATTATTACGACACCTCAATGAAAAAACACGATGATATGATTATGAATTTCTCATTTAAATGTTTTATCAAAATATTCATGTTATTATTTATATTATAGTATTATTCTATGACCCTCTTCCTTTTTTCATTCCTTTATTCCTCAACGTCTTATTGTTATTTCTCTTGGTCACATGTAAAGTGTTTCCCATATTTTCACTTAAAAAGACTTATTCTAACACATTACATTGATATATATCCCCTAATTATAAGATTATATAATGGTAATTATTATGAACCTTTGATAAATACATTCAAGTGGATTTTATGAATTTTTTTATGATTTCATATATCTTCACCTTTTTCTAATAAATAAATCTCTAAAGGATTATTGGGTTGTACCATGTGAATGAAATGCGTATTTATTAAAAAGGTGGGAAGTCATGTGGAAACTATTTTTATATATAATATATATGATATTTATATTTTATTTATAATTCTGAAATTCTTTAACAACAGATAACTTATACATTTTATTTTGTGTAAAAAACATAATTTCATTTGAGGAAGTGTGAACTACAGCCCCCTCAAAGATGTGTTAGTCATTAAAACACTATATGGAGTTTATTATATAAGGTATTAGTGAATTTTTATGATATATGTGACATAATAATGATAATTAAAGGATCTTATATATACCTATAAGTCTTTTAATTGTTTTTTACATACAATATTAAAAAAAATGGAAACAACATTCATACTTACGTATGAACTACGATCTGTATGAATAATGTATTACATTCCATAAATATATATTATATATATTGTTATAATAAAAATATAATTAATATAAATTATATTTATAAATTGATTTACATTCTTGGAAAATGATATAATTATAAGGGCCAATGATATAACATATTAAGAAATTTGTAGAGAAAAATGTGGATATTATTTAAGTGAAACCAAAACTTATAATTTTTATCAATCATGGAATATAAGGTCATAATAAAAACATATATGGTGTTATATATGATATTTTGGTTTTATTTTATAAGTATAATTAATATATATTTATTATACTGGGTGTTTGTTTGAATATAATGAAAGTCAAGATAGAAGGTATTAGAATATCACCCCACTTTTTTTCATGAGATAAATGCTTTATTAACCACCCATTCCTTTTATATGGGTTTTATACTACCCATATATGTATTAAATGATTCATATAACAAAATTTTTGGGTGTTTTTGTATCCATTTTCAGAATTTTTTTCATTGGTTCTATTATTCAAATAATACTAATTCGTTTAAGTGATTTGTTTTTAAATTTTCTTTATTGAGAAATATGTCATGTTATGAACCAATATTTTAATATGAGGTTTATATACTGAATTTGACATGTTATATCTTTAATATAATTATTTTCGTGATAAAATAATCATAATACAATGTTATTATTTACATTTTTTATGATTAAAACTTACCAAATTTGTAAAGGATAATATCTATAATGTCACAATTTATTTAGATTGTTTTTTATTATTCACCCATTTATGAAATATTGTAATCCATATTTCAAAAAAAATCCTGAGTTTTCTTACCCAAAAGTTATTCATGTTTCATATATGTTATGGTACCATTTTAAAACTCTTTATTATATAATATTATCAATAATGTTTGTTCAACAATATATGACTTTTCCACTCTCTTGTATTAAAAGTCTATGTTCTTTCACAACAGTGTTTTCTTAAAATGTTCAAAAAAATATTAAACATTTCTCATATGATATTAAATAGACATGTTTACCCATGCTATACCTTTTAAAAAACAAGTTATCTTAAAAAATTAAATTCTAATCATTTTTCTGTCGACTCCCTTTTCTAAACATTTAATGATTTTAATGGAATTTTTGGAATGTAGGGATTTACCCTCCATAATGAACACAATTCCCTTGATGCATCCTTTCCAAGATTAAAATGTAATTTTTTTTTAAAATGGATTTTTTTTAATATTCATGAATTTTTTTTAATGTTCTTATCAATAAAAACTGTTTTCAAATTTTTTTATTGTTTTAATAGATTTTGAATAATTTTTAGTTTGTTTCCAATGTATTTTCAATGAAATTGTACTCCATCCATTTTCAAGAAATCATTATATGTTTTCAAAACATCTTCCAAAAATGATTTTCAAAATGTTTAGAACCATTTTTTATATGTTTTCAAAATGTTTTATTGTAAAATGGTTTCAAAATTTTTATATTGATTAATGTATATGATTTCAAAGAGAAGGTATTTTTAAAATAATTTAACGCGATCAGTGTAAGTTTTAAATTCAATTTCAAACATAATGGTTTTGAAATGTTTTTATGTTTTAAAAAGAATATCTCAATGAAAAATGGATATTTCCTTCCTGATTTGTTTTTAAATGAAATGGTAATGAATTATTTATAAGAAATTGATTTTTGATGCGGTTTTATGAAAATAATTTTCAAAGAAAGAATAGCATACTTAGGAAATGTTCTATGTGATAATTTGAAATACCTTTCAATATAATATGGAATACTTTGTGAAATTTTATTCATTACTCGTATATGTTATAATAATACCGTTTTTATTATTTATTCAATGACCTATTTTTGGATGTGTGTGACATTCACTCTTCTTCCAATAGTTATATGATTTTGAAACCCATTTCATTTCCTAGGGAATGCTTTGATGTAATAAAATCTATATTTATTCAATAGGTAATGATAACTTATAATTTATGACATGAAATTCATTTAATTGGTTATTATATGATATTAATGAAACCCATCTCTATTTATGTGTTAGTAAATAATGAAAGTTTTATTAACTTGTGGCACATGTATGCATGATTTTATTATGTGATGGGTGGGACCAATACCTCCCACAAAAGAATTGGGTAATGAAAAATATTTTATGATAACATTATGTTACGTGGGAGGGAATCTGATTCCTTAAACAATAGGGTACATGGGATTCATTCCCACTCCTAAATTAATATGTAATCTTAAGCCCAAAATAAGAGGGTACACAGATGGACATCCCAAACCCAATATAAGAGGTTACATGGCATGGAATATCAAGTCTGAAGTAGTTACACAATTAATTATCCCAATCCTAACTTGTTGTTAAGTTCTTGGTGGGTATCCTTAACATATATTTTCAATGTTTACTTGTATGCAAAAAAACTCAATCTCATTTAAAGGATATTCTTATGTTATTGTGTTCTTTATGATTCATGTCTTATGAACTACCAATACTCTTTCCATGAATCATTTTTATGAGGTTTGATATATAAGGAATTATATTATAATTTTATGACCACATTATTATACCATTATTCTCATGTTTACTATTATATACCCCCCTTACCTATATAGATTGTCTGAGGTCACCGATTGTTTTGTTTCCTCGCATAGGAAATTAAGAATTGTATTATGTATAGTGTGTCTAAGAAGGGATATATTCATGAAGTACCTAGTGGGAGATAATATATCACACTCATGGATCAAACATTTATGTTTCTCTATTTCCAAGGGCACTAAACTAATATGGTCATTTGGCCTATGTTTGTTAATTGTTTTAATTATTCCAAAAAATAATGTAATTTCTATTTACTTTATGACTGGGAGATTATAGTGGCTCTTTCTTCATTTGTGGTATGTCAGTTGTTCTGTTTCTCTATAGGCCGGAGTTGATAGACCATGGACAATGGTTCTATTGGTCTATGTATGCTAGGGAAACCAAGTGGCCTCATAGATTCAGATGTCGATATTGGTGGTAGAGGATAAGGTAGTAATTTTTATATTTTTTATCATGGTCTCATACATTTCAAATAATTATAGTCGAACATCATAGAATATTGGTTTTTTTGAAACATTTACCCATTCCAATATATAATATGTATTAGATTTACATTGATATATTCATAGTTTTACCATGGAATTACAGAGGGAATATTTCAATTTTTGTGATCATTTACTGAATTATTAAATCATCACATTTTCTCCACATGAAATAGATGACGAAGGTCCAATAGCTTGGGGAATTTTAGGTCTGAGTGATTATAATACACCATGGTATTCTCCCTGTGGATGTATATGACACAAACATAATGTTCACATTTATTTTTCGGAATGGTTTGTAGGAGGTTATGGGTTCCGCGATTACACTGAGCACGATGTACCACATGTAGATATATGGACATACATAGAGTTATTTTTTGGTTCTTAATGAAATTATTTAGACATGGGTACTTGATTTTGGAGGATCTTGGGAAAATAATGTGGATGTGTTCAAGAATAGAAATAATAATAGTTATCAGGAATCAATTAGGACGACCCCATTTTAGATATTAAATGGGGAAATATTTATAACTCTATTTTGATGGGTAGAGTTGAGAGAGTGTTCCTTGGATGGGATGAGTCTTCTTCCAGAGACTATGAAGATGATGTAGTATATCCATAAACAACTGATCATAATATAGATTTATCATATTTTTTTGGGCCATCATCACCAACCCGTGGAGTTTGAGTTTAGTGATCATGATTTTATTATTATTTCACCACACACAAGACATTGCCAGATTGGTGAATAGGGAAATATCTCCAATATGTGTGTGCGGACCTTTGAGATTATTTAGATACTATGAAAGGAAGCATATTGGTTGGTATTGAAATCTGTTATGATATATATCCACGAATTTTTCCATGATTCCCATCACAAGTGGTATGTACAATATTCTTCCTTTTATATTATATGAGAGGATATTGATATTGATAATAACACAAATTTTTTTGAAAATCATGTTTAAAATACTAATCACCAAGTGAATGTAATACATGATAAAATTACTCCTCTTGTTCGGGTACTATGGAAATTTGGATGAGATATCCAAGAGATGTGGGAGGGAGAATTATTGCAGATAAAGAAGTGGAATTCAATTTTTTTGATTCTATAAATCCACATGATTAATGTTGGAAAAGAGTTTATAGTGGGTAGATTGGGACACCCAGTTATTAATTTCTAGAAATCCATTATTTATTTATTGTTTTCATCTGTGTTTTGGCGAATATTCAGTCTTCTTGGGGATAGAGATCATTTTCTCTTGAAAATGACCAAATGTTTGAGGATATATATATTTTTTTTGAATAAATGAGTCAGAGATTAAATTTTCCTGTAGGATTTGAGGGGTTATTCCATTAATCAATGAACATCATGGGTTTTTTTGTTTTCTTATTGAAATATTGGCTTACCGATCTTTATTGGGTTTTGATAGATCGTTTAATAGGACTACACACTGTGTAATGTCCCCAGGGTAAATTCTTCAAAACAGGTTCATATAATGAAATTATTACACACTATTTAAATGATTCATGATGTTTAATAAAAAACCATGAAATCATCTATATGGGTTGTCATTTTTTCACGATTTCTTACTTCAAGGAATACAGAAATTGTAATGGAATTTCACCTAATGTAATTTTACGATAATAATTTTTTAGGGTAATATATGATTATTTATGATTCATTCCCCCTACACCTTTCCCTCCCTCATTCAAGAGCTCAGTAAATGGGATTTTGGGTGATTATCTCACTTTTGAATCACTTCTATTGGATATTGATCATCTAATTTATTGTAGTGCTCATCTCTAAGAAACTATTCCAGGTGGTTCTTCCATCCATTTTCATGGTCATTACTTTTTATTTTAAATTGTTCAATATTAATTATTATTTATTAGTTTATATCGTTCATTTGTAGTTTGAAGTTAGAACTAGACTTTGGAAAGCAGGTCTCATGTTTTCCATTCACCATTTCTCATGGAAGCTAGCTTTATAATATTTTGAGGGAGGAATTTCCATTTTATTTGTTAGTTTTTTTATTTTTTTATCATTGTAAATATATTCATTTTTGTATTCATTTACTTGAAATGATATTTAATATCAATAGATTTCTTACAAAGTAATTTTTTTTAAATGACATTTTCTTTGGAAATATATTGGCTTGATTTTCAAATGGGAATTCAAACAATGAAGTTGATTAAATCAGATTTAAAAATATTTTATAAATAATCGATCATTGTTTTGATATTTATTTTTCTAGTAAGATAATGGGGAACCTTTGGTGCATCAGGAAATTGAAATTAGTAAACCTAGTCTTCTCGGTGACACTTGAAGGTAACCATTAAAATATAGATAAACTATGGTATAATTAAATATATTAATTAAGTCAGATTAATATGGTTTTATTTTTATTAATTAATTGGGAAAATTATGAGACCATATGCTTAGACGGCGTGAGATTCTGGTGCCGGGTGTTCGCAGAAAAATTTGTTGAAAAATGTTATATTTTCAATAGAATTCGCACACATCATTCATGAAAAAGAGAAATAACTTCTTAATAAGTTCCAATATTGTAAATTAAAGGGTACTCTTTTGTTTACAAAAGCGATATTACCTTTACCGGGGCCTAACATCAGCCAACATGGGCCAGTTGTGAACGTTAGTTTTTCGTCATAATAGAAATAAAAATATTTTATTCTACGTAGAGAGGATTCCTTATTAAATAAGACATAGGTATGACTTTGGGGTTAGAATTCATAACCATATATTATTCCCTTATGGAATTGTAGAGCACCTCTATGAAATATCTCAGTGATGAAAAATGACATGAAGTGGGATTGAAGATCGACAGGATCTGATCTTGATTGATCTCACTGATAATGGCAATGCAACATCAAATCTTCTAGAATGAGTGATCCAATTCTTAGGTTGGGAATCATGATTTAATTTCATCTTACCAGGTTCTTATAATTAACAATGAACATAGATTAACCAATGAATAGGTTAACCCATGTTTTGATCATTCATGAAAGAGGGTTTTGATTGCGTTATTTTTTTGGGATTTGATCATTTGAATTTTTTAAGGATCATTATTACATATGTATGAAGGTCAGAATGAAAAATTTTAAAGTTAATTCCTTGGATTGTTCATTGTTAATTTATTCCCTGATATTATTCATGTTCCTTATATTCTTCGTGGGTTACGATCAAACAATTTTTGGGCCTTCATTTCGAAGTAAAATGATCTGAGAATGAGGATCTCGTATTGTTATTACACAATGGAAGTATGATTTCGGTTTTGGTAGTTGATCAAAAAACATTAGGTGTTAATTTAGAATTCTTCATCAGAAAAGAAAAACAAACATGATCTTTTTTTTTGAGCTAATTGAAAGACCAAATGTTATCGATTCGGTGATGGCATGATTATTCATCCTCAAACATTGAGTTTCCTAACAAGGTGAAACTAAAAATGATGGCTGGGGAAGAGAAAGAGAGGATTGGAGTGTGAACTAGGGTTAATAGAATTTTATAATGAACCCGATGCATATTATGCAATACACTACTTGTGCCCCCCCACCCCCGAAGTGACAGATAGAGTTTCAGGAAGCAATGAAGTGTCACACGGTGTGTGATTTCAATCACATGGTGTGTGGAACATTCCTCGAGACTCGGAATGTATTTTAAAAGATAAATGGAATTGGGGTGGAGTAAATGTGGTTTACTCCCTCATAGGGCATGGAAAAACAAGTTATGTGGATTACTCCATTTTTGGTACATGTATAGGCACACACGGGTGATTAACAATTATCTAAGATTAACTCTGGCCACTATGATTGTACATGAGAATCCTTATCCCAAGTTTCGTCCTACACTCGGTTGTGCTGCCATAGCACCCATACTAATTGAAAATATCATCCATGGAGAACATTTGGGATGTGGTCCACAATACATACATGATACTCTTCAAAGGATGCATCCTAATACATCTAAACATCTTCAGGATGAAAGTTCTGAGATGGATCTGAAAACTAATGTTGAAACTACAAAATGAGGAAGACACCATGCATAGCTCGGTGCTTATGAGTGAACTACATTCGACAAGAATGTGGCCCGACCCTTTCTTGAATCTCTAATGAACCGACATATATGGGAAAAATATTACCATATATCATGATCCTCTTTTTCCCCAAACACGGAGAAACGCATAGGAAAACTCAATCCCTAAACCTAAAATCTAAAGGTCATCTACAGGGATTGGATTATGATTTCTGATGAGACTGTATAGTAGCCATCTGATTCTGAATCCACTGAAGTCGCTCAGTGGTCACCTGTACAAGATGAGGTCCCATCATTTTTACCTATCATACCTCCATACAAGATAGGGGTGATCAAGAGGACCTAATATTCACATCCTAATATAGAACCATATGAATTGTAGACTAGAAGCTATTGTTTAATGAGAACTCAACAAGGGGTTTGTGTGCATTTCACGAATCCCCGAAATCCAAGATGCATTCCCGAAGCATGTCCTCCAGCACCTGGAACGTTCCCTAAGTCTGGCCATCTTCTGGGGGTTTTATGATTGTGCTCAAATGAAATATAGTACTGAAATACCTGTATAGCCTTTTCAAGAAATGAGAAGTAAAATTGGAATGCATATCTGTAATGATAGAATTTGGAACCCTGTGTTGTCCAAAAATCTCAAGGATTACAACCTTCCAAGATCATCAACATTGAAGGATTCCTTGATCGATAGGAAATGTGAAACCTTCGTAAGCCTGTCTACCGCAACCCCTACGACATCATTACCGTAGGGTGAACTTGGTAAACATGTCATAAAATCCACCATGATATTATTCCATTTCCACTCAATAATGTGTATCTTCTCCAAAATTAATGCTGGTATTTGGTGTTCTTCCATTATCATTTTACAGGTGGAACATCTCATGACATAACCTGCTAGATATCTCTTTATACCTGGACACCAATACTGCTGATGCAAAATTGAAAAAGATTTTGGTTCCACCTGGATGCACTGCCCAAACTAAAGTAATAAATTCCCACATTAGTTCCTCAATCATGTCTGCTGACACCCATACATGACCTTATAACTGAAAAACCTCATCCTTTCATATGGTGTAACTAGGAGGAGGGTCCTCACCTTCCACACATTCTTATAGAACCAAAACTTCAGAATCCAATAGCTACCTCATCCTCACTTTGTCTAGTAGGGTATAGGTAATAGCAAAGGATGTAAGAAAAGTTTGCCTCTACATATCGTGTACCTCCAGATGCATCTCAGAGAACAATTCCATCATCTTCCACTTTCTACTAGCCTACTGCACTACCTGTATCTAATTCAATTTGCTCAGTACATTTTCCCCTTCATTTTCTTTCCCAAGAATTTATGTAAGCATGAAGTTAATAGACTGACATTATTCCACCCACCTTCACTGCCGTAAATTCAGATCATCCTATGTAACGATGTACTTTATAATTTTGTTGTCTGTGTACACCAGAAAATGCTCACCCAATAAGTACTATCACTAATAGTGTAAAGCTTGAACAATAATGGATAACTTGAGATCATGCATCAGATAGTTCCTCTCATGTGGCCACAACTGGCAAGACCCATATTAAATAACTCGATCCCCCAACATAAGCACTACTCTGTGACTGATACTAGATTCGTCCAATTAAACAATTTAACTCTTGCACGACTCTAAAAAAATTAGTATCAATGCTGAAGCTAATCCCCCTTTCTTCTTCTGAATGGATGTCTCACAAGAGTTGGACCATATGTACTTCACACCCTTCTTTTTCAAGCATGTCATCAATTTTGCTAAGCTTCAGATGTCTTGTATGAAACATATGTAGTAACTATCCAACACTAGAAAACAGTGCATCTCAAATATTTTCTTGGGATTCTCCCAAGTAACTGCTGCACTTACTTTCTCATAGTCCACTGATTCTGTTTTCTATAAGATGACGTGACCTGGGAAGTGAATTTGATCCATTATGAAGTGGAACGTAGGAAGCATAGCATTTAGCAGATGCTCTCTTAGAATACTCAATATGATCTCCAGATGGTTTTCATGGTCATGTCTATTGGGAGAATACACCAAGATATTTTCCATGAAAACAACTACAAAATAATCCCATTAAGGTTACAAAACTCAGTTCATCAATTACCTGAAAACAATTTGGGTGTTCATAAGACTGAATGGAATAAAAAGATACTTATATAGCCCATAACTACTATGAAAGTAAGTATGAGGTATGTTGTCAGGTCGAACATGCACCTGGTGATATCCTAATCTCATGTCGATATTGGATAACAATAAAGATCTTCATAGATGATCAAATAGATAATCTATCTCTGAATATTGATATTCGTTTTTTTTGTCATCTGGTTAAGTTTTCGGTAGTCCATGTATAGCTTGAGGGTACCATCAACCATCTTCGCAAAAAGGATAGGTGAACCCCATAGAGATGTATTGGGTCAGATAACCACCATTAACATTAAATCCTAAAGCTACCTCTTATTATCTTTAAACTCCATCATATAAAACATATAAGGTGGAATGGATACCAATATAGCTGATAGTACTAGCTTGAAAGAGAACTCCACCTCTATTAATGATGGTAATTCTAAAATGTCTTCTTGGAAGATGTCCCTAAAATGATCAACCACTTGAGTGAAATTAACCTGACATGATATCGGTTAATCAAGATATAAACTAGAAATTTTTTATATCTTCAAACTCAACCCATGTTTCATAGGTTCATATCAGTTTTCTTAACCATCCCACTCTCCCTTGTATAGAAATGACCCACATTCTGTCAAGGTAAAACACACCCTATGGTGATAGAATTTGACAATGGATTTAATGGAGACAAACTGGTCCATTATGAGTATGACATCAACTCCTTTCATCTCCAAGACATAGAAATCGAAAATAAAGTAACACCAACTGACCAAAAGGGGGAACTCCTTACAGTAACATACACCTATCTTCCATAACCATAATGGACTTTCATGCATCATAACATCATTAAAAGACAAAAAACACAACCCAGTTCTCTCTACAAAGGAAAAAAATATAAAACTATGATAAGACCTTGTATCAATGTTTTCATAAGATAAAACAAAAGAAACTATAATAGTACCTTTGATAGTAGAAGGTAATGGATCCTTCTCCTACTGAGTATGTTACACTTCATAAGTCTGACATGCAACATGGCCCTAAGACAGTTCTTGGCAACCCTAAACTAACCTTCCAAGATATCACTGGGTTCTTAGGGTTTGGCTACCATGGCCACAAAAAATACCTTGTCCTGGATTGCCTTATGAATTCCAATTCTTTGACTGTTGAAAAGAAATTGACCCTGCTCTTGAATGTGGAGTCTGTACATAACCTCTCTTAGATGTTGCTAGTGGAAATGACCTGAAAAATAACTATATATGGCCCATTAATCCGCATGATTGGAACTCTACTGGGTCCATTTAACGCTATGGTCTCATATGCCCAAATCTTCCACACTGGTAGCTCCTCTCCTACGTATAAGAAGGACGATTTTGAATATTCTTATCACCACGTGAAATCTCCATATGATGCTACTTGATCTTGATCGAGAAATTACCAGATCTCAGTGACGAACTGCCCTTGTTCGCACCTCCAAGTACATATAGATTACACATAGTAATGAGTTTATGATTCACGATGTCATATACATAAGGAAAACTGAAAATATTCACATGTGATCAGATATCGTTCCTGAGGCCATCCTCGAATCTCTTAACCCATGATGTCATATCACCCATCATTATAGGTTCGAATATTTGATGATTTGGGAAATATGAAGAGTAATCTATTACTAACAAATCTTTATGGTCCAAATTCATGGCCTTATAGACCCTATCGAACGTCAGCATCATAGGAAAATATTATTCCCAGAAGACAATCGAAAATTATCCCCATACCATGTACCTTTGAGGCTCTGTCTAAGTGACAACATGACACCTCCTCTTGGTTGAATCATGTAGAATATTTTTCAGAAGCCTGACCCTCCTCTGAGTAGGCATCTCCAGATTCTTGAAGATCATAATCATGGACTCCAACTGTGAATTAGTATCCCATGGTCCACCATCCACTAAAATCATTGGTGTATGCTGCTTTTTGAATAATCTCTTCAGTTCATCCATATATGTGGTTGGTTGTGGTCCTCACTAAATGGTTTGTATGACCCACATAAATAATTTATTGATAATTGCATCAGAAGCTTCATCTAGTATAGCATGGGGTGCCACTATTGAATGGAAGGATTATCCACTAGTATCCTATGGGCTTCAACCTTAATGTTATGATCAATTCCACTCTCTTGGCCTATAACTTGATATAGTCATAGATGCATGGATTTGTAAAGTCAGGAACATGACATAGTGTTAGTATATTCATCATGGTATGTAGTTCAAGAGAACAAAAACTAAATTGGAGATGAAAATCCTCAAAAGATCAATATATTTTGGTATATGGTGTGTAGAACATAAACTTGGGGTGCCCCCTTGAACTCTCACATGGGCATGTAACTCCGCCAGCCTTGGTCATTTAAAAATCCTGAGTAGAAGGCATCTCAGGATAACACACGACATGTTCTCATATCTTCCCTCTTGGAACTGTTCTATTACATGGACCGAGACACATGGACCAACCTATGTAAAATTGGATAGTGTTTACATTTTCTACACGACATGTTCTACCCAAAAACCAATAACCCATGTTCTCTCTCACAAGGCTGGACACCGAGTCAAAAACCACATGGTGTTTACTCCACGTACATGACATGTACTTAATAAAAGATCTCTCATCCCAAACAAAAGAACACATGGTGTGTGTTTATGGACCATCCTGCCATGTTTTCTGGGATTCTGAAGATTAAACCTCCAAAACATCCCCATAGCCTATGTTTTTTCGAAATAAAGAAATTGTGTACTAAATGTAGATTCATGGGGGGAACATAATCCCTGCTAATTCATGCTTGGAATTCACATATAGCACATAAAACACAATCTCTATCCCATGGTCGAAACATGATCATCCAAATTATGATCCAATAGGGCCCATACTCATTGTTGACAAACACTTGGCATCAATCAAATTAAACCATAAAAAGTACAAATAAACCTATCACAAAAGATAGAAAATCTATCACAGTACCTATAAAAACTGCATATATATCTAGCACGACATCTATCCCAACAACAAGCAATCGGAAATTCTCTCAGAAATGTCCTGGAAAGAATGCATGGAATGAGATTTCTAATAAGTACCATTATGTTGCCTGATATAGAAAACGCTCATCACATTAGGTTTAATCAAAATTAAACCAAAAAAATATTAATAAGAACCTCCAAAAACTTGTTTTTCATACAACGGTAAAATCAAATCAACTATAATAGATAAAAATCCAAAAATTATAATTTCTTTGACTCAATTTGGACTTACCCTATCTGCGGGGTAGATACTCTCGGGGACATAATAGTACCAAATACCTTGAATTTATATATTTGGATATTATTTCCAATGGATAACGAAAAACATTAAATAAAATTCTTATGATCCACTTTTTAATGTTCAGGATCCATATTCAACTCAATTATGGCCCATACCTGGCTAGCCACATGGCCTCAATCGCATTTCCCCAAATGCTAACAATTTTTGACTAGCAATGAGGGCCTAGAGTGTGATAATGGGGAAATAGTTCCCTATTTAGAAGATTGTAACACAATTGAATTAAATAATAATACCGTAGTTGAATCAGTAAACATCATACATCTGAAATTAACAGCGGACGAATGATAAGATAAATAACCAAGCATTATTCCATATAAAAGATGATGTAGGATTTTATGTTCTAAGATAATAAGAAAAACGTTACACTGTAATAATCCACAATATACCTTCCAAAAGTAAAAATAAACAAAAGAAACAAAGATGCATCACTAGCCTTGGCTCGATCAAATGATCTCTGGCTCCTAAAAACATCTCATGTACCTGTTGAAGGGAACATTCCCTTACGGACGCCAACAAAAATATAATCTCTTTTGATCCAAATGAATTACCCAAATAGTTTGTGTTATATAAATCCTAGTCTGCGACCACCCATGTTCAGTGCCAATATATCATTGAGTATATGCAACAGGTAGTGCCAAAAATGGGAAAGAAGTAAATTGTGATGTACTAAAAAGTAAACAATCCTACAAGCCCTATTTTCCATTTTCATTGATTATGTTCAATTTAACATTTCAATTACATTGAATTATATATTTATCAAGACATCGCCTTATCCCATCAATCCACCATATAAAGAATGATCCACATATACCTCAGAAGGATATCTAAACAAGGAAAGTGAAGTCTGAATCCATGCTTATGCTTTGGAATAGCATACACATCATAAGTTATTCCATTTCAAAATGTAATTCTACACCTCACCTGCAGGAATAGGAAAACCCTGCCTGCAAGCATAACAATCCTCTCCCACAAGCATAACAAATGATCTCCTACAAGCATAAAAAATCTTAACCAACAGGCATAACCAATCCTCACTCGCATGCATAAAAATCAACAAGTTCGAGCCATGTATATCATCATTTCATCATAAAAGATAACTCATGTAAATTTCATTATTACATGGTTAACATATAACAACTCATGTGGGAATCATAAAAATTAAAATATTAATTAAACTATCACAAGTATTATATAATTATAATAACATGGTAGGTTCATATCAAAAGCCTAATATCTAATCAATCAATTACATGACATAGATAAATATACTCACTTTTAAAGATTAAATATAATAAAATCTAGGTGAATTAGTATATCACATGGCTTAAAAAATTTTCACCTTACTTGTGTGAGATTCAATTAACCAATTACTTTTTAAAACATCCCATAAAGGGAAACAGGGCATGCCATAGGCAACCAAGGCCTAATGGCCATATAATGGTCATCTGAGGGAAACACACCCACATGGTGACCCTTAATAAAACCAAGGATCCCAAACATACTTAAATTAATTTAATTCATGACCTCGTCATCATTAGGAAACATCAAGTGAAAATTCTCATTCAGGGATACACCCTAAACATGTGATAATGACATTATCGATCATATAAACAACTCGACATTGAGAAAAAGGTACAAGAACACCTACCCTGTCTTAGTATGACTCTCGTCATCTAGCCTTATCCTCAAATTCATCCTAGAAATACATTTATCTACAAATTGATGATAAAAACTCAACCTTAAATAAATTTTTCAGGATACAAAATACTGAATAATTACTGACGTGGAATTTGGAGCATACTTATTAGGTACAATCGCATCTCATGGCCAAGGAATCTAGGCTCAGATGATAAATAGGCAAGGGATTAAAGGTATGTCACAAACATGTTCATCTGTCCGGGAGATCCCCTATTTGTTTTATAAAAAATTACGCTACTTACCAATTAATTCAATATAAAAAATACACGACACGTAATTGAGATTGCCCAATGTGTCCATACATTTTCTTGTCAGTCCATTACATGGTAGTGTCCTAGGATTACGTGGTGTGTAGCCTTCTATACACTGTGTGTACATACAAATACATGACTTGTTGTTCTCAGTCACGTTGTGTAATAGTCTTGTAGCCATCCCTTGACCTTTTCCCCCATTTTTTTATGTATAAACTGAAATGAAAAGATCCATACCTCCAAGTAAGAACATGGATCAAAAAATAGTTGTACACGTTGCATTAAAGGAGGAGGATCAGATAGAGTTTCAAATTTCATCTAGGTTTGTACACCCTGGTGTGTTGAAAATATATTAGGACCTCCAATGTCAGTTTGAGTTGACATAGACAAATAAAGTAATGGTCGAGTTTGTTTCTTGATGCCTTATGTGCTAGCAGTTTAAGGTTGAGTAACATGTTCTATTTGGTTTGTCTCAACCCCATGAGGTGACATAATGCAAGTCGGATGGGATATCAATAGATTTAGTGACAGGTTTACCATGTACATCCATAGGAAAAATTTCCATCAAGGTGATCATTGATAGAAACACCATTTCCACATCCTAGATATTAGAGAGTAGAGTTCAGTAGAGAGAATTGTATGCATCAATGTTCAAGAGATAGTTCAACTCCATAGAGCCCCATCGATGGTAGTTTTTGATAATGAATCTAGTTTTACATCATAGTTGTGGAAGGGATTGTAAGGGATATTTGTGACACAGTTACTCTTGATCTTGGTGTTTCATCCCTAGAAGGACGTTTAGAGAGAGAGGACCATTCTTGTTCTAGAGAACATGTTGTTGGCTTTGATCTTGGATTTTGGTCATAGTTTAGAGGCCCACATACCACTTGGGGAGTTCTATACAAAAATAGTTTCCACTCCACCATCGGTATGGCACTGTTTAAGTATATATATAGGTGACCATAGAGGGCACCACATTGTTGTACTGGCCTAGGAGATTCCACACTCATGTTACTGACGTTTTTGTGAGCTAATACCGAGAGGGTTCACATTATGAATGAGCATTTGAAGACTATACAGATACCATAAAAGTCTAATGATGATAGCCAGCATAGGCTATTCTGTTTCTATGAAGGATGATATTTTTCCATCAAGTTTCCCCTCGATTGGGATTATAGATGTTTGGTTTTGGTGGAACGATATCTTCAGGATTTATCAGCCCCATTCATAAACAATTTAGATTATATGAGGTGGTTTATATCTTGGATCTACCCCTGCAGTTGGATCATGTGCATGATGTCTTCCACATATCGTAGTTGAGGAGGTACGTTCAGGACACATCACCCAACATCAAATGGTTTGATCTTGGAATTAACGATGGATAAGAATTTTATGAGAACCTATTAGAGATAGAGTATCACTAAAAGAGGATCCTTCATGGGTGATAAAATACCTTAGTGCATGTCTACTGGTACCACATGAATCTGATGGAGATCACGTGGGAGTGGGAGGCATAGATTCTTGCATTGTAACAACATATTTTTAAGTACATGTTTCTTTTTGAATTTTGGGGATGTAATGACCTATGTTTTGGAGAATGTAATTTCTCAACATTCTCATTTTTTATTTTTATAAATTAATTATGAAAATTATGAGACTAGGAACTATGACGGAATGCAATTTTGAATTCTGGTTTTCCCAGAGGAATTCATTCAAAAATGTTAGGTTTATAATAGCACACACATTTGAGTTCCTAAAAAAGTTGAATATATTATAAATGGGTTCCCATATTAGAAATATAAGGAAAATATTATGTTCAGAGCTACGGCGTTTCCTTAGGTATGTCCTAACAATAGTTGGAGTGGGATGACTATGAATGTAATTTTTTAGACGTAATGGGAATAAAAATATTTTAATAAATATATTTTATTTGACGTATATACGTTTACTTTTTAAATAAGTCATATGAAGAAGTATATGGTTATATTTCATAACCATGTAGGATTCCATGATGGATTTGGAATGGACATTGGAGAAATCTATTAGCGAAAAATAATGATGGGATGTTGGATCAAAGGTTGATGAAAGTAGTTCTTGAGAGATCTCGCCAACTGCAATGATGTGGAATCTGATCTTCATCTACGAGAAATATAATTTCCAATATGGTAATTGAGTTTCAATTCATTCTATATCTTTTTTAATAATTATCAACGAATGCAGACCTACCCATGAATTGGTTGAATTACGATTCGATCATTCATGCGCGGGGGGGGGGGGGGGGGTGGCTGTGGGATTTTTATTAGGATTTGATTGTTTAAAAATATAATTTTCTTTCTTGATCATTATTTCGGAATTGTTGGAGGTTGGAATGAACGATGGATGATGTTTGTTCCTTGGGTTGTAGTTTGTTCATTTCTACCTCAATATTCTTCCTGTTCTTTGTGTTCCTAATTGTTTATGATCAAACCATCATTGCACCTTCATTTCATGGAAATATTATTCAAGGGTGAAGAACTATAATTAGCACAACTTAATGGAGGTGTTATAGTGGTTACAGGATAATATTGAATAATGTTGGGTGAAACTTTTTCCCTATTTTTCCAAAATGATGAACGGCTGTGATCATGTTTTCAGGATTGATTGATTTCCCAAATTGTACCTGTTCAGGGATGGCATGATGTGGTGACCTCAGATATCATCTTTCCCATATAGGTGTGGCCAAAACCAATGGCTGAATTCGTGGAGGAGATGACTGGAGTGTGAAACAGGGGTTCTATAATTTTTTGAAGAACATAGCATATATTCTGTAATACACGGCTTATTGGGCCTTCTGAGTTGTAGAGAGTGATTTAGGAAGTAATTATGTGTCACACAGCATGTGATACCTATCACATGGTATGTGGTACCTTCCCCATAACTCTGCATGTATCTCAAGATATACAACGATATGGGGCAGGGGATATGGTCTGCACTCCCTCACACAGATTGGTCGAACCTGTTATGTGAATTACTTCATGTAGTTGTATGTGTAGAAGAATACATATATTGAATACGTATACCGGAACATGGAATGTGTACACATAGGGGTCCTTAAATAGTAATATATGGCATGTTGACCATTCTATGCACTATTTCTACCTTTTTCTACATGATGTGTTGTTTTGAAACAATTTATTGTACATGGTTGGTACCTGGTGTCAAGGGACACAGTTTATTACTCTACTTACATGCCTTGTAATATTTACTATGTTGTTCGATCTTTATGTTAACCGTTTCTTGGAAATGATTCATTAGGGTTGGATCCCTTTCTATTTATTCTGAAGTCTAGTTGATATCATTTATAATTCTTTGATTTATGATCCCTTTAGTAAGAATTTCTAAATAGATTCTAGAATCCCATCAGAAAGACCCTGAGTATGATCATATATCCATTCATTTTACATAAGTATCTTCTTGGTATTAGTTTGAAAAATCCAACTATACATTGATCCTCTACATAGTAGGTGAATCAGAATGAGTTGTGGTATCACCCAATAGATCTGGTAGAGATCCTCATCTGTTAATCGTGATCTTCCCCACTCATGGAGTTAGTTATCCTAAAATGATTTTATCATATATCTCTTTTCAAATTTATCATTGTATATCTATCAAGGTGATTACTGATGAATAATAATTCTCGAATGGATGTCACTAGTGATATCATACTCAAGTTTATGTTCTCCCAAATAATTTCAATATGGTATCGTCAAAATAAAACCCTATTGTGTATATGCGGTCATTGTGACTTACATCTAGACTATGGGTTTGAGTTTGATTGTATCTAGATATGTTCTTGTTATATGTATTTTAGACATATACTAGTGTAGATCTGAATATATCATTACTTTTTTTGGGCGTTTTTAGGTGTCCTACTGAATATTGTTACACTCATCCTTGCATGGGATTCTCTCGCACATGTTGTGTCATGTGTATATGAGTGACCTATTGATGACGTCCAGGGTGGACAAGGACTAGGCGGACCTTTGTGTGTTCGGATAGGATGAGGTGTTCCTATAGATTTGAGTAGCAGTACTAGTACATATTTTTTTATAGATTTGAATATGTATTTTATAGACTATTTCTTTTGGTGGGATTGTAATATGGCCCAATTTTACATTACTACACATTAACTTCTTATTGTATTCTGTTGGATGGGTTTAGTGCAAGGAATACATTTTTTCCTTAGTTCTTTTTATGTTTCAGTAACCATGGCATATATGTATATATACACTTAGGTGATGCATCCCATGTTTTTGATATTCCTACTCATTGCTTGTCACATGCCCCTTGCCTATTGGAGGAGGACATGCGGAGTGACGGAACTGGGTCCAATAGGACGTGTCATGAAAATATTGGTTGGATCCAATGTTTATATTTTATAATATTTTTGGTTTTTTTAAAAAAAATTGATATGATATGACACAATATAAGGCGATTTCTAATTTATTGTTCTTTATCACAAGAATTGTTTGGCCTGGTTTTTTCTCATCGGTTTTTATATGAGGTTGTAGCATATGGATTCAAATGATGGTATTTCATGGATATGTGATTACTTGTACACCTTAAGATGCAAGAATATTTTATACATATATAACTTATACTTTTCATATTTCTAGTTTTAGAAAATTATAGTATTTTCTGAAAGACAAAAGGAAATTTATTTTCAAATAGAATATATATTTACTAAAATAAATTGTATAACAACATTTTAAGCTAAAATTGTTCCATTATTCATATTAAAACATCCATAAACTCTATAGTGGTATCCTAATTGGTTTTTTACACATAACCTAATTTTTTCTTTTGGAGGTTGTATATGTATAAATGTGGGATACAATTAAATAAAAAATATTATAGCATTTCTTCTTCACCATTGATCTTTTACTTCGTAACTGGATCGTTTAGAGGTGAAAATTTCCCACATGGAGTTTTTCATGATTTCTAATTTTACTTGACTAGAATGGATGGTTTTAGTTTTGGATGAATCTATTTTCGTCCACTTTGAAATATAGTTATAAGACATTTTTCGATATGTTTTGACTTGCTTTAGTTATTATTTTTATATCGCATCATGTGATGGCTGGCTCTGCTATTTTCCTATTGGACCTTTAATGGTCTAGTACACACTCATATCTAGTACCTATAAATTTTATAGTTAATAATATCGAGGGATAATATGGTTGAGGAACACCTCAAATACAAATAATCCCATGATTTAAGCATGTTGTTCTTTAAATTTAATTTTTCCCCACTTTTACGAATGTATTTTTTAGTATGGTAAGTAGAAATTTTTATCTAGGTAATTTATCATCTAAGACTAGAAATAAAGTGAATGGTATTATATAATTTAAAACCAGGGATTTTGAGTATTAAATTCAATTTATAAAATAATGTTCTACATTCTAAGAGAAATTTATTTCAACAGAAGCACATGAAAGGCTGAAAAACATATTTTACCCTTCATCATAGTAATAATGTTCATTATTTTTGGGTTGAATATAAATTTTATAAAGAAATAATTGTCCAAGAATGAACCATTATTGATATTTTATACATATTAAAATTATATTTCCAAGGATATTTCTTTTGTGAAAATTAATATCATTTAATAAAATATTATTTTTTATAAAATAACATTATAAAAAAATACACTATTATTTTAATTTTTAAATTAAAAAATAACAATATAATGTTGGAATAAAATATATTATTTTCATATCTGTAATTAATTATATATTATAATAAAATTTCATGAAAGTTAATAATTATTTCAATTTTTATTACTTGTAAATATTTTTACTCTCACTTATTTTATTTTTCTATTATTTAAATAATTAATGTGTTAGTGTTTTTTAATCATTTAATGTAATTATATAATTACTAAATGGTTCTAAATAAACTACACACATGAAGAAAATATATAAATTTACTCAAATGACCATCAATAATCATTCAAAACATTAATTTTTAACTATCATATTAATACATTCAAATTTAAAAGCAAGATTGTTTAATTTAGCCATACATTATATTAATTATTAAATTGTTCACATTCATGTAAAATTTAATTTAAAGAAGAAAAAAATTGACACTAATGCAATAACTGTCAAAATACATCCATCCAAATAGAACTGGATAAGTTTTTAGGTGATTAAAAAATTTAACTGTTTAGTTAAAACATCAGTAAAATATTTTTATCCTTAACAGTAGTAAAATATTTTAACTATTTTAAATTATAATTATGATTAAAAATTATTCTAAGAATATTAAATTAAAAAATTATTATGAGAAAAATATAGAATCCATTTTAGAAAATTCAATTCATATATGTTAGATAATTAGATGTAAAATTAAACCTGAGCATGCGATAAAAAGAGGGTTTTAAAGAAACCATTTTTTTAATAATGAAATGATTTTGTATAAAATATATAGCTAGTAAAAAAATTATAAAATTTAAAGTGAAATTTATAAAAATTTAATCTAAAAATTTTAATTTATAATATTTAAAATTAAAGGTATTGTAAATAATTAAAATGAGTGATTATTTTTCTTTTTAA
The DNA here is from genome assembly GCA_963277665.1 of Viscum album. Classification (NCBI taxonomy): domain Eukaryota; kingdom Viridiplantae; phylum Streptophyta; class Magnoliopsida; order Santalales; family Viscaceae; genus Viscum; species Viscum album. The sequence continues at coordinate 1,219,574,053 of OY728155.1, read as the reverse complement.
AATATCAAAAAAATGTTTCTTTAAAATGTAATTTTAAAATAAATGGATTATATATGAATAATTAAATGTTTTATTTATTTAAATAAAAGTTATTTCTTAATGGTAATATAAAAATACATAATTTATTTAAAATAAGTGAAATTTTAGAAGAAAATATTGGTATTTTTAACTGGTCAATGAAATATCAAAATTTTTTAAAAAATAAAAAAAATCATCCAATGATAATATTTATGTGTCTATTTGAAAATGATGTTCATTTTATCAAATACAATTTATGTAATATTGATAATTTAATTATAATATTTTACCACATTACTTAATACAAATAATTGGTATGAAATCATATTTCTAATGAATAAAATTATATCAATTAAAATACATCCGTTTTTAGTGAAAAAATATATACATTTCATAAATTAGTTAATACTATTAATATAATTTAATTTAATATCGATTTTGTAATTGCCATGTATTTCCTGGGTTATTTAAGCTTAATTTTTTGTGTCATGTGCAGTATCAAAGAAGATTTTCATCTTTTATATTATTTGGGTGTTATACACTCTCCACATTAATAAATTAAATCATATTAATTTTATCATGATCTAGATAATTAATGGTTTGGAATTTTAAAATAACTTTCTTGAAATGCCATATCATATAAAGGGATAGAAAAACATCCACTTTATGAGATAGAGAGATAGAAGGAATTGATAAGTTCATGTAAAACAATATATAACTAGGTAACCATGTAGGAAAAAATCATGGGAAGTGATGATATTGAATTGTAATAAAAATGTAACACCCATATAATGATAGAGTGAGATATAGTTCATTTATAATATTAATTTTAATGATCATGAGAAATATATAAACTTTAAAACCAACAACTAAAGTTCTGTAACGATACATCATTTCATCAAAATTAATTAATTTGTATAAAATTATCATTTAAAAAATCCTTTCCAAATATTTGTGGAATATCTTACCATATATAATTATAAAATAAAGAATTATACTTACATTAAAAGTAAAATTTTATCCATTAATCAATTTACAAAACAATATCATCTTTTTCCCCAATATATGAGTTTTTAAGATTAAATTTCCATGTGTAAATCACTAAACTCAACATCTATCATATCTCTTATCATTAAAATTAATAATCATTATATTCCACCTATAAATATTAATTAACATAAAATATTATGCAATGAACAATTTAATATAATTCACAAAAGAAAAATTCATCATTGGATAAAATATTAATTTAATCTTTAATATTAAATAGTGATATCCAATGTACTAATTGAATTAATTATAAAAAAATTAACCACATATCCCAAATAATATCAATAAGGTCAACATTAAATTTTGTTTTAACTAAATAGGTTATCTCATTCTTTTTAGCTAATATTCCAAAAAATATACTGATCTTCTTCAATAATATCATTAATCACATAGCCACATCATCATTTTGAATATCATGTTTATCTGTATTATAAAACATGTGTTTCGATAATTACCTCAACATCCATGATAATATAATCCCTAATGGTTTTCAATTCTTGAAAACATTTTCCCAATAAAATTAATTTTATACTTTATGCTAAACTGAATATTACAAATACATCAAACCTATAAAGTGACTCCTCAAATATCATTAATAACATTAAGATCTCATTTCCTAAAACCTAAAATTGGTAGTCTAAGACTATGAATCTATAATCAAACCTAGTGTTACAATAGTATTTTTATATCCATATCCCTAATGAAAACTTCTCATTTATACATCTTAAAATTTTATTTTTTCTAAAACCTACTCTGATACTGATTTTAATATCCCCATGACCCACACTCCTATATCTAGAGCTAAAATTTTATACTTTACATTTATATCTTTCATACAGATTAATGTTACAAAATTTTTTCTATAGAAACCATTTGAATTTTAAAGGAAACATTTCATCACATACATACCCATAGTCCTTTTAGGTTTGGAGATTTATAAAATTAGTATAAAATCATAAGTAAACGATATAAATGTATTCAAGTGAGTGTTCCTTCAAGAAAACATAGTTTATTTTATTTTACATGAAGTCACCTTCATCATCTATTTGAAAAACCTCTGTAAATAATTTATTTTACATAATTATGGATAACCTAAGGAAAAATAAACATGAGAAGGATAAGCATTATTAAATTGTAATGGTAATGGTAAGCATTATCAATTCAACATCCTCGGTGAACATAAGAAGAGCACATGGGTGTGATGAAATAATAAATGTGAATTAGCATTATATAACATAACTCATAACAATCATCCTTGAATCATTAAACATATTCCATGGTATAAATATTTAACAAATTGAAGAGAAATTAAAATCAATAGCCATGATCCGTTCGATGTTAATCTTGAATGATAATTATATTTGTTTTCATAAAATAAGAATAAAGATCTAGTTTCATTGGGAAGAAAGTGGAAGAAGGCATAACAGTCTCACGTAAAAATGATCATTCATTAATTTAAAAGGGGACCAATACAAAAATACAAAATCATATTGTTAGTGGGGAATTTTTTATTCTATGTAGTATACTATAAAATTACCTTCCTACCTTGTGTGATCCACCTCAGTAACCTGATGAATGATCATCCTGAGTATCCTGATGAAGCAATCCAATTAAATTGGGGGGATATAATTTATAATATGAATCCGAAACAACACATTGGAATATAAATCAAACTCTATAATATTAGTTTTTAAATTTTTTCACATCAAATAGGCCACTAAAAATATCCCTCGACTCTACTCTAATAGTGTAACATAGAATATAAAATCTGATGAATCAAAAAATAATTGAGCCCCTTCTATCTCATAAAAGACCAACCCCTCTCATTTCTCTAACCACAAATGTTTTATCAATATTTATTTTAATTCCTATAGATGTAGGTTTTCTAAAAACCACCTCCCTTGATAATTACATTCCCTTTCTTTTTCACTTATTACCACCCTTGGGAGAAATCGTAATAGTGAAACCAAATAACCCCCCCCTCCAAATGAGACTTCCAAGACCGGACAACAAATATTTCACATAGATCGTAATTAATAGATGTGAATAGTATATCCCGTATCTTCGATTGTTTCTATCCTCCAAAATAACCCAAAATTCAAAAATAAAATACAAATGTCAAAATTGATTGTAGATAACCATTAAAACCCACAACGAGCATGGAAAAAAACTCTTGGTATTATGGAACTTTGTCATAACAAACCATTTTAATACAATTTAAAAAATAGAAGGATTAAAGTTAAATATATATTTTTTAACCTCTTGTAATTCCAACCATTACTCCTATAATTATTAGAAATAATACCCAATGAATTTTAGTATATTCTAGGTGAACACATCATACAAGAAATATTGTGGTCTCCCACTGTTATCTAGGACTACCACTTATTTCTGATTTATTAGGATCACTTAATGTTATTTGGATGAACCTAGAATATAATACATATCAGTATGACCCATATATATATGGTTGAACACATCATATATGTTATAAAAGGCACACCCATGGGCCATATTGGGGCTTTTGTGTGAGCTATAAAAGGTCTCTACTCTTCATGTAATGTCTTTCAGTATAACCTATTCATCATAAAGAACATCCAAATAATTTTTTGATAAAAATATCATAATTCTTCACCATTATAAAATATTTTAATTAATTTTATATTCTATATTGATACACCCAACTAAATGAAATGAGTTCCATGATAATATTATAATCTATCCAATGAATGAATAAGGATAGATCCAATAAAACATATCCTAAGTGGGGTATAAGTAACATAAAGTATTTTTGAAACTTATTTATGGAAATAAAATTATAATATCATTAAAAATTATATAGAAATAAAAACATTTCACTTTGAGTAACATCAAATGACATAATGTTATATGGAAAATGATTTTAGAAAAATAAGTAGGATAATTTCTTGGGGAAAATATCCATTCCATTTTGAAAATAATTTTTTAAAATATAAAAAATACTCCAAAAGTAAATAAAAATAATATTTTAAGACACCCTTGTAAATAAAATAAGAATTCATTAAAACATTTAGTGGACATTATAGTAGAAAATTCCTTCCATACCAAGTAAATTAAAAGTTATTCCTTTAACATTTTCGCTAAAAGTAAAAAATTGTCTCATTATAAAAATTTCGATAAGAAATGTTTATTGAAAAATGTAATATTAAATTATGTCTAGAATTTTCTATAAAAACAAATTTACAAAAAATGGAAATATTTTTTAGAAACGCATAATTTGAAATGAAATGTTTTTTTTCTTGAAGAGATAATTGACGTCCTAATTTATGATAAGCATTTTCTCAAAATAATTTAATATAAAAATTTTATGAATATATATTTTTTCTTGAAAATCATATGAATAAATATAGGATATGAATAAATATCGTTTTATAATATATTTATGATATAATTTCCTTCCAAAAATATTCAAGTATACCCAATCCCAATAAAAAAATAGATTGTAACAAAAAGACTTTTCTGTTATTCTAGATCTATCATTGTAATCCTCATGGGATAATAACATAAAATGAAACAATAAATAGCATAAAAATAGGTAGATTAATGTTATTATATAAAAGGGTGAAGAATATACACCATATAAATGAAATTACGTTTCAAAATAGTACATTATGCTGAAATGAAATGAAATTGAGACAAATTTACATACCTAATGTCAATGCATTCAATGTATAAATTATAACTAATGTAAAAAAATAATATATCAATTTTTTATTTGAAAAGAACATTTGATAGATTAATTACATTATATATAAATCATTTAGTTTTTACATTATTAATAAATTTAAATACTTAATCAGTTGATTCCATATCATGTGTTTTGAGGATGTATAGATTCATTGTTTCAAAACATATTAAATGTGTAAACCATGCTCAATAAATTCGATGTTACGTTATATCTAGAATAATTATAATTAATTAATTTCCATTTTTATACATTACGTATAATTTTACACATAACAATGATTTTTTTTCTGAAAAATGAACTATATTACAACCAGAGAGAAGTATGTCATACATACGCTTGAGTAGCATTTCTATTTTTCAATGGATACAATAAATATATAAGTATTTTTTGATATTTATTGAATGATAATAGTCTCATAAATGTATTATTATTTCATTAAATATATATATATATATATATATCAATAATAATATATTGCGATGAAAACATAATCACATCAGTTTATATAAGATATAGTGCACACGTATGTATGTCCTATATAATCATTTTTTCAGTGTGTTGAAAGGTATAAGATAAAATGATATATATTGTTTATGAATTATAAATATTTCATTAATATTATAATTATTTTATACATATGATATATATATTCATTAAATATATCCTTTTTAACTTCCATGTAAAATGTTAGTCATAAATTGAATCACATCGCTTCTTGATGTGGTTGTCCTCTATAAAAACGAGTGATATTATCATATACCCCATAGAATATAATATAAAAAGGTATAAGGATGTAATAATTCCAGAATAATAATTATTTTAAAGATATATTATTATTATTTTACTTTCATTATAAACAGTTGTGCTAGGTGATGATAGAAAATAAATTACATTTATCCGTGAGTCGATACTGGTTTTTTATTTTTTAATTATTAATACACAAATGAAAAGTGTAAGAAAAGAAGTATTAATGAAAGTGTTTAATGAAGAAAATTATCATTGTTTAGAACAAATCCCTTTAGATCACTTATGAGAGGAATGATGATTTTTATTTTTGGATGATAAGAAGATCATAAAAATAGATAATGTTGTTCGGGAGGGATTTTTGTAGGGTTTGGTCAAGACAAATGGCTTCGGTGGTGTGACTAAGTGAGTATAGTGGTGGTTTTTATATTGGAGGAGGATTCATATTGTTGTAAATAACCAAAACTATTAAATAATGGTAGGCCACTATAGTAGAATGTGCATATAAAATTAATAAATAAATTATTTTAAGGGTGATATGGTTAATATTCACCTGTAATAAAAAAAAAATTATTTAAACATTCTTTTATTTAACATGTATGTTTAATTTCTTTTACCATTTTAGTATTCACTACAGTAACTAGCCTTTTTATCTGTGTAATTTATCTTAATATGCTTGGACTAAAATGAGCCTTAAGAAGATAATTTTAACCCAATAGTTCGAAATATGAAATCTAATTTATATAATTAAAATCATATGTGTATTGAATGTTATTTTTAATATAGGCACATGAAACACAACAAAACATTATTTTACCCATTACAATTGTAACACAATTATTTAATATTAAAGGCTTAATATATTTATTAAAAATTAAAATATTCTGATTAATATAAAACTATTGGTATTTTTAAATATATACCAATGACTTGGAATAGGGTAGGATATTAAGATATTTTAAATCGCCTAATAAAATATTATTTATTATAAAATAACATTTATTTCAATTTTAACACTCTTTGTTTAATTTGACTATATCTAATATAATGATATTTTATGAATTAATATATAATATTTTCTCCCATTTGAATAATGTAATATTTATCTAAACAAGTCAGCTAATACAATAATTGAAACATTTAAATTAATTTTAATATTTCGATTATCATTTATTTTATTATACTATTAATTATATAATTGCTAAATTTTTAAAATAAAATTACCCTCTTGGAATTAATTTTATAATTATAAATTTTATATTAAATAAAAAATGATATCTTAATTATGTCTCTATATAAATACCTAATTTAAATTTAAAATAAATAAGGTGGCATTTTATTTTTTTCATTACCTAAATTGCTTAATTGGTCAAATTCAAGCACATGTGACCACCAAACACCTAAAAAACAAAAATAAACAAATAAGGGTTAGAATATTTTTGTAAAAAAATAGTTTCACAATTTATTAGGTCATTGTAGCCATTATTTGTTTAGATTAACCACCCCATAAACTCATTTTAATAATAACTATGAGAAAATATGTTTATTACATTAATTATTCATTACGATAAGGAATAGATTTACCATATTAAATAATTTAATTTTTTACTTCAAAATATAGATTTTTTTACTAAATTCAATTTATATAAGTGTTATTATATAATTTAACTGTAAACCCACAGATATGATGAAATATACATTTTTTGTAAATCATTTTTTTAGGTATAAGATGAATTTATATAACAATATGACTTCTAATCAGCAATATACAAATTTAATTTAATTTTTATATATATCATATACATATATTTAATTTAAAATTTTCCTCATTAGTGGTACTTAAAATAATTAAAATGGATTAACATTATTCACTTCAAAACAATTTTAATAAAACATGAATTTAAATCCAAAAATCAACTAACAGTAAAATATACTATAAAGACGAATAAAATTTAATTACATAGACTAAATATAAATATATAATTAATATGTCAATTTAAATAATATTTAAATCATAAAGAAGATTTTAAATTATTTTTTTTTTTTAAATTAAATGATTATTATACAAAAAAAATATTCATCATTAATAATTGAAAAGTCAATATTTTCAAAAAGATCCAAAATTTCAAAATAAGTTATTTTTGATATATTTATTTAATATATGAAGTTAATTTTGCCAAATTAATTTATTAAAATCAATTGAATTTATTAGTAATATTTTCTCACAACATTTATTTATAATCATATTTTTTAGAAATATTATTTTTAATGAATAAAATTATATTACTAAAAATACATATATACATAGTAGAAATGTTATATAAATTTAATAAAATAGTTTATATTTTTCATAACCACACATTTAGGAAAAATTAAATGATGTGGATATATTTTTTGAGTCTTTTAAGATCAATTTTTTATGTGGAATATGATATCGAACAATATGTTTTTCTTAATTATCATATGCTATTAAAGAACCAATGAGAACGAAGATTAACTAAGAATAAATACATAATTTAATTTAAATTTAGTACATTATAACCAATTATGAATTTAAAATTAATTATGTGGTAATAATATGAATCAATTATTCATTACTTATAGATATCGGAGTACTCATACAAGTCTCCTAAAATTTCCTCCTGATCATGAATATACATCTTCTTTCGAGTGCTCACGCTATAAGAATTTTACTTGCATTGATTAATGTTCCAGAAAGAGCGATGATCTATCTCAATGGTTATGTGGATACTATTATCTAAAACTATTTGATAATGTGACATAATAATGTGAGTTTTGATGTCAATGCGGTAAGACCACAATGCCACATCGAGTCTTAGAATCTAAAATTTTTTATACTATTGAACAATTTTTTGATAAATTTTTCTAAATTAATTTTTTAAACCATGGATAAAATAATGGGTTTATAGTGATATGTAGTGTTAAATCGATTCCCCAATGTTATTTTATTTTTTCAGATATGAGAACCTTGGTCACTGATGATGAACATAGAAAATCCGAAACATTTTAATATATGGTTTATAAAAATTTAACAGTAATCGTTGAATCATATATCTTTGTAGCTTTTGTCTCTATGCATTTTTACCCATAATATATTGTCATAACAATGTATAATTAACCAAATGAATTGGAAAATAGATCCATAAATCCAATTCCCCAAACATAATTTTTTTATAAAAGTAACAAGTGTTATGTGGTATTTCATTGTTTAGGTACATTCTACATCCTTTGAAAATGATGACATGATCTAAAAATCCTTTATTATTCAAAAATAAGTTTGGGAAACATACAAAAAAATTAAGGACCCTGGAAGTAGTCAATTGGGAAACAAAGTGGCCCCTAAATTCAGGAGTGTGGTAAAATCTAAGGATGAGGTTGAACTCACTATTTGGAACCAAAAAATAAATACTTCATTACTGCATATTTTCCAAAGTTACAGGTCATAAAAAATTTCACATCATGACTTGTTCATAATTCAATCGTCAATATTTTTATTAAAATCAGAATGAATGAAAAAAAAACACCAAATAATTTAGAATATTAACATTCAAAAGTATATAATATTTAACTCAATATAAGTGCTTATCTAAGAACATTACATTTATAGTAATATATTTAGAATATTTAATATTCCATGATGGAATTATCCTACTTATACATTTAGTCACATGTTATTTACTAAATTATTATTCATAGTTTTTATTTTATATTTTAGAAGTAGAGAATCCAGCGTATCAGGTTTAACTTATATTTAGTTTTCATATATAGAAAATTAAGGGTAGTTTATTAAAAAACACAAATAATTTTCAAAGAAAAATATAGGATTGAAAAAAATTCAAGAAAAATAATTGAAATATGTTATTTTTTAGTGATTATATTTTTTTCATCAGCAGTGTCCAGGGTACATAATTCATGCCCAATGACTTGGGGATCGTTCTCAACACATTGTGAGAAAGCATCCACAATTAAAAATTTAGAGGAATCACACATAAAATTTAATAGATGATCCCACCATTGTGGTTGTATTGTGTGAGGTGATTTAGAACTCTTTCATAGTGAATGAAATTAATCCTCAAAATCTTTATCAAAGAATCATGCTATCCTTTTATAATAATTCGAACAAGATATGTGTGCTCTTATCAAGGTCCATTAAAATTTATTAGTAAAAACTAACATGTCCCAAAAAAGTTCACACATCATGAACCAGCAATAGAAATGAAAGGGGTCTAATTATTTCTATTTTTTATTTATTAACATGAATTCCCTTACTCGAAATATTGTGACAAGGAACAATACCCCATTATAATATGAAATAGAATTTCAATAACATTAATATGAGTAAATTTTTAATAAAATTGAGGGATGATAAAACCTACATCTTATTATAATAATGAAAGGAAAATCCATAATCTATCTAAAATCTAATGTAAAGTTGTTATGTAATCATAAAATATACTATAAATACAATGATGGAATGTATTAAGACCATTAATTTTATCAAATGGAAAAATTCTATATTTAAATGTGTTGAATGGATAGTTAAAGTTTTATTTTATTAATACTATATTGCTATAATGATTTTTAAATAAACTGAATTTCCATCATGGAATCAATAATGGGACATACTATTATATAGTTATATCATTTGGTTAGTGAAGGGCATACAAAATTTCTCTATTCAGATTGATTAGATTAGTTTGGGGTAATAAATATGTACATGAATATATTTTTCACACATGTTGGAAACAATTAATTCATTTCATTTAATAGTATAATTATTCCAGTTTTCTATGGAATAAATTGTATAGGGCTAAACCATTTACAATATGATATGGGTTGTATGACCCCCAAAGCTAGTAATTTACTAACATCCAATTTTACCAATTCCTTGGTGGTGCTATATAACTAGCATTGAGGATGAATTATGTGCTTATACATATCATCTAAAAGTATATATTACATGAAAATAATAGGGAACTTATATGGAATATAAGAAAATTCACCGAATCTTTTTTTGACACACACTCAAGAGGTATAATTTTTTTAACTACATTGCTCGTTTTTTTATAAATTAAAATGGAGAATTGGTTTATACCATAAATATAAGAATATTTAATATTTTATAGAACTGGTTTAAATATCATTATTATTATTATTTTGGATTGAGGGGACATACTTACATGGTGGTTGATTTCCATGAATATATATATCTTCTCATATTTATTCACTATGGAATAAAAATAAATTGAAAGTGTTTTTGTGGAATCATAAATAGACATGGGGTCCTCATAACGAACACACCCGTAACATAAAACAGAATAATAAAATGTTTCCAAACCCATGAAAAATTAAATAGATGAATTAAATACCAAATAATCACTGAGTTAAGATGAATAATATTATTCATAGTATGGTTTTCAAAAATATTGTTTTTGGGTTGTTTGTGAAATCTTCCATTAAATAGATTGAGAGAGTGGATTTCTCTTAAATAGGTTATTTTACAGTTTCCATTATTTTAGAACTTACATTTTATATGATAGACATAATGGATAGTGTAAATTTGTGAACATTTATTACTGCATTTGATATTTTATGGAATATCCTTCCCTGTATGAGAGGATGATGCCCTTACATTTGTGTATCTTTAATATGAAGAATTTAGATGTCTTCTGGGAAGATTTGATTCTTTACTCTCACAATGATGTCATTTATCACTCTTTTTGGGTGTGGTGTGCATAGGTTGGAATGTTACGTGATTAATCCCATTGTTTTACAGTCTTTAAACTATAGATAAGTATACACTATGTGTGTTATAACAACAATTTTAGAACCTAAATCAAGCTTTGAATCAGAAAATAATGTGTCTCTTGTGGTGAAAGGTATTATAAAAGTGTCCAGAGCCCAAAAATTAGTTCATATATATGTTTATATAAAGTAGAGATATTAATTATATTATAGAATCAAACATTCCACTTCAATCACCATCTATGGGTGTAAAATTATTTGGTAAATTGTGTATGGTGAGCAATTTTTTAATCATATTCTAATAGAATAATGTTATCTGATTCATTTTTTATTGTATCTATGACCTCTTTGACAATTTTATTATAAAAATTATTCATCAATAAAGATAGTATTTCTGGATAATTAAGAGGAATTGATTGATCAGTGAATTTGAACACTATATAAAATTTTTATATTTTGAAATACTTTTCTATAAATAAAATTTATTTCTTTGAAAACTAGTGTCATATGCAGCATCACATTAAAAAAAATAGATTACATTAATGAAATATTATTAATTCATAGTAAAAGACTAGACATTGTATAGGCCGCTATGAAATAAATTAATTAAATTATAAAAAATAAGAATATATATAATATTAATTCAGTGGTTATAAATTAAATATAAATGATAATAAATATCAATTGAAAATGAAAAGAGATGTTTTTTCATGAAAAACTATTTTTATATGTATATGGTTTTTTATCATAATATATTATATTAGTCACTTTTGGTGAATAATTCAATATAAATGTATATATTATATAATAAATCCAATGTTTTAACATTATTATAATGTTTTTAGACATGGGATACGAGTAAAACTAATATTATGCTTAAAATTAATTTTTCATAAAATATATATTATTAGTGTTTTTAAACTTATATTTAAAAAATTTCATCAAATTATAGAAATTTAATTTGATAAAATAAATTATATATATTGAAATTGGATGTTCAAATTTATTAAATATGACCCTTATATTTTGAGGAATTATAAATAGTATTCATGGTAAAATTTATTTCCTCAATCAAGGGTAAATTCAATTAATCTAAGATAAAACAATGTTAAAAGGCCATAAATATTCATCCAATTTTTTATTTGGTAATTTTAATTTTATCATTATGATATTAGGTTCTAAATTTAATTATTTAATATAAAAGTTTCAATAGAAGGACATATATAAGACTTAACTCATTGAATGTTACAAAATACTACTCCCTTAGTTTCATATAATTATTATGTGTCACATAGGGAAAAAATTAATAAATGTATAAATATTTATACATTTATAAAAATGAAATTATTTTAATTATTGAAATTTATTCATAGTTTTTATTAATTATTAAATTCCCTTAAATTCTTATTCAACATTGATGCAATAATTAATCAATTACTAGAAAAATTAAATAATTGATTTTAAAAAATCGTAAAAGTAATATAATGTTAAAAGATAATGGTATTCGAGGAATATAATAGATTAATATGATTGATTAATGATGTGTAAATTGATTATAATTGAATTAAAAAATTTTATTTATTTATTTTAATTTAAAATAATTGAATAGTCTCGAAGATGATATTTATAATATTCTATTAAATACTTTAAAAACATAAAAAAACTGAAATATAAGAAACTGGAAATAATATGGTGTAATATATCCCCATTTATCATCTTATGATCCATTTTTCACATTATAGGAAAATTTTAACTATTTATGAGTGGAAATGATATTGTTGTAATTATGATTAAAATGGGTTTACTAAAGGGTAAATTAAATGATAAGGTTTGAAACACCACAAAAACCCGTCGAGATTTTATTTCATTATAGGATTTAGGATTTATAAAATGTTATATTTTTGACACTAGGATATTGGTGGAATTTGATCTATTTAATTACTTTATTATGTTTTAATATTTTTTGATATTTCAAGAGTTCCCCTTAAATCACTTATAAATGAGAACCTCTACTTTCTCTTCATAAAATATAATTTAGTCCTCTATATTATCCAAACCCTTCAGAAATATATTCTAACATCCCATATCCAAATGTGGTGCATAGTTTGTTTTTAAAATAAATAAATATGCATCAATGAGGCTTTCAATAGATTATCAATAACATAACAAGATCACAATCAAGATAATGTATCCTTTACCCCATATTGATGACTTCTTTAATCAATTATATAGGGCCCAATTATTTTATAGGAGTTACTATTGTTCTAGATATCAATAATTGAAGATCGTGAATTATGGTTTTCCCATGATAGATTTCCATATAAGGTATAGAAACAATGAATTTATAGTGGTGAATCATAGTCTTTTTGTCATTCCAAAATTATTAATAGATTTAATGAATAAATTCATTCCAAATTACATAGATCATTTTATAGAAGTATTTATATAAAATATTATAATATAATCTATGAGAATAGAAGAGTAAAAATATTATTTGAGAATTGTGCTGATGATTCTGGGGAAGAAGAAGTTGTACGAAAAATTTACCAAATATGAGTTGTTTTTGTATATTATTATATACCTAGGACATATAATAATAATTTATGATGTATAACTAGATCCTTAAATGATGGAATTTTTTGAGTAGTGTATTATAGGTACTGCAACAACTAATATCTGTAGATTTAATGATTGTTTGGGATATTAATTTTTCTTTATAGAGAATTTCCAAAGCCTGTTAAATATTCTAAAAATGATATCTTATAATGGATATATGTTCCTTTATATAGATTAATGTGATGAAAATTTAAGTGAACTAAATAGAATGTTAGTCAGTAAACCATTTCATACATTATGCGTGGATAAAAGTTTGATATCAATAGTGATGCATTAAATAAGGAATTGGGATGTGTTATCATACCAAATGATATAGTTACAGATTATTTAAAATGACAACTAATGGTTCCTGTGAAGAATTTCTAACTCATGATTTATAATTAGTTATTGGTGATTATGAATTAAATATTGTTTGGAATTATCATTATGGTAGAATGTGTTACATATATACTTATAATAAAATTATAATGTATATTTTCATATAGCAAGAGTTTAAAATTCACCAGATAATATGGTTGGAGAAAATTAATGATTATGACTAAAGAATGGATAACCATCGGCGGATGGAAAACAAGGTGGAAGATGATTTTAGTTGAAAGGATCAAGATAGATTACCTATGATAAGGATATAAAATATCTTATATATATGAAATTAAAAATAACAGATAAGGAAATCATGAATGATAATGAACAATGATATATCTTTCTAATTAATGACCAATTATCTATATAATAGAATATTAAATAGGAGAATAAGCGAGATTTTGAGTTGCAAAAGATGATAAAAAAGTTCCAAAATTCATCCTTCGTTGTGATAGAATGATAATATTTAGGAACCCTTTTTGTGACCCCTCAATACCATTTTTAATGAAGTAGTCATTGGAGTATTATCATAGTTATTCATTATCTATCCAGTATAGTATTATGAATATGTCTATAAATTTGAACGATTATTTCATATGGAAAAGATAAAGTGGAGAATTTCATAATATATTTTTTGGTGATATGTATGTCATAATGTGAATGATGAGGAATACACATATATGGCGGTCCTATAACAATTACTTTTACCGAAATAGAAATGGGAATGTGTCATCATGGACTTTGTAGACAATCTCCCAAAAACATCTAAGGTCCACAATCCAATATGGGTTTTAGTTGATCACCATATAAATTTGTAAAACAATATTTAAATCATAAAATATTAATCTTTTTATCTTTTTTTGAGGTAATAGAAAATTGATGTTGTATGATTTCAGGGAGTATGACATTCTATTGTGTTTTTTTGGGATTTCATATTTACCTCAAATTTATTTAGATGTCCTTCATAGACTCTTGATATAGATTTATGTTTTATCACTCCTTATCATTATAAAGTACATATTCATATTGGGAGGTCTATTGAGTCCCTATAATACATTTTTAATATATTTCTCTAGGGAATACAATGGTAATTGGGATCAATACCTTTATCTTCGGAATTTTCATAAAAAAACGGATTTCACACGAGCATTAACATGGATCCTTGTAAAACCAGATATGGTATGTTTTACATAACTCAAATCTTCTAGGATAATTTTTTAAAATTGAATTATATTGTAACCTAACCTAACTAACTAAATGAAAAATAATTTAAGATCCCTTTAGCAACACATAAGGGATGCACAACTCTAATAGAAAATTTAGGCTCATAATCATCGATGTGATCTAGAGATCCATACTACTGACAAAGTTTATCTAAGAATATAACCATATAATAGGTTAGTAGGTTTTGAAGGATTATAAAGCTGAGAAATATATATACTATCTACTTGGATATTATTTATCGTACTGGCATCCTAGCATATCTAATGGTGATTTAATGAAATATATCTCACCTTTACATTGTGTTCCATGTATCTTTAATGAGAAAGTAAATAACTGATCATTAATATATATTTAAATCCTATTCTATACTAATTGAACAATATATATTATAAATACAAACTGTTGGGGACTATGGATCAAAGAGAGATGTGCCCAAAATCAAAACAATTCACCTGGTCAAGGGTTTTTATTGAATCAAAGAATTTTTGGAAACAATATGGGAATCGAAGAATGTGATAAGGGTCAAGTATCCCCATTTATCTGTTTTAATGTAGCTACAAGGGTTATTAGCCCATGCCTAATATATTTTGATGGTATTGGTCGCTACCCATGATATAATATTTTCTATGATTATGTGTAGGACACAACATTCATGTCCTAATCCAGTGATATTTTTATTATTTTGTTTCCCCTGTGATTCATGTCTTACAAACTACTTATATTTATTCCATGATTCATATTTATGATCTTTGATATGGAAGTTCTGTTCTTTAATGAAATTATAACATTCTAATACCCTTATGCATAAGTTTATTCTTTTATATATCATTTACCCCTACTAAGTTTCTGAGCTCACCCATTTTTATGTTTCCTTCCCCCATATATGAATATATTAATAAGGTATAGTGCTTCTAAAAAGTTCTTTAGTAATTATGAACCTATTGAGATATAATTTAGCTTACTCATGTCGGAATTTTTTTCCATGTTTCCAAAGGCCCTATAATTAATATGATCTTTAGGTTTATTTTTCTGTAATGTTTTCATAATTACATAAAATTGACATAATGTCTATATATGTTAAGATTGGTTAATTATTTTTGGTATCAGATTAAATGTTAAGTCAACCCTGGGAAAATAGGATGAGAAGACATTTTTGATGTCCCTATGCATATTGATATTGATATGTCTAAGAATGTCTCCCATGATAAGTTTAAAGATAAGTTGACGTTTAAGAAAATGTTCTATATATTGGTAGTGGACATAGTGAGATATGTCCTATAAATACATTCCTCTATGGATACTAATATTTAATGACGCTCCGAAATAGATGTACATATGGGTAACAAATATAACAAGGTTTGTCATGATTGACTCAGCGTAACCCAGTACACAAAAACTTTCCTAGCTACACACATTGTTTAAAACTCCTTGGGGGAATAGAGTGGAAATTCAAAATATTGTTACAAACAAAAATAAAGTATTTGAATATATTATAGCATTTAAAAACAAATGATAAATATAAGGTGTCATTGATAAAAAACTAAAAGTTAGGATTTAGACATCCCATACGTAATTTTTCATTATTAGGTGGTTTTATTCGCTGATGTGTATTTCTCACCCTAGGATTTTTGTTTTTAGAAAATTGTGGGAACATTAAGGATCACAGATAATAATGAATTTTTCATATTGGGAATTTATGAGAATTATGATAATTTATTTCCAAAATATAAATATCATAAAGAGAATCTAGATGGTGCTATGAGTATTTATTTTACTTTCAAAGATAAAGATAACGAAATTGATATCTGAATGTTATGTGATGATATTCTATCATTTTTTAAATTAAAAATAAAATGAATGATTATATTGAGGTTGTGGAACCTTAATACATGATTTATATTTCATATTATTGAAAAGGGGTATTAAGAACTAATTTGATGAAGCCTAAGTAATGGTTTAAGAATAATGTTGGATGAATAAAATATTTATGTTTTGGAATTCAATGATTATTTTATATCAATCATGGAATATATATTCAATCTCAATATATTATTTCTTAAATTATTTTAATATATTTGAATACTGGTTATGAACACATATGAAAGAATCATTTTGACTAAGGGAAGGTAACCCCTAATGAGGTAAAGTTGTGGGGAAATTTGTATTTATCTTGGATAAATATAAGAATGATTTGGATAAAGTAAATTAGATTCTACCAATGACCTTATAACCAATTAATGATTTTTTGAAAAAGTATTCTATGTCATCATGGAAGAATTTTAAAACTTATTAGTGTTAAGGATTATATTTAGGAATACTTTTAATATAGGAGAATGCATTTTTTCGAGAAAGATTTATGGTAATACAGGTTATTAAAGAATATCCGTAGAATATTTGATGAGGATATTCACATGTTTTGATTTTGAAAACCATGAGTTAATTTTTGATATATGGGGGATCAATGTTAAGCTTATTTCCTAAAAATATTTCAAAATATTCAAATTTTCTTCTTCCAAAAGGGTTATAAGTTTAACCTTTTACGGAATTATGGAATTATATTATACGTTATGTTGGGATATTAATGTCTTATCACACAACATGTGGATTTATACATATTGGATAACCTTCTATAATAACGTTATATTGATGTTAACTAAAGAGATAGAGGATGAATTATCATGGATCTCATGATATATTTGTGATTTAGGAATTAAAAATTCACCTTCCTTTTTTGAAGAATATGAGAAGTATAAATTTTTCAAGACAAAACCAAATGTCTATATTTTACTCATGGAATGAAATAAAATCATGTAAGTATAACAAATCATCAAAATTATTCAACTCTAGAGAAATAATATTAAAACTAGATTGGTTATCCAAGTTTATTTTTTCAGTATGATTGAAATGGTCCCTTTTATAATCATATATTTATGGATTTTTTATTGTTAAATTTATCCTGAACAACTTCTCTATAACTCTTCTTCATAACTTGATAGTTTCTTTTCCCACTCATTTCCATGTTTAAAATTAAAAAATATGTTCTCTTACATGGAATACTCATTATATGATACTTTGGGTAACCATTATAATTCTATATTTCCATTTTTAATGGATGTTTTATTATTCATTTTTACGAAGTGGGTTTCTATGAAGGAACCTTTGAAGTATAAATCCATCGATAATCTAGATGAATTTAGAGTGATAAATTATTTTTATGGGGTATAATTTTACACCCTTAGTTTTTATGTTCCTTTTTTCTCAAATTTATTTTTATTTAGGTCCAAAATTCCTTTCACATTGCAAAAACTTGGCCTGCACTACAATCAATGATAACTTAACATATGTTACGTGAAACACTATGTTTCGATGACACATCATGTTAGTGCTACAAATATTGGAATAAGATAATTTTAATATATCCATTAAAATTTTTATTATGATTATTAATAAATAATTTTAAAACTTTATTAATTTAGTTTTTATATAAATAAATAATAATAATAATATAAAATATTATTTTCTGTAAAGCCATTATATATTTAAAAATAATATTTTTGTTATATAAACTAAAAAAATCAATTTAATTTTATTCAAATTTATAAATTTTATTTGATAAAATAAACACCATTTTTTAATTTATAATATTGAAATTATCATCCGGTGAATTTTTTTTCTAAGAAAAATCATTTTTAATGAATTGTGAAAATACTAAATATTAATTCAAAACTTCTTTTTTATCTATTTAATTTATATAGATAAATTATATTTTAATATGTTTTTAAAGTAAAATTAGATAAAATATGCATCAATAGTTATAATATAGGTAATTAAAACCAATTTTATATTGAAATTTGATATAGAGACTTAACGTTTTATCATTTTTACTTTAAAACCCTACGAGGTCATCCCATCAGCAGGATTAATTTTAAATTATTTTCTTCCACTTATGTGTTTGAAATATGGAAACATTTCTTCCATGTTTTGAGTCTGAATTATTTATAATGTATTATATTGTAAAATAATTTATTTACTTAAATTATTAATAAAAATATTAAAAACTAATTATAATGATTAAGGAAAATATAAGCTTAATAAATTAAAATACCAAAAACATAAGTGACAAAATAAACCATACCATTTTAAAACACCCATTTAATGGCCATTAATTTTTCATTCACCTTCCATTCATTAATCATGTTGGTTTAGGATGAAATATATTTTTTTAAATTTGTTGGTACACCTTACATGTCACCTAGAATACCGAGTGAGTGTTTTCCATCCCGTATAACAGGACACCACCTCTTCTCATTCTTCATAAATCTTAAACAACATCGGCTTTGAAAAGATATACCAAATACACTTACCAACATCCCCCCATTACACTTTCAATCCTATGTTTGGAATGAAATAAATCCAAGAAATATTTGTGGTGAAAACTAGAAGAGTTACCCAATAAATAGAGAACATCCTCCCTCATGATCCTCAGTCTAATTTTCATTATACACCCTCTTGACTCTCATTATTTCATGATTTTACAACAAAACCAGTATAATAAAAATACTAATTTATTTTTATGCTAGGAGTATGACCTACACATACACAGACATTAATCTAATGGGTAGAAAAAAAAATGTTTATGTGTATGTTTAAATACCACCTCACTAAAACATTATTGTTCGTTCATCCTTTAATACCTTTCATAGTGGGAATTATGGTGTATTTTAAAGAACCAGACTAATTGAATGATATTTTTTTCTAAAAAAGTGTGTTATATTATTTTATACACAAATAAATATTTATCATTAATTATAAAGTGTGTAAAAATTGAGATGTAACAATTAGGTTTTGACTTTTATATGATGGTTGGTCAATTATGAAGCTTTATAACAATTTTATCATTATATTTAGTGTTAATATGTAGAAATAATAAAGGATAATTTATTTAGAATGAATAATAAATAAACTCAACTACAAGAGTCATTTCTTTTGAAGCCCATCTGTTAGAACATAGGAGGGTGGTATGATTGATAGGGGTTTTCCATGACTAAGCCCAAGCCAAGCTTTAACATGTAATTATTGAACAAAATCACCACTGGGAAAATATCATTTTATGGGAGATTACCAATCGGTCGATGTTAGACGAGGCACCCCAAAAAACTACCACCATTACACACCATACTCTTAGGGAATATGCAGGTTGAAAAAAGAGTTATGTACTGATTCCATAGTAAAGTGTAATTATATTGTATAAATAATATTTTTGCCATCAATTCTATTTTAATAATAGTTTTTCTTTAAAAAATTAGAGTGAACTTGATAAATTGATTTTTTGGGAAGAAATTGTACTTTTCTAAAAATCATATTATTACTATAATAAACTTCTATATTATGAAAATTTATTATTTTCATGAAATACAACGATTTAAAAACTCTAATTTAAAAATAAATGATTATATAATTTTATTTTTTATGTGTCCGTAATTTACAATGCCTTTTCATTCAGTTGTTATTTTTAATATATAAAAATTTTAATATTTAAATGTTAATATTATTATATTTATATAATTATTATGATAAAATAGATATAATTTTATATATTGAAATATAAAAAAGAGGATAGGGTGAATTTGTGATAATTTTACAAAAAAATTATTATTTTAAGAATAGTAAAAATATTGTTTATGATTTTTTGTATGTTTAATAATATCATAGCTATATTCTAATAATTTAATATCTAACTACCCTTAATCCATAACATTAAATATATTTATATATATATATAAAATATTTTAATATTTTTTAATTAATTTCTAAATATATTATTTTCTTTAAAAATTTTAAAATAAAACAATTAACATTAAAAATGTTATTTTGTGAAACATTTACATTTCCCTTACGAAATAAATAATATTAAAGTATTATTGAATATTGTTGAAAAAAAATAAAATAAAATATGATCTATGTGTCCAATAACATGTGAAAATACCATCTAAATGCATGTGTTTTTGAAGTTACCACTACCTAGGGGTCTAATTCCTTTATTTCGAAATTAATAAATTAATCCCTCACTTTTTCTAAACATTCCAACTCAGTTTTTTCATGTAAATTATCACAAATTTTAAACTACACAATTCTTATGAGTGTTTTACCTCCAAATGAGTCCACCCAAATTGTCTGTAAGCCCCCCAGGTCACAATCTTCTTGTTTTCAGAGTTAGTCATCGAGGTAAGGGAAATATCCAAATCTCATTCCATTTAAGTTTCCTATTTGTGTGGTGTGTCTTTAAAATTTCAAAACTCATTTCATCTGCCAATTTTATATATACCATTTATTGTATTATAATATTTTGTGAATGAGAGACCCATTTTCCCTCTCATTTTAACATTTAATAAAATCATTTTTATAAATGTTTCACTACTGATTTTAATAATAAAAAATTATATCTTCTCTCCTAGAAATTACATTTTATTTTATATTTTTGAATAACAAAAACACATTATTTTATAGTGTTATTTAAAGAGATGTAAAAATAATTTATTTTCTTTATTATGATAATCATTAAACCCTCAGTCTATTTCCTTGGGATAAAACTGACATAATGATCATGTTTTCATGCACTTTTGAAATGCCGAGATTTTGATAACAAGCATATTTTTTATTCTACATGGGTTATTTATGAAATATTTTATTATGATATTTATTTCTCATAATAAATAAATCATATTTTTTATGCACCCTGATAATAATCCAATGCACTGTGTAGAGAATTTAATCTCTTTAGATGACATGTTTTACGATGCCTTCGTGAATAACCATGGAATTTTTTTGGAATCATCAGTTAAAAACTATGGTGATATGATTATGAATGTATAATTAAAATTTGTATTCACAAATTAATGTTATTATTTATGATTTTTTATTCTCATACGATGATTTTATTTTTCTCATGACTTTATTACTCATGTTCATTATGTTATTTCTTCAGGTCGCATGAAATTTGTTTCTCTTTTACTTTTTACTATGATTTATGCTTAGCATTTGAATTGATCTATGTCCCTAGGTTATTAGATGCAGAAAAGGTACTTAGTATGATTTGAAGTCTTCCATGATTATTTGAATAATGTTTTATATTTTCATGTCTTATGTACCATTTTTAAGAAACGAAACATTAAAATATCTTCTTTTTTGTACCATGTATATGAAAATGTTATTTATTAGAAAGGTAAGATTATATAGATGGACTGAAATGATGATTTAGTTATTTTTAGAAATTATGATTTTATGAATACAAAAAAAACTTATAGAAAATTTAAAATAAAGGAAAACATCCTGGTATTTTATTAATGTATCAAAAAAGTATTTTCGGAGAAAATAAATCCATGTCTTGAAGCGAATAACTGAATGTGGTTCTAGGAAATATTTATATAGGGACAAAAACACTAATAGGATATAATGATCCTGACATAGCATAACCTTGTAGATGACAATGAACCTTAATGTGCACCTCATTTGACACTCCTGATAGATATTTTTGATTAATCAAATTTATTTTATGAACCATTGAGAAGGTTTTAATGAAAAGTTAATTTTTGATAATAAATCACATATTTTAGAATTATGTTTTAAGAAATATAATTAGTTTAAAATTATTATATTCCTAAAAAATGTATTTATCAACAATTTTTTCATAATTTATAATGTTGATGGAAATATATAGAACCATGTAAATGGTTAGCACAATAGAAAATGTGCTTATAGACATCCAATGGAATCGAGAATGAAAAACATCTAGAAAATGGTCAATCAACTAACATGATTTATGAAAAATTACATGAATCATGTCGAGTGACCAAATTCATCTTCCAGGGATAAACAATCTACATTATCCTTTATGTTTCAACTACCACATTTTTTCAGTGGATCATTCAACACATTGATTTTTAAAAAATGGTTAAGCTCTATAGAAATGATCTTTTCAATTATTTATTGGTCAGATAAAGAGAAATTCACCCTAGATGTGTACTTTTTAGAGGGATATTCTGATCAGTGGTGGGAACTGATTAAAAAACACAATAGAAATAATGGATATAGAAACTTTAGAGTTGGAAGAGTTCAATGGAACCTTTTTAACAATACATTTTCAATGTTCAATGTGAATGAAAATGGAGAAGGAGTTCCTTGAGCTGAAGAAGAGGGAAAATTAGTATATGGGAAGCTATGAGATGATCATTACAAGAAATTTTCTTATCAACCCCATTTTTGTGATGGATCTTAATAGAAAGGTTAATAGAATATTCAGTGGAATAAGACCCTATCCACAAAAGAATATAGAAAATCGTTACTGTGAAAACTTTGAAGAGATAATAAGAAGAGCAATGAATGTTGAATTTGTGTTTGGGGAAATCTAGTGGTCCCATTTAAAAAATCAAATGAAGAGATTATCATAACCAACATTAGGGATTAACATTGATCACATAAGAGAAGGAAATAAGGCGTAACATTCCACATGCAAAAAACGTGTGAAGGAGAATTTTAGGAATGCCTTTCCCAGTATCAAGAGACGTTACATGGGTGGAAGAGATGGCCATATTTCTTAAAACATTCATAGTGAGATAAATCCTCAACATCTAAAAACTAACAATAATGGGAAGATGGTGCATGACCAGGTTGAATTCCAATGCTTCAAGTGTGGAAATCATGGACCATTTTTCCATTCATATTCCAAATCTGATGTTAATGGAGGTGAATTCCACTCAACATCAGAAAGGGGTAAGGGATTAATGTTGGTATTTTCAATCATAATAGTTGAATTTGATGCTCAAAATGATGAGGTGGAAGAAACTATAATTAGTCCTTCAAAGCTGGAAATATTTTTTTATTTTTATTTTTATATAAATTATTTTTCTTCCTTAATTTTTTCAATTAATTTATAATCATTCCCTGATCTTATAAATATATATTTATAAATCAAGACTCATAATGTGATTATACATGAATCAACAGTGTGCTAAAAAAGTAGTATTCAATTTGGGATGCACAATCTCCTAAAAAATCTAGTATTATTTCCCATGATGGAATTTGACACAATACCAGGGATGGAATATATCTCAATGGATAATAAAAACAAATCCATATAGTCTATATAATATCTTTATGAGATTTTAGATATGCCATTTTTCATGGCAAATTATCCTACTTTATTTATAGATTTGATGAATATAGTATTTAAGGGATACCTTTAAAAACGTTTGGTAGTTTTTATTGATGGTATTCTAATATATTATAATAGTATTGAGGATCATGAGAATAATATAAGGGTTATATTGAATTATTTGAGGAAAGATAGGATATTTGGAATGTTCAGAAAATTTGAATTTTGGTTACAACAAGTTTCTTTCATTGGGAACATTTGTACCAAGGATGGAGTCGCATTTTACCCATCGATGACAATGGTTGGGAAGGATTTTCCTCATCCTTCAATTGTAACTAAATACTAAATGAGTTTTGTGAAAAACATTTCATGACATTAAAATCCACTAACCTTGTTAATTAAAAAAGAGGCTAAGTTAATCTAGAGAAATAATTGTGAATAATGTTTCCAAGAGATAAAGATGAAATTGGTTACCACATCCATGTAATATCTACCTTCTTTCAGATAATGATTAATTATTTTTTGTGATTCGTCTTTGAAAGGGATTGGGTGAATCCTCATGGAAAATAAAAAGATGATTCCTTATGAATAAAAACCATTAAATCCTCATGATATGTATTATCATACGCATTACCTTGAGGTATATGTAGTTTTATTTTTTCTGTAGATATAGAGAAAATATATTTATGGTTAGAAATGTGATATAAATGTAGAACACCAATGTTTGACATATATTTTAATGTAAAATAAATTGAACATGGAATATATTAGTTTGTTGGAACCTCTTAATGACTATGACTATTTAGTTCATTATCATCCCAGAAGAGAAATCATAGTTTTTGATGAATTAAGTAAGAAAGGCCTTGCTGGTTTGGGAATGATGAGGATTCAAGGAGATACATTAATAAAACACATAGAAAAATTGGATATTGTAATATAAATGGAATTGAAATCATCATCTTTATCCAGATTGATTTCTCAACAATCATTACTGGAGAAGGTAAAGGAATATCAACATGAAGATCCTTTATAACAAATAAATATAGAGGTTCTGAAAAACAAGATGTTTCATGAGTTCAGTATTGATCAATAAGGTTCAATGAATGTTCACACAAGGACATCTATTCCATATATTCTAGAAATAATGAAGGAGATGCTAGATTAATCTCATTGATCAATTCACTCTACACAACCTAGAATCAAAATAAATGTATAAAGAAATTTTTGATCATTGATTGTGTGGTAAGTTGGAAAAAATAATTCTGATTACACTAAAAGGTTCATGGTGTATCAAAAATTGAATATAGAGAGGCAAATTCCTAAAGGGGTAATATAACCACTACCCATAGCGTCAAGGATGTCAAAAAATATCACTATGGAAATTGACACGGGTCTCACAAAAACATTCAAAGGAAAAATATTTTATAGATTATATAGGACCGTCTCACCATGACATTCCAATTTGATCGCTATTCTGGATGATTTATAATTTGACCTTCTAACAAATATATACATGGTGGGTTTGGTGTGGTTGCATGGAGTTTAACTTTTTATCATTTTTTGACAAAATCCAAGGTCACATCATTATTCTTGAGAAGTCCTCGATATGATGTGAATACTGAATTGGATTTCATTGTGTCATATCACTCCCAATCTTATTGAAAATATTAGAAAACTATTCCGATACTCTATGACATGATGAGAACTTGATCAATGGAATTTAATGGTTGGTGGGATGATAATATCATATAAGTTGAGTTATCATACAATAAATGCTTCATTTGTGTATTCAAATGGCATTCTATGAAGCTATATATGGTAAGGGAATATAAATCCTACTTAGTGGGATGATGCTAGTGAGAGAATGGTTCTTAGGACTAATCAAGGGAAATAGATGATAGAAAAGGTACATATTATCCAATGAAACATAATGGCTTCTAAGAGTCAGCATAAAAGCCATGCTGACAACAAACAAAGGGACATAGAATTTAGTGTTGGTGATAATACCTTCTTTTAATTTTCAATCAGTTATTATTTTTAATAAATAATTATTTTTATATTTAAATATTAAAATAAATGTATATGTATAATTTTTATGGTAAAATTAATATCATTTTTTAAATCATAATGTGAATATTATGTTAGGGTAACTTTATGAGAATTTTCATGAATACTTTAATTTTTGTGAGTAGTAAAAATACAGTTTGAGTTATTATATATGTTTACTGAATTCCTAATTCTTTAATAATGATGACAAAACTAATTAACAAAAATACATGACATATATATTTTATTTTATTAATATAATATATATTAATTATTTTTAATCAATTTACATGTATATTATTTAACTTCTAAATTCGAAAAGGGAATCTTTATCTTTTTAAATGTTATATTGTGAACACTAAAATTTCCAATTCCAAACTAATTAATATAAATTTTTTTTTGAATCATAGAGGAAAAAATTACACAAAATATTATCCATGTGTCAAATAATATGTTGAAATACCATGGTCAAGACCATAGTTTTCCATATACCACTAAATAGGTATCCAATTATATTATTTAGAAATTAATAAACAAATCCTCGAATATTTCTTTAAATAACCACCCATTTATCCATTTACATTCACTATTATTTCTATATACTCAAATATCTGATGGGATTAAATTTGATTTAGTACTCCCAAGGTTTTCTCAAGACTCCAAGGTCTATATCATTGATTTTTATCAGTTATTCATTAAGGTAAGGGAAATATCCATTTCTCTTTCAATTCATGTTTCCTCTTTATTCGGTATGTCATTGAAAAATCCAAAATAACTTATTATATCCATTTAATTATATATATATACATTATTATAATTCTTTTTAATAGGATAAACATGTCCCCAATCTGTTTAGCCTTTTATAAAACTACATTTTATAACTATTATAATGCTGATTTTACTTAGAAAAATCTCTCCCTTCTCCTCATGAAATTCCCTTTTATTTATTTTTTTGAAAAACCAGACCACTTTATTATCTAGGTGTATTCACCAAGACCATAAAATAATTTTTTAATCTTTAAATTACATACTTAAAACCCTATTTCCCTTAATATGGGTTAAAAATGACATAATGATCATGTTTTTTAAATTTTTTTTTGAAATGTTGTGATTTTGATACGAATTGAATTTTGTTATATCCTCCACGGGATATTTATGAAATGATTTATTATGATCTATTTGGATGAAAATCGTTAATAAATATTATTTTTGATCCCTAATAATGATCCAATGCATTGGGTGAATAATTTAATCTCTATATATGTCATGTTTTTTGATACATTAGTGAATAACCATGGTAATTATTACGACACCTCAATGAAAAAACACGATGATATGATTATGAATTTCTCATTTAAATGTTTTATCAAAATATTCATGTTATTATTTATATTATAGTATTATTCTATGACCCTCTTCCTTTTTTCATTCCTTTATTCCTCAACGTCTTATTGTTATTTCTCTTGGTCACATGTAAAGTGTTTCCCATATTTTCACTTAAAAAGACTTATTCTAACACATTACATTGATATATATCCCCTAATTATAAGATTATATAATGGTAATTTTTATGAACCTTTGATAAATACATTCAAGTGGATTTTATGAATTTTTTTATGATTTCATATATCTTCACCTTTTTCTAATAAATAAATCTCTAAAGGATTATTGGGTTGTACCATGTGAATGAAATGCGTATTTATTAAAAAGGTGGGAAGTCATGTGGAAACTATTTTTATATATAATATATATGATATTTATATTTTATTTATAATTCTGAAATTCTTTAACAACAGATAACTTATACATTTTATTTTGTGTAAAAAACATAATTTCATTTGAGGAAGTGTGAACTACAGCCCCCTCAAAGATGTGTTAGTCATTAAAACACTATATGGAGTTTATTATATAAGGTATTAGTGAATTTTTATGATATATGTGACATAATAATGATAATTAAAGGATCTTATATATACCTATAAGTCTTTTAATTGTTTTTTACATACAATATTAAAAAAAATGGAAACAACATTCATACTTACGTATGAACTACGATCTGTATGAATAATGTATTACATTCCATAAATATATATTATATATATTGTTATAATAAAAATATAATTAATATAAATTATATTTATAAATTGATTTACATTCTTGGAAAATGATATAATTATAAGGGCCAATGATATAACATATTAAGAAATTTGTAGAGAAAAATGTGGATATTATTTAAGTGAAACCAAAACTTATAATTTTTATCAATCATGGAATATAAGGTCATAATAAAAACATATATGGTGTTATATATGATATTTTGGTTTTATTTTATAAGTATAATTAATATATATTTATTATACTGGGTGTTTGTTTGAATATAATGAAAGTCAAGATAGAAGGTATTAGAATATCACCCCACTTTTTTTCATGAGATAAATGCTTTATTAACCACCCATTCCTTTTATATGGGTTTTATACTACCCATATATGTATTAAATGATTCATATAACTAAATTTTTGGGTGTTTTTGTATCCATTTTCAGAATTTTTTTCATTGGTTCTATTATTCAAATAATACTAATTCGTTTAAGTGATTTGTTTTTAAATTTTCCTTATTGAGAAATATGTCATGTTATGAACCAATATTTTAATATGAGGTTTATATACTGAATTTGACATGTTATATATTTAATATAATTATTTTCGTGATAAAATAATCATAATACAATGTTATTATTTACATTTTTTATGATTAAAACTTACCAAATTTGTAAAGGATAATATCTATAATGTCACAATTTATTTAGATTGTTTTTTATTATTCACCCATTTATGAAATATTGTAATCCATATTTCAAAAAAAATCCTGAGTTTTCTTACCCAAAAGTTATTCATGTTTCATATATGTTATGGTACTATTTTAAAACTCTTTATTATATAATATTATCAATAATGTTTTTTCAACAATATATGACTTTTCCACTCTCTTGTATTAAAAGTCTATGTTCTTTCACAACAGTGTTTTCTTAAAATGTTCAAAAAAATATTAAACATTTCTCATATGATATTAAATAGACATGTTTACCCATGCTATACCTTTTAAAAAACAAGTTATCTTAAAAAATTAAATTCTAATCATTTTTCTGTCGACTCCCTTTTCTAAACATTTAATGATTTTAATGGAATTTTTGGAATGTAGGGATTTACCCTCCATAATGAACACAATTCCCTTGATGCATCCTTTCCAAGATTAAAATGTAATTTTTTTTTAAAATGGATTTTTTTTAATATTCATGAATTTTTTTTAATGTTCTTATCAATAAAAACTGTTTTCAAATTTTTTTATTGTTTTAATAGATTTTGAATAATTTTTAGTTTGTTTCCAATGTATTTTCAATGAAATTGTACTCCATCCATTTTCAAGAAATCATTATATGTTTTCAAAACATCTTCCAAAAATGATTTTCAAAATGTTTAGAACCATTTTTTATATGTTTTCAAAATGTTTTATTGTAAAATGGTTTCAAAATTTTTATATTGATTAATGTATATGATTTCAAAGAGAAGGTATTTTTAAAATAATTTAACGCGATCAGTGTAAGTTTTAAATTCAATTTCAAACATAATGGTTTTGAAATGTTTTTATGTTTTAAAAAGAATATCTCAATGAAAAATGGATATTTCCTTCCTGATTTGTTTTTAAATGAAATGGTAATGAATTATTTATAAGAAATTGATTTTTGATGCGGTTTTATGAAAATAATTTTCAAAGAAAGAATAGCATACTTAGGAAATGTTCTATGTGATAATTTGAAATACCTTTCAATATAATATGGAATACTTTGTGAAATTTTATTCATTACTCGTATATGTTATAATAATACCGTTTTTATTATTTATTCAATGACCTATTTTTGGATGTGTGTGACATTCACTCTTCTTCCAATAGTTATATGATTTTGAAACCCATTTCATTTCCTAGGGAATGCTTTGATGTAATAAAATCTATATTTATTCAATAGGTAATGATAACTTATAATTTATGACATGAAATTCATTTAATTGGTTATTATATGATATTAATGAAACCCATCTCTATTTATGTGTTAGTAAATAATGAAAGTTTTATTAACTTGTGGCACTTGTATGCATGATTTTATTATGTGATGGGTGGGACCAATACCTCCCACAAAAGAATTGGGTAATGAAAAATATTTTATGATAACATTATGTTACGTGGGAGGGAATCTGATTCCTTAAACAATAGGGTACATGGGATTCATTCCCACTCCTAAATTAATATGTAATCTTAAGCCCAAAATAAGAGGGTACACAGATGGACATCCCAAACCCAATATAAGAGGTTACATGGAATGGAATATCAAGTCTGAAGTAGTTACACAATTAATTATCCCAATCCTAACTTGTTGTTAAGTTCTTGGTGGGTATCCTTAACATATATTTTCAATGTTTACTTGTATGCAAAAAAACTCAATCTCATTTAAAGGATATTCTTATGTTATTGTGTTCTTTATGATTCATGTCTTATGAACTACCAATACTCTTTCCATGAATCATTTTTATGAGGTTTGATATATAAGGAATTATATTATAATTTTATGACCACATTATTATACCATTATTCTCATGTTTACTATTATATACCCCCCTTACCTATATAGATTGTCTGAGGTCACCGATTGTTTTGTTTCCTCGCATAGGAAATTAAGATTGTATTATGTATAGTGTGTCTAAGAAGGGATATATTCATGAAGTACCTAGTGGGAGATAATATATCACACTCATGGATCAAACATTTATGTTTCTCTATTTCCAAGGGCACTAAACTAATATGGTCATTTGGCCTATGTTTGTTAATTGTTTTAATTATTCCAAAAAATAATGTAATTTCTATTTACTTTATGACTGGGAGATTATAGTGGCTCTTTCTTCATTTGTGGTATGTCAGTTGTTCTGTTTCTCTATAGGCCGGAGTTGATAGACCATGGACAATGGTTCTATTGGTCTATGTATGCTAGGGAAACCAAGTGGCCTCATAGATTCAGATGTCGATATTGGTGGTAGAGGATAAGGTAGTAATTTTTATATTTTTTATCATGGTCTCATACATTTCAAATAATTATAGTCGAACATCATAGAATATTGGTTTTTTTGAAACATTTACCCATTCCAATATATAATATGTATTAGATTTACATTGATATATTCATAGTTTTACCATGGAATTACAGAGGGAATATTTCAATTTTTGTGATCATTTACTGAATTATTAAATCATCACATTTTCTCCACATGAAATAGATGACGAAGGTCCAATAGCTTGGGGAATTTTAGGTCTGAGTGATTATAATACACCATGGTATTCTCCCTGTGGATGTATATGACACAAACATAATGTTCACATTTATTTTTCGGAATGGTTTGTAGGAGGTTATGGGTTCCGCGATTACACTGAGCACGATGTACCACATGTAGATATATGGACATACATAGAGTTATTTTTTGGTTCTTAATGAAATTATTTAGACATGGGTACTTGATTTTGGAGGATCTTGGGAAAATAATGTGGATGTGTTCAAGAATAGAAATAATAATAGTTATCAGGAATCAATTAGGACGACCCCATTTTAGATATTAAATGGGGAAATATTTATAACTCTATTTTGATGGGTAGAGTTGAGAGAGTGTTCCTTGGATGGGATGAGTCTTCTTCCAGAGACTATGAAGATGATGTAGTATATCCATAAACAACTGATCATAATATAGATTTATCATATTTTTTTGGGCCATCATCACCAACCCGTGGAGTTTGAGTTTAGTGATCATGATTTTATTATTATTTCACCACACACAAGACATTGCCAGATTGGTGAATAGGGAAATATCTCCAATATGTGTGTGCGGACCTTTGAGATTATTTAGATACTATGAAAGGAAGCATATTGGTTGGTATTGAAATCTGTTATGATATATATCCACGAATTTTTCCATGATTCCCATCACAAGTGGTATGTACAATATTCTTCCTTTTATATTATATGAGAGGATATTGATATTGATAATAACACAAATTTTTTTGAAAATCATGTTTAAAATACTAATCACCAAGTGAATGTAATACATGATAAAATTACTCCTCTTGTTCGGGTACTATGGAAATTTGGATGAGATATCCAAGAGATGTGGGAGGGAGAATTATTGCAGATAAAGAAGTGGAATTCAATTTTTTTGATTCTATAAATCCACATGATTAATGTTGGAAAAGAGTTTATAGTGGGTAGATTGGGACACCCAGTTATTAATTTCTAGAAATCCATTATTTATTTATTGTTTTCATCTGTGTTTTGGCGAATATTCAGTCTTCTTGGGGATAGAGATCATTTTCTCTTGAAAATGACCAAATGTTTGAGGATATATATTTTTTTTTTTGAATAAATGAGTCAGAGATTAAATTTTCCTGTAGGATTTGAGGGGTTATTCCATTAATCAATGAACATCATGGGTTTTTTTGTTTTCTTATTGAAATATTGGCTTACCGATCTTTATTGGGTTTTGATAGATCGTTTAATAGGACTACACACTGTGTAATGTCCCCGGGGTAAATTCTTCAAAACAGGTTCATATAATGAAATTATTACACACTATTTAAATGATTCATGATGTTTAATAAAAAACCATGAAATCATCTATATGGGTTGTCATTTTTTCACGATTTCTTACTTCAAGGAATACAGAAATTGTAATGGAATTTCACCTAATGTAATTTTACGATAATAATTTTTTAGGGTAATATATGATTATTTATGATTCATTCCCCCTACACCTTTCCCTCCCTCATTCAAGAGCTCAGTAAATGGGATTTTGGGTGATTATCTCACTTTTGAATCACTTCTATTGGATATTGATCATCTAATTTATTGTAGTGCTCATCTCTAAGAAACTATTCCAGGTGGTTCTTCCATCCATTTTCATGGTCATTACTTTTTATTTTAAATTGTTCAATATTAATTATTATTTATTAGTTTATATCGTTCATTTGTAGTTTGAAGTTAGAACTAGACTTTGGAAAGCAGGTCTCATGTTTTCCATTCACCATTTCTCATGGAAGATAGCTTTATAATATTTTGAGGGAGGAATTTCCATTTTATTTGTTAGTTTTTTTATTTTTTTATCATTGTAAATATATTCATTTTTGTATTCATTTACTTGAAATGATATTTAATATCAATAGATTTCTTACAAAGTAATTTTTTTTAAATGACATTTTCTTTGGAAATATATTGGCTTGATTTTCAAATGGGAATTCAAACAATGAAGTTGATTAAATCAGATTTAAAAATATTTTATAAATAATCGATCATTGTTTTGATATTTATTTTTCTAGTAAGATAATGGGGAACCTTTGGTGCATCAGGAAATTGAAATTAGTAAACCTAGTCTTCTCGGTGACACTTGAAGGTAACCATTAAAATATAGATAAACTATGGTATAATTAAATATATTAATTAAGTCAGATTAATATGGTTTTATTTTTATTAATTAATTGGGAAAATTATGAGACCATATGCTTAGACGGCGTGAGATTCTGGTGCCGGGTGTTCGCAGAAAAATTTGTTGAAAAATGTTATATTTTCAATAGAATTCGCACACATCATTCATGAAAAAGAGAAATAACTTCTTAATAAGTTCCAATATTGTAAATTAAAGGGTACTCTTTTGTTTACAAAAGCGATATTACCTTTACCGGGGCCTAACATCAGCCAACATGGGCCAGTTGTGAACGTTAGTTTTTCGTCATAATAGAAATAAAAATATTTTATTCTACGTAGAGAGGATTCCTTATTAAATAAGACATAGGTATGACTTTGGGGTTAGAATTCATAACCATATATTATTCCCTTATGGAATTGTAGAGCACCTCTATGAAATATCTCAGTGATGAAAAATGACATGAAGTGGGATTGAAGATCGACAGGATATGATCTTGATTGATCTCACCGATAATGGCAATGCAACATCAAATCTTCTAGAATGAGTGATCCAATTCTTAGGTTGGGAATCATGATTTAATTTCATCTTACCAGGTTCTTATAATTAACAATGAACATAGATTAACCAATGAATAGGTTAACCCATGTTTTGATCATTCATGAAAGAGGGTTTTGATTGCGTTATTTTTTTGGGATTTGATCATTTGAATTTTTTAAGGATCATTATTACATATGTATGAAGGTCAGAATGAAAAATTTTAAAGTTAATTCCTTGGATTGTTCATTGTTAATTTATTCCCTGATATTATTCATGTTCCTTATATTCTTCGTGGGTTACGATCAAACAATTTTTGGGCCTTCATTTCGAAGTAAAATGATCTGAGAATGAGGATCTCGTATTGTTATTACACAATGGAAGTATGATTTCGGTTTTGGTAGTTGATCAAAAAACATTAGGTGTTAATTTAGAATTCTTCATCAGAAAAGAAAAACAAACATGATCTTCTTTTTTGAGCTAATTGAAAGACCGAATGTTATCGATTCGGTGATGGCATGATTATTCATCCTCAAACATTGAGTTTCCTAACAAGGTGAAACTAAAAATGATGGCTGGGGAAGAGAAAGAGAGGATTGGAGTGTGAACTAGGGTTAATAGAATTTTATAATGAACCCGATGCATATTATGCAATACACTACTTGTGCCCCCCCACCCCCGAAGTGACAGATAGAGTTTCAGGAAGCAATGAAGTGTCACACGGTGTGTGATTTCAATCACATGGTGTGTGGAACATTCCTCGAGACTCGGAATGTATTTTAAAAGATAAATGGAATTGGGGTGGAGTAAATGTGGTTTACTCCCTCATAGGGCATGGAAAAACAAGTTATGTGGATTACTCCATTTTTGGTACATGTATAGGCACACACGGGTGATTAACAATTATCTAAGATTAACTCTGGCCACTATGATTGTACATGAGAATCCTTATCCCAAGTTTCGTCCTACACTCGGTTGTGCTGCCATAGCACCCATACTAATTGAAAATATCATCCATGGAGAACATTTGGGATGTGGTCCACAATACATACATGATACTCTTCAAAGGATGCATCCTAATACATCTAAACATCTTCAGGATGAAAGTTCTGAGATGGATCTGAAAACTAATGTTGAAACTACAAAATGAGGAAGACACCATGCATAGCTCGGTGCTTATGAGTGAACTACATTCGACAAGAATGTGGCCCGACCCTTTCTTGAATCTCTAATGAACCGACATATATGGGAAAAATATTACCATATATCATGATCCTCTTTTTCCCCAAACACGGAGAAACGCATAGGAAAACTCAATCCCTAAACCTAAAATCTAAAGGTCATCTACAGGGATTGGATTATGATTTCTGATGAGACTGTATAGTAGCCATCTGATTCTGAATCCACTGATGTCGCTCAGTGGTCACCTGTACAAGATGAGGTCCCATCATTTTTACCTATCATACCTCCATACAAGATAGGGGTGATCAAGAGGACCTAATATTCACATCCTAATATAGAACCATATGAATTGTAGACTAGAAGCTATTGTTTAATGAGAACTCAACAAGGGGTTTGTGTGCATTTCACGAATCCCCGAAATCCAAGATGCATTCCCGAAGCATGTCCTCCAGCACCTGGAACGTTCCCTAAGTCTGGCCATCTTCTGGGGGTTTTATGATTGTGCTCAAATGAAATATAGTACTGAAATACCTGTATAGCCTTTTCAAGAAATGAGAAGTAAAATTGGAATGCATATCTGTAATGATAGAATTTGGAACCCTGTGTTGTCCAAAAATCTCAAGGATTACAACCTTCCAAGATCATCAACATTGAAGGATTCCTTGATCGATAGGAAATGTGAAACCTTCGTAAGCCTGTCAACCGCAACCCCTACGACATCATTACCGTAGGGTGAACTTGGTAAACATGTCATAAAATCCACCATGATATTATTCCATTTCCACTCAATAATGTGTATCTTCTCCAAAATTCATGCTGGTATTTGGTGTTCTTCCATTATCATTTTACAGGTGGAACATCTCATGACATAACCTGCTAGATATCTCTTTATACCTGGACACCAATACTGCTGATGCAAAATTGAAAAAGATTTTGGTTCCACCTGGATGCACTGCCCAAACTAAAGTAATAAATTCCCACATCAGTTCCACAATCATGTCTGCTGACACCCATACATGACCTTATAACTGAAAAACCTCATCCTTTCATATGGTGTAACTAGGAGGAGGGTCCTCACCTTCCACACATTCTTATAGAACCAAAACTTCAGAATCCAATAGCTACCTCATCCTCACTTTGTCTAGTAGGGTATAGGTAATAGCAAAGGATGTAAGAAAAGTTTGCCTCTACATATCGTGTACCTCCAGATGCATCTCAGAGAACAATTCCATCATCTTCCACTTTCTACTAGCCTACTGCACTACCTGTATCTAATTTAATTTGCTCAGTACATTTTCCCCTTCATTTTCTTTCCCAAGAATTTATGTAAGCATGAAGTTAATAGACTGACATTATTCCACCCACCTTCACTGCCGTAAATTCAGATCATCCTATGTAACGATGTACTTTATAATTTTGTTTTCTGTGTACACCAGAAAATGCTCACCCAATAAGTACTATCACTAATAGTGTAAAGCTTGAACAATAATGGATAACTTGAGATCATGCATCAGATAGTTCCTCTCATGTGGCCACAACTGGCAAGACCCATATTAAATAACTCGATCCCCCAACATAAGCACTACTCTGTGACTGATACTAGATTCGTCCAATTAAACAATTTAACTCTTGCACGACTCTAAAAAAATTAGTATCAATGCTGAAGCTAATCCCCCTTTCTTCTTCTGAATGGATGTCTCACAAGAGTTGGACCATATGTACTTCACACCCTTCTTTTTCAATCATGTCATCAATTTTGCTAAGCTTCAGATGTCTTGTATGAAACATATGTAGTAACTATCCAACACTAGAAAACAGTGCATCTCAAATATTTTCTTGGGATTCTCCCAAGTAACTGCTGCACTTACTTTCTCATAGTCCACTGATTCTGTTTTCTATAAGATGACGTGACCTGGGAAGTGAATTTGATCCATTATGAAGTGGAACGTAGGAAGCATAGCATTTAGCAGATGCTCTCTTAGAATACTCAATATGATCTCCAGATGGTTTTCATGGTCATGTCTATTGGGAGAATACACCAAGATATTTTCCATGAAAACAACTACAAAATAATCCCATTAAGGTTACAAAACTCAGTTCATCAATTACCTGAAAACAATTTGGGTGTTCATAAGACTGAATGGAATAAAAAGATACTTATATAGCCCATAACTACTATGAAAGTAAGTATGAGGTATGTTGTCAGGTCGAACATGCACCTGGTGATATCCTAATCTCATGTCGATATTGGATAACAATAAAGATCTTCATAGATGATCAAATAGATAATCTATCTCTGAATATTGATATTCGTTTTTTTTTGTCATCTGGTTAAGTTTTCGGTAGTCCATGTATAGCTTGAGGGTACCATCAACCATCTTCGCAAAAAGGATAGGTGAACCCCATAGAGATGTATTGGGTCAGATAACCACCATTAACATTAAATCCTAAAGCTACCTCTTATTATCTTTAAACTCCATCATATAAAACATATAAGGTGGAATGGATACCAATATAGCTGATAGTACTAGCTTGAAAGAGAACTCCACCTCTATTAATGATGGTAATTCTAAAATGTCTTCTTGGAAGATGTCCCTAAAATGATCAACCACTTGAGTGAAATTAACCTGACATGATATCGGTTAATCAAGATATAAACTAGAAATTTTTTATATCTTCAAACTCAACCCATGTTTCATAGGTTCATATCAGTTTTCTTAACCATCCCACTCTCCCTTGTATAGAAATGACCCACATTCTGTCAAGGTAAAACACACCCTATGGTGATAGAATTTGACAATGGATTTAATGGAGACAAACTGGTCCATTATGAGTATGACATCAACTCCTTTCATCTCCAAGACATAGAAATCGAAAATAAAGTAACACCAACTGACCAAAAGGGGTAACTCCTTACAGTAACATACACCTATCTTCCATAACCATAATGGACTTTCATGCATCATAACATCATTAAAAGACAAAAAACACAACCCAGTTCTCTCTACAAAGGAAAAAAATATAAAACTATGATAAGACCTTGTATCAATGTTTTCATAAGATAAAACAAAAGAAACTATAATAGTACCTTTGATAGTAGAAGGTAATGGATCCTTCTCCTACTGAGTATGTTACACTTCATAAGTCTGACATGCAACATGGCCCTAAGACAGTTCTTGGCAACCCTAAACTAACCTTCCAAGATATCACTGGGTTCTTAGGGTTTGGCTACCATGGCCACAAAAAATACCTTGTCCTGGATTGCCTTATGAATTCCAATTCTTTGACTGTTGAAAAGAAATTGACCCTGCTGTTGAATGTGGAGTCTGTACATAACCTCTCTTAGATGTTGCTAGTGGAAATGACCTGAAAAATAACTATATATGGCCCATTAATCCGCATGATTGGAACTCTACTGGGTCCATTTAACGCTATGGTCTCATATGCCCAAATCTTCCACACTGGTAGCTCCTCTCCTACGTATAAGAAGAACGATTTTGAATATTCTTATCACCATGTGAAATCTCCATATGATGCTACTTGATCTTGATCGAGAAATTACCAGATCTCAGTGACGAACTGCCCTTGTTCGCACCTCCAAGTACATATAGATTACACATAGTAATGAGTTTATGATTCACGATGTCATATACATAAGGAAAACTGAAAATATTCACATGTGATCAGATATCGTTCCTGAGGCCATCCTCGAATCTCTTAACCCATGATGTCATATCACCCATCATTATAGGTTCGAATATTTGATGATTTGGGAAATATGAAGAGTAATCTATTACTAACAAATCTTTATGGTCCAAATTCATGGCCTTATAGACCCTATCGAACGTCAGCATCATAGGAAAATATTATTCCCAGAAGACAATCGAAAATTATCCCCATACCATGTACCTTTGAGGCTCTGTCTAAGTGACAACATGACACCTCCTCTTGGTTGAATCATGTAGAATATTTTTCAGAAGCCTGACCCTCCTCTGAGTAGGCATCTCCAGATTCTTGAAGATCATAATCATGGACTCCAACTGTGAATTAGTATCCCATGGTCCACCATCCACTAAAATCATTGGTGTATGCTGCTTTTTGAATAATCTCTTCAGTTCATCCATATATGTGGTTGGTTGTGGTCCTCACTAAATGGTTTGTATGACCCACATAAATAATTTATTGATAATTGCATCAGAAGCTTCATCTAGTATAGCATGGGGTGCCACTATTGAATGGAAGGATTATCCACTAGTATCCTATGGGCTTCAACCTTAATGTTATGATCAATTCCACTCTCTTGGCCTATAACTTGATATAGTCATAGATGCATGGATTTGTAAAGTCAGGAACATGACATAGTGTTAGTATATTCATCATGGTATGTAGTTCAAGAGAACAAAAACTAAATAGGAGATGAAAATCCTCAAAAGATCAATATATTTTGGTATATGGTGTGTAGAACATAAACTTGGGGTGCCCCCTTGAACTCTCACATGGGCATGTAACTCCGCCAGCCTTGGTCATTTAAAAATCCTGAGTAGAAGGCATCTCAGGATAACACACGACATGTTCTCATATCTTCCCTCTTGGAACTGTTCTATTACATGGACCGAGACACATGGACCAACCTATGTAAAATTGGATAGTGTTTACATTTTCTACACGACATGTTCTACCCAAAAACCAATAACCCATGTTCTCTCTCACAAGGCTGGACACCGAGTCAAAAACCACATGGTGTTTACTCCACGTACATGACATGTACTTAATAAAAGATCTCTCATCCCAAACAAAAGAACACATGGTGTGTGTTTATGGACCATCCTGCCATGTTTTCTGGGATTCTGAAGATTAAACCTCCAAAACATCCCCATAGCCTATGTTTTTTCGAAATAAAGAAATTGTGTACTAAATGTAGATTCATGGGGGGAACATAATCCCTGCTAATTCATGCTTGGAATTCACATATAGCACATAAAACACAATCTCTATCCCATGGTCGAAACATGATCATCCAAATTATGATCCAATAGGGCCCATACTCATTGTTGACAAACACTTGGCATCAATCAAATTAAACCATAAAAAGTACAAATAAACCTATCACAAAAGATAGAAAATCTATCACAGTACCTATAAAAACTGCATATATATCTAGCACGACATCTATCCCAACAACAAGCAATCGGAAATTCTCTCAGAAATGTCCTGGAAAGAATGCATGGAATGAGATTTCTAATAAGTACCATTATGTTGCCTGATATAGAAAACGCTCATCACATTAGGTTTAATCAAAATTAAACCAAAAAAATATTAATAAGAACCTCCAAAAACTTGTTTTTCATACAACGGTAAAATCAAATCAACTATAATAGATAAAAATCCAAAAATTATAATTTCTTTGACTCAATTTGGACTTACCCTATCTGCGGGGTAGATACTCTCGGGGACATAATAGTACCAAATACCTTGAATTTATATATTTGGATATTATTTCCAATGGATAACGAAAAACATTAAATAAAATTCTTATGATCCACTTTTTAATGTTCAGGATCCATATTCAACTCAATTATGGCCCATACCTGGCTAGCCACATGGCCTCAATCGCATTTCCCCAAATGCTAACAATTTTTGACTAGCAATGAGGGCCTAGAGTGTGATAATGGGGAAATAGTTCCCTATTTAGAAGATTGTAACACAATTGAATTAAATAATAATACCGTAGTTGAATCAGTAAACATCATACATCTGAAATTAACAGCGGACGAATGATAAGATAAATAACCAAGCATTATTCCATATAAAAGATGATGTAGGATTTTATGTTCTAAGATAATAAGAAAAACGTTACACTGTAATAATCCACAATATACCTTCCAAAAGTAAAAATAAACAAAAGAAACAAAGATGCATCACTAGCCTTGGCTCGATCAAATGATCTCTGGCTCCTAAAAACATCTCATGTACCTGTTGAAGGGAACATTCCCTTACGGACGCCAACAAAAATATAATCTCTTTTGATCCAAATGAATTACCCAAATAGTTTGTGTTATATAAATCCTAGTCTGCGACCACCCATGTTCAGTGCCAATATATCATTGAGTATATGCAACAGGTAGTGCCAAAAATGGGAAAGAAGTAAATTGTGATGTACTAAAAAGTAAACAATCCTACAAGCCCTATTTTCCATTTTCATTGATTATGTTCAATTTAACATTTCAATTACATTGAATTATATATTTATCAAGACATCGCCTTATCCCATCAATCCACCATATAAAGAATGATCCACATATACCTCAGAAGGATATCTAAACAAGGAAAGTGAAGTCTGAATCCATGCTTATGCTTTGGAATAGCATACACATCATAAGTTATTCCATTTCAAAATGTAATTCTACACCTCACCTGCAGGAATAGGAAAACCCTGCCTGCAAGCATAACAATCCTCTCCCACAAGCATAACAAATGATCTCCTACAAGCATAAAAAATCTTAACCAACAGGCATAACCAATCCTCACTCGCATGCATAAAAATCAACAAGTTCGAGCCATGTATATCATCATTTCATCATAAAAGATAACTCATGTAAATTTCATTATTACATGGTTAACATATAACAACTCATGTGGGAATCATAAAAATTAAAATATTAATTAAACTATCACAAGTATTATATAATTATAATAACATGGTAGGTTCATATCAAAAGCCTAATATCTAATCAATCAATTACATGACATAGATAAATATACTCACTTTTAAAGATTAAATATAATAAAATCTAGGTGAATTAGTATATCACATGGCTTAAAAAATTTTCACCTTACTTGTGTGAGATTCAATTAACCAATTACTTTTTAAAACATCCCATAAAGGGAAACAGGGCATGCCATAGGCAACCAAGGCCTAATGGCCATATAATGGTCATCTGAGGGAAACACACCCACATGGTGACCCTTAATAAAACCAAGGATCCCAAACATACTTAAATTAATTTAATTCATGACCTCGTCATCATTAGGAAACATCAAGTGAAAATTCTCATTCAGGGATACACCCTAAACATGTGATAATGACATTATCGATCATATAAACAACTCGACATTGAGAAAAAGGTACAAGAACACCTACCCTGTCTTAGTATGACTCTCGTCATCTAGCCTTATCCTCAAATTCATCCTAGAAATACATTTATCTACAAATTGATGATAAAA
This sequence comes from Viscum album, assembly GCA_963277665.1. Lineage (NCBI taxonomy): Eukaryota > Viridiplantae > Streptophyta > Magnoliopsida > Santalales > Viscaceae > Viscum > Viscum album. The sequence goes on along the minus strand of OY728155.1, from coordinate 1,219,530,896 downwards.
ACTCAATCTTAAATAAATTTTTCAGGATACAAAATACTGAATAATTACTGACGTGGAATTTGGAGCATACTTATTAGGTACAATCGCATCTCATGGCCAAGGAATCTAGGCTCAGATGATAAATAGGCAAGGGATTAAAGGTATGTCACAAACATGTTCATCTGTCCGGGAGATCCCCTATTTGTTTTATAAAAAATTACGCTACTTACCAATTAATTCAATATAAAAAATACACGACACGTAATTGAGATTGCCCAATGTGTCCATACATTTTCTTGTCAGTCCATTACATGGTAGTGTCCTAGGATTACGTGGTGTGTAGCCTTCTATACACTGTGTGTACATACAAATACATGACTTGTTGTTCTCAGTCACGTTGTGTAATAGTCTTGTAGCCATCCCTTGACCTTTTCCCCCATTTTTTTATGTATAAACTGAAATGAAAAGATCCATACCTCCAAGTAAGAACATGGATCAAAAAATAGTTGTACACGTTGCATTAAAGGAGGAGGATCAGATAGAGTTTCAAATTTCATCTAGGTTTGTACACCCTGGTGTGTTGAAAATATATTAGGACCTCCAATGTCAGTTTGAGTTGACATAGACAAATAAAGTAATGGTCGAGTTTGTTTCTTGATGCCTTATGTGCTAGCAGTTTAAGGTTGAGTAACATGTTCTATTTGGTTTGTCTCAACCCCATGAGGTGACATAATGCAAGTCGGATGGGATATCAATAGATTTAGTGACAGGTTTACCATGTACATCCATAGGAAAAATTTCCATCAAGGTGATCATTGATAGAAACACCATTTCCACATCCTAGATATTAGAGAGTAGAGTTCAGTAGAGAGAATTGTATGCATCAATGTTCAAGAGATAGTTCAACTCCATAGAGCCCCATCGATGGTAGTTTTTGATAATGAATCTAGTTTTACATCATAGTTGTGGAAGGGATTGTAAGGGATATTTGTGACACAGTTACTCTTGATCTTGGTGTTTCATCCCTAGAAGGACGTTTAGAGAGAGAGGACCATTCTTGTTCTAGAGAACATGTTGTTGGCTTTGATCTTGGATTTTGGTCATAGTTTAGAGGCCCACATACCACTTGGGGAGTTCTATACAAAAATAGTTTCCACTCCACCATCGGTATGGCACTGTTTAAGTATATATATAGGTGACCATAGAGGGCACCACATTGTTGTACTGGCCTAGGAGATTCCACACTCATGTTACTGACGTTTTTGTGAGCTAATACCGAGAGGGTGCACATTATGAATGAGCATTTGAAGACTATACAGATACCATAAAAGTCTAATGATGATAGCCAGCATAGGCTATTCTGTTTCTATGAAGGATGATATTTTTCCATCAAGTTTCCCCTCGATTGGGATTATAGATGTTTGGTTTTGGTGGAACGATATCTTCAGGATTTATCAGCCCCATTCATAAACAATTTAGATTATATGAGGTGGTTTATATCTTGGATCTACCCCTGCAGTTGGATCATGTGCATGATGTCTTCCACATATCGTAGTTGAGGAGGTACGTTCAGGACACATCACCCAACATCAAATGGTTTGATCTTGGAATTAACGATGGATAAGAATTTTATGAGAACCTATTAGAGATAGAGTATCACTAAAAGAGGATCCTTCATGGGTGATAAAATACCTTAGTGCATGTCTACTGGTACCACATGAATCTGATGGAGATCACGTGGGAGTGGGAGGCATAGATTCTTGCATTGTAACAACATATTTTTAAGTACATGTTTCTTTTTGAATTTTGGGGATGTAATGACCTATGTTTTGGAGAATGTAATTTCTCAACATTCTCATTTTTTATTTTTATAAATTAATTATGAAAATTATGAGACTAGGAACTATGACGGAATGCAATTTTGAATTCTGGTTTTCCCAGAGGAATTCATTCAAAAATGTTAGGTTTATAATAGCACACACATTTGAGTTCCTAAAAAAGTTGAATATATTATAAATGGGTTCCCATATTAGAAATATAAGGAAAATATTATGTTCAGAGCTACGACGTTTCCTTAGGTATGTCCTAACAATAGTTGGAGTGGGATGACTATGAATGTAATTTTTTAGACGTAATGGGAATAAAAATATTTTAATAAATATATTTTATTTGACGTATATACGTTTACTTTTTAAATAAGTCATATGAAGAAGTATATGGTTATATTTCATAACCATGTAGGATTCCATGATGGATTTGGAATGGACATTGGAGAAATCTATTAGCGAAAAATAATGATGGGATGTTGGATCAAAGGTTGATGAAAGTAGTTCTTGAGAGATCTCGCCAACTGCAATGATGTGGAATCTGATCTTCATCTACGAGAAATATAATTTCCAATATGGTAATTGAGTTTCAATTCATTCTATATCTTTTTTAATAATTATCAACGAATGCAGACCTACCCATGAATTGGTTGAATTACGATTCGATCATTCATGCGCGGGGGGGGGGGGTGGCTGTGGGATTTTTATTAGGATTTGATTGTTTAAAAATATAATTTTCTTTCTTGATCATTATTTCGGAATTGTTGGAGGTTGGAATGAACGATGGATGATGTTTGTTCCTTGGGTTGTAGTTTGTTCATTTCTACCTCAATATTCTTCCTGTTCTTTGTGTTCCTAATTGTTTATGATCAAACCATCATTGCACCTTCATTTCATGGAAATATTATTCAAGGGTGAAGAACTATAATTAGCACAACTTAATGGAGGTGTTATAGTGGTTACAGGATAATATTGAATAATGTTGGGTGAAACTTTTTCCCTATTTTTCCAAAATGATGAACGGCTGTGATCATGTTTTCAGGATTGATTGATTTCCCAAATTGTACCTGTTCAGGGATGGCATGATGTGGTGACCTCAGATATCATCTTTCCCATATAGGTGTGGCCAAAACCAATGGCTGAATTCGTGGAGGAGATGACTGGAGTGTGAAACAGGGGTTCTATAATTTTTTGAAGAACATAGCATATATTCTGTAATACACGGCTTATTGGGCCTTCTGAGTTGTAGAGAGTGATTTAGGAAGTAATTATGTGTCACACAGCATGTGATACCTATCACATGGTATGTGGTACCTTCCCCATAACTCTGCATGTATCTCAAGATATACAACGATATGGGGCAGGGGATATGGTCTGCACTCCCTCACACAGATTGGTCGAACCTGTTATGTGAATTACTTCATGTAGTTGTATGTGTAGAAGAATACATATATTGAATCCGTATACCGGAACATGGAATGTGTACACATAGGGGTCCTTAAATAGTAATATATGGCATGTTGACCATTCTATGCACTATTTTTACCTTTTTCTACATGACGTGTTGTTTTGAAACAATTTATTGTACATGGTTGGTACCTGGTGTCAAGGGACACAGTTTATTACTCTACTTACATGCCTTGTAATATTTACTATGTTGTTCGATCTTTATGTTAACCGTTTCTTGGAAATGATTCATTAGGGTTGGATCCCTTTCTATTTATTCTGAAGTCTAGTTGATATCATTTATAATTCTTTGATTTATGATCCCTTTAGTAAGAATTTCTAAATAGATTCTAGAATCCCATCAGAAAGACCCTGAGTATGATCATATATCCATTCATTTTACATAAGTATCTTCTTGGTATTAGTTTGAAAAATCCAACTATACATTGATCCTCTACATAGTAGGTGAATCAGAATGAGTTGTGGTATCACCCAATAGATCTGGTAGAGATCCTCATCTGTTAATCGTGATCTTCCCCACTCATGGAGTTAGTTATCCTAAAATGATTTTATCATATATCTCTTTTCAAATTTATCATTGTATATCTATCAAGGTGATTACTGATGAATAATAATTCTCGAATGGATGTCACCAGTGATATCATACTCAAGTTTATATTCTCCCAAATAATTTCAATATGGTATCGTCAAAATAAAACCCTATTGTGTATATGCGGTCATTGTGACTTACATCTAGACTATGGGTTTGAGTTTGATTGTATCTAGATATGTTCTTGTTATATGTATTTTAGACATATACTAGTGTAGATCTGAATATATCATTACTTTTTTTGGGCGTTTTTAGGTGTCCTACTGAATATTGTTACACTCATCCTTGCATGGGATTCTCTCGCGCATGTTGTGTCATGTGTATATGAGTGACCTATTGATGACGTCCAGGGTGGACAAGGACTAGGCGGACCTTTGTGTGTTCGGATAGGATGAGGTGTTCCTATAGATTTGAGTAGCAGTACTAGTACATATTTTTTTATAGATTTGAATATGTATTTTATAGACTATTTCTTTTGGTGGGATTGTAATATGGCCCAATTTTACATTACTACACATTAACTTCTTATTGTATTCTGTTGGATGGGTTTAGTGCAAGGAATACATTTTTTCCTTAGTTCTTTTTATGTTTCAGTAACCATGGCATATATGTATATATACACTTAGGTGATGCATCCCATGTTTTTGATATTCCTACTCATTGCTTGTCACATGCCCCTTGCCTATTGGAGGAGGACATGCGGAGTGACGGAACTGGGTCCAATAGGACGTGTCATGAAAATATTGGTTGGATCCAATGTTTATATTTTATAATATTTTTGGTTTTTTTAAAAAAAATTGATATGATATGACACAATATAAGGCGATTTCTAATTTATTGTTCTTTATCACAAGAATTGTTTGGCCTGGTTTTTTCTCATCGGTTTTTATATGAGGTTGTAGCATATGGATTCAAATGATGGTATTTCATGGATATGTGATTACTTGTACACCTTAAGATGCAAGAATATTTTATACATATATAACTTATACTTTTCATATTTCTAGTTTTAGAAAATTATAGTATTTTCTGAAAGACAAAAGGAAATTTATTTTCAAATAGAATATATATTTACTAAAATAAATTGTATAACAACATTTTAAGCTAAAATTGTTCCATTATTCATATTAAAACATCCATAAACTCTATAGTGGTATCCTAATTGGTTTTTTACACATAACCTAATTTTTTCTTTTGGAGGTTGTATATGTATAAATGTTGGATACAATTAAATAAAAAATATTATAGCATTTCTTCTTCACCATTGATCTTTTACTTCGTAACTGGATCGTTTAGAGGTGAAAATTTCCCACATGGAGTTTTTCATGATTTCTAATTTTACTTGACTAGAATGGATGGTTTTAGTTTTGGATGAATCTATTTTCGTCCACTTTGAAATATAGTTATAAGACATTTTTCGATATGTTTTGACTTGCTTTAGTTATTATTTTTATATCGCATCATGTGATGGCTGGCTCTGCTATTTTCCTATTGGACCTTTAATGGTCTAGTACACACTCATATCTAGTACCTATAAATTTTATAGTTAATAATATCGAGGGATAATATGGTTGAGGAACACCTCAAATACAAATAATCCCATGATTTAAGCATGTTGTTCTTTAAATTTAATTTTTCCCCACTTTTACGAATGTATTTTTTAGTATGGTAAGTAGAAATTTTTATCTAGGTAATTTATCATCTAAGACTAGAAATAAAGTGAATGGTATTATATAATTTAAAACCAGGGATTTTGAGTATTAAATTCAATTTATAAAATAATGTTCTACATTCTAAGAGAAATTTATTTCAACAGAAGCACATGAAAGGCTGAAAAACATATTTTACCCTTCATCATAGTAATAATGTTCATTATTTTTGGGTTGAATATAAATTTTATAAAGAAATAATTGTCCAAGAATGAACCATTATTGATATTTTATACATATTAAAATTATATTTCCAAGGATATTTCTTTTGTGAAAATTAATATCATTTAATAAAATATTATTTTTTATAAAATAACATTATAAAAAAATACACTATTATTTTAATTTTTAAATTAAAAAATAACAATATAATGTTGGAATAAAATATATTATTTTCATATCTGTAATTAATTATATATTATAATAAAATTTCATGAAAGTTAATAATTATTTCAATTTTTATTACTTGTAAATATTTTTACTCTCACTTATTTTATTTTTCTATTATTTAAATAATTAATGTGTTAGTGTTTTTTAATCATTTAATGTAATTATATAATTACTAAATGGTTCTAAATAAACTACACACATGAAGAAAATATATAAATTTACTCAAATGACCATCAATAATCATTCAAAACATTAATTTTTAACTATCATATTAATACATTCAAATTTAAAAGCAAGATTGTTTAATTTAGCCATACATTATATTAATTATTAAATTGTTCACATTCATGTAAAATTTAATTTAAAGAAGAAAAAAATTGACACTAATGCAATAACTGTCAAAATACATCCATCCAAATAGAACTGGATAAGTTTTTAGGTGATTAAAAAATTTAACTGTTTAGTTAAAACATCAGTAAAATATTTTTATCCTTAACAGTAGTAAAATATTTTAACTATTTTAAATTATAATTATGATTAAAAATTATTCTAAGAATATTAAATTAAAAAATTATTATGAGAAAAATATAGAATCCATTTTAGAAAATTCAATTCATATATGTTAGATAATTAGATGTAAAATTAAACCTGAGCATGCGATAAAAAGAGGGTTTTAAAGAAACCATTTTTTTAATAATGAAATGATTTTGTATAAAATATATAGCTAGTAAAAAAATTATAAAATTTAAAGTGAAATTTATAAAAATTTAATCTAAAAATTTTAATTTATAATATTTAAAATTAAAGGTATTGTAAATAATTAAAATGAGTGATTATTTTTCTTTTTAAAATATCAAAAAAATGTTTCTTTAAAATGTAATTTTAAAATAAATGGATTATATATGAATAATTAAATGTTTTATTTATTTAAATAAAAGGTATTTCTTAATGGTAATATAAAAATACATAATTTATTTAAAATAAGTGAAATTTTAGAAGAAAATATTGGTATTTTTAACTGGTCAATGAAATATCAAAATTTTTTAAAAAATAAAAAAAATCATCCAATGATAATATTTATGTGTCTATTTGAAAATGATGTTCATTTTATCAAATACAATTTATGTAATATTGATAATTTAATTATAATATTTTACCACATTACTTAATACAAATAATTGGTATGAAATCATATTTCTAATGAATAAAATTATATCAATTAAAATACATCCGTTTTTAGTGAAAAAATATATACATTTCATAAATTAGTTAATACTATTAATATAATTTAATTTAATATCGATTTTGTAATTGCCATGTATTTCCTGGGTTATTTAAGCTTAATTTTTTGTGTCATGTGCAGTATCAAAGAGGATTTTCATCTTTTATATTATTTGGGTGTTATACACTCTCCACATTAATAAATTAAATCATATTAATTTTATCATGATCTAGATAATTAATGGTTTGGAATTTTAAAATAACTTTCTTGAAATGCCATATCATATAAAGGGATAGAAAAACATCCACTTTATGAGATAGAGAGATAGAAGGAATTGATAAGTTCATGTAAAACAATATATAACTAGGTAACCATGTAGGAAAAAATCATGGGAAGTGATGATATTGAATTGTAATAAAAATGTAACACCCATATAATGATAGAGTGAGATATAGTTCATTTATAATATTAATTTTAATGATCATGAGAAATATATAAACTTTAAAACCAACAACTAAAGTTCTGTAACGATACATCATTTCATCAAAATTAATTAATTTGTATAAAATTATCATTTAAAAAATCCTTTCCAAATATTTGTGGAATATCTTACCATATATAATTATAAAATAAAGAATTATACTTACATTAAAAGTAAAATTTTATCCATTAATCAATTTACAAAACAATATCATCTTTTTCCCCAATATATGAGTTTTTAAGATTAAATTTCCATGTGTAAATCACTAAACTCAACATCTATCATATCTCTTATCATTAAAATTAATAATCATTATATTCCACCTATAAATATTAATTAACATAAAATATTATGCAATGAACAATTTAATATAATTCACAAAAGAAAAATTCATCATTGGATAAAATATTAATTTAATCTTTAATATTAAATAGTGATATCCAATGTACTAATTGAATTAATTATAAAAAAATTAACCACATATCCCAAATAATATCAATAAGGTCAACATTAAATTTTGTTTTAACTAAATAGGTTATCTCATTCTTTTTAGCTAATATTCCAAAAAATATACTGATCTTCTTCAATAATATCATTAATCACATAGCCACATCATCATTTTGAATATCATGTTTATCTGTATTATAAAACATGTGTTTCGATAATTACCTCAACATCCATGATAATATAATCCCTAATGGTTTTCAATTCTTGAAAACATTTTCCCAATAAAATTAATTTTATACTTTATGCTAAACTGAATATTACAAATACATCAAACCTATAAAGTGACTCCTCAAATATCATTAATAACATTAAGATCTCATTTCCTAAAACCTAAAATTGGTAGTCTAAGACTATGAATCTATAATCAAACCTAGTGTTACAATAGTATTTTTATATCCATATCCCTAATGAAAACTTCTCATTTATACATCTTAAAATTTTATTTTTTCTAAAACCTACTCTGATACTGATTTTAATATCCCCATGACCCACACTCCTATATCTAGAGCTAAAATTTTATACTTTACATTTATATCTTTCATACAGATTAATGTTACAAAATTTTTTCTATAGAAACCATTTGAATTTTAAAGGAAACATTTCATCACATACATACCCATAGTCCTTTTAGGTTTGGAGATTTATAAAATTAGTATAAAATCATAAGTAAACGATATAAATGTATTCAAGTGAGTGTTCCTTCAAGAAAACATAGTTTATTTTATTTTACATGAAGTCACCTTCATCATCTATTTGAAAAACCTCTGTAAATAATTTATTTTACATAATTATGGATAACCTAAGGAAAAATAAACATGAGAAGGATAAGCATTATTAAATTGTAATGGTAATGGTAAGCATTATCAATTCAACATCCTCGGTGAACATAAGAAGAGCACATGGGTGTGATGAAATAATAAATGTGAATTAGCATTATATAACATAACTCATAACAATCATCCTTGAATCATTAAACATATTCCATGGTATAAATATTTAACAAATTGAAGAGAAATTAAAATCAATAGCCATGATCCGTTCGATGTTAATCTTGAATGATAATTATATTTGTTTTCATAAAATAAGAATAAAGATCTAGTTTCATTGGGAAGAAAGTGGAAGAAGGCATAACAGTCTCACGTAACAATGATCATTCATTAATTTAAAAGGGGACCAATACAAAAATACAAAATCATATTGTTAGTGGGGAATTTTTTATTCTATGTAGTATACTATAAAATTACCTTCCTACCTTGTGTGATCCACCTCAGTAACCTGATGAATGATCATCCTGAGTATCCTGATGAAGCAATCCAATTAAATTGGGGGGATATAATTTATAATATGAATCCGAAACAACACATTGGAATATAAATCAAACTCTATAATATTAGTTTTTAAATTTTTTCACATCAAATAGGCCACTAAAAATATCCCTCGACTCTACTCTAATAGTGTAACATAGAATATAAAATCTGATGAATCAAAAAATAATTGAGCCCCTTCTATCTCATAAAAGACCAACCCCTCTCATTTCTCTAACCACAAATGTTTTATCAATATTTATTTTAATTCCTATAGATGTAGGTTTTCTAAAAACCACCTCCCTTGATAATTACATTCCCTTTCTTTTTCATTTATTACCACCCTTGGGAGAAATCGTAATAGTGAAACCAAATAACCCCCCCCCTCCAAATGAGACTTCCAAGACCGGACAACAAATATTTCACATAGATCGTAATTAATAGATGTGAATAGTATATCCCGTATCTTCGATTGTTTCTATCCTCCAAAATAACCCAAAATTCAAAAATAAAATACAAATGTCAAAATTGATTGTAGATAACCATTAAAACCCACAACGATCATGGAAAAAAACTCTTGGTATTATGGAACTTTGTCATAACAAACCATTTTAATACAATTTAAAAAATAGAAGGATTAAAGTTAAATATATATTTTTTAACCTCTTGTAATTCCAACCATTACTCCTATAATTATTAGAAATAATACCCAATGAATTTTAGTATATTCTAGGTGAACACATCATACAAGAAATATTGTGGTCTCCCACTGTTATCTAGGACTACCACTTATTTCTGATTTATTAGGATCACTTAATGTTATTTGGATGAACCTAGAATATAATACATATCAGTATGACCCATATATATATGGTTGAACACATCATATATGTTATAAAAGGCACACCCATGGGCCATATTGGGGCTTTTGTGTGAGCTATAAAAGGTCTCTACTCTTCATGTAATGTCTTTCAGTATAACCTATTCATCATAAAGAACATCCAAATAATTTTTTGATAAAAATATCATAATTCTTCACCATTATAAAATATTTTAATTAATTTTATATTCTATATTGATACACCCAACTAAATGAAATGAGTTCCATGATAATATTATAATCTATCCAATGAATGAATAAGGATAGATCCAATAAAACATATCCTAAGTGGGGTATAAGTAACATAAAGTATTTTTGAAACTTATTTATGGAAATAAAATTATAATATCATTAAAAATTATATAGAAATAAAAACATTTCACTTTGAGTAACATCAAATGACATAATGTTATATGGAAAATGATTTTAGAAAAATAAGTAGGATAATTTCTTGGGGAAAATATCCATTCCATTTTGAAAATAATTTTTTAAAATATAAAAAATACTCCAAAAGTAAATAAAAATAATATTTTAAGACACCCTTGTAAATAAAATAAGAATTCATTAAAACATTTAGTGGACATTATAGTAGAAAATTCCTTCCATACCAAGTAAATTAAAAGTTATTCCTTTAACATTTTCGCTAAAAGTAAAAAATTGTCTCATTATAAAAATTTCGATAAGAAATGTTTATTGAAAAATGTAATATTAAATTATGTCTAGAATTTTCTATAAAAACAAATTTACAAAAAATGGAAATATTTTTTAGAAACGCATAATTTGAAATGAAATGTTTTTTTTCTTGAAGAGATAATTGACGTCCTAATTTATGATAAGCATTTTCTCAAAATAATTTAATATAAAAATTTTATGAATATATATTTTTTCTTGAAAATCATATGAATAAATATAGGATATGAATAAATATCGTTTTATAATATATTTATGATATAATTTCCTTCCAAAAATATTCAAGTATACCCAATCCCAATAAAAAAATAGATTGTAACAAAAAGACTTTTCTGTTATTCTAGATCTATCATTGTAATCCTCATGGGATAATAACATAAAATGAAACAATAAATAGCATAAAAATAGGTAGATTAATGTTATTATATAAAAGGGTGAAGAATATACACCATATAAATGAAATTACGTTTCAAAATAGTACATTATGCTGAAATGAAATGAAATTGAGACAAATTTACATACCTAATGTCAATGCATTCAATGTATAAATTATAACTAATGTAAAAAAATAATATATCAATTTTTTATTTGAAAAGAACATTTGATAGATTAATTACATTATATATAAATCATTTAGTTTTTACATTATTAATAAATTTAAATACTTAATCAGTTGATTCCATATCATGTGTTTTGAGGATGTATAGATTCATTGTTTCAAAACATATTAAATGTGTAAACCATGCTCAATAAATTCGATGTTACGTTATATCTAGAATAATTATAATTAATTAATTTCCATTTTTATACATTACGTATAATTTTACACATAACAATGATTTTTTTTTCTGAAAAATGAACTATATTACAACCAGAGAGAAGTATGTCATACATACGCTTGAGTAGCATTTCTATTTTTCAATGGATACAATAAATATATAAGTATTTTTTGATATTTATTGAATGATAATAGTCTCATAAATGTATTATTATTTCATTAAATATATATATATATATATCAATAATAATATATTGCGATGAAAACATAATCACATCAGTTTATATAAGATATAGTGCACACGTATGTATGTCCTATATAATCATTTTTTCAGTGTGTTGAAAGGTATAAGATAAAATGATATATATTGTTTATGAATTATAAATATTTCATTAATATTATAATTATTTTATACATATGATATATATATTCATTAAATATATCCTTTTTAACTTCCATGTAAAATGTTAGTCATAAATTGAATCACATCGCTTCTTGATGTGTTTGTCCTCTATAAAAACGAGTGATATTATCATATACCCCATAGAATATAATATAAAAAGGTATAAGGATGTAATAATTCCAGAATAATAATTATTTTAAAGATATATTATTATTATTTTACTTTCATTATAAACAGTTGTGCTAGGTGATGATAGAAAATAAATTACATTTATCCGTGAGTCGATACTGGTTTTTTATTTTTTAATTATTAATACACAAATGAAAAGTGTAAGAAAAGAAGTATTAATGAAAGTGTTTAATGAAGAAAATTATCATTGTTTAGAACAAATCCCTTTAGATCACTTATGAGAGGAATGATGATTTTTATTTTTGGATGATAAGAAGATCATAAAAATAGATAATGTTGTTCGGGAGGGATTTTTGTAGGGTTTGGTCAAGACAAATGGCTTCGGTGGTGTGACTAAGTGAGTATAGTGGTGGTTTTTATATTGGAGGAGGATTCATATTGTTGTAAATAACCAAAACTATTAAATAATGGTAGGCCACTATAGTAGAATGTGCATATAAAATTAATAAATAAATTATTTTAAGGGTGATATGGTTAATATTCACCTGTAATAAAAAAAAAATTATTTAAACATTCTTTTATTTAACATGTATGTTTAATTTCTTTTACCATTTTAGTATTCACTACAGTAACTAGCCTTTTTATCTGTGTAATTTATCTTAATATGCTTGGACTAAAATGAGCCTTAAGAAGATAATTTTAACCCAATAGTTCGAAATATGAAATCTAATTTATATAATTAAAATCATATGTGTATTGAATGTTATTTTTAATATAGGCACATGAAACACAACAAAACATTATTTTACCCATTACAATTGTAACACAATTATTTAATATTAAAGGCTTAATATATTTATTAAAAATTAAAATATTCTGATTAATATAAAACTATTGGTATTTTTAAATATATACCAATGACTTGGAATAGGGTAGGATATTAAGATATTTTAAATCGCCTAATAAAATATTATTTATTATAAAATAACATTTATTTCAATTTTAACACTCTTTGTTTAATTTGACTATATCTAATATAATGATATTTTATGAATTAATATATAATATTTTCTCCCATTTGAATAATGTAATATTTATCTAAACAAGTCAGCTAATACAATAATTGAAACATTTAAATTAATTTTAATATTTCGATTATCATTTATTTTATTATACTATTAATTATATAATTGCTAAATTTTTAAAATAAAATTACCCTCTTGGAATTAATTTTATAATTATAAATTTTATATTAAATAAAAAATGATATCTTGATTATGTCTCTATATAAATACCTAATTTAAATTTAAAATAAATAAGGTGGCATTTTATTTTTTTCATTACCTAAATTGCTTAATTGGTCAAATTCAAGCACATGTGACCACCAAACACCTAAAAAACAAAAATAAACAAATAAGGGTTAGAATATTTTTGTAAAAAAATAGTTTCACAATTTATTAGGTCATTGTAGCCATTATTTGTTTAGATTAACCACCCCATAAACTCATTTTAATAATAACTATGAGAAAATATGTTTATTACATTAATTATTCATTACGATAAGGAATAGATTTACCATATTAAATAATTTAATTTTTTACTTCAAAATATAGATTTTTTTACTAAATTCAATTTATATAAGTGTTATTATATAATTTAACTGTAAACCCACAGATATGATGAAATATACATTTTTTGTAAATCATTTTTTTAGGTATAAGATGAATTTATATAACAATATGACTTCTAATCAGCAATATACAAATTTAATTTAATTTTTATATATATCATATACATATATTTAATTTAAAATTTTCCTCATTAGTGGTACTTAAAATAATTAAAATGGATTAACATTATTCACTTCAAAACAATTTTAATAAAACATGAATTTAAATCCAAAAATCAACTAACAGTAAAATATACTATAAAGACGAATAAAATTTATTTACATAGACTAAATATAAATATATAATTAATATGTCAATTTAAATAATATTTAAATCATAAAGAAGATTTTAAATTATTTATTTTTTTTAAATTAAATGATTATTATACAAAAAAAATATTCATCATTAATAATTGAAAAGTCAATATTTTCAAAAAGATCCAAAATTTCAAAATAAGTTATTTTTGATATATTTATTTAATATATGAAGTTAATTTTGCCAAATTAATTTATTAAAATCAATTGAATTTATTAGTAATATTTTCTCACAACATTTATTTATAATCATATTTTTTAGAAATATTATTTTTAATGAATAAAATTATATTACTAAAAATACATATATACATAGTAGAAATGTTATATAAATTTAATAAAATAGTTTATATTTTTCATAACCACACATTTAGGAAAAATTAAATGATGTGGATATATTTTTTGAGTCTTTTAAGATCAATTTTTTATGTGGAATATGATATCGAACAATATGTTTTTCTTAATTATCATATGCTATTAAAGAACCAATGAGAACGAAGATTAACTAAGAATAAATACATAATTTAATTTAAATTTAGTACATTATAACCAATTATGAATTTAAAATTAATTATGTGGTAATAATATGAATCAATTATTCATTACTTATAGATATCGGAGTACTCATACAAGTCTCCTAAAATTTCCTCCTGATCATGAATATACATCTTCTTTCGAGTGCTCACGCTATAAGAATTTTACTTGCATTGATTAATGTTCCAGAAAGAGCGATGATCTATCTCAATGGTTATGTGGATACTATTATCTAAAACTATTTGATAATGTGACATAATAATGTGAGTTTTGATGTCAATGCGGTAAGACCACAATGCCACATCGAGTCTTAGAATCTAAAATTTTTTATACTATTGAACAATTTTTTGATAAATTTTTCTAAATTAATTTTTTAAACCATGGATAAAATAATGGGTTTATAGTGATATGTAGTGTTAAATCGATTCCCCAATGTTATTTTATTTTTTCAGATATGAGAACCTTGGTCACTGATGATGAACATAGAAAATCCGAAACATTTTAATATATGGTTTATAAAAATTTAACAGTAATCGTTGAATCATATATCTTTGTAGCTTTTGTCTCTATGCATTTTTACCCATAATATATTGTCATAACAATGTATAATTAACCAAATGAATTGGAAAATAGATCCATAAATCCAATTCCCCAAACATAATTTTTTTATAAAAGTAACAAGTGTTATGTGGTATTTCATTGTTTAGGTACATTCTACATCCTTTGAAAATGATGACATGATCTAAAAATCCTTTATTATTCAAAAATAAGTTTGGGAAACATACAAAAAAATTAAGGACCCTGGAAGTAGTCAATTGGGAAACAAAGTGGCCCCTAAATTCAGGAGTGTGGTAAAATCTAAGGATGAGGTTGAACTCACTATTTGGAACCAAAAAATAAATACTTCATTACTGCATATTTTCCAAAGTTACAGGTCATAAAAAATTTCACATCATGACTTGTTCATAATTCAATCGTCAATATTTTTATTAAAATCAGAATGAATGAAAAAAAACACCAAATAATTTAGAATATTAACATTCAAAAGTATATAATATTTAACTCAATATAAGTGCTTATCTAAGAACATTACATTTATAGTAATATATTTAGAATATTTAATATTCCATGATGGAATTATCCTACTTATACATTTAGTCACATGTTATTTACTAAATTATTATTCATAGTTTTTATTTTATATTTTAGAAGTAGAGAATCCAGCGTATCAGGTTTGACTTATATTTAGTTTTCATATATAGAAAATTAAGGGTAGTTTATTAAAAAACACAAATAATTTTCAAAGAAAAATATAGGATTGAAAAAAATTCAAGAAAAATAATTGAAATATGTTATTTTTTAGTGATTATATTTTTTTCATCAGCAGTGTCCAGGGTACATAATTCATGCCCAATGACTTGGGGATCGTTCTCAACACATTGTGAGAAAGCATCCACAATTAAAAATTTAGAGGAATCACACATAAAATTTAATAGATGATCCCACCATTGTGGTTGTATTGTGTGAGGTGATTTAGAACTCTTTCATAGTGAATGAAATTAATCCTCAAAATCTTTATCAAAGAATCATGCTATCCTTTTATAATAATTCGAACAAGATATGTGTGCTCTTATCAAGGTCCATTAAAATTTATTAGTAAAAACTAACATGTCCCAAAAAAGTTCACACATCATGAACCAGCAATAGAAATGAAAGGGGTCTAATTATTTCTATTTTTTATTTATTAACATGAATTCCCTTACTCGAAATATTGTGACAAGGAACAATACCCCATTATAATATGAAATAGAATTTCGATAACATTAATATGAGTAAATTTTTAATAAAATTGAGGGATGATAAAACCTACATCTTATTATAATAATGAAAGGAAAATCCATAATCTATCTAAAATCTAATGTAAAGTTGTTATGTAATCATAAAATATACTATAAATACAATGATGGAATGTATTAAGACCATTAATTTTATCAAATGGAAAAATTCTATATTTAAATGTGTTGAATGGATAGTTAAAGTTTTATTTTATTAATACTATATTGCTATAATGATTTTTAAATAAACTGAATTTCCATCATGGAATCAATAATGGGACATACTATTATATAGTTATATCATTTGGTTAGTGAAGGGCATACAAAATTTCTCTATTCAGATTGATTAGATTAGTTTGGGGTAATAAATATGTACATGAATATATTTTTCACACATGTTGGAAACAATTAATTCATTTCATTTAATAGTATAATTATTCCAGTTTTCTATGGAATAAATTGTATAGGGCTAAACCATTTACAATATGATATGGGTTGTATGACCCCCAAAGCTAGTAATTTACTAACATCCAATTTTACCAATTCCTTGGTGGTGCTATATAACTAGCATTGAGGATGAATTATGTGCTTATACATATCATCTAAAAGTATATATTACATGAAAATAATAGGGAACTTATATGGAATATAAGAAAATTCACCGAATCTTTTTTTGACACACACTCAAGAGGTATAATTTTTTTAACTACATTGCTCGTTTTTTTTTGAAATTAAAATGGAGAATTGGTTTATACCATAAATATAAGAATATTTAATATTTTATAGAACTGGTTTAAATATCATTATTATTATTATTTTGGATTGAGGGGACATACTTACATGGTGGTTGATTTCCATGAATATATATATCTTCTCATATTTATTCACTATGGAATAAAAATAAATTGAAAGTGTTTTTGTGGAATCATAAATAGACATGGGGTCCTCATAACGAACACACCCGTAACATAAAACAGAATAATAAAATGTTTCCAAACCCATGAAAAATTAAATAGATGAATTAAATACCAAATAATCACTGAGTTAAGATGAATAATATTATTCATAGTATGGTTTTCAAAAATATTGTTTTTGGGTTGTTTGTGAAATCTTCCATTAAATAGATTGAGAGAGTGGATTTCTCTTAAATAGGTTATTTTACAGTTTCCATGATTTTAGAACTTACATTTTATATGATAGACATAATGGATAGTGTAAATTTGTGAACATTTATTACTGCATTTGATATTTTATGGAATATCCTTCCCTGTATGAGAGGATGATGCCCTTACATTTGTGTATCTTTAATATGAAGAATTTAGATGTCTTCTGGGAAGATTTGATTCTTTACTCTCACAATGATGTCATTTATCACTCTTTTTGGGTGTGGTGTGCATAGGTTGGAATGTTACGTGATTAATCCCATTGTTTTACAGTCTTTAAACTATAGATAAGTATACACTATGTGTGTTATAACAACAATTTTAGAACCTAAATCAAGCTTTGAATCTGAAAATAATGTCTCTCTTGTGGTGAAAGGTATTATAAAAGTGTCCAGAGCCCAAAAATTAGTTCATATATATGTTTATATAAAGTAGAGATATTAATTATATTATAGAATCAAACATTCCACTTCAATCACCATCTATGGGTGTAAAATTATTTGGTAAATTGTGTATGGTGAGCAATTTTTTAATCATATTCTAATAGAATAATGTTATCTGATTCATTTTTTATTGTATCTATGACCTCTTTGACAATTTTATTATAAAAATCATTCATCAATAAAGATAGTATTTCTGGATAATTAAGAGGAATTGATTGATCAGTGAATTTGAACACTATATAAAATTTTTATATTTTGAAATACTTTTCTATAAATAAAATTTATTTCTTTGAAAACTAGTGTCATATGCAGCATCACATTAAAAAAAAATAGATTACATTAATGAAATATTATTAATTCATAGTAAAAGACTAGACATTGTATAGGCCGCTATGAAATAAATTAATTAAATTATAAAAAATAAGAATATATATATAATATTAATTCAGTGGTTATAAATTAAATATAAATGATAATAAATATCAATTGAAAATGAAAAGAGATGTTTTTTCATGAAAAACTATTTTTATATGTATATGGTTTTTTATCATAATATATTATATTAGTCACTTTTGGTGAATAATTCAATATAAATGTATATATTATATAATAAATCCAATGTTTTAACATTATTATAATGTTTTTAGACATGGGATACGAGTAAAACTAATATTATGCTTAAAATTAATTTTTCATAAAATATATATTATTAGTGTTTTTAAACTTATATTTAAAAAATTTCATCAAATTATAGAAATTTAATTTGATAAAATAAATTATATATATTGAAATTGGATGTTCAAATTTATTAAATATGACCCTTATATTTTGAGGAATTATAAATAGTATTCATGGTAAAATTTATTTCCTCAATCAAGGGTAAATTCAATTAATCTAAGATAAAACAATGTTAAAAGGCCATAAATATTCATCCAATTTTTTATTTGGTAATTTTAATTTTATCATTATGATATTAGGTTCTAAATTTAATTATTTAAGATAAAATTTTAAATAGAAGGACATATATAAGACTTAACTCATTGAATGTTACAAAATATTACTCCCTTAGTTTCATATAATTATTATGTGTCACATAGGGAAAAAATTAATAAATGTATAAATATTTATACATTTATAAAAATGAAATTATTTTAATTATTGAAATTTATTCATAGTTTTTATTAATTATTAAATTCCCTTAAATTCTTATTCAACATTGATGCAATAATTAATCAATTACTAGAAAAATTAAATAATTGATTTTAAAAAATCGTAAAAGTAATATAATGTTAAAAGATAATGGTATTCGAGGAATATAATAGATTAATATGATTGATTAATGATGTGTAAATTGATTATAATTGAATTAAAAAATTTTATTTATTTATTTTAATTTAAAATAATTGAATAGTCTCGAAGATGATATTTATAATATTCTATTAAATACTTTAAAAACATAAAAAAACTGAAATATAAGAAACTGGAAATAATATGGTGTAATATATCCCCATTTATCATCTTATGATCCATTTTTCACATTATAGGAAAATTTTAACTATTTATGAGTGGAAATGATATTGTTGTAATTATGATTAAAATGGGTTTACTAAAGGGTAAATTAAATGATAAGGTTTGCAACACCACAAAAACCCGTCGAGATTTTATTTCATTATAAGATTTAGGATTTATAAAATGTTATATTTTTGACACTAGGATATTGGTGGAATTTGATCTATTTAATTACTTTATTATGTTTTAATATTTTTTGATATTTCAAGAGTTCCCCTTAAATCACTTATAAATGAGAACCTCTACTTTCTCTTCATAAAATATAATTTAGTCCTCTATATTATCCAAACCCTTCAGAAATATATTCTAACATCCCATATCCAAATGTGGTGCATAGTTTGTTTTTAAAATAAATAAATATGCATCAATGAGGCTTTCAATAGATTATCAATAACATAACAAGATCACAATCAAGATAATGTATCCTTTACCCCATATTGATGACTTCTTTAATCAATTATATAGGGCCCAATTATTTTATAGGAGTTACTATTGTTCTAGATATCAATAATTGAAGATCGTGAATTATGGTTTTCCCATGATAGATTTCCATATAAGGTATAGAAACAATGAATTTATAGTGGTGAATCATAGTCTTTTTGTCATTCCAAAATTATTAATAGATTTAATGAATAAATTCATTCCAAATTACATAGATCATTTTATAGAAGTATTTATATAAAATATTATAATATAATCTATGAGAATAGAAGAGTAAAAATATTATTTGAGAATTGTGCTGATGATTCTGGGGAAGAAGAAGTTGTACGAAAAATTTACCAAATATGAGTTGTTTCTGTATATTATTATATACCTAGGACATATAATAATAATTTATGATGTATAACTAGATCCTTAAATGATGGAATTTTTTGAGTAGTGTATTATAGGTACTGCAACAACTAATATCTGTAGATTTAATGATTGTTTGGGATATTAATTTTTCTTTATAGAGAATTTCCAAAGCCTGTTAAATATTCTAAAAATGATATCTTATAATGGATATATGTTCCTTTATATAGATTAATGTGATGAAAATTTAAGTGAACTAAATAGAATGTTAGTCAGTAAACCATTTCATACATTATGCGTGGATAAAAGTTTGATATCAATAGTGATGCATTAAATAAGGAATTGGGATGTGTTATCATACCAAATGATATAGTTACAGATTATTTAAAATGACAACTAATGGTTCCTGTGAAGAATTTCTAACTCATGATTTATAATTAGTTATTGGTGATTATGAATTAAATATTGTTTGGAATTATCATTATGGTAGAATGTGTTACATATATACTTATAATAAAATTATAATGTATATTTTCATATAGCAAGAATTTAAAATTCACCAGATAATATGGTTGGAGAAAATTAATGATTATGACTAAAGAATGGATAACCATCGGCGGATGGAAAACAAGGTGGAAGATGATTTTAGTTGAAAGGATCAAGATAGATTACCTATGATAAGGATATAAAATATCTTATATATATGAAATTAAAAATAACAGATAAGGAAATCATGAATGATAATGAACAATGATATATCTTTCTAATTAATGACCAATTATCTATATAATAGAATATTAAATAGGAGAATAAGCGAGATTTTGAGTTGCAAAAGATGATAAAAAAGTTCCAAAATTCATCCTTCGTTGTGATAGAATGATAATATTTAGGAACCCTTTTTGTGACCCCTCAATACCATTTTTAATGAAGTAGTCATTGGAGTATTATCATAGTTATTCATTATCTATCCAGTATAGTATTATGAATATGTCTATAAATTTGAAAGATTATTTCATATGGAAAAGATAAAGTGGAGAATTTCATAATATATTTTTTGGTGATATGTATGTCATAATGTGAATGATGAGGAATACACATATATGGCGGTCCTATAACAATTACTTTTACCGAAATAGAAATGGGAATGTGTCATCATGGACTTTTTAGACAATCTCCCAAAAACATCTAAGGTCCACAATCCAATATGGGTTTTAGTTGATCACCATATAAATTTGTAAAACAATATTTAAATCATAAAATATTAATCTTTTTATCTTTTTTTGAGGTAATAGAAAATTGATGTTGTATGATTTCAGGGAGTATGACATTCTATTGTGTTTTTTTGGGATTTCATATTTACCTCAAATTTATTTAGATGTCCTTCATAGACTCTTGATATAGATTTATGTTTTATCACTCCTTATCATTATAAAGTACATATTCATATTGGGAGGTCTATTGAGTCCCTATAATACATTTTTAATATATTTCTCTAGGGAATACAATGGTAATTGGGATCAATACCTTTATCTTCGGAATTTTCATAAAAAAACGGATTTCACACGAGCATTAACATGGATCCTTGTAAAACCAGATATGGTATGTTTTACATAACTCAAATCTTCTAGGATAATTTTTTAAAATTGAATTATATTGTAACCTAACCTAACTAACTAAATGAAAAATAATTTAAGATCCCTTTAGCAACACATAAGGGATGCACAACTCTAATAGAAAATTTAGGCTCATAATCATCGATGTGATCTAGAGATCCATACTACTGACAAAGTTTATCTAAGAATATAACCATATAATAGGTTAGTAGGTTTTGAAGGATTATAAAGCTGAGAAATATATATACTATCTACTTGGATATTATTTATCGTACTGGCATCCTAGCATATCTAATGGTGATTTAATGAAATATATCTCACCTTTACATTGTGTTCCATGTATCTTTAATGAGAAAGTAAATAACTGATCATTAATATATATTTAAATCCTATTCTATACTAATTGAACAATATATATTATAAATACAAACTGTTGGGGACTATGGATCAAAGAGAGATGTGCCCAAAATCAAAACAATTCACCTGGTCAAGGGTTTTTATTGAATCAAAGAATTTTTGGAAACAATATGGGAATCGAAGAATGTGATAAGGGTCAAGTATCCCCATTTATCTGTTTTAATGTGATAGATTTTTAGAGATAAATTCATTTTAAAGGAGGTATATTGTTAAATATCAAAATATAATGAAACATTTCTCTATAAATAAATTTCATTCCCTTGATAGAGCTTGTAACACAGAACACCAACATTAAACTAACCAAGATATAGAGTTAAAATATTACTATATGACATTTATCATATATCCATTGGAATGGGGGGTATGAAAATAACTAAGACAAATATTAAAAAAAATGGTTACATACATATAAATTTAATTCATTTTTATTAATAAATTTTAAATAAAAAAGGCATTTCAAAATAAAAAGAGATGTTTTTTATAAAACTATTTTTTGAGAAAAATGTGTCATTTACATAATAAATTAAGTTTTTCACTTTTGGTAAAATATTTTAATGAAATTTATATATTAAATAATTAATAATTTTATAATTATTTTTATTATATTTTTTAATCATTAATTTAAAATAAATCTAGTTTTATTTTTAAAATTGTGTTTTTCTAAAAAAAGTCTTTTTCAAATTCTTCATTGTTATTTTAAAATTAAATTATTCCAAAAAATAAAATATAATTTCATAAAATATATTCCATATTTTTAATATAGATTTTGAAATTTAATAAATCGTTCCATTTTATATTTCTGAATTATTTATAGAAATAGTGGAAAACTTTCTCACATCATTAATGGATAAATTATGATTATCTAAGTTAAAACTAAGAGATAAGTCAATAATTGTTCATCCAAATTTTTATTGGATAATGATAGTTTTACTATTAAATCCATTGTTTATGCATTCAATGTTTTAAGTAAAAAATTCACATGAAATTTACCTATATAATATTTAAATTTACAAAATGTAAAAAATCAACTATCTTAGTTTTAAATATGTAGTATATATCCAAGTAGATAAAAAGTTAGGATATGAATAAATCAAAATACCTATTTTGAGAATAAATAAAATTTTCTCATGGATATAAATTTATATATTTTTGTTATAAATTAAATTTATTCCCTTAAATATTTTTCAAACATCGATGTTGTAATTCATCAGTTAATATCAAAACAAAGTAAATGATTTTTGAAAATATTAAAAGTAATATAATTTGAATAACATACAATTTTTAAGGAATTTTATTGATTAATATGTAAAATTAGAGTTAATTAAATTTATAATATTCTAATAAATTTTTTAATTTTATATTCTAATTTTTATTAAAAGGATAGTGTCAAAACTGACATTAATAAATTATTATCAAAATAATTTTTTTTATTATTTTAAAAAATAAAGTATATAATTTGAATATTATTTCGTCTAAAATCTCAATCATTGTCAATTTATGTGATAATTTTAACCATGTATGTAAAATTATAACCCATTAATTTTGAAAAAAGTTGTTACTACAGTTACTGTTAATAAAGGTTATCTAAATTTATAAACCTAAATAAAATGTTGAAAAAACCACGTGAATAAGTCAAAATTATACTGAATTTTAGGATTGAAACTCTATATAATATAATTCAAGAATAACTGTTATGTTTGGATAATTTGGGTTATATAATAACTTTATTATATTTTAATATTTTTAGAAATTCAAAGAGTGCCCCACCATTTACATTCAAAATGGAGCCTCTCTATTATCCAACTCACATCACATTTTTCATTTAAGATAGATTTGAACCTAAACTATTATTTTATCCATCCCATTATCCACAATATAAGCATATTTTAACCCTAAAATACCAACCATTGAGTACATAATAGAATATCTAATGGAGTTTCTTCAATGTAGTGGTAATCTTTTTAACCGGTCAATTTCTTTTATAATATTCTTTTACCATCTATAATTATACAAATTTCATCATTAAATAAAAAATTATTAAAAATAAAAGTTATTAAAAGTTATTATTTTTATGAAACATTCATTATAAACACCCTTTATTGTCAAATATGAATCACTAATGCATACATACGACTTACCACCTCCACATAATGATATAATTAATTTTTCATCAACAAATTTTATAAAAGAGTATTATTATGGCTTTAAACATTGAATATGGTATTAAAGACATTGTTATCTTCTTTTTCAACAATAAAATATATATATTATTACATTAATAATAGTAGTAATACTATAACCTCTAAATTTTTTATTTGAGGACTACCACTTCCACGATGTGACATTATTCATTTTTCATATTTAATTTAAATGGATTGTAATAAGAATGGATTTGAAAATACATAATATCTATATTATAAAATTATGATTCACATTTGGTGAATATTTATTTTTCTTTTATTTATTTTTATCCATCCAAATATAAAAACAATGTTCATCTGTACATACGGCATACTATATCCTTAATCATTTTTACTTCTTATTATATCGATAACATTTATAGATGGACATAAACACACATATATATATAAACATAATTAACATATATGATATATATGAAATCATACAATTTTTCAATGTGATGGAACCATGATGAATGTACAAAAACTAATATTGAAAAACCAAAACATCAACAAAAATACAATTCGGGATCACCCAGAATGGTGGTTTTTATAACAAATATTTAATATATGAGTGGAAAGATATCATAAGTAAATCATAAATTGTTTGAGAGATATTATTATTGATCTTTAACCCATGAATAATATATATAAATATATATATAAATATTATATATGTTATGTGAACATGAAAAAGCAATAAAAAGTCATCAATAAAGATTTTATAGATTCTATTTAATTTATAGAAGAAATATCCCATATTCACCTCTCGTTTCTCTTGTGTAGCGCATATACATACACAATTTTATTTTGTATGTGGAATAAAATTATTTTTTAGGATACCTATTTTTTATTTTTATGTCACTATATAATTTCACTTAGAGTTCAAAAGATACTAATGTGGTATGAGATTTATGTTTCAATTCTATTTTAATAGAGATTTTTTATCTTGATTTTCCATGGCGGAAGTTATCTGATACATATAAGATAAATCCCTATATTATTTCTAATCCACTAATTTTTTACATAAAACACACACTTTTCTTTTATCTCTATCAATATTAGTAAACATAATACTAAAATAATTTTTTATGTGAAACCGACCATGTTTTAATATTAGGTAAGGAATTATTCCATTCATATATTAGTTTTTTTGAAAATTATTTCAAGAATGTTTTTAAAACTATGCACTTTTTATTTAATGTAATTTTACATAATATTGAATTTTTAAAAAAATGGTTAAAAATTAATCTTCTATTTTTGTTAATGTAGTAGATTATATCACATTAAAAAAATTTGAATGAAATGTTTTAAATAAATATATTCAACAAGAACAAAATTTTCTAATGTCGTATAAATTATGTGATTTTAATACTTAATTACAATTTTCAATATTTATTATCAAAAAACATTTAAATATTTTTTTTAATTTTTTTTATTTTTAAATGTTATTTTAAAAATGGAATTTTTTAATCCCTCAAGAATTTTTTTAATGATTTTTTTCATCAACAATAACACCCATGGGTTTAGTTTATATTTTTCTATGGATATTATGGAATGGTACTATCCATATTATTTCTCTTGATTGTGTATTATTATGTTTATGAAATATTTATGAAATGCAATTATTTTGCAAGAGATATCATATGACTGATTGGTGATGATTTTAGGAAACCTATTTTATTTTTATTGGTTAAGATATAATTATATTTTTAATGTTCTATGATCTTATTACACACATGTGTATGATTTTAATTATTTTATTGTTGTTCCAATAATTATATAGCCCCTATATTGTATTTGGATTTTTTTTAAAACTCATGAGATAATTTTGGAAAACAAGCTGATTTCCATGATATTACAGTGTCCCCAACCCTAGTATCCAAGAGTCATGGCCTAATTCCATTGTATTTTCATAAGGTACAAGGGATTTATATCTAATGGCCAAATTTCATATTTATATTATTTTACTGGATTCATAATAAAAATTTATATTGCATTTTGGAAAATAAAAAATATATATAATTTTTATTAATAATTCCATTATACACCATAGATTATACTGACATATCATTCAGAAAATACTTCCACATTTCCAATAAAAAATAAAACCTAAGAAATTGGTGAGATCAGTTGCTCAATAAGGGTAAGAGTATAACTACATATACAAATAAATAAGTCATAAAAAATTTTCCAAGGATGATAAGTAAAACTCATTCCATTTAATCAATAACCTGAGAATAATAATGGAGGAATAATTGATGATAAAATAATTCAAAATAATAACAACATGAGAATTAAACATAACCAAGGATATTCTATATAATTGAATAGTCATATGGAAAAACCATAACTAAATTTATAATGAAAGAATCAATAAAAAAATATTTAAAACATATCATCAATGATTCATGAAAATATATTTAATATTATTAATGCTTCATTCCAATAATCAAATATTGTTAAGGCTTGATACTGAGAATATAATAAATGAGTAAGGGCTTCGATAAAACCATATATAATTTGTCTCATGAAACCTACCAATGCATCAAGGGGATTGCATTAACCTATCCCAAACCAATTTCATTCATGTCAAAATTATTTTTCATATTTTGAATAATTGAATTAATTCATATAAAAATTAGGCTTCATTATATATTCATATTGGATAAAGGATACTATGTTATCAATATTTACCTAGTTAGTAACATAACAATCAGTTGGTCTTAGTGGATACTCAAGAGGGGGGGTGAGTTGAGTTCCAATTAAAAATTTACATTTAAAATATTTGTATTAAAATTCCCCAATTCATAAAACAAGTTAAAATTTAGTGATATTATAAAAATTGTAAATGTTCAATTAGTTTCTCAAAGATTTATTACTTCATAGTTAACTTAATCTAAATATTAAGTTAGCTTTTGAAAGTTACATCCTGGTTCACAATAATTACAAACACTTTCCAGTTCAACAATCCGAGTTACTCTAAAATGGATTTATATTTAATGTACATAGCAGCAGAATATTCAAAATAGTTTTATCAAAGGAAAAAAGAACTACAGTATTAAAACAAGAGGTTCAGTCTCAAGTTGAGACTTAGTCATCTTAAATAGTTTATATAAACAATGATCAACACCCTGGATCGAGGGTTTTAAAATAGTACTCAGACTGTTCAGGTCCTCAGACCACTACCATAGTTCTACGTGGGAAAACTAAACAATAGAACACATGCTATCCAGGTCACACTTGACCTCTTCCACAATTCATATACTGATACAATAAGTTGTAAAATGTTTGCTGTGAGGATTTAGTATCCTTTAGTTCAGCCTAGGACTCATTGTGTTTCTAAATAGAAATATGCACACACACTGCTCAAAATGTTAATCAAACATTCACTATAGAGAAAATAAATGGATAATGAGTTTAGAATGATCTAACTCATTTGGATGTTGCATATGTTATGTGAGTCCTTTCTGGTGAAGATGATAGAAAACATAGTGTCGTTGTTCTTCTCAACTATATTTATTCAACCTTGTGCATATGATGTTCAGTAGGCTCAGCAACTCGGCTTCAGTTTTTGTTCTAGGTGAAAGATCTTCTTGAGGCTCTCTAGTTTTCACATGTGTTCTTCATATTCTGCTTTTGTTTTATGGATCTTCACACACACGTACTCTCTCGTCTTCTTATGTGTCTCTGTATGTGTATTTTTTTGTGTCGGTATGTCCATGTCTGCATATCGATCTTAGTTTTTTATTTCTTGAGATCTGAAAAAGGGAATGATTACTTTTTGATAGGTACGAGGTACGGTTCCCTGACATCCAACAACCAACATTAATTAATATCAGTTTTATTAAATTAAGAAAATATGACCATTGGAATTAAATAATTTTTTATAAAAATTCAAACAGTTTTCATGACTATCGTAGATTCATGAGATCGGTAGGTCATTTGAATTTGATTTGGTATTGGTAAGTCATGTGATCAGCATCATCTTTCATAGCTCATGTGATCAGCATTGCCTTTAGTAGGTCATGTGACCAGCATCGGCTTCGGTAGGTCATGTGATCAGCATCAGCTTCGGTAGGTCATGCGATCAGCATCGTCTTGACAGTTGTATCATGGGTGCGACCATTTTCATAGGTGTGACCGTTGTCATCGGTGCGACCATTGTCATCAGTGAGACCATTATCATCGGTGCGACCGTTGTCATCGGTGCGACCGTTGTCATCGGTGCGACTGTTGTCATCGGTGAGACCACTGTCATCTGTGCGACCTTTGTAATCGGTGCAACCATTGTCATTAGTGTGACCATTTTCATCGGTGCGACCGTTATCATCAATGAGACTATTGTCATTGGTATGATAGTTTTCATCGGTGTATCATTCCTTTAACTATAGGTGACTCAAGAATATAACTAACAGTGAGTCAAATATATAACTAATGGTGAGTCAAAAATATGAAATTCTGACAAAGTGTCTGTGTAATCCAGAATACATCCAGTTCAATAGTAGACCATAAATAATCATAGATAAACATATGTAGACAAGATTAAACATATATAATCACATTTAGAAAATATTGAATTATTGACTAAATTGACACATATAAAAACAGTGATTAGTGATTATTAAAATAACTATCACACATTGGGTTCAACCATCTCCCCCTTTTTGATAATAACAAATAAATGGAATAAATGAAGAGGGAAGATGATATAACACTCAGTATGCTCCCCTTATGTAAAAATAATATATGTCTAAAGGTAAAAATGTCATAAAATCATGGCATCAGATCATAAAAAAAGTTATTATATATTAACAGAGCATTAGAGCTAGAAAAAATGACATTAGAGATAAGAAAAAAATAAAGATATATGCCTATGGGAGCTTATATAATCTATTTAATGAAATTAGAACATAATATTTATTTAGAGATTATATATTGTTATACCCTTTAGATATATATATATATATACTATTCTCCCCCTTTGGGATACTATTTCTCCCCCTTTGGGATTATCAAGAAGAAAAAGATAGAACAGAGAGAGAAAAAAAGGTTTTATTGAAATAACATTTGAAAGGATGAAAGGAAATAATACACCCTATCAATAATGAGAGAGAAATCTATTTCATGTGGTTAAGAGGTTCTTCCCCTTTAGTAGAGGGATGAATGGATGGGCCAGAAGGTGGTTTGGTGGAAGGTTGATATAGCCGGATGGAGAGAGGAGGTAACACAGCTCTACTTGGAAGCAGAGTGGGTGCTGAGTTTACATGCTAGTGAACTGAAGAATCTCTTGGAGGTGGCTGTTGAATGACTGGCTGAATATTGGATAGAGGTTGAGATACTGATATCTGACCAGCAGAAACACTAGATGGACTGAAAGGATGGGAAGTAGGAAGAACAATCGCCTTTTCTTGCACATGAATATATGGTTGGAGCAGATTGATAAAATCTTGAAGTACTTCAGAACCATATTTCATGGCCTTCTCAAAGTCATCTTTGTTATACATGAAACTCTCTAGAGTGGGAGTAAAATACTTCAACTGTTGGACTTGAGCCTCAAAGGCTGGAGTGACTGGAGGTAGCCTCAAATTCTCAGCCAAGACATTAAATTTATGGTTTAACAAATTCTTGTTATAAATTTTAGAAAAATAGTGATCCACTTTTTCTTTGATCTCTTTCTGAGCCTTAGTAGAATCAGCCGAATATAGCTTCACCATATTGTGATTATGATCACTATTTTCATTCATCTTTTTCAAAGTGTCCAAGTCCAGAATATGTCTACAAGATACTAACACTTCTTTTAGAACATCTTTTAAGTCATTATTCTCATGTCCAGTTATCATGGTCACTTTAGAGGAGCTTGCCTGAGCAACAATCTGAGCTATATTAGAATTAAATTTTATCAAATCAGATTTCATCAGGTGTTTTATCAAGTTTCTCATAACATCCATCATACCAGTGATGGTTGATCAAAATTCTCTTGATAGAGATACTAAGTCACTACTAAAATCATTGAGCGCTTGATTCAGAG
This sequence comes from Viscum album, assembly GCA_963277665.1. Classification (NCBI taxonomy): domain Eukaryota; kingdom Viridiplantae; phylum Streptophyta; class Magnoliopsida; order Santalales; family Viscaceae; genus Viscum; species Viscum album. The sequence continues at coordinate 1,219,499,981 of OY728155.1, read as the reverse complement.
ATGAAATATTTCTACCAATCAGCCCACTAATATTACATAGGTCTGGCTTAATAATATTTACAACACTTTGAGTTATATCATCCATAGCAGCCTCAGATAAATTCACAGGAGCTAGAATAATTGAATTAGATAATTCATCTTTAATTGTTTCTCTAACTATGTGGTGCAAATCATCTTTAAACTTGTCAAAAAAAGATCGAGAAATAGAAGAACCAAGTATTTCTGTAGTCACTTGCACTTCCTCAGCAACTGGTTCGGCCTCAAGTGGACGGATTACTCTTGAAATATTCATTTTTTATTCCTCTTCCTATGAATAATCCAAGCCTATAACCGTGAAACCTGGGTGGTCTTCCCATTCATTTTAACAATAGGTATACTTAGACTATACGAATTATTATTTATTATAATTTACAAGAGAGTCTCGCCCATCTATATCAATCTCAGACTCCACTGTCCTTTCAGCCTCAGGAACAGTTTCATGCTCAGCAGATTGAGGTTGTGGATCAGCTTGAATCATATCATGACCATACACTTTTCGAGTACATTCATCATCATCATCAGCATCACCATTACTTATTCCATTATTGTTTACCTAAGTCTCATCGATACTATCTTTGTTATTGGATTCATACTAGTCAGAATTGGATACTTCAGTGTCAACTTCTTCTTCATCACCTAGAAGTGGTTCTGACTTAGGTAACTTCAGAGGTGGACTTGCTGGTCCAAATTCCAATCTTATTTTCTTAGGACGTATTGTATTAGGGTAACTCCTGTCATCAAAAGGCGACTCAGGTTCCTTTTCAGGATCTACATCATCAACAACTTCAACTTCCCCTATTTCCTTCCTACTAGACTCTCATCATTCCTTAGGTACTTCTATCTCTTCTTCATCATCAGAATAGAAAACTTCTTTATCAAGTTTTAAACCGGGATCACTCATCCCCTTTGGTCTCTTAGAATGCTTAGTAGGATTAAAGGATTCACACAACCTATCTTCATCCGCAACCCATGTCTTATTCCATGGATTTCAGATAATTTTTATTTTTTGCATATATCCTTACTAATAAAAACACCACTACTAGATGAGAAACACTCATCTCTATCTTAAACACGACCCAAAAACATTATCATTGAAGGTATTTGCTTTGAATAGAACAAGTTTGTATCCTTATTGGATGGCTTTACCATCTCAGCAATATGAACAAAAAAGTATCTACACAAGTTGATCTTCTCATCATTTAGCAATAAAAACAACAACAAAACATCTTGATACTTTTCAGAAGCAAAATCACCATTCCTGGGACATATTTTCTATTGAATAATCTTATAAAAAGATTATACTTTCTCTATCCAATTCAATACATAAGTTCAAATAAAACTCACACAGTAGCGTTGGATAATAGAATCGATTATTATTACAGACCCAGTCTTTCCATCCTTGCATCTCCAACACTTTTAAATGTGCATAAATACTGGATAACACCCATTCGAAACTAACTTCCTTTTCTGTGGTGACCACCCGAGTCTCCAATTTCGGGTTCATAGACTTTTGAGCCATGCTACTCGATTCTCCTCGAGCGTGTTTCATAGCTAAGGGGCTTTCAGATTCCTTGTCTTTTCACTTTTTATTTTCCATTTGTAGGTTCGAGAGGTTTGATAGGTTCAAAAGTTTTAAGTGTTCGAATGGTTTGAGAGGTTCAAAAGGTTCAAAAGTACGGGATTCAGAAAAGGTGTAGTTCGGCATGAGATGGATGGTCCATAGTTCTTAGGAATTGAAATAGTTGCTTGTCATATATTTTATCATTTAGGGTTAAAATATTAAATATAATATCGATTAAGTAAAACAATGTGGCTTCGATAAACACTAACAGTTTCATATACTATATAACTCAATCGGTGGCATAGATCGGTTTCACTAATCGGTTTCACTGATCGGTTTCACTAATCGGTTTCACTGCTCGATTTCACTGATCGGTTTCCCTGATCGATCATTCCTAACTCTTGTTTAATAAATTATTACCTTTCAGACCTTAAGGGAATGGTGAAAATATCATCCAATTGATGTTCAGAGTTAATAAATTCTAGAGAAATATCACCCTTTTGATAATTATCTCTCAAAAAGTAATGTCTGACATTAATGTGGTTAGTCCTAGAGTGAGACACAAGATTATTAGATATGCTAATTTCACTAGTATTATCAAAATTTATAGACACATGTCTAATATGATATCCATAGTCCAATAAAGTATGTTCCATACACATAATCTGTGCACAACAACTACCAGTAGCAATGTATTTAGCTTCATCAGTATACAATGAAACAGAGTTCTGTTTCTTACTACACAAAGATACCAAGGACATTCCCAGTAGATGACATTTTATAGATGTTCTCTTCCTATCTCACTTGAAACAAGAAATTTTAACATTTGAATAACATATTACGTCAAAATATTTCCCTTTTTGATAAAACAATCCTAATTTAGTAGTATGGTTATGATATTTGAAAATCATTTTTTACAGCAAACATTTGAGATTCTTTAGGATTAGCTTGAAATATTCCACACATGTATACACTAAACATGATATCTAGTCAACCTAGTAGTAAGGTAAAGTATGTATCCAATCATACCACTATAATTGGTTTGATCAACTGGTTTCATAGTTTCATCATCATCCAACTTACAGGTGGTACTCATAGGTGTATCACATCCCTTATTACTATCCAAACCAAAATGTTTTAAAAGATCCTTTTTATATTTATTTGATTTAAAATAATACCATTTTAGTTTTGAAAAATTTGAAATACTAGAAAATAGTTGAGTTCTCTCATTAAACTCATTTCAAATTCATTTTCCATAATCATTGAAAAATCATTACATAATGAAATTTTAGAAGATCTAGAGAAAATATAATCAAAATAGATTTGTACAATTAAAATATCTGTAGAAATTATTTTAATAAAAAGAGTGGGGTCTGCAATTTATTTTGTAAAACCTTTAGAAATAAGAAAAATTTTAACTCTATCATACCAAGCTCTTGAAGCCTATTTTAAACCATATAAAGCATTAGAAAGTATAAAAACCTGACTTAAAAAATGAGGGTTTGTAAATCCAGGTGGTTGTTCAACAAAAACATCTTCAATTATAAAACCATTTAGAAATTAACTTTTGATATCCCTTTGATATGACTTGAAATTTAGCTGATATGAATAAGCAAGTATGATTCTAATGGCTTTTAATCTAGCTATAGGTGCAAAGGTTTCTTCACAGTCTATTCCTTATTCTTTATTGTAACCTTGTGTTTGTTTCTAATGATGTTTCTAGATTCATAAATTTTATTCCTAAAAACCCATTTAGTACAAATGGTAAAGGTGTACTTAGGTCCTTCTACTAATTACCATAATTTTTTCCTTTCAAATTGATTTAACTCATCTTGCATAGCCTTCACCCAAAATTCATCATTGATTGGATCATTGCTATTTTTATATTGTGGCCGTGAAATAAAGGCTTGATGTTCAACCTGATTTTTTAGAGAAGCTCTAGTTTGTGTTCCTCTATCCAGGTTACCTACAACTGCATCTAAATGATGCTTTTTTAAAATCCTAGTTGATCTTGTAAAGGTAGGACTAGAAATTTAAAGTTCTTCCCTAGGTTCGGGTTCAACAAAAGCAGGTTCTGGTGTATTTCCTGATCTGGTTGTCTTTATAATAGGTCCACTATCTTTATCATTACGATTTAAAATAGACAAGTCTTCTATAGTATTTTCAACAACAGGTTTAGATTCATGTGGATAAGTTTCATCAAATATGATGTGAACATATTCTTTCACACATTTGGTTCTCTTATTAAAAACCCTATAGGCTTTTCTAGTAATTGTATATCCTAAAAATATTCCTTCATCACTCTTGGATGAAAAATTTTCTAGATTATCTTCAGTGACTAGAATATAGACTTTGAAACCAAAAACATTGAAGTAACTAAGTTTTGGTTTCTTATTATTTCAAAGCTCGTAAAGGGTTTTCTTTAGAACAGGTCTAATCAACAATTTATTTATAATATAACAAGATATATAGATTGCTTAAGCCCAAAAATAAACAGGTAAATAATATTCATTAAGCATAGTTCTTACAATTTCATGAAGGGTTCTCTTTTTTCATTCTACTACACAAATCTATTGAGGTGTCCTAGGGGAAGAAATGTTATGATTATAGCCACTATGTGAGCAGTGAGATTCAAACTCATGATTTTCAAACTCATGAAAATGATCACTTCTCAAATATTAAATCTTAAGTCCCCTAAGGTTTTCTGCAATCTTGGAATATTTAATAATGTAAGAGTAAGCATCACTTTTCAGAGCTAAAAAGTATACCCAGATATATCATTAAAAGTAATCTACTAAAACATAAACATAGTGCTCCCAATTTAAATTAGAAAATATAGAAGGTCCAAACACGTCCATGTGAACCAACTAGAGAGGTTGAGAAGTTGAAATTTCTTTCTTTGATTTAAAAGAAAATATATGTTTCTTTCCCTTTTGACAAGGATTACAATCTTTATCCTCTGGGAATTCAAGTTTAGGATGGTCTATAACTAAGTTATTTCTAGTCTGTTTTCTAAGTGAATGTATATTATAGTGTCTTAATATTCTGTGCCAATGCCAAGATTCTTCATGAAAATAATTTATTCAAGTAATATTATTCATAGATTAAGCATTAAAATCTATAGCATATACAATTTCATTTCTTATGACCGAAAATACTAAAACATTTTTATAATTAAAAACATTATAAGAATCCTTTTAAAATTTTACATTAAAACCATCATCACATAACTACGATATACATAACCAGTTATATTTTAATCCATCTAAAAATAAAGATTTAGAGATTAAAATTGAATCAATGTTACCAATTTGACATAGGATGCTGATTTTCCCCTTAGATTTATCACGAAAGGTGACATATCCTCCATCATCCATGATTATGTTTTTGAAGGATGAAAAGTCTCCCTTCATGTGTCTTAAACATCCATAGTCCAAATAACATTTCTTCCTATAGGAAATTTTAAACGAAGTTTCCTCAGATGTATTTGTCATGATACACATATTATCTTTTTGAGATATTTCATCCTGAGTGGAATCAGAATCACATAAACAATATTATGAAGCACTTCAGGTTACTTTCATAGCTTTCTTGTATTTTTTTCTTTATAGTCATATTTTTCTTGAACTTTAAGTTAGTACAATCATATTTCACATTTCCTTTTATCTTTCATTCATAGCAGACTATGCCACCACCCATATAAGTCATTTTCCAATCATTTTTCCAATACCATTGTTGTCTTATTCTCCCTTATAGTTTGACTTTCTGAATAACATATTCTTCCTATAAAATTTCATAAATTTTATGGCTACCTGAGCCATTTCAGCATCACTATCTGATGGAATTTACTCACATCTTGAGATGTTAATTTCACATTGATGTTTCTCTTTGTCTGAATGTTTTAAAGTAGAAGTCTTGAAAGCTACATACTTTTTCCTTGGTTCATCATCTTTTTCCTTGTTTATTTTAAGATCTTCCTTATAAATCATTAACTTACCAATGTGTTCCTAGACATGAAAATCACCAATGTCACAAGATTATAAATTTGAAACTGATGTGCCTCTCCATCTTTCTAGTAAGAATCTGAGTATTCTCATAATCTGCTCCTTAGCTGGAAGAACCATTCCAAGTGAGCTCATTGTGTTTAAAATTTCATTGAACCTGAGATTCATATTAGAAATAGGTTCATCAGAATTTGTTATAAATTATCATATTTAATAGTGCATGAATTCAATCTCATTTCCTTAACATTAGTTGTTCCCTTATGTGAAACAACTAATGTATCCCATATTTCATAAGCAGTCATATAGATAGATATTCTATTAACTTCTTCATCTCTTAAAGCATAGTATAGGTAATTCATTGCTTTATAATTATTATTGTAAATAGCTTTAGTATGTTCATCCCAAGTAGTTCTAACAGTTTTTTTAATCTTATACTAAGCCTCTATGGCAGTCCAGCTATCAAATCCCATACTTTCATGATGAATTTTCATTTTTATTTTCCATTGGGCATAATTAAAACCATTAAACAAGGGTGTTCTGTTGGTAGCTACACCTTTTAATATGTTATCCATAATTAGATTTTAACAAATGTTTTTAAAGAGATGAAAATTTAGAAATAAAAGAAATTTTAAGATCATTATGATACAACTAAAATCACAGTTGAAAACATGTCACAAACAGAGTAGTTTTGATAACTTTTAAATCCTCTAATACCAATTGTTGGTCGGAGTGGATACTCAAGAGTAGGGGGAGGTGGGATGAATTGAGTTCCAATTACAAATTTTTGTTTAAAATATTTTTATTAAAATCCCCCAATTCATAAAACTAGTTAAACTATGGTGAATTTATAAAGATTGTAAATGTTCAATAAGTTTCTCAAAGATTGATTACTTCTCAATTAACTTAATCTGATGAATAAGTTAGCTTTTGAAACTAACTTACTGGTTCACAATAATGACAAGAACATGCTAGTTTAACTATTAGAGTTACTCTAAAACATATTTATATTTAATGTACTTAGCAGCGAAATATTCAAAAGAGTTTTATCAAAGGAAATAATCACAGTAGTTTTAAAACAAGAGGTTCAGACTCAAGCTAAGACTTAGTCCTCTTAAACAGTTTTTATAAAATATGATCCACACCCTGGAACGAGGGTTTTACAATAGTAATAAAACTGTTCAGGTCCTCATACCTCTACCATAGTTCTACGTTGGAAAACTAAACAACAGCACATAGGATGTCCATGTCACAAATGACCTCTTCCACAATTCACATTGGTATACAATAATGTGTAAAAATTTTGGATTGATTATTTTGTATCCTTCAGTTATACCAAGGATTTACTGTGGGTATAAATAGACAGATGCACACACACACTGCTCACAATTTTAATCAAAGGATCACTACAGAGAAAATAAATGGATAATGAGTTTAGAATGCTCTGGGTGATTGCGGATGAGCTCTGGAAAAATTTGGATGCTGCAGATGTTATATGATTCTTTTCTGGTGAGGATGACACAAAAAATAGTGTCTTTGTTCATCTCAGCTATAGTTATTCAGCCTTGGGCATATGATGTTCAGTAGGAACATAAATGTGGCTTTAGTGTTTTTTCTATGTGAAAGATCTTCTTGAAGTTCCTGGTTTTCACCGATGTTCTTTAAGTTATTATTTTGTTTCGTGGATCTTCACACACACGTACTCCCTCATATTATTTTGTGTCTATGTCTTTGTATTTTTTTGTGTCGGTGTGTCCCTATGTGAAGATTGATCAAACTTTTTATTCCTTGAGGTCTGGAAAAGGGAATGGTTACTTTTTGACAGGTAAGAGGTATTGTTCCCTAAAATCCAACAACCAACATTAATTAATATTAGGTGAATTAAATTAAAAAAATATGAACATTGAAATTAAATAAGAGTTCATGAAAATTCAAATAGTTTTCATGACTATCAGTGATTCAAGAGATCGTTAAGTGTTTTGAATTTGCATCGGTACCATTATGTCATGTGATCAGCATCAGTTTTAGTAGGTCATGTGATCAGCATCAGCTTCAGTAGGTCATGTGATCATCATCGGCTTCAGTATATCATGTGAATAGCATTGGATTCGGTAGGTCATGTCAACAGCATCAGCTTGACAGTTGTATCATCGGTGCGACCATTGTCTTTGGTGTGACCATTTTCATTAGTCAGACCATTGTCATCGGAGTGACCGTTGTCATCGGTGCGACCATTATCATCGTTACGACTATTGTCATCAGTGAGACCTTTGTCATCGGTGCGACCGTTATCATCGGTGCAACCGTTGTCATCGGTGCGACCACTGTTATTAGTGAGACTGTTGTCATCGGTGAGACCGTTTTCATCGGTGCAACCATTGTCATCAGTGCGACCGTTGTCATCGGTGTGACCGTTGTCATCAGTGAGAACTTTGTCATTGGTTTGACCGTTGTCATCGGTGTCTCATTCCATTAACTATCGCAGACTCAAGAACATAACTAATGGCGAGTCAAAAATATAACAAACGGTGAGTCAAAAATATGAAATTCTCACAATGTGTCTGTGTAATCCGGAATACATCCAGGTCAATAGTAGACCATAAATAATAATATATAAACATATGTATTCATGATTAAACATATATAAACATATTTAGAAGAGATTGAATAATTGACTAAATTGAAATACATAAAAACCATGTTTTGTGATTATTAAAATAACTATCGCATAGAGGGTTCATCACAATAAAATTAAATGGAATTTTAAAAAATCAAATACATTTTGGGAAATAATCATATCCATTATAAATGATATAAATATTTTGGGGGAAATTCAACTCTCAAGAATCATAGAAATTTTAATGAACCAGGAAGAAGTTATTGACTACGAAAATGATTTAAGGGAAATTCAATACTATCCATGGTAAAAATTATCATAATCCATCCAAAAGATTAACAATGATGGTTTAAATTCAATTTATACCCATTGGAATAAATTTACAGGTTGTTTTAATTGATGAATGAAAAAATATCATTAAAAACATTCTTGATGAAAATAACTTTTCATTTTTTCAAACATTTTAAAAATCCTTTTATATGAAATGATATTCTAAAAACATTTCATTAATAATAACCATGCATAATGCAAATGGAAGATTTGATGAAATGATGGTCTTTTCAGTGGGTAATTCCATACGTGCCTTATATAAGACTCCTTTCATATTGTCACAATGGGTATAAAAGTTCCCTATTCAAAATGTGACAAGTTGATTCCTCTAAAAAATTAATTAAGGAAAAAATCGGTAAAATGTATTTTAATAAATAATTCTAATAGAGGTAGTAAAAAATTATAATAATTTATTAAAAATGTTTTTTATGGAAAAGTATTTTCGATAGAAGTGTGAAATGAAGTCATATTTTATTTAAATAGTGTCACATTAATTTTTTATACCACACAGTGAAGGAATTAGTACTATAAATTGAAAAATATCATGAGTAACAATATGAGAATAAAATTAATTGTTTTATTATGAAATTATCATAAATATTCATTAAATGTAATTTTATAAGTAAACTATCTCGATTACAATTAGATTGTGTAATAAAACATTAAAATTGTAAAAACATTGAAGTGAATGTTTAAAAAATGAGTAGATTATGTTTGTTAATTGTAAATCCACAAAATGTTTATGTAAATAAATGTATATATAGTTAAAATAAATTATCATCATAGTCATATAATTTTAACGACAATGAGAAATTAATATAAACAAATAAAAATGAATTTTTTTATATAATTGATTTTCCAATTGGAAATTTTATGTTAGAATACCCATATATTTAATAATTAAAATTGAAGCTATAAATTATATGAGGAATGAGTTATTCATGATATTACATTTAAATGGATAAAATATATACAATATAAAGAGAACTAAGTGCATAACCATACAATATGCGTTAATGAAATGAAACTGAGATGAAATCCCATACCGTATGATTCCATTAGGATAAACACCAATTAACCTCTTCTATAGTGGTATTAATCAGGTTTTTAACTTATTAAAGAAATATAATAAAATTTAATATAACATATATAATCCAATTATATCATACCATTACTCGTTTGTTAATAATCGGACTATGCCAAAATTTTTATTTTACAGTGGTTTAAACCGTCGTTAAATCATTCTTTGGGAGTTTTGATAAACCTTCGATAAATCACATATCGAGAAATAATTAGTAGTTGTTTTTAAAACAATCATATAACAATATATAGATGGGTTTTTAGTAGTCATTTAAACCTTTGCTGAATTAATATTAATTTTTCTAATTGTTTTTAATTTTTTTAATTTAATAATATTTAGAATTTTTATTTTTAGAATTTATTATTTAATTTTTTAATTGTTTTTGTTTTTTATTTTTTTTTATTTTTTTTTATTATTATTTTATTATTTTATTATTTATTTATATTTTTATTAATTGATTTTTTTATTTATTCAATATAACCATTTTTCTACCCATCTCCGTACAGAATTTCATGTCCATGAACAAACCCATATCATATATAGTACTTCTGTGTTGGATACGATTTGAACCCCCAACCTTTTGCTTATTCTCCAAAGACTTTACCACTCCGGCAGGCTCCTCATGTGGTGAAAAATTGAACTTAATATACTTATATATATATATATATTAATTAGAAAAACAAATAATACATAACAAATAAATACATACTATATAATTATTAATCAATAATTATTTATCTATTACAAATAATCATTAATCAATAGTTTATAAATAAAAATTTAAAATTAAAAAGCAATTATTAACATTTAATAATTACTAATTAAAAAATACTAATTAATAAAGAGAATATAAATAAATAATATATATATATATAATATTGAAATATACGGTAAATAAAAATAATGAATAAAAAATCATAAATAGTAAATAGTAAATACAAAATCCTAAAGATTAAATAGTAAAAAATTAATAGTAAATAGTAAATAGAAGCTTGTAGATACTAAATAATAAATACTAAATACTATAAAATATGTAATATGTAATATATAATGAATAATATCTTATATTTAATATCTAATATCTAATATCAAATATCTAGTATATAAAATATAATACATTACATATAATACATAATACATAATAAATAATATATAATATATAATATATAATTTATAATATATAATTAATAATATCTAATATATAATACAAAATATATAATATGTAGTATATAATACCTAATATATATTATAAATTATATAATATATATTTTACAATATATAATATATAATATATAATATATAATATATAATATATAATATATAATATATAATATATAATATATAACATATAATATATATGTAATGAATAAATAATAAAGTAATTTAAAACTGATATAATATATGATAAATAAATAAAAAATAAATAAAAAATTAATAAATATCATATAACTATATATATAATAAATAGTTAATAATTAATAATTAATAATTAATAATTAATAATTAATAATTAATAATTAATAATTAATACTTCATACTTAATAGTTAATAATTAATGATTTATAATTATTAATAATAAATATTTAACAATTAAACAAAAATAATTAATAGTTAATATTTAATATTTAATATTTAAAATATTATAAAATATTAATATATTATTAATATATTTTTTATAAATAAGTAATTAATAATTAATAATTAGTAAATATTGAATAAATAAACAAATATTAAATATTAAAAAAAATAAAAACAATATAAATTAATATTTTGTATAGTAAATGTAAATTAGTAATTAAAAAATAGTAAATAATAATGTATAATGATTAAAGAATAACGAATAAAGAATAAACAATAAATAATAAAAAGAAAAACACAATGAAAATTAATTAGAAAAATAAAAAAATAAAAAAATAATTAATAATTAATGATTAATAAAAACAAATACTTTATAAATGATTATTTTTAATTAATAATTAATATTTCATAATTAATAATTCGTATTTAATATTAGTAATTAATATTCCATATTTAATATTTAATAAATAATTAATAATTAATTAATATTTGATTAATAATTAATAAATAAAAATAAATAAGTAATAAATAAATAAATAATATATAAATAAATAAACTAATAATAAATAAATAGTTAATATTAAATTAATAAATTGAAATTAAATTAATAATTAATGTAATCATAATAACTAAATAATAAATATAGAAATAAATTGGTAAATAAATAAATAATAGTTAAATAAATAAATTAATCAATAAATCAATAATAATTAAATAAATAAGTAAATATTATGTAAATAAATAAATAAAAATTAAACAGGTAATTAATTAATTAATTAATTGAATAAATCATAAAACATTAAGAACCACTGAAAACCATAAAAACACTAAAATGACTATAAAATAATATCTAAGACTCCATTTTTAGCACCGAAACTAGTTAAATCCAAGATTGTGAAATGAGATTCGATATGATATGTGGTACAAGATGAGAAACACATGGATCAAAAGATACAACCATTTTAATTTTAAAAAATTATGAGCCTACACCTAAAACATCTGTTTCAGATGTCTTATGGGACTTTCTAGAGAAATATAAATGTGTAAAACAATTATAGAGTTTGTACATTAATTAAACGACATATAGATAAATATAGGTTTTGATTTGATTTGTGGTAGAGCCCAAAGTGACACCTGAATTAAAATTTGTGGTCGTTTGAATTTTTAGTTCAATTATTGACTTTTTGATATTTGAGTATTGGTTTTTCCTTTGATTATTAAACGATTTAAATATGATATATTTTTTTTAATATTTACATTATGTTAACCATTATATTTTTGGATTGGAAGTGAAATAAATTTACCATCAATAGAGTAATTCTTATATACACACGAACTATTTTTCCATTTTCTTGTCGTATTCAATGAAAGAAAATTAAATCCTATATATATGTATTTTATCATTCCAATTATCATTATTATTATATATAAATTACATGTGTTTTTTGAAACCATCTTTTATACATTCAATGTAAAGCATAAATGAATTGCATCACTTCGTGAGGGAGTAGTCCACAGTACACATGAACGATGTTTTTGTATTCAAAAAAAATAGAAAGAATGAAGTGTGGTGTTACATGAATATTTTATAATCATAAAATAATTGTAAATATAAAATATAAAATATATATAAATATAGAATTTCCATTAATATTTTATACCGTTATGGCTGGTAAAGGAGAAATAAATGACATTAGTTTGTAATGGAGTAGTCCATCGTACACACGAATGATGATTTTGTAACTCAATTCATAAAAGTATATGATGTTTCAAGTAATAACCATAAAATTTGAAAACCTAATTATATTTAAGATATTGTTGTTTTTAAAAAGACATTATGTAAAAAAATTGATGTATCTGAGGAATAAATAAAACAAATATGTTTGTTGATTAATATTCCCTCTTCTTTTGGTATCTCCTTTTAGTTTGCTCTAAAGGACTTTCGTTATCAAATTTACGCTTATTGTAAGTCTTCTAGGAAAATAAGAGATACATGGAGTAATATATTAATGATTTATTTTAAATAGAAATGTGGTTTGAGTTGTGTGAAGAAAAGGGGAGAGTGGTGGACATTTATAAGTGAGGGAGAGGACACATTTGGAATTTTTGAATAAATATTAGGTGTACCCATGTTTGTACATAACAAGATGCTTTATTAACACAAAAAATTATATGTAATAAGGTTTATGGTATAAATATCGATATAAAATGTTTTTTAAATGCTTAGGGTAATTCTAAATCTATGTACTCGATGATAGACTACTAATTAAATTTGTTCTCTTTTAAGTCACTAAACATAATTTTAACTTCATTAACTAATAATTTTATTCAAAAATTAAGTTTTACTTATTAAAATTTATTTATTATGTTTTTTTAATGATTCAATTCGTTTTTCCAAATTAAAATCAAATATGTGGGAAAATTAGTTTAAATTTAATCCTACAGATGGGATTAGAAAGAGGGGATGAAAGTGAACTTATTCCAAATTTTACTTTATTTTTATATCAAAATTCAAAACAATAATTATTGGAACTAACTAAATTTTAGTAATATATTTAATATATATATATATATATATAATTATTTTTAAATCCAAATTAAAATTCAATTTATCTTTAGAATTTTTTTTAAGAAAACTCAGCTTTCAATTAAAATTAAGCATTTTTCAATATTCCCCAAAATAGTTAAAATTTTAGAGAAATACCAAAATATCACCAAAAGAAAATTTATCCATTAAATATAAAAATGTTATGTTTATTATTTCACATAAAATTTATAAATGGTTTAAAAATTATTTTCCAAAAATGTTCTCCATTCAAAGGAGGAAAAACTGCCTTCTGAAAAATACATCTTTTTATATGTAAAATTGGATTTGTTCTTATATTATGCCGAAAAAATATATTAGAATAATTTTAAAAAAATTAATTAAATATATTATATATATATATAATTATTTAATATATATAAATAATATAAATATTTTTCTTTATAAACATAAAATTCCATTAGTGCAACAAAAATCTAAAAATCAAGTCGTTTATATTGAATTGGTTTTTAGAGTAATTACAAATTAATTGGTAACCACTAAATTCGATCATATATTTTTATGCATTATTTCATATTATTAATAACCCAAAATATAAAAATAAGAATTTAATATTTATTTTAAATAATTATATTATTTGTATTATACAAAACATTGGCTTCTGTGTAACACATGAAATCGAAGAAATTCATTGTTTTTCTTCACAGAAGATAACTAATTTTAGTGTGAATTGCAATTTAAATAATAAAATGAACTTATTTATAATATTCAATATATTTTAAATACATGGTAAGTTTTATAAATCTCTACGATGGGTGTTGTGTTTCACATAAGATAATAAAGAAATGTAATTCATTTATGAATTTTATTATGTTTTACTCCCCCTCCATAAATAGATTATTACCTCACAATTTAATCAGGATATTGACGATCAAGAGTTTAAAATTTTAAAATTAAATTATTTAAAAACCCACATTTTAAAATGGATAATAAAACATCATCATATCAATAGATAATGTTCATTACAACAGTCATATAGAAAAACCTATAACTATTTTATACATAAGGGAACTTCAGTGGAAAGTGAGAATATTGACTTAGAGGAGAAGCATAAATAAACATAGAGAGTGATGGATGTCATTAATAACAATCAAGATCATTATTTATGGAATGTTCAGGGACTCAAATCCATAAAGATTTTATGATTTAAAATTCCATTGGTTCAAAAATAATTATGGTGTTATGATAATTTATTTTTCAAATACATTTTCATAATATTGAGAAATTATATTATTACCTAATATTATAATGAAATACACATACTGAAAATATTTATATTTCGTCGACATAATTTTAATTTATTTTTAATTAATATATTTTAATCTTATCACTTATTACTATAATTTGAAAACAAAAAATTAGTATTTTTGTTTGATGCACTGAAGTTCAATTTTATAGATCGTATGATCCCTAAAATTGTGAAAATTCATTCTATACATCTCCTAATATTTTAAAAACCCAATTTGTTTAATAAATTTATATCTAAACCTCAAAATTACTACCAAATTTCATTATTAATATTTATTAGTCAAATTATTTTTCTAAAAACAATGAAAAATTAACTTGGACCTCATGTAGACTATTTTTAGGCATGAAACCCTTATTTCCCTTCAGTTAGGTGTTCAATATCCACCCCCATTCTAGATACGACTGGTTGTCACCCTACATGAGGGTTTCACTATTTATTAACCATTTTAATATAATTCTTATAACACACCAAAAAATTATTATGCACATCCTTGATATAAGGTTACTCATTTAATAACAGTTTTAATTTGGATTTCAATTAATTTTTTTTACTGTCTAATAATCTATTATAGTTATTATTAAAATATCATAATTGAACATATTAACCTTAAAGGATATCAACACATTTAAAATTATGTCAATATAATGTAAAGGAATTATTCATAAAATAATTTTTTCTAGTAAACATATATATATGGACTAAATTTTTCATCAAAGGTCTCCAATATCAGTATACTACCATTACATAAAACATGAAAAGTGTCATTTAAGGCTTCGAACTGATGGTTAATATTAACTGAATAAATAATGTCTGTATCCATAACTCATATGTTATTAATAAATATATTCTTTTAATATGTATCAAAATCCATAGATACTTCATGATTCTTATGAATAATGTACCATTAATAAAAATACATCAATAATGTAATTGATGAATCCCAACAAACAAGTACTTTATCTATTTGATATCAACATAGATTATCCCTTAGTCTACGGTTTAACCAAGGTAATTTTTTTTCATTATCAATTCAAATCCTTTATTACATTTTGCGAAGAACATATGAATTATCCTATTCATTGTCCTCATGAGTGTCAATGTCAGTGTATAGTAAGGCCCTTTATCATATACCAGAATATTCCTGAGTCGATTCCAACACACCCTTTTTGACGTTTTTATGCCTTGGTACATCTATTTCAGAACTAAATCAACTTTTAGTTTCAATAAGGGAAAATATTTAATGAAAAAATAACATATTCTATATCTTACCCAAACATTAGGACATTATTCTATATTTATATTGAAATTTTTCTTAGGGTTATATTCCCAAATATATTTTTCCATATATCATATTTAAAATGTTGCTATAAAAAATTATTTTTTACCAACAATAACAACACAAACCTCTGTATCCTGTAGCTAATGTATAATACCATTACATTGGCATGAGATAAAAGGAATCATATTCTAAAGGACCGAATAATATAGTAGTCAAGGTAATCTAGATACATAATCTAAATTTATAGTACATTTTATAATATTTAATATTAAAAGTATTTTATTTGACAATTCCATTATTACCCATAGTGTATCACAATATATCTATCCCAAAAATCTCACTATTATGCTGGTAAATAAAGAAAAATGGGAGAGATCATATTAGCAATAGGGGTAAGAGTATTTTGGAAGCTATAACTATATAAGGTATAATATATATGGATACTTACACAAGTGAAACAGATGATATTGACTCATTAACTTGTAAATAATATGGCTGAAATAAATTATTATCAAATTATTACTTATCATGAATTACATGACCATGAAACATAACCGTGGATATTGAAAAAATCAAAAATTCATATGGAATATCATTAACTAAATACAAAATAATTGAATTAATATTTATGGGAATCAAAAACATACTTTTTAGGATTTATAACAAGACCTATAATATTTTGAAAGATTCATTCCATGAATAAAATACTTTCGACAATGAAAGATTTGAATATAATAAATGGGTAAGGCCACTCCAACACAATGTTTATTCTGTCACAAGAATCCTTCTGATTCATCTAGGGGCTTGCACTATCTAGTCCCCAACCCATTTATTTCATGTCCAAATTATTACTCATATAACACATAATCCTTTTAATACATAAACAATATACCATGTCAAATATTAGTATTGATTAAAGGATAAAAATTTATCAATATTTCCCCTAATAATAAATAATTTTATATGTAAAAACCCACTTTTAAAAATGATATACATTTAGAAAGTACTCATATCCATGATAAATGATAAGTATACTTTGCAGAAATTTAATGATAAATTATCATAGAAATGTTAATAACTCATGGGGATGTTAATGGCCATGAAACTCATTTAAGGAAGTTAACATAAATACTATCCTTGGTAAAAATAATAACATATTTAAAAAATATTAATATGGATAATCTCTATATATTATATACCCATTAGAATAAGAATAATAGATGTTTTTATTAATGGAATAGAAATTATCATTAAAAACGTTTTCTACAACAGAATAAATTACATTTTAAAAAATGTTTTGAAAATAATTTTCATTGAAAGTAACATTTAAATAAATTTTCAATTAAAATAAATCCGAAAAATTCCAAAGGATTGTTCAAAAAATATGATGTTAATGTTTTTTTGGGTAATTCAATACTTTCCATAAAGATAATTCTATTCCCATGTTAAAAAGGATTGAAAAGAGCACTATTTGGAAAAAGATAAACAGATTCTATTGGTTTGTTAAAAAAATTCCAAATGGGTATAAATAAATTTTATTAAATAATTTAGAGTTTCTAAATGTAAAAACTAAATTTTTTAGAAACAAAATTTATTAATAAAATTGATTAATAATTGAAGAGTGACATGAAGTCAAATTTTAATAATTTTTTTTTATCAATATTATTATCTTCTAAAGAGTGGAAACATATACTATCACTTGAAGAGAATAATTAATTGAATTTTACTAGAAAGTATTTTGGTTATATTAAACAACAATCATGTAATTTCATTTAATTTAAATTCTAGAATAAATAATCTCAATTAAAATGGGATTGTGAAATAAACCCTTAAAATGATAAAAAGGTTTATGTGCTAATTAATCAATGAATTGATCATGTGTATCAAATATAAATCTAGATAATGGAAAAATTAAATTCATCAATAGATATTCACATGTGATTATACTCATAATCATATAATATTATTGGAAATAAATATGTAATATAACCCAATGAAAAGGAATTGACATATAAAATTTATGTACAACTTGGTAACATTATGTTCAAATCATATTCAATGAAATAATTAAATTTTAAACTAAAAAATCATGATTAATTATTTATTCAGGATATTAAATGTTAAGGGGAATTATTTACACTATATAAAATAATTATAGTGCATAATACTACAATACTTTTCAACCAAACAAATTTGAGTTGAAATTATTTAACTACTTCTTTCATATGGTTTAACAAAAATTAACCTCATGAATAACAGTTTCAAGAATTTATTTAACTTATACCATAACCATAATAATGTTTATGATATAAGAAATTATTATTTTATAACATATTATTACCCATTTGATAATAATCGTTCATTATTATCTTCGATTCGAGTGTTAATTTAATTATTTTTCAGTAAGTTTTGAGTTGTTATTTTTTTGTTTCTATTACATAGATAATGATTTAATCATCTCCAGATTTTAAACCATTTTTTAAATATCATATATTTTCATTATATATTTTTTTAGAGTAATAAATAAAATATTCTAGTAGTAAATGAAATATACTGTTTGTGTAGATGGCATATCATACATACAATGAATGATGTATCCATTTTTTTGACATATTGAATGAAATAAAAGTAAATGATATATATTATCATTGAAATATAATTATTATATTATATATATATATATAATATTTTTATTAAAACTATCTTCAATGTATTCTATGTAATGTCTGACTGAATCACATCACTCCGTGAGTCAATAGTCCTTCATACACACAAACGACATTATCATATTCACATAAGATAAAATACAAGATGTTATGTGTAATATAATAATGGAAAAATAATTAAGGAATCATAAAATATCATATAATTTTTATATAAATAGTTTTTATATCATTATTCCTAACATTGAAGGGTGGTAATAGAAAAAATGAATGACATTGGTTCACTATGCGGTAGACAACTGTACACATGAATATAAGATCAAATATGTAGAATAAGATGCCCAAATACAAGAGGGGGAGAATTGTATACATTAAAAATTCTTTTGGAACCTTTAAAGTGGATACAAAACATTCTTAATGAATGTTTCTTAACCTTAAGGGAATCTCTTATTTTGTTTTGCATTTAACTTTATGAAAACATATTTTAACAATGTTAAACAAAAATTCAAAAACCACTTAAAAACCTTTTCTTAAACAATACAATTTTATGATAAAAACTCATGAATGATTTTCATAAAAGAATGACTAGCCTGAGATCATCTAAAATACATAATATAATCAGTGAAATAGAATTAGAAAGTATGAAAAATTTATACTTCCTAACATAAAAAATTTAAAATAGTAGCGGAATAAAAAACAACTTGAAAAGAAAACAAGTAACAATAAGATTCTTTTATCCCAAAGAGAAGGGTATACGAAAAATTTGGATAAAGGATCCATTATTTTTACTTTCAAGAAAGTCTGTATTACCCATACCCAGAAAATCCCTCAATCTAATGATCGGTATTTGTCTTGCTATCCTCGCAAGCCCTTGATTTAGAAGAAAATCAGAACCTCTCTTTCTTTAAAACCCGGAAGCCCACGATCATCACAATCAGAGTCTGCACAAAGTAATTATGAAGAAGTTGTTCATGTCTGAATATTTTGTTCACTACTTTTTAATGATGTAATGATAGTTATAAGATCCAATCTCTTTATAAATATCTTCACAAACATTGATCGCTTCTCCATTCACTGGTCATCATCGAAGTTTACTTCTTCTTTTTCTCGTTCAAATGAACTTGTATTTATAGGAAAAATTTCCCAATGGATAGCTTCACTCCAATGGTTATATTTTCCTGATTTTTCGGAGGGACCTGGAAACGCATCATCCATATAATGGTTAGTTTTCAATATATTGTACGACATCATTTCATGTCAGAAAACTATGATAAGATAATGTTAAGTATAAGAAAAACATATAATATGATAACATTGGAAAGATACGTTAAGAAATTCTATCATTACCCAAAAAATAGATTCTTATGAAAATGATAGTTGGATTGAGAAAAATTGTATCACTATTTATGAGTATAGGTATTATAGAAAATAGTATCACATTTGCACCAGAATCGGTATCATGAAATCAGTATGACTTTTGTACCGGATTTGGTATCTGTATAATTGAATGACATTTGTACCAAAATTGTTATCATAAAATAACATGAATTTTGTACAGGAATTGGAGTCATAAAACATAATGACATTTAAAAGTATAACAAAATGATAATTCTATAAGTACAACAGAATTAAAAAACAATAAGTAAAATAAAATGACAAATTCGGATCATAAGAAAATGTATATGTGATTTTCAAAACATAAAACCATAAGGAATGGATATGTCATAAGGTAACCCTATTGACTCTATAATCACCCCATTTTTTGGAAATCACAAACAACTTTTCTTTGTAATAATATATTGAATTTGACAAAAAATAATGATAAAACATATCATCCTCTTTGAATGAAATTTTGGATGAATATGAATAACTCTCCCTTAGGTTATGTTTCCTAAGGATCATATTATATATATTTAGAATATGGTTTTCATTGTTATGGAAATATATCCCCCTTAGATAAATAGTTATTATTACAAGAAACTCCCCCATACTTAGTCATTATATCTTACTATACCCCACCATAATAGATTCTCCCTCTTTGGATTCTTCATTAAATTCTTCATTCAACAAAAATTCTCTGCCATTGTGATTTTAAAAAAGGAATGGGGAAGTATAAGATGTACCTATAATGTTATGGAAACATACACATGAAAAAAATGAAGGATATAGATGAAACTTCTTATGGAAATTTTTGATATAATGTTTAGATTACAAAAAAACACCGGAATGAAGAAAAAAATCATCCATCATTCTTCTACTCTGAAAAAATTTTCTTTATTAAAGTATTATGTTTATTAACATTCTTCTAATCTTCTTGAAGTTTCTTCAACAAGATATCCCGATCCTATTTTGTCTTCTCAATGGAAAAGATCATTTCTTCTTGTTCATTGATTCTATCATCTATATTCTTAATGAACTCTTATTGAGAAGCCACCTTTTTCACTAATTCGGCCCTGACTTCCATCTCACTGCTTACATATTGGACAACGGAATTTATTTGGATAACATTCATAGAAATGAATGCCTTGTCTTTATTGAACTCGGATTCAAAAGTATAGAAATACCCATTTTTGAATCCATGAAACCCTCGAACTATCTAAGATCTTCATTGATAGTTTTGGTGCGGTTAAAGACATTTTTACAAGTCACCTTCTGATCATTATAATCTATCAAAATACTACTAAATTCCGATTTTTTCTTGACCACAATGTCCATAAGAATATTGGTATATTCATCCTTTTTTCTTAGGCTCTATTACATCATTTTCCTTTGGGAATATATATTTTTAAGAACAGGAATGGTGCTGACCATCTACCATAAAGATAGATTGAAAATGTCATGCTAAACCAAGGATGAGGATTCAGAACCTAAAACATATTTTCCTTTCTCAGTTCCTCTTGGATTCAATAAAACTGCTTTCTCTATCCTTCTACAAGACTTATGATGTTTTTTCTTATTATATAAAGAATCCTAATAACTCTTACATTTGATAGGATTTCAAACTGGGGTTTGTAAATCTGATACTTGGATAACATTAAGATATTTATGCTCATACTGTTCTGATTCATTCTATTTTTCTTGAGGTTCTTCTTGCCTTTATACTTTTGGAATCTCTTCATCTTCATCACATTGTTGTTCCACCTCATATTTATGTTCTTCTACTTCATCTTCTTTTTCAATATCAACTTATTCTTCAATCTCTTGATCATCAAAACCATAATTAGAATTTCAGCTCTGAGGAGTGCCGATGTAAATTCCACATCCCATAAAACATCATCACTATCTTCTTGAACTATCTGATCTTCCATTTCTTGAATAGGTTATGATAAGGTTAAGTCTTTCTTATTATTCTCGGATTCCGGAGTGGAAATGGGATTCTTATAAACAACTTCAGGTACTTATACTTGTTGAGAAATATTCTCTATATCATTTAGTAAAGACTAACATACATGAGTTTCCATGGATTTCTTCTTCAAGATCTTCTCATTTTTTTTATTTCTCTAGATTTTTAGATTTCTTTATTTTTAAGGCCTTAGCCTCTACAGGATTTAGGCCAAATGAAAGATCACCTTCTTTTCTAGTAGCTGCCATATCTCTCCATTTTACAACCGTTGCATCAGAATAGTATTATGTTTTCTTAGCAGGAGAAGGTTCTAATACTAAAGAATTAAGAACTTGTGTTGGTAAGATTGGTTCTTCATTTTTTCTTTTCTTGGATACCGCTTTTGAATATTATGGAACATCATCCTTGTTCTGGATATCCAATTCGTCAAATTTTTTGGATTCATGTATAAAATCTACATTCATCTTCTTTAGAGTATCATCGTTGAGCAACAAAATATTAAATGGCGTAGATATTGAATGAAAATAGACATTAATCTCTGGAAGGCACATAAAAATCACCCTAGATATAGTTTCTGGATACATAAGAATATGATACTTGATGGTTCTTCATTTAAAAATCATCATTGAGCAACAAAATATCATTAAAGAGCACTTATCCTCTTTCCTTAGAATAATGAATCCATGCATTCAAAGAGTTACCAGCTTGAGATTTATTGTAGGATTCGTAATCAACAGATTCTTAACATACACAAGACCAATGAAATCCGAAGCCTTGTCTTTTTAAAAAGAAACTTCCTTCATGGGATTTTTATGAGAGAAAATAATATCTTATCCTTCATATTGTATGTTGGGAACATTTGATGCCTTCTAATAAGGAACTATATAAGTCTTATCACAACATTTAAACATAAACATATCTTTTCAATCCTTTTGGAAGAATGTAATGGATTCAAAGTATTGAATAACCATTTTATGGTAAACTAGATCCTAACTTTTCTCCATAGCCACACAAACACTTTCAAATTTGTTAATTATTATTACCTTATAGATAAGGGTGCCATACATTGAAAAGAATATAAGGAATATCTCTCTTTCCCTAAAGATCACCCAAACCATTATTTCCTTGCTGATTAGCTTCTGATTTGATGAGGAATCATAAGTCATTATAAATGAAAGAGATGATGGAAATGGAATGAAGGATTTGGTGGCAACAGAACTTTGGCAGTGAGATCATTGAGGATGGTCCAGTGCTCATAAACAAAGAACCCCTTATATAGGAAAATCTATGACTTTTCATCTTTCATATGATAATCAAATGGCCAAAAATAATATGATCTGATCTAATAGTTAATAATGGATGTATAAAAATATGAATTCTGATCTTTTGAAGTATGGTATGCCAGGAATTGTGAATTTTGAAATATCAACAATTTTAACGTATAATTAGAAGATGAAGACTAATAAAGTGCACCTCTTGGAATACTCTAAAGAATTTTTTTTGTTATTATAATAATTCTATTAGAAGATTTAGATTCTAGGATTTAAATTCTAAGAATGTCTATTCCGAGAATTTATATTCTTTATTTTAAATTACAATTCTGAAAGAAAAAGATAAACTCGATTTTTTAAAGAACTATATTATTTGTTAAAGAAAAAATATTTTCTTAAGAATAAATTATGAAAATAAATAAGCATATGTTCTCTTCCTAAAACAAGGATTATCATAATGTTAAAAGATAATTTAATCAATAAGTAGAAAGGAATGATTATCCCATAAAGATCATTCCTATATTTTGTTTACTGTATTCAAACCTATCAGAAATTAATGGTTTTATAAAAATATCAGCAAGTTGTTCTCGTGTTCTGAATAATTGAAGAATAATATCTCTTTTAAGTGTGTGATCCCTAAGATAGTGATGACTAATATCAATATTCTTTGAACTATAGTGATGTGTAGGTTTTTTATATATGAAAATTGAACTTGTGTTATCACACATTATTTGAGTTTTAGAAAAACTCATACCATAGTCTGTGAGTGTGTGTCACATCCACAACACTTGAGCCCAATTACTTCCAGCTACTATATATTCAGCTTCAGCAGTGGAAATTGGTATAGATTGTTGTTTCTATAAAGACCAAAAAACAATTAAATATCCTAAAATATGACATGATCTGGAATTACTTTTCCTATCCATTTTACAACCACCAATGTCTTCATCTGAAAAACATTTTATTTCAAAATCTTTTCCAGATGAATAAAATATTCCCAAATATAATGTTGCCTTTAAATTCAATGAAAAATATATTTAAATACTTTTAATGGGATTATTTACAATTTTCTTGTTATCTTGCACATAAATATACTGAAAATGTTAAGTCAGGTCGACTAGCTGTTATGTAATGTAATCTTCCTATCATCCCTCTATAAGATGTTTGATCCAGAGGTTTCCATACTTCATCAATATCTATAGTATTAGAGGTTCCAGTAGGAGTGATTATACTCTTAGTATTTTCATACATAAAATATTTAATAGTATCTTTGATATAATTATGGTGAGAAGTGTATGTTCCCTCTAGTTTTTTAGAAATTTTAAAGCCAAGAAAAATAGTTTACCCACCCATCATACTCATCTCATACTCATATTTTATATTATTCGAAAAAGGAATCAGTTAAGGATTGATGAGTAGATATGAAGATGATGTCATCAACAAAAATTTGAACAATGAAAACAACTTTATTATTTTCTTAATAGAAAGGGATGCATCAGCAGTTCTCTTTACATAGTTATTTTGAAGAAAAAATCCTGAATGTCTATCATACCAAGATCTATGGAATTGTTTAAGTGAATTAAATGCTTTGGTATGTTTGTAAGACTAATTAGGATATTTTTTATCTTCAAAAACATGGTTTTGATCAACATAAACATCCTCCGGTACAAAACCTTATGGAAATCACACATCACATCCAATTGATAATGTTTGAAATTAAATAATGCAGTAATGGATTGATGAATACTGATATATTCAAGTCTTTCTCCAAGAGAATAGGTTTATTCATAGCCTATTCCTTATTTTTAGTTAATGCCTTTAGCAACTAATAATTATTTATTTCTAAAAATAATTCCATTTTCATCGTATTTTTTTTCTAAAAACATATTTTATTCCAATAACATAAGTTTCCTTATGTTTTCCAACTAAGGTCCAAACTTGATTCTTTACGAATTTATTGAGTGCATCTTGCAAATCCTTTATCCAATATTCGTCACCCAAGGCTTCTTCGGTAGTCTTTGGTTCAAATTGAAATAGAATGAAATATGTTCCACTTCATTCCTTAATGAACTTCTAGTTTTTTCAATTTGATTAACATTACCCATGATATTATCACTGGGATTATTCCAATGTAACAACTTACATGGATATTGAAAAACTTGTTCATCAACATTGGGTATATAATAATCAAGGGTAAATGTTTTAGAAATATTTTCTTGAACATTACATTGGCTAAAGGATCATCTATCAAAGGTTGGTGAACAATTTTAGAAAATATATCAAAAATATGTTCAGGTGGTCTGAAAACAAAAGGATCGTTTTCATCAAAATTAACATGTATGTTTTCTTCCATAGTACAAGTGTTTTTAATAAAAACTATATATGCCTTAGAGTTAGTAGAGTATCTTGAGAAACTTCCTTCATAGAATTTGTTTAAAAACATATGTAATTTTTCATTAGAATTCATGATGCAAGCATTACATACAAAAACATCGATGTAATTTAATTTTTGTTTTTGGCCAATCTATAACTCGTAAAGTGTTTTATTAAAAAAACGTATTATTAAAACACAATTTATAGTATAGCAAGAAGAACATACAGCTTAATCCCAAAAAATTTTAGCTATATAAGAAACATTTAACATGGTTATAGTCATCTCTTGAATATTATGATTTCATCTATTGAACACTATTTTTTTGTGGAGTTTTTAGAGATGAATGTTGTGACTAATAAATTTTTTGCTAAAAAATGTTTCAAAATCAGAATTTTGAAATTCACCACCATGATCACTAAAAATTGTAATCAACATTAGATTTTTCTCTATTTAATAAGATCTCTAAATTTTTTAAATTAAGAAAAATAATCATATTTCTTTGCAATAAAATAGACACAAGTAAATCTACAATACTGATTAAATAAAACAAACACATATTATATGCCTCAAATACTACCAGATTCTGTTCGACCAAATAAGTCCATCTGCACTCACTTTAAGGAAATATAATTCGTAACATCACTTAAAGATTTAAAGTTATATTAATGTTACTTTTCATATTACCAAGGATCTTAGACTTTTTTATATTCAAACCTAAGTTTCCGAAGATCCTGAACAAGTTATTTATTAGATATTTTACAAAGATTCCTTATGTTATAGTGTCCTCATATTCTAAGGAAAAGAAATGATTTATCTTTAAATTCACTAAGGCCTGGTAGAACATTAATTCTAAGGTCCTCTAGGTTTAAGGTGTACACATTCTCATGCCAAAGGGCAGAGATAATAAAGTCAACCATGTAATTATGCACTAAAAATTTATCATTTCTAAAATTCACAAGGTAAATTTCATCAAATAATAGGATTATTCTAATGAGATCGGGCTTATGGGCTTTTATAAAATGAAAATTATAAATAGTAGCATTACCAAAAAGAATAATGTTACCTATACCGATAATTTATCCTCAAGAGTTATCCCCAAAATTTAATTTTCCTCCTTTACTGTTTAGAATCATTTTGAAATAGTCATTTTTACTAGAAATATGTCAGGAAAATCCACTATAAATGTACTATATTTCGTTGGTACTTCATTCATTATCCTAAAAAATAAAGAGTTAGGTTTTCAAAATCCAAACTTTCTTGGATCTGGAATTTTTAGATAATAAAATATTTTGTATCCACATTTTTTTAGAAAGGTATGACTAATGAAACCCAAGGCATTGAACTTTATTTAGAGAATATTTTTTCTTCCAATTCCCAACAAATTGATGTATATTTAAAAATAGAGCTCTTTAAGGAACAAAATAATTGTTTCTGAAAATGTGTTTTCGATGGAATAGCCTAATCCTTGATATTTATCACGAGGTCGGATATGAGAATACATTTTATAAAAAAATTTCTAACGAGAAGTATAATTACAAAGAAGTTTCTTAAAGGAAAATATTTCATATTTTTGTCCCAAGACTAAATTATTATTCTCTAGAATAATAGACTCAGAGTTAAGTTTATCCTCTAAAATATCTTAAAAATAGATTTATAATATCCATATAAAGTTTATACTTGTCATAATTAAATTCCTCATGGTTCTTCTAAATATTTGCTAAATCATTATTTTTCTTATCATGATCTTTTGTAAGATCTGAAATTTCTTTTGTTAAAATAAATTCTCTATAATTTTGTTTTTCAAGTTTCTTATAAACATTAAAATTTATCTTTTCAAGAAACCTAGTGAATCTAGAAACTTCCCCATTGAAAGGTAAATCATCATTTTTGTCTGATGAGGAGGATTCTTCATCTGAATAAATATATTTATCAGGAAAATTTTCAATTAATGACATATTGGTTAAGGATCCATCAATTCCTACCATATCTATAAGGCAATTATTTTGAAATGAATCTCTAGCTATTAGACAAATATTCTTTTTCTCATAAGATTTATATTCTTAAGAATCATCATAATTATCTTTACCACTTTCACACCAAGTGTCACTGGGATTCAAAACATTCTTATGCTTTGATCTGTAAAACTTATTCTTGTTCCTTTCAGAATTCATGTCCTTCTTCTCTCTCTTCTTATACAAGGGACAATCAGGTCTAATATGACACGTTCTTTTACATTCATAGCATGTTACAAATGCATTTTTCTTAACTCTTCCACCTTTATTATTGTATCTATATTGAATGTTCATATGTCTACCTATCTTCTTCATTTTCTGAGAAAAATTTTCAAAATCATTTTATAATTCTTCACATTCATTAGATTAATATTGAAAAATAACTTTCTTAGATTTAAATCTTGTAACTATATCAGGAGTATTGGCATTCAAATGATTTGAAGTAGTTGTAAAAGAAACAATTACATTTCTATCCTGCATCTTAGTATTATGAGCATATCTCTTCATTCTATTTTCATGTTAAAGAAGACTTCCAAACAACTCATCACGAGAAATCTGAGTAACTTTCATATTCTCATCTATTGCAGTACTCTTGGATTCCCATTCATTAGGAATAATGTTTGTAATATTGTCTACAAGAATATCATCATCTAAACCATTCTCACCCATTGATTGTAAGATGTTAAAAATGGTCATAAATATTTGTTGAACCATTCATATGGGTTTTCCATAAGGAATAAAGAAACCATGATATTTATATCTAAGCATGGCTCTTCTAGTTTCATGAATTTTGATGTTCCAATGTAGGTTACTTGAAGATTTTTTCAAATGCTATTTAAAAATTAAGAATATGAAATTGTATGTATTAATTTCTATCCATGGAACAAAGAAAATTATTACATACCTTAATGTTAAGCTGGTATACCATGTTTTCTAGATTAGTAAAGGTTCTATGTTCTTTATCACGATTCTTATAATCTCTAGTTAACATAATGTAGTTTTCTACACCTATGATTATCACAAATGTCTTCGTTCTATCTCTATAGTACTCATAGTCATTACCATTGATAATCAGTAGTCTAGTAGGATTGATATGGTCTAGAGATCCAACATGAATGCTTGCTATAATTTAAAAAATATTTCTTTCCAAAAAAACTTTTTAGAAGAAAATGATTGTAAAAAAATATGAAGGAATTAAGAAAAAATTTAGAAATAAAACTTATATTTGAATATAAGTATTTCAGAGACCTCCTCTGATACAAATTGTAAGATTAAATATATAGAATTAGAAGATTAAAAACAAGAGAGGGTGAATTGTATACTTTAAAAATTCATTTGGAACCATTAAAAATGACATAATAAATTCTTAACGAATTTTTCATAACCTTAAGAAATTATATTTTTTAAGGCTAGCTTTTAACATCAAGAATACATATTTTAACAATGTTAAACAAAAATTCAGAAAACATCATAAAGAAACCTTTTATAAAAATTCACAACATTTAGATAAAAACATATGAAATATTTTCTTAAAAGAAAGATTATACCATATATCATTTAGAGTCCTTAATATAGTCAGAGTAACGGAATTTGGAAGTATAAAAAAATTAGACTTTCTAACTTAAAAAAATTTAAAATATCAGTTGAAAAAATATAACATGAAAAGAAAATAAGTAACAATATGAATATTTTAATCCAACAATAAGGGTATCCAACAAACTTGGATAAAGGTTCCTTGATTTATACTTTCAAGAATGTTTGTCTTACCCAAACCTATGTAAGCCCCCAATTAAAAGACTTATATCTGTCTTACTATCCCCAAAAGCCCTCAATTTATAAAGAAATCAGAACCTCTGTCTTCCAAACCTGGAATCTCATGATTAGGACGATCATAGTCTATACAAATCAAGTTTGAACAATTTGATCTCCCATGAACAAGTTGTTTACGAAATCCGCATGAAGAAAAGAGAGTTGTAAGAGCCTCTCTCTAGAAATCACTTAACAAACATTTTTCACTTTTCCATTCACTTATCATTATTGATGTTTACTTATTTTTTTATCATTCAAATGAACTTTCATTAATATGAAAACATACCAATGGTCGGCTCCACTCCAACAATCATATTTTCATTAAATTTCAGAGGGATCTGGACACATGTCAAACATACAAATATTAGTTTATAAGAGATGGTGTGACATCGTTTCTAATAAGAAAATGATGTTATGATAATGTTAAGTATAAGAAAAACATAGAGTCTGATAATAATCTAATAATACATTAATAAACTCTAAAATTATAAATAAAAAAAGATTCTTATGAAATTGAAAATCAGATTGAGAAAAATAGTATCACAATATTTGGGTATCGGTAATAGGAAATATATAATAAAATTTGTACCAGAATCGGTATCAAGAAATTGGTATGAATTTTTTATCGGATTCGGTATCATGAAGGACAGTATGACATTTGTATTAAAATCGGTATCATGAAACAACACGAATTTTGTATCGGAATCGAAATCATAAAATTGCTTGACATTTGTAAGTATAATAGAATAATAATTTTTTAATTATAACAGAATGATAGAACAATATGTAAAACGGAATGAAAAATTTAGAACTTAAGAAAATGTGTTTGTGATTTTCAAAACAAAAAACCCTAAGGAATGGATATTTCATAAGGGAACATTATTGACTGAACAATGAACACTGATTTTGCAACACATTTGGTGGAAGTGTGTGATGTTGTATCATGTAACATTATCATATAAAATTATAATTATTTTCTGGAAACATATGTTCCAAAAGAATCATGTTATAATGATAATTAAATTTGTTTGAGGATGAAACTAAATAGAAACTTATGCTGATCAAAATTAAAAACTTTTTAGGTTTTTCCATTTTTTTCAATAAACATGGTCCTTGAATGTATTTCATCCAAAATAAATTATTATAAGATGAGGTAATATATTTTTATAAGTTAAATGGAATGTTATTGGCCTAAATAATGTGGATTTCTTGTTGTGTTTATGCGAAAGAGAGGGTGTCCTTTTACAAGTGAGGGAGAGGCCATACCTTGCATTTTTTTAAAGAAGTTTGGTCTACCCATGCATTTTTCCAAAAAAAGATTCTTTAGAAACAAAAAAAAATATCAATGAAGATGTAAGGTCAAACAATTTCAAAAAATGGGTATTTAAAATGTTTAGTGTAATTTTTATATATAATAATCTATGATTAACAACTATGTAAGATCATTTTTCTCTTAACCACTGTAATAATTTTATCTTATTTCACTAATAATGTTTTTTCAAAAATGATGTAGAAATTTTTAGATATAATAAATTATTATAATAACAAATATTTAATCCATATTCTCAAATTAAAATAACATAACTCTAAAAAATTAATTTAAAATCAATCCCACAAATAAGAAGAGGAAGTAGGGGTTTTATGTGAAGATGATCTAAATTTTACCAAGTATTTATATCATAATTAAATGTAAAACTGATTATAACTACCAAAATTTTATTAATATATGTATAAGTGAACTAATTATAGTAACTAAAAATGATTATAAAATTTATAATTTTAACGTATTTACATGAAAATTTTTCTATCAGTTATAATTTAGTCTTTATCAATATTCATCCAAAAATGAAACTTCTCAGAAAAATAACAAAAATTCATGAAAGATAATTTTAATATTCATATTTAAAAAATTGAGATCATTTTTTCGATTAGAAATTATAATAATGTTACTGTTTTGTTTTAAAAAAGGGGTTCCATTAAAATGTATAAAAAGTACATTGTTATAATTAAATGTTTTTTATGTGTAAAATTGATGTATTCAAATATTTATCATTTCAAATACAAAGGGTGAATATAAAAAAATTGAATCTATATATAATATATATAAATTTCATTTATAAAATCATATAAGAATAATTAATTTAATTTATTATGATGAATATAATTTGGCACAAAGAAGTAATTTTTTTGTCCAAACATTTCCTTCATATTCATTTTTTCATATACATTTCTAATTAATTTACAACCAATTAATTTCACCATATCGTATTATGCCTTAGTTAATAATTTTAATAACCATAAATTTAACATTTATGCGGCAATTTTTATTTTATATAATATCATTAATATTATTTGGTAAAACTCAGGATTTAATGTAACACATGCTATCGAAGAAGGATACATTTTCATGTAACACATGATTTCTCAGTATTGCATTCAATAAATTAAATATCATAGGTTGAATTTACTGAATATAATAAAAACATTTTTCATTTTTTAGATGTAATATTCTCTTATTGTTTAACTGTTTCATGTCTTATAGGAAATTAAATAAAAAAAATTCCCTTACGAAATTTAGGTTATCAGTGATTAAATACGGTATATAAGTTTAAGTGGTTGATCTACTTTAGGAAAATAATCCCATGTTCTTTATCTGTTATGGGAAACAAGAATATGTTCTTGACCAACAATGGGAAACATTTTCTGATGCATGATCTATTATGATATGATGGCCTTGGTTCATAAACCTGACATATCAAATGGTTTCTATATGTAAGATGCTTCCATAATTTTATGAATTTATCTTATGGGTGATTATTAATTTATTATTATTTCTTTATTTAATAAATTGTGTACATTAAAATGTAAATGATTTACGCATTGATTCAGGTTTATGATCCTTCAAATAGTGGGAATAAAAATATTATTTTATGTTCCTAATATTATACCCTTATACTTATATTATGATTTCATATGATCATTTACCAACATCTCCCCTGATTAACTTTACTGGGAATTAGAGCTCATCCTTCCATATTTTTTTGTTTCCCCGTGTCTCAAGAATAGATTGAAGTATTGAATGTAATTGAATAGTACTAAATGGGAACATATTTGTGGAATATTTATATTATCTATCGTGAAATAATAATATTTTTCATATTTTTTCTAAATACACTTATAATTTATGATAATAAGTCATGAATAAGTCCAAAATAGGAATATTAATCTAAATAAATGTAATTTTTATATATATAATTCATGGGGATTTGAATTAATGATATTTTTTTAAGCAGTAGAATTTTTTAACTTTATCGGAATATATTTAGTGTTGATAAAGAGATTTTCTATATAGATTCCATAAAATTATATTCAATCATTGAAATGAGAAATATATTTACCATGATGATGTCTGTGAGAAAATACATTACCTTTCTCTATGGTATTGGATTCTAGTAGGGATTGTAGTTATAAAAACCATTGAAATTCGATTTCACCCACCAAGAAAAAATGTTTTCCAACTTTAGATTTTGATATTTTATGGTTTCTTGGGTATTCATTAGAAAATGCAATTATTTAAATCCATTTGTTTCATCATACATAGAATTCTAGGTTTAGGTCTCTTAGGTTTTTTTGGAAATTCCATTTTTGTTATTAAGTATATTTTTTTGGTGGATGGGGTAGAATACCCATCCATATATGGTTCTTAGGATGATGATGATGGTTTTAATATTCCCTCTTTCCTATAAGAATGGTTTTCATTCCACCATGTGTTGGATGGACAATATGGTTTTGTCAAGTCCCCCTCCCACAAAAAATGCCCCTCCTGAGCTGGCAATGGTGAATGGGAGATAATGACCCCCGATTCCCACCTCCAGTAGGCCCCGAAGTGGTGACTAGCATCAAGGGTATGAGTTTTCAAAAATATGGGAGGCATTACCCTTTTTATTATTTAAGATCGAGAAATATCATGAGTCAAAAAACCAACAGAAAAAGGAACAAGAAAATGAATGAAAACCGAAACCAATCCTGCATGCATGTTTAAACAATTCTAAAACAAATTATAAGTACATGGAAACTCAAAAAGTGTAATACCAAAAGAAACAAGAGTACAACAAATGCAAAAAATCCAACTGTCTCGACTAGTAGGGTCACGCACGACCCTGGTAGTCCTCCTAGAAACCTGAATGTAAACTTAGGGTGAGCATACAAGTATACTCAGTAAGAAAACCTAAATCTCTCGTGCACAGGTGGGGAGACATCCTAATGCCCTGTGAGAACAATAGAAGAACCCAATACCTAGCAAGGAATTCTATCCACCCATCCTCACCAGCCACGCTCACCAAAAACACCAAAAAATAGGTAGTAGTATATAAGAACAAGAGTATTGGGTACACCACACCATTTCCCTCCCACTAGTTAGCTTCTCTTCCTAACGGAGAACGTCCTAACGCTACCACACTCTTCCGACCCACACACACTTGGGCCTCAAATGCCACAAATCCCGCCCGCACACACCTGGGCCTCACAAACCACATATCTCACCCATACACACCTGGGCCTCACAAACCACATACATTACCCGCACACACATGGGCCTCACAAACCACAATAACATCCCCACCCGAACACACATGGGCCTCATCCCAAAGATTATTGGGATCAATAAACCTGCTCAAAGAGTCTTGGGATAAAATCACACCAATCAAAACCTACCTTAAGAGTCTTAGGTGTAAGGTCACCTCAATCCATCATAGCCTATGGAAGGAGCAGGATGGAGCTAGTAAATAATGGGGGGAAACACCCTCTCCCATGAAATGGGAGTGTTCGGCACTAGGTGCTCAACATGGGTGGGGTGCGACAAGACATAATGATACAGATACATATTTGTATACCAAACACACAGCCCAAAATATGGCTTCTAAATAGAGAAATTGCTCACGTGCCTTGGCACTGCTACTACGAACCTTGCATACAACAAACAATCCCAACCCCATTTAGGTTTCCACGTGTTAGTAGTATTAGTTAATTAGTTATTTAACTACTGGGAAATTATCAAACCAGATCAAATGTTTCATAGAAAAACCCTGCCAACAACAAATCAAGTTAGATAGAACACAAGTAACACAAAACCAACCTTTTTAATATCAATCAAACCCAATTGATGGTTCCCACGTTTAATTTATTATCATTTCCCGTAGTTCGTTCACCAACATTCCACTTTCTTTTAATATCACAACCCATTACTGCAACCATGCTTCCACTATAACCACATCTCCACATCCGTATCACGAAACAAGGCTCGTCCCACATCATTTAGCCTTTAATATCATTTACCGCAGCCCTTCTGCCCATCCTATTCATATGAACCCAGGATTCACCCCCCCCCCTTTCACACACCACCTAACCAACCAACACACACATTTCCATTATTACATTTTGTTCAACTAGGGTGATAACACAAGGGTTACAGTTATTCATTTAATCAGTCAACATTACATGATTATCCAATTTCTATTATTCCACAAAGATTCCATCCACAAAACAGTCTATAAAGATAGGGAAACATTTAATTGTGCATGCAAAGGTCCCCAACGACCGTTATTTTCAGTAGGTATAAACCTATTCAATTCACAACATAAAAATAAGATAAAAACATAAACATAACAACTTACCCATCCCTGTTCATTAACCAGTTATTATGTTTATTTATTAGTTCATCCGTATCTCATGAAAACAAGAGGATACCCACCCAGCATGATGCACCAAAGAGGGAGACTAAGGTAAGATCCCTACCTCAACAGGTTCTGATCACAATACTCCCCCGGATTAACTTTAGAAGACGTCTGTCGGCGTCCGTCGCTTCTGGAAAAGCCCGGAAAAAACCTCCTCAGGTTGTAGCTGGGAAGGAAAGGTCGGAAGGAAAGTAACATATCCAAGCTTAGAAGTTCTGCCTCGTCATTACGATGTCGTGGCCACTGATAGATCATAAATCGGAGCTTGGACGAAGAAGTTATGGAAGAATGGATCCTTCAAGTCTCTTGGGAGAGCTCTGTTCGATGGAATGGGGGGGAGAGGAACGGCTTGAAAAGGAAGAGCGGCCCCCTCCTTTTATAGGCAAGAAAAACTAAAGTAGGTAGTGTGTACATCCTAGTACTGGGTGTGTACTCGGCCATTCCACATGGTCACCACGCGGCTTCCAACACGACATTCAATGCGGCACACGTCCGTTCACTGGTCAACACATGGTTTGAGGCTAACACGTACGCGGCGAGGAACTACACGACGTGTACTATAGGCTATATGGCATGTACTCATTTATTTCACGTGTCAAGGACACAGCTTCAACACGACACATGACCGTTGATTGGTCAACACACGGTTTGAGGGTAACGCATACGTGGGGAGGATCTACATGGTGTGTAGTATGGGCTACACAACGTGTACTCATTTATTTTACACGGCAAGGTCATGGATTCAACATGGCACATGGTCGTTAAGTATTCAACACACGGTTTTAGGGTAACACATACGTGGGGAGGAACTACATGGCGTGTAGTATTGGCTACACGGTGTGTACTAATTTATTTCACACGGTAAAGACATGACTTCAACATAGGGTATACCAGGCAAGGTGTTACACAGTGTGTACTCACACTACACGGCGTGTAGTTAGAAAATTCTGAAAAGTGTGGGAAAAGTCCATTATACCCTCTAGAACACTTCATGACCTTCTTTTGGACAAATGAATGGGCCAGAGAGGTCTGGTCCATTACATCAGATACCTTTTAAAACATTATCATCCCCAAGAATTAAAAAATCAACCTAAAGGAACCCAACAAGATCCCTCTTAGGGCTCTCGTAATAACAGGAACCCAACCAACAACCCTAATCATATGTGTTAGGAATTCCTTCTCCTATGTCGAGATATAATCCACTTTATGTGGAACTGACTCACCTACATGGGTTTAATTGCATCTACATTAATGCGTCTCGATTAAGGATTGGGTTTTCCCACTTCCATATGTCAGGATTTTTTAACTTACACTGCTCCCAACACTATACAACTAATACACTATCCGAACACATGGCTTGGGGAATTCCCTCACCCATGTCGAAATATTATCCACTTTAGGCAGCACTGACTCGCCCACACGGGTTTAATCGCATCCACATTAATGCGTCTCGATTAAGGATAAGGTTTTTCCCTTTCCCCACACACCTAGACACATTACAAACTTCCAGAGAATAGGGAAACAAAACCTCTCATAACCAACCATCCAAGCATTCAATATATCAAAGGTACAAAGCATAACATCAAAACAAATGTCCGAAGAACAAAGAAAAACACAAGTCAAAACAACTCCGTGTACTGAGCGTGCATCTGAGCCTCCTGCTCCCAAGTGCTCTCCTTGAGGCTTCCATGCCTTTACAACACACGAACCAAGGCGATGGTTCATCCATGGAGCACCTTCTCCTAACGATACTCGATTATGAATGGTCATTCCTCAAAGGTCGCATCGTTTCCCATATCTAACTCTCCCCAGTCGAAAACGTGAAGTCTTCTTGTAAGTACTGATGAAGCTGGGAGATGTGGAAGACGTCATGAACCTTCTCCAACAGAGGTGGCAGTGCCAGCTGATATGCCATCTCGCCGACTCACCTCAGCACCTCGAAAGGTCCGATGAACCTTGGGGAGAGATTACTCACTTTCCCAAACCTCTACTTCCCCTGTCGAAGGGAAACCATAAAGAACACATGATCTCCAACCTCAAACTCCAAGGGCCTCCTCCGACGATTAGCATAAGACTTTTTTCAGTCCTAGGCCACATTCATCCTCTCACTCACAAGATAATCATTCTATATGGTGCTCTGTACTACCTCTAGCCCAAGAGCACCTGTCCCACCATACTATGCCCAGCAAATGGGTGAACGACATGGTCTTCCATACAAATCCTCAAACAGTGCCATGACAATAGTAGAGTGGAAGCTGTTGTTGTAGTCAAACTCTACTAAAGGCAAGTGTCGCATCAATGATCCTCCAAAATCCAGAACGCATGCTCGTAGCATGTCCTCGAATGTCTGGATAGTCCTCTACGTCTGCCCATCAGTCTGGGGGTGGAAAGCAGTGCTAAGGTGTAACCGGGTGACAAAAGCATTCTGTAACCACCTCCAGACTTGTGAGGTAAACCGAGTATTCTGATCTGAGATGATGGTCTTCGGAACTCCATGTAAATGAACCACCTCTTCTACATACCTCTGTGCTAAGGTAATCACCATGCCTGACTCCTTAATTGCTATGAAGTGAGCTGATTTCATCAGCCGATCCACCACTACCCAGATAGCATCATAACTACCCTGAGCTCTAGGTAGTCCTGTGACAAAGTCCATTGAGATGTCATCCCACTTCTACTCAGGGACATCTAAAGGATGCAACACACCACTGGGAACATGGTGTTCAGCCTTTACTTGCTAACACACTAGGCACTTAGCCATAAACTCTGCCACTGCCTGTTTCACCCCTTGCCACCAAAAAAATTCCCGTAGGCCTCGGTACATTTTTGAAACTCCCAGATGTACCGCCAAGGCTGTGCTATGTAACTGATGGAGAACTCCCACACACATCGCCTCTGGAACAAACAACCTTCCATAAAAAATCAACTGATGTCGGTTGTCCTTTGGCCATACTTCTGGAGCGTTTCCCTGATCGATACGATCCCGTATTACTTCCGCCTCAGATTCCCCCCACTGAGACTCTTCCACCTACTGCAACAAGAAGGACTTCACTGTCATCAGAAAAAACAGCCTCGATCACCTTCTACCCTTGCATCCAAGTGCAAGGAATCCAACTCTCCCATCGCTTTCCAAGCATCAGCAGATTCCCAAACCACTTACTTATGTGACTTCCTGCTCAATGCATCAGCCACAATGCTTTACATACCTTAAGTGTTAGAGATCTCGTTGTCATTATTTTGGAGAAACTCGACCCATCTCTGATGTCATAAGTTCATGTCACACTGGGAGAATATATAACATAAACTCTTGTGATCTAAGAAGACCACAAATTGCTCCCCAAAGAGGTAATTTCACAACAACTTCAGTGAAAACAATAATTCTGCAAGCTCTAGGTCATGGGTGTCCTAGATACGCTTGTGAGGGCACAACTACCTAGACCCATAACAGATCACACCCTTCTTATGCATCAATGCGCACCCCAAACCAAGTCCAGAAGCATCACAAAACACCTCAAACTACAACCCTTCCTCTGGAAACCTGAGTACTGGAGCACTGACCAACTTCTCCTTCATGTAGTTGAAAGCATTCTGGCACTGCTTGCTCCATAGGAAGACCTGGTTCTTCCTAGTCAAATCATTCAATAGATCAGCAACTCGAGAGAAGTCCGAAACAAACCTCCAATAATAACATGCCAACCCTAGGAAACTACAAACTTATGCCATGATCTTGGGTGACACCCAAGAAACAACCCCATCCACCTTAGAATGGTCCACTGACACTCCATGCTGAGACACTATGTGCCCAAGGAAGCGTACTTCTTGTTCCAAGAACTTACACTTGGAAAATTTCTCAAAATGCTGGTGGTGTCGAAGGACTTCCAAGACTGCCCTGAGATGCTCAACGTGCCCCTCTTCTGATCTTGATTAGATCAGGATGTCATCGATAAACACAACAATGAACCGGTCTGGAAACTCTTGGAAGACAATGTTCATAAGTCCCATGAACACAGCTGGTGCATTCGTAACTCCAGACAGCATCACTACAAACTTGAAGTTTCCATACCTACACCTAAAAGCCGTCTTCGAGATGTCACTATCCTTTACCCTTAGATGATGATATCCAGATCGTAGATTAATCTTAGGAAACCAACCTTCTCCCCTCAGCTAGTCTAATTGATCATCTATCCTTGGGAGGGGGTAACTATTCTTGATTATTACCTGATTCAACCATCAGTAGTCTATGCATAGCCTGAGACCACCATATTCCTTCTTCACGAACAAAACCGGAGCACCCCATGGTGACACGCTGGGTCGTACAAAAACCTTGTCCATCAGACCGTCAATCTGAATCCTCCACTCCTGCAACTCTGAAGGTTCCATCTGATAAGGGTCCATAGAAATCGGACGGGCACCAGGCTGTAAGTCTATCTCGAACTCAACATCACGTCGGGTGGGTAGTGTCACAACCTCTTTGGTAAAAAAATCGAGGAACTCCCCAACAACCTCTAGGAAATACATCATATTTGTTTCAGCTAAAACCACTGATAACCTGCCTAACAAGGAAAGGAGATGCTTCACATGATGTCTTCCCACCTGATATCTCCTCTCACCAACAAAATCTACTCGATGCCCATCCACGTCGGAGAACACGACCCTTCTTTGAAAGCATTCGATAATGGAACTAACAGAAAACAGTCAGTCGATGCCAAGGATGACATCGTATGGACGCATCTGTAGAAAATGAAGATCCCCACTAGATTGATGCAGTCACAACGTCAGCCCATATCCACGAAAAACACAAGATACGCTGGTCTGACCTCCAACTAGCATACTCAGCACCAGGGGTACGGAAAGTCTCTCGACGTCTAGAACCAAAGCATGGGCTAGACCAGGTGCAACAAAAGAGTTCAAATCTCAATATTTGAACAAAAAAGAAATGAGACTGTTGAACAAACAAATCGTACCCCGCACCACCTCTGGTCCTGCCGGAGCTGCCAACTCTACTGCATGAAACTGTCCACGCCATGCTCTTATTCCTCTCTGATATTGACCACCTCGACGACCACGCCCTGGTCGAGGTCCCTAAGGGGAAAACAGAGGTAGTCCTCCTCCTGAAAAGTCTTACCTCAGAGGATTAGGGTCTTTCTTTTTTTGGAAGGGCCTCACCGGCAACTGGTGCTGTTGAGGCTGGTGCTGATCCTACCCACCTCCACCGTACTGAGCTTGGGTTGGGCACCGACTCTGAATGTGCCCGAAAACTCCGCAAGAGAAACAATTCGGTCCAGGGACCGTGAATAAGGGATGAGGACCCGAAGATCTGAACTCGAACTACTGGGGCCCACTCCCTACAATCCTGAATCTGGAAGGTCCTATCGTAGGAGACCTGCTGCTGACTGCCTTCCCCTTCGAAGAACCTAGCCAGGTCCCCTCTCGTGGTGCACCTCCCTGTGAGTGCATCCTCTCTACAACCTCTTCCTTCTTCTGTACTACCAAGTACATCGTATGGGTGATGGGGGTGACAGTATACTGGAGAAAAGGACGAAGTGCCCCCTCCAAACGTCTTGCCCGAGACTCCTCATCTGGAAAGAGATATAGAGCAAAGATTAAGAGATCCTTGAACTTGATCTACAATTATCGTACTGACATACTCCACTACTGGAGGGAGAGTAACTCATCCCGCTTCCCTACCTTGATCATGGAATAAATGAATTCCTCATGGAACTCCTTCTCAAAGTTAGCCCATGGAACCTTTTCCTCTGACCTCTCACCGAGGTAGAGCATCCACCACTGACGCACCGTGCCTCTTAGCTGACTGACTGCTAGGAGAACCCAGTACACCCTCAGAGCTTGGATCAAAGTAAAAGAGATCCCTAGCTCCTCAAGCCACCCCTCCGTCTCCATATCTGAAGTACTACCCTTGTACTTTTTGAGGTTTTGTCGCTCGAAAGAATGGAGAGTCTTCTTCCACTGATCATCTTCCTCCTCTCGGTCAATCCTCAACTGATCGATTACCTGAATCTACTGGGCCTCGACTGTCTGAGTCACCCGGGGAAGACGTCCAGGTGCCATAGCTGTATGGTAAAAAAAAGATCGCATATTCACAAATTGTAAGTAAATTTCTCAAGGTTTCATTTTATCACATTATTTCAATTTCTTTCCCAGAACACCCAAATCAAGTCAAAAACAAACATGATGTTGCATGTACCTTCCCTAGGGTCTCTACCCTGAAATCAATGTAGTCTCACATGGTCGTTCGGTAGTCTCAGAGTCCTTGAATCGAATCACGGGAGGGCCTAAAATCCCGTGTCCTAGCCGGTCTTCCCTAGCCTATGTCACGCACCAAGATCACCAAACACTGTTTCCCTACCATCCCATGTAATGCTCACCATGCCTAAATCCTGACTCTATCCTATCTCTCAACCTCAACCTCTGATACCTTTCTTTCATGACCCACTCCCACCAAATATGCCCCTCTTGAGCTAGTAATGGTGGAAGGGACATAATGACCCCCGAGTCCCACCTCCAGTCGGCCCTAGAGTGGCTAATAGCACCAAGGGTATGAGTTTTCACAATTATGGGAGGAATTAACCTTTTTATTATTTAAGATCAGAAAATAGGATGAGTCAAACACCAAAAGAAAAGAGAATAAGTACATTAAAGTAAACCCAAACCAATCCCACATGCATGTTTAAACAGTTCTGAAACAAAGTAAAAGTCCAATAAAACTCAAAAAGTACAATACCAAAAGAAACAAGAGTACAAAACTGCAACAACTCTCTCAGTCTCGACTAGTAAGGTCCCGTACGGCCCTGGTAGTCCTCCTAGAAACCTTAAAGTAAACGTAGGGTGACCATACAAGTATAATCACTAGGAAAACCTAATGCTCTTGTGCACATGAGGGGAGACATCATAATTCCACATGAGAACAAAAAAAGAACCCAAAACCTAGCAAGGACTTCTATCCACCCAACCTCACCAGCCATGCTCACCAAAAACACAAAACAACAGGTTGTAGTATATAAGAACAAGAGTATTGGGTACCCCGCACCATTTCACTCCCATTGGTTAGCTGCTCTTCCTAATGGCGAACGTCCTGATGCTAACACACTCTTCCTGCCCGCACACACCTTGGCCTCAAAAGCCACAAATCCTACCTGCACACACCTTGGCCTCACAAACTACATATCTCACCTGCACACATTTGGGCCTCACAAACCACATACCTTGCCCTCACAGACTTGGGCCTCACAATACACAGTCACATCCCCTCCCAAACACATATGGGCCTCATTCCAAAGATTCTTGGGAACAGTAAACCTGACCGAAGAGTCATGGGCTAAAATCAAAACAATCAATACCTACCTAAAGAGTCTTAGGTGTAAGGTCGGCTAAAGCCGTCACAGCCTATGGAAGAAAGAGAAGGAAGGAGCTAGTGACTAAGGGGGGGAAACACCCTCTCCCATGAAATGGGAGTGTTCAGAACTAGGTGCTCAACATGGATGGGGTGCGACAAAACACAAAGATACAGATACATATATGTATACAAAACACACAGCCCAACCTATGGCTTCTAATCAGAGAAACCGAGCATGTGCCTCAACACTGCTACTACGAAGCATGCATATAACAAACAATCCCAAACCCATTTAGGTTTCCATGTTTCAGTAGAATTAGTTTATTATTTCCTTAACTACCGGTCAATTATCAAACCAGATCAAGTGTTTCATAGAAAATGCCTGCCAACCACAAATCAAGTTCGGTAGAACACAAGAAACACAAAACCAACCTCTTTAACATCAATCAAACCCCATTGATGGTTCTTGCATTTAATTTATAATCAATCCCCATAGTTCGTTCATCAACTTTCCACTTTCATTTAATACCACAACCCATTACTGCAGCCCTGCTGCCACTATAACCATATCTCCACAACCGTATCATAAAACAAGGCTCGTGCCACATCATTTCCACTTTAATATACTTTACTGCAGCCCTGCTGCCCATCATATTCATAAGAACCTATGATTCACCCCCCCCCCCCCCTTCATGCACCACATAACCAACCAACACCCATATATTAGTTATTCCATTTTGTTCAAGAGGGGTGATCACACAAGGGTTCCGGTTATTCATTTAATCAGCCAAAATTACATGATTAGCCAATTTCAATTATTCCATAATGTTTCCAACCAAAAAAACGGTCTAGAATGATAGGGAAATATTTAATTGTGCATGCAAAGGCCCCAAATGACCGTGATTTTCACTAGGCATAATCCTATTCAATTCACAACATATCAATAGGATAAAAAAAGATAAACATAATAACTTCCATATCCCCATTCTTTAACCAGTTATTATCTTTTTTTATTAGTTCAACTGTATCACACAAAAACAAGAGGATACCCACCCCGCATGATGCAAAAATGAGAGAGATAAAGGTAACATCCCTACCTCAGAAGTTTCTGATCACAACGCTCCCCTAGATCAACTTTAGAAGACATCAGTCAGTGTCCGTCGGTTTTGGAAAAGCCCGGAAAAAACCTCCTCGGGTGGAAGCTGGGAAAGAAAGGTAGAATGGAAAGCAATAGATCCATGCTCAGCAGTTATACCTCATCGTTACGATCTCGTGGACACTGATGGATCGTAAATCG
Organism: Viscum album; assembly: GCA_963277665.1. Classification (NCBI taxonomy): domain Eukaryota; kingdom Viridiplantae; phylum Streptophyta; class Magnoliopsida; order Santalales; family Viscaceae; genus Viscum; species Viscum album. The sequence goes on along the minus strand of OY728155.1, from coordinate 1,219,455,786 downwards.
GAGCTCGGACGAAGAAGTTATGGAAGAAAGGAGCCTTGGAGTCTCTTGGGAGAGCTCTTCTCGAAGGAATGGGGAGGAGTGGAATAGTCTGAAAATAAAGAGAGGCACCCTTCTTTTATAAGCGAGACAAACTAAAGTACACGGTGTGTACTCGTCCATTCCACACATCCGCCATGCGTCTTCCAAAACGACATTCAACGCAGCACACGACCATTGACTGGTCAACACATGGTTTTAGGGTAACGCATATGCGGGGAGGAACTACACGGTGTGTAGTATGGGCTACATGGCATGTAATCATTTATTTCACGCGTCAAGGACACGACTTCAACACGGCATACATCCATTGACTAGTCAACACACAGTTTGAGGGTAATGTGTATGCATGGAGGAACTACAGAGCGTGTAGTATGAGCTACACGGTATATACTCATTTATTTCACATGGCAAGAACATAGCTTCAAGAAGACACATGACCGTTGACTGGTCAACAGACGGTTTGAGGGTAATGCATAGGCGAGGATGAACTACACGGTGTGTAGTATGGGATACATGGTGTGTAATCATTTATTTCACACGGCAAGGACACTGCTTCAACACAGGGTATACCTGGAAAGGTCTTACATGGAGTGTACTCACACTACACGTCGTGTTGTTACAAAATTCTGAAAAGCATGGGAAAATTCCATTCTACCCTCTAGAACACTTCGTGACCTTTTTATGACAAAGGAATGGGCCGGAGAGGTCCAGGACATTACAGGTTCTTTCCTAATGTGTTATGTATTAAAGAATACCATAAATATTGACTCATAACATTCAAAATGCTTCTTTTAGTTAAGGGAATTGGTTAGAAATGTGGGTGTTAATGGCATAGATACCATAATTAATTATAGTATATTGGTATCTCCATCGGAAAAGATACTTTTTTATGAGTAGAGTACATAAATTATCAAACATCATTTCTACATTCTATATATATTTAGAAATGTTCACCTCTTAGACACATTAGAAGGGTATAATAAACAATAAACTATATTTTTTCTTATTCTGACCATTTTATTGATGAGTGTACATAAATAATTTGAGGTATTTTCAACATTCATACCACTTATATTATCATTAATCATGTTATGGTCGACTTCAATTTATCCTTCACAATATTTATGTACTGAAATTTTATCTAATATTAGGTGGTGTGTTTTTCATGAGCATACTAATTGAAATCATTATTAGTATTCATGAATTGTTTCACATTGAGGTTATATTAGTCCTCAAATATCATTCGTTATTGTTTTATTTTGAGTGTATTTGAAATATATTTCACAAAAAAGTAGTTTCATGTCCAACTAATGAAAAGGTTAGGAATTTAGATTCCATATCCAATCCTTTTCAGTGTCATTATGTATGGACCTGGCATTAAATATTACATAAAAAGGTTATTTATGTCAATAATTTATATTTTAATTTTAGGATCTTTAAAGTTTGGAGTTTTAAATATATAGGCCTTAATACTTACATACCAAACTCAAATTTTAAAAAGTAGAAAAAAAATTAATATCACTTTTCCTTAAAAAATAAATCATTTAAAATGAAAAACATTTTCATTTCTTGTAATATCATCATGAATTTTAAAATTACTTCTAATTTCTTATTACCCATCCTTAAACCTAGTTATTTTCTCCAAATATGGGATGAGCACACACGAATATATAAGGCCCATAAAAATTTGAAAGCCTTATCCAGTGAAAAATATGAAAACAATTAATTTTTTTATCAAAATATTCTTGGAGTATATGAAATAAAGTTTATAAATATGTACTACAGTCTAGTTTTTCTAAATTAAATCCTTTAATACAAAAATCATGAAAACAGAATAAAATTTTTAGAGACATAATGAATTATATCCATAACCCATTTCCAAAATTACAAGATACCAATTAAATCCAAATGATAAACTAAACCAATTAATTCAATCCTTATTTCCATTCATGAATATTAATATTACTCAATGCATTGGAGTGCGATATGGGAATACCCATCATATAAACTATATCAAGATCAATCGTTATATAAGATGTGTCGAGATCACCCAAAAAATAAGATGTCTGAATTTACTCATTCATTATATATAATTATCATGTTATATATCATGATTAAAAAAGTTATTTAATTTCATTATCAAAAACCCTTAAAAAATACTTTTTTTCTAATATAAAAATAACATTGGGATATCAAATTACAAATTCATTTCAAAAAAAAAAAATTCCAAATACAAAATACCATAAATAAGGTTAACATGGATTTCATTTTAAGAATTAAGAAAATATGTTAAGGTATTACAAACATCATCTAGAATATATTAATGTTTGAAAGAAAATTTATGGTGTATATATTAAAATAGAATGTTAAATTTTCCTTTTGTAAAAAGGGTAAAAGAGATATATACAAAGTCCATAAAAATATTCCTTTTTTAAACCCTTTGATATAAAGTAAATAGGGGAATATAATAACATTTAATTTTTTATGTCCATAAAATTAATCAACTATATAGTTTTATAAATATGGACATATAAAAGAAATATTTAGCAAATAAATTTATTAAAACATTGAAAATGAGGTTTTTAGTGAAATGGGTTACTTGCCATGCATTTGAATCATCGTGTATGTTAATTATCTTAAAGAATAATAAATGTTGTAAATTATTTACTTATAAAAAATACATTTTTATAAAAAAAATTATTTATTAACATTTTATTTTAAAATACATAATCATTTCAGATATTTTTTAATATTTTAATGATATTTAGATCATATATCCAAAATAAAATCGGTATGATAAATATAGTCAATGTGGTCACTATTAAATCATAAAATTAATAATAATAATTAAATTATTTTCATTTTAATATATCAATAATACTATTATAACCATTCATGAATGATTGATATGAAAAAAGAACCATGTTATAATCATTGTGATGGTAAGCTGTGCATTTGCATGAATAATGTTGCCAATAATCCATGATCATGATGGAAAAAAGGAAAATGTTATTTGAACATTCTACAGAGATAATTATATAATAAATAAAATATTATTTAATTAAGTAACCTGGTATATATATATATCATCAATGTGATATAGTGATGAAAAATGAATTACATCACTTCATAGAGGTGGTATTCCACAAGTACGCAAGAAAGGCATTATAATTTATCAACAAATGGAATGATAAGAATCTACATGATATATTAGATTAGAAAAAAACTAATTATAGCACTTCACTAGGAAAGTGTTCACTATACACTAGAACAATGATTTAATTTACCATTTATTGATGAGGAGATGTAATAATGAAATTATATTAACAAAATAAAATACTAGTATATGTAAGATACTTATTGTGTTACCTCATCATGGCTGGATTATATTTGTAGAAGGTAGAAGAAGAAATTAAATAAAAACACCTGGTTAATACCATAATTATTCAATATACTACATATTTTAGTTTATATCTAAGGTATTAATAGGTTCGATCTATGATAAAAATAAGGACCCTATGATTTTTGGAAGGATTTGTGAAATGTATTTTAATATATACTATGTGATAGAAATGATTCTTATGTTTCATGAAAAGAGGTGAGTACGATCCCTTTTTTAACTAATATGAGGGTCTTTCTTTGAATTTCATGAAATATTTAATTAATATGAATTATGTATAAAGATAAAATAGACACAAATTGTTGTGATTCGATGATAAGAATATTATGTGTCTAAATAATCTCATAAAATAACAAATATACAAGTTTAGGTTTTGTTCTCACCCTTATATTTTTTATTTAATCCTTAGATGACCAATTTCATGATTACCGATATAACATTTGTTTTTACAAATTAGGGGACACATTGTTATTATAAATAAAAAAATAGATTAAATAGACCATGGATTATATTTTAAACTACGTCTCAATAATTTATAAGATGAAATTATTATTATTTTTTTAATCATTTCATAAATCATTAGTTATTATAATTTATCACCTGTATCAATTTATATAATTCTCATTATCTTTGAAATTAAAAACTACATGGAAAAAAATAAATAATAGATAATTTTTCAATACATCTCTAAAATGTGAAATGTATCTAAAAAATTAATGGAACATAACAATCCCTTAAAATTAAATTAATTTTTTATATTTTTTAATCTATTTAAATTGATTTTCTATTAATTATAATATACTTTATCCGTTTTTTAAGAATTTATGTTAATTTTTAACTGTAAATTATAAATAAATTTCCATAATAAAACAAATTATATTTATAATGAAAATTTAGAAAGAAACATAATTTGTGTTTATCCCAATCAAAACATCATATAGATATTATATGTTAAACAATGGAATTTTTGGATTTTTTCTTTTACTTGAATATTATAATGATAAATTTTATAGAAAAATAAACAAAATGGTCATATATTTGAATATTGGATTCTCATTGATGAAATAGAGTCATATAATGAAATAAAGGAAACTTTTAATGTAATTTTCTTGTCATTATCATAATAATTTTATCCTGAATTACTTGATTTACCCACTATTATGTGATAAAAAATTTTAAATGATACAATTATAAATGTCCAAAAAATAGTTAACTATTTAAAAAAAATTAAGTATTTATTCGAACTATGAAAACCATTTTCCTAGATCTAATTCACAAAATATTCGGAATATAATGTGAAATTAAACATGAAAAATGTGACAAATATTGGTTCTATGAAATAAATTCCTTTTTTAAGTATAAAGAGTTTTCTTATTAAAATAATGTATAAAATTAAATATAAGTACTATAATTGGATTACATATAATCAAAATGATGTAAAAAAAACATTAAATCTAATATTATATAAAATACATGTTTTTAAATAAATTAATATAATATACTTGTTTTTTTTAAAAACATTATATTTTTCTATTCATATTAATAACAATATTTTCTAAAAAATACCAAAAGATAACTGTTAGATAATTATAAAATTATAATTTTTAAATGTAATAATTTTTATCTAATAAATTTTCTAAAACATAATAGAATTAATCATAATATTCATTCATAAATCACTACAATACATTTTAGAAGAAAATGAACTTTTTCTCTAAATAATTATTTTACTAAAAATATAATTAAATTATCCTAAGTATTAGTGAATAAATTTTTAATATTTAAGGTACATATATATTTCATAATAGCGATAAATCATCCAAAACCCACCAATTCAACATCTAGTTTATAACAATCATATTTACAAATTCGATTTTGTGGTTCTTTTAAGCTAGATGTTTCATATCTTGTGTACTATCACACATTGAATTTCTTTTATAATCCAAAGGTATTAAATTCTACATAGTATAATATATAAAATCCTATAAATTACATAATGATATTTGAAATCAAATGATTTAATTCTGAAATTACCTTTGTTGATATCTCATACCATCACATTGGTTGATAAAAAAATTCTATTAAAAATATAGATTGGTATTTATGAAGGACTTCTATAATGACACATACTAGGATTCTCTGTAGGAGAACATTAGTGGGATGTGAAAACCTAGAAATTGAGGAAACCCGACTTCTAGATTATTATAGTGAGTGATAGAGATCATTGACCACATTATTTTGAATCATCATGAGAAAATTATTGAACAAAGTACATAAGCCAATGATATTTTACAAAAAGAATCAATTCAATGAAAATAGATTATAGAATAAATTATTTATTTCCATAATATTTTCAAATTTATTTGGAATTCCTTTACCATAATTAAATGTAAAATAAGGAAATATACTTACTTGACCTTTATAATTTCATATTGTAATAAATTTCCACTATAAACTCATATTTTTCTCTGAATGACGAGTATTGATGAGTTTTTTTGGCCTGAAGAAGTAAAAAATACATAAAATATATCAAATAATAATTTGAAAGGAAATAACCCTTCAATATCTTCGTTATACATCAATTAAAATAAAAATAGTCACCATAATATGACATAATTTCCAAAACGAATAAAAATTCATTCTATGAAATAATACAATAATCTCCAAAAATCAATAATAACACCCTCATATCAAAATAAATTTTTCTATGCATAAGTATCCATATAAATATTAAAAAAAATCTAGGATATAATTTAAATCCAAATATTATAATTATGTTATCATATATTCATCCCATATAAATTTATTTTGTTTAAAAATAATAGAAATAACTCTTAATGTATCATTAAAAATAATTTTAATTTCATAACTTTATAAACTACTTAATATGCTAATAATTTAAATAAATTACCTATATTACCATAGAAATATTAAAATCATATATAATTCCAAATGTTAATTCATCCTTTGACCTTAAAAAACCCATAAGATTTTGTATAACTTATTCATGAATTGCGTCCCAAAAATAACGAAGTGTTCTTCTAAAATAAAATTGACAACATAATCAATATATAAATTATATGTCCCAAAGTTAGTTATTTGATCATATATATGTTACCAAAATCACCATAATCCTTTTATTATATTTTTTACATAATTAATAATCCATATTAACCAACACATCATGTAGTCCCTTGGTAGGTGATACACCCCTGTCACCCTTTTGATGTATGTTCATGCCCCATACCATTAATAGATATGATGGGTTATTAATAAATATATATTAGTGATTTTAAAAAAATATACTAATATAATTCCTATAATGTTCCAAAAATTTACCTAAACTTCCTTAAAAATATCATTAATCCTCAAATAACACAATAGCCTCTAAAGTTATCTACACAACTTATTTTCCCACATATAAAATTAAATTTAATAGATGTTTATTTATTAAACATCAAGAGAATACATAGAAAAATTTGAATTTATACATTTTTCATATTCCCTTTAATGAATTCATTTAATAATTATCATCATTTGGCTACAACACCATTAATATTTATCAATTATTTATAACATATGGTTCAAAATTGTGAAATAAATATCTATTGTCAAATAATCTTTAGTTGATTCGTGATTATAATAATATTATCAATATAATATAATATCATTTATAAAATACCACTACATAATAATTATGACAATTCCATTTATAAACACACACATAATTTACTAACCATATGAAAACATTAGTCATTATTTCTTATCAAATTATAATTTGATGTAAGGAAATATTTTCTTATTGTTATTCTGTATCATCTAAATCGTGATTAATACATAGTAATATTAATAAAATCATACCATAAATCCATACATATGAATCTTATTTTATTCTTTTGATATTTCCATTTTATTTCATCACAAAGTCCTTATATCCCAAAAATAAATAGTAAAGACCTTAATGGAATTTCTCTTTAAGAATGATATGGATAAGTTGATATATAAAAATAAAAAAATTGATGCATGATTAATCAACATATTTGATAAATGAAAATGTGTTGATTGATTGTATTTTTTCTTAAAAGTGATTTAATTTTACCAAAAATAAATAAAAATATTTTGAGGAATATTTATCCATGATAATTATGATTAAATAATGTTTTAGCGATTAGAAGTATGTGTGGGATCAGTTTTTTCATCTTGATAAATTATCCTATATCATTATAAAATAACATTAATAAAAAATTCAACAAATTATATCATGTTAAATTAAAGTTTTCTCTGTAAATAGAAAATATCCATAGAAATAAATTTTTATTTAAATCTATAAAAATTGAGTTGATTATAAATTTAAATCCAATCCCTAAAAATAAAAATATTTATCCAAAAAAACTGACCCCCAATGTTATATGACAGTACTAACATATGATTCCAAAAACAATATCTACCATTGAAGAGTTAGAATTTTTTAAATTATATACATAAAATAATTAACTTATAGGTTCATCTAAACCATTTCAAAAATACCATAAATAAGAACCCAACATTAAAAATCATCTAATTTTTTTTGGTTTAAAGTAAAAAAATTAATTACCATTCATTTTTGGATCATTAAAGTTTATAATTTTTGTGAATTTGTTATTAACTCTCCCATAACAAAACCATGTATTGAAAAGAGGGAAATTATAATTAGAATTAATTTATACCATTATAAAAAAGGAAACACATTTTCTTTCATGAAAAATGATTATGAAATTCAACGTGAATTATCTATTTTTCTTAAAATTCCTGAAAAAATATGAAAATAATTTATTGAAATTCAGGATTAGTAAAAAAAATATAGTAGGGTATATGAAATGAAGAAATATATTAGACTCATTAAAAAATAAAATCCCTTGTAATGATTAAATTTATCATAGTATTCATTGAGAATAATAAATAAATCACATATTTATGAAAAAAACATATCATTTTTAACAATAAAATCCTCAAAACCCTATAGAAATAAAATAGAGAAAACTTTTGGATGACTTATATAATTTTATTCCTAAATCATGTATAGAATAACTAGAGACCAGTTAATTCCATTGGAATAATCACACTAATTAAATACATCAGTAATAATTTTGAAGATAATGAACATTAACCTATATATTGGAGTTATATTATAGTTCCCAATTTTATATGTTATATCAAACTCACCCATCTTATAAGCTATATCATGTTCAAAAATCATATAAGAAATATCAGTCTCACCCTTCATCATTTATGACACTACATTAATAAATCTTGAATAAAAATATTTTATTCATATTTAATTTATCACAAACCCCTTAAAATATCTCCTTATCAAATAATAACATATTAAAATATGGATATATAATTTCTAAATAAAAATAGTTTTCCAAAGAAAATAACCATAAAATTGGGAGTGAATGTTTTTTAATAAAGAAAACATGAAAATTTGTAATGGAATACAAACATTAAATAATTTAGCTAGTTATGAGAATGACCATTGACGATGTATACACTAATATAAAACATTCATCTTCTCTTCTAAAAATAATTTATGAAAATTCCATATAAAATATGCGAAAATATTCCTATTTAAATATTTTGGAATAATGATAAAAGAGACCTAAATTTATTTTATAATAATTTTATGTCCATATAAATACATCTAAATATAAATTTTATGAATATTTTTATCTAAGAGAAATATTTATAAAATACTTTAGTAATATATTTAAAATGATGATTTTAAACTAAAGTGTCCCCTATCTTGAGTCTGAGTCATCATGTAAATAATGTATTGTCCTAAAAAATTAAATTATTTACATAATTTAATAAATTTTATTGTGTTTTATTGAGTTTATTTTATTCATTAAAATTTAATATTCAATTAATTATTCATTTAAATTTAGGTCGGATGTTTCGATGAAATTATGCTTATATTTCAAAAATGACTTCAGCAGGTTGACTATGGTTAGTGGGGTCAATATGACATCATGTCTAAAATAATAAAAATGATGTGGTTATCATTTTTCTACATCAATTATACTATTAATAACAATAATAAAATTTGGTTATGACAAATTGACTACATTATGATCATTGAGATGAAAGGTCATACATATTCACATCTAACATTTCCATTTGTAAATTATCATGATTAAATGAAGGTATGTATTATATTTTTGTCATAAAATAATAGGTATATAAATACACTTTTTATTTTTTTTAAATTCTTATATATATTATCCATATGATTTTGTGATGAAAAATGAATCATATTGATTCCTGGTGGTGGTAGTCCACATATACTCAAAAGTGACATTATCATTTTTTAATGTATGAAATAGTAAGAAAATATATGATACACCACATTAATAAACTATATTAATTTAATTAATGTTGAATATATAAATTAAATTATCCATATAACTAAATATGAGAGGTGGTGATTTAAATTAATTGCATTGGTTCACATGGTGGTTTTCCACCACACACACGCACGATGGATTTGTTTCTCATTTGATGGAAGAGAATATAGATATAGGTTATTAATTTAAAACAATAAAATTTCTATTTAGGTAACATACTTATTTAATTATCTCCTTATTTTTGGAGAATATTTTTTGGAGGAAAAAGGTGAAATAAAATTAAAATGCTTGATTAAAACCATACTTCTTATTAAGGCATCATATTTAGGTATATACCTAATTAATTACTAGTTTGTAATAATGATCGTTCCAATGAATCTATAATGTGATTAGGGATGTGTAGAATGAATTATTATATGTATTTTCCTATCCAAAACGTTTTTAATGTTTGATTAAAATAGGATTGTAGGTTCACTTTTATAAGTTAGGGGAGGGGAACTACACAAATTTCCAAAAGTATTAAATTTATATAAATGAATTCTGAATTTCAAATGGATAAATATTGAAATTATTATAAAATAAGTTGATAATGAATCTAAGTCCTCTCATACAATATAAAATTTCACATCTATAGTTTCTTTACCCATTTCATTTTTATTAGACATCTATTAACCCTTTTGAAGATTACCATGAAAACAATGTTTTTTTCCTATTTAGTGGTAAATATATTTACTATAAAAGGTAAATTGGACAAAAAATGGTCCATGGTTTATATTAGAAACATCATCACATAAATATGGCCAAAGATCAAGTTTTTATTAATTTTAATTCATTTAATAAAACATTTTTTTATAAAATATTATTATTGTCATATTATGAGATATTCATTTAATTTGGATTTGAAAATGATATGACAACCAATGAAGTATGTAATGATCCATATCAGGTAAACATTTCAAGTCACCCAATTTTTTCCTCCATATCATGAACTACAACAACTAGATATGAACATTTCTATTAGTAATAGTAGAAAATAAAAAATAACAATGTATATTAAAGAGGAAAGAGAACATATCCATGAGACATAAAAAGGTGAAGATAAACAGGTTAAACTAGAAAGTTAAAACATTAAAATTCTATAAAAGACCCTACATGATTATCTACAACCATAAATCATTCATGGAATGATGAAAATTGAAATAATACAAACCAGTATGAAATAAATTTTCATCGCATTACCCTTCTCTTGGAAAAAATCATCTATAAATACCTTTAGAAGGTAGGGTGTGATCGTAACACCCAGTAGAATAACACCAAATAATCAAAAAAAATGTAATATTAGGAATTCATTAGGTATAAATTTATGAAAAATTCATTTTCAAAATAATTATTATAAAATAAATCCACTGTTAAAACACTCCTTCATTTTCATAAAATTCTACCATAATCTAAATGTTCAAAAAATATGCCATGTATGATGAAATTGGTAATTAACCATATATACACCATAATATATTCATGATAGAAAATAACACTGTATATACCATCATGCGATAAAAAGTCAAAGATAAATAAGTTCACCATTTTGGATATATCAAATGGGTACATGTTCTATATATAAAATAAAATTCTCAATATCATCTTATGGTGGATCCATCCAATATAATATCTTGGGGAACTGAAATCAGAAAGAAACATAAACCCCCCTACAAAATCTCACACACAAAGAGTGGTAAGTCTATTTTCCAATGCACCAAAGGTTACATAATATTCTATTTTATTCAAAATACATTCCAAAATGAATCTAACATTTAATGAAACATTTTCACATTAAATTGATTGTTCTTCCAGTCTAAAAGAAAGGGTTCAAAACAATAAAAAACAATTTAATGTATTTAATCAAACACCTGGTGTGTAAAAATAAATTTTTAAATTATACGATATTAAAAATTTGAATCTATTCCAAAATACCATCCCAATGTCAAATCACACATTTCCATTGAAAAATATAATAGAATGGACATGATTTTTTTAATTAATGAATTAACTCACATTATAGATACTCCAACATCATGAATGAAGGACCAATTTTTTTCTCAAAAATAGTGATTGAAAAAAAGTATATCATCCTCCAAACGATAAGTATTATTTGAATTTTTTTTGAAATTTGATAGATAACACCATCAACTCCCAATCATATCAAAGAAACAATCTGAAAATACTACTAAGAACAATAGCTATGAAGAAGTATAAATGAAAAAAATAGGGATATATAACAGAAGAACAAGGGGTTGAATGTCGAACAGAGTGATACAGATGGAGAAAACTACCCCAAAATCACCTAAAATCTCCATAGGGTTCATGAAAAAGGAATTCATGTTTAATGGTAAATTAATCCATTGTATAGTGTCAATAAAACCACTAAACTAGTATGATTCACATTTTTAATCCATTTCATAGTATGAATTCCATGAATTATGAATAAACCAAAAAATAACTTGATTGGGTTAAATTAATACTGATTCACCCATTAATGATGTGAAAAAATTCACGGAATATAATATTTCATGCTATATACCAAACTCATGGAACCTTCCCAAAAATGATTCACATTGCGTAACAATTCATGATGTGAATGTGTCCAATAGGTAATGTATAGTCTATGTTCTTTAGAAAATCGCCAAATGACTCGACAAACCTTAAAACCCACATATAAACCTATAAAACCTTTGATGCCATTAAAACAATACTCTATTAATACCATTATATATACATACTGGAATATTAGATCAAAAAAAGGGTCAATATGTACCAGATTGTTGGTGACATGAAGTAAAAATTTTCCCCATTATACAACAGTTTTTTCCCATAAAGACCATATAATATTGAACACACAAAAAACTAAAGTAATATAATTACACTATAATAATTACCACTACCACTTATTTTGGTTGTGATGACTACACTTCCACATTAAACATACTAGGGGAATATTTTTACTGTATAGTAGCTTCTCCTAGTGATCCATAATCTGAACTCAGTTCTAAAATTTAATATTTTTGAGTTAAATATTATCATGCTATAAATCAATATCATGGGATTATACAATTTATATCAACTAATAAATTAAAAATATAACATTTCATGGATATATTTTAAGTGGGAAAAAATTTCCAACGAATACCTAACTATTTCAAGCCACTCAATATTTTCAAAGATCCTAATAAAGCATTGTTCAGGCTTTCTTTTTATACCTAATTGATGGTGTCCCAAGAAAGTTAAAGAATTTAATAAACCAAATATACAAAAATAAAACTATATCAACCAAAATTTAGTTATATTAAATATTTATAATGACTAAATTCTATTATAATTCTCTTTCATTTCAATTCAATCTTTTTTGTCTTCTCCTGAACAAGACCTGACCAAACTAAGAAACCTTTTCTCGTGTTTTCCTAGAATAAGATAGTTCTACATGGAAACCAATAAAAATACTCAAACATATCCATCTAAATAAAGTCATGATAAATTTTTTTATAGTAATACATGACCCATGAAAATGATTTTAATAGAAACCACTGAAATCATTAACACATTCTTGGAGCATATCATTAAGAACCTGGAAAATTACTTCTGTTTTTCCATCATTATATGGATGACATGAAATTTTTAATTTAATCACAAAAATATATCCTCTTGAAACCCATTAAAAAATATGGCTATGATATTAGGTTCCAAATAAAAACAATAATTAAGGGAACCCCGTGAAGTATCATGACCTCTCAAACATACAAGTTCACAAGATACTTCGATTTTATCATCTCATTGATATGGTGTAAATAACCTTATTTTTTATTCCATAAAATATCAAAAAAATTGTATCCATCCTACTATGATTCAAAGTTGACCTATATACGAACTGTATGGGAATATCATACAACATCCACACTGGAATATGTATTTGATGCAACAAATGAAGATATCTCTGAAACTCCCACAAAAATCTCTAACACATTATACAATATGATTAAAAATAATTAGTTGACCATCTCATACCTAAAAAAAATACCAATATCTCATAACATAATACATCTTCATAGTCCCTTGCAGAAGTTACTAAAAATAATAGTTTCCACCCTCTTTTCACTCCTTCCTCGTAGAAACAAGAACAATTAAACTATTTCAAAAACACAATTAACTGCTTGGAGACTAAGACAACTCACTTAAGGCCTCTAAAGCATATATTATTTTATAAAAATGAAAACACTTGGTCTCCTGTACCTTTTTTTGAATGTAATCATTCAAAAAATGATGTTCCATTATGTTTCAATTGCACATACGCATCCCGTTAGTTTTATCCTATTCAAATATTATCATAGAAAACAAACTCATCAAAGAACATTGTACCAATGATTTCATCATTAATTTTATTAGTAATTTCATATTCCACACATATATTGAAGAGTTACACTTCTTGGTAGTATATGAAAAAAAATCAAAGGTCTAGAGATACTCAACCTACCACCTTTGTCAAACGTTCAGATCCCATTGAGGGAAAATATTTACCATGCTCTTATTATCACAATACACCATAATCCACTCCGCAAGGTGGTCGTGACAAAACTTTTTTAGAGGATTCATAACTTCCTAGAACTCAAGATCAAGTGTTGGGTTGTTTTTTCAGGAGGGTATAACTGGAGAGTTCCATATGCCACTACATTTCTTTCCTGAGTCAAGAAACTCCCAAAACCTGTTATCTAGGATCTATCTACCTCTTCTATAAAAATTTATCAATAATCTATATAAAATTTGAAATCTACACAAGAACTCTAACATTCCAAATACCATCCCTTAGTTTTATCTCAATCCTTAGATATTTTATATAATAATTGGTTACATTATCCTGTTCTGAAACACCCTATGAGTTAACAGTACATTATATTTTAAAAAAAATTAAATATCTTATATTTCACTATTGGGTGAATTTTCTTGAATTACATAGATGATTGAGTTTCTATGAGACAACGCTTTAGTATTATAGTTAATTAATTGTTATATTTGAAAATTATCCATTAAATGTATTAATATGAGTAGTAATAAATAAATTCTAAAACATATTTATAATGTTTTCACATATATAAAACATATTTATTATCAAATTTATAAGTTTCGATAAAATAGTTATATGTTTTGAAATACTATTTTGATAAAGGATCTAATTTTCAAAGCATTTTGAAAAAAATAATAAAATTAATTTTTGACACTCATATAAATTTTATTTGGTAAAATAGACATCATTTTTTAATTTATAACATCAAAATTATCCTCATGTGATTTTATGGGATTTTTCTAAAAATTTTCAAATTTTAATGAATATTGAAATATATGCATTTTTTAAATAAGAATTTTTCTTTTTAATAATTATATTCATATAAATTTATTTTAATGTATTTGTAGATAAATAATACACATAATAAATGAATTTATGTTAGTGGATCAATTTTTATAATATAATTAGATATAATAATTTATTGAACTGTTGAAAGTCTCTTTTACTCACCTTCTAGCCACGTTTGCAGGTTTAGCATTCAACATAATTTCACTGCTTCTATGAATTAAATTTTGAAAAATGCATAAACATGGTTGTAATCTATATATTAAATGTGGTCAAATAGGATCAAAATAATCATTGGTGAATAGTAAATTATGAAATTTATTTACCACGTTTAAAGGTAAATAAGGAAATTAAAGGTAAAAATAATAATATAATAATATAAAATTACCTTAACACTTATCCTAATTTCATTTCATAAGCCTATTTTGAAAAAAATAAACCTCCAGTTTAAAATATTGTCCTTTTTTATCAACATTTGTCAGATGAATACATTTATTTTATTTTACTTAAAAAAGAGTCAAAAGTTTCATATTAAAATATTAATAAATAGATAATTTTTAAATAGGGTTATACATTGGATAAATTAGAATATATTTATTCAATTGGAATATAAGAAATTTATATTCATCATGATTATTTACTTTTATTTTTTAATGGATAAATAAAGTAATTTGCAGTTTGTATAATAATGATGTAGTGGTTTTTTAATTAATTGTGATATCAAATAAATGATATTTAAAATATTAAAATAAATATAACTAGACTTAATTAATGACATAAAATAATTTAAATATAAATTTTTCATGTTATTAAAATGATTTATTTATTGGATGTATGTTATCATTTTTTGTGAATATTTATAATAATGAAAATATTGAATAGTATTGAAATAGACATAAATGACACTTTGAAAATAATAATAATTTATTTAATGTGATAAAATTAATAAAAATATTTAATTCATCCAACTACCTTTTATAATGATAACGATTTATTAAATTATGGAATTTGGGTTTTTCTCATTTTAGTGTTACTATATTAAACATATAGTGTGAAACGGCTTGTTCTCACGGTAAGAGATAAATTATTTAACTAATGGTTAAAGAAAAAATATAAGGTAAATGATATGACCTAAACATGTATAAAATTAATTAGTTTAGATTATTTAGACCCATAATTATCTTATCCTATAAACAACTCACTTTTTAGCTATTGAAATTAAAATCAATTTATATTAAATTAATCGTTTTGGAATTCCCTAAAGTGCCCCTCCCCTCTCTTAAAAAAATGGATCATCTCATTCTCTTTTATTCAACATATAAAGCCCATTGGACTGGAAAAACCCTAACAAAGTATTCTCCTAGATACCATCAATTCATCCTAGAGACCTGACTTTGGGAATAAATCCATTCTAAGATGTCCTTTTGTACAAATAAAACGGAGACACTTGAAGAAGATGTAATTGTTTTACTAATTCATTCAATTTTCATTCTTATTGTTCTTATTTTAAGTAAGTAGATTACATAATAATGTAATAACATAAAAATATAATATTTTATGTGATTTTTTATGATAATGGTGCAAAAATATTCATCATTTTTTTCTCATCTAATTAAAATCAATATCACTATGCATGTGTACGTATGGCTAACTGTCTCCACACCATGGTGTAAATGATTATTCATATATATTTTATTTCAATTTCTATAATAATAAATATAAAGTCTATAAATAATAAATATGACATGATATTGTTTCTTTATAATTTATTGTCCATCAAATTCTTTACCATTTATCCATTAATGAAATGATATTTTCGCTCATGCGTAAATATGACTAACCATCTCCATGACGTGATTAGATTCATCCTCCATTACATCCATTTCAAAATGATTATAAAAATGTATATAGTGAATAATCATGACATATGTGACATAATAATTCTTCTCTAAAAATATACATATATTTCATTTACTTTCTTCCATTCAATATGACCGGAAAATAATAATTGCATTCATGTGTACATAAGGCCTACCATCTCCATGAATGGTGCATTCCACTACATATATATATTAATTATATATATTTATATACTTCATATATATGATATATAAATCTTTTTATACATTATTTAGGTATGTAAATCATTTTCTATGTAATATGATCAAGAATAACAAGTTAAAACACATATGATAAATAAACTGATTATTAAACGAAGTGTTTCTTTAACATGGATTCACTAAATTAATGTGTAATATAATTTCATAAATTAATCATATATGATATCATAAAAATTATTATATTTCTATTAAAATTTAATAATATGTTTAAAACCACTATATATGAGTTTATGAAATGAACAGAGGGAATCAGTCCTACGGTATGGGATAATTTCACAATATAAATATAATACATTACTGTTTATACATAATTGTATAGTGGGAAACAATTATCACCCATGTACATGATTCTTAAAAATTTATTTTAAAATATTGTCCAAAATTAATGCAAGTCATTATTACCCATATTTTACTTTTCATAAAACAGTTTTTATGGTATAATTTCTTCATTTTCCAAATGATGTACTTTATGACTTTTTTGAAAAATTAAGGAAAGAATATTGTTTCTTATATGATTAGACTGGCTATTTCCTCCTTCATGAAAAAATAAAATTTTTTAGCTTACATTACAATCTTAAAATATTATTTCAAATTATAATATTTTATTTTTAAACTATAATAAATTTTAAAGAACATGTATCAATAAAATGGGTGTTTTCAATAATGAAGTTTTTAATTATTTTATTAAATTATATTAATCTACATCAACCTCCAATATTGGATTTTATGCTTAGTTGTGGTTGATTTATTATGATACAATATAACATATTTTATCTATGGGTATATGATATATATTACTATGGATGTGCTATTTTGATTCCATTATTGTTGTATGGTCATTGAATTAACATTTCGTATGTTAGTAATGTTTATGTTATGTTTTACCCCTTTTATATATGGAATGAATTAGACTTAGTATGTTAAGGGTGGGCCCACTATATCACCTTATACATCGATATGTCCAATGAGACAATCTAATGTCTTGTAATGAGTTCTTGATGGTATGGTTATATATGGTTTTAGAATGATGCCCTAGGTGTATAGTTATAACATCCGACATTATTAATTCCATCATTTTGAGATTTTTTATCAATATTAAATATGATTATTCGGTAAGTAGAATACCCATGTTATTGTCTAAATGGGATCATTCTATTTATTCTTTCTATATTATATTCCAGTTTATTTTCGAATGACTTTTGTTACAGATATATACTTTCCTTAAATGTTTATGTTTATTTAGGAATGAATTTTCTATACTGATTAACCTTACATAGCATCTGATCTCACACCTTTCTTTTTTTCTTTTTACCTTGAGGCATATAACTTTATTATGATTAAAATTAAAGGATATTCTAGGAGAATAATGTTTTTATCAAAGGATTGTCTAATTGGGTTTTTATGTTTAGAATTTTTATGTAAATTTCATATGTGTAATATACTATCCAATACTATTAAACTGATCTGTCCTTTAAGATTGTATTTCTTGTAATCATGTAAATGTATTGAAATAATTCTCCGACTTTGGGAATCCAGTGCTTGGGTGATATAGTTGGTATTATAGGAATTTTAGCAACAACCATGGAAATAGATTGTGAAACCATAGATTAGGGATCATAAAGCTATGATAAAATTTGAGGATATATCTGGAGTAACATCCTAAAACATTGGTAATGTAGTGGTTATGTGGGTATTCCTAGAAAATATAAACATGTATAGATACTACAAGGGGACATGATTTGGGAACAGATGTACCTAGAAGTACTAACTCTGGAAACGTGTTCCAGTATTGACATGGGGGAACATTTTACACGACAATGGGCCTTGCTACCCAGCTGGTTTGGCACTCTCAGGGGATACACATAGGTTAATTCATATTAAATTAACCTACCTTTATAAAAGATTTAAATGTAATGATTCCCCCAATGTAACCAATGATTTTGATTATATGATTTATGATGCATAAATATATTCTATTTTCTATACCATATTTATATGTATACAATCCACATAACATTATAATTTATTCAAGTTTATGCCATATTATAGAAAGGGTTCCTAATGGAAGGAATAAGAACTCCACAAATGTACATGATCTAAATAGTGATGAGGATTACATCATTCATGGTCATATGAACACATTTTGAAAGGAAATATTCTCCCATGTATTATCATCATATGAGGAAATGGTATCATGTGTTAATTAGATATGAAAAAAATTATTAGATTCATATGGGTTTTATGGGAGTAAAATGAAAAAGAGGATGGTAGAGAAAATGTTGGATAAATGGAATAATTGAAAGAATGATTTTCCCACAAGTGTTAACTATGGAAAGAATCACACTGGTAAATTATTAAAGGGAATGGAACATTGAAATAATTGCAGGGAATAATGAATCCTTGTTTTTGATTCCAAGGATAATAAAATTTATTCCAATGTATAATGCTTCAGTTTTGAGGAGATTGGACATTATGTTAATAAGTGTCCTAATAATCAAAGGAATAAATTCCTAATGATGCTATAGGAAAATGACCAAGTTATGATAATATCGTAGATGAAGAGGAATGGATAATCTGAAAATTGAAGAATTACATAATTTTAATTTTTAGTTATCATTTTACTGGTTATATGAATTATATAGTATATAAGTATTTTTGTTGCAGAACAATTCTATTGAGGATTTGAGATTGTATGATACCTAGAAAAGTGATATAGTTTCATTTTAAAATTTTTAGAAAATATATGGATGAGGGAAATATAATAAATAATATGTTTTTGATACTGAGATAATGATGTTGTAAAAAAAGAAAGAATTGATTTTGATAATATTTTGTTGACATTTTTGACTACCTTAGAACTCATTAATAGGTTGTTTCTTCCATCATTGTTGGAGTGTGCAACAATTTTCGATTTAAGGATTATATTCAGTATTCTAGGTTTTAAATAATGAATAAGGAAGAATGAATGTATTAAATAAAGATTTATTGTAATTCAGGGTATTGAAATGTTTTAACAGAATACAGGATAAAGGTATTCACATGTTCTGTATGTGATAAAAAAAGATCTGCATTATGTTATGTTGAATTTAGAAAGTTAGTGACATTCCTTATAAATTTTTGTATTTGCGAGTTTTCATAGAAACGTTTTGGATAATTATAAATTATTCAATGAATTATGTTTATCATTTAATAATATTTATTAATGTAAAAAAATCTCATAATATTAAATTTTGAATTTTATAAAAATATATTATTATGAAATGGATAACCCACAGGTCGGGTGACAATCCATCGTGTTAGATGGGGTTCTCATGTTCAAACCCACAACCAAAGTGTGACAAGGTTTTATCGCCTACCACTATCCTAAGGGTGGTCCTTTGTTATTATAACATTTTTTCATTATTTAAATAGTATAAGATCATTTTTTACCTTATACGGTTAAGATCAATATAATATATTTTAATTTTGTTATATTTTGAAGGGAAAGATGAGTTTGTGGTAGGATTTTTAAAAGATGGGACTTTACTTGTCAAGTAAGTATGCTACTTATTGTTCTTAGTACATGATGTAAATTAATTCACGAACTCAATGAAAGGATCTTAAACACAAAATGTTTTCATAGTACATTATTTTTTGATTAATCAAATGTTCTATTAGATCATCATTGACTTCTATCTTTGTGATTGTTAAATTCAACATGACCATGTTCTATATCACACTCCATCAGACCATGACGGTTAGATATTTCATTCACGTGTTGATTTTCCTAAATAGTACACTTTTATATGTTATTTTTTGTAACTTTCATACATCCCTTTCTATTTTTTAAATTAGCCATTTATTTAACCCAATTTATGATGTCTGTATACCACAAAGGTAATTTCTAGTATCAACCTTTTATTTTCATGGTCCAATTTCAAATTTCAATGGATCAATTTATTAAAGGATGTGAGAGCTTAAAACACATTATTTCATAGTGCATAATATTTTTATATAAATTCAATAGCTTATATAGCATGAAACACTGACTTGGCTTGCGTTACACGCATGATTTATATTCTATGTAACGATACATTAGTATTACAATTATTTAAAAGTTACATTTATAAATTATGCATTAAATATAATAATATCAATATTAATAAAAAAAATGTTATTTATAATGTTTTCACATAAATAAAACATATTTATAAGGAAATTAACAAGTTACAGAAAAATAACTCTAAGTTTAGAGATACTATTTTCATAAAGGAACTACTTTTTATAACCTTTTGTTAACGATAATAAAAAAAATTTAGGCACTCATGGAAATTAAAATTGGTAAAATATACATCATTTTTGAATTCAAAAATAAAAAATTGAATATGCTGAATTTTAGGTATTTTTATGAAAAGTTTTAATTATTGATGAATAGGGAGATTTCTGCATTTTTTGATAAACCCTGAATTTTTCCTCTAAATTTTTTTTATTATGTGTTTAATTTAAAGTAATAATAGATTAATAATACACATATTAAATAAATTTATTTTGATGGAACTATTTTTATAATAGAGTTAGATATTATTATTTTAATCTTTTGATCGTCTCTCACACCCCCCTTATAGTGATATTTACGGGATAAGCATTAAACATAATTTTACCGATTTTGTGAATTGAATTTTGTAAAATGGATATAAATGGTTGTAATCAGTATGAATACTTTTTTCTAATAAGAAAAAAATAATTTTAGGTTAATAGTGACTTTGGAATTTGAATTGTCATAGTTAAAGGTAAATAGGTTAACTAATGGTAAAAATAATATTATAATACTATTAAATTATCGAAATGCTTGTCCTAATTTCATTGGATAAGTTTTTCAAAGAAAACCCGTCCTTTGATTAAAAATTTGACCATTTTTAAGACACTTGTTAAAGATTAAGACAATTATTATATTTTATTTAAGGATGTGTGAAAAGTGTCATATTAAAATTTTAATAACTAAATCATTTTTGATATAGGGAAATACATTACATAAAAAATAATATATTTAATAATCTTAAAGATAAGAAATTTATATTAATCCTAATAATTTATTTTTAGTTTTTATTGAATAGATATCTAAATTAATGGATTGTCTAATAATGATGGAGTAACTAATTAATTATTTAAGATATCTAATAAATTATATTATAAATAATAAAATAATTTTAAGTATAATTAATTAATTAGAAATACTAACATTATTGAGATAATAGAGATGTTATTGACTTATTTGGAGTATTGGTTCAAAGTAATAAAGTTGTATTGTTATTTTTAAAAATGAAAATATTTGAATAGTATCAAAGTAGATAGAAATTATACTTTAAAATAAATAATATTTACGTAAATGTTATAAAAATAATAAAAATATCTGATTAGACCAATTAACTTGACTAAAATAAAATATTTCATGAAATATCAAATTTGGGTTTGAATGGAATATTAGGGTGATTATATTTAACATGTAGTGTTGAAATATATGTTGTCACCGTAAGAGTTAAATTATTCAACTAATGGTGAAGGCCAAATGATATGAATAATTTCAGAAAAACATTTATAAAACTAATTTTTTTAATGATTTTGATACATGATCATATTATCCTTTAAATAATTAAAATTTGATCTATTTTAAATTGAAAATCCATTAATTATAAATTAATATTTTTGGAATTTCCTAATGTGTCCCTTGGCTCTATTATTAAATGGAACCTATCCTTTTTTATTCACACAATTAAAGACCATTGGCTCACGAAACCACTAAAAACAACTCCTACCAAAATCTTTAAATTCATATTAGAGGCCACACATTGGGTATAAATTCAACCTATATAGTCCTTTTGTGAAATTAAAACAGAGACTCAAAGAAGATTTAATTATTTTACGAATTTGTTCAATGTTATTTTATTATTGTAATTCCTTTTACTAAGTTGTTTAAATAATAAAGTAATAAATCTAGTATCAAATATATTCTGAGGTGTTTTTATTATTATGGGACAACAATATTCATCTTATTTACCATCCTACGAAAAACAACATCACCATGCGTGCGTACAAAAAGCTTAATGTCTCCACGCTATAGTGTAAACTGTTTTTCATCAATACATTATTTCAATGTGTATAATGATAAATAAAAAAGACAATAAATTCAAAACATGGCATGAAATTGTTTCTATATAGATCATATTCCTTCCAATTCCATACAATTTATCCATTACAGAAATGATATCGTCGCTAGTGCGTACGCATGGAATACCGTATGTAGGACATAATGAGAGTCATCATCCATTATAACCATTTCACAATGATTATAAACATGTATATACTAAATATATATATAATATATGAAATAATTATTCAACTAGATATATATATATATAATTTACTTTCCTTCATGCAATACGATAAGGACATATATAACTAGTATTCATGCGTACGTAAGGCATGCCGTCTCTCAGAACAGTGTATTACATTTCATATATCTACCTATTATATATATTTATGTACTAAATATATATGTTATATAAACCATATTATACATTCTTGAAGTAAATAAATAAATACCTAGGTAATACCATAAAAAATAACATGTCAAAATACATACGATAAACAAACCGATTATTACCAGAAACATTGATTTAACTTGGAATATTTAAATGAAAGGGTAATAAAAAGTCATAAATGATTCACAATTGAAAACATAAAATTTATTATGATTCTATTAAATGTTAATAATATTATTGAACCACCAATAATTTTTTTTAACATATATGGTGGGAATTAGACCTATGGTATGGGATAATTTGGCAATCTCATTATTATCACGGGTTATTTATAGGCAAGTATCTACTAGGATAAATTTATCATTATTATATATGTTTCATAAAAATATATTATAAAAAAATTTCATCAATTTTTTAATTTCATTTACTCCCATGTTTCAATTTTTAAAAATCATTTTTAAAGGTATCTTTATGTCATTTTCCAAATAATGTACTTTATGTATTTTTCGAAAAATTAATGAAATAACATTTTGTTACATATAAAGAATGAGCATCTATTTCCACCAACATGAACCATATATTTTTGAAGATTAACTTACAAGATAACATGATTAATTTTCATTAAATTTTTTTATTTTTCAGATTTAAATCATTTTAAAGAACGAAATTAAATAAAAACGGGGTTTCCCTTTAAAGACGTTTTTAATGATTTCAGTAGATTATTTATTATCAATGTCAACATCCTTTTTTAGATTTTATTTTTAATTGAGGTTGATTAATTATGGTATTATATACCATATTTAATAGAAGGGTTTATGTTATGTTCGACATTGGATGTTATATTTTGATACCATTCATGGTTATGGTTAATGTATTATCATTTGGAATTATATTTTTAAAATGAATGTTTATGTTTTGTTTCACCTGTTTTTGAAAAGAAATTCATTGGACTTAGTAAGTGATGTGTGGGTCCCTCTATAAACCCTTGATGCCTTGGTAGGTCTTATGATACTAACAAGTGTATTGGAATGAGGCCTTGATGGTATGATAATGCATGGTACTGGAATGTGTCCTTGATGGTGTGGTTATGATGTCTGACGTTATCCATTCCCTCATTATAAAATTATTTATTGACATTGCTTTTGATTATTCGACTAGTAAATTCACATCCATGATGCACCACTCATCAATGAATGTTAACACCAGTGTAAGCTAGATTCTTAATTGTGTGTATTAGGGAATCCACCAAAGTGGGGACTACTGGAGGATTCACCTATAAAAATAATCTCACTACTTCCCCACTCATTTTTGGAAGAGATATTATATGAGGTATTGTATAATAATCAAAAGTAATAAATAAAAAATATTATGAGATAATTCCAAAACCATAGGTCCTACTTCAAGAATCTGTATCAATTATTTTAAATGGAGATAATTTTATTTAGTAATGGGTTTTATGAAAAAAATGTTATTAAAATTTAAGGAGAATGTGGAGCTATATAAACATAAAATCCACATCATTGAAATAACGTCAACCACCAAGTCTAAAGGTTGGTAATATCAATGATCACCCATGGTTACTACGATTTAGTCACTAATATATGGTGGATAAGACCCTTTTTCCACAATTACTATCAGAGCTATGAAGGTCCTTACTCCAATCTACTATGGTATAAAACAAAACCCAAGCTATGTATCAACACTTTAGGCTGGGTAATAAATCTAATAACAATTTATAACAAATGAACCCAGGTCTCTAGAATATCCACCAATGGTGTTCTTCCATATGGCAGTATACATGATTGAGATGATGACACGTCTCATCATAAAATTGAATAAGTAAAAATACAAGGTAAATTGAAACATAATGATAACATATCCATTATATATGAAACTTCTATCCAAATAATCCAAGATAAATTGATAAAATCATATAATTAGAAAAAAATACCATTTTTTCGATATATCACCAGTAATACATCGCTCTACTAAGATAAAAATAGTAAAGAAAATGGTATGATATTGTGTTACCTTCCCATTACTCGATTCCCCCAAAATACCATCGAAAACAACAAAATAAAAAGTGAGGTTGTGATCAATAATCCCAATAGGATACCCGAAAATAATCTATATATGTTCTATTATAATGAATACATCAGATCTATAATTAATATAAATCAATTTAATAAATAATCTCATAAAATAAGACAATTTTTTAAAACAATATTTTAGTTCCCAAAAATCATATAATACTCTACAAATGTTTGACTACGTCAAGTATGAATGAAAATAGGTAATAAAATATATCTACATTATAAGATAAGAATTTGATAAAATAACCATGAAAACACAATCATGTGATAAACCAATCAATAATGTAAAAGGATCTATTTTTGATATATCCTATGGGTATACATATAGAAATAAAAGAAAATACCTAAATCCAGTAATAAGGTGGATTCAACCAATATATCCTCTACTCACATTGATGACACAAAAAAGTGGGATAATACCCCTTTTGGCAACACACACACAAGGTGTGATATGTCTATTTCCCAATGCAACCAAGGTTACCCAGTGTAATATTTTTCTCAATGGCCTTTTCCAAACCATGGCCACATTTAATAAAACATTTTCACATCGACTTGTGTCTGCTTATTAGCTGGAAGACCCATTTCAAAACCAAAATCAACATATAAATAATTTACCCATTACATGACCAAATAAAATATATATTAAATAAAATCACAGTTAAATTTTTTAATATCAACCAAAAAAACCATTCCAATTTCATATCACACATTTCCATTTAACACCCCCAAAGAATTGATAAAAAATAGAAATTCAAGTATTAAACCCATATATTGATACACTTACCCCAAGGAAGTAGGAAACCAGGAAAACCTTTGAAAATAGATATTAAATATAAAAGGAATGGAATGAGGTAAAATATAAAATAACATTTAAAACAACATTACCAAAATATGATCTTATTTCATAAAAAAATTGTTATCATAACCAGATACAATAGAGAAGAAGAATAAATGCTTTCAAAGGAAAAGTGATGCAATTTCCATTGGGATCCAACGATGAAGGGAGTGATTCGATAAGAGAGAGATCACCCAAAATATTCATATGGTAAAAGATAGTAGTGTACATAATGGATGCTAAAATAATCAGGCATGTTGCACAAATAAAACCTCAATAAAAATTGGATATTCATAGTGAATTGCCTTCTTAAAATGAATTTAGTGAATTGTAAATATTATAGAAAAGGATTAGACATAGGGTAAATAATTCCTCATTATTCCATTCAAATTGTGAAATGAATTCATGTATTATATTTTTTTGGTACCATACTCACAATGCCTTTATGGAAGAGGATACATGTCTTGTTATAAGTTCATGTTGTGAAAGTTTCCAACATGTTGTGTCTAATAGAGGGTCTATAGAAATTCCCTAACCAAAAATCCAAATCCCTCTGAACTATAAAATAATTCTTTAAATCCATTGACAGATTTTTACTAGGAATCCAATAATGAAAATAAGCATAAATTCCCGAACATTATTTTAAATTGGTCAATATATAACAAAATAGAGGAAACAAGTTGTTTCAAATTATAATATAATTTTTTCAAAAAGACATAAATTATTATATATATATATTAATTCATAGAATAGAATAATTCAATAAAATTTTACATTGTTTAATATTTTTAATAATATATATTTTTCTACTAAATGAATAAATATTATGTCAATGTTGTATTAAAATTTAAGGTAATTATTTTATCATGAAAAATTAGAAATAAATTTAACTATAAAGTAAAAAAATTTATATTTAAAAGTAATATTTAGAACTGGTCATAATTTTATTTTATCCATTTCAAAATATGTTATAGATATTTATTTCAACGGATTGAATTTTTTTTTCTTAATAATTTAATGAAATATTATAAAGGTTAATTTAAAATCTAAACTGAAAAAATGTCATATATTTTAATATAGTATGACCATATACTACACCGACTCATAAAATGATATGAATTCAATTTTTTTTTTATTTCTATGTCCTTATCATATTATTTTTAACCTTAATTTTCATATTTAAACTTAACATTTAAAAAAACATACTAAAGTTATAATTTAAAAATGGAAAAAAAATAAAAGTGTCGTATTTACAAAATGTAGTCCTCTATATTACAAATATTGAATCTAGTTTTCATGATTTAATTAATAAAATTGTGAGGCATTGTTTTTATATTAATCCTACAATACATGGAAAAAAATTTCACAAAAGAATTGAATTTTAAGTATAAACTTTTTTTATACAAAATTAATGAAAAAATTTTATCAAATAAAAATAATTAGGTCATATCTAATTAAACCATTATAATTAAATTCTAAAAATAACACAATATTTAATATTAATTTTCAAATAATTTAAAATAAAAAACCTATTTTTAATAAAAAGTATGAATTTTCCATATTCATTGAAGTATATTTTTTAGAAAAAGAAAACTAATCTATTTATGATAATTCAAGGATAATGATTATAAAAATTATTTCCAATTTATTAAACAGAATTTATAATTGATCTTTTAATTAATTATAACAATCTTTCCATTTGGACCCATCCATAATCATGATATATTATTGTGATTTATTATACAAATTAACATTATTATATTCTCAAGGATATTTTTGGTTTATAATTTTATAGAATGTTCAAGAAAATCATACATTACAATCCCAAACAGAATAATTCGGAACTTATGTATTATATCCATTATTACGATAAAACAAAAGTCATCAAAATTAAATGTGATTTCTTATCATGACAAATCATTATAATTTTTTCCTTTAAATCATCATTGACCCAAATCTCTCTTAAAACATATGAAATTAATTTTAAAAAAATTGTATGATAATGAAATTTTCAATAAGGGACATAATAATAATAAAATAAATCACTACTCTATAAGTAATTATAAATTTTTTTTTTCAAAATAATATTTTTTCTCAAAGATAGAATTTTTTTACCTATGAAATCAATTTTTTTCCAAAAACCATCCATTAGAAAATTCATAAGAAATCATAATAAAAAAATCAAATCTATATAGGTTTCATTGAGAAAATTATAATCTCATGAAAATTGTTTTAAAAAGATAAGAAATATATATTTTCTTTTGAATATAACTCAATAATTTTTTTTTTCAAAACGTGATACATCTATAAAAAAATTTCTAGAATAATAAAACACAATAAGTTAAAATGGGGAATTATTTTCTTATCATACTTATATATTATGTAACCCTCATAGCTACCAATAAATAACTCTCTTTTTTATAGTTTAAATAACACAGATCATTACATATAGTGTAACCATCGTAGTTAAACATTGATATATCATCATGGTCATCTTCAAAGATACGGAATGCAAAGAAAGGATATCATGGACCCAAGAATAGTTGTATTATAATGGAATAACCCTACATCATATAAAATGGATAAAAATCATAGCCTAATCATTAAGCAAGAATTCTTGAATAATAAAAATATAAATAAAAAATTCATATTTTTAACAAAAACTAAGCACATACAATGTAAAATATTTTTTTTAAAATATACATGTATTCTTGTAAAAGATGATTCAATGAAAATATTTGGCATGATGGAATTAAAAACATTTTATTCTATATAAGTTAAATACATTCATTCAGACTTTTGTAAAAATGGTTCAAATATAATTATTATATGAGGATTTTTTGTGACATTCGTTTTAAAATGTCATTTCAATGATGTTAGAAGTAATAAAATGAATAGATTATGTGTATTAGAGGTGAATACAAATAAAAAGTTTAAATTAAATATATTATAGTAAAAAGTGATTTCACATAAAATCTTATTATAACATACTTGATGAAGTAAATATTTAAACTAAAAAATGTATACTGAATTTAGAATTTCCTTAACTTAAGGCTGAATCAACACATACGCAGTTTGTATTCATGGATAATAATATTAGGTTGTTTATTTTTTTGATGGAGAAATTTTTTCATTTGTATAATTACTTTTATACCATTTATTACCATTCTATAGTAATTACTAAATTACTTATGTTGAATCATATGTTTTGATGGTATTCGGTTCATAATCCCTAAATGATGTTAATAATTTGAATATGGTCAAAAGGTAAAAATTCAATCATCTTTTGAATAATATTAATATCATATTATAATTTTTTTAAAAAAAATCTACTATTAAATATACCAATAATATATTTTTATGAAAAAATAAGTTTTTCACTATAATAGAGGAGGTATGCTATACATATACATGAGTAACATTTACATTTTTCAATTATTATTATAGAATGAAGGTAACTATTTATTTATAAGAATTATAATAGTACCATAAATATCATATTATTCTTAAAATAAATGTTATACGAATCATTAATGTGATTTGGTGACAAAAAATGAATTACATCTATTTGTGGAGGTGGTAGTTCACATATACGCCCAGATAAAAGTTTCATTTTTTGTTCATAGAAAGGTAAGAACATTAATGATATAATATATTTTCTTATTAAACATATTTCATGAATATGAATATTAATTCCATCATTATAATCCATCCAAGAGTGATGGTGATGGAAAATGAAATACATCGGTTCACGATGTGGTAGTCTGTCGTACAGACAGACGATCCCATATTTTCCTCATTGATGTAAGAGGTGATGGATATGGTTAATTATATAAACATAATAACATATAATTATATGAAGGACAATATATTTATTATTTTAAAAATCGTTAATTATTTTTTGTGATTTTTAATAACAAAAACTAATACTTGGAGACAAAAATTGTACATCTTTTTGAGAAAACCTCTTTAGTTTATCTCAATAATCCATATATGTTTGTTATCCTACCTATGAATATAATAATATAATGAGGATAAGAATTATATATCAGTATTTTGGTACTTATTTTTTGATCCAAATCACGATGATGTGTTAATTAAAATGTAATAATATATTCCCATTATACGATATGGGAGGGGATCTTCTGACATTTCTCAAAAAAATTAATTGAATATAAAATAATTTGGATTTTTAAACTACCCCCAATGTAAATTTTTTGACTATTGGATGATTTTGGGTTAAAATCACCACATAATATAAAAATTATATAAGTTTGAACTATATTTATACCATTATCATTTGTTTTTAATCCTTATTTAATCTCTTTTACTATTACTATGGCAACAAGTATTTTTACTAATTGAGGGTTAATGTATTTACTATAAAATGAAAAACTATCATAAATTGGAAAATGA
This sequence comes from Viscum album, assembly GCA_963277665.1. NCBI lineage: Eukaryota > Viridiplantae > Streptophyta > Magnoliopsida > Santalales > Viscaceae > Viscum > Viscum album. The sequence continues at coordinate 1,219,424,587 of OY728155.1, read as the reverse complement.
AAGATATTTTAAACCTTATAAAAATAATTGTTTAGAATTTATGATTTTTTTAAATTCTATATCATTTTAAAAAAATTATTTTCCATTAAATATTAATAATATCACTTTTTAAAACTATTAATTTTATTGACATTAAGAATATTAAATAAATAAAACAATTAGGAATTTTTTTATTAAATCTATGAAATAAAAATTCCATAAATAAAATTACTTATTTAAATTAATTATTTTAGTTTACATTTATATTAATATCCTTTAAATAATTATTTTGATTTGTTAATTAGTTGAATAATTAGTAAATCAATATTGGGTAAGAATTTAAGGTAATTTTTATTTAATAAAAATTAAAAATAAATAAACATTATTAATACAATTATATTATATTTTAAAAATTATTAATATTCAAAATTCTCTTATACATTAAAAATTTATTAAAAACATAAAAGCTATTAAAAATAAGAGTGTTACATGTTGGAGTTTTCTTTAAATAAAATACTATAAATATAATAGTCATATCCAAATGTCCCCAAAAGGTCATAAAAATATTTTCACATGAAAATATGTTAATATTATCAAAAAAATATAAATAATTATTCAATATTCATTCAAAACATATATATATATATCATGACAATATATATAATGATTTATTTTGACATTATTTTCCTTGCACAGGAAATAAAGAAACAATTTGTTACGACTCATTTTAAATAAATATAAATTTATTTTAAATCCATAAAAATAATAATTAAAAATTATATTTAATATAATATTCAACCATGTACTAATCTCATCCCAATTACAGTTTTTATTATACCAAAATTTACTTTCATTGTGTTTTATAGGTTATGCAACATCACTGAAAATAGTTTTCATTTTTATGATGGAATTAATGATAAAATCTATGATTTTAATTAAATATGAAATGTAAATAATTTAATTAACAATTCTTAAGTCATTCCATATGTTTAGTAAATTTTTATATTATATCAATATCTTGGTGATATCTTAAAAGAGAATTTATTTTATAAAACATTATGTTTTACTATTATATATCATTTAACATTGTCAAAAAAATTTAAAAAACATATCCTCGGTTAAATTTTAATTGATGAATCCAAAAATAAATTCCACTTTATGAAATTTAATTCTTGTATGTTATAGAAATTAATTTTATTAAAAGAGTGGAAAACATGATGAATGACCCTTGTTAGAAAATAAAACGGGTTTTGAAAAAAACTATTTATGTTTTAAAAAATTTTTATTCCAAAACAAAGAATAAATTTGATTAAAATGGACAAAATTTATTTATTCATATTTTAAAATAATTAATTGAAAAAATTTTAAAATCAAATGCAACTTCATGAATGGTTGAAACACACATAAAAGTTTCAATAAAAATGGGTTTTATTCACCACTCACATTCAAGGTCAATATTTTCTAAAAAAATAAAAATATTCCACCATATTATAAATTTTGACATGATAATTTCAAAAATAATAATATTTATATAAAATAAAATATTTATATGTTCTAAATTTTTTTATAAAATTCAATCATGAAATAAATGAAAATTTATTTTTGATGAAAAAATATTTTTCAAATGATAAAATGACATTACTAAAAAATGAAATATTATTTAATAAAACATAAAAATACATTTATATTGATTTATACTATTAAATTTATTTATTAAATTAGATATTCCTAACAATACCCACCATTTTAAAAGCTAGGATGTAATGGTAACATATAAATGATATTTAAATGATTGTTTAAACACTGTGTGTTGAATATTTTATACTGTTGAACATAGTGTTTAGTATTAAAATATTGGGATTTTACATTCCCCAATTGGAAATTTATTCCTCATATTTTTTATCGTCGGCATGATGACTATGGTTTGTATTTTTAAAATTGATTTTTTGAAATCCAACATCGTAAAAAGGATTATTAAAACTGAAACATAATAAGTGAGGAATGAAAGTCCCATCATCACTCGAGATAACACCTACTATGTTTGTATATTGGGAAACATGGAAATGGAAGACAAAAAATCTCATGTGGACATATATCGAGTTTCAGAAATCACGGTTATAAGAAATTTAACCATATAAAACCCATAAATATTTGATGTGTTACAAGACTTTTTATTTCATGATAAAAAAAGTAATCAAATATAATTTTCCTATATTAAAGGAATCATATTACTTCATAGAGTAAGAACATTAGAAATCGTACCTAAATTAATGGTATAATTTCATCATTTTGAATATTTCCACCATAAAATCATCTTTTTCTCTTTAAACGATGAGTGGTTAATATAAAAATTCCATGTATAAAGCACTAGAATCATGTTATTTAGATCGGAAGATCTAAAAACAAATAACTATCTATTCCTTCTATATATAAGAAATTACCAAAAAATGGTAATAATTGATAAGATAACTCCAAAAAATAAAAAATTATCATATGAAAAAATCTATATTAATCTTCTACATATAATAATAATACCCAAAGATCAATTTATATTATTCACTAAATTAATGTACATAAAATTCCACAAAATAGATCATACAATAATTGAAAAAAATTCCAAAGTATTATATCATATAATATTTGAATATAAATTTATCAATTATCTCCTAAAATAACATCAATCATTGGTAATGTCTCACATGAAAAGGTAATTTCCCTAATAACAAAATCATCCGGATGTGATAATCATTTCCATAAATCACATAAATCACCATAAAACAAAATTATGTTCATATATTCTTCTAAAATATTATTCATCACTTATTCATTAAATAAAATAAAATATAATTATTTTTACATAAATCAAATTAAGGTCCCAAAATAAAGATTGTCTTCCAAAATAAAATTAGTCACTGTACACCAAATCGATTTCCAATACTAGGGCTAGCAACAATATAAACCATATATTCACAAAAAAAGCATAACTTTTATCCATCATATAGTTTAAATATAAAATTATTTTATACTAATCAGGACATTATGTAGTATAGATGTAGGTTATTCAACCTTTTATCCTTTAATATGATGGTTCAATCCCTACAACCTTTCCAGATATGACCGGTTTTCACACGGTCTGTGGGTTTTCATTTAAAAAAATATATAATTCATCTGACATTCCCAATAAAATCTAATAAGTCATAAAAATAATATAAATATATTAAAATTATAGATATTTCTTAAACTCAAATAATATATTATATGTTTCATTATGTATCATAGAATGTAAAAATCCATAATTTCATAAAAAATATCTCCAAAAATATCATTAGTTACCTTCTAATTTTTTAACATATATCATAAATAGGGCTTTATAAGACAATAAATTTATTATTAAACATAAAATTATAAACCCATGATGGTATCCTTAACCCATAAAATAACCTCACCATAAAACATTATAATCACCAATTTTATCTAAATCATGTATTTGTTTCCAACAATAATGATCCAACCATAAATCATGTATCTTCTAGTGATGTTAAACAAGAAATAAAATTATTTAATTCTTGAGTATCTTTTTTTTTTTATGTTTTCTTATTATTATTAAAAACTATTACATAGTACACCGAAACATTAAAATAGGACACATACACATATTATACATTTGTCCTATCAAACAGAAGTCTTTAAAATAAAACATGATTTATTTTCATAATACATCATTATAATTGTTTCTGACTTCATTGTTATCACTAGAATCCTTTCACCCTAGTGAAAATCATTTTAAAAATATCGGATGAGCATAAGAAATATAAGTACGAGACAAAAAATGAGAGAAATAATTATTTAATCTATAAAAAGTTGTTAAAATTTCCCTTTTTCGAAAAAAATTAGATCAAAATAAACCTTTTATTACCAATGAAATCTCTTTTTCTTACCAAAATATTCCATGAAAAATTTCATAATAAATACTATGCACTTTTCATGACATAGTAATAAGTGAAATAAATGTAATAGAAAACATGAAATTTGGTCTAAATAATGAATATAATTAAACTATGGTTATTATTATAGTAGATAAATAAAATACCTAGAGAGTCAAGATCACATAATCTATACAATAATAAAAATCTATGATTTTATTCTATACTTATCCTCAATTTCTACCATAGGGATATTTTTTCTAATAAATATTTTCTATATAAACAATAAACACAATGGATAAACAACATGGAATGTTAATAACTAAAAACACATTACATAAAAAAAATAGATAAGATATAAAAAATATAGAAATGAAAATAACTAAAACACATGTTGTTAAATCAATGGAATATGAATGAAAGGCATCAATCAATATATCAAAGCAATATATCAATGATGAATTATAAATTATTCTAAATGATGTAAATTATTAATAATAAGATTCATTGTTTCCTAGGTTCATGGTGAATTTTCCATTAATACATTTCATAATAAGGTTTAGAATACCAAAAAACACCTATATTAGTCTAGGAAACCAACTCATCCCATGAGACTACCAAATCATTATTGGGATATCTATTAATAGGGCCCCCATGTGTCACCTATCGAAATCATTCATCATATATCATATAATAGATTTAACAATTTTCCTAATCAAATTTACATATATTGTAGATGATATGGATTTATACATATTTTCTAAGTTAATAAAATAATAACCATGTATAAAAAATATGTATAAATGGTATATATTGTAGTAAATAGCCACATTCATGATAAATGATATTGTTATTTAGTTCAAACATAATATTCGATGATTAATGGAAATTGAATATTTCCAGGGGATTAAAATAGGAATCAAGGAAGTGAATTTCAATAAAATCTCTCTCCATTTTAAACAAAAATCATCCAAGGGATGAATAAATATGGTATTAATATGAATATACCCATTGGAGTACGAATAAGAGTTTCTTTCATTGATGAAATATATTAATTTATTTACAACATTCTTAGTGATAATATTATTCTGTTTAGAAAATAAATTTGAGAAACCATTCTCTAAAAATATAATTCATAAATAATGTTCTATTTAAAAATTAACCTTTTGAAAATTCATGGGAGGATACAAAGAGAATGATATCTAATAAACCCAAATATTCCATACATGGTAAAAAACATTTTATTTTATGGTAAAATGGATATAAAGTACATTATTCAGAAAGGAAAATAATATTCCCCTAAAAAAATGTCAAGGTAGAATGGGAAAAAAGACTTTAATAAATATGTTTCTAAGGTGTAAAAAATATTTAAATCCTTTTTATAAAAATGGATTTCTTATAATAAAATGGGTACAATTAAAAAAGAGGTAAATTAAGTACAAATTTCACTGAAAAATATTATAAAATCATTTAGAACTAAAAAGTGGAAAATTATAGTATTAAATGAAAATGGTATGAACAATAATTTCAGAAAAAGATTAACGGGTTTATTGGTAAATGATCAATTAATTAACTCTGATATAAATTCAACAGTAATCAATCCCAAAAAACTAATATTGTGATGTATACACATGAAAAGACCACAACATTGATGCGGGAATTAATCAGGGAATGGATTATGTGTGTCAAATACAAATAAAAATAGAAGAAGTTGATATACAAAAATATATAATAATAATTTATTGCAGACATAATCTTATAATATTAATGATAACTATTAAGTAATATTACCTAATTAAAAAGAATCTGGTTATGATGTTCTTTACCACTTGGTAAATTTTAGCTAAAATCACCTTAAAATAGGTTATTCAAGTTTAAACCCAATATAACATGAAGTTAAATAATTTATAATATTATATATCAAATGTTTTTTAGAAACACTACACAAGATAAAAATCTTCTGATAATGGTTTATGGATCATGGAAAAAAAGTGAGAAAACAATCCCTTACATTGCATTTCAATTTTGGGTGAACAAATATCATATTTATGAATAATGGTTATAAAAATCATAATAAATTATTATAGAACACATTTATATTTATTATATCATATATTATGTTCCTAAAATATATTACAAAACATTTTCTGGTGAACATTAATTATTTTAACTACTTCTGTTGTTAATTGCATAGTATTTCAAATATATTTTTACATGTTATTTTGGTTATTCTTAAGTAAATCATGATTTCATAATATATAGGATGTACCAAATGATTTTATCACCATATATACATTCATTATATATATATTTATAAAAATATATATTATTTTGAGATATGAAATAAAATTGTTCATTCATTGAGATGTTTGGTTATACGTACCCATGAACGCTACATCCAATTCTTTTTTTATTTGATAAAATTCAAAGTAAATGAAATATATGTATATTATAATTTAAGTATCATTTTTATATCATTTATTTATATTATTTATATTAAAAAATTATTTATATATTCTAGGTATAGCATGAACTAATCACTTCATTTTTGAGGGGGTAGTTCTCCGTACACTTAAAAGGTATGTTCCTTCCCCATTAGATGGATGTGTGTGTATGTGTTGGTATAAAACATAGAATAAAAAACCTTGTACAAGAATTATATAAGAATTATTATATAATTATATAATAATAAGTTTTTTGGGGTGGATAATTAAATATAATAAAAGATCTTAAGGAAGGATGTTCTCTCTAATTCGGGAAAACTTTTTTTGGTTTAACCAATGATACTCCACTGATTGATTCCATCAAAAATAGAGGATTCATGGATGAGCAGAGCATTGTTGAGGAACTATTTTGGAAGATAATTATTTATCTAATATGTATTTATTGGTGTGAATTTGTGGGATGGGTGACTGTTTTTTTATAGAGGAGGAGGAGTTGCGTTCTTTTAAATTTTTTAAAAGAAAATTCTGACCACATTTTTCCTTTGAAATGTGGAAAAAATATTGAACCAATATAAGAACAATGGATTTGATGTTTGATATATGAATAAACAAGGGATTCTGAAAACATTTAATGTCATTTTTGCACTTATTTTTATGATATATTCCCTTATAAAGATAATTTTTCTCTAAATGTCTCTAAATAATTTTTATTTCATTAAATAATATTTTTATCAAAAAATATGTTGAACTTATTTGAAATAATATATAATTATTATTCAGAACTTTCTATACCTTTTTATTAATTCATACCATAGAATGGGTAGAAAAAAATTAAAATTCAATACTTAAGAATGGATGACAATGTGATTATTTAAAGTAAAAAACGTTCAAAAGTTTGAGATGTGTTTATATCCCATTTCATTTAGAAAATTATTAAAATGAATTAAATTGGGATATTTTTTGTATAATTGATGAAAGTTTTACTAAAAAATCAATTAACAATATCATATACCACTATATATATACTACATGAAAAAATAGTTTTGAATTAAAATTTATAATTTTTTAGTATTCATCAAAAAATAAATCTTTTTTGAAAAATAAAAAAAATTACCCCAACATAATTTTTATTTTTCTTAAGAAATTAATTATTTCACATTATATTTTATTAAATTTTGAAATAAAGTATTTCAAATAGTTTTTCCACTAATATATGATAAAATTACAGTTATTAAAATATATGTTACCAATGCATAACATTGGGTTTATTCTAATCTTATTCCTAATAAGTATTTTGGATGATTGTGAAAAATATTTGATTGAATATTTAAAATATAGATATATATTAAATTAATATAATTCCCCAATTAAAATAATTTATTACAATAAAAACACTCATGTGAGAAAAATATTGTTTAAAATAAAAACACTCTCTTGGTATACAATTTATTATTATATTAATTTATAATTAATTTATAACAAATGATTTCATTTTATGTCCTTTTAATCCATATACTTACAAATGTATGTTAATATTATTCATGAACACTAATTATAATGATAGTTTATATCTTATAATACTATATAATAAGGTTTTATTAATATATTGTCATTTTGTAAAAAATAGTCTTGAGTTTAACATACATCATTGATAAAAATCATTATTGTGTGTGACTCAAGATGAATTAGTGTTTCTTTCATTACAATCTATTAACATTTTTAAAAAATAAATTATACTATAAATTCTTAAGATATTATATTCCCTTATATTATTGGTATTTCCGGTAATACACATTATAGAATAAAATGTTCTTAATTTGGAATTGTGGGGTGTTATAATAATATAGTAGAGTACTATTTTTGTGGATCTAGGAACATGGTATTTTTTGTGGGATGATATATTTTATGGTTGGGAGATTTTACATTCCAATTACCTTTTATTAGGAATGTTTTGATCATTGGTTTCTATTTTCCCCTTTTTATTAGGTGGGTTTTTTCATACCTAAATTGGATGAATACCTATAATATTGATGTCATAGATTATTTATTTATATTTTCCCCTATAATTTTATTCAATTTTATGGGTATTTACAAACCATGTAATGGTATTACATGATTTATAATGGCCATTGAATATATGACTAGAATTAGATTACACAACAAGATAATGTTACACATTGTGAAAGGGTTACACATCATGTAATGTAAAACATATCATTTTTAATCTAAAGTGACATGTTTTTAGCTGTAACAAAAAATAGAATAGATATATGTTGTGTAAAGGTATTAAATGTTGTGTAATTCCCTAATTAAGAATTTTTTTTAATAATTTTATAGGTGTTTTATTTCTCATTTTTTTACTCCCTTCACCTCTTAGATAGAAATCATACCCTAATAAATTTTGGGTGTCATCCTTTAATATAGATCAAATCGTTCAATGATTGATCGGTCATATTAGGGGATTCATCTGTCTGAGTAAGCTTTCATCTTATTTTACAATCTTTTTGGTTGTTTCATCAAAAAAAATTAATAGGGATTGGATTTTGGATTATGTTTTCTATCAATCATTTTCAATCATTATTCAAGCCTTTTCTTCCAAAGGAAGATTTTGTGGTTTCCGATACCCATTTTCAAAGGGGGTAGATTTTATACAAACTTATAGTAGGAGGAACTATTAAATTTTTATAATTTATTTAATTTATTTTTGTTCATATTGATTTATTGTTATTTGGAAGGGAATTTTATATGTTGAAGTTGAAAAAAAAATGGGTTCGCATTTGAAAAAATGGTTTTATAGGAAAATGAAATTTTCTCAATTTTAAAATGTAAATGGGGTTTCTAACCATAAATTATATTGGAAAGGTTTTTATTTTTTAAAATGTTAATTTTATTTTTAAAAATGAAATTGAAAAACATTTCACAGTTAGAACCTGGGGTACGTCAAGATAGATACATGGGTAGCCTTATTTTTAGTGACACCCCTAGGAGGTAACCTCATTTTTGATGATTTTATATGTCTAGCCTCAATGTTATTTTAGTTCTATTTTTTTCAAAGATTTATTTATCAATTTCTATTATATATTATCCCATTGTCTAAATCCCAATAATAGTTGTAATGTTGTTTCTCATTGTTAATTAAATGATAGTTTATTTCATGGATATTCGATCACATGTACAATTTTATTTATCTATATTTAAATTATTTTTTTAGTAATTGAAAACACATCATATAGTTTTTGGAAACTCAAGGATTGTTTGAAAATGATTTTAAATTGTATTAGTTAAAAAAAATTATAAAACTATTTGGTTGTAATGCATTGACTTGTGCAATTTTTTTATTTGAACATTTATAGATATTTCGATTCTATCCTTTTTTTGTTTCACACAACCTAATCTCACATGTGGAATGTTGTAGGCCTTGTTTTCTAAAATTTATGTAAAGGGAAGATAATTTGGTATCATAAAAGATTGTCATTATGTTATTGTTTAATTTTTGTGTTATATTAGAGGTGACACTTGGTTACAAGGATAATTATGGTCTAGACATGTATACAAATCTGGTTTACATTTTTGGATCAGCTGTATCACATATTGTTTCCAATTTTAACTATAAATTTTTGTATTATTTTTTCTTTTAAATGAGAATAGTATTGCTTTATTTGTTATACCTCTCCCCATAATTGGATGGGTCAAGAAAGTAGTCTTGTTTTCCATGTTTAGCATGTTATAATATGTTCTTAGAGAATTCACCTAGACATAAGTGTTTCAATACTCCCTAGGATAGTTCTATGTCATTGGTATACATGATTAGGATCATCAGAATTCAGACAGTATGTGTGGAAAAATCTCTTGGCAAGCACAATCTCATCACTAAACATGAGATTCTAGGAGGATAAAATCCTTACTATTATTGAGAGTGATTATTTATGTTCATCTGAATAAATTTAATGAGGTATTTAATTAAATTAATATATTATAAATGTCTCAAGGCATAGATTGTGTACGTTAATCTTAAGAAACTATATGGTGTGTTTATTTTAATGGACATGTATCTTTCATAAGGTGTTTCGTTATTTTTGTTTGAACTCATAACTACATTAAATTATTAATTTTTAGGAATCATTATTTGGAACCACAATTATGGTAGGGTGGTTTTTGGCTTTTCCCATGAATGAATGGAAATTTTCTAGTGTTAAAATTAAAATTACTCATTGAATCGTTCTTCTAAATACAATAGGGTAAACCGTGATGTAGGTTTCATTGGTGGATATTCTAGTGGAACATTATTTGGATGGATGATTGATTAATACAATTCAGACATTGTGGTTTTTGGGTTCGATGGAGTTAGTATGGGAGTGGATCATGGCTCAGAATTTATGAAGTAACATTCATCAGTTTTACATGGTGACAATAGAACCCAAGAGTCGGAAGAGTGGATTGAACTAATTGAGATGAACAACAACTACTTGAAGACTCATGATGATTCTCATGTCGGGTTTTTCACGGATATACATTAAGGATATCCTAGAATATGGTGGGAATCTATAGGGAATTTTATGATACATGATGTTATTACATAATTTTCTTATAAGGTGATTTTAAATCAGTAGTTTTATCATTGAAAATTACTTACCGAATAGACCCACAAAATTTTGGCATTAAAGAAATGGAAGCATACTATTCTATATTTATCAAATTTTTTTGTTGATTTACTTCTTCTGGAACAAAATCTTTTTTCCAATTATTACATGAAGGCTCAGAGTTTGGATATGGGGTTAATGGTAGATGTTCGATCAATGTTTTTTATTTTCATCCTTTCGACCATTATAGAGGTAGTGTATATAGAATATTTGAATGAGGCTAACATAGTTGGAAAAATGGAATGTGAGGAGTTACAATGGGATCAACCGTTATCTAGAGTGCTTCATCATATTATAAAATAATGTGAAACAGTGGTTAGTTTTTTTATGTACTAGTTTAAGGGTCTTCTATAAGGAAACTGTATGTTATTTATATCCAGTGTCGGTGGCATGTTCTTACCAGGCATCAATGTTTATAGGATCCAAGAACTTTTCATATTTGGGAGAATTCATGGCATTTTAAGTATTTTTGACATAAGGTTTTTCAAGGATGTATGTCAGGGTCTACTTTTACCAAGGGATCATTGATTAATTTTTATTCTTCCATGGATAGTGGGTCTCATTCTTAATCCAAAGTGTCTGTTCATCAGTAAATGTAAAGAAAAGATTATTCAACATAATGTGTGCCATTGGAATAAGAATTAGGGATAACTACTTCTAGGGGTACAGTATTAATATTGTATTCTACGGTGCTAGATTTGTTTGATATTAGTTCTACTCTTTATTTTATTTTTTCTATGTTGGTTAATGTATTCAGTTTTAATCAGGATCTTAATCTATTCATGTTGGATCTTTAAATTCCTTTAAGAAATTGGTATAACCATGGTTTAAAATTTCCCATATGTCGGATGGTGATAGGTAAAATTTTAGTGGGTTGGGACTTCTTAGTAATGATCTTGACATCCTTTTCAGATTATTGACATGAATTGGATGATTTTATTAAAGGAATATAATAATTGATATCTTCTTTATCTATATTTTTATATAGCTCTAGGTCTTACATGTTCTCTAGGGTGATTGGGATTCTATATTTGGATTGTAATGATCAAATTTCTTTCTTTTAGTTTAATATCATACCATTTTTTCAGAAATTATACTCAATGATATTGACCTATTTTTTGTAGGTGAACTTCTTGGTGTTGAGTTTGTATAGCTTGTGGTATTTATGGATTATTTTTCAGGCCTTCCACCATAGATAAATGGAATTTTAACTATTGACCTCTAACATGGAATAATGATCATTTATATTCCATCCTATTGAATGGAACAAGATAACGTGTCAGAACATAATTTTCAGCTCGAGGACCTCCATGTGAATGTATTTATTCATCCTATCTTGTTACAATTTACTTCACTTGTACACTTTTATAAGAAAGAAAATAGAATTTTTAGAATTTTTATTTACTCTCTAGAGATAAATCAGGTGAATGTTAAGAAAGAGTATCATTTACAAATGATTGATGTTCTCTATAACCATTATTGGGGGCTCATTGGATTAATTTGATTGAACTATAGTCATGGTATGACAATTGTCAATTATGAGAATAGGATATATTGAAAAAATGTTTAATAGTTGATATGGAAATTTCATTTTTCTTTTTATGTCATTCAGACTCACTATATCTCCTATAGTATTCCTGGATGTGAAGAAAAAAATCATTCATTGGTTCTTGGACTCCTTTTTTTTGTGTTCATAAATGATATCTTGGTGTACTCCATGATAGAGGTGGATAATAGAGACCATTTAGATATCATTATTTAAAATTTGAGGGTGTATATTTTTTATGCTATGATTTTCAAGTGTGGGTTTTGAATATTGGAAGTGATGTTTCTATGGTATGTGATATCTAAGGGGGAATAATAGTTGATATTAATATGGGGACAGAATTACTGTCTTAGGAAAATCCCAAAAAAAATGATTGAGATCTGAAGCTTCATTGGTTTGGGAGGTTACTATAGAAGGTTTTTTCATCACATCTACATGATCACATCATTGTTGATAAATTTATCCCATAAGGGTGTAATGTTTTAATGAAGTGAAATGTTTCAATGATATTTTGAGGACCTAAAGATGACGTTGGATTCATCACCACTCTTTATTTTTCTTGAACAAGGTTTAGGATATAATGTTTTCTTTGATGATTTCAGCATGGGTTTGGGATGTTTCATCATGTAGGTGAAACATGTTGTGGATTATATCCCATTATGATTATGCCCTCATGAGAAGAATTACTCTAATCATGATATTGAGTTAGAATTTGATATTCAAGTTCTCAAAACAATGAATCTCTATCTCTTTGGAGAGAGGATTATTGTATATTATGATCACTAAATCAAAATTATATTTTCACTCATAGATTTTTTAACTTTCAAATGATATTATAAATTAAGTATCTCTAATCTTTTGATATTGATATCTTATATACTCCCCAAAAAGGGAATTTTTGGTTGATGCAGTGAGTAGAAAATTACTAACAAAAGTTGTTATGCAACTTGCAGACAAGTGACAATGTTTTTCTAAGAATATAACCATATAATATATTAGTTTGTTTCGAAGGATTTTAAGGATGATAAATATATATACTATCAACTTAAATATTCATTATCACATAAGCATGATAACTTATCATCTGGTGATTCAATGAAATATATCGCACCTTCACGATGTGTTACATGTATCTGTCATAAAGAAATACATACCTAATTATTCAAATATACTAAAATCATATTCGATACTAATTGAACATTATATATCACAAATACCAACTCTTGGAGACTATCAGTCAAAGGGGGATGTGCTAAAAATTAATACCAATCGCATGGACAGCGGTTTGTGTTAAATCAATGAATTTGTGGAAACAATGTGGAAACCTAAGAATGTGATAAGGGTCAAGTATCCCAATATATTTGCATCATAGTGAAACATATTGAGGGATAAATCAATTTTAAGGGTGTTATAATGTAACATATAAATATATAATGAAATATTTCTCAATAAATAAATTTTATTCCCTTATAGGTCATGTTACACACAACACCTACATTAAACGAAACATGATTTACATTTAAAATATTACTATGTGACGTTTTTCATCTATCCATTGGACGGGGTGGTGTATGAAAACAACTAAATAAATTATTAAAAAATGGTTACATACATATAAAATTAATTCATTATTAATTATTATATTATAAATTAAAAAACATTTCAAATTAAAAATAACTGTCTTTTATAAAACTATATTATGAGAAATATGTGTCATTAACGGAATAAATTAAGTTGTTCACTTTTAGTGAAAAATTTTATAGAAATTTATATATTAAATGTTTGATATTGTTTTTTATTATTTTTTTTATATTTTATTTAAATAATTGGTAAATAATTAATCAAGATTTATTTGTAAAAATGTTTTTTTTTCTGAAAATAAGTTTTTGTCACATTTTTCACTATTATTTTAAAATTAAATACTTCCAATAATTGAAATTTAATTTGAAAAAATTGATTCCATATTTTTAATCTAGATTTTAAAATTTTTTAAATCATTCCCTTTTATATTTATGCATTATTTATAGAAAGAGTGGACACGTTTCTCACATCATTAATGGCTAAATTGGGATTATCTAAGTTAAAAATAATATATAAGTGAATAATTTTTCATCCTAATTATTATTGGATGAAGATAATTTTATGATTAAATCTATTTGATATACATTTAATGTTTTATGAAAAAAATTCACATTGAAAATGACCTATATAATATTTAAATTATCAAAACATAATAATTCTACTATTTTGGTTTTAAATATCAAGTTTGTATCCATGTAGGAAAAAATTCAATTTATGAATAAATATAAATATATATTTTTATAATAAATAAATTCTTTTAATGGCTTAAAATTCATAAATTTTTTGAAATTAAAATATTCTCGTAAATTCATTTAATACATCTATGTAGTAATTCATCAGTTAATTTTAAAACAAAATAAATGAGTCAAGAAAATATTAAAAGTTATCTTGTTTGAATATCTTATGTTGTTTAGATAATTTTATTGATGAATATGAAAAATTATAGTTTATAAAAATGAATATATTCTATTATTTTTTTGTATTTATATTTTTATAAAATGGATAGGGTCAAAACTGAAATTAATAAAATTTTATCAAATTAATTTTTTATTATATTATTTAGAAAAATATAATGTAGATAATGTGGATATTATATGGTCAAAAATCTAACCCATTTTCGATTTATGGGTGAATTTTCACATTATATGTAAAATTATAACCCTTTAATTTTGGAAAAGATGTTACCACATTTAGTGTTAGAAAAGGTTATCTAAAGTAATAAAACTAAAGGAAATGTTGAAAAATCCTACCTGAACATGTCAAATTAATGCTGAATAATAGGATTGAAACTCTATATAATATAATCAAAAAAATAAATGTTTTGTTTGGACAATTTGGATGAGATAATGACTTTATTATTTTTTAATATTTTTAGAAATTTAAAGACTACCCCTGCACTTACATTCAAAAGGGAACTTTTATATTATCCTCCTAGAATAATATTTA
Source organism: Viscum album (assembly GCA_963277665.1). NCBI lineage: Eukaryota > Viridiplantae > Streptophyta > Magnoliopsida > Santalales > Viscaceae > Viscum > Viscum album. The sequence goes on along the minus strand of OY728155.1, from coordinate 1,219,409,028 downwards.
GCCTTTAAGATAGGCCAAAACCTAAAATATTATATTATCCATCCCATTATCCACAAAACAGATGTGTTTTAATCCCGAAATACCATCCACAGAGTCCATAATATAATATTTAAAGGTGTTTCTTCAACAAAGAGGTAATCTCATTAACTTGTAACTTTTTTGTATATTATTATTTTACCATCTCTAATTATAATATTTTTCACCATTAAATAATAAATCAATAAAAATAAATTTTATTAAAGGTTATTATTTTAATGATACCTTCATTATTAACCCTCTTTCTTTTCATATATGAATCACTAATGCATACATATGGATTACCATCTCCACATAAAGATATAGTTAATTTTTCATCAAAAACTTTTATATAAGAGTATTATGATGGGTTTAAACATTTAATATGGTATTGGAGATATCGTTATCATTTTTTGATAATAAAATATATATCTTCTTACATTAAAAATTGTCAGAATACTATAATATCTTTAGTTCTTATGTGTGGACTACCACTTCTATGATGTGACATGATTCATTTTTCGTATTCCCATTACATTGATTTTAATAATAATAATATATTTTATAATATTTATTATCTATATTACATAATAATTTTTCTTGTATGGTGAATAATTATTTTCTGTCATTTCCTTATACACATAATAAAAATAAAAACAATGTTCATGTGGACAGACGAAGTCATGTTTCCACAATCATTATTTCTTCTTATTATATCTACACCTTTTATAGATAGAAATATATATATATTATAAATATTGAATCATATACTTTTTGTAAGTGATGGAACCTTGATCAATTTATACAAACTATAATTGAAAAACCAGAACCTCAAGAAAAAACAAAGCAGGGATCACCTAGAACGGTTAATTTTTTAACAAATATTTAATATATGAGTGCCAAGATATCATAAGTAATCATAAATGGTTTAAAAGATATTATTATTGTTCTTTAACAAATTTATTATATATATATATATGTTATACGATATCTAAACATCGAAAAGTAAAGGAAAGACATCAAATAAGGGTTTTATAGCCTCAATTTTATTTATATTAGAAATATACGATATTCACCTCACAGTTATCTTCTGGAGTGCATATACATACACTAAAATTTAGTGTCATGAATAAAATTTTTCCTCAGGATATCTATTATTTATTTTTATGTTACTCCATAATTGGATTTTGAGTTGAAAAACTACCAAGATGGTATGGTATTTATGTTTCAATTCCATATTAATTGTGTTCTTTTTCATAATTTTCCATTAAGTAAATTATCTAATATGTAAAAGATAAATCCCTTTATTATTTATAATCCACTATTTATTTATTTAAAATTCACATTTTTCTTTTATCTCTCTGAATACCCATACACCTGAGACTAAAATAAAGTTTTCTGTGAAACTGACCATGTTTTAATATTTGGTAGGGAATTATTCCCTTCAAAGATAAGGTTTTGTAAAAATGATTTAATGAATTTATTTATAACTATTCATTTTTTAATGTAATTTTACTTAATATTACATTTTATTTAAAATGGTTTAAAATTTATCTTTTTTTTTAATGTGGCAGTATAGATATATTTAGAAAAATGTAAAAGGGATGTTTTAAAAAAATATATACAACCTGAAAAACATTTTCTGATGTCATTTTCGATCAATGATTTTAATACTTCATTATAATTTTCCATATTTATTATCAAGTAAAAAAATTCAAATAATGTAACTTAAATATTTTAAATTTTACATGTTAATTTAAAAATGGAATGTTTAAATTCCTAATAAATTTTTTAATGATTGTTTTCATCAATTAAAACACCCTTGGGTTTATCTTATACTTTACAAGGGATATTATCAAGTCATACCATACATATTATTTATCTTGATTGTTTATTATTATGATTGTGAAATATTTATGAAATGAAATTATTTTCCCATAGTTATCATATGACTGATTTGTGAAATTTTTAGGAAACCTTTTTTATTTTAAATGGGTCATGATATAATAATATTGTTAATGTTTTGTGATCTTACTACAAACATGTGTTTGATTTTCATTATGTGATTAGTGTTCCGATAATTATATAACTCTTACAATGTATTAGGTGATTTATTATATATCAATAGGTAATTCTAGGAAAAAGGTATTTTTTCTCGATATTATTGCTGCATATATCCTAGTATCAAATAGTCAGGGCCTGATACAATTAAATTTTTATATGATAAAAGGAGTTGAATCCTAATGGAATAAAATTTATAGTGATATTTATTGACTAGATCCATAATTGAAATTTATATTACATTGTGGAATATAGAATATGTATATAATTTTTGTAGATAATACTATTATACACTATAGATTATTCTAATATTTCAATCAAAAAGTAATTCCACATTTCCTAGGAAAAATAAAACCTAAGAAAGGGGTGACATCAGATCCTTAGTAAGGGTAATAGTATGATGAAATAAAAAAATAAATAAGGTATAATAAATATTCCAAGGTGGATAAGTAAATAGAATTCCATTTAATCAATAACATTAGAATAATATTTGAATAACAATTTATGATAAAATAATTCCATTTAATAATCACATGAACATTAAATATAACCAAGGATATTCTATATATTACAATAATCATATAGAAAACCCATAAATAAATTCATAATGATGGAATCAATAAAAAAGTATTTAATGCTTATTATTGAGGATTCGTGCGATGACATCTAATACTCTCAAATATTCATGCCAATAATCTAATATTGTCAAGTTGTGATGCCTATAATATAATAAATGGGTAAGGACTTGGCTAACACCATATATAATTTTTCACATGAAACCTACCAATGCATCGAGGGGATTGCATTAACCTATCCCAAAGAAATGTTTTGAATTTCAAAATAATTAGCCATATGTTTAATAATTTCTTAAATTTATAAAAGATATGCTTTATAAAATAATCCTATTGAATAAAAGATACTACATTATAAATTTTACCTATATAAAAAATAACTATAAAATTAAATAATATTTGAAGAAATTATATACAATTTAGAAAATAATAATATCCAGGATAAAATATATATATTTTAGGAAATTTAATGATTAAAGATCATAGAAATGTGAATAAATTTATTGAAAGTAAATGACTATAAAAATTATTTAAGTGAAATTCAATAGTATGCTTGGTTAAAATAATTATAATACATCAAAAATATTAACTAGGATGGTATAAATTCAATGTATACCCTTTGGAAAAAATAGGGGTTCTTTTCATTGATGAAATGAAAAAATACCATAAAAACATTCTTGATGATCATAACATTTTCATTTTGAAAAACTTTTTGAAAAATATTTTCTATGAAATGATATTTTATAAACATTTACATCAACAATAACCATGAAAAATTTAAAAGGAATATTTGATGAAATTATGGTCATGACAATGGGTAATTCCAAACAAGCCTTATAGAACATTCCTTTTACATTGTAAAAAAGTGTAGAAAAGTTCCATATTTAAAGTATGACCAGGTGATTCCTATAAAAAAAATTAAAAAAAATGGGTAAAATGTATTTTAATAAATCATTCTTATAGGATTAATAAAAAATAAAACATTTTATAAAATATTTTTTTAACGAAAAGGATTTTTGATCGAAGTGAAAAATGAAGTCATATTTTATTTAAATGCTTTCTCATTAATACTTTGTTCCAAATAGTGAAAAATGGTACTATATGTTGAAAAATATCATGAATAACCATAAGAGAATAAAATTAATGGTTTTTAATAAATTGACCATAAAATATCATTAAATATAATATCAAGAATAAAGAATCTCGATTTCAATGAGATTGTGTAATAAAACATTAAAATCATCACAACATTAAAGTTAACATTAAAAAATGAATTGATTATGTTTTTTAATTGTAAATCCACATAAATTATGTGGAAATAAATCTATATATAGTTAAAATAAATTATCATAACAATCATATAATATTAACAACTATGAAAATGTAATATAAACCAATAAAAAGGAATTGTGTTTTACAATTTATTCTCTAATTGGAAATATTATGTTAAAATACCATTACATTTAATAATTTAAATTGAAACTATAAATTCCTTGATGAATGAGTTATTCATGATATTACATTTCAATGGATAGAATATACACTATATAAATAAAACTATATGCATAAAAAGACAATATGCATAAATGAAATGAAATTGAGATGAAATCCCATACTGTACAATTCCTCTTGAATAAACACAATTGTACCTCTTATATAGTGGTATTAATCATGTTTGTAACTTATTAATGAACTATAATAAAATTTAATATATTATATATAATCCAATTATAACATAAAATTAACCATTTGTTAATAATCACACTATGCCAAAATTTGTATTTTATTATGGTTTAAATTGTCCCTAAATCATTCGACAACAGTTTTGAAAAACTGTCGCTAAATCATTTGTCGAGAAATAATTATATGTGGTTTTTTTAAAACCGTTGTAGAATGATTTATAAGCAGTTTTTAAGTGGCGGTTTAAACAACTGCAGAATCGTTCTTTATTTTCTTCTTAAATTTTTAATTTTTGTAATTTTTGTATTTTTTTTAATTTTCATAAATTATTTCATTAATTATTTAATTTTTTTGTGTTTTATTTATTTTAATTTATTTTTTTATTTATTATTATTATTTTTATTTATTTATTTATTTTCATAATTTATTTATTAATTTATTTATTCAATATTACATGTTTATGCCCATCTCTAAGCTCATGTCCATGTCCACGAACATTCCAATGTTATATATAGAACTTCTATGTTGGGTGTGATTTGAACCTCTTACCTCTTGCTTTTCTCCAATGACTTTTCCACTCCAATATGCTCTTAATGTGGTCCATAAATTGAATATAATATAATTATATACATATATATATTAGAGAAATAATTAACAAATAAAAAATAAATTCACACTAAGTAATTATCAATCAATATGTATAAATCAATTATGAATAATCCTTAATCAATAATCAATAATTAATAAATAAAAATTCAAAAGTAATTATTAATATTTAATAATTACTAATTAAATAATACTAATTAATAAAGAGAATATAATTTAATAATATATATATATATATAATATGTAAATAAATCGTAAATAAAAAATAGTAAATAATAAATAGTAAATAGTAAATAGTATATAATAAATAAAAAATATAAATTATAAACCGTAAATTGTAAATGGAAACATGTAAATACTAAATACTAAATACTAAATAATATAAATGATGTTATATATAATATATAATATCTAATATATAATATCTCATATTTAATATCTAATATCTAATATATAATATCTAATATATAATATATAATATCTAATATCTAATATCTAATATCTAATATCAAATATCAAATATCAAATATCAAATATATAATATATAAAATATAATCCATAAAATATAATACATAATATATAATATATAATATATAATCTATAATATCTAATATATAATACATAATATATAATATGTAGTATATAAAAAAATACCTAATATATAATATATAATATATAATATATAATATATAATATATAATATATAAAAGATAATATATAATATATAACATATAATATATATGTAATTTAAAAATAATAAAATAATTTAAAAATAATATTATATATGATAAATAAATAAATAATAAAAAAATTATTCAATAATATATAACTAAATAAATAATAAATAATAAATTGTTAATATGAATAATAAATAATAGATAATTTTTACTAAATGGTAAATAATAATTAATAATTAATAAATAAATAATAAGTAATACTTAACAATAATAATAACTAATAATTAATAATTGATCATTAAGAATTAATAATTGATCATTAAGAATTAATAATTTATTAATAATAATTAATATTTATAAATTTATAAATTATTAATAATTTACTAATAAATCATTCATAAATAAGTAATTAATTATTTTTCAATAATGAATATTGAATAAGTATATAATAAATAAATAAATAATAAATGAATAATATTCTAATAATAAACGAATATTTAGTATATTAAAAATAAATTAATAGATAACAAATAATAAATAACTGAGAATAAATAATAAAGAATAAAGAATGAGGAATAAATAATAAATACATGAATACACAAAAAAATAATTAGATAGATAAATAAATAAATAAATTATTAATTATAACTAATAACTAATAAATAATAATTAATAATTAATAATTGATAATTAGTCATTTATAATTTATAATTCAATATTAATAATTAATATTTTTTTTATTAATTAATATTCAATATATAATAAATAAAAAATTAATAATTATTTAATAATTATTTAATAATTATTTAATAATTATTTAATAAATAATTATTAGAAATAATTTAAAAATAATAAATAAATAAATAATAAACTAATAATAAAAAATTAATTAATATTTAAAATGACATAAAAATAAATTAATAATTATTGTTGAAAAAATTATTAATAAATACAGAAATAAATTTATCAATAAATAAATTGGTAAATAAATAAATAATGTATAAATAATGTATAAATAAATAATTAAATAGTAATAAATAAATAAATAATATATATATATATATATAATAAATAAATATATAATTAATTATCTTAATAAATTATAAAACATTGAGATCCAATTAAATACTTGAAAACACTAAAATTACTGTAAATTATGATACGAGACTCCACTATTAACACCACAACCAGTCCAATCGAAGAATCTGAAATGTGATTTGATATGATATGTTGTACAGGCTGAATAAACACCTAGATTGAAACTTATAACCGTTTGAATTTTTAAAAAGCAGAGTCTGTAACTAAAACCTCTATTTCAGAGGCCTTGTGAGACTTTCTAGAGGAATAAAAAGGGGTAAAACACATTAAGAGTTGGTGCCAGACTTTAACGACATAGAGATCTTCGCAGGCTTCGATTTGATATGTGGGAGAGCCCAAACGGACACCCGTATGAATAATTGTGGTAGTTTGATGTTTGAGTTTGATTTTTGACATTTGAAATTTGAATATAGTTTTTCCCTTTTATTATTAAATGATTTAAATATCATATATATTTAGAGTATATTTACATTATGTTATCCATAATATTTAAGGATAGTAAATGAAATAAATTTATCATGGACATAGTTGGTCATATATACACATGAACTATTTTTCTATTTTGTTATCATATTCAATGAAAGAAAATTAAATGCTATATATATGTATATTATCATTCCAAAATCATTATTATGTTATTAATATTACATATATTTATTAAATCCATCCTTAATAAATTAATTGTAAAGCGTGAATGAATTACATTAATTTGTGAGGTAGTAGTCAGAGTACACATGAATAATGTTATTGTATTCCAAAAAAATAGAAAGAATGACGTTTTGTGTTACATATATTTTATATAAGCATAAAAGAATCATAAATATAAAATATATTATATATATATATATAATTTCCATCAATATTTCGAACCATTATTGGTGGTAATGGAGAAACAAACGACATCAGTTTGAGATACAGTAGTCCTTCTTACACACAAATGATGATGTCGTAACACATTTAATGAATGTACGTGGTGTTTTATGTAATAACCATAAAAATTCAAAACCAAATTATATTGAATATATTGAGTTTTTTATAGAATCGTTATGTTAAAAAACTTAAGGACCCGAGGAATAAATAAAACAAATGCGTTTTTTGATTAATATTCCATCTTCTTCGAGTATCTCCTTTTAGTTTTCACCAACAACCTTACATGGTTAGATTTACACCCATTGTAACTATTCTAGGAAAATTCGAGATATATGGAATAGTAAATAGAGAATTTATTGTAAAAAAAATCTGGTTTGAGTGGTGTGTATAATAGGTAGAGGGGGTCGACCTTTATATGTGACGAATAGGACACACATGGCATTTTTTAATAAATATTAGGAGTACCCATGTTTCTACCAAAAAATAGGTTTGAATAACACAAAAATTAGATCCTTTATGTTTTATGGTTTAATTATGGACATAAAATGGGTATTTTAAATGTTTGCTGTAATTTTTACACCTTATACTCGATGTTAAACCACTAATTAAATTTGTTTTCCTATTAATCACTGTAATTACTTTTAACTTCTTGCACTGATAAATTTGGTTAGAAATTAAGTTATACTTATTAGAATTTATTGACTTTTTAAATGATTCAATCCATTTTGTTCAAAATTAAAATCTTATAACTGGGAATAATTAGTCTAAATTTAATATTATAGATAGGATAATAATGTGGTTATTTAAAGTGAACATGTTCAAAATTTTACTATGTTTTTATATTAAAATTAAATACAATAATTGTTGGACTCCTCATGTGTTAACGATGTTTTAATGATAAAAAATCCTATATATTCTGTAATTCTTGTTAGTCATGTTTAATCTGTCTCAAATCATATGTACAGATGGTAGGTTTCTTTATGTTTTAAATAAACCTCTTCAAGATCGTAAGTGATGTGTTTTATTATTGTAATCTATTTTGAATTTTTGTTATAATGGATTTCCTTGATAAATGATTAAGTCAAATAATTTCTATGAATATCATTATTTATGTCTGTATACAGATATTTGTCTATGTATGACAAACCATGAGTCTGCCACCAGTTATGTTTTTCTCGAAAAGGACCCAAACACCGTGACCCGGACATAGTGCCCTAGACACCATGGCTAGACACCATGACCAAACACCTTGACCAGACATCGAGACCCAAAAACCCTGACCAGACACCGCATCTATGCCACTGGTTCTTGATCTCTATAAAATTGTGCCATCATAACTGTATCACCACTCAAAATGAAAACAAGGAAGCACCATTTCATGGATACTTAATTTCATAGATAAAATGTTTCTAGAAAGACCGTGACCCCATTTTTTAATCAATTTTTTCATTTTCAATTTAAATTTCTAACTGTCATTTTTGAGTCTTTTAAATGCAATGGCATAATTTACATTTTTTTTGAAATTTCACCTTACAATATGAGGTATGATGTCAATAATATATGCATCATTTCTACTACAACAGTTGCACTCCAAGAATAAAAAGAGAAGTGTGGCCTAGAAACAAGCTAGATCACGCGACAACGAAGAAGCATGCACATTCTTGAGAAAAGAAACGACGCATGAAACTAAATACACTTCAAGAGCACATGAAACATTCTCAAATACAAAAATTTGGGATACCAAATATCATAGATAATAACATATTTTCATTACTAACTCCATGAAGAACATGAGCAAGATCTAACTGCAAACTAGAGCATCAGACCTGCGATACTCTGTTTCTCGCAAGTGGACCGTATTCTTACATATGCTTCCTCATAGAAGTCCATAGATGCATAGGCTAACCCTCAAATCACTTATATCTGTATATCATAATTTTTTCTCTATTGTGTATTGTTTTTATCTTTTGAAAATGTTTGTTTTTCTTTATAAAAACACAGACAGTCTCCTACGTTAAACTGGAGGATACAATACATCCTTCCTATCACATCTTTTTACACTTGTCTATTCCCAAGGATAAGGGTGGAAGAAGTCCCTATGTTACTTATTAATTAATATCCATGAAGAGATATGGAAGTTTTCAAGTGACATAGATAGTCTTATGTACTATTGTTTACCCCGATCTAGGGTGTGAATCAAGTTTATTAATATAAACTTCTTTGTGGCAGGTGATCACCAAGAGGAGTGGATTTGGTCTCGTCTTCAGACTGAACCACTTGTTTTAAATATAATTTGATGCTTAATTTTCTTTTCTTTGTTTTAATATATAATTCAAAAATCAATAAATTTTTTTTGATAGTTAAACATGGAGAGAAGTAATAATTGTTTTGAATTTTTAGAATACCTTATAAAGTAATGTTATTAACTAATATTATAATAATTTTGAATTAATAAATCTTCTGAGAATTTATTTAAAATGTTAATATTTCATAACTGTATTACATTAATTAACTAGGCTATAAATAATTTATTGGGGGACCCTTTTAAGAATAGTTTTTGAAACATTATTTTTATAGATACTCAACTCACCCCCTCTTGAGTACTCTACTCCGACCATCATTTGGTATCAAAGGTGTTTGTTATTCCTATTATGACTCTATTTTGACCCTATTCAACTATGATTTTAGTTGTACATTTATTATCTATAAATAACTATTAATTTTAAATTTCTATCTATTTCAATGTATTTTATTATTATCAATAATAGACTAGAGGGTGTTAAAACAAATAGACCACCATTCTCTCATAGAACCAATTGTGCCTAATGGAAAATTAAAATGAATATGCATTTAGAATGTATGGGTTTTGAAATATGGTATTCAATTATAGATAAGTATATGATTACTTCTATAGATAGAGTCACTTTGGGTGACCCAATCAAGACTGCCTACAATAACAATTGCAAATCCATGAATGCTTTGTATTGTTATTTAAGATATGATAAATTTAATAGAATTTCTACATGTGAATTTTCCCATGATATTTGGGATGCTTTGTCTGTTTTAAATGAAGGATCATATTGTATGAAAGAAATGACACTTAATATATACCCTATTAAATATGAAAACTTTAAACTGAAACTTGATGAACCTATTTATAACATGTATCTCAGGTTCAACAAAATTGTCAACACAATGATTTCTCTTGGAAAAAAATTCACTGCCAAATAATAAATTATGAGGATTCTCATATGCCTACCTAATCGAGTGAGTGGAACCACTGGCTATATTAGAGTGTCATGCAACATCAGCATGTTACCTGTAAAAGAACTCATTGGGAAACTACTTATGTATAAAGAGTATCTGAAAGTCAACAAGTAAAAGAAGGATGAACACAATAGAAAATTTGTTGCATTTAAGACCACCACCTCTAAACACATTGGGAAAGGGAAATTGTATGCCTATGTAAAAGATCTAGTAGTGAACAATAATCACCTAACATTGATGTGAAGATGGATCAATTATCCAAAAGGTTTTAGATATTTTTCAAGAAGAATAATGTTTTTACAAAGACTAAATTTAAGGGATGATATGATCAAAAAGCAAGATAGATGAAATAATGGAAAATAAGTGACAATTTTGATGAGATAGTATTCTATAAATGTAGGAAAAATGGACATGTAAACGATGGTTGTCTTAAACTCATGTACAAAAAGAAATATGAGGAAAAAGATAAGAACTATAAAAAAGGAAATGATAGCAGCATGGAGTTCCTCTAAGGATACTTCAAGTGACTCCAAATATTCACATGATGAGAATACTAACAAAGCCAATATGTATTTTATGACAAACACATCTGATGTAACACTAGAATCCACTGTACATGATTCCTATTATTCTTTAGATGAGAGAGACTCAAAAATTATGTCTAATGTAGAAATGTTTGAGTACTGAAATATGATTGAAGAGATAAGTAATGAAAAAAATGATAAATACAATTCTTTAAATAAAATTAATGCTCTTACATCAACTTTTAAGACTGAACATACTATAGAAATGGAAGAAAAATTCTCAATTACTCAATGAAAACAACAAACTAAATATATCTAATGAGCAATTGAAAAACTAACATTAAAGGTTTAATAATGGTAATGACCCTTTGGTATAAATTCTTGGTAAATATATTACTCCAAAATATACTAATTGTATGGGCTATCAATCTGGTAAAAAAAATACGGGAAGAATGAAATTTGTTTCCCAGTCTAGGACATACATATTTACTTATATTTCTGAAAAACATTTAGCTAGTTCATATTATGATACACACTCTACTGTTTCAATATTTTCCAGACCAAATAGTGTTTAATTTTCAAGCACTATACATAATGCTTATAAGAAAATTATGGGCAGATATGGGTTCCTAAATCACTAGTCACTAATATTACAGGACCCAAACAAATATGGTTATTAAATTTTGTTTTTATTAGACAATTTTATTTTAAAAATTATTAAAGAGCTCGTATAAAAGTGTATGGTACTTGGATAGTGGGTGTTCAAGAATCGCGAAATGATTCAATTCACACTTCATGAATTTAATAATAATTGATGGTGGACATGTCACTTTTGGTGACAATTCCAAAGGAAAGATCATTTGCCATGTCCAAATCAGTAACTCTAACAAATGTTTAATTTCCAAAGTACTTTTTTTGATGTATTGAAATATAATATACATAGTATTTCACAACTATGTGATGATGGATTTCAAGTTAACTTTGAAAATGATGCTTTCAACGTCTTCCATTCTAAAAATGAATTAGTATTTTCTGCATTAAGAATTGAAAATGTATTCTCTATTAACGTAGATTCTTTTGCCTCTCAACATGCCAAATGTTTTAGTGTATTTAACAAAGAGTATTGGAATTTCAATAAAATAATAGGACATTTTAACATTCACTTCCATAGAAAGATAACTCAAATATGTTTACTCAAAGACCTAACCAATCTTCACATTCCAAATGATAATGTGTGTAATCATTGTCAAAAGGGAAAGTATCGCAAAATTTCTTTCAAACCAAATAAAGAAGTGTAAACTTCTCAACCTCTTGAATTGGTTCACATACATTTTTTTGGATCATCTAGAGTTTCTCGATTGAATAGTAAGAACTATGTTTATGTTATTGTAGATGACTTAACTAGATATACATGGACTTTCTTTTTGGCTCACAAAAGTCATGTCTACTTACATTTTACCAAATATGCCAAAACTGTAGCGAATCATAGTGGACTTAGAAATAAATGAAGTGATCGTGGCCCTAAGTTTGAAAATCAAGGGAAGGGATCTTTTTTCTCCCAAAATAGCTATAATCATAATTTCTCTACACCTAGAACACCTCAATAGTAGGGTTTTTTTGAACGAATAAATAGAACCTTGCAATAAATTTCTAGAACCATTCTTAGTGAATACGACTCACCTATTTATTTTAGGTTTGAATTTGTACATATAGAATTCTATATTATCATTAGAGTGTTGATTATACCCATTATTAAAAGAACTCCATATGAGTTATGGAACAATAGAAATCACAAAGATTTCTACCTCAAAGTATTCGATTGAAAAGACTACATCATTAATACTAAGGAAAATCATGAAAAATTCTTATCCAAGAGTGATGAAGGAACCTTTCTAGGATATTCAATCTCATGTAAAGCCTATAGGGTATTTAAAAAATAACTAAATGTGTAGAAGAATATGTCCATGTCATGTTTGGTGACATAGATCCACATGAGCCTAATACCACTGTAGTGAACAACGAGTATGATGTATCAAATCTATACATTAATTCAATATACTCTAACAATCCTTTAAAGGAATCTGTGAAAACTTCCAATTCTGAATATTCATTGGATTTAAGTCATAATGTACATGAACCTGTTGAAGAACCTGAAATCACTAGTCCTTTTTTTCTAGAGCTATTAGAACTCTTAAGAACCTTTATTTGGTGTTGATGGAGATTTAGATATAGGAACTCAAACTTGATCTTCTTTTATAAATTAGGTAGAACATCAAGTCTTATTGTCACAACATGACCATAAAAACATTATTGATTCTATAAATGATGAATTTTGGGTAATGTATATTCAATAGTAGCATAATATGTTTGAAAGTAAAAAAGACTGGAAACATGTTGATAAACCCAAATACACATTTACCATAAGTACTAAATGTGTGTTTATAAATAATGTAGATGAAGCTAGAAACATAGTTAGAAACATGGCTAGAATTGTTTCACCAGGCTATAGTTAATAAGAAGAAATTGTTGAAGAAGAAACCTTTTCCCTGGTAGCTAGGCATAAAGCCATTAGAATTCTTCTTGCTTATGCTACACATCTGAATTTCAAACTATATAAAATAGATGTTAAGAGTGAATTCCTAAATGGGTATTTAGCTGAGGATGTCTTTGTTGAGAGACCCCCTGGATTTACAAATCCTCATTTTCCAAATAACGTTTTTAAATTATCAAAAACATTATATGGTTTAAAATAATCTCCAAGAGATTGGTATGATATATTATGTACTTTTTATATTTCAAAAGGATTTACAAAATGAATAGATGATTTTACCATTTTTTAAAATACATTTCCAATGATGATTTAGAAATTCAAATTTATGTAGATTACGTTATCATTGTATCTTGACAAAATTCTTTATGTATTGAATTTTTTAAAATGATGAAAAATGAATTTGAATTGAGCTTAATAAGTGGACTAAAATTCATTCTTGTATTTCAAATATTTCAAAATATTGATGGTATTATTTTAAATCAATGAAAATATACCAGATATCTTCTAAAATGTTTTGTCTTGGATAGATCAAAAAGTAGTGACACTCTAATGAGTACTCCATGCATGTTTTATCTTGATGAAAAAGAAAAATCTATTGATCAAACCACTTACAAAGGAATGATTGTAATATAACTCAACTTAGATGCTAGCTAGCCTAACATTTTATTTAGTGTATGTATGTGTGATATTTGTCAAGAAAACCTTGAGTAATGTCATTTAAATGATGTTAAGATAATTTTCAAATACCTCAATCATACACCCATTATAGGATTGTTTTATCCTAGAGGACAATAATTATAATTATTTAGTTATTCTTATGTTGCATTCAGTGGTTGTAAGTTAGATAGAAAAAATACTTATGGAATATGTCACTTTCTATCCAGGACACCGGTATCATTGTGTAGTAAGTAACAAAACTCGATTGCATTATCTGCTACCGAGGCTGAGTACATAGCTGTTTTTAGTTATTTTGCACATATTTTGTGGGGGAAACACACATTACTATATTATGGATATCAATTTAGGCATGTTCCTATAAATTTTCACAATACAATTTGTATTAACATATCAAAAAGAATCACGTTTCACACTCTATGAAAAAGTATATTTATTTATGACATCGCTCTTTGAGAGATCATTTTCAAAAATGTGATATCATGTTGGAATTGATTGGAACTGAATACCATCTTTCGGAGATATAAACCAAACCATTATATTCTAAAAGAATTGATTACATCATACATGAGTTGGGAATGATAAATCGTAAGTAGTAATTGTACTTTTTCATAGCTTAATATTTCATCGTTTACAGTTTCAAAAGCCACTATCTTAATATTAAGGTTTAACTCTAATAGTTCTATAGTTTTACTGTCTTAAAAGCTATTTTTTCATGTATACAGTCTAACAGTTACTATCTCTTAGTTATTGTCTGGAACTTACTGTCTCAATCAATACAATTGCACCGTGTAGAAATGACACAGTTACAGTCTAACCATGAAATCAAGTTATGGTCTTACTATAAAGATGCTTTATTGTTTTATTTACATATTAGAAATTTTATCATAGTAATTATTTATTTTATTCTTTTAATTTCTTCCTCTTTTTATTTTTCAATGCTTGAAATCACAAAATGATAAAAAAATAAAGAGATCTCATACCTTTATTCACCCTAGCTCTCATTTCTAAAAATATAAACCCTATTTAAACCTTTATCTCTCTCAGACCTTCGTTGGATGACAAGAACGTGATTTCATTCCTCATCAACTCCTTAGAATAATAGATAAAAGATGAAGATGAAAATAGCATTGATGTTAGCACTTGAAGGTCCTTTGAATCCGCCCCTGGTGAATAGAACAGTGGAACCTGAAATGGAAATTTTTCCCAAGTGGATTTTTTCATGTAGCTATTTATTATTGAATGTACTAAAAGGGAAAGGGTGGCAGGATTGGTTCACCGTTGAGGATATTCTGATATACCCAAATCTAGTTGCACAATTTTATTAGTATGTTCAATTCTTTTCTGATAAAAATGATGACTTTGTTCTGAGAAGGTGAATTAATAGGAAAAGGTGTACCTTTTCTTAGAGGTTATGGGTTGCATGTCTAAGGATACCTCAGAAGGGTATTTTTGAGGTCTACAAGAGGCCCTCCACCTCCAAGTGAGATATTTATTTTGGATGAAGCCTTGAGAAGCTTAACTGGAAATGAAAAAATGATAAGAGTTATAGATGCTAAGGAAAATGGGGAAACCAAACTATTGTATAAGTTTATCCAGAATCAGATTAGCCCAAGAAAAGGTGATTTATCTGCATTCCGGTATCATGATGTATTTTTGATATATCATATTAAGAATGGACACAAGATCAACCTATGAAATTATGTTATCCTTTATATGTGTGAGTTTATAAAGATAACCTCTATGTCATCCTCCATGTTCAACTCAAAGTTAAACTCAGCACTACTTCAGAAAAAATGGTTGTTTGGACCAGATGAAAAAATCATTAAGGGCTATAAATTCTTTATTTAAAAATTTACAGTAAAGAGAATGAAAATCAGTTGGAATACTTGGATAAAAGATTGTATTGAAGATAATGATAAGGTATATGAGTATATTAACCCGGTTGAGCACGCTTCAAGACCTAAAGAATTTTCTGATCTTGGATTGGAACCAAATGAAATCATTGATAATTTGGATGATAAAGAAGAAGAAGAGGTTTTTTTACCTATAGGGAGAACTATCATGAATGAGGATGATAGGGAACCTACTCTTCATGTATTAATTGAGAAAGAAGTACATGTCCCTGAAGAGATTGTTGATCTAGAAGAACCTACCTCTAAAAAATAATTTTTTGTTGTTGAATTATTAAAGGTTGTTCTGGAAGAACATTTAGAAGAAGATATTTCTTTTGGAAAGAAGATACTCTTGAAAAAATGTAGAGGAACAATCTATTTTTATGTTTATCCCATCTGCTGAGTAGAAAATATAGCAAACCATCCAATTGGATAGAAAGTAAATGGGTGAGGTTTTTGGGGATGTAATATTAGAATTAGATCAAGGATCTCAATCTATTAGTCTTGAGAAAAATACACTTGTTGGGGGGGGAGTAGAACCCAATTTTGGAAAGTGTTGATGTTCTAAATATGGTTGTTTCAAGGTCTGTGGAGACATTGTAATAATTTTCTAGCTATTTGGATGTGATTGATTCCCATGAAGCCTCGGTTAATGGTATAGATCTCTCTATTGTGTTTCAATTGAAGCCAATATATTCTCTTGATGTCATAGCTGGAAAGGAACCTGAGCCTATCTCAAATATTATCTCGTAACCTTCACAATAACCTTCCACCTTGGAGAGTAAGAATTATATGAAAAATATTAAGCTACCCTATTGGTTATGGTTGAAAATGTCTAGAAAATCCAACCTACTCTTGTGGACAACTTGAGTGAAGGATATGATACCCAGCTGTTAGAGGTGATTATTTGGAAGATGTAACCAAAAATGCATCAAAAAATTCATGAAATCAGATTTAAGAACAAATAGCCTAGTGATAAAGTGACGAATTTCAGAGGTATGATTGAAACTATGAAAATAGTGATTAACTCAAGACTAGAACCATTTTCTCATCTGGTTAAAGATGTTAGTGGTCAGATTCCACAGGATGTGGCCTCATTGATTCAACCTAACCTAACTTCCTTAGCTAAGAAGGTGGCTAAAGTACATAAGAAACCTTTTCCCAGAATGTGTGATCTTTTATTAGACTTAATTCGTTGAATTATGTGTATAAATGTTATCTCCAAAATGTTCTGAATCAACTGAATTCTCTTACATCAGCTATTATAGCTTCATGTGCCTCTATAAAATCATCTAAACCATCCTTGGATAGTGATCTTCCCAGAACAATTATTAAATAAGTACTTCAGTCTATTCTCAGTGTCATTGAAAAAGAGTCTCTATCTTTGGTTGTCAAGAATAGTGAAAGAGTTCTTGATTTGTTCATAATTCATTCCATGATTTCCAATGATGCTCTAGAATAAACTACTAAGAAGGTGGAATTCTACTTTAATCTTATCTTCTCTAAACATGATATGACAAAAAATTTCAATTACCTTATAGTGAATCTAAAAATCCATTCTGTCACTAATGCTTTCCAAAATACGGTTTCAAATCTTCAGTATTACACTCCCTTATTTGAAAATATCATAGAGAACAAGGATGAATTTTTTGCAAGCGATGCAGTTTGGTGGTGAGATCATTACTGAAATCATCAAGATCAGAGGACTTATCTTCATGTCTAGGTAAATACTATTGTGGCGCCTGTAACTTCACCCATAAGACCTGGTTTTCCTACATTCTTATTCTCTACCCTTGCCTCAACATCTATGTCTGTCTCTCAGTGTCTCAGTCTGATCAGACCTGTTATACATGACCAAAAATTTCCTCAGTCTTCCACTACACCTACCTTGGACCCCTCTATTTTTGAATGACTCCCTTTACCTTCTCTGTTAGTTGGTTCACTTCCTTCTTCCACTTCTACTTATGCTCCTTTGGCTTCTCCATATGTTGCTGCCAAGGGAAAGAGAAGATAGTCAGCGCTGAAGAGAAATTATCAGTATCTTTTGATTGGGATGATTTTTGTATTTTTGTTGCTTACTATTGGTAATGACGGATCATTTTTATCTAAGGAATTGTGAACTCTGCTTCTATATTCACTTACTGTCTTTATTACGCTTTTTCATAATGGAAAAAGGGGGAGAGACAAGTATACTATGGGAGAGACACATTCACTAAGATTTCATATCCTACTCACATGTTTTTGGATCATCAAAAAGGGTGAGATTGTTGGAATCCTCATGTGTTAATAATTTTTTAATGATCCAAAATCCTATACATTCAGTAAATCTTTTAATTACTGTTTAATCTTTTTCAAATCATTTGTATAGATGGTTGGATTCTTTATACTTTAAATAAACCTATCCATGATTATAAGTGATATGTTTGATTATTGTAAACTATTTTTAATTTGTTTTATAATGGATTTACTTGATAAATGATTAAGTCCAATACATTATATGAATATAAATGTTTATGTCTATATACATATATTTGGATTAGTCTAAGAAAAAAGCGAGTCTAACTCTATTTATGTTTTCCAAGAAAAGGACCCAGACACTGTGACCTAGACACCGTTACCATACTCCATGACCAGACACCGTGACCAGACATTGAGAACCAGACACTGTGACCGGATACCAAATCTGTGCTACCAGTTCCTGATATCTATATAATTGTGCCATCATATCCATCTCACCTCCCAAAAAGAAAAGAAGGAGACATTGTTTCATAGAGACACCATTTCCAAACAGTATCTGACACCGTTCTTTAATCTATTTAGTCTTTTTTAATTGAAATTTCTAACTTTCATATTTGAGCCTTTTAAATTCACCGACATAATTAATATTTAATTGTAGACCTGTAAACTGATAGTATGAGGTATGAGGTTTAGAATACATGCATCTTGTCAGCTCCACCACACACACTCTAAGAATACAATAGGAAGTGTGGAATAGAAACAAGAGAGAGCGCATGATAATGAAGAAGCACAATCATTCATGAGAAATGAAAAGACACATGACACTCAATAAATCTGAAGAACAGATGAATCATTATCAAATCAAAAAATATGGGTTAATATAGAGCAGAGTCTAGAACATCTTCACATTACCAACTCTTCAAAGAACATAAGCTAGATCTAACTGAAAACTAGAGCATCAGACCTGCGATCCTCTGTTTCATTGAAGAGGACCTAATTCTTACATCTGCTTCACCATAGAAGTCCAGAGCTACATAGAATAACACTCATAGTACTTATAACCATATCTCATTATTTTTTCTCTATGGTGTACTATTTTTAGCTTTTGACCAGTGTGTTTTTCTATATAAAAACACACATTGTATCATGTGTTAAGCTATAAGATACAATTTATCCTTCCTCTCACATGTTCTTACACTTGTTTATTCTCACAGATAAGTGTGGAAGAATTCCATATGAAACTTGTTAATTTATACCCTTAAAGAAATGTGGAAGTGGTTGTGTGACCTGGATAGTCTTGTGCACTATTTTTTAACTCGATCGATGTTGTGGATCAAGTTAATTAATATAAACTTCTTGGTTTTAGGTGATCACCAGGTAGTGTGGATTAGGTCTGGTCTTGAGACTGAACCACTTATATTATATCTGTTTTTTTTAATTTAGTTTTATATATTATACTGTATAATTCAAAAATCACAAGATTTACATTAATAGTTAATATTAAAAAGATGTTATAATTATTTAGACGTATTATAATAGCTTTCAAAGTAATGTTAATAACTGATATTAAGATTATTGAAAAAAATTTAGTATTTTGAGTAGTTATTTAAATTTTTAAACTTTTATAACCATATTGCATTGATTAACTAGGACGTAATTAATTTATTGGGGAACCTTTTCAGAATACTTTTCAAATAGAAATTTTTTAAGATACTCAATTGACCCCCCTTATGAGTACTCTACTCCAACCAACAATAATGATTAGAACAAAATAAATTGTATTAATATATTTAAAATATATATAATTTTACTTAAATCAAATTTGAAATAAAATTTTTCATTATAAATATTTTATTAGAAAATTTAGTTTTGAATTTAAATACAATGTTTTTCGATATGCCCTAAAATAATTGAACATTTCATAGAAATACCAAAATATAACCATAAGATAATTTGTAAATTAAATATATAGATATTATGTTTATTGTTTCATTAAACATTTATAAATTTATTATAATTATGATTCAAAACAAGTTCTCTATTCAAAGGTAGAAAAACTACATTAAGAAAAATAAATCTTTTTTGACGTAAAATTGGATTTGTAATTTTATTATGCCTTAAAGTATATATTGGATTAATTATGAAACAATTAACATAATATTTATATAAAAATTATATAATATTAATAAATAATATTAATTTATTAATTTATTAATATAAAAATCTATTAGTGAAAAAAATATCTAAAAAAAAGTCCTTTATAATGAATTGGGTATTATATTCATTTCAAATTAATTGGTAACCAGTGAATTCGACCATATAATTTTATAAGTTATTAAATATTATTCATAACCTAGAAATTAATAATAAGAAGATAATATTCATTTTAAATAATAATATTATTTTTATTCTACAAAAAATTGGCTTCAATGTTACACAAGAAATCGAAGAAATTCATTACTTTGCATCACACAAGCTAACTCATTGTCTGGTACATTACAATTAAAATAAAAAAAATGAAATTATTCATAATAGTTAATATATTTTATATAATTGGGATGTTTTATAAATCTCCACTATTTGTGTCTTGTGTCACACACAATAATAAAAAAAAATTATTCTTTTAGAATTTTATGCTGTTTCAGTCTCTCCACCTTAAATAAAATATGTCATCATAATTTAAACATGATATTGATGATCAAGAGTTTGAAATTTCAAAATTCTATTGTTTAAAAACAGACATTTTAAAATTGATAATAAAACATCATCTTAGTAAGAGATAATGGTAATTACAATATTCATATGTCATACCATATAACTAGTTTTATACATAAGGGAAAATAACTGCAAAAGGAAAATATAGATTTGTTGGAGAAGTATAAATAATTATAGAGAGTGATGGATGCCATTAATCACAAAAAATTTCATGATTAATGGAATTTTTATGGACACAAATCATTATATATTTTATGATTTAAAATTATATTGTTTAAAAAAAATTAACATAATTATGATAATTTATTTTTCAAGATCGTTTTCTTAATATTGAGCAATTATTTTATTGAATAATAATATAATAAAATACTCATACTCAACATATTTCGGTTTCATCAACAAAATATTCATCCTTTTTTCATTTATCTATTTCCAATTTATAACTTATTTCATTAATTGGATTCCCAAGAATTAGATTTTATTTTTGATACACTGAAATTCACTTTTTATAGATCATATGATCTATAAAATTGTGAAAATTCATTCTATATATTTCAAAATATTTTAAAAACCCAATATTTTTAATAAATTAGCATCTAAACCAAAAAATTACTACGACTTGTTCATTATTTATATTTATTCTTCCAAATATTTTTCTAAATACAATGTCACATTAACTGGGACATCAGGTAGGCCAGTGGTTGGAATGAAACACTTATTACCCTTCAGTTATGGGTTCAAGACCCACCACCATTCTAGATATGATGGGTTGTCACCCGGCATGTGGGTTTCCCTTTTTTGAACCATATAAATATAATTCTTACAACACCTCAATGAATATTGATTTGAATTCTTGATATAATTTTACAAATTAAATAACATTTTTAATATGGATTCAAATTTATTTTTTTCACAGCTTAATAATCTTATATAGTTATTATTAAAATTTCAATAATGATCGTATTAACCCTAAAGGAAATAAAATACTATAAAATTATATCTATAAAATATAATGTAATTATTCTTCAAATATTTTTTTCATTAAACATATAAACATGAACATAATTTCTCACAAAAGGTCATTAATATCGGTAGACATCCATTACATAAAACATCAAAATAAAAATTTAAGGAATCAAACTTCTGAATAATATAAACTGAATAAATAATTTTGGTATCAATAACTCTTTTGTTAATAAATACATATATTATTTTAAGTTGTATCACAATCCATAGATATTTCATGATTCTTATAACTGAAGTACCATTAGTAAAAATACTTCCACAATTTAATTGTGTAATCCCAAAAAAGAAGTGCATCATCTATTTTATATCATCATAAATATTCTCATGGAATAGGGTTTAACCAATTCCATTTTTTGTCATTATAAATTCAAATCCTTTGTAAACACGTGTGATAAATATATGAATTATACTATTTATATCCTCAATTATTTGTCAAACTAGGTGTACCGTAACACCCATTATCATGTACTAGGATATGCTTTAGTTGAGTCCAGAATACCCTTTTTGGAGTTGCTACCCCTATATACATATATTCTAGAACTGAATAAACATGTAGTTCCCATATAGAAAAGTATTGAAAGAAAAAAAGAACATAATCTATATCTTACAAAAATATGTAGATGTTTTTCTTTATTTATACTCAAATATTTACTTATGTTTATGTTCCCAAATGTATGGTTTCCTAAATAATGTTTACAAGGTATCTACTAAATATTCTTTGATACCAACTGTATTATCCCAAAGCTATGTAGCTTATAGCCAATGTTTAATAGCATTAAATTACCATGAGATACAAGGAATCACATTCCAGAGGACTGAATAGTATTTTAGTCAAGGTAAGATAGATGTATAATTTAAATTTAAAATAAATTTTATAAATTTTAATTACAAAATATTTTTTTTAAAATTCCATTATTCTCCATAGCATATCACATTATATCCATCACAAAATTCTCTCTTGTATGATGGAAAAGAAAAAGAATAAATGGGTGTGATCAGATTATTGATAAGGTTAAGAGTATAGGGGATTCTATAAATATATAATTTATGAAATATATGGAAGCATAGAAAACTAAAAAAGAGTACATTGATTCGATAACATGAGAATAATATAGAAGAAGTACTATATTATCAAATAATTCCTTATAAATAATTATGTGATAATGAAACATGACCATGGATATTATAAAAAACCAAATAATCACATGAAATATCAAAAACTAAATAAAATATAATGGAATGCATTATTATGGTCATTGAAAACATACATTTTAGGCTTCAAGAAAATACATCTTATGTTGTGAAGGCTTCATTACTTGAATAAAATACTTTCAAGGCCTCAAGAAAATAATATAATAAATGGATAAGGCATCTCCAACAAATAGTCTATTATATCACATGAAACATTCTGATGTATCTAGGGCTTGCACTATCTAGTACCGAACCTGCTTATTTAAGGTCCAAATTATTCCTCATATAAAAAATAATCAATTTAATACATTTACAATATACCACATCAAATATTAGTATTGTGTAAAGGATAAAAATTTATCAGTCTTTCCCCCATTATGAAATATATTTATATGTAAAAAAACACATTTAAAATTGATATTAAAATTATGAAATACTCATATCCATGATAAATCTTAAGTATTTTATGGGTAAGTTTAATGATGAATTATCATAGAAATGATAAAAACTATATTGGAAGTTAATTACCATGAAAATAATTGAATGAAGTTAACAAAAATACAATCTTGGTTAAAATAAAAAAAGATTATAAAAAAGGAAGAATATTGATAGGATCCATATATATTATATAACCCTTGGAATAATAATAATAGATGTTTTCATTAATGAAATGGAAATGATCATTAGGAACATTCTTTGGGAAAAAATAAATATATTTTTAAAAAAAATTTGAAAATAATTTTCATTGAATGTAACATCTATATAAATACTCAATTAAAATAAACTCACAAAAATTTACTGGTTGGATAAAAAAATTGATGATAATTTTTTTTAATTCAATACATGTCATAAAGAATATTCCATTTCCTTGTTAAAAATGTAAGAAATGTGCCTTATTCAGAAATAAAGAAATGGAATCCATTTATTTAAAAAAATAAAAATTGGTAAAAATATATTTTAATAAATAATTCCGACTTTTTAAATTAAAAAATTTATATTTTTCAGAGAACATATTGTTTTAAGAAAATATATTTATAATTGAAGAGTGAAATGAAGTCATATTTTAATTAAATATTTTATCATTTATATTAAGGTTAAAACAGTGTGAAAAGGTACTATCACTTGAAAACAATCATTAATTTCGTTTTACTAGAAAATTTTTGGGATATATTAAACAATGATCATATTATTTCTTTTAATTTAATTTCTAGAATAAATAATCTCTATTATAATGGTATTGTGAATCAAACCCTTAAATGATAATAATGATTAAGTGATAATTAATCATTGAATCAATATTTTATATAAAATATAAATCCTCATAATTAATAGAGTACAATAAACAATAGATATAGTTAACTAATTATACTCATAAACATATAATATTATTTGAAATTAGGAATTAATATAACCCAAGTAAAAGGCTTTGACATACGAAATTTATATACAACTTGGTTACATAATGTTCAGATCCTCTTAGGTGAAATAATTAAAATTTAAGATCTATATACAATGACTAATGATTTATTCCTGATATTACATGTTAAGGGGGATTATGTACACCATATAATATAACCAGAGTTCATAATAATACAATATTTCCCAACAAAATTAATTTTAGCTTAAATCCATTACCTAACACTTCCTTTTGGTTGAATTCCCATAAATATTATGAATAATTGTTTTATAAATTTTTTTAAATTATACCACAACAATATTAATATTTATGATATAATAAATGATTATTTTATAATATATTATTAACCACTAGTTAATAATCTTTCATTATTTTCTTCAATTCGAGTGTTAATTTAATTGTTTTTGAGTATGTTTTCCGTAGTTATTTTTTTTGTTTCGATTACATAGATCATGATTGCATCATATACAGAATTTAAACTATTTTTTAAATAACATATAAATTAATTATATATTTATTTATATTAATCAATAAAATTTGGTGATATGAAATGAAATAGACTATTCATAGAGATGGCATGTCATACGTACAATAAAAGATAAAACCATTTTTGTGACATATTGAATGAAATAAAAGTAAATGATATATATATATATATTTTTATATTATTATTAAAAGATCATTATTATGTTTTATATATCAAATATTTTTATTAATACCATATTTAATGTATTCTATATAATGTGAAAGTGAATCACATCACTTCGTGAGGCAGTAGTCTTTCATTCACATGAATGAATTTATAATATTTCCAAAAATAAAATACAAGAAGGTATGTGTTATATAATTATTGAAAAATTATTGTAGAATCATAAAATATCATATAATATATATATAAATAGTTTTTATATCATTATTCCCAACCATGGATGGTGGTAATGAAAAAATGAACCACATTGGTTTGCAATGTTGTAGTCCACTGTACACACGAACACTGATTTTGTAACACATTTGGTAGAATTGTGTAATGTTGTATCATATAACATTAAAATAGAAAAATATAATTATTTTCATGATACATTGGTTATAAAAAATTCATGATATAAAATTGATTAAATTGGTTTGAGGAAGAAATAAAACAGAAGAATATGTTGATCAACATTACCACATTTTTATGTTTCTCCATTTATTTCAGAAAAAAGGTGGTCCTTGGAAGTATTTCATCCAAAATAATGTATTATAGGATGAGTTAATTTATGTTAATAAGATAATTTATAAGTTATGAGCCAAAAATATTTGGTTTTTGTGGTGTGTTTAAGGTAAAGAGTGGACATCCTTTTATAAGTGAGGGAGAGGACACACCTTGCATTTTTGGAAAGAAGTTTGGTGTACCACCACTTTTTTTCAAAAAATATTCTTTCAAAACACACAAAATATTATCTATTATTGTGTAATATCAACATATTTTTAAATAATGGGTATTTTAAATGTTTTTTTTAATTTTGATATATAATAATCTATGTTTAACCACTATGTAAGCTTGTTGTTCTCATAAAAACACTAAATAATTTTATCTTCTTCCACTAATAATTTTTGTAAAACATTGTGTTGAAATTTTTAGATATTATAAAATATTCTAATTCCAAATAATTAATCCATTTTTCCAAATTAAAATCACATAAGTGGAAATAATTAATCTAAAATTAATCCCACAAATATAAAAAAATCATGATTTTAAAGTGAAAATGTTCTAACTTTTACCACGTTTTTATATCTCAATTCAATGTAAAAATGATTATAATTTCCTAAATGTTATTAATATATGTATAATTGAACTAATTATACTCAAAAAATAAATATAAAACTTATAATTATAATGTTTTTATATGAAAATTCATCTTTCAATTAAAATTTATTTTTTTCAATATTCATCAAAATGTGAAAATTATTAAAGAAATTAAAATAAATATCCCTATGATAATTTTAATATTCTTATTTAACATATAGATATTATATTTTCAGTTAAAATTTAAGAAAAAAGATAATTTTTTTAAAATATTTCCTTTAAAATGTGTTCAAACTACATTGTGAGAAGTAAATATTTTTTATGCATAAAATCTGATTTGTTCATATATTCATCCATTAAAATACATAGGGTTAATATAAAAAAATTTGATTCAAAATATAATATATATATATATATTTAATTAATATAATCATCTAATAATAATTAATTTTATTTATTATGATGAATATCCTTTTGCACCTAGAAGTAATTATTTTATCAAAAACAATTTATTTATATTCAATTTTTTTATATACATTTCTAATTAATTGACAATCAATGAATTTCACCGTATCATTATATGAGTTTGTTAATAATTTTAATAACCACTAATTTAGAATCTTTGGGATTATTTATATTTTTTATAATTATATTAATAGTATTCGGTAAAACTCAGGCTTTTATGTAACACAATTTATTGACGAAGGTTATTGTTTCATGTAACACATGTTGTCTCAGTGTTTCGTGCATTAATGTATATATCATAGGTTAAATTTAAAGAAAATAATAAAAATATATTACATTATTGAGATGTAATATTCTATTACACACTTGGTGTTTCGTGTCATTTAGGATATTAAATAAATTATTTTCTATTAAAAATTATAGGTTATTAGTGATTAAATATGGGAAACAAGTTGAAGTGATTGATCTACTATTGGAAAATATCCCATGTGTTTTATCTATTATGGTAAAAAAGATTATGTTATTGATCTACAATGGGAAACATTTTTTAATTCTTGATTTGTTATGATATGATGGTTTTGGTTCATAAACATGATATATATAATAATTTCTATACATAAGATGATTCCATAATTTTATGACATGATCTTGTGGGAAATTGTTAATTTATATTGATTTCCTAAATTTATAAATCATGGATATTGTACTATTAATGATTTATGCATTAAGTCTGGTTTATGATCAATTAATGATTGGGAATAAATTTTTTACGTTATTTTCATTATCTTAGACACTTATACTTATATAATAATTTTAAATCACATTTACTAAAATCTCCGATGATTACGTTTACTAGGAATATGATCTCATCCTTTCATGTGTTTTATTTCCACATGTCTAAAGAATGGATTTTTGTATGGAATGTCTTTGAAGAGTACTAAATGGGTAAATATATGTTGAATGTGTATATGATCTATTATGAAATAATAATATTTTGTATCTTGTTTTTAAATACACTAACCATTTATGATCATCGGTCTTGAATATGTAAAATGTATGAATATTAATCTAAATAGATTTATTTTTTATTAATTTAAGGCATGGGCCTTTAAATCAATGATATTGTTTAAGAATTTGAATTTTTTTAACTTTATCTAATTATTTTGAGGTTGGATAAAGATAGTTTTCATATAAATTTAATAATAATTATGTTCAATCATTATAATGATAAATATATTTAGCACTATTATGTCTGAGATCATATACATTACCTTAATCCATGGTATTGAGAACTAGTTGGGATTGTAGTTTCCAAACCATTTAATATAGATTTAACCCACCAAGCTAGAATTTTAACCAACTTAAAATTTAGGTATTGTATGGTTTATTGTGTTTTCATTGGATTT
The DNA here is from genome assembly GCA_963277665.1 of Viscum album. Taxonomy (NCBI): domain Eukaryota; kingdom Viridiplantae; phylum Streptophyta; class Magnoliopsida; order Santalales; family Viscaceae; genus Viscum; species Viscum album. The sequence goes on along the minus strand of OY728155.1, from coordinate 1,219,380,293 downwards.
GGATATTATTTAAATCCATTTTTTATTATATCCTAATGTATTGGTTTAGGTTTCATAGGGTTTTTTTAAATTCCATTGTTGTTATTGAGTAATTTTTTAAGGTGGTTGGGGTATAATAACCAACCATCAGTGGTACATAGGATTTTTAAGATGGTTATTATTTTCCATCTTTCATATAAGAATGGTTTTCTTTCAACCAAGTGTTGGATGGTTAATATGATTCCTTCTTAATGGGTTGCCTATGAGGTAATCCTTGATATTTTGACTAATACACTCAAATTCTTCTTTTAGATAAGGGAATTGGACAGAAATGTGGGTGTTAATGGCCTAGATACTATAATTAATTAAAGTATATTTTTACCCCCTTTTAAAAGAGATTGTTTTTGGAGTAGTGTACCAAACTCATCAAACATCATTTCAACATTTTTTATATATTTAGAAATGTTCACCTATTAGACACATCGGTAGGTTATACTAAACAATGGACAAGCTTTTTTTACTTTGACTATATACTTGATGAGATTTCACCAGCAATTTGGGGTATTTTCAACTTTAATACCACCTGCATCACCATTAATCATGTTATGGTTGATTTTAATTTAACCTTCATAGTATTATTGTACTAAAATTTGATCTCTTATTAGGTGGTTTTGTTTTCATGACCATAATAGTTGAAAAATTTCTTAATATTCTTCCATTGTTTCACATTTAGATTACATTAGTCCACAAATATCATTCCTTATTGTTTTATTTTTAGTGTATTTGAAATATATTTCATAGAAATGTAGTTTCATGTCCAACCAACCCAAATCTATAAATTTAGATTCCATACCCAATCCTTTTCAGTGTCTTCTTGTAAGGACTTTGCAAAAAAAATTACATAATCATGTGTTTTATGTTAATAATTGATATCCAACATTTTAGTATCTATTCACTATAGAGTTTTAAATATATAGGCCTTAATACTAACATAAAAAACTCGATTTTTAAAAAGTAGACAATTATAATTTGTATCACTTCCACCAAAAAATAAAAATATTTAAAATGAAACACATATTCATTTCATGTAAAATAATCATGAATTTTAAAATTAAATCTCATATCTTACTACCCATACTTAAACATTGTGATTTTTTTTAAACATGGGATGAGAAAAAAAGATACTATAAGGCCCATAAAAATTTAAAACCACTATCTAGTGAAAAAATGAAAACAATGAAATTTCATTCTCTATCACATTATTCTTGGAGTATATTAAATTAATATTATAAATATGAAAAAAATACCATTTTTTCTAAATTAAATCCTTTAAAACCAAAATAATGAAAATTGAATCCACTTTTAGGAGACATAAGTAATTATATCTATAAGTATCCCGCCTTAAACCTTAGTTAATCTTGAGTTATTACAAGATTACACATTGAGAATCTTTTTAGGTTTAGAGTTTTAGAGAATTAGATCATAAAACATTCATTACATTCCACATTTAAAAAAAGTGGTTACATAAAAGATAGAATCAATTTTTACCATCAATGGAAACATATTTAAAAAAACATGGATTCCTTCTTGACACTTCCTTGACATTATCATCATATCATGTACCATTCCCTTGACCTGGGAAATAAATTTCAAAAACATGGGATGAGCATAAAAATCTCATTAATGGTTATAAAAATATTGAAAGGAAACATGAGTTCATATATACATAAGAATGAAATCATACTTTACCCATCAAACATAAGAAATTTAACATACCTCATCAAATCATGAATAAATCATAGAAATCATAAGACATAAAGGTAACAGGAGGCGTTCATAACATTCTTACATAGGGGGTAACCCTCTTGGTTACGTTTGGAATACCCATCATGGTATATTCCCTAAATCTATTCGGAAAAACCATAACATTTAACTCCTTCGCGTTACCTAATGAATTGGAGAGCTATATCAGGCTCACCCACCCTTATTTTATCACGGAACCACCCGTCTTCATAACAATGCCCAAGAACCATAACATAATCGTATCACATAAAACATGCATAAAAGAAACATAACATTTCCAAATTTCAATCACAATATATCAATAACACATTGATATAATATTAACATTATCAAATCCATTTTCAATACCAAAATAAAAGAAAATTAAAATATGCTATTTATTTTTAATTAAAAAAAGGTTATGGCTTGTAGAGGATGCCAAAACTCAAATAATGGTCACGGCGGCAGAGAGGTCGTGTTCGCCGCCCACGTATGACAAAAAAACATTCCCTTTTCTCATTTAGTAAATGATTCATATAAACAGATTTCTTTTGAATAATTGTAAAAGTTAAAGGGGTTTATACACTGTATAAATGAATGTTGTTTATAAAACAAAATATGCCTCAATGAAAGAAGATTGAGAGGGATTCCCTTACCTCGTGTCCGACTTGACTTGATCGTTTTTTAACCTCCTGAATAATAAACTTGAGTTAATTTATACATGCATGAAAACCTTTTTCAAGTAAATTTTTTCATTCATATCACTTTTTACCATGTCATGAACACTATTTAATTATTTAAGTTAATAATGGTCGTTTTGTCGATCATTGCTACTTGAGTCTAAAATAAACAATTTATAATTACATGTTGTTCACGTGGTAAAATATATATTATATCCAAAATTATATTCATTATTTAGATATCATATATATCATATATATCCATTATATACATGCATTTATAATATTACATAACATTTAGAGGTAAGAAATGAAATGCACCGTTCATAGAGATGGAAAGCCATACGTACGCATGAATGCTACTTCCATTTCTATTTCTTATTTAATGGAATTAAAACATAATGATACATAATAGTATTATAATTACAGTATGGTATCATATATAATATCATTAAATCTATCCTTTATACATACCACATATTGTATTAATGAATCAAATCACTTTGAGGGGGCGGTAGTCCGCACTTCCTAAAATTAAGATATCACGTTTACCCATAATGGAAACCATAAAGGTATGACATAAATGAAAAATAAAGAAGCTTAAATAAAACATAAATATATTATATATCATATATTAATATTGTGACATATTAATGGCCACCTTTGAAGGTGTTAAAAGAATATTGAACAATCATCATTTCGTGAGGCAGAAATTCATCATCCACAGAAACAGTATGTTCTTTTACCATTAGATATAGGTGTGTGTAAGTGTTGCTTGAATACTTATTATAAAAACATACTATTATATGGAAGATACTGTAGTTTTTACAAAAAAAATGAATAAAAATAGTTTAGGTGGTTGGAGAAACAAAATAAATCAAAAGAACACAAATGAAGACATTACCTTAAAATCGGGTAACTCCCTTTGGTTTTAACCAAAAGAGTTTCATGAAGAGATTCATGTCTAAGGTAAGGCTTCTAGGATGAGTATAGGGATGTAGAGAGACAAAATGATCAGAGAATGGCCTAGAAAAAGGATTGAGAGGTGTGGGTAAAGAGGTAGGGGTGGGGGCCTTTTATAAGAGGAGAGGACGGGCACTCTTGGAAAGGTATAAAATGTTACGTTATTTTCAAATGTGTTTCGGATTTTAAAGGACCCACATTGATGTATTTTGAGGATACGGTGATAAGGGTTAGAAATATACTCATCCAATAGATTTTTGACATGTGTAGGTCTTATATTTTACATTATCTTTTCATTTTATTTAAATCGTTAAATAATGAGGTAATAAATGCATCATCGTGATGTCATAAATAATTTAATTTTATATAATGTCTAAAAATTATAAAATGAAATACTATGATGTAGAAAATCTTTTTATCTTTCCAATTACTATTTATAGTCAAATATCTTACTTGTATAACCCCACGTAAAAATTGTTTTATTAAAGCAATACATGTTTGTGTCATTTTTACTTTTGCTTTAAATAAATGGCATTAATGTCATTATCTTACCCAAGTGGCTCCATGAGGTCCCCAAAATTGACCCATGGGTTTTATTGGTCAGCCATGACACATAAAATAAGGGTATTACATGTTTCAAGTTAATTTTATGTTATTAAAACATTATTTCCTTAAACAACACTAATTACCTCTAATCGTGATAAAAAACATAAAGGTTACTATTCACCAAAAAATTATTTTAATCCCATTGAACAACATTTTACTTCGTAATGAAAACCATGTATGTTGGATTTTTGAAATTCAAAACACAGAGGTGGTAAAATTTCATTTAAACGAAAAATCTGTTTTTTAAGTACCTCATAGTGGTTTCACTATTCATCAAAAATTGATGTTTTTCAGAAAAATACCAAAACTTCACCCTAATATATATTTGATATTCCAAATTAAAAAATTATGTCTATTTTACAAAATTAAAAACATATAAGTTACAATAGTTAATTTAATTATTAATTACCTCAGTTAGAACAAATAGCATGTTTTTATGAAATAATATATATCAAAATATTGACACTATTTTAAGTCCAATTTCAAAGTGAAATTATTTCAAATAACCACTATTGGATTAAATGGTAAAAATATATTCTAATTTTACTTTAAAACCATTTCAAAAGATAATCTAATCATATAAATAAATTAGATTAAAAAGAGGTTTTGAATTAAAATACAATATTTTTCACTATTCATTAAAAAAATGAACATTATCAGAAAAATACCAGAAATTTATCCCAAGTAAATTTAAATGTCCCAATCATAAAGAATAATTTTATTTTGAAAAATAAAGATTATAAAAATTTCAAAAGATATATTTAAAAATGGTTCTCCATCAAAAGGCGGTAAAATAATCTTTTAAAAATAGTAGAGTATTTCATGCTTTAGGTTGGATTTATTCTCATTTTAAGCCTCTAAAACACTATCTAATTCATAAATAGACATAGATAACTATATCTATTATTCATTACTTACTTGGGATGTGACATCCTTCCCCCCTTTAGAAAATTGTGTCACCGCAATTTATTTACTTATCGAATAAGTGGTGTATTTATCCCTCATAGCATTTTCAGATTCCCACATTGCCTCATTAACCATATGGTTTTTTCACAAAACCTTTACCTGGTGAATTACCTTATTTCGCAACACTTGCACCCTTTGGTCAAGAATCTGGACTGGTTGTTCTTCATAAGAGAGATTCTCTTCCAACTGAACTACCTCTGGTCTCAAAACATGAGATGGATTTGGCATATAATTTCTCAACATCAAAACATGAAAAACATTGTGTACTTGAGATAAACTCAGAGGTAAAGCCACTCGGTAATCAACTGATCCAACTCTATAAGGAATTTCATATGGTCTAATGAACCATGGAATCATCATTCCTTTCTTACCAAATCGCATCACACTTTACCATGGTGAAACTTTGAGAAAAACATGATCACCTACCACAAAAGAGAGATCCTTTTTCCTATTGTCTGCATAACTCTTCTACCTACTCTGAGATGTTCTCATGTGTTTCTATATCAGATGAACATTTTCTACTAACTCTTCTACCAATTCTGGTCCCATCAACTTCCTTTCACCGACTTCATCCCAGAAAGCTGGAGTTCGACACCACTTCCCATATAATGCCTCAAATGGTGCCATCTGTATACTAGAACGAAAACTGTCATTATATAAAAATTCAACCAAAGAAAGATGTTGGTCCCAACTTCCCTGATAATCCATTTAACAAGAATGTAGCATATCTTCCAAAGTCTGAATTGTTCGTTCTGACTGCCCATCTGATTGAGGATGAAAATCTGTACTAAAATTTAATTCATTACCCAACGACTTTTGAAGGACTTTCCAAAATATAGAAGTAAACCTTGGATCACGATCAGATACAATGGAGAGTGGAAATCCATGTAACCTAAATATCTCATTAAGATACAAATGAGATAGTTTTTCTTGGGAAAAAGTATCTCTTATAGCAAGGAAATGAGCATATTTAGTCAAGCGATCAAAAATAACCCAGATTGCATTATTACCTCGAGGTGTCTTCGGTAATCCCACAACAACGTCCATGGATATATTCTCTAATTTCCACTCTGGAACTGGAAAAGGCTGAAGCATCCCATTCGGTAACTTCCACTCTGCTTTAACCTGTTGATATGTCAAACACTTCACAGTAAAATCAGCAATATCCCTTTTCATTCCGTCCCACCAATAATAATCCTGAAGATCTCTACACATCTTAGTACTTCCTGGATGAACTGAAAATGGAGAACTATGAGCTTCACATAACAACTCTCTCTTCAACTGTGAATCACAAGGCACACACAATCTCTTCCCAATTCTCAAAAAACAATCATTATCAATGTTGAATTCAGGAAACATACCATTCTGGACCAGCTCTACCTTTTTCTGCAACTTGCTGTCATGCTTCTGTGCTTGCTTGATTCTATCAGATAGAGAAGATTTCACTGATCCCTGAAACAAAATAGAAGTACATCCTACACCAACAACTTTTATCCCAAATTTCATCAAATCCTTAACCAAATGATCATGTTCCAAATGAAACATTGTTAATGAAGCATTAATTTTTCGACTCAAATCATCATCCACTTTATTTGATTTTCCCGGATGGTAATGAATTGTACAATCATAATCCTTGATTAATTCTAGACATCTCCTCTATCTCATGTTCAATTATTTCTGAGTGAATATATACTTCAAACTTTTGTGATCGGTATATATTTCACACTTTACTCCATACAAATGATGCCTCCAAATTTGTAAAGTGAAAACAACAGCAGCTAATTCCAAATCATGTGTAGGGTAATTTACATCATGAGTTTTCAACTGACGTGAAGCATAATAAATTACCTGATCATTCTGCATTAGGACACAACCAAGTCATTTCAATGAAGCATCACTGTAGATAACAAACTCACCATTCCTGGAAGGTAGTGCCAAAACTGGAGCATTCATCAATCTTCTTTTCAATTCCTGAAAACAATCATCACATTCTTTTGTCTAGATAAACTTAAGACCCTTCTGAGTTAGCTTAGTCATTAGACTAGATAATCATGAAAAATTTCTAACAAACCATTGGTAATATCCTGCCAAACCAAGGAAGATACGAATCTCAATTACATTTGTGGGTCCTGTCCATTCTTCAACAACCTTTTTTTTTCAGGATCAACAGTTATCCCATCTTTAGAAACAATGTGACCAAGGAAAGAAATTTATTGTAACCAAAACTCACACTTGCTAAATTTCCCATACAATTTTTTTTCTATCAACGTTTGAAAAATAACTTTTAAATGTATTTTATGATCCTCTTTACTTTTAGAAAACACCAAAATATCATCAATGAAAACCACCACAATCCTATCTAAGAACTCATGGAAAATTATATTCCTTAAGTCCATGAATACAGCAGGTGAATTGGTTAGCCCAAAAGGAATTACAAAAAATTCATAATGGCCATATCTTGTACGAAACGTGGTCTTCGGAACATCTGGTTCATTTACCTTCACCTGATGGTACCCCGATATCTGGTCAATATTTAAAAAATACTGAGCTCCCTGGAGCTGATCAAATAAATCATCGATATGATGCAAAGGATATTTATTCTTAATAGTGATGTTATTCAAGGCACTATAATCAATGAAAAGTCTCATAGAACCATCCTTCTTTTTAACAAATAAAATAGGAGCACCCCCTGGTGATGTTCTAGGTCAAATGAAACCTTTATCTAATAAATAATGCAATTGCTCCTTCAACTCTAAAAGTTCAGTTTGACCCATTCGATAAGGGGGTTTTGAAATTGGCTTAGAATCGGTAACTTAGTCAACAGTAAATTCAACTTCCCGATCCGGTATTATTCCAAGAAACTCATCAAGAAAAACATCAGGATACTCATTTACCACTGGCACATCAATAATCTGAACAGTTCCTTTGTTTTCAACGATGTGTGCAAGGTAGCATTCATTTCCATCTTTTACATGTTTCTCGGCCTCGTGATATGTTATCAATAGTAAGGGTTCATTCTTGTACACAAAATGAATGTATTTCTGAAAATAAACTTATTTATCTCTACAGTCAATCTTAGAATTGTAAATAGATAGCCAATCAATAACCAGGATAACATCAAACTCTACTATAAGTAAAACAATATGGTTCACAAGTAGGTTTTTTCAACGGATAAGGACATAAATATTCTTATAAATTCTTTTTGACTCAACATTTCCCCCAGGTGTTTTTACCACATGTTCAAGAGTTATTTCTTGAGATGGTATTCCCATTTTACTAGAAAAGTTTTCAGAGATGAAAGAATGTGTAGACCCCGAATCAAACAACACACTGGTATAATCTGAAAAAACAAACAATGTACATGATACCACTTCATTTGATGACCCAGTATCTGCTGAAGTAGTTGCAAAGGATTTCACTACCCCCTTCTGCTTGTATTCTAACTACTTCCCATCACTCGAGCTCTTTGTCGGACACTTGTTTGCATAGTGACCCATCTCATTGCACTTAAAACATTTCACTAACTGTAAATCAAATTTGGTCTTACCATCACCCTGATCTTTTTTAGTGCAATCACGAGCCTTATGTCCCATCTTACAGGATCGGTAGCACTTTCCAGAATTTAGAATACATTCCCCTGCATGCCTTTTACCACATTAATCACAAACTGGAAACTTAGTTTTCATACCATCAGAATTTTTTGAAGAATTCTTCCCTTTCTCCTGCCACCTCGGTCTCTTCTTCTGTTGGTTGTTATAGATCCCTTGATCATTGGCAAACTCCATTTCCACCTTCTCAACACATCAAAAAATATTTTAAAAACTTTTGAACTCACGATAAGATAATGCCCTTCGATATTTTTCCTGTAATCTTGAGTAAAAATGATTGATTTTACTATCAAGGTCTCAGATAAAATTTGGAGCATACCTTGCCAATCGAGTGAACCTTTCTACATAGCCAGCCACTGAGTCTTCCTATTACCTCAATTCAAGGAATTGTTTTTCCATCCTAAGTCGAACAGCCTTATGAAAATACTTCTCAAGAAACATACCTTTGAATTCAACCCAGTCAAGAGCATCAATCTCATCAGCGTCCCTGATATTTTTAACTATCGGCCACCACTGATCTGCTTCACCCTCCAAACGGTAAATAGAAAGACTAACATTTTGATTGTCTGAACACCCCATGACATAGAAAATCATCTCTAGTGATTTAATCCACCCTTCAGATAGCACAGGGTCAGATGATCCTCTATATGATGGGGGATGTTTCCTCATGAAATGTTCCACCACGGACATGTTCCTCTACGGTTGATCTGGCTAATCTCGTGCATGGATGACACCACCATTTATCGCTTGAGTCAACTGAGCCATTACTGCAACAAACTATTCAATTCCAATTCCGACCATCTCAGGATACTGATTTGGAAGGTCAATCCTTTCTATATGCCTTCCTAGCACTACTTCCCTATTTCCTCTACGGAAAACCATTATGAACAAACATGTCTTAGATGAAGCAATATGGTAATCTTCAAATGCTATATCATTTCAATTTGACCATAAAAAAATATTTTTGGATAATAATTTAAAATAATTCTAACTCCTAAAGTTATCTAAACCAACCTCTGATACCAATTATAAGGCCCCAGACATAAATCTTAATTAATCTTGAGTTATTACGAGATTACACGTTAAGGATCTTTTCAGGTTTAGAGTTTTAGAGAATTAGATCATAAAACATGCATTACATTCCACATTTAAACAAAGTGGTTACACAAAAGATAGAATTCATTTTTCCCATCAACGGAAACATATTTAACATAAAACATGGATTCTATTTTAACACTTCGTTGAAACTATCATCATATCATGTACCATTCCCTTGACCTGTGAAAAACATTTCAAAAACATGGGATAAACATAGAAAGCTCAGTAAAGGTTATAAAAATATGGAAAGGAAACATGAGTTCATATATACATAAGAATGAAATCATACATTACCCATAAAACATAGGTACTTTAACAGACCTCATCAAATCATGAATAAATCCTAGAAATCATAAGACATAAAGGTAACTTGAAGCATACATAACATTCTTACGTAGGGAGTAACCCTCTTTTTTACGTTTGGAATACCCATCACGGTATATTCCCTAAATACCTTCATAAAAACCTTAAAGTTTAACTCCTTCACATTTCCCAATGCATTAGAGATCTATATCAGGTTCACCCGCCCTTAGTTTATCACGGAACCACTCATCTTCATAACAATTCCCAAGAACCATAACATAATTGTATCACATAAAACATGCATAAAGGAAACATAACATTTCCACATTTCAGTCCCAAGAAATCAGTAACACATTTATATAATAAAAAAATTATCAAAACCATTTTCAATACCAAAATAAAAGAAAAGTAAAACATGGTATTAATTTTTCATTAGAAAAAAGGTTATGGCTTGTAGAGGAAGCCAAAACTCAAATAATGGTCACGGCGGTGGAGAAGTCGTTGTCACCGCATACGTTTGACAAAAAAACATCCCCTTTTGTCACTTAGTAAACGCTTCGTATAAAAATATTTATTTTGAATAATAATAAAAGTCAAAGGGTTTTATACACCATATAAACCAAAGTTGTATATAAAACAAAATATGCCTCAATGAAAGGAGATTGAGATGGATTCCCTTACCTCATGTCCGACTTGACTCGATCATTCTTTAACCCCCTGAATAATAAACATGAGTTAATTTATACATGATTGAGAACCTTTTTTAAGTTCATTATTATTTTTATATCAATTATTACCATGTCATGAACACTAAGTAATTATTTAAGTTAATAATGGTCATTTTGTTGATCACTGCTACTTGAGTCAAAAATAAACTCTTTATAATTACAAGTTGTTCATATGGTAAAATATATATTATATCCTGAATTATATTCATTATGTAGATATCATATATATCATATATATCCATTATATACATGCATTTATAATATTACATAACATTTAGAGGTAAGAAATGAAATGCACCGTTCATGGAGACGGTAAGCCGTATGTATGCATGAATGCTACTTCTATTTCTATTTCTTATTTAATAGAATTAAAACATAGTGATATATAATAGTATTATAATTCCAGTATGGAATCATATATAATATCATTATATCTATCTTTTATACATACCACATATGGTATTAACGAATCAAATCACTTTGAGGGGGCGGTAGTCCACACTTCCTAAAATGAAGATATCGTGTTTACCCATAATGGAAACCATAAAGGTATGCCATAAATGAAAAATACATAATCTTAAGGAAAACATAAACATATAATATATCATATATAAATATAGTGACATCTTAATGGCTACCTTTTAAGGTGTTAAAAGAATATTGAACAATCATCATTTCGTGAGGCAGAAATTCACCATCCACAGAAATAGTATGTTCTTTAACCATTAGATGTAGGTGTGTGTAAGTGTATCTCAAATACTTATTATAAAAAAATCCTAGTATATTAAAGATACTATAGTTGTTACAAAATAAATGAATAAAAAGAGTTTAGGGGTTTGGATAAACAAAATAATACAAAAGAACACAAGTGAAGACATTACCTTAAAGTCGGGTAACTCCCTTTGGTTTGAACCAAAAGTGTTTCTTGAAGATCTTTTGGCCTAAGGTAAGGCTTCTAGGATGAGGAGAGGTATTTTGAGAGACAAAAATATTAGAGCATGGCCGATCCAAAGGCTTGAGAGGTGTGGTTAAGGAGGTAGAGGTGGGGCCTGTTATAAGAGGTGAGGAGGGGCACTCTTGGAAAGGTATAAAATGTTACTTTATTTTCAAATGAGTTTTGGATTTTAAAGGTCCCACATTGATTAATTTAGAGAATAAGGTTATAAGGGTTCTAAATATACTCACACAATAGGTTTTTGACATGTGTAGGTCTTAGATTTTACATTATCGTTTCATTTTATTTAAATAGTTAAATAATGAGGTAATCGCTGCATCATCTTGATGTCATAAATAATTTAATTTTAGTTAATGTATAAAAGTTATAAAAAAACTAATATGATGTAGGAAATATTTTTAGCTTTCCAATTACTATTTATAGTCAAATATCTACCTTTTATAACCCCTTGTAAAAATTGTTTTAGTAAAACAATACATGTTTGTGTCATTTTTACTTTTACTTTAAATAAAAGGCATTAATGTCATTATCATACCCATGTGGCTCCTTGGGGTCCCAAAAATCGACCCATGGGTTTTCTTGGTCGTCCATGACACATCCAATAAGGGTAGGACATGTGTTAAGGTAATTTCATATTATTAAAACATTATTTTTACCTTAAACTACACTAATTACCTCTAATCGCGATTAAAAACATAGAGGTTGCTATTCACCAAAAAATTATTTTAATCCCATTTAACCACATTTTACTTCATAATTACAACCATGTATGTTGGATTTTTGAAATTCAAAATGCAGAGGTGGTAAAATTTCATTTAAATGAAAAATCAGTTTTTTAAGTACCACTTAGTGGTTTCACTATTAATCAAAAATTAAAGTTTTTCAAAATAATACCAAAACTTCACCCCAAACTATATTTGAAATTTGGAATTCAAAAATGATGTCTATTTTACAAAATTAAAAACATATAAGTTAAAATAATTAATTGAATAATTAATTCCCGCAGTCAGAACAAATAGCGTGTTTTTATGATACAATATATATCACAAGATTGACACTAGTTTAAGTCCAATTTCAAAGTGAAATTAATTCCAACGACCACTATTGGATTAAATGGTAAAAATATATTCTAATTTCTCTTTAAAAGAAATTCAAAAGATAATCTAATAATATAAATAAATTAGATTAAAAAGAGGTTTTGAATTAAAATACATCATTTTTCACTATTCATTAAAAAAATTAACATTATCAGAAAAATACCAGAAATTTATCAAAAGTGAATTTCAATGTCTCAATCATAAAGAATAAGTTTATTTTGAAAAATATTGATTATAAAATTGTCAAAAGATAGATTTAAAAATTGTTTGCCATCAAAAGGACGTAAAACAATCTTTTAAAAATATTAGAGTATTTCATGCTTTAGGTTGGATTTATTCTCATTTTATGCTTCTAAAACACTATCTAATTGGTAATAGACATAGATAAATATATCTATTATTCATTAATTACTTGGGATGTGACAATATCCCTGACCCATGTCCAAAATTACAATATATTAGTTAAATCCAAATGATAAATCAAACCAATTAAATCAATCCTTATTTCCCTTGATGGAAACAAACATTACCCAATGAATTATAGTTTGATACAGGAACACCCATCATATAAGCTATATCATACTCACTCGTTATATCAGATGTATTGAGATCACCCATTGTATATGATGTATGAGTTTACTCTATCATTATATATAATTATCTTTTGATATATCATGATTAAAAAAATTATTTTATTTCTTCTTCACAAAACCCTTCAAAAACACTTTTTAAGTAACATGGATATCTTTTTGGGATTTATAAATTCACATTCCTTTTAGAAATTTTTTTTCAAATCCAATGTACCATAAACAAGGTAAAACCCGTTTTTATTTTAATAGTTAATGGATTATTTTAAGGTATTTCAAATGTCATATAGAATATATGAATGTATGAAAGACAATTTATGTTGTATTTGTTAAACTATGACATTAAAATCTATTTTTGTAAAAAAATTAAAAAAGATACATATAAAGTCGATAAAAGGATTCCATTTTAAACCCTTAGAAATAATATAAATAGGAGAATATAATAACATTAAAAATTATTTATGTCTTTAAAATACATTCATCCAGTAATTTTAAAAATATGGCAATAGAAGAGAAATATTTAGAAAATAAATTTATTAAAACTTTTAAATGAGGTTTTTAAAGAAATGGGTTTCTTATATTGCATATGAATCATCATGTGCCTTAATTATCATAATAATTAATAAATTCTATAAATAATTTACTTCTAAAAAAATTCAATTCTATAAATACTTTATTTATTTTTTAACATGTTATATTAAATTACATATTCATTTAAGATGAGATTTAATGTTTTAATGATATTGAGATCATATTTCCAAAATTAAATTGGTAAGATAAATATCGTCAATGTTGTCACTATTCAATCATCAAAATAATAAAAATAATGAAATAATTATCAAATTTATATATCAATAATTATTTTATAACCATTAATGAGTGATTGTCATGCAAAACTAACTATGTTATAATCATGGTGATGGTAGGCTGTGCATATGCATGAAAAATGTTTCCATTAATCCATGATCATGGTGGAAAAAAATTTATTTGATCATTCTAGAGTGATAATAATATAATAAATACAATATTATTTCTATAAAAATCTGTATATATATATCATCAATGTCATGTGGTGATGAAAAATTAATAACATCACTTTGTAGAGGTGGGATTTCACAAGTATGTATGAAAGGAATTATAATTTATCAACAAATTGAATGATAAGAATCTGCATGATATTTTAATTTACCAGAATACTAATTATACGACTTCATGATTTAATTGTTCATTGCACATATGAATGATGATTTAATTTCCATTTGATTCATGAGGAGATTTAATTAGGTTTTTCTATTAAAATAATGAAATACTAGTATATGTCGGATACTTATTGGGTTACCTCATCATAGTTGGATAATATTTGAAGGTGGTTGAAGAAAAAATTAAATAAAAACATTTGGTTAAAGCCATACCTATTCAGTATACCACATCTTTTGGTTTATAACTAATTAATTAATAGCTTCGATCTATGATAAAAATGAGGACCCAATGATTTTTCGAGGGATTTCTGAAATTGAATTTGATGTGGATTGTGTGATAGAAAATATTCTTATGTGTGATGACCCAAAGTGTCTGGGTTCTCTTTTATATGTAATGTAAGGTTCATTCTTCAAATGTCTTAAAATATTTCACTAATTTGATTTATTTATAATGTTAAAATAGACCGAAATTGATGTGATTCGATGATAAAAATATTATGTATCTAAATACTCTCATAAATTATAAATTTATTATTTTTAGGCTATGTTTTCACCTTTATATTTTTTATTTAATCCTTAGTTAACCCATTTCTTGGTGACCAATACGACATTATTATTCACACATTAGGGGTCACGATAGTTCTTATAAATGGAAAAATTTAATAAATAGACCTTGGATGATATTTTAAACTATATCTAAATAACTTGGAAAAAGATATAATTAATTTTTTTTCATCATTTCATAAATCATTACTTATTAGAAATTATCACCAATATCATTTTTAGAATGTCATTATATTTGAAATTGAAAACTATAAGACAACAAAATAAATAATAAATAATATTTTAATACATCTCAAAAATGATAAAAGAATCTAAAAATTCATGGAACATAATAAATCATTAATATAGAATTGATTTTTTATATATTTCAGTATATTTAATTTTATTTTCTGTTAATTGGATAAATACTTTGTCTGTGTTTTGTATGAATTTATGTTAATTGTTTTATCACTAAAAATTATAAATAAATTACCATCATAGAAAAATTATATATAAAATGAAAATTTATAAAGGAACATAATTTTTACTTATCCATACTAGAACATAAGATAGATATTATAAGTTACACAATGGAATTGTTAGATATTATCTTTTATATAAATATTACAATGATAAAATTTATGTAAAAATGAAAAATTATCATATATTTGAATATGGACTTATCATAGATGAAATAGATTTATCTAATAAAATAAAGAAACCTGTTAGTGGATTTTTTTTGTTATTATATTATTTTAATCCTTAAATACATGATTTACCCACTCTTATGTGATAACAAGTCACTAATGATACTATTAAAAATAACCCAAAACAACAGTTAGTTATTTTCCAAATTTTTAAATATTTATTCAAACTATAAAATCCATTTTTTAAGATTCAATTTACAAAATATTTGAAACATAATATGAAATTAAACATGAGAAATTTGACAAAAAATAATTTATAAGAAATTAATTTTTAAGAATAAATAATTTTTTTATTAAAATCATGTATTAAATTTTGAATATGGACTATAATTGTAATATATATAATCAAATAGAAGTAAATTTTTTTTATCTAATCTAATAAGGAATATGAATTTTAGAATATATTAATATAATATAATTCTTTTAGTAAAAATAATTATATTTTAATATTCATCAGAATCTAAATATTTTATGAAAATATACCAAAAGATAACTCTGAGATAATATTAAATTTATAATTATAAAATTTCATAATTTTTATCAAATAAAATTTCTAAAACATCATAAATTTAATCATAATATTCTTTCAAAAATCTTTAAAAAACATTTTAGAAGAAAATGTATTTTTGAACTTTGAAATCATGTTACTAAAAATATAGCAAAAAATTACTAATAATTAATGAATATGTTTTTATTTATTAAGGTAAATAAATCTTTCATACTGAGGATAAATCATTTAAAACCCATAAATTCTACATCTAGGTAATAACATTATTATTTATATAAATATATTTTTTGGTTTTTTTAAGCTAAAATTTTAATATCCTGTATGCAATCACACATTGAATTTATTTTATTATTTAATGTTATTAAATTATCTACCACATAATATATGAAATACTAAAAATTAAAAAATGGTATTGGAAATAAAATGATTGAATTTTTTAAAATACTAATGTTGACATCTCATTCTATAAGATGGGATAATAAAAAATTCTATTTTAAATATGTAATCGTATGTATGATGGTATTCTATAATGACACATATAAGGATTCTTTGTAGGAGACCATTAGTAGAAAGTGGAAACCCAGAAATTGTGGAAAAACTGACTTCTAGATAATTATAGTGATAGATAGATATCATTTATCACACTATTTTGAATGATCATGAGAAAATTAATGACCAAAGAACCATAATCCAATAATATTTAAAAAAGAAAATCAATTTATTGAAACATGGATTATTGGATTAATTTTTTATTTCCAGAATATTTTCAACAATATTTTGAACTCCTTTACCATAATGATATGAAAAAAAATGATATATACTTACTGGACTAGTACAATTTCATATTTTAGTAAATTTACACTATAAACTCATCTTTTTCTCTGAACGATGAGTATTGGGGGTGGATTTTTTTCCGGAATAATTATAAATAACTTTAAATAAATAAAATTATAAATAATTAACATTTTAGTATTATCTTTATTCATTAATTAAAGTAAAAAATGTCTACCAAAATATGACATAATTTCCAAAATGAATAATGATTAATTCTAGGAAATAATATATGAATCTCTAAAATTAAATAATAATACAAACTTCCCATACTAAATTTTTCTATGAATAAGTATCCATATAAATATTAAAAAAAAATCAAGGATATATTTTAAATCCAAATATTATAATTATGTGATCATATATTCATCAAATATAAATTTAATTTTAATTACAAATAATAGAAATCACTCTTAATGTATCATACAAAATAATTTGAATTTCAAAATTATATAAACTACATTATATGCTAGTAATTATAATAAATGGCCCATATCACCATAAAGACACATTAACATCATATATAATTCCAAAATATAATTCATCATTTTTCCTTCAAAACCCCATAAGGTTTTTTTACCTTATTCATGAATTGCTTCCCAAAAATAAACAAATATTCTTCTGGAATATCCATGACCAGATAATCAACACATCTATTATATGTCCCAAAGTTAGATATATCATAATATATATGTTCCCAAAATCAACATATTCATTAATTTTTATCTTGTTTACATAAAGAGTAATTCATACAAACCAGCACATCATATAGTCCCATGGTAGTTGATACACCCTAGTCACTCTTTAGTTGTGCATTTAATCATCGTACCACTGATAAGTGTGATGCGTTTTTATCAATCTATTTTAGTCCTTTTAGTAAAACAATACTAATATAATTCTTATAATGTTCCCAAAAATTACATAAACATCCTCAAAAATATCATTAATCTTAAAATAAATATTTAGCCTCTAAGGTTATATACACAACTTATTTTACCAGATATTTAATTAATATTAATTGGATTTTATTTCATTAACATAAAAAATATACTTTGATAAATTTTTATTTATAAATTTTTTGTATTCCCTTAAATGAATTAGTTCAATATTTATCAGCATATGCTAACACCAATTTTCATGGTTAACAATGATTTATAAAATATGGTTCAAAATTTTGAAATAAATATCTACTATCAAATAATATGTTGATGTTTCATGATTCTAATAATATTTTAAATATAGTATAGTATCATTTATAAAATATAACTACATAATAATTATGAAAATTATATTTATAAACACACACATCATTTAATAACCTTACTAAAACATTATTCATGATTTCTTATCAAATTAATAATAAATATAATGAAATATTTTCTTATTAATATTCAATTGACACCCAATAATGATTTATACATAGTTATATGAAAATATTAATACCATAAATTCATACATATGAATTTTTTTTATTCTTTGGATATCAACTTTTTATTTCTACATAAAATTCATATATCCAGAAAAGAAATAGTGATGTCTATAATGTTATTTCTCTTTATGAATGATATGAATGAGTTGATATTTAATATAAATATAAAAATGATCCATGATTAATCAAAATATTTGATAAATGAAATTTTTTTGGATTAATTAAATTGTTTTTTATAGGTGATTGGATTTTACAAGAAAATATTAAAAATATTTTGAAAAATATTTTTTCATGATAGTGATGATTAAATCATCTTGAAGGGATTATAAGGTTGTGTGGGATCATTTAATTCATCTTCAAAATAATCCTTTATCATTATAAAATATCATTAATATGGAATTAAAGAATGATATCATATCAAATTCATTTTTTCTCTATAAATAAGAAATCCATTGAAACACATTAATCATTATATCCATCACAATTGAGTTTATTTTGAATGTAAATCTAATATCTAAAAAATATTTATCATAAAAAAACTAACCCCCAAGTTATATGATTGTACTAACTTATAATTCCAAAACAATATCAACCCCTGAAGTGTTATAATTTCTTAAATTTTATTTTTAAAAAACATTTAACATGTAGGTTCATCTAAACCATTTCCAAAAGACAATACATAGGAAACTGAAATTAAAAATCACTTAATTTATTGGTTTTAAGTAAAATATTAATTCCCATACATTTTTGGATCATTAATGTTTATAATTTTAGTGAATTCGGTGTTAACTCTAACATAACAAAACCATTTATTAAAAAAAGGGAAATTATAATTATAATGCATTTCAATAATTTTAAAAAAATAAAAAAGGAAAGGCATTTTAATTTCTTGAAAAATGTCCATGAAATTTAATGTGAAATATCTATTTATCATACCCATCCTTAAACCATATGAATATAATTTTTTAAAATTTGGGATGAGTACAGAAAATCATAGAAGAGTATGTATATAAAATAAATATATTAGTCTCCTGAAAAACATGAAATCCCAGGTAATGATTTATTTTATCATAGTATTAATTTAGAATATTAAATAATTCAAATCCTTATAACATTAAAATAGAGTTTTTAACAATAAATTCCAATAAAAACCATAGAATGAAAATAGAGAGCACTTTTGGATGACTAATATACTTTTATTCATAACTCATGTCTGGAATAACTAGAGTCCAGTTAATTCCATGGGAAAAATAACACCTATTATATCCCTCAGTCATTATTTTAAAGATAATTAACATTAACCAATATATTGGAGTTATATTAGGGTGCCCAATTTTATATATTATATCAAATTCTACCCTATTATAAGTTATATCAGGGTCACAAATCATATAAGAAATATCAGGGTCACCCATCGTCATCTATAACACTATATTAATATATAATGAATAAAATATATTTTTTCATATTATTAAACCAAAAACCCCTCAAAATCTATCCAATCCCAATAAAAACATATTAAAATAGTAAAATATACTTTCCTTATAAAAATATGTTTCCAAATAAAATACCCAAAACATTGTTAGTGAATTTTTTTCAATGACTAAAACATTAAATACTATAACAAAATCCATACATAAAATAATTACTATAGTTATGAGAAATTACATAGATAATGAATAAAATAAAATAAAATATCCACTATCTCTTCTAAAAATAATGTATAAACATTCTATATATGATATGTTAAAGGGATCCTATTGAAATATTATGAACGAATTCTAAAAGATACATAAATTTATTTTAAAATTGGTTTATGATCATATAAATGAATCCATATATTAATTTTATAAATATTTAAATGGAAGAGAAGTATTTGTAAAATAATTCACTAATATATTTAAAATAATGATATTAAAGTATAGTGTCAACTCTCTTGAGTCTGAATCATCATGTAAATAAAGTATCTTCCTATAAAATTAAATTATTTTCATAATTAAGAAAAGTATCTGGTTTTTTATTCAATTTTTTTATTTATTACAATGTTATATTAAATTAACTATTCATTTATATTCATGTTGGATGATTTGATGAAATTATTCTTATATGTCAAAAATTACTTCATCCGGTTAACTATGGTTAGTGGGGTCAATATTACATCATGTCTAAAATAATAATAATGACATAATTATCATTTTTCTACATCAATTATACTATTAAAACCAATCATTAAATTTGGTTATGAAAAATTAACTATGTTATAATCATGGAGATGGAATGTCATATATATGCATGTATAAAATTTCCATAAGTAAATGATCATGATTGAATTAATTTTTGTATTATATCGTCAATATAAAAATAATAGGTATATCAATACAATTTTTATTTTACAAAAATATTCTTTTATATATTATCCATATACTATGGTGATAAAAATGAATCACATCACTTTGTGGTGGTGGTAATCAATAGATACTCAAAACTTACATTATCATTCTTTCAATGTATGAAATGGTAAGAAAATATATGATACATTATATTACAAAACAATTATTTCATAATGAATATTCTATATATACATTTAAATTCCACTATGACTATCTATGAGAGGTGGTGATTTAAAATTAATTTCATTGGTTCACATGGTGGTTTTCTACAACACACAAGAACGAAGGATTTGTTTCTCATTTTATGGAAGAGGATATGGATATTGGGTATTAAATTAACATAATAAAATTCCAATTTATGTAATATACTGATTTAATTATCTCATCATGGTTGGGGGAATTTTAATGAATGTAGAAGAAGAAATAAAATAAAAGAGCTTGATTAGAAACCATACCTCTTATAAAGGCATACTATTCATTTATATACCTAATTAAATTTTAGGTTGTAATTATGATTAGTCCAAGGACTCTATTATATGATTAGGGTTGTATAAAATGTATTATCGTAGGTATATTCCTTAACAAATCATTTTTTATGATCGATTAAAATGGGATTGGAGGTTCACTTTTATAAGTATGGGGAGGGGAATTCTAGGAATTTCCAAAAGTATTAAATTAATATAAATTAATTCTAAATTTAAAATAGATAAATATTAAAATTTTTATAATATAATATGAGAATGATTCTAACTCCTCTCATAAAATAAAAAATTGGACATCTGTATTTTTTTACCATTATCAATTTTATTAGACATTTGTTAACCCTTTTGACAGTTTTCATAAAAATAATGTTTTTTTCTAATTTAGTGGTAAATAATTATCCAATAAAAGGTCAATTGAACAATAAATGGTCAATGGTTTATAGTTGAATCATCATCACATTAATATGGCCAAAGATTGTGTTTTAGTAAGATTAATTACTTTAATAAAACATTCTTTTTTATAAAATATTATAAATGTAATTTTATTTAATATTCATTTAATTTGGATTTGAAAACAGTATTACAAACAATGAATTATGTAATGATCCAACTCAGGTAAACTTTTCAAGTCACAAAATTTTTTCCACCATATTATGAAATACAATAATAAGATAAGAACATGTCTTTTGATAATAGATGTAAAAAATGACAAGGTATATTGAAGACACAAGAGAACATATACAAAAGACATAAAAAAGTGAAGATAAATAGATCAAACTAGAAAGAAAAAATGTAATATTTTTAAACATTCCCTACATCACTGTCTGAAACCATAAACCATTCATGTTATGATGACAATGGAAATAATAAAAACTGTAATGCTATATAATTTCTATCCATTTACACTTGTCTTGAAAAACACATCTACATATAACATTAAAATATAGAGTGTGAGCATAAATCCCAGTAGGATAAAACCAAATAATATATTAAATTTGTAATATTAAGAATTCATTAGCTTTAACATTATAAAAAAATAAAACTTTTTAAATAATTATCATAAAATTGAACCACTGTTATAACATTAATTAATTTTCATAAATTTCTACCACAGTCTGAAAGTCTACAAAATATGTCAAGTATGATGAAATTGGAAATAAATCATAGATTCTCCATAATATATGCAAGATAGAAAATAACCCTAAATATATCTTAATGTGATAAAAAAATCATAAATATTTATGTGAACCATTTGAGATATAACAAATGGGTACATGTTCTATGCATAAAACAAATGTAAAAATCTAATCCTATAGTGGATCCAACCAATATAACATCTATGGGAATTGAAAATAGAAAGCAACATAAAACCTCATGTGGAATCTCACACATAAAGAGTGATGAATCTATTTTTCAATGCACCAATGGTTAAATAATGTTATATTTTATTCAAAATCTATTCAAAAATGATCCTCACATTTAATAAAACATTTTCACATTAAAGGAATTATTCTTCTAGTCATAAATAATGGTTTCAAAACCCAAAAAACTATTTAATGCATTTAATCAAACACACAGTGTTTAAAAATATATTCTTTAATAATACTATATTAAAAATTCAAATCTCATCCAAAATATCATCCCAATGTGAAATCAATCATTTCTACTGAAAAATAAAATAGATAGGAAATGAAATTTGTTCAATTAATGAATAAACCCATTTTATAGAAAACCCAAAATAATGAATGAGGGAGAAATTTTTTTTTTCTCAAAAATAGTGATTTAAAACAAGTATATAATCCTCCAAAAGATAACCCATATTTTAAAATTTAATAAAATTGATAGAAAACATGTAGAAACCCCAACATTCATTAATAAAGATTCCTCTTGATCTAATTATATGTCTCATTATGTAAAATGATTATATAAAATGTGAACTTCATCAGTTTTATGTTTTTTGGATTTTAAAATACCATGATAAATTGTGACCGTTGTTAATATAATAGTTCAATAGTAATAACATGATTAGTATAGATATAGGTCTTTAACTAATCCAATTTACTCAAAAAAAGGAAGTGATGGCCTCATCCAATAAACTTGCCCCATACAAAGCCCATTCTTCAGAACATAGAAAGTAGGTGGTGTCATTGGGTTTCTCTCTTGACCAAGCCTGAGTCGATCTTGAACACGTTAAGCTTTAGAGGAACCAACTACAGGAGAAGTGGAAGTTAATAGAGATTACCACCTGAGTGATGTAATTAGAGCCACCCAAAGAGTTTGTCACTATCGCGCACCTTACCCATCAGTCTTATGCAGGTGTTATGAGGAGTTATGTAGCAATAACATAACACTATGAATATTTGAAATATTTTTTTATAATAATTTATATACATCCATTTTATTATTGTTACTTTGTAAATAGTTTTTAAAGCTCATTTAGTATTTTCATTTAATATTTAACTATGAAATCTATTATGATGAATTAATGGGTTTTTGAATTAAATAATATTTTAATAAAATATTATTATTATTATTATTAAATTAATTTTTATTAAATATATTTTATTGTATAATTTTATGAATGCAATTGTAATTTTTATTATGGTTTGAAAGCTGTTTGTTTCAAACCACATGAATTTTCAATAAATGACATTTTTTATTTTAAAAGTAAAAATTCACATATTTAAAAAATTATTTAGATTAAATGAATATTATTTTTGGAATCAGGATGTCGAAATTATCCAATGGTGAATTTTTCATTAGTTTATGAGAGAGTCAAAATTTTCGGTAAAAATTAAATACTGTTTAAATATATTATTTGTTCTATGACATCATAATGACCCAATATTGAGGTAATAAAATTATATAGACATTATTTTCGGACAATATATGTTATACCCTTAAAATTATGTGATTTTGGGTTTGTTTGACGTATTTTACAATGCATTTGTGGACCTTTCAAGGCTTATAAAACATTTTGTAATTTTAAATTGGTTTCTGTGGGTGTGTGACTCACCTCTAAATAAGAAACCCCATTATTTTAAGAATATCATCCATTTATATTATAAAATATTGTCCTCCATTCCACTTTTGAAAGTAATTTGTTCAAAAACCATGGGCTGGATTGTGGTATCTATTAGTTAAATGTGTGGTGACTGAAACCTAAATAAAAAAAAATTCTATATCCATTCTTAAATAAACCCAACCAATCTCCAACTAACTCTTCACTCAAATAATTTTTAGTTCATCAAAACTCTATCATCCTATCTCTAAAATCCTCCCAAGATGCCCCAGGCTCCCAAGAATCCTCTCTCAAGCCTCTCCCAAGCCATTGGATCGCACATCAAAGTAAGGGATTTCCCCTATTCCCATTTTTTGTCTCAATTTAATATGTTTTTATACAATTTTATTTTCAATTAAAAATTATGGGGTATGGTTTAGAACCTCACCCATAAATTCCTAATTATGTTTGAATTATGATAGATCTTTTTCACCATCATTTAATGCATCTCATGCACACCCGTTACCATGCGGAAATTCCATATGGAATTTCTCTCTCCTCATTTACTTTTAAGAAATTCCTTTGTGTTAAGAATCTCAACTTTTATATATATGATGAGACACATTTCTATATGAACTTCTTACTTCCCATTTCATATATATATGATGATAAACCCTTTTCTCTCTCATCAACCATATTCATGAATTCTTATGTCACATCGTTCCTAGTCGAAATTGCACCGTGATTTTCCAGGACAAAAATAATTGTGTACTGAATACCATACCCATGTCTCTGTCAAGGGTATTCACCTTTATGCATGTATACATATTGAATAGTAAATTGATGTGTGTGTTCCAAATTTCATAATTGTGGAATAACTTATGATGTTGAATGATTCCATGTTATATGATCCATGTTGGACACTTATACATGAAATGAAATGATTAAGAAGGGTGTACCCTGATAGTGCTCTAATGCATTGGGTAATGATTAGTATCATGATATGTCAAGTGAAATGAGGGTATACTCATGATAATTAAAGTTCAATTAGGGTTTACTCATGCTCCATGTGCAATGATCCTTTGCTCAAGCTAAAATCATGTTAAATATTGTTGCCTCATTTCCACATTATGTTAATCTTGTTATATCATGCCTTTATGTTCAAGATTATCTTATGCTCCATTGATATGCCTATTTCCTAACATGTATTTTGTCTTTCATTTTATTCTTCATTAACTCCACTATTGGGCTTTATAACTCACCCTTTTATTATGTATATCCTCAGTTAACCAATGCAATGCTAAGTGTGAGGGAATGTAGTGGTCATGTAAAGAATGTTTTAATAAGATGTTACGTCATATGTTTTATGTTTTTTTGTAATATTACTAATACCCAAAGACTCTAGATCTATCGATCTTCTTTGTTGTATAATGTTAAGTTTTCTATGTAATAAATCATGTTTAGGTGTGTGAAAAAATGAAGGGTTGTTATAGATGGTATTAGAGGATATGTTTAGTTATTTTTGGGATTAGGATTAGAAATCCCTAGTAAAGCCTTATAGATAATGCTAAGTGTAATAAAAAACCCTATGTTTTTTTGAGTATTGAGTAAGTGGTTTATGAAGAGAATAAATCACTTTCTGGATATGAGCAGGAAGAGGCGGCTCTGGCACATATGTATCCTAGGGGTAAAACCCGAAAACACCACTTTTAGCAAGACTCAAACTATAACTGGTGCATGAAAACGGGCCTTGATACACTCTTGGTTAAGAAACATCCCATGTATATACTTTTTTAAATTCATAGGCTTATTATAAACAATTATTAAGGGAATAAAAAAATTCCCCTAAGAATATAGGTTAGAAAATAGATCCTGAATAACATAGAATGAAGCCTATGTATTCAAAAGTAAAGAAATAAATGTTATCTAAAAGTAATCAGTTAAGTCATTGGATTACCCCTAATGTGTTACCCCTAGCATTCCTTTTATTACAACTAATGAATGGTTATAAGAGGTCTCAGGCTAACAACCGATGTGACGATCCATGTGATGATTGTGCTAATGAGATTCCAAATCCGATGGGAGATGGAATCAGGAACATTGTCAGAATTCTCTCTCAGTTACCTCAATATTTGAATAGAAACATGGGTCAAGATAAATATTATACCCCACTAAGAAAGAACAAGTCTCTGTCGAGAGATTCCTGAGACAAAGGCATCTTACTTTTAATGGATCATCTAATCCCAAAATCGGAAAACAATGGATCAAATACAATGAAAATATATTCTCTATCCTTTAATGTTCTGAATAAGAGAATGTTCTCCTGGCTACTTATCATATGAAGGTTGAAGTAGATAAATGGCGGATGTTGATAAGAAATATGAATTCTGAGGAGGAGATCAAGGCATTGGAATCGAAGGATTTCTAGAGTATGTTTTTTCGATAAATATTTTTCATGCACCCTTTGACTTAAGATGTAAGGAGACTTCCTTGCCCTCAAGTAAAAAGACGATGAATCTTTCAGAGCATATGAGGAAAACATCACAAGGCTTGCATGATATGCCTCCAACTTTGTCCTCACCCCAGAATTCAAGGTTGACCACATATTTTGTGGGATGAAACCTAGCCTATAGAAAGCGTTGAAAATCCATGACTACGATAACTATGATGAAATTGTCTGATGTGCCCTGAAGGTCAAAAATTGATAATAGAAAATCTCAAGGGTATCATGGGGATAAAAAGAGTAAGGTGGACTTAAATTCTAGCGATCTGATGGACAATTCCAATAGTGCTATGAAAATCCAGCACCCCACTTGCCAAAGGTGTAGAAAGAAGCACCCCAAAAATTGCTTGAAGGGGAAAAGGCAATGCTTTAGGTGTTGAAGAGAAGGGAAAATGACTATTAACTATAGGCAAGAAATTTCTGCGGTTGCGACAGAGGAGATTAATTCTCTGCTCGACCCACAACGCGTTGTTCATTGCTTCAACTTCAATGAACCGGGAAAATTTTCAAACCACTGCACAAATCCAATGTTTTTCGAAGGCAACGAACAAACTCCAAGGTACAAAGGGTGAGTTTTTCCCATCACTGCTACTGATGTGAACCCCGACAATGAAGTGGTGATAGGTACGCTAGTTATTCATTTAATAATAGTGAACATACTTATTTATTCTAGTTTCATGAATTCTTTTTTATTCCAAAAGTTTAGTAGAACAATCCGAAGACCACCACAATCCATGGAAGTAAAGATATCAATGAGTATGGAAAATGGGAAATCATTGCATCTCATTAATATAACACTTCCCCTATCATAATCGGAGGATTGAACTTCCCAGCGTACCAAATCATGCTCCCTCTTGTGGAATTTCATGTAATTTTTTGCATGGATTGGCTTTCCCTATATAGAGCCAACATAAATTGTCGTGACAGTGAATTCTCTCTACATATATACAATCGACCAATGATTCTATACATGTTCAAGGAGGAATAAAAATCTTTTTGAGCTCTATCATATCAAGAGTATATATTACTACCCTATGAGCACGCGTATCTATCCCATACGATTGAATCAAAGGAATCAACCATCCATGAATACATGGCTATTGTGAGGGAATTTGTTGAAGTGTTTCCTGAGGAGTTCCCTAGTATTCAGGTGTTTCCAATATCTCAAAGTCCATATAGAATAGTTGTTGTGGAGCTTAAGGAGTTGAAGAAACAACTAAAAGAGAATCTGGATAAAGGATTCATGCGCCCAAGTGTTTCACCACGGGGTGTACCAATCCTCTTCTTTAAGAAGAAGGATGGGTCAATGCTCCATTGCATAGATTATCATATGCTTAACAAAATCATGATTAAAACAAGCATCCTCTCCCACGAATTGATGACTTGTTCGATCAGCTGTTTAGAGCACAATACTTATCCAAGGTGGATTTGTGGTTATAATATTATCAAGTTATGTTGAAGAAGGAAGATATCCCTATGTTTGATTTTCGTACAAGATACATGCACTATGAATTTATTATAATGCCTTTATGACTAACTAATTCTCCAGAAATATTCATGGACATGATGAATAGAGTATTTATAGATTACCGTGGAAATTTTTTGGTAGTCTTTATAGATGATATTCTAATATACTCTAAAACCATGGAGGATCATGAGGTGGATCTAAGAACTGTACTAGAGACCTTGAAGAAGGAGAATATCTATAAAAATTATAGAATGTGTGAGTTCTAGTTGAAGGAGGTCTCATTATTGGGCTATATCATCAGAAGTAGTGGGATATCTATGGATCCCTCCAAGACAGCTTCAATAGAGTGATGACCAAGGCCAACATTGGTAACAAATGTTCGTAGATTTTTGGGGATATATGGATATTATGGATGAGTTTTAAGAAATTTCTCATGATTTCCAACCCTCTTACCTGGCTTAATCGGAAGAGAGTAATGTTTTCTTTGAGTGATGAATGTGAAGAAAGCTTCAAAGAGTTGAAAAGGAGGCTATTCACTACACCTTTTCTTACTTTACCCATAAGTGGAGAACTTTTTGTAGTATTCAGTGATTCTTTGAAGAAGGTCCTAAGATGTGTGTTGATGAAAAATAAAAAATCCATTACCTATGCTTCATGTCAATTGAATGTTCATGAGCTGAATTATCCCACACATGATCTGGAGTTGGCTGCGGTGATCTTCAATTTAAAAATATGGCAGCATTATCTCTTTGATGAGAAGTGTGAAATATATATGGACCGAAAAATCCTAAATTATATATTCACACCGAAAGAGTTGAACATGTACCAACGAAGATGGTTAGAGCTGATCAAAGACTATGATAGCTCCATCCACTACCACCCTGGGAACGAAAACTAGGTGGGAGATGCTCTATGTAAAAAGGAGCAAGCGATTCTATCATTGATGATAATTGAGAGGGATCCAATATTCTTAGATTTTTTATTAATGTACATGTGAATCATAATGAGGGGAACATCATCAATACTTTCAAAAATGATTGCTCAACCATCTTTTTTAGAAATGTTAATGGATTCTCAAACAGCCGATTTGGGAATTCATAAGAATTTGGAGGCTATTAGAAAAGGAATTTCCTTAGAGTTCAATGTTAATGAAGAAGGAATTATGATATTTGGGAAAATTCTATGTGTTCCATGAAGTCAGGAGATGAAGAAATATCTTTTGGATGATGCACATAGTTCAAATTTATCTATTCACCTAGGAAACACAATGATGTATTGAGATCTCTGAGAGCATTATTTGTGGGATAATATGATGAAGGAGATCGTTGAGTATACATCAATGTACCCGGTGTGTCAGCAAGTGAATGTAGAGAGGCAGAAGCCTAAGGGATGATTCAAAAATTTCCCATACCAGTATTGAAATGGGAGAACATTACAATTTATTTTTTCACCAGACATCTAAAGGCATCTAAAGAATACAATGTGATTAGGTTGTTGTGGATTCTCTTACAATGTCAGCACACTTCATTGCAATTCGAAAGGACTTCTGATTGGATCAAATTGCACAGATATATATCAGAGATTTCTCAAGTATGTATGGGATACCACTATCAATTTTATCCAATTGAGATACAAGATTCACATCTATGTTTTAGTAGAGTCTTCCAAATTATCCAAATACTGAGAAAAAATCAGTATGTCTTATCATCCTCAAACTAATGACCAATCCGACTGGACTATCCAAACACATGAAGAAATGTTTAGAGCATACTCAATAGATATCAAAGGAGGATGGTATCAAAATATTCCCCTAGTTTAATTATCCTACAATAACAGTTTCCACTCGAGCATCTGAAGGGAACCTTATAAATCCCTTTATGGGAAGAGGTTCAGAATACCAGCATGTTGGGATGAGGTCGGGGAGCGTATGCTACTAGGACCCGAAGTGGTCGATGAAATGGTGTAGAAGTTGAAAACCTTTCAGCAGTATATCAAGGAAGCCCAGAGTCGACATAAGATTTATGTTGATAAACATCAATGAGACCTTGAGTTTAATGTTGGATACATGGTATTTCTACACATATCCCCATGGAAATAGGTCATGAGGTTTGTAAAGAAATGGAATTTAAGTCTAAGGTACATCGACCCCTGTGAGATTCTTGATCATGTCGGGGTTGTGGCCTATCGACTAGCAATTACACCTACCATGGACAATGTACATGATGACATTCATGTATCCCATTTTTGTAATGACATACCATACCCTTCACAAGTACTATCTTCAGAGGTAGTATAATTAGAGGATGATCATTCTTATGAGGAGAAACCATTAAATATCTTAGATCATAGGGAAACAGTTCTATAAAATAAGGAAATGCCCCTCATCATGGATTTGTGGAGAAACCACATGTTTGAAGAAGTGATGTGGGAATCAGAGGAAGTGATGGAGCAGAGTTACCCTCATCTTTTTTAGTGTAGGAAAAGGAAATTTCGAGTGTGAAATTTCTTAAGGGAGGAAGATTGTAATGACCGAAACATTCATTAACAAAAATTATTCTTGATCTAATTAAATGTCTCATTATGTAAATTTTTTATATAAAATATGAAATACATTGGTTTTATGTTTTTGGAATTTAAAATAAAATTATGAATTATGACTATTTCTAATATAGCAGTTGGAAAGTGATCACATAATTAATATAAATATAGGGCTTTAACAAATCCAATCTACTCAGACAAATGAAGTTATGGCCTCCTCCAGAAGACTTTACCCGCACTAAGCCTATATGTCAGAGCTTGGAAAGAAGGTTGAATCATTGGGCTTTACTCTTGACCAAGTCCAGGCTGAGCTTGAACACATTAAGCTTAATCGAAACCTACTATGGGAGAAGTTGAAGTTAATAGAGATTTCCACCCGAGCGATGTTATCCGAGCCACCCCAAGAGTTTGTCACCATCACGCACCTTACCCTTCAGTCTTATGTAGGTGTTATAAGGGTTAATTTAAAAATCCCTTAGCACTATTAATATGTCCATTATTTTTGTATTTAATAATGAATATACATTCATTTTATTATCGTTACTTTTTAAATAGTTTTTAAAGTGCATATAATATTTTTATTTAATATTCAACAATGAAATCTATTTTTATGAATTAATGGATTATTGAATTAAATAAATTTTTTTAAAAATATTATTATTATTATAAAATTAATTTATTTTAAATATAAATTATCGTTTAACTTTATAAATGTAATTGTAATTTTTATTAAGGGTTGATAGTTGTTTTTATCAAACCCCATAAATTTTGGATAAATGTCAGTTTTTATTTTAAAAGTAAAAAATCGCATATTTAGAAAATTATTTAGATAAAATGAATATTATT
This sequence comes from Viscum album, assembly GCA_963277665.1. Taxonomy (NCBI): domain Eukaryota; kingdom Viridiplantae; phylum Streptophyta; class Magnoliopsida; order Santalales; family Viscaceae; genus Viscum; species Viscum album. Next base: position 1,219,348,496 of record OY728155.1, on the reverse strand, counting down.
TTTAGAATCAGGATGTCAATATTATCTAATGGGGAATTTTTCATAATTTTTTGAGACAATCGAATTTTTGGGTAAAAATAAAATACTGTTTAAATATATAATGTGTTTTCTGACATCCTAATGACCCAATTGAGATGTAATAAAATACTATAAACATTATTTTTTGAAAATATATGTTCTTTTATTAAAATAATTTCATTTTTTGTTTGTTTGGTTTATTTTAAAAAGCATTAGTGGACCCTTCAAGGATTGTAAAACATTTAGTCTTTTTAAATTGTTTTTCTTGAGAGTGTGACTCACCTCCACATAAGCAGACCAATTATTTTTAGAATTTTGGTAATTGGGATTATAGAATATTATTTTCCAATTTCCTTTAGAAAAACCCATGGGCAAAAACCATGGGTTGGTTTGTGGTATTGATTAGTTTAATGTGTGGTGACCCAAACCTAAATAATAATGAATTCCCTCTCCTTTCCTATATAAACCCACTGATGATCCAACGTCTACATCACTCAAATCCTTTTTAGTTCATCCACAATCTTCCCTCATATGTCTATCATCCTCCCATGGTTCCCAAAGCTCCCAATTTTCCTCTCTCAAGCCTCTCCCAGGCCATTGGGATCACACTTTCATGTAAGGGATTTCCTCTTTTCTCATTTTTTGTCCCAATTACATTTTGTGGTTATACCCTTTTAATTTCAATTACAAATGTTGGGATATGATTTCGAACATCCCCTATACATACCTCTTTATGTATTAATTATTAGAGATCTCTTTCACTCTTATTTAATGCATCCCATGCACACCTGTTACCATGCCGAAATTCCATAAAAAATTTCTCTCTCCTCATTTACATTCAAGAAATTCCTTTTTATTTTGAATATAAATTCCTTTACTTTTGTTAGAACATGTTTTTATATGATCACCATACATTCCATTTTAGGTAAATATTATGAGACACCACTTTCTCTTTTATCAACCATTTTTATAAATTTTTATGTCACGTCATTATGCTACCGAAATTTCTCTGCAATTTTCCAAGCCAAAATCATTGTGTAGTGAATATCATACCCATGTTTATATTAAGGTTATTCAATATTATGCACATATACATATTGAATAGTAATTTAATGTTTGTATTAATAATTTATTAATTGTGTAATAACTTATTATTTTGAATGATTCCATGTTATATGATACATGTGGAACACTTATGCACGAAATGAAATTGTTAAGAATGGTGTGCCCTGATAGCGGTCCAATGCATTGGGTAAAGATTAGTATTTTGATATGTCAAGTGAAATGAATGTTTACTCATTCTAATTCATGATAAATTATTTTTTACTCATTCTCCATTGGAAATGTTCCTTGTATCATGATAAAATCATGTTAAATGTTGTTTACGTATTTCCTTGTTATGTTAATCATGTTATATCATGACTTTATGGTCATGTTTATTTTATGCTCCATTGATATGTCTATTTTCTAAAATTTATTTTATGCTTAATGTAATGCCTTGTTAACGCCCTGACTGGGAATTATAGATTGGCCAATTCTTATGCATGACCTCAGGTTATCCCATGCAATGCTAAGTACTTGGGAATGTGGTGGTCAGGTAAATAAAGTTTTCAATAAGATGCTATGTCCTATGTATTATGTTGTAATGTAATATTCATAATCCCCAAAGACACTAGAACTATAGATCTTTTATATTGTATAAATTGAAGTTTTTTATGTAAAAAATATTGTTTAAGTGTATAATAAAATGAAGGGTTGTTATAAAAAACATTCCATTCACAATCAGATCCACAAACAAATCCAAAAATACAACTTCAACCAATAGCTATGAAGAAGCATAAAGGATGAATAATAGAAAGATATAAGGGAAGAACCTGAGTATTAATGAAGAATATAGTGATTTGGAAGGAGACAACTACCCCAAAATCACCTAAAATCTCCATAGGGTTTGAGATAAATGAATGAATTTTAAATGTAAAAAGAAATAGGGGTACAGAGTCAACAAAACCACTAGACTAGTATGATTCACATTGTCAATCCATTTCACTGCATGAATTCCATGAATTACTAATAAACCAAAAAGGAATTGCATTGGGTTAAATTAATCCTGATTTAACCATTAATGATATGAAAAAAATAACGAAATATAATTATTAATGCTATATACCATACATAAAGAACCTTTCCAAAAATGATTCACATCATCAAATAAGTTCATGATGTGAATGTGTCCAATAGGTAGTGTATAGTCCTTGTTCTAAAGAAAATCACAAAACCAACTCCAAAACCCTTAAAAACTATATATATACTAATAAAATCATTTATAAAATTAAAAAAACTCCATTAATTCAAATAGATATAGATAGATGAATATTAGGTCCAAACAAGGGTCAATATATACCTGATTAGAGGTGAAATGATGTTATCATTCTACCAGTCATACAATATATCCCCATAAAAGACCATATGATATTGAACACAAAATATTTAAGTAAAATTATTCCACATTAATAATTACCCATACCACTTAGTTTGGTTGTGATGATTACATGGCCACATTACACAAACCAGAGGAATATTTTTACCACATAGTAGCTTCTCACAGAGATCAATAATGTGGAATGGTTTCTAAAATTTAGTAGTTTGGAGTTGAATATTATCATTCTCTATCTCAATCTCATGGTAAATATCTAATTTATATCACCTAATAAATTAATAAGTTAACATTTCATATGTTGATTTCAAATGAGATGAAATTTCCAATTAATACCCAAACATTTTAAGGCAATCAATAATTTCAAAGAGCCTAATAAAACATTTTTCTTATGAAGATTCTTTTATACCCAACTGATGGTTTCCCAAGCGAGGTAAAGCATTGAAAAAACCAAATATACAAAATAAAACACTATCATCCAATATTATGGTCTATAAAATATTTTGAATGTCTCAATTCCACGATAATTCTCTTCTAGTTCAACTATATATTTTCCATCTTCTCCTGAATAAGACATGACCCAACCAAGGACATATCTCTCAAATAATCCAAGAATAAAGGATATTTACATGAACACTAATAAAAATAAACAAATGAATCAGAATTAATCAAGTCATGAAAATAATTTTTTTAGGAAAACATGACCCATGAAACTGATTTTAACAGGAACAATTTTAATCATGGACACATGCTTAGACCATATCCTTAAGAACTGGTAAAACACTCTCTATTCATCTATATTTCTTTTTATGACATCAAATTTTCAATTTAATCTCATAAAAAACCTCTTCAAAGACAATAAAAGATAGGGATGTGATCCTTGGTTGAAAATAAAAACAATCATTAAGGAAATACCATGATGTATCATGACCTCTCAAGCATATATGTTCCCAAGATGCTCTGATTTTATCATCTTAATGATATAGTGAAAATAACATGATTTTCTTAGTCCATAAAATATCACCAAAATTTTATCTATCACACTCTGAGTCTAAGGTGACATATATACGAACTCTATGGGAATATCATCCCACATACACACTAGAATAGGTATGTGATGAGACAAATGAGGATGTCTCTGGCACTCCACCTAATCTCTCATACACATTATACATTGTGATTAAAAATAATTAGTTGAACATTGCATAACTAACCATCAAAACCAATGTATCCTTACATAATACATCATTATAGTCCCATGGTGAATGTGCTAAAAATAATAGTGACCAAATTCTATCAACTCCTTCCTCGTAGAAGCATGAACAACTAAACTACTTTATAAACACAATGCTCCACATGGATACTGACACCACTCACCTATGGTCTCCCAATAATATACGATTTTACTAAAGTAATAACACTTTGTCACGGCCCATCCCCAGGGGCACGTGTGTAACTACCCCAAGCCCACCTTCCATAGGTCAGGGGCTGGTGACTAGCACTGAAAGAATAAAGAGCTAAAATTGGGAAGGAATTGCCTTTACAAACTAGAAAAACAGACAACAGTGTATGATGGAGGCAAAACACTAAGTAAAACTGTATAAAAAAAGACTGATGGAAAGTAAGGGGAAAGAAATACAAGCCCAACTATAAAGTAAAAGGAAACTGAATACAAGTACAACTGAAGAAAGGTATATAGCTGACAGATGGAACAGCTCATAGAATGTCCACCATGGATCTTACCTAAAGGGTATGTACATATAGCCTCCACAACACTCCACGTCCGTCCATCTCCTCTAGGTACCGACTCGTCATAATGTCCTCCACTAGGTATCGTCCAGTCCTGCTAATATAATCCTCAGTCAATGTTGTCTGTCTTCTACAACCAACACAATGAGGTGGGGGCATATCCCGTGTAGGTGTGAGTATAACAATACTTAGTAGGGACCCCGATACCCTCAAGGTCACTCAAAATACACCATGTATAATCCACAGTGTATGAAATCAATGTATAGCCATTTCTTAGGTATATGCTCATACATATACCTAAGTTATCAAGTAACTCATCTCAATCATGAGGAAAACACAGATGACACTAACTAAACTCACACGGGTATACAACATTTATAGAGAGATAAAGATAGTCAGATGTAGCCAAAAAATCATCTAAGCTATCAGACCAACACATGATTCAGGACTAGTTATTCTGTTGGACCAACACATGATCCAAGAACAGAAGTTAGAACTATGGGACCAATACATGATTAATGAATAGTTGTTAGAGATGTCAGACCAACACAAGATCCAGGACCACCTATTCTGCCAGAACAACACATGATCTAGGAATAGAATTCAGAACTGTCAGACCAACACATGATCCAGGAACAGTCAATAGTGCACAGCTAGCCTCAGGGTTTCCAATAGCGTGATTTATTTCGTTAAGGTTCTGCTACTCAAGACAAGTTTCAAAAAATATATTTCCTCGTAGTCCTAAATTGATGTATCCTGAAGTTTCGTATCTTCAAAAGGAACACAACGCGATAGTTGGTGCGTCAATCGGATGCATGTTCTGAAAGTTATTGGCATTTCCGTTTCAATGGCGCAGTTGGATTTAGGTTCAATCCAACCTGATTGTACCCCAACTATATCCAAACCTTGAGTTAGGTATGCCAAAATAACCATCTTTCTCTAATCATTCCATCGTCGAAGATGTTTTGGCAAATGGACACACGCAACCCATGTTATGGGGGAAAAGGGGAAATCGGGTCGAACGGGTCTGGGTCCGGTTTCTCCCAGTCGGACCGACCCAGCCGGATTTAGGTTTGGAATGGGGTCTGAATGGTTTGCTAGTCCGACCCAGCCTGCAGAGGTGGCCCTGCCCACGCTGGTGGCTCGGCCCGCGCTAGGTCTGGCCCTGCGGCCCGCGGGGGTCCCCCTCAGCCGCATCAAGTGGGGAGGTCGTGCACCCCCTTGAAATCCCGAATGGATATGCCATTTGATTGGGAGCCAAACCAGCGCCATGTGGCACCTGTCCACATCACGTGGGACTCACTGGGTCTCGTTCCTCCTAGTTGGCCGAGCGGCCATCCGCTTCCGCTCCGTCAGCGGCCAGCCCAGCCGGCCGCCTCTGCCCCACCGCCCTAGCCGCAACTACTTTCTTCTAGGTGGGGTGAAGGCGTCACACCCATCCAGCGTCCAGGAGGATGCCCGTCTACACCGTCATGGCCAGGGGTTGCAGCATGTTTTTCCACACTGCATGACAGTTCCAAACCCTTCTTGGGACCGGGCAGCTCTGTGCTGCCAGTTTTATTCGCAGTCGGCCGGATGTCGGCCGTCATTGACCCGCTGCGGCCCTTCGACCGCGGCCCACTATTCTGGAGGCACTGTTGCCCCACTGCCATCATCAAAAGTTGAGGAAAAATGGAGGGGGGGGGGGGTGGGCCATGTTTGTTCATTCCGCACCCTCTATGTTATGGTGATAAGAATCGTCTAAACATAACCCATGATTGAACGATGTAGAACATAAACAAATTCACACTCAAATCCCCTACCTCAGGTTCGTTGTTCATTGACGATGTCACAGAAAGCCAGATGTCGATTCGTTGACGTCAGGAAGGAAGATGAATAATTTGAGGATGTTGTTGTCGGCATTTTTCAAGAACGAAGCTTCCTCCCTTGTTCCGGTTGAAGATCATTTTTCATTCGAAAAAGAAGTGTACTTCATTAGGAGGTGCTTTCTTCATTCGAGAGAACAAGTTTCTCCAAAATTATCCAGTCTTACCAAGCTCCGCCAAGAATCCAAATGAGTCTCTCAACAAAATAATAGAGTTATCTTATTATTTAGTTGTTGGAACACATTTCAAAAAGACTCAAAAGGTTTAAATTAATTAATTTAATGTGTTCAATTATTTAATTGTGAGGGTTGGAGCCATATGTGTAGAGGAGAACAAGAGGCTCGTCCCCCTCATTAATGTAGGGAGTTCAAGAGTTTATGTGGTCTCGGGTGGTCCCCACCACTTTAACCCAACATGAAGAGGGTTTTTTTAGACCTCGGGTGGGCCCCACCACCATAACCACTCGTGGGTGGTTAAGGTGTGTTGGCCTCCACCTCCAACCTCCTCTTGGAGGTTTTAACCGACTAAAAATAAATTAAGACAAGAACATAATTTATATTATTATTCCAACGTAAAACCTATAATCTAAATTTCATTCCTGACCATCTACCGTCGAGGTGAAATCCTCTTTAAGTGAATATCAGTGCTGCGAGTTCAACGGTGCCTTCATATATCAATTCCAAGAACCGATTCAAAAGTAATAAAAAAACCTGCTCGTATGTTTACTGAACGTACCCGGAAAAAACATTAGAAATTGATTCCGGGCACACCGGGCCTCAGAATCATGCACCGTCAGTTTTTGCGGACTCTTAAAATTCCCATGTATTTAAGAGAAAATTTCTCATAGAAATTCTGGGTCTTTAAAATCTCCACACATTAGGGATTTACATCCCCCATAAGCTGCAACTTGAACTAAGTGGACAAATGGGGGTATTGATCATGCATCTGAGCCTCTCGCTCCCATGTTCTCTCTTGGTGGTTCTCGTGCTGCTAGAGAACGTGCACCAGAGGTATCAACCATCCACGTAGGACCCACTCCTATCGATTTTCAATCTCCACTAAGTCCTCAAAAAAATTCTCCCTTTCGTCGATGCCGAACTCTCCATGGTTGATGATGTGAGATGGGTCGTGCACGTATCTCTTCAGCTATGATACGTAGAAGACATCATGGACCCTGTGAAACTGAGGTGGAAGAGATTTAGTTGAGGACCAGGAAAGTCTGATGAACCTCATAGATAACTTGCCACCCTGGCCAAATCTTCATAGACCACATCGAGGTGATACCCGTAGAAAGACATGGTCACCATCCTCGAACTCTAGAGGCCTATGTCTCCTGTCAGAATATGAATTCGGCCTACTCTGTGCAGTCTTCATCTTCTCCTGGATGATCTGCACCTTCTCTGTGGTAGCTTGTACTATATCTGGTCCCACTAGTGCTAACTCCCCAAGGTATGTCAAGCACAAAGGTGATATGCAAGGTCGCCCGTATAATGCCTCAAAGTGTTCCATCCCTATAGTGGAGTGATAAATGTTGTTGTAGGAAAACTCCACCAAAGTTAAGTGATCCTCCCACCTACGACCGAAGACGAGGACACAAGAAAGTAGCCCGTCCTCGAGGGTCTGAATGGTCTTCTATGTCTGGCCATCTATCTAAGGATGGAAGGCGGTGCTTAGATGTAGATGTGTCCCAAAAGCCTCCTACCACCCCTTTCATAGCAGGGAAGTAAAGCATGTGTCATGATCGAAGACAATATAAGAAGGTACTCCATGTAGCCACACAATCTTCTGCATGTAGAGGTGTCCCATGCTCTCAACTAAACCCAGCACTTTGATCAGTAAGAAGTGGGATGACATGGTGAGTCGGTCGACAATCAACTAAATTGAGTTGTCACCCCTAGATGTACGTGGAAGACCTATCACGGAGTCCGTTGATATCCCATCCCACTTCCACCCTGGGACCTCTAAAGGCTGAACCAAGCATGATGGTACCTGGTGCTCGACCTTCACATGCTAAAAAGTGAGGCATCGAGATACAAAATTCTCTATTGCCTTCTTTATACCTAGCCACTTGTACTATCTTCGAAGGTCCTGATACATCTTCACAACTCATGGATGTAGCTCTAAAGGGGTTGTGATGAACTCCATCAACACTTCATTTTTATGTGACATTGGTACCATAGTATGTCCTCTGGAGAGGATGAGGTTCTTCCACCCTTCAAAAAATCCATCAGGTGCATACCATGTGGAAATATGAGCATGTCATGTCTCGCAGTCATCATCCCCCTTTTGTGCCTCCCTGAATCTATGATGAAGTGGAGGTGTGATTGTAAGATACTGAAGTAAAGCTGCTCCATCTCGGTCTACATAAGAAATCTATAAATCAGCCAGATGCTATATCACCTCTCCTAGTAGATGTATAACAGATATCCTGCTGAGCGCATCTGCAACAATTTTTCCCTTCCTAGGATTATAGACTATCTCGAAGTCATAGTCCTGGAGGAACTCAAGAAATCATCACTGTCCTAGGTTCAGTTCCTTCTAAAAGAAGATATATTTGTGAATACTGTGATCAGAGTACACTGTAAAATGATCCCCCATTAGATAGTGTCGCGACATCGTCAATGTGAAGATCATTATAGCTAACTCTAGGTCATGGGTAGCATAGTTCTGTCCATGATATCTTAGCAGCGGAGAACCATACGTGATCACAGCTCGCTCCTGCATCAGGACACTCCCAACTCTGGTCCCTGATGCGTCGCAGTAAACTATGTACCCTGCGCCTTCCTCTAGAAGCCTCAAGTTGGGGGCACTAGTTAGCCTCTGCCTCTGCTCTTGAAAGATCTGTTGACATCTCTCCGGCCACACGAAGGGTTTCCCCTTATTTATCAAAGCTGATAGTGGTTCTGCAACTCTAGAGAAGTCTAACATGAACCTCTAGTAATAACCAACCAAACCCAGGAAGCTTCGTACATCTGTCACAGTCCTGGGTGGCTCCCAAGCAAGTACCACATCAATCTTCGCTCGATCTGCTGCTACTCTGGCCTCCGATATGACATGTCCCAAGAAGTGAACCTCTTGAATCCAAAAATAGAACGTAGAGATCCTACCATAAATTTGGTGCTCTCAGATTCTGTCCAGTACTACCCACAAATGGTAGGCACGCTCCTCCTCATTAGTCAAGTAGATCATTATGTCATCGATGATGACTATTACAAAGTGATCTAGGTAAGGTTGGAAGATCTTGTTCATGAGTTCCATGAACACTGCTAGAGCATTGGTTACACCAAAGGGCATAACCAAGAAATCATAGTGTCCATACCGACATCTGAAGACCGTATTCTGAACATCCTCGTCTCGAACTCTGAGCTGGTGATAACCAGATCTATGGTCTATCTTCGAGAACCACCACCCTCCCTTCAAATAGTCAAAGAGTTCGTCAATCCTAGGGAGTCGGTACTTGTTCTTCACGATCACCTGGTTCAGGTGGGGGTGTTAGAGGGAGTCCTCCTTGAGGAGAGTTTCCGTGCTGAGAAGTCACCTGTAGTGAGACCCATCACTAGTCGACATGTAGCAGAGTATTCTGCAGCTGGTAGTAGATAGATGTCATAGAGTTCCATGCAGACCAGGCTATCCAGTGGACGACCTCAGGATATGGGTTGTGTTTTTTGGGGTATAAGAGACATATCCAGTCCTCCCAAGAGCCGGCAATGTTACTCTTGTGGCAAGAAGGGTCACATGGATCGTGAATGTCCGACCCGCCGTTTTGATTATCAGCATATAGTTGAGGGACTTCCCAGGAAAATGTAGAGGTTCGATCGAGCCAGTACATAGGGAGGAGGTGGACGTGGGAGAGGATTTGGACGTGCATTTGTTGGTGGACGACGTTATGAGGTGTTACCACCACCATGCCAAGGAGTTCCACCCCGACCACATTGAGCAGGTGGATAGGGGAGAGCTCAACTCCACGCAGCTAGGGAATACGACTATGGTGCTCTATAGACGATTGGAGGTACGATCTGTTTGTTCACCATCTTAGCTTTAGTTTATATAGACACATGTTCTATTCAATATTTCGTTGCAACATCCCTCGTTCGGAGCTAAGAGATTCTGTGGAGCTGTTATTTCAATCCTTACGGCTAGATACTCCTATGTGGGATTATTCAATGATTATGCACTGGTGTCGGTAGTGCGAGCTTACTCTAAGAGGTGAGAGCTTTGGCTGGGATATCTTAGTAGCGGCATTGAGGCCTTACGACGTCATCTTGGGTATGGACTGGTTATCTACAGTCCAGGGTCATATAGACTGTATAAGGTGCAGAGTGTTGTGTGTCCGCATGGATGGTACCGGGTTTACCTTCACCAGTGAGAAGGGAGCCTTTGTAGTATAGGACAGACTTACTTTGAAGAGGGTACAACCGATCACTCATTAGTTGGCCTACCATACCCTAAGAGCAGTTGAGGTGGAGAGTCCAAGCTATCCTTTAGTGGTGGACCAATACACAGATGTTTTCCCTGAAGATGTTCAAGGACTGCCTCCTTTTATAGAGGTGGAATTATACATTGACATATACCCTGGGATGGCATCGATATATACACCAACATATCAAATGGCTCCCGGTGAGCTTTGTAAACTGAGGGTACAGCTATAGGACTTGCAGGGGATGGGATTTATCTGACCCAGTGTTTGTCCCTAGGCAGGATAAATGATAGGACTCATGTCAACAAGGTGCACCTTCCTTTTTAAGAGCCTACCTGATTAGAACTCCACAGTTAAGCATTCTTGGCCCATAAAAGTGATCAGGATGGGTGAACTCCTGGGATGATTCCAACGTTATGTGTGACTGAGGAAAAAACACACTGGAAAGGACTTGTGTTGGCCTATGGGGACAATCATTAGTTAGATAACACGTTCAAAAATGTGGTTGGACACGAGGGTGGGTACCATGTTTCTATAGGGAAACTAGTGGGCGGGGCCCAGTTGTTACATTTGGTATTATAGGTGGTACCTATCCTTAAGTATAGTGCACTACCTAGGTTGAGATGTAGGGCCCACAACGAGGACATTGTGCTCTAAAGGGGGGGGGGGTGATTGTAACACCCTCGAATGATAAAGGGTTTAATGGATAAATTATATGAATCATGTCAACAAGGTGCACCTTCCTTTTTAGGAGCCTACCTGATTTGAACTCTGTAATTAAGCGTGCTTGGCCTGGAGTTGTGATCAGGATGGGTGACCATCTGGGACGATTCCTAGGGTATGTGTGAGTGAGGAAAAAACACACTGGAAAGGAATTTTTATGGCTTGTGGGGACAATCATTAGTCAGATAACCAGTTCAGGCCTGTGGGTGGACCCCAGGGTGGGGACCATGTGTCTTCGGGGTAACTGGTGGGCGAGGCCCAGTTGTTACACACTTGGTCTAATGTACCTTATTCTAATGTACTCTTTTAACAAATTATATTACATTATGTTTGGATTCCATGTAAACTTACAATTAGTATTATCTAATCAAAATTTTATCATAGAACGCAAACTCATCAAAGACCACTATACCAATGATTTCATAATTAATTGTGTTGGTAATTTCATATTCCACACATCTATGAAAACATTACCCTTCTAGGGAGTTTGTGAAAAAAAATCAATGGTCTAAAGATACTCAAACTACATCCTTTGTCAAAAGATCTTATCCCATTGAGGGAAAACATTCTCCAAGAACTTATATCATAATAAACCATAATCCTCTCTCCAAAAATGTTGTGATGAAACTTTTCTAGGGGATTCATAACTTCCTAGAACTCCAAGTCATGGGTAGGATAGTTTTTTTCAGGAGGGTATAACGGGAGAGAGACATATGCCACTACTTCTCTCCCCGGAATCGAGACACACACAAAACCTATTCAATAGGTTCTACAAGCCCTTATTCTAATATCAAACCTTAGATATTTCATATAACCATTGATAACAAGATCTTGTTTGGTAGCACCTAATGATTTAACAATACATTATATTTATAAAAATAATCAACATCTTATATTGTACACTACACTGAATTGACATGTGTTACACGTATGATTGAGTTTCTACGAGACAACACTTTAGTATTATAATTATTTAAATGTTATATTTGTAAATTATCAATTAAATATATTAATATGAGAAGTAATAAATAATTTTTAAATGTTATTTATAATGTTTTAATATATAAAAAGCATATTTATAATGAAAGTTATATATTTCAATAAAATAGTTATATGTTTAGAAAAACTATTTTCTTAATGGAGGAAATTTTCATAGCATTTTTTAAACAATAATAAAATAAATTTCAGACACTCATAGAAATTGAATTTCATAAAATAGACATAATTGTTGAATTCATAATATCAAAATTATCTTAGGGTTCTTTTTTTGGCATTTTTCTAATAAATTTAAATTATTGATGAATATTGAAATTACTGCATTTTTGTTTAAAACCCGACTTCCCCATTTTAATAATTATATTATTATAAGTTTATTTTAATGTCATAGTATATAAATAATACATATATTAAATAAATTTAGCTCATTGGATCCATTTTTATAATAGAATTATATATAATAATTTCTTGAGCAGTTGAACATACGTTTTACTCACATTCTAGCCACATTTGTGGGGATAATATTAGAAATAATTTTACTACTTTTATGTATTGAATTTTGAAAAATGGATAGACAAGGTTATAATCAGTATGAAAAATGTGGTCAAATATGATCAAATTAATTGTTGGTGAATAGTAACTTCTGAATTTTATTTACCACGATTGAAGGTAAATAAGGTAATTAAAGGTAATAACAATAATATATAGAATTTTTGATGATCCATGCTTGGGCACCTCCTTCATGCCCTAGGTGTCGATGAACCCTACTCCGGCCCCTCCCCCCTCGGAGGGGGAGGGACCTTTGCCACACCTCCTTAATGTTTGGTCCACTCCTTTCATAAAATTTTCAAAAACGGATTGTATTCCATCCTTCCCCCAGATTTACATCAGCCCAAATGTCCCAGAAAGCTTCGAAGGGATTCCTCTTCTTCCAATCATGAACCTAGAATTCATGAAGGTGTATTCCCTGCTAGACCTGACCATGGTCACATGATTGAAGTGGTGCCATCCTTTGGTGGATGCTTTCGACCGCTACATTTTTTATAAATGGGGTTTGAAAGAGCATGCTATTGTAGTCCTCCTCGAATCCAGGATCTTCGTGATTTGGATCGCATCTAAATATGACCAGATTCTCACGTGGTCAAGTGCGCCTCACTCTTGGTACGGTTCTTGATTTCTCCTCTTTAAATGGTCATAAGATATCCACATGAAATGCGAACCTACAAAGCCGGCGGATTGCGTATGTTTTTTGTAACTTCCTCTTCCTTTTCAAAATACCTCGATACTTTGGTTTCTCAGAAATCGCGTTGGGTGGTTTCTATGCACCAATAATTTTACTCCTGAATTATGTCACCCGATTTCCCCAAGATTGTGTATCGAGGTTGATGTTGCAAAGCCTCTGGTTGAAGACTTCTGAATTACCGTGGGATAGGAATTTAAGTATCATCTGAATTTTGTTTTCGAATCGTGGTTTGATTACTGTTTCTTGTGAATGATTCTTGGGAATAGTATGGTGATATTTATGATAAGGGTGAGGAAACATGATATTAATTGGGAGGTACATGCAGATTGGGTCCAGGGTGGTCTAACAGGTGATGTTGATGTACTTATTTTTAGGTATGGAGCATGATTAGTAGATGGTTTTGAGAGTTATAGGTAGGGGATAGGCAAGGCTGAGGTGACCTTGTGTTCGGATGGAGTAATGGTAAAAAACCTGTAAGGCGCTCTAACCGAGATCCTAGTGTAACAGAGATCTTCAACAAACTACAGAGAGATTTGGAAATCCCTCTTAACATGTAGTCATTTTAGGGGGTTCCAAAGCTAGTGTGGTGGTCAAGGAATCTCTTGATGTGAACTGTTTTCATTCTCAGGATTAAGGGGGATCTATAGGAGCTTTTGTACCAACCTACAAGGGTGTGGCTAGTATAGGTCCATCAACTTATATGATGGTTGTACATGATGGTGCTAGAAAAAATTCTGACATGGGGTTTAAATCATCTGGAATGAGCAAGTCCAAGAATGGACAGGGGTGGGAGAAGCCTGCTCAAGTTGGCAGGCCGCTATCCACCAGTTAGGGAACCAACTCAAGAAGTATGTTGTACTATCTCAAGATGAAAAATAGATTTTATATTCTATTAAATAAAGAAGGAAATTCCAACTATCCCTATGAGGCCGAATATGATGAACATCCCTCATATGACAGCAGATTGGGAGGGGTTGAGAAAGGTCTGCACAACCAATGGAAGAAGAAAGGGAATAAGGATAACAAGGACCCGGGGAGCTATCTTGTATCCATGAAGCTAAAATTTAAAGGTAGTAAAGACTACTCTTATCATTCTAAACTGATGGTGACTTCATCATCCAAAAAATAGGATAAACAGAAGGAACACTAGATTTGGCAAGTGGGAAGAGAGCTGGTTCAGCAGGATGTTGTCACTGTGTCCCAAGTGCAAGTGGAAGGAATCTCAAGGGTAGATGACCAGTATCATGAGAGGCATATGAAATCAGGGGAAATGATATGAAGGCAAGATACTCTTTCCCCATGATAGTAATGTGTAGTAAGAACCCCTGATGGCTTGCAGGGCATGAAGGATGCAAATTTGGATACTTAGTTGGAACTCCTCATGCGCTTTGGTGAAGAAATTATGGAGGATGTCGTGGGGATCAAGGCAGTAAGGGGATACATTTATGAGATGATGGGAAGACTCATCCAAGTGGCCGTAACTAGGGAGAAAGCTGAATGGATTGAAAAGCAAGATCACATTAAAATTAAAGGCCTCAATAAAAGGAAGACCAGTAAAGAGAAATACAAGAATTATAGGGAGCATCTAGCAAGGCATTATGAAGATAACATAGGGGAAGATCCAGACTACCAAGTAAATTCCCTACCCTGGATACTGTTTAGGGAAGGAGAAGCTAATAATCATAGAGTTATGTTCAATAATTCAACTATAACCTTTGATTCTTAATCTGTTTTTGTGTAGGGTTATAACTCCTCCCTTAAAAGTGTTTTGAAAATACCAATGTTTTTATGGAGTGAATAATATAATAATATAAATTTACCATAACACTTATCATAATTTCATTTGATAAGTTCATTTCAAAAATAAAAAAATCCTTAGTTTAAAAATATTATCCTTTTAAGCCACATTTTATCGATTAATACATTTATTTTATTTTACATAAAGAGGAGTTCAAAGATACATATTCACATTTTAATAAATAAATAATTTTTAAAATAGGGTTATGCATTGCATAAATTAGACTATATTTATTCAATTAAAATATAATAAATTTATCTTCATCATTATTATTTATTTTTAATTTTTAATGGATTAATAGATAAATTAATGGCTTGTATAATAACGATGGAGTTATTTTTTAATTAACTGAGATATAAAATAAATGATATAATTTTTTTTGAAATATATATAATTGGACTTAATTGATGATATATACTAACTTTATATAAAATTAGACTTGTTATTGGAATATTTTATATATTGGTTATAAGTTATCATTTTTTGTGGATATTTTTAAAAATGAAAATATTTAATATTACCAAAAAATAAATAAATGACAATTTGAAATTAATAATAATTTAATAAATATTATAAAATTAACTAAAACATTTAATTTTAAAAATGACTATCATAATGTTATATATGTCATAAATTATTAAATTGGGATTTTTTGGTCATAATAGGGTAACTATATTAGTCATATAGTGTGAAAAGGATTTTTTTTACAGTAAGAGTTAAATATTTTAACTAAGGGTAAAAGACAAATGAAATAGTAAATGATATAACCTACACATGTATAAAATGAATTAGATGAGATTATTTTGACCCATAATCGTCTTACCTTAGAAATAACTTACTTTTTAGCTATTTAAAATTGAAAATCAATTTATAATAAATTATTTATTATGGAATTTCCTAAAGTGTCCCCCCTCAATTATAAAAGTGATCCACTCCTTCTATATTATTAAAGATATATAGCCTATTGTCTCATAAAACACCCAACCATTTCTCCTACCATATACCCCCAATCTATACTAGATACCATACATTTAGAAGAAATCCAAGATAAGGAGTCCTTTTGTGCAAATAAAAAGGAGATACATGATAAAGAGGTAATTATTATACTAATTCATTCAAAGTTATTTTCTTATTGTACTTAATTTAACTACATTTATTCCATAATAATGTTATAACTGAAAAATATTCTATATTAGGGAATTTTTATATGATTATGGTACAAATATATTCATCTTTTTACTCATCCTATGATAAACAATATCACAATGTTTGCGTACGTGTGACTTATTGTCTCCATGCCATGGTTTAAAACATTATTCATCAATATTATATTTCAATGGGTATAATGATAAATACAAAGGATATGAATAATAAATATGACATAATATGGTTTTTTTATAATTTATAGTCCATCTAATTCCATACCATTTAACCATTAATGAAATGATATTATCGCTCATGCCTAAATACGACTTATCATTCCATGACTTGATTAGATTCATACTCCATTAAAACCATTACAAAAAATTGATAAAAATGTATATACTGAATAAATATGACATATATGACATAATAATTCACTATTAAGAATATATAATTTTTTCATTTACATTCTTCTATTCAATATGATAAGAAAATAGAAACAACATTCATTTATACATACGGCCTACCATCTCCATGAACAGTGTATTACAATTCATAAATATATCGATTATATATATTTATATACTGATTATATATGATATATGAATCAAATTATACATTTTTTATGTTATTAAATCAATATATCAGTAATTCGATCAAGAAAAACAAGTCCAAACACATATGATAAACAAAATGATTATTACATGAAATGTTACATTAACTTGAATTCACTAAATCAATGTGTAATATAATTTCATAAATAAATAATATATGATATCATAAACATTATTATGGTTCTATTAAAAGTTAATAATATTTTAAAACCCACTATACAAGAGTTTGTAACATGTGCAGAGGGAATCCATCCTACGGTAAGGGATAATTCCACAATCTAAATATAATCCAAGGTTGTTTATATGTAAGTATATACTTAGAATCATTTATCACCCATGTACATGATTCTTAAAAATGTATTTCAAAATATTATCTATAATTCATTAAAGCCATTTTCACCCATATTTTAATTTTTAGAAAACATTGTTAATGGATTTCTTTCATCGTTTTCCAAATGAGGTACGTTATGACTTTTTTGAAAAATCAAGGAATGAATTTTTTAATCGTATAATATGTGAGTGGATATTTACACCTTCATGAAACCTTAACATTTTGAAGCTAAATTTACAATAATAAAATGTTGTTTTCAATTATAATATTTTTTTAAAATTTTAATGAATTTTAATAAACATGTTTCAATAAAGGGGGGTTATAATAAAGTTTTTAATGATTTTATTAGATTATATTCATATACTTAAACCTCATTTATTTGATTTTATTCTTAATTGTGGTTGATATATTACAATAAAATCTACCATATTTTGTCAAAGGTTTTGTGATATGTTTGACTGTGGATGTGTTAATTTGAAACCATTCCTTATTTATGTTCATCGAATTAACATTTCATATGTTAGTAATGTTTATGTTATGTTTTACCCCTTTAATAAATGGAATGTTTTCGACTTAATATGTGATGGGAGGGCCCACAATTCCCCCCCCCCCCCCACCCCATGCAGCGGTAGATACCATGAGATAGACTAGTTTCTTGGAATGAGGTCTTGATGGTACAGTTACTGATGGTCTTGGAATGTGGCCCTGACTGTATAGTCATTACGTCCAACATTATTCATTCCCTCATTATAAGATTATTTATCATTATTAAATGTGATTATTCGAGAGTAGAATACCCATGTGAATGTTTAAATGGAATCATTTTATTTATTATTTATATATTATATTACATTTTCTTTTTAAATGGCTTCTGTTCCAAATTTATACTTTCATTAAATTTTTATGCTTATTTATGAATGATAATTATATATTGATTAACCGTACTAGGAATCTGATCTCACCACATTCATATATTTTATTTTCCCTATATGCATATAGTTTTATTATGATGGAATTTCAGGGTTATACTGGGAGAATAATGGTTTTATCATAAGATTACTTAATTTGTATTTAATGTTGAAAAAAATATTTAAAGATCATGTTTGTAATATATATTTTAATACTACTAAACTGGCCATTCCTTCAGGATTTGATTCCTTGTAATCAATCCAATGTATTAAAATAATGCACTAACTATGAGAATCTGGGTCTCGGGCATTGCATTTGGTATTAAAGGAATTTTAGCAACAAACATGGAAATAGATTATGAAAACATAGATTAGGGATCATAAAACTAAGATAAAAATTGAGGATATGTATATAGGAACATCCTAAAATATTGGTAATGTAGTGGTTATGTGGGTATTCCTAGAAAATAAATACATGTATGGATACAACAAGTGGATGTGGTTCTGTACCAGATGTACTTATGAGTACTAACACTAACAAGGTGTTCCGATCGTGACACGAGAGAACATGATACACGACAATGGGATTTACTGCCCATCTGTTTTGGAAATATCATGGGATATAGTTATGATACCACATATTTTTTTTACCTACCTTTATAAAGAATTAAATAGTAATTATTCCCCCAATGTAACTAGTGTTTATGTATAAGGCCCCATCCTTAAACCTTACATAATCTTGATTTATCACAAGATTACACGTTGAGGATCTTTTCAGGTTTAGTGTTTTAGAGAATTAGATCTTGAAACTTGCATTACATTCCACCTTTAAACAAAGTGGTTACATAAAAGGCAGGATTCATTCTTCTCAACAACGGAAACATATTTAAAATAAAACTTGGATTCTTTCTTGACACATATTTGACTCTATCATCTTATCATGTACCTTTCCCGTGACCTGGGAAAAACATTTCAAAAACTTGGGATGAGCATAAAAAGCTCAGTAAGGGTTATAAAAAAAATATGGAAAGGAAACATGAGTTCATATATACATAAGAATGAAATCATACTTTACCCACTAAACATAGGCACTTTAACATACCTCATCAAACCATGAATAAATCTTTGAAATCATAAGACATAAAGGTAACTTTAGGCATTCATAACATATTTACGTAGGGAGTAACCCTCTTGGTTATGTTTGGAATACCCATCATAGTATATTCCCTAAATCTCTTCGGAGAAACCTTAACGTTTCACTCCTTCGCGTTACCCAATGCATTGGAGAGCTATATCGGGCTCACCCGCCCTTAGTTTATCACGGAACCACCAGTTTTCATAAAAATTCCCAAGAATCATAACATAAATGTATCACATAAAACATGCATAAAGGAAACATAACATTTCCACATTTCAATCACAATATAACATTTTAGTATATTGAAATAATGAATCCATTTAAAACGAAACCATTTCCAAAACCATTTAATACATTTAATAAAGAGATTTTTGAATCAAAGTGTCACATACCACCTTGAAGCTTAAAATTTTAAACCGTTAAAATCCATATAAATAAATCCTTAAAACCATCTTGAAAACATGGGTATTAATAAGAACAAATAATTAAAACATTTAAAGTGATATTTTGGTTAAAGGGGTTTTAACAAAATTAGAGACACTTGAATACAATAATTGAGGAATAACATTTAGTAAGAACTTTATAATATCATGAGAATAAATGTATTCATGATATAATACTCCAAAGGACAGTATATACACCATATAAGAGTGAATTGGTGCATAACAACAATGAACTCTCAATAGAAATGTCAAATGTGATGAAATCCCTTATAAAGAAGGTATCCTTAAATTAAGGACAAATAAATCTCAAAAATATGTGTGAAAAATATAAATACACCCAATATAAGTGGATATTATGTGTAAAACAACAAAATTTCATTCACATATATTCAATGGATGACATATTCAATGACTACATGTTGAACCCAAAGAAATCAAAATTGGGTTAAAAAGTTCCCTTGACAGCCTAACTGCATCACATCAAAATGAGTTGATGAGAGATAAAAAAGTGTATCTCATCACTTGGACATAAAATTTACATCAATAAGGATATATGAGAACATATCCCAACATAAAAATATGTAAATTAAAAGACCCAACAAAATAAGTCTTTTAAAAAAGAGGAGGGTGAAAGGTTCCCTTACCGACTTGGGTATCTTTCAAAACATACACCCCATGAAATAAGGAAAATAATCATTGATGTAAATACTCATAAAGGAAATTATATTACACAAAGAGTAGAATAATGTCAGTACATACACCACTCAATGGAAATTGTGGCAAATGTAGAAAAAATCTCACGGAAATAAATGTGAGATGAAAAATCCCTTATGAAAACTCGGTAGCCTAACGGCGCCACATAAAACTTCTAAAAATGGATTGATGAGATCAAATAGGGTATCTCATCACATTACAACAAAATGTACAGAAAGAGGAATATGAAAGAACATCCCCCATCATAACAAATAGGAGCTTAAAAGAAGTGACATAAAGGGGAGTACTTAAAGAGAAAGAGAGACGTTAGATCTCTTACGAAAATTCAGCAGCCTAACGGCGCCACTCGAAACTTCCAAAATGGATTGATGAGATAGAATAGGGTCTCTCATCATATGAACATAAAAATTACAGTTTTATTGATATAAAATAACATCCCAATAACAATAAAGATGAGCTTAGAAGGAATGACATAAAAGAGTGTGCTTAAAAAGAAAGAGAGGAGTAAGATCCCTTACCTCGGGTCCGACTTGACTCGATCGTTCTTTAACGTCCTGAATAATAAATTTGAGTTAATTTCTACTTTCTTATTAACCTTCTTAAAGTTCATTATTCCTTTTATATCACTTATTTCAATGTTTTAAACATTATGTAATCATTTATGTTAACAATGTTTGTTTTTTTAATATTTGGTTCTTTAGTCGAAAATGGACTTCTTACAATTACATGTTGTTTGTGTGGTCAAAGGTTCATTATATCCAGAATGATATTCATGATTTGGATATCATATATATCATATATATCCAGAATATACATGTATTTATAATATTACATAATCATTTATAGGTAAGAAATGAAATGCACCGTTCATGGAGACGGTAAGCCGTACGTACGCATGAACGCTACTTTCATTTCTATCTCATACTTTAATGGAAAGAAAAAATAATGATATAAAGGTATATTATAATTCCAGTATAACATCATATATAATAACTTTAAATCCATCCTTTATACGTCCCACGTATGGCATTAACGAATCAAATCACTTTGAGGGGGCGGTAGTCCGCACTTCCTAAAATGAAATTATCGTGTTTACCCACAATGGAAACCATAAAGGTATGAAACAAATGAAAATACAGAAGCTTATGTAAAACATAAACATATTATATATCATATATAAATGTAGTGTCATCTAAATTTCCACCTTTAAAGGTGTTATATGAGTGTTGAACAATCATCGTTTCGGGAGACAAAATTTCGCCATCCACGGAAACCGTATGTTCTTTAACAATTTTAGGTAGTTGTGTGAGAGTGTAGCTAGAATAAATCTTATAAAAACGTCCTAGTATATTTCATATACTGGTGTTGTTACAAAAGAAGTAAATAAAAAGATTTTAGGGGGTTGGAGAAGAAAAATAAAACAAATGAACATGAGAGAATGAATTACCTTTAAAAGTGTAACTCCTTTGTATTTGAACCTAAAAGCTTCCTTTGAAAGGATTATGCCCAAAGGGAATCCTCTAGGATGAGTAGTGGTATGTGGAGAGAGTAAATGGTCTGGGTTTGGCCGAGCCAAAGGCTTGATGAGTGTGTGAAATGAGGTAGAGGTGGGGGCCTTTTATAAGAGGAGGGGAGGGGCACTTTTGGAAAGTAAGAAATATTACTTTATTTGAAAATGTGTTTCGGTTTTAAAAGGTCCCACATTGATATAATTAGTGGATAAGGTGATAAGGGTTCGAAATACACCCATACAATAAGTTTTGGACAAGTGTAGGTCTTAGATTATATATTATCGTTTCATTTTATTTAAACTGTTCATTAATGAGGTCATCGTTGCATCATCATGATGTCGTAATTAAATTAATTTATTTAATATCTAAAAATTATAAAAAAACTACTATGATGTAGGAAATAATTTTTTCTTTATAATGAATATTTATAGTCAGAATTTGGACTTGTTTAACCCCACTTAAAAACTTTTTTAGTAAAACAACTCATGTTTGTGTCATTTTTACTTTTACATTAAATAAAAAGTTATTTATGTCATTTCCCAACCAAAGTCGCTCCATGGGGTCCCCAAGTTGACCAATGGATTGTCTTGGTCGTCCATTACACATCCAATGACGTTAGGACATGTGTCATGTTCATTTCATATTATTAAAACATTATTTTTACCTTAAACTACACTAATTACCACTAATCGCGATTAATGAAAAAAAGTTACTATTCACCAAAAAAACTATTTTCATCCCATTGAACCACATTTTACATACTAATGACAACCATGTATGTAGGATTTTAAAAATTCAATACACATTAGTGGTAAACTTTCATTTAACTGAAAAATCAGTTTTTATAAGTACCACTTAGTGGTTTCACTATTCATCAAAAATTGAAGTTTTTCAGAAAAATACCAAAAATTCACCCCAAGATATATTTGATATTCCGAATTAAAAAATGAAGTCCATTTTACGAAATTCACAACATATAAGTTGCGTTAATTTATTTAATAATTAATTCCCCCTGTCAGAGCAAAGAGCGTGTTTTTATGAAACACTAAGTATCAAAATATTGACACTGGTTTATGTCTGATTTCAAAGTGAAATTAATTCCAACAACCACTATTGGATTTAATGGTAAAAATATATTCTAATTTCACTTTAAAACCAATTAAAAATTTAATCTAATCATATAAATAAATTAAATTAAAAAGAGGTTTTGAATTAAAATACAACATTTTACATTATTGATTAAAAAAATGAACTTTATCGGAAAGATACCAAAAATTTACAAAAAGTAAATTTTGATGTCCCGATTCTTAATAAAAGTTTTATTTGGTCCAAAAGAATGTTTAAGAGTGATCAAAACTATATTTAATGATGGTTCAACATCAAAAGGTTATAAGTGAACCTTTAGTGAAAACTAGGGCATATACGCCTAAAATTGAATTCTTTTCGTATTTTAAGCCTCTATCCTCTATTGGATAAATGTAAAAACATTTAAAAACTTATATAATCATATTTTAGTTATTTATATCCATTGCCGCCAATACAATGACTACATGTTAACTACCATTTAAAATAATATTATTTTATTATTATAGTGCAACATAAGATTCCCAAGAAACTCGTTGTTGCGTGTTGGGTACGCCATCGAGCATAGCGTCCCCTTGAAAGTCATATTAATATTTTATTCTCAAATATGGATAAATATGAAAATGTCATATTATTTATTTACCTGGGGTGTTACATCCTTCCCCCCTTTTGGGAATTGCGTCCTCGCAATTTTTAAAATTGAGCTTGGAAATATCCTTGAAAGTCCCACATCGGAACAAGAGTCGGTAAAACAATCACTTTAAAATAAAGAAATATAAGCACAGAGGTCACCCGAGTTAACCCATACTAGTATTCCAAGTAGGAAAACATGGACATGGAGGAGAAAACATAGGGTCATGTTCTGATGGAGAGTGATAGAAAACATGTTTAGGAGAAAGTTAACCACAAGAAAATCACAAACTTGTGATGGGTTAAACGGTATTCGATTCCCCAGTAGGAAAAGTTAATAGACAAAATTTTTGTTTTAAGTTACTTTTTATTGAGGAATTTATTCATAAGGAAACATAATCACTTATCATGAGGAATTTTAACTTTTACTAGATTCCTTAATCAAACTCATATTTTTTCCAAAAGACGAGTATTTAGGGAGACTTGTTCGCATCAAGAGTACTATAATAAACTTCTAGAGAATCACCTAATCCACAAAAGAGAACTATATTCATCCCATGTCTTTAGGATTTAACCAAAAACAAAACCAAAAAGGTTAGTACAAGGTCAGATAATCCAGAAAAGGATAACCCATTAAAAAGAAAATCCATGCTTAATCTCCAAAAT
This sequence comes from Viscum album, assembly GCA_963277665.1. Lineage (NCBI taxonomy): Eukaryota > Viridiplantae > Streptophyta > Magnoliopsida > Santalales > Viscaceae > Viscum > Viscum album. The sequence continues at coordinate 1,219,324,072 of OY728155.1, read as the reverse complement.
TTGTCCAATAAAACCCAAAGTTCAACGAGGACCATCCAATAAAAAATTTGTCCATAAAATTATTCAAAGTAAACCAATATAAGATTAAAACCCAAATATTTGAATGATTTAGTCACATAGTCTTTCAAGTTAATCGTAACATTTATCTCCAAACAACATCAGTTGCTCCTAAAGTCTCGTATTGAAAAGTAATTAACCTAATCACATATCCTCTATGATAGGTTAATCTTTTTCATAAATAACCCAAAATCAACTTACTCTTAATTCATAAAATCATATAACTAAAATGAATCAGTCAAACTAACCAGGGACTTCACGTAGTCCAGTGGTAGGTAATAAATACCAGTTGCACTTTGATTGTGGGTTCGATTCCCGCAGCTTTGTCTGACACGACGGGTAGTCACATGGTCTACGTGTTGTCCTTTTTCCAAAACTATATAATTCTCAAATAATTCCCCAAAAAGGGATAAAATCATAAAAAATAACCATAACATAATTTAACCTCAATTTTATCTCATCCCTTTCACTTCAATCATAACATATAGTAACCCATAATTACCTCAAAAGTAAGGATCATATAAACCCAAATGGTTCTTTATAACTATGTCCAAAAAAGAAAAGATAACTATTACTTGAATAAAATTTTCCTATATTAAACATCAGGGTTACACATAATGTAAAAATTCTTCTAAAGTAACCCCATCATCAAAAGAGACTTAATACTCTTAGGAATTTCACCATAACTCTTGAAGCCCTTATATGATGGAATCTTACTCATTCAACATTCTCCATGATCCATTATCCATTCCCTTCCAACTTATTCCCAAATACCTCTTTCCTACAAACAAAATCATGAATCATATCCTAAGATTCCAAAATAGGAAAACAATAGTCATGAAATAGTACATACCTTTGATTGGTCATTGTCAGTTTCTTCATCCTCAATCGGAATGGCATTAGGTATTGGTAAACGAATATTGGTATGCTCTTGGTGACCCCATTCACGAAACATCTTCATAGGACATGTGTTTGCATGATGACCATGCACCCCACATTTAAAACATTCAATTGATCCCTCAGAAAGAACTTCTTTCCCTTTCCTCGAGTCAACTGGATGCTTCCTTTTTCTATGGCAGGTTCTTGCTTTATGACCTTCATTTCCACATCTATAGCATATTTCTGTCCCTTTGAAACATTTTCCTAGGTGTTTCTTTCCACATCTTTGACACATAGGTTTTTGAACACACTTACCTTTATGATTATTACCTGTACTTCAGTAGGGATTTGTTTCTTGCATATATGATGCCTTAGAGAGATCTCCAAGGTTTACGTGGTCAATCATGACTCCAGATAGTTGGTTGAGGATAATCACAAGAGTTTTCATTGCAGCTCCCATATCATTCAGTTGCTTGCTCAAAAAACTTTCACAGTTTCCTTCACATCCACTGTTACTTTGGTGCCTGCTAGATCCAGCCATTTACTAAAACCAAAAAGGTCAGTGTGAGTATATCAACAAAACCATCATGTACTAATGAGTAAGATAAACACTAAGATATACTTACTCATTCACTTTATCTAAAACTAGGACTCTTTCTGAAATCCTAACCATTATGGTAATGTCACTTATGCTTAAATAATACCCTAACATCTAATGTTATCTAAACCAACCTTTGATACCAACTGTAAGGCCCCAGCCTTAAACCTTACATAATCTTGAGTTATCACAAGATTACACGTTGAGGATCTCTTCAAGTTTAGAGTTTTAGAGAATTAGATCTTGAAACATGCATTACATTCCACCTTTAAACAAAGTGGTTACATAAAAGATAGGATTCATTCTTCCCAACAACGAAAACATTTTTAAAATAAAACATGGATTCTTTCTTGACACATCCGTGACTCTATCATCTTATCATGTACCTTTCCCGTGACCTGTGAAAAACATTTCAAAAACTTGGGATGAGCATAAAAAGCTCAGTAAGGGTTATAAAAAAATATGGAAAGGAAACATGAGTTCATCTAAACATAAGAATGAAATCATACTTTAGCCACTAAACATAAGCACTTTAACATACCTCATCAAACCATGAATAAATCATAGAAATCATAAGACATAAAGGTAACTTGAGGCATTCATAACATTCTTACGTAGGGAGTAACCCTCTTGGTTACGTTTGGAATACCCATCACAGTATATTCCCTAAATCTCTTTAGAGAAACCATAACGTTTCACTCCTTCGCGTTACCCAATGCACTGGAGAGCTATATCGGGCTCACCCGCCCTTAGTTTATCACGGAACCACCCGTTTTCATAACAATTCCCAATAATCATAACAGAAATGTATCAAATAAAACATGCATAAAGGAAACATAACATTTCCACATTTCAATCACAATATAACATTTTAGTATATTGAAATAATGAATCCATTCACAAAGAAACCATTTCCAAAACCATTTAAAACATTTAATAAAGAGATTTTTGAATCAAAGAGTCCCATACTACCTTGAAGATTAAAATTTTAAACCATTAATATCCATATAAATAAATCCTTAAAACCATTTTGAAAACATGGGTATTAATAAGAACAAATAATTAAAACATTTAAAGCGATATTTTGGTTAAAGGGGTTTTACCAAAATTAGAGACACTTGAATACAATAATTGAGGAATAAAATTTAGTCATAACTTTATAATATCATGAGAATAAATGGATTCATGATATAATACACCAAAGGTCAGTATATATACCATATAAGAGTGAATTGGTGCATAACAACAATTAACTCTCAATAGAAATGTCAAATGTGATGAAATCCATTATAAAGAAGGTATCCTTAAATTAAGGACAAATCAATCTCAAAAATATGAGTGACAAATGTAAATACACCCAATATAAGTGGATATTAATTTTAAAACAATAAAAGGTCATTCACACATATTCAATTTATGAAATATTCAATGACTACATGTTGAACCCAAAGAAATCGAGATTGGGTTAAAAAGTTCCCTTGACAGCCTAACGACATCACATAAAAATGAGTTAATGAGAGATAAAAAGGTTTATCTCATCACTTGGACATAAAATTTACATCAATAAGGATATATGAGAACATATCCCAACATAACAATATGTAAATTAAAATACCCAACAAAAGAAGTCTTTTAAAAAAGAGGAGGGTGAAAGGTTCCCTTACCGACTTGGGTAACATTCAAAACATACACCCCATGAAAGAAAGACAATAATAATTGATGTAAATACTCATAAAGGAAATTATATTACACAAAGAGTATAATAATGTCAGTACATACACCACTCAATGGAAATTGTGGCTAATGTATCATAAATCTCACGGGAATAAATGTGAGATGAAAAATCCCGTACGAAAACTCGGCATCCTAACGGCGCCACAGAAAACTTCCAAAAATGGATTGATGAGATCAAATAGGGTATCTCATCACATTACAACAAAATGTACAGAAATAGGAATGTGAAAGAACATTCCCCATCATAACAAATAGGATCTTAAAAGAAGTGACATAAAGGGGAGTACTTAAAGAGAAAGAGAGAGGTTAGATCTCTTAGGAAAATTTAGCAGCCTAACGGCGCCACTCGAAACTTCCATAATGGATTGATGAGAGAGAATAGGGTCTTGAATCATATGAACATAAAAATTACAGTAAGAGTGATATAAAAGAACATCCCAATAAAAATAAAGATGAGCTTAGATGGAATGACATAAAAGAGTGTGCTTAAAAAGAAAGAGTGGAGTAGGATCCCTTACCTCGGGTCCGACTTGACTCGATCGTTCTTTAACATCCTGAATAATAGATTTGAGTTAATTTATACTTTCTTATGAACCTTCTTAAAGTTCATTATTCCTTTTATATCACTTATTTCAATGTTATAGACATTATGTAATCATTTATGTTAATAATGTTTGTTTTTTAAATATTTGGTTCTTTAGTCGAAAATGGACTTCTTACAATTACATGTTGTTTTGTGGTCAATGTTTCATTATATCCAGAATGATATTCATGATTTGGATATCATATATATCATATATATCCAGAATATACATGTATTTACAATATTACATAATCATTTAGAGGTAAGAAATGAAATGCACCGTTCATGGAGACGGTAAGTCGTACGTACGCATGAACGCTACTTTCATTTCTATCTCAAACTTTAATGGAAATAAACAATAATGATATAGAAGTATATTATAATTCCAGTATAAAATCATATATAATAACTTTAAATCCATCCTTTATATGTCCCACGTATGGCATTAACGAATCAAATCACTTTGAGGGGGCGGTAGTCCGCACTTCCAAAAATGAAATTATCGTGTTTACCCACAATGGAAACCATAAAGGTATGAAACAAATGAAAATACAGAAGCTTAAGTAAAACATAAACATATTATATATCATATATAAAGGTAGTGTCATAAAAATGGACACCTTTAAAGGTGTTATATGAGTGTTGAACAATCATCGTTTCGGGAGGCAGAATTTCGCCATCCACGGAAATCGTATGTTCTTTAACCATTTGATGTAGTTGTGTGAGAGTGTAGCTCAAATAATTCTTATAACAAAATCCTAGTATATTTAAGATACTGTTTTTGTTACAAAATAAGTAAATAAAAAGAGGTTAGGGGGTTTGAGAAGCAAAATAAAACAAATGAACATGAGAGAATGAATTACCTTTAAAAGTGTAACTTCTTTTGATTTGAGCCTAAAGGCTTCCTTTGAAAGGATTCTGCCCAAAGGGAATCCTCTAGGATGAGGAGAGGGGTGTGGAGAGAGTATATGGGTAGGGGTTGGCCGAGCCAAAGGCTTGAGGAGTGTGTGAAATGAGGTAGAGGTGGAAGCCTTTTATAAGAGGAGGGGAGGGGCACTTTTGGAAAGTATGAAATATTACTTTATTTGAAATTTTTTTCGGTTTTAAAAGGTCCCACATTGATATAATTCGTGGATAAGGTGATAAGGGTTCTAAATCCACCCATCTAATAAGTTTTGGACAAGTTTAGGTCTTAGATTTTATATTATCGTTTCATTTTATTTAAATTGTTCATTAATGAGGTCATCGTTGCATCATCATGATGTCATAATTAAATTAATTTATTTAATATCTAAAAAATATAAAAAAAAACTATGATGTTGGAAATATTTTTAGCTTTATAATTAATATTTATAGTCAGAATTTGGACTTGTGTATCCCCACTTGAAAACTGTTTTAGTAAAACAACTCATGTTTGTGTCATTTTTACTTTTACATTAAATAAAAAGTTATTTATGTCATTTCCCAACCAATGTGGATCCATGGGGTCCCCAAGTTGACTCATGGCTTGTCTTGGTCGGCCATTACACATAAAATGAGGTTAGGACATGTGTCACGTTCATTTTATATTATTAATACATTATTTTTACCTTAAACTACATTAATTACCTCTAATCGTGATTAATGAAAAAAAGTTACTATTCACCAAAAAAATTATTTTCATCCCATTGAACCACATTTTACATAATAATGACAACCATGTAAGTCGGATTTTCAAAATTCAATACACATTAGTGGTAAACTTTCATTTAACTGAAAAATCAGTTTTTATAAGTACCACTTAGTGGTTTCACTATTCATCAAAAATTGAAGTTTTTCAGAAAATACCAAAAATTCACCCCAAGCTATATTTGATATTAAGAATTCAAAAATGAAGTATATTTTACAAAATTTACAACATAAAAGTTTCTTTAATTAATTTAATAATTAATTCTCGATGTCAGAGCAAAGAGCGTGTTTTTATGAAACAATAAGTATCAAAAGATTGACACTGGTTTAAGTCTGATTTCAAAGTGAAATTAATTCCAACGACCACTATTGGATTTAATGGTAAAAATATATTCTAATTTCACTTTAAAACCAATTCAAAATATAATCTAATAATATAAATAAATTAGATTAAAAAGTGGGTTTGAATTAAAATACAACATTTTACACTATTCATTAAAAAATGAACTTTATCGGAAAGATACCAAAAATTTACACAAAGTAAATTTTGATGTCCCAATTCTTAATAAGAGTTTTATTTGGTCCAAAATAATGTTTAAGAGTGAACAAAACTATATTTAATGATGGTTCAACATCAAAAGGTGATAAGTGAACCATTAGTGAAAACTAGGGCATATACGCCTAAAATTGAATTCTTTTCGTATTTTAAGCCTCTATCCTCTATTGGATAAATGTAAAAACATTTAAAAACATATATAATCATATTTTAGTTATTTCTATCCATTCCCGCCAATACAACGGCTACATGTAAACTACCATTTAAAATAATATTATTTTATCATTAGAGTGCAATGTAAGATTCCCAAGAAACTCATTGTTGCGTGTTGGGTACGCCATCGAGCATAGCGTCCCCTTTAAAGACATATTAATATTTTATTCACAAATATGGATAAATATGAAAATGTCATATTCTTTATTTACCTGGGGTGTTACATTATGATTCATGGATTTAGGAGGTATAAATTTATGTTATCTTCTATACCATATTTAGATTTATAAAATTTTCATAACATTATAAGATAATATATTATATTATATCATATAGAAATGGTACCTAATGGAAGGAATAATAACATCACCAATGCACATTATCCAAAGAGTAATGAGGATTCAATCATTCATGGTTATAATCCCACATTTCGAATGGAAATAGTCTCCCATGTATTCTCATCATATGATGAAAAAGTAACACGTGTTAATAAGATATGTATAGAATTATATAAGTCCTATATCTTTTATAAGATGAAAATGAAAAAAAGGATAGTAGAGAAAAATATAAATAAATTGAATAAGGGAAAGAATGATTTTCCCACAGGTGTTAACTATGGAAAGAATCAACCTGGTAAATGATTGAAGGGAATGAGACACAGATTTATGTTTAGAGAACAAGGAATATATGTTTGTGATTCAAAGTCTACTAAAAGTCCTTCCAATGTATAATGCTTTGGCTGTGAGGAGATTGGACACTATATGAATCAATTTCGTAATCATCAAAGTAATATATCCCAGATGATGCTATTAGAAAATTATAAATGTTATGATAATATCTTAGTTGAATAGGAATGAATAAAATTCATATTAAAGAATTATAGAATTTTTATATTTTATTAACAATGAACTGGTTATAAGAATTATATAGTATATAAGTATTTTATTGGAAAACTATTTCATATAGGATTTGATATTTAATGGTACCAAGAAAAGTGATACATTTTCAAGTTACTTTTTTTGAAAATATATGGTTGAGAAAAATATAATCATTAATATGTTTTTGACACTGAGATAATGATGTTAGAATAAAGATATTATTGATTTTGATAATGTATGATAGATATTATTGACTACCTTGGAACTGATTAATGTGTTGTTTCTTCCATTATTTTTTTGAGTAAACATCATTTTTGGATTTAAGGAGTATGTTCAATATTCAATATTTAAAATAATGAATAAGGAATCATAAACATATTCCATAATGATTAATGGTAATTCAAGGTATTACCATGTTTTAAGAGATTAAAGGATGATGGTATTCACATGTTCTGTATGTGACAAAAAACGATATGCATTATGTTATGTTGAATTTAATAATTTAGTGACATTGCTTATAATTTTTTTGATTTTGATATTTCTCAGAAGAGTTTTTGATAATTATAAAGGATGGAATGAATTATGTTGATCATTTAATAGTATTTATTAAGGAGAAAAACACTTCATAAGATTAAAATTTTAATTTCATAAAAATATAGTATTGTGAAAAGGATAACCCAAAGGTTGGGCGACAACGCATCGTGTCAGAAAATTTTGTAGGATTTGAACCCACAAAAAATGTTTGACAAGGTTTTATCACGTACCACTATCCTAGGGGAAGTACCTAGTTATAATAACATAGCTGTTATTACTTAAATAGTATAGTTTTATTTTTGTAACCTTATAAGGTTATGATAAATAGAATATTTTTTAATTTTACTATCTTTGGAAGAAAATGATGAGTTTGTGGAAGGAATTTTTTAAAAGATGAAACTATACTTGACAAGTAAGTATTCTTCCTTGTGTTCTTATAAAATGTTGTAAATTAATTCATAAAAAATATTAAAGGAACTTAAAACCGAAAATGTTTTCTAATTACTTTCTTTTCTGATTAATCAAATGTTCTTTATCATCATCATATTCTATCTTTGTGATTTTTAACTTTCACCTGACCATGTTCACTATCACTCTACATCAGAACATGACAGTTATATATTTAATTCATGTGCATGTTTTACTATATATTACACTTTTATGTGTTAATTTTTTTACTTTCAAACTTCCATTTCTCTATTTTAAATTTTTTATTTTATTAACTCAGTTAATGATGTCAGTTTTTAAGAAATGTATTTTCTAGTATCAACATTTTATTATGAAGGTCTAATTTCAAATTTTAAAGACACAATTTTTTAGAGGGTAGTGTATAATAACCCATAAATTCATAGTAAATTAGTTTTTTATAGAAATTCAATACCTTATATTGCATGCAACACAGACTTCGCATGCGTTACGCGCATGATTTAGTTTCTGTGTAAAAACAATTAATATTAAATTTTTTTAAAAGACACATTTACAATTTATCCATTAAATATAATAATATGAATATTATTTAAAAAAAATAAATGTTATTTCTAATGTTTTTTCCTAAATAAAACATATTTATAAGGAAATTAATATGTTTTGGAAAAATAATTATAAGATTTGAAAAATTATTTTCAAAAATGAACTAATTTTTATATCCTTTTGTGGATAATAAGATAATTGATATTAGTCACTCATTTTAAAATATGTATAATTTTTTAATTAAGAATAAAAAAATTAGTGTACGGTGAATTTATGATTTTTTGGAAAAAGTTTCAATTATTTATGAATATTAAAATTACTGCATTTTTATTAAAAACTGAATTTCTCATTAAAATGTTTTTTTATTATAAATTTATTTTAAAGAAAAAATTGTCTCATAATACAAATATTAATCCAATTAATGTCAATTAAACCATTTTTATTATAGATTTACATGTAAATGCTTTTTATACTTTTGAATGTATCTTTTACCGCCGCATTCTTGCGACATTTGCTGGATTAACCTTAAATAAAATTTAACTCCTTTTGTGAATAAAATTTTTAAAAATTTATATAAATGGTTGTAATTTGTATGATTTATTTTGTCTAGTAAGACCAAAATTATATTTATTGAATGGTGAATTCTGAATTTTATTTACCACGGTTAAAGGTAAATAGTTTAATTAAGGGTAAAAATAATATTATAATAATATAAAATTACACAAATTCTTGTCCTAATTTCATAGGATAATTTTTTTCAAGAAAAATCAACCTCAGGTCAAAAATGTGATTTTTTAAGACACTTGTGTCAGATTAAAAAATTTATTATATTTTATTTACAAAAGAGTTAAAAATATCATATTAAAATTTTAATAAGTAAATAATTTTTGATAAAGGGGTATACATTAGATATATTATAATATAATTTTTAATTTTAAATATAAGAAATTTATATTCATCATGATAATTTATTTTTAGTCTTTAGAGAATAAATTAAATAATTAATTGCTTGTATAATAATGATGTAAAAATTGTTTAATTAATTGAGATATCAAATTAATGACATTAAAAATATTATAATAATTATACTTTTACTTAATTAAAGACATTAAATAACGTTTTTGAGAACATAAGCATTTTATAGAAATATTTAATTTATTTTTTTGAATTTATCATGTAGGTTTTTAATTTTAAAAATGAAAATGTTGAATATTATCAAAGTATATAGAAATTTTACATTAAAATAAATAATATTTTAGTGAATTTTATAAAATTCATAAAAATATAAAAATCGAAAAAATATATAAGATAATATAAAATATTTTATAAAAGATCCAATTGAGGGTATTTTGTCATTTTATGGAAATTATATTAAACATATAGTGTGGCAATACAAGTTGTCAAGGTAGGAGTTAAATTATTTAACTAATTGTTAAAGCCAAATAATAATGTTAATTTTATGAAAAAAATTATATAAAATTAATTTTTTAGATGATTTTTACCCATGATAACCATATCCTATAAATATATAACATTGTAGCAATTTGAAATTGGAAACCATTTTTATTAAATTAACAGTTTTGTAATTTCCTAATTTGTACCTCCCCTCCCTTATAAAAGGTAACCTATCCATTTTTATTCACACCTCTAAAGACCATTGGCTCACCCAAACTATAAAGCAATATCCTCACAACATCATTCACTTCATCTTAGAGGCCACTCTTTTGGTATAAAACCAAATAATGGAGTCCTTTTGTGAAAATAAAACAAAGACACTCAAAGAAGATTTAATTATTTTACCAATCCGTTCAATGTTATTATATTATTTTACTTTCTATTAATAATGTTTTACATAATAATGTAATAAATCCAGTATCTACTAAATTTTATATGTTTTTATTATTATGGGACAACAATATTCCTCTTATTAATGATCCTACGAAAAACAGTATCACAATACGTGTGTACGTACAACTTGTTGTCTCAATGCTATAGTGTAAAATGTTTTTCATTAATAAATTATTTCAATTTGTATAATGATAAATATGAATGATATAAATACAAAATATGAAATGATATTTTTTTCTATATAATTTATATTCCATCCAATTTTATACCATTTACCATTATTGAAATGATATGGTCGCTCATGCATATGCATGGTTTACCGTATACATGGCACGATGAGAGTCAATATACATTACAACCAATTTAGAATAATTATACAAATGTATATGAAGAATAAATATTAAATATATGATATAATAATTCAAATATATATATATATATATATATATATTTATAATTTACTTTCGTTCATGCAATACGATAAGAAAATGTAAACAGTGTTCATGTGTACTTAAGGCCTACCGTCTCTATGAACGGTGTGTTCCATTTTGTATATCTATACATTATATATATTTATGTACTAAATAAATATGTTATATAAAACATATTATACATTCTTTTAGTAAATAAATAATTATCTATGTAATAAAATCAAGAATAACATGTCAGATACATACAATAAACAAACCATTATTACCCGAAACATTGCTAAACATAGAATATATAAATGAAAGGGTAATAAAATGTCATTAATTATTCATATATGATATCATAACCATTATTACGATTATATTAAAAGATAATAATATTTTTAAACCACCTATAAAATAGTTTCTATCACGTATGGAATGAATCAGACCAATGGTAAGGGATAATTTCGAAAGCTCATTATTATCTCAGTTAATTTATACACAAGTATCTACTGGGACACATTTATCATCCATGTCTATGTTTCTTAAAAATTTATTTCAAAGTATTATCGACAATATTTTAATTTCATTTACACCCATGTTTCAATTTTTATATAACTTTTTTAATGGAACCATTTTGTTATTTTCCAAACAATGTACCTTATGTATTTTTTTCAAAAATTAATTTAATAACATTTTATAAGATATTAAGAATGAGCGGTTATTTCCACAATCATGACAAATTAATGTTTTGAAAATTTATTTAAAAGTTAACTTGATTATTTTCCAATAAAAAATTGTATTTTTTAATTTTAAATAATTTTAAATAATTAGTTTCAATAAAACATGGTTTTCTCCCTAAATAAGTTTTTAATGATTTTAGTAGATTATTTATTATTTATGTCAACATAATTTTTTAGATTTTATTATTATTTGATTTTGATTTATTATGTTATAATATACCATATTTTATTGATGGGTTTATGATATATTGGACTATAGATGTTATATTTTGATACCTTTCATGGGTTAGGGTTAATATATTAACATTTTGAATTCTAATTTTAAAATGAATATATATGTTATATTTCACCCCATTAATAAAAGGAATAAATTGGACTTAGTAAGTGTTGGGTAGGTCCCTCTATAGACCCTCGATGCCTAGGTAAGGATTATGTACAAAATGAGTGTGATGGAATGAGGCCTTGATGGAATGGTAATGCAAGGTATTGGCATGTGGCCTTGATGGTTTGGTTATGATTTCTGACATTATCCATTACCTTATTATGAGATTGTTTATTAATATTTTGTGTTATTATTTGAATAGTAGAATAGGAATGTAAATTATTAAATGGTTGAATTTTATTCATTCTTTCCATATTATGTGCAATTGTATGTTTAAAAGGAATGTGTTTCAGAATTTAAACTTGACTTAAAATTTTGTTCTTATTTATGAAATATTATACTCCATTGTTTAACCTTACTAAGCATCTGAGATCACCCCTTTCATATGTTTTATTTTCCCTGTATTCCAAAAAAATTTCTCTGATTGATATTTATGGTTATTATAAGAGAATATTTGTGTTTAGAAGTTATTTGTTTCTGTGGTATTTAATGTTTGAAATAATAATGTAATGATCATGTTTTTAATATATTTTCCTAGACTGCTAAATTGATATGTACTTCATCATTAGAATTATTCTAGTCATTACAATGTATTAAAATAATTCACTTTCTTTGGGAATTTAGGGTTGGGGAGGTACAGGCTCAATGTGAACCATCTCAACAATGTGAGTGGAATACTCCCGAATGGAATGCTCCCCTTAAAATATAGAAAAAAACTCTCATTTCAAATATATATGCAACATCTTAGGGTGAAACTAGTGTTTGGATATTTTTTTAAGTAATCCAATGTAAGATCCCCATACAACATATATTTAGCAATAAATTCCCATTTCCACATTCTGAGTCCCACAAGCATATACATGGAAAATCAAACCATAGATTCCCCAAGAGTCTTCATAATGATTAAGATCCTCTCAATCATATCTACCCACTCCTTATATTCCATATGACCTTTTTCACCATTTAATATTGGTGGAAACTATGTAGTAAATTCATATCCATGATTCCCTAATCATCCATGAATTTTAACACTACTTGAGCTAGATTCTAAATTGATTCTATTAGATAATTAAACCAAGTGGGGTCTACTATAGGATTCACCTATAAAAATGGTCTCACAACTTCCTCACTCAGATTTTGAAGAGATATTATTAGAATAATTATATAATAATCCCAAGTCATAAACCAAAAAATTTAATAGAAAATTCCAAAAACATAGGTCATACCTCAGGAATACATATCAATTAGGGTAAATAGAAATAATTTTAATCAGAAATGGTTTTCAGTAAAACAATACTATAAAAATTGAAGGAACATGTTGAGTTATTTAAAAATAAAATCCACTTAAATGAAATAACCTCATCCACTATGTTTTATGGTTCATAAAATCAATGATCACCTAAGGTTACTCAGATTTAGTCAGTATTTTATGGTGGATAAGACCCTTTTCCACAATTACTATTAGAGTTCTGAAGGTCCTAACTTTCTTCTACCATGGAATAAAACAAAACCATGCCATGTAATATCACATCAGGTTGGGTAATGGATTTAATAAAATATTATAACATATTAACCAAGGTAAATATAATAGCCACCAAGGGTGTTATGCCACATAGTGATATACAAGATCGATATGAAAACATGTCTGGTGATTAAATTGAATAAGTAAAAAAACAAGGTACATTGAAAAATAATGATAAAAAATCCATGATATATTAAAATTAAATCAAAATAAGCCCAACTAGATTGATAAAACAAGATAATTACATACAAATAAACTTGTTACAATCTATCACTAGTAACACATCCCTCTACAAAGATAAAAACAATTAGGAAAATTAGTATGTTATAAAGTTTCCTTACCATTACCTGATTCCTCCAAAAAAATATTTAAAACAACATAAAAAAATGAAGTTGTGATCAAAAATCCCAATAGAATACCCCCAAATAATATATATATGTTCAACTATCATGAATGCATCAGTTCTATACCTAAAATAAATAAATTTAAAAAGATTTTTATAAAATAAAACCATCTTAAAAAAATATTTCAATTTCATTAAATCATAAAACACTATAAAAATCCTTGACTATGTTAAGTATGAATGAAAATAATTAATAAAATATCAATACATTATAAGATAATCATTGGAGGAAATAACCATGGAAGTAAAGTCAAGTGATAAACCAATAAAAATTACAAAGGGCACTATTTTGGATCTATCCTATGGGTATACATGCTAGAAATAAAAGAAAACACCCAAATCTAGGAAAAAAATGATTCAAAAAATATATCCTTTACTCACATTGAAGAAACAAAAAAGTGTAACAAAACCTATTGTGGCATCACACACAAAAAGTGAGATATGTCTATTTTCAAATGAAATTGAGGTTTCCCAATGTGATATTTTTCTTGATATACTTTTTGAAACCACGCCCACATTTTTTAAAACATTCTCACTTCAACATTTCTCTTCTACTTAGATTGAAGACCCATTTTCACAACAAAAATCACCATAAAAAGAATTTAACCCATAACATGGCCTAATAAAATATATTTTAAATGAAATACCAATTAAAATTTTCAATCTCATAAAAAAACACATCCAATTTCAAATCACACATTTCTATTTAATATTCCAAAGGAATTGACAAGAAAAAATAGAAATTAAAGAATTAAACCCTTATATTGAGACACATACCCCAAGGAAGAAGGAAGACGTGTCTCCTTTGAAAATAGAGATTTCCTAGGAAAAGAACAAAATGAGTTAAAATATATAGAATTATTTAAAAAAATGACCAAAATACGATCCTCTTGCATAACCAATTATGTTATCACAACCAGAAATCATAAAGAAGAAAAATGAATGCTTACTAAGGAAAAGTGATGAAATTTCAATTTGGATCCATTGATCAAGAGAGTGATATGATAGGAGGGGGATCACTCCAAATCCCCCTATGGTTTAAGATAGAGGTATTCACAATGACTGATAAAATAATAAGACATGCGACAGAAATAAAACCCCTAGACAAATAGGATATACACAGTGAATCACCATCCAAACGTGAATTCCAAGAATTATAAATATTATGAAAAATGAGTTGACATAGGTTAAATAATTCCTTATTAATCCATTCAAAATGTGAATTGAATTCATGGCTTGTAATCTTTCTTGTTCGGTACCAGACTTACATCACCTTCTTGGAAAATGATTCACATCTTGTAACAAGTTCATGTTGTGAATGTTTCCAAAATAAAGTTCAACATATAGGGTCTATAGAAAATCCTTAACCCAAATCCAAATCCCTTAGAGACACAAAATAATCCACTAAATCCATTGACACATTTATAATAGAGATTTAATTATTCAAAAAAGCATAAATTCTCGATCATTAGATAAAAAGTGTCAAAATATTAAAAAAAGAACGTAACAAGATGTTTCAAATTATAATATAAGTATTTCAAAAATTCATATAATATTATATTATATAATAATTCATAGAATATAATAATTAAATCAATTTTTTTTATGATTAATATTTTTAATAACATCTATTTTTCTATTAATTGAATAAATATTATGTCAGTGTTGTGTGAAACATTAAGGTAATTATTTCATCATGAAAAATTAGAAATATATATAATTATAAAATAATATTTTATATTTAAAAGTGCTATTTATAACTGAAAATAGTTTTATTTTATCCATGTCAAAATATTTTATGGATTTTAAAATCAACAGATTTAGATTTGTGGTTTTATCATTTCATGAAATATTATAAATGTAAAATTAGATTCTAAAATAATATAATGTCATCTATTTGAATATTTAATAGATATATACTTCATATAATCATAAAATTTTATGGATTAAATTTTATGGTTTATTTCTCAGTCCTTATCATATTATTTTTAACAATAAATGTCGTATTTACCTTTAGCATTTCAATAACAAATTTCTAAGGTTACTACTAAAAATTTGAAAAAAATAAAAGTATCATATTTAACAAATTTAGTCAACTTTATTGAAAATATTGAATATAGTTTTCATGATGTAATTTATAAAAATGTATAACATTATTTTTAAATTAATCATGCAAAACATGACAAAAATAGTTTCTCAAAAGTAATGAATTTTATGTATATTCCTATTTTATACCAAATTAATGTCTAAAATTAAATATGAGGTAAATAATTGGGTTCTATTTAATTAAAATATTATAAATAATTTCTAAAAATATCAAAATATTGAATATTAATTTTCAAATAATTTAAAATGAAAGAAATGTTTTTTAAAACAAATATAATGTTTTTTATTCATTGAAATATATGTTTTTTTAAAAAATTAAAAAATGTATATTTATGCCAATTCAAAAAAATGATTTTTAGATTCATTTCTTATTTATTAAATAAAATTTCTAATTTTTTAATTAATTAATTATAATATTCCTTCCATAAGGTCCCAACCTTAATCATGATATATTCTTGTGATTTTAAATACAAATTCACATAATTACATTCTCAAGGATATTTTTTTACAGTTTTATTGAATGTTCAAAAAAAATCGTACATTGTAATCCCCTAAATATTTTATGTAAACTTATGTATTATATCCATTATTTCATTAAAACAGAAGTCATTAAAATTATACATTATTTCTTATCATGACAAATCTTCCTAATCTTTTTCTTTAAATCATCATTGTTACAAATATCCCTTAAACCCTATGAAAATCATTTTAAAAACATTTTATGGTAATGAAATTCTTAGTGATGGACATATGAATATTAAGATAAATCATTAGTCTATTGAAACTTATAAAAAGTTTCCTTTTTCAAAATAATCTTTGGTATCAAAGTAACAAATTTCTTACCCAAGAAATCAAAAAAAAATTCCAGAAAACATCCAGAAAACAATTCATAAAACATCATAAAGGAAAAAATCAAAAATATATACGATTTATTGAAATAATTATAATCTCATGAAAACGTTTTTACAATGATAATTAATATATTATTTCTTTTGAATATAATTTGATAAATTATCTTTTCAAAACAAGATATTTCTATTAAATATTTTCTAGAATAATAAAGCCCAATAAGGTAACATGAGGATTAATTTTATTATCCTACTTACTTTTTATGTAACCCACATTGATACCGTGAATGACCCCTCATAGTTATAGTTAATATAACACTCTTCATTATACATAGTGTAATCATCGCATTTAAACATAGATTTACCATCGTAGTCATCTTACAACATATGCAAGGATATCATGGACCCACCAATAGTTTAATTATAATGGAATCACCTGCCATCATAAAAAATGATGAAAAACTATAACATAGTCATTAAAATTAATTATTGAATCATAAAAACATTAATTTATGAAAACATTCATATTTTTAATAAAAACTAAGCACATAAAAAATAAAATATTTTGTCTTAAATAGCCTTATATTATTATAAAAACCCATTCAATGAAAATATTTGTCATTATGTAATTCAAAAACATATTATTTCACTTAATTTAAATAAATTTTTT
The DNA here is from genome assembly GCA_963277665.1 of Viscum album. NCBI lineage: Eukaryota > Viridiplantae > Streptophyta > Magnoliopsida > Santalales > Viscaceae > Viscum > Viscum album. The sequence continues at coordinate 1,219,306,471 of OY728155.1, read as the reverse complement.
ATGAATTTTGTAAATATGGTTCAAATATAATCATTAAATGGTGATTTTTTATGAAATTCCCTTAAAAATGTCCTCTCCTTGATGTGAAAATTAATAAAATGAATAGATTATGTATATAAAATGTAAATACCAATAAAAATGTTTAAATTAATTATAATATAATAAAAATTAATTTCTTATAAAATTTTATTATTACATACACAATAAAGTAAATATTTAAACTAAAGAATGTAAATTGAATTTTGAATTCCCTTAGCTTGAGGATGAATCATCACATACGTTGTTTGTATTAATGTATAATAATTTTTGGTCATTTACTTTTTTGACTGGGAAAAATTTTCATGTCATTTATTACTTTTATATCTATTATTACCATTCTATAGAAATTACTAAATTATTTATGTTCACATTATATGTTTAGAAAATATTTGGTTCTATAAGACCTAAATGACATTAATAATTTGAATATGGTCTAACGGTCATAATTCCATCATATTTATAGTAATATTCAAAACATATTATAACTTTTATACAGAAAATAAACTATTAAATATAAAAATAATATTTTTTATGAAAAATTAACTTTATCACAATCATGGAGGAGGTATGATATACGTATAGAAGAGTAACATTTATATTTTTCATTGATTATTATAGATTGAAAGTAAGAATTTTTTTTCCAATAATGATTATAGTACCATAAATATCATATTAATTCTTACAATAAAAGTTTACATATCATCATTCATGTTATTTTGTGACAAAAATGAATTACATCACTTTGTGGAGGTGGTGGTCCCCACGTATGCCCGAATGAACATTTCATTTTTTTCATAAAGAAAGGAAAGAATATAAATGATATAATATTTTTTCATATTAAGAATATTTCATGAATATGAATTTTAATTCCAGAATTATAATCCATAAAAGAGTGATGGTGATTGAAAATGAATTACATTGGCTCACGATGTGGTAGCCTGTTCTATAAATAGACGATCAATTATTTTCCTCGTTGATGGGGGATGGGGTGGATATGGTTCATTATACAAACATAATAACATATAATTAAAGGTACGACAATATTTTTATTATTTTACATGGTTTAAAAAGTTTTTATCAATGTCAAATAAGAAAGAAAATACATGAACATAAATACTATACATATTCTTGGGAAGACCTCTTTAGTTTATCACCTTAAGTTGTATATATTTGGTATTCTAACTAAGAAGAAACTTATAGAATGAGGAATGTAATTTTTTTAGTTATATTTGTAAGTATTTTCTAATAAAAATTGTTGTGATGTGTTAATTAAAGGATAATAATACATTCCCTTTTATAAGAAATGGGATGTGCACTATTGATATTTCTCAAAACTCTAATTGAATGTAAATTAGTTATCTTTTTAAAAGTTTTAAAAAGTTTATTTCTCAACGATATGAATATTATTTGGAGAAATACACACATAAAATAAAAATTAGATATGTTTGGACTATATTTATACCATATTTGTTTATTTTTAATCCCTATTTTATCTCTTTTACTATTACAGTAAAAATATGTATTTTTACTCATTGAGGGTTAATGTAATTTCTATAAAATGAAAAACTATCATAAATTTGACAATGATAGATATTTTAAACTTTATGAAAATAATTTTTTATAATTTTTGAGTTTTTATAATTTTATATCATTTTATGAAATATTATTTTCTATAAAATATCAATAATGTCACTTTTTAGAACTATTGATTATATTGACATTAATAATATTAAATAAATAAAACAATTATGTCAAATTTTTTAATCATAACTCTAAATTAAAAATTCTATGAATAAAATTATCTTATTACATTAATTATCTAAAATTTCATTTAATTTAATATCCTTGAAATGATTTATTTGATTTATTAATTAATTCAATAATTACTACATCGACATTGTGTATAAATTTAAGTTAATGTTTATTTGATAAAAATTAAAAGTTAATAACCTTTGATAGTATCAATATTTTATATTTAAAAATTTTAATATTAAAAAATTTCTTATAGATGAATGTTTATTAAAAAGATAATAGTTATTAAAAATAAGAGTCTAACATGTTTGAGGTTTCTTTAAATAAAATTCTATAAATTTCATAATCATATCCAAATGTCCCCAAAAGGTCATAAATATAATTTTATAAGGAAAATATGTTAATATAATAAAAAAAATATAAATATTTATTCAAAATTTCATTCAAAACATATATACCAGGAAAACACATTTAATGTGTAATTTTGAATTCTTTGGCCAGGCATAAGCATTGCAATAAAAATTGGGTAAGTCAATTTTTATATAAATATTAATTCCTTTTATTTCTGTAATAATTATAAATAAAAAATAATATTTAATATAATATTCAACAATGGTCCTATATCATCCCAATTACTATTTTTATTATACCAAAATTTACATCCCTAGTGTTTTATAGGCTCTACATCATCACTGAAAATGATATTCATTTTCATTATGGAAGAAATGATAAAATATATGATTCCAATTAAATACGATTTAAAAATAATTTATAGAATAATTATTCATCCTTTCCATAATTTTAATCTATTCATATATTATATAAAAAAATTTGTGATATTATAAAAGATATTATATTTCATAAAACATTATCTTTTACTACTATCTAAAATTTTAACATCGTAAGAAAAATGTAAAAAACTTATCTTAGGTTAATTTTAATTGATGAATAAAAAAATAAATTCCATTTTTTGAAATTGGATTACTATATGTAATTGAAATTAATTTTATTGAAAGAGTGCAAAACATAGAGAATTCCCCTTTTTAGAAAAAACAGTTTTTTATTCTAATTTATGTTTAATAGAATATTTAATACCAAATAAAATATGGATTTAAACGAAACTAATTTATTCATTAATATTATAATAAAACTGATTTTTTATTTAAAAAATTATTAAATGAAATGTAAATTCATGTATGGATGAAACATGCATAAAATTTCCAATAGAATTTGGGTTTCTTCAATATTCACATTTAAAATCAATATATTTTTTAAAAATAAAAATATTTCACCGTATTATAATTTTGATTTGATAATTTCAAAAATAATAATATTTCTGGAAAATAGAATTTTCATTGGGTATAAAATATTATTATAATAATCAATCAAGATATACATGAAAATATATTTTTAAAGAAAAAAACATTTTTCAAATAATAAAATGACATTAATTGAAATTATAAGATTAGTTAATAAAATATACCAATATATTAATATTTAGTTAGACCAATACATGTATTTAAAAAATTTGTTATTCCTACTAATAAACACCATTTTAAAATTTTGGTTCTAATGTTAACATATAAACGATATTTACATGTTTGTTTAAATATAATATGGTGTATCTTGTATGCTATCAAACACATTGTTTAATATTAAAATCTTGGGATGTTACATTAACCAATTAAAAATTTCTTCCTCATAATTTTTATTCATGGGTATGATGATGGGGGATTGAATTTTTAATTTTTTTTGAAATCCCACATCATAAAACAGATTATTAATTCTAACACTCAATAATAGAGAAAATAAAGTACCACGATCACTTGATATAACACATACTATGTTTATATATAGGGAAACATGGACATGGATGAGAAAGAAATCTCATGAGGACACATATTGAGTGTTAGAAATCAAAGTCATAAGAAATTTAACCACTGAAAAACTGTAAATATTTGATGTCTTACAAGACCGTTGATTTATTGATATAATAATCAAAAAATAACATTTCCCAATATTGGAAGACTTATATTATATCCTAGATTAAGAAATTAATTAATCTTACTTAAATGAATGGTATAATTTCATCATTTTAAATATTTCCACAATAAATTCAACTTTTTTCTCTAAAGGATGTTTGATTAAGATGAATTTTCCATGTCTAAAGCGCAAGAATCATATTAATCGTATCAGAAGATATAGAAATCTAACTATCTATTCCTTAAATATTTATTAATTTCTTAAAAACAAAATATTATAAAATAATTAAGATAATTAAAAAAATCAATAAATAATCATATGAAGAAATCTACATTTAACTTGTATATTTAAAAATAATGCACAAAGTTCAATTTATATTATTTACAAAATTAATATACTTAAAATTACACAAATTGGACCATACAATTATTGAAAACAAAAATTCCCAAGGATTATGTCATATAATATTTTAATATAAATCTTTCAATTATCTCCCAAAATAACATCAATCACTTGTAAAGTCTCATACAAAATGGTAATTTCTATAATCATAAAATCTACTAGATATGATAATCATTTCCCAAAATCACATAAATCACCATAAATCCACATTATGATAATATATTCTTCGAAAATAATATTAATCATTTATTTATTAAATAAAATCAAATATAATTATATTTACATTAATCTTATTAAGGTCCCAAAACAATGACCATATTCCAAAATAACATTATTCACTTAACACAAAAATAATTTCCAATACAATGGTTATCTAACCTTTCCAGATGTGACGTTTTTTTCACACGGTTCGTGGGTTTTCATTTTAAAAAAAATATTACTCATCAAACTTTGAAAAGAAACATGATAATTCATTAAAATAATGTTAATATATTGAAATTATAGATGTTTTTTTACCTCAAATCTTATCTAATACGTTTCATTATATACCATATGATATAAAAACCCATAATTTTCAAAAAAAATCTCCAAAAATATCATTTGTTTCTTCATAATTTATTAACATAAATAATAAATAGAGGTTTCAAAGCCCTTGAACTTATTGTCAGACATAATGTTATAAACAAATGATGTTATCTATTACTCTTCAGATAAACTCACCTTAAAACATCATAATATCCAATGTTACCTAATTATTGGATTTGATCCCAACTATAATGATCCAACCATAATGCATATATATTCTAGAAAATTTAAACTAGAAATAACATTATTAAATTCTAGAGTATATTTTTGGTTTATATTTTTATATAATTAAGATAAACTCTTACATAGTACACCCATACATTAAAAGTGGACACATCCACATAATATCCATTTTTTTATAAAATAAAAGACTTAAAAATAAAACATGATTTATTTCAATTATAAATATTCTTAATTATATTTTTGACATAATTATTGTCATTAATATCCCTTAAACTGAGTGAATATAATTTTAAAAATGTTGGATGATCACAGGAAATATAACAATGAAAAAAATTATAGATATAAATAATTATTCCATAAATAATTGTTCAAATTTTCAATTTTGAAAATACAAATTTTAGATCGAAATAAACATTTTATTACCCTAGAAATCGCCTTTTCTTCCAAAAAAATTTCATAAAACATTTCTTAATAAATATTATTTACTTCTCATAACATGGTAATAAGTGAAATAAAAGTAATAAAAACCATGAAATTTGGTCCAAATCAAGTAATTAATTAAACTATGGTTATTATTGTGGAAGATGAGTAAAATATCTAACGATTTAAGATCGCATTATATATACATTAATAAAATTCTAGGATGTTATTATATTAGTATCCTCAATGTCTACCATAGGGAAATGTTTTCTAATCTAAATTTTCATAAATCTTGTTCACAGGGTTTCTAATAACCTTCCTTCGATTCTAACTATAGAGACCTGGCCCTAGAAATCTAGGAGTCGATGTCAAATAACCATTACATTTGGGTATTGAAAATGAATCAAATCCTTAAGGACTTATCAGTTTAGTTGTCCTTTTAAACCGAATACATACATGAGTAATCTATTAAAAATCAATACACTAATTATAACATAATTTTTGTCAGTCTAATGTTGACTTTATACCATATTTCATATACTTGAAAACATTTCTTGGTATAATTATTATATTCATATGAAAAGGAAGTAAATACGGTTGAGTTAAAATTCTTAATAAGGCCTTGTACAGTATAATAAAAAATAAATAAATGATAATAGACAATATGGAATGATAATTATAGTACCCACATTACATATAAAAAATGGATAAAAAATATGGCAATATAATAACTAAAAACACATTCCATTAAATTAACTAGATAAGGTATAGTAAATATAGCATGGAAAATAACTGAAACAAATATTATTAAATAAATGAGGTAAGAATAAAACGAATCAATTAGTAAATTGATGGAATATATCATAAATAAATTATAAATGATTCTAAATGATGTAAATGATTAATTATTAGATTCCATGTTTCCTAGGTTCATGGTAACTTTTCCTTTAATACCTTTCATAAAAAGGATTAGAATACCAGGTAAACCCCCATCTTTGGCTAGGTAACTAACTCATCCCATTAGACAACCAATGCATTATGGGGTATCTAGGACTAATCACCCGTGTGTCATACCAATTCAATGTGTTCCTTATATATCATATAATATATTTTACAATTATCCTAATCAAATTTACATATATTATTGGAGATGTGAATTTATCAATATTCCCCAAGTTAATCAAATAACAACCATGTATACAACATATTCAAAAATGGTATATAGTATAGAAAATAGTCATATTCATGATAAATGATTTTGATATTTAGTTAAAACTTAATGTACAATGATCAATTGAAATTGATTATTTCAATGGGAATAACATAAGAATCAAGGAAGTAAATTTCAATAAAATATATCTCCATATTAGTATAAAATCATCCGATGGAATAATAAAAATGGTATTAATATGAATATACCCAATGGAGTATGAGTAAGGGTTTTTTCATTGATGAATTTGAAAAATGACTTTACAACATTCTTAATGAAAATATTATTTTCGTTTGAAAATACATTTGAGAAACCTTATCATTGAAAATAACATTCATAAACAACATCTTTATTAAAAATTAACCTATTAAAAATTCATGGGAGGATGAAAAAGGAATGGTGGCTGATAAATCCATACATTCCATATGAGGTAAAAAGAACATTTTATTTTAATGTTAAAAGGGTAGAAAGTGCATTTTTCATAAAGAAAAATAATATTCCTCTAAAAAATTTGAATGATAGAAAGGGAATAAATGAATTTAATTTTAAAAAAATAAGTTATAAAAAATTTTGAAAATATTTTTATAAATATAGATTTATTATAAGAAAAATCATTCTTTGATTTAAAAAAAAGAAGTCCAAATTACAAAAAAAAATATATTTATTATTTATTAAAGAGTGAATAAATTGTATATTTTAATGAAAATTTTCATGAATTATAATAGTAGAATAACATGAATGGTTTTATTTGTCAACGATAAAATAATTTACTCAGATAAAAATTCAAGTTTAAAAAATCCCATACAAATTAATATTGTCAAGTAGACTCTTTTAAAGAAGAAATCATTGATGTCAGAATCAATCAATGAATATATTATGAGTGTAGAATGAAAACAAAAATAGAAGAATATGTTATACAGAAATATATAATAATAATTTATTTAGGAAAAAAAATTATAATATTAATGAAAACTAAGAAGTAATATGACCTAATAGAAAGGAATTGGGTTATGATGTTATTTACCACTTGGTTACTTTTATCTCAAATCCACTAATAAGGTTTAATTCAAATTTAAACCCAAAATAACATGAAGATAATGTAATTCAAAATATTATATATCAAAAGGGTTTATTGATTCACTAAATAATGTAGAATGCCTCATAGAAAAATGAGAGACAAGAATCCCTTACTTTGCCTTTCCTTTTTGGGTGAACAACCTTAATATTTATGTATAATGGTTATAAACATGTTAATAAATTATTCCAAAACATATTAATATTTATAATATCATATATTATGTTTTTAAAAACACTTAGTACCCATTTGTTTGTAAACAATAATTATTTTCACTATTTCTACTGTTATTTGTATAGTTTTTTGAGTATATTTTGACATTTTATACTTGTTGATATTCTATCAATAATGGTTTCATCATATAAAGAGTATAATAAATGATTTAATTATTATATATATTCATTATATATTTATTTATAATAATATATATTATTTTGATATAAGAAATTAAATTCTTTGTTCATTGGGACAGTAGGTCGCACGTACGCATGAACATTACAACAAATTATTTTTTCTATTTGATTAAATGAAATGTAAATTAAATAAATGTATATTATAATTTAATTATCATATATATATCATTTATTTTGTTTATTTTTATTGTAAAAATAACTTATATATTCCATGTATAGTGTGAACTTGTCACATCATTTCTGAGGCAGTAGTTCTCCGTACACATAAAAGGGAAGTTTGTTGCCCATTAAATAGATGTGTGTGTATGTGTTGGTATAATACATAGAATAAAAACTACCCATTATATTTATTAATCAGGTTTTTTTATATAATTATATAATAATATGTGTTTTGGGGTTGGAGAATGAATATATAATAAATGTTCTTGAGGAAGGATGTTACCTCTAATTCAGGTAACTCCATTCGGTTTGCATCAATGAATCTCCATTGCTGGATTCAGTATAAAATGGTTGATTCATGTATGTGGGGAATATTTTTGAGGATATATTTTGGAAGATATTACCCTATCAAATATGTATTTATAGGTGTAAATTTTTGTGAGAGTTACTGTTATTTTATAGTGGAGGAGGTGTTACATTCTAGTAAAATTTTTACAAGAAAATTACAACAACATTTTTCCAATGAAATGTGGTTAAAAATGGAACCACTATTGTACCAATGGACAATAGGTTTGAAATATTAATAAACAAGGTATTTTCAAAAAGTTTCAAGGCCATTTTGGCCCTTATGTTTAAGGTATATTCCCTTGTTATGCTCATTTTTCTCTTAATCTCTATAATTAAATTTTTATTTAATTCACTAATATTATTTTCAAATACTTTGTTGAAGTTATTAGAAATTACATATAATTTTTATTCCATATTTTCAATACATTTTTCTAAATAAAGATCATATAAGGGGTATAAATTAATTTAAATTCAAAATAGAAGAGAGGATGACAATGCGAGTATTTAAAATTAAAAAAATGTTCAAAAGCATGAGATGTGTTTATATCCCATTTCAATGAGAAATTTATTAAAATGAAATAAATTGGGATAATTTTTGTATATTAGATATAATTTTTCTTCCAAATCAATTAAAAATATTATTTACCATATTATATTACCTATATGAAAACAAGTTTTGAATTAAAATTCACAATTTTTTAGTTTTTATCAGAAAATGAATATTTTTAGAAATATAAAAATATACAAAAACATAATTTTGATATTTATATTTTAGAAATGAATTTTTTAACATATAAAATTTATATAATTTTCAGAATAAACATTTCAAATTGTTTTTTCGCTAAAAGATGGAAAATGTGTTGTTATTGAAATATAAGTTTTTAATGAATAAAATTTGCTTCATTATCATGTTATGTCTATTAAATATTTTTGATGATTGTGAAAAATATCTACTGAATATTTATTATATATATATATATTACATTAATATAATTCACCAATTAATTTAATTTATTATAATAAAACACCTTTATGAGAATAAAAATAGTTTACTCTAAAAACATTCTCTTTCTACTCAATTTATTCTTATATTCAATTATAAATAATTTATAACCAATAATTTCATTTTATATCCTTTTAGTCTATAGAGTTTCATTATATTTTTAATAATATTAATTACCACTATTTTTATAACTAGGTTATATCTTATAATATATAATAACAAGGTTTTATTAATATATTGGCCTTTTGGAAAAAATGGCCTTGAGTGTAACGTATTCCATTGAAAAATAATAATTATTGTCTATGAAAGAAGATGAATTACTATTTTGTTCATTTCAAGATGTTAATTTTCTTAAAATATAAATTATACTATAAATTCTTATTATATTATTTTCCCTTATATGTGTGGTGTTTTCTATCATTTACACTATCAAATAAAATGTTCTTAATTTAGAATTCTGGGGAATTACAAGAAAGTAGTGGAGTATTATTTTTGTGGATCAAGGAGATGATATTTTTTGGGATGAGATATTTTATGGTGGAATGGTTATACCACCCCATCACCTTTTTATCACGTATGTTTTGATATTAGGTTTTGATTTTCCCCTTTTCATTGGGTGAGTATCATTAGACTTCAATTCAGTTGATACATATAATTGTTCAATCATAGATTTCATGATTTTCATATATCCCTAAAATTTTCTTCTATTTTCAGGTTATTTACAAACATATAATGGTATTACATGATTTGTAATAGCTTCCAGACATATGACTTGAACTAGACTACAAAACGTGAGAATGTTACACATTATGAAAGTGTTACACTTTATGTTATGTAAAAAATAACATTTTTAATCAAACGTGATGCGTTTTGAGACATATGTTAAAATAAAATGGATACTAGATGTGTAAATGTATTCAAAATTGTATAATTCTCATATTTCTATTTTTCAGAGAGTCGTACATGTGTTTGCTTCCTCATTTGTTTTTACAGCCTTCACCTCTCAAACTATAACTCTTACCCTATTAAATTTTGGGTGTCATCCTTTTATATAGATCAAACCATTCAATTATTGATCATTCATGTTAGGTTATTCATCCCTTCGAGTAAACATTAATCTAATTCTTCTATCCCTTTAGTTGTTTAATCAAATTTCATTATAGGGATTTGATTTTTGATTATGTTTTCTATCAATGTTTTTTAGTTTTTATTAAGTCCTTCTCATTCAATAGAAGATCTTATGGTTTCCAATACCCATTACCTGAGGACAATAGATTTTATACACACATATGGTAGGAGGATTTATTAAATTATTATAATTTATTGAATTAAATATTCTTCATATTGATTTCTTGATATTTGGAAGGTAATTTCATATATTGAAGTTAAAAAAGGAATGGGTTTGCAATTGAAATGGCATATTTATAGAAAAATAAAATTTCTTTGACTGGAAAACGTAAATGGGGTTTCTATCATTTAAATATAATGAATTGGTTTTTAATTTTTTTTTCAAATGTATTTATTTTTTAAAAAAATGAAATTGAAAAACATTTCACTTTCAGAACCATGGGTACCTCAAGACAGATACATGGGTAGTTGAAGTGTTAGTGACATTTCTAGAAGGTAACCTCTAATATATTGATCATCAATGACTATCCTCAATGTTATTTCAGTTCAATATTTAAGCCATGTTTTCTTTATGAGTTTCTAGTATATATTATCTCATAGTCTAGATCCCAATAATAGTTTTAATATTTTTTCAATTTTTTATTTACATTACACTTTATTTCATGGATATTTGATCACATATACATTTTTATTTATATATATATACCTTATTTTATCACTATATGAAAACACATCATATAGTGTTTGGAAACCTATGGATTTTTTGAAAAGTATTTTAAAATTTTATAGTTAAATTTTTTTTTGTAAAATTTTTTTTTCTAATGCTTGGGAATGTGCATTGTTATTATTAGTAAATGTACATATATTTTGATAGTATCAAATTGTGTTCTATTTTACACAACATAATTCCACATGTGGAATGTTTTAGGCCAGGTTTTCTAGGATTTAGGTAAACATAAGATAATTTTATAGCATAAAATAATTTCTATACGTTATTATTTCATTTTTGGGATAGTTTGGATGTGACATCTGGTCATGAGTAGAATATTTGCCAAGAAATGTATACCTTTATACTTTACATTTTTAGATCAGCTGCACCATAAGTTGTTTCCAATTATTACTCATTTTTGTATTATTTTTCTTATATATGAGAATAGTATTGTTTTCATTGTTATACCTTTCCCCATAATTGAATGGGCCAGGAAACTATTCTATTTTTCCCAATTTGGTCTATTAAAATATGTTCTTAGAGGAGTTACTCAACCATAAGTGTTTCCACACTGCCTGAGTTAGTTCTCTATCATTGGTATACATGAGTAAGATCATCGGAATTCAGACAGGATGTGTGAAAAAATATCCTGGTTAGCTCACTCACATAACTTAACCTGAGATTCCATGGGTGGGGATAAATCCTTACTATGATTGAGAATGATTATTTCTGTTCATTTGAATGCATTGTAATATATATTTACTAAAATTAAAAAATCAGAAATGTATTAGGGCTTGGTGTGTGTAAGTTCATTTTAATAAAAGAAGTGGTGAGTTTCTTTTAATGGACATGTATCATTCATAAGGTGTTTCATTTTTAGTTTTTGGACTCATAACTTCTTTAAATTATTAATTTTTCCGAATCATATTTTGGATCCATGATTAGGGTTGGATGTATTTTGACTTTTATAATGAATGAATGGAACTTTTCCTATGTTTAAAAGAAAATTACTCCTTGAATATTTCTTTATAATATAATATGGGAAGTCAGGATATAGGTTTCATGGGTAGATCATCTAGTGGAACTATATTTGGAGGGATAATTGATCCATACCATTCATACATTAGGTTCAGTGTGTGCAGTGGAGTCAGTATGGGAGTGGATTATGGATTCGAATTTATGATGTAGCATTCATCAATTTTCCATAATGACAATGGAACTCAAGAGTCATAGGATTGGATTAAACAGATTGAGAGGACCATAAAGTAGTTGAAGACTCATGAAGATTCTCATGTGGGTTTTTCTATGTATATACTTTTAGGACATCCTATAAGATAGTGTAAATCTATTGTAAATTTTATGAAACATGAAAGTATGACATTGTTTTCTTATAAGGTGACCTTCAATGTGTATTTTTTGTTAAAAAATTTACATGAAGAATACACCCAAGATATTAAAACATTAGATAAATGGAAGAATACAATTCCAGATTACTATACATTCCTTACTGATTTGGTGTTTCTAGAACCAGAGCTTCTCACCAATGATTACTTGAAGGCTCGGAGTTTGGAGATGTGATTAATGGTAGATGATTGGTACATGTTTTTTATTTTGTGCCATTCGAACATTATAGATGTAGTGTATATAGAATATTTGGATGAGGCTGACATAGTTTGAATTAATAGAATGGGAGTTGATTCAGTTGGATGAACAGTTGGCTAGTGTTCTTGTTCGAATTATAAAAGAAAGCGAAAGAGTGGTCTGTTTTTTGAAGTAAATGTTTAAGGGGATTCTATAGGAAAATAGTAGTTTATTTATATCCAGCGTGTGAGGAATGTTCAAACTAGGCCTCAATGTTTATAAGATCCTAGAACATTTCATATTTGGGGAACGTCAGGCCATCTAAAAGATTTTTGATATAATATGTCTCAAGGATGTAAGTAAGGATCTACTTTTACAAAGGGAACATAGATTTATGTTGATTCATCCATGGGTATTGGGTCTCATTCTCAGTCCAAAGGGGTTGTTCATGTGGTAATGTAAATAGAACATTATACAACATAAAATGTTCCATTAGAATATAAATTTTGGATTACTACTGCTAGGGTACAGTGTTAATATTGTATTCTATGATCCTATATTTGTTATATTTTGTTGTTACTCATTATTTAATTTTTTTCTATGTTGGTTAATGTCTTCATTTTTCATATGGATATTATTCAATTCATGTTGGATATTTTCATTCCGTTATGAAAAATGTCTAAACGTGTATTCAATTGTCTCACATGTCTAATGGTGATAGGTGACATTTTTGTGGTTTGGGAATTCTTAGTAATGAAATTAACATCATTTACATGATTATCAACATGAATTGGATGATTTTAGTGAAGTACCAGAATGATTTATATCTTCTTTAGGTACATTTATTATCTACCTATGGTGTCCTCCATGATTTCTCTGGTGAATGGGATTATATATTGGGAAAGGAATGAAAAAATGTTACTAATTCTAGTTTAATATCATTCTAATTTTCATAAATAATACTCGATGAATTCGACACGTGTGTGGTAGGACAACAACCTGATATTGTATGTTTGTACCCTAAGGTATTTCTGGATTATTTTTCAAGATTTCCACCATAGATAGAATTCATGTTTACTATTGACCTCTTACGTGGAATAATGATCATTTATATTACATCTTATTGAATGGAAGGTACTGAGTTTTCAGAATATAATGTCACTCTTGAGGACCTGGAGGTGAATGTATTTATTAATTTTATCTTCTAACCATGTGCTTCACTAGCACACTTTTCTAAGATGACAGATCGAATTATAAGAATTTTTATTGACTTTTAAAAGATAAATCGGGTGATTGTTAAGAAGAAGTATACTTTAGTAAGGATTGATGTTCTCTTTGACCAGTATAGTGGGCCCCATTGGTTTTCTTTTATTGAACTATATTTTTGAAATGATCAGTTTCGAGTTTAAGAAGAGGGTATATTGAAGACAATGTTCATTAGACGATATGGGAATTTTACATTTCTGGTTATGCTGTTTAGACTCACTATCTCTCCTATAGTATTCTTGGATGTGAAGAAAAAATTATTTCATTGGTTATTTGACTCCTTTTTGTGTTCATAAATGATATCTTCATGTACTCCAAGAAGGAGGAATAGAATAGATACCATTTTTATATCATTCTTAGAACATTGAGGCTACATATTATTTGTGCTATTTTTTTCAAGCCTGGGTTTTGAATCTAGGAGGTTCTCTTTATCAGCTATAAGATATCTAAGGGGGGAATCGCAGTTGATCCTAAAATTGTGTCAGAATTACTGTCATATGAGAATCCCAAAAAAATATTTGATTTTCGAAGCTTCTTGGGTTTGGCAGGTTACTATAGACGGTTTGTTTACCACATCTACAATATCACATCATTGATGACAAACGTATTCCATGACGGTGTAATGTGTGAATGGAATGAAATAAATCAATGATATTTTGAGGACCTTAATATGATGTTGACTGCATCACCTTTGTGGATTTTTCTGAAACTAGGTTTATGTTATAATGTTTTTTTGTGATACTTTTGGTATGGTATTGGGATATTTCATCATATAGAGGATACATGTTGTGAATTATATATCATTTTGGTTATTCCCTATTGAGAAGAAGAACTCAAATAATGATATTGAGTTAGTAGCTATTATATATATTCTCAAAACATGGAATCACTATATCTTTAGAAAGATGATTATTGTATATTATGATCACAAAATCCTAATGTATATTTTTACTCATAGAGATCTGAACATTCAACCATGATTCTGGATTGAGTATCTATAAACCTTTTATTTTGATATCATATATTCCCCTAATAAAGAGAATTTTTTGGTTGATGCATTGAGTATAAAACTATTAACAAAAATTGTTATGGAATCAGTTGAGTAGTAGTATATAATTATTTTTTTACAGATATGAGCATGGGAGTGGATAAGTTTTGTGGAAAGGTTATTTTTTATTTGATATTGTTTTTATCTTCCTTTATGAGTGATCTTGACTCAAGAATATGACAGAAACGTAGAGAAAACACATATTATGAATTCTAAATAGTGTGGAGACATCATTTGATTTTTATAAGTATCTCGATGGAGGATTGTGCCTCCATAATAGGTTGTTTTTAATTTTTTCCATGCCATATGAGTTTCTATATGGCGTAACTAGTCATGTTTGTCCATAGTCCATGGGGAAAAATTTTACCACATTTTGAGATGTTGTTATTGGTTTCCAAGATGAGGTGTTTAGTTATAAATTTTGTAATGTGGTGTCTTACTTGTAAAAGAGTTAGGGAGGAACACTAGATACATGTAGGTTTTTTTAGTCTTTACTCATTCTAGTTTGGAAGTGGGATGATATTTCCACGTATTTCATCAGTAGTATTCCACATATTCCATGTGGGAAGAATGTGATTTGTGTGAATGTCAAAAGATTCATTAAATTATTGAGTTTTTTTTCAATAAAGGATGTTAAGAAATTGGATCATCTTAAAAACATGTATGAATAAGATATATTGATGCATTATGAGGTTCCCTTGATAATTTTTTTTTATAAGGAGTCGACGAACACATTATGGTTCTAGACAAGTTTGAAGATGGAAATGGCACCTGTTGAGGTTTTGTATAGGAATCCATTTTGATCTCCCTTATTTTGGGAAGAGTTGGTAAAATTTTCTTTTCTTTGGATAAGCATTGATCAGGAGACGATAAAGGTGGTGAAGTTGATCCAAAGGCATTTGACGATGGAACAGATTCATCAGATATCTTATGCAGACCATCTTTGAATGATGTTGGTGTTTGATGTTGTTGAATGAGACTTTCTTAGAGTTCCACATTACATTTTACAACAATGGATGGGTATGAATGATCATTTATCACCAAGGTTTGGGGGACCCGTTGAGATCATAGAATGGTAGGGAGGGTGGCGTATATGTTTCTATTACCATCTTACATGACTTACATACATTGTGTTTTTCAGGTTTTCTAGTTGAAGAGGTATCTATCAGATCATTCAAATGTTCTTAGATTGGTGGATGTTGTTATTAATCTAAATAACACTTTATTTTAGTAGCCATTTCAGATTATGGTTCTCCAGAATTAGTTACTATATTGTAAAATTATTCCCCAGTTCTAGGTATTGTGGCAGTGCAGACATCATCACCAAGAGATGTGGGAGTGTGAGTCATTGATGAGGCAAGTAGTGACCTAACACCAGAATTTCCGGATCCATTGTCATGATAACATTACACTGGAATTATTATTGGGAATCAAATCCAAAAGTACCAATCATTTTACATGTCTTCTTTATCTATATATTTACTTGATTCTTATGTTACCAATAAATACAATAATTAAAACATTATTTTTTCAAGGATAATAAAAACATTATTTAATCTAGTATATGATTTCATATCATTATTATTCTAATTCAAGGATTCTTGGGTAAACGAAAAAAATATGGGTGAGAAAAAATGATCAGTAATATCAAATATGGAAGGATAAATAAAGAATCAATTAGAATAGTTCATATGGAAAGGTAATAACTAACCCAAAATTCCATATAATAAATAAAGTGAAATTATAAACAACATATAATGTAAAAAACTGAAATTACATTCTTTTTAAATAACTATATAACATATAATCAATATAGAATGGAAAATTATTGAAACAAATTATATTATATCAATGAACTAAGGATAAAATTAATCCATAAAAATTTCAATGAAAAATTCCATGGATAAATAATAAAAGAATCTAATGGAGGGAACTGCATAATTAATGGTTTCCATGATTCCTAGGTACATGGTACCTTTACCATCGATGCTATTCAAAAAATGGTTTAACATATCAGGTAAAAAACACATCTATGTATATAAAACAGACTCATCCCATGATAATAACAATGAATCGAGGGGAAATCAATTACTAGACCCACCTATTTCTAACATGTCCACAAAATTACTCATATATCAAAAAATCTATTTGATAATGTGCCTTATCAGATATCTATAAAGAGTCAAAAATACATATTTATAAATATTTATCTAGTAATTATAATAATTATAATATAAACATAGTATGAAAAAGTGTAATATTGTTTAGTCAATAATCATATCCATGCTAAATGATATCGATATTTAGCATAAATGTAATGTTCAATGATCACCGGAAATTGAATATTTCAAGGGGACTAACAAGAAATCAAGGAAATGAATTGGAATACTTTCCTTGGGAAAATAAATTAATAAACATATAGAGTTATAATAAGTATTTTATCCACAATACTTATAATGATTGGAGTAATAATTATGATTGTTTTCGTTGACTTAATTAAAGAAGAACATTAAAAAAATTCTTCAGAAAATTTCAATTTTAAAAAAAATTAATTTTGTTATTAAAAAAATATCATCGAATATTAAATTTTTTTAAAAATAATTATAAATTATCCTTTGAAATATGAAATGAATCATTAAAGGAATGATGTCGTGTTAATCTATACATGTCGTAAAAGTTAAAATAAAATTCATTTCTTATGTTAAAAAGTTAAAAAAGTGACTTTTTCCTAAATCAAGAAAACTATAGATTTAAAAAATCTTCAAGATCTAATGGGGATAAAAATTATTCAATAATTATTTTAGAATGGGTATTTTAATTATTTTAATTTCTTTTAGAAAACATAGTTTTTTGAAGAAAACAGGTCCCCTGACCGAAGAGAAAAATGAAGTCGGGTTTTCTTAAAAATAATATTAAAACAATATTTGCCAATGAGTGAAACAATTGTACTATTAATTTAAAAATATAATTTAAAATAGGTCAATAAATGAAATATTTTACTATAAAATGATAAAATAATTTCCTATGATGTAAATTTGATTATATGAAATCCCAAAAAAACTATGATTGTGGCGAAAATCCCTAAAAAGACCATAACACTGTTGTGAGAATTAATCAAGGAATTGATTCTACATATCAGATTTAAATAAAAAGAAAATAATTGGAAATAAGGAAAGAAATAGTAAAAAGTGTTTACAAAAATAATCTAATAATATTAATGATAACAACTTTTTAATACGGCATAATGAAATCGAATCTGGTTAAGATGCGATTTACTGCATAGTGTCTTTCAACTCAATTCCACATAGAATTTATATTTATAATTTAAACAAAAAACAAAATTAATATAAAAAATTTAAATATATAACATATCAAAAGAGGTATTATATATATTATAGAAAAGGCATAAGTGGTGATAATGGCGTATGCCTCATGGAATGAAAAGTGAGATGAGAATTTATTACATTGAGTTTCATTTTTGGGTAAACATCCATTAACATATATTATATGGTTTAAAAAATTATAATAACTTATTTCAAAGATATAATAATATTTATGATATCATATATGATCTTATTAATGTACATTACTGACAATTGTTTAGTAAACATTAATTATTTTTACTATTTTAGGTTTTAATTTCCTAGTATTCTGAGTATACTTTGACTTGTAATTTTTGTTCTTCTTTTGTAGATAATTATTTCATAATATTCAGGATGTAAACCATGATTAAATTTTAGTATATATTCTGTATAAATTTAAATATAATAATCTATAAATTCTAAATATAAGTAATGAAATGCGTTGTTCATGGAAAAGGCAGGTCGTAGTACGTATGAACGCTACATCCAATTTTTATCATATTTAAAATACTGAAAATAGAATGATATATATGTATATAATAATTTAAGAGTCATTTTTATATCATATATTTCATGTATTATTGTTAAAACCAGAATTCATATAATCCATGTATAGAGTGAACGAATGACATCTCTTTGATGTGGAAATACTCCACACATCCTCAAATGATGTTATCATGATTACACAAAATCAAAAGTATAAATAAATGTATTATAGAAGAATTAAAAAGGCATAATTAGATAATAAATATCATATATAAATATCATATCTAAATTGTTTCTCCATTATAATTCCCAACCATGATATGTGGTAATGGAATATTATGATATCGTTTTATGAGGCAATAGTTTACAATTAACATAAATGGAAAGTTAGTTTCCCATTATAAGGAAGTGTGTGTAAGTGTTGGTAGAAAAAAATTAATAACAACATATAAGTACAATTATGATACGGTTATTGATATATAAGAATGTAATAAAAAGTGTTGAGGGTTTTTAGAATGAAAATAAAACAATAGATCATGAGGAATGATGTTACCTTTTATTCAAGAAACTCCATCTAGTTTGATCCAAAGGGAATACATGGATGGATTCATTCCAAAATTAAAAATTATACGATGTGGTTAGGTATTTTTAGTATCTATTTGGTCAGATGGTAGTCTATAAAATATGGCTTGAGAGTGGTGAATAAGTGGGATGGGTGAGTATCTTTTTATAGTGGAAGAGGAGTGGCATTCATGGAAATTTTTTAAAATGGAAATCCACCCATGTATTTCTTATGAAAAGTGGATCCAATAATGAACCATATGAAATAATAGGAATATTATTGTCTAAATATGAGCATAAAATTTATTTTGGAGATTTTTCTAGGTCATTTGGTTCCTAAACATAAGGTTTGGTCCCTTGTTAGGTTACTTTTTTTCTTAATAACAATAATTAATTTTTAATTACATTCTATAATATTTTTATTCAATTATAGGTTTAACTTATTATTCATTATAAATTATGGAAATTATAATTAAGTAATCATTTTTATCCAAATTTTTTTATATAATTGGAACAAATTAATTTAAATTTAATCTCGTAGATGAGTCAACAATTCACGTTTTTTAAGCGTTCAAATGTTATAGACGTGCTTATATTTAATTTCAATGAGAAATTGAATCCAAGGACCTATATTATAATAATTTTTCTATAATTAAAATTATATTAATTCTAAATAATTATAAAATAAAATTAAAACATATAAAGCATTTATATGAATAAGTATATTTCAATTAAAATTCAATATTTTTCACTCTCCTTCAGAAAATGAAACTTCATAGAAAAATAAAACAAATTCATGCTAACCTAATTTTGATGGATCACATTCAAAAATTAATTTTTCACATATGAAATTTATAAAATTTTTAAAATTAAGATTTAAAATTGTTATTCCACAAAAGGTTGTTAATGAGCTTTAGAAAAAATATGTTTTTATTCATAATCTTCATTTTATCCCCATCTTATGCCTATAAAATTAATTGTATGGATGTTAACAATGTTTTATTGAAATTTTATTATATAGATTACATTAATATAACTCACTATTCAATTTAATTAATTAAAATAAAACACCATTGTGAGCATAAATATATTTTTATATAATACATTCCCTTTGTATTCAATTAACTCTTATATTAATTTAAAATTTTTCTTATCCAATGAAATAATTTTTTATTTGTTTAAACCATATATTTTTTAAAACTACATAATAATATTCAAAATAAATAATTAAATAGTAAGGTTATATCTTATAAAAATAAATAATAATAATTTATTGTTATGTTATTTTTCTGTAAAACACTATTTTTTGTGTAACCCACAACATTGAAGAAACTCATTCTTCTGTACAACTCAATCTAACTCACTATATTGTGCATCTCAAGGTATACTTTTTTTAAATATATTAATTCTTTTATAATTTCAAATTACATTATATTATCTAATGCGCTGGGTGTTGTGTGTCATACATGCTCATGAATATAATGTCATTACTTTATAATTTTAGGGAATTACATTCTCCCCTCCATAAATAAATGATTCATCACAATTAAAAATCTATCTTAGTAATCTAGCATTTTATATTAGAAAATACTATTTTGGGAAAACCCACATCATAAAATAGGTTATAAAATATTTTCTTAATACCATAGTATGAGAAGTATAAAGGTTCTATGAAATAACATATTACTAGGTCCCTATGTAGGATAACCTCAGTGGAAGATGGTAATATGCACTAGAAGGAAAATCATACATATTATAGGGAGTGATTGTGGTCATCAATGAAAAAAAAATTAATGATGAATGTAAAGTTTAGTGCCTCAAATCCATAAATCTATGATGTTTTAAAAGGACATTGGTTCAATAAAAATTAAGGTAGTAGGATAACATTTTTGTTTTATGATATATTTCATAATGCTGATGAATTTTTTTATCCGCCGAGAATATAAGGAAATATAATTTTCAGATACATTTATATAAACAATATTTCATTCTTTTTTGTTCTATGATAAATTCTAATTCATACTTTAATTTGAGAAATGGATATCCAAAAATTATCATTCTTTCTTGAATCACTAATATTTACCTTTTATAGATCATAAGATCCATTAAACAAGTCTTTAAATTTGTCTATAACAATTTTCCAAAACTAAGATGGTCAATAAATTAAACTCCAAACCTAAAAAATAACACTACTTCTTTATCATTATTATTTATTAAAAAATTGATTAGCTAAAAATAGTGATATATTAAACAGGGCATTTTGTAGGTCAGTAGTTGGAATTAACCCTTTATCATACTTCTATCATGGTTTCAAGTATCATATCCATGCCAAACATGATGTGTTGTCACTCAGAATATGTGTTTTCATTTTTTAAAACCATAATAATAAAATTACCAAAATAGAAAAATTGATGTAATTGTGATAATATTAATCACTGAGTAGCATTTATCAATGTTTTTAACATAAAATGAATAAATAAATACTTCATTGGATTAATTTCCACATGGTTCCTACAATGGTCTAGAGTTCTTACTTTTGAATAGGGATTTTCCTACAACCAATAAACATTCTATGTGTAACAATAGTCATAGTCATGAAAGAATATGTTCATTTATTAGATATATAATCAAAAATCCTTATTTTTAATCTTAAACACCTTAGTTTTAATCGATATTATCCATTTTCTAGACTTATTCAAATCCTTCAAAATGTTTTGTAAAGAATATTTGAATTATCCAAAGCATATCATCTGAAATTTCAACCGAGGTGTCTAGTAAGTCCATTTTTGGGTTTCATTTTTTTCTCGAGTCAGGACTGATGCACCTTGTTATAGTTGTTACCCTTAAGAACATTTTTTTTGGAACCACCTCTACATATAGTTTCCATAAAGTGATGTATTTCTAGGAATGAACATATAATCTCCACCATAACAAAATTCTAGGATGTTATTTTATAATTATACTAAAAATATACCTTAGGGATATGTTCTCTAATATATTTTTTCTTAAATACAGTTCCCAAGGTTATTATTAAACTTCCATTGACAAAAATTGTAGTGGTCAAACCCTAAAACCCCTAGATCGAGTGTCATTCTACTATTATATTATCATGTTTTCAAAGAATCAGATTCGGAATGATCAATTAGTTTAGTAATATTGGTAATATAGATACATTTTGTTTCTTACATTAAAGATGAATAAACTAATTAAACACAATTTTTTTATGTTAATTATAAATTTCTTCTATCTAGCATATCATTGAATATATTACAAAGTGCACTTCATAGATTCAAAGGGGGAATCAAAACACAATAAGGGCGTGTTCAAATTCTAAGTAAGGTCATGTATAGTTAAATAAATAGTAAATAAATGAGACTAGTCAACATGGTAAAGTAATAACTGAACAATTATTATACATAATCAATATAATGAATTGATAAATTTTATGGAAAGGTAAAAACTAAAATCACATGCCATTCAAATAACTAGATAAGGTATAATAATTATAGAATAGAAAATAACTAAAACACATTTTATTAAATCAATAAACAGATAATTACATTTATCCATAGATATTTCGATACAAAATATCATGGATAAATAATAAATTAATATAAATGATAGAAATGATTAATTATTGGACACCATGTTTCCCAGATATATAGTAACATTATTCCTAATTCCTTTCACAAGATAGTGTATCATACTGGGAAAAACCCATATATGGATAGCCAACTAACATGTACCCTGAGACTTACAATGTATCGATGTGATATATATGTGAATAAACCCAAATCGTGTAATCCCTATATAATTAATTACCCATATATCGAATAATTGATTTAATAATGTTCATGATAAAATTTCAATATAGATTATAAGTTATACACTTATCAATATTTTCCCAATTAATCAAATATCTTCCACGTACACATTATATGTAAAAAATTTATACAATATAAGAAATAATTATATATATGATAAAATTTGGTATTTAGGTGATTCATAATGTTTAATGATCACTATAAATAAAATATTATAAGGGGACCGAAAAAGCAATCCAGGAAATGAATAAAAATACAATCCTTGACCAAATTATTCAAAAACTATCCAATGGGAGAATAAGGATGGTATAAATTTGTCATATGACAATTTCAGTGAGAATGGGGGTTGTTCTAAATGATGAAATACAAGAAAAAATTTAAAACATTTCTATGGAAAACAACTATTTGTTTTAAAAAAATATTGGAAATTTTTTTAAATAACATTTATAAACAAAATTTTATTTTGAAATTTAACTTTTAAAGAGTCATGGGATGGTCCGAAATTAATTATAGTTTGTAAATAAATAATTTTCATACAAGAGATAAATAAAATTCATTTTCATCATCAAAAGAATATAAAGGGCTTTTTTAGATAGAAATAAATAGAATCTTTATAAAAAAATTGGTAAAAGAAAATAGGTTAAGAATTTAATTAATAATTCATTTTTAAGGGGTAAATCAAAATTTAAACCCTTTTTCAAATACATCATTTTTTGAATAAAATATTTTCTCCAACCAAAGAGAAAAAACAATGTCCATTTTTCATAAAAACATTTTTTAAAAACAATGAAGTACCAAATAGTTGGAAAATAGTACTATTACTTGAAAAAGGTCAGGAATAACTGGAGGAGAAGAATATAAATGGGTTTATTATACCATGATAAAATAATTTTCTCTAATGTTTATTTATGTGTAAACAATATCAAAAAAATTGATTTTGTGATGTAAACACATGAAAAGACCACAATGTTGATGTGATAATGAATCAATGAATAGATTATGTGTGTGGAATTTAAATCCACAAGAAACAATTGGGTATTGATAAAATATAGAAAAGTTATTAGACACAACATATAAAAATATGAACGACAATTATGAATTTATATGACCATATAAAAAGGAACCAGTTTATGATGTCCATTACCATTTGGTAACATATAAATGAAATCCCCTTAGAGTAGATACTTAAAATTTAAACACAAAATTACATTAATATAAAACAACTAATGATATAATATATCAAAATGATAATTATACACTCTACAAATAATAAATACGTGTTGAAAATTTCGTATACCTCGTAGAAAAAAATGTGAGAGAAGAATATGTTACCTGGAATTTCTTTTCTTGGTGAAAGTCCATAAACTTTATTTATAATACTTTTAAACAAGTTTCTAAATTATTCAAAAACCTAAAAAATGTTTATAATTTTATATAATATCATTCTATAATATCTTACTACATATTCGGTAATAAAAATTAATTATTTTTACAATTTAGGGGTCTAATTTCTTAGTTTTTTATTATATTTTTACATGTTATTTTTCTATTTATTATGTTGATCATGATTTAAGAATCTCCATTATTTAAAAAATTATGTAATTTTAATATATATTCAGTATATATTTATTTATAATAATATATAATGTTTTTATAAAAGAAATTAAATGTATTGTTCATTGAGACAATAGGTCGCACATGCACATGAATGCTACATCCATTTCATTGTTGTATTTAAAAGATTGAAAAGTGAGTGAAATATATGTATATTAACATTCCATTGTCTTATTTATATCATATATGTCATATATTTTTACAAAACCAATCCTTTATATATTCCATGTATAAAGTGAAAAAATATCTTCACTTTGAGCAGACGGATGTCCACACTTCGACAAACAACGTTATCATATTTACAAAAAATGACATGTATATAGGTATGTGTTATAAAATAATTATAGAAGCATAAATACATAATAAATATCATATATATATCATACAAAAATAGTGAATCCCTTATTATTCGAAACCATGATATGTGGTAATGGAAAAACAAACAACACCATTTCGTGAGTCTGTAGTTCACTATATACAAAAATTGTAAGTTCATTGCCCATTAGATGAAAAACATTATAAGTGTAGGTGTAAACATAATAATTAAATCTTATCAGTATATTAACGATTCTATTATTATTTTATAAGCATGGATGAAGAATATTTTTTGTGGTGGAGAATGAAAATATAATAAAAGTGTATGAGAAATTGTGTTAACTCTTATTGAGGTATCTTCATTTTATTTGCACTAAAGGGCTTACATTGATGGATTGCATAAAAAATATAGTATTGTAGGATTA
Source organism: Viscum album (assembly GCA_963277665.1). Lineage (NCBI taxonomy): Eukaryota > Viridiplantae > Streptophyta > Magnoliopsida > Santalales > Viscaceae > Viscum > Viscum album. The sequence goes on along the minus strand of OY728155.1, from coordinate 1,219,280,580 downwards.
GGGGTGGGATTATGAGGACCCATTATGGTAGATCTTTTTCGAGTCAATGTGTCATGAGATGTGTGAATATGTGGTAGGGGACAATGCCTTTTTATAGTAGATGAATGGAATTCTTGTAATGTTTTGGAAACGGAATTACACCATGATTTTCCTATGAAAAGTAGCTCTGATAATGAAAACAAATCAAACCATGGGATTATTGGGTCCAAATAAGAAAAAACACAAGAATTTTAAAAAATATTATATGTAATGTCCCCAACCTGAAATCAACTATAATTGGTACCCTAAGCGAGGTCATCACATCACCTAAGGTATACATCCCCATTCTCTAGAGGATGTCGACTAGTAGCATGGGTCTAACGAGAACAATGGGGAGAATATTACCTCTCATCATAGTTAATCCACAATATAATCAACCACTAAAGATAACAAAACCAACATGAACAACAATTTATGACAATAAAACAAAACAAAATATGTGGCCATGTATACATGTTATAACAATAATATTGAGAATACACTACATGCCAGACAGTCATTCCAGATAAACCAGAACCAAAATTATCCAAATACTCTAAACCCAAACCCATGCCCCAAAATGGTCCTAACCTCCATGCTCTAACCCATCATCCCAAGAACAATGAAAAACTAGGTCCCTACTATGAACCTATACCTGAAAATAAGTATAATATTCTTGGGTTCCTATGTTCCCTGGTGGTCCATTCAGGGTGCAAGTACAACTGAATAGAAAAACCACCAATAATGTCTAATAAATAACCAATCTATAAAATTTTATATGAATGTAAAAAGTAAAATAAATAAACAATGAAGAAGGGGTCTAAGGAAAGTCACAAGGGTGATAGACACATTTAACCAAAAGGGGTTTAACTACACACAACTCATAGGGTACCCACTAGATACAATATTCATTTAAGTAATTTTCATCATTATTTCCATTTCATCACTTATGTTATATTTGCTACTAAATTGACCTTCATCTCATGTTCTATGGGTTTGGAATTTAAATCATTTACACTATGACCTTAGTTGGTAAATCAACATGCATAATGGGAAAAGTCAAGTCCATATCCCACTAGGTATAAAAACAACACAACAACACATTATCCTTACCCTTAAGACTTATTCTGGGTGGAAGGAAACTGTTATGGTATTAGATCTCCATCCCCATCCCTAACTCATGAATTTTGGGGTGGAGTTTAGAGCCTCGGTCTTACTCAACCTGTGGGAATAGAACCACTATCAATACCCTAAACTACCAAGACATATACAAATGATTATTCATCAATCCAATAAATAATACCATATCACAAAACATCTTCATAATAATACACTATCCATAATAATCAACATGGGAATCAATAATATTCCAAAAACCATTGAGACATTTTCTATTTACATCCCGTATCCATTTATCCCAATTCACTTTTCATATTCCTAAATCTCTAATAATATTCACCAATCCCCATACATTAACATAGTTAACATATTTAATAATTTCCATATGTTTATTTACATAACCCATTCATCATTTAGTTTATTTCAGACACTTGTTAACATGCCATCATAATTTTTATGGGTTGTATATCACTAACCCTTACATACCTTCAATTATAATGGCCCCATATTGAATTTATAAACTCTACCATTGTAGTAAAAACAAGTAAACATACCCATTGAAATCATCTTGAAACAACCCTTTAAAAAATTAGCCTTCAACCCTGAAAAAACTAAAAAATGCCCAATGTTTTTATTTCCATTTTCAACCGATCAAGGAAACCATTAAACCATTTAAAAAAAGTGGAAATAGTGTTTCCATTTCAATTACCCTTTGAAATATCTTATAAAACCCTTTTTAAATCAATTTTATGTCAGCACATACATTCAAAATATTTACCACATTAATGCACCTTCTTCCATAAATAAATTTAAACCAGTTCATTTCCCAAACACATGCCAATGAATCCATTTCAAAACCACTTGTGCATTTACAAAATAAATCAAAGAATTATTCCATTTATCCAATTAAACATTCACAATTACCAATTATATTTTCACTACACATTCTCTCTCATAATACACATATCAAAATGATTAGTAATTTTAATCACCATTCACAATGGTTTGTATTACCCCATGGGCCGTTGTAGGTTGTGTCTCACATGATTAATGAAACCAATAAGGTCTTTGAAGAGTTTCATACCTCAATATATAGTCTAAATCACTTTCTATATCCCAATAAAATTAAACACAACAATGGAATGAATTATATCAACAACATATACATATAAAACATCAAAACAATGGGGAAATGATTTTATATCCACTACCTCGTGACCTTTGACTAATAATTTCTTAATATCAACCCTTGATCTGAACTCAAACCCCAACTAAATATCAAACTCGTAATATGATGGAAAAGTTATTTTTAGTGATTTGAATGAATAAATGCAATCTATAATACCTAATACATAAAATAGAAAAAATTGGAGTGTTAGAAACACCTGTGTATTCAATTCACACATGAATGAGCTCCAATTGTCCGGGATTCGACGGAGAACTGTCCATGGAGAGGGACGAGTTGCAGGTTCTTTGCCAAGGGTAGTGGTGGTTGAATGGAAGGATAAATTGTGTGGGGATATAAAAATCATTAAATTAAAAAACTATAATATTTTAAAATTTTATTGTGGGCATTGTTTACCGACACAATTTTCCAAACTGCGTGAAAACCATACACAAGATAGTGTCTATGGAAAGTGGGGCGACATAGTTACCTAGAGATACCCACACATATTTTCAAAAAATGTGGAAACAATGAAATATACCAATGCATAATATTGTCACCATTTCATACTAGTTCAAGTTTATTCTATATGGTTTACACTAACCATGTTCCAACTATGTACTATGAAATATATGGCCTCTATTCTTCCCTTTTCTTACCCCACAACCCTAAAACACCTCCAAAACAGCTCAGGCACTGAAGAAACACATTATTAATAATAAAATAGTGAATAAAAAAATTAACAAGAGAACAGATTCACAAAATTACTATATCTTACAGTCTAGGTTATTTAGGACCTCCGGTTTAAGGTTCAGTCACTGGTTCAGATAATTATTCTCCTAATCGCTTTAATAAAATTTTCTTTACATTCACTAAATGTTTCATGAAACAACTATGATAAACTTATTAAAAATTATATATTATAGTTATTCTATACATGTAATACAGTCTTCCAATTTCTAATCCCTAATGTTTTAGAAATTAATTTATATTTAATCCTGAAGGAAGGATGACAATATGTGGTTTTAATATAAAAACGTACAAAAGTTAGAGTTGTTTTTATACCCCATTCCAATGTGAAAATGATTCCTATGACCAATATTGGACTTATTTATGTATAATTTATATAATTTTAATTCAAAATCAAATTAATATATAATATATCCATATAAATAATTTATAAGAATGAGGATTTTTGAAATAAAATTAAGTATTTTTCACTATTCATTAAAAAATGAAACATGCCAAAATTATTCCAAAAATCTACACTAACCAAATTGTGATGTTTATATATCAATAATGAAATTTATTTTGAAATATAACTTTATAAAATTGAAATATGTGATATTTAAAATAGGTTCACCAATAAAATGCGGTAAAAGTGTATTTTAAAAAAAATGTGCATAAAATTGGGTTTACTCTAATATTAAGACTATAAAAAAATTTGATGATTGTCAAAAATATTTGATTAAATATAAATATATTTATTTATTTATTTAATAACACGAACTGATAAATTTAATTTATTTAAATAAATAACTATTGTTATCATAAATATTGTTTTCTACAAAAACATTCCATTTTTTTCAATTGGTTCTTATATTTATTTATATTAAATTTATAGCCAATGAATTAATTTTATATTTGTTTTAACCATTTATTTTTATAACCTAGATAGTAATGTTCATAAATTATAGTTTAATATATATGTTATATCTTATAATATAATACAATAAAGTTTTTTAATATATTATTGTTCGGTAACACTCAGTCATTCTTATAATGCATTCCATTGATGAAACCAACTATTGTGTATTACATAATGTGAATTTTTGTTTTTTTTGTGAAATATATTTTATTTATTTAAATTATTTGTTAAACTGTAAATTAACAATATATTATATTCCCTTATGTGTTTGGTGTGGTGTGTCCTACACATTATTGAATAAAATTTTCTTACATTAGAATTTCTGGGCATTACTGGGAATGAGGAAACTACTTTTTTTTATCTGAGAACATGTGTTCTCTCAAGGGAAAAAAATATTTTATGGTGGGGATAATGTAATTTCCCATAACATTTTTTAGGTATGTTCTATTATTATTTTTTTCATCTCTTTTTCTTTGGGGGAGAATTTTCATCCCTGAATTAGGAGGATACTTGTAATGGTAATGTCAAAAATTTGTAGGATTTTCATCATTCCCTACAATTTTTTGTTATTTTTCGAGTAGTTACATGATGTGTAATTAAGTTACATGACATGTAATGGTTTCTGGCTAGAGGTGTTGGATCGATAGAATGATGGATATGATATTGATTGTAGTATCAAAATATGATGTAGATACTCAATATACAAGAGGGGGTGAATTGTAGAATTTAAAAATCCATAAGGAAATTTTGCAAAAACAAAATTCACAACACCTATAAATTATAATAACATGCTTGATTCCGGAAAAGTGATTCTAGAATTTAAACATAAAAAATGTTTACAATAACTATTATTCTACCTTAAATCATTTAGAATCCTATATAATCTGAGTATATGTTGAAGGAAGTATAAGATTGTTATACTTTCCTTAACAACCAAAATTACAGCGGAAAACAAAACTGAAACACTACACATAACAAGTAGTAACTATTTTAAACCAAAGAGAAGGGTATCCAACAACCCTGGATTATGGTCCCTTTATTTATACTTTCAAGATATTCTGTCTTAACCAAACCCAGGTAAACCCTCAATCCGAAGATCGGTATCTGTCTTGCTATCCCCACAGGCCCTCGATTTGTAAGGAAATCAGCACCTCTGACTTCACAATCTGAATCCTCTATTTTCAAGGAAATCACACCTCTTTACAAAGAAAATATACATGAATCAATGTTTGAACAAGCCGTTCAAACTTTCTGCAAGAATACAGAGAGTTTATAAGATCCTATCTATCTAGAAATCACATCAACAGAATGTAAGCACAGTTGTCAAAAGTAACATCAATGTTGTTGTGATCTCTTTCAAATGAGCTTCTTATTTATAGGCGCAGCTCCAACGGTCAGATCCCTCCTCCAATGGTCATATTTATTCTTGAATTTTATAGGGACCTATACAAGTGTCACTCAAAAAACGGTTTCTTAGTAACTAAAAGAAGGACATCATTTTATAATAAAAACAAGTGTAATAAAAAATATGGTTACATAACCAAAATCAAATATTCGGAATGTAAGAAAATAATAGTTTGGAGTCTAACCAAAAACACATTATGTGTCTATATTAAAAGATATTTCAGATTTTTTTTTTCTAAAGAATTCTGAACCTGAAATCTATAGATTTCCAGAGTCTGAATTTCATGAATATTCAGAATATGGATTTACAATGTTTGGAGTAAGAGTTTATGAGAATTTGAAATCAGGATATAAAATTTTTGGAGTCAGAATTCATTAGAATTTTGATTCTAAACATACAATGTTTGGAGTATGAATTCATTAGAATTCAGAGTCTGAACTGAAAAAGTTTGGAGTCTGAATTCATTAGAATTCAGATTCTGAACTAGCAAAGTTTGGAGTCTGAAATCTGAGAACTCGGAGTCAGAACTTAGAGGACTTCAGAGTCTAAATCCAGAGAACTCGGAACCTGAATTCAGATCCTGAAAATAGAATGCTCATTATCTAAGTATTATATGATTCCAAGGATTTAGATATGAAATATAATTTTTCATTTAGACATGATAATAAACAATGAGAAACATGGTAAGGATGAATTTCTTTGAGGAAGGAAATTTTCCTTATGAAAGAAAAATACAAGGTAAAATGATATTTTCCTTAAGATAAGGCGTTTTTGATTTTCAAAACAAGAATTAATGGTAAAGTTATAAGGAGACCTTATTGACTCTACAATCTCCTCCTAACATGAAATATTGTAAAAGTAATAAGGATAACATTATTGACTCAACAATCTCCCCCTTTTTTGGAAAGCACAAACATCTTTACGAAAATGAATAAAATGTCTTAGAAAATATTATTTAGACTTTGAAATAAAAACATATCTCCCTTATCATATGGGCAATGATGAATAAGAATAACTCCCCCTTAGTATTTGGAACACTAAGGATCATATTCTAGATTTCTGGAATGAGATTTTTCATAATCATGAATACAAAAATCTTCGTAATGAAATCTCTCCCTTAGAGAAACTCCCCCTTAATTAGGGATATTTCTTCTTTTCGTAGTATTCATTTTCCTTTACCCCCCTTTGTGATTTTCAAAAAGAGTTTTATGGAAGGGAAAAGAAATTATAGTACCTGAAATATTAGTACAAAACATGCAAACAAAAATGAGAAACAAAAATTTTCATTTTGATAGGAAGAATTTGTAAATGGAATGAATGCAAAAAAAGATCAGATTGGATCTATTTTCCTTCCTTATCCTTGGGTGTCAATTTCTTCACTATGGTTTTAAGCTTTTTGAGTTCCTTGTGGTCTTCCTCTACTTGCTTTACGAGTTGATCTTGATCCTATTATTTCTTCTCTAAAGCATTGATCTTTTCTTCCTGAGCCTTCAGAGCCTCTACCTCATCCTTCAACAACTCGTCTTTCTTAACTAGCTTCTCTTCGATCATGATCCAAAGATCCCATTCCCTCTTCCAACATTGAGCAACAGAATACAACATCCAATTCTGATCTTTTACTTCTGGAATACCGGTATTCTGCTCAAGAGCTAGTTTTCCTCAAATCTTGTTGTGAGATCCTTGGTTTTACTATCTTTCTTATCAAAAGCTTCCTTAACTTCATGTTGAAACTCATAAAGCTCTCTTAAGTCTTGAAATAATTTTTTAACTAGCTAACCATTTTCATACCTGATCATTTGTGGGCATCATAGTTTATAAGAAAATATTTCTAGTCTGCCTCTATATTGACACACTTGTCCATCCCTATGGACACTAAATCTGATTTTTGATTCATGTTGTGTTGGATCAACTGACATCTCAAGTCAATTCTTGGAAATATCAAAATGGTGCCAACCAACTTCTTCAAATACAAGAAAACGAAATCATGTCCAAGTGAAGATGATTTCGAATCCAAGTCTTTTATTGGTGAGGGATCTTTCTCTAGTTCTTCAAGTATCCTCTTTGATCTTCCACCAATATCTCTCTTCTTCAAAAATGCTTTAGTGGATGTATCAATAACCACTTGTTTACCCTTGTTAGTTCTCAGAACAACTTCCTCATCCAGAGACACTTGTTCACTGTAAGAAAACTGAAAAGTTCTATCTTCATCTATATTCTCTTTCTCAGCTCTAGCCTCAGCATCCTCAAGATATATGAAATGATGATTATAACTTTTTTCCTCAGAGGGATTATACAGTTCATCTTCAACTTTTTCATCTATCCCAGGAGTAGCAAGCTTTGATGATCTGTCTTGAGAGGTCTAGATAGACAATTTCTCAGATGCACTTTCCTTCTCATGATATTCATCAACATGATTTATGAGTTCTTCTATGTAACCACTGCTTTCTTCTTCTTGTACTTTTTCCACAGCTTTCTTTTCTTCAACAATCTTATCTTGTACTTTTTCCGTGGTGAGAAATTTCGTACCCGAAGTTTCTGGTAATTATTCTACCATGAAATATTGTGGTACCAGAATATTCTTAGATTCTATTGGAGTTGCCTTTAAAAGACATTGGGATATCTCAGGTTAAAACATTTTCTTCTTTTTCTTTTTCTCATTAGTTTTCTTCTCAAGCTCATCAGCTGTTTTATCTTTTAAAGACTTAGCTTCTACAGGATCCAAGCCAAACTACAGCTCTCTTTCCTTCTAATTTTTCTTGTCTTATCTCCACTTTACTACAACCCCATCAAGATAGGCATTTTGTTTCTTGGTATTTGGAGGTGCGGATTGGGTTCCTTTAGCCTCTGGGGTTTTACCTTCAACCACTAATTCTTTCAACTTCATCTTCCTTCCTACTTTATTAGATGGTTCTGCAACTTCTACATTCTTCGGAACAGCTTCAGCCTCTTCCTCTAGTAAGTCATAGAATCATCCAGATTCTTTTGTGAAACCAATATTCATTCTCTTCAATGTATCATCACTTACTAACATAACTTTCCAATTTCTTGGCTTGGACTACAAGGATTCTTAAATGACTCAATGAACCAAACTACTAACTTTGATAGGATTCCCGGATACATGATAATATGAGCTTTCATATTTATATTATTAATATTCTCAATCGTAATGAGAATATTCTTCATCAAGTTTATCTTCCTTAGATTCACCAAAAAATATAAGATGTATATATCACTCTTCTTGAAGGTGTCCTTGTCACCTTTTCTTAGAATGACAAAACCATGAACCCAAAATTCAAGGATCAGATTATTTGTTGACAAATGAGCAATCTTTGGATTCTTGACATCTGAAAGTCCAAGACACTCTATAGCTTTCACCTTGACAAAACATCCTTGTACATCCGGCAATTTATGGGAATAGAATTTACCTTCCCTTTAACAAGAGAACCCCACCAAGCTAGCAGTCATGGTGTATGAAAGGGCATAAGTTTTTCCATAGCTTTTGAAAGAAAACTTACTTCTCTCTTCTTCATTGAAGAAACCCATAGAATCATAAAATTCCACAAGCATATCCGAATAATCTACATCTTGAGCTCCTGGATTTGATATTAAAATAATTTCTCATCCATTCAACCTGATATTCTTTGATATAATGGAATCGTAATTGGAAAATAAATAAAGATGCACCAACCTCCCTCTATAAATCATCAACTCAGAAATCGACTTGACAGTTGACATCTCTTGAGAAGGAACATCACCAAATATTCAGATTTGATCTAGAATTGAGTGGTTCGTAATGGGGTTTTGAAAGAGGGGAAGAGTATGGTATTCAAAGGCTTGAAATTTGATGTGGTATCACCTTTGAGGGTTCCTTTATATAAGCATCTGAAGTGAAGGTTGAACTTCTAATGTCAATCCAACAGTTGAGAAAACTTCTGAATATATCTGACAGTTGAAATGATAGTCGTAAAGAAAACATTGTAGAATCTGATATTTTGATATTTTTAATAAAAACATTCATATTTAAGGAAACTATAATCTAAAAAATTTAAAACACAAAATAAAATACCAGTAATTAAAAAATGATTATGAAAACTCATGAAAGGAAACATACCTTTCAGATTGCTAGGAAGATTATTCGTAATAGGTAATATTCTACTTGAAGGACTTTAGATTCCGAAAAAAAATTATTACGAAAAAATCTTGAGTATAGAAAACATCCTTAAAAAAAAATTTATTATGAAAAAATATCATTATGAAAATTTTGAGAAGAAAACTGACTATGAAAAAATTTTCATAATGAAAAATTTAATTTAACAAACAAGAAAATGTACTCCCCCAATGAAAAGAAGTTTATTACTGTAAGGAGATTGATTTTAACAGGAAGTTAATAAGGAATATTACCTTACATTTATCATTTCTAACTTCTTTTTAATGTATTCAAATATATTGGAGGGTAAGGATTTTGTAAAAATATCAGTAATTTGATCTTGTGTTTCGATAAATTGAATAATGATATCTCCTTTTTGTGTGTGATACCTAAGAATGTGATGCATTATATCTATGTGTTTTTCATGAGAGTGATGTGAAGGGGTTTTACATAAAGCAATGGCACTGGTATTATCACAAAAAATTTGTGTTTTTGTAAAACTCATCCCATATTGTGTGAATGTGTGTCTCATCCACAACAATTGATCACAAAAACATCCAGCTACTACATATTCAGCTTCAGCAGTGTAAAGTGCTATTGAGTGTTTCTTTTTTCATGATCAAGAAACTAATGAATCTCCTATGGAATGAAAAGTTCCAGATGAACTCATTCTATCCATTATACATCCACCAAAGTCAGCATCCGAAAAACGTTTTAAAACAAAATCATTTCCAGAAGTATAAAAGAGTCCTAAATCCCTGGTTCCCGTTGAGCAGTGAAAATTATTTTCACTACCTTTAAATGAGATTCCTTAGTATTGGATTGATATCTTTCAATAATCATATTGAAAACATTATGTCTGGATGACTAGCTGTCATGTAAAGTAAACTTCCTGTCATACCTCTAAAAGATTTTTGATCTACTGGTTTCCCAACTTCATCAATATTAAGAGTGTTTGAGGTACCAATAGGAGTAAATATACTTTTAGTGTTGTCATATCCATACTTTTTAAGAAGATATTTATTATACTTATATTGGGATATATAGATTCCTTATGGTTTTTGAGAAATTGTAAAAACAATGGAAAATATTAACTCACCCATCATACTCATTTCAAACTAAGATTTCATTAGATCCATGAAGGAATTAGTAAAGGATTGCTGAGTTGAACCAAATATAATTTCATCGGCATAAATTTGAAAAATTATAATATTTTTATTATCTTTCTTAATAAAAATGGTTGGATCTTCATTTCCCATAACATAATTATTTTGAAGAAAAAATCTATTATGTATATCTTACCAGGCTCAAGGGGCTTGCTTAAGTCCATACAATAATTTGGAAAGTATAAAAACGTGATCATGATGTTTCATATCTTCAAAACCAGGAGGTTTTTTAACAAAAACTTCCTCTTGAACATAACCGTTAAGGAAAGCACATTTCACATCCATTTGAAAAAGTTTGAAATTGAAGAATTCTACAAAGGAAAGTAAGATATGAATAGTTTCAAGTCTAGATACTGGATCATAGGTTTCTTCATATTCTATTCCATCTTGTTGATTATAGCCTTTAGCAACCAATCTAGCTTTATTTCTTACTATGATTCCATTTTCATCATGCTTATTTCTGAAGACCCATTTTACACCAATAACAAAATTTTCCTTAGGTCTTTCAACCACGGTCCAGACTTTATTCCTTTAAAATTCATTTAGCACAACATGCATGGATTTTATCCAATAATCATCACCCAAAGCTTCATCAGTGATTTTTGGTTTTAATTTGGAATGAAATGGTAGATGTTCTACTTCATTTATTAAGGAACTCCTAGTCCTTATAGGTTGATTCACATCACCAATGATACTGTCATTGGGGTGATTCTTTTGAATCAACTGGTTAGGGTTTTGTAAAACCTGTTCATCAACATAGTGTAGGAAATCATCTGGGGTAAATGTTTCCGAATTATCTTTTTGGATATTTTCCATTTCAGAAGGATTTTCTACAAATGATTGATAAGAAGTTTTTGATAACACATATGAAGATGTAGGTTGGGATTATTTAAAAATAAAAGGATCAGTTTCATCAAATTTAATATGTACTATTTCTAAAATAGTACAAGTGTTTTTATTGAAAACTCTATAAGCCTTAGAAGTTGTGGACTAACCTAAGAAAATTCCTTCATCAGATTTTGGTGCGAATTTGTATAGATTATCATTAGTATTCAAAATGAATACCTTCCAAAAAAACCTAGAAGTAGGAAAGTCTAGGTTTTCTACCATTCTATAACTCATAAGGATTTTTATTAAGAAAAGGTCTAATAAAAACTTAATTTATTATATAACAAGGAGTACATACAGCTCCAGCCCAAAATGTTTGGATATAGAATACTAAGTCACCATGGTTGTCGTTATCTCTTGAAGAATAATATTTTTTCATTCAACAACACCATTCTGTTAAGGTGCTCTAGGTATTGAGAAATTATGAGTAATGCCTTTTCGACTACAAAATGTTTCAAAATCAGAATTTTGAAATTCTCCTCCATGGTCACTATGAATAGTTATCAAAGGAAGGTTTTTCTCATTTTTGACATGGGATCTAAAACTTTTGAAATATGTAATATCTTCAAATTTGTTTCTAGAAAATAGACCCACCTAAATCTAGTGTAATTATCAACTAAGACAAATACATAATATTTTCCTCCAATGCTTCCAGTTTTTGTTGGACCGAAAATATCCATATGCACAAAATTTAATGAATCAGGGGTTGAGACTTCACCGACCGATTTAAAACATAATTTATGATGCCTTCCATATTTACAAGTATCACAAAATTTTGAAGAATCAAATCTAAGCTCTCATAGATCCTTAACTAGTCCTTTATTGGATAGTTTTCATGAGTTCATATCGTTGTAGTGACCTAAACTTCTATGCCATAACCAAGAATGATCTTCCATTGCACCAAGTCAATGTAATTCTTGGATCCTAAGGTCTAATATGTTTATAGTGTAAACATTCTCTTAACTATTGGAATAAAGAATAAATTCTTCATCGGAATTGTGTACTAAACACTTTTCATTCCTAAAATTCAGAAGGAAACATTCATCACATTATTGACTTATGGTAATGAGATTGTGCTTAAGACCCTTACCAAAAAAAATATTTAAAATCAATGTTTTTCCAAGATGAACGATGTTACTTATACCAATAATTTCTCCCTTAGCATTACATCTGAAAGTTACTTTTCCTCCTTTCGTCTTCATAATTTTTGCAAAGAAGTTTTTGTCACTAGACATATGCCAGGAACATCCATTATCCATGTACCATGTATTTCTATTGGTACCTTCCTTATTTTCTAGAAAATAAGAATGTCGGACTTTTATAATCCAAACTTCCTTGGATCTGGAGTTGTTAGACAACAATATTTTGGGTATCCACATTTTTTAGAGAAATAAAATTTTTGAAACCCAAGAGATTGAACATTATTCAAAGAGAAATTTTTCTTCCAATTCCCACTACTTTGACATTTAGTATAAAAAGGGGCTTTGGAAGGAATGAAATAATTTTTTTTCAAAATAGGTTTTCATTGAGTATAACCTAATCTAGTAGTATTTTCTTGAGGTTTGATTTGAGAATAAATATTGTCAAAGTTTTCCTTACTAGAAGTAATTTTTGCAAGAAGGTTCTTAAGGAAATATATTTTGGATTTTAGCTTGATGACTAAACTCTTATCCTCTAGAATTAATTTCTTAGGGTTGGATTTTTCTTAAAAAGTATTTAATTTTAAAATATCATTATTAAGATCTTTAGAATGTTTTTCCATTTCAAAATTTACTTCCAAAATGTCTTTAGAAAGTTTTTCTAAAATCTCATCCTTATCTTCAAAGATCTCTAGAGAGGTCTGAAATCTCTTTTGTAATAACTTCTCCTCTAGTATTTTATTTGTCCAATATCTTAGAAATTTTACAATTTTTTTCTTCTAACAACTTGTAAAATCTAGATACTTTCTCATATGAATGTTTTTCATCATTATCTGAATATTAAGTATCTTTATTAGAAGTAATATCTCCATAATAGTAATTCTTATCAAGAGAAAAAAAAAATTTAAAGCCTCGGTAGAGCGTACCTTGGCCATAAGACATGTATTTGGGAAAGAAGTAGTAGCCATGAATCCAATATTTTTTTTGTTCTGGTGATTCATATTCAGAAGAGTCACTTCCCAAAAAGTCTTCACAACTATCACTCCAAGTATCGTTTGCTTTAAGACTTTTCTTTTTCTTTGAGTGATAGAAATTCTTCTTGTTTCTCTCTAAATTCTATTCATTATTTTCCTTGTTTTTCAATAGAGGGATATCAGGTCTGATATAAACTATTCTTTTATATTCATAACAATTAACATCACCATATTTCTTCTCTTTGTATTCTCTCTTCTTGAATTTATTCGGATAGTTCTTCATGATCTACAATCTTGTTCATTCATTGAGAAAGGTTAGCTAATTCATTCTTAGACATCTTTGTATCACTAGATTCTGACTGAATAGTAACTTTCCTTGCCTTTGATCTAGTCAATCATTCTAGAGTATTGGGTTTCATATGTTTAGAAGAAGTTGTAAAAGAAACTCCTCCATTCCTATTATTCTTTTCAACATTATCATCATCTCTCTTCATTCTAGTCTCATTATGAAGAAAACTTCCAAGAAATTCATCCAAGGAAGTTTGGGTAACTTTACTATTCTCATCAATTGACGTCCTCTTGGACTCCCACTCATTTGGCATAATATCTATGATTTTATCTACAAGGGCCTCATCATCCAAACCTTTTTCTCCGATAGACTATAAGTTATCCACGATAGTCATAAAACTTCGTTGAAAATTGCTTACACGTTCTGCATAAAGAATGTTAAAGCCATGGTATTCAGTTCGTAGCATTTCTATTCTTGTCTCTATAAATTTAGAAGTACCAAAATGTGTAACATTAAGTTTCATCCAGATACTGTTTGTAGATTTACAAGAATATATTTACTATAGATGTTCCTAGTCATAAAACACAACAATGTATTTCTGACTCTGAAATTTTATTGATATTCTGATTTCTCTTGATTAGTAAAAGATATAAATTCCTTATTAGGAATTTTATAGTCCCCTGTCAGCATCGGGTCGTTATGAACTCCAGTGTTAATAATGAAAGTCTTCATCCTATCTCTCCTGTATTCATAATCATTTCTATCAAAAATAGGAGGTCTGATAGGATTTAGATTGTCAATATAACTAACATTTAAACCTACCATGTTATGAAAAATCTTGGCACAGAAACTTGTTAGTAATAATAGTTTTTAAATTAATAAAGTATTCCTCAGCATGAAAATATAGAACTAGAGTATCTCTATGTTAAATTTAATACAAACTTATGAATTGGAAAATGTGAATCCGGAAAGATTATTCCGAAAATATGATTCAAGAAATAAAAAGAAGATGAATTCTCTCTTGAATATAATCGTGAGATTAATTTAGAAAAACATGAATAAGGAAAACATATTTGTGAATATTTGTATTTCAGAGACCTCATCTAATACTAATTGTTGGATTGATTATAGTATAGATATGATATTGATTGTAGTATAAAACTATGATGCAGATACTCAATATAGAAGAGGGGGTGAAATGTAAATTTTAAAAATCATTAAGGAAATTTTTCATAGACAAAATTCACATCCCCTCTAAATTATAATAACTTGCTTGATTCTGGAAAATTGATTCCAGAAATGAAACATTACAAAATTTACAACAACTATGACTCTACATTAAAGCATATAGAATCCTATATAATTTGAGTACAATTTTAAGGAAGTATAAGATAGTTATACATTCCTTAACAACAAAAATTGCAGCGGAAAATAAAACTGAAACATTACACGTAATAAGTAGTAACTCTTTTAACCCAAAGAGAAGTGTTTCCAACACAACTAGATAAAGGTCCCTTGATTTATAATTTCAAGAAAGTATATCTTAACCAATCCTAGGTAATCCCTCAATCTGACGATCATTGTCTATCTTGTTATCCCCGTAAACCCTCGGTTTGTACGGAAATCGGCACCTCTGACTTCATAACCCAAAAGTCTCTGATTTCAAGGAAATCACTCCTCTACAAAAATTAAATCTGCATGAAGCAAATTTTGGGCAACCCGCTCAAATATTCTGCATGAATCCTAAGAGTATATAAGATCATCTCTCTCCAAAAATCTCTTTAACATCATGTAAGCACATTTGTCAAAAGTAAAGACAAATTTGTTGTGAGATCTTTCAAATGAGCTCTTATTTATAGGCATAGATCCAATAGTCGGCTCCCTCCTCAAATAGTCGTATTTTTTCTTAAATTTTAGAGGGACCCATACAAGTGTCGCTCAAAAAACTATTTGTTAATAAATGAAACCATGGCATTGTTTTATAACAAATAAAGTTTAAGAAAACATATAGTTAAATAACCAAAATCATATATTCAAAATGTATTAAAATAAAAGTTTGGAGTCTATCCCAAAACACATTCGGTGTCTATAATACAAGGATATGAGGATTCTATTTTTCAAGGAATTCAGAACCAGAACTCTATAGATTTCTATAGTCTTAATTTCAAGGAAATTCGGAATCTGGATTTAAAAAGTTCAGAGTCAGAGTTTATGATAATTCAAACTCAGAACATACAAATTTCGTAGTTAAAATTCATTAAAATTAGGATTCTGAACATAAAAAGATTAGAAACTGAATTCATTAGAATTCAGAGTCTGAACATACAATGTTCAGAGTCAGAATTCAGAGAACTCGAAGTCAGAACTCAAGGGATTTTGGAGTCTAAATCAAGAGAACTCGAAACCTGAATTCAGATCCTGAAAATAGAATTCCCTTTTGTAAGTATTATATGATTCTGAGGTTTTAGATATGAAACCAAATTTTTCATTTAGACATGATAATGAACAATGAGAAACATGGTAAGGATGAATATCGTTGGGGAAGGAAATTTTTCTTATTAAAGCAATATACAAGGTAAAATGAGATTTTCCTTGAGATAAGGTGTTTCTGATTTTCAAAACATGAATGAATGGTAAAGTCATAAGGAGACCTTATTGACTCTAAAATCTCCCCCTAACATGAAGGAATTTAAAATTGACATGGAAATAATTATTGACTCCACAAGAGGTGGTGAATTAGAATACACAGAGTGATAATTTTGTTGAGATGGTATGTGAGTATGATATACTCTATAATAAAAAATATAGGACTGAAATAATATAGATACTGTATGAAGTATCTAGTGAATCTCAAAATACAAGAGGGGGATGAATTTTACACTTTAAAAAATTATTTTGTAACTTTTAATGATTGTTATGTTTAACAATGATAAAAAAAGGAAATTCAAAAAACCACTAGTTCTACACAGTTGCTTGATTCATGAAATACGATTCTGAGAAAGTGAGTCCAGATAGATGGTTCTGAAAAATGAAACATAATTAACATTTACAATGATAATGATTCTACCGTAAAGTGTATTGAATCTTACAAAATTGGAGTAAATGTATAATGAAGTATAAGATAGTTATATTTTCCTAAACAAACAAAATGCAGCGAAAAACTTGTAATAAGACAAGTGACAAGTAGTACATTTTCAAACCCAAATAGAAGGGTATCCAACAACACTGGATAAAGGTCCCTTGATTTATAATTTCAAGAAAGTCCATCTTACCCACACCAGGGTATTCCCTCGATATGAAGATCGCAGTCTTCCTTGCTATCCCCACAAGCCCTCCACTTCAAAGTAGTGGGAACCTCTGCCTTCCTCAACAAGGATGCCATCAACTTCAAGGTAGTCGGCCCCTCTGTCTTCCTATCCTTGGAAGCCCTCGAATGTTTTCATCAACATTCAAAGTCGCACAAAGAAAAAATTAACAAGATGTTCTGTATGCACAAATCAATGAAAGTATATCTCTATAAATCCCATCAACAGCATGTAATCTTTAGAGTCTTAGAACAGTCTTGAGCTCTTTCAAAAGAGATTCTATTTATAGGCACAACACCAACGGTTATCTCCCTCCTCCAACAGTCATATTTTCCTTGAATTTTAGAGGGACCTATACACATGTCACTCAAACAATGGTAAGTTATTAAATGAAAACCTGACATCCTTTTATAATAAAAACAAGCGAAAGCAAAAACATGGTAACATAACCAAAATACTATATTCAGAAAGTAAGCAAATAAAAGTTTAGTGTCTAACAAAAAATGAATTTGGAGTCTACAATACAAGGAAATTCGGATTCTATTTTTCTAAAGAATTAGGAACCTGAACTTTATAGATTTACGAAGTATGAATTTCAAGGAAATTCAGAATCTGGATTTATAAATCCTGGATTTGGAGTTAATGAGAATTCGGAGTCAGAACATAGAAAGATCAGAGTCTGAATTCAGAGAACTCGAAGTCAGAACTTAGAAGAGTTCAGTGTCTGAATTTGAAGAACTCAGAGTCAGAACTCAGAAGATTTTGGAGTCTGAATTCACAGAACATTAACTCAGAACTCAGAAGAGTTTGGAGTCTGAATTCAGCGAAATCGGAGCCAGAACTCAGAAGAGTTTGGAGTCTGAATCCAGAGAACTTGGAACCTGAATTCAGATCCTGAAAATAGAATGATCTTTATCTATGTATTATATGATTCTGAGTTTTTAGATATGAAAACGAATTTTATACTTCGTTAAGATAATTTACAATGAAAAACATTTTAAGGATAAATTTCCTTGGGGATGGAAAAATTTTCCTTATAGAAGTAAAACAAATGGTAAAATGAGATTTTCCATGAGATAAGGTGTTTCTGATTTTCAAAACAAGAAGGAAAAGTAATGTCATATGGATAACTTATTGACTTAACTAACTACCCCAATCATCACGGAATGGAAAATTCATAAGGAAAATCGTATTGACTCAACAATCTCTCCATTTTTGAAAAGCACAAGCATCCTTGAAAAAAATAATAAAAGGACTTATTCAATATTTTTCTAGATGTTGAAAATAAAAAATATCTCCTTTTATACATGGAAAATGATGAATACGACTAACTCCCCCTTAGGATTGGAATCTCTAAGGATTGTATTCTAGATTTCTGGAATGATATTTTTCATTGACTTGATTATGGAATTCTCTGTAATGAAAACTCCCCCTTGGATAAAATCCCCCTTACTTAGGGATATTTCTTCATTTCTTAGTATTCTTTTTCCTTTATCCCCCTTTGTGATTTTCAAAAAGAACTTGAGGGAATAGAAATGGAATTATAGTACCTGAAATATTAGTACAATACATACAAACAAATATGAACAACAAAAATTTCATTACGATATGAAGAATTTGTACAAGGAAGAAAATATAAAAAAAGATCAGATTGGATATATTTTCATTCCTTCTCCTTGGGTATCAATTTCTTCACAATGGTTTTCAGATTTTTGAGTTCTTTATGGTCTTCCAATGCTTACTTTAGGATCTGATTCTGATCCTCTTCTTTCTTTTCTAAATCTTTGATCTATTCTTCCTGAGCCTTCAGAGCCTCTTCCTGAGATTTCAACAACTAATATTTCTTAACTAGATTCTCTTCGATCTGGATCTGAAGATCCCTTTCCATATTCTAACTTTGAGCAATGAAATTCAACTTCCCATTCAGATCTTTTACTTCTTGAATCTGGGTATTCTACTCAAGGTTTGTCTTTTCCTTAAAGCTAGTTGAGAGATCCTTGATTTTATTATCTTCATTATCAAAAGATTCATTAACATCATGTTGAAATTCATCAAGCTCTCTAAAATCGTAAACTATTTTCCTTGACCAGCTGACCATTTTCTTACAAGATTTTTTGTGGACATCATAGTTTATGATGAAGTTATTGTAATCAGCCTCAATCTGTACACAATTTTCCATCACCATGAACACTGAATTCGATTTTTAATTCATGTTGTGTTGAAGCATCTGACATCTGGATTCAATGCTTGGAATGATCGGAATGGTGTCAATAATATTTTTCAGAGATTGAATGACAAAATCATGTCCTAGGGCAGATGATTCTGAATATGAGAGTTTTCTTGGTGATGACTCTTTCTCTAGCTCGACAAGCTTCCTCTTAAAAGATCCACCAGCTTCCTTCTTCCTCAAAACAACTTTATTAGGTGTATCTTCAACCACATATTTCCCCTTATCAGTTCTCGGAATACCTTCTTCATCCAGAGACTCATGTTCTCTTCCAGACAGCTGAACAACTCTATCTTCATCTATCTTCTACTTCTCATCTTCTGGCTAAGCATCTTCAGGGTGAATGAAAATGTTGATTATAACTCTCTTACGTAGAGAGATTATTCACTTCATCTTCAGTATTTTAATCATCCCCAGGATTAGAAATCTTCGAAGATTTGGCTTGAGAAGTCCAGATTGTTAATTTCTCAGAAGCACTTTCCTTCTCATGAATTTCTTCAACTTTCTGTATGAGGTCTTCTATATTAGAACTACTTTACTTTTCTTTCACTTCTTCCACAGCTTCCTTCTCTTCAACAACTATCTCTTGGGATTTTTTTAGAGTAATTTACTTCTTCCCCAGAGTCTTAGGTAAGGGTTCTACTGGAAAGTATTTTGGTACAGGGATATTTTCAGATGCAATTTCAGTATCCCTCAGAAGAGATTTCACAATCTCTTCTTCTGACATCTTCTTCTTATGCTTCTTTTCCTTGACATGCTTCTCAAGCTCATCATCGGTCTTATCTTTCAAAGACTTGGCCTCAGCAGGATCCAAGCCAAACTATGGCTCTCTTTCTTTCCAATTATTTTGGTCTTACATCCACTTTGCAACATCCTCATCCAGATAGGTTTTCTGCTTCTTGGGTTTTGGAGATGCGGATTGAGCTTCCTTGTCTTTAGGAGTTTTCTCTTCTTCTTCCACTACCTTGAAATTTTTATTCATTCCAACAATTTTTTATGGTTCTGACACCTCTTTCTTCTTCAAAAAAGATTTTGATTCCTCCTCTGTTATGTCATATAATTCTCTGAAATCTTTAGAGAAACCAATAATAATTGTCTTCAAAGTATTATCACTTACCAACATGACTTTTCAATTCCTTGGCTTGGAACTGCAACGAATTTTGAAGGATTCAAGACACCGAACAATCAAATTGGAAAGAATATTCAGATACATTATAATCTGATCTTTCAAAATCTCATTCTTGATATTCTCTATCGTAATGAGAATATGCTTCATCAAGTTGATCTTCCTCAAAATCACCAAAAAATATAGGATATACATGTCACTCTTCTTCAAGGTGTTTTTATCACCTTTTCTTGGTATGATGAAACGTTGAACCCACAATTCAAGGATCTGATTATTTTTTGATAAATTAGCAATCTTTGGAGTCTTGAAATCTTTAAGTCCAAGACACTCCATATCTTTTTCCTTGATAAAACTTCCTTGAACATCGGGCAACTTATTGGAACAAAATTTGGATTCCCCCATCAAATGGAACTCCATCCAAATTGGTTTCCTTTGTATATGGTAGAGCATAGGTCATACCATATCTTTTAGAGGAAAATATCACTATGCCTTCTTCCTTAAGGAAACTAACTAATTCATAAAACTCGATAAGAAGATCCGGATACACCAAGTCTTGAGCTCATGTTATTGAGATGAAAACTCCTTCCCATCCATTCAACCTGATGTTCTTGGATATAATGGAATCATATTTGGGAAATAAATTCGGATGCACAAATAATTCTCTGTAAATATTCCACTCCAAAATGGACATGAAAGTTTACATTTCATGAGAAGGAAATTCACTAGACATTCGGATTTGAGGAAGATTTGAGAGATTCGGAATGGGATTTTGAAAGGGGGGTAGAGCTTCGGTATGAAAAGACTTGAAAACCGATGTGGGACAACCCTTCGGGGGTCCTTTATATAGGTGTTGATGCGACAGTTGAACTTTCAAAGACAATCCAATGGTTGGGAAATCCTCTAATTAGATCTGACATTTGAGATGATAGCTGCATGGAAAATTTTGTAGGATCTGATATTTTGAGGTTTTAAAGAAAAACATTCAGATTTAAAGAAACTTGAATCCTAAAAATTGAAAACACAAAAGAAAATACCATCATGTAAATGATGACGAAGAAAACATAATAAAGAAAATATACCTTTTGTATTATCATCAATATTATTCTTAATAGGTAACAATCTTCTTGAAGAGCTTTAGATTCTAAAAAAACATGACTATGAAAAAAAACTCTATTAGGAAAAAAAATTTGAGTACGAAAATCTTCCTTACAAAAATCTCAAGTATGAAAATATTCGTTAAAAAAATTTCACATTCGAAATTTTTAGAAAAAATCATTTAGAAAGAAAAAATTTGAAACCATCATTATTAAAATTTTATAAAACATCATTATGAAAAATTTGAAAAACAGATTATGAAATGAAAAATTCATTAACAAGCCAATTTACTCCCCCTATGTAATAGAGTTTATTACTATAAAGAGATTAATTCAACAGAATGTCAATGAGGAAAATTACCTTACATTTATCATTCCTAACTTCTATTTAATGTATTAAAATCTATCAGAGGGTAATGATTTTGCGAAAGTATCAGCAAGTTGATCTACTGTTCCGATAAATTGAAGAATGATATCTATTTTAATTGTGTCATCCCTAAGAAATTGATGCTAATATCTATGTGTTCTTCAAGAGAGTGACGTGTAGGGTTTTTTCTAATTGAAATGGCACTTGAATTATCACACAAAATTTGTGTTTTGGTAAAACTCATACCATAATCTGTGAGTGTGTGTTGCATCCACAACACTTGAGCACAACAACTTCCAACTGCTACATATTCAGCTTCCGTAGTGGAAAGTGCTACTGAGTGTCGCTTCATGCAAGACCAAGAAACTAATGAATCTCCTAAGAAATGGAAAGTCCTGGATATAATTTTTGAATCCATTATACATCCACCAAAGTCAGCATCTGAAAAACTTTTCAAAACAAAATCATTTCCAAGAGTATAGAAGAGTCCTAAATCCTTGGTTCTCTTGAAGTAGCAAAAAATTATTTTCACTACCTTTAAAAGATATTCCTTAGGATTGGATTCTTATCTTGGACATAAGCATACTGAAAACATTATGTCTAGACGACTAGATGTCATGTAAATTAATATTCTTATCATACCTCTAAAAGATGTTTGATCCACTGGTTTCCCAGCTTCATCATGATAAAGTGTATTAGAGGTACCGATAGGAGTACTTATACTCTTAGTATTGCCATATCCATACTTTTTATGAAGATAATTAATATACTTATGTGGGGATATAAATATATTCTTTCTGGTTTTTGACAAATTTGAAACCCATTGAAATATGTTAACTCTTACATCATACTCATTTCTAACCCAGATTTTATTAGATCCTCAAAGGCATCAGTTATGTATTGATGAGTTGAACCAAATATGATGTCATCAACATAAATTTGAACAATCAAAACGTTTTTCTTATCATTCATTATAAAACAGATTGGATCTGCATTTCCCATATCAAAATTATTTTGAAGTAAAAAATCTTGTAACTCTATCGTACAAAGCTCGGGGGGGCTTGCTTAAGTCCTTACAAAGCATTGGTAAGTCTAAAAACATGGTTTGGATGTTTTGGTTCTTCAAGACCATGTATTTGTTCAACAAAAACATCTTCTTGAACATAATTGTTAAGGAAAGCACATCTCACATCCATTTGAAAAAGAATGAAATTGAAGAATGCTGCAAAGTCAAGTAATATATGAATAGATCCAAGTCTAGCTACTGGAGCATAGGTTTCTTCATAGTCTATTCTCTCTTGTTGATTATATCTTTTAGCAACTAATATAGGTTTATTTCTATATATGATTCCATTTTCATCACACTTATTTCTGAAAACTCATTTTACTCCTTTTATTGAAGCTTCCTTTGGTCTTTCAACCAAGGTCCAGACTTTATTCGTTTTGAATTCATTCAGCTTATATTACATGGATATAATACAATTGTAATCACCTAAAGCCTCATCAATTCTTTTTTGTTCTAATTGGGAAAGAAATTCTAGATGTTCTACTTCATTCTATATGGATCTTATATTCTTATGGGTTGATTTACATCACCAATGATACTATCACAAGAATGATTCTTCAGAAAAAACTGATTTGGGTTCTGTAAAACCTATTCATCAACATAGGGTAGAATTTCTTCTAGGGTAAATGCCTCAGAAACATCTTCTTGGACATTTTCCTTATCAAAAGGATCTTCTCACAAAGGTTGATAATCAGTTTTTGAAAACACATCTGAAGATGTAGGCTGGGGTTGTTGACAAACATAAGGATCAGTTTCATCAAATTTGACATGTACCATCTTTTCAAAAGTACAATTGTTTTTATTAGAAAAAATATATGCCTTAGAAGATGTGGATTAGCCTAAAAAAATTCCATCATTAAATTTTGGTGAGAATTTGTGTAGATTATCTTTAGTAATCAGAATGAATACTTTGCAACCAAAAACCTTGAAGTAGGAAAGTCTAGGTTTTCAACCATTCCAAAACTCATAAAGAGTTTTATTATGAAAATATCTTATCAATACATGATATATAGTATAACAAGTATTACATACATCTTCATCCCAAAAATGTTTGGCTACAGAATATTCAATCAACAAGGTTCTTGTTATCTCTTGAAGAATTATATTTCTTCCTTCAGCAACACCATTCTGTTGAGGAGTTCTTGGTGTTGAGAAATTGTGAGTAATGCATTTTCTAATACAAAAGGTTTCAAAATTAGAATATTGAAATTCTCCACCATGATCACTATGAATAGTTTTTAATGGAAGTCTTTTCTCGTTTTTAACATAGCCTCCAAAACATTTAAAATAAGAGAAGGCTTTAGACTTCTTTTCTAGAAAATATACCCGTGTAAATCTAGTGTAATCATCAACTAAATAAAATACATAATAATTACCTTAATTTCTTCTAGTTTCTATAGGACCAAATAGATCCATATGTACTGAAAATAATGCATCAGTATTTGAGACTTCACCGATTGATTTAAAACATTATTTATGTTTCTTGTCGTATTGAAAAGGGTAACAAACTTTTAGAGAATCAAATATAAGATCTGGTAGATCCTTAACTAGTCCTTTATTTTAGAGTTTACTTAGGTTCCTAAGGTTACAGTGCCCTAACCTTCTATTCCATAACCATGAATGATCTTCCATTTAACTAATTCAATTTATGTTTTAGCACCTATGAACTTCTAAGATTAGTGTGTATACATTCTCTTGCCTATGTGTAGAAAGAATAAACTCTTCCTTGGAATTGTGTACTAAGAACTTATCATTCCTAAAATTCAAAAGGTAACCATCATCACATAATTTACTTATGCTAATGAGGTTGTACTTAAGACCCTTAACAAATAAAACATTTGAAATCAATGTTTTTCCAAGAATAATGATGTTACCTATACCAATAATTTCTCACTGAGCATTATCTCCGAAAGTTAATTTTATTTTTTTCGTCTTCATAATCTTTTCAAAATAGTTTTTGTTACCAGTTATATGTTGGGAACATCCACTATCCATGTACCAATTATTGTGGTTAGTACACACTATATTTTCCTGAAAACAAAAGAGTTAGACTTTCAGAATCCAAACATTCATGGATCTGAAAGTTTCTGAAAGAAAAATTTTAGGTACCCACATTTTCTTAGAAAAATAGGTTTTATGAAATCCCAAATATTTGGTTTTTTTTAATGAACAATTCTTTTCTGAGTGTCCACCACACTCACACTTAGTGCAGAATAGAGCAATTTGAGGAACAAAATAATTGTTGCTAAAAATCAGTTTAGAACTAGTATAACCAAAACCAGAACTATTCCTTAGAGTTCAAATTTGTGAATACATTTTATCAAAATTTTCTTTTCTTACGGCAAAGCTTGAAAAACACTTACTCAAGGAAACAATTTCGGATTTTAGTTTGATAACTAAGTTCATGTCTTTTAAAGCATCTGATTTGGAACTAGAGTTAGGCTTGAAACCATTTTTCTTAGAAATTACATTTTCTAGATCCTTAGAAGGTTAATTATTCTTATAATTTACTTCCTCAAGATATTTTGAAATACTTTCAAAATCAAAAATTTTCTTATCAGGATCTTTATTAGGATATGATATTTCCTTAGTAAGAATAGTATTCCTACAATTTTCCTTATCATGTTTTTTCATGAGTTTTGAATTATCAATTTCAAAGAGTTTGGAAAACCTAGATACGTCTTCATAGGAAGGTAAATTTTTATCTTCATCAAAAGAAGATTCTTCATCTAAAGATTCATAATATTTATCATTACTATAATTTTCAATTAAAGAAACATTGTTCATTGATTCAGCATTCTGTACCTTATGCATTAAACAATTATTTTCAATAGGTAGTCTGGATATTAGACCATGATTCTTCTGTTTGGATGATTCGTAATCTAAAGATTCATCTGAAGAGTCACCACCACTGGTACTCCATGTGTCATTAGCTTTCAAGACTATCTTATCTTTAGATTTGTAATAATTATTTATGTCTATTTCCGAATGATTTTCCTTTCCATCCATTCTTTTAAGCATAGGCAATCAGGCCTTATATGTCCATCTCTCTTGAATTCATAACATGTAACTTCAGAATATTTCTTGTCTTTCCTTTCCTTATTTTTATATCTGGATTGAAAGTTCTTCTATCCAAAAACATGTTCATTATTTGAGAACGATTTGCTAACTCAATTTCTTGAAGACTCACTTCTACTAGATCATATTGGTTAATAACTTTCTTAGATTTGGATCTAGTAACTCTCTCAAGAGTATTGGCTTAATAATGATTTGAAGTATTTATAAAAGAAACTCCTCCATTCCCATTATTCTTTTTAACATTATTAGCATCTGTCTTCATTATTGTCTCATGCTGAAGAAGAGTTCCAAATAGCTCATCTAAGGAAATATGGGTGAATTTTCGGTTTTTATCAATTGTTGTCCTCTTGGATTCCCACTCATTTGGCATAATTTCTATGATCTTATTTAGAAGTTCCTCATCATCCAAACCTTTTTCTCCCATAGGCTGTATGATATTCAAAATAGTCATAAACATTTTTTGAACTTTGCATATTGGTTCTCCATAAGGAATGTTAAAGCCATGGTATTTAGCTCTCAACAGAGCTCTTCTTGTCTCTATAACATTTGAAGTACCAAAATGTGTAACATCATGTTTCTTCCAGATAATATTTACAGCTTCACAAGAAGATATTTGGCTCTATATATTTATATTCATATAATAGACAAAGGTATTACGTACCTTATAATTCTGTAGATATTCATGATTTTCTTGATTGATGAAGGTACTAACTTCCTTGTCAAGGATTTTATATCCTCCAGTAAGCATGAAAAATTTGTCAAATCCAGTATTAATAATGAATGTATTCATGCGATCTCTCTAGTACTCATAATAATTTCCATCAAAAATAGGTGGTCTTGTTGAATTTAAGTTATCAACAGAACCAAAATTGATTCTAGCCATCTTAAAGAAAATCATTCATCGAAAACTTATTAATAGAAAATGTCTGTAATCAAGGAAAATATTGCTCATTAATAAAAAATATGGAACAATAGTATTTTTAAGAAAAATATGAATCAGAACCTAATGAGTTTGAAAATATGATTCCGAGGAATAGAAGAAGAAGATTTATCTTCTGGATCTAATCGTGAGATTAATTCAGATTGTACCTTTCCTCTGATACCTATTGTTGAATTGGTTAAAAGTATGAAGTGATCTTTCTCATCAGAAAAAACAGAACAATGAAAAACTTCAGCAAGGAAAACTTATATATGAATATATGTATTTTGGGGACCTCCTTTGATACCAATTTTTGAGATGGTATGTGAGTATCATATACTCTATAATATTAAATGTAGGATCGAAATAATATAGAAACTATATGTAGTATCTAGTGATGATCAAAATACAAGAGAGGTTAATTTTACACTTTAAAAAATTCTTTTGGAGATTTTAAAGATGGTTATGTTTAACAAGGTTAAACAAGGGAATTCACAAAAACTCTAGTTCTACACACTTTCTTAATTCAGGAAATATGATTCCGAGAAAGTGAGTCTGAAAATATGGTTCCGGAAAATGAAACTTAGTAAAACTTTACAATGATAAATATAATACCTTAATGCGTATAGAATATTAATAAATCATAGTACAAGTATAAGGATATATAATATAGTTATACTGTCCTCAAAAAGAAAAATGCAGTGGAAAACTTGTAACTGGACAAGTGACAAGTAGTAAATATTTTAACCCAAAGAGAATGGTATCCAAGAACATTGGATAAAGGTCCCTTGATTTATACTTTATTGAAAGTATATCTTAACCACACTAGGATAATCCCTCTATATGAAGATTGGAGTAAGTCTTTCTATCCCTGAATTCCCTCAACTTCAAGGTAGTCGGCACCTCTATCTTCATCAGTAAGGAATTCAAAAACTTCAAGGTAGTCGGAACCTCTATCTTCCTATCCCCAGAATCCCTCGAATGTTCTCAGCAACATTCAGAGTCGCACAAAGAAAAACTGAACAAGATGTTAATTACAGACGAAGCAATGAATGTATCTCTCTATAAATCACTTCTATAGCATGTAATCTCTAGAGTCTTAGAACAGTATTGAGATCTTTCAAATGATCTCTATTTATAGGAACAATGCCAACGGTAAGCTCCCTCCTACAATGGTAATATTTTCCTTGAATTTCTGAGGGAAATGTATACATGTCATTCAAACATAGGTTAGTTAAGCACGATAACATTTTATAACAAAAATAATTGTAAACAAAAATATGTTAACATTACAAAAATAGAATATTTAGAATGTATGAAAATAAAAGCTCAGAGTCTAACCAAAAATTAATTAGGATTCTACAATAACAGGATATTCATATTCTATTTTTCTAAGGAATTCGGAACCTTAACTCTATAGATTTCCGGAGTCTGAATTTCAAGGAAATTTATAATCTATATTTACAATGTTCAGAGTCAGAGTTACTGAGAATTCAAAGTCAGAACATAGAATGTTCGGAGTCTAAATTTAGAGAACTCAGAGTCAGAACTCAGTAGTGTTCGAAGTCTATATTCAAAGAACTCAAAGTCAAAACTCAGAAGAGTTCAGAGTCTAAATTAAAAGAACTAGGAGTCAGAACTCCGAAGAGTTCGGATTCTCAATTCTGATATCTCAAAGTCAGGTCTCAAAAGTGCTTGGAGTCTAAATCTAGAGAACCCGAAACCTGAATTCTGATCCGGAAAACATAATTCTCTTTATCTAAGTATTATATGACACCGAGGTTTTAGATATGAAACCTAATTTTATACATATTCAAGTTAATAAACAATGGAAAACATGATAAGGATAAATTTCCTTGGGGATGGAAAAAATTTCCTTATATAAGTAAAACACAGGGTAAAATGAGATTTTCGATGAGATAAGGTGTTTGTGATTTTCAAAACAAGAAGGAAAAGTAAAGTCATAAGGATAACTTATTGACTTAACAAACTACCCCAATAAGGAAGGAATGAAAAATTCATCAGAAAAACCATATTGACTCAACAAATGTTACACGTTGTGAATGGGTTACACATAATGTATTTTAGTATGTAGTGTTTCTTACCTAAGGTAATGAACTTTTATACGTCACATATAATGAAATTGATACATGATTTGTAATGGTATTATAAACTGTGTAATTCTTTGAGATTCAATTTTTAGTGAGTTTTGAATGTCTTTTAGGTCTAATTTGTTTTTACAGCCTTCTCCTCTCAGCTAAAACTCTTACCCTAGACAATTTTTAGTGTATTACTTCTATCTGAATAATCTGTTTAATGATTGATTATCATTTTTAGGTTCTTCATCTCTCAGAGTATCTTTTCCTACAATTTTTCTAACTAATTAGTGGTTGAAATACCTTTCATTATAGGTATTTTCAATTGGAATGTGTTTGTTATCAATAATTTTCAATAATTAGTTTCACATTGTCTTCTGAAAGGATATTATTATGATTCTAATCCTAGTTGTTAGAGGAGGTTATGATATATATTCTATTGAGGTGGGAAGATCTATTCAAATCTTAAAATTTATTGAATCCCTTGTTGTTCATATATATTTCATGAGATTTGAAAGGGTATTTTATATGTTGAAATGAAAAAGGTCTTGGGTTATTATTTGAAAAAATGGGATTCTTTTATAAAATAATTTCCTTGTCTTTAATTATAAAATGGATTTGAAACCCCTAAATCAGATTGGATTGTCTTTGAAATTTCATTCTAACAATGTGAGAAGTGTTTTAAATAAAAATTGTCCAAAATTACAAAGTGGGATCCTTGAATGTATCAAGATAGAGACAAAGGTAGCCTTAGTGTGTGTCACACCCATATGAGGTGTCATAAAATATGTTGATGGTATAAGTAAGGAATCAATGTTAATTAGGATCCAACATTATACATGGTTTTCCTTACGACTGTCTTTTACATATTATCCAATAGGCTAGAGCCTAGGTGGTAGGTGTATTGTTGTCTACAGGTTTTTATTACATGATAGATTACTTCATGGATGTTGGTCAACATATATATTTTTTTCAGTGTATTTACCTACTTTTTTCAGAATTTGGTGACATAGAATTTAATTTCTGAAAATTCAAGTATTGTTTGAATGCTGATTTCAAATTATTTTATTTACAATAATAAAAAAAATTGTTCATTTAATCATGGAATTTTGCATTCCAGTAATTTTAAAATGTTTAAACCTTTTGGTGATATCTTTTGAGTCATTTTTACTCACACCCTATATTTTTCTATTGGTGGTATTATACCTTTTTATTAATTATTTAGGTGAAGATAATACCATTCAGTAGCATGAATGCTTCTTTTTACGTTGTTGTTTTGTTTGCGGGCAGATTTAAGGTGGTGTTTGGTTATATGGATACCTGTTCTCTCAAATTTTCATCCATTTTGTTTTAGTCTATTTGGATATATTGTATCTCCCATTGTTTCTATTTTTTACTTAGGGTATTTATCTTGTTTATATTACATATGATACCATTTTTGTTTTCTGTTTTATATCTCACCTTTTAATTGGTTAGCTCGGGAACTAGTATGGTTTTCCTAGGATTATCTCTTACTAACCAATATGAGTTATTTAGATGGTGGGATTATATTTGGTAAAAATATATTAATATAATAAAAATAATTTATGTTCTTTATATATTTAAACAATTATCTATTGATTGTAACAATTTTTTAACCCCTTTAACTCTTATAATGACAACATGGATTTTTTCTATTTTAGGGTTAATATACATACTATAAAATGAAGAATGACACATAAATGGGCCATGGATGATATTTTAAACAATATCTTAGTGACGTGGAAAAATAAAATATTTTTAAGAATTTAAAATCATTTAATAAAATACCAAATATTATAATATATTTGTAATGTCAATTTCCAGAAGTATTCATTAAATTGGCATCATAAATATCACACTAACACTTACAATTAAAACCAAATATTTAATTATATCCATATGATGTCAGGGTAGTCCAAAAAAAATCATTAAACAATTCAATTATATTATATTATATATTAAAAATAATTTATTTTATATTTCCATTAAGTGAAAAATTACTACGTCATTGTTTTTTAATATCATATGGAAATTATTTATCTTCTAAAAATTCAAAATAAATTACTATGATTGGGATAAATCTGTTATTTTTCATAATAATATATATAATTTGACATATCCTTTATATAATACTATATTTAAAAAATAAAGTTATAAAAAATAATAATCTAACATTCATTTCTTTTCATAAAATAAAGTACAATAAAAGAAAAAATCTTGTCTATGTTTCCCCAAAATGGAATAAATAAATTAATATCATGAAAATATTATTATTATTATTATAAAAAATATCTATTTATTTTAAATAATTAATTATTTTAACTCTCATGTATATCATTAAAACACATCTAATGTTTTATTTTGACTTTGTTGGCCTTAACAAATAATTATACAATCATTTGGATATGTTTCCTATTATATAAATCTAAAATTAGATTATTAATAAAAAATCATAAATAATAAATGATATTTAATATTAAAATATATAAATTCCATTTCTTATTTAAATAATTATTTTTATGACACCAAATGTTTCTTTTTTAGTGTTTTGGAAGATTTGCGTCCTAATAGATATTGATTATTATATTTATTGGGGAATAAATAATAATCTATATTATATCAATTACTTATGAATTATAATTATTTTATTTTTTTCTTTCATGATTCATTCCATATGTAGCATAAATATCTATATTATATCTATATCGTTGATATATTATAGAAGATATTTTATTTCATAAAAACAATATTTTCGTTACTATTCGCTAAAAATATACATTCCTTAGTAAAATATTAAAAATGCCTGTTAAGATAAATTTGAATTTCTGAATACAATAATTAATTCTATTTAATTAAATTTATTTTTAATAATTTATAGAAATTAATTTTTAAATAATATATCAGACACTAATGAAAACTACATTTCTGACAAAAAACAATTTTTCATAAAAATTCATATTTTTGTTAATAATAATTTTATAACAAAATAAATAATAATATTGATTTAAATGAAAATAATTTAATAAATCGTAAAATTATATAACTAATTTTTCTTTGAAACCATTTTAAATGAAATTATAACTTTTCATAAAAAATAAATATCAATATAGTTTTAATAAAAATCAATATTTCTCACTATTAAATTGGAAATTCAATATTTAAAAAGATATGATTGTTTCACCGTAAAATAATTCTCATATGAAGAATTCATAAATAAAATTAAGTTATTATAATAAAATTTATATAATTTCTAAAAATTTATTATAATATTTATTTATGAAATAAAATAAACCACATTTTCGAATAAAACATATTTTTGAAGAATAAAATTACATTACTCAAAAAAATATTATAAATTTATAATCACATACCAATACATTAATATTTAGTTAAAATTTTATATTCTTTTCAAAAATCAATTATTCAAATTAATAACAACCAATTCAACTGTAGGTTGTAATGATCACATATAAATAATATTTTTTTAAATTAATACTTGATGCGGTGTCTCCAATAAGAATTAAAACATAGGGTTTCTTTTTAAAATAATAAAATGTTACACTTTCCACAAATAAAAAAACAATGGTTGAATATAAAAATTATAAAAAAACTTCTTTCATAATAAATGACTTCATATTTCCTAATAATTAATCAACAAATTTTTTATGATTTGGATATTTATTTATTGTTCATAATGTGGATAATCTGATTCATATTAATTAGTTTGGAAAATATTTGATAACATTCAGATTTAAATTGAAATATTTTTTATCATTTTATGTTTGGTGTTCTATATCTGGTATGCTATCACACCTTGTCTATAATTTCAAATATTAGGATATAACACTTATATTTTGAAATGGAACATCTCAAGAATAAAAATATTATTTATACACATTATAGTGTTTTAATGTTGAACATATAGTATATAATTCCTTCAAGAGATTATGTGGGTCTTCTCCAGATTGTCCTTTCATTTTTTGTTTTGATAAGTTAATGAGTCCATATCATTTTCAAAATTAGGTTCTATTTTCGTCTTTTTATGAATACATATTCGGTCTATACATAATGTAATGTTAGTTATATTAATTTTGGATTTTTTTTGATAAAATTATCCATGTTAATTTCAATTTTAATTTCAATTTTTGTTCAAGAAGAAGTAGGTGGAATTAGTTTTGTTTTTTCAATTGGATGTGTGTAATCTTCAAAATAATACTTTCTATGACTCAATATTGACGACATGTTATCCTCTCTAGAAGAGGGTTGAATGTATTTTGTTCTCCTTTATAATAATGTGTCACACATAGAACAAAAACAAGTACAACACAAAAAGATATGCAATAGTATGAGATAATACCAAAATAATAATAAAAATATTCATAAATATATTACCAATACACAGCCTACAGACTAAAAGACTTATCAAAAACAATGTAAAAATCTTATTTCTTTATTATGAAATGTAGAAATTGGTATGTTTTAAAAAAACCTTTATAGTATATGGTGGAATTTACGTAATATCTCAAGGATTGATAGAGGACATATGTGTATATAATTAATAAAATGTGCAGAAAGAGGGGGTAGTTTTGAAAAATGTGTTAAAATAAAAAGTCTTAATTTAATAGTTAATTGTTAAAAATAAATTTTGTGGGTTCTTAAACATATTAACTAATTATGTTATTTCATTTTCACAACAGATCTTCAATTTTTAATTTTTATGACAATTACAAATGGATTAATGTAATCCTTTGGCTGAGGGTAATTAAGATATTGATTCTCCTTAAGTCCTTCCAATTGATGTACAGTGAACCAAACAATGAGAAAAAAAATCACTTTTCCATGTTTTAGACCACCTAAAAGTAATGAGGGATTCCAATGTTTATAAAAATATCATGTATGTTTGAGAGAAAGTGGATGCTTATGTTTTTCCATCTTAACCAACCAAGATTCAAACATGAAATCTCAACCAAATTGTTATTAAAATGATACATGATTCAAATTATTATAAAAAATTCCTTAATTGGAGAATAATTATAATTTAATGAGAAATAAAATTTTTCACACACAAATTACTCAAAACTAGTTGAATAAAATGTTCAATAATACCCTCTCTATATGTTTGCCGAGCCCTCAAAATGGCCTCCCACCATTTAGCTCTCCATAAATATGAGGTGGATGTTTAGGTGGATATTCTTCTTCAAAATATTTCTACATATGAGGATATGGACCCAAAAAATTCATTTATGAATAATAGAATCCTTTGAGTCACCAAAATGGATGATATTTCCCCACTGGGATAACAATGAAATGGGGTTCCATACGGTCTCTTTTATATACAATGTTAAAGGTATTTTGGGAACACATATTTCATGATACAATATTTCTCATAGATTTGAGATAATAGAAAGCATTGTATTTTTTTGTAAAAAAGTAAATGTAGGTTACTGAATATCTTTAATGTATCCATAGAATTTTTTGAATCATATAGAGTCTTAGGTCATGAGAAAAGGATGAACTATAGAAGTGGGATATGTATTTTTAATAGAGATGATTCTTTTGAATAATGGAACATTAGAAATTCCAAATTAGATGAATTAGAATCCATTATATTTTATATAAATTTCGTTGAGATGTTTTTTCATTCACTAATATAAATTATAACTAATTATTTTAAAAAATTATCTTCAGTGTTCATTTTAGTATCGATATATTCAGGGTCTCTTATATAGATTAGCACATTTTTCAATAATTTCTTCATGGGGTCTTAAATCACATCCCCCTATAATGTAAACATAAAATATGGAATTTTTACTATTTATTAGTGATAAAAATTAATTATTAATACAAATTTTGAAATTAAATATGTTATTATAATTGGAATATACAATACAGTATTAGATTAAAATAGTGGTATATGCATGGTAATAAATAGTGAGTAACAAAAAGATCAGTATGTTGGTGGTATTTAATCCACCTTTTGTCATTTTTTGGTATCTAATCAACATGAATTGATATAGTGAGCCATCATTCACCATGACCTTAATTCTATTAGTGGAACCTAATCCACCTAGAGCTATTTAGTGGTTATATATCTTCCACCCTTGATTTATTAGGGGTGTACCATCCACTCTATTATTGGTATCATTATTTTTTAGAAAGTGTTGTTTTCAATAATACATTATTATTATTAGGGGGAGATTGTTGAGAACAATACTCTATCTCTTTATGATGATTATGATGTTAAAAAAATCCCTTTTTTATAATTCTAATTATTTTACATTAAGTGTTTTTTATGAAATTAATATTCTTTATTTCCTTATTTTTTATTAATGTTAATGTGTTTAATCCACATGTAAAATTTTAAAAAGTGATAAGAAATCATTTTAGCATATTAGCGTGTTCTGAAAACATTGTTCATACCCTACGTTGAAGAGTGCAGCATAATAATGTAATCCATCATTTACATTATGGGGTATCATAAAATTATGGTTAAGCCACCATATTTTATCAGAAAAGTATGGATATGTAACCATACGTTATCTAAAAAGTATGGAAGAAGAACCCAACTTTTGGAAGAAACCTTGCATTAGGGAAATTAAAAAATGTATGAAAGAAGAACACTACATTAGTATGGAACATTATGTCTGTTTCTCAAACGTATGGTTCATAATCCTTAATTTTGTAGAGAACCTTATGTTTTATCCATAAGTATTATTCATGTACCTTTCGTTTAGAAGCTGATAAATGTATGGATTATATACAGTACATTTGAGAGTTGAAGAGAAAATTATGGATGAACAACCTTACTTTTGAAGAATGTATTATCAAACTTACATTTTGAACCATATGTTTAGAGAAAGAATGCTGTGAAATTCAACCCTACATTTAGCGTTACATATTTCATATATGACTTTATTGAGCAACGTTCTTTATAATGATTATCAGGATAATTTCAAGACATATTACATTCTTGATTTTAAATCATGTCATTGACTGATTCAAATCAGTTTATTAATGATTCAACGGTTTGACTTAGGAGGATCTTTTCTTGCCGAATATTCTTGGGAGTTATGATTGCTCTGTTATTAAAAAATTTGAATATCTCTACTATAAAGGTGACATTTGTGGATAAAAATTTTAATGGAAAACATTATTTTTTATTCTATATACCTATGATATCTTATATTACATAAAAAAAGAAGAAACATTGAAAGGAAGATTAGAATAACAAGCTCTAGATTTTTTTCACTGCTATATTTACAGAGATATAAGAGTCACATAGATCTTCTGCTACCAATATTTGTCAAACTCTTTTTTTCTGAAGAATAAGAAACATATTCAAGATTCATTGATTCATCTTAGATTATATATTGTAAATATACTATTTTTTATGTTTGTAAATTCATTTTAATATCATATGCAACTAGATCAGCTCAGAAATAATTCTACCTAACGATCATTAATTTTGAAGACGGTGATCCATCAACTCTCAGTTGAGTGTTTTTTCAACTGTGAATAACAACTAGAAAGTATTTTCAGAAAAACAATAATTGTATTTTGAGTAATCAGATTCTCGTACTAAGGTTTGTATTTGGTTCTGTATATGAATGAGAAGGCTTTGTTTTAGCCTTAACATGTTAAAGTGTCAACTTCCTACACTCAGTTGTGGTCGTTCTGTTGATAAGAGGACCAGATAGTGAAAATCACTAAGCTCATGGAGTAGAGCGTTGGTGGAGTGGACTGAGGGACATTTGTTCCCCGAAGCACTATATATTTGTTCACCCTTCATTCTGTTTATTTTCTACTATATAAAATTTTAGATAATTTTTAAGACATATTCATCAATCATAATGATATGAGAAGAAATTTTAAAAGTCACAATTCACACCCCTCTTGTGCATATTTCGTTTAACCCGACCCAACAATTGGTATCATAGGTTAAAGGAATGGTCATTGAAAAAAAATGAATGTTTTATATGAATTATACTAAAATAATAGGGGATGATACATTAGAGGTAATGTCAATGGTTCTATCTCCCGACTTCAATGGTGTAAATTTTGGATGCTAGAAATCAAGGATGATCATTTACTTAATGAACCTTGGATATAGAGTCTACTTGAAATGCTATCTCCCTATGTTATTAAAGAGGAACATGAAACATGTAGTGCAGATATAAAAGGAGATTAAAACATAAACTCTAATTCTATTAATGATATCATCTTTGTTTTTTGACCAAAATGAATTCAATAGAGTATCTCAGTGATCGAATTATTATGAAATTTGGCAGACAATTGTAGTTGCTTATAATGGAACTGAAAATTTCAGACAAATGAGGTATGTCATAGCTAAATTGAAATTAAACACATTCAGAATACTTGAAGGAGAAAGATTCCCCTAGATAATGGAAGACTTAAGAAATTATTTACAATATATTTTCCTTGGGAGATCCTATCAAACAAGCAGTTCAAGCCCTAAAAGTACATAGAGTACTACAACCTATATAGAATGTAATTTTAGAACCTATTCAAAAATAATCACCTATAAAAGAGATTACAATGAGAGAAATAATTGGAACCCTAAGGATGTTTGAAGATGAGATGGAAGATGAAGAAAATGAGCATAATGTCTTGATCAAGAGAGAAAATACAACGCTGAAAGTAATATCCCAATAAAAAGAAGAAAGATAAAGAATGAAATCAATGTGAACTTAGATAGTTATGATTCATCACATTCCGATGTGGAATTGGATAAAATAGCTAGAAATTTTAGTAAATTATATAGAAAGAAGAAGTGATTCAGATAAACCTTCAAAAACGATGAAAAAGAACTAAAGGAAGTCAATTGCTATGAATGAAAAAATACGGGTCACATAAGAAATGATAGTCCTCAATTGTAAAGAAAAAAGCAAAATAAATTTTTCAGAAACAATGATTATGAATAGAAAGAAAAAATACCAATGAAAGATACTTTGAGTTCTTCTAAAGAATCCAACAGCTCATCAATGTCTGACTCAGAAAATAAATAATCGAATCTAAAAGAAAATATTTTATTTATGGCAGATGTTGATGTGGTAAAATCAAATTACTCATCTAATTCAGATTTTATTTCTAGTCGATCTAATGATAAACATGCATCCTACGATAATATACTGGAAGATAAATATGATTCCTTATTTAAGAAAAATAAATCACCAAAAAATATTCACACTACTACTTTAGGGGAAAGAGAATCTGAGCTAAAACAACTTCAAGAGGTAATTAAAAAATATAACTCATCAAACACAAACAATACAGATAATGAAACTAAAATAAAAACACTACAAACAGATGTAGAATCATAAAAATGTGAAGCTATTATTTTTAAAAAGGGATAAAATATACTAAATGAAATTCTTGGAAAATATGTGATTAAAAATGATTGATATGGAATATAATTTAATGGTGAGAAACCCAAACTACATTAGTACTAATTTTTCCAAGTAAAATGGTAGAATTTGCAACTACTATAGAACAAAAGGTCACATATATAAAAACTGTAATTTATGGAAACCAAAAATAAGTTGGATTAAGAAATCCATTATTACAAGTAGTTTATATGATTCTATTTATTATAGAAAAAAAATGAAAGTCGGTATTCCTGAGTCATTGCAAGCTAACACTGTTAGACCAAATAGTATATGGGTACCAAAAAAATACTTTGTTTAAATTCCTTTGTAGGGAGCAGGTTACAAAAGAAGAAAATCTATATGGTATATGGATAATGTATTCTCTATGAATATGAGTGGAAACTCATCAGTCATTCGAAAACTAACTCAAAAGTCTGGTGTATTAGTAACATTTGGTGATAATGAGAATGGTAAAATTATTGGCATTGGAACTATTAGAAATCCAGAAGCTGTCGTGAACAATAATTTAATCTATGTAAAAAAATTGAAACACAACCTAATAAGTATCTATCAAAATTGTGAGGATGTTTATTGTGTTGATTTATCTAACAATTGATGGTCTGTTTTTAAAGAGAAATTTCTTAAATTTATGGCACCTAGAAATGATAATTTTTATACGCTGGACTTGAATTCATTGTATAAATAATAAGTAAACTACTTAACTGCTAAGATAAATGAATCTTGGATCTAGAATAGAAGACGTGGACATTTTAATATATATTCTTTACAACTGTTATCTATGAAACAATTAGTTTCTAATTTTCCTAGTCTTAAATTTTAATGTGATAGATTCTATGATGCATGTCAACTAGGCAAGCAGCACAAATCATCATTCAAATCTGTTAATTAAATTTCTACCTCTAAACCTCTAAAATATATCAATATAGATTTTTTTGGACCTTCATTAATATAAATATTAGATGGTAAATTATATGTATATGTTTTAGTTGACGTCTATTCTAGATTTACATGGATTTTTTTTCTAAAATATAAAAATGTATCTTTTAATATATTTGAATGTTTTTGAAAAGCCGCTCAAAATGAAAATGTTTTATAATAATTTAATTAAAAGTGATCATGGTGGAGAATATGAGAATATGTAATTTAACTCTTCTTTCTCAAATATGGGTATTAAACACACCTACTCTGCACCGAGAACACCTCAACAAAATCGAATTGATGAAGGAAGAAATAGAACTATTTAGGAAATGGCCAGGACCATGCTGAATGAATACAATATTCCTAACTATTTCTAGTTAGAAGCTATAAGAACAACCTGTTATATAATGAATAGATTTTTAATTAAAATTTTTTTCAAGAAGACACAATATGAACTCTAGAATAATATAAAACCTAAAGTAAATTGCTTGAAAGTTTTTGCATGAAAGGTTTACACCTTAAAGACCGAAAGAAATCTTGGTAAATTTGATCCACAATCTAATGAAGGAATTTTCTTAGGATATTCTGCTACTTTATAAGCTTATTTAGTTTTTAATAAAAATCCAAGTATTGTTGAAAAATCTGTTCACGTAAAATTTGATGATTCTGATCCGTTTGAGAAAAGAAAAGACTAAATTAATGAATATGGCTCTAATGATTACATGAGACTTGAGATTATAAAATATGACATTGAAAAAGATATAAATAAAATTCATTCTAGTCCATAAGTACATAATGTTGGAGATCCTAACAGTGTGCTACCAAGATAGTCTAGAACCCTAAAGAATCACCCTTTAGAAACTGTTATAGGAGACATAGACACTGGAATAAAAACAATAGGAAATTTAGGAAATGTTGTTGAATTCTCTTCCTTTCTATCCCAATTAGAACCTAATATATTAAAATAATCTTTAGTTGATGAATTTTTTATGGTACCAATGAAATAAGAACAAAACCAGTTCAAAATAAATGAGATTGTAAATTAGTTAAAAGACAACAGAGCTATATAGTTATAATTAATAAATGGTTCTTTAGAAATAAAGAAGATGATCAAGAAATAATAACTTGAAAAAAAGAAAGACTAGTAGAAAATGGATATAATTAAGAAGAAGGTATGTATTATGATGATACCTTTCAACTTGTATAGATTAGAAGCAATTATGATCCTTTTACCCTCTTCATCTCATATAAACATTAAATTATTTCTGATGTATGTTAAGTCTTCCTTTATAAATGGTTATTTATTGGAGGATGATTATGTTGAACAACCACTTGGTTTTGAAAATTCACAAAAACTACATTCAGGTATAAAACATACTATACCTCTTTATAGATTTAACAAGCACCTATAGATTCGTATGAATGATTATGTTCATTTCTTTTGAAAAATTATTTTACTATTGGAATGGAAGATCCAACATTGTTTAAGAAAACTATAAACTCTAATATTTTATTAGTTCAAAGATACGTAGATGATTTACTTTTTGGTTCCACAGACAAAAAACATTGTCATGAGTTTTCAAATTTAATGCAAAAATAATTTGAATTGAGTATGATAGGAGAATTAAATTTCATTCTAGGACTTCATATCTATCAAAATAATTTTGGAAATGTTTTGAATCAAATGTAATACCAAAATTATTTAATAAATAAATTTGGAGATGAAAACAACAAGACATATACAACCCCTATGTGTACTAATATAAATCTTGATTTGGATAAAACTATAAAATCATTTTACATCAAGTTATATAGTGGTATGATAGGAAGTTTATTATATATTACTTTTAGTAAGATAGATATAACAAACTCAGTATGTCTTCGTGCAATATTTCAATCCAGTCTTAAAGATTCTCAGTTATGTTCTGTTTAAATAATTTTTTGGTATTTAAAAGTAACGGTTTTTTAATATCTTATCTTTCCAAAATATTTGATTTTAATATAATTTCATATTCAGATGCTGAATTTAAAAACTATAGATTATAGAGAAAATGCACCTCAGAGACATTTCACTTTTTTGGAAAATCTTTAGTGTCATGATCTAATTAGAAACAACACTTAGTTTCCCGGTCAAAAACTGAGGCAGAATATTTACCTGCAGGTAGTTGATGTGCACAAGTTTTGTGGATAAAAAACACTCTTATAGACTTTGGACAAAATATAATTAACACACTTATTTTATGTGATAATACAAGTAATATAAATATTTAAAAAACCCCTATTAATAATTCTAGAAATAAACATATTGATATTAGATATCATTTTCTAAGAGACCATATTTCTAAAAAAGATATATTTCTAGAATTTTTAAGTACTGAAATTCAATTAGCTTATATTTTTACTATACCACTTCCCACTACAAGATTTTATTTTATTAATGGGGAGCTAGGTTTATTTATTTTTAAATGAAATTTTAATTTTAATTTTGATTATTTAATTATTTTAATTCTTATTTTAATATTTTTAAATAAATTTAATTACTTATTTTTGGAATAAATTAAAATTTCTTCTGTACAGCTTAATTTTTTTTCATAAACGTTTTTAATTTTAAATAATGTAATAATTACTATCTATGTAATGACATGGGATTGAAGGATGTCATAAAACATTTCAAATTCTAAACCCATTCACTTCTTTCAAAACAATTCAAAACCAAAAAAAACATACATCTCTTGTCTACACAAACCCAAACATTCAAAAACCAGGCTCTTGGAACCTTAAAAATTTACGATAGAAATGGACCAGACCAAGAGAATACTGGAAGGAGAAAAAAGCAATGGAAATCATCAGTTCACGGCAGAAAAAAATATTATACATGGAAAATTAATCAACTTGGAATGGTTGTATCAAATAGATTTGATGTTGTGGCAAGCCCTCGAATTTCAGAATATCGAGAAAACATTTAGTCGAAAAAATAAAAAATTTCTATATATGGATGAGCATTGTCAGTTTTTCAAAACTATTAATTTTAGTCTAGGAGAAGAAAAATATACAGTAATTCCACAAATCAACGATGAAAGTTTTTCTATGTCTACTGTGGAAATCATTATGATATTAAACTTCCCTCATGAGAGAGTTTATCATTTTGACATAAAGAATATTTGTGATAACATACATAAGTTTGAGGAAATTAGGTAATTTATTTTTGGTTCTACAAATTTAAGAAAAACTTTAGTGATGGATCTGGAACCTGATCACAATATTTTTGTTATGTTTGAACATTTAGGGATTGCACCTCGAATGTTAGAGATGGATAAGATATGGTTTCCAAACTTGTAAATAATTTTTCTATTTATGAGTGAATAAAGTTTAGTTTTCCATGATATGTGGTAAGATATCTCAACTATTAATGTCAACCAGATGCATGAATGATCTTCTATCCCTTTGGATTGTCATTTCAAAATTACTATTTTAGTCTGATATGATGAGATTAATAGATACTAGAGTAAGCTTCCATCATAAAAATGTTTTCAATGCTGGAACTCTAAGGAAGATTGGATTATTCTAGAGTATTGTGAAATGAAATCTTATTCCTGTTAGAGCTGAGGAAGAACAAGAATCTACTCAGGGGGAGAAACCTGCTAAATCATAGAAAGACATGGGAGAATCTAAAGAAAGTGGATCATCAAAAAGATTAATATTTTACGTTATTGATGCAACTATAGAGGAAGGAGGACGTTAAATTTAAAGGAATATAGAGATTCCAGTTGGTGGGGAATATGCTCCAAGTCTCAATCTTATTACTGAAGATCTACTATGTTTCAGATTTATTAGATAATCTGCAGTACATGAAATTGAACAACCAACAGTTTCTCAGATTGAGGTGACTCCTCAAGTTGAATGAAAAATTGTGCATCAAACTATTGAAAAGCCTAGAGAAGTTGAAGTGGCTAGACCTGAATCTATTCGAACTATACATCCAACAAATATTGTTCAAGTGTAATTAGCTTAATAGGAACCTGTATTAGAGGATCCAATATCGGAGGAAACAAATGAAGACGATTATCAGGAGGAGTAAGAACATGTTAATATGAATCAAGTAGATAACCTTTATGAAATTCACATTGAAATTATTAATGATGATTCTCATGTGGATGAGTTAGGGAAGGACTCGAAGGAAAATTAATTGAGAACCCAGTACAGAGAGAGGATGAAGAGAAATCAGATCCTAAATATTTACCATTAGTTTTCTTAAATACAGTGGAACCTCAGATTGAGAATCAAGTACAATGTGTCTCTAATTCTATGAATGCAATATTTGATGAGCTGTATAGAATGTTAACCAAAGTTGAATCAGAAAATGATGCTTTTAGAAGAGAATAAGAAATGGAAAACCAGTGATTTTAGAAATTTAAATCCACTCTTATTTCAAAATAAGAAGTTGAAATTTTTAAGAAGGATATGTTGTATGATGTTTCAAATTTGAATTTTGACATGGAAATGATGTAAAAAATGGTATATTTTATGATTTTTATGGAGAAAAAATTCAAAAATACCCGAAACAGTCAAGCAGGTACCTCAAGTATTTCTCCAAATTTGATAAGGAGATTGAAGTCCATTACAATAGTAATGAGAAATATGAATGTTAGATTGCGGGTACATCAGTGAAACAGTGGTCCACGGTCTATCTTGTTAGGCAACAAAAAAATTATTATTAACTAGTTAACTTCAGATGAACTAGAAATAAGAAATTTGTTGAATATTTTAAAAGTCTAGTTAACTCTTTTTATGGAAAAGGAAGAAAGTTTGCATGAGTTCTTTAGAGTAAATTTGATTGAGGATATTCATCTGACTCAAGATGGAAGAGATCTCAATATCCAGTTGGGAGAATGATTAATGACGTGGGTGAGGAATCGGTTAGCAGAAATCAGGGAAGTAATCCATGGAAGATGAGACCAGTTTAAAACCATTTTTGAACAAAACCTTGATTCCCATTGTCATTACTGTACTTATACTTATATTTTCAATAAAATATATTTTCATTCCTTGTTTATGTATTATTAATTTGTTTTACTGTACTCTCTCTATTATAATTCTAGTAATATTGCTTCAAATATTGATAAATAGTTTATTCTAGCATTTACTAAAGTTCAGTGCTATATTAAAAAGTGATATATTTCTTATTCTATCATTCTTTTATATATCACACAAAGTGAGAGATATTTGGATAAACCCAACATTTTATTTTAAGCTTTTGAATCTTTTACTCATGGGGAGAAAATACATTTTATTTTTATTTCCTTATTTAATGGGTAGAA
Organism: Viscum album; assembly: GCA_963277665.1. Classification (NCBI taxonomy): domain Eukaryota; kingdom Viridiplantae; phylum Streptophyta; class Magnoliopsida; order Santalales; family Viscaceae; genus Viscum; species Viscum album. Next base: position 1,219,235,680 of record OY728155.1, on the reverse strand, counting down.
ATTTAGATAATCATAAATTTTTTATTTGAGATAAATACATTGATAAATAGAAAATTTTGTTTTCTTTATTTATAGAGGAGAATTTAATTTACATTATAAAGTGGGAGAGATTTTAAAAATGTTGATTTTTTTATATATAAAAATTTTTCTCGCACAATGCATATTTCCAATTGAAATAATTTTTTTAAAATTAAATATTGTTTTTATCCTTGATAAATTCTAAATTATATGCAATTAATTTTGCAGGTTTATTTCATGGGTTTTGTGATCATAAAAAAGAGGGAGATTGTTGAGCAAGTTTTTCTTTTATATATACTTTATTATTTCTATGGGGAGATTGTTGAGAATAATACACTATCTCTTTATGATGATTTCGTTGCTCACAAATTACTTTCTTTGTTATTCTAATGATTTTCCCTTAAGTGTATTTCTGGAAATTAATATTCTTTATTTTTTTTATTTTAGAATAATATTAAAGCATTTAATCCACGTGGAATATTTGGAAAAGTGTTTGGAAATCGTTTTAGCATATAATCATGTTCTGGAACACTGTTCATTCCCTATGTTGAGGAGCGTATTGTAAGGATGAAATCCGTCATTTACTTTACGGCGTATCTGAGAATTATGGTTAAGCAACCATATGTTATCAAAAAAGTATGGTTAAGGAATAATACATTATCAGAAAAGTATGGAAGAAGAACCCTACGTTTTGAAGGAACCTTAAATTTGTGATATTATAAAATTTGGAAATATGAAACCTATGTTAATATGCAACGTTATGTTTGTTTCTCAAATTTACGGTTCATCAACCTTGATTTTTTAAACAACCTTAGGTTTTATAAAAAAGATTGAATCAGGTACATTTCCTTTTGAAGCTGATAAAAGTATAGTTTATATACAATATTTTTTAGTATTGAAGAGAAAAGTATGGATGATCGACCTTACTTTTGAATAATAGATTATAAACCTTACGTTCATAGAAAAATTATTATGTAGTTCAACCCTATGTTTAGTGTCATAGATTTCATATACAACTTTATTGAGGAATAATGTCTATGCGGATTATCAGCCCGATTTCAAGATAGATTAAAATCCTGATTTTGAAGCACATATTTGACTAATTCAAATCTGTTTATTTATGATTCAAAATATTTATTTAAGAGGAGATTCTAAATCCAAATATTCGGGGGTGTTACGACTACTATGTTATTCACACATTCGAATATCGCTTCTCTAAAGGCGACATTTTTGGATCTAAAATTTGAAGGAAACCGTTATTTTTTTATTCCATATATCTTTGATATGTTTTATTACATTAAAAAATAGGTGAATCATCAAAAATAAAATCAGAATAACAATCTTTAGAGTTTTTCACTACTATTGTTTACAAAGATATATGATTCACATAGATCTACTATAACTAAGAACTATCAAACTTTGTTTTTCTGAAGAATAAGAAACAGGTTGGAGATTCACAGATTCTACATCAATTAATTATTGTGAATATACTATTGTTGATGTTGCTAAAATCATTTCATGATCAGATGAAACCAGATCGGTTCAGAACTATTTCTACCTGAAGATATTTCTTTGAAAATATGACGATCCACCGACTATCAGTTGTGTTCTATTGCAACTATGACGAACAAATAGAATGTATTTTTCGAAAAAATTTCTTTTTTATTTTGTGTATTACGCTTCTCATGATAAGATGTGCATTTGGGTCATTATAATAACTAGAAGGATCTGATTTATCCTTAACATGTAAAGGTGTCAACATCCTGCACATAGTTGTGGACGGTCTGTTGATAAGAGGACCAGATAGTGAAAATCACCAAACTTGTGGAGTAGAGCGTTGGTGGAGTGGACTAGGGACATTCTGTTCCCCAAACCACTATACATTCATCCGTCCTTCAATATGATTATTTTCCACTGCATAAACATTCTGATAAAGTTAATTGACAGATTCGACAATCATCATGATTCGAGAAGAAATTTTAAAATACACAATTCACCCCCCCCCCCCCCCTATCATGCATATTTGGAATAACCTCTCCCAACATGTATAAATTTAACCACTTATGGGTGTTGTATTTCTGGAGAATTATCCATTTGAAGACATGTATGATTGGTACCTCTTCCACCTTGTTATGTGACTCTAGTGGTATATCATTCATATAGAATATTTACTCAAAGGTATATATTACATTTTTTTTGTTTCCATGAATCATAAATCAATATTGTGTTTCAATGGAATTGTATCATCAATCTATGATATGAATTAATAATATATTTTCCACCCAAGTATAGTTGTTTTGGAGTATCTACCACCACAGACTTGTGATGGATTATTCACCTATAGATATTGGGATGATTTTACATCATTAATTTAGAGATATAAATTGGTGATAACTCATTCAACCTAATTTTTACATGTGTAGAGATACATCATATATCATCATTTTATATTCTAAACATGGGTATATCATCCCACTCTAGTACAATCCAATGAATTTATGGTCACCTATGGTATGAAGGGTAAACACCATGGGTGATGGGTTATTTTTTTTACTTCACTAAAAGAAATATTTATTAGTAATTAATGTTTATTTACTACACAAAATAGGGGAACCATCGATGGTGCCTGACTAATTTGAAATACCATATTACTCAACTTATAGGGTACCCAATAATATATTTTATTTCATAACCTAGAAATGTGAAATCTCTCTAATACATTATATGGTTGATACGTGATGTTAAATCAATGTTGGCCATAAATCCAAGACTGAATACTATTTTTTTTGAATATCCCATATATTTTTTATTATGTATGGAACATATTTTATATGATATACCCAAAAAATGATAATTTTATTCTATTACTGATATGGAATGTAAATTAGCTCAAATTAACATTTCCAGATGTTTTTAATTACTATTGAACATCACATATCTATATTTGATTTGAATACTACCGATATATTATTGTGTTAATTTAAATATATTTATCTAATTTGTTTCGTTGTTATTTTTTACATTGATGGTCTCTATAATTTGGAGAGATATTGTATAGAAAAATATCCTCAGGATTTATTTATAAATTAGTTTAGTAACAATAGAGGTAAACCTAATTGGTGATGTTAAAATGTTATATTAGAAGATTTTTTATTTGAAATACTATTTATGATATTTTATACATGAGATATGATATTTTTGGAGTTTTATAAAGAAATTAATCATTGGAGTAACTAATATATGTATGATAGAAGTCCAGGTTAACGTATATGATAATTTTGTTCTACAATTAATTATTAATAATTTTGTCACATTTAAATATATTTGGGATTGGGATACGTATTTATGAATATGTTTCCTTACTATTAGACTTAGCTAGCAAGAGAGAATTTAGTCTTGCATCATTCCTAGAATATAAGGCTCACATTATTTTTTTCATCCTTATGATTGATATTTGTGATATATTATTGATAAATGTAATTAAATGTTTCAAAGAAAAATTATATAACATTTTTCTATATAACTAATTGTTTCATTAATGTTCACTATAAATTGATTACAAACTATTAATGGAAGTTTATATAAATATTTAGGGAATTTTTATGTGTTTTTTACAAAATCCAATATTGGAAATGTATAGAGAGAATCATAACTATACGATAAGACTATATATATTAGGGTGTGAATTTAGGTTATAGTGGAATGTATCATTTATTTCTCAACTGAAACAATGATATTTAAATTAGTTATAAATTATTTATCCAAGTTATTTGTTTGGAATTGTAGAGATATATAACCATGGTGACCTAATATTGAACTTTATGAGTTATGTTAAAATTATTACCCACTAGAGGTTGATATAGAGACCCATATTTATCTTTGTCATATTAATGATTAGTTGTATACAGAGTTCCCAATTCATGTATGATTTCCCATGTGGCTTGTGAAAAAGTTATTTGGACCCGTAATGTCGGATACGACCTGTGATATCAAAATTAAGAATTCACCACTATTTGTTTATGATTGTGGATTATAGGATAATGGGTCAAGTCCATAAAAACCCAATTCGAAAATATTGGGAACCCTTAAAAGGAATGTCGTGATTTCCACATAAATGTTTTTAGTATTATCAAATAACATGTGAAAAAATATATTACTGGGAGACTCGGATGTTAAGTTGTCTTAGAAGAACAATCTTCATCACATTTTTTGGAAATTATTCCTAAAGCCGTTAATTCATCATAAATCCCTTGGTTCTTTTATACGCTTTAAGGAAAATGTATGATATGGATTTTCAAACATCCATTAATGATTTGTTCTTATTTTCATATGAAATGGTAGGTGATGTGGATGACAGAATTAGAGATTATGAAGATGGATTGAGAAAGTCAAATTTTTCAAAGGTGAATCTCTTTTCGTTGACATCAATATCCAAGTTTTGGAATCATGAAATGATATAGTGTAATACTATTATGAAGATACATTTTCTAAGCTATAGTCTACATCCTCTTGGTACGGGACATTAGGATCATTTATTATGATTTCGTTAGGACATCAAAAAGGCTCTCTACATAAATGGAGGAATTTCATTGATAGTTTTGGTTATGAATCTAGTGGCATTGATAATGTTTTATATTTTTTTATAGTGGTAAATTTCACACATTGATATCTTATCTATTTGTTTTTTATCATTGGATTGAAAAATATATCTATTTTGAGCGTTGTCTATTGATTCACAAATAGGGGTATGATTAAAGGGTTGCCTTAGATGTTTAATGTTATATAAAGTGATAGGTTAGTATTGGAATCACATGGATTTTGTCATTTTGGATACTTTTAATCTGGATGTGATCTATGGAATATATTGTTTTAAAATCTATGGAGAACACATTTACTACTATCACCATAAGTTATCACTCATGTTTGTGAAGAGTTATTTACATAACTACATCACCAAGAAATATATTAATGATGTTCTTCCAGGAATTGAGCATTAGCTTCTGGGAGAAATCAAGGCCATGTATGCGAGAATTTCATGAGAAATTATGATTTTGAATGACTAGTATTTTATTCTTCTGTTGATTACGTCCTCTAATTTTTTTCATAAGTATTAATTTGAATTTTTTCTAAATCATGATATTGAGTTTGAAATATAAATTATATATAAAAAAGAGAATATATAATCTACCATATTGGAAGGATATTGCTGATCATTAAGAGATTAAGTATAAGATAGAGTATTTGGAGAAATAAAGGGTCATTTTAATAGTGTAAATACCCATAAATTTCAAGGGAATTTTTTTCATAATTTTTTTTGGAATTTTACAAGAACGCAGTTTCTGACGGCACCTGATTCCGAGGCCTGGTGTGCCCGGAATCATTTTCCAAAGTTTGGCTTGGGTACGTTCAGTGAATGAACGAGCGGGTTTTTCGAACTTTTTAACTGGTACTCAGAATCAAATTCTGAGGGCACCGATGGAATCGCAGCGCCGGTATATGGTTGGAAATGCCTCTTACTGAGTTGCGTTTTCTCGGGTGTGATTTTTTAATTTTTGGGCTTTAAGTTAGGAAATAAAATAATGTGGTACAACAAACTTTATTATATTTCACTTAAAGCTGCTTAAAATCCACTTAAGCTGCTTAAGCTGAGTTAAAGCAGATAGGGTACCATTCAAAATATCCTACCCTCTTGGTAGGATATTTGTGTGGTGGGGCCCGCATGAGCCCCACCATTTCTTTACCGCTAAATAACGCACCCGTGAAAACTCCTCGTTAATGAGAGTCAACTGGGGCGTTTTCTTACACAATTAAATGCTCCTTTTAATTGGGAAGTTAATTCATTGAAACTAATTCGATGAATTAATTTTGTTCGTTTCTTAGCATGTTTTCAATTTTTTGGCATGTTATTAAAATAAGACCAACACACCTTCTTCTGAGATGTTGGGTTAAAAATTTGTAGAAACATTAAGTCCTCCATCCTCCTTCGTGAAAAATGCGAAGAACGCGAAGAACGCCGGCATCCGATGAAGGGCGACGAAGAACGCCAAACCCCCGAAGATCGACAACGTGACGCTGACGATTCTCCCTCCACGATGCTTCTTCCAAGATGATCCATCCCCGCGACAATCTTCGATCGGCATCTTGAGATCATCAAAGCGACGCCCTTCCGCAACGACGTGACGTCCTCCCGCGACGCGACGATCTTATTCTTCCACGACGGTCAATTCCGCGACGAACTCTTGTACGACGACAGCTACGAGGTAGGGGTCGTTTGAAAATAATTCTTTCCTATGTTTGTTTTTCCTCCAAGGAAAGAATATTATTGGGGGATGTGGTTTATCAATTGCTGGGATTATGGTGTTGTTTCAAACCGCTAACGTGGTGGGTGCGGACCAACGAACAAGTCCGAACCCACCACCCTTTGTTCTTGGTGTGCGGAATGGCGGAAGATGACAAAACGGGCCGTAGAGATGATTTGTTGATTCCACAGTGAAGAACGGGACCTGGAAGGAGCTTTGGCACAGACAGAAATGGAATCTAACCACCGGAGCAACTCCAGAGGCCCGGGAAATCCATCGGCGGCGCGGGTCGCCAGCGCGGCGGCGACCCGGCGCACCGCCGGATGTAGCCGCCGCGGCTGAAGCGGCGGCGGCGGCGGCCGACCAAACCCGCGACCGCGCGGGTCTGGCGAGACACGAAATGCGGCTCTGCCGTATCCACGGACCATGCGCGGCCCCACACGGGGCCGCAGCTCCTCTTCCCGCGGGGGCAGCACGCCCAACGGTTCCCTCGCTCGGCCGCTCGGCCAAGCCGAGCCGAGCCGACCCGCCGGGCCGGGTCACGCCTAGGACGGGCCGGGCCGCCCGGGCCAGGCCGGGTCGTGCCCAAACGGGTCGGACCCGGACCCGGGTCTGGTCGACCCGGTTCTGGCCGACCCAGGGAGGGTTGGGCCGGGTCGGTCCGGGCCCAGACCCCCCATTTTCGGCCCCTTTTTGGTTTTTCGCCCATACCTTGGGCTACGGGCCTTCGAACGACGCGCCGTCAGTGGCAAAGCAATCCATGGATCGGGACGGTCGTTTCGGTATATCGCACTCAAGGTTTCGGAATACTTTGGGTTCGGCCGGGTTGGTTCGTCTACGAAACCAACCGGGCCCTCGGAGCGGAAACGCTTATATCTTGAGCTCCGGACGTCCGATTGACGTCACATCGACTTTGATGGATTTCTCTAAGTGAGACGGATCTTTTGGCATACTCCACTCGAGCTTTTATGCCGTCAGAGTGCGGTCGGGTTGGTTCGCTCACGAAACCAACCGGTCCCCTGAAACGAAAAAGCCAATAACTCATAGGCCGAGCGTCCGATTAACGCGTCGTCTATCTAGTTGAATTTCTCATGATGAGACAGAACTTTTGGCATAATTTGTCTGAGTTTTGGTTGCTGCTGGATACGGCCGGGTTGGTTCGCTCACGAAACCAACCGGGCCCCTGGGACAAAAAGGCTAATAACTCACAGACTGAGCGTCCGATTGACGCGCCGTCTGTTGTGTTGAGACCCCTATGACGAGGCGGTCCTTTGAGATACTTCTTAGTGGGACCTTGAGATACTTGGAGTATCGACCAGTAGCTCGTGGAGCGGACCCTCCCAGAGGCGAGCGAACAGAGTACGAAGACCGTATAGACGACTGAGACCTGACGACTGCTTGACCGACTTGACTTGGAGTGAGTAGACTAGCCCAATGGACAGAGCGCCCGGTATTTGGTGGCAGACCCACGGCGGACGGACTGCCTGGTAGTTGGCAGCAGACCCGCAGTACTCGACCAGAGGATTACCTCTGTAGGCTATTAGGGGGAGCGCCCGGTATTTGGCGGCAGACCCACAGCAGACGGAGCGCCCAGTATTCAGCTACAGACCCGCGGTAATCGACAGGAGGAGTACCTCTGAGACTTGGATTAGTGAGAAGTACCTTGGAGTCGTGACAGGACCACTGTACACTCCAGAGATTGGGCTCTTCACCAGTTAAGGTTTCGATAATGAAAATCCTGGTTTGAGCTGAGTCTATGACCTTTGTGTTTCCTCATGATTGGGATGGGATAATTGATAACTTAGGTATATGTATGGGCATATACCTGGGTAGTGGTTATCTATTGATTTCATAATCCTTGTGTTTCCTCATGATTGAGATGGGTTACTTGATAACTTAGGTATATGTATGGGCATATACCTATGTAGAGGTTATCTGTTGAGATATTCCTTGTGGTTATCCTTGTTGTTTTTAGTGAGACCTTGAGGGTCTCGGGGTCCCTACTGAGTATCGTCATACTCACCCCTCCACGGGCTATGCCCGCACCTTGTTGTGTTGGTTGCAGACGACGGGCAGTGCTGACGGAGGCTGAGTGTTTGAGGACTGGATGGTACCCGAAGGTGGACTACACGACGAGTTAGTATCCAGAGGTGGAATTCATGGCAAGATGACACTCGGAGGAGGTTGATGGGGGAGGGTGTTGTGGAGGCTATTTGTACCTACCCTTCAGGTAGGATCCGTGGTGGGCGATCCAGGAGCTACGCCATCTGTACCTACCCTTCAGGTAGGATCCGAGGAGGACGACCCAGGAGCCACTTCCATCCTTCCGGCTGTTGTCTTTTTCTGTTGTACATTGTTCAGTTGTAGTTGTACTTTCATTTGGGTTTGTATTCTGGCCCATTTACATTTCAGCACTTCTCTTTGTACTTAGTGTTTCACTTCTTCTTGTACTCTGTGGTGTTTTTTTTACTTTTATAAAGTCAATGAATTCCCAGTTATCGGTATTTATGCCTTTGGTGCTAGTCGCTAGCCCCTGGCCTATGGAAGGCGGTCTTGGGGTAGTCACGGCACGGGCCCTGAGGACGGTTCGTGAAAAATTGGTATCATAGGAGTCGGTTCTACCGCAGAACTTATAACTCTGATATTTTTTTTCTGTGAAGAAATACTGTTAAGAGTATCGAGTGTGGTTTTCAGTTCAGGGAGTCCAGTGTTGGTGCAGGTGACTGAAGTATCCATACCCCAGGACCCTGACAACTGATTTCCAACTTTGTGCATGAAAACACTGATTGTGTTTGTGTTTCCAGAAGTTTTTAAGTATCATCTCAAACCAGGTCAGCTCACCAGGTATAATCGTTTGACAGTGTCACGTTGTTTCTTTCAGGATGCCTCCCCGCGGACGACCAGCTAGAGCCCCAAGATTTGTTCGTACTGACATCCCACCGAGCGACGTGGCCTCAGATCAGGGCCCAATCCCAGTTGAGGCACCAGCAGGCGCACCAGCGGTACTACTACCTGTTGGGCCACCGATGCCACCAACCCCAGCAGAAGAGGGTGCACGTCTCTTGAGCGCACTACACGAGTTCCAGCGCCAGAGGCCACCCAGGTTCCGGGGAGAGATGGACCCGTCGGCGGATGAGGATTGGCTGGAGGCTGTGGTGAGAGTCTTAAGGCTAGTGGGGATGCCGGAAGACTTCATGGAGATATTTGCTGCCAGTCTTCTTCAGGAAGCTGTAGGCAGATGGTGGAGCCAGATGCTCCAGATGCATGACGAGGCAACACTTTTTTGGTCAGACTTCGAGATCCTGTTCCGGGCAGAGTTTATACTAGCCACCCTACGAACAGTGCGTATACATGAGCTACTTCAGCTACGGCATGGCAACAAGACAGTGGCACAGTATTCAGCGAGGTTCACAGACCTCTCGTGCTACTCCACAGATATGGTACGGGACCCGTTCTTCCGGGCCCGAACCTTCGAGAAGTGGCACAGGCGGGAGATTAGAGCTTCTGTTGTTTCTCACATCATTCCGACCCAGACAGGGGTGTTGGAGAGAGCCCTCTTATTGGAGAGTTTCCTTGCTGAGCAGTCTCCAGCAGCATGACCCACCACTAGTCAGCTTGCGGTAGAGTCTTCTGCAGCAGACAGTAGACAGATGACGCAGAGGTCCAAGAAGACCAGACCTACCGGTGTACGACTGCACGACTAAAGTTCAGTTGTGTGGGGGAACCAGGGTGGAGTCAGAGCCTGTCGTGCCGAGAGTGGACAATGTTACTCCTGCGGCGGGATTGGTCACATGGCACATGATTGTCCGACCCGCCATGCAGATGACCAGCAGTTAAATGAAGAACCTCCCAGGTAGAGGCAGAGGTTCGATCAGGGCAGAGCGCAAGGAGCAGGTGGCCATGGAAGAGGAGCTGGTTGTGCATCTGGTGGTGGACGACGCTTCGAGGTGTTGCCACCACCACCACCAAGAGGTCCACCCCGACCATAGGGAGTTGGTGGACATGGGAGAGATCATCTTTAGGCAGCTGAGGCCTTCGATCATGGAGCTCTGGGAGCAGATGGATAGGAGCAGAACTAGTGGATACGTCTTTTGTACTTCTAGTTCCCTGTTGCTGTTGTGTAGTGTCTTTGTATTATGAGCTGCAATAATAAAAAAGGCATACCTTTGTGATGTTTTCATTCATGTCCTCTATTGTGTTGTTAGTAAGAGGTTCCAGTTTAGACTGTTGACTTGACCCTCACTTGTGAGACATCTACTGGAGGAGACCCAGTTACCACACACTGATGCCGACAGTGTGACTCAACCCTTGTAGGCGAGAGTAACGGTTGGATATCTTGGTAGTAGTGTCGAGGCCTTATGACATCATCCTTGGTATAGATTAGTATCATCCATGTCGGGATTGACTGTATTAGGCAAAGAAATTTGTTCATCCAGGGGATGAGACCGGATTTCTCTTCTTGGAAAAGTAGAAATCTCAGCAGCTCTTGTAGGACAAGAAGGGTCCAAGTCATCCAGGAGTGGATGAGGACATCTCAGAGCTGGCAGAAGTCTTATGCTGGAAGGAGGCGGAGGCCACTAGAGTTCGAGGATGGTGACCACGTCTCCTTGCGGGTATCACCTCAACGTGGATTACGAAGATTTGGCTGAGGCAGCAAGTTATCTCCACGCTTCATCGGACCCTTCCGGGTCCTCAGTTGGATTGGCAAGGTGACTTATCGCCTGGCTCTACCACCCCAGTTGCAACGGGTGCACGACGTCTTCCACGTATCTTAGCTGAGGAGATATGTACATGACCCGACACAAATCTTTGACCATGGGGAGCTGGTCTTTGATGATGGGGCGACTTTTGCAGAGGTCCCAGTGGAGATCGAGGATCGACAGAACCAGGTCCTATGTGGTCGATCGATTCCTCTAGTGCGCTTCAGATGGCAGCTCGGGAACCTCCAGGAGAGCACATGGGAGCGGGAGGCTCAGATGCGTGCTCAGTACCGCCTTTGTATCCCTATGTTTGTGGTGAAGCTTTACGGGGACGTAAAGCCCTGTGGTGGGAGTAATGTAAAGACCCGTAAATTTCAAGGAGATTTTTTTCATAATTTTCTTTGAAATTTTACAGGAACGCAGTTTCTGGCAGCACCTGATTCCAAGGCCCGGGGTGCCCTGAATCATTTTCCAATGTTTGGCTCGGGTACGTTCAGTGAACAAACGAGCGGGTTTTCCTAACTCTTGAACCGGTACTTGGAATCAAATTATGACGGCACCGATAGATTCGCAGTGCCGGTATATGCTTAGAAACGCCTCTTCCGGAGTTGCGTTTGCTCGGATGTGGTTTTTTAATTTTTGGGCTTTAAGTTAAGAAATAAAATAATGTGGTACAACAAACTTTATTATATTTCACTTAAAGATGCTTAAAAGCCACTTAAGATGCTTAAGATGAGTTAAAGCAGGTAGGGTACAAATCAAAATTTCCTACACTCTTGGTAGGATATTTTTGAGGTTGGACCCGCACGAGCCCCACCGTTTCTTTTCCACTAAGTAACGCACCCACAAAACCTCCTCATTAATGAAAGTTAACTGGGGAGTTTTCTTAAACAATTAAACGCTTCTTTTAATTGGGCAGTTAATTCGTTGAAATTAATTCTATGAATTAATTTTGTTCATTTCTTAGCACATTTTTAATTTGTTGGCATGTTATTAAAATAAGACCGACACACCGTCTTCTGAGATGTTGGATTAAACCACTAGAGAAACATTAAGTCCTTCATCCTCCTTCGTGAAGAACGCGAAGAACGCAATGAACGTGAAGTACGCCGGCCTCCGACGAAGGGAGACGAAGAACGCCAAACCCCCGGAGATCAACAATGTGACGCTGATGATTCTCCCTCCGTGACGCTTCTTCCACGATGATCCATCCCCGCGACAATCTTCGATCGGTATCTAGAGATCTTCGACATGACGCCCTTCTGCGACGACACGACGCCCTCCCGCGACGCTACAATATTCTTCTTCCACAACGGTCAATTCCGCAAAGAACTGTTGTCCGACGACAGCTACGAGGTAGGGGTTGTTTGAAAATAATTCTTGCCTATGTTTTTTTTCCTCTAAGGAAAGAATATTTTTACAGGACGTGGTTTATCAATTGCTAGGATTATGGTGTTGTTTCAAACCGCTAACGCGGTGGGTGCGTACCAACGAACAAGTTCGAACCCACCGCCCTTTGTTCTTGGTGTGCAGAACGGCGGACGACGACAAAACGGGCCGCAGAGATGATTTGTTGATTCCGTAGTGATGAACGGGACCTGGGAGGAGCTTCGGCGTAGACGGAAATGGAATCGGACCACCAGAGCAACTCTGGTGGCCCGCGGAATCCACCGGCTGCGCCCCGGCGCGCCGCCGGATGGAGGCGCCGTGGCGGTGGCGCCGACCAGACCCGCGACCGCGCGGGTCTGGCGAGACACGGGACGCGGCTCTGTGGCGTCCGCTGACCAAGCGCGGCCCCACGCGGGGTCGCGGATCTTCTTCCCGCAGGGGCAGCACGCCCCGCGGTTCCCTCGCTCGACCACTCGGCCGAGCGGATCCGAGCTGACCCGTCGGGCCGGGTCGCGCCCAGGCCGGGCTGGGTTGACCTGGCCGGGCCGGGTCGCGCCCAACCGGGTCAGACCTAGGTTGGGTCGACCCGGTTCGGGCCGACCCAGGGGGGGTTGGGCCGGGTCGGCCCGGGCCCAGACCCCCCGTTTTCGGCCCCTTTTGGTTTTTCGCCCATACCTTGGGCTACGGGCCTCCGAACGACGCACTGTCAGTGGCGAAGAAATCCTTGGATCGAGACGGTCGTTTCAGTATATCGCACACAAGGTTTCAGAATACATTGGGTTCGGCCAGGTTGGTTCGGGTACAAAACCAACCGGGCCCTCAGAGCGGAAACGCCTATATCATGAGCTCCGGATTTCCGATTGACGTGTCGTCGACTTTGATGGATTCCTCTAAGTGAGAAAGATCTTTTGGCTTACTCCGCTCGAGGTTTGATGCCATCGGAGTGCGGTCGGGTTGGTTCGCTCACGAAACCAACCGGGCCCCTGGAACGAAAAAGCCAATAACTCACAGACTGGGCGTCCGATTGACGCGCTATCTGTCTCATTGAATTCCTCTTAATGAGAGAGAACTTTTGGCATACTTCGCCTGAGTTTTGGTTTCTGTTGGATACGGCTGGGTTGGTTCGCTCACGAAACCAACCAGGCCCTTGGGACAAAAAGGCTAATAACTCACAGACCGGGCGTCCGATTGACGCGCAGTCTGTTGCGTTGAGACCCCTATGACGAGGCGGTCCTTTGAGATACTTCTTCGTGGTACCTTGAGATACTTGGAGTATCGACCTGTAGCTCGTGGATTGGACCCTCCCAGAGACGAGCGAGCGGAGTACGGAGACCGTGTAGACGAATGAGACCTGACGACTGCTTGACCGACTTGACTTGGAGTGAGTCGAGTATCCCAGTGGATGGAGCGCTCAGTATTTGGCGGCAGATCCATGACGGACGGAGCACCTGGTATTTGGCAATAGACTCGAGGTACTAGACCGGAGGAGTACCTCTGTAGGCTATTAGGGGGAGTGCCCAGTATTTGGCGGCAGACCCACAGCGGACGAAGCGCCCAGTATTTGGCTGCAGACCCACGGTACACGACAGGAGGAGTACCTCAGAGACTTGGATTAGTGAGCAGTACCTCAGAGTCATGACAGGACCACTGTACACTCCAGAGACGGGGCTCTTCAGCAGTTACGGTTTTGATAATGAAAATCTTGGTTTGAGCTGAGTCTATGACCATTGTGTTTCCTCATGATTGAGATGGGATACTTGATAACTTAGGTATATGTATGGGCATATACCTGGGTAGTGGTTATCTGTTGATTTCATAATCCTTTTGTTTCCTCATGATTGAGATGGGTTACATGATAACTTAGGTATATGTATGGGCATATACCTAAGTAGAGGTTATCTGTTGAGATCTTCTTTATGGTTATCCTTGTTGGTTTTAGTGAGACCTTGAGGGTATCGGGGTCCATACTAAGTATCGTCATACTCACCCCTGCACGGGTTCTGCCCGCACCTCATTGTGTTGGTTGCAGATGACGGGCAGTGCTGATGGAGGCCGAGTGTTCGAGGACCGGACGGTACCCGAAGGTGGACTACATGATGAGTCAGTATCCAGAGGTGGACTTCACGGTGAGACGACACTCAGAGGAGGTTGACGGGGGACAGAGTTTTGGAGGCTATCTATACCTACACTTCAGGTAGGATCCGTGGTGGACGATCCAGGAGTTGCGCCATCTGTACCTACCCTTCAGGTAGGATCCGAGGAGGACGACCCCGAAGCCGCTTCCGTCCTTCCAGCTGTTGTCTTTTTCTGTTGCACTTTGTTCAGTTGTAGTTGTACTTTCATATGGGTTTGTATTCTGGCCCATTTAACATTCAGCACTTCTCTTTGTACTTAGTGTTTTACTTCCGCTTGTACTCTGTGGTGTTTTGTTTACTTTTATAATGGAAATGCCTTCCCAGTTATCGGGATTTACGCCTTTGGTGCTAGTCGCCTGCCCCTGGCCTATGGAAGGCGGGCTTGGGGTAGTCACAGCACGAGCCCCGAGGATGGGTGGTGACAACTAGGGATATTAAAATGGGGAGATTATATATTTTCTCCATTAAGGTATAGAAATATCATTGTTTATGTACGGATTATAAGTGGTTGAAGTATGTGATAGTTACAATCTGGTATACTCATCCTTAGATAGATGAACATTTGGATCACCCTAAGATGATCAAAATAGTTTTACATGTTCTACATAGTTTTGTTCTATCCATATTTGTGAATGATTAATTTTTATTTGAAACAAACTTTTAATGGGAATACAGCACTATGGACCTATAATTTTGGGCCCTGTATTGAAAACCCTTATCTAAACACCATTTTAGATAAAAATATTAAGATAAACTTAACATTATTTATTTCATTAGAGTTAAGATAAACATAATGACTTAAATATTATCTCACAATTCTAAGAATATAAGGTTTAGTGTATTTGAGCACTAGTTACGTAAGAAAATTATTTTACAAAAATAAGAACCTTTCACCATAATTGCACTATTCTAAACTCTTTGGAAACTTCTCATAACAAATACTCATCTTAGTATATTGGGGTGTGAGACAATAGGTTTTATGACTAATTAGTTAATTAATATTAGTATTATTATTATTATTATTATTATTATAAATTTTATATAATGAATATATGTTATTTAAAATTATTCTATAGTTGAATAGTTTTCGGTCTACACATGATGTGAAATAATAAAATTTTATTTTATTCAATTATAATTGAACATTACAATGAAGGTATATGATACCGTGTTTCTCGTAAAATTTACTATTACACATCTTTTGAAAATTACATCAATTAAAATTGTAAAAAATAATAGGTTATAATAAATTTAAAAGAATACCTTCATTATGACTCGAATCTCCAACAAACTATAATCTCTTTTATGAATCACCAATAGTATAAATAAAACCTATTATGAGAATGAATACCATAAAAGGAAAATACATGTCATCATACCAAATATAAAAACTATAGAAATGTGAAGTATGAATGGAATAAGATTGGTAAGTATATATTTATATATATATATAGTAAGGAAATATGTTCCTTACACATATGGTCCTTTAAATAAAGGATGTTTCAAGAAAGTTCATTGTGGTTATGGAATTTAGTCATGTATCATATTAGTATTCAGAATTAAGGAATTGTTATGTCCTAAATTTAAACAATATAAATCACAATGAAATAATAATGTGGTATTATAATAGTATATATATGTGTGTGGTACTTATAAATAATAATAATATTAATAAATATGATATGTTATATATATAATTTAATTAAATATTTAAATATTAATGTAATAGTGAAAATTAAATATGAAAATATAAATAATTAATTAATAGACATTACAAAGGGTATTTAAAAGAAAATTAATTTTTATTTGAAAAAGAACTATTTTAGATTGTATTTCATATTTTTTTCCTACTCAATTAAATTGACCGTTTTAAATTATATTATATATAAAAAAGTATATTAACATCACATAAATTCAAAATTTATATAAAATATATTAGGATTCCATATTGTTTAAAAATGCATTTCCCCAAAAAAATTAGTTTAATTCATAAATAATTTTTTCATTTTAAAGTTATATGTAAACATTTTAACATCTTAATTTTATAATATAAACTACAATTTTGAGTTTCTTATATAAAATTTATCTTATTACGAATTTTTATTAAATTGATTATTTTTATGTGAATTGAAAAAATTCATATTTTTCTATATACTATCACATTGATAATACACAAATGACATAAAATCTTAAGAATCCCTTATTATATAAAAAATATTTATTTAATTAGTAACATAATTATTTTAGATACAGTATAATGAAATTTAAAAAAACATGTGTATCGTTTTCAAAACTCACATAATATTTCATACAAAACACTATTATTATATTATTATATTAGAATAATGATTTTACCACATTTAAAAATTAAATATTAAAAACATTATTTTGTATTGGGGTTAACCATTTCTATATTAGTTCATTTATTCAATTTAAATTTAAACATAAACATAAAATTATTATGATTAAATTTAATTACCATGATAATGGAAAACAAATTTTTCACAGGGATAGTTTTATTAATATCATGCAATATTTTTAATAAATAAAAATCTCATAATTTAAATAATAATTATATTATTAGGATTGGACACATATATAATAATGGGTCGAATAAATATCATAGAATCTGAATGAAATAGAAATCATGATAATATGGGTCAATATGAATGATAAACATATCCTATATCACCAACATAAAAACTAAAATATGACATTTCATATCATGGGATGTGAATATGTAATATATATAATAATGAAAACATATAATCATTAGTAAAATATAACTTCAGATAAAATATCACACATTTTAGCATGGTTCTTTCCCCATGCCCCATAAATTGAGTGTCTAAATAAATATTCATTACCTAAACAAGTATTGGGGTATATAATTTTAAGAAAGAATAATATATCATTATTTGTACAAAATACATATCTCCGTATATAATAGAATGGATAAAATAAACCACATAATAATCATTAATAAGAATATCAATAAATTTTTTTGAAAATTTTAATTTCCTAAAAATATCAACCACCATATCATAACATTAATCAAGGAGTAGGAGGTAATATGTTTTTCAAATTAATAATTATCTAAACAATAGTGTCTCATGAACTATAAAATTTCATAAAAATATTAAATTTTCAATGGATAAAAAAAATTGAATCATAACATAAAGTGAGTATAATTCATGGAAAGACATATAAAAATAATATCAGAACTATATAAAAACATTTAAAATATAAATAGTCCATTAGAAAATATGAAAAGTATATGTGTATAAAAAACATTGAATTAATTCATATAATATAAAAATTATAATAACAATTACACATAGTTACTCTGACAAAAGATTTAGTATATTATTGAATTTTAAGTGAATAAGAAAGATATTCCTGAATAATTCCAATATTAATCTATAGGTATATTGAAAAAGAATAAATATCAACCTAAAATATTAAAAAAAATTAATAGTAAACATTCATAAAATATTGTATATCATAAATAATAGATAATTGAGTATGAATAAAAAATTGTAACAAAAATAGCGACAATCATTAAATATATCTATTTCCTTGGCTCTTAGTAGCTTGGATAAGAATTTATGTTATATATCAATTGTTTATGTGCATTAAAATATTAATATATATATATATATATATTAAATATTTATATTTATGATGTATTGTGTCCATTATTAAATATCTGCTATCTTTTTTTGTCTACAAAATATATGAAGAGATATAAATTTATAGAATTACATAGTTGTTTCATTATTTTTTTCAATTTTCATTAATAGTTTAGGAGATCCATATATCTATAAATATTATGGTAATCTGTAAATGATGAACATACAATTGTTAATTGTTTTCTATTGTTTTGACAACAGGTTTGGTTATATCACCAAATTTGTAACAATTCCATAAATACATGCTTTTTTGTAAATATTATATTTTATACAATACCACAATATTTTTGGTTTAGAGAATTAATGGAATAAAAAAATAATTATAAATCATATGTATTTCTCAATTAATGGACCTTTTAACCACTACACATGATAATATTTAATCTATAAGAATTCTTCAATATCTACAATAAATACTTTTCACAACCTAGTCATTCAGAAATATCATGTGTAATGATTTTCTTCATAATCATTAAAATAAGACTCCTATTGAGGGTGATCTCAAACACTATGTAAGAGAAAAAAATTAACATAAACTATCATAGAATAATCATATAATTTATAAAATTGTTGAAATTAAAAAGTAATTAAAGTCATAAAACTAATCACATGAGGTTGAACAAACTCCATAGTTAATTATATAAATATGTACAAGTATAATAATAGATGATTTCAAGGTGATAGAATGCATACTGATCGGATTTTGATGACCTTGTTCAATACAATTATGAACTATTATAGACTTTTATTAATATTTATTCATAATTTCAAGACTATATCTAATACATCTAAATAGATTTATAGACATACACAATTAATCCTAGGCTATTTCTCCTCATGGGATCTACTTATGCATCAATAATCTATTTTGGGCCCATCCCATCACTAATTAAGTGCATTGAATTCATATTATGAAAGTCTATATAAAATATTTATTGTTATTATCACTAATCATTGAAATAATCTTATATTTTGCAATATATTCCCTTAACTAATTTAGAACTATCATCAGGTCATCATGAAAAAAATATTTTAAGAGTACTTTTGAATGGCATAATAGACTCATGGAACAAGTATTACAATGAAACAATAAATAAAAAATTGTAGAAATACATATAAAAAGACTTACGATACATAGGGATGTATCATGATACAACCAAGAACATTCAAAATTCTTCACCGTAGATTATGGTTAAATTTACAATGGTCACGCCATAGTCAAAGTTCAGTCACTACTATCTAATTAAGATATATGTCACATTGTATCATCAACACCATGATTTTTTCCTATTTTGTTGTTATCAACACCATATCATCGAGGATAAATTTTGGTAATCTAGGTTTTGTAATAACCATAAAATCATACTCGTAGACTCCACCTTGTAGTATCTTTCCTCATAGCGTAATTCCATCCACTAAGATTTGATAAATTTAGAACACAAAAAATGAATATATTTTAAGCACTACATTTATTATCATTAGGATTTATTGTACATGGATGTATTCGACCTTAAAAACCAAAAAGAATTCCAATAAATTAAGAATGTATATGGATAAAATAAAAAGATTCCTTTATATTCCTTTTATATTAATGGTAACAATCTCATCCAATAGATAACATGTTCAGTTAAATTATGATCATCATTGATTTTCTAGATTGAAAATCTCCCTCTTTAAAAATTTTCTTATCTATCTCTTGATTTTGTGCCAAATATTATATCATACCCACTATCAATATTTTCTCATGATATCCTTATAATAACCTAACCATCTTGGTTTTCCTTGTCCGGTGGATGGTTGGGCCACCACAACCCCAATCCCATCTATAAAATCCATGGGGTAGTGATTAACACAACGAACAAGTGACTAAATTATGAGGCCTTTTCTGAATGAACCTATACACATGAAATCAACAATATCCATTAAAAATTGGGGAGTAATAATAATAATATTGAGTAAAATCTAGATTATAGACCATAAATGAAATAAACTATTGGGAATAAAAAAATCTATAACACTTTCATCATAAATTAAAATGAAAAAAATGAGTCCAAGAAGAACAAATGTCCCAACCAAATATAAATTAAAAAGAATGAAATATTACAGTGATTGGATCATAATATCCATTTCGTGGCCACCTAAAGTGGTCAAATTCACACTAGTATTCTTAATCTACACCAATTCCACCATAGAACTATCTGGCATCTACATAAGACACGACCCATATAGGATATTACCATACAAGGGTGAGTCTATTCAAACCTAGTAAGACACATTAAAATATGAATAGGGATAAATATAAGCATAATAAAAGTAGTAAATTTAACCCAACATAATATGGAAAACATGAACTACATATATATGTACTCATACATGAATCCCAGATAAGGGAGAAAGTGGATCTCTATCTCACTGACCAACTCGTGATGATGTGTTTTTTGTAGCCCCAAAAGACCATCATCGATGACTAACATCAAGAATTTTTGTTTGAAGAAGTCATTTAGAGGTCCCCCACCACACCACTACTCCGAATCCCATGGTATAGAAATATCAAAATGATAGAGGACCCAATTCCTAGTACAATAGGTGGATACCACTCAATATATAAATGACCTACACCTGTGTAGTTAAATATTGTCCCTATATATTTTTAAAGTATGTAGGGGGCCTATAACCTTCTGTATTAGGAGTGTATTTTCCCCATTTATAGAGAAATCAGACCCTTGTTGTTGAGTACCATCTCAACATATAATAAAAAGTATAAAGACCTGCTCCATGGTGAAACATGTATAGTCCATTCTACATAGATATAGGAACTTTTTCCTTAGTGAGATATGGTAGTATCATGTTTGTCTAAAAATGTGTATGGTGACCCATTTCCAAGTGCAACAAGGGAGTATCGTATCTATATCATCAATATATATGGGGGACCCACTCTTGGGTTTGAATGGGGAATACCTTCATTATTGATAAGGTAAACCTTCTCTTGTGTAATAGGGGTGTTCCATCTCAACATGTAATAATTTTTAAGGGGTACCCTCACCCTCGTAAAACATTAGAGTACTATCTCTACTTGGAATCTTCCTAATGATCATGTTTGATTGCTGCCATTATCATGCATCACCTAAAATGAATATTGTTTAGAACATCTATTATAATATCTTATAATACATTATGAATTCCATAATTTCATTCCATATAAAGACACATTCATTATCAACTACACATGGTCCAAAATATGATTCAAAACGATGGAGATAATAGAAGAATAAGTTTATCGAAAGTGCTAGGGAACATAGAATATATGGCTCTCACATGGGATTTGATCAAACTCTAATGTCCGTTGTCTTATCATTTGGGAATGAATCAATGTCCATGTGTCTATAAATGGCATGTATGGGGACAACACGATGTTTCTTTTACTCTCACAGCTTGCTTGTGTGTTTTAAGTCTTGCACGTGTCTGAGTGGCAGTGTGTTCTACCTAGGTGTTTACCTAGTCATGAATGGGTAAAAAAATATGTTAACTTCTTCCTAGAGTGCATGAATTATCCTCCACCCTGGGTTCTTGGTTATGTAAATCATTCACAGGAACTAGCTACTAGGGTAGGGTTATGAGGTGTGTGTCTTAGCCACATGGCATGTTATCCTTATTGTTTTTTCAAAAACCTAGATTCTAAAGATAGGCAACTACATAGATTTTTTTCAACCCAGTACTGGATCTGTAGTATATATTTTCAAAAAAAATTACATCATTAATGAGACATGAATATCCATATTAATAACTTTGAATCCCTTCATTTGACCGCCTAAAATGGGGGTTGTCCACTCCATCCATCGTTTCCTAGACATTAGTGTATTGAAAATAGATTCCAGTGATTCACACAAAGCTCGTACATGTGCACCACTCTGCTAGACACTAACAGCTGGTCATAGAACCCAAGACTATAAGAATCATCACAGGCATCCTACAACAAATATTGATCCTTCAATAAATACCCATCCCAAACCTTATTTTCAAAAACTCACTGATTTTGGGGGGATCAATCGTTCTGGAACCCACACTGAATAATTATTGTATCCACCGTATAGAAAAATGGTGATTAATATATAAAATATGTGTGAAAAAAACCCTAAAATGGTGATAAAAATTCTTGTATATGATTTCTACACCAATGATTTCAAATTGGGGAATCTATGTTTAGATCATGTCATAAAAAAATAATTTAATAACCCAACTTAATCTGAAAACATTCTCTAGATAAGGGTCAGAATACACATAATCAAAAGATAATAATCAAATATTCATGTTTAATTTTTTAATCAGGGGATGAAACCATAAATGAGAAGCCCTCCATATATTTTCTGTCAATTTTTCATCAATAGAATGTATTTTTGTGATCAAGATGACATGTTGTGTTTATTTCTATCGATCCACCATGTTTTGATCACTGATCATTGTTCGATAATGGCTCACCAACAATGCTCAGTATAGATCCACTTAATTCTTCGGAGGGTTATTTGTATAACCTTGTAAAACAATTATAATTTATTATTTATTATATATTTAATTTGGTTGATTAATGAATCAATTAAAAAAATTATTTATGTTAACTAGACACACACACACACAAATAGATGCCTCTATTAGACATCTAGTGATGACCAATATTAAGTGCCTAATAGGGTAAAACATGCACTAAAGATTCAACCATGGCCTCATATGTTCAATATTAGACACTATTATAGATATATTCTATTATTTATTAACACGTACATGTGCATTTTATAAATATGTTTAGTATTTTTTTAAAATTAACAACGGGATCATTGAACCTCAGAATATTGCGTCCTTCAGTGTCTAGCTCCAAAAATACTTTGTAATATATTTCAAGGTCTTATAATGAGAAACATGACTCTATATTATTCTCTAGTACAATTATATTTGTCCAAAAAAGAAAAAACTATAAAATAGTTGGGGTACTGAACATGCTTCTGGGTATCCCACTCCTTGGATCTATCATTCATGCTACCACAACACATGAACGAATAGAATGATTCATCCAAGTGGTACCCTATCTATATTTTAATTGTTCTACACATTTCACTACAAGAAGGTGGATCCATCATTGATTTTCATTTCATCCATTCAATAACTTTCATTTGTCCATGCATGTATCTCCTCATATGTGACACATGGGAGACATCATGCACCCACTGCATCTATGGCTATATTCACCTGCACCATCTCTAGTCCCTCTAGTGACATATCACAAACATCATTCCACCATGAGGGTGACCTGAAAGGTGTCCAATACTAGAATTTAGAAGGATACATGAAAAACATAGAGTTATATTATTTAAAATAAGAAAACTATACCAATGATAAATGATCCTCCCATCTATGGTGGAAGTCTAACATGAATCCATTAAATATATCCTCCAAAACATGGATAATTTTTTCAGTATTCTCATCTATCTTGGGGTGAAAAGAAGAACTCATACTCAAAGGGTTTCTAAATCCCCCATATCGGCCTATCCCAAACCATGACATGAATCATGAATCCTGATTACAGAAAACTATTTAGGGAATATGATGATAGTGGAGTATCTATGAACTCTGTTTCATAATAGATATGAAGTTAAAAAAACATGGTTAGTCCATCAACTATATCCAAGATGTAATTGTGCCTCTCTATGTACATGGAAGCCTGGCCATAATGTCCATTGATATTTCATCTCATTTCTACATGAGGTTATCAACTATTTGAAAATAACCAACCATATCCATGTTCTCAACCATCACCTACTAAAATGTGAGACAGTGAGATAAATTCTTGATGACTATCCACCTCATGAAAAACTTCCAAAAATACCATGAATGGTACCTATACATCTTACATACCTCGATATGTATAACCCAAGGAGGTATGTGGAACTCCTTCATCACCTATTATCATAACATTAACAAAAATATCCATACATCATGAGATGTTGATGATTTACTTCCTTCTTTTAAAGAATCCATCTAGAAAATCAAATGAATATATATAGTAATGAATAACATTACATATAATGTTCCATAACTAATCATCCATCACAAGATGGAGAAGTATATAATTCAACACTATCAACTAAATAACAAAGGATCTCATATCCTCAACCATGATCAGATACAAAAAATCTAAATAATAATAAATCTCTTCCACTATATGAGAATGGGACATCCAACTAAGGGCACTGGACACCCTGTTTCTCTTCCTAGGATTATAGACTATGTAAAAGTCATTGTACTCTATGAACTATAACCAAAACCTTCATCTCAATTTAAAAATTTTCATCTTAAGGACAGACTTGAGAATACTATTGTATGTGTAAATAATAACAAAATATTCCAGAAGATGGGTCCATCACATACATGGAGAAAAGATTACCTCTACCAATTCCAGGTCACGAGTCATGTAGTTCTTCACATGGGGTCTAAATTTCCTCGACAAATATGTGGTCACATCCATCCTCTACATCAACATGAACATGATCCTAGATCTATAGGCATCATAAAAAATTATTTAATCCATATCTTCTTCTTGATGTATCAAAATAGGATCACTAGTAGTCTTTAGCCTTACCTGCACAAAGGTTCTCTAAAACTACTCAATTTAAGTAAATGGTTACCTTTCTATGTGAGGTCGGTCAAAAGGGTTATAGAATGGAGAAGTCCACAATTTAGCAACTAAACCAATAATTTACTTTTTGAGAGATCAGCATGATACTGGTACTCAAGAATCTTGTCATGAATCCATCCTCACTGGAATCACATGATCATGCTCAGAGGATGAGGACATGAGGTTGCCAATGAAAAATAATCTGTTTAACTAATCTAAAATGGATTGAATGAACCTAGTTCACAAGTCCCTCATAATATATGGGGTTTCCAAAAAAGATAATTTAATGACCATTTATTAATGTGATGGAAGAAGTTTTAGAAATCCACATTCGGAATATTATCATTATGAATCATAACATGGTTATAACCAATCATATGGTCAAAATCCCAGAAAAACATCCATCTAATTCACTTGTCAAAGAATTCATCAATTATTAAGGGAATACACTCCTTCCCGAGTGTCTCCTATTTATGGTATCTTTAATACACACATCTCTTTAAGATATCATCTTCAACCCATATGAACATAATAGAGGTACACTGGGGAAAACACTAGGTCTTATAAAACGCTACCTCTGTAGAAACTTTTACCACACTACTATCTACTGCTATGACAAGGATTCATCCTGTTAACTAGCACAAAAAATTTTCAATACATGGATGAAGTCTTCATAAAACACCATCCAATAGAGTGGAGGTAAAATTGAGATGATTTGAGGAATGATGGATCCATAAACCACCATTTATGAATGAAGTTATGATCTATTAACATAAACTACTCCATGGGTAATACTATCCATTAGATAAACTGGATGTAAACTCTTACAGTGGAGCTCATCCTACTATGCCTAGGGACTACTACCATATTCATTGGTTTCATCTATATGAGAATATATGGTATGCAATGAGTACATATTAAATAAAACAACATTTGGTCTGACTAGAACTATAGAAATATGTCATGCAAGGATCTATCCCCTTGTTGAGTAAGGTCCCATGGTCATCTAAAACATGTTATCTCCAATCCTCTATATTAAATACTCTAAAAAAAGAGTTGAAAAAATAGCCTCCACTAGTGTCTCTAGGTTTTGAAAAGGGGATACATCGATGCAATTGTGGCTAAAAACTATAGAATAAAATAGCTATTGGAGAAGTAGAGAAACATGTCCCACCTTGAACCATATTTGTGCTTCTAAGAAAAATGACCACTCTACTAAAATCAAATACATTATTATAACTATCTTCTCATCTCATACAAGTACTACTACAAAATATTAGCCCGCCAACATATCCTGAACACGCAAGTCAAATGAACTATTCATCGAAACCCTGAGAATATTCTCTTTGGTGGGAACTAACTCAGCCACATGGATTTCAAATTGTATCATAAGCATATGTATTGATTGGAGGTGTGTCCATTTTCCTTTCATTTTTATGTACTAGGTAAAAATCTCTATCACACATCTCTATTGATGCCTTACATCATCCTAGAGATTTCACATCAAGAGAACCCCCCTCGAAATGGGGAACAATATGAGTGGGATATCAAAACCATAAGACTGGGCCTAACCTCAAACATCAGATAAGGGAGTGTAGATAAACAAAAAACCAAATAGATACCCATTTTTTTAATCTATAATGTGCCTATAACATAGTTTTTTCATCCATTTATGATACATGAACCAATATCTTCTCTACAAAGAGAACTTGTTGCCAGTGAATAATCCTATCAGACCGGATTGATAAATATAATAAATTTAATCACCAAATAATTAAAATCATCTATTAATTTTGAATATGGATAATCATGGAACCTAAGAGGACTATGGAACTATAATTCTAGGTGTATGATAAGCCTACATGTATCCTCGTCTTTCTCTACTAGTATAATGTGTGTCTTAATAAGTATTGATGCTACAACCTTGCCACATGTTGGAAAGATCATCTGATATTACCCCTAAATTGAGTTTGTATCACTAAACATATCATCATCATGATCTAAAATTGGATACCATATCAACTATCTTCATGGAGTAATCATGAATGTGGTCAAGATAGACCACGACAAAATGAGCATTTATATAGGAAGGTCACTCAAGAAGAAATAATGGAGGACTCAATAATATATGATGCATATACCATTATTCCATGAAACAAATGTCTTGGTATATCTAGTTGAAAATAGTTATTCCATATCATTTTGAATGGATACATCATCCACCACAAAAACACCAATTTCTTGGATTGAAAATACAAACTCAATGTATATTGAAACCAATTCCCTAAATTCTCAAATAAAAATCATTAGCTTAAAATGCATAACACCATCCCATGGTTGAACAATCATTGATTCTAATATCTCGACCCACCAGGGGCCACCAGGCTAGTAGAAGTCCTAGACACCATAACACTAAGGCCAAAACCATAGGCTAGGGGCTGGTGACAAGAACCAATAAGGAATAACAAAAATAGGAAGAACTTTCTAAATGTACATGTACAAATGCACCCAACCATATCCACGATTAATAGAAAATTGGTTACAATAAAATAAATTTACATATATAGTGTCAATATTGAATTCGATAACCTCTAGTGAATAAAAAAATTACAGATAACATAATTTCAATAGAAATTTTAAATATATAATCCCAATTAGGAATAATGTCCCATCCCGACAAAAAGTAGAATAAATGAAATGTGACAGAGGCTGACTACTTTTCTCTAATCATTGAACACCTTTCACCTTAAAATTCCCTAAATTATCCCTAATATTCACCATTTACACCTCCAACCTATACTTTATATACATAAAAAACAACGTGTATGGGAAAATCCCATGCACGGGAGAGTATATACATACCCAATAGGAGTCCCTGAAAAATGAAGAGGGTTCAATAAATACATTATATATTTATTCATATAATCTCAATGAAATATGGAGAATGAAACCCTATAAAACTGATATAAATTTGTATATGAAATCTTGCCAAAAGTGAAAGGGGTCTCTATATCACATCCAATCCAATGGTGAAGAATTTCAATGTAGCTCCAAATGTGCATCATTGGTGCCCATCATATCATGTGTATATCCAAAGAAGTACTGGGGGGAACTTCATCACATCTTAAAAATTAGTGGCTTCACAATATCCAAAATACATGGGACAAATTGAAAAGTAAAACACATGGATTCCTTTCAGTATATATGGGATTAAAAACAATTTAGGGGAGTACCATATCTTTATATATATATATATATATATAATATGGGGAACTTCCACCTTGGTGTGACAGGGGAGTACCATACCCATAGATTGTGGACCCTCATCCTTATAGTGGAGTACCATAGTTACCTAGAATGTATGTATATAAGAAACACACCCTAGTGTGATAGTGGTGTACAATCTCCATGGATAGAGGAATTGTGTCCTGTTCTGTTATGGGAGTTATTTCTCTATCCGAAGAATGAGTATGGGGTATAACTACTATTTGAGAAAGGGGAGTTCTATTTAATGGACAAATAACAAGTACTCAGGTACAATGGGGGAGTACCATCTATATTTGAACATTTATTATAGAGGAATCATGCCTTGGTGTGATATGGGAGTACTTATTCCATTTATAGATGACCCTCTTCACAGTAAAACATGGGATTACCCACTATAAATGTGATAATGAGTATGGGGGACCAATTTTCTAGTGTAACAGGGTAGTACCATCCCCATAGATAGAGGACTCACACATTGGTATTATAGGGGTGTACTATCTATACCTAAAATCTCGATGATGATTATGGTCTATCATTTACATCATTTAGAATATCCTTAAGAAGTTTCATGCTCATATCATCCTTCATTGTATCTCAAAATCTAATAAAAATGATATCATCATATTCTACATAGAAAAAAATTGAGGATAAGATGCTCAAGGGAAAATATGAGTTAAAATGAAGGATATACAAGAGGAAGAATTTTCTTATAAAGGGAAGTGCAAGGCATGTATGGGGTCCACATGGTGTGTATTCCAACTGTAGTTTGTAAAAATATTTCCATATAGTCATGGCTCAATTTCCATTTCATTGTAAACGGCATGTATGATTCACACACAAAATTTCTCGTCCACCCACGACCTACTTGTATTATCTTGGTTGTCCATATGTTTGTCAAGCCATTTCATGTACTTGACCATATATAGGGACATTCTTAGTAGATTAAACATAACCATGTACTCCTAGAGTACATGGAATGTCCTCCAAAACAGGGTGCTATGAGTTTTTAACCTTCACATGGCCTGGATACCTACAGTGGGTCACATAGTGTGTTTCCCAAAAACATGGATTTTGATCTATATCTTTTTCCCAAAACCCTAGTCACTGAACATGGGGGACTACATATCATGTGTTTATCCCATTACATAAAATATAGTTGATATTTTTATCTTAATTATTATCATTCATACATATTCCAAATATATGGCCATTACTAGATTTCTTAGTGTTTAATGACAATAACATGTGGTAGCCACCTCCAGCCATCGTTTCATGGATTCTGGTGGTTGGAAAACATATTTCATCGACTTTTAAATAATCATACATCTGTACACCAATCCTCAAGTTGATATAGCTCATTTATATATCCTAGATCATCTAGAATGATCTCTCGTATCACAAACTAGATCTTGATACATCAACAAATCATCATACTAATAATTGTTTGCACAACATTCATGAATCTGAGGGCTCTATTTCCCTCGAACCCTCGCTAGAAATTTCAAAATGAAACCCCATAGCTCAAAGATGAAGAATGATGGGGAAAATGAATGATAGTTATAGTGATAAGAATTATTGTATAAGAATTCTTATTCAATAATTTTTATGTGGGGAATCCAAGGTGAGATCCAGGGATAAAAAAATAAATTGAATAAAACAATTTATTCTAATAAAGGGATCATGTAAAGTGTGAAAATATTCCAAATAAAAAGTAGATAATTAGATATCTATTATAGAAAGATAAATATAAGGTGGAAAATGTAACAAATGATCCTAAAAATGGTTTTGAATCAATCATTAGAGAATAAAATATTTTCCATCCATGAAGATGATTTGTTTTTTCTACTACCTATCGATCCACTACAATCTAATCATATGTCATTTTCAGAAGTCTATTCACCAACAACAGTAATCAGAGATCCTCTAAATAATTTTATGGGATATGTAAGTAAATTTGTAGAATCAATATAATGGAAAATTTATATTAAATTTAATTGGGTCATTTAATAAAACAAAAATAATTTTTTTGAATTTTATAATTAAACTCACCTTCCAAAGGCTGTCACAATATGTTTTCAAAAACCGATTAACCTTAAGTCACAAAAATGGAAAAACCCATGTTATAGGTCAAATTATGGTCTTAATTATCCAATTTGAGACTCCATTCAGGATATAATCAATTATTTCTAAATAATAATACATGAATTATTGAAATATATTTATTTTTTATATAATATTAATTATAATATCACTGAGCCTCAAAATATCTTGTTGTATCTGCACCTAGCTCTGAAAATATTTATTAATATATTTCATTGTATTATAAGGAAAAAATAATCTATACACTTATATTTTCTCGTCATATTATTTGGTATAACATATGCTATGAAAAATAATATAATTTTACACCCATTAATCTGTTATTTAGTGCTTAATACCATTTTTGTTTTTAACTATTTAGTTCATTATATATCCATAAAACTAGAAATAAACTACATTTATTGTGGTTTCAATATTCACAGATAAATAACTAGTGTCAACTGTATCATATTTATGATTTAAATAAAACTAAGGGAATGATTTATTATGTTGTCTACAATTAACACCAAGGGATTAATATATTAAATTCCTAAGAGATTTAGGTGGGAGGTAAAGGGGTCCCTTCTGGTATGTTTTCTAAACATCCTTACCAAATAACATATCTCATTTACATTAAAAATTTTCATTTATTTATCAGATTCAATTATTCATTAATTTAATTGTTTAATATATCATGTAACACTAAAATTGTTTTATTCTAATCACATAGTTGATTTATTTAGATATTTTTTATTCATATCTCTCTTAATTTTATCCTTAACCTATTATTATTATATTTCATTATATTATTTATCTATAAAACATTGATTCTCTTACATATATATTTTAATAATTTTTATTTTATGAACTATTTAATAAATATTTTTTAAAATTTGGATTGTTTTTATATCAAAATTTTATGGTGAAATTCCCAATCTATTTTACCTACATTCAACCCACATTTTCTACTATATGAGTTTATTTAGTTTCATTAAATCTAGTTTCTTTCAAATTCATTCAATGTATTTTTAAAACATGTAATCAATTATTCAAATAAATATGACTATTGTAAATAGTTTTTTTAAACACCCACGGTGGCCCCAGATGATTATTTTGGGCCACACTCCATTTTTTAGTGCCTTTAATTTTTTTATTGGGAATCTAGAATGTTTAATTTTCATAGATCTATTGTCTATCCAGTTAATAAAGTTCTATGAATCTATATACAAATTCATGTGATAAATAAAAAAATAGGAAACTTATGATATTTGTACATTTAAATTAGATAGAATATCTTTGAATGCATTAAATATTGGTTTATATAGTAAAGAGATAAATTTATTTTATTAATGTAAAAAAACATGTAACGTGAAAAAAATGTTCTAATTTATTGATTAAATTACAAATAATTCTAATTATATAAGTATAAATATATATATGCATCACATTTGGAGTTTCTCTACATATCATAATAAAGCTGTCACTGTTATGTTTACTACAATCGTTTATATTTTTAATAGATTAAAATCCCATTGTGAATATATTTTTATAGAAATATTAGTCAAAAAAATCCTTTGGTTTTTCCCATGTATATGGGCATCGAAAGTCACTAAAATCTAAGAATAAAGTGATGTAAAATTTAGGAAAGTTAAAGAAATCATTAGTTGAATGAAAAAAAATTAGATAAACATGATGATATAATAAGGAAAATATATTAATGATCTCAAGTAAATGTAAGAAAAATTTAATCTCATAAAAAACATTGATGAATAATCTGAGAGTGGTTCTGAAAATTCAAACATAACACCGATAAAGGGCAAGTACATGAAAAAATACATCTATTCAACACATCACAAAAAAATCATCAATATGAGGTAACTTATTTCCATTAAAAAATTAAGGGTCACATGATATGTAATTTTCCCTTGTGAAAAAGTATAGATTATGATAATCATGGTAACAAATTCCTAAAGGTCTTTACATTGAAAACTAGTGATCAATAAATTTAAACATATGAATCTAACAATAAAAGTATCATGTGTATCATGAAAAATGTTTTGGATGGTATTTAGTTTTTTCTAAAAAATTATATTATCATAATCATTCTTCTTTATACTCAATATATTAATCTATACTTATTTAAATAATGATGATCTTCATAATTGTAAGACCCTGAAATTTGAAAATATAAAAATAATATTTGATAGTGTATGACATGTAAAAAATAGCTTAAGAAGGGGATATAACATCAAAAAACAAAAAAATATAGTTAAAATTTTTACTCAATTAAATATATTATATAACAATTATATCATGAAACACATATTTTAGCTTTCATTACATGCAATAATGACATTCTTTGATGGATTTCATTACCTTGAAGACATAGCCTTACTAAATAATATTAATATTATTATTCAAAATATGAATTATATACTAAAATATAAATTTGAATTAAAAAATTGTATTATGTAACATATAAAAATATATTTTTATAATAATTGGTAACTATATAATTAGATATTCATAAATAAAAACTAATTGAATATAAAGAAAATGCTTGTGTAAAAATCTTATTATACACCAAAGATGTATAATAATTATAAATTAAATTATTTACTATAAGTGGATTAGATAAATTAAATGTATATATTATATATTGAAAAAAATGTTTTAGAATTCATCTAATTTTTTTTATTGTAATAATATAACAATAAATACATTTATTAGCATCAAAATATATATTTTTCTAATGGTTTTTTTAAACCCATTGAATAGTGAAATTGTTTTAATACTAAATTTGAAATATTTATAAATTTTATCTGTAAGAAAAAACATTATTTTTGAATTACTAATGCAAAAATTATATAAAACTGAATATCTACGTTTATTTTGAGAGGTTTCCTTTTTGGATGAATACTTTAGAATAATAAATTATAATTAAAAACTGAATTATCATTTAAATAATTTTTAATCATTTATTATATTTTACATTTGTTTTCAAGTAACATAATATTAATATTATATCCATTAATACAATTTAGGTCATTTTCATAATTTTTATTTTGAATTTATATATAAAAAATAGTAATCATTTGATCATTTTCACATTAAAAACGCTCTTTATCATTCCATCTACTGTCTTAATTATAAATGCTTTTTTCCTAATAATTTTTTTATAATTAGTAAAAATGGATTCCATATTTTTAATAATAATTGTATATATTTTCTAATATGTTTATATTAATTTTTTAATATAATTATTATTGAAATAAGTCCAATGTTTTTGTAGTGATTAATGTATAAATGAGAAAAATTACAGATTATATGTTGAATATAATGTGTAAAAACCAACCATAAATTTTCTAAAACCAACTTTAGTAAAATATATGAAGCACTAAACATATTTTATAGATTTTGGATTACTATGAAAGCCTTGTGTTAGGTAGAAACATGGTTAAACCTAACATCTTTTAAAAAATGTCTATTGTTCCCCTCACTCATTAATAATTGCACCCCCCCCCCCCCTCATCACACCTTTAAACCCAATTATTTATTTAAAAAAACATACCCCAATAAATCCATATATTCCCTCTCCAAATCTTATTATACTTATAATTGTAAATATTCCAACATATGAATGTATTAGTGCAAACCTAAGGTGGATACCTAAAGAAGATGTAATGATCTTCAAACAAATTTTCTATTTGATTCCCTTATTAAAATCCTTAAATATATTTATATATAATTGTTATATAATAAATTAAATAAATTAAATTTACATATATTTTTTATGTTAATTTTAAACCCTTCGACAACCCACACTTCAATCATATGGGGTACATAATAATAATTCACATATACGGTGGACTGCTGCCTTGCGTGCTGATGAGGTTCATTCCTACATTACCAGCATTTATGTTTGGTGTAATGATAAATTTAACTTTACATAGGATATATATGATATTTATAATATCTTTATGCTTAAATAATTATTATATAATACATAACTTCATTCCTTCCATTTTTTGTGAATACGATTACATCGTTTACGTTCGCGGTGGACTACTGCCTTGCGAAGAGATATCATATGTTCACATGTTAAATGGAAACTATTAAGGGTGAGTATAATAAAAATATTTTATATAAATAAAACATTAAAATTTTATTATAATATAATTATATTTAATTATATTTAATTTATTTTAATATAAGAAGAAAGCAGATGTATTATTCATGCACATGTGTGGCATACCGTCTCTATGAATTATGAATTTCATTTTCTATCACTAAATTATATGGATTGATATTGACACATATATATTAAATAGAAAATATATTTACATCATAATTTACATTATATTGATTATTTAACTATAATCAACATAATAGGAGAAAAAAATTACAAGTTAAAGCGTTCTTTAAAAACAAGGATATTAACACGTGAAATAGTGAAAATAATGACATATCATTATCAAATGGGTGATAAGTTGTTATAAATGGATGATATATAATATAAAAAACCATTATATGGTTTTTTAATAAGTTATTAAAACTTTTAAAACCACTATATATGAGTATAAATCATGTATGACCAATAGGAACGTGCAAGGTATGGGATTTCATCATAATTTCATTTCATGGATGAAAATTATAATTAATGCATTTAATTATTATTTTTTGGTTCATAAACATACACATGACATGTAATTTCAGTATTAAAACATTTTATAGGTTATTTAGTGTTTCAATTTGATTTATTTCTTTAATGGGTATTCTAATTTAAAGTAACAATTGGTAAAGAATTGTATAACTCAATTGATTTTTAGTGGGCTATAATAACTCCTCATTGTCGTTAATATTATCTGAATAATTGTATTTTTTTTATTATGTTATTTTTTATTTCCAATTTTTTTATATTTATTTATATATATAACACATTATATATTCATTTCATAATTATCACTTCAACATTATGATAATTTTATGGGTTTATTACACAACCTCATTCTAATCAAGAAGGATGGTTCTTGAATATTCATTAAAGGGAATTATAATATCATGTTATAACAAAGAATTTTATTTTATTATCATCTTGCAATTCATGATAATTTTCAAGTGATTTTAACATTTTTTTACTCTTTGGTAAATAAATTTATTGATAAAATGTCTTAATAAAATCTGACGACATTAATCTCTTCCGTTTGAAATCCATTTTAAAAAGAAACAATTATTTCAAACCAATTTTTCAAAATGATGTTTTATAAAATATTTTATTTAAACATTCAAAACGAGTTATTAAAATATATTTTTATATATTTTTTATTTTTACCAGATGTTCCTAATAGAATATTCTATTCTCTTTCTAAAAAATAAAATTCTATAAAATTTCGATAGTGAAAATGTATTTTCATTACCCTGAATGGAATTAAATAGCTTTATTTATTTCAGGCTTATATTGTAATTTTACAAAATTATTTTTGGTGAAAATAAATTTAAAAGTTATTTTAAAATAAATGGATTTTTTCAAAATCGGTTTCAAATTGGAAAGGATAAATTTTTTAAGAATTTTTCATATATAATTTTATTATATTTTTACTCATAAATGAAAACAACCCTTATTCATACACCAATGGGTAAACATCGTATTGATATTACCCTTTTATCTCTTTGGATGTCTTATGAATATATAGACTAGGGTAAGTATTTACATTCACATCCTATAATATTTTTTTGTTCATCATGTTACCCTTAAGTTATTCATATTCCAATGACCTTTGAACAATAAATATCACCTAAATATAAACAATATTAATCATGGATATTATAATTAATTAAAATATATAACCTTTTTATATATAGTGTTAACATTGATAGTTATCTAATTAATTGGGTAAATATTAATAAATCCTTATATTTTAATCAATTCATAAATTTGATGATTGTGCACATCGTTCATTAATTAAATTGACTATTCAATAAATTAATAATGCGTTGTACCTATAGATATGGTTGGATCCCAATTAATAATATCCCATTGATGAATCAGTAGTTTCATGATACAAACAAGTTCTCCAAATCAGATGTGTGTTTACCCAGTGGTGTTAATCTTCTTTAATAATAGATTTTGATCATAATGGTATCATGTTTATGGAGAGTTTTTTTTCTACATTTTCTAAAAAAATGGAATGGGTTAAGTTTTTTTTAAATACTCTACAAAGGAGGCATCACACATGTCGCTTTTGTTTTGATGAACAAAGGTTGCATTAGCAATGCCTCCTTTGTTCCCCCGCTCTGCCTTTGGCTCAGAACTATGAAATGGAAAAGGTGATAGGGGTGCTTCCTTTCACCATAAGGTAAGGCCAAAGGAGTCACCACTGTTGTTTCCATGGCCCCACCTCTCTATAAAAGGGAACCCCCCCTTCTCCTCACTCAATTCATTCTTTCATCTCTCCAAAATTCTCTCTGTCTCTCTCTAAAAAACACATATTTTGTGATGGTTTTTCCAAATCATCATTTTGAGGTATTTTTATTTATTTATTTTATTATTATTAATTTTTTTTAGTTGGATTATTTTTAGTATTAAATATTTCATTTTTTAAGTAGTTAAGGTAATTCTTAATATTTTGTTTATTAAGTTATTTTATTAGTTATATATAGTTTGAAATAATTATTTTTAGTAGTATAGATTAAGTTTAGTTTATGTATTGATTATATATAGATTAACATAAGATTAACATAGGATTATGTATTGTAAAATTTTGGTAGCTTAAATATCATGTTGTTATCTGTGGAATCAAATGCATGTCTGGATTCAATCAATTGTATGTTGCTTCGGCACAAATGTACCTAGGGGTAAAACCTGAAAAAACCTCTTAGAGCTAGACTCAAATAGAAACTGGTGCATGACAATGGGCCTTGCTGCACTCAGGGTTTGACACTCCTAGGCGATATGTTTTAGATGATTCGTATTTTCTTTATAAACTACTAAAATATCTAAGAAAAAAGAAATTATTTTAATATACTTATCATTGATAAATTTAGAATTATGATATTATAGAATGAAATAAAGAAAAAATCATATTATTTGTAATTAAATCTATATACATAGATTAATTAGTTATATATAGTATAGAAATAATATGTATTATTAGTAATGACTAATTATAGACTAATTAAAGATAATATAGGATTAAAAATGAATAAATATGATTAGTTAATTTTAAATAACTAATGAATATAACATGATTAAGGATTAATGAATAAATAATTAAATAATTACATAATATTGTTTAACTAGTGATTAATGAATGAGTGATTAGTTAAAAAAGTTATTGTTAGTAATTAAAGATGTTATGTATTAATTAGTTTAGTGTGTTATATATAGTTTCGAAATAATACTTACTATTATTAATGATTAATTATAGATTAACTAATGATAATTTGGGATAAAAAATTAATGCATATGATTAGTAAATTATAATTAATTATTAATATTTGTTATTTTATAATAATTCTTATTAAAGAAAATTTTTTTGACATAGTGAGTCATGTTTTTTTGTTCGTATTACTATAGGGAGGTTATTCAAACTGATCAAGGAGATTATTATAGTACACAACCAATAATGGTGGTTAGTACACCTGATTGTGTAACCCTAAGCGAACTTTAAGGGAGAATTAGTGGTTCCATAAATCTGCGACCTGATCAAGGGATCAGGCCATTGAGTTATAGACATTTGTAATTCCCAGCAACACTATGGAATCTTGCATGTCCATTGGTTGCTAATGCACAGTGGTCCAAGAAACTAATTTACTTTCTCAGTGGTCAGATGGTACCATGATGGAGTTTACATTGATGTTTCTGTTGTACAACAACAATGTCCATTTGTAAGAAAATGTAAAATTACAAGAGGTGTTGAAGACAATCCACCCCATAAAATTGAGCATATTATAAATGATACGGTTAAATAGGAAAACCTAGATGATCTCCCAGATATAGATGTCAATCTGACCTCCGATAAGGAATTTTGTAATGATGGATCAGATAGTGAAAACAATTCAGATGAAGAGGGATCAACTGAAGTTATGAAGGAGGTTTCAAGAAATGAATAAGTTGTACATCAACCCCAACCTATAATAAATCAGCCACCACTACTTGCATAATGGTCAGAAGTAATGACACGTGTTCCTGAATTCGTCAATAATTGTCTCACCCTGGGAACTGAGTTCTCCGGAGTTGTAGCAGATAGGTTTAGTTAGAAGGACAAAACCTTATATGTTGGAAGGAATTTTCCAAGTATAGATGCATTAAAATTCATGCTAAATGGTGCTTATATTGAGAGGCGTTGCTGCAATATAGTTCACGAATCATGTCATAGTAAATATTTTATACGGTGTAAGATGTATGGGGATGATTATAGAATTCTCTTGAGGGTGATTCCAGACATTACATTAGGAGGTTAGAGAATCTTGAGGATTGATGTGTCTCATATTTGTGTTTAACCAAGCCTCAAAAATTATCACTAACCACTTGATGCATAATTTGTGTCATATATTTTTGTTGAGATGATTAGGACTTGTCAAAATGATCATATACCCCTTGTGAAAGAGAGGATTCAAGAAACATTCTATTATAAGATTTCATATAATAAGGCATGGATAGCGAAACAGAAGAAAATTGTGAAGGTATATAGTGATTGGGATGAATCATATCGGGTTTTTCCACAATTTCTATCCATACTAAGGTATAATAACCAAGTTGTCTTCCATATTTATACAAACAAACATGTTTCTCATGATAACCGACTTGATCCATCTCATGTTCAATTTCATCGGTTGTTTTGGGCATTCCTTCCATGTATCTCGGCATTTGGTTTTACCAAATAGTTTATTCAGATTGTTGGAACATTTCTATACAGAAAATACAAGGGTGTATTGTTGATTGCAAAAACCCAATATGGAAACTATTCACCTCTTCCACTTTCCTTTTTCTATTGTAGAGAAATAAAATTTTGAATTAGGGAGTTGGGTTCTATCATGTATCAGCAACCATTTCACCAACATTCGGGGTGTTTGTTTGATTTCTAATCGCCATCGTGAAATTAATGAGGAAATCAATGTGGATTCGGATACAGGGAAGTTCTTAAATTCACATCATTAGTTCTGCATTACACACATTTCTAGAAATGTGCATAAAAATTACATAATGAACCAATGAAGAAGGCAATCACTAGGCTTAGTAGGAATTGTATTCGTTATTTTATACTATATCAACATAATAATAAAATCAATTTATGTGAAATATCATCTAATATGTGTAGCATATGAGTCAGATAGATGGTGTTCTGAAGATTTTTTTTTAAAATCCATCAGGCTAATAAAGAATTTTATGATTATATGATGTGGATTCCAAAAGAGAAATTTACAATGGCATATGACAGGGGGAAGAGGTACGGACACATGGAGACAGACAATAAGTATTGAAACAATGTTTTCTTTGAAGGCCTTCATAAGCTACCTATAAGTTCCCTAGTTCAAGAGACATTATATCAATTCTTGAAGTACTTTTCTGATGAACAAAAACTCGCATCGGATAGAATACATCCAAGGATAAGATACAGAAGAAACTTTCAATGAGATATTGAAAAAAATATTGAAGAAACTTCTGGTTATCACATCGGCCTTTTTCAACAAGAAGACTCTCGATTTGAAGTTCAAGATCCTTCATACCACATCAAAAAATGCATCGGTGCAAAATTGGTGGTATTAGAAGAAACATTGAAATGTCAATGTGGAATCTTTCAGGCCTTACGGTTTACATGCACACACGTCATCATAGCAAGTGCCTCTGTGAACATATCATGTGAGGCATATATTGATCTGGTGTACCGAATGGATATCATTTCTAACTATTATGTTACACCATGGACACCTATTGGGGAGTATAATTATTTCCCAATGCCTAAAGTCTAGCTGATAGTGATACCTAACATGAATCTGTTACGTACTTGTGGGAGACCGAATGCCAGTAGGATGGATAATGAGATAGGCTGGCCTCAAGAACAAGAGAAGAGTTTCCGATGCATGATTGCTCATAAATAAGGTCATAATATGAAATGATGCATTAAATTTGTTGGATTGAGTTCAAAGCCTCATCCAGAATGATGTATTGTCTTCATTTTGACATTCTCATATTGTAAAGTATATGTTTTTATCTCTTATTTTTTTTAGTTTTCTAAACCCGAAAAGAAAAAAGCCAAACACTTAACCATGAAACTTATTTTCTAAACATTAATATCCAAGTTAAAAACCATAAAACCTCAAACCTAAAACTCAACCGAAAAATATCTTCCCATTTCCATGGTTTTTGGTTAAATTAGGTGTGATATTTTAAAAAACTATTCTATAATGAAATAATATTTTCATAATGATTTATATAAGTTATTAAATACAGATAATTAGATAAATTCTTAAAACATAATTATTAGTTGACATGGTTTATATTAATCCAATCCATAATTAGTTAGTCATAAAGATCCTCCAAAATATGTCTAATCAAATTCATGACCCAATATTTTAGGTAATATAACTTATTTCATAGAAACATTATTGATTTCAAGAACTATTATTCTCATTATTCCTTAAATAAATTCTTAGATAATATAATTTATTTCATAAATCCAAAAGAAGGACACTAAACCCATACTATATTGTAGATGTTGTTATCTCTTCTTTTTTTCCCAGTTTTCTGAACACCAAAACCCAAAAGCAAAACACTTAACCCCAAAACATGTTTCTTAAACCTTAATATCAAAATTTGAAACCCTAAACCCTCAAACCTAAACCCAACCGAGAAATCATAATCATAAACACTAAAACATAAAAAAAAATCCAAAAAACCTAGATATATTCACTTGAATCGCGTATTAATTAATAAAATTCTTACAAATATATTTTCATTAATAAAATTATTTCACGACATAATTTTTTCCATATATTGTTTTCTCTTATTTCATCTTGTTGAATTGATTCCATTCGAAACCAAAATAAATCGAGAATAATATATATTTTGGTAAATTAAAATCATAAAACAATGTGAAAAAACATGTCATGTCTTCCATTCTACAATTCATATCATTATTCTAACCATAACATTACATTTACATTTTACACTTTGGACTCATTTCATTTGTTTATATGAAAATGGATGATTCCAAACTACTCACTCAGAAACCTACCCATATTTCATAGGCTATGTTAGAGGGTCATCTAGATCAATGGATCAAGTTGTGTCGATCACACCATTTTTATCACAGGGAGCCTTCACATGCCATTATACCAAACATGCATTGTTCTAGCTTCAATGGCCTTGCTGTATCAGATTTCACATTTGTATATCATTACGTACTTTCTGCCCTCGTTGAGTGGTGGAGACCATATACACACACATTCCACCTGCCTGAGGGAGAGATGACCATCACCCTCAAGGATGTGGTAGTGCTTCTTGGTCTTCTTATCCAGGGTAGACCTGTTATTGGACTCACTCGTGCATCTTGGCCAGACCATACTCTATTCGTGTTACGAGTCGATATTTTTTCTAACCGTAGTGATAAAGATGGAGCATCCATATCTATGCATTGGTTGGAGTCACAGATTCCACATTTAGAGGATGATGATGATGAGCAGACTATCATGTGTTATACCCGTGCATATATATTAGGGATCATTGGTGGGACCCTGTGTACTGATCACTCACGGATACAGGTGCACATGATGTATCTAAACCTATTAGTGGACTTTGAACGAGCTGGGACATACATCCTAGGATCAGACTAAATGGAATAAACGTACGGAGGATTGTGTAGGCTATCCCAAAGGGACAGAAGGTCTCGTGGGATGCATTATACTTATTCAGATGTGGGCATGGGGGTGCCTCCCTGAATTCCTCTTTGACCTTGCTGGTCCGCCGGTCGAGATGGAGGTGCTACATGACGCTCCACGGGGACGCTAGTATGATCAGTCATTTCTATTGGTTTTTGTTTCTAATATGATTTATTGGCTAAAGTTTCTTATTATTTTTTACTATAGTTGATTTATTTTACCGGTGGTGTTAGCGACACAATTTTGACGTGGTTCCAAGATAGCATTTGAGCATATATCAGCTACAGTTGGACTATATATTACCTGATCAAGTATGTATATACAATCTATCACTGTCTAATATAATTAATTATATCCTCAATTTTTGTTTTAAGTTTATTTATTTTTTTACAAAATCACTTTTCATTTCAGATTTCATGGCATTTATACTAGAGTATTATAGACCAGTTTCCAGTATACTATACTGTTGGGCTTTAGGATTATATGGCTATAGTGCCTCACATTCACATCCATATTTTTGAGTGGAAACATCTTGATAGAGTCATTATATATTTTTTCCATACTCTACTGATTCCATAATAATCGAGATAGATAGACCAACTTCATGGGATGAAGGTGACATGGAGGCTGGATGATGATTGGTCCCGATTATATACCAGCTTTATCAACTGCTGGACCAACGTGGAGAGTTTTGTATTTAGGTTGTTTAAACAAATCAATTATCTTTTTCAGATTAGGTTTAGTATGATCCATGGAATAGAATGATTTATATACTGTATCGTACCCAACCTGGCAGAGATATGCAGAGGTTGGTAAGTTAATAAATTTGAATTAGTTTTTTATGGAACTATTTTCTAATTTAATTTCAATATATTTACATGGAATTCACCCATAGAAGATTGTTCACATGAGTGATAAGAGGAGGTGGGGGTATTTAGTCGGGCAGCCAGCCATTCTACAGCGAGGGAGTCAAGGGAATATTTTCGTATGCTTTTTGGGAGCATATGCGCACGTCCATCTCGGATAGAGGAGGTTCCTAACCCAGAGGAACATCTTACAGTTGCTTCTAGTGCTGAGTCTCCATGACCACAGCGACATCGATAGTGTCATACTGCACTTGAGGCCTGACATGTTCCATAGGCAGAGGCAGGACCTCTTGTATTCCAGGATATACCGATTGGGTATGTGCATCAAGTGGAATGGGATCCATCTTTCTTGACAGGATATCCGAAGTTCAATATATATTGGGTTCCAGATCATTCACAGCCTTGTGATCCATTGTAGCTTTGCACTGTAGATCCATCATTGTCGTCTTGGGGTATAGCTCCATCGCAGGCTTGGTTCCCTACTACGATGGAGGTATATCCTTCTACACCATAGTGGGAGAATGATCAAGAGGTATATAAGAGATGCAATTGACATCTCCTCCCACTAACACAAAGATGAATGATGTTCTAGTCAACGTTCCAGTCTCCAAGTGTCAGCCTTCCCCAGGACATCGGACTCCTATACGCACTTGACATGGTCATCCTGTTCCTAGACCACCATGTGCTAGAGAATCTCCTCTCCATAGACGTAGACATTGATTGTACTTTTTTTTACATGTTTTATGTCTAATGAAATTGAAATACTATTAATACTATTATCTCCTCTTATATGTTTATCCGAAATTTCAGTTTTCATTTATAATTTAGGCACAGTTTATATTTGACAGTTTTCAAAGTCGACTACTTGAAACATATAAATAATTAGTAAATCTCAAGAAAATAAAATTAAATGATTAAAAAATCTACTTTATAGAAACATTGTAAATAAAATTTGAAATATAACCTAATAATCTATTTTTTTGAAAATAAACAGTTTATAAATAAAATAAATAAATTATAATAAAGGGAAAGTATTAATTGTTACTCAAAAGTGAGAGAAAAATAAATGAATTTCAAGGAGGATCCTAACCCACATACAAGACTTTGAAACCCTATAAAATATAAATTATAAGACCCATATAAATAAAAATTAAAAACTAAACTACTAGATATATGTTAAAGAAATTTTTAATATTTCAATCATTTCGGTGGTATAGTTTATATTATATAGGTTAGAAATGTCACGTACTTGAAACATTTTTTAATTTCAAGTATGTGGATTATAAACCATATAAAAAAATTTCCGACAATATTTTTTAATAAAATATTTTTATGTTGTTCTACTAGTTATATGTTTAAGTAATTTTTAAAATTTCATTCATATTGGTCTTATAGTTTATATTATATAGGCTATCAAAGTATCGTATGGGAATCATTTTTATGTTTTATGTAGGTGGATTAGAAAGCTTATAAATAATTTTTCACCAATATTTTTTAGAAAAATATTTTTATTTTGACAAATTATTATATTTTTTTAAAAAAGTAAAATTTTATTCATATATACATTATATTTTATATTATATGGATTTTTCATAGTTCCTTGAATCATGTATTTTAGTTTTATGAAACACAATTTCCAGGAAGTTTCCATTGGATTTATTTATGGAACCAGAAACATCAAAATGTTCTTTATCCAAAAGGAAAATCTTTCCAAAGGCAGGTGTTCTTTATTTTTTTGACTTTACGATACGTATGAACGTGAATTGGTTGAGAGGATTGGAGGTGAGACTCGTCACACCCTTTTGAGGGGAATTATTGCCTAATCCGGGACTCTCTTTGTAAAATTAAAATATTTTCATG
This sequence comes from Viscum album, assembly GCA_963277665.1. Lineage (NCBI taxonomy): Eukaryota > Viridiplantae > Streptophyta > Magnoliopsida > Santalales > Viscaceae > Viscum > Viscum album. Next base: position 1,219,190,831 of record OY728155.1, on the reverse strand, counting down.
AATCCTTAATAATTCTCCAAGTATATCATAAGTATCCCTTGGAATTTATAATCACGTATTAACATGTATAAAACTTTAGACTCATCAGTATGAATTCAAGGTTCTCCATTAATAGAAATGTTCGTATGTATTCGGGGTTTTCCCTCAATGGTATCCTTTAATATAATGATTAGATATTCTATTAATCATCATTGTGATGATACTGGTTTTAAGCCACTTAGTGGGGCACTCTTGAATTTATTTTCATCCTGGTAGACAAAGGTTTGTTTTCATCTTGGGATTGTTCCCATAAAATGGGCCACCTACGTATCCTTGTGAATAAAATCAGAACCCTCATAGTTTGGTGTCACTTAATAAGACACATCATACCTTTTATGTTCATTTGATATGGACCCCTAAGAGGATGGTGATTAGTTGAAACATAGTGTGGGACTTATGCAGAAGAAGTCCAAAGAACATGGATGGGATGTGGGATTGCAAGTATGATCAAACCCTATTGGGAATATGTCCCAAAGAGGATAGTGTTTATTTGAAGTGTTGGGTTTGATCCTCATGGAGGATTTCTATGTCTCCCATATGGATGGAAATCAAAGATCGTGTAGTTCGATAGATCTCATTGGAGAGTATGGATCTTTGAGAAAGATATGTTTGGGATTACATCCTGAAAAGGATGGTTTGGTGATTTGAAGATGGAATTTGGGGCTTATTTCCTAAGGAGGTTGCCCATATTGGAGGAATTTGAATTGTATTTATGTGGAAGATATCCAGTGAGCTCGGGCTCTGAAATAGCTTCCTACATATTTTGGTTTGAACATGAATCAAAGTTCTCGTAGTTACTTCCAATAAGTGTTTGTTCACATGTTTCAACCATTGCCTATATCATAGACCACGTGAGTCATGCTCGGTGTGAGTAACAAGAGGATGTGAAATATTAAACAACGACACATCTCACTTTAAAATATTTCTTTGATGCTGATAGAAGAGGGTGCATCGACCATGGAAGAGGGCGAGGCAACAAACCTGCACTCTTTTCTATTTACATTGGACAAGTGTACAATGTTGGGAAAAAGGGGTGAAGTTGAGGGTATTATATTAGGATGGATGCCATGAAATAGGTCATGGTAAAGGAAGGATACTTCCCCTATGCTTCTGTCAAAAAGAAATAGGTGAACCATACCTTCCCTAAAAAGGATCCAACCCTACTCTAAACCGAGAACTTCCCAACATTGTTTCTGGGAGAAAATTAAATGTCACTATGGATATACAAACCCAAAAACATCCCATGAACTCTAACCCCATTATAAAAAAAATGTGGAAGACCTCTGACTATGGAAATATAAACCCAAAATAGGATACACGCTAATGTGCCTTTCCCAAAGGTTTGAGAAGTCAGGAGGTTTTGGTGGAGGTTTTAACTTAGCCCCATTTAGATAGAAGATATTCTACCATGAATGGCCTTTTTACAAAGGGTACATGAGATGGTATTGTTGGTCCCTCATATAAGTATGCTGCGTAGGTACCCCGTGTAGATGTACAATGTAGGTACACTATGTAGTTATGGTGAACAGGTATACTGCGCAAGTGTGGCATGAAAATACGGCGCGCATGTGAGAACGATGACTGAACAATGTGAAGAACTTCAAAACATTACTATCTCATTTAATTATCTCTTCTCTCATAGTTTAGAGATGTAACGGAGAAATTTTGATGGATCTAGGTGAAAGTGCTATGCAATGGGATCTTCAGAGAGTCTATCACTTTTTTCAGTTCTGAAATGGAGAGCCCAATGGGATCTATTTATAGAAATGGAAGGGCCTGGTTGAAGAAATGTTTCCCCCGTAGGTATTTCACATTGCTTCGCCATGAAGGTATTCCAAAGAGGTCCCCAAAACATCTTCTAGAGAGGAGGTCTGGCGCGGGGCTCCGCCACGTAGGTAAGTCATGCAGCTCCGCCTCGCAGGTGCTTTGCGGAGGGAATGAACAATATTCTGGGGAACACGTCTAGCGTGGGGCTCCGCAATAGAGGTCAACTGTGTAGTTCACCCACACAGATCTATGAATCTAGTCTATCACGAAGCTCTTTGGGGAGTATTGTTTGATTTTATTTTGTACATTTCAAACCTTGGTTTTGGATTTGAAAGATTCGGAGCTATTTTCATAGTCAATTCATTTAATTTCTCAATTAGTGTCAACAAAATTCCCTCCCCATCAGGATTGGATCGGAAACGTACCAAAGAGGGTTGAGTCCTGAGGTGAATGTTGACGAGCAACGCAGATTTACCACGCAGTTGCTTCACAAAGGTACGACACAAAGGGGTTCCATGCAGTCCAAACACATAGGTATTCAATTTCCTATAAGTAGGTCCCACCCTTAACGGTTTTATTTTCTTCATTTGTTCTTTCACCAAAATTTTATAGCTCTCATTGCATAGCATGTTCTGCCAACTAATAATGCGTTGTGCTCTCCCATAATTTCATTGAAACTTTTTCAAGGAAAAATTAATTAGGTGATGGATCTATGCCAAAGGACTTCATAGATGGGTTTACACTAGGATCCTTGGTGAACTCCCTATGTGACGGACCTCATCAAATGACCTATGTGACATGCCTCGTCGAAGGACCTACGCGACTGGCCTCATCGAACGACCTACATGAACAATGTCCTTCGCTAAATGTTTTATTTCCTCTTTAAATTTTTGACACAGACATTTGGTAATTATTTTGCAAGCAATAAGTACTCATTTGAGGACTAATTCTGAAGGAGCTAAGGCTTGCCAAAATGAAATGATGAAGATCGTCAGACCAGACTATTATGACATTGTTGAGAGTACTCTTCCTGGGCTATGGAAGGGTCTAATTCTATACCAACGCGACTACGCACAAAGTCCTTATTTACCCTTTTACGGGCATGGGATTTTTCTATATTCCCATGTTCCATCTATTAAAAAATATATTCCAAATAATTGGTTTATTCAATACTCCAACTGTAACTACATGAATATTAGTGCAAGGGGGTTCCAATAAAAGAAGAAATAGTCCTTAATAGTTGCATCCTTCATCATAGTGGTTGTACTCTGGATATGATATATAATGTTGTAGAGACAAGACCACATTTTTATGATTCCACTTTTCCGGCTTCTCAAACATTTCAATTTAATGGTTGGAATGAAGATTGGGACCTTCTGTCTAGAGGGGGTGTAAATCCTGAGTGGATATGGGCATTCTGGGTACGTTCGACTTGTGTATAATTCAGAAAAGGGTTATTAGACGTTCATATCTATGAAGCTGTCTGGATGGGGAAAACATATATTTATAAAAATGAATTCATTCATGAATTACTGAGCTGATGGAGTCCACGAACAACATCCTTTCATTTGACGCATGGTGAAGTTGGTACTAGTCACTAGGACATTTACCAAATAGCTAGATGTGTCATTCTTAAGGAAATATATGATGAATTCATTCTGCATACTACAACATGGGGTAATGGTTCTAGAATTCCACCGCTAGATCATGAATTATTTAATATTGGGAAGAATTTAAGAAATACCATAAATATATTCATTATAGAGTGTGAATAGAAGCCTTCTTAGAACCAACAACAGAGGAAGGTCCATCCTGTGGACATTCTTCTCTATTTCCTTCTACAGATAACTCAGGTATTTCAGGAACATATTGGCCAATGCTGGAAAGAGTTGATTATAAGCACTGGGTCTATAAAGTCAAACCAGATATAGATGAAAATGTACACTTCTCTACCTTCCTTTCTAAGTGTCTAATTGTTTATTTGCTTTCAGTCTGTAAATCTGGAGGTGGTGTAAGATCAAGGACTTTCATCATTTAAGCTAAATTGGTAGAGGGGATGTAAATTGGGCAAGAAACCCCCGTATTAGCAAGAATTGAACATCTCCTACTTCAATTGTACAATGGGAAGGCTCCATTTAGTATTTATGGTCCATTACAAGTGTTGTGAGGCTGGATTGCAATACATTTTTCTTCATACTCAGTGTTGAATTCAATCAGAGTTCCCAATGGTTGATTCACCCCATTTTTTAAGAAATTTTTTGGTATTAAGCCTATGAACATGAGACATGATGAGGTGCTGGATGTATTGAATATCTCAGGAGAATTAAACTGCTTTCCTTTTGGTAACCCACCAGTTGGAACATTTAATGATGATGGTAAAGAAAAGTGTTATGCGTTGAGATTTTATATGATGGCATTCAGGGATGGTGTATTATCAACATGTATTGATGGTTAAATTATCTGTGAGGATTATGTTCCCTATAATTTTTCTCATCAATTAATATTCCTTCAACAATAAAACACTTTACCACCTATGTATGTCAAATGGGAGAAACACCCAATGGTAGTGTCAAAGTTATGGATCCTAACGGATTTAGAGGTATCCAAAATTTCAATTATTCTACCTCTACCAGATTCATCGATTGGATTGGAAGCTGGGTATGCTAAATCATGGGATTCTTAATTCCTCAAGGGGATTTGATGAAAGGAATAAATCGAGTTGAGGGCACAATGAATGTATCATGTGGAAATCATGGTAAGAATTCCAAGGCCAGAGATTATACATAAGTTTATGAGGTTTCAAAGCCCTCAAAACATTGTTTCGGGATATATATATACAAGGAATACTAGAGCTAGAGGAGGAAAAAACCCAATTCCAAGGTGATCTAGTCACCACTATCAAACATATATTCCTACTCCATCTGTTTAAATTTCGGATGAAAGGAGGCCTGAAGAATTTCTCCAATAAGAAGGGGTTTAATCTCCACCACAGTCAACCAAACCAAGGTTGAATTATGTGAGACCTTCAACCATTAATCATAAGGAGAGTGTAACCCATGATCTTAGGGATTCTTGGTCATTCCTCCAGCATGGCATTCGAATGCCCTATATTGGTGACATCAAGGAACCTTCTGATTACAATATGGACAATAAATTCACTGAAGTACAGATGTATATTGCAAATTTGTAGACTTTTATATATGAAAATGAGGAAAAAATCCAATTCTCGAAATGAGTATCTCATATTCAAGACTTAGGAGTCCGTGAAGGGGTAATTATCAGTTCTGAGGAGGAGTGGGATATTTATGTTAATACTGAGAATGTATTTCCCTTTTTCTTTTGTATCAAATTTTCTTTACCATTTATCATTATTAATCTCGATGAAAACATGTTTTTTGTGCAGCATTAATATAGAGAAGGACGATCCATACCAATTATCAAATTACCTCAGTATGGTCCTATAAGAACTATTATCAATGCCAAAAAATGATCCTCTGAGGTCGCTAGGACATTTTCTAAGAGAAAGAATCATGGAAAGGGTATTAGCGACAGATAATTGTCAACCATTACCTAACGTTTCCACGGCTAAGAGGAGTGTTTCAATCTCCCTCCAAGCTTTTGAACAGAAATTCAACAGAGAAATGAGATTTATTATAAGAATTCACTGAAGGAGTAATTATTTATACAATCCTTAGGGCGTAAAACATGCTCAATATACTCTGGTAACCACTTTTTATCCTCTTGTATGATCTATATATTTCTCCTCTCTCAAGGGATTAAGATCTGATTCCTCAAGACTAGAAAAATAATCCCTAGGGGAAACTCAGGTTCATCTTGACGAATATGCAATTTTAATAGATAAACCTTCAAAAGATTCTGCAACACCTACTCCTGGATTTGCTGATAGAGAGGAAATTCGCGGTAAAATTAAATACATTTCTCAATTTCTTTTGTCAATGGATCCTGAAATAATCAACATGGATATTCCTAGTGTTTTAGAAGAAATTAATGAAGATCTAGGGAAATCTATGATATATGATTATGTTTAAACAATTTTGGAAAGACCTGATGTTGGCATACCAATTGAAGATCCAACGGAACAAAATGATAGTGGAGCCATTGTGGACATAAACCAATGTTTGTTGGATAACTTAAATGGTGAGAATGCTGTAACATTTCTGGGTGTATACACTGAAATGATGGACACCCTTAATCCAAATTTTGATATTCTAGGTTCTATCAAAGATTTTGTAGACATTCATGAATATTTTTGCAGACATAAGTCCCTATTCTTCTATTTATATACATAATTTCTCTTCAACATGAATATTTATATCAAAGTTGACCTTATGCAGCTTTATATATAGAAAACATTGCAAAGGATCTTCATGAATAAGGGGTTCTAATTTATCCTTCTGTTATGGCTAGAGAAATACCTACAGAGGATCCTTCATCAAGGGATATTCTAGATCCTTCAAATGTCATTACTGAGCAAATTCAAGGAAGTAACACCTCTCTAGAAACATATGCTCAAACCACTAAATCTACGAATACGGGCAATGAATCCAATCATGTAGAAGACTTATAGTTGGGTAAATATAATCAGTTGTTTGAATAATATTTGTTCCCTCCTTTCGAAACTAATAATGACCTTGATTTTTTCATTTTGGGTTATCAGTTCCTAGATCAGAAGCTGAAGCTTCAACTATCCCAAGAGAGGTAGAACAAGGCATCTTTTTAAGCGACCTGTTTCCAGAGTACATTTTACCTCATGGTAGTGACATAGATTCAGACTTAGAGATGAAATATTCTCTCAGTATTTCACATAAGATGACATGGAAGCATATCTAGAGCATAATTTTCAAAAAACTTTTAGATGAATTGTTGTACAATTTTTCAAAACACCCATCCTTATTATGCTCATTGGGATTTGGTAGATTTAATTATTGGTCAGTCTATGATGCCATGAAAGATACTATTCACCGACCAGAGCAAGGGCATAAATTGTGACAAGATTTTGAAGAGGCTAAACTATGCATCAATATTGGGGGATTTCATGCTGTAGTAACTGAGGCAGAGTAAAATCATGATAAGAAAACACTCAAGATTATCCAACAAATCAAAGAAGCCACGAATAATTTGTTATATCTTCAATAGAAACTGGATGATGATCATATCAGGCTTGAGAAGTTGAATCAGACATTAGGAGAAACCAAATTAGATGGAATAACTGCTATTTTAACTACTAAGGAAGCACCTTGTCAGGCATTGGAGGTTGGAGTTTCCCTACTATCTCAACTTCAACAGGATGATGATAGAGCTTATGAAGCAGTCCAACAAATGAAATGTCATTTTGAGTGTTTATTCTAAAATATGATATAAAGGCTCCATTTTGAGGATGGCCCACTATTTTAATATGAATGTAAGAAATGTTTTTTGCAATCATTAAAATCTTCATTTCTGTTTTTCATGATTCCAATATGAAAACTAAATGATGATAATTATTCATTTATGTTAAATAGTCATTATTATAACAAAAAAAAAAGAAGTGCTTAAATTTTTCTTTTTAAGATGAGGAACCTAATGAGCATAATCTTGACTATTTATAGGGTTATATGGATAACCCCTCAAATTTTTTATCTTTTGACCTCCTTTTTTATTTCTCAATATTACATAAATCTTTCAAAGATGTATGTTTACTGAGCTGGTACTCGACTTTTGTTTAGAGTTCCCTTTGCATGTTCTCAATCTAATGAGTACCGAGTCTTTTTTTATAGGCAGTTTAGTGTCATGCATGTTGGAATATAAAGGGATAATATTTGGGGTCGAATATCTTTGACCATAAATATTGAATTATATTCTAAACAATAGTTATTGGCTAAGAATTTCATTAATATTCTTTAAACATTTCCAAGGGGAATCTTGAGTCATGATTTTTATGGTCACCAATGTATCAACATAAGGGGTGTCTTTTCTGGGAATGAGGTTACCATTATTTAACAAACCCATTATGGGGGAAACATTATGCAGGGCCAACTAGGGCATATGCTGTATAGCCAAATGGTGGTATCTTTTGACTGAAAATCCAGTTATGTAGGCAACTTATGTAAGAATGCCTAAGGGCATGTGCTACATATTCTAGAAAAAGCGTTCTTTAGGAATTTAACATTTTTAGCAGATAGATTGGTGGAAATAAGATTTGGGTGACTCAAGACCATAGTAGGTGGTTATTCCATCCAAATTAATTTTAGGAATAAAAAAGGGCTATTTAGACCAGCATAAGTCATGAATAAGAAATCAATTTTTATAAAAATTTGGCTTATCATAAATTCCGAAAACATATTCAGAAAAAAATGATTTTTGATATCGTATTGTGCAGTTTTAAGTCATGCAGCGAGGACATTGGTACTGTGTATTTTTAATTCTTGCAGTGAGGACATTGGAACGTTAGAGTTTTATTTCATGAAAGGAGGACATCATTTGGATTTAATTTAAAGTCTTTAGCACTAACCGTAGGTATTATAAAACACTCCCAATTTCATGATAATTTGTTTTGAAATATACTATCATATTCTGGTATGGAAGGGAAAACTGTAAATTTTGAGTTAGGAATTTCTGAAACCAAATAATGATATGGGAAAAGGGATAAAAGAATTATAGGAAGTCTTTTCTAAGACAAAGTTACAATTTCTTGACAAACAAGTTATGGGGCTGTATATGTAGGGCCAACTAGGGAATATGTTTCATATCCAATTAATGGAATATTTTCACTAACAGGCTTGTTATGTAGGATACTTAGGCAAGGATTCCTATGGTCACGTGCTGCATAGTCGAGCAAAAGAGATCTCAGAAGTTTGACATTCTATTGCTAAAAGCTGAAGATATTTTATGGAGATTCAGATTTTCAGAATCTTATAGTTTGGTTTATGGAGGAAGGTACCTGAATATGGAAAGGGTATTTTAGATCAAGATAACCAAAGAATCATAGGAATATGAATTATATGAATTTCTAACCAAAAAGTAACATATATGGTGTCTGTAGTTTTAGGTCATACAACTTGGACCAGAAATTGAAACAATATATGTAACATGTGGCCACGTTATTTCAAGGTTATTTCATAGTGCATCGAACACATGGTGAGGGAAATCTGTAAACCATGCTCTTTATGATTTAAATATTGTGAGAATGATAATGGGAAAAATATACTTGAATAAATGTTTTAAAATAAAAAATCGTGTATATTGTCATCAATGATTGAAGGGGAAAAATATACTATAACTAATAATGAATATACCAGTACTTGACAAACCTGTTATGGAGGCTGGATTACACAGAGCCAACTGGGGCATATAATGGATAGCCATATAATGGCATCTTTTAGCTGACAATCATTTAATGTAGGCAACTTATGCAAGGCCGCCTAAGGGAACTTACTACATAGTCAAGAAAATGATCTCTTAAATATTAGCAACTCTATCACCAAAAACTGTAAGGATGATTATGAGAATCTAGAAATATTCAAGATTAAGAGTGTGAAATGTGGATGAGGGTTTATGTTCAATGTTTATGATAAATATTTGAATTAATATTGACCATGTGTTTGATGTCCTTTGCATAGATCTGACTCATATATCGAATGGAGACTTTCTTTGTTTCCTTTGAATGAATATGATGATGTTCAATTTTAAGTCATGAAGTGAGGACATTGTACTATGCAGTTTTAAGTAATGCAGTGACGACATTATTAACCCCATATAAAATTAAAACATCTTATATAAATAATCCATTTATCTGATTACTAACCCCACATGAGCTATGCTTGGTGTGAGAAACAAGGAGCAGTAAAGGTTTCTTTTATAATGCAAATGTGATGAAAATGAAGAATAGGGGAATTAGATTTACATGAAGTTTAACATCATGAGTTAAGAACAACAATGAACCAATATGAAAAGAATGAAATATTTTAACTGGACTAAGGGATAAAACCCAAGTGTCATTATATTTCTTGCTGGGGAAAGAATCAAGTCATACATAGTTATTAAAACATTCCCTATGCATATTTTATTTATATATATAAAAATAAAGGGGGTTTTTTTTCATGTGGTTGGGCCCGTGATTGGTAACCTAGGAGTCTCTTCGTATCTCATTCAAAAAATGAGAATCAAGATATAATTAGTTGTTGAAACAATCATTCCTCTTGCTAACGGAGTTTGACATAAATAATGTCGGATTTTTTTACACATTCTGAGAGAACAATAAATCTCAAAATATAGAATCATATAAGGAAAAAATCATATGTCTTAAATAAATTCTTTTTAAAGAAATAATTCATATACAAGAGAAGAAAAAAAAGAAGAAAAGAAGATTTTATGATTGTGGCTGGGCCCAAAATTGGAGATTCAGGCGTCTCTGTGTATCTCATTGAAAATGAGATGCAACCCATATATAGTTCAAGAAACATGGTCTCTATACAGATCTGACTCCGACATAGGAAGAGAGGGACTCATGTACAACTAAGGAGTTGTGATGATGTTAATGAAGCTCTTATGGAAGCTTCTAAAGTCAAATAAAGAAAACTTTAGTTATATAAATGATGTCAGGTAGTTTAACGTCATACGACAATGACGAAGATGCTACACACATTAACATCATGCAACATAGATGCTTATTGTTTTTATGCAGTTTAATGTCTTGTTACTAGGACATAGGGGACGTGCAGTTTTAAGTCTTATAGAAAGAATATTGTACTGTGCAGTTTAATGATTTACAGTGAGGAGTATGTGGAAATTACAGAAAATATTTCTTCAAAAATCTCGCATTGGTTGGAGGTGTAATGAGTTCTCCATCCATTGAGTTTAAAGAATAAGATCCGTTTGAATAGACTTTATGTATAGAATTAGGTCCTTCCCATTTTGGTTCAAGTTTTGAAGGTTTATTTCCTGGTATCATTGGATTCCTAAGGACCAATACCAATTCTCCTTGAAGGAATGAATGAAGGTGAATTTTATTATTAAAATCTCATGCTATTCTATTCTGATAGATTTCAAGATGATGCAAAGTATGCAATTTTTCTCATATAATCGTTCCAACCCATTAAATTGTTTCTGATATCTTTCATCTGTAGATAAATGATCACAGATTTCAACTCTTAGTGATGGAAATTGTATTTCAATTGGCAAAACTACTTTAGTTCCATATACCAATGAAGAAGGAATTTCCTGGGTAGCAGTACGGGTAGTTGTCCGACATACCCACAAAGCAATCAAAATTTTATCAGGCCATGATTTCTTATCACTATCTTCCATATTTTGGAGTATATTTGATATAGTCCTATTTAAATCCTCTATTTTTCCATTATCCACTACATGATAGCGAGATGAGTGGTTGGACATTATATTATATTTCTGATATAACATTTTTACATTAGATGAACAAAAATTGGTGCCATTGTCTGTCCAAATAGTATGGGGGATTCAAAATTTGGTGATGATATTTTTTTTGAAAAAACTAACAATGCTTTTGGCTCCGTATTCATTGATAGGTATTTCCTAATCCCATTAAGAGAAGAAGTTAGTAGCAGTGGGAATATACTTAAACTGATTAGACGTGGCTGGAGGATAAGGCCCTACAACATACATTTCCCATGTGGAGAACAACCAGGTGTATTTAGTTGTATGTAGAAACATTAGTGGTTGATGAATGAAGTTGGCATGCACATGGAAGGGATTACATTTTTTAGTAAAATCTGTACAATTTTACATCAATAAAGGCCAAAATAATCCATGCCTTCAGATCTGATCAAAGAATCAATGCCCAGATTGGTGGACACCATGTGCTCTTGAATGTACTTCTTTCATGACAGTTGCGGTCTCTTCTCCATCAATACATCTGAAGAGAATTTCATCAAAGCCTCCCTTGTAAAGGATCTTTTGGTGGTCTAGATTATCATAAAAAGTAAAATTTGCTGCTCATTGTCGGATCTACTCTTACTCAACCCCATTCGGTGGATGTACCACATTTTGATGATATTCTATGATGGATGTTCTCCATCCAGTAGTATGCCCACATGGTTTTGAAATAGGGAAAATTTCATTGATTTCCTCCACTCTGGTTTAAAAAAATGGTAATACCACACGATGATGGGTTATGGTGATAATTTTTTCATCGCGATTTGGATCTTCCAAGGCTATAGATGCATTATCCAGTGCAACTGCATGGGCATTTTGTTATCGCAGGACATACGACAAGTCGGCTCTAAGGGAAATTCAGCCATTAACTCTCTGACATAATCACACAAAGGCATTAAATCTTGTTTTCTAATAGAATATTCCCCCATTTATTTGTTTGGTTACCAATTTTGAATCAACTATTACCTTTAAATGATCCATTTTCACCTAAAGGGCCTATTTTAAACCTATGATGAGAGCTTGGTATTTTAATTCATTGATGGTTCGACCTTCTGATAATAGGAAAAAATAAGGCAATACTACCTTTTCTAGAAAAATGAGGACAATTACTAATCCAACCTTGTTGAGTTTAGGGTTTTCCAGTCTCATTTCTGTTGGACTTCTGGATGCACCATCAAAATACAATTCCCATGTTTGGGAATTATCTTGAATAGAGAATACCTCTTTATTAAAAAGTTCAGTATTAAATGGTGTATCTTTAGTAGATGGGTACTCAGTAAGGAAATCAGCCGGAGCTTGGCCCTTTATTGCCTTTTGAGGTAGAAACTGGTTATCAAACTATTGAAAAATGACCACCCACCACTCCAAAAACCCTGTAAGCATAGGACGACTGAGGATAAATTTGAGCGGGTTATTACGAGATACCAATTGGACCACATGATGTTGCAGGTAGAGTCACAATTTCTGAACTGCAAAGATTAATGACAATCATCACTTCTCAATACATGAATAATGAGTTTCCATATCAAGAATATTGAGACTCAGAATATAAAGGTTATTTTCATTCCCATCATCATTCTTTTGGGAAATAAATCCACCTAGTGATCGCACTAATGATGTCACACAGAGAATGATTCGACTTCCTTCAACAGGTGGCTTCAATACTAGTATTCTTAATAGATATTTCCTGAGGGTATCAAATTATTCTTGGAACTCTTCAGTCCATTGGTAGGTGACTCTCCTCTTCATTAATCTGGTGAAGGGTAAACACTATCCTTCCAAATTAGAGATAAAGAACCAAATATAGGACAAGTGTCCTTTATGTCCTCTTAATTCATTCAAATTTTTAGGAGGTGATATACCAAGGATTGACATTTTTTCTCTGGATCAAGTTTGAAACCATGATGGAATAAAATTAAGACAAGAAACATTCATGAGGTTACCCGAAAAGCACATTTCAAGGGGTTCATCATTAAATTGTGTTTCTGATGTTTATTGAATATGGTTTCCAAATCATCTAAATGATTGGAACATTGTTTGGATTTGAATACCAAATCAACTACATATAATTCATCAAATTTCCCTAAATATTGTTTTAATATATGGTTCATGGAACGTTGGTATGTTGCGCATGCATTCTTAAATCCAAAAGGGAATTAACAAATAGAAAAACACACCTTGAGGGGCTCTAAAGGCTATGGATTCTTCATCCTCTGGGGCCATACAGATATTATTATACCCACAGTATCAATCCTTAAAGAAAAGAGCTTCATAGACAATTGTTGAATCGATTAAAAGTTCTATAATTGGGACTGGAAAATAATCTTTAGGAAAATTCTAGTTTATATCTCTGAAATCAATACAGAATCTAATTTTCCCATTCCTCTTTTTCACTAAGACAATATTGGCCAGCCATTTGGGATACTAAAAATCCCTGATAAAGTTAGCCTTTATAATTTTATCAACATCAACATCATTTTTAGAGGCATGAGTTGGGTGTGTCCTTCATGAGGATTTCTTGAATCCATGATGTTCCTCTGGAAAACCCAAATGTTGGGTGGATACATTAGGAATAATACCTGGAAGTTCAATATAATTCCAAGAAAATATATCTCGATGTTGCTTTAGAAAATAAATATACCCATCTTTCTCTTTCGAGGTTATGGCCACACTAATTAGAGTGGGGCATGGATCTTCTTCTGTTCCCAGATTTATTTCCCGGAGTTCATCCACGGTTGTAGAGACACCTTTATCTAATGTTTGAGGGGAATCCCTGCGAACTTCCTCTTCTTCCTCGTTATGTGTTACCTCTTCTGTTTTCACTTACATAGTAGATGAAAAAGGAAATAATTCTAGAGTTAAGGAAGGAGTTAGTATTTGAACTTCCCAAAGAAGAATCCACCATATCTGACCCTAGAGATGACGAAGGGTATTTATGTGGTAAAAAGGGATTGATGGATTGAGAATAATCATCTTTGTCTTCCTCTAACATTGCTACAATTTCTTCTTTTATGATTAACGAGGTAGTGGCTCGTTTTAGTTCAGAAGATGAAATGAAAACATCACCAACAAAGATTCCATCATTTCTTGGGGTATCAATAATTTCTCCCATGTTATAAGGCCCAATAGCCACAATTGACATTATGGGAATTACTGGTTGAGTGCATGGATTTGGTTTTACACTTTCAGTTTGACTGATGGGTAACACAAAATCATTACTCAAATGCATGAATGGATTTTCTGGGACCTTTTTCAGTCTATTGGGAGCATTCACTCTGGTCATCTCCATAGAAATTGGCATAGTTCCTTTTGTGTGACAAATCTCTTCCTCAATGTATTGAGATTCACATGTTTTGAATGGAGCCTTATCACCATACAATGTCCCAATTTGACCATTGAAACTACATTTCTGACATTGATGGTTTGATGATATGGTTTCATATTGATGCAACCAAGGCCTTCCAAGTAGAATATTGAATGATGTGTCCGGACAAACAACAATGAAATTTTAATTAGACACAACATCTCCAAAATGAGTTCTTAGTGTAATTTTACCAAGAGGTTCTTGTTCATTCCTTGCATATCCTTGCAACATTAATATCGAAGGAGATAAGTCAGATTTAGTCTGGCCCAATCGAAGAAGTGTACAAATGTGAATGAGGTTGACCGTGAAGCCATTATAAATAAAGTATCATCAGATATCTATGTCATTGACCTTTTTAGATAGATACAAAGGTCTGATATTCCCATGTACCACATGGTATTCATCTTCATCCATGAAATATTTGACTGCATGACATTCAAAAGATTCATTCTCTATATGGTAAAACTCAGCAGCAGTAACTTCTGTTTAATACTCTTGAGGACATGACAAAGCCTCAATCAGTGCTTCTAGAAGATCTTTTCATAGATCCAAAGCCTAAATAATTGAAAACATGGCCTATACATGTTCCATTTCATTCAAAACATCATACTTTTGATCCAAAGGTATGTGTTTCCCAGCATGGAGATGTGGTTTTACAAGGGCTTTGGAAGTTGATTATTTTTTATAGATGTACATTATGTTGATAAAGAAGATAGAAATACTGAAGGCTTTGGTTAATTAGACTTGATAATTCTATTCATCTATTGAGTAGAAGACATTGTGGTTTTTAATTGTTCTTCTATAATAATTAAGCCAGAACTAGACTTGTTTTTCATGGGAGAAACTCATTGTTCCTATTTAGCTCACAAAAGGGCTCTTCTATGAGTTTCTTCCACATAAAGATCCGTTAAATGGATAACATTAACATGACCAAATATTAATTCCTCTTCTGATAAGGATTCATCCTGATAGGTAACTTCTTGTTTTTCCATTTGGTAGGGCGGTGCCTGTGGTTTTGAAATAGATGGCATAAAATATACCAGGGTTAAAGACAGCTTTGCCCTGGATGTGATCTCATCTTTTTCTAACTGATCATTGTCTTTATCAACACCTTGCTTCTTTGATGAATTCCCTTTTGATGAAGATGGTTCTTCTGTATAAAGAGTTATAGAAGACATAATTGGTCAATTCAACTGTGTTCGTAAAATAGCATGAGTCGGGTTCATCGTTTTCCTGATAATCTAATCATTATATTTTTTTCACAATTTTACTTTTATCTTATTGCCATTATTTGTCTTCTTTTACATTGGTAGCAGTAACACACACTACTTGAGCTGATGAACTTTTCAATTTCTCTTGTCCATAGTCTACCATATTTGTCGAAGGTCTTTGAAAACAATGAACTCATGAATGGGGTGTCCCTCCATTGGATGAAAGGGAAAATAATTCGGATGATCTTCATCTCAATATTTATTTGGATTCATCAATCTTGGTAACTGAACCAAATTATTTTCTAAGTTTTATATTAACTAACTAGGACTTTTTTTGTTCCTAAAAGAATAAAATTTATTCTTTAATTCCTCAAACTGTTTATGCCTTTGATCTATTTGATCATCTTGACAAGGTGGTCATTGCTGTTGATACTCAGGAGGGAGAGCCCTTCGGTATGATGAGGGTCTTGAAGAAGAAGATGGTACATGTGCCTGTTTGAGTGTGACTATAGCAGCTTCTCCCTTTCCAATGCTCCTTCCTCGAACAGATGTAATTACAAGAGTTTCTTCCATAGTTTCTAAAATGGAAATTTCTTATCTGCTAAGTGATTGAATTAAGGTCTTGATACCCTCCTATTTATTTCGTAGAGGTCAATGGTGTGTGTAATTCATCATAGATATTTGCCAGAAAGATGGGTAGCAACTCTTCGTGAGGGAGTGCAAAACAAAAGAAATATGTTAATACTTTACATAGAGAAATGAAATCTGAAACTCTTTAATTCTCCCTTTGTTTACAATTGTTAATATCAAAAACTATTATATTTCGTAGCATTGGGCTAAATTGAAGAAGGAATTTCTGACAGAGATCTTCCCACCTAGTAATTGATCGAGAATGCAAACTTGTATTCCAGACAAAAGCTCGTCCTTATAATGACTGCACAAGACAACTATGTTTTACTGATTCTTGTTGTTTAGAAGCTCCAATCATAGGATCACAATGAGAAACAAAATGTGTTAAGTTTTGTTCCAGATCTTCCAAACCCTTAAATATTTGGAATGTGGAATCCATAAAATTTGGTGGGGGAGGAATTACATCTACCCATTTAGGGTAAGCTCTCTTTTCTAGCTGAACTGGTGCACGTTGTTCCTTCTAAGGTTCCAGCTGAGTCATTAATGCCTCAATTATGTTCATACGCATTTGGGGAATATCCGAATGAGATCGATTCTATGTAGGTATAGAAACTAGAGCTTGAGCTTGGGAAACAACCGGTAATACCACTGATGGTGGTGCTGATATATTCCTTGGATAACCCACACGAACAAATCTATCAGGATGTATATGATACTCTCATGATTTTGTACCCAATGTAAGGAATTAATTATCCATATCTATAGTTACTACAAATCCCGTTTTCTGAAGTGCTCCTACATGATTTGCAAGTTGCGGATTTTTCTGGGGAGAATGTTTAGAAGAAATTTTACATAGAAGTAACTTTCTATTAGGTCTTTTAAACTCCCTCATTTCCTCTTTTTGCTGTGAAAATCTCTATTCGAATGAAAGATATTGTCCTTCTATGGTGGAAAAGTTATATGTGTTCTGACTTTTTTCCATTCCCCTTGTTAGATTCTTTCGGAGAGGGTGGAGTAGGTTATTTGAAGGCATAACAAAATTCTGGGTAAGCCTCTATTTTCGAGTATGAATAACTTATTTGGTTTCCTAGTTGTGTGTCATATTATGGACAAGAACATCATTTTTTGATTCCATTGAACTGAAATTATTCACTGGAGGATCTTCTGCAATGGTATTAACAACATTCACTGATGCATAATGCATTGATGGCATTATTTTAGTGTCTGTTATAGATCGTCTCCCTTTTTTCCATTCACGAGACTCTGTTATCTTATATGAAGAATTCGATAGAATGGTTTGGCAGATAGTAACATGAAGGTAATCATTGGATAGTTCAGATGTATACCATTCTTGGGACCTCTTCCCTAATCAGGAAAAAAATGACTTTGGTTGAGGAGTGGATTGTAGATGTGAAAAATACCCAAGCCTTGTAGGCTGGGGTTGATCATGTTCTTTTTCTTCAAATATTTGAACATTGTTTAATGAATTTGAAGGTTGAATTAAATGATCCCTTAGTCTAGAAATCTGGGGTGACTCTTGAACCTCTATAACTGAAATTTGTGTAACTTCCCTTTTGATTTTTTGGATTTTTGTTCCGAAATTAGATGGGTGAGTCATCCGACAATCACTTAAATCAAACATTTCTGAAGATCGCTATGCTATTTCATACATTTTCATCCTCTAATGCTTAACCTTATCTAAATGGGATGAAGGTTCAAGATTCTCATATGCTTGATGTAAAAGTAGATCAACAACTTCTTCTTTTGGTCTTGATTTTGATGAGAAATGGTTTCGGTCTGTTCTTGAGCATACATTTGATTACATACAAAACCAATTGATTGGGGTCGGCCATGGGCAATAACATTGCATGAAACCACCTTTGGCGGACTTTTTTGATTTTGTAATGCAGTGAAATACAATGCTCCATATTCACCCTATCCTCTGATGCGAACACTAGATTAGGAATCATAAATTAACTGTCATAGTCGCTTTAGATCATTGAGACAAGCATGCTGAAGGTTTATTTGCTTTTTTTCAACCATTGGATATTGGGAAACTAAGAGAGATGCCATGTCAATTTAGCACTACTACCCTTCTATTACCATTACATGATTTTGATATTCATTATATGGTAATACTTTGGATTTCAAATGACGAATTTTTTTCTATAAGTTGAGACGAATGTCATAAATTCAATCGTCTGTCATCAATTATGGAACATCATACTGAGAATTTTCCAAAGGCCATAACATGAATGGTATTTCTCCTTTAGCTAATTTTTTTCTCATGTTTAACATGTCTTCTTCATCTTTCACAAGAGGTTTCTCCACATGGACTAACCAATGTGTATTCTCTGTAATAGAATATAAATGACCCAAGGAAGGTTTAGAGAATGACCATTCCCTTGTGATGTCATCTAAAATTGAAAGTGTTTCACCTGTAAACGACAAGGCATTAGACATGAATGGCATTGGGTTTTCAAGTGCCTCAAGATAAGAGGGATTTGTTATTTCTAAATTGTCAATTATGAAATTGGTTTGACAATTTGGGATACTACCACAGAGAGGACTTTCATAATGAATGAAATCATAAAGAGGATCACCATGGGGGATTACAGTAAGGTATAAATCATCTTTCTCTTTGGTGTTCTGGCCATATATACGGTTTATGAGGCTCTCATCCAGAGATAGGAACTCTCTATTGACCGAATTTTCATGAAGAAAGGCTTCATGATCAAGTATTCGATGAGAAACATAAGAATTAAAACTACCACTCACAAAATTTGGTAATGAGAGGGTAGGATATTAACCTGTAATAGATAAATGACTAAGGGCTTCAATAACTCTAGCATTAAGAGTATTTAAATCACAGTACGACTCTTGATTTTCCAACGGTGTTTTTCGAGACTTCTTTTTTCGATTTTCTCTTATACTTTGTTGTGGACACCTGTTGAGAGAAGTGGTTATAATGGGCAGGTGTATGTTCCTGCATTAGAGTAGTTACCAGGACATACTAATTAATTCCAATTGGAAAGGGTGTATGGTTTTTATTTTTTTGTCCATATAATATGGGGAAATATGCCCCATGACCCTCTTGGACTGGCACAGAAGTGTGTGTCTTCTCTGGGATGGCATGTCGATGTGTCATACCATGTGTGGGGATAGATTTATTTGTCTGTTCCTCTGATACTTCTGAGGTAGTTGTTAACATATCCTGGCATGTTTCTCAAATATGGGCAGGGATATGTGTATCTCATTTCCCCATTGATAAGATGTGTTTGATGACTTCAGCAGCCAGAACCAGAATATACGTCCATTCCTTAAATGGATTAGGTGTATGTGCATACTCCTATCCACCTTTTCCTATCAATGGGTATTGACTATACTCACGCATGGGGTAAGAGAGTTGGGTCTTACCCAAATTTTTCATTGGAGATTTCTGACTGACTTCTCTGGGTGCTACCAAATGAGACTATTGGAAGCCTTGTTGGGCATTGGTAGGTGTATGTTCCTACTTTCTGTTTTATGACATGTATGGTCAAAAGACTTACTTCAATACTAGAAGACAAGACTACTCACAAAATTAGTTATTGTAAATAGGTGTTTGTTCCTGTTTACCAGTTTCCAAAATATTAGATTGTCAGGATTTTAAAATATAGTCAGACGAGCCTGCTGACTGGCTGAAAACTTGTAAAAAGGTTTATATTACTGTTCACAATACTCCACCTAGTTTATTTGGTGGGATTTAGGAGTTTCTTTCAGATGATTCTTCTGATCAACAAAATTAGGATGGATAGGTGTATATTCCCTCTCATTGTTTGCCATCAAGTTAGGTCGATGGACTTATCCAGAAGAGGCAGTTGTGAGAACCTACTCCTTATTGACCGTACGTTGTCCCTAGAAGTTCATAAAGCGTACCCATGTTTGAGATACATGGGCCAAAAGTCCAAAAGAAACACCCCCATCATGTAGGGGGTTCACGGCCACATGATTCATGCTAGAGATTACTGGTGGGAGTCCCCACGAAGGATATATGTATTCTTGAATTGAGGCCTTTTGTGACCTCTCGATCCACCTCCCTGTAATATGGGAGGTACTGGTTGTTGTGTTCTGAGGATAAGGACCCAAAACGGTTGGAGGTAGTGGTTGGCACCATCTGTATCTTGATCATTGGTCTCCATTGGCCAGATGATCAAGGATTGTTTTTGACATGGAGGGCCTATCAAGCAGCCTCCAAAGTTGGGATTGTACCGAGATAGTGATATTCCTTCACCAGTACATTAGAGACCCAACTTTGAATATGTTGGGTTTGTGATAAAGTTCTTCCCATGGATGGAGATCTAGCTTTAGCAGCAGTCAGAAAGTTCACAGATGTTCACATGGAGAAATCCATTCTTGGGATTGAATAGAATTCATTGGAAAACTAAGTACAACAACAATATTAATTAAAACAAAATATGTTTTAGATGGATACATCCGTGATTAATTCCTTTGTCTACCCTTCCTTTATTAATTGATTGGTGCCCAATATATGGGTAACATTATTATCATGGTCCATGATTCACGTCGGGTTCACCATTTTTGCTTCGTAGTTCCTTAAAACATGTCTTCTAGAATTAAGAAAAACAATTTCCAGGTGGTTACCATTGGATTTATTCATTGAACCAGAAAATTATAACAGTTCTTTATCCAAAGAGGACATGCTTTCTAACGGAAGGCATTCGTTATGTTTTGAACATTACGTTACTTAAGAACGTGCATTAGTCGAGAGGATGGGACGTCGGACTCATCACACCCTTTGGGGGGGGAATATTGTCTACTCCAGGACTATCTTTGTAAAATTAAAATATTTTCATGAATCCTTATTAATTCACCAAGTATATCATAAGTATCTCATAGAATTTATAATCACTTATTAACATGTATATAACTTTTGACTCATCAGTACATATTCAAATATCTTCATTAATGGAAATATCCATATGTACTCGAGGTTTTCCATCTATGGTACCCATTAATATACAAATTAGATATGCTTTTAATCATCATTGTGATGAAACTTGTTTTAAGACACTAAATGGGGAACTCTAGAATATATTGTCATCCAGGTAGATGAATTTTTGTTTTGATCTTTGGATCATTCTCGTAAAATGGGCTACCTACATATCCTTGTTAAAGGAATTAGAACCCTCGTAGTGAGGTGTCACTTAATAGGACACATCATATCTTTTAATGTCATGTGATAAGGACCCGTAAGAGGATGTTTCTTAGTTAAAACATTGTGGGGGACTTATGATGAAGCAGCCCAAGGAACTTGGAAGGGATATGGGATTACAAGTAAAATCAGACCATGTTGGGAATACAACCCAAAGAGAATAGGGTAGATTTTAAGTGTTGGGTTTGAACCTCAAGGAGGCTTCCAACACATCACATATGGATAAGAATCAAAGCCAACGTAGTTCAATAGATCTCATTAGAGAGTATGGTCCTCTAAGAAAGATGATTTTGGGATTACCTACTAAAAAGGATTCCATGAAGATTTTAGGATAGATTTTGGGAATTATTTATTTAGGAGGATGCCCAAATTGGGGGAATTATGATTGGATTCCTGAGGAGGACATCTGGTGAGCTCAGGCTCTGGAAGAGCTTCCTATCCATCCTGGTTTGAACAGGAATCAAATGTTTCGTAGTTCCTTCCAAAAAGTGTATATGCACATGTTGCAACCATCACGTACCTCTAAGACCACGTGAGTCAAGCTCGGTGTGAGAAACAAGAAGATTCAAAAGATTTAATAATGACTTAAAACGCTTAAAATCTTTTATTCCATGCTTATGGAAGAGGGCGCGTCGACCATGGAAGAGGGTATGGTGACAAACCATACCTCTATTCTATTTACATTTGACAATGGTCCAATGTAAGGAAAAAGGAGTGAAGGTGAGGGGCTTATAACAGGATGGATGCCCTGAAATTGGTCCTGTAAAAAAGGGAGAATTCTCCTATGCTTCAGTGGAAAAGAAAAAGGTGAACCACACCTTCAATTTGAGGGATCCAACCCTCCTCCAAACCGAGAACTTCCCAACACCATTTTTGGGAAAAATTCCATGTGACTACGGATATACAAACCCAAAAACACCCCATGAACCTGAAACACATTGGGAAAGAAATGTGGGAAACCTCTGACTGTGGAAATACAAACCCAAAATATGATACACACTGATGTGACTTTTCCAATGGTTTTACATGTGAGGAGGTTTTAGTGGAGGCTTCAACTTAGCCCCTTTTAGATATGGGAATAAAAGAAGGAGATACCCCACCATGAATAGATTTTTTAAAAAGGGTACTTGAGTTGGTTGCATAGGACCCTCCCCCAAGTATGCCATGTAGAAACATCGTGTAGATATACTGCATAGGTACACCGTGTAGGTATGGCACACATGTATATCGCGTAGGTGCGGTGTGCAGATAGAGAGCACATGTGTGAAAGATGACTATAGAATGTAAACAACTTCAAACATGCCTATATTATTTAATTATCACTTCTCTCATAGTTTAGAGAGCTACATGAAACAATTTCAGGGATCTATGAGAAATAGTTATGCAATGGGAGCTTCAGAGAGTCTTTAAAAAAATTTCAATCCCAATAGGGGGAGCGGAAGGGATCTATTTATTTTCACGGATGGGTCTAGTCGAAGAGATTTTTCCCATGCAGGTATTTCTCACAGCTTCACCATAGAGGTATTCCGAGGAGGCGCCCCAAACATCTTCTGGTGGGGAGGACCGGTGAGGGGCTCCTCCAAGAAATTAAGTCATACAGCTCCGCCACATAGGTTCCTTGCGAAGGGCATGAACAATCTTCTGGCACACACGTCTGACGTGGGGCTTCACTGCAGAGGTCGTCCACACAGGTTGTCTGCGCAAATTTGTGAAGCTACTCTGTCACGATGCTCTTTGAAGAGTATTGTTTGATTTTTTTGTACTTTTCAAACCCTTCATGAGGATATGAAAGATTATGAGTTCACTTCATAGTACTTTCACTTAATTTCTCAAGTATTGTCAACAATAGGACACAAAATTCACGCACTTGAAACATTTTTAAGTTTCTAGTAGGTGGATTAGAATCCTTATAAAAAATTTTACCCCAATATTTTTTATGTATTTATTTTTATTTTGGACTAATTTTTATAAGTTTAATTAATGTTTAAAATTTCATTCATTTATTTATTACAGTTTATATTATATAGGCTAGCAATGTAACATACTTGAATAAAAGATAAATTTTGTTGAAACATTATGTTTTTTATGTATATATATATAACTGTACATACATAACAATAAAACATTAAAATTTTAATTATATAGAAAACATAATTAAAATAGAAAAAATTGTGTTTTTGGGAAAAGGTGGAATCACATATACCGCATTGAAGTGGTATTTAAAAAAAATAACCAATGCCATTTAAAAAAAATCAAAAATTAACCTAGAAAAACATGACATCCAATAATTAAGCCTTTTCTTAATTCAAAATTCAGTTATTATTATCCACGATACTTTCTATATTAAAAAATATATGGATTCATTTCATTCATAGTTTATTAATTAAATGGCCTGAGCTTTCATTTATATATCATTCTGTATTTATTAGTTCTTATATTCTTATTTAAATGGAATGTGTTTTCAGTTATTTACCTTTTATCATTCATTATTACATATCCAGTTATTTAAATAGAGTGTGTGTTTAGTTATATATGTTTCCTTGTTGATTATAATCCTTGATTATTTATTTTCTTCTTATATATTTAACCCTTACAGATCATTTGTGCTCACCATTATTTTTTTCATTTCCCTTGGATTTCATAATGTTTTATATGACTATTATACATAGATTAACTAGATAAAATAATGTAGTTCTAGAAGAAAAATATTTTTTATTTTGGGTATTCAATTGTAATTCGTGACACTTATATGTATCTAGTTTATCATGACTACAAATCTATTTGGTCCTTTGGGATGTGATTTCCTTGTATATTCTGCCAATGTAGTGGTAGAAGAAACTAAATACATTAAACTGAGGTAGGGGTCTATATAGTTGGTATCAAAGTAAGTTTAGTAGAATCCTTGGAAACTAGATTTTGGAAAACATTGATTGGGGAGCATAACCCTAATATAGACATTGATGATATTTAATGAATAACATCCATAATTTTTTTGAGGAAGATATTATCTGCGTCTTACTAGAAAAATATCCCTTTGTGGATACTATAATTGGACACGGTTCTCGAACAAATATACAAAGGGGTAATAACTTAAAAAAAGAGCATCTATATTTACTCAAGCATATCCTGATAAATGATGATATGTATTACAATTTGCCTGGTTTGAATCTCCAAGGGGATATTCTGAGGAAAATTATAATTTTTTTATCAAACCATTACAAGTTATTTGGAATTATTATGAAAATTAATGCTCTAGAATAAACCCTAAACTAAGGATGACATTATGTTCAAATACAACATATGATGTATTGTAATTCAATGACAATATTTTTGATGTTTTTTACATAATGTATTTTTCTTAGAAGAATAATCAAACATCTACATATTTTATTAAATTTTAGATGAAGTGTGTGTTTATTAACATAATTTTTATGGATTCGATTATGTTTTTATGTGTTTTAAAATGTTTCCAATGAAATAAAAAACACTTTTAGGGTTTATAAGATGAGATTTTACCATGATTGATTACATTTTGGATAAATTTATGGAATGTATATGTTTTAGAAGAAAATTTATTTGACTAATAATACATCTAAATTTTATAGAGATAATTTTAATTGTATTGATAATATATGGGGATAATATGATCATTATAAATATCCAAATAAGATTAGTAGACATTGTGAAAATATAGGTTGAATTTAAAACCAGAGTAAAAAATTTATATAATGATTATTTTCATTACAATGATGTCCATCATACATTTTAGAACAATTATAGGACTAAAATTAATGTTTTTTATTACTAGGTTAACAAACATATAAAGAGACAACATGTCACATATTTCAAAGTGTTGTGGCATATACCCATGACTGATTAATCACAAGGGCATCTCTTTTACCCCTTGTTTATATGATGTCCTGGTTAATATGTCGTTGTTTTTTACTAAAAATTTAAAGAATAAATATTAATTATAAAACAATGGAACTATTATTTTATGTTTACAGATTAATTTAGTAATTATATCGGTTTTGGGATATATTCTTTATTAGACAGAAAGAATGTTACATTTTTATGGACTTTACAATTCATTTAAAGTTAATTTTAGTGCTTTAAGAATAAAAAATCATTTTAAGATATTTATTTCGGGGAATAAGTGATGAATTTTAAATTTTTCAAATCACAACCAATGGGAAAATTTATTTTTATAAAATATTACATTTCTAATTAAGTAAATTTCCTTATATTCTTAGTTAGTGAAATAATTCCTCATCCATAGAAAAAGTATCGTTCAATGCAATCTTTCCTAAACGTAAAATCCACATTATATGTTAGTCCATACATTTTTTGTACTTAACTTTCACTCTTATTAATATGATGATTTATTAACCTTATTACTATGTGTGTATTTCTGAAAAATATTTTCATATATAAAACCCTTTATAATCAAGATCGATTTTATATTGTGTGGATTCAATTAATTTAGCATTTGGAAAATATAACACCATAAATTTTAGGATATGATTATCAAATTCAATAGAATGTGAAACAAAAAGATTAGAATGTAATATAACATCTTGATACATTAAATATATTTAATATTTTCAATAAATTGAATCAATTATAAAACATTCAATGCATTTAACATTGTTTTTATCTAACATTACAGGCAACAATGGCTTTCTTTGATAGAATTCACTACATTAAAGACTGTGTTATACTACATGCTATTAATATTATTATTTAACAATAATATTATCTACTAAATGATAAATTGGAGGATGTTAAAATGATAAAGTAACATACAAAATGGATGTCTGAATTCATTAGTTACTAATTAATTATAAATAAATATAAAAAACAACATTAATTTAAAGAAGATGTGTATTGAAAATAATTTTCCCCCAAAGGATTATAATATTAATAATTTAGATTAATTTAGATTAATGGATGATATTAAAAATATTTATATATTATATATTCAAAAAAATTACGTTCATCAAAAATATTTTATATGCATAAGATGATAACAAATTCAATTTAATAAACAAAAAGCTGTAATTTTTAAAAAAGTTTTATCTTTTTTTATACCTCGGTTGTTTTAAAACTAAATTTTGAGGTATTTTAAAATTTTATGTGAATAAATAATGTTAATTTTTTATGTTTTAATTTCAAAAATATATTCGGGACATTTTTTTATTACTCTGAAAATTTTCATTTTTTTATTAATTCTCAAAAATACAAAATTTTAATTGAAAACTCACATCCATAATAATACTTTATAATGTAAAATTATATATTTAATTTTTTTAAATTATAATTTTATATAATATAAATATTTAAATCTAATACCGGTAATTGTATTCATTATTATATTGAATTTATATAAAAAATAATGTAAATATTTGAAGCATTTCATTAAAAACATGTTTTCTCGTCCCGTCTGTGGGATTAATTTTAAATTAATTTTTGTGGCTTTTGTAAAATTAATTTGGATAAATGGATTCTATATTTGTAATGACAATAATTTATAATTTATAATATGCTCATCTAATTTTTTTTACATAATGATTATTAAATTTAATTAAAATTAATTACAGCGATTAATGTAAAAATGAGCTTACTTATTGATTAATAATATAATATAAATTCAAAAAATGACTATAAACTATTCCAAAATCTATTCTATATCCATATTAATTGAATTATACCTCTATTAAAGTGTCTTTTTCATTATTTAATCTAATTTTTAAGTAACAATGTCGGTTATCTTTTATTATTTTTTAAAAAGCCACGTTACTTTTCGCCCTCACATATAAATGGAATCCAAATCTCCATATTATTCACAAATCTAAAAAACATGGTTTAAAAAATAAATGAAAACTCTCACCCAAAAATATTTTTCATATTCCAATAGCCCTTATATTGGTACAAAATCCAACTTCAAATGGAATTTGTTCCAAAATAAGGAAGATACTAGAATAAGAGGTAATAATCCATTAAAATAATTTTTTTCCCATTACATTATCCACCTCCATAAATTTTTCTTATATCACTAATAGTTAAATAAAAAGTATATTAAATATATTTTTATTTTTTATCATATGGTTCCTACCAAAAACCACAAACGATTCAATGAAATGAGATACACAGTCATCTTTTATGTGTGTGGTTAACTACATCAGTGTGAACCAATGTCTTTATTTATTCCATTTAAACTTTAATGGTTTAGAATAATTATGGATTTATATTGTATATACAATACATATGATATTTATAATGTATTAATACATTTCTAATTATTATACAAAATTTTCCTTCATTAAATCGAATTTTTTATAATATGATAACATCGTTGGTGTGTACTATAGACTATCACATCGTTTTTTCTTATTCTTTCACCGGGGTGCGTGCATCCATCCTCTTGAGTGCGATAGACACGACATTTGTTTTACCCTGCATTCCCTCTTTCCAATGGCGGGTGGTATCTGTTCCTTATTCAGGTATGTTTGCTCCTTGATTGAATCCAGATGATAGGATATCGGTTCTGCCTTCCGTGGATTCCTCATCGGAACTCATCACCTATTTCGGGTCTCCCTCATAGATTTAATACGTTGTTTGTGAAACTCTTCCTAGTGCAATATCTTCATGGACACCAGTTAATTACGCTGCTTATTTCAGTACATTCCAATGTGTCCAGTTAGGACAGCAACCTTCAGTTAGGAGAGTAGTCATGCTGGGCATCACTGGCATGTCAGGACACTGGGGACTGGTGTGTCTCTTTTCTATCCCTTATTATAGGGCTTCTCGACGGTGCGAAATCCCGATGCATCCCACATCGAAGGTGGGGAATCATATTCCATAGGAATTTATCTGAGGTTTTCCTCAGCTTACCATGTTTAACACAGGGTATGCCACAAGTTTAACAACCAGTGGAGATGGATCAGACTGATCAGAACACTGATTAGAGTGGATCAGATTGAGGAACCCCCTGGAGGTAACACCGATATTGTGGCCAACAAGAGGGAGGCTTCCCGAATGCTATGGAGGTGAGTGAGGTGAAATGATCTCACCGGGATGTGGTTTCCTGGGTAAGAATTAGGATGGACGATGTTTTGGGCCTGAGTCTTGAAGAGACTTCCTACCTATCCCTATGGTGGGGAATCAAAGTTCCCGTAGAACGGGTGTACAGTTTAACGTCATGCTGGACGATGGAATTTGGGGCTTACACTTTTGGCGGCCCAAGGAGTTGGTGAACCATCATGGTTGGAACAACCAGGTGGTCAGCTTGATCCTCGTGGAGGTTTCCTATGTACCATGCCTTGACATTGATCAAAGTCCACATAGTTTAGAAGGGTGTCGTCAGAAAACTGACGTGAAGATGGACCGGGGGTCAAATTGGTGATGGGATTTAATCTCGTGAGGTTTCCTATGTACCATGCCTTGACCTGGATCAAAGTCCCCGTAGTTCGCGAGGGGGCGTGTCAGCAAACCGAAGTGAAGATGGACCGGGGGTCCGATCGGTGATGGGATTGAACCTCATGAGGTTTCTTACATACCATGCCTTGACATGGTTGAAAGTCCTTGTAGTTCAAGATGGATTGGAATACATTTTGACGTCATATGGGATGAGGGTGAACTTACTTCAAGGAGGTTGGAATGACCGAGTGGTGGGCTTGAACCTCTTAGAGGCTTTCTACGTACCATGCCTTGACATGGATCGAAGTCCCCATAGTTCGGGTGGATTTCGTCAGCGAACCGATGTGAAGGTGGACCTTGGTTCACTAGTGGTGGGCTTGAAACTCTTGGAGCATTCCTACGTAACATGTCTTGACATGGATCAAAGACCACGTAGTTTAAGATGGTGTGGGGAATACACTCTAGGCTACCCAAAGTGTTAATGGGGCTTGGCACACCGACACAGAGTTTTTCGAGGCCAATGGTTGTTAGGCTTGAACCTCATCGAGGCTTCCTACGTACCATGCCTTAACATGGATCAAAGTCCTCGTAGTTCGGGTGTGCAGTTTAACATCATGAAGGACAGGGGAGAAATACAGTTTAACATCATGCGGGACTGGGGTTTTGTCAAGGCCGATGCTTACTCTAATCCCAGGTGATTCATGCTCGGTTTGAGAAACAAGAGGTGGCAGAGACCTGACGATCATCTAATGAAATGTGTGTCTGTGGGATGCGTAGTAGGGAATACGTGTGGAGTGGCCTAGGGATAGAGAGATTTGGGTTTACTCCGGGATGGAGGCCCAAGTGTGACAAAGTGCATCGGGAGAGGGACTTGGGACCGATGAATGGAGGATCCTCATTCCCTATCACGCCCTCCACTCGCCTTGACACTGAGTAAGTGTGGAGGACCAGGGGTGCTGCCTCCTTCAGGAAAATCTAGGGGCTTACACCAGGGTGGGTTCCCGTCCCCACTGACAAACTCCACTCCAAGAAGGAGGATATCATCCCCTGTGGAGACTAGGGGGAATGGAGAATTCCAAAGGCGGGGGGACCCTACGTGTGATGCACGAGGTTAGGTCATAATTTACATTCATGTGTTGGGGCCAATGGTGCCTGGAAGTTTAACTTCCTGCAGCTCGGACAAGGTGGGTTTTCTTCGCACCCCTAGGACTTACATAACCAGTACCCTCTGCTCCTTGTGGGAGGAAAGGTACTGGCAACGCCGTGGTAAGGGGGTGTCGCGGAGTGAACCATCGAGGGGTCCACGTTAGCATGGCTATGTGAAGAAGAAAAATCCATTAGTGTGCCTATGCGAAGAAGCGTTATGTAAAGAAATGCTACTGGTGCTATCATCCAGGGGAATTTGAAGTCACATCATGCAAACCTAGAGGGTCACATGGGAAAAGGGATTTCTAAGCAGAGGGGTCCATAGGAAAGGGCCTTGTAGAGATCTGATGCATCGCGTGGAGGAGAGAACATACGATGGGGTGTGCTTCACAAAGTTGGGTTCCATAGCCTTAACATGGGGCAGAGGTGCAAATGGGAGGTGCTTCGTGATGTGTAAGGGCATTTAGAGAGAACAGCCTCATGGAGAGAACGTGCCTCGTGAAGCAAGGTATCAGGATGCAATGTGCTTCGTGAGGTACAGTGGCCTTCCCTTAGCATGTGGATCATGTGTACATGAATGGTGCTTCATGAAGCATAAAAGCTCCGCAATGACCAGGGTCCCATGTGGATCCCCTTCCTTCATGAAATCCCTTAGGTTTCATGAAGGGAATCCCTATAAAAATAGGGGATCAAAACAAGAAAATGGGGAGGAACTTCACAAAGCGGAAGTACCTCGCACAGCTCATGGTTCACCGAGCAGAAGACTGCTTCGCGATTCGGGAGCTGGGAAGCTGAAAGGTCAGATTTTCCATCTCCAGTGCTCAGGGGGAGCCCGTTATTTCTAGGCATGAGGTGCCGTGGAGCAGAGATCACGTGGCGTGAAGAGGGGCTTGGGGGCTTCGTGGCGGGTCGCGAATGTCAACTGGGGTCGCAGAGCATCCCGCCTCCTTTGCTTCGCGGCGGGCTTGCGAATGTCAAATGCGTTCACGGAGTCACCCTCCTCATTTTCTTCACAGCGGGCTCGTTAATGGCAAATGCTTTGGCGGACCCCCCTACCTCCTTTTCATCACGGTGTCCAATGTGCTGGGGGAATCTGTGAATGGGCTTCGCGAGGAAGTCTGTAGGGCCATCTTGGGGCCTTCTCTTAGTCCCAAATTTTGGCGCCAACAAATTCCCCCCCCCCCCTCATATTTGGAGCCTCGGAGAGACCAAGGGTGAAATTCTGAGGGAAATCTCCAAAATCCACAGTCATTCGCAGTGCGGATATGTGATGAAGGCTCGCAAGGAGGACTGGGGATGTGTGGGTCGGGTGAGACATGGAGCTCCGCACGGACTGGACGCGCCGCGATGCTCCGAAGGCTGTCGCCTATAAATTGGGGTCCCGCCATCTCTTTTGTCCTTTCTCATCTCCATGATCTTGTGTTCTTGTGCTCTCGATTCGTTAATCTCTACGTACTCCACGAGTGATCTCTGTGAATCAGGTCTTTACAACATACAATGAGTCCCTGACACTGTGTTTGCGCTCTACGATCCAGTTTGAATG
Organism: Viscum album; assembly: GCA_963277665.1. NCBI lineage: Eukaryota > Viridiplantae > Streptophyta > Magnoliopsida > Santalales > Viscaceae > Viscum > Viscum album. The sequence goes on along the minus strand of OY728155.1, from coordinate 1,219,159,089 downwards.
CCTAGGAAGTTCCCCAGCGAACAGTCTTTGCGAGTTTCCTTTGTGAATGCACTCTGCGGACGATCTTCATGAACCATCCATAGAAACATCATAGTTCTTGAATGGATGGACCATAAACAAGCTGCCTAGGGGGTCCTTGCAGATTCCGCGTAGAGGGACGAAAGGATGAATAGTCTGGGGTTATGGGAGTTAGTCTGGAGCCACTCAGACTATAGTTATTTGTTGGAGCTACTATCAGAGATCCTGAGGAACTACCCACTGTGTATGATGTTACTTGTGTATGGATTTTGGCTGAGGGGTGTCGTCTTCATCCCGGAAGCAAGTAGAGATGAGCCAGCTTACTGGTTCCAGAGCACGCCATGTCAGCACCGATGGTTCAGGGCACCCGATGTTCACGCCCAGAAGGATTTCAATCATGTCATCACCGACTACCTATACAATAATCTGAACAATGTCGACAAGAAGGCATTGCATCTAGAGACGTCCCCTCCCCTGTACCGTACCATCCTTAAGGTGGAGCTGGGGAACCTGAAGAAGGGGTGGTCCGAGGAATGGGACATGCGCCAGGGTGGAAACATTATGGAAGATTGGGCTTAGGCGGACTGGGTAAGTGCTTCGTGTGAGGAGTTTGGGGCGGAGCTGAGAAGGGTGGGCCTGTATGAGGTATCCTGGACATCCCAGTTCCATATCTATAAACTAAAGCAATTAATGCCCGAGTTGTTGAGCTGGTGGTCACTGGGGTCCAATACCTTCAACTTTCATCATGGGTAAGTCGGCATCAAACTATGGGATGTGCATCAAATCTTGGGGGTTCCCGATACTGGGGGCTATGTACAACAAATTCCTCTCGGCCATGGGTGCGTGGGTGGATCCGGAGCAGATTCCACTTCTGGTGATGACACTGATGGAGGTCTTACCCGGGGAGGACGAGGAGGGTGTGAGGGATGTCCAATTCATGCACTGGTTCAAGAAGTTTTCGAACTTCCCAGAAAATAGGTAGTTCTCAGAGGGTCCTCAAACTTTCCCAAAGGATGCTCGGAGCAGGTAAAACTCATACTGGAGGATGTTGGAGAATAGGAAGTGGAAGACCTGGGGGTTCAGTGTTAGCACTGAACAATGGCCAATAGTCAGTTTGGTGGCATTCATCATAGCTCTCTTCAGTGGTTGGATCCTACCGTTGAGGTATACAAACATGGGAGTGTGGCCATGTACTTTTTCCATGGCATCCACTTTGGCGATAGCAGGGTTGGTCAACCTGGGGATCTCGATGCTCACCATGTTGTAAAAAATGATGTGGCACATCAGTGAGGGGAAAAGTCCACAGAGGGTAAGCGGGACATTCCACCTCCTGTACGGGTGGATGGTGGCACACATCAGGGGGATATATGAGTATCCGAACCCCATCTCACCTCCAGGGCTGAACTTCCATCCCACAATCTTAAATGCCACAGGGAGTTTTTTGACCAAGCTGACGGCAACATCGGTTCTGAACCGGGTGTAGAAGTTAGAGGAATTCAATTTCTACTTGTTCCCGCTGCCGATGGGGGAATTCACTAATGATGGCCGGAGAATAGAATAAAATAAGGCCTGTCTCCTGGACTTTTGAGGTGGAGTATTGGTGGCCATGGTGGACCACGAGCATCTCTGTGAGCCATACACCGCACGCCAGTTTGCAAGGCAATTTTGGTTCCTGCAGCTGCTGACGCCGCAGGTCTACCTTGGGCTGCGCTACGAGGAGCACCCGTGTGTGATTAGGTAGATGTATTTCATGTTCTCACACGAGGACAAGAATATGCGGAATGTATTTCCTCAATCGATCGTCATCCTTGGGCTGATAAAAGAATATTCCCAATGCTGGGAGGTGGCCTATCTCGGGGAGATGCTGAAATGGACAGCTGTCCTGGTCAGTGAGGGTTATCATCCCCGACCTCAAGGATGAGGCCAGAAGGAAAAAAGGGTGTCCCGTAGCCGCTATGGCCATGCCAGTTGATGGTGGAGCAGTGGTAGTAGATCCTGTAGCAGCGGTGGAGCTGGTGGTCCCAAGAGAACCGAGTCACCTAGAGGGGAGGCCACTGAGGGGATTCCTTAGTATTTCTACTTAGTCCCCAGGGAAATGACTGTGTCACATTGACATGCCGATTATTGTCATCTTTCCAGAGGCCTAGGACATCTGGGGAGTCAATCAGAAATTCCTCATCCCATCTGAGTTATGGAAGAACCTTAACCACCTCAGGATGGACTTTTTGGGAATTTGCCTTATTAGAGCAGGTTTTGCGGTATCCTGGGAAGAGGTGGATAAATACATAGCCAAGCTGGAGGAATTTATCCATTCCCAGAGTGCCCTGAACCCAATGAAAGATCGAGTCAGGGTGCTTCTAGGATGTACGGTCCCTTCACAACTATTGGCTGCTGACTTGAGGGGACAATTCCCTCTGCTGGAAGAATCAGACAAGTCCTCCTGGGGAGACGAGGCTAGCAGAGACAATCCGCCGTTGGAGGGTGAACTCAGCGATCAATCCTCAGATCTCGAATATTTTTCATAGTCCCTTGAGGTAAAATCTGAAGTTCTTTCTTCAGAGTCTTCCCTTAGGTTTCTCTTGGTTCCTTATCCACATCTTCACTGTATAGGAGGACCTTGTTCATAGTCCTCGTTCCCGCCCCTCTGTGGGCGCCAACGCGGGACATTCTGGATTCGTGCCCATGTCTGCATCAAATTCTATGTCTAGCAGGGCTGGGACAGTCGAGGCAGATCCCCTGGAATCTCCAGACCTGGCAACCATATATGGGGGGCCGCGTCTTAGGGTTCCGACGACATCATCCCAATAGCAAGACCAGAGATTTTACCTATGTAAGTCTTCTCTACCGAATTCACAAATACCATCCCCTGACCACATTAACTGACATTCGCGTCCCCTTCTTAGCATGTACAGTCCTATAATTGGCCTGGTCTGCTACGGTGAAGTTGATTCGGGCTTCTGGTAGCGCCCTTCCAAGGTGCATACCAATGTTCGTTGAGGTGAACATCCAGCCTGACTGAACTGCAGAACTCCCGATCTACGGATGGGGAACCGGTGGGACTGTGCCCAGGGTTATTGAGGTGGGGTCTAATGATGAGGATCAACGAGATGACTCAGGCCCCACCACACCTGATCTGATGCCATATGTGGACCTGGATGAGGAGTTATTAGGGGCATTCCCTGCATATGAGCAGACCAATCGCGGCGACAGGGGTGACACGACCTCTAATGAGGAGGAAAAAAAATAGTCCCTCGCCAATCATGGAATCTGATCACGCACTTCATCAATGACACCCCCCAAGCACTATGTTTTTAATGACATGGACATACTTCGCTCGCAACTACGCAAACTGTGTGGTGGGGGAGTGGAATCCTGACGTCCACACATGCTCATCCGAGATCTAATGGTGGAAACGATTCGGGAGTACGATCGTGGCATTGGCTGGGTTTGGTAGTGGAGGAAGACGATATACATCAATAGGTTCCAGAAGGCTGAAGACGAGGTCCAACAGCTGCAAGAAATCAGGCGGACGAGCAATTGACCTCCGTCAATGCGCAATCTGAGAAAATATCATGATTTAAGGCCCAACTGGCGGAAGCCGAAGAGGGGAGGAGGTGAGCCTCTATAGAGATGATCACCATCCGGACTGACATGGAGTGGTCCCAGATTGTGGGAAATTAATTACTCCCTCTCACTGCCGAGGAGGAGCGGGAGCTGAACATGTGGCAGTAACTCCTGGATGCCACCAGCCAGATGGTGGTGGAGCTTTTACACTCAATTGAAGAGGTTAATCTGTCCATGGGGGAAGATGACCCCCGTGTACTGTAATGATTACAAAACCTTAAATGTACTTTCATGCTTTGATAGTCTGAATGTCTTAGTATGCATGTGTTCCATTATTCAAATTGGTTTACTGCATCCTTATGATGTTCGCGAAGCGTTCAGCGATCATTCCCTATGCTCACGTGGGTCGAGCCTGATGTGAGAAACAAGGGATGACCACCTTATAACTCCATTAAAACGTAGGACTGGTAACCAAAATTTGGTCATCCAGGGTTTGAAAAAACTATCCTGGATTTCCGGGAGGAAATGGTAGAGACCTGAATGGAGAATGAAGCTCTCAGAACAGCCAAATTACCATTTTCCTAGTGTGCTCTTTTGCACGAACGGGGTAACGCCAGGGTCGCTGAAATCGATCTGGATAGATGGGAATGGCAGGTGTGAATCACGATACCAAGGATTCGGAACATTGTGAGTGTGGCATGACAATAAATAATGGATGTTGACCGCTTTCAAAACATAGCATTCTTATTTCATTATCCTGGAGTTGGGATAACAAATTTGGGTCAAACCATTGACCATGTTCGAAATATGTGACCAAACTCAAAATGCCATCTGCTAGTATTCCGGAACGTTGGCCCAGGACAGTAGGCGGGCCATCGGCCGAGCAACCATATTGTTAGGGGTTTCCTCCGAACGTGAAAGATGATGAGGGTCTGAATAAGGGGCACACAAAGTGTGGAATGTGGAGTGAGGGTTTGTTTGAACAGAATCCAACACTCTTGAAATTATGCCACCATGGTGGAAGCACACCCGATGGACACATCGGTTTGATCATGGATCATTCCTTAATTTAGACAGGGCCTCTCTGGAGAGGGATTTGTCTCTTCCCAATGTCATCTTGGGGAATCTCGAACTTGTTCAGGGAAATATTGCAGTTGCACGGTTCCCCACAAGGGGCAGGCCAGGAGGCCGAAAATGGGGAAGGATGGGTTCTATGATTCCTAGGTCTGGACCCTAGGTGAAATTCATGGGTGTCTCTATGTATCCCACGTGGATGGAAATCAAGTCGTACATAGTCTTAGAGGCACACTGTAATCATAAACCAACACTAACAGGTGAAATCCTCATTGGTAGGGGATCTGGTGCATCCCATGAATAACATGGGGCATCCTGAACTTGTTCAATGTAGAATCCCAGTTTAGTGTCATGTGTTGAGGACATATGAACTCATGCAGTTTAAAGTCATACAAAAAGATGTGGGGTGAAAGGGAAGATCCCATGGAGTTTGTGGTGCGGTAGCTATTAAACCAACGTGAATGAAGACTTGGAGTCCAAATCACACCATGTATCCCCGAAGGAAACTCTTCGAGTTGAGGGACCGAGATTGAGAATTATGCTGGGCCCGAAGCAGAGTGGTCAGGCGTTTCAATGTACCCCATCAGGATGTGAATAAATCCATTTGAATTCATGAGAGCGCAGTTTAAAGTCACGTGGGGCAATGAGAAGCCTAGCGGCGCCGGTACACATCCTACCAAAACTACTAAGCCCACATGAGTCGTACTCGATGTGAGAAACAACAAGTAGTGGTGGAACTTTCCCAACATAGGAAGGGGAATGTTAGGGCAAGGGGATTCACAGTAAATTCTGGTCGAATGATGCTAAATCGTCCATGAAGCGCACCTAGATGTGAAAATATATGAAGCTGAGTATGTCCGAATTCCACTTGAACATGAGGAAGTGGAAACGTGTGAATCATGATGCTCGAAATCTGGACAACAATGATGGTAGTGCGGCGATGGAGGATAACTGCTAACCATGGCAGAAATGAAGCATCCACATCACGTTATCCTGGAATGGGGATGGAAAAATGAGGGTCGACTGTTGACCATGTTCAAAACACAGGACCTATTGCAAATGTCATCAGAGATCCTTAGGGGCATTGCCTCAGGATGGTAGGTGAGCTGATGTAGCATGGGATCAGGCCATTAGGGGGACCCTTCGGATATAGATGATGATGAGGATCTAAATATTGATCTTATGAAGATTGGGCCTGGAACTAGGGGAATGTCTCCCTGAAAATCTGACACTTCAGGATCTTTGTCAAAATTCATCTGAATACAACAATGAGACGTATTAGGTAGAGGGAGTCGATACCCTTCCCCTAGGGAGATCTTAGTTTAGGGTCGTTGAATTCAGACCATGGATGGTAAGAAATGTGGTAGACACATGGTGGGGTAATTACAAACCTGAGTGGTTAATGGGAACCGGGGTTACGACCACCACATGTTCCTTGGAGGGGTTTTCAGTCGAGGGACCGAAAACGAGAGTTGAACTAGGCCTGAGGCAAAGTGAACAGACGTTCCTACGTACCCCGTGAGGATGGGGATTGAGCGGCATGTAGGTATTTAGGTGGAACGATAAGGTATCAATTCCAAGAATAAAAGGGGCATGCAGGCATGGCCCTTGCACCAAAAGAAGCAGTATTTGATAAATCTTGTTTTTAATTAAAGGAAAGTTGTTTTTCTTTTTTTAGGTGACAGGACTAGGGTAGTAAGCCTTGGAATCACCATAATAATAAAGTTGTAACTGGTTTTGACAAATGGTATGGCATGTGACCAATACCAAACATGGTTCCCCCTTTTGGACATCACAATGCAGTGTCATTTCTCGTCGTGCGTCCAGAATGATAATGTCACAGTTTATGGTCATGTGGTTGGACCAGGACTGCATTTCAGCATCATGCGGCACATATGTAGTAGAGACGATGCTAGGTGGGTAATGTGTATGGTGCAATAAAACTTTCCCGACGTGAATGGGGAAATGATCATGTATCACACCTTATGCAATTCGGTGAGGGGAACCTTGGGAAAAGGGGCCAAAATAGGGGTAAGAGGGAAAGGGGTAGGAGAATCTAGCTCCCAACTAAGCTGGACCGAAAAACAAGGCTTCCGGGTGGTCATACGTATCCCATAAGGATGGGAATCAAGCCACACGTAGTTCTGCAAATGGGACGATATTAAAGGATCTTAGTTTACAGTCTTAGAACTCGGACCCTAGAAAATTAGGACTGTCCCAAGTAAAGGCAGACCCTAACCCAATCCCTATGCCTACTTGAGTTAAACTTAGTGTAGGAAACAAGGGCGGATATAGTATTCATGATACATGAGATGCATGCAAGAGGGAAAATCAGTGAAGTCCCGAACGATCGCCCAGTCGTAGATTTTTTTTCACCTAAAGTTTGGATGTGCACTGAAGAATAATACCAAGAGATTAGAAGTTTTACTTGGACATGGTGATGTGGAGGAGGATGTGAATCATGTAACTGACATTTTGGGCTTAATGGGGTTAGCGTGGCGATGGAGGACAACTGTTGACCATGACCAAAATGTAGTATCCATATCGCGTTAGCTTGAAATGGGAACAAAAAATGAGCATCCACCACTTACCATATTCGCAACATGGGATTTTTATCGGTTTTTTGTTTGTGACCCTCGACGGCGTTGGCCCATAATGGTAGGAGAGCCCTTAGGCCTGGCATCCATGCCACTCAGGGGTCCCTTCAGTTGTGAAAGTTGTTGGAAGACCTAATGAAGGGGATTACAAAGCTTGAAAAGTCTGTTGAATCATGTCTGAACAGATTCTGACATTCCAGGTACTAAACCCGAGTACCCATAGGCACATTGGTGAACCACCTTAGAAGGATGACGAAGGTGTACATGACGTAGAGGGTAGTCCAAGGGGCCAGGGTGAAATGGATATTTCTGGGAGATGGGGCTTGACCCGAATTCTAGACATTAGGGTGGTTCTATGTATCCTACAAAGATGGGAATGAAGCCATACGTAGTTCTCGAAGACACCCGGGGGTAGGATACCCTAACGAGGGGGTTTACAACATCACGAATAACCCGGCATGAATTGAGATATAATCCTGCATCACACCATACGCTCTAGGTAATAAATTGGGCTAGGGACCTGAAAAAGGCAGAGGGGCCTGAGGCTGGGCTTCGGTCAAGAAGGCCTGAACAACTTGTAGTTTAACTTATTATAGTGAGGATGAGGGTCGGGGATCGAGAAGCCCAAAAGTCCTGAGGTTGGGCCTTGGTTAGGATGGCCTGACCTATTTGTAGTTTAACGTCTTACATTGAGGACGAGGGTCGAGGGGCCAAGAAGGCCAAGGGGCCTAAGGCTGGACATCAGGAAGGAAGACCCAATCTATTTGCTGTTTAACTTCTTGTAATGAGGACGAGGTTCGGGGGCCTGAGAAGCGGATAAGGTGTCTCTTCTGGGGATGTGTACAACATGGTGAGAAACCTGACATGAATGAGGACACAATCCCATACCACACCGTACAATCCTACAAGAGAGAACCTCGTCCGTGGGCTAGAAAGGTCAAGGGACCTAAGGATGGGCCTCGGATGGAAGGTCATACGCCCTATTATATGGTTACTACCTTATCACAGCTCCTAATACCACATGATCAATGCTCGGTGTGGGAAAAAAGGAGTCGAATTTGGATCTCCCCGTCATATGAGGGACTAAAACCATGCTTTTCCAGAAGGAAGTTCATCGCTTGGAGATACAACGGGGCAGAATGAGCCACTACACTTGATTATTGGGACATCATGGGGCAGTTCCAATGTCACACTGAAGCTGTTGACCATTTTGGAAACACAATGTCCATATAGTAACCTAAAATGGGAGGGACAAATGAGCATCAAATGTTGGACATATTCAAAACGTTGTACTTGTATCAGCTTGTTGCTCAGCATCCTCAGGGGCATTGGCCTGAAGTGGTAAGAGAGAGACCTTAGGCCTATCATCCATACCATTCAGGGGCCCATCTGGACGGGGAAGGTGAGGGAATCCCAGTCAAGGAGTGGGTGAAGCATAGTTGTACTCAACTTTAAAAGTGGTGAACGTCTCTAAAGAGTGGTACATATGGTCAGATCGAGGTTATCTCGACGTAAATTGGGGTCAAAATTTTCACCCCACCATATTCTCGACCTGAGGGAAAGATTCTAGCATTTGGGATGGGCCAACAGACAAAATGTCCAGGCGTTCCTATGTATCCCATGAGAATGGGAATCAAGCCATACATTGTTGTTGAAGGACATGCAGTTTAACATCTTGCGGTGAAGACGTGGGAGGATAAGAGAAAGGGAGTCGGCATGTGGTGCGACCATTACAATCCTGGTATGAGTGGCGTTAAGGATTCCTACATCATATCATGCAAGGATCCTCTAAGTGAACTATACCCAGGGGAGATACTAGAGAAGAGTTCAGCCTCGGCTCAATACGAGGCGTCTAAGTGTTCCAAAATATCCCGTGAGGATGATAATCAATCCATACGTAGTTATTAAAACACAATTTTACGTCATGCTAGATGATTCACAGTTTAAAGTCATGAAGTACTGGATAGTTTAATGTCATGTAGGACCGATGTGCACTTTTAGGTCATGCGAGACGAGCAGTTTAATGTTGTGAAAGATTATAAGGCTCAAGAAAAGTATTACTTGAGGAACTTGGAATTGGTGGGAGGAGTTATACCCTCACCATCCATGGTTACTAGGTAGTATGCTCCATTGGGGTAAACCCTGTAGACTATTTAAGGTCCTTACCATTTGGGCTCCAACTTGGGTGGTTTCCTGCCAGGGATCATTAGTGCTCGGAGGGCCAATGCCTGGTCACCTTGCAGAAAAGAGCCTAGGCGAACCTTCTTATTAAAGTCTCTAGCCATCTTATTCTGATGTCTTTCCAGATTGTGCAGGGCACAGAGTATATTCTCGTCAAGTGCTTCCAATTCAGCTAGACAGATTTCGGCCACCTTATCTAGAGCCTGCAGGTCATAGACTGTGGTGCGTAATGAAGGTAGGTGGATCTCGATAGGCAGGATAGCCTCAGATCCACACACCAGAGAATATGGGGTCACTTGGGTAGAGTTACGATTCGTCATCTGATAATCCTAGAGGGCATTGGGAAACTTGTCCGACCAACTCTTCTTGTTCTGGCCAACCATTTTCTGCAAAATGTTATAGAGGGTTTTGTTGAACGCCTTCATCTGTCCATTTGCCTGTGCGTGATAGCGGGAGGTACAATTCGAACGAATATTGTTCTTAGCATACAATTTCATCAGCTGGGCTGCTCGGAAGTTAGTGCCGTTATCGGTGAGGATGGCGTGGGGGACTCCAAACTGGGGGAAGATATTGGAGCTCACGAAGTCAATGATCGAACGGGCCTTGACTTCCTTGATCAGAATTTCCTCTTCCCACTTGGAAAAGAAATCTGTGGCGGTCAGGATGAACCTACATTTGCGAGCTGTCACTGGTGGATATGGTCCTACGACATCGAGTCCCCACACAGCAAATGGCCAAGAGTACTTGGGGGAGTAGATAGGTTCTGGCGGCTGATGTAGGAAGTTATTGTGAACATTTTATGTGTGACATATCATGGAAAACATGATACAATCATGTATCATAGAGGGCCAGAAGTACCCCAGTCTCCAGATTTTAGGGGACCACTTTGGCCCAGCTTGGTGGGCACCGTAGGAATCAGCATGAACCTCTTACATAACCTGTGGAATCTCGACTCCTTGGATTCAATATAGTAGAACACCATCGAAAACACGCTTAGAGAGGATCGATTAAAAACTGGGACAACACTGGAGGTTAAAATGCAGCGCGAGGCGTCGAATTCACTCGCTCTTGCCCTGATCAGTTGGGAGGAAACCATTTTATAGATACTCGACCAAAGGAGCTCTCCAGTCGGGAGTCACTTCAACCACTAGATCTAACGAGCCTAGTGCTCCGGATGTGGAGGATCCAATGGTAAGATGGCCTACTCACAGGCCATCGTCATCCTCTGGGGTGATGGGGGAAATGAATCTCCAGTGTGCCATGTGTATAATCAAATCATCCTGCTCGAGATTTTCTAGTGATGCAGCCAGGCTGGATAGAGCATCCGCTCGACCATTCTGTGACTAAGGGACATGGGTAACCTTTGGTCGAGAAGGGAACCGGGCCATTAGCTGGAGGGTGCGTTCCAACAATGGTACTAGATATGGATTTTTGAAACCATAGCAACTGTTGACTTTCTTGATCAATATTTCGGAATCCCCCTTCACATGCTAATGGGGTACATCGATCTCAAGAGATAGCTCAAGGACAGTGATAAGAGCCTGATACTATGCCTCGTTCTTGGTGAAGCCTTCTGATAGCAGGAATGAGTATGAAAAAATGGCTTGTGCCGAGGTAATGAAGAGGATAACTAGGCCTACTCTATTGGGTCAAGGATCTTTGAGCCTCCTACCGGTGGGGCTCTGGCAGGCACCGTCGAAGTACATCTACCATCATGGGATGACACAATCTACTGAGAGGATCACCTCATCATGAAAATCCAAGTCCAAGGCCTGGTTTGTAGAGGTTGGATGGGAATCCATGATGACTGCCAATGCTTTCCCCTTGATAGCCTTCTGAGGCATGAACATGATGTCGAACTGCTGGAGGAATACCGCCCACTATTCTAGATGGCCGGTCAACATGTGGTGATTCAAAATGTACTTCAGCAGGTTTACCCGAGACACCAGCTATACCTCATGGTTCTGTAGGTAATGTCCCAATTTTTGTTCTGTGAATACAAATGCAAGGCATCTCTTCTCAATGGGGGAGTATCTGGTCTCCGTATCGATGAGCATATGACTGAGGTAGTAGAGACGGTTTTCCATCCTTTTATTATTCTTCTGGGCAAGAAGGGAACCGAGAGATCGTTCCACTGTGGTGACATAGAGTTCCTGCAGCTTTACGAAGATGGGAGACATCAAGACTGGAGGCTGGAGAAAGTACTTATTGATTTCATCAAACACGGCTTGACACTCTTGGTCCCACTCTCAGACAGATCCCTTCTTCATAAGTCATGAAAAGGGATAACACTTCCCAGCCAGATTCACAATGAATCATCTTATGTAGGCTAAGTAGCATTTAAAACCTCAAAGATCTTGAATATTTCTTGGGGGAGGCTTCTGGGAAATGGACTTGATCTTCTCTAGGGCAATCTTGATGCCCCGGTACCTGAAAAAAAACAAAATTTCCTGGAAGTGACCCCAAAGGCACACTTAAACGGGTTCATCTTCAAGTGGCGGGAACGGAGGAAACTGAACACTTTCTCATGGTCCTTGAGATGGACCTAGCACTGTAGAGACATGACCACCATATCGTCTACATATCACTCCACCAATGTCACAAGGATTTTCTTGAATATGCGGTGCATGGACCACTGATAGGCGGCACCTGCGTTCTTCAGGCCAATGGGCATAACCTGGTAACAGAAAGAACCTTGGAGTTCCCTGAAATCCATTGACTCTTTATCCTTAGGGGCCATTCGGATCTGATTATATCTAGAGTAACCATCCATGAGGGAGAGTGCTTGGAACCCGGTCATAGAGTTGATCAACAATTATGTCACAGGAAGGGGAAAATCATAATTCGGACAGTGACAATTGAGATTTTGGAACTCAATATAGACTCTGATCTGTCTTTTCTTCTTCCTAGCCGACACAATGTTGGATAGCCACTTTGGGTGCTAGACCTCCTTGATGAAGTTTTCCCTGATGATCTTGTCAACTTCGGCCTGACTATGGCACCGTGATAAGGGTGCATCATTCTTGGAGGCTTGTTGAACCCACAATGGCTTGTTGGGAGACCGAGTCGGTGGATGAATACCTGAGGATCTAGTCCCGGAATCTCTTCATATCTCTAGGAAAACACATCATAGTGCTATTTATAGAAGTCCACATACCGTTGTTTCTCTTCGAGGGACATAGAGCACTGATCAACATGGGCCTCAGATCTGCCTCACTACCAAGGTTTACCTATACCAGTTCATCGACTGTGGAAGAGACACCTTTTTTAAAGGCGGGGGGAGCATCCTCCATATCCTCTTCTTCGCTTGAGGAGGAGGTATTCTCAGCAGGTGAGGCTTCCACTTTTTTGGTGGAACTTGACGGGAGGCTAGTTCTAGCCTGGACAGTAGTGGAAAGTGCCTCAGGAGATTCATGTGCCTCTAAGTCCATAGCGATGAAGGTAGTCAATCCAATCCCATCTGGTCATCAGCCCATGGGGCCACCTTGATGATATCAATGAAATAGTGTCGCATCGTCTTGAACCGGTTGATCCCAGCCCAGAAAAACAGTCATGTATGATGTTTCGTTGTAGCCATGGGGTGGACATCCTGATATGAAATGGGGGTAAGAGGTTCCGGTATCACCTGAGCCTGATTTATGTAGGAGTATGAGGTGATATTCTATCGTCACTTGGACTTGGGAATACTCCTTCATATTTTACCCAAAACAAAAAATCATTGCCACATTTCGGGGTCATGGCCTCCAATCGATGGATTGGGAAGATGTAGGTGTCATCCAGACCGGCCCAAGGGTCACTTGTGACAATGGCTAGTTCAACCTTGCTTTCCAAAATATTTTTATCCTTGATTTTGTAATAGTCAATGTCCAGATAATGGGCTTCACAAGAGGCTAAAGGAGATGCATCACCTTGGAGTACACCTACTATATCATTCAAGGAATACTTGAGGCAGTGGTGATATGATGAGAGGACTGCCACATGCAGGTGGAGCCATGACCAACCCATAAATGCATTGTATGCGGTGTCCTGTGGGATGACCATAAATTCAGTACTGGAAACTAGGCCATCGAACTGGGTCTTCAGATGGATCTTGTCGACTAGGGCTTTCTCTGTCTTGTCATATATTTGGATCCATAAATCAGATGGAGTCAGGTCATCCTTGGATAATCCCAGCATTTTCAATGTCCACATCAGGATAAGGTTGATCCTGGAGCCGTTGTCAACGAGACAGTGGAGAACCTCCACACCGTTAAATTGGTCAGTGATGTACATTGGGTGGATGTGCCCCTATATGGGGGAGTCTTCAACCTCTCTGGAGAACGAAATGATGGCCTGACATTCGGTAGTCTCAACTGCTTTAGCATGAAAGGCTTCAGCAGCTGCTATCTCCATCTCAAACTGGAGGGGGGTCCTTAAAGCCTCAGCGAGGGCCTCACACATATCTGATGATAGGAGAAGGGTTTAAAGGATGGAAAGCCTCGCTGGGATGTCTACATGGTTCTTGAGTACATCATACTTTTGTGCCAAGAGCTATCTTCTACTTATAGGAGGCCGCTCTGTGTTTGAAGGCATGGCGGGCCCTTTCAGTTGGGCCAGTGGCTGGATGGTGCTGGGAATATCCTGCTGCTCACTAGTCAAAGCCTAAAGTGTAGCTATCGAATGAGGTCCAAATGACTGAGATCAGCCCATAGAGGAGCGAAACTATTCATGGTGTGGTCGAAGTGGTTATGCCAGATCCAGTAGCACAAACGGTGGTGGATGCGATCCTGAAGACACCAGATGAAGAGGCCGCAAGTGCTGATCTCTGCGCTGAGCATGTTTCCTAGTCTCACTAGAATGCATAGCCTGGCTAGAGCTGCCAACTGTTGCACTCGACAACCCATATATACATGGATCCACCGACGTTGGCATTAGTTGGGGACATTGGGGAGGTTCTCCTAGCTTTCCCCCTTGCCGGGAGTCATATAGGGGTTTAACAACTCAATGGTGTTAGCTGAAGCGTACCCTTGGCTATCACTATAATTATCATCCACCACTAGGTGGATTCAAGGGGGAATCCACATATTAGGGGGCATGAAGTCACCGAGAGTTCGGGAAGACAATGACATTTGAGGGGCACGTTGCTTTTTCATGTGTCATCGATGCTTGCTCTTCTGGGAAGAGGCGGACTGAGATGATGATGCAGAAGTGGTGGCCATATCTTCTGAAGGATCTGGCTGATTCAGGCATTCCTGATTGATTCCATGGGTGTGAGCAACCTTTTTACGACCCATCCAGTTGTTATAATTCTAGGACCCGTGGTAGGGAACCTGCTGCCACTCACCTTCATCATTTCTACTGCTATCTGACCTCACAAATACACCCACCCCTTTTGTCGGGGTTGGGCCTTGCCTGACTATGTAGTTATCGACCAGGTCATAGAGCCCGTCCTTAAACACATAGCACTGCTTAAGGGTGTGCCCCAGAATTCGATGATAGGGGAAGTAGTTGGGGAGATCAGTGAGATTCGCCTCTTCCGACCTTCTGCACTGAGGCAACCATACAATCCCCTGCTCTAAGGTGGTACAAACGTAACCGGGGACCTGATTCTCACTGAACGAGTAAGTCAGGTTCCTTTTTTCTGGATAAGGATCCCTTGGATCCCTGTCATGACGAGTAGCCGGAGGGGCCTGTTAAAGTGGTGGACCCTGATTGTCCCTCCTGGGCTGTGGTGGCGCATTACACGGAGGTGCCTGCCCATTCTGAGGACGTTGCAGAGCTGGAGGTTGTGCCTGAGGCAGAGGGTCTCTGCGAGGCTGTAGGGCCGGTGCTACTGGTAGAAATTCTAGCTGCCTGGGGCCTTCTATTTGGGCCATCGCGGTGGTCTCGACACTAGTATATCTCCTTGCTGGGATCACAGGGGGCAGCAGACGTGCCTGGCTAGCCTATTGCAGGGCTTCTTCAAGGCGCTGGGCCTTATCTAAGAAGTCTCAGAACCCTCTGGGGTAGTTCTGTGTGATCAGACAAGGAACTAGTTTCTTCTTGATGTTTGCTACACACATCATTCATAATTTCTTCTAAGTTAGTGGCATGTCAAGGGAGTATGTGAGCCCCTTCCACCAGGAGACGGCGTCAATGACTCACTCATCAGGCATTTGTTTGCACTTGATGGGGTCTGTGATCCTGGTCTTCCTGGTGGTAGAGCTGAACTAGTAGAGGAACTACCTGTGAAGGTCCTCCCAGGTGGTCACAGATCTGATGAGGAGCTGACTGTGAATGTTGGCCCCTCCAGTTTCTGGACGAACCAGTGGAGCATGCCATCCTCCTGTTGCGCTGGAGTCCCCAACATGGGCTCACACCATGAGTTGATGTGGGTCCAATGTTATGGTCGGTCCCACATCCCGTTGAAGGGGGAGAAGGTGCGATTCCCGAATCCCAGAGGTGTCGACTTATCATCCATCCATGTCGGGTATGGCTTGCAATCTGGTGGTATCACCACCTGCCGTGTTTCAAAAGCCTCTAGGCTAGCGATGAGTGCCACCATTTGATCATCTGGATGTGGGTCCCTATCTTGACGTGGATCCCTAACCACGAGTGCGTTGACAGTCTCTTCAATGTAGTAGATAGGTTCATTGGCTCATGGAGCAACTGGTGGGGTGAACCTTGGGGCTGCCGGAGGAGCCCGAGTGGGGTTCCTTGGATTTTTGCGTCGTTTAGGAGGGTTTGGGGAGACATACCGCGCTCTCTTTCCGTGTCCTCCGACTTCCTCCATGTCAGTGAATGCATCATGATCAGGGTTACCTGGGGTAATCTCACTGAAGAGGAGTTGTTTCTTCCCCTGTTGGCCTGGCCTAGGATCACCATAGTCGGGTCATCGCTCTACAGCGCATTCATCCAGGACTTCATTGACAAACCTCTTCTGCTCAGCTAGTTGTTGGCGAAACATGGCCTTCTTGGGATCCTCCTCCATCTTCTCCAATGAGGTGGATGGATCAGAGTGCTTGACAGCTCTGACATTTTCTTTTCCCTTACCAGCATTCTGGCTGAGTACCAATGCCTTGGTGGGCACAGGGAGACCTTGGAGGTTTCTCTGCTGATGTGTAATCCTCCCTAATGGGTCTAATAGTGGTGGCACACCCTCAAGGGGTATGTATCCATTGAAAATCTCTATATCATCCTCCTTTTCTACTATATCATCCATGTTGACCATGATACTTCCTGGGGGCATGTCCTCAATATTGCATAGCGAGTCGGGCTGTTTCCGGATAGGGTTGAATAGAAGGGCAGCATACTGCCCCTAACCACTGATTTGTACGTGGGGGTTGCCTCCCTGATAATTCTAGGGATTAACTTGATACTCTGATCACATTGATGGTGTAGGGACTCATGACGGCCTGGTGACTCGGGGCTCTAGGCCACAGGGAGTGTGGCCACATCGACTAGACGGAACTACTCACTGATGCCTTTAAAATTAACTTGGCTCCTTGGATAAAACACACTATGAGGACTAAGACTGAAATTTGTCGCCCAGAGGGTGTATCAGAAACACTCAACTTCCTCTGGGGTGAGGGAATCAGGTATGAAGAAATCATGAGCTGCTGCAAGCCAGAACATCTCAGGGAAGAGGTCCGTTGAAAGGATGCTTCAAAAGCTACTCGACTCAAATTCTGGGTTTGGCCCTTGATTTCCTCACTCGCCAACTGGGGGTGGTTGAGGAACTGGTAGCAGTACTGAGTCATACCGATGGGAAGACAGGTTGGCCAGTGGACAATATGGTGAACGGGCTGACTGGACACCGATTCTTAGGTTTTCCTCCGAGGAGTGTAGTTACATGGCTGCTACGTCCTGATAGGAGGGGATGATGGCCGCCATTCCTAGCTCAGGGGCCAGGGCAGCCGATGGTGGGTCGCGATGCTGCTTGCTCGCAATTGGTCCCATGAATAGATCTTTGTGGTCTCTCATGGAGCTAAAAAGTGCTTATGGTGATGATGGTGGTGATTGCACAATCGTAAACTGTGGGGTCACCAGATTTTCATCATCCTAGAAGAATCTGCGGAGGGAAGAGGGAATCCTATGGACCTCACATTCCGGGAGCACGAGGCTGATGAGCCTTGTTCCTGCCATAACCCATGTCTCAGATGAGTTAGGGGAGGGTTCCTGAGCTGATTCACACTCCAGTTCAGAGTCTGAGAAGCAGACCTGTTTGATCTCCATCCGAGCCTTCCCAGGATTCTTCTTGTGTCGGCGACGACCAACCTTCCTACCCCTGGATGGCTCCTCAGGACAGGGCTGATTCCCGACATGTGGTCCTTTAGCCTCGCTGGTGCCAGGGCGGAGAAGGTTTCCACTTGAGACAGGATGGATGTGAGGAGAACCAGGACAAATGTCGAAGGGGACATGGGGAGGAGCTCAATGAACCACACATAAGTGGGAAAAACCTCTGTTGGAACCGATGGGATCATGGGGAGTACCTCCATGCTTGGTGCGGGTGGAGCAAGGCTGGCCTTCACCCATCTAATTTCTAGGGCGAGGAGGGACTTCACTAGCTGCAGAGAGGACGTAGGGATGATCCCCATATTGGAGAAAGACTAGATGGGTAATGTTTCCACGTCGACGGTTAGGGGTAGGAGGAAGAGCTCCATACCTAGTGTGATGGGCACAAGAGAGGATCCTGTACCGAACATCACTATCATGGGGCAGACCTTCATTTGGATAGGGGGTGTCACAGGGAAGACCTCCATACCGAGCCTCGAAGCAGGGAAGACCCACGCTCTCTGTGGTAGTGGTATGAGGAGGACCATCGTACGGGGTATCATCGTTGCGGGTTGGTTCACGGAGACCACTTCTCGTGACCATGACCAGGATAGTCTACCTAGCCTACATGTGTGGTGGCTTGGGCCTCGATCCCGACTGGGCATAGGAGATCCCCTACTCAGTGTGTGTAGGGACTTGATGATATGCGTCGGAGGTGGCTTGGGCCATTGTAGCCGTCAACGTTAACGCCCTTGGCGGGCGTTGTAACACCCTGATATTTTATGAGAAATATTTTGTTTTTATGTATTATGTTATACACAACACCAAAGGAACCATTCATTATACACAACACTATCTTGGCTTGCGTTACACTCAAGATAAACCTTCATCGATAGCTTTCGTTGTACACAATACCGAGTTTCACAAAACAACGATATGTTATTAAAATATTATATAAACTATCCTCTATGAATAGTAATACCCACTTTTTAAAATTTTATAAATTTTATCTTTCAAAATGGACTTCATTTTTGGATTTTGAATATTGAAATTAGACTAGGGTGAAATTTTGGTATTTTTCGGAAAACTTTCAATTTTTGATGAATAGTGAAACCACTGAGTTATTAGTTTAAACCAACTTTTTATTTAAATAGTCATTTATTTTATTTAAATTTATTTATAAATACATAATACCTATATAAGTTTAATTTAATTCATTCTATTAATTTTATAATAATTTTAGATATATAAAAGTTTTATTCACGTTTGGACCATCTTTTACCCACCTCCTATGAGAATTTGAAAATTTACATAAAACCTAATTGTACAGCTTCTGTGAGTAAAATTTCAAAAATCCAAGAGAAACAGTTGATTTCAGTAATTAAAATGTGTTTCAATAAGATAAAAATAATTTTTGATGAATAGTAACTTTTTACTTTTATTTACCACGGTTAAAAGTAAATAGGGTAATTAAGGGTAAAAATGATATTATTATTACCCTAACACATGTCCTAGTTATATTGGATAAGTTTAATTTGACGAAAAACAACGTTATGAATAAAATATTACCCTTTAGGTCCACTTGGATTTGATTAGGATGTTTATTATTATTTAATTCAAAGAATATTTAAAGGAGTTATAATCAATGTTTAATAAGTAAAACATTTTTAGTATAGGTTTATACATAAGATAAATTCCACTATAAATATTAATTAGAAAGCTAAATATATTTCCTACATAATGGTATTTTATTTATTATTTTTAGACATTAAATAATTTAATTTATTTATGACACTATGATGATTCAATAATTACCTTATTAATGAAATATTAACATAATTTACATCATAAATACCCAAATAAATGTAATTTGAGACTTTTTATGAATTAAACTAAATTTATAGGATAATATAACATATTAGGGTTGGTTAGATGAATTTCTTTAGATGTAATAATGCTGTTATGAATACAGAAAAAACAAAATACCAAATAGTGTCAAAATTGACAGAAAAGAGTTTTTAAAACAAATATTAAATTATTAATTGATATGGTATTCTTAAAAAACTAAGGTTCGGCCAAATGACTTATATAATAAAATATATGACATTAATAAACCAATTGGGGATCTATTGATAGTTTATAGTATGTTTATTAACCATATAGTGTAATAATACAAGAAGACACAGTAAAAGATAAATTATTTAACTTAGAGTTAAATCTAACTGATAAGTTTAAAATGGTAACCCAAACTTGTCTAAAACCTATTGGTTGAAATTATAGCAACCCATCCCCATCCTAGATTCTAAATAAGTCACTTTGGAGACATTATAAACTGAATATGAATTTATTATGAATTAATAGTTTTAGGTTTCCAAAGGTGCCCCTCTCCTCCCTTATAAAAGAGAACCTCCTCCCTCTCCTCTTCACACAATTTTGAGCCTTCATGCTCGAAACAACCCTGTCCATTTCTCTTCTCAACATCTCTAGTTATATCATATAGGTTATGGTCTTCTCAAATGACCAACTCTAGTTCCCTAAGAGGATGTTTAAAAGAGACATGTCAAGGAAGAGGTAATATATTCTTCCGATTCATTCAACTTTATTTCATCTTTTACTTCCTCTTCTTTATTTGTATAAGTATAAATTAATAACATAATTATCACTCATATAATGATATCTTATTATAAATATGAAACAACCCTATTTCACTTTATATCCAACCTATGGAAAACAAAATCACCACGTGTGCGTACGTACGGAATACCGTCTCCACGCCGTGGTGTAATCTGTTTTCCACCACCACCATACTTGGATGGGTATATTGGTGTAAAAAATAACTATATATGATTATTGTAACATGATACTTATTCTGAAATATTATAATCAACTCCAATTACTTTAATATAATTATGGGGACAACATCATCGCTTGTGCGTATGTAGGACCTACCGTCTCCACGATGTGATGTGACTCGTTCTACATGATCTTTATTGAATAATGATTATATAAATGAATTAAATGAATAAATATGATATATATTACACTAATACCATTCATTAAATTAGGTATCTATAACCTAAAAATAGGAATAAGAATCTATTCGACAAAACACGCATAAGAACACAAAGCAATGAACACCCGAATAACAAGTAGTAATGAAATATTACTAATAAGAAAATAAGAATATGACCACATATGATATCATAAAAATGAATATGATTCATTAATAAGTTAATGACATTATTTAAATCATTATACAGTAGGTTCAGATGCGTATGAAGCATATCAGACCTAAGATAAGGGAAAATCTCACAATCTCATTTTTATCCGAGATTGTTTATACTTCAGAATTTACTGGGGAATATTTATCATCCACATCCATGTTTCCTCAATATGTAATATTATATCTATCCTCATACAATATTTTAAATCCAATTATACCTATTGGTGAATTTTAGTAAAAGGTATGAAAGGAATTTTTTGTCGTTTTCATAATGAGATACTTTTTGACTTTTCCAGCCAAAGTACGAGATGAATGTTTTTTAACTTATACGGCATGAATGGATTTTAATTATTTCATAGAACATTATTTCCGTGATGATTAATTTTCTAGTTTTCATGTTTATATTTAATTAACTTCTTTTATTTTAAAAATGTATGACATGTTTAGAAAAAAAATGTTTTTGAATTTGAAAGGATATTTTCCTCAAGAATGGAGTTCAAGTGTTTTATAAAAATTATTTTCAATATAATATAATATAGGGTTCCATTTTAATCCCTATTTTTATATTGATTTGATAATTTTATGATGGAATTATTTTTATGGAGTTCTTTTGTCTTATATGGATTATGTTATGAGGGCATGATGTTTAAGAATCCCATTTTTTTTACATGGGTTATGATATGATATATGATTTTTGATTTTGTGGAACACATAAGAATGGTTTAATTATGAGATGGGTGGGACCTATATCTCCCTCCAATTAATTGGGTAAATATTTATATCTCACGAGATAGACATGGCTGGAATGACAAGTTAAACTGGTTCAGTGATACAGGACTTGAATGAGGAGTGAACTCAGTTCAGAAATGGACTTTGTCGACTATGATAGTCTGGGAAATGAGTATTGAATAATATGAAATGATTTTCAATGATTATGTGTGTATTACACAAAGTTTCTTGTTTTATGTTATGATTATTGGGATTACATTTCACTGTTATGATTTATCCCACATTATGATATTATGATCTCTTTTGCAGGTTATGATTTTCTTAATGTTATGTTCTTATGAATATGACATGATTTATATTTCTTTGTTTACCCTTACAGAGAATTTAAGCTCACCCTTCTGTTTGTTTTATTTTTCCCAGGTCAAGAAGAAGGGTATTAAGTAGGATATGCCAAAAGGGACTCTAGATATGATGAAATAAACGGGAGACAATGTAGATTCTTTATGAACAAGTTGTTTATGTTTCCCAGTTTCTAAAGACACTATACCTATATATTCTTATCATTGTTTTGTTATATGTTGTAATAAGTATGCTTCAATTCTGAAGTAATAACAATGTATGTAAATTATGGGTCATTATTTTCTGTATGAGAGGAAAGGTATAGTCAACCTTTGGATACTAGGATGTGAAATACTTAGTAAGAACCCTAAGGATATGTCTAAGAATAGAACACAATATTAGTGTTTTAAAAATGGCCATGAATTACCTATGAAAAGACCTAAAGTGTGAAATTTTATTCTTGATTATGTGGTTTTCCTATTAAGATTAGTTTTTCTCACACTATGCTTATTGGTTTTAGTTAATGGCTGGAAGACGAAGAAACCGTGTTAAAGTTGAATGTGACAGGCAATGTAATGATTGTCCCCTGGAGCAACCAAAAATTATGGGAGATGGAATGTAAAATCATGTACCCATGATCACACAACTTTCTCAAGAAATGAATCATGCAGGACTTCCAAATGATCAAAATAAAGAGCAACAATCTGTTGAATCCTTCATGAGGCAGCATCCACCATCATTCAGCGGGTCTACGGATCCATTAGTGGCCAAACAATGGATTAGTACCACTAAAAATATATTTTCAGTTCTTCAATCTTCTGAACATGATAAAGTCATCTTAGCAGTATATCGTTTGGAAGGTGAAGCTGATCAGTGGTGGAATCTTATCAAGAATATGAGGTAAAGAGACAAAATTTAGTCCATGGAATGGGATGAGTTCAAGAACATATTTTTCAATAAGTACTTCCCTCGTATTCTTTGAACAAATATGGATAATGAGTTTCTTGAACTAAAAAAGGATGATGAATCTCTTGGTGCCTACGAAGAAAATTTAACAAGGCTTATAATGTATGTTAATGAAATTATTATCCAACCTGAGAGTAAGATCGATCAATTCTTTAGTATTTTAAAACCAAATCTTCGAAGGGTGTTATCCATAAGGGACTTCAATAGCTATTAAGATATTGTTCAATGTGCTCTCAAGGTTGAGATGCAGATTGGAGTAACCCATCAGTCATATAGGTTTGATAAGATGTGGAAAATGGAATTCAAAGGAAAATATAAATACCACACTGAAAAGAAGATGAGTTTTCCCTTATTCTCAAAGTGTGGAAAAACAACATGTAGGGAATTGTCTTAAAGGGACAAGTAAGTGTTTCAAATGTGGAAAAGAAGGTCGTCGGGCATTTGAATTCCGCAATGATTGAAAAAATATTTCTAGTGATTCGAACAAAGAAAAGGCTACACAGAATGCACCTCCTACACTTCAATGTTACAAGTGTAAGGAAATGTGGAATTATGTTAATCAATACCCTAATACAAGGGTTGTTGATGACGATCGGTGTCAAAAAAACTCTTAAGGCCAAAGACAAAGGAAAGTCGCAAGAAATTTAGATCAGCGATGTGAAGTATGATAACGAAGTGGTGAAAAGTACACATACCATAAACTCTAAAGTAGCAAATGTATTATTTGATTCTGGATCCACCCACTATTTTATTTCTGAAGAATTTTCTAAGGGTATTTCTATATTACCTCAACAATTAGATGTTGATATAGTTGTGGCAACCCCTTATGACACAGCAGTCGCATAAAAAGTTTACAATTCTTCTCTGATTGAAGTTTGTGGGAAAGTGTTTCCTGCAAATCTTGTGATCCTTCCTTTTATGGAATTTGATGTGATTCTTGGAATGGATTGGCTTTCTTTATATGGAGCTCATATCAATTTCCAATGAAGGGAAGTAAAATTTCATATTCCAGATCAATCAACGATCATCTATCGATGCATGGATGAATATACCCTTGTAGTGGAAATTTCTTCCATCTTATGTGTCTTGATTATAATAAATGAAGGTTATTTAGCTCAAATGGTTGGAGCGAAACTCAAGATTAAGAATACACTCATTGTACGTGAGTTTGATGATGTCTTTCTGGAAGAATTGCTAGGTCTTCCACCAAATCATGAAACTGTGTTTTCAATAGAACTCATACTGGGTGTTATACCTATATCAAATACACCTTATAGAATGGCCCCAATTGAGTTATAGGAATTGAAGATGAACTCCAAGAGAATCTTAAGAAGGGATTCATACACCCCAGTGCATCACCTTGGGGAGCACCTGTTCTGTTTGTTAAGAAGAAATATTGATCAATGAGACTCTTCCTTGATTACTGAGAACTTAACAAGATCACTATCAAGAAAAAATATCCTCTCCCACCCACTGATTAATTATTTGACCAACTACGTGGAGCTCAATACTTTTCCATGATTGATATTTGTTCAGGGTATCATCAATTAATGGTCAAAGGGGAGGATACATCAAAGACATATTTCCATACAAGGTATGGACACTATCAATTTATAGTGATGACATTTGGTATTACTAATTCCCCTACTATCTTCATGGATCTAATGAATGGAGTATTTAGAGACTATCTTGATCAGTTTGTGGTAGTCTTTATAGACGATATTCTTATCTATTCAAAGAGGAAGTAAGAAACTGAAGATCACTTGAGAATTATATTAACGACCCTAAGGAAGGATAAGTTTTATGCCAAATTAACCATGTGTGAATTTTGACATCAAAAAGATTCATTTTTGGGTCACATAATCTCAAAAGTGGGGATATCTGTGGATCCAGCAAAAACAGAGGTTATTGAAAAATTGTTGAGACCAACAACAGTAATTGAGATCAGAAGTTTTCTTGTTTTGGTTGGATATTATCAACGTTTTGTGAAAGCTTTTTCATGATTATCTAATCCAATCACCAGGTTTACTAGAAGTTAAGTAATGTTCGTTTGGACGTAGGAGTGTGAATAGAATTTCAAGGAGTTAAAAAGAATGTCAGCCAGTGCACCCGTGCTCACACTGCCTTGTAGTGGAGAAAGGTTTTTGATCTATAGTGATACATCCAAGATAGGATTGGGGTGTGTTCTCATGAAAAATGATATGGTGATAGCTTATGCCTCACGACATTTGAATATCCATGAGAAAAATTACCCAACTCTTGATTTGGAATTAGCTGTGGTAATCTTTGCATTAAATATTTGGAGGCATTACCTTTATGGTGAAAGTTGTGATATTTATATTGATCATAAAAGATTAAAGTATATTTTCACACAAAAGGAGATGAATATGGTCCAAAGAATATGGTTGGAGATGATTAAGGATTACGACTTCTCAATTCATTACCACCTTAGGAAATCAAACAAGGTGCCAAACACATTAAGTCGACAAGACCGTGCTAGCTTATCAATGATGAGGATCACAAAAGAACCAATATTTATGTATTCACAAAGGATGTTTCTTATAATTATAATGGAAGGGGAAAAATCTCTTTCTTTCTCAAATTAATATTCAACCATCTATACATGTGAATATTAAATAGGCACAAAAAGAAGATGTAGAGTTACAAAAGAAGGTGAGAAATGTTCTTGAATTCCACATTAATTATGATGAAATAATAAGGATCAATAATCAGGATTGTGATCCTCCCATACCAAAATTAAAGAAGGAAATATTGGATGAATCTCATAGTTCTTCATTATATATTCACACTAGATGCACAAAGATATATAGGGACCTGAAGGAGTACTTTTGGTGGGATGGCATAAAAAGGGATGTTTCTGAATATGTCTCTTGATGCTTTGTTTGTCAGCAAGATAAAGCTGAGAGACAGATGTCTAAGGTGATGTTACAACCATTACCCATACCAAAATAGAAATGGGAGAACATCACTATAAACTTTGTCAACAGAATTCCCAAAACATCCAAAGGCAATAATTCTATCTCGGTTATAGTTGATTGTCTTATGAAGTCAGCACACTTCATTTCTATTAGAGAAGATTTCTCTCTTGATCCACATTCCAGGATATATGTGAAGGAATTTGTAAGATTTCATGGGGTAACACTTTCCATTATATTTGATCGGGATCTGAGGTTTACCTCAAAGCTTTTGGTGATGTCTTAAGCATATTCTAGATACATAGTTGAGTTTCAGCACTGGTTATCATCCTCAGATAGACGGTTAGTATAAGAGGTAAATTCAAACTCTATTTTACATGTTGAGAGAATTCTATATGGATTTCAAAGGTGTTTGGGATCAACACCTACCTTTTGTGGAATTTTATTATAATAATAGATTTTACTCTAGTATTCAGATGGCTACTTATAAAGCTATCTATAGAAATAAATGATGAACTCCAACTTGCTGGAATGATGTTGGGGAAAGAAAGCTATTGGGACCTTATATAGTTGATGAGATGGAAGAAAATGTAAGATCTATTCAGCAACACATAAGAGCAGCTGAGAGTCGACAAACAAAGTTATGCTAACAATCAAAGAAAAGACCTAGAGTTTGAAGTGACGGATAAAGTGTTCTTACGAATATATCCTTGGAAGAGAGTAATGAGATTTGGAAATAAGGGAAAGCTGAGCCCTTGGTATATTGGTCCTTTGAAAATATTGGATCATTTTGGGAAGGTAGTTTACCGATTGGAGCTTTCACCGAATCTATCTCAAGATCATGATGTGTTCCATGTATCTCTCCTGATAAAGTACATACCCGATCCTTCACATGTACTAAGCTCAAAAGTTGTACCGCTGGAGCAAGATCTTTCTTATTAAGAACACCCAATAGAGATTTTGGATCATAGAGAAAAAATTCTATGAAAAAGACCACTCGCTTGGTTAAAGTTTTATGGAGGAACAACCAATTAGAAAAATCTACATGGGAACTTAAGGATATGATGAGGGAGAGGTATCCTCATCTGTTTGTTACGAAGTGACGAATTTTGAGGGTGAAATTCTTTTTAAGGGGGGTAGAAAGTAACACCTTAAGATTTTATGAAAAATATTTTGTTTCTGTGTATTATGATATATGAAACACCAAAGGAATCTTTCACTACACACAACACTATCTTGGCTTGCATTACACGCAAGAGAAACCTTCCTCAATAGCTTGCATTGTACGCAATAATGAGTTTCACTAAACAATGATATGTTATTAAAATATTATATAAACTAGTTGTTAAGAATATTAATGCATAATTTTTGAATTTTTATAAATTTTTTCTTTCAAAATGGAATTCATTTCTGGATTCGAAATAACAAAATTATCCTAGGGTGAAATTTTGGTATTTTTCTAAAAACATTCAATTTTTAATGAATAGTGAAAACACTGAGTTATTGGTTAAAACCTACTTTTTATTTAAATAATATTTATTTTATTTAAATTTATTTACAGATACATAATACCTATGTATGTTCAATGTAAATCATTAGATCAATTGTATAATAATTTTAAATATATAATTTGTTTTGAACATTTGACCGTCTTTTACCCACCTCCTAGGAGAATTTGCAAATTTACATAAAACATAATTTTATTGCTTCTCTGAGTGGATTTTTAAAACTCTAAGAGACACAGTTTATATAAATAAGTAAAATGTAGTTTAATAAGATAAAAATAATTTTTGGTGAATAGTATCTTTTTACATTTATTTACCACTGTTAAAAGTAAATAGGGTAATTAAGGGTAAAATTGATATTATTATTACCCTAATACATGTACTAATTCTATTAGATAAGTTTAATTAGACCAAAAAAACCTTAGGAATAAAATATTACCCTTTAGGTCCACTTGGATTAGATTAGGACATTTATTATTATTTAAATAAAAGAAGAGTTAAAGGAGTTAAAATCAAAGTTTAATAAGTAAAATTTTTTAATTTAGGGTTATACATAAGAAAAATTTGACTATAAATATTAATTAGAAATCTAAATATATTTCCTACAAAATGGTTCATTATTTATAATTTTTAGACATTAAATAGTTTAATTTATTTATGACACAATGATGATGCAGTAATTACATTATTAACAAAATATTAACATAATTGATATTATAAATACCCAAATAAATGTAATTTGAGACTTTCTATGAATAAAACTAATTTTTTAGGTTAATATAACATATTAGGGTTGGTTATATTAATTTTGTTTCAAAGTAATATTGTTTTTATGAATTTAGGAAAAACAAAATAACAAATAGTGTCAAAATTGACATAAAAGTGTTTTTAAAAAAAATATTAAATTATTAATTGATATTATATTTCAAAAATTATAAGGTTCGGCAAAAAGACTTATATAATAATATATATGACATTAATGAACCAATTGGAGTTCGATTGACAGTTTATAGTAAGTTTATTTACCGTAGAGTGTAAGAATACAAGAAGTCACGATAAAAGTTAAATTATTTAACTTAGAGTTAAATATAAATGATAAGTTTAAAATGGTAACATAAATTTATATAAAACCTATTGGATGAGAGGATTTCGACACATACCC
The DNA here is from genome assembly GCA_963277665.1 of Viscum album. Classification (NCBI taxonomy): domain Eukaryota; kingdom Viridiplantae; phylum Streptophyta; class Magnoliopsida; order Santalales; family Viscaceae; genus Viscum; species Viscum album. The sequence continues at coordinate 1,219,130,563 of OY728155.1, read as the reverse complement.
ACCCTATCCTCGAAATAAGTCACTTTGGAGCCATTATAAACCAAATATGAATTTATTATAAATTAATATTTTTAGGTTTCCAAAGGTGCCCCTCTTCTCCCTTATAAAAGAGAACCTCCTCCCTCTCCTCTTCACACAATATCGAGCATTCAACCACAGCCAAAACCTGAACATTTCTATTCTCAACATCTCTAGTTATATCATAGAGTTTCTGGTCTTCTCAAAATCCATACTCCAGTGCCCTAAGAAGAAGTTTAAAAGAGACACGTCAAGGAAGAGGTAATCTCTTCTACCAATTCTTTCAAGTTTCTTTCTTCTTCTACTTCCTATTATTTATTTGTTTCATTATAAAGTAATAACATCAGTATCACTCATATATTGATATGTTATTATAAATATGAAAAAACCCTATTTCACCTTCTATATGTCCTATGGAAAATGAAATCACCACGTGTGCGTACGTACGGAATACCATCTCCACGCTGTGGTGTAATCTGTTTTCCACCACCACCATAATTGGACGGGTATAATGGTGTAAAAATAAATATATATGATTATTATAACATGATAGTGATTCTGAAATATTATATCATCAACTCCAATTTCATTCATATAATTATGGGAACGATATCATCGCTCGTGTGTACGTACGACCTACCGTCTCCACAATGTATTGTGACTCGTTCTACATAATATTCATTGAATAATGATTATATATATGAATTTAATGAATAAATATGATATATTTTACACTAATAACATTCTGTAATTGAGGTATCTATAACATAAAAATTGTAATATGAATCTATTCGACAAAACACTCATAAGAACATAGAGCAAGGAACACCCGAATAACAAGTATTAATGAAATATTACTAACAATAAGATAAGAATATGAACATATATTATATCATAACAATTAATATGATTCTATAATAAGTCAATGACATTATTTAAATCATTATACAAGAGGTTCAGATACATACGAAACATATCGGACCTAAGGTAAGGATAATCTCACAATCTCATTTCTATCCGAGATTGTTTATACTTCAGAATTTACTGGGGTATATTTATCATCCACATCCATGTTTCCTCAATATTGAATATTATTTCTATACTCCAACAATTGTCTAAAAAATTTTTTACCTATTGATTAATTTTAGTAAAACATATGAATGGAATATTTTGTCGTTTTTAGTACGAGATACTTTTAGACTTTTTTGGACAAAGTACGAGAAGAATGTTTTTTACCTTATATGGCATGAATGGATTTTTATGATTTCATAGAACATTATTTCCATGAATATTCCATTAAATTTATTCATGTTTATTTTTAATTAACTTCATTTTGTTTAAAATTGTATTACATGTTAAGAAAGAAAAAATGTTTTTGAAGTAGAATTGATATTTTCCTCAAGAATGGAGTTCAAGTGTTTTATCAAAATTATTTTTCATCTAAGATAATATAGGGTTCTGTTTCTATAACGATTTTTACATTGATTTTATTATGTTATGGTGGAATTATTTTTATGAAGTCCTTTAATCTTATATGGATTATGTTTTGATGGGATGATGTTTAAGAATCCCGTTTTTATTACATGGGTTATGCTATGATATATGATTTTTGATTTTGTGGAACACATAAGAATGGTTTCATTAGGAGATGGGTGGGACCTATATCTACCTTTAATGAGTTGGGTAAATATTTATATCTCCTGAGATAGACATGGCTGGAACGACAAGTTAATTTGGTTCAGTGATACAAGACTGGAATGAAGAGTGAACTCGATTCAGAAATGGATTTTTTCCGCTATGATAGTCTTTCCAATGGATCATGACTAATATGAAATGATTTTCTATGATTATGTGTGTATTCCAAAAAGTATCATGTTTTATGTTATGATTATTGGGATTGCATTTCACTATTATGATTTATCCCACGTTATGATATTATGATCTATTTTGCAGGTTAAGTTTTTCAAAAAGATATGTTTTTATGAATATGATATGATTGATATTTTTTTTGTTTACCCTTAATAAGAATTTGAGCTCACCATTTTGTATGTTTTATTTTCCCCAGGTCAGGAAGAAGGGTATTAAGTAGGATATGCCAAAAGAGACTCTAGATATGATGAAATAAACGGGAGATAATGTAGATGCTTTATGAACTAGTTTTTTATGTTTCCCAGTTTCTAAAGACACTATACCTACACGGTCCTATCATGGTATTGTTATATGTAGTAATAAGTATGCTTAAATTCTAAATTAATAACAATTTTTGTAAATTATGGTTAGTTATATGTGTCCTCAGCTAGTCCCCAGCGCTGGCGTCAGGTCAGACGAACTGGGGTTGGTGGTGTAGATTCATACCTTACCTGCTCCTCTGGGAAAGCTTGGTGGCGATGTTTACGCGGACGGGTGGGGGCCCTGGATGGGGTCCCCGGAATTGGGACTCTGACCAGGCTAGGCTGGACTTCACCCACCTCATCAGCGTAAGGCAGGTAGTTGCCAAAGCGCTCCGAGTACAGGCTCCCAAAACGATTGAATGTTGGGGTGGGGAGCAGTGGCTCCCTATGCGGCCCTTTGGGGCGGCGTTAATGGCGGTGCCTGGATTCCTTTAGGTCCATTCAGGCCATATCCTATATAGGGATGATTCCCTCCTCCTCATAATGATGTACAAGTTTGTTAATTACCCTTTGTTGGATAACTTTCGATGGGGATATGGGGCGTGGGTGCCCCACTGTCGTGGATGCAGAAGCTATTGCCGAAGCGGTGACGCCACCCGGAGTGGTTGTGCTAGAATTTCCCCTACCCCTGCATAGGTGGGCGGGTGGGGATCGTGTTCCTAAAACAGCAACCTGATTCTCGATAAGCATAGAGATGCACTCGTCAGTGCTGAAAGGAAAAAAAGAATCGACGACCAATACCTCGGCGCCATCCCGTCTTCCTTGACCGATAAAATGGATACACGCTGACAACGTCACAGAATGGGATGTCCAATGTTCCAATGCCCCAACTTTTGGTGAGATTAACGCTAGGCCTATTATTTTTTTTCTGGGACCCGACGACGGATGTTTGTATCCGATGAAAAGTCAATCCATTGATGTCTTGAGCGCTACTAATCATCATATTGAGAATAAGACCTTCACGTCGGGTTCACCATTTCTATTTTCGATGCTTTCACCAGGGCTCGCATGTCCGTCTGCTTGAGTGCAACGTGCACAGTTTTTTTACCCCGCATTCCCCCTTTCCAAAGGCTTGCATCATTCGTTCCATCTTCAGGTTTGTTTTCTCCTTGATCGAAATGGGATAATGGTATGTCAGTTCTTCCTCCCTTCGATTCCTCCTCGGACCTTGTCACCTATTCCGGGTCTCCCTCATAGATTTAATACGTTATTTGTGAAACTCTTCCAGGGTCCATATATTCATGGACACCAGTTAATTACACTTCTTCTGTCAGGACATTACAAGGGGTCTAGTTAGGGAAGCAACCTTCGTTTAGGGGAGTAGTCACTCTGGGCATCACTAGTGTGTCTAGACGCTGGGGATTGGTGTGTCTCTTTTCTATCCCTTATTATAAGGCTTCTTGAGGGCACAGAAGCCCAAGGTATCCCACATCAAACGCGGGGAATCATATGCCATTGTCATGTGAATGAGTTTTTCCTCAGCTTCCCATGATTAACACAGGGTATGCCGCTGGTTTAACATCCAGCGGAGACGGAACAGACTGATCAGAATAGTGATTAGAGTTGATCAGATAGAGGAACCCCCAGAAGGGAACACCTATATTGGGGCGAACATGCTGGCGGCATGCCGAATGCTGTGGAGGTGGTGAGGTGGTCTGATCTCATAGGGATGTGGTGGATCGGGTCAGAATCAGGATGGACGATGGTTTTTGGATTGAGTCTCGAAGAGACTTCCTACTTATCCTCGTGGTTGGGAATCAAATTCCTCGTAGTTCGGGTGTATAGTTTAACGTCATGCTGGATGAGGGAATTTGGGGATTACACTTTAGGCGGCCAAGGTGTTGGTGAACCGACATGATTGGAACGACTGGGCGGTGGGCTTGAACCTCTTAGAGGCTTCCTACGTACCATGCCTTGACATCATTCAAAGTCCACATAGTTCAAGAATGGTGTCGTCAGTGAACCAACATAAAGATGGATCAGGGGTCCAATGGGTGACGGTCTTGAACCTCGTGAGGTTTCCTAAGTACCATGCCTTGAAATGGATCAAAGTCCCCGTAGTTCGGGAGGGGTTGTTTCGTAGAACCGATGTGAAGATGGACCGGGGGTCCGATGGGTGATGGGCTTGAACATCGTGATGTTTTTTACGTACCATGCCTTGACATGGATCAAAGTTCTCATAGTTCTGGATGGTTTGGAATACAGTTTAACATCATGCAGGACGTGGGTGAACAGACGTGAAGGAGGTAAAAATGACCGAGTGGTGGGCTTGAACCTCGTGGAGGTTTCCTACGTAGCATTTCTTGACATGGATCAAAGTACCCATAGTTCGGGTGGAGTTCTTTAGCCAACCAACGTGAAGGTGTACCTTGGTCCATTGGTGGTGGTCTTGAACCTCGTGGAGGCTTCCTACGTACGATGCCTTGATATGGATAGATGACCACATAGTTCAAGATAGTATGGGGAATACACTATAGGCTGCCCAAAGTGTTAATGGGGCTTGGCGCACCGACATAGAGATGGTCGGGGCCAATGGTTTTTGGGATTGAACCTCATGGAGGCTTCTTACATAACATGCCTTGACATGGATCAAAGTCCTCATAGTTCAAGTGTACAGTTTAACATCATGCAGGATGGGGGCGAAATAATGTTTAATGTCATGCGGGATGGGGGTGTTATCATGGTCGATGCTTACTCTAATCCAACGTGATTCATGCTCTCTGTGAGAAACAAGAGGAGGAAGAGACCTGCTGATCACGTCGCAAAAGGTGCGTCTTTGGGATGCGGAGTGGGGCTTCGGAGTGGAGCAGCCTAGGGGGAGAGAGATTGGGGCTTACTGCAGGATGGATGCCCAAGTGAGAAAAAGCGCAGCAGGAGAGAGACTTGGGAACGAAGAAGGGAGGATCTATTTTCCCTATCACGTCCTCTGGTTGCCTTGGCACCGAGGAAGTGAAGAGGAGTAGGGGCTCTTCCTCCTGCAAGAAAATCTAGGTGCTTACACCAAGGTGGATTCCCTTCCCCATAGTCATACTCCACTCCAAGAAGAATGATATCATCCCGTGTGGAGTCTAGGGGCATGGAAAATACCCAAGGTGGGGGGACCCTGCGTGTGCGGGATGGGGTCATGTCGCAGTTTAACATCATGTGTTGGGGACGATGGTGCTTGACAGTTTAACGTCGTGCAGCTCGGACAGGGTGGGGTTTATCCACACCCCTAGGACATACACAACCGGTACCCTCTACTCCTTGTTGGAGGGAAGGCACCCAGAAATGCCATGGTAAGGGGGTGTCGTGGAGAGAACCATCACGGGGTCCACATTAGTGTGGCTATGATATAATAGCCATTAGCGTTCCTATGCAAAGAAGAATTAGGAAAAGCAATGCAACGGGTGGTATCGTCTTGGGGACTTTGAAGTCACATCGTGAAAACCTGGAGGGTCACACTGTAAAAGGGATTTCCAAGCATATGGTTCCATAGGTAAGGTCCTTGTGGAGCTCTGTTGCTCCGCGTGGTGAAGAGAACTTACGAAGGGGTGTTCTTCGTGATGTGGGGTGTCGTAGCCTTAGCATGGGGTGGAGGTGTAAATGGGAGGTGCTTCATGATGTGTAAGGTCATTTGAGGAGCACTGCCTCACGGAGCAAAGGTGCCTCGCGAAACAAGGTGTCGTGAATCAATGTGCTTCACGAGGTACAGTGACCCTACCTTAGCATGTGGATCATGTGTACATGAAGGGTGCTTCGTGATGCATAAACGCTCTACAATGACACGGGTCCCCTTGGGGATCCCCTTCCTTCGCGAAAGACCTTAGGCTACTCGAAGGGCATCCTTTTCAGAAGAGGGGATCAAAACAAGACAATGGGGATGTACTTCATGAAGCATAAGTACCTCGCACAACTCGTGGTTCACCGAGAAGAAGACTGCTTCGCGATTCAAGAGCTGGGAAGCTGAAAGGTCAGATTGTCTGTCTCCATTACTCAGGGGGAGCCCAATATTTATAAGCATGAGGCGCCATTAAGAAAAGCTCACGCAGTGTGAAGAGGGGATCAGGGGCTTCGCGGCATGTCGCAAACATCAACTAGGGTCACAGAGTGTCCCTCCTCATTTGCTTCGCGGTGGGCTCGCGAACATCAAATGCATTTGCGAATCTTCCCACCTCCTTTTCTTCACTATGGGCTCGAGAACATAAAATGTGTTTGTGGAGATACCCACCTCCTTTGCTTCATGGCAGCCGCAGTGCTTGGGGACTCCGCGAAGGGGCTTCACGAGGTAGTCCACAGGGCCATCTTGGGGCCTTCTCTATGTCCCAAATTTTGGCACCAACAATCATAAAGTGATGTGATTTCTTCACACGTTAAATGGAATTTATTAAAGATTTTTTAATAAAAAATGAGATATATATACCATAAATAGGATACTATTATGATAATATATTAATATATCACTAATTTTTCTTTCTTTTTATACAACAAGAAAATGAATGGAGTGTTTATGTGTACGTATGACCAAACATCTCCATGAATAGTACATTTCATTTCCTATCACTAAATTTAATGGATTACTCTTTATGAATTTATAATAAATATATATAATATTTTTATCATGATTCACATTTCTAAAATTTTAAAATCACGATCAACATTGGAGGAAAAAATATCAAGTCAAAACATAATCGGAAAAAAATGAGATTGGCACCCGAAAATGTATAAATTGCTAAATATTATAAACAAAATAGGTGATAATATATTATAAGGTAATCATAAATCATATCATAACTATTAATAATTTTCAATAATATGTTATTAACATTTTTAAAACTGTTATATAATATTTTAATGAAGTGCGGCCAAAAGAAAAGTCTACGGTATGTGATTTCGTCTCAATTTCATTTTATTGGTGAATATTTTAATGTTATAAAGATAAATAAATTTATATAGTGTATATATTAACCCATGAAATATGATATCATGAATAATTAATTATTCATGATATCTTATTATTAATTTTGAATAATTTCATTTATGGGGTTTTAATTAAAACATTCCATGTGGTAAATAACGTCACAACTCAATTTCTTTTCATTCAGTCTTATTATTTCTTTATTTTCTTTAATATTCAAAAATTATGTGTATAATTTCCCATTTATTATATTATATTATATTTACACATTTACTATTTGGATTTACATTATTTATACATAATTGATTCATCGATCAATTATCAATTCAACTTCACAATCATCTTATGGATTTGTTTTACAATCTTATTCTAATATATATTATTTATTAGTTAATTTTAATTAAAGAAAATATTATAAAAATTATCTAATAAAACCATTTATTTTATTCTCATATGGTTATTAATTGTATTTTTCATATAATAATACCAATTCTCAACACTTTGGTACTTAAATTTATTGTGAAAATAATTTTATAATACTACACATCATTTACCTCTTCAGTTGGAAATCAATTTTAATACAAAACCATTTATATAAAAATGTTTTCAATTTTATTATTAAAATTTCCATATAGATTATTTAATAGTAATTATTAACCTTTTTACCAATTCGAATTTGTTTTCAATAGAATCTTTTTCTCTATTTCTGAACAAGGCACTTTTCTAGCCTTTATATAACATGGAACTATTTTTCTTACTGTTATCAATTGAAAACATTAAGAATTCAGTTATTATTATCTATTAGATTTTCAGAATGAAAAAAAATCAATGGATTCATTTCATTATATGTTTATTGATTAAATTTCATGATCATTTAGTTTTATTCCTTTCTATATTTATTGTTGTTTATCCTATACTTAAATTTCATAAGTGTCATGTTATTTACCTTTCTAAATAAATTATTCAATATGTTGTTATTTATGTGGAATGTGTGTTATGTTATTTGACATTCAATTTTGATTATTATAATTTATTCATGATTGATTCCTCTATAAGTAACCCTTACTGATATTTTTATCTCATCATTATTTTTTTATTTCCATAGGAATCCATAAAATTTATTATGAATGTTTTTATAGATACAAATGATTGAATAATTTTGTTCTAGAAAAGAAAATAATTTTTTAAATTTTTAATTAGAATGAAAGACTAATTTATGTATCTATTTTACCAAGACCACTAAACTATTATGTCTGTTTGGACGTGATTTACCAATATTTTATCCCAGTGTTAGGGTAGTAAGCACCGACTTCAGGCTTTTGGGTTAAGGGTTGCTATGTTAATATTAATAAGGAACGTCAAAATGGTTTTTTAGTATTCAATGAAAACAAAATTATCATAAAAATAACCACAATAATGTTGTTTTAGAAAAAAAATAAAAAAAATTCAGACATATTTTCATTGATTTAAAAATTAAATAATTAATAATATATTAAAAATTTTGAATTTCTATTTAATTTTATTTAAAATACACTTTCTCATTTTACTTAAGAGGAAAAAAACTTAAAAATTATTTTTCCCATAAAAATATCTAAGGATTTTTTCATTCAAAAAATTCATATTTTCCTAATAATTATAAAATGATTACTTTTGAAGTGGGTATTTCCCAAATTAATTTTTTTAATTATTTCATGTAAGTTGGTCATATTTTTATGAATGAAATTTTTAAAATTATAAATATTTTATAACTAAATGAAATCATCTTTATTCTAATATTTGAAATGGAAAATGTTATTCCAAATTAGTACAGATTATAAAATTTTATTAGCAAATTTTTTTGGACCTAAGATATAGGTACTAAAATCAATATTTTTTTAAAATATTGATTAAAAATAGAAAATTATAAAATAAATAATGTATAATTATAATCATTTTTCAATGATTATTGTTTTGTGATGCTTTCCAATAGAATCATTTTGATGATTTTAATAGAGGAAATTTCCCTTTTTGAATGGATTCAAAATGATAAATTTTCAAAATTGGTACTTTTGTTTTCTCTAAACTTAATCTAAATAAATATTAATTTTATATCAATGTATTGAAGGAGTAATAAGTGAATATTACTCATTTCTGTTATAATAGTTATAAATTTTCATTAAAAATTATAATTTCTACTGTTTATATTACCACAAGAATGATTTTATTCAGTAAATATAGTTTTCAAAAAATTTCTATTATTTGTTTGAATTCTATATAATGTTAATATTTTATAAGTTTATAACAACAAGATATAAGTACCTACATCATTCTAATATTAAATATATTTTTAAAATCAATTGTAACTAACTTGTATGATATTTTTCAAAATACAATTTTTACAATAACATAGTTTGTGAACCTTACTAACATTATAATAAAAAATGTATCATTCAATCATAAAAACTATCTATCCCATTTTAGATCCATAAAAATAGTACACCTAGATCTTTTTGGGAAAACTCAATTTAATATTATTATACGTAAAAAATAATCATTTGTAATTACAAATGGCTTCAAAATATTTACTTGAGGTTTCTTATTACATTATAATATGGATGCTTGTAGTTTCTTTATCGACTTTATAATGAAATTATAAAATGAAATTTGGAAAAAACTCACTTTACTTATAAGTTATAATGGTGGATAATTTAATGAAAAATAAACTGACCAGTTTCTCGATACTATAGGTTATCATCAGTGATTTTCATCTCATAGAACACATCCAAAAATACAGTTTTTGACTAATGAAATAAGGAACTATATGAAATTCCTATTACCTTTCAAAATTATATTTCCATATTATAATAATTTTGTAATAATAAATTAAATAACTCATAAATTATTCTTAACTATTTACTTATGAGGTCCATCATTTGAAAAGAAACCCTCTAAACATTGGAATAGAAAAATTCCAAGTGATGGCTTGTTTAATGTGTTTATTTTTAAACACATTAACCTTAATAAAATGGATATGGTAATAATTGTTTACCCTAAATATAATTAATTGATCTATATTGGGTACTAACAGTCATATAAATCCATACGAGTCTTCAACTAGTGGACTAAGACCCCTAAAGAGTCAATTGTCAAAAAGTTTAGTGAGATTATTCCAAAATCACATCCATAAAGTGATGCTAATGTTAAACAACTCATCTTTTCACTTTCTAATCCTCAGTCATCAAATGGGATTTACAATAGTCTGGAATACACATCTTCTATATTACCCATGTCATGGTATTAATCCAAAGACTATCATCCAGAGAATTTATTTATAAAATTATAATATAGAAATTGTACTAGCATATGTTTATTAAATGAGGTTAAGCATCATGATTTTATCTCTCATGTTGAAACTCACTCTCTATATGAATCTATTTTCTGTGAAAATTGTACAGTTATATTGGAAGAGGAGTTGAATCAATTTTAAGGAATAGTTTTTGGAACTTCATGGGAGGAAAAGATTATCATCCTAATATTGGAACCAAGTGGTTTATTAAAATCAAAACTGACAACAAGTAAAAGATTTTCTATATCGAGTATTGATCTATTTATAAAGTCTATAATAAAGAATAAAGATTTGATTATGGTTAATCCGTTAAATCAATCTCATGATTCATGCCCCGATGATTTTTTTTAATTTTCACTAATTTTAATTTCATACTTTTTCAAATGGATTTCGAATTTTCTTTTCTAAATGGTATTAATTATATATTTTTGTGTGGAGTACCAGCAAATTTTAAACATCCAAAATTTCTAAATTCAATTTTAAATTTTAAAAATAACTCTATATGATTTAAAACAATCCCTCTAATATTGTTATGTAAGGATAACATTATTTCAATAATCATGTGATTTCAAAAGGGGAAAAAGAAATTGCACAATTTTTCTCAAAAAATTTCAAAACATTTATTAGTCATTAAAATTTATGTTGAAAATATTATTTTAGACTCTACTAAAGAATATATATGAATTTTATTTTCCTATTAAATGAATAATGATTTTCATGTGGGTTTTATGAGAGAACTTAAAATATTCCTTTTTGTAAAAAATTTAAAAATTTATATAAAATAATTTTATGTAAAAGTACACACACTACATAAATTATAGGTATGCTTTGAAGAGATCATGAAAAGGATTTTAGAGCACCTAAGAGTATAAATTGTAATCCAAAAATAAATGATGCTTATCAATTAGTTGACAAAACTATTTATCAATATATGATTGTAAGTTTATGTCATGACCCATCCCACGGGGCCCAAACATCACTACCCCATGACCGCCTTCCATATGCTAGGGGTTGGTGACAAACACTTGAAGGCTTTCCCAAAATAGGGAAGGAATTTCCTTAGGGATTTGTACAAACTCAAAAGGGTTATTTAATGTAAACAACCAACAAAAATATGGTATAACCATGACAGTAAAGTACAACCACATGTACCACATTAAACTAAAAAAAGTGGGCTATAATACAATCCCTAGAAACAATATAAAAAGTAAACTGATATTGCATCTACCTTGTTTCTCTACCTAGAGGGTAGTAGCTATATGTATGATGTTGAAAAAGAGGATCTCTACTGCTCCCATCGCACCAACCTTTATTAAGTATTGAACCTCTAATGTCTACCATTGAGCGTTAGTAGTATTCACCAGACAAAGACATGCCAGTAGAGCTCGTGCAAACGTGAGTATAAGAATACACATTAGGGACCCCGAGACCCCTGAAGGTCTCTCAGTAATCCACAAAGGAAAAAATCACATGAAATGTCACAAAGGTAATATCACAAGCATGATCTGAATCATGAAGCACAAGAAAAAAGAGACACCACACTCTAATGGTATAAATTCATGGTTACTAGGATTGGAATGACTAGTCAAAAATCTATTTCATCCTATCCATATTAACTCTGCTTTAGACCCATATAGGTCATTGTATAGTCACCAGTGTTCGTCACTTGATGCTGACCCGTATAGGTCACTGGTGCTAACCCATATTGGTCCCTTGTGTAGACCAATTTTAGACATTATTGATGAACAATATTTGTCATTGTTGTTGTCCTGTATTGGTTACGGGTTCTGACTCATATTGGTGGCCAGTATATAGGTAGTTATGATTACTTGTACAACTACATCATCCAACTCTAGATTTTACGATGCTAACCCACCTTGGTCACTCTTCAAATTCTAGTCACACACATCCGTTGTATTCTAGCTTGAAGTATGACAGATCTCCTAAAGACTCTGCATCTCAATCCAATGGTCATATTTCAACTGGTACGAAGTCCCATAAATAGTATACCCAAATATTTCCTCTTCATAGAGTTCCCAACGTGATAGATGACACGTCGATCAGACAACTGGTCCATGAGATATGAGAACTTTTGTAAAAAGGGCCCTGTTTAATTCAAGTCTCATCCAACCCAGGTCGCATGTCAAAATACATCAAAACAACTTAGTGTTTCTCCAAAGTACCACCTTGTCAGAAGCTTATTCATTCTACAGACGGAGTGTCGATCGGATGCTCCGTCTATTAGTTTCACCCCTTTCCCTGAAACAGGGGTGATCGCAACTCAGTCCATCCCAGCTCGGTCGGGCCTGCCGGAATATGCCAAAGGGACCGCTTCCCAATATGGGTCCCAACGCAACAGGAGGCATGTCAAACAGACACCCTATTTCTTAGTTACATGGATTTCTTTATTCAGGGGCCGATTGGGTCTGGGCCTGGTCTTACCTCGTCAGGTCGGCCTGACGCAATGGGTCTCAGGGTCTAGCCAACCCCGCCTGAGTCTGGTCCATTAAGGGTCTGCTCGGTTCACTGGGTCCGGTCCGTCGGGGTCGGCCGGGCGGGTTTGCAGGACCGAGCGGTGGTTGGCCCAGCCCACCGGGTGGGGCTCAGCCCACACGCACTGGCCCGTTGAGCCACAGTTCAGGCTTGTTCAACCGGCACGAGTCAGTTCTGGTCTGCTTGAAGGCATACCGCTTCACCCAGCTAGACCCATGGATGTGGGGCCATTAAGCCCGGTGTGATGTGGTGCGACGCGGGGTCCACACTGGCCACTCCTACCCTGACCCACTAGACATGGATGCTGTTGCCGGCAGCACCTGCGGGATCCGCCCTACTCCAGTGTAACCGGCTAATGCTAGCAGCCTCTAGCCACTGCAGCACACGACGGCATGAAACCATCCACCACCCGTGGCCGGTTTCCTTGGTTATCCTCCGGCTTTCAACGACATGGCACCCCAGTCATTGTTTTTGCAGGCCACCAGAATGATGTCGTTGATTCGCGACCCTCAAACTTCTTGTCACCGCATTCATTGCTCCGCCAAAAAGAACACACCAAGGACATGTTTAGTGGACGGTCCGGGCATTGTTGGTTTCGGTCCACTCCCTCCGCGTTAGCATTTTAAACATGAGGAAAAAATAATAACAACAAAAGGAAGAATAATCCCTGAGTTTAAGATCCTGCAACAACCTTCCGCATGATTAGACGAGCAGTGGATCAACCCATTAGTCGGTTGTTCTGCATTCACTATATTTATCAAGAACGAGAAGAGTGGGAAGATAAATGCACATAAACCTCATACCTTTTATGAAGTTCATTGCCACACGTTCATCCTCGGGGGTTTATGGCATCGACGACACTTTCGGGTTCCGACCATCAAAAGTGTTCTTCATTGTTCATCATTCTTTGCTGCGGTGGGAGTGCATCAGAGCTTTTCATGAGAATCCTCCAAATCCTTCCCCTTATTTTTTCTGACATGTAAAACTGTTTATAGAACCGCACTACAACATTTCCATAATGATGGTACGTCATGTCATTACGCAGTTTCATTTATGAAACAACATCACTATTTTTCACCATTACATTCATAGTTACGTTGCGAGATACAAGTCATCGATGTGTTTCATTTAATGTGCCCCATCACAGCATCGTCTCTACCCCGCAACATCACCATCCGCCACGCAATAGATAGAAAAGAAGAATATTTTTTTAAAATTATTATTTTTATTTTTTTTCATGAAAAATCCAAAAATTAACTTTTCTTCTTAGCCCTCACAAAACAAAGTTATGTAATTTCTAGGTGAATCTCGGCATTTTGGATTTAACAGTGCCCTCACATTTTCAATCCATGCAATGAGTCAAAAGATAGAGAATGTCACTCGAATGTTTACGGAACGCACCTTCAAAAAAGTTCAAAAACACATTCCTAGTACACCTGGCCTCTGAATCACGTTACATCAATATTCGGAGACTCGTAATAATTTCCAATAAAAAAATTACATTGAATTTTCAGGTCATTACATTTTCTCCACCTTAGGGCCTTAGATCCCCGAATCCAAACAAGGATACACAAAAAAGAGGGGTACTGGGAACACATATAAACTTCTCGCTCCTATGTCCTCTCTTAGAGATTCTTGTTCTACCACATAATGCACACCATAGATATCAACTACCCACAAAGGATATGCTATTATAGATCCTCTTACTCCAATATGTACTCCAAAAAAGTTGTGTCACTGTCAATCTTCAGATCTCTATGGTCGATGACTATAGATTGGTCATGTATGTATCTCCTCGGCTGGGATACATGGAAGACATCGTGTACCCTCTCCAACTATGGTTGTCGTTCCAAGCGGTATTCCACCTCCTTAATCCTCTGATGTATCAGAAATGGTCCAATAAAACTCAGTGAGATTTTTCCACCTTGTCCAAATATATATATATTCCCCATCAAGGGGAGACTCAAAAGAATACATGGTACCCCTCCTAGAACTCCAATTGTCTTCATAGCCTACAGCATAGGACTTTTGTCAGCTCTGTGTAGTCTTCATCTACTCTTGGATAACTTGCACTTTCTCATTGGTAGCCTGTATCGTCTTTGGGCCCATGATTTCTGGCTCTCTTGGATCCTCCTAGCATAAGGGCGTTCCACAATGTCATATGTACAATGCCTCATAAGGGGCCATACTAATCGTGTGGTGATAGTTTTTTTTGTATGCAAACTCCACCAAGTGTAGGAGGTCCTCCCATCTGTGACCAAATTATAGGACACTTGCACGAAGCATGTGATGCATGGTCTGGATGGTCCGCTCAGTTTGACCATATGTGTGGAGGTGAAAAGTTGTGCCCAAGAAAAGCTGGGTCTTGAAAGCCTCATATGATCTTTTCTGCAACCAGGATGTGAAGCTTGTGTCACGGTCTCTTTCTATGGTCTAAGGAACCTCATGAAGTCCCACGATATCCTAAATGAAGAGAAGCCCCGAGCTCTCTACTGAACCATTCTATCGAATAGGAAGGGAGTTGGCCGACTTTTTGAGTAGGTCAAAGATCACCCATATGGTATCATGCCCTCTGGGTGTACGTGGTGACCATATCACAATATCCATCAATATCATATCCCACTTCCACTCCGGTATCTCGAGGGGTTGGATCAGGCCTGGTGGTACCTGGTGCTCGGCCTTCACTTGCTGGAAAGTGATCCATTTAGAAACAAACTCTACCACAACTTTCTTCATCCCTAGCCACCATTACTAATGTTGGGGGTCCTGATACATCTTCATCACATCAAGATGTACTGCTAAATGGGATGTATGGAAATCTATCAGAACCTCCTCTCGTATCACTATTAGTACAACTATATGTACTGTAAAAAGGATAGTGTTCTCCCTACCTTCAGAATATTTGTCAGGTCCATGGCCAAATGATATCTAAGAAGATGTTGTATCTCAACATCTGTCTTCGAGTTACACCTCTCTAACTCACTAAAAGACTAGATGGGAAACTACCATCAACTGGAGGTAGACTATCTCATCTCTATCAACGTAGGATATCTGAATCGAGGCTAACTACTCTGAATCCTCATTCAGTAGCTATGAACATGATCTCCCGCTAAGTCCATCTACCACTACATTCCCCATCTTAAGAGTATAGACTACCTCAATGTCATAGTATTGGAAGAAAACTATCCAAAGTCACTGTCTCATATTCATATCTTTCTTTGTAAAGATATATCTGATACTCTTGTTGTCTGACTAAATAATGAACCACTCACCCATCAATTAGTGTCGCCACATCGTCAGTGCGCAGACTACATCTGGAAACTCCAAGTCATGAGTCACATAATTATGATCATTAGGGCTCACCTATCATGATCCATAAGCAATCACTATATCATCATGCATTTGGATGCAACAGAGTCCATTCCATGATGAATCAAAGTAAACCACATAGTCAATGACCTCCTCCGAAAAACATAGGATGGGAGTGCAGGTCAAGATCTACCTCAACTACTAAAATCTCTACATGAATATCTTTGAACATAGGAATGGGTTTCCCTTCATCGTCAATGAATTCGTAGGTGATGGTACTCTGGGGAATATTGGTACAAACCACTGATAGTAGCTTGTTAATCCAAGGAAGCTCTGCTCATCTTTAACACTCCCGGGTTACTGCCAAGAAATTACTGCCTAAATCTTTACTAGATCCACTAAAACTCTAGCATTTGACATGATGTTTCCCTAGATGTGGACCTTCGGTTTCAAGAACTCACACTTCAAGAGCTTCCCATATAAATTGTTCTCCTAGAGTGTGTCAAGAACAAACCTCAAGTTTTTAGTGTACTCTTCCTCAGACACTGAGTACACCAAGATTTCGTCGATGAAGACCACCGAAAAGTGATCGAGGTATGTCTAGAAAAACCTTTCCATGAGCCTCGTGAACACTTCTAGAGTGTTGTTCATGCCAAAAGGCATCACTAAGAACTATTAATGTCCATACCTACATATGAAGGCTATCTTCGGTACGTACACATCTCGTACCATGAGCTGGTGATAGCCTGATATGATGTCTATCTATGAGAACCACTTTTCTCCTTTCAGTAGATCAAACAGATCATTTATTATGGAAAAAGGATACTTTTTCTTCACGATCTCCTAGTTTAGGCATTGGAAGTCCACACATATGCTCAAACATCCGTCTTACTTTTTGGAAAACAACATCAGGGATTCCCATTGAGAAACACTGGGCCATACGAATCCCTTCCTCTGTAAGTCCTCCAACTGTATCCTCACCTCTTGGAGCCCCATAGGGGACATCTGATATTCTGGTGTAGATATCGGTGTTATTCCTAGGTACAAGTCATGTGGATGTATACCTCTCTAGGAGGAGGTAGTCCAGGGACAAATTCTAGAAAGTCGTCGTCATACTCATCCACCACCACTGGGAATTGTGGAGTCACCTCATCCATAGTGTCGAAGGCCATGCAAGCTAGCTAATATTTAATCGGCTGCAACCTCATGAGCAGAAGTCAATCTCATGCTGCTTTGATTTCCTTCTCTACAACAATGGAAAAACGACCTCCATCTTTGTAGGTACATCACAGTGTACATCTCAAGCAGCAAATTAGTGCATGATATGGTGATAGAAAATCAACACCTAGAATGATGTCATAGGGTCAAATGCCACTACTAGAAGATCCCATCTAAAACTCTCTCCTTAGAGAGTAAGATCACATTGTCAACAAGAGGGTGTGACCGCTGAATCTCCTCCCATAGGGCTATCCAAACGTAATGGTCGAGATAAAATCATAGTTAGAATATCAGATTCCAAAACTAACACAACTGGAAATCTGGGATATAGCCATAGATATATAGCCATGGTTTATAATAAGTTTTGATATATCTAACCTCAATCCATGACCCGAAAAATGGTCGTGGATGTACTCCCCATCCATCATGCTTACTTCTCCCTAGCCCGCTCCCTTCTTTGGGCTCACTCCACCCTAGCCCCCTCCCTCCCTCGTGATGTGGCGCATCCCATACCCATGATCCCTCCCCTGTGATTCCTCCTCCCCCTCCTCCCCCTCATCCTCCACCGTGGCTCGCTACCGCTCTATATTTTTCCAACGCAGATACACTATCATCAGGAGTCCTCCTTAGATGTGGCCACCCCACCTCCCTGAGATATTTCTCCTCTGACATGGACACCCCACCTCCAACCGATTTCTGCCATAGGTTTCTTTGATTTCATATCATTGTCCTCTCCAATTTGCACTGGTAAGAATTATTTGTTTTGATTTATTATATTTTTAAGTCATACAATATCTGATTATATCTTGAGTCTAAGAAAACATCAAATTGAGAATAAGGAGATGAATCAAAAGATCCAAAATATAACACTAAAGAATATTGTGATGCCAAATGGAAAGGTAGGGTGTGGGATAGGGATGGAGGCTATAATAAGCGATTGATATGTCATCGTCGAACGTTTTGACGTGCAAGGGAGAGTCCTGAAACATACATGCTTTACTCAATAATAATAAATTTCATCTTAAAAATTGTCAGACGGATATTTGGATGATGTGGACCTACTTTTAATTATGCAAGGTCAAGTCAACACATTTTGAATTAGTTTCTGATCTTTTACAGTAGATAGGAAAGTAAATCTAAAGAAAATGGAGGAGGTACAAAATCATTATAAATCATTTGGGTGTATTTGGTTGATGGAAATGTTTTCTATTTTTATTTCTCTTAAAATGTTTTAGATTAAAAATATTTAATCAGAAAGTGATATTATCAATTAAACACAGCCTACCCATTACATTTTGTCTTCGGTTTCCTATTCTTTATTTTGATGTGAGGATGTTTTTTTATCCCAAGATGTTATGACACATTATGTTTTGTGAATGAATGTATTTATTTGAGTTAACAAATTCCATGTATATTGTGATTCCAAATGGTTAATATATAAAATTGAAGATAATATATTCAAAAAGTAATGAATTTTATTAAATATTGAATATGTTGTTGTTGCTGATTTGTTGAGGAAGAAACTTATATATTTGATGATTTTTTGGATGGATAATAATAAGAACCAATGACAAGTGTGTAGGGTTAATGTGACCATTGTGTAATAAATGTTCCTACTATTGTTTAAGTGAATCCATCCTTATGATTATAAAGTATGAAAATTAATGTTGAAAACTGAACTACACATGGATGATGCGAAGAAGTTTATTTAGAATAAAAAGTGATTCTGGAAGTTACAACTATGAATGAAACAATATATATATAATAATTTTTTTATCTATATATTTATCTAGAAAATATATTTATATAATAGTACTTTTATAGAATGTAATAAAAATCTAAAGGTATTAGTTCTTGAAGAATGATTTACTAAGTGGATGTACATTGTTAAAAGATGATTAACAGATTCAAATTGCGGTGTCTTTGGATGATGATGTTATGAGAAGATTGTTAGTGATTTTAAGATAACAGTTAAAGGCATACAACGGTCTATGAGGCTGGTATTAGATTCATGTATCATTTATCATGTATAGTTAAAACATTGATCACATATAATTAAGAAGTCTTTATATCACACTTTTTCTCCATTATTTCCTTACAAGTGGTTTCTAATGATGAGGCCAGTTTTATCCACCTCCATCAAATCAAGTGTGTTCGACATTAGATTCCGTTTATGTTTCTTCTATTTTTAATCTTTGGCTCAATTTTAAATAGTTCTTTGTGATTTTTGAGTTTCCAATATTATTGTAGTGTGTTTTGGATCTTGTTGAGGTGGATTGGAGCCGCTTATTGAAGGTGACTCAACGGATATTCATAGGAAAGAATATATATATTATGTTCTCCTATTATATGCATGTCCACCCATGGCAGTGCGATTACATATAATGTGACAGGTTTGCTTATGTATATATATGGAAAATGCCAATGTGTGTGGGTGATAACGAGATGATTCATGTTGGAATATAAATAAGAATCCTATTGTGCTTGTTCAAGGCCATATGTACACGTTCATATGTGTTAGGGAGTCCTTATGTATATGGAAAGGTGCATATGTTCGGATGATGAATTGAGTATCTTAGAGTGGTTGCTGATAAAAGTGTCAAGCACTGAGTGTTTCTTGGATCCTTTGATGTAGTGTCCCACACCCAGCCTCTTAAATTCAATAATATTTCAAATTTCATACATCTACCTTTTTAATTCTACATGTTTATATTAAATTGTAATTCTTTAATATGTTCAAGTTAGATAATTGTTTCTTTGATAAAAAAAGTCAGGGTTTTTTAATAAAAATCCTACAATAGAGGTTCACTATCTGCGAAAACTCATAGTGGGTCTTTACTCATGGATGAATGTTGTTTATAATGGATCAATTAATCAATCAATCATTTGTATGTTGGTCCATTTTGTGGTTTGATTTTGGTTAGTGCTTCAATTATTTTGTACAAAAGTATATTTATTTAAATTCTTTGATTCCAAAACTGGTTATGGGGGCTTATTTGTAATTTATTTTGAATATCATGTATAATTTTTTCAAGAGTAGTATGGTTTAAATATAAATTGTGAAATTATTTAAAATGAAAATACATTCCATGAAGTGATATAATTTAAAATCGTTTCAGTGATGACTTTGAAAGTAGGACTTGAGGATGACCGTGAGGATGATTCGTCTCCAAAATGGGTGTATCTATTCTAGTTATAAACTATTCCAAAAAATTGAATGTTGTGGTACAACAAAACCATTCCCTATTTTTGGGTTTGTTGAATCACTTTCCTCTATTTCATAGTGATTGAGGTTTTCTATAGGTGAATGAGTAGATTGAATCTCACTGGACATATTGGAAAATGATAGTCTAGCCATTGTCTTTTTTATGGTTATCAAGATTTGTGTGATCAACTTTATAGGTCTTATTATGGTCTTAACATTAGATATAACCTAACAGGGGGTATCAGGGTAATCTAGTGAAAACCAATTTAAGAACATTTCCTTAGATATCTCACCACCTAGTTAGGATCTTGACCTCTTAAACTTATGGGAAACTCTATTTATCTTTTGATTAAATTTATCCAATTATCAATTCAGTTAACCCATTATTATTATATATTCATTATGTTTTCATAACCCAATTATGGTGTGCATGATGTGGCCCATGTTTTGTGAGGATTCTTAATGGTATACTACTTTAGTAGCTAGAAATGGACGGTGGTCAAGGATAGGGGGAAGGGTGCAAGGGGGTGTGTAGGGGAAGGGGTTAGGTGTTTTCATGGGGAAGGGGTGTGTGAAAGGGGAAGGGGTGTGTCCAGGGGGTAGGGGTATAAGGGGAAGGGGATGGTGCATGGTGTAGGGGTTCTAGAGGAGGGAGCTAGTGTTGTGATGGGGGGTGTGATGTTTGAGGGGAGTGTGTGCAGTGGGGTGGGGGCAGGGGAGGGTGTGTACAGGGGTAGGGGGTAGTGGGGGTGTAAGGGGTAGGGGAGGGGTGAAATGTGGGGAGGGGAGTGTTAGTGGTAGGTGGGGGTGTAAGGGGGGGAGGGGTGGGGTAGGGTGGAACTGTTGTAGGTGTAGGGGTCTTGGAATAGATTCTTGAAAAAACATCATGGGTTTTTTATGAACAATACAGATGATGTTTATTTGATGCTTGGGTTATTCATCATAGCTTAAATCATTGTGATTTGAGGTGAATGAGTGATGTTTGAAAAATTAAGAGCATTATTAATGATCATGTTATTTTGCATTGTAATTTACATATCAATCTAAATTTTATTTTTTCATTGTTGGTTAGGGATTCATGTATCATTTATCATGTACAGTTGACACACTGATCACACATATATATATAAGAAGTCATGATATCTCATTTCTATTCCAACTATTTTTATAGGCGGTTTCTTATGATGAGGCTGCTTCTATCCACTATCATTGAAGACCATGAGTTCAACATCAGAATTGGGCATGCTTTATTCAATTTTTCTTATCTATTCCAATTTTAATTAGGGCTTTTTGGATTTTGGGTTCCTTATATTTTTGTAGTGTGTTTTAGATTTCGTTGAGGGGAATTTGAGTCTACATTGACCGAGGCTTACATGTGTATGCATAGGTAGGCATATAAATATATAATTTCCCCCTTTATATTAATTAACTCATGATAGTATGAATATATATATAGGTTCTTGAGGTGCTTATATATAGATATGAAAAATTTATACATGTGTAAGTGTAAAAGGGAATTTGCAAGTATAAACATATATCTATGGATCCCCTTGTACATATTTGGCTAGGAAAATATGTACACAGGGGATAGGTTTCCTTATATATATTTAAAGTTTCATATGCATTCAAGAGTAAAAAAACAATATTTGAGTAGCCATCATGAAATCCAACTCCTCTTGAGCTTGATGTAGGTTCTCTTTTCCAAAACGTTTAATTTGAATTATATAATTTCTTGATTGTTTTAAAAAAAAATTCCATAACTTCTTTATAGTTTTGAAAAATGTTTTTCTAATAACCACTAGTTTTATCAAGGATGAATATAAATATATCCCTGGGACTAATTAATATACCATGTTCAAAGAGGTTAAAAAATTCTAGTAGTTTCTACACACTATAAAAAGGGATCTAAAAACCATACATTGATCATACTTAAGGAAATTCATGATATCATTCAATGTACCATTAAATTCATCATAAAAGGCCACTAAATTATTTAAAGATCTATTAGTTCCAATAAAAAGATTCCATACATATTCTCTGGTATCATGGAACTCACCCATAATATTCATCATGAAATCCAATATAAGGAACGGTGTGAAAATATCACACTATAGGGACTGAATCTGTAAGGATACAAAATTAAACATTAGGCCACTCTTCCCAACTAACCATCTTCATGTAATTTGAGTTGGTCAGGGGGGATGTGAAGGGAGGTGGTAGGGGGCAGGGGGTTGTGCCGAGGTGGGGGTAGGTGGAGGGGGTGGTCATGACAAATGTGAAAAGGCTATTCCCAAATTTTATGTATAGAAATTAAATTTTGTCAGTATAACATATTAAAAAACTAATAACAGTATTTGTTATAATTATATTTGGAAATGTGCATTTCCAATCCTAGGTTACACCCACTTCTTTGTTAACATTATATTTCTGAGTCCCAAATTAGACTTTAGTGAAGACATCCACTATTCCATCACTCAATATGATACATATGCAAACATTGAAGCCATGTAGTTATAACCTATACCAGAACCACTAGATCCTAAATACTGATTGGTTCCACCTCTCACTAGGTTCTTATTTCCCATCACAGAACCACTTTGTACAGGCGTTGTGTTCTTCATTCACCACCCAATTCTAGTTGAAGCTGATAAGGATCTTGAGAGATGACCATGAGAGTTATCTTCATCATCTATAGTCTCCCTGTATTTTTCTTGAGAAATTTTATTTAGTTTTTTTGAATAGATTACACATAAAAATTTCACAAAATCAGATACATGATTCTAAAAATTGAAATGAAAAGCATCATGGAAACAATTTTTTGACATAAATTTCTATCAATATTAGTGTGTTCATTGAGAGATAATATGTGTCATATAAATGTTAGATATGACCAATTCAATTAGTGGATGATAAGGAATATAGAAGACAAAAGTTCCAATAGAGTCACAAAATCTTCCCCAACCTATTCTCATATAATATAAAAACAACATTCAAATTCTATTTATAATAATTTCTTAGTAGTTCTTATACACTCACCTACACCCAGAAAAACACCACCCCACACTATTCTCTAAATCTACAACCCAATAATATTTTCCCATCATCACAACTCTCTTGAAATTACATCTTTTTTTCAAGGTGTAAATACTAAATAATTCATATAGATCTACCACATTGTCATAGATTATAAATTTCAGGATATTGTTTCATCTTCCACATTAGTACATCACAAAACCTGACCTCCTGCATTGATTTTTTGATGATATTTCAACATTATGGTATTCCTCTACACATTTCATTCCATGATAGAGGAAAAAAGTACTCAATGGGAATCTGAATTTTTAGAAATTTTATATTTGTAAAACCTATTGAATCCTAATGTTAGAATTATTTTTCTTATTCATTAATTTTATAGGATCTCTTACCATTTTATAAATGACTTATTATTCAAAGATATTCTAAAACATCAACCAGTGTACCAATAATCCCCCATTTGGATTTCATTTCAAATTTCCCCTCGACATTTGAACCAGTCCCACAACAAAACATGATCCTCTAGTAGTGATTTTATGGAAAAAACTAAAGAAAATAGAAAATTCAATCATATTTTGTAATTGACATAGATAAAATGGTTACAAACATTAGGAGGTATGATATCTATAACATATAGAGGAACCATAACATCCATGTTTTAATTTTACATTTTCCTCTTCAGTAATTTCATATTCGTTCTAAATTTTATCAAATTATAGGAATCTGAAGTTATTTTTCTATAATATTTCTCTTATTTTGTTCTCAGAGTGATATATATCTTAAAATATTAGTGATTTACAATATGTATGCACCATGTTATTTTTTCAAAATATATTTCCCAATTAGGAATATCATATTTTGAATTTTCTATCTTTCTTGCTGGCTCTGTGGGTTTTGAATAGTGGTCTCCCGAAGCTAAAAAGCTGGACTAGCCTGTTATGAATCCCTTCCCTTAAGATCCTTTTGTTTATAAATTATATTCAATTTATTTATTTATTGTTGAAATCACAGCTATAATCACACCAATTTTTTATCTGGATTCTCAAAGTAGTTACTACCGCACCACAAAACCTCAAAAGTTGTCATATTAGCAAAATAAACCTACAATTGGGCTCTATATGCTACTAGAACCAATAGATAAATCATTTATATATATTTACATAGAAATTTAAATGATTATGGAACCTATAATAAAACCATAATACAGTGTAAATACCCATATTCTATATGAAATATTTTTGAAATATGATGATACACTTTTTAGTGGATTAGTCTTGATCGCTTATACATTCCCTTCTGTCCCAAGATTTTTCATTCTCAACACACAAACATTTAAAGAACCTTACTGTATCTTTTTTAGATTCACATCCCTCCCAGCATCCTTATACCATAGTGAGATATTTATATACATATATAATTTCTATAGGTTTTCTCTTCAACCAAATAGGTTTCATAAATTCAGATGTTAGTCATTGGAATGGAAACTCCATAGGAGCCTGTTATAATGTAATACTTGAAATGACAGCCTTTGGCACCCCCCAAAACATTCAAATAATCCAATATGTGCATAATTACAAGTAAAAAATATCAGAGTCATGCGTTGATGTAGCTATATTCATCTATTGTTTCTCCCCATTTTTTATCTCGGACTGTAGTGTCGAATAAAAAGATAGATCGTTGTGACTAGTCAATTTAGCATGATCTTTTACTTATTGATACACCTCTTTCTATTCCTTTTTCTGCATCTATACAGACTCGAAATATCCCGTAGCACCCATAGTTTATGTTTCCTCGATATTTTTATGTTCTTTTTTTTGATTGAGTAGTCATAGCCTCTAATTATTACCCAACCACATCTCTAAATCTCTTAATCGACACTACTTGGAAGTGATCCCAGTTAGCCCCATTCTGTTTCAGTTCAAAAAACAAATAACAAAGCCAAGGCATTCCATGCATAATTAAATCTTCCATCAATAACTTAATCATTTCCTTTGTTTTTTGGTCTGATAAATTTTCCTCTGTTCTTCCAATAATGTGTAACCACACACTAGACACCATTTTTTGAATGGATTGTTTTTGTTTTGATTCCATCTATTTTGTGATTAGATAACTAATCCAGCTATTGTGGCCATTATTCCACTGTAATTCTCTTCCATCACTATATGGATGACATCTTGAATATACTAAGGGGAGGGTTCTATCTAAGAGGGGTCTATCTAGGTGGGGGTGTGTAGTGGGGGTGTCCACTAGGGATGGTACAAGGGGGTCCAGGAGGGATGGTGAAAGGTGGTGTGTGCAAGGGGACATGGGTGTGCAGTGGGGGGTCTACCAGGAGTGGTGCAAGGGGTGTCCAGCATGGGTGGTGTAGGGGGGTGAAAGGGGGTGTGTGCAAGGGGACATGGGTGTGGAGGGGGGGGGGGGGTGCAAGGGATGTATAAGGGTGGTTCAAGGGTGGATGTGCAGGGGGTGTCTAGTAGGGGTAGTGCGAGGGGGTCTAGTATGGGTGGATCAAGGGGTATCCCACAAGGGGGGTCTATCAAGGAGGGGGTTTGTCAAGGAAGTGGGGTTGTAGTGGTGGTGTCCAGCTGGGTTGGTTTATGGGGGGCATAAGGGGTTGTTCTATGGGGTGTGTTCTAGGGGATAAGGGTGTGTAGTGGGGGGATAGGTCTAGGAGGGTTGGTGTAAGGGGGTCCATTAGGGGTGGTGAAAGGGGATGTGTTCAAGGGGACATGGGTGTGCAGTGGGGGTCTAGCAGGGAAGGTGCAAGGGGGTCCTGTAGGGGTGGTGTTGGGGGTGTAGGGGGTGTTAATGGGGGTGTGTGAATGGGTAAAAGGGTGTACAGGGGGGTGGAAGGGCTATTTAATGGGGTGCATGGGTGGCTGTGTAGGGGGGGTGTATAGTAGGGGTGGTGCTAGGGGGTCCATCATGGGTGCTGCAAGGGGTCTCTAGTAAGAGAGGGAGACTATCTAGGAGTGGGGTATGTCCAAGAGGGGGGTGGAATGGGGGTGTCTAGTAGGGTTGGCGCAAGAAGGTCTAGTAGGGGTTGTGCAGTGGGTGTCCAGTAGGGGTGGTGCAGGGGGTGCAGGAGTGGTTTGTGCAAGGGAACATGCATGTGCAGGGGTGCTAGACCTTTTTAAGGGGGTTGTAAGGGGGGATGTGTGTGTCCATGTCTGGGGGGGTTCAAGGGGGCTTGTGTAGTAGGGGGGGGGGTGTTCAGTAGGGTTGGTAAAAGGGGGTCTAGTAGGGGTGGCGCAAAGTGTGACTAGTTGGTTTGGTGAAAGGGGTGTCTAGTAGGGGTGTTCAGGTGGGTAGGGGGTGTGTACAAGGGGATAGGGGGGGTGTAGGGGTGATGTACAGAGGGTGTCCAGTAGGGGCGGTGCAGGAGGGGGGGTCTAGCAGGTGTGGTGCTAGGGGGGTGTCTAGCATGGGTGGTGCAAGGGGACATAGGTGTGAAAGGGGGATGTGTCGTGGGGTGCAAAGGGGAATATAGGTGTGCGGGGGAGGGGGTTATTTTTTCAGGTGGGCGGGGGGGGCTTCGATGTATGGGTTTTTTCTATCTAGGGGGTAGGGTTGCAGGGGGTGTCCAGTAGTGGTGGTGCAAGGGGGTCCAGCAAGGGGTGTGTGGTGGGGGTGTGCAAGAGGGTGTGTGCAAGTAGACCGAGGATTCATAGGGGGTGTGTTAGGGGGTGTAAGGGATGTGTAAGGGGAGTGAAAGAGTGGGATGTGCAGGGGTGGGGTGATTCTATCTATGGGTATGTCTATCCATAGGGGGGAGGCGGTCTATCTAGGGGGTGTCCAGTAGGGCGTGTCTATCCTGAGGGGTGGGTGGTTTAGTCCTTGGATAGGGGGGGGGGGGGTTCATGGGATGTGTAAGGTTTGGTGAATGGGGGTTATGTAGGGCGTTGGGGGCTGCTGTCTAGGGGGTGGCTCTAGAGGTGGGATGGGGGTATGTCTAGGGGGTGTCTAGGAGGGGATGTGTTTTCTGTCTTTGGGGGGGGGCTGCTGTCAAGGAGGGGGGTGCAGTGGGGGTGTCCAGTAGTGGTGGTTCAAGGGGTGTGCAGGTGTTCAAGGGTGTGTGTGAAAGGGGATATGGGGGTGTGCATGAGGGTGTTCATGGGGTGCAATGGGTGTGTAAGGGGGTGCAAGGGGCAGGGGTTCAAGGTGACATCACCTACTGAACGGTGATGGGTTTTTTTAGGAAATTTGAAGACTTATAGACACAGTTTTAAACTGTGGCTATAGGTCTATATCCAAGGTCTAAAACCATGTCTATATAAATATAGCAATGACTTATAACTGTGGCTATATGTGATGAGTTATTTTAGCCTCTTCCACGGCTAGAAAACCATGTCTATTGGGTTTGGGTCATTCCAATACCTTCTATGGTGGAATGAACCATGGCTATAACCTATAGACATAGTAATTGGGCCTATAGCCACAATTTAAAACCATGGCTATAGCATTTTTTTTCTAGTAGTGTACATTTGCAACAAGGAATCAATGTCCATCACCTCTTTAAACAAGCACTGCTGCTAATGAAGACTTGATACAGATTGTACCTTGTATCATCACAGGGATGTCAGGATCATGAGCCTCTATATCTTAAAGTTGGGCTTTCCCCTATCCACTTTTTCCCTAAGCTCAGGGTGGACTTCCTGTGGGTGTTGGTGGTAGGGCCTGATGACACCGAACACCTCCCAAAACACATCCGTCTCTCGTTCCTTGTTTGCCGCCTGGATGACACTCATGCCCCTACCGCTGTCGCTGCTTAGGTGGACCCTCCACCATCTTCCGATCATCTGCATGGGAAGTTGAACGGTCACAAGATTAGGGACCATGTCCCAGTAGGAAAAAATCATACCTCACTGGTGGCTCCCACAGCATCTCGAGCCTCGCACCTCTGACCCTGCATCCCTGGGTCACCCTCTGGACGGTCTAGCCCGCTTGGGCTTCTGTGTCATTTGTCTATTGCTTACTGCAGATGACTCTTCTACCTATCAACTAGTATGGACTCTCATAGTTGGTGGATGCTCATAAAGGAAGCATTATATTATCAAAGCCCTCTCTAGAACCCCATCTTGTGTCAGGATACTGAGAGAAACTATTACAGTTCTGATCTCTAAGAGGAGCCCCTACTCAATGGTCTGGGCCCTGAAGTATGGGATTCGAACCATGTCGGTGGAGTATCAGGAGAGCTCAGAAAATCTCACTGAGTAATGAGCCACAATCTTGATTCCCTACTGCAGCTATGGCAGCTCTCGAATATGAAAAGAGCATAGTGTCGCTGGCACGAACTCTACCCTGAAAATGATCTCAAAGTCAGACCAGGTAAGGGGCATCTCCTCATCCACCTAGAGCGTCGAGCTCCACCATCATCCTGTCGAGCATTAAATAAGGCTAGCATCCACGAACTCCATATTCTTGGAGTGTGTCTCTACTAAGATAAAGTCCCTCAAAACTGCCTCAAGCCAGTCCTCTACTGCTTGGGGGTCCGTCTCACCATGAAACCTCATAGGTCACTGCCTGTGGAACTCATTCAATTCGCCTAGACGACATGCATGATCCACTGGTGGCATCTGATTCTCAACTGGTGGTGGTGCTATTAGAATCCTCTCGAAGGTTCCATCACTGTGAGTGGTCCATATACCATTGCCTCTTTTCTCGGTGGGCCACTATCATGATCTTTACCCAGAATCATGGCTGGCTATCTTCATGGAGGCATCCTATAAAATAAATTTGCCAAGTTTAATCAGTTATACTTGTTGAGTTGACTCCAGAAAGATCATGAAAACATTTCAAAACACTAGCAACCTGTTTTTTCATGTACCAATCCAGAAAACAGAATATATGGTAATGGTGAATGTATACGTTAGCCACCACACTAACACTGGGCTCCCCAAATTTAAAACTAAACTCAAGACACATTACACCATTGCATCATTAAATGTACACTCTTATATCTTATGTTAGAACCAACCTCCCTCTAATACCACTTTCTCACGACCTGTCCCATGGTCCCTAGACGTGACTACCACAAGCCCACCTTCCATAAGCTAGTGGTTGGTGACTAGAACATGAAGGAATTTCCACAACAGGGAAGTCATTTCCTTAGTGATCTTTACACACTCAAAATGATAAATTTATGTAAAAAATACAACAAAAGTATGGTATAACTATGAGAGTAAATTACAAAAACAAGAACAACTATAAACTAAAAATAGATAGCGGAAAAACAAGCCCTAGAAACTAAAAAGAATGCAAATAGATGTCCCATCTGCCTAGGTGCTCTACTTAGAGTGTAGTTGCAGTATGTATGAAGTCGAAGAAGAGGATCTAGATGGATCTCATCACTCAAAGCTCCACCATGTCCCAAACATTGAAAGTCTCCCTTGAAGCGTTAGTAGTCTGCACCAGACACACACGTGCGGCTAAAGCCTGTTCAGAGGTGAGTATAATGATACACAGTATGGATCTCGAGACCATTGATGGTCTCTCAGTAATCCAAAATGGAATAAATCACAAGAATACCAAATATTAAATATCACAAGCATGATCTAAATCATTAAGAACAAGGAAAGATAGGCATCTCACTCTAACAGTATAACTTCAAGGTTACTAGGATAGGGGTGACTAGTTGTAAAGCCAGATCATCATGTCTACATAACTCTACTATTAAACCATATAGATCATTTTAGGCTTACTCGTGTTATAACTAGATGTTGAACTGTATTGGTTCCTAGTGATGACCTATATTGGTCATTGGTACTGACCCATATTGGTCACTAGTGCTGACTGGTATTGGTCGCTGGTACTGACTATTATTGGTCGCTGGTGCTGACCCGTATAGGTCGCAGGTGTGGACTAGTATTGGTCGCAAGTGAAGTGGTAAGGATGATTAGTCATAAATATATATCATCCCACTCTAGTGTTTCTAATTCTGACCCACCTTGGTCGCTCTTCATCATCATGTCACAACCAGCCACTTGATTCTCGTATGAAGCATGCCTGATCTTTGGAAAACTCTTATCCTCAAGCCATCGGTCATATTTCAACTAGTACAAAGTCTATAAAAATTTATACCCAAGGGACTTCCCCGTCATTGGGGTCCCAACGTGACACCCGGTGCATCAATTAGACGCCTAGTCTAGGAGATATGGGCACTTTTGTAAAAAGGTCCCAGTTTGATTCAAGTCAGATCTAACCCAGGTCGCAGGTCAAAATCTTGTCAAAATAACATAAAGTATCTCCAAAGGCTCTAATTTTTACGAGGGTCCTTATTCCACTAATGGTGCATCAATCGGA
The DNA here is from genome assembly GCA_963277665.1 of Viscum album. Classification (NCBI taxonomy): domain Eukaryota; kingdom Viridiplantae; phylum Streptophyta; class Magnoliopsida; order Santalales; family Viscaceae; genus Viscum; species Viscum album. Next base: position 1,219,099,592 of record OY728155.1, on the reverse strand, counting down.
CGCCCGGTCTATTTGTTTCACCCCTTTCTATGAAACAGGGGTGATCACACATCAGTTCGGCTGGGATCCATTAGGCCCACCAGAATATGCCAAAGGGTCCGTTTCCCAGAAGGGGTCCCAATGCCAATGATGGAATGTTGAACGAACACTTGGTTCATCATTTATAGGTGTTTCTTTATTCGGGGGCCGGGTTGGTCTGTGGCTGGTCCGACTCGGTTAGGCTGGCCTGACGCAACGGGTCCCGATGTCTACCTAGCCCTACCCGGGTTTGGCCCATCGGGGTCCACCTAGCTGGTTCGCGGGCCTGGGCCGCGGTTGGCCCGACATTCCGAGTGGGGCTCGGCCCTCCTGTGCTGGCCCGCTGGACTGTGGGTCTAGCCTATTCAGCCGATCCGTGTCTGATCTGGTCATCCTGAATGTAGACCGCTTCACCCAGCAGGCCCTGGGGATACGAGGTCTTTACGTCTGGTGCGACACAACGCAGTGCAGGGTCTGTGTCGGCCACTCCTACCGCGTCCCACTTGCAACAATTGTTGCTGCCAGAAATGCATGTAGTTTTCGCGTCGACTATCTCTCGTGTGGCTGCTTCTGACCACCGCTACGCATGACGGTGCACTGCCTTCCACCGCCCATAGCTGGTTGCCACAGGTCTCCTCCTGCATCCACCGACATGTTACACCGTTAGTTGTTTTCATATGCCACCGGAATGCCGACATCAATTTGCGGCCCTCAATTATCTTTCTGCAGTGTTCATTGCTCCGGCATGAAGAACACACCAAGGACAAGTTTATAGGAGGATCCATGCTTTGATGGTTTTGGCCCGAGACCTCCGCGTTAGCGTTTTAAACATGAGGAAAATTTAATAATAACAAAAGAAAGAATAATCCCCGAGTTTAAGATCCCGAAACAACCATCTGCATGATTGTACGAGATGTGGATCAACTCGTTAGTTGTTTGGTCTGTGTTCGCTATATTTTTATAGAACGGGAACATAGGGAACATCAAAGCACATAATCCACCTACATTTAATGACGTTCATTGCCACATGTTTTTCCTTGATGGTTTACGACGTCGACGATGCTTCCCGATTTCGACCTTCAAATGAATTCTTCGTCATTCATCATTCTTCGATCGGGTATCAGTGTGTCATAGATTCACCCAAGAATCCTCCAAATCCTTACCTTTAAGTTTCATGGCACATAAAACTATTTATTGAACCATGCTGCAACATTTCCATAATTATGTGACATCGCGTCATTATGCTGTTTAATTTATGAAAAATTTCACTATTTTCCACCATTAAATTAACTGTTACGTTGTGAAATATAGGTCATCCATGTGTTTCATTTAATGAGCCTCATCGCTGCATCATTTTTGCCCCATAGAATCATAGTCTTCCAGGCAATGGACCGAAATGTGTTAAATAATTCTTTTAAATTATTTTATTATTTTTTCCCAAAAAGTCTAAAAGTTAACATTTCTGCTCATCCCTCGTTAGCTAAAGTTAAGGCGTTTCTATGGGAATCTCAGCATTTTATATTTAATGGTTCTCTCATAATTTTGTTACAGGAAATGATCCAAATAATAAAAAATCCTTCTTGAATGATTAATGAATGTACCTTAAATTTTTTTTAAAAAACTAATTTCAGGAACATCGGGCCTCATAAATCAAGTAAAAATAATTTTCGCAGACACATAATAATCCCAAATAATTTGAAAAAAAATTACATGGAATTTTTGGTTCATTATAGTCTACTTAACATTTGGATACATTCCCAAAAATAATGTTTTGTGTTTTTTATTATGATCATTACCAATATAATCCAATGAAATCAAATTTATGATACTAAAAAATTATTTATTTGAGTTGAATTAACAAACAAAAAAAATTTTAAACTAAACAATTTTTTTATTTCATTTTTTTACTAATATTGAAGGATTCCAACTTGATTGGAAATTTATTACTACTAGATTTCATCTACAAGAAAAATACCTAATATCATGGAGTAGTGAGATGAAAAATTGAATTCATATTTATATATATAAATTTGAAAACATAGAAACGAAGTGTCGATGTACTAATGTAATAATGATGAATATACTCTCATATACTTTGAGAAAATATATTATTTCATCTCAATTATGTTTAGAAACACTGGCAAGATCAGTTATTCAAAAATTAAAATCCAACACTCTCATATACAGAACACTGAATTGAGACACATTTTCTATGAGATATCTTTCCAAAAGTGATATTTTTATTAATAGATGGGTCCAAACCCTACTATTTTTATTACAGAAAAGAATTATTTCTTAGATTGGGTATAGGGGGTCCCATTATAGATCCCGTAGGCCTGGGGGCATGAAATCCCAAATATAAAGCCCGAAAGCCCATTTTTTCCCAAGAGTGATATTATTTCAACTTTATTTAAAAAACTATCAACGGTCCAATATATCAACTAAACCTCTTCCTCTTGATCACATTGAATAAATTAAAGGACGGTTTTGTATGATTATCTTGTGATTTTTGAATGTTAATATCTTGGATTGATTGACATGTTTTTTTAAAATATTCAAAATTGTTTAAAAAAAATCAAATTAATAAAAAAAAATTCTAAACATTTCAAACTTTTAAAGAACTGAGGTGAAAATATTAATCCAAGAAAAAAAATTCCCATATGGAAATGAATAAGTGGATGTGTATATGGGATATATCAAACGATGAATTTATCTCTAAATGTGTGGTTTGGATTTATTAATTATTTCTCCATCTTGGGTATGGTGAGTGGACCTCACTACACACCGTGATTGAAACTCATAGTGATTTTTCAATCATTTACTAGTTTATCCTTTACAAAAAACATATTAATGAATTCATTTTATAAAGATATTAATATTATATATATGTTTCTTTATTATTGTATTCTTTTAATAACTACAATCCTTTTAATATATCTAGATACCTGAATTGAGGGGAATAAAATATTGTAAATTCTAAAATAATCCAAGCAGATAAACTTTCATTTTAAAATCCACTTCCAAAAATTAATTTTTTTTCAAACAATAGTCATCAAATTTTTCAAAAAAAATAAGTGGATTATATTTCTATAAATTTTCAATAAAATATTGTATTTTCATTATTTTTCATTTAATATACTTTATATTTTTTAAAACATTTTTTTTCTTCATAAAATATAAATCAAAATTGACATATATTTAATATTTATCACTTTATAATATAACACCATGTATAAAATATTTTTTGATAATCTCTAAAGTGTTACGATATAGTTTTTCTCTCAAATGGGGATGTTTATTTTTTGGGGAATTATTTTTTTAAGTTCATTTTAGGGGAGAAGATATTCTCATAAGTTATTTTTATAGTATTTTTTACATAAATACTTCTTCTGGTGTTTTTGATCATCAGAAATGTGGTAGATTGTTGTTCTTCTTAGTGTAACATGATTTTAATGTTCAAAGAAACTCATAAATTTTTTAGTTTGTGCTATTAATTGATTTAGAACTAGCTTGATTTTATTAGGATAGAATATATTGAGAATCCATTCATGAATTAATATTAGGCTCCTTAAATAGTATTTATAATAAAACCCTAAACCCTACACCATATAAATCTTTGGAAATTTAATTATAGTGGATTGTTAAAGTACCACGCAACAACCTAACCAATTTAAACATTAAAATAGTGAAATATTTACAACCTATAGTCACAACTTAGTTCCTACAATCATAGTTATCTCAATCCCAGCACATTTACTCTATATGTTAGTTTATTATTCACCTGAGCTTCCCATGTTACAACTCATAGGCCACACTGTAGTGACCTGGATTATGAAAAGACTATAATATCATATCTTGAATCATTTATATTGTTTTTATCTATACTAAAAAGGTAAATATTACTTATTTTGTTGATTCTATTGCAGGAGGAGGTGATATGGAGGGCCCATGATGGTGTTCACAAAAAATGGGCCAAACTGCGTAGGATTCATGCACACTAGTGTACTCAACCGCATATGGAATCTAAACCGTACATCCAAATTGGCTGAAAATTTGTGGGATGGTCCAAAATTTAATGGGATACATTGCATATTAAAAAATAGAATCCTTATTTGGATTTTACGATTCCCAACTGACCTAATATTCCAAAACACTGAATCTGCATGATGTCAAAAGTGGTGTGCTATGATCTGTCCACATATCGGGATTTAGATGTCCAAACTATGTCCTATATTTAGTGGAGACATCCAAGAGGAGGGGATATAACTTTGGTATTTTTTCTAGAGCATGATAAGGCAGTCTGGAGGTCAAAAACCATGTTACATGTGGTTTTACGAAATCTGAGTGCTCCAAACAACATTCCCATTTTCCAAAAAAATGGAACCATGGGATCCCCATTTATATGTTCATCCAGAAGGCAAAGCTCAGGTATTTTAGAGACCCAAATGAGTCCTATGATCATCCATGGATTTTTGGATACCCCTATCCACATAAGGGGATCATGGATGAAGGGGAAGTTTGAACTAATCTTCCTCCTCCTCCAGAGGTCGGGCTAAATAGTGGATGGTCATTTCGAGGGAGCTACACACACATAGGAGGGGGTTCCATCAGTTTTTATTCTACTGGTTTTGTTTAATTTGTGTGATAAATATTTCACTTATTTCTTATATTGACATGATTATCTTCTGATTTCATTTCTATTGTTAAAATTAAGTTTTAACCCTTTTTATTTTCAAAAACGCTTGGGTTGAGATTTCAAGTGGGAATCTTGGTTTGTTCCAATTTTACAAGACAAGAGTTTTATTTATCTCACAAATATATAATATTTCATTATGAATTGGTTTAATTTATTCTATATTCTTTATACAGAATCATTGACAACATGATTTTTGTGTCTAGGGTGGTTCTTTGAGAATTGTTTAAAAGGAATGAGGGAATTTGGGATCTTGACAACCCTCAACCAAAGGATTCCATTAAACCATGTGTATTTTTTCAGAATCATAAAATCACCAAGATTTTTAGTGAAAATGAAATTATATCATTATCTCATAATTATATATCACCACTTTTATTTATCAACTATTAAACTCTTCAAATCAAGTCAGTTTCAGTAAACTATTTTAGAGAAATGCCTATTTTAGTACTTATTATTAAAAATGCACATTCTAAACCCACCAACGCTATTTGAGAGATAACATAGGGTCTTTGCTAGACTGTAAATCATCTTTATAAATATAATAAATTTAATGTTTCATGAAAATGTGGTCACTCCTTATTACAATTTCATTCCCAATGCCACAAATCCATACACATGATGAAGAAAATCTAGACCATGTTGTATGAATCCTTTCATGGTCATGTATTTATTATAGTATATTTTCATTGATCATGGACATATATTACATTAAAAAACCTAATTAATTACATAACATTTCAAAAGAATTTTTTTTACTAATATGAACATTTTAGGTCCGTGAATATGAACATGAATTTCCTTATATAGTACCCAATTTCTCAATTGCTTTATCATTTTAATATCTCTTTACTCTCTCAAATATATATATTTTAAAATTTTCATTCATCTCACAAGAGTGTGATAGAATTAATATATCATACATACACAAATTTTTTTCTCAATATATAGTAGTGTTTCATCATAGTCTTTGAGAGATCATAGCCTAATCTACAAACACCCTCTTCCACCTATATCATTTGTTTTATCATGATTAATACTATTAAATTATGGGAACATGATTTCCTATCATATTTAATAAAATTGGAATATAAGACATCATTAAAAATTTCTAGGCACATTATTAAAGAGATATAGTCAATTATATAAATAAGTAAGTGACTTTTTTGGTATATTGGTTACCACTAATTAGGAGGGAAGAATAAATTAAACAATCGTGTGAATGAGGTAAGTGACATTGGATTACCATCACATACTACTACTAACAATCCATTAACGATATATTATCTCATTTTATTTATAAAATCTCTATTATTTTCCTCTTTAAAAATGTCTTTCAATAAATTTATTAATCAAAATAATTAATGCTTAATAATTCTTATTGAAAGTACTAAATTTTTTACTTTTTTATTTACTTAATGAAATCACACATTATTTTTTTATTTAGATTTTTTTGTTATACATTATTATATTTTTATGCACTAAATATATGATTCCATTATTTTTATATTCATAATCAATTATATTTTTTCTTCTGTTGTATATAGGTTTTTAAATTGGAATGTTCTGTTGGATCATTATTAGTGGAAAAATTTACATTATGGGTGAATATCCTTTTTAAAAAATTAATTAAACAAAAAATTAGGGTTTATAAAATATTAAACAATAGTGGGTAAAATTTTCTTGATAATTAAAAAGAGTGAAAATAAAAAGGATGAACATAATATTTATAGTGGTTCATATCACAATAATCCTAGTACACTCTTCAACATCCTCAACTTTTCAAGTATATTATTACCCCTTATAACCTTAATTTTAATGGTGAATGAATCTTATTTAATGAAACTACTATTTTAATAACATGGTTCCCGAACCAAGTCATTATACATGAGACATACCCAAATCGGTTTACCTGAATTTTGATCATAAGTCAGAACCATGACTTCATTTTAGGAGTCAGAATAACTGGAGAAAGGATATAATTTTTTTTATGGGAAAAATATAATTTATACATGAAGAAATTTGAAAAAATAATGAAAAATATTACATGAATAAAATAAATATAGTGAAAAATCAAATGTTCGGAAATGTTGAAGATACTGTGGATCGATGATCATTGAGGTTTTTGAATAATTGATTGAAAAATTTTATTTAATGTCGTATCGAGTTATTTTAAAGGGTTTTATTTTTATTCCACAAAGAGATCTCCCATATCAATAAGAAAACCCTTTAGGATCATGTTTGTGTAAAATATATACATTACACATTTTAGTGAATAATAATGAAATTATATAACTATTACCTTTGATTATAAAATCTATGCTTCAGTAATATTGAATAAATGGGATTTATATTTATTCATTTAATATTAATATAAAATTGTTAATATGTTTTGAATATTAATTAAAAACAAATGACAACTATATAATAATTTAAATAAAAACATAATTTTTTAAATTAATCAAACAATAATAAATATAGTAAAAAAATGAATGGCATAAACATAAATATGCATGAATAAATGTTCATAAAATAATTTAAATTTTATTTTAACATACTCTACAATTATATTTGAACACAAAATAATAAAAAAACGAAAAAAAAAATTCATAACATTACATTAATTATGAATTAAACTTTTTGAAAAATTAAATTTCAACTAACGGTGGATCATGACCTATATGAAAACAGAGATCAGTCCCCCATTGCCTATAATGAAACATGGAAGATTTTATAGCTTAAATATCAATCAAAAATAAAAACACCCAACCAAAATAAAAAAATATTCCAAACTATTGATAAAACATGATCTTTAAGTGAGAAAATAAAAAATTTGATACCCTTGGTTGTCTGATAGTGGCTCACGACTCACTATTGGAGATGTCCCAATGTGACTCATGACCAGGTGTAGGATGTGCACAAAGGTATCTCACAAGAAAAACATTACTGAACTATATGTTGAAAATATTTCATGTTCTTTGAGAAAAAATATGAACATAGGAACTTATCGACCACCAATTAAATAAATAATGGATGAAAAAAATTGTTCACATGAAAGAATAGATAAAAATAGATATTTCTAACTTTTAAAATATAAAATAAAAATTACTTAAACCTACTCCACTTGATCGAAGAAAGAGATGATCTCATGTTAGAGGTAAATAAATATTTTCGTAGAATAGTGAAATAAAATCATAAAATATTATGAATAATTCTATATAATCTAAATGTGGAATGAGGATCTCATGTGGAGATTGATAAAAAAATCACAAGACGCTATAAAAAATAGCAAGAAACTTGTTGGTAAAAAATGTTCCCACCATTGATAACCAATGGTGAGTAAAAAAATTTTCATTTTAATCTAATGGTGACTCATAAACCACTATTGAGTTCCAATGTTGATATGTGTATTACCAATCATATCCAAAATTTACTTGTCATGTAGAAAATAGGGAAACATCAAACCCTTGAATGAAATTCGAGTCGAGGTGATCACTATGATAAAATATATCTATGAGAAATAATATGTAATATGAGGTATATCTTATTGAATTATCGACCAAAAAATATTTATTTATTGGAATGATTGTATAAAATCGGACATAACCAGGTGATAACATAAATAACTCAGGGGAACTAGATAATATAAAACATTGAAGAAGAAGAAGAGAAATCTGAATAGAAGATACATTTGGGAAGAATAATTTCAGCATAATAATTCATATAATAAATGATGGGGTGATCAATTGGTGAGATATAAATTATCTGAAATGGAGGTTTCTCAATGATTATGGATGAGAAATTACAGATAGAGGAATAATAAATACATAATATGCATCCCACATCCATTCATTGATATTGAGAGTGAAAATTATAACATGAAATTCACATTGATCATTGATTCAAGATTGCAAATAGGGATCAATATTATTTAACACACAAACACATGGGTCTAAAGGTGCATTAGGTGAAATTTTCACAACCCCTTATCCTCAGAGCACGTTCTGTTAACCTTATTCATTAGCACTAAATCTTTTGACGTACATCATGCAAACCCGAATACAAATAATTTTTATGGGGATTCTTATGGTGGGACATCCCATGGGGTTGACCAATTAGTTTTCCTTTATGGTTGATCGATATCCAATTTTCCTTAATAAGGATGAGAAATTTTTTTTAAAAAACATAATTATGAGTAAAAATAAAAAAAACATCAATTTCATGAAATAATTATGTATAAGAATTAACATTTTTTAAAAATGTAATTAAAATGTATTAATTACTTAAAACACTTGAGAATTGAATAAATTTTGGGAATTTAAATAAAAGATAATATATATTAATATATAAAAAAATATTTGTAAAGTATTAAATCACTTACAATTACTAAAAAAATCAACATTTTTATAAATTTTTAAAAACATTTATTATATTTCTAATAAAATTCTCCCACTTTTAAAAATATTAAAAAATGAAATATTTATATAAATTAGGATCCCTTTTAAACCAATTATACTACATTAATAAAATGTAGTTAATTATCATGAGAGTATACAAGTATATAAAATATTCAGAGATAGTAGAATTAAGATAGTGTTATTGTGTGAAAAATCATTTTAAAATTGTATGAGAACTAATTACAATTATATTAGAGAAGAAAATAATATACATGTACATAATAAATTTAAAACGAATCATTTTATAATATTTATCATAGTAAAAATGATTTAACATTTTTATCAAAGATAATTAAAATTTTACCTCATCAAAATTATCTAAATCTATGGTTGTTTTTGAATATTTCAGGTAAAATTTTTCAGAAGGAACAAATTCTATGAATATATCACCTATATTTACATTATCCCTAAAAATGGAATTTAACATCTATGAATTCAGTTATAGAACATTAGTTATCATAGTAAATGGGAATTTTTTTAAAACTAATATTCAAATAATAAAAATATTTTTTTTCCAAATACTCCATAAACACCAAATAGAAGAAGAGACATTTTCATCCTTAGCTGTTGATAGTGCTAATGATTTTTTTTGTTAGAGATCCATCAAATTAAATTTTTTACCTAAAAGGTGACACATACATGAAATGTTATTCTAGTCATGTAAGAAATATCCAAATTCAGAATTGGAGCATGACTGTAAATCAAAAAATTTAACATTATAATACAATAATCAAGTAAAAATAGTTTCCCTCATATATCTAATTACTCTTTTAACAAATTTAGGGGGAATTTATTTTGTGTTTGACTAAAACCTATAACATTAGAAAAATAATAACATGATGTATTGTCGAGATGTAATGAGATAAAATAGACTTCCTATCTTTCCAATATATATTTTAATATCAAATAACATACCAGATTTATCTAAGACAAATTTTGAATTGTTACTCATAGGTTTCTTCATAGTTTTACTAGAATAGTGTCCAAAAAATGTTTACATATTGTTTAATATAGTAGTCTTGATTTAATAAAATGTTATAATTTCATTAATTAACATGTGTATCAATAAAAAAATGTAACCCATTATTCTCACTTCAAATTAATATTTCATATTCTTAGAAAAAATATTACATAGGTATATATTTCTTCTCCTACAAAATATATAATCACCATATATTTGTATACTCAATAAATCACATACAACACATTTTATCAAAAAAAATTGATCGGCCTTAACCATAGAAATATAATTTTGTGATAAAAATGTGAAACTATTTCATACCAAGGTCATTGAGATTTTTTAAGAACACGTAAGGAATTATTATATTTATAAATAGTATTCAGAAAATTGTAATTTTCAAATCTAGGGGGGGCCTCTAACATAGACCTCCTCTAATATAATTCAATTTTAAAAGAAACTATTTACATACATTAGAACTAATTTGATATTTTTAAAATAATCACAGTAGGATATAAATAAATTTTATTCCATTATATAAATAATAAGAAAATAATCTTAAATGTTAATTCCATCTTCTTTGAAATTACCTAGAGCTACTAATCGTTTTTTATCTATTTTTACAGTATCATCATGTTTATTATGAATAATAAATTAAGATATAATAACTTGTTTATATTTTAGAAAAGAAACCAAATCCCATAAAATATTACTTTCAAATTGATTTAATTATTAATTTATATAATTAACACAATTTGATTAACTGAATTCATTTTTAGTATTGATATGAAAAAATTTAGAAAAAAATAAAACTGTAATAGTAAAGTAAACTAGATTTTCATGTCTTAATTCTATATTAAACCCTAATAATTAAATTTTAAATTGGATTATCTATAATATTTTTCCATTCCATTATATCAGTTTGAGAAGAGTTATTCTCCCATGAAAATGACTCATTGCCCTTATTCTATTCATTATCTTCACCATAGATAAATTATTTAAAATGATCGCTTTCTTTCAATGATTCAGAATCCTTGTTATTTGAATTGTTTTCATTAAACGGAACATTAAAAAAGTATTTGTAGATACCCTAAGATTGACATACATGGACATTACATTACTTTTGCAGAATACTTAGTACATTACAAAAACACACACACAAGGACCGTAATAGTTTAGTGTCTTTGGAAACTCGGAATATAATCTTCTAATTGTGGTGATAGATCTTCAACATCTCCCATAAAGATCTTCCTTTTTTTTCTTACCTAAAACATTTCTTTATATCCTGGGGAAAAGAAAACATAAAAGGGTGAGATCAAATGATCATTAAGGGTAAACAAAAGAAATATCAATCACATCGTATTCATAAGAACATAACAATTTGGAAATCTTACCCCGTAAAAGAGATCATAATTTCATAACATGGGATAAATCATGGTAGTGAAATTTAATCACAATAATCATAACATAAAACATGAAGCTTTGTGGCATACACACATAATCATAGAGAATCATTTCTTATTAGTCAAGACTCATTGCCGAGAATATCTTATTGGACAAAGTCCATTTCTGAACCGAGTTCACTCCTCGATTCAGTCATGTTTCAATGAACCATTTTAACCTATCATTCTAGCCATGTCTATCTCATGAGATATAAAATAATTACCCAATGCATTGGAGGGAGATATAGGTCCCACCCATCTCATAATTATACCATTCTTATGTGTGCCGCAAAATCATAAACCATACATCATAGCATAACCAATGTAATAAAAATGGGAATCTTAAACATCGTGACATCATAAAACAATTCATATAAGATAAAGGAATTCATAAAAATATTTCCAACACAACATAATCAAATACATGAAATAATAGGGATAGAGACAGAACCCTATATTATCTTATATGGAAAATAATTTTGATAAAACTCTTGAACTCCATTCTTGAGGAAAATATCCTTTTGACTTCAAAAACATTTTTCCTTTCTTAACATGTCATACAATTTTAAAATAAATAAAGTTGATTAAAAATGAACATGAAAACATGTAAAGGAATATTCTTGGAAATATTTTTTTAAAAATCCATTCATGTCGTATAAGTTAAAAAAAAACTTTCTTCTCATGCTTTTGTCAGAAAAGTCAAAAAGTACCTCGTACTAAAAACGAAAAAAGATTCCTTTCATATCTTTTACTAAAAACTCACCGAAGGGTAATATTGGATTTAAAAAATTGTAGGTGGATGGAAATAATATTAAATATTGAGGAAACATGTATGTGGATGATAAATATTCCCATTTAAATTCTGAAGTATAAACAATCTTGGATAAAAACGAGATTGTGAGATTTTCCCTTACCTTAGGTCCGATTTGCTTCGTAAGTGTCCGAACCTCCTGTATAATGATTTAAATAATGTCATTTACTTATTAAATAATCATACTCATTGTTATGATATCATATATGGTCATATTATTAGCTTCTTATTACTAATATTTCATTGTTACTTGTTATTCGGGTGTTTATTGCTTTTTGTTCTTATGCATGTTTTGCCGAATAAATTATTATTCTTATTTTAAGTTATAGATACCTCATTTCCAGAATGTTTTTAGTGTAATGTATATCATATTCATTCACTCACTTCATTTATGTAATAATTATGTAATGAAAATCATGTAGAATCAGTCGTATCACATCGTGGAGACGGTATTCCGTACGTACGCACGAGCGATGGTATCGTTCCCATGATTGTAGAATTATATTGGAGTGTATGTATACTATTTTATAATAAATATAAATTTAAAATAATCATATATATTCATTCTTTACACCATTATACCTATCCAAGTAAGGTGGTGGTGGAAAATAGATTACACCACGGCGTGGAGACGGTATTCCGTACGTATGCACGCGCGGTGATTTCTTTTTCCATAGGATGGATAGATGGTGAAATATGGGTGTTTAATACTTATAATAACATATCAGTATGTGAGTGATACTTATTTTATTAATTCATAATGAAAAAACTAAATCAGAAGAAGTGGAAGAAGAAATAATGTTGAAAGAATCGGTAACGGACATTACCTCTTCTTTGAAGCGCTTCTTTGAGACCTCCTTTAAGGGCACTAAAATTGGTCTTTGAAGAAGACCAGGACCTATAGTATGTCTCTAGGGAAGTGGAGAGAGGAAATGTTTAGGGGTTGGCTGAGCCTGAAGGCTCAAAGTGGTGTGAGGAAGAGAGGGAGGAGGTGCCCTTTTATAAGGGAGGAGAGGGGCACCTTTGGAAAAACTAAAAATATTATTTTATTATAAAGCCATTTTCAGTTTTAAATAGCTCCTAATTGATTTATTTCGAAGATAAGGTGGGTATGGGTCTAAATACTCTCATAAAATAGAATTTGGACAAGTTTAGTTTACTATTTTAACCTTATCGTTTAGATTTAACTTTATGTAAGATAATTTTACTTTTACGGTGTCTTTTTTTGTTCTTCACTATAAGGTTAATAAACTTACTATAAGAAGCCAAAAGAACCCCAAGTTGTTTATTATTAATATATATAACCATATCTAAGTCATTTGGCCAAACCATAGATTTTTAGGAATAAAATAACAATTAATAATATAATATTTGTTTTAAAAACTATTTTATGTCAACTTTGACACTATTTAGTAATTTATTTTTGTGAAAATCATAACAGAATTATTAGTTCGAAAAAAGTTAATTAAATCAATAATAACATGTCATATTAACCTATAAAATTATAGTAAGTCATAAAAAGTCTCAAATTACATTTATTTGGGTATTTATAACATCAATTATGTCAATATTTCATTAATAAGATAATTACAGCATTATCTTTGTGTCATAAATAAATTAAATTATTTAAAGTCTAAAAATCACAAATAAAATACAATTATATAGGAAATATTTTTATCTTTCTATGTAATTTTTATAGTCGAATTTATCTTATGTATAACCCTAAATTAAAAATGATTTACTTATTAAACATTGATTTTAACTATTTTAACCCTTCTTTAAATAAATTAATAATAAATGTCCTAATATATTCCAAGTGGGCATAAATGGTAATATTTTATTCCTAAGGTAGTTTTTGGTCTAATTAAACTTATCCAATATAATTAGGACATGTTTTAGGGTAATAATAATATCATTTTTACCATTAATTACCCTATTTACTTTTAACCGTGGTAAAAAAAGTAAAAAGTTACTATTCACCAAAAATTATTTTCATCTCATTGAACCACATTTAATTTACTGACATCAACCATGTCTCTCAGATTTTTGAAATTCCATTCACAAAAGAGGTAAAATTAAGTTTTTGTGAAAATTTGCAAATTCACCTAGGAGGTGGGTAAAAGACGGTGAAAAGTTCAATGAAATTTTTATATATCTAAAATTTTTATAAAATTACTGCAATGAATTACATTGAACTTATATAGGTATTATGTATCAATTTTGACTTAAAATATATTTAAATAAAATAAAAAATTATTTAAATAAAAAGTCGGTTTTTAAATAGTAACCCAGTGTTTTCACTATTCATCAAAAATTGAATGTTTTCAGAAAAATACCAAAATTTCACCTGAGGATAATTTCGATATTCCGAATCCAAAAATGAAGTCTATTTTCAAAAATAAATTTTATAAAATTTCAAAATGTGGGTATTGCTATTCAAAACGGCTAGTTTTAATAATATTTTAATAGCATATTGTTGTTTAGCAAAACTCGGTATTGTGTACAACACACGCTATTGTGGAAGGTCGTGCTTGCCTATAATGCAAGACAAGTCAGGGATGCGTGTTGTGCAAGCTGCTTTTGGTGTAGCGTACAAAACAAGACATTAATGAAATTAAAAAGAATATTTTTCGTAAAATCATGGGGTGTTACATTCTACCCCCCTTAAAATGAATTTCACCCTCGAAATTCGTCGGGGTTATAAATAGTTTACTACTCGAAAGTTTTTTTAATAGAAACACACATCGTAAAAAAGAATACCAAAACTTGGTTTTAAAAACTAAAGTATGAAACGTAACGGTTACCCAAATTAACTAATCACTAGGTTTCCACATAGGAGAACATAGGTCAAAATATGGATATAGAAGAGAAATCTAACCGTCTTGTTCTGATGGAGAGTGGTAGAGAACATGGCTACGAAAAATCCAACAGTCACAAAGCCATAAATTTGTCATGATCTATGGTACCATCTCATTCATCGGATATAAGGGCACTAGGACAACATTTTTGGTTTTCAAGATCATTTCCCTAAAGTTGATGAATTAAAAGAAATACTTACATGATTTTGGTACAATATCACTGTTGTTTGTGAATTGAATAATTTCCACTTCATCCCTTAATGAAATGAAGTTCAATTTGTTATTCGTGATGTGTTAGCAGATCATGTGTTAGAATGATGGGTCATTCCATCTGTTTCAAACAAAAGGTCAGCAAAAGTTATAAGTCCATTATATGGTCAGATTAATCGTATATGGTTCCAAAAATGAACTTATACTTCATATATTATATGGATTAATAAAATAAAACTAGTTTCTACTAAAAAGGGACTTCATGTAGGCTAGTGGTAGGTGATAAAGTCTAGTCGCACTTCGGTTGTGGGTTCGATTCCCACAGCCTTGTCCGACGCGATGGGCTGTCGCCCGACCTGCAGGTTGTCATTTTTCTAAAAATACATTACTATAACATCCCATCAATAATATCAAAAAAAAGTTCTTTCCTTAAACAATAATAACTCATGTCCAACATAATCCATTCCAATCTTTAGGCTTATCTAAAATACTTCGGTCCAAGCTCATAGTATAAAGAAAACAATTACTAAAAAGGTTATCTACCAAGCATGTGAATACCATCATTTATCCCCCATATATCTTGTTGGTCAGATTCCAATTATGTTAATACCTTAATCATGTATTTTCTTGAAAAATGAATACCCATTAAACCTTAGTGAAAACATGAATGCTATCAAAAGTTAACTCTTTCCACATACAAAAATCCAAAAATTCTACATACTCAAACCATGATATAACCTTCTCCTTATATCTGTCATGAGCTCATGAATATTATCAAACATCTAATGATCTTCTTATCCCTTCATTATGGGCATATCATCTGCTTACCAAAAATATCTCAATCACTTTCCATGGTTACCGGTTCCATAAAATTATTGAAAACCACAATAGACTAATACATAAATATTCCAATATTCCATGATAATATATACAACATTATTTTGGAATCCCATTACATAAACAATTAATCATTCCACAACATCGTTTTCATATTCAACATCGCCAATAGTGCTCGCATGTGACTTCCCTTTGTCCTTTTCCTTTATTGGTTGCTCGTGTCGATCATCAGTAACCCTTGTATTAGGGCATTGATTAGCATAATGCCCCATTTCATTGCACTTGAAGCATTGAAGTGTTGTTGGTGTGTTCTCTGTAGTCTTTTTTATTCACACCATTAGCAACCCTTTTTCCATTTCTTCGACACTCAGCTGCTCGATGACCTTCTTTTCCACACTTAAAACATTTTCTAGTCCCTTTAAGACAATCTCCACCATGCTTCTTTCCACACTTTGAGCATAAGGAAACATTCATATTCTTTTCACCATTATTCATTGATTTCTCCTTGAACTCCATCTTTCATTTCTTTTCAAAACCATGAGTTGGATATGTAACACCAACTTCCATTTCTACCTTAATAGCACAGCGCACAATTTCTTCATAGCTACTAAAATCTCTTATAGCTAATGCCCTTCGAAGATTTTGTTTTAAGCCACTGAAGAATCGATCAACTTTACTTTCAGGTTGGATGATAATGAAAGATGCATACCTTGCAAGCCTTGTAAAATTTTCTTCGTATATACCAACAGATTCATTATCCTTTTTCTTTGGTTCAAGAAACTCCTTCTCTATCTTTGTTTGAAGAAAACGAGGGGAGTACTTATTGAAAAATAAGTTCTTGAACTCAGCCCATTCCGCGGACTCAATTTCATCTCTTGGCCTCGTATTCATGATAAGATTCCACCATTGATCAGCTTCACCTTCCAAACAATATATTGCTAAGATGACTTTATCATGTTCAGAACATTGAAGAACTGAAAATATCTTTTCAGTGGTACTAATCCATTGTTCAGCAACAAGTGGATCAGAAGACCCACTGAAATAAGGTGGGAGTTGCCTCATGAAGTACTCAATAGAATATTGTTCCCTTCTCTGCTCATTTGGAAGTACAGAATGATTCATAGCTTGTGTAAGTATAGCAATATGATTTTTCACTCCATCTCCCATAACGTTGGTTTTTTTAGGAGGACAATCATTGCATCATCCATTACATTGATCAATACGGTTCCTTCGGGTTCCAGCCATTGTCTAAAACCCAAAAAGAATAGTGTGAGAGGCAAAAATCACGCTAGGGAAAACAACATAATAAAGGGGGAGTACCATTAATATCTAACATCTTAGGTTTAATTATAATATGGTTAGAAAAATTCTAGGACTATAACGTATACTTAACCTTAGGGACATCCCTAGACAGACCTTAGAAATAACTCTAGGGATCTCACTAAAGTTCTCGCATCCTAGTTTCTAAAGGTTGACTAAACCATTCCTGTGATACCAACTGTAAAGACCTTAAGCTTGACGTACATGGACATTAAATTACTTTTGTGGAATACTTAGTACATTACAAAAACACACACACAAGGACCATAATAGTTTAGTGTCTTTGGAAACTCAGAATATAATCTTCTAATCGTGGTGAAAGATCTTCAACATCTCCCATAAAGATCTTCCCTTTTTTTCTTACCTAAAACCTTTCATTATATCCCGGGGAAAAGAAAACATAAAATGGTGAGCTCAAATGCTCAGTAAGGGTAAACAAAAGAAATATCAATCACATCATATTCATAAGAACATAAAAATTAGGAAATATTACCCTGTAAAAGAGATCATAATTTCATAACATGGGATAAATCATGTTAGTGAAATGTAATCACAATAATCATAACATAAAACATGAAGATTTGTGGTATACACACATAATAATATAGAATCATTTCTTATTAGTCAAGACTCATTTCCAAGACTATCTTAGTGGACAAAGTCCATTTCTGAACTGAGTTCACTCCTCGTTTCAGTCCTGTTTCACTGAACTGGTTTAACCTGCCGTTCCAGCCATGTCTATCTCATGGGATATAAAATATTTACCCAATGCATTAGAGGGAGATATAGGTCCCACCCATCTCATAATTATACCATTCTTATGTGTGCCACAAAATCATAAACCATACATCATATCATAATCCATGTAATAAAAATGGGAATCTTAAACATCGTGACATCATAAAACAATTCATATAAGATAAAGGAATTCATAAAAATATTTCCATCACAACATAATCAAATCCATGTAATAATAGGGATAGAAACAGAACCCTATATTATCTTAGATGGAAAATAACTTTGATAAAACTCTTTAACTCCATTCTTGAGGAAAATATTCTTTTGACATCAAAAACATTTTTCCTTTATTGGGAAAATATCCCTCAAGGAATCATTGAAGCATTTTTGAGGTGATTGTGTTTGTTGAAAAAGTGGACATCTGAGTGGTGATTGTTTACAAAGCAAAACAATGACATACAAATTTATTGACAAAGAGGATTTCATGGTGGAATGTCGAGTTCAAGAACTGATGTCAATGATCCATGTTTGATTAAAGAACGTCGACAAAAGGAATGAATGATCTGGAGGCGGTACAAAAGAACAGATATAAGGTGGCGTCGTTTTCCAGTGTGCCAAATTATTGGGCCTGAAAATCAGCAAATGAAGAAAAGTGTTTTTGACAAAGGGACTTGCGCGCCGAGGACTTGGAGTATAGGAAACTTGCACGCTATATGTTTTTCAAGATCAGAAGATCAAAATTTGGCTAAGGAAATATGTTCGCACAAGTTTTGGAGTTGGTCGTGCAAGTTTCTAAAAGGACAGGAAACTTGCACGCCGAGACTGGGTCACGCAGGTGACTTGCGCGCAGTTGCGCAGGGTGGTCAATTTGCCTATAAATACTGTACCACCCCTCTTCATTCTTTACCGGAGTTCAACACTTTGAGAAATTAGAGCTCCCGTCACGCAGGTGTGGTGGTCACGCAAGTGGTGTGTGTGGTCGCGCAGGTGGTACTTGCGTGCCAGGGTGATAGTTGTGCGCCAGTGTTTGAAGCTGTGGGCCAGTGTGGATTTGTGCACCAATATTGGATTGGGCGTAAAAGGATGTGAGTCGCACAGGTTTAGAGTTGAGGAAGCGTGAATCACACAAGTGTCTGAGGTGGACTTGCGTGCCCGTTGTGACTTGCGCGCCAATACTTGCGCGCTGAGGTTGACTTGCACGCCAAGTAAGGTTTATTTCCATTAGTGATTTTCGGGCTGCGTGGAAGCTGGAAGTTTGCCCGATACCTTCGGTGCAAAGAGAGATTCATCTACGGGTGAAAATTGGGCTTCAACAGAGCATCTACTTACATAGGAAGATGCATTCCTTCATGAAAATGAAGAGACCTAAAAGTCTATAAACTGTGAGTGGATTCCTTCCAAGAGCAGTCAGCAAAGGAAGAGAAAGAAGGTGATCCTCTCCACCGGCAGTGAGCCAGAGAGAGAGAAACAGGTAGTGACCCTTGGTGAAGCAGTGAGCTGACCCTAAACAGTGTAAAGGCAGTGATCCTGAGCGTAGAAGTGGTCTAGCCCGAACATTGTAATTCATAGCTAGTGATGTTTAGTGGAATTGGTACGACCGACAACTTGTCGGTGTATGCTCCTTGGATGTAGCCCTTTGCGGTGAACCAAGTAAAATTGTTGTGTCCTGTGCATGCTTTACTTTATATTTACTTTGTGTAACAGGAAATAGAGAGAAGAGTGTTTTTCTTAACAGTGAAACAAGATCAGAATGGGCATTAATTTTAAATTAGTCATACCCTGATTCACCCCCCCTCTCAGGGTATTCATCCTTGTGGACCGAAAAATTGGTATCAGAGGGAAAGGTTGATATTAGTTCTTCTCTCAATGGAGGTCACCAATCATAAAGGGATTCTGATCTTCGACGGGAACAACTTTCAGCTATAGAAAAATCTGATGCAACAATACTTCCGATCTTTTGGAATGGATTTATTCACAGTAGCAATGCATGGCATAACAACTGATATTAATAGTGGCGCATTATCAGAAGCTGAACGTAGAGAGTTGGATGTAGATGCCAAATCAATTAATGCCTTAGGGGGAGCTCTATCCAATCCTATCTATAAAAAGGTGATGTCATGAAAAATGTCACATGCCATGTGGGAAAAGCTATTGAATATATATGAAGGAGATACAAAGGTCAAAGAGGCAAAGCTGCAAGTGTTGTGGAATAAGTATGAAGATTTGAAGATGAATCTGAATGAGTCTGTTGATGCCTTTTTTGATAGGGTAAATATTGTTGTGGAAGATATGTGAGGTCTTGGTGAAGACATTGAAGACATAAATATCGTAAAGTGCATCTTGAGGAAGCTTCCACCTCGGTTCAATCCGAAAGTTTCTGTACTAGAAGATAAAGATCCCAAAGAGCTGACACCGGAAAACTTGCACGGTACCTTGGTTGCAAATGAGATGAGGAATGATGACAACGAGGCTGTGGAAAAGGGGAAATCCAAATAAGTGGCATTAAAGGCCATAAAGAATCTCACTGTTGAATATTCTAAAGAATAAGAAGAGACAGATGAGGTGATGTCATTCCTTTCTTCAAATCTGCAAAGAGGAAGAGGAAAGTTTAAAGGGAAACTTCCACTAGCATGCTTTCAATGTGGAAAGGTTGGTCATCTTGCGGCAAGATTCCCCAAGAAGTTTCAAGATAACTATAATAATGTTGATGAAGTTGAAATTCCCAAGAAGAAGACTTCAGCATTTGTGAAAGGGAAGAAACAATTCAGGAGAAATTTCTTCAAGAAGAAGAATCTTCTTTCACAAGAATTTGAAAGTTGAGATGAGTCTGAGGATGAAGAGGTTGAGGAGATAGAAAATTGCAGAGATTGTGGGGTAAATACCTTGGGGCGATTGTTGGTAGTTCACAGAAAAAGGAAAAAGCTGACGCTGAAGAAGAAGAATAAATTGAAGGGAGAGTTGATATGGAAGCCGAATTGGAAGCAGCTCTTGAGGAGATAGATGTTTGGAGATCCCAAACGAAGAAATCCAATAAAGTGGTTCGTGATGCCAAACTCTATATGCAACAACAGGATGAAGAAAAGTCAGAGCTGTTAGAAGAAATTGATAGACTAAAATTCTCAACACTAGAGAGCTCAGAAAATATTTTTGAGCATAAGCTTAAAATTGAGGAAAAAAAGAAGGAAATTGATTGTTTGACTAACACAATAAAAGAGCAGGTCAGATGTATCAAAGAACATGAAAAAGAAGTGGTTAGTCTACGATGAAAAATGAAGGATCAAGAAAAAATATTGACCCCCAATGTGATATCAGAAAATCATACCATTCTGAAGACAAAGAAGATGAAAGAGGAAGCTCATAGTTCAGCAGGAGTGAAGCAGCAAGAAAGCTCAAATGCTAAGGTTAATTCAAGGCTTGATAAGAAACAAAAATTTGTGGCAGTTAATGTCAGACCACAAGCACCCGTCCCGAAATTGAAGGATGATTTGGACACGAAATAGAATCAGAATATTCAGAGATCCCAAAGGGAAAATCGTAGTACTGAAGTAACAAAAATGAATAAACCCTATATCAGGTGTTAGTGTTGTGGGAAGATGGGACATTCATAGTATTTGTGTCCCATAGCCAAGAGATATAGAAGGGAACAGGAACAGAGGTGGCATCCAAACAGAGAATGGTTTTCCAGAACATATTTTGAAGGACACGGTTTTTGGTGCAGAGGATTTGGGCACATGGCTAGGTATTGTACATCGACCATTCAGAAAAATGTGCCAAAGAAGAATCAAAACATTCGCAAGCAGAAGATCAATAAACCAATAGGTGAGTTAAAAATTCAAAATAGATTTGCGGGTTTGCAAGATGAGGCTGGTCCATCATACTCTAAGAAAGAACAGAAGTCTCAATCCATGCCGAGTGTGAAAGAAAAAGTATGGAAAAAGAAGAATAAAAATGAGAAGACAGTGGTAGCGGAGATTTTCCTTAAAGCATCAAATCGGTCTGGTGTGTGGATCTTTGACAGTGTTTGCACATCCCACATGGAGATTAATAAGGATCTTGTTACAGGCATAAAATATGACAAATAAGGAGTTGTAAAATTTGGAAATGATGAAGGCCTGAAGATTGTTGGCTTAGGGAAAGCCAAGTTTGGGGAAAATAAATGAGACGTGCTGATGTCTTGGTAGTAGAGCGTCTTAGTCATAACTTACTCAGTGTTAGTCAACTATGTCACTCTGGGAACTCTATCCGATTTACCAAGAAGAAGTGTGTTGTGAAAGGAAAATATGGATCAGTTGTTCTGCAGGGAAAGATGACAAAGGGAAATCTTTACCTTGTAAGTGGGGAAGAAGATATATGTCTTTTATCCAGAGAGGAAGAAAACCAGCTGTGGCATAAGAGACTTGGTCATCTATGCCAACCACCTATGGAAGATCTGGTAAAGTTTGATGCTGCTAGAGGCCTTCCCAAACTATCACGTGATCATGCTCATACATGCGATGCTTGTCAACAAGGGAATATCATCAGAAAAACATACAGGCCAAAGGAACAGAAATCATCCAGAGTGCTCGAATTGGTACATGCTGATGTATGTGGAACTATTTCACCACGAGCTATAAATGGGAAAAGGTATTATGTCCTTTTCATTGATGACTATAGCAGAATGGTCTGGGTATTCATAATTACCCATAAGACAGAGTTGTTCAGTTTCATAAAGCAGTATAGGAGGGAATCAGAAAAGATTCTTGGGAAGAAAATTCTGAAGTTTCGTACTAATAACGGTATGGAATTCACAAATATTCACGTTGAAAACTATCTCGAGAAACATGGGATAAGGCACCAAGTTCCATCAGTAAGAACTCCCCAATAGAATGGAGTGGTTGAAAGAAGAAATAAGATTATCAACAACATGGCCATAACGATGCTTATTGATAAAGACCTACCAGAGACATTTTGGAAGGAAGCAGTTTTGACATCGGTTTATGTTTCGAATAGGTCTCTATTGTGTTCGAAGCAAGGGAAGAATCCGTATGAACTGTGGAATGGAAATAATCCAACGTTGAAATACTTTTTAATCCTTGGAAGTAAGTGTTTCATTCTCAACAAAGAAAATCATAGGAAGTTTGGGGCACAAAGAGATGAAGGGATATTCTTTGGATACTCAGGAAAAAGTAAAGCACATAAATGCTTTAACAAAAGGCTGGGAAAAATTGTTGAGATCAATGATGTCACTATAGTCGAAAATGAACATAATTCTCAAAGACGTAGTGAACAATTTTTGGATGAAAGTGATGATGAGGTAAGCGAAACAAGGGTAGTAGAAGTGGCAGAGGCTGAATCCGAAGAAGATACTGATGATGAACAAAAAAGTGTAAAGTCTGTGTCTATAAAGAAACCAAAGAGTCAAGCTGAAATTGATAGGAATAATATCATTGGTGATCAGAAAGCTCCAGTTCAGACTCGAAGAATGAAATCGTTACAGCAAACATCGTTTTTGTTTCAGGTGGAGCCAAAAAAAATTTCCAATGCAGCTGAAGATGAAAACTGGGTTTAGGCTATGAATGAAGAGCTTAATAATATTGAGAAGAACCAAACATGGGAGATTGTTTCGAGGCCAGTAGAAAAGTATGTCATTGGGACTAAATGGGTCTATCGCAACAAGAGGCTTGAAGATATGGGAGTTGAAGTGAAGTCTCTGATCAGAATCCAATGTGATAACTCAAGTGCTATAAATCTCAGCAAAAATACCGTCCATCATTCAAGGACAAAGCACATTGAGATAAAGTATCATTTAATCAAGGAGAAGGTTGATCAGGGAATTATGAAGTTGGAGTATGTGCCTACAAAGCTACAGGTTACAGACATTCTGACAAAGGCCTTACATAAGGAAGCTTTTGAGAGGCATCGACTGGCTCTGGGAGTTCAGTCGATTCCCCACACTTGAAATAGTGTGGATGTGGAACCCCCCCTCTCCCCGAGGTATGATGTGTTTTTCCCTAAAGTACTGATATGTGTTCTCTACTATGTTACAGACTACAAAGGAGTGTCCTTTGGGTTCGTTGATAAAGGGGGAGAAAATAGTGATTGTTCAAGGGGGAGACAATGTGAAGATTTGATAAATCATGAATGATATAGGGAGAAGATGACAGGTGGAGCAGCCAGATAGGGGGAGTTGAAGCTGGTTGAATGTGCTTAGCCAGAGCATAGATTGGATAACACATGAAATAGGGATAAAGAGGTGTTGATGCTGTGAGCAGAAATGGGGAGCGTATAAAATCTGACGATGATAGAAGTGATCGATCAAAGAATAGATATCACGACTGCTGGGGATCATGATAAAATAAGAAGAGTAGTGTTGGAATGTGGTAAAAATATTTCCAACCAAAATTGGTCTTCCAACAAGTCCTTCAACAATTAGTATCAGTTTAGTACAAATTGGTATCAGTTTGGTGTCAACTGTGGATGTCATAGATGAAGTGATCCATTGATGAACTTTTCATTTACTCTTGTTTCTCACGCCGAGCATTTCTCATGTGGGCTTAGTGCATGTGTTGAGTAAATCCTTGATCGCTATCAGAATCACAAAAGGAGAATGGTGGATGAATAATTAAAGATGTATATTTCTATAAAAGAGTTGTCAAAAAACCCAAAGGGGGAGATTGTTGGGCAAAAATCCCTCAAGGAATCATTGCATCATTTTTTTAGGTGATTGTGTTTGTTGACAAAGTGGACATCTGAGTGGTGATTGTTGAAAAAGCAAAACAATAACATACAAATTTCTTGACAAAGAGGATTTCAGGGTGGAATGTCAAGTTCAAGAGCTGAGGTCAACGATCCATGTTTGATTCATGAACGTCGACAAAAGGAATGGATGATCTGGAGGCGGTACAAAAGAACAGATACAAGGTGGCGCTGTTTTCCAGTGTTTGCCAAATTTTTGGGCCAGAAAATCGACAAATGAAGAAAAGTGTTTTTGGCAAAGGGACTTGCACGCCGAGGACTTGGAGTATAGGAAACTTGCATGACATATGTTTTTCGAGATCAAAAGATCAAAATATGGATAAGGAAACAGGTTCGTGCAAGTTTGGGAGTTGTTCGCGCAAGTGTCTAAAAGGACAGGAGACTTGCGCGCCGAGACTAGGTCACATAGGTGACTTGCGCGTTGTTGCGCAGGGTGGTCAATTTGCCTATAAATACTGGACCAACCCTCTTCATTCTTTACCTAAGTTCAACACTTTGAGAAATCAGAGCTCCCGTCGCGCAGGTGTGGAGGTCACGCAAGTGGTGTGTGTGGTCGCGCAGGTGGGACTTGCGCGCTAGTGTGATAGTGGCGTGCCAGTGTTTGAAGCTGCGCGCCAGTGTGGAGTTGCGCACCAATATTGGATTAGGCATAAAAGGAAGTGAGTCACACATGTTTAGAGTTAAGGAAGCTTGAACCGTGCAAGTGTCTGAGGAGGACTTGCGCGCCCGTTGTGACTTGCACGCCAATACTTGCGTGCCGAGGTTGACTTGCACGCCAAGTAAGGTTTATTTCCCGCAGTGATTTTTGGGCTGCGTGGAAGCTGGAAGTTTGCCCGATACCTTCGGTGCAAAGAGAGATTCATCTACGGGTCAAAATTGGGCTTCAATAGAGCATCTACTTACATAGGAAGATACATTCCTTCATGCAAATGAAGAGGCCTACAGGTCTATAAAGTGTGATTGGATTCATTCCAAGAGCAGTGAGCAAAGGAAGAGAAAGAAGGTGATCCTCTCCACTGGCAGTGAGACAGAGAGAGAGAAACAGGGAGTGACCCTTGGGGAAGCAGTGAGCTGACCCTAAACATTGTAAAGGCAGTGAGCCTGGGTGTAGAAGTGATCTAGCCCGAACATTGTAATCCACAGCTAGTGAAGTTTAGTGGAATTGGTACGACCGAAAACTTGTCAGTGTATGCTCCTTGGACGTAGACCTTTGCGATGAACCAAGTAAAATTTTAGTGTCCTGTACATGATTTACTTTCTATTTACTTTTTGTAACAGGAAAGAGAGAGAAGAGTGTTTTTCTTAACAGCGAAACAAGATCAGTATAGGCGATAATTTTAAATTACTCATACCATGATTCACCCCCCTCTCAGGGTGTTCAGCCTTGTGGACCTAACACCTTTCTTAAAATGTCATACAATTTTAAACTAAAAGAAGTTGATTAAAAATAATCTTGAAAACTTGTAAAGGAAGATTCATGGAAATATTGTTTTAAAAATCCATTCATGTCATATAAGATAAAAAAACATTCTTCTCGTACATTTGTCGGAAAAGTCAAAAAGTACCTCGAACGAAAAACGACAAAAGATTCCTTTCATATCTTTTACTAAAAACTCGCCAAAGTGTAATATTGGATTTAAAAAATTGTAGGTGGATGGAAATAATATTACATATTGAGGAAACATGGATGTGGATGATAAATATTCCCCAGTAAATTCTGAAGTATAAACAATATCTGATAAAAATGAGATTGTGAGATTTTCCCTTACCTTAGGTCTGATTTGCATCGTAAGTGTATGAACCTCCTGTATAATGATTTAAATAATGTCATTGACTTATTCTAGAATCATACTAATTTTTATTATATCATATATGGCCATATTCTTAGCTTCTTATTAGTAATATTTCATTTTACTTGTTATTCGGGTGTTTATTGCTTTTTGTTCTTATGCATGTTTTGTCGACTAAATTCTTATTCTTCTTTTAGGTTATAGATACCTCATTTCCAGAATGGTATTAGTGTAATATATATCATATTCATTCACTCAATTGATTTATGTAATAATTATGTAATGAAAATCATGTAGAACGAGTCGCATCACATCTTGGAGACGGTATTCCGTACGTACGCACGAGCGATGATATCGTTCCCATGATTGTGGAATTGTATTGGAGTGTATGTATACTATTTCAGAATCAATATAACTTTACAATAATCATACATATTCATTCTTTACACCATTATACCCATCCAATTAAGGTGGTGGTGGAAAAAAGATTACACCACGGCGTGGAGGCTGTATTCCGTACGTACGCACGAGCGATGATTTCGTTTTTCGTAGGATGGATAGATGGTGAAATAGGGTTGTTTCATACATATAATAACGTATCAGTATATGAGTGATACTGATGTTATTACTTCATAATGAAACAACTAAAGCAGAAGAAGTGGAAGAAGAAAATAAAGTTGAAATAATTGGTAACGGACATTACCTCTTCTTTGAAGCGCTTCTTTGAGACCTCCTTTTAGGGCACTAAAATTGGTCTTTGAAGAAGACCTGGACCTATAGTATGTCTCTAGGGAAGTTCAGAAAAGAAATTGGCAGGGTTTGGCTGAGCTTTAAGGCTCAATGTGGTGTGAGGAAGAGAGGGAGGAGGTGCCCTTTTATAAGGGAGGAGGGGGGCACCTTTGGAAAAACTAAAGATATTATTTTATTATAAAGCCATATTTGGTTTTAAATACCTTCAAATTGATTTATTTCAAATCTAAGGTGGGGATGAGTCGAAATCCTCTCATCCAATAGAATTTTGACAAGTTTAGTTTACTATTTTAACCTTATCATTTAGATTTATCTTTAAGTTAGATAATTCTACTTTTACCATGTCTTTTTGTGTTCTAACACTATAAGGTTAATAAACTTACTATAAGAAGCCAAACTGACCCCAAGTTGTTTATTATTAATATATATAGCCTTATCTAAATCATTTGACTGAACCTTATATTTTTATGAATAAAATAACAATTAATAATATAATATTTGTTTTAAAAACTATTTTATGTCAATTTTGACAGTATTTAGTAATCGATTTTTGTGAAAATATTAACAAAATTATTTGTTCGAAAAAAGTTAATTAAATCAATAATAACATGTCATATTAACCTATAAAATTAGTGTAATTAATAAAAAGTCTCATATTACATTTTTTGGATATTTATAACATCAATTATGTCAATATTTCATTAATAAGATAATTACTGCATCATCTTTGTGTCATAAATAAATTAAATTATTTAATCCCTAAAAATTACAAATAAAATACTATTATGTATGAAATATTTTTATCTTTCTAATTAATATTTATATTCAAATGTATCTTATGTATAACCTGATATTAATAATTATTTACTTATTAAACTTCGATTTTAACTATTTTAACCCTTCTTTAAATAAATTAATAATAAATGTCCTAATCTAATCCATGTGGGCCTAAATGGTCATATTTTATTCCTAAGGTTGTTTTTTGTCGAATTAAACTTATCCAATAGAATTAGGACATGTGTTAGGGTAATAATAATATCATTTTTACACTTAATTACCCTATTTAGTGTTAACCGTGGTAAAAAAAAGTAAAAAGTTACTATTCACCATAAATTATTTTCATCTCATTGAACCACATTTTACTTACTGACATCAACCGTGTCTCTCGGATTTTTGAAATTCCATTCACAAAAGAGGTAAAATTAAGTTTTATGTAAATTTTCAAATTCTCCTAGGAGGTTGGTAAAAGACGGTGAAAAGTTCAATGAAATTTTTATATATCTAAAATTATTATAAAATTACTACAATGAATTACATTGAACATATATTGGTATTATGTATCAATTTTTTCCTAAAATAAATTTAAATAAAATAAATAATTATTTAAATAAAAAGTCGGATTTTAAATAGTAACCCAGTGTTTTCACTATTCATAAAAAATTGAACGTTTTCATAAAAATACCAAAATTTCACCCAAGGAAAATTTTGATATTCCGAATCAAAAATGAAGTCCATTTTCAAAAATAAAATTTCTAAAATTTCAAAAAGTGGGTATTACTATTCATAATGGCTAGTTTTAATAGTATTTTAATAGCATATCGTTGTTTAGCAAAACTCAGTATTGCATACAACACACGCTATCGTGGAAGGTAGCGCTTGCGTATAATGCAAGCCAAGTCAGTGATGCGTGTTGTGCAATCTCCTTTTGGTGTAGCATACAACACAAGACATTAATGAAATTAAAAGGAATATTTTTTGTAAAATCTTGGGGTGTTACAACATTAAACCAATAAATATTTCTTAATGAATACTATAACAGTTATACTATTATTGGAATAACCTAAAAACCCTTTATCTGATTATTATTCAAATGTTTATAAGTTATATATTGTATATTAGACAGACACATTACAACCAAAGACCCTGAAAAATGCAACCATATGTTAAACCCTTTGAAAATTTATAAAGTTGTCTTTTTTATGAAATTTCTTATTAAAATTGTATTTAAAACATGTCAATATATATTAAGAACATATTTAAAAAATTATTTTGGGGCAAATAAATTCCATTAACATAGACCTATCCATTTCTTGATTTGGTCTTTTCCTTTGTTTCTACCATACCATTTTGATGTGATGTCCTAGTGTATGAGATGATGTTTTTATATCCATTTTAATAATAAAAATTTCTAAATTAAACATTTCTAAATCGAACCCTCTCGGACATCTGATAAACATGATTAAAGAATTTTCTAAATAATTAATAAGCTTATAAGAAAAAAAATTAAACAATGATTAATTTTTATATGATAAAAAATAAATCCATAAGAATATTGTGTAATCATCAAAAAATGAAAAAGCTTTCATTTTACCAAAATAACTATTAGGTTTTATAGGTTCATACAAGTCATGTTGTAGTAATTATAAACAAATATTGATACTAACATAATTTATTGATATAAATCATTCATTGTATTTTCTAAATTCTAAATAGGAATCACATATGAAAAAATTTCATTTATGTAATTTGGGATGTTCTATATCTTATTAATTTTATAATAGTTTGTGAAAAAACCTGATGTTTTTGTTCCCATGCCTCTTATGCCACATAATTTCATCTCCTTATAAAACCATTAGAAACATATCCTTTTGTTTGGTAAGATAAAAAAAATCTATAGTATATACATTTTATTTTCTATTAGTAGAAAATAAAATTATTTTTCAAAAGAGTACACTTAAAATTTTAAAATATAAAATTTATTTCACCATCAAATATCTATTATAGACTAAAAAGATTATGTTTTAAACCATGTACATATAATAATTCTAAAATAATAACTATTTTTCAAAAACCAACTTCACCAGAAAATTTAATTTAACTTTTAGTGTAGTCATTAAAATTGAGAAGCCCACAATCACATGAATTTTATGACTAAAAAATTGTAATATAAACTTTAATGTTCTAAGATAATCCACTATTTAAGTACCATGATTCACAGATACATAAAATTTTTATTTCTACAAACCAATCAATCAATAACATATTTTTGGTACCCATGTGATCTTGGGTCTAACAAGATTATTAGTAATGAATATATGAGACAAAATATATATAAATAATTTATTAGTGGTCTATTTAGAAATTATATCATTTTTAATGAATGTTCATGTTTCCCATTTTTTTAATTCTAAATGAACACTCATTATCATAATAAATTTTTTATGAATTTAAAATGGGTTACACTTGAAATTCACACTCTTTAGCTTTTTAAAAATATTATATTATTTATAATTAGAGATATATTATTATATCCAAAACCATTATTATTGGTGTTTAGTTTCATTAATAAAATATTATTATCATATATATTTTCAACATTTACAATATTAGATAACGTATATTTATGGATAACAACATCATTTTTCCAATCAACTTTTTCCTTTAAAATTGTTCCAACATCGGTAAATAACGTTTTATTTGATCTTGATGCTATTATTGTTAAATTTTAATTTTATTGAATTAAATTTTTACATTAAATTTATACTTTAGTTAGATTTTAAAAAAAATTATATCTCATATCTTTACATTTATCATTTACATCCAAATAATTTTTAATTAGTTCTTTTTTATCTTTTTTTAGCAATTCAGTATTACAATACTCTCTGGTTTTATAGTCGGCAGAAAAATTTATTAATTAATTATTACATTTCTATTTACTTTTTTCATTTTTATTTATCAACTTATTATTTTTAAAATTTATTTCATCATATTTTTTAATTATTCTACATCAATTATTATTTAATTACTTTATTTCATAAAGAAACTAATTAGAATTTAATTTTCAGAATCCTAATAACAACATAAATCTGAAACAATTTCAATATGATTTCAATATAAATCAGTATGATAAACATTTACATGAGCTATTAGCTAGGTAAATATAGAATCATTTACCTCACATGTAATACCCATTGGAGTAAGATTCATTGTCTCTTTTTTAGTTCCAGAATAAAAATTTTAGTCAGATCTATATAAACACTACCATTATAAAAAATTTAGTTTGTTCTTTATTTTTTTAATATTATCCTATAAATAGAGGTTACAGTTTAGTTTATTTAATTATTATTTAACCCTTTTATTTCAATCGTAATTGGTAAATTCTAAAACATCATTATTTATAGTAGTATTACCTTTATTATAGTTTTTTGAAAACATTCCTAAACCACCTCATTTCAGATTTTTTTTACCTTGAAAAATATATAAATTTTTTGATTTATATCCTTTTAACATTCCAATAAAACTAGTTCAGAGAAAATATAGATTCCAAAAATATTTTTTAAAATATAATACCTTCTATTTTTTATACTCCTAATCACCAATATTATTCATATTTAACTCATACTGCAAAATATACACTTTATGTTCATCTATTTTAGATTTCATAAAATTATTACTCTCGTTAATGGCCAGCTTCATTTTATGCCATACTTTTTGAAGTTGGAGGATGCAGTCTTACTTTATATTGGGGTTTCATAAATTTGGTAGAAGTGATCTCCTTTTATATGTGAAATAATGGAAAAAATCCACTGAAAAAATGTTATGTATGGGATTAGAATAGAATTTACTGAATGTTTCGTAATGATTTTATTGGGAGAAATTTAGTTATAAATTTTAAAACTAAAAAATCATTCTTGATGTCTATATTTAACATAAATTTAGAAATATTTTAGCCACATTATATCTCCAATTTAACACTTATTAATCTTAATTTAAAATTAAGCTTGGTAATTTTTTTATTAGTAAAAATATAATTTGACCCATCATACCAACATTTTACCTTCCGAATATGAATATTGAAACAATTAAATCTAATTATATTTTAAAATACTATAAATATATCTTTTAAATTAACATATCTAACATATTGGAAATATATTTTTTTTAAAAGTGATAGTATTATCATTATGTTTTCATAATATTATTTATCATTGATTACTAAATAAATAATTTTTTTATATTTAGATATTTTTTAAATCATATTAGAATATAATTTTTTAAATATATAAATTTATTTAAAAAATATAATACATATAGTAAAGTATAATTCAATTATTTTTTTACCATTATAACTAATATTTTTTTAGGTGACATAGTTCTATACCTAAAAATAATACAAAACCAGTTACCAAATTTGATAATGATAATTAAAAATTTGATATTCATATTATCTGATTCAATTTATAAATGTGATAATATTAATTTTAATATAATTGGGAATAAATCATATGACTATTTAATGAAAAATATATATGTTAAGTAAAAAATAGATTCAT
Source organism: Viscum album (assembly GCA_963277665.1). NCBI lineage: Eukaryota > Viridiplantae > Streptophyta > Magnoliopsida > Santalales > Viscaceae > Viscum > Viscum album. The sequence goes on along the minus strand of OY728155.1, from coordinate 1,219,066,642 downwards.
TACTTTCTTACTAAAAACTATTTTATGGATGATTAATTTTTTTTATTTTTTCTATTATACATAAATTTCCTTAAAATAAATAATAAATCAAAATATCATAAAATACATAGTCTACTAAGAGGAAAATTTAATTAGAATATATTATTTTTTATAAAATAATTTTATTTTTTATTTGGATATACTAATTGATGTGTGTTAATAAGTTATCATTTTTCAATTTTTATAAAAATTTCATTAAATAAATAAGTTTATCTATAACTTAAATTTCAATAAAAACATTATATCATTTTTCTTATTTTAAATAAATGTCTTTAGAGTTCATTATCATTTCATGATTCATGTATTGAAAGCTATCAAAAATATTTTTTAAATTTAAAAGGATGATATATTCTCAAACCATGAGGCATTACATTCTCTACCTAATAAATAAATATCATCATTCTAATACAAACTATTCCACCTTTTGAAGAATATATATCATGATATAATTCTTTATGAGATAAAATGGTAATTAACATAGGTATTAATAGGAATTTTGTTTCCAATATATGATTTATCAGGAGTTGGTTGAGACAACTAATTCATAGCATCATTTACATTATTATATTCCTTAACAAATGATTACTCCAAAATGGTTTTGATAATATATAATTAAATAATAACAAATGAATATATGAATATGATAAATCAATCTGTAGTTCCATTCATTAATGATACATTAATCTCGACACATGATAATTTTAATTTAATAATGTAACACATGGTTTATACTGTTACTATCTTGATTTAGCCTATTTTATCTCATTCATACTCTTAATACATTTATTAAAAAAACATTCAAATACATCATGATATTTTATAATGTGAAGGAAAAATTCAATGTCATATACCTTGGGAGTTTCTAACCAGTCATGGAGACATAGTCGGAATCATTTCTTTTTGTGTGAAGATTTAGTCAATGCTCAATAATACATTTTGGGGTGATTACCCCAAGGATCATATGTACTATGGCCACATCTAATTTTAAATAAAATGAAAATTATTCAATTTCATAGAAAACCACATAATGTATACATTACCCATCTTCATAATTTTTTCCTATAATTATACATATCTTTTGAGATGTAACTAAATTTATCACATAAAATTTCCCAAAAAACATAAAATATCAAATTTTACCATATCTAAACTAAATTATTATATAATCTTTTTTAATAATGACCTTCCTTAACTTATCAACCCTTGAAAACATTTTTAACTCTTATATTATCACTGAATTATAGAATACTACCCTATAATGTAATCTAAAATATGCTCTGATACAAAATATAGCAACCCCTATGCAATTGTCCCATTATTAAATGATTTATAGAAAATACTACATTAAAAAAATACAAAGACCTTTTAGGTTTAGAGATAAAGAGAAATATGAAAAATATCACTAATAATGCCCATGTATTTCTCTGATAATGGACTTTTTTACACTACATAAGAAACTATTTAATTTATAATTAGACATAAAAATATCCCATAATTCAAAACACACAGTATTCATCAAAATACTTCTCATCATAACCAAGGGAAGAGGAAAAATAATATGGGTGAGGTCATGTTCTCAGTTACGGTAAGCATATACCACATGTTATCATTGAATAAATATAGAAATAGTAATTTGGTAACAAATAAATTACAATCAAATAATTCCATATAATTGATCATAACAAAATGAAATAAAAAAATGGATAAGAATATAAATAAACACCAGGTAAATAATGAGTGATTTCATGGCTACTGAATTCATAATAAATTATTGTATAAGGGCTTAGGAAAAGAGAGTAAAATTTTTAAAGGCCTTATTCCATGACCTATATGATCAATCAAGACTATAACCAAGAATTATTTATAAGTGTGAATACATACACCAAATACCCATATTAGTTCATCTCACGAGACTTACTGTTTCCTCATGGGGATATTGCAATCCCCACTCATCACATCATGCAACCTTTGAATTCATAATATAACTTAATGAATAAAATAGAATACGCCTAACCAAAATTACATAATAGACAATAACTATCTTTATTGAAACAAAATGTACACAAATATTCAATATTTCCCTATGCAAAAATTGAAATATTCTTCTATGTAAGAATCACTTAAACTAAAACTCTATAGAGTAATTGATAAATATTTAAATAAATAAATTCTTAAAATTAATAAATGTATGCAGATATGTTTAACTACCATCAATCAAAGGAAAAAAATATGGGGTTCATAGAGGAAAGTAATTGGAAGAACAATAATCTATATACACATTGGATAATGAGTATAGAAAAAAGACATTTTGTTATTCCCATAAGCATAACACCTATAGGGAAAACAATATGAGTTGATATAGAAGGTAATACATGAAATATACCTCTCTAGGAGATAATAACACTTTATAAAAAATGGAGCAATGGAAGTTAAATAGTAAAAGTGATTTTATAAATGATTTCTTGCAAAACTGTAATAGGAGATAATTACTAGTCACTTTCAAATTTCATTTAAAAATGAAGTATTATTTGTGAAAATACTTAATTTAAAAAATAATCTTAAGTAATGGATCCATGAGGAAACCATAAGGTCTTTCGTATGAAAATATGAAGTGACGATACAAAAAATTATATTATATAGAAATCAATCTTAATATTTTTTAATAAATTTGTTCTAATAAAAAATCAAAAAAAAGGCATTATAAAACATAATTTTGGAAAGGGGAGATATTAAATATTATTTCCACATAAGATAAAAAAATATTTCAAATTATTAAGGTTACAATTTTAAGGCATTAAAAAGAAAAGCATGGAAATAAAACTATAATTATAGTGGATGACAATTATTCTACATAATTCCATACTTTTATGGAGTATGAATTCATTGAGATAGATATAATTGAATCAAAAGATTCATTTTATCTAGATAGAAATATAATTTTTTTTCAAATAATAGGGTGGATGATACCAAATATAAATGTAATAAATTTTTTATGACACATTATAACTCAACGAAAGTGGGTGTGAGTTAATGACAAACCCTTACATATTTTTTTAAATATAAATTAAATGAATAATAAAGAATGGGATAATATTTGGATATATATATCCCATGAATTAAAACAAAAAAAATAATTATGGGAAGTTACTCAAAATACCGTTCTATAAAACAACAATCAGTGACCAATATATAACATGTCCCATTGAGTATGTATTGATACAAAGTAACCATTACCTATTGTTCCCCCCGTTTTAAAATACAAACTAACCACCTATATTTGAAAAAAAAATCTATTACTTAAGAACAGTATTATAAATATTACCCTTTATTCACTTCATTTATAATAATACTCTATATTTATATTTGTTTTTTATTATAATTCATTACATCAAGAGTTAGTAATCAATATCCTCATATATGGGTTCTTCATTAACGGTGTTGGTTTAAGTTTATTTTACAAATTTCATCATTATGAAATCATGCAGGGTACTATAATATATATTCTATGTTGTAAAATATTTTATATATTTTATATCAAGATAGTTTTAGTTTTGGTTTTCATGAAAGAATAAAGGATTAACTTGTTTATATGATTTAAGAAATAGTTCCTAAATTAATGATATAAATGCTATATTACTATAAAAGAAATAAAAAATAACTATTTAGAGACTAATATCCCATATTATTTTTCTATAACAATAATTTATTGAAAATTATATCATTATTCATTATGGTGGTAAAACTGTACCAAACGAGAACAAGTTATAATCAATGTGTGTTTAGAAATATAGAATAAATTATTGTTTTTACAATGCCATTATCATAAAAGTATAATGATTTTTGATGTTATTATACTGATAATTTTGAAATAGGTATTTTTCTATGAAGATGTTAAATAAAAAATAAATTTTTATTGACAAGTCTCTTTTCTTCTTGGTATGTCTATTTTAAGAGTTTAGATTTACTCTTATTTTTTTCTGTAGAAATTGATTATTTAATTTCATTTATATATTAATAATTTATAAAAAATTTCATAATATTATATATATTCACTAAATTCATTTATATAACCATCCTTTAATGAATGATTTAAAAAAATAAATCCTTCATTAGGGCAGTAGTCTGCACACATGTTTGACTGACATTTTCATTTTTTCAATTGAATTGGAGGGGAATAGATAATTTTTATACAATATAAAGAATAAAATTTATATAAATGATAAATTATTTCATAATTGATATATATATATATATATTTATTTATTTATAATAATTTTTTTTGTGAAGGAGGTTAAGGATAATGAATGGATGTCAAATTGTACATAATAATCACGTTTAGAATTTGGATCTTCTCTTGAAGTATCCATTTGAAATGGAGGACACGTGGGTTGTATTTTAGAATAGGGGTTTAAATAGTGTAAATGGGTTATAAAATATGTAAAATTGTAATTAATTCATTGGATTTTTCATTTATACACATGTCTTGATGTGAGCATAAGTGGGTTCCTTTTATAAGAGAAAAGGAGGCATAAACCCTTAGAAAAGATTGTTAAGTATAGGGTAAGAATAGAATTTCATGATAGTTTGTTGAAATTTTTGGGAACATATTGGAGGGGGATATATTTATTCCTTTCCGACCTAAAAAAATGTATTCTATACATTTTATGTGAAAAAACTAAATCAATAAAATTCACGCCATCTTAAATAATCCATTTTATTAGTTATTAATGTCTATAAAAAATTAAGAACATATATTACTGTATTAACAAATAATAAAATGAACATTCATACCAAATTTATATATTTTAAATGCTAATTTTTACTCTATTTTATATAGTTAAATTTATGAATATGATATTATTATGTCTAAAATTAATATATATATATATATATAATCTATTGTGGAACAAGGCATTTAGAAAAATATGTTTTTATTCACAGAGTGTTTATAATTTTATTTGACTTAGATTAACAATTAAATGAGTGTTAATTAATTTTTATATTTTTTAGACATCATATTATTGTTTTAATATTAAAATTACGAAATTTAATTATAAAATTAACAATAATTATAATAGTATCATTCTTTTGGAAATTACATTTTTAACATGGTTTATGATTTTTACCTTCGTTACATAGTTTTTTACGTAATAATGAAATGGACCTGATTTTTTATTCATATTATTATTATTGAAAATAAAAATAATATATTTACATGATGGAAATTTCAAAGGTAATATTAATTATTTTTAATATAAGTGTGCATTGCACATAACATAATTGTAGGAAATATCTATATTAAAAATATCAAATAAATTTATTTTTTCCTAGTAAATATTTGATAGATGATAAATTATTTTTTATATACGTTTTCCGTAAATTTCAATTAAATAATTTATTAAATAAATATTTAAAAATACATATTGTATAAAGAGTAATTTTATAGTAAAATAAATTTTTACACATAAAATGATTTTATTAGTTTTTATGTATACTTATTTTTTTTGATTCATTATCATTAAAACTCAATATATATATATATATATATTGATACATTTATTATAACATAGTTAATGCTATTTTTACCTATAATTTTGACAGATACTTTTCAAAAATTACATTAATTTTCGTAAAAGCTGTCTTGCATCTTTTTCTTTTAGATATTCTTATGGAACACGCTATCGAACATATTCATTTTATTTAAATGAAATATATATAGTAAAATATTTGGGTGATATAACTATCATTTTATTGAGAAAATATTCCTCAAAAATCCAAAGTAAATTTGTTTTACTACAAGATAAATATAACAACCCTACACGTAATAGCCCATATCTTGTGATGTAGTTTATTACATTGGCGCAAAATACCAGGAATCACATCACAAAGGACTAAATATTTATGTAGCCCTAGAAAAATAGATAGATAATTCATTCATGAATTATAGTTGAGTATAAAAACTAAAATAAAATATTTTTTTTCAAGAATAACATTATTTATTCTATAATATCCTTGGATATAAAAGATAGTAGACTTCTTGGATTTATAAGAATGGAAACAAATTATCTGTGAGCTCAATTTCTCAAAGATATTTTCACAGTGAAAATATCCTACAAAATAATAATAAATGAAATGAATTGAATTTTAAGTAATAATATTTAATTTTTCCTCTAAAAATGAAACCATTACCATTACAGAAACTCATAAGATTTTTTAACAAACTATTTTAAGACATTTCACAGGACTGTTTAAAACATACTAGATTCAAACAAATAGGGTCTGCATCCAATTGAGTTTGTCTCATTATACTAATGATGAGATGAGGGGAATTCATTAGCTAGTTCTCATACAGTGTCATACCTATCATAAAAATTCATAATTCATCGAATAATTTATTTAATTCATAAAAAGTATTCATCATTATTAATTATACATATTGAGTAAAAAATATAGATTTATCATTGTTTCATCAAATATAAAATAACAATCAATGTATTATGTCATTCATTAAAATTACATACATTTTAATATATAAATATATCCTAGATAAATAATATGGATATTTGGGGTAAATGAAATTTCCAAATATCATAAGAAAGTGAACATTTCAAGGTACTGATGATGACTATGAAAATGAATCTAGGATGTGAATGTTAATACATTCCTTAGCCAATATTATCATAAAAATACATTTTAGGATTTAAGGTTTTATCAACACAATAAATACCCATTGGAGTAAGAATAAATTTTTGGGGTCATTAATGAATAGAAATAGCATAAAAAGAACTATAAAAACATTCATGAGGCAAATATAATTTTCATTTTAAAAAACATAATGAAATGAAATTTCTTTAAAAAGGTAATTTGAAATATTAAATTTTAGAAAACATAATGAAAGTAACAGTCTTTGAAAATAGAATTATAACTATATAAAATAATATTTAAAACATTAAAGTCGTTAGGGTGGCTAGAAATTCCAATAATGTTATACACATTAAAACAATGTTTACTACCACTTTATTAGTAAAATCAAAATTTGAATAGTTTTTAAAATGAAATAATGATTCATTTAAATTTCATTTAAAAGAGTAAAAAATGTGTAATTCCTTTAATAAATAATTTTTAATAGGTTATAATATTTTTTAGAACATTTTTAGAGAATAATTTTTGGGGAGAAAACATATTTACCACTTAATATAGAAGTAATGTCTAATTTTCATGGAAACATTTTTTAGACATTTTAACATCCAAATAGAAGAATATGGTGCTATATAATGATAGGCTTATTTAATAAATATAGGATAATAAAATTTATGGTTTTATTATGAAATGGTCACATCATTTACTTCAACTAGTATATAATGATAAATAATCTCGAATAAAATGAGAATGTAAAATAAACCCTTAAAATGTTCGTAACATTGAAGTGATAATTAAAAATGAATAAACTATGTGTATCAGCTGTAAATTAACATAAAAAAGTTTTAAATAATACATAATTCATTCAAATTTGATTACAAAAATATTATTAGCATGACATAATCAAGTACGTAGAAGTTTAACCTAATGAGTGGAAATTGAGTTATGAAATTCCTTACATTATGCTTCCATTGGGTGTAGTGTTCTCAAAATTAATGTATATTATATTTATACATCATAATGACTTAAAAAATAAATATATTAATATTTTTAATATCATATATGATCCTTAAATTACATCTTACTACCCATTCATTTATAATTATTCAAAATTTTAATTGTTTCGGGTGATAATTTCCTTATTTTCACATGCATTTTTTTCTTTAATAATCTAGTTCGTGCACAAATTATATATTTGTATAATATATATAATAATAGTAATCACAAAATTATCATATTTTTACATTCATTTAAATTTTAAAAACAATCATTAATTGTGGTTATTAAAAATTAATTACATTACAAAAATGTAGACTCTAGGCCTTATGTACACATGACCAATCATTCCATTTCTCAATGATCATTACGAATACTATGTAAGTAATAATTTATATTTATATAATTATCATAATATATTTAATACCACATTATATAAATGTATATTACATTAATTTTGGGTGGTTATTAATAGAGAGTCACATCGCATTGTGAATGTGGTAGTCCACATGAATATGAACGATGCCATCATCTATCAGTTAAAGAAAAATTAAGAAAATAAAATAATATATTATCATTTAAGAATTATAATTATATAATTAATATAATAATTATTTAACTTATGTCACATATAATGATCAAATTTATCCTAATCACCTTCCATGTAAAGCATTAGTAAAAGCTGAATCACATCGCTTCGCGAGATGTTAGTCCATTGTACACATGAGGAATGTTTACATGTATCATACAAAATGGAAATTACTAAGGAATATATTATATAATGACTATAAAAGTATAACTAGGTTATATTTATTATATAAAAAAAATTTATACATCACAATACTAATCCATTAGAAGAGGTAAAGGGGAAAAAATGTCATCAATTTATGAGGCTGTAGTCCGCCACACACATGAATTATGTTTTTTTAACCCTTGTGATTGAGGTGGAGGTGGTTTTAGGTCATTAGCATATCATTACAATAAAAAAATATTTGGAATAAACCAATTTTTTAATAAAATAATTTTTTAACAAAACATTAATTAGGTGGAGAAATAATTTAACTAAATATTCTTGTTTAATAACACTAACACTTCTTCGAGTATGACATTTAGATTTTCACTAATACCTTCATAGGATGCATTTATACCCACACTAATGATAATATTATTACATTAGTGATTTTGGGACGTTATTTGGGTGTTTATTGGTGGATCCAAATATTTTTGAAGGTGTGATGATGGGAGGGGAGTGAGATCCCTATTATAGTTGAGGAGGAATTACATTCTTGTAAATACTCAAACATTTTCACTATTGGTTGGTTAATAGTCCTAAGGAGGATATAAAATTGGTAATTATAGGTTTCTATGGATAAAATGGTCTATCAAAACCTCCAACACACAATTGAAACTATTTTTAAGGAAAATTACATAACTTCCACGTTTCTATATTTTTACTCGTTAGTTGTTTCATTACGTTAACTAGTTTTATAACCTAGGTAACATAACCTCTATTTTGGAACAAAATTTATAAATAATATATAATTTTAAACCAATTATTACTAATATTAAACAAAATTTATCAAATAAAAACATATGAGTGTTTATAATTTAGTATAGCATAAGCACATGATCTTGAAAAAACAACATTTTAACCATAATTATGCTAACAAAGTTTTTTCAATTTAAAAGTCATTATAATCATTATAGAATAAGAAATTGTGCATTACTGGAACATAGTTGATATTTATTTTCATTTGAAAATCCATTGGAAAAATATAGGATGTTTATGTATTTTAACACATTTAATAATATATAATTTATTATAAAATCATATTAAAATCCATGTTTACAATATTAATAAAAATTGAAATTAAATAAAACAATTCAATGATGAAATGAGAATATATTATCTCCACACCTATTTAAAATGATATATTCATCTAAAAAATAATTTAACTTAATAATTCATTCAATTTAATTCTATTTTATTATTTTTCATATCAATTATTTTATTTTTTATTAACTAAATAATTACATTATTGGAATTTCTTAAGAATTTAATGTTACTATTTTTTTAATAAAAAACACGGATTAATTATTAGGATAAACACACATTTATATTTAAAATTGATACATATATAACTTAAAATATTATTTTTCCATATCAAAAAGATATATTAATGTCAAATGTAGGTAAACTATCATTATTTATTTTTCTTCATTATATGGGTCATATTGAAGGTCATGTGGCATCTAGTATCCATATTTATACGAAATTGATGGTACGTGTAAAAAATACTAATTTAATAAAATAAAATGAAAATTTTACGTCATTTTCATTACTATAATTCTTGTTTAACCCACAAATATATTAATTTTAATATAAACCTTGGCAATTAATTTTTATTGCTTTTACTATTTCATTCAGTCAAAAATTAAGTTGACACTATTTAACATAATAAATTATTCTAACCGAAATATGAAATCCATTTTTCCAAATGAAATCAACATAGATGAAAAAATTTAATCTAAATTTACTCTTATAGTAGTGACAATAAAGCGTGTTATTAATGTGAAAATTTTCAAAATTTTAGATTGTTTTTATACATAAACTCAATATGAAAATAATTATAATAACCTAAATTTAAATAATTGATATAAAATATATATAATTTTACCTTAAATAAATTCATAATATATTTTATCATTATAAATTATCTAAAAAATATGCAGTTTCCAATTAATATTCAGTATTTATAACTATTCATCAAAAAATTAATCTCTTCAGAAAAATAAAAAATAATCTCCCTAATATATTTTAAATTTCTAATTTTTTAAATTTATTTTACCTAGATAAATTTGTTTTATAAATCTATTAATAATGAATTTTTAATTATATATGAAAGGAATGACTAAACAATGTTTTAGAAAAAATAAATTTTTTTAAACAAAATTCTATTTTCTTTTAAATGATACTTATTTTATTACAAATCGATAGATAATTTAAAAAATGTTTAAAAAACTGATTTTCATAATTTATTAAAAACTATTAATTCACTTAAATCGAAATAGCCATGCAATAATTGTTTTATTAAATAATTATATTAAATGTATATTATTTTTTGTAAAACTTTGTCTGGCATGTAACACATTATATCAATAAAACATGTGGTTGTGAGAATCATTAGAAATTAAAGAAATTATAATTTTTATAAAATAATTGTATTTTAATGTATTGAAGTGTTATATTTCCTTCAAAGACATGTTTTTTAGTTCACATACACTAATTTTTAAACTGATATTCTTGTATATTTTGGAAGATTTTCCTTCTGTGTACCTTAAATAAATTGTCTCCCCACAATTTAATCTAGATCTCAGAAATCAATTACATGATAATTGAAAAAACATTTATTTAAATCCCAAATCATGAGGTTTTTTTAAACAACCACTTAATAATAGATATTGGGATTCACTAATATTATACAGAAAAATATATAACTAGGTTTCTACATAGGAGAACAGTGGTGGAATGTGAAGATATTGATATAGAGGGAAATAGTAAATAATTATATAGATTAATTGAGGTAATTGTTCATAATAATGTAAATGATCAATTGATATTTAAGGGAATCAAATCAATATATCTATGATTATTTAAAATACCATATGATTCATCATACATGTTATTAATAGTAGTACACTATTGTTTCGTGATCCATTTTAGAATGTTAAGGAATTATTTAATAGTCTAGGAATTCAAGTAAATATACTTAGTTGATAAATTTCTATGTAATATATTGGATTTTATCCATTAGTAGTTATTCAATTTCTTAGTCCCAGAATTTAATATCCAGAAATTAATTTTTTATGCCGGAAGAACTAAAATTCACTTTTATCAGATTATAAGGTCTATAAATGAGTAAAAAGTCTTTCGGTAAGTATTTTCAAAACCAATACTATTAGAAAATGTTATTATAAATTAATCTATACCCCTAAAAATTGACACCATTGTATCATAATTAATATTTATTTGTCAAATCATTTAACTAAAATTGAATTACATAGGACATCATTTTGGGTAGTGATATGTGGTAAAGCATTACAATCATTAGGTCAAAAGTTCATGTTCTGTGGATTTTCTAGACATGATAGGTTGTCACCTGATAATAAATTTGTCCTTTTCCTAAAAAATATGTATATAATTCAAATATTATTCTTAAATAGATTTTACGGAAATCCTTGAAGTAAACTAAATTATTAAAAATAAACCTTTTAATATGGTTTTTAAAAAAACGTATTTTTTATAAAAAAATCTAATTATCTTATTTTACTATTATTATAATGTAATTAATGACGATATTAACCCTAAAGGTTTCAAACCCCATTATACAAATGTCTAAAAAATGTAAAGGCATTATTCAAAAAAAATTGATTAAAATATATATTAATTTAGTGGGTTGTATAGCCATAAATTTCATCAACCATATACTAATTCTTGGTATTCTCTCATCATATAAAACCAAAATGAAGTTTTTATTAATTTTAACTATTGAAAAATATTAGTGTCACTAAATCATAGTGGTATCCATAACCCTTATATAAATTAAGAAACATATAATTCCAAATTTTAACAAAATAATCCCATGTTTCATGATTCATTTAACAAAAATACCATAAATATAATACTTCAATAATATAACTTTTTAATCCCATTACATAAATATTTAATAAATTTTAATTCCAAATATGTCCTTACATTGTCTGGTGGTTTTTCTTAGTTCATTAAATTTCACTATCTAATCAAATCATTCTTGATGGGGTTAAAAGAAAATTTGAAATAACCTAAGCATATCCCCCAGAATACCAAACTAGGTGAATAATAAAGCCTATTTTTAAGAACCATGTAATGATTAAGTCAATCATGAAATACCTATTTCATAGTTATTACCACTTGTCACACAAGGCTCAAAACCACATCAATATATAGTATCCAAAAATATATTTATTTCTAGGGAAAGCAATATAATACCAAAATTACAAAACAAAATAACATTATATTTTATTCCTATCCTAAAATTATTACATTAACACAAGATACAATGAATCACATCCAAAAAGACTGAACGGTTATATAGTCTCTTTAAACAAGATAAATGATTGAGACATAAATTATAATCAAATAAAAAATTACAACATATTTTTTGAGAATGACATTATTCCCAACAGAAAATTATTACATATAAAACATAGTACTATGTATGGATTCTTACTAAAGTAAAAAAAATAAGGGAGATCTTTTTTTTCATTATGTGTAAATTAAAATAGAATGTATCATTAAATTAAAAGTATAATCACCATATAAAGGTAAATAACTGAGAACACATTCCAATTAATTAACATGAATGTGAGGATAAAATAATACATAATTAACATGGAAAGGATTATAACCGAACAAAAAATCTATATATTCAATAATATGAGAATGAAATTTATCCATAGATAACATCATTATGAAAATATCCTTGATAATAATAATTATTAAAATAATCATAATTCATAATTTTTGGCATCCATATTTCCTCGGTATATGATATATTTACCATTAATACTATTCACAAGATAGTTTAGTATACTACTATCAAGAACATTAAAATGAAATTTTAATAAATATTGGTTACAGACGTATCTGGTTTGTGTCCAACTAATTTCATCTCATGAGACAAAAAAGTAATCTAAGGGATTTCAATAACGAGTCCCAAACCCATATTATTAATTTTTCATTCATTCCAAATATATCAAATAGTAATATTAATTCATAAACAGTGAGCCTTATCATGATGTATCTGTATTGAGTGAATGATACAAAATTTTTAACGTTTACCTATATATATAATACCTTTAAATATATTACACTATAATTTTAAATAATATGAAGTTTGAGAAAAAAATATATCAATAATTAATAATATTGATATCTAGGAGAAATTTAACATCCCTTGATCAAAAAAAGGTAAATATTTCAATAGAATGTAAATGAATAGAAAAATTAATCCAGGAAGTGAACGAAAATAATTCATTCGTAAAAATTATCATAAACCATCCATAGGTTGATTATGGTTGGTTTAAATATAATATACACCCATTATATTAAGATTAATTGTTTTCATTGATTAATAGAAATACAATAAAATGTTCTTTAAAACATTCTTGTGAAAATATTCATTTCATTTTGAAATTAATTTTGAAAATACATATCTCTGAAAATCACTTATTTTCATAATTTATTTTCAAAAAATCATTACCACAAAATAAACTTTGAAACATATTAATATTTCTGGAGAAAATTTTATTTTTCATGATAGATGAAAATTATGTTCATGTTGTACATGTTAATATAATGTGTCCATTTACATTTTCTGCGAAATCCAAACATTCAATGTTTAGAAAAAAATAATGATTCTTTTGAAAAAAAAATTAATTATTAAGAAATAGTTACAATACCTTTGAAAAATAATTTTGAAAAAGTTAAAATATTTTCAATAATATATATAGAGAATATTTTTTTAGAATTAAACATATTTCCTAAGAAAGAGATAAATGATCTGAGATATTCTAGATAACATTTATTAAAATATTTTAAGTATTAAAGAGTATTAAAATTTTAATATTACATTAATAGGTTCAATAATATATATATTAGAAAAAATGGTGTAGTTTATTTGGAAATTTTTGAGATGTTTTATTTACTTGATATTCCAGAACACATAATAATGATTAGAATGAGATAGTGACATAAACCCTTAAAATGACCATATCGTTGAAGTGGAAATTAATAAATGAATAGATTATGGATATAAAAAATAAATAGATATAATATTTGTTTAAATAAAATATATTTTAATCAAATTTCATTATAATCATAATATTATAATGACATAATTAATGATGTATATGTTAAACCAAATGAGTTGAAATTGAGTTATGAAATATTTTAACTTATGATTACATTTAGTTGAGAATTATTTAAAGTGTATATTTTTTTAAAAAAAATTATTAACTTATAACATAACCATAATAATATTTATTTAATCATATATGATCCATATATAGCATCTTATTAACTATTCATTAATAATCTTTCATTATTTTCAATGATTTATGTGTTCATTGCCTTATTTGACATGAATTTGTCAACATGAATGATCTGAATCATTAAAATATTAGAGTTTACTATAATATTCAGAATAATAATGTTTAAAAAATTATCATATTTTTTCTTCACTTATATGTTTAATGACAACCATGATTTAAAGTTTTGAAAAATTAAGTATGTTACGATCACAAAGACGATGGGTCGTATGTACCCATGATTAAGAGTTCAGTTTCTCAATAGTCATTATGGAAAGGAGTTAGGTAATATTTTAAAATTTAATAATTATAATAATATCTTTAATACCATATTATATACTTATTTATTTCACCCATGTGGTTTGGTATTGCAAATAGAGTCACGTCACTACATAAAGGAGGTATTCCATGTGTTCATGAACATTTTTATAGCCTTTTATTGAAAGAAAAAGTAATAAAATAAAATGTTATCTTATCATTAAATATGATAAATATGAAATTTATATAATAATTATTTCATCAGTGGAATATATAATCCTCCAATATAATATTATCACCTTCCATGTAAATCATTTGTGAAAGACGGATCACATCACATTATATAGTGCTCATCATCCAAACACACAAGCGACGTTATTATGTCGCCAACATAATATAATGTAATAAGAAATATATGAATTAATTACCCCATGGTTATAATTATGTTATATTTATTTTAAACATATACTATATATCCATCACAATACCCAACATTGATATTCGGTGATGGAAAAATTAATGACATCGGTTCACAAAGCTGTAGTCTTCCATACACATGAATGGTTATTTCGTAACACATTTGTTGGATGTGGGTAGTTTTAAAGTAATTAAATTATCAATATAAAATAAATTTATATTTAAGATACCAATTTTTTTATATTAAATTTTTTAATAAAAACTGAATGAGGTGGAGAATGAATTTGAATAATGATGCTTGTTAAAGGCTATTACATATTTTTTGGGTATATTTGTATAGGATTCAATAAATCATTTCTAATATAGATTTATCACCAAAAAATGGAATATATGATGATTTCAGTTATGTTTTTAAGTGATTTTGGAAGGGATTTTTTGAACCAAAGAGGTGTGAATGTGTGAATAAGTGAAGGGAGTGAGTTCCCTTTTATAGTATTGGAGTGATATTCTTGTAAATACTCAAAAGTATTCACTATTAGGAGGTTAATGATTCCAAAATTGGATCTAATAATTATAATTAAATGTTTTTAGTGTTCTTATGTTCGATTCACAAATAAAATATATAATAAAGAACTTTTTAAAATAATTTTTTTCTTTAACATCTATTTTTCCTAATTTTTACAAATTTTTTTCTCTTGGGAATGTAGTTTTCTAATGTAGGTAATTTATCATTTAAGACATAATTAAAGTGATAAATATTATATAATTTATAAATAATGATTATAAATATGTAATCCTTTTTATAAAAATAAAATCTTATGTGTTTTTATAACTTATTTTATCAAAAATGCATGATCATATGAAAACATTGTTTTAACCTAAACTGTGTTATGATTGTTATTACTATATAGGGGTCATTATTTTAATTATAGAAATAATTATTCCATTATCATAATATATTTTATATTTAATTCAAACTAAAAATTTCTTTTCCTAATATTGGGTTTTTTTTCATTTTTTAAATCATTTAATACAAATTTCAGTTTTCATAAAATAACACCATTATCAATTTTAAAATTATAAGTTTATTGTGAGTTTAAAATTATGAATTCAATTATGTAATTGAAATATATTATATTAAAAATTATTTAACATTATATATTTATATAAAAAGTAATGTATAATAAAATTTTATTCATTTTACTTCACTTTTATCATATTTAAAATCATATATTTTATTTTTTATTAACTAAATAATATTTATATTGGAATTTTAAAAGAATTACATGTAACTAAATCAATATGAAAAATTTGTGGAAAATTATTTTGATAAATTAAATTCATTTATACTTAATAGGGGATAAATATATCATAACATGTGATTTTTTTCCTATATCCCAAGGATTTATATATATTAATATTAAGAAAGGTTTCTTTTTTGTTTTTTTCATTATTGTGTCAGTCATATTCAAAGGAATATGGCAAGAAATATCCATTTTTTTGAAACTGATTTATAAAGTATAAATAAATTCATTTATTAATATTAATCCAATATTCTATATAATTTTCCCTCTTAGTATTTTAGTTTAACCCATAGTAAATAATAGTTTTCCTTAACCACTGGAATTAATTAAAACTCCATTCTCTATTAATTTTGGTAAAAAATTCAGTTAAACTTATTATACCTTAAAATTTATTTTTTTTCCAAATATTTAATCCATTTTTTCCAATTTTGTTTACATAAGTGAAAAAATTTAATTAAAAAATATTTTGAGAAATGTGAAAAAATTAGATTTAAAGTGAAAATTTTCAAATGTTTACAATGTTATTATATCAGAATTAAATTTAAAAATGATTAAAATGAAATAATTTGGGTTAATTTATTTAAAATTTTACTATGTTTTTAATAAAATAAATTAAATATAAAAATTTTATTTGTAAATTATTTAAATGAAAATGTAGTTTTCAATTAACATTTAGTATTTTTCACTAACCAAATGATGAATTATTTGAGAAAAAATTACAAAATTCACCATAATATTATTTTGATAATATGGTTTTGAAAATTTTGTTTTTCTTGTCATATTAATTTAATAAATATGTTATAAATTAATTTTATATTATCTATGCAATGTGTGAAAAAATCATATTTTAGAAGAAAAAAATAGTTTCTCAGAAAATGTTCATATTATTCTTATTAACCGATAATTATTTTATTTTTAATCAATAGATAAATAAAACAAATTTAAATATATATTACTAAAATTTATTAATTTATATTTATTCATTCCATTCTGATAGCTAGGCGAAAACTTATATATAAAATAATAATATTAATAGTATATTATTTTTCATTAAAACTCAGTAATGCATGCAATGGAAGATAAGGAAGAAGTATATTATTGTCAGTATAAAAAGATATCAAGAAAATGAAATTTCTTCTAAAATAAATAAATTATATTATATTGATGAGATATATTATTTTAAAATGTTAGTTTTTCATGTCATATATTTTATCAAATAAAATTATGTCATTTCAGAATTTATTGGTGTTACAAAAAATATATTTTTATATTTTATTTTGAGAAATTTTCATTTTAATACAATATTAAAAAATATAATATAAAATTTAAATAATTAAATATATTTTTAAAACAAAAATTCTATGTCATATAATGTTTCCAACTACGAATCGACTTTTATCACATCAAATAACCATATAAAGCACCTATTAATGTTGAATATGATGATTGATAAAATTTCTTGGAAAATAATCACTATAATAGAATACATAATAAAGGGACTTATTTATTTTGGGGAAAACATAATTTATTATTTTTAATTATAATACATTATATACAAGTAATAATCACTATATCTAGTCTATATAGAGTTTTATCAAACATGGATATTTTTCTAGGACGGGGAGCTAATAGTGAAAGTAAATATAAACATTAATTATTGATTTTAAGAAAGGATGAAGAGTAACCATTATCTCTTTTATGGATGACATGATGAATATTTAAAGAAAATATTTGTAATTTATAATTAATAAACCCCTATTTGATCAAATTTATCGGTATATAAAAAGTATTTATTATAAATTAAATGGTATAGATTAATCTAATCCATTATATACCTAATTAAAAAAATTATGTGGATATAGAAACTTTTAAACATAATAGGAGAATATAAATCCTAATACAACACTAATTTCAAAAATTTAATATCTCTTTAATGAGAATATTAATTAATAAAGATTTTTTTACATTTACCATTATCCATTTTTCTATTTCTATACATGATTTATACAGTAGTTAAAATGCTATGAGGAATCCTCCATTACAATTAAATTATTTCATCCATCCTTTTCTTTGAAAGAATAGTTATAGTTATTATTGTAATTTTAATCAATGATCATCAGATTGATGAAGTACTTTGAATAATTATTGGTCTATCAATTCATTATAAAATGCGTAAAGAATGTATATATTATTCTCTAGATCTTGGTAAAATATTCTCCAACTACTTTTGATATAAAAACCAATTTTTGTATTTGAATAAATTTGTATAAATATTAATGTTAATATATAATGAAGGGAAATGTATTTATTATCCAAAAATAAATTAAATTTTATTTATCACGTTAAATACTTTTTTTTTATTTTACTGATTTGTTTAAAATTATTTTAGTTTTATTTTCTCCTATGTTCTATAAGATTACATTAAAACGAAATTATTTAGGGAGTTAACTTGAGGTTTATATTAGTTTTTCCTTTAAGTTTATACTAGTTACATATCAATAATAAATACAATATAAAAATATTTTTACCTTATATTATAAATGGTTCTTCTAAAAATTAAAAAACCGAAACCTTTTAATCATGAAATTAATTTTTGGGAAACACATTGGTGTCTAGAAAATAGAGATTGAACTTCTTCATCAAAGTTTATATTTTTTCTATTGTTTTTCAAATATATATAGTTTTTTATTACTCTTGTATATATATTTATTTTTTAGAATTTAGTATATGTTATATTTTATGAAAAATATTTTGACCTAAATTCTTTAAATCCTGGGGAAGATAAATACAATAATTTATACAACTATGGATAATCGATAATTTTTTTATGGATTTGATAATGGTTACAATATGGTGTGTTCCACTTCTGATGGATTTGAAAGAGTTTGGAACAAAAATAAATTTATTTTTTATTTAAATGTTGTTGATCATAATTTCACCATATGAAAATCATAATTTAAATTAAAATGAAATATTTATTTTTAATATATAATACATTAACCATCTACAAAGGCAATGATAAATAAATAATTCCAACATCTATATACCCAATCCTAAAAATATAAATGATATATTTATATTGTTGAGGAATACGATTAAAATTATCATTATATTTTAAATTCATTTTATAGAAATAAAACATTATTTTTATTTTTATATTTATATAATCCACAATTAATTTTTTAATGATTTATATTATGATGAAAAATAAATAAAATAATAAGTGACACTGACAATTACCATTTCATTAAAGACTCAACATTGTCTATGTATCTTCCTATTTGAATACTTGTGGGATTTCAATACATTAATATACCCAATATATTTTATAGGATAATGAGGATATATATTGTTTTTATTTTAAATAATTATTCAAATTATTATTTTTGTCAATAAATGAGAGTGAAATGTGATATTTCTTCATGTATGCGAAGATATGTTTAGAATGAAATAGTTACTTCAAAACAATTATTTTTCCAAAAGATGAAATATATTATTAGTTTATTTCATGGAATGTTACATCGCTTCCCTTGAATGGTACTTATTTAGTTATATATATGGGGTGATTTATTCTAATGATGATATAAAATTTAAAACATTTCATTATTATATATTACAAATTCATTAAGTTTTTTGAAAATAAATAATATTCATCCAAAAAAGTCAATATCCAAATTCAAAATATAAAATTTATTTTATTTAAATAAATTTATACATATGACATTTTTTAAGAAATAAATTATTTTTATTAATCCATGTTGACATGGTGATAGAAATTTTCTTAATTTTTTATTTTTATCCATTGTCATTTAATAGAATATAATTACAATGTAATTTCCAAGGAAGTAATTAAAATGTTATATGAATCACTATAATTATTAATTTTTTATACTTTCCAAAATTGTTATATTGATATAACATCAAAAAAAAATTATATATGTACTATTTTATATATTATTATTCAAAATATTCTCTCTGATAATAAAATTGAAACTGTTATTCTCACAATTAGGTTTTCAGCAACTACCAAACCATTAAAAAATATAATTTTTATTAGTCCCATAAAAATATACCATAAGTTCAAGACATTTCAATCACATAATTTTAAATTAATGTTCAATAAATTTCATTTGTATAAATAATTTCAGTAACTCAATATTGAAATATTTTTCGGAGATAAAATATATTGGGATTTATACTTTATAATAGTGTTATTTAATTGAATTTAATATCTCATTTCATATATTCTAATTTTATATAATGTATATGTGATAATTTGTGATTTTTTGATGTGAAATGATAAAATTAATTTTCTAGTAGATGTTGAATATGATTTTGAAATACAATGGTGTGTATTTTTATTTTATATAATTATGTTACTAATATTTAAATAAATTATATGTTTAAAAAACAATTTTTTTACAAATTTTTCATTTTTTAAATAAACGAATTAACATATTTTCTTATACCATAAATAATGAATCACGAGAATTTATTATAAAATATGTTAATCTGTAGTTTTAATATTTAAAATGGTATCATGATATTTTATTTTTAATTCTATATTATTTCATTGATTAACTTATTAATCAATACCCTATATTGAGAATTCTTTTAAAAACTATTCATTCAAATTACATATTTCTCAATGATCTTTGTTTAATTAATTTTATTACATTAATAAACTATTCTAATATGCCTTCTGTGTTTTAGAAGCACAGAGAGGGTATGGGGTGAATCATTTCTCACCAAATAATTTCCAAAAAATGAATTCTCTATTGTTTTTAATTATGGAATTAGATTAACCAACCAAACTATTTAATCAGAGTGAAAAATATTCAAATGAAAATAAGTTAATGGACTCAAAAAGTTTCATGATAGTCAAAAAATAATAATATTTTATACACTACAGTGATCAGTTGTGGTTATTCAACATTAAAAGATATTTATTTTCTACGAAATGATAATGTTAATCGAATTGGGATGTAATTATAAACCTTTTAATGATATTTACTAAAAAATTTCATATCACGTGAAAATTATAAGAAATAGTATATAATTTTTTATTAATAATTTTTAGGAATATATTTATCAAAAAAATAATGATCTTTTAACATTCTACATATGTTTCTTTGACTTGTGGAAAAGTTACTCCTTTAAGGGTTATTCATTTATTTTTTTCAATATTATTCTCTAATAGTTTTTCTCAAAATTCATAAACTATTTCTCATATAATCCCTTCTAGGATTGTAAAAATTTTATGTGTGCCCCACCCAAATCCATATCAAATAGGCCAATTGATACCTCGGACCTACACTCCTAGATCTTGTTCCACAACACAAACATTACATATCGGCTATGATACCAACTATAGATTCTTTGACATTATTATCCCATAAAGAATTGAAATAATGAAAACATTTCCTTATATAACTTCAAAATTGATTTAGGTGCTATAGATTTATATAATTTAAAGAAATCATAAAATAATAAATCCTATGTATTACTGAAGTAATTCCAATTTTTTCCAATTATATCGGAACAACTTAATCAATAATAGTTATTAAATTTCTCCCAAAAATAACAAAAAATGTTATTTTAATATTCATATAATGTAAAATTAGATTCTTCATAACCTAGTGAAATTGAAACATAGAAAAGTGTGAGATCAAACACATAGTAAGGGAAAACATACTATTAAGGAAATGATGGAAAACCTGGAACAAATATTATGGATAAAATCTTTACTCATGAAGAATCCATAATAAACTGAATATAATACCATTATAAATCCATAGATAGAAATAAAAATAAATTGAACACATTTATAACAATAAGTTTTTCTTTATCTATGGAATAAATGAACGTGGAAAAATATTTCAATGCAATATTCTAAGATGTTGTGATAATAGATACCACCATCTTACCGTCAAGGACCAACGCTTATATAATATATTTTTAAGAAATAATGCATGTAAATACCCTAAATTATATTTCACATGAGACATACTAATGTATCAACATTCTATATAATGTCATCTCCTACTCATCACTCTTTAAAGATAACTTCATACAATAATTGAGATAATGAGTAAAAAAAATCAAATTTCCCAATATTCACATATATTGGAATAAAAAAAATTAAATACCAATAAATTTCCCCAAATCAATAGATGGTATAACATGAAAAGTTTTATTCTTGAGAAATAATAAGTATGGTTAAAAAATACAAATTCATGTTTCTTGAGTAATAAGTAAACATCTATATCATAATCAAAAATTGTCTATTTTGAATAGTACCCAAATCAATATATGTAATAGATTAATATGTAAGATGTATATAAGGTAAAAAAATATCTGGGTAATCATTTATGGATAATTAAATAATTTCTTAATTAATTAATGCATTCCATCTGGGTGAATAGACGTTAATAAATGTATTTAAAAAAAATTAATTAATAATTAGAATAACATGAAGAAACAATATGGCTATTCAAAGTGGATGGTTAGATAAAGGAAAGGTGGAGATGGATCAAATATTTGGTATTTAAAAACATTTCATAATATATGTAACACATTAATTTTATATATATTTTTTCAGATAAATTTAATTTAATTTATAGGTTTTATTACTCACAACAATGAGTTTAAACAAAATGCATTACAAATAATAATGTATTCTTATTTGATTTTACAGTTCTAACATTCCTACTAAGATATTTTTAATGAATATAAATTACTTTAATATAAAAATTATATGGTTTAAACATAATTAAAATAATTTATATTTAACAATTTATTTGAAAATCAAATAAAAATAATTCGAAAGTTAAGTAAATTTATTTATGAAAAATATAAATGCATAAAATGAGTATTGATATTCATAAAATAATGTAATAACTATTGATAAATTATTTTAATGAATTTTATAATTTATATATTCAATCATCAGTTTTTGGCAGTCATCTAATATTTTGTCTAGCCATGGGATATTAATTAATCCAGTTTTTTATTTAAGAAATGATTTTTTATAAAAATTTGTTTCTATGAGTTTTTTAAATATATTTAAAAACATTAATATTTATAGAATTAAAAAATAATTTTAAACATGAAAATAATTTTTTAATTCATCCTCTCATTATTATCATATAGTGACTTTTTTATATTATTCTAAAATGTTTCATTTTTTAATGAACCGTAAAAAAATGACTTTTAATTGACATTTTACATTTAAATAATATAAAAAATTAAATTCTATTTTAAACTAGATGATAAGTAAAATTAATTCAATTATTCTATTAATAATACAATTTATGTCATTTCAATCAATTTCAAGTTGAATTTTAATATTAATATTTTCTATAAATATAGAATATATTTCCTTGTAAAATAATTTTTTTATCATGTCTCTGAGTTTAATTTAAAATTAAAATCATCTATAAGTATTAATTTCATTATGTAAAATGGAATTAATATTCATAATAGTTGGAAAAATTACTATGTAATATGGTAAAATTATTTTTTGTCATAATTATTAGTAAAAAAATGTAGAAAATAATTATTGTGTTTATGGTAATAATGTGTTTACTTATGGTTAAAAAAATAGGGCATATTTTAATTAAAAATATAAATATACAATTTATTATCCAAATGAACACATTATATATTACCAACATAGAATATATGTCTATATAGAAGCATTTTTTTAGGGAATTACATAATAATTTTTTATTTTATTAGAAAATTTCAAAGAGTTTCTCTTACCTAATTATAAAAGGACATATCCTCTCCTCTGTGTTATAAAATTCAAGATGCTTTTTGATTGAGAAATACCTATAAAAAAACCTAACCTAAATCCGTACTAACTTCTTATATGAATTTATTTTATTAGAAAACCCACCTATGAATGATTTGGGTTCTAACATAAAGTGGTTGCCTACAGAAGATGCATCATTCTTATCTGTGTGTTTTTATTTTATTTAGGTTTAAACATTAATTAAATTGTATTAAAATTATGATACAATTACACAAGAATATTTCATATTATTATATTTTATTATTTAAATGTAATAATCAGCATCCATCTCATTTCCCATCAAATGTGAATCAGAATCATTGATCACATGTATGGTGGAATATAGCACTGTGAACAACTTTAATTAGTTTTCTAGCACATCGTTTCTAGGAGGTCTAAAAAGGTATATTTAAAGTTAATATTTGATATTTATGACATTATTATAATTCAAAAATCATATTATAAAATCTACTTTCTTATATTCTTTTTTAAAGAAAAACTATAATGTTGTTTGTGTATACATGTAGAGTACCACCTCCATGAAGCATTGTAATACATTTTTTATTTTATTTTTTCAAGGACTATAATATGAATGGATATAATTAATATATTAGATATATATGAAAAAAATCTATTCTGTTAAATTATTATATATCCTTATTTTTTCCTACCAATAAAAAAAGAAACATCATTCGTATATATATACGCCCAATAGTCTCCATGTGTTATGTAATTCATTTTCATATCTCTAGAATTAATCGATTACATTAATGATATATATATATATACTGAAATTATATGATATTAATATAAATATTTACATTAAAAATATTATGCAACCATAATAAATGTTTGGGGACTTAAACTACCAAACAAAATATACATAAAATATGAAGTAGTTATCACATAGAGTGGTGATTTTAATAATGCATTGTTAATAAAAAAGTGGTAAAGGGTGTTAAGTAAATAATATATGTAATATATATATATATATATATATATTAATTGTTATTTAATAGATTTAGAAAAATATAAATGTATTATACCAGATGTTCTAGATCGAAAAAGGAAGTCATACATAAGGTAAGATATATTTATATCACTTTTATTTCCATCGGACACAATCAATTATAACCACATTTTAGTGTGTGTGATATATATAATTCCCATGAATTCATTTTATGAATCTTATCAAAAAAATTATTATTTATAAATATCCATATATTTTTCTTTTAATGTTGGGGATTATGATTATATTATGCAAAAATAGTAAGGTTTTATGATACAACCTCATTTTTTAGTGGGATGGTTTATCATTATGCTTTTGATGATGGATTCTTATTATCTATCTCTCAAGAAAATTATGAAATATCTTATTTTTTTTCTAACTAAAAATTTTCATTTTATTTCCATATCTATATGTTATTGGGATTCCATAAAAAATATTTTAAGGAACACTTAATTTATTTCTCTCTTATATAAAAAACACTTTTCATCCATAAAATTGTTTTTTAAATGTTTCCAAAATTTATTTTCATATTAATATATCATTTTATAAATTAATTTTCTCCAATTTTATATTTTTTACAAAATGGTTTCAAAGTAACATCCATATCATTTTACATTTTCCATTTTACGATAATTGTCAAAGGATTCTTGGTTTTTACGTGCATGAAATGAAAATAATTTTTCTTATAATGTCCAATAAATTATTTGAATGGTTATTAATGAGTTTCAAACATTCATTTCCATTGAAATGGTTTGTTTAATATTTTCAAATTATTTTTATTTTAAATATTTTATTTCCATGTGAAAAGTATATTTACCAAAAAAATTTGTTCAGTGATACTTTAATGAAATATATATTAATTAAAAATACGAAATAATTATTCTAATTATACTTTACATGGGATATTAATGAATGATACCATAATATTTATTTTATTAGATTTTTTATGGATATTATAAAAATCAATTTTAATGAAACTTGTTTCTTTCCATGAGTTATGTTGTGATGAATTATTGAAATGTTTATAATGCCATTTTCTTTTCCAAGGATTATACCATGGTGAAATGTTTATTAACCCTATTTATTTTTTCAGAGTTACCAAATGATGAATTCATTAAAATCTTATGAAGTAAATTATTATGAATTCTATTATATGAAGGTTGGTCCATCAATTATATATCCCTATAATGAAATGGGTGATTATGAATAGTATATGTATTAATAAAGAATTGAATTGGGGTGAACCAAACATAGTAAGGGGCCTTATACACTATAATAGCCTTGGGTGTGAAACCTGAAAACTTTGATGGTTTAGTGAGTGAACACATTGAAATATGATAGTCATGGTAGTGATCTATGACTTCTAATAAAGTTGTATTCTCTTATTATATTTATTTCATATATAATTTATATAAAAATGTTATTATATCATGTATTATTATATTTACTTCATTTATTATTCATGTTATATGATCACCCATGATTTATACTATGACTCACAATTATGATATTTTATATATAGGGTATGGTTTTGAAAATTAATAATCCTATTCTCATACCCTAATTGTCATGTTATGTTTATGTGAACATTTTTATCTCTATTTTCAATCCTTAGAAAGAATCTAACATCAACCATTATTATATTACATTTATATAGAATTTGATTAATGTTATTAAGAGTGATATGTCTATGAATCATAATAGTTATTCAGAAATATTTTTTTCTATATCAATGTTTCTAAATTCACTATACCTATAATATTCATTAATAGATCATTATGTAATGCAATGAATATAAATGTTTGGGGATTTCAGTCGCTTTACCCTACTCAATTAAATTCTTATTTTCCTAAGAGTGTACCATAGTGGCACAACCTAGGGTCGATCACAAGGAGGCCGCTTATACGCACTATATTTTCAATTGTCACTTTTTTATTTAACTAATATAAAACTAACATATATAATATATATGGGGGGTTTTGATTATGAAAATTAAATCAAAATGAAATATTAAATCTACATTATCAATTAAAATACCAAAGAAAATCGAACTGGAAAGAACAAGTTAAAGGTAGCAGCGGTGGACAAACGTTGATCGTTGGATACTCCCTTTATCATTGTTTAAGAATATATTTTCATTAAATTATCCAATGTATACCTTAATACCTCAAGGTATACACCTAAATAATCTAGATACCATATTGAAACCTCATACATGGGTGCCGATCTTCTAATGAAAGTGTTCTGATTACCCGAAGACCTCTGAGTAACCAAAACAGGATGAACTCATCGTGCTCAAAAGCGAGACCTCGCCAAAGAAATTTAAAACATGAGTAAAACCACTTTAAATTCATTAGAATATAAGAAATATAGAATAATTTATAATAAATTGAAAACACGACAGAAAAAAGACCTCATTCATTCATGCAAACAAGTTCCAGGATAGTTTAAAAGAAAATATTTTACAATGAAAGCACAAACTCAAAAAGGGAAATATCTTCGGATCTCCATTGCCCACCACCACTTGGATTTAGCCCTTCATGGCTTGATTACATCATGGAATACTCCTATACTCTTCCTCTCTCATGCCAAACCCCTTTGTGACAGATGGTGTGGTGAAGAATGGAATATTTTGAGAGGTAGGAGCTCCCCTCCTTTTATAGGCAGATTTTATCTTCACCAAGTTGTCGCGTTTTAGGCCCATTAAATGGCTGATTCACGCGTGGACCTCTTCATAAATATTGTTCATCAATGTCTTGGGCGTCCACCCTAAAA
Organism: Viscum album; assembly: GCA_963277665.1. Taxonomy (NCBI): domain Eukaryota; kingdom Viridiplantae; phylum Streptophyta; class Magnoliopsida; order Santalales; family Viscaceae; genus Viscum; species Viscum album. The sequence continues at coordinate 1,219,038,282 of OY728155.1, read as the reverse complement.
ATTGCACATTAATTGGACGCATATTGAATTATTTATTGTTTTTCTATTGAAAATAGATTTCTCTGGATGAAGCTTCCTGGAAGCTTCCTTCAAAAATCTATCACTAAACGGCCATCATAAAGGATTCAAAACGGCTTGAAATTTATTGAGGAGACGCGCCTTGGATTCCTCTGTCATATCCAGGTATAATCGCAACATTTGGAGTAGTGTATGCCGAAATTTTCTTCCATTAATATGGTGGAGTCAATGCAGTCCGCCCGGAAAAAATTGTCAACTTCATTGATTTTTTTGGGCACCATTAATATCGATTCAACCCCTGGTCCTGAAGACAAAGTTGAAGGAAATAAAATAAGGGTTCAAAAAAAATTCAAATCACAAAATTTGGAAATATATTTTATAAGAAATGACCAAAATACCTTTGTGATAAAAATCTGTTAAAAATCCAGAATTATGCCATTTTTGCATTTAGGCTCAAAATAACACCAAAACCTAAATATGTAACAATTTCCCATTGAATAACACTATTGTGGGTTTATAAACATTAAATTACAGTATAAAATATGTGAAAATATTAGCTTCATCAATCCCCCACACTTAAGCATTGCACTCCTGAGCAATTATCATATATTCAAATCAAAATTCACACAACAATCAAAAATGAGAAAACATCCATGATCTTATTAAAAACCAAATTTCATCATGTCTCTTCTATGAAAAACAATTTCCTTTTATTTTCATTCCAAAAATTTAAATTTTTCCAACCTCATAAATCCATCCATGGATCAATCACAACCTACCTCACATTGAATTTTATGTCACTCTTCACTCAAGAGAAATAAATTCTGTAGTTATGCTCATACTTGGAAATTGCATGTATCACCATAGGCTTGTGACAATTCTCATTTCTCCACAGCATGAAACATAAAAATGAATTCAATCATGACGGCTTTCATCAATGGTTCAAATGACTCTGTAGCTTTGGGTTGGTGGTTAAATGATTTAAAAGATCAAGGCTAGAAAGAGAAGGTTTGACTCTAAGGTACAATGCATGAATAATCAAGTGGAAACCCAGAAATTTCCTCACTCAATCCACCTTGAGAATGTGAAACAAAACACCACCCCAATTTATTTTAAATGGTACATGAGCCAATCAATGATTTCAAGGTATTAAATCATCCAAGTTCTCCCCATTTTTTTTAAAGCTCCAGAAAGGCACATCTTTATTTTCCTTTTTTATATATATATTTTTTAAGCTCCAGAAAGGCACAGCTTTATTTTCATTTTTTTTGAAGGAGAACTGAATGAAACAAAATGAAGCATAATAAGATTATTACTCATTCCCAATTATTTCATTTCCCAAAATGTTGATGCATACCGCACAATACCCATCAATAAAACAAATCCCAATGAACACACACGAATGGCCCTTCCGCCACACTCAAACATGAAATATCCATGCAACAATACCAAGAGAATGGGTAGGTAAGGATAAATTAGTGTGTATTGTGGCTTAAACCTATAAGGCAATTCATGGAATCTAAGGGATAACGAAGGATAAATGTAAAGGTAAGTCTCAGGAAAATATGTGGCTAGCCAAAGTAGTGCCTCAATCATATTAAAAACATTCAATGAAATCCAAAGCTTCGAAAGAGAAAAATCAAAAATTCTGGTTCTCACAAAAAATCCAGGTTTCCCTCAAGAAAGTGTGGGCATTAGAAAGAATATGTAAAAGTGTTTTAGAATACCTCACAGGACGAGAAAAATATTTTGAGTCAGTGTTTCATGGCCATGGATTTCAAAAATCAGTTAAACACATAAAAATGATTGAAAATCCAATTTAAGGAAAAAAAATTCACATCAACAATCATTTAAGATCCTTTTTTTTCAAAAATCATTTCAATTTTATCAAAATAAATTATTGTGTGAAATGTGATCAGAATTATCATTAAAGCTCAAGGTTCCTAAAAAATGAAAAAAAATGAAAGCACACAAAAAAAAATAAGCAGGTCGACACTCCCCCCACAATTAAATTTCAGTACCCTTTATTTTTTCTTGATAAAATATTAATAAGGGAAGATAAAAAAAACTAAATATAAGGAAAGATACAACCTGACTTTATTTTTCTAGCAGTACCATTGAGTTAAGATCCTAGTTGGCACCACTTCTTCCTATAAATCAATAAATAAAAAAAATCAATTAGAAAAAAAATAGAAAGGTGAAAGGGAAGGGATAATTCTTGGTTTGACCCCCAAGCGGGTGCTAGGTTTTTACTGCCCCTAGTCAGGCAGTTGCAGTAGGTTAACCCCAATCCGAAGGTGGATGTGGTTTCTTGCTTAGAAACCACAACAAATTATTTATCCCGATATCCATATGTGGATACCAAAAGTGAGAACTCCCAATGAAAAGAAAAATATCCCCAACCCCTAGAAGAGATGGAAAATAGAATTTGAGATTAAGAGGGGGAGGGAAAAGGATGTAGGGGTGCTCCCTGTTTTTGTAATCTGGAGGAGTGGTGTCCACTGGTGTTGAAAATAGAAGAATAGGAAGTGGCTTCTCTTCTGGTTCATGTTTGTAAATTGGTTCTTCAATTATTTCTTCTTTTTTGCCATCATCCTCAAATGCACCAATGCATAACTCAACAGGCACCTCCATTCTCTCCTCAACAAGAGGACCTTCTTCTTCTTCTTCATCCAGATCCTGCAGTAGTGATGCAGAATCTAAAAATTTAGAATAAGGGATAACAGATTTAAATTCAAAATTAATGAAATTTGAATGAAATGAATGCTCAGAATTTAAAACTCCCTCAGAAATTTCAGCTTTAGAACCCTTTTCCTCAAGCAAGGCAGCTGGGAACTCATTTGTTGGCGAGGGAAGTAGGTCCTTAAGATTTTCTTCAACCTCATAAATATCTTCATTAAATTTAGGTGGATCAAGTATTTCATTCTCCTCAAATTTTATTTTTTGTCGTTCCATCCATAAGACTTTAACATCTTCAACTTGGGCGGCCAACGATGATATCATGTTGCTTGCTTTTTCCATCTTTCTGCAATTCTCTTGAATTATCAAGGAATTTTCTTTCAATTGTTTGTAATTTTCAAGAATTTTAATACTCAATGTATCTTCCCTACTTGGCTCATCATAAAAGTTATCCACATGCCAATAATTATAATAATTTCCATAAAAATCCATATTGGCTGATGAAATGAATGATATGCAACAAGGCTCTTTTTTTTGTTTCTTTGAAAAATAGTGTGTGTAAGCACTTGGCCTCCCCGGCAACGGCGCCAAATTGATGTTTGTGGATTTCAGTCGCTTTACCCTACTCAATTAAATTCTTATTTTCCTAAGAGTGTACCATAGTGGCACAACCTAGGGTCGATCACAAGGAGGCCGCTTATATGCAATATATTTTCAATTGTCACTTTTTAATTTAACTAATATAAAAATAACATATATAATATATATGGGGGATTTTTATTATGAAAATTAAATCAAAATGAAATATTAAATCTACATTTTCAATTAAAATACCAAAGAAAATCGAACTGGAAAGAACAAGTTAAAGGTAGCAGCGGTGGACAAACGTTGATCGTTGGATACTCCCTTTATCATTGTTTACGAATATATTTTCATTAAATTATCCAATTTATACCTTAATACCTCAAGGTATACACCTAAATAATCTAGATACCATATTGAAACCTCATACATGGGTGCCGATCTTCTAATGAAAGTGTTCTGATTACCCGAAGACCTCCGAGTAACCAAAACAGGATGAAATCATCGTGCTCAAAAGAGATACCTCGCCAAAGAAATTTAAACCATGAGTAAAACCACTTTAAATTCATTAGAATATAAGAAATATAGAATAATTTATAAGAAATTGAAAACACGGGAGAAAAAAGACCTCATTCATTCATGCAAACAAGTTCCAGGATAGTTTAAAAGAAAATATTTTACAATGAAAGCACAAACTCAAAAAGGGAAATGTCTTCGGATCTCCGTTGCCCACCACCACTTGGATTTAGCCCTTCATGGCTTGATTACATCATGTAATACTCCTATAATCTTGCTCTCTCATGCCAAACCCCTTTGTGACGGATGGTGTGGTGAAGAATGGAATATTTTGAGAGGTACGAGCTCCCCTCCTTTTATAGACAGATTTTATCTTCACCAAGTTGTCGCGTTTTAGACCCAATAATGGCTGATTAACGTGTGGACCTCTTCATAAATATTGTTCATCAATGTCTTCTCCGTCCACCCTCAAAATTTAAGATTAATTGGACGCGTATTGAATGATTTATGGTTTTTCTATTGAAAATAGATTTCTCTGGATGAAGCTTCCTGGATGCTTCCTTCAAATATCTATCACTAAACGGCCATCATAAAGGATTCCAAACGGCTTGAAATTTATTGAGGAGACTCGCCTTGGAGTCCTCTGTCATATCCAGGTATAATCGCATCATTTGGAGTAGTGTAGGCCGAAATTTGCTTTCATTAATATGGTGGAGTCAATGCAGTCCGCCCGGAAAAAATTGTCAACTTCATTGATTTTTTTGGGCACCATTAATATCGATTCAACCCCTGGTCCTGAAGTCAAAGTTGAATGAAATAAAATAAGGGTTCAAAAAAAATTCAATTCACAAAATTTGGAAATATATTTTATAAGAAATGACCAAAATACCCCTGTGATAAAAATCTGTTAAAAATCCAGAATTATGCCATTTTTGCATTTAGGCTCAAAATAACACCAAAACCTAAATATGTAACAATTGCCCATTAAATAACACTATTGTGGGTTTATAAACATTAAATTACAGTATAAAATATGTGAAAATATTATCTTCATCAAATATTCAACTATTATGACGTGACATATATATATATATATATATATATATATATTGTTTGATTCTTTATTCATTGTATCAAAACAATGTTATGCTAGCCTTTCTATGTAATGATGAGAAAACATTAGTAAGAACCCTTATGATAATCATAAGTCTAGGAGAATGTTGCATGTTATAGTAAATAACGGAGTTTGGTTTTCCTAGGAAAACATCCCTTTGTATATTCATTTTGTGGATGAGGTTTAGATAAAATAAATTTACGGATAAGACCTTCAACAAGAGATGGTTGTGTATACATCATTCATCATTCATGTTCATAATTATTGTTCCATTACTGTGTACCTATTTTGATACTTTGGGGTGTTATGAATGTGTTATTTCACACTTTCATTATGAACCATTATAATGTATTTGAATAAATGATACCCATGAATAAAAAAGGATTAACATAATGTTTTGTAAAAAGAAATGAATGTATCTATATTTTGGACATTCTATGAATTATTTTTCTTTATTAATCATTCTAGTTAATTGTGCATGATATCCATGACACCATGTTTGGTTTTAATAATGAATAAAATATTGGGTAGGGCTTTGTGGTGGTAAAAGATGATCTCAAACAGTAACGTTCGTTATTTCTGATTAGTTACGTGAATAATTAATAGTCTTAATGAATATTAATTTTTATCCTCAATGATTATAATTTTAATGAGATTATAATTCTTCTAGGGGTACAACAATCACCTCTCATGTTTATAATTCATGTATGGTTGATATTTTTGAGAATACACTTCCTAAAAAAAAATTTATTCCCTCAATGGTAGAATTTTATGTTATGATAAGAATTGATTAATATTCACTATATAAATTCAACGTGAATTTCTGTGGATGAGAACTCATGTTTGATATTCCAATCCAATTGAGGATCATCTACTAGTGGGATGCTAAAATTGAACATCAAATGGAAATTAAATCCATTTTATGGGTATTTCTTCTTATTTAAAACTGTTTTATATCACATATGTATTGACAAAAACACCACATTAATATGATACTTAATATAATGAGACCAAGTAGATGATTAAGGTGATTGTGGTTTCTACAGTTTCTTTTTTTTTTTAAGGATGGTTTTGAAGAAAAGAAATCACTTCAATTTTTTTCAACAATTGTTTTGAGATTTTTTTCGTTAAATGATTGATTTGTTTATAGAAGAATAGGTTTCAATGGAGAATTTCTCATGATAGAATTGAATTGTCATTGGTTTCACATTGGAACTGTTATGAATTTTTTTAATTGTGATGATTCATTTCTAATTTTTATTTTATATAAATCATGATTTGTATTGAAAACTTGTGATGCATGGTTGATAGAACAAAGGGGAGTGAAAGAGATACTTCCATTTAGAAAAGAATCGTTTTAATATTGTTTTTCAAAACTATAAGAAAAGAATAATATTCAGATTTATCTTATACATATGGAAGATATAATGAAGTGGTACCAATTTTTTTTAAAACAATTTGAAAACAATCATACAATGATTGAAGAGGCATTGCTGAATGTTTTAAAAAACAATTGGAGAAGAATCGTATTCGGATTTGTCGTATCTTGTTATAGAGAGAAATAATTGGCACCGATTATTTTTCCCAAAGAAATAGAGAAAAATCATATCAATATTTAATACATGGTTCTGACTGTGTTTCAAAACAATCAATATGATACCGATAGAAAGGTGGTGTCGATGATAGTGGTACCAATGGAATAGTAGTGTCAATGAAGGTTGTATTGAAGAAAAGGAAGGATCCAATGAAAATGATGATTCCAATTGGAAAATTATTACTGATGATAGGTGGTACCGATGAAAGGTGGTGCAGATTCAGGTGTTGTTGATAGAAAAGGATGTTCCGATGAAAAGGGTTGTGTCAATGGAAGATGTTATGCTGATGGATGACGAGACACTGATTGTTTTTCCACACAATTGTATTCGGGTAGAAGAAATGGAATGATATGGTATCGATTTAAAATGAATTGTAATTATAATGTATTCTTATTTATCCAGGTAGATCATTTTTTAGATTGTATTTGATTGTACACAACAATCGTAACTAGAATGATCGAAACCAGAAATGATTTTATCCATAATGACCGTATTCAGAATAATAATAACCAGCGAGAATATCTAGAATTATCATAACCATAATGATTGTTACCAAAATTATCGTAACAAGATAATATCATAACCTAAATGATTGTATTCAATATGATCATATCTAGAAAAAGTTTATTTATAAAATATCCTAATTGGGATTAGATGAAAAAAATAAGAAAGAATGAATGGAAAGTTATAATACTTTTTAATTGATATCTGGTGATCCTAAAGAAGAACCTCAATAAATTCAAAGTCAAGAATAAATTCATGATACAAGAATATATTTTTTTAATGATGTTAGTTGATGGATATGATGTGACTTCTCATGTGGGTAAATATATAATAAAATATAAGGATACTGAGGAAAGAATTTTCAAAGGGATAGTCTTTTATTCTAAAGAGTTTTATTGTGGAAGAATGATTTGATTTATACATTTTTTTTTAAATGGTACAAACCATTTTTTTGAAGAAATAAGAATTATAGAATAATTATCAAATTATCTAAACCATGTATTTCTCGTCAATTTTAATCATATTGAAAATTTAAATGGGTGTCTGAAAAAGAATAATATGTGTAGATTTTGGATGTTTCTAGAAGAAATGAGAATTTTTGACATTGAAATAATTGCTCCAAGAGTTCAAGAGAAATTCATATTTTGGTAAATTTGTGTGAGGAGGAAAAATTTTGGGATTTCCGCCTAAACATGGTTTGGGTGACCTATAAAATTATAATATACATTGTACTTTCTATGTCATGAAAAGTTCAATATAGAAGAGAGAGAAGCTCTCGGTTTCTAGAGAGAAGAATAGATCAATTCCATTCAGATTAATAGTTGTTTTCGGTGGTTTTAATTCATTTTTATTCTATTTATCTTGAAAAGTTTATTCAATAATTGATGTGGTTCTGATTCTACTCTACTGTATTCTATCAGAAAATCAGATTGGGAGTATTGTTTTGAAATAATCAAACATGGAGGAATCAAACTCAGAAAAGATTGGACTCACTATTTCATAACAAAGTCTAGGTGTTTCTTACATATCATATGAGTACAGAATTGATGAATTGTATTATAATGTTAATACATTTGATGAATTGAAAAATAATTACAGGTAACATGAGTTATTAAAAAACAATTCTATTTCCCTATTGTGCAAAGAGAGTTCACATGCACTATTGGGATTGTTTCATAGTGTTACATGATGGAAATGGTACATAACACTCATTGTAATACAAGGATTGATTTATAGTGTATTGTATGGTCTGAGATCATTTCGAAACCATACCAAGGAAGTAACAATTCTTATTGAATAGTGAACCTTATAAATCTTTGTGTTCCCTTGGATATGAATTGATTTTTTTTCTCAGTCGGTATTTTAAATCCAAAAAAGTAGGTGAGGGTTGGTTCAATTGAATAGAAACATGAATGAAAAAGTGTATCTCTGATTCAACCCCTCCCCCTCTCAGTATTACAATACTCTAACTGGGAACATTCAATTGGTATCATAGGAGGTCCCCTTCATTATTATTTGTAGATGAATTACTTGAACTGTGTGAACAGTAAATGTATTCTGGTCATTTATGGAATGAACTATCATATCTAGAAGGATAGAATGTTTCTATATCTTATTTCTACTAGTTATGATGTTCATGAATCTTCAACAGTTCGTTTTCCTCCCATTGTTGATAGTGTTACACTTACACCTATTGACTATAATTTTCATGAAAATGAAGGAAGGGCCAAGAATTCTATATTATCATCACTTTCTAAAAGTCAATTCTTGATATTGAAAGGTGTTTCCACAACTAATGGTATATGAGATAAATTGAATAACATATATGAAGGGAATAAAAATGTGAAGAAAGAAAATTTACAAATATGGAGATTCAAGTGTAATGATTTGAAGATGAGTGGCCTTGTATCAGTTAAGAAATCCTTTACCAGGGTGAATGACATTATGATTACTATCATATGTTTTGATGAATATCTGAAGTACTCTATTGTTGTTGAAAAGATCATGAGAATCATACATGAAAAATTCAATACAAAAGTTTCTTCATTAGAAGATAGAGAACCTGAAACATAATTTCTTGATGATTTACATAGCACTCTTATCGCTCATAAAATTAGAATTGATCGTGACATGAAGAGAGAGAAAAAATTGTTATAGAAATGTCTTTTAAGGCTATAATGGATGAAAATTAAAAGAAAATTTTTATTAGAGATGAAGCTGGTGATTCTGATTCAAAAAACAAGGAATGTAAAAATCTCAATTAAATATTATCCTTGTTCTGTAACTATGTGAAAATAGTTACAAGGAAATACTATAAGGACCCAGCCTTAAACATTACATAATCTTTAATTAAATGAATAATTCAAATTTGAGATCTTTTCAGGTTTAGCATTTTAGAAAATTAGGCCATAACTATTCCATAACAACCTGAATATTAAAAGTAAACACTTCTACTTAGTATCCATTTTTTCATAAAATAAAAACTCTTAAAAAGACACATGTCTAGTTCCAAGTTTTAGACAGCATGACTTTTCCTTGATCCCATCCTTGAACCTATTAATCTTTAAGTCTTGTGGAAAACATTTTAAAATCTTGGGATGAGCATAAAAAGCTCAGTAAAGGTTATAATATAAGGAAGGAAAACATTTTCCAAATAATAAATACTAATCCATGAATCCATACTTCTCTATCATAACATACCTTATGAAATCATAAGATTTATGAATAACACACACAAATCATAAATCATTAAGGTTACTTATGGTATACATATCAAAATTAAATTGTAGCTACCACAGCTATGTACGGAGTTACACTTGGAATACCCATCATAGTATATTCCCTAAATCTCATAGGAGAAACATCCTGTTTACCTACATCATGTTACCTAATGCATTAGAGAGCTATCTTGGGCTCACCCGCCCTTGGTTTATCATGGAACCACCCATATACGTAAACAATTCTGAATAATTTTAACATAATCATAACATATAACACATTTATAAAGGAAAGATAAAATATCCACATTCCAATATATCGAATCAAGATATTTAAATAAACAATGATTTATCAAATCATTTTCAAAACCTTTTTAAAAAGAGATTTTTGAATCAAAGTGTATCATATCACTTTAAAGATTTTAAATGAATTATCATTTGAAAACATTAATTTTTATATAAATAATTCCTAAAACCCATTTTGAAAAAATGGACATTAATGTGAAATATTTAGAAGAATAAATCTTTAAAACATTTAAAATGATATTTTAGTTAAGGAGTTTTTTAACAAAAAGAGGGACACTTGAATAAAAATAATTGAGGAAAAACATTTAATCAGAACTTTATAATAGAATGAGAATAAAGGTATTCATGATATAATATTTCAAAGTATATTATATACACCATATTAGATTGAATTGGTGCATAACAATAATTAAGTCTCAGGGGAAATGTAAATTGAGATGAAATCCCTTATAAAGATGGTATCCATAAATGAAGGATAAATCAATCAAATAATTATGTGTGAAAAATATAAATACACCAAATATATGTAAATTTTATGTGTAAAATAATCAAAGGTAATTCACATATATTCATTGTATTACATATTCAATAAGTAAAAGTTGAACCCAATGAATTGAAATTGGGTTAAGAGGTCCCCCTTGTAAAAATTTGACAGCCTAACAGCGTCTCATTAAAATTCATAAAATGAGTTGATGAGATAAAAAATGGAATCTCATAACTAGTATATAAACTTTACATCGATAATTATATAAAAGAACATATCCCAACATAATAAGATGTAAATTAAAAGGCATAACAAAAACAAGTCTTTTATAAAGAGGAGGGTGAATAGGTCCCTTAACGATTTGGTAACTTACAAAACATTCACCACATGAAATAAGGATCATACAATGAAGATGTAAATATTCATAAATGAATGTATATTACATAAATAGTACAATAATGGGAAGTACATACACCACACAAAATGAAATATTGGAATATCTACCATTAATCTCCCGGGAATAAAAAGTGAGACGAAACCCTTTACCACGTTGTAATTAACTCAGTCATATGACCAAAATTTAATAACCATCAATTTAATCATAGAATACCTAGAATATAATAAGAATCATGATAATATATATCAAATTGAAGTACACAATACACCACATGAAATGAATAAGTGGTGAATAATGGAAATATCACGAAATTAAAAGCGATATAAGAAAATCCCTTACAAAAATTCGGCAGCCTAACGACGCCAATTATAAATTCATAAAATGAATTGATAAGAGTAAGAGAGTGTCTCTAATCATATGAAAATAAAAATTACAATATGTTGAATAAAAAAGAACATCCTCCAATATAATATCATGGAGCATAAATAAAATTACACCAAAGAGAGTACTTGAAATGAAAGAGAGAAGTCGTATCCCTTACCTCATGTCCGACTTGACTTGATCGTTCTTTAATCATTTGAATAATAAACTAATGTTAATTTATACTTGATTAAGAATATTTTTCATGTTTATAATTTGATTTTATATCACTTATTTCCATGTTATAGAAATTATGTAATCATTTGAGTTAATAATGTTAATTTTGTCGATATTTGGTACTTGAGTCAAAAATGGACTTCTTATAATTACATGTTGTTCATGTGGTAAAGGGTTCATTATATCAATAATTATATTCATGATTTAGATATCATATATATCATATATATCCAGTATATACATGTATTTATAATATTATATAACATTTAGAGGTATGATATGAAATGCACCGCTCATGGAGACAAAATTTGTACGTACGCATGAACGCTACTTTCATTTCTATTTCTTATTTTAATGGAATTAAAACATAATTATACATAGGTATATTATAATTCCAGTATTATATCATACATAATATCATTAAATCTATCCTTTATACATCCCACATAATTCATTAACGAGTCACATCACTTTGAGGGGGCGGTAGTCCGCGCTTCCTCAAATGAGATTATCACATTTACCCACTATGGAAACCATAAAGGCATGCAATAAATGGAAAATAGAGAAGCATAAATACAAAAATAACCATAATATATATAATATATAAAAATAGTTCCATCGTAATGGCCACCATGATAGGGCATTATAGATATTTGAACAATCATCGTTTCGTGAGGCGTTATCCACAGAAACATTATGTTTTTCATCAATTAGATGGAGGTGTGTGTAAGTGTAATTCGAATAATTCCCATAAAAACATCCTAATATATTGAATATAATGTTGTTGTTACAAAAGAAATGAATGAAAATAGTTTAGGGGGTGGAGAAGTAAAATAAAGGAAAACAATTTAAGAGAAACTGTTACCTTTAATTTGGGTAACTCCCTTTGGTTTGAACCAAAGGACTTCTTGAAATGCCTTCTGCCTAAGGTAATGATTGTAGGAGTAGGGGAGGGATGTAGGTAGCTTAATTGGGCAGATTTTGGACGAGCCAAATGGCCTGAGAGGTGTGAGTAATTGGTTAGAAGTGGTATCCTTTTATAAGGGAGAGGAGGGGATCTTTAAGAAAGTGTGAAAATATTATTGTATAAAATAATTATATTCGGCTTCTAATGGTCCAAAAATCATTATAGTCAAAGATAATTTGATTCATTGTAAAAATAAAATCATCTAATCAGAATTGGACATGTTTTGGATAATATTGTAATCATTATAATCTTAATTATTTAAATCATTTATTAATGAGGTAAATACTCCATCATTATTGTGTCATAAAAAATTTAATTTATTTGATGTTTAACAATTTTAAAAAATACCATGATATAGAAAATCTTTTTAGCTATCCTAATAATATTTATAGTCTAAAATAGGACTTATATAATACCATATAAAATTTAATTACTAAAAGATTTCTGTTATTGTCAATTTTGTCTTCACATTAAATTAATTAATCTAAATTGTCATTATCACTCTCAAGTGACTCAATGGAGTCCCAAAATCGACCCAAAGATGACCATGGTCATAAATGAATCAACCAATAAGTTTTGGAAAAGTTTTAAGGTAATTTTTAATTATTAAAATATTCATTTATCCTTGAATTACCTTATTTATCTTTAACTGCGGTAAATAAAAGTCAAAAGTTACTATTCACCAAAAAATTATTTTCATCTTATTGAACCACATTTACTTATTTTTAACAACCATTTATGTCAGATTTTTAAAATTCAATTCGCATAAGTGGTAACATATTATTTAAATGAGAAAGTCATCTTTTTAACTACCACTAAGTGGTTTCACTATTCATCAAAAATTGAAGTTTTTCTGAAAAATACAAAAAATTCAACCGAAGCATTTTTTATATTCTGAATTAAAAATTTATGTCTATTCTACCAAATTAAAAACATATAAGTACCATTAATTAATTTAGAAATTAATTCCTGTTATCAAAACAAATAGCATGTTTTTAAGAAACAATCACTATCAAAAGATTAATACTTGTTTATGTTCAATTTCAATGTGAAATTAATTCTAGTGAACAACATTAGATTAAATTGTGAAAAAATATTTTATTTTCACTTTAAAACCAATTAAAAAGATAATCTAACCATATAAATAAATTATATTAAAAGGAACTTTTGAAATAAAATACAATATTTTTCACTATTCATTAAAAAATGAACTTTATCAAAAAAAGTCCAAAAATTTTACACAAAGTAAATTTTGATGTCCCCATTCTAAAGAAGGATTTTATTTGGTTAATTAGAATTTATTAAAGTGACAAAAAATATATTTAAAGAGGGTTCTCCATAAAAAGGTGATAAATCGGCCTTTTAATGTAAATTAGGCTTAAAATTAGATCCATTCACAATTAAATCCTCTAAATTTTATTGGATAAATGTAAATACATTTAACAAACATGTATAATCATATTTTATTTAGTTTTGTTCATTCCTACCAATACAATGTCTAGGAGTTGACTACCATTTAAAATAATAATATTTTATTATTAGTGTGTAACGTAAGATTTCAAAGAAAACTGTTGTTGCATATCGGGTCCCCTATCAATCATAGTAACCCTTTTAAAGTAAAATTAATATTTAATTCAAAAATATTAATAAATATGAAATATGATTTATTCTTTATTTACCTGGGTTGTTACATCCTTTCCACCTTTTTGGAATTGTGTCCTCGTAATTTTAAAAAAGGGCTCGGAAACTTCACTGAAAGTCCCACATCAGAAAAAGAGTTAGTAAAACTATCACTTTAAAAGAAAGAAAGAGAAGAAAAAAGGTCACCCGAGTTAACCCATATAATGATTCCATGAAAACATGGATATGAAGGTGAAAAAAAGGGTCATGTTCTGATGGAGAGTGTCAGGAAACATGTTTAGGAGAAAGTTACCCACCAGAAAATCACAAACTTGTGATGGGTTAAACAGTCTTTGATTCCCCAGTAGGAAAAGTTAACGGACAGGGTTTTTGTTTAAAGTTACATTTCATTGAGGAATTTATTTGTGAGCTTAACCAAAAACATAATGAAATATAATTACTTGTCATGTAGACATCATCTACTACTAGATTTCTAACACAAACTCATATTTTCTCCAAAAGATAATATTTAGGATGAATTTTTTTCACATTAACAGCGCTATAATCAATTTCGAGAGAATCACATAATCCACAAATGATGAACTATATATTTCCCATATCATCAGATATTAACTAAAACCAAAATTTTTAGTATAAGATCAGATAATTACCAAAAGGATATTCTTTTATAAAAATAAATAGTACTCTTAATCTCTAAATTTTAACAAAAAGAACCCATGGTTCAAGAAAGACCATTAAATAAATAGTTATCCTTAAAATTCTTCAATGTAATACAACCTAAGATTCAAACCGAAATCTCTGAATGATTTAATCACATAGTCTTCCAAGGTAAATCATAACATTTATCTCTAAATAACATCAGTTACTCTTAAAGACTCATACTGAAATGTAATTAACCTAATCACATATCCTCCATGAGAGGTTAATCATTTCTATAGATAACCCAAAATACACTTATTCGTGATTCATAAGATCATATAACTAAAAATAATCATTCATAATAACCAGGGACTTCACGTAGTCCAGTGGTAGGCAATAAGTACCAGTGGCACTTTGGGTGTGGGTTTGATTCCCACAGCTTCGTCTGACGTGACGGGTTGTCACACAGTGTGCGTGTTTTCCCTATTCAAAAACTACAGAATTTTATAACATTCCCAAAAGACATAAATTCATAAAAAATAACTATAACATATTTTAACCACAATGGATATCTAATAACTTTTGTTTTGTATCCCAATATATATTAACTGGTAATTGCCTCAAATTCGAGGATCATATAAACCCAAATGGTTCTTTATAACTATATCCACAAAAGAGAAGATAATTATTCCTTAAATAAAATTTTCATATATGAAACATCAGGGTTACACATACTATAAAAAGTCTTCTAATGTAATGCATTCCTCAGTAGCGCCTTAATACTTTTAAGCACTTCACCATCTGAAAATCTACCATAACTCTTTAATCTCTTATATGTTGACCTCTTACTCATTCAATGTTCTTCATGATCCATTAAACATTATTTACCAACTTATTCTGAAATACTTCTTTCCTACAAAAAAAATCATGAATCATATCCTAAGATTTCAATATGAAGAAAACATATGTTAAGAAATAATCCATACCTTTCATTGTTCATTGTCAGTTTCTTCATCCTCAATCAAAATGGCATTAGGTATTGGAAAACGAATATTTGTACAATCCGGGTGATCCCATTCCCAAAACTTCTTCATAGGACATGTGTTTTTATAATGACAATGCTCACCACATTTAAAACAATCAATTGATCCATCAGAAATAAATTCTTTCCCTTTCCTAGAGTCAACTAGATGGTTCCTTTTTTCCATGGAAAGTTCATGCTTTATGTCCTTCATTTCCACATATAAAGCATCTTTATATCGCATTGAAACAATTTCGTATGTGTTTCTTTCCACATCTTTGGCACATTGGTTTTTGAACATACTTGCCTTTATGATTATTACCTGAATAACCATAGGGATTTGTTTCTTGCATATATGATGTCTTATAAAATTCACTAAGGTTCAGGTGGTCAATCATGACTCCAGATAGTTGGTTGAGAATAACCACAAGAGTTCTCATTGCAGCTCCCATATCATTCAGCTACTCTTTCAGAAAATTGTCATAGTTTTCTTCACATCCAATGTTACTTTGGTGCCTGCTAGATCCCGCCATTTACTATAACCAAAAAGTATAGTGTGAGTATATCAGTAAAATCATTATATAATATCTTATGAGGAGGGTAAACACTAAGATATACTTATTCAGGTTATCTAAAACTCATTCACTTTATAAAAAATAACTATGACTCTTTCTAAAATACTAACCATTATGGTAATGTCACTTATGCTTAAATTGTATCCTAACCTCTAAAGTTATCTAAACCAACCTCTGATACGAACTATAAGGACCCGGCCGTAAACATTACATAATCTTGAATTAAATTAATAATTCACACTGGGGCTCTTTTCAAGTTTAGAGTTATAGAGAATTAGGCCATAACTATTACATAACAACATGAATATTACAAGTAGACACTTCTACTCAGGATCCATTTTTTCCTAAAATAAAAACTCTTAAAAAGACACATTTCTAGTTCCATGTTTTAGACAGCATGACTTTTCCTTGATCCCATCCTTGAACCTATTAATCTTTAAGTCCTGTGGAAAACATTTCAAAAAATTGGGATGAGCATAAAAAGCTCAGTAAGGGTTATAATATAAGGAAGGAAAACATTGTCCCAACAATAGATACAAATCCATGAAACCATACTTTTCTATCATAACATACCTTATGAAATAATTAAATTTATGAATAACACAAAAAAATCATAAATCATTAAGGTTACTTATGTCATCTATATCAATCATATAGTGTAGTTATCACAGCTATGTATGGAGTTACACTTGGAATACCCACCATAGTATAATACCTAAATCTCTTAGGAGAAACATCATGTTTACCTCCATCACGTTACCTAATGCATTGGAGAGCTATCTCGGGCTCACCCGCCCTAGGTTTATCATGAAACACCCTGTATACGTAAATACTGCCCAATAACCATAACATTATCATAACATATAACACATGTATAAAGTAAAGATAACATTTCCACATTCCAATATATCAAATAAAGATATTGAAATAATCAATTTTTTATCAAATCATTTTCAAAACCTATTTAAAAATAGATTTTTGAATAAGTGGCGAACAATGGAAATCTCAGGGAATTAAAAGTGAGATAAGAAAATACCTTACAAAAATTCAGCAGCCTAACGACGCCACATAAAAATTCATAAAATGAATTGGTGAAAGTAAGAGAGGGTCTCTCATCATATGAAAATAAAAATTACAGTATTGTGAATATAAAAGAACATCCTCCATCATAAGAACATGGAGCATAAAATAAATGACATATAAGAGAGTACTTGAAAAGAAAGAGAGAGGTCGGATCCCTTACCTCGTGTCCGACTTGACCCGATCGTTCTTTAATCTCCTGAATAAAAAAAATAATGTTAATTTATACTTTATTAAGAACGTTTTTAATTTTTATTATTCCTTTTATATAACTAATTACCATGTTATAAACATTCTGTAATCATTTAAGTTAATAATGTTCATTTTGTCGATATTTGGTACTTGAGTCAAAAATGGACTTCTTATAATTACATGTTGTTCATGTGGTCAAAGGTTCATTATATCCAGAAAAATATGCATTATTTAGATAACATATATATTATATATATCCTGTATATACATGTATTTAAATATTACATAAAATTTAGAGGTAAGAAATGAAATGCACCGTTCATGGAGACGGTAAGTCGTACGTATGCATGGAGACTACTTTCATTTCCATTTCTTCTTTTAATGGAATTAAAACATAATGATACATAGGTATATTATAATTCTAGTATAATATCATATATAATATCATTAACTCTATCCTTTATTCATCTCATATAAGGAATTAACGAGTCACATCACTTTGAGGGGCAGTATTCCATGCTTCCTCAAATGAGATTATCGTATACACCCACTATAGAAACCATAAAGGCGTGCTATAAATGGAAAATATAGAAGAATAAAAAAAACATAAACATAATATATATTATTTATAAATACAGTTCCATCATAATGGCCACCATGAGAGGTGGTTGGAGATATTTGAACAATCATCGTTTTGTGAGGCATTAGTTTGTCATCCACAGAAACATTATGTTCTTCATCCATTAGATGGAGGTGTGTGTAAGTTTAGTTCGAATACTTCTCCTAAAAATATCCAAGTATAGTGAGTATACTGGTGTTGTTAAAAAAGTAATAGAAAGATTTTAGGGGATGGAGATGTAAAATAAAAGAAAACAATTTATGAGAAACTGTTACCTTTAATTTGGGTAACTCCCTTTGATTTGAACCAAAGGACATCTTGAAGTGCCTTCGGACTAAGGTAAGTCTTCTAGGATTAGGGGAATGATGTAGAGAGATTAATTGGGTAGATTTTGGACGAGACAAATGTCTTGAGAGGTGTGAGGAAGTGGATAGAAGTGGTCACCTTTTATAAGGTAGAGGATGGGCTCTTTAGGAAAGTGTGAAAATAGTATTTTATAATATATTCATATTCGATTTATAATGGTCCAAGAATAATTATAGTCAAAGATAAGATGATTCATGGTTCAAATAAAATCATCCAAAAATAATTGGACATGTTTTGGATAATATCATAATCATTATAATCTTATTTATTTAAATCATTTATTAATGAGGTAAATACTGCTTCATTATTGTGTCATAAATAATTTATTTTATTTTATGTTTAAAAATTATAAAAAAAATACCATGATATAGTAAATATTTTTATCTATCCAAATTATATTTTCAGTTGAAAATAAGACTTATATAACACCATATAAAAACTAATTACTAAAATATTTTTGTTAATGTCAATTTTGTCTTCACATTAAATTAATTAGTCTAAATTATCATTATCACTCCCAAGTGGCTCAATGGGTTCCCAAAATCAACCCAAATATTCCCATGGTTGTAAATTACTCAACGAATAAAGTTTGGACAAGTGTTAAGGTAATTTGGAATTATTATAATTTTATTTTATCCTTGAATTACCTTATTTACCTTTAACCGCGGTAAATAAAAGTCAAAAGTTACTATTCACCAAAAAATTATTTTAATCATAATGAACCAAATTTTACTTTTTTTAACAACCATGCTTGTCAGATTTTTGAAATTCAATTCACATAAATGGTAAAATTTTATTTATATGAATAAATCAGTTTTTTAACTACCACTTAGTGGCATCACTATTCATCGAAAATTTATGTTTTTCAGAAAAATACAAAAAATTAAGCCTAAGCATTATTTGATATTCCGAATTAAAAATTGATGTCTATTTTTCCAAATTAAGAACATATAAGTGGCATTAATTATTTTAAAAATTAATTCCCGTTATCAAAACAAATAGCGTGTTTTTAAGAAACAATAACTTTCAAAATATTAATACTTGTTTATGTCCAATTTCAAAGTGAAATTAATTCTAATAACCCACATTGGATTAAATGGTAAAAATATATTTTAATTTCACTTTAAAACCAATTAAAAAGATATTCTATTCAGATAAATAAGTTAGATGAAAAAGCACTTTTGAATTAAAATACAATATTTTTCACTATTCATTAAAAATGAACTTTATCGGAAAAATTCCAAAAATTAACAAAAAAGTAAATTTTGAGGTCCCCATTTTAAAGAAGGATTTTATTTTTTCAATTAGAATGTATTAAGTGACCAAAACTATATTTATAGAGGGTTCTCCATTAAAAGGCGATAAATCGGCCTTTTTTGTAAATTAGGCTTTAAATTAGATTCATTCGCAATTTAAGCCTATAACATTTATTGGATAAATGTAAATACATTTAACAAACATGTATAATCATATTGTATTTAGTTTTGTTCATTCATGCCAATGCAACGGCTTTGAGTTGACTACCATTTAAAATAATAACATTATATTATTAGTGTGTAACGTAAGATTTCAAAGAAACCCATTCTTACGTATCGGGTAGGCCATCAAACATAGAAACCATTTTAAAATAAAATTAATATTTAATTCAAAAATATTAATAAATATGAAATATGTCTTATTCTTTATTTACCTGGGATGTTACAATTACGAAGGGAAACATCCCATGAAATGATTTCAATGTGTAGGTGTTTGTCATATTACGGCTAATTGTCCTCAAAGAATGAAAGAAGAGACAATGATATTGAAGAAAGAAAGACAAGAAGATTGTGGATGAAAATTGGAGACAAAGGAAAAGAAAATAAATTCTTCAAATCAATAATAAGAAGTTTCCTATCCAATGATGATGAAGAATAATATTGTAATGTTGAATCGGAAATATATATTTAGTATGGCAATTAAAATTCTTTAATTGAAATTTTTAATGATGATGAATTTAGATGTAGTGGTTCTGAAGAAGAAGAAACTCATCATGAAATGAATTTGGGAGAAGACTTGAAAGAATGTGTGAGAAAGATCAGAAGGCTGGAAAAGAAAAACAGAAAGTTAAAAGATGAATGCTAAAGAATACACTAATGATTTTCTAGTGAGAAAGAAAATATGTTTAAAGGGAGTGATTATTTGAATATGTCTTTAGAAGATGAAAAGAATCATAATATGCATTTCTAAGTGAATCTGAAGGCCCAAGAAGATGATTTGGAACTTTTCCAACAAAATTGCTCTGATATTGAAATGAAAAGTCTTTGTTTTAAAAACTCTATCACTAAATTTGTTGAATGTTCTCATAATGAGAATCATGATAAGGCTCAACAAAATATACCTTCAAATTGTGAGAATAAGAATGGAACTATGTTTGAAAAGAATAATTCTGGGAACGTTATTCATGTGGTCAATCAACAACATTAGTATTATCCCACCAGTTATTAAAGAATGATGTTTCTGAAATTTTTTCACCATTCTATTCAGCATGGAGGTTTTAGAGGAAAATACTCTTTCTGTGGGTATTACTGGTATTTTTAGGGATTCAAGAAACTAGAATGTATGTGTTGGTTCAATCAACAACATTACTATTATCCAACAGGTTACTAAATGAAGAGATTCAGTGGGAGTTGTTCCACTCAAAAAAATGAGAAGTTTGTATGGGAAATTATTGAAATGACTGACATGAAGATTAAAAATAGGATCTAACCCTTGTAAACTCTTTGTGAATGATGTGAACAGCCTAAACACCTTGCAAAATAATGTCATGTTTTCTTATTATCTTAACAAAATATTCACAATTCTCAAAATACAAAGGTGAAGAATGAAAAGAATGGAGAAAAGTCACTTGTTGATGAAACTGCATTAAAATCCATGAAAGGAGAACGCCCCTAGATACTTAATTGTGGATTTTTTCCTCTCACGATATGAGACATGATATTTTTTAAGGATATTAAATACTATAAAGATGTAACATTAAAATTTGGCAATGATGAATCATTTCAAATCAAAGGTGTTGGCTCATCCATTATTCGAAAAGAAAAAAAAATTCTAAGAAAACCTTGTATATTGATGGGCTAAAACAGAACCTACTATGTGTATCAAAAAATTTGATGAGGTTAATAAGGTTGTCTTTCTATATATTGATTAGTTTTAAAGAGTGGAGAATATGGAATGATTGTTTTAAGAGGTCAACGTATGAAAGAAAATATGTTATAGGTTTGTGATTAACAAAACTCTTGTTACATGAGTTTGGGGGAATAGAATCAGTTACGGAATAAAATTCAGGGAAATATGTGTCATAGAAACATTATAATGTTAAATAAAAGAGATAATTTTTGAGAAATTTATGATTTTCCATGAATAAGGGACTGGTGTTGCACTGCCTTCCAAAAAGTAAAAATTACAAATGATGTGCATAAGAAAGTTGATATTTAAAAAAACATGAGCTGATCTATTATGATATATGCGGGACAATGAAAAAACAATCAATACATATAGATAAGTACTTGATTAGTTTAATTAATGATTTTACATGGATTACTTGTGTAATGTACATGAAACACATATCAGATGATTTGGTATTGTTCAAAGGTTTTAGTAGGAAAAAAAGATAAAGAATCTAAGTATTATGTAACGAAGATGAGAACCGATTTTGGTGGTGAATATATAAGTGAAGAGTTTGAATAATATCTATAGAATCATTGAATTTGGCATAATTATTTCTCTCCATACACTCCCCAACAAAATGGGGTTGCAGAAAGAAGGAATAGAATCTCAACGGAAATGGGAAAAAGCATGTTACTTGAGAATGTCCTTTCTCATTACTTTTTTAGGAAATCCATGTAAAAAAATGTTTACATTCTAAATCATTGTTTCTATAGGACTAAATTAGGTATGACCGTATATAAATTTTTTATGGAAAAACTCTACTTTTGAAGAACACTAGTGTTTTCAAGAGTCTTTGTATTATAATGAAAAAAGTTGGAAACTATGGTAAGCTTTAGTAGAAAGGTGAGTATGGAATCTTTCTCATCTACACTCCAGAAGGAATAGGATATAAATGTTTCAACATATAAATATGAATACTTGATGATAAAATTAATGAAAATGTAATTTAATGCTCCATGAAATTTAAACATGTCCATGGATACAAAGATATTGAGAATGTTGAAGAAGACAATTCTTATAAGGATACAAACAATTGTAATAGTAATTAAGTTAAATAATCAAGATCAGTTATTACTAGTGATGAGGAAGAAAATATAAAATCTTGTCCAAGGATGAGGAATCATGTTGAAGCGGAAAATATAATTTGTGATCAACATCAGAAGGATCATACAAGAATAACATCTAATTCCATTACACACACTTCGTTGTATTCAAAAGTGGAATTGAATGATGTGAAAGAATATTTTGAGAATCTAGAATGGGTTCAAGACATGAATGAAGAATTTGATCATATTGAAAAGAATAATATGTGGGAAGTCATACCCAGTCCTAAAAAACAAAAAACATCATTGGAACAAAATGGTTTTTCCAGAACAAGATAATTGAAGAAGGTGATGTTATATGAAACAAAGCAAGATAGACTTTCAATGTGTATTCACATACCAAGGGTAATGATATTTATGATACATTTTCTTCAGTGGAAATAATTGAAAGAATGAAAATCTTTCATGCCATTGTCACACAATGAGGCTACATGATCATTCAAATGGATATTAAATCTGTATTACTAAATGGTGATCTTAAAGAATATGTTTATATTGAAAAACATTGTGGATAGGTAATTGGAAAAGATGAAGGTTATGTGTGAAGATTGAAAAATCCATTGTAAATCCCAAAACAAGCTCCAATTGTATGCTATTAGAAATTGGATACATGCTAAAGAATGATTAATTTTAACAAAGGAAGAGTGGATAACAATCTTTACATCATAGAACGTCAACAATAATCCCTCATTATAATTTTTTTATGTTGATGATATTGTATTTTTCTCGAAATTATGAAGGATGATGTGAAATATTTTCTGAATAAATGAGAAATTTATATAAAATATCCATACAAGGAAAAATGAAATACTTTATTGGGTTACAAATCCCAAAAAATAAAGAATACTTTTTCCTCTCACAAGAAAATTTTAAAAAATAACTTCTCAAGTGGTTTGGAATAGAAATATCAAAACACTTATGAAATCCAATTTCAGTAGGAACAAATTTGAGTAATGATTGATATATAAATAAATTGTATCAAAAATAGTATCAAAATATGATTAGATGTCTATTGTATTTCACTACCTCAAGACCCAACATTATTTATGTTGTTACCTTATGTGTAGGATATTATATTGTGCTAATAGAATCACATCTTGAAAAAGAATAATCAGATACATCATAGGCATAGATAAACTTGGAATTAGATATTTAAGCACACATATTATTGATTTAATTGGGTATTTTAATACAGATTGGGAATTAAAGGTTGATGATTAAAGATCCATATATGGTGGAGTACTCTTTCTAGGAAGTAATTGTGTTAGATAGTATTCAATGAAAAAATATACATTAACTCTCAAGAGAGTCGAAGATGAGTATGTTTTTGCTACTCAATCCGCAACTCAACTTTTGTGGATGAAAACACAATTGGAATATTTACTTGTAGAAGAGAATTTACACTTCCTCTTTGGTTGTCACAATCAAAGAACAATAAATATCTCTAGGAATTCAGTGCAACATTCTTGTTCAAAATATATTGATATCAAATATCATTTCATCAAACAGCATGTGGACAAGAATGAATTGAAGCGGATGTTTGTTCCATCATTAGAACAAGTTTTTTGATATTTTACCAAAACCTTTGTCAAGTGAATATTTCTCAAAAATGAGGTTGAGAATTGGTGTCCAACCTCTTTCTCATCAATATTGAGGTATGTTTATCTTCCCCATCTCTCATATTACCTTTGGATTATTTTATCAAGGGGGAGAATTTTTTTGTTTAAAACATATTTTTCTCAAAAGAGATGGTTGTGGGCAAGATGTGAATTTAGAATTTATTTAGTGTGTGAACTATTCTAACTATTTGTTGTAGTGGTTTTAGAAAAACAATATTATTTTTTTTCTACAGATAATGAAGAAAAAAAAGTTAAAATAAATTGGTTGTCACGATCACATTATTTTTTGGATATCATGGTTTCGTTATTAATGATTCTTGTTTCCTATAATTATTTAGATCACATAGGCTTATAATTATTAATATGTAAACTATTTCTTGAGGTAAAAAAGCCCAGTGATTTGGGAAACATGGTTGAAAACAAAATCCAATGGGGGAGATTGTTGGGACCAAGCTGATGATGAAGGCCATGAAGGTTGCAAGAGTTGTATTTTTTTTGTAGGTTGGATTTGATTAAAAGAAATAACATTACATTGTTTTGGAAATTTTTTTTGAGTTTATGTTTTATAAAAGGATTGATTGGTTTTTGGGAGAATCGGTTTCATATAAGAATGTATCAGTTTGGAAGAGAATTGTCATCACTTTTAAACTAGAACAGATGTGAAACATGTATTTCAATTGTGATGATTCTTTGTTGAGTTGTATTTCATACAACTCATGAGTTATATTGAGAACATGTAATTCAAGATTCATATAGGAAAGGGCAAGTGAAAGGGATGCATCCAATTATAAAAGAATTAACTTTATATTTTTTTCAAAACAATCATAAAAGAATCATATTCAGATTTATCATATCCAGATGGGAAAAAGAAAGAAGTGGTACTGAATTTTATTTCAAAAAAATCTGAAAACATTCATATCCATATTGAAGAGGTGGTGCCGATGGTTTTTCAAAACAATAAGAAAAGAATCATATTCAGATATATCATATCCAGATAGAAGAGTTAAAGAAGTGGTACCGATTGTTTTTCAAAAACAATCAGAAAATAATCGTATCCAAATTGAAAAGGTAGTACCGATTGTGTTACAAAACAATCAAAGTGGTACCAATATAAATGTGGTTCTGATGAATGTGGTACTAATGTAAAGGTGGTACAAAAGGAAAAGTAGGTGCTGATAAAAAGGGTGATGTTTATGGGAATGGTAGTACTGATGAAAGGTGGTCCCGATGAATAGTGGTGTCGATGAAGGTGGTACTGATAAAAAAGGATGTTCTGATGAAAATGGTGATGTCAATAGAAGACTTTTTGATGAAGGATGATTATACACAGATTGTTTTCTAAAACAATCATATTTGTTTAGAAGAAAATAAAATATATAGTATCAATTAAAAAAATCATATTCATAATTTAATGTGTCACATATAGGAAGGTCAATGTTTTTAGATTGTATTTGATCATACACAACAATCATAACATGATTGATTGTAATTAGAAATGATCATATCCAGAATGATCATATCCAAAATAATTGTAATCCACGATCAAATCTAGAATGATCATAACTGGAATGATCATAA
Source organism: Viscum album (assembly GCA_963277665.1). NCBI lineage: Eukaryota > Viridiplantae > Streptophyta > Magnoliopsida > Santalales > Viscaceae > Viscum > Viscum album. Next base: position 1,219,012,166 of record OY728155.1, on the reverse strand, counting down.
CGAGAATTATCGTATCCAGAATGATCAGAACCAGAAAATATTGTATCAATAATGATCGTATTTTAGAGGATCATATCTAGAGAATTTTTATTCTAAATTGGTCATGCTTGGGTTGAGATGAATAGAAATAATCAAGAAAGAATACAAAGTTACAATACATTCCCAATTAAATAAGGATATGAAAAAGCTGGTCCTCAATGAATTCAAAGTCTTCAATGAAGTATGGATACAAGAACATGTTAGTGAATAGAGGTAGTTGATATAGATAATGTATTTTCTCATATGTGTAAAGAGAAATACACATAGAAGGTGACTAATGAATGAATTTTCAAATGGTGATTCTTTCATTCAAAAGAGTGTTCTTTGGAAGAATCCATTTCTTCATACATTTTTTTCAAATGGTAAAGACCTTAGTATTGAATAAATTATCATGATAGAATGAGACTAATATGATTGGAACCATGAATTGACCATCAGTTGTAATAATTTTGAAATTTGAAATAGGAGTGTGAAGAATAATTGGTGCATATTGGGGAGGTTTCGGGAATAATCAAGAAACATTCAAGAAGACATAATTGCTCAAGAGGTTTCATGTGAAATTTAGATTTGGGTGAATTTTTTTTAGCAGGAAACATTTTGGGATTCTCCCCAAAACAATTTTTGGGTCACCAATAAAAGTTGAAAGTACTTTGTATTTTCTATAGATTTCCATATTTAATACAGAATGAAGAACCTGGTTTCTAGATAGAATAATAGATCAATTCTATTCTGATTTCCAATTATTTTTTGTGGTTTTGGTTCATTCGTATTCAATTTTCCTTGAAAATTGTATTCGGTAAAGGAAGTGGTGATGATTATACTCTATTGTATTCTATCATAAAATCGGATGGGGAGTATTGTTTTGAAAAAATTTGACTCAGAGGAATCAAACACTGAAACGATCAGATTCACTATTTCATAACAATGTATAGGTGGTTATTACCTTTATTCTAGTAAAAGAGTTGATGAATGGTATTAAAATTGGAATACATTTGTTGAATTGAAAAATAATCACAGGTAAAATGAGTTGTTACAAAACAATTTCATTACCCTATGGTGCTTAGAGATTTCACATGCACTATTTAGATTGTTTCATTGTGCTACATGAGTGAATGGATACATACTACTCATTGTAATTCAAGGATTGATTTATTGTAGATTGTGTGGTCTTGGATCATTTCAAAACCCAACCAAGGACATATTTATTCTTATGGAATAATGAACCTTGTAAATATTTCTATTCATTTGGATGTTATTCTATTTGTTTCTCAGTAGGGAATCGAAATCCTGAATAGGAGGGGAGGGTTTTTTCCATTCAAAAGAAACATAATATAAAATTTGTATCACTGATTCACTACCTCCCCCTCCCAGTTATACAACACTTTGATTGGGAAAATTCATATTGGGTAAGAATATGTTGATGGTTTTTCTATAGAGTTTTCAATTCTTTCCCCAAATCAATAAGTGTTGTTTTCAATGGAACTCAATCCTAGGGCTATTAATTTTTAAATGAATTTATATAGAATACATATCATTGAGTTGAAATAATTAAATATGGAACTCGAATAGACTCAGGATATGGGATTTATTCAGCCATGTGTGTCACTGAAGGGTGCACCTATCCTTTTTTATTAAGATGAAATACTTATCATTGTGACTCTACAAGGATTATCATGAACTAAAAATGATCCCAATCAGGAACAAGTATCCCCTACCTAGTATTGATGACTTTTTTGATCAAATTCACAAATCTAAATACCTTTTCATGATCGACCCTTATTTTAGACATAATTAATTTCAATTAAAGTTGGATTATATACCCAACACAACATTTTTTGGATGGTATAGAAACTAGGAATATATAGTGGTTCTATTGGTTCTTACTAATTCCCTTTCAATCCACATGGATTTAATTATTAGTGTTTTTGGATTTTACAAAGATTAGTTTATGATATCATAATAGATTTTATTCTTATATAATTTAAAGGGAATTTATTAGTATAAATATTATTTGATAATTGTTCAGAAGTCCCTGATTAAGGAGAAATTGTTTTATGAAAATTTTAATAATGAATTTTTTCTATAAAAGGTTTCATTTTTAGGTCATATAATCAAATTAGATGGTATATGTGTCAATCCATTGATTACTGATGTTATATAACATTGGTGAAAGCCAACTAATATAATTGAGAGTTTTATTTATCTCGGTTTTTATGGATATCATCAATGTTATTTTGGATAATTTATCTTTACTAACTAATCCACTAACCCTGTTAACTCATAAGGGAGCCATGTTCTATTGGAAATTTTTTTTAATAAAATTTCATGGAACTAATGAGAAGGTTAGTCAATACATCTATCTTTACATTAGCCTATAATGATGAAGTTTTTATAATATATTCTACTCCATGAATGAAATAATTGGGATTAATTCTCATGTATAATGACATGGATATAGATTATTCTCATGAAAAATCTATGTTCATAATGAAAATTTACCGACATATTATTCAGAGTTAACTGTGGAAATTTTTCTATTAACAATGTAAAGAAATTGTCTTTATGAAAAAATATGTGATATTTGTTATTATCAATGTAATGTCCCAGATTTTTCCATGTATTATTTTAAAATTATATTGGAATTATTTCGAGATCAGGCTCTGAGACGGCATGCAGTTCTGAGGCCCGGTGAGCTCGGAATAAATGTTTGAATTTTATTTAATAATTAAGTTGCGCGCGCGTGTGGTTTTCCTGAAAAAGAGGAATAACTCATAAATGGGTGCTCAGATCAGAAATATGGGGGCACCGTTGCATTAAGAACAGTGTTTTTACCTTAGGCGAGGCTTAATATCAGTCGGCACAGGTCGGTCGTGGAATCCAGTTTTTTTGACGTAAGAGTAATAAAATATTTATATAAAAATATTTTATTCTGCAGAAAAATATTATAAATTTACTGCAATAGATATCCCTTAACTTTTTAATTAAAGGTTGGCGCAAGGGTCCAGGGTTACAATCCTCATAACCCTGAAACCCATGGCAGCTCTAGGGAAAACCTCCCAACACGGAGACGATGACGCAGCGACCGGATCCTCACCGACGAATGCCGCGAAATCTAGGTAGGATGTTTAAATTGTGATTTCTTCCCCATTTTTTATTTCCACAATGAATGTTGACTAATCCATGAACAGATTAGTCGTGTATCTATTGTTCTTTCAGGAAGGGCTTTTGCAGGAATCGTGGGTATTTTATTCTTGAATGTTATTTTTGGTTTTCATTCAACCTTCTAACGGTGATGAACCAAGATCGACACGAACATCGATCGAGGTTCGTCCCTCTCGATTTTTGTGTTTTTCTCTCCCGATTCCTACACGTTCTTCATGTGCGTTCTATGCGTTCTTGGAGGGAATTGATCATTGAGCATTAGTTTGTTGTCACAACGATATGAAATCAAATATCCAACCTCAAGATGACCTATTGGAGGTGCGACGACGATGGTGGTAGACAAATTAGTGTGGTTCGAAATTCCCATTCTTCGAGCGATTTTGTGCAGATGGATTGGGGCGTGCCATCAAGGACGATTAGAAGACCAAAACCGATGGAATCGATTTCGTAGGAGAGGGACGACCCCAAATATGGTGTTTCGTGATGATCAGACGGTTGGATCAAGATCCGAAGGATCAGCCAAGGCACGTGGAGGAAGACAACGCTTCTGGAAATTTCCCAACTACACGCCATGTAGTATTGTCTACATGGTGTGTGTTCATCGGAGTATTTACCTGGCGTATACTTTGGGAGTACACGGACAAAAGCATGGTACACGGACAAGGACACACCTTGTATACCCCTCCCTGGCCAGACCCGGCTAGATACACGGGATACCTCGTGTACTGGTACACGGGCAGGCGACACGGACACGGTCAGAGACCGTGTACGGGCACATGGCCAGCGTACACGGAGCGAGCCCCAGATGCTTGGACACGGCGTATGATTCTTCTACATGCCATTTATTTGCTTTCAATCCGAAAAGCCGAATGACACGATCCGTTTACATGGGCAGTACTCGTGGTCACGGAACACAACGTGTACTATTTCTACACGCCGTGTAGTTTGGTTTTACTCAACTTGAACGAATGACATGGGCCGTTTACAAGGGCAGTACCCGGGGTCAAGGAACACGGCGTGTAACCATACTACAGGTCGTGTAACCTATCTTAAAATACTTGAGCTACATGCCTTCTGTGACATGGACTAGTTTTCTTAGGGTTATTAACCTTGGTCCTTTCCATGAAGGTTCTGGTATCATTTCCTTTACACAAGAGTATGATCCCTTCAGCAGAACATCCTAAATAGAGTTGTTGGAATCCCCTCTGTGAGACTTATATCTGGATCCTCTATTCATTCCTGGAACCCTAGGTAGAGTTCTTGGTATCGACGTGACCAACTTTACCCGAGCGCTGAACCTCTTCTTAGCGGATTAGCTCAGACTGAGTTGCCGGAATCACCCCATGACTTGGTCGTGATCCTCATCTAAGCAACATGTTCACAAAGTTCTTGTGGAGTGTGTTCACCTGGAACAAGTACTTCGTATCTCTCTCTTCAGACCTAGGAGTGTGTTCTACCGGTTGCATGCTTAGTGGAATCTTTAAGTTGTATCTTAGTGGTGGCTTCGCAATAGTTGATCGTGTATGAGTATATCTGGATATTCTTGTTATATGTTCTGTAGACATATATGGTGTGGAGATAATTGTATCTTTCTTTTTTGGTTTTTTCCCTTGTTGTATTTATTTTGTGGTTTTAGGGTGTCCTATTGGGTATTGTTATACTCACCCCTCCACGGGTTTTGCCTGCACATGTCATGTCATGTACAGACGAGCGGGCCTTTGATAGGATTCTAGGTGGACCAGGACCGGACGGTGCTCAGTGAGATCAGGTGGGCCAAGGTGTGTTCCTACGGCTACAGATTGCAGTTCCAGTACATTTCCTTATAGGTTGGACTTTGTTACAGACTTTCCATTGTTGGGATTGTACTTTTGGCCCATGGTTTTACCCTAGTTTTACTTTACTTTCCAGTCGTACTCAATTGGTTGAGATTTTTGTTGTATGTATGCATTTCTTTTTTTAGTAGTCTTTACCTTTCATCTCTGTGGGATTGGAGATGTGTGTTCATGTGTACATGTTTATAGGTAATGCCTCCCATGTTAGTAGCATGCCTACTCGATGCTAGTTACTAGCCCATGGCCTATTGGAGGCAGTCTTGGAGAGTTGCAGCTCGGGCCCCACTGGGATGGGTCATGACAGATTGGTATCAGAGGTGGTAAGTTCTACCTTAGGACTGAGAGACTGTGAGTTGGTTTGGGGCAAGAGTGTTAAGTGTTTCGAGTTCAGCTTTCAGGCCAGGGACCCTAGTGTTGGTGCGGGTGGCCAACGTATCCATACACCAGGACTCTGATAACTTTATTTTCAACTCGGAACATGAGAACACTAGTTGCAAGGGAAAATAATGGTACATCCATCATATAGGAATGGGTTGTGGTGTCCATGTCCTTCTTGAGTCAGCTCTCCAGATATACTCACTGACTGAGATACATCTTGTTCCCTTACAGGATTCCTCCATGACGCCTACCCACTAGGATCCAGTAGCTCGATCACGAGGATGACCCCCTCAGTGATGAAGCCTCGATACAGGGACCGGATTCCCCAGATTTACCATCAGGTGGTGTGCCAGTTATCCCTCCACCTGTGGAGCAGTGTTTTGCACCTGCTGTACCAGTAGAGGAGGAGTGTATGATGAGTGCACTCCATGATTTTCAGAGACAGATACCCCTCAGGTTTCGAGGCGAGCCTGACCTTCAAGCAGTAGAGGAATAGCTTGAGGCAGTGACCAGAGTCTTCTGTTTGGTCAGGACACCAGCAGACCAGATGGTGATTCTGGCTGTTAGCCTTCTTCAGGGCTGGACAGGAAGATGGTGGAGTTTGGTTATCCAGACCCACGACGAGGGGACCTATGCATGGTCAGAGTTTGAGCATCTCTTCAGAGAGGAGTTTTCACCAGTTACCCTGAGAGCAGTATGTATACAAGAGCTTCTTCAGCTCCAATAGGGAACCATGATGGTGGCTGACTATTCGTCGAGATTTACTGACCTCTCGCGGTACTCGATGGATATGGTCAGAGATCAGTACTTCATATCTCGGAATTTTGAGTGGGGCTTGTGCAGAGATATTTGATCTTGTATCATCCCTATGAGAATTCCTACTTATGACGGGGTGCTCGAGCGGGCTTTGGTGGTTGAGAGCTTCTTAGAAGAGCAGATACAGCCGACAATTGTCAGTAGTGGGAGAGATGGAGAAGATACCTCGGCAGTAGGGAGCCGACGTTAGGGACCCTGGCGTGGGAGATGTTTCTAGAGGAGATCCCAGGACATGGGATCTACCGTACAGGGTTCGAAGGGTGCATCCATCCAGCCTGGAGAGAGTCGATGCTACTCATGTGATGGCAGGGGACATCCTCGCTCGAGATTGTCCGACCCGCCATACTACTGACACGGGAGCAGTGGAAGGACCATCGAGGAAGATACAACGTGTGCATCAGATAGATCCGTGGGGCGGAGGATGTGGTAGGTGAGCTAGGAGAGTGGCTAGAGTTGGTCGATGTTTTGACACATTACCACCACCCCCCACCCATGAGGTCCACCCCAAGCTCAGGGAGCTGGTGGACAGAAGTAGAGATAGCTGTAGGCGGCAGAGGATTATGTCCCAGGTACTCCTGAAATGATTAGAGGTACTATTTGTGTCTTTTCAACTTTGGTTGTCGTACTGATAGACACAGGTGCAAGTCATTCCTTTCTAGATGCTTATCTTGTTCGAGACCTTGTAATTCCAGTTGAGCCATTAACTCGATCCATACGCTTAGAAACACCGACTGGAGAAGATTTAGAGATCACACACCTCTGTAGACAGTGTGACCTAACCCTTGGAGGTGAGAGTTTCGGTTGGAACCTCTTGGTGGTAGCGTCGAGTCCTTATGATGTCATTCTTGGTATGGATTGGCTATCCATAGTTCATGCCCAGATCGACTGTTTTAGGTGAAGGGTGTGGTGTGTCTACGGTGATGGAATGATGTTCTCTTTTGTCGGTGAAAGAGACACCCAGACAGTGAAGGATGGACTCATTCATAGGAGGGCACAACTGATTTCACATCAGTTGGCTAGCTTAGCCCTTGGTGCATCAGATGTTATGAGTTTCCAGTTTCCAACAGTAGTGGATGATTTTGAGGACGTCTTTAGATAGGATGTCCCCAGACTACCTCCCAGTCGGGAGATAGATTTCTGCATTGAGTTACATCCTTGGACGACACTGATATTGGCATCATCATATCGGATGTCTCCTACAGAGCTTCGTGAGCTGAGAGTGCAGCTGGATGACTTGCATTAGAAGGGATTTGTGAGACCCAGTGTTTCACCCTGGGCGGCCCCAGTGCAATTTTCCAAGAAGGAAGATGGGAGCTTGAGGCTATGTGTGGATTACCGGCGCTTGAATCAGGTGACCGTGAAGAGCCGGTATCCACTACCAAGGATCTATGACCACTTTGACCAGTTTAAGGGGGTACGATGGTTCTCGAAGTTTGATCTACGATCAAGATATCACCAGTTGCAATTACGGGTTGAGGATGTACCGAAGATGGATTTCAGATGTCGCTATGATCACTATGAGTACTTTGTGATGCCGTTTGGTGTGACAAATGCCCCGACATTGTTCATGGGCCTCATGAACCAGATCTTTTAGCCCTATCTAGATCAGTTCATAGTGGTCTTCATAAATGATATCATTGTGTAATCTGCGTCTGAGGAGGAGCAAGCGAGACACCTGAGGATGGTTCTGGACACACTCCAAGAGCACCAGTTGTATGAGAAACTCTCAATGTGCCCATTCTGGATACAGAAGGTCCACTTTCTAGGAAATGTTATCTCATCAGATGGTGTAGTAGTGGACCCAACCAAGGTGGAGGAAGTGCTTGCATGGGTGCCACCCCAGAGCATGACAGAGGTACGGAGCTTCCTTGGGTTGGCAGGCTACTATCGGAGATTCATTCTTAATTTCTCTGGGATTCCAGCACCCATGACAACTTTTAACCGAAAGGGGCAGCCTTTCGTGTGGACCGAGAGATGCCAGCAGGCTTTCAAGCAGTTGAGAAAGAGTCTGACCAGAGCCTCGATCTTGAGATAACTGGAGGACGGTGTTGAGTACGTAGTGTTCTACGATGCATTAAGAATTGGGCTTGGTTGTATCTTGATTCAGAGGCAAGGATTGATTTCCCATGGCTCAAGTCAGTTAAGGCCACACGAGAAGAACTACGCAACCCATGATCTTGAGTTGGCAGCGGTAGTCTTCGCACTGAAGATGTGGCGGAACTACCTGATGGGCGAGTAGTTTACTGCCTACTATGATCACAAGAGTCTTAGATATAGCTTTTCCCAGAAGGATATAAATTTTAGACAGAGAAGATGTCTTGTGTTCATCCAGGATTACGACTATGTGATCGTTTCCACACATAGGAAGGGGAACATCGTGGCAGATGCTCTCAGTAGAAAATCCAGTTCACAGTTGCTGGATGAGTCGATGGGGTAGTTGGCCTACTTACAATTATCCTTAATGGATTGGGATGAGGGAGCTTACCTTCAGTTGATGGTTGTTACCCCTACACTCTTACAGCAAGTCAAGGAAGCACAACTCGAGGATGATAGCTGTGAGACTCTACTTGCTCAGGTATCCACAGGCATTGCTGCTGATGGATATTCAATAGGTGCGGAGCACATTGTTCTTTTTAGAGGGAGTACAGTAGTACCAGTGACGTTGCGGGAGGAGGTTCTAAGAGAGTTCCATACATCCCCTTTGGTGGTACATCCAGGCATGGAAAAGATGTATCAGGACCTCTGACGTCAGTTCTAGTGGCCAAGAATGAAGAAGTGTGTGGCTGAGTTTGTTTCTCGGTGCCTTACTTGTCAGCACGTAAAGGCTGAGTACCAGGTGCTAGAGGGCTTGAATCAGCCCCTTGAGGTTCCAGAGTGGAAATGGTATGGGATACCTATGGACTTCATGACAGGTTTACCACGTACGTCTAGGGCATATGATACCATCTGGGTGATCGTTGATCAATTCGATCCACTTCCTACTCATACGAGAGCAGAGTTCAGTAGAGAGATTGGGATGCCTCTACATGCAGGATATAGTTCAACATCATGGAGTTCCATCCATGATCATCTCAGATCGTGATTCTCGTTTCACATCTCGGTTGGGTAAGGGATTATAGGAAGATTTTGGGACTCAGTTGCGCTTGATCACAACATTTCATCCCCAGACCGATGGTCAGATAGAGCAGACCATCCAGGTCCTGGAGGATATGCTTTGAGATTGCATACTTGAATTCGGTCATATCAGGGAGGATCATCTACCACTGGTGGAATTTTATTATAACAACAGTTATCATTCCACTATTTGTATGGCACCATTCGAGGATCTATACGAGCGACCTTTCAGGTCACCGCTTTGCTGGAATGGTCCAGGAGAGTCAGAACTTATGGGCCAAGAGATGGTGAGAGATACTACAAAGAAGGTGAAGGACATCCAGGAGTGGATGAAGACTGCACAGAGTCAGAAAAAGTCTTATTCCAACAGGATGCAGAGGCCCTTGGAGTTCGAGGAAGGAGACAATGTGTTCCTTCGGGTCTCACTTCGAAGGGGATCGCGGAGATTCGGCCGAGGCAACAAGCTATCTCTGAGGTTCATTGGCCCTTTTCATATTCCGAGTAGAGTTGGTGAGGTGGCATATTTCTTGGCTCTACATCCTCAAATGGACTGGGTAAACAACATCTTCCATGTGTCGCAGCAGTGAAGGTACGTGCATGATCCATCTCACTTTATCAACTGGGGAAAGCTGGACATCGATGATGGAGCAACCTTTGATGAGTACCCGGTGGAGATCAAGGATCAATAGGAGAAGATCCTTCGTGGTTTATCTATTCCCTTAGTGTGTGTCTGGTGGCAGCAAGGGAATCTCCAGGAGAGCACGTGATAGCGGGAGGCTCTGATTCGCATGCAGTACCAACATCTTTTTGAGTAGCCTTTGTTTTCTCTTTTCAGGGACGTAAAATCCCTAAGGTGGGTGTGTTGTAATGTCCTTGATTTTTCCATGTATTATTTTAATATTATATGGGAATTATTTCGAGACCAGGCTCTGAGACGGCGTGCAGTTCCGAGGCCCGGTGATCCCAGAACTAATTTTGAATTTAATTTAATAATTAAGATGCGTGAACGTGTTGTTTTCCTGAAAAAGTGGAATAACTCCTAAACGGGTGCTCAGATCAAAAATCAGGGGTCACCATTGCATTCGTAACAACCTTTTTACCTTAGGCGAGGCCTAACAATGGTCGGCACAGGTCGGTCGTGCAATCCATTTTTTGGGACGTAAGAGTAATAAAATATTTCAATAAAAATGTTTTATTCTACAGAAAAATCTTTAAAATCTTCTGCAATAGATATCCCTTACCTTTTAATTAAAGGTTGGCGCAAGGGTCCAGGGTTACAAACCTCATAACACTGAAACCCTTGGTGACTCTGGAGGCTCTGGAGAAAACATCCCAATGCGGTGATGATGACGCAGCGACCGGATCATCACGGACGAATGCCACAAAATCCAGGTAGGATGTTTAAATTTTTATTTCTTCCCCATTTTTGATTTCCACGACAAACACGGACTAATCCACGAACAGATTAGTTGCGGATCGATCATTATTGCGGGAAAGGATTTTGCGGGAATTGTGGGGATTTGATTCTTGAAATTTATTTTTGGTTTTCATTAAAACTTCTAACGGTGACGAAACAAGATTGACACGAACATCGATCAAGGTTTGTACCTCTCGATTGTTGTGTTTTTCTCTCCTGATTCCTACGTGTTCTTCGTGTGCGTTCTATGAGTTCATGGAGGGAATCGATCATTGCACATTCTTTTGTTGGAGAAACGATCTAAAATCAAAGATCCAACCTTGAGATGACCTATTGGAGGTGCGACGGCGACGACGGCCGACAAATCAGTGTGGTTCAGAATTCCTGTTCTTCGATCATTTTCGTGCGGACGGATCAGGACGCGCCATCAAGGCCGATCAAGATCCTGAAACCAATAGAATCAGTTTCATAGGAGCGGTACGACCCCAAATCCAGAGTTTCGTGATGATCGGACGGTTGTATCAGGATCCGGAGGATCAGCCGAGGCGCGCGAAGGAAGACGACGCTTCTGGAAATTTCCCGACTACATGTTGTGTAGTATGGGATACATGACAGGTGTTCATCGGTGGATTTATCTGCCGTGTACTTCGGGAGTACACAGACACAGGCAGGGTAGACGGCCACAGACACGTCGTGTATACCCCTCCCCAGCAAGACCCGGGCAGATACATGGGATACCCTGTGTACTGGTACACGGGCAGGCGACACGGACACGGGCAGAGTCCATGTACGGGCACATGGCCAGCGTACACGGAGCGAGCCCCAGATGCTCAGACACGGTGTGTGATTCTTCTACACTCCATGTAGTTTCTTTCTATATGACAAGAAAAATGACACAGGCCATTTACATGGGTAGTACCTGGGGTCAAGGAACAATGCGTGTACTTTTTCTACACACCATGTAGTTTGGTTTTACTCGGCATGATCGAATGACAGGGTCCATTTACCCAGGCAGTACCCAGGGTGAAGGATCACGGCATGTAACCATACTACACTCTGTGTAACCTGTCTTAAATGACTTGAGCTACTTTCCTTCTGTGACTTGGACTAGTTTTCTTAGGGTTCATACCCTTGCCCCTTTCCATGAAGGTTCTAGTATCATTTATTTTACACAAAAGTATGATCCCTTTAGTAGAAAATCCTGAATAGATTTGTTGGAATCCCCTCTGTGAGACATAGAGCAGGATCCTCTATTCATTCCTGGAACCCTAGGTAGAGTTATTGGTATTGACGGGACCAACTTTACCTAGGCGTTGATCCTCTTCTTAGCAGATTAGCTCAGACTGAGCTGTCGGAATCTCCCCATGACTTGGTCATGATCCTCATCTGACCAAAATGTTCACAAAGTTCTTGTGGAGTGTGTTCTCTCGGAACGAGTACTTCGTATCTCTCTCTTAATACCTAGTTGTGTGTTCTCCCGGTTGCATGCTTAGTGGAATCTTCAAGCTGGATCTTGGTGGTGGGTTCACGATAGTCGATCGTGTATGAGTATATCTGGATATTCTTGTTTTATGTTTGTAGACATATACAGTGTGGAGCTGACTGTGTCTTTCCTTTGTTGTATTTTCCCTTGTTGTATTTCCTTTGTGGTTTCGGGGTGTCCTACTGGGTATTGTTATACCCATCGTTTCATGGGATTTTCCCGCATGAGTCCTATCTTGTGCAGATGAGCGAGCCTTTGACAGGATTCTAGGTGGACCAGGACAGGACGGTGCTCAGTGAGATCAGGCAGGCTGGGGTGTGTTTCTACGGCTACAAATTGTAGTTCCAGTACCTTTCCTTACAGGTTGGACTTTGTTACCACTACTAGAAAATAGGTCTATACCCACGGTTTTGTAAAAAACTGTGGGTATAGGGATAGTATGTCAACTTATACCCACAGTTTTCCAAAACCGTGGGTATAGGCCACCTATACCCATGGTTGTACCAAAAACCGTGGGTATAGTTTTATTTTAATACATATACCCACAGTTTTGGAGAAAACCGTGGGTATATATTATTTTATGAAGACCTATACCGACGGTTCTTGAAAACTATAGGTATTGTGGTTTTTTTTGAAGACTTATACCCATGGTTCTCCAGAACCGTGGGTATAGCTTTCCTAAGTTATGGCGGGAAAATAAAATTAGGCGAGATAGAAAAAAAATTGGCGGGGATGACATTTTTTCACAGTTCAAATTAATATATTTATAAACATGTAAATATAAAATAACCAAAAGATCTTTAGTTCGGTTGGTCCGTTTGTATTGGGTGGCCGGAAGATTCAGCGAGCGGCGCAGGTTCGAATTCCCTTAGGCGTTGTTTTTTTAATTTAAATATACATATTAATATATATACCAAGATATATGTATATGTAACAAATTAAAATCGTAGGTGGGTTGTCCGTTGCTGGTGCGCGACCGATAGGCTTAGAGCGCGATGTGGTTTTGAAACCCATCTTGCGCATTTTTTTGAAATTAAATACACCATATTAATATATATACGAGAATATAGGTATATGTGATAGATAAATATCGCAGCTGGGTTTGTCCATTATTGCGGAACAGCTACGATGCTCAGTGCATGTCATGGGTTCAAAACCCCCTGAGCGCTGTTTTTGGAATTTAAATAACCCCATGGTTTTCAAACCGTGGGGTCTGTTGTGTGCCACATTGGAACAGCGGTGTTCCACATTTGACTCCCATATACCCACGGTTTGGAGAGAACCGTGGGTATAGGATGAGTCCCCTATACCGACGCCATTCCAGCCCATGGTTCCCAAAACTGTGGGTATAGGCTATACCCACGGTTTAGGGGGCTATACCCACAGTTTTGAACCGTGGGTATAGGCCATTTTTCCAGTAGTGTATAGACTTTCCTTTGGTGGGCTTGTACTTTTGGCCCAGGGTTTTACACTTGATGTACTTTAATTTCCTATCGTACTCTGTTGGTTGATATTTTTAGTTTATGCATGCATTTTTGTAGTCGTATTTACTTTTCATATTTGTGGTCTTGGAGATGTGTGTGCATGTTTACAGGTTTATAGGCAATGCCTCCCATGTTAGTAGCATGCCTACTCGGTCCTAGTCACCAGCCCCTAAACTATTGGAGGCGGGCTTGGGGAGTTGCGGCTCGGGCCCCACTGGGACGGGTCATGAAAATCAAAATAATTTCTAACTATATATTCTCACAGAAAAAGGTGAATATGAGATACTAAGATATTTAGAACTGATTAAGTATTATGAATGATCAATAAATTACCACCATAGGAAATCAAATAATATAATAATGTCTGAAATTTTCTTGAGTAATAACAAGGATATAATCATAAATAAGGTTTATGAACCTTGTATTTTACTTTTCATAATATATTTTGAGGAGCTATTAGGTGATGTTAAAAGTTATTCATTCTCTTTTGATCATTAATGTACAAAGATTTGTAGATATCTAAAAATATATTTCTTGTTATATATAAGGAAAAGTAAAATTTTAGTGTTTTTATCTTTGTGTCTATTATTCCCAAAAGTTATGTCTATAAGAAAAAAGTCTAAAGGGATGTTACAACCATTATTCATACCGAAGTAGAAATGGAAAAATGTAATTATGTATTATTTTCATCATACTACCCAAAACATATAAGGATATATTTCGATTTGAGTTTTTGTCGATGTCCACAAAAATTATTAAAAAAATTATTTTTATTACAAAATGTTTCCCTTTTGATCTAATTGTCAGGATAAACATTTTGGAAATCATATGATTTTGTGAAGAACCAAACTCTATTTTGTGTAATTGGGATATTATATTTACCATTATGTTCTCCTTGATTATTTATCAATACTTTCATATAAAGTTGAGTTTTTATAATGTGTATCATCAGATGATAGATAGTAATACAAATGGAACCAATTAAGACATATAAGATATTATAATATCATGTCCTTTTTATTTTAAACATTGTTGGTATTAACACCTCCCACAAGTTTAGTAGTCTAAAAACAATAGATTTTACTCGAGCATTCATATGGATCATTAAGATGATCTATATTTAAAAAACTATCAAAATACAATGTGATGAGATGATGTTAGATAAAAAATCTATTAGCAGATGAGCTAGATGGGGAATTTTTTTAATGTCAGTTTTATTTAGCTGGACAACAATGTATCTCAAATTAGATATAAAAGTTATACGTACAATCATTAGGGTAATTTGGAATTAAAATATAGTGAGAAATATTTTTTATGAATATCACCATTGAAAAATATCATGTTATTTTAAAATATGGAAATTTTGTTTCCATAGTCAATTATCCCTTTTTTTATTCTTCATCGAATAGAGATAATAGTTTTTCACATGGTTCTCTAATCAAACCTCTCATAGGTTCAGGATGTGTTCTATGTATCTCTCTGGATGAATTACATACATGATCCATCACTTGTACTAAACATAGATTTCATACCATTATAGAAAGTCTAATATTATGTGAAATAACTAGTGGGGTTTCAAGAATGTAGAGTGATAACCCTATGACAAAATACTACCAACCTGGTCAACTTTTTGTTGAGAAACCACCAATTTAAGGAAGCTACATAGTTACTTGAAGATTTGATGAGGTAGAAGTAACCTAGTTTTCTTGTATTAGAGTAAAATAATTTCGAGTAATGAGTTAATTTTAATGGTATTATTACATGACACCCAAATATTTATTTTAATTTTTATTTACAATTTTTTTTTAATTTTATCAATAGCATACTTTATACACATAATATATTCTAAATAATCAACATTATACTAGTGACGTGTATCTATTTAATAAGAGATGTATAACCTAGTTGGTAAATTAGTTGGTATCAGTATTATTAACTAATCTAATGATTTTGTATTTTTTTTAATTGTATAAAATAAATTCATATTTACCAATTGATAATAAATGAAAATAAAATTCAATTTAATTTTAAAAAATGTAATTCTGAAAAACAATTTTTATACATGTGATTTGGTGTTCTAGAAATTAATTAAATTCAACACTATTTTTGGATGAATATAAACAATGTAATATTTTATATTTTATATAAAATTTATTATCATTAATTATATAATGTTTTTTTGGATTGGAAACTAATAAATCTGGTGTAATGTTTAAAAATTTAATTTTCCTCAAGGTGTTTTTATCACTTTTTCTAAACTAAAATTAATATTGTCTTTTTTTCATAATAGAATTTTTTATTAAAAAATTAACTTCACTTTTGAAATAAAATTATAAAATTATTTTATAATTATTTTTTATAATTTTCAAAAAAAAATAATTTTTCAATTAAAAGTGAAAAATAAACATTTTTATTGAAAATTGAAGTTTCATTTATATCATTTAAAAATTTACATATAGTTAGAAAATGGTATAAAAGTAAAGGAAATAAATTATATTATTAATAATCCAATTTAGGTCATTTAAATTAGTTTTATATTGAATTCTGGTATATTTTCTTTTTATACTTTAGGAAATGTTTTCTTTGAAAAAGATATTTTCATCACATATGTGAGTTTAATTTGAAATTGGATTTAACCGCTTATGTTATTTGAATTTTGTAAAGTATAATTAGTATTATAATCATAATAATTAATATTATTTAATTATTTAACATAACATTATATCAATATGTATCTTAAAAATAGTAAACCATATTTACAAGATTTTAGGTTAAAATTGGTTTCTAATGGGTTTTAAAACCAAATTTTATGGGTATGTATCCCATTGAATATAATGGAAATAGAAAAAATTTCCACATTTTGACCTTATATTTTTGACCAACATATATACAATGATTTATAATCATTTTCCATGGGAATAAATTTTTTATTTTGTATTCTTTTAGGAAATTTCTAGGTAGTTTCTCTCATCCACATATAAAAGGAAACAAACTCTCCTCTGTTATCTACAATTTTAGATCATTGTTTTGACTATAACATGCCCAAAACACAGCTTTACATCCCTCAAAAAAAAATTATAGACCTTTGAGTTATTCGGTAATCCTCCTAAGATGTATTTTGATTCTAATATAAATTGTTAGATTGTTGAAGATGTATCATTTTTAAATGGGGGTTTTTATTTTAATTATTCTTTCAAATAACTTAATTACTATAAAAACATGATGATATAACTTCATAAATATATACTATATAATGATATATTATTATTTTAATATAATAACCTCAATATATCCAAAATTCCATTAAATGGTAAACAAACCCATTGATTGTGTGTGCGACAGACTACCACCTCACAGGATGATGTATTTTTTTAATCCTCTAATTCCTCTCAAATATGAAAATAATGATGTATTTTGTTTATATATTTTATATTTATGATATAATTATACATGTGGAATTATAAAATCACATTTAACATCATACTTTTCAATCATTTTGAAGTTGAAAATGTCGCACATGAGTATGTGTAGACTACCACCACTACTAAGTGATGTGACACAATTTAATTTTTTTTCTAAAAAGGATTATAATAATTTCACAAAATGTACACAATTTTTATTTAATTTCAATATATCCTTGATATTATATCTTTTGGTTGAGGTTATTGTTGATTTCCAGATGTGAATTTTTGAGTTTTTGAAGTTTCGGGTGTGCTTTCATTGTGCACGATTAGTGCGCATGGATTAATGGGAAACCATGGGGATAGTTAAGGATGAGGCTATCTTTAGGTCACATTCTCCTTTCAATTTTTTAAAATTATTTCTTATAGTTAGGATCAAATCATGTGAGGCCATGGAATATCTATGTGGCCCTCATTCAGTGTCTAAGGTAAAGTGCATGTCTTATGCAAGGTTAGTAGAAACTGCAGGACAAGTATATGGTAGGGTTTTTTCATTTTGACCAAACAAAGTTGTTTTTTCTACATAGAATCTAAAATATTTATTGATACCAATTCAATATCCACATATTATAGTATTATGTTCATAGTTTGTGAACATTTTTGAAAATTTTGATGCCAAAACATGCAACTCACCTATTTTCATAAAAGGGTGAGTTTTTATGTTTTCCCCTCCTTATTTTTTCTATTTCAACCACATCTCATGTTGGATGATTTTCAAACATTATAGAGATCTCAAAACCTTCATCATTTTTCTTCTTCCCATATTTGATGCTCTTCCAAGTTTCTAAGTTGAGTTCAAATTGGTTTTTGGAATATTTTCCTTCTATTCTCTTCTCCCACATATTGTTTATGGTTCTTCTTTAGAAAGGATCTCTCTTGTCTAAACACTTGAGTGAGGTTGGATAATTTTGGTGATTTTGTTTATATTTTGGGTTATATTCATACCTTTACCTTACTTTTGATTCTCCTATAGTTTTTTTTCATTCACACTCTTTTGAGGTAGGTGTCTCCTTTAATTTATTTTCTGGAAAAATCATTTTATTTTTTATTATTTATAGTTAATTTCTACATATTTCTCTCTGGATTTTGATGGTATTATTTGATAAATTTTGATTTTTTCTTACTGGTAACATGGTGAATATTGTATTTCAAAGGATTTAATTGTTAATGGTTATTTTTATGTATAAACATTTTTTATGAAATGTTAAGTGGTATTTGAAAATAAAATTTTTTTCTTCAAATTATGTTTTGCCTAGGTTGAGTTTTGATTAAAAAATTCAATGTGAAAAGAGATTTGAGTGTGATTTAAATAACATCTAGTGTTTTGGTAGTTGTGAGTGGGTTTGTAATGGAAAATGAGTTTTAGAGATTGGAGTTTTCAAATGGAGAATTATTTTGAGGTCCTTCTTTTTTAAAAAAAGTGTGGGTGTGTGCTTAAAATTGAATGTGAAAGTGAGTTTTAAATTTTGGATAGTGTCTATGAAAGAAGGTGGGTTTTCAATCAGAATTAAAATGTTGAATTTTGAAAAAGGATATTACATTTATGTGATTTTTGGTTTATAGACATGGTGTTTTGGGATAAGAATGTTATTTTTGTTGAATTTGGGTTTATATTTATTTTAGTTTTTTATTTTTTTTTGTTGACATAAGTATTCCACCAAGAAATATCGCAATGGTTTCCAATGGGTCTCTCCATTTCATCGTACCAACCTATAATCATAGTGGGTGGAAGAGTTGAGTAAATATTAGTTTTTCTGGTTTTTGTGGTGATTGATATTTGTTAGTGTATGTGGAGTGGCATTAATATGTCCATAATTTCTTTAGGTAATTGGGAAATCTTAAATATTTAAAGGTGAGTGTTGTTTAGGGTCCATTTGATGGCCTATGATTGAATTGGTGGAAGTTCATCATTCCATCTTCATTAAATTTTGGTGGTCTTGGGAAGTAATTAATACCAATTTTATCCTATGGTTTATAACTGGAGAGCTGATAGAAATGAATGCGGTAGAGATATTGGGTATTCAGAAAGATCAGCGAATGGTAAAGGCTTATGATGAACATTTCAATGATTTTTTTATTTTGATATAAAATAAATGGATTAGCTAAAATTTAATCTCATCATTTGGGATATTCTTCCAGAGATGAAAGAGTGATTTATATCATCCGATAATGTTCAATTCAATATATTGGTGGATGTGAATTTTATGGATGATTTAGTTCACATAATGTGAACATTAGAGGTTGGAAATCTACTTTCACATCAATCTCATGATTTTTCCCTATCTGGTGATGAATTTTGACTAAAGAAACCTCTTTATCATAAGTTTCCTTTTTTTGGTTCTATCTTCTCATTTGTCTGACCATACAATAGTGTGTATCCAATGTGGTTGGTATAGCAATTCCAAGCTCCCAAGTTATAAAACACTATTGGTTTTTCGATGATGTGGACATTTGGGACACTTGGAGATTCTTGTCACGCATTTCTTCCATAAAAACATTTCACATGTAGAGGATGTCATCTCTTGACAATAGGGTAGTAGATGATTCAATAAACAAGGGATTCATCTATATAACCCATATTTAAGCTCTTACTATTGTCAAGAATTTATGGACGATGTTTTTTATCCATGCTTTTTCATTGAATTATAAAGCGGAGGCGCTTTATTTTCTCCAAGTTATAGTTTACTATGCCTCTGAAAAAACCTTCTAGTATTAATGGTCATGGTAACATCAGATTCCTTGAATTTTCATAGTTGTGTTTGAGGGATGTAAATAATTATAATGTTTAATCTTTTTTCAAATGTATATGGATTTTTAATATTTTAATTTTATATATTCTAGTGTTAAGTGGAATTGATAAATCATGGGTTGGTTCAATGTTTGATTTTATTTTATTTTAGTATGTTTTAGTATTTTAAGTGATAGTGTTGTTCTGTTGTAGAGATCTTGTAGTGGGGAAAACCCTTCTAATTTCCATCCCTATGGTTATCATTCATGTGTTCATTTCTATAGATGGTTGGGAGTGGCTTTTAGAGTTAAAATATAAAAATATTGGTTGGGTTTTTGTTCTATTTCATTTTGTTTCAGGTTCTAGAGTTATTGTTTATTTGTCTTTGTGAATACTTGGGGATAAAAAACATTTATGGTGGGGATAATTATCACACTCCAACCACAATTTTTTGTTTATTTATTTAATTTTTTTTGATCATTCAGTTGATTATTAGGTTGATTTCCCATTTCGAGTTTTAGAGTTTTGGATGTTTCATGTGTGTTTTGGCCCAATGTAGGGTTATTGTGCATGTTTTGATGGGAAACCATGTACAAAGTTAATGTTGAGGGTGTTTTCAATTAAAATTATCCATGTATGGTTTTTCATCCATGACTTGTTCATAGTTAGACTCAGACTATGCAAGGCCAATGAATAATTGTGTAGACCTTTTTTGGTGTCTAAATTCATGTGCATGAATTTTACATAGTTAGTATAAATTATGATTTAAGAAAACAAAAGAGTTCTATTATATTAACAGAACCATGTTTCATGGTTATCTAATAGTCTCTCATATCATGCATCAAGCCCATGTGGATTTCCACTTCGTCTAGATGGGTTTACATGGGTAGTTCACAGTTTTAAAAACAATGAAAGAAATCTACATGACTCATATAGTTTCATAAAATGTTGGGTTGTAATGTTTTCTCCTTTCTCATTTTTACCCAATTTCAACCCTGTCAAACCCATGATTTATTTTGGGGGTATGTTTATATTTACCATTGGTATAGACATTCCCCTATGGGTTTCCACTATATACATGGATAAAAATAGAAAATTTGTCCTTGGAAGCAGGTGGCACACGATCCATGAATTGTTAGGGGATACCATGCGCCTTACCGAGGAAACTGTGTGCCAAATTGCCATTATTGGACAAGGTCTTATATCATTGTTAGCAGCTAGTATGAATACCATGTGGGGTAACTATGAAACATTTAATTAGTGGAAAAGTGTGACTTCATGGTTATTGTGTGATTTGGAATACCATAATGACTAACCATGTATCCTATTTGGCCCTTAATAATGTGGATTTTCCCTTTTTCCCCTTCTCATATTTAACCCAAAATTCACCCCTCATATTGGCAACTAAAGATTTACAGCCCTAGAAGCCTCTAATAAACCTAATATATCCATTGTATGATGATATTTTAGGTGTATTTGGTAGGATACCATCAAGATTCATCAAATGAGTGTGTTTCTCCTTGGATTCGTCCTCCCTTATAGGGTTTTCCCCTTTTTATTTGGGTTTTCACTAGCTCAGTAGGTTAGGTTCCCTATATAGTGTTAGAATTTATTTTTAGGATTAATATTGATTTTTAAGGTTTGATCTTACCTCTAAAGTGTGTGATTGGTGTGCAGCTTAAGTTTTGCACCATTTTTCTGATGTTTCTTCACATGAGGTTGGTGGTTCCATGCTTAATTTTATTTGTCAAATTTGATATTTTTGATTTAGTATTTAAATATATTTCATGATCAATGTGAGTGTCTCAAAAGGGGTTTTTGAAAGGTTTTGATATGTGTATGGCTTGAATGTGATTCTTCCTAATTAATTTTTTGTGTATTTAAATTGTTATCCCTTATTGAGAATTTGCATATGTTTTAAAAATTATGAATTTTTTTTATAAATCTAAGAAGTGGTTTGGAACATGTTTTAAAATGTACTTGGTGTGTGTTTGGTTTTAAAATGGGTTTTTGATGTAGAAATGGTTTGTTAGCATGCGTGTTTACATTTTTTATATTTTTTATATATGAAACTGATTTTGTATAAGATATATAGAATGTGAATTGGGAATAAAAGTAAATCCTAGGTATCCAGATAGGAAAACTCGTACTAGTATTCTAGTTGATTTGAATGTGTCTTGTCCCTATTTCCATAAGTAGGATTGACGATTAAATATTAACTATATAAGGATGGTTGGATACCACTAGGCCATGGGGTGTCCCCTCCTATTGGATCATGAATTAAAATGTTGTAATTCATGGTTTCTATAGCACATTTGATAATGATAAAATGTACTTAGTGTTGTATTAGTAGTTATTTCCTATAGAGTTTTCCCATTACAGAATTCCCTTTTGATGATATTTATATTACCATCAGTATATGGTTAACCTGGATAGTTATCTAAAACTAAATCATGTTTTTATTTTAAATCCATTTCCATAAAAATTTATATAGACTTTATTTTATAAAATATGAAATTTTATTTATTTTATAATGTTTATCGCGAGGAATCTCATTATTGGGTGTCATCCTACTATTATTTGGATCACACCATAATTACAGTGTTGGGTGTCAGTAATCTTAGTTATGTTAGACATATATAGAGGCAAGAAGTTTGGATATTGTGGTTCAAGATGCTAGTAGCTTCCCATTTTAGGTGTTGTGTTGGAATCTTGGGGACATTATGCCTCTTATTGTGTGGTGTTTTTGTTTTGGGATAAATACTAGTTTTATTTTATTGTAACTGTTTTTTATTTTGATTAATGTTTTAAAAATGAATCTAAAAAATTGTTATTATATATTTGGTTATGCATGTTATGATTTGGATAATTTATAATTGTGTGTTTTTTATATTCATGTGAATTGGTAAAATCATTCCCAAATTATATTGTAGATACCCGAGTACATATTTCTAGCCCATGAGGATTAGAAATTCTCTTCAAGCAATTCCATAAACTAGGTCAAGTTCTAGATTGAATGATGTAACTTCATAGTTTGTAGCCAAATTGTATATGAAGATATTACAGACTTTTGGGTCATGATATTTTGGATGAGTATTGATAGACTGGAGAAAGTATTTTCAGGGCCTATGTTTATGGTTGTGTATACGGTGACTGACCGGCACCCCTTGTGATTGATCAGAAGTCTCCATGGGATTTTGGGATTATTATTTGACAGATCCTCTATGTGGGAAATACAGGTTGTTGACTATACGTGGACACCAGGTGGAAGTGAAGTTGTTTTGTTGTCATGATATTATGATGGGTTTGATTTTTTTTAATTATGGCATGTTTTTAATTGTTTTGATTGCTGAAAATTTTCATAATGGTCACATTGATGGTATTTATTTTAGTTATTGTATTTTTGTATTATGATTCCTCCCCCCGAGACTTTTTATGAAACCATGGGATGATTTCAGATAGATATCTCCTTCAACAAATTATAATAGAGTAATGCAAGCTATTGTCCGAGTTGTCCATACTTTGGGGTGGGGAGTAGGTGTTGTCCTTTATTGGGTTAGAGAAGTTGAACCGGGTCCTATGAAGGACCAAGCTCAGGTATTCCTCAAGAACAAGCCTCTTTAATTACAAGGGAGAACATAACATTATGAAGATGATTAATGGCTTGATAAGATATAATGTATGATCAATTTTCACAATACTTTTAAAGATGTCATCGGGAGGTGTGCCCCCAACATGATAGAAGGTCCCAATCAGAGGTGGTGGGACTCATTGGTCTAAATCGAGAAACATGAGTTGATGAGTTTGAAATACTTCAATGTATTTTCCTTGATCAGTATTATCCATAGGTCATATCCTATTCTAGATCCAAGTATTTTATAGATCATGTTCATGGGGACTGGTCAGTGATAGAGTGTGTCCACCTCTTTGCTGATATAGTTTGGTACACACCATAAATTGTTTCCATCAAGAAGATAAAGGCTCGGAGGTATGGGAAAGGGGTTGTGGAAATAGATTTATTCTCAGGACAGTTTGTTTAAGCTAAAGACATATATCGAAGTAGTCGTACATTCTTATATGGTGAATATTGATCACAAGGTCTAGAAAAGTTCTTTTGGGGCTTTGTCAACAATGGGTAGGTGCAGTTTATTAGAGAACAATAAGAGTGTGAATGATCATGGGAAAAGGGGAGGTGTTATTTCATTCCATCCATCCATTCATCCAGTATTCTTCTGTGACTTATGATGAAGGATATGTTTTACAACACTAGTGTAGGAGTGTAGGGAGAATTTGAACTATGTAAACATATCCTCCCAAACCAAGATAGTAATGTAGTGATATGGGACATCTGTAGTGTTTTTGAAAAGTCATTCAACCACATCAGATTAGTGAAGGATCAATGAATTCTAGTTGGATGTCTAATTAATCAGAGCTATCCTGGATAATGTTCTCTTGGTATGGTGGTTGAGGAAGTAGAGTTGCATCAACTTCAAGGAATATTCAATTAAGGGATGAGCTATAGGATTGAAGTCATTCTCAAGCTCATGTTAAAACTGGGAAGCTTCATGATGTTGATTGAAAAATAGCAGATTCTGATGCAGGGCTTGTGATAGATTGCAATCCCGTTTATGTGAAATCATCAATAGCTACTGTTTTATTTGATATTGTTGCTTCATTTTAATTTATCTTTTCCAATATTGTGATCTTTTTAAATTTTCAACTAAGCTTATGCATTATGTGATGGAGTTGGTAACAGATCTTGTTAAGAAGTGATTGAAGGGTATCAGGGGTCAATGTTGTGAACTCACCATGTCTGGGACTGAGATGGAGTGGAATTTCCTAGTCTTGGATATTAACCTATTTGATGTGACACTTGGTATGTATTGGATGGTGAATTTCCATGCACACATCTTTTTCTGTATGCGGTGGGTGATTTTCATGGAACGTGATTAAAGTACCCAGGTCTTCCATGGTGAATTGGAAACTCAGTCAGGTCGCATTGGACATCCACTACATGAGTTGGGTAATATTTTTATTTAATAATCATCACTCTCATTGGAGGAATATTTTAGTTATCTTTATGGTGTATTACCTCATGTGTTGGATGATTTCCAAGAGGTATTTCTAGATTACATTTAATTATTTCCTCTAGAGCGATATATGGAGTTCTCAATCAATTTGGCATCAAAAACATATCTGATATCTCTTCTATCATATAGTATGGGCCCCACCAAGTTGTGGGAATTAAATTTATAGTTAGACGATTTGTAATAAAAATGATTCATTCTATTGAGAGTCTCTCCTTAGGTCACACCCATTCTGTATGCTAAAAAGGTCGATGGATCTCTCAGGTTATGTATTGATTACCTAATGTTGAACAAGGTAACCATCATGAAAAAATATAACAGTTATAGAGGTGGATGTCCTAAAAAAAATCTTTTTGAAGAAAGTGTGACTATTTTCAGTATATTTTCATGCCTTTTGGGATGAAAAATTATCTAGTGATATTCATTGAAATTATGAATAAGTTGTTCCAAAAATATCTTAATTATTTTTTCATGGTATTCATGGATGAAATCCTAGTTTATTTCGAATACAATTATGAACATGATAGGTACATGTGGATTTTTTGGGAACACTTCAGGATCATCACCATTATGCCAGATTTTCTATGGGTACCTTCTAGAATAAAGAGGTTATGCTCCTAGATCTTGTGATCATATAAAAAGGGGTATCAGTGGACCTTTAAAAGATAAGTGTTGTTATGTCTTGAGAACAGTCAAATAATTTCTTTGACATGAAGAGTTTTCTCAAGCTGGAAGGATATTACAAGCGGTTTGTTCAGGACATCTCTTGGTTTTCATTTCCCATGAAGACACTCAGCCAGAAAGGGGTGATGTTTGAAATTTGATCTGATTCCAATGAATCATTCAAGGTAATAAATTAGTGGTTAAAAACCACTACCATATTGATCTATATATAATATGATGGGGTTTATGTGGTATACTGTGATGCCATATGTATGGGTCTTGGGTGTGTTCTTATACGATATGATCAAGTGGTGGCATATGGTTCACCCTAACTCTAACCACATGAAAAGTACTACCCAACCCATGAATTGGCGTTATTAGTGGTTTTGGATGACCTAAATACATGGTGTCAATATCATTTGGGGGAGAAATTTTTGGTTTATTCTTTTCATAAGATCTTAGACTACACAAAATCCTTGAAAGAGTAGAATCTAAGGAAGTTCTATTGGGTGGAAATTTTATAGGGGTTTGAATTTGATAAATTTTATACTACAGGTAATGGGAATGTTTAGGAAGATTCTTTGATCATAAAAGTTCTAGTAAAAGCTTTGAGGTAGTCTAATGATTAGTGGAAGATGATGGGTTTTTTTCTCACCATTACTTGGAGACCATGGAACATTGGTGAGGCGCACTCTTGTCAAACATCCAATCGAATCCATCAATTCTATAGTTGATTAAGAATGAGTATTCTGGCGATGAGTTTCTCCATCAATTTATGTAGTTTATTCATAGTGGGAAGACACCTTATGATAGGTCATCGTCACCTAAAAGAATCTTGTTCTTTAAGGGGAACTCTTTGGTGTCCTTGTTGTTGACCGTGATGGTGATGCATGATATCAACTAGTATTAGTAGTCCATCCATCATGGAGCTACCGAGAAGTATTATGATATGTGTTGTAAATTTTTGTAACCATGTATGAGGTGGGATGTAGATGTCATTGTATCATGGCTTCATACATGTCGATAGGTGGAAAAAGGGAACCAAAGGCCCTTAGGTATCCTTCAACTACTAACCATTCCATCCTAGAAGTCAGATGAGATCATCATAGAAATTTTTTTTTGGATTTCCTCATACATCTAAGGGGAATAATGAAATATGGGTATTGATTGATTTTTTGGAGAAATTATCCCACTTCATTCCAATCATATATTTAGTAAATGAATATTAGTTGGGCCAGTTGTCTGTTCGAGATATAGTGAGGCCTAATGGTGTTCCACCAAATTGTTTTTCTTTCATGGACCACCCATATTAACTCTAAACTTTGGGAAGGAATTCAAAAATATTTGGTGTCACAAGCCAAATAGAAAATTTAATACCATCCTCAAATAGACGGTAAGACAAAGAAAGAAAATAAGATTTTGGAGGATATACTTTGAGCATGTGTCTCGGATTTTGGAAGATCATGGGATTCTAATTTGGGATTGGTCAAGTTTAAGTTTAACTATAGTTAGTAATCATTGATCTAAATGGATCCCTTGAAGCTATCTATGGCTAGACATGTCAGCCTCTATTATATTTTCATTGGGTGGGTGAGACCACTTTGTTCACACAGAGCATATTGCAAGAGAAATATGAGAAGGTCATGCTAATAAAAAAAAATTGTTGATAAATTATAGTCAAAATATATCTTACTACAACAATAGAATCCATGATCTTGACTTTTTTTAGGTGACTGGGTGTTCATGAAGGTGGAATATCACTTTGTTCATCTTTGTTCGGGTGATAAAAAGAATTTAATTCAGAGTTTTGTCAGACCTTTTTAAATTAATGAGTAGATTGGTAAGGTGGAATACAAGTTTTTTTTGACCACTCAGATGACCTCAATTAATAACATGTTCCATGTTTCTCAATAGAAAAATTATAACTAAGATCTGTCTCATGGGTTGAATTTAGAGGAATTGGAAATATAGCTCAACTTGTCTCTTTTTGAATAACCAGTACGGGTTGTATATTACCAAGAGAAAGTTCCTTGAGGGAAGTTTATTTAGTTATAATGTGTTTTTTTTCTACATGTAAATGATATGCATGAAACATGGGAGTAGAAGCCTTGGGTTGAGGTGGAATATCGTTTTATATTCTCTGATCTAGATTCATGTTCACATTCTGGGAACGAAATGTTTTCATAGTGGGGATAATTGTAACCCTCCTGATTTTATTTTTAGGTATTTTGATGTTTTTTCTTTGGTCTGTCATTTCAACTATAGATTTCCTTTTATTTCATGGAGAATAAATGGAAAATTTGGCCTTAGAAGCAGGTGTTTCATAATCAGTGCAATGTTATGGGAAACCGTTAACCTTTCCCTAGAAACTGTGAGTCAAGGCGTCTTCTTTGGATATAGTTATATCACATATTTTGTAAATTATGAGGGGTAATTGTGGGACATGTCCTGGGTAGATAGTGGAGACGGCATGGTTTCTTCGTGTTTTGGAAAACTTTCTGAACTAACCATGGGTCCAGACCAGATCTTTTAAAAGGTAGATTTTACCTTCTTCTCTTCTCATATTTTACCCTAATATCCACCCCTCTTTTCCCTAAGAGAAATTTATACCCATAGGATCCTACAATCCTCCCTCATTCCCCATTGTATCTCCCTTTTTTATGTGTATTTGGTAGGATATCTTCATGATTTGTCATGTAATCTAGTTTATCATTGGGTTCTCTCACCATTCTAGGGTTTTCCCCTTCTTTACTTGGAGTTTGACATTTTCAGAATGTTGGGTTCCATATTTTGGGTTAGATGTTAATTTTTTTGGATTAAAATTGATTTTTATGGTTTGATATTTCTTCTTAAGGGTCCAATTGAGGTGCGGTTGATGTTTTTCATTGTTTTTAATGGGTTTTCACATGTTGTTGGTGGTTCTATACTTAAACATTATTTGATGAATTTGATATTCTTTCTGGAGTATTTAAATGTGTTTTATGATCTATATATGTGTTGCGAATGGTGTTTTTTAAGGGTTTTTATATGTGTAAATATTGAAAGTTATTTTTAAAAATTAATTTGGATTGTATTTCAAATGTCAATCCTTGTTGTGAATTGGAATATGTTTTGTTAATTATGAAATATGTATGATAAATCATGCTTGTGGTGTAGAACCTATTTTTAAATGGAGTCAATGTGCATTTGAATTTATAATTTAGGTTTGATGTGGAAATAGTGGTTTATCATATGAGTTTTCAATATTTTTCAAGTGTATATGTGAAAGTGATATTGTATGTGATATGTAGATGTGAATTGAGAAGAAAAGAGAAACCATGGTAGCTAAGTTGGTTGACTAGGAATAGCATGCTAGTTGATTCAGAAGTGTCTTGTCTCGGTTTCTTCTAGAAATATTGATGATAAAAACAATAACTAAATAATGGTTATTGGATACCAATGGGCCCATGGGGTATCCCCTATGACTGGATCATGAATGAGAACTCTATTAGTTGTTATTTATATACCACATTTCATCGAGATATAGTGTACCTAGTGTCCCATTTCTAGCTACTGTATATACGGTTATCCCGTGACATATTTTCCTTTTGGTGATATTTTTCTTACCATCATCATATAATGCACTTGGTTTCTTATTTCAAAAGGAAGTATGTTTTCTATTATAAAATGTTCTATAAAAATTTTTCATGTATTTATCTTGCAATACATTGATGTTTATTTATATTATAATGTTTATAACATCAAATATCTATTTTGGGTGGAATAATATTAAAATTTGGATCATACTCTAATTACACATGTTGTCCTACATAGACTTAGTTATGATTCCCATAGGTAGAGAAAAGATGTTTAGAAATGGTGGTTCAATATAATAGTTCATTCCCATTACATGTGTTATAGTTGAGACTTAAGGATGATGATCCTCTTGTTTGTGGTAGTTTTTTTTTTGTGAAATAGTATTTATTCTTTTAGTTGTACCCCATTTTGGATTTGGTTAATGTTGTAAACATGAATCTAAATTTTATTATTCCATGTCTGGTTATGAATGATTAGTTTTCTTTCATTTATAAATGTTTGTTTTTTATGTTTCAGTGATTATTTAAAATAATTCCCACGTTATATTATTGATACACAAGAACTTGTTCCCATCCTATTAGAATTATTAATGCCCTTTTTTCCATACTATAGACAGGGTATGGAACCATATTGGATGACTTTATGGTTTGGTTCGCAGAAAACCACCTCCCAAATTAGTTAATTTTGGAAAACTAGAGGGCCTCCAAGCCCTAATTCACTTAGCTCTCCTACTATCATTGACGTCCCTCCAAGTATCCATGGTGTGTTATTCTTGGTATTTGAGTCTATTTATTTATATATTCCCCTGAATTCTATCTATTGGTTTTTTCATGGTGGGTTCCCTCTTGGTAGATCCCTAGATCAAGGGTTGGAAAATGATCAGGATTTCACTGATGTTAGGGTGTGCGGGTCATCTCGGAAGCTTATTTATTATTTTTCTTAATTTTTCATTGATTTTTTACATCATTTAGGTAGGTCTCCTTATATATTTTCATTCTATAGCATTCTTTTTCATGCTTGAGTGTTTATTATTAATTTCCATATATTTTTTTCATTAATTGTTTGTGATGTTTTGATGAATTGTGGTGTTCACATGTTGGAAACATGGTGAAAATTGGGTTTGAATGTATCTTGTCATATTTTCATATATTTATGTATAAAAATTAGTTGATGAAATGCTATTTGGTCATTCAAAATGAAAATTTAGTCATTCAGATTGTGTTTTCCTAGGGTGGTTTTTATTTATTTGGGTTTCCCCAAGAATTGAGATTTGGTTGTGATTGTAATACCTTATTGTGGTTTGGTGCTTCTGTATGAATTTTTTTGTTAAGTGGAAATGTTAATTGTGATTCTTTAGACTGGTATTTGGGTGTTTTTATAGTTACCATGAGATTATCATTGGATATGGACTTGTCTATATGTACATAATGTGCACATATGGAAGGGTACACCGATAATAATGGACTCTCATAAAGACTTCCACATTAATCCCCAATGTTCAAAAAACATATTCCTATACTCATCTTCTTCTCCCAATTATCACCCTTCTTTAAAAATTATTCTTCTAAAACACCAATGTTTCTCAAATAGAATATTGTACTATAATTTGGTAATTAAAAGAATCGAAAGTAAATGTTAGAGCCATTTGTAATAAAATGATGTTTTCATATTAAAAATTGAAGCAGACATATATTCTAAATGTATAGGGACATGTTGTGAATTCTAGTGATTAGGAAATTTATTTTGAAACTTATTTTACATTTAATCCTTTTTAGTACATTAGGTCATTCAATGAGTTATGGGTACCTCTATGGTAATCCATCTGATGAGAGGGCCTTCACATAGTTGGGGAAAAGGTTTGGGAAAGGAATTCACTAATGAATCTATGGGTATCTATAATTACTATCTTGTGACGACCTCCACATTTATTCTTGAACTATTATCATGGGTATATTGGGATTCATATAGAGGATTGAGTGAAGGTTTCCTTCTAATCCCGATTAGATAGACTGGTAACCCCATGACAAGGGATAGGTTAGGTGGAATTTTCCATGGGTGAGACTAGTTTATAATAGCTATGGGTTAATGAATTTGGATCTACACCACAAGTCACCAGTTGATCCCGAACCAAGTATGTCTAGGGTACTCTTCTATTTATGTTTAGGAAAATCCCATGATTATTAATAATATATTCTTGCATAATCATATAGACTTTTAGTTAATTTATTTTTTTACATTTACCATACTTTACTTGAAATGTTTATTCTAATGTTGGTTTAGAACCATAACCATCTTGTTCAAGTTATTACTTAATGTATGGGTTTCCTTATAAAGCTATGTTTTGGTGTGAAGATTTTATTTTAACATAGGGTGTTCATGATTTTTTTTACTTGGATTTCTTGAATAATCTTCGATTCTTTATAAAATAATAAAAACAATATTTCCCTAAAAATATTTCAAACTAGAATTTTGGGACTGTTTTGGGAAAGGATATGTATGGATTCTATTATTCCTACTTATAGTGATGTTTTATTCTCATAACCTATTTTTTCAACTCAATGTATGTAGACCCAAACTATTTTTAATGATTTAGGTTCTATTATGAATTCCTATAGATCGGGCTAGTTTAGTGGATAGTGGTGAACAATATGTCATAAAGAGATATCATTAGTCTCAGATCTCGTTCGGTCTTGGATTTGTATAGTTTGTTGTTTCATTATTCCAAAGAAATATTTTTGAACTATTTACTATTTATTTTGACCCTTTTATTTGTGATCAATTTTGGTGTTTGAATATATTTTAATTGTCTAAATCATTACTTCTTGTATTATCATTGATTGCCATCACTATATGAGATCCTGGTAATATTATTAACACCTCTCAAGCCATGCCATGAGCCTGGTTGGGTTATGGTTCAGATTAATAACCAACCTAATTTTTTATAAATAAGAATACATTTAATGAATTAATATTATATCTATTATATAAAAAAGTTTCTATAAAAGTGAATTACAATATAAATTTCTTTCCGTTTGTCCATTGAAAAAAAATAGAAAGTGTGTTCATTTATATGAATGATGTACCCTCTCCCTAAATTATGTAATTATTTTCACTAATTAAAACTTTTATGTGGGAAAAATAATATTTATTTAATAAAATAATATATTTTTTATATCATTATTATAATAATTTCTATTTTGGAACCATAATTAGTGCATATAGACTAAAATAACTAAATAAAAAAATATATGAAAACAAATACTTATCAACTATAATAGGGATTTTAATAATGAATATTTAATAAATGGGTGGAGATAGTTTATATGTAATTAATTTATTATATGATACATAAGATTATATTTTTACAATATATGTACAATAAAATTATATTTCTTAATAGGGGTTTTGAACATATACAAACTAAGTTATAACTAACCTATGGTATTTTAGTGTCAATTTATTTTTTTTGGGACACATTACATATTCACCATTTGTTTATTTTTTGTATTTTATATACTAATTTGGAATGTATTTTTCTCTTCATCAATTAAAAAATATTTCATTTGTATATCCTCCTAATGTTCTTTATTTCGTGGGGATTATGATTCCTAAGTTAGAAAAATAGTAAGGGTTTTATAAGACAATGTCATTGTTTATCAGGATTGTTTATGATTATTCGTTTGATGATAAAATATTATTATATATCTCTAATGATATTAATTAATTTTATTATCCTAATTTTATTTGTTTTAATTATATTTTCCCCTTCATTTTTTTCTCCTTATGAACTTAATAGTTGAAAATAATATTTTTATGTCATACCAACACTATTTCTCTCAACATTCAAAAATACATTTTCTTCCATATCAATATTTTATATAAGTTCAATAATTAATGCTTTAAATAATAAACTATTGTTTTTAGAAGATAATTTTTTCCATTTTTGACATTAAAGAAAATTGTTTTAATGGAATATTATTGTTTTTTTATTTTTTACATCTTATATAAATTCAGAATGGAATATTTTTGTTAAACATTACATAAATTTAATGTTTCGCCATCCTGACCAAAAAAATCATAAATATTTATGTCCAAGTTTATAAGGTTATTTTGTAAGAAATATTTCCACTTAATATTTGGTAAATTATAATATCTTTAATATGTGAACTTTAAGTGAATGAGATATTTTCCTCAAGAAGGTTATTAATGATATTTTAACAGTATTTATATTCATAAAAAGACATCAAACCTTATTTCTACTTATCCTTTAATGGGGATATGAAACAATGATACCATAACTAGTCATTATTTGTATGATTTTTGATTATGATGATTAGTTTTTTTTGAAAATCATTCATTTTCATGGGTTATGAATAAATGGATTGATGATATGTTTATGAAAGTCATTTATTTGTCAGGGTTTATTCAATTATAAATAGAAAATGAAACCCATATCGTATTCTAAGGTAACGATAATATGAATGTTATAGGATCTAATATAAAAAATCCGTATGATTTTAATTATGTGATGGGTGGGAACATAGTTTTATAACCTTCCAATGGGTTTTGTAGAAATGGATATCTCATGAGATAAACAAGACTGTGATGGGGGGTGACCTCAGTTCATTATGGGATTATATCAACTATGATTTTGTGTGGAGTGAACCCTGGATCAAAAAATCATTTAGGGACTAAACCCAATCCATTATGTTAGTCATTGGTAGTGAACCTAGGCTACTATAGAAATGATATTCTATGGTTATGTGTATGACACCTATCTATATCTTATGTAAATGTTATATTCTCAAGGATTATTTTCATTGATTCCATTATGATTCAAATAATACAAACTATCGTGATTTTTTCTATGAAACTATATTAGGATCTATTACATGCATTGTATGGTTTTCAAATGTTATCAACATTTTTTCATACCATTATGCTTTTATTAAGAATAAGTGAGCATTTATATCTTCATTATCTGACCCTACCGAGCATTCTAGATCACCCTTTCTTACCTTTCCATCCCCAGGGATATGATGGAAGGTATTATGAATGATATTTAAAGGAAGGGTACTAATTATTAAAAAAAATAGTTCATGTGTCTATGTTTCCAAATGTATATGACATATAATATTTTGTCATGGATCATTATTTTATGTAATTTATCTTCATTTATTATCATGTGATATTTTTTTATGAAAATTATTTGTCACTATAAAACATCCCAATAAATTATGAAGATGGTTTGAAACAAAATCACCATTGTAACCAATGGAACTAAAATAGATGTATACATAGATGAAAACCCAATGAATGTTTTTTAAATAGTATAACTCAAGAAATTTTGTTAATAAAAATTTTAATATCACTACCTAACCCCCAAAAATATTAAATATATATACATATTATTGAATGAATAGTGTATCATAAATTTTTTGAGTATAAATCCTTTTGAACATGAAAAGGAAAAAAGATGTGAAAACAAGAAAGTGATTATAGAAAAAAATTACATTCTTATATAATAAAATCTTAATTGAAACTATATATTTTAATAATTGAACATTTTAATTTCATGACTATGCAATTTTTTACTTTAAAAAATAATTTCTGAAATTATATCCATGAAAATGATAAAAGAAATTCTACAACAAATGTTAAGAAAAATATGAAATATTTTATTATAAAAGGATCAATTTTAATAATTTTAATTTAACACTGTTCAAACTACATATTATAAAAATTGTAATAAAACATTATTTCTATTAAAAATTTAATTTCACAAATTAGCCTATAAAATATCATCTTTTAATGTTTTATGGTTTGGGAACCAAATCATGGAGAAGAAAATTTCAAGGTGAAACATTATAACTCCAGGAAATTAGATTTTAGTTATTAGTTTCCATTATGGGAAACATAATTCATAAATCATAGAACATTTTTGAAAATAGTTTATTTTGGTAAAATTAAAAAATTTAGAGATTAACACATAATAAATATAATGTTATATATTTTTCATAATTTATATGAAATAATAACAAGATAATTATGAAAAATCAATGAATATTAATTGAGTTACCAAAACCGCTAAGGAATGGGACAAAACAGTAGTCCAAAAAATATAGTAAAGAACATGAATAGACTTATTATAATAGAATAATTATAATTAATTAATTTATAGATAATTAATGTGATAATTAATCCATAGGAAATTATAGAATGTAATCATGGTGCATATTATGTAACATGTCTCAAAGAATCAGAATTGAGACAAAGAAAACCTTTTCAACCTTGGAAACATTCTATTTAAAACAATATTAGGATTTTATTTCAAAAGAAAATTTATGTTCTTATGAATATATTTAGTACCATGATTAAAAATATTAATGTGGGTGTATAAATACCCTACAATTTAAAACATGGGGTATAACATAAACATATCTCAAGGTGTTAAAATATTAGATAATGAACAGCTTAAAAGTTTTTTAATTGTTAATTAATTCCCTGTGATATAATGAACATGGATTATAGAACTAAATATTATAAATATAAGTGAATCATGATAGAAATTAATAATTCAAAAATATTTTATCGATGATAATGGAAACATGGTCCATTAAACAAAATGTCTTAGTGGATTCACATTTGAGTCATTGAACACATAACATTATCATGGTTCAGTATAGGAAGGAACATAACATCCTAAATAATGAAATTTTGTTTACAATATAAATTATTTGGATAATTATTGATATATATATATATAATATTTAAAATATACTATTTATTATCATATTATTTTTTTCTTATATAGTTTTTTCTTATGTTAGGGAAAAATTTGAATCAGTGTTGACATATTTTAAGTATTTTACTGGTCGAAGATGATAAAGTAAATAAATATTATTAAATTTTATAAAATAAAATAAAATAATTTATTTTTATTATAAAATAATGACTTTAGTATTTATGATTCAATATTCATATTTGATAGTGTTTTTCAAAATTCATTAAGTAGAAGGTTAAACCAACAACAAACATGAAAAATCTATATCTTTATGTGTGAATATTTTTATCGAAGTGTATAATATCATTATAATAGAATTATAATAGTAATATTTATATTTTTATGTTTATTAATTATGAATTATGTGTTTTTAATAAAATAGTGGAATTAAGATGAAAAATTAAAAGTTTTACTTCAAGGATGTGTTGGTCCACACAACACATGGAAAATATTTATATATATTTCTATGTTGATAGAAATGAAAAAATAAATTTTGTTACTTTTACTTTATAAAAATTTATTATAACAATGATATTAAGATTATAATATCACTATGGTTGGGATATATTTGGATGGGAATTATTATGAATAAAATTGTAAGGATTATGTGATACTCACATAGGGACTTCAAACATCCTCTTGAATGTTTATCTATAAATGAATAGATTAGTATAAATAAATGAGATATTAGGATAATAATCTTAATATATACTTGTATAAGGATAAATAATGTATAGATTCCTGAGATAATTTAATTTATCGGATGCGTCATTTTGGCTTGGATTCATCCACTATTATAAGTGCTGAAAATGGAACTTTTATTAACCCCCTTTTACCTTTCCATGATATCATTATAAAATTCAGGGCCCAATTATAGAATAGAGAACAATAATACAGTTTTAGGCGATTATGGGTTGATAAATCATGGAAAAAGTATTTTTAAATATGTGTTAATCATGTTTGAATTCATTCATTATTAGTTTTTTCTTTTTTTTACTTTGGTTAACAGTTTCTAGTTATATAATTCATGTTTTTATAAGAAATATAAATTAACCTATTATAGAAAATTTGTATTGTAAAATCATGAATTAAATCTCGATTTTATCTAATTCACCTTCAAAATAAGTGTAAATTTTTTTTTAAATAAAAACATTTTTATGTAAAAACATTCCTTTATAGAAAAATATTGTTCCAAATGTTATGTTCTCTTAATATTATTTATAATTTTTTAACAATTAAATGAGTGTTAATAAAACAAACTTTTTTTATGTATCATACAATAGTCATAATTTTAAATATATTTATTTAATTTAATAAAAAATAATAATATATGGAACTCATTTCTTTGAAGATAAAATTTTAAACCTTATTGTGGTCATTCAAATTAATATTAATACTCACATTTGTATGAAAATAATTTATAATGAAATTAATAAATAATATGATATTATTTATAATTTACTAAAAACATTATGATTGTTTTAAATTCTATATGTGATGAAATGAAATTTTTTATATAATCTAATAAAAATTGTTTTTTATATAAAATATTACTTATGATTCCAAAAAGATATATATTGGTTTACTAAATAATATCATGGTAATAATAAATGGATTAATTAATGTTTTAATATATTTTTTATAGAAAAATGTTAAAAAATGTTTAACTCATTCTCGTATCATTATAACATCCTAAATGTGATAGTTTTTAATAAAATAAACATTTTTCACTATTCTTCAAAAATCAAAAAAATTGAAAAATTGAAAAAAATTCATCATAACTATATACATTAATTATAAATCCCAAAATCATGTTCATTTTTTTATTTTGAAATTTTAAAAATTATACATTTAATATTATAATTAAATAATTTGTTATAATGTAATTACGTTATAAGAAAATGAAAATTTCAGTTACTAACTATTATTATTCATATTTTAAATAATTTAAAAATTAAATTTAGGTTATCGAATTATTAATATAAATCATAATTTTTCATCATCAATCATAGGTTTCTTGATATATAAATTCATATAACATAAAATTTAAATTTTTTAAAATATCATTTTCTAAAAACAATAATATTACTTTTTTATTGAATATAATATAATATAATTTCAATCATATTAAAAGAATATTTTATACTTCGTATATATATATATATTTCAAAAGAATTAAACTCTTTTTTATTCATTCAAATTGAATGGAATGATTTAATTTTTATACTTAATATTTATTTTTAACCAAAATATATAACGGTTTCATTTTTTTTGTTTGATGTTGTGTGCAGAGAAATATTTCAAACACATCTGAATCATTTAAAGGAATTGATATATTAAAATATCAGAGTGTTTAATTCTTACAATAGTAAATAATTTTCTTCCTCATAATTTTATTTATCAATCAATGATGAATATAGCTAAGGGTATTGTTAAAATATTTCACATATGGCACAAAAATTCTAATATGACATCTTCCATTCTCAATTATCCTAGAATAAGTTACTTATTATTTATCAAAAAACCATTATCATCCATAAAATCATACACTTAGTGATGTATATAAAAAATAATACATTATCGAAAATATACATTTCCCTAAACCATCAAAACATCTGTGACATTAATTAAATGTTAAATTATATATTCATCAAGAAAATATCACTATATTTCACCAAATTTGATATTATCCACTAGTTCATGAGTTCTAATGGTAGTCAATAAATATCATAATCCAAAAATTTAGATAAACATCATAAAAAAATATCTCATATCACTTTTTCATAAAATTAATTACCAATTTCAAATAAATCAATACCATCTCACAAAAATTCATCAATATAAATTAATATATTTTTAACTCATTTTAAGAATATTTTAAACATGAGAGTTATATATCCCTATATCATGTGTTCTCTAATATTTATCCCCAGCAAATAAAAGTTATAATAATGTAACTTTTAATAGTTATCAATATTATTTAATATTTGTTTCCTAACCATTAATGTATAAAAAACATCGGATAATTATTAGATTAATCAAATAATCCTCATGAATGTTTTAATATATTATAATATAATCGATAAATATAACTTAATAATAATAA
Source organism: Viscum album (assembly GCA_963277665.1). NCBI lineage: Eukaryota > Viridiplantae > Streptophyta > Magnoliopsida > Santalales > Viscaceae > Viscum > Viscum album. The sequence continues at coordinate 1,218,973,036 of OY728155.1, read as the reverse complement.
AACTATATTATTTAATATATAATTTCAATTAAAATATTTATCTCATGACCTTAGTATGGAAAATGAAACTCATATTTTCTAAAACAATAATAATATATAAATATTTCTAACTGTATATGTATTATATATTATCTAGTTATAAGAAATAAATATTTCTTGATACACACCATCCTCGATATCATCTTCATGATCATATTTCCAAAAAATGTTGAAACAAAATTTGTTATGATAATATCCAAAATATGAAAAAGAAAACATCAAACTCATAATGACATCACCCGAACATATTTTCTTTTATAAATAATATATTTTTTTGAACTTGTAACTCTCTTTGATCAACCCTTGGTTACCCATAATCATTTTTATTAATATATCTAACCTAATTAGTTACCATCATTCATAAATTATTCACAATAATTTTTAAATAATATGTTTTTAAATAAATAGATCGCCTATGATTTTCAAACTAGGTTTGTAGTTAGGCCATCTTATTATTCACCAGTTAACGATAAAGTTAATACCAAATCTTCCTTTTTTAGGGTTGTTATCAATGGGTATGTTTGTTTTAGATCATATATTCACTTCTAGTATCTAGAGAAGGATTGAGTTTCTAGTAGAACCATAAATTCTATATATTACAAACACTTCAGAATGTTATGAAATATGTAAAATTTTATATTATACATTACCCTTGAGATTTAAGTAATTTTATATAATCAGATTCACTAAAATAATCAATATTACTTTAAATTACTTAAATGGTCTAATATAAGATTTAAATTATGATAATCTTTATCATATATACCCTTGAATTATCCTTTATCAATATCCTAATAACCAAATTTGTCTAATCCCATATCTGAAGCCGACTATGTATCGATGTCCCTATACAGCCATATTTGGTTCCATAAACAAATACATTTTATACTAAATATAATTTAATCATTAGGTTCTCTGACATACAAATCACATAATTTCACAAAAAATGAAAATATTTCATTACCTACATCCCCATCTACTTTTAGGATTATATATTTTTAGAATTATGAAAATCAATACACTAATAAATCCTAGGAATTTCTCAGAAAATGGAAATTTTTATCCATTTTATAATAAAATACATAATATATAATAAGACATCAAAATATCCCCCAAAAAAAGTAAACATAATAATAATATATTAATATTATCTACATTACTATTTTTATAACTAGGATAAATGGAAAAAAAATATGGGGTGAGATCCAACTCTTATTATGTGAAAATATACCACTATGCAATCAAGGTATAAACATGTGAAAAATATTATTGAAGGAATAATTAATAATCATTATACCATAAATAACTAAAAATAATAGAATAATATATGAATGGGTATAAATTAACATAAATAGTTCACATGGATAATAATAACTAGTTCCTTAGTGATAAAATAATTAATTCCATACAACTTATTCCACTCCCTAAGGAAAGGCATCATGATATTAGACATCTTGATATTACTGTAAAGGTCCTCTTTTTTGGAAATAATTTTTTTCAGAGAAGTAATACAAAGAATATACCCAATAAATTTTTCTTCAAACATACTGATGTATTAAGGGGTTATATAGACATAAATTTCCACACATGACTTGTTTAATTTCCTACCATTCATTATATAATACATTTAATCAAAAATACTTAATCCAATTTTCCAATAACTATCCATATTAGAATAAAAACATAATAAATTTCAATACATTTTCCCATATCAATAAAAGGGATAACATGTTCATAAATCAATTATATAAACACAATTTATGGTTAATCAATTCATAGTTAACTTTCCAGTGTAACAAATACAAATCCATTTCAGAAATAATATAAAAATTATCAATAATTATCCAATAAATTAAAGTAATAACATTTTATGTAAGAGTTACTCTGGATATAATAGTTTGGATTAATGGTATATAATAATTAAATAACATACTGAATAAATAAATTTCTGTAATCTAGGTTAATACACTAATTTCAATGAAATGGTAGAAAGTATTATAAAAGAAAATGAATTCGAAGAAAAGTCATGCCTATTCACATTGGATGGTTAAGAATAAAAAGGGTAATGATGGATCATATATATGATAGAAAATTACATTACATAATATATACAAACCATCATAATGGATGGTTTAAAATGAACATACCCCCATAATAATAAAATAATCATAGATGGATGCTTATATAGATAAAAAGAATAATTGCAAAAGAATGCTTTAAATGGTATCACAGAAGAAGTAGTCAAGAATCAAATTAATTTATAACACAAAGTCAATCCACAAAATTATAAATATATATAATTATTTGATAATTAATCATATATAATAATACCCATGAGTACTAATACTATTGATAAAGAAAATGTAGTAGGATGTGAAAAAAATGTTATTTTTGAAAACAAGTTTAACATCAATCGAAAATAAACACATATATGTAAAATTTAAAAGTAATTATTGAAAAGGTGAATTGAAATATTTTTAATTTTTTTATTTAAAAAATAATATCCCATAATTGACCGTTTATATTTAAAAAAAATTATTGGAAATATGGATCTAATGATATAATATTTGAATATGATGTGAACCTTTTTAATAATTTTATATTGGGTTTGATGAATACCCAAATCATTAAAAGATTAAGAAGAAATTAGTTTTATTAAAAAATATTTTTATAAAATAATATTATTTAATATCATATATGAAAATAATATAGTGGGGAAACCCAATTGTGAAAAAGAAACGTTCAAGGTGAAAAATTCTAAATCAAGGAAAAGATATTTGAGCAATCAGTATCCATTATGAGAAAGAGACTCTATGATGCATGAAATATTTAAAAAGATATTGTGTTTTAAAAATTGTTACAGTGAGAGAATAAAAAATAATAAAATGAATGGTCAAAGCGTATGCATTTAATGTGGAATAAGTTGAATAGAATGGCCATAACTCAAAAAACCGTAATTGACATACAAAAAACTATTACGAATTCAGTAACACTAGATTCAAGCTAAATTTTAAAGAAAGAATATGATTTGTATTTCTATATTATAATAATTAAAATGAAATATTGTTTAAAACATTCTTGGGATAATAAATCAATGGAATAAAAATTAAATAAAACACAGTTCCTAAGATGTATTACGTCTCAATGAATCATAATTGAGACAAAGAATACAATTTAAAATATATAAATATTCGAGTCAAAACACATTGATTTATTGTATTTAAAATGATACATTAAATACCATGAATAATGAGAGTAACATGATAGAAAAAATAAATTTTCATATAGTACACCATATAAAGTAAAACATGGTTAATAACATAACCATCTAGAAAGTACTTAAAATTTGAGACAAAGAACACATTACAACATTTTCACTTTTGAGTTAAACCCCACGAGAGAATGAACATAAAATAAATCTTAAAAAATTAGAAAAAATAATGGAATAAATAAATAAAATTATTAATGGACTTAATTTTCACCATAAAAAATACAATATGCTATATAACATAAACATATCTCAATAAATCCATTTTTTACAATATACCATCACTATACATAATATTTATTCTATGTATAAAATAATATTAATGTATAATGTAATTATGCTTAGTAGATAATATATTGAGATCCATATTATTCAATATTTTTTATTATTTAGTCCATTTTGTATAATTGTTTATTATCTTATTATACAATTTTTGTTTATATTTTCATGGAAATTAATTCATTGTCAGCTTATTTCATTGATTTTAGTGATAATTGTTGATAAGTTAAATAAATTATATAGTTATTACATAAACAAGAAACTATTATAAGTTTCTTATTATTATATAATTTCATTCATTTTTATGTTTCTATAGTCATTGAAGAATGTGTTCTGTAATAGTATTCTTGTAGACGGTTAAAAAAACACCATGCATCAACCCATTCTATCTTGACGGGTGAATACAGTTAAGAACGTTTATAAAAACATTATAACAAATTAATAATGATATTTTTTAACTTTTTTATTTTATTTAACCAAATTTTATATTGTATGGACAATTAATGGAAATGATGAAGAAGAAAACCATACTTCATGGAAGATGTAGTATGCATAATGCATAATTAACACTATTTATTGTATGTGGAGGTAAATATATAATGAAATTATTTTTACATTATTATATTAACACTTATGTATAATAATGAAACATAATTTATAATATTACATTGGAATCAATATTTCTTGGAAGAGAAAGATTAAGAGAAAAATGTTGACTATTATGTAATTATTACTATTTGACTATGGTGTTTCTATTGAAATACTCCATGTAAATGAAGGGATCATCAAAATAAATAAATACAATAAAAATGAAAGTTGGATATAGTAAACAGTGGAGAAAATGTATGATTTTTTGGGCTACAATTGGAAGGATTTAGTGTGTCATGAAGTGGTGTTCCCATTTATATGTAAAAAAACTTTTCTGAATCCAGGTTTTCTTTTAATTGATATCATACACTATTAATTGGATCAACACCTTAAAATATAGAAATATTATGCATTTTAGTGAAATTGGGTGATAAACCATCAACCGATAATTTCTAACCATTTTTCTAATATTTTGGAATTCAATTATTCATATTTTTTTACTTATTAATTTTTTTATGTTTTAATTAATTACCCTCAAATATATAATAAAACCACATTACAATTTTGGGTTTAATGAACATAAATTTGATATTTTTTTATCTAATTATTTTTGAAATATTATAAAAAGTATCATTTGAATTTTAAAATTTTATTTATAGTAAAAATGTTTTGGGTAGAAAAATATTGTTTTAACCTTTAAGAGTTTTTAATAATATTAAAATTGGCCTAAAATAAAATGATTCTTAATTTAATTATATATGTGTTTAAACATAATATTAGTGTAACAATTAATAATATATTATTTAAATTGAATTGATAAAAATTAGACAATATTACCAAAAAAAATCTTTTAATATAATAGTTTTACCATTACTATTGTAATTAACTATAATATTAGCAATTATACATTCATTTATATAATTGAAATAAAACATATTATATAATATAATAATGTAGATAAATAATATTATATTCATTTTGATATATTTGGTTTTTGTTGCTCATGAAAAATAATATTTCATAAAAGCGAATAAAAAAAATTAAATTAAACTATTACTTCTGATTTCAAAAAGAAATACATGGATATTATTAAACACAATATAGAAATTTTACATGTTTTAATCTACAATAAAAAATATTTATTATATTTTAAAATGTTCTAGAAATATTTAATTCTTTCCCGTAATATGATAATGTAATAAAAGATACACTTTATAGTAAAATCAATATTTTTTAACATTCACCTAAAAACATTATTTCTAAAAAATACTAAAAATTCATCATAGTATTATTTATAATTCTAAATAATAAATATATTTTAAATTTATTATTTTTTAACAAAAATATTAATAAATTAATTTTTTTAATAAAATCATAAAATATAATGATATGCCTTTTTATTAGAAAATGAAATTTTCAAGTATTAACTATTCTTATTCTAATTTATTATCATTAATAAATTAAATTTGTTTTAACCAATATTAATATCATACATAATTTATCATCATTAAATATAATTTTCTTTAAATATATATTTTTATCTCATAAAAAAGACATTTTTTCAAATATACCTTTCGAAACAATGAATTTTATTATTAGCCATTAAAGGTAAACTAATTGAATTTTATTAATATAAAAATTGGCATTTATTTTCCACATAAATGTATTTTATCAATCATTAACTCATATTAAATCCAATTGATTCAAATTATTTGTTTCAATATTCAGAATTTATATTTATATATTAATCTAAATATATAATGTTTTAGTTTTACTTCATGGTTACATGTGGAGAATATAATCCAACACATTTGGATCATTTCAATAAAGTCATATATTGAAATCATGGAGTATTATAATCTACAGTATGGAGAGTTTACTCTAGTGTATAAAAGACATAAATGAATGAAATTTCATATATACACATTCATAAAAAATGTAACACCATATAGGATAAATCATAAAGAAGCATCATAAACACCTACATTTCTACAGCATGATCTATAAACACCCATAAAAATAATAAATAAAGCTTATTTTCGGTGTACCATGCCTTAATGGAATATTATATTATAATTATTAATAATATTTTAAAAAAATTAAAGATAAATATCGATAAGTATAGTGTCTTTGGAATATTAGAAATAAAAATATTTTTTTTAAATTAAATGTAAAATTTTATTTTGAATGTTAAACACTTATCCTAAATCTTATAGATATTATAAACAAAAAAATATATCCCTGGAAAATTATTTAAGTAAAATTTTGATTTAGAAATCCCAATAAAGGTACAAAATGACAATAAAGAATAACATGAGAGTCAAGAGGCATAACATGGCATATTTAAGAGGATTAACAAAAACCTGGATAGAAAGAGTAAGTAAATGATGTCCCAATATCTTAATAATGTGAAAAATAAATAAAACATGACATTAGAATGATAATTCAATGGTTAGTCCAAATACCATAATCCTAAAGTGTAGGAAGTCCCATTTTGGATTATGTTCAATCAATAATCCCAAACATAATATTTCATTAAATATAAAAATGTAACTAATACAATTAAAGTATATATTATTTATATCTAATCATTAATATAAATAAAATTCATATATTTATATTCCACATAATGAAAATAAACCACACATAATTCATAATAATGATCAGACCCATGAGATGGAAAGGGATTTCATTATTCGGATTCCACGTACAACCAAATACTATAATATTATGATTCCCAACAGATTAAGGGGTTAAATAAAATTCAATTTCCTATGTGAAAATTAAGAAATTCCCTTATAAATTAAATAAAATATATAAATTTCACGAGTGAAATCTATGATAAAAATAAAAAAAGTTATACTTGGGTAACATTTTATAAAATAAGAAAAATATCCTTTTAAATAAGGGTAGATAGTATTGTTTTAAATAAAATAATAATTGATGAAATATGGTTCTCAAAACATAATGATGTGTTTTAGAATATATTCATTTTATAAAACATTTAATAGGGGATATTCTTGATGTGTGTTATGAAATAGGAAACTTCCCTTAAATCGTGTTTACATAAAAGTGAAAATATCAAAGGGAAATAAAAAATTATATAAACCCAAATATAAAAATTAAACATAACTAGAAATATATCTATGGAAAATATATAAAATAATTTAATAGATAAAATATAATAATAATTCATTAATTATAGTGAAATAAATAGAATGCATAACATTGAAGTCGCAAATGAGGCATGGAACATCACTTACATCATGTATGTATATAACCATAACTTTCCCATAAATTCCAGAAAAATAAAATATAATTAATTAATAAAAAATAATTTAATTTTATATTAAAATGTCCTTTTTATCACATTATCTCAACATTTATATGGGTGAATTGGTAATCCATGTGTGTCTCAAATTAAAAAAATGATCTTTAGTATTTCCTTTATAGTTGTTATCATTAATGTAAACAATTATTATTAACTTAAATTATGTAATATATAATATTAACAATCAAAAAAATATATTTTAGTATATTAATTTTTTATACATTATATACTTTTTTTATTCCTCACATGTTAGTTGCTATGAAAATGTGAGAGAAAGAAACTCACAGAGAGGTGGTAGTCTACACATACATGCAGATGATACACATTTTTTGGAATCATTTGTAGGATGTTTTAAAATATATTTTCCATTATTATAACAAAATAAAATAATACTAATAGTAATTATGTTTACATAATATAGTGGATAGACAAGGTTTGGGGTGGTAGAAGTATAAAATTATTATGAAGTTGTAATATAAAATATTTCATCTAGCTTTGGATGTTCTCATTTGGTAACACTGCTAGAATTTGTGCTATTTGCAATGGGCTATTTACGATGGGATCCCGTCTCAAATAAGCATTAGCGATGGGGTCCTGTAGAAAATATTCTTTAGCGATGGGGTCTCATCACAAATAGCCCGTTGTAGAAAATTGCGTCGAAAAAAATGTTTTTAGGATGAGCCCATCGTAAAATATATTTTCTTGGGATGGGAAACTGCCCCGTCGCAAATAACTCTTCGATTATATAAATTATATATAAGTAAACTTATTGTGACAGGGCCGTCTCAAAAAGTATTTGCGGTGGTTCCAAGAGTCCGTCGGAAATACTATTTAAAAATATATTTTTAAACTGTTTGCAACGAGATCCCATCCCAAAAGATCTCGTCGAAAATAATAACCAAAAAAATATTTATTTAATTTATAATTAATGAAATAACAATATTGATATTAATAAAATAATAAAAAATAAAAAATATTAATATTTTCAATATTCTCAATAAAATATAAAAAATTCATAAAATATTATTATTATTATTATTTGTAAAATAAAAAACATTAAAAAATATAATACTAAGTAAATATATTTAATAAAATTATGATTGATGAATAAATAATATTAATATTAATAAAATAATTAAAAATATTATAAATCTCAATATTCACAAATAAAATAAAAAAAATCATAAAATATTATTATTATTATTAGTAAAATAAAAATATATATAATAGAAATAATAGATAGTAAAATATTAAAAATAAAAAAATTTAAATTATGCAATTTTCTCACCATTATAAAAGACAAGAGCTAAAAATAGTTCATATTAAAACAAATCTTGAATTCAAATGTTTTTAATATAAAAAATCACTTAGTGGGAGTCATCTTCTAGAGGAGGTGGAGGAGCAGTAGGTGATGGTGGAGGAAACTCGATCCCTAAACTACGAGTCAGACAACACCTGTACTCCATCTTCTTGTGATGTTGCTGCTGCTACTGCTGCTAGTGCCATTGACGCATCTCCTCCTTATGTTGTTACTGCTGTTGTTGCGCATACCGATGCATCTCTTCAAGCTGCTTCTGCAAACTCTCTATGAGCTCAGCTTGAGTTCACAACCGCTCGTAATACTGTGAGGTAGAAGATAATGCCTCTCCACGAGCTCCTCTTGAGTTATACACTGATATCGCAATAGTACTATAAAAAGTACCAAGAATCCCATGAGAGCTGATACCGACTACTCAGCCCTTCTCAAAGCCATACTAAGTCCCCTGCATCCATGCCGCCTCAACGAAATGGTGGGCACTGGTCTGATCAGTCGCCACGTCCTGACTCCTTGCCTGTTCTTGAGAGGTCACAACCTTATATAACTTCTTCAATTCAAATTTGAAATTAAAATTCTTAAAATATTATATGAATTTAATTGTTAAACTGAAAAAATAATACTAAACACAATCTGACGCTGGCGATCACCTCTAATCTCTCGAGTGGCTGAATCATTGTACATCCTCCGATAAACATCGTACTCTGTAATATTGGGACTCTCGACTGCCTATAGAAATATAAAAAAAACTGTTTATTTTAAAAATTATATAAAATAATTAAAATAGATACTTACCTGATTCTCTCTTTGCGTACTGAATGTATGGATACCAGCTCGATGCACCACCTTCTACCTACCCCAGTTCTGCCAACCCACCGAAGACCTCCTCTAAAATCCACCACTCAGCCAGTGTAAACATAATCCATCCCAAATGTGAGATAAAATTTACTCTAGTCAGTGGTCTCTACACAACTAATCAAAATACACCACTACTTTCTTAATGGATGTTCTTCTCAAATTGTGCAAAAACTGACTGAAATTGTAATGCATAGACTCCTCATATGCTGTGTGGATAGCGTCACGTGTGCTATCATTAATGGTATACCATAAAACCTATAATTAATTTATAATATCTTGTTGTTAATAAAATAAATTTCAAAATAAATATTATTTATTTATGTTCCAGCCAATGATTTAACATGTGCAGCTGCAATTCAATGGGAATTTGTTCCCATGTGATCCATGGTAGAGAAAAATAATTGTGCAATATAGTGCTCCTCTGTCTAACAAATACGTCGAAAAAATAGTAAAAAATGAATAAATAATCAAACAATTATTATATATATAAATAAATTAATGAAAGATAACTAAAATATACAGCTTACCATACCTCTGTGTGCGTGGATCGAAGCCAAGATGTAGACATCACTCAGGGATAAGGTAAAGAATCATCAGTCGCAGAAGACGGTGCCCTCTCCTCATACCCCCTAAACTGCCAGTAGGCTGAGGGTTAGATGATCCGAAATCCCCCTCATCCAAAGTATCACATCCTCCTATAACTCACGAAATAGAACAACATCCATCTGAAACAAAAAATAATTGTTGTTAACAAATAGTTAAAGATAACTGTTATGTATATATATATATTAGTTATGATTATAACAAATATTTAACTTTGTCAATGTTCACATTCATCATCATCTTCACATCTGATGATGCCAATGTCTTCATATTCCACCTCGTCATCATCAATATCCATATGAGTTTCAGTTTCATCATCACTTGTCATTTCAAATTCATTATTAACTTTATTAACATCTTCGTCATCATCAACCCTTAATTGGGCGGTGTTATCATCGATGATCACGTCCCTTTGTGAAAAAAGATTGATTTTGAGTAGTCTCTTGAAAAAATTCAATTCATTCCCCTTTAGTGGAAACACATTCAGTTTTAGTAAAATGGTTTTCCTGAGATTTTATTTTTATTATGATCCACCAATAACTCAGGTGTCTTGGAGTAACACAGTACATTGTGTAATAAATTTGATGTGCCTATTAAGCCAGCAAAAATGGTTCATTTACTGGAAGAAGAATTTTGTATTTAATATCAAAGATTCCATGATCCGGATGAACATGCAAGCCTATCTCTATATCCAACCACCGACATTTAAACATCGTTATGTAATTCAGTCCTAGATAATAGAGATCAATAATTTCATCCACAATTTCATCAAAGTCCACTTAATTTTCTCTATGATGTGATAATCTCAAAAAAACTCTACTGTACATTTTTTTTGATTCCCCATATGCATGTGTATGAAATTAAAAACCATTCACCACATATGAAATATATGATTTAACCATTTTGGATGGTGGGTTGCTGAATATAGACAGTCGCTTATCAATTTTATCAGCATGTTGAGACACCTGAAAATTTGTAAAACAATTATCAATATAATAAATAGTAAATTGAATTTAAATTAAACCATCAATAATTTATGTTACATGTTTTTGAAACCATTGATACATTTTTTTTGTCTTTGTTCCTCAAGAGCAGCTACTGTAATTTGTGGAAGTTCTTTCTTGATATTATTATCATATAACTTACAAATAAAATAAGTTTACATGTGGGAATACTATCCAATGACTCATTTTCACCAGAATATAAGATGAAATAATTTTCAAAGCATGAATCTTCTGATAACTAACTCACATAATATGAACCAACCTCTTTCTCTTATATTAATTTATAGGCCACACATTTCCTTCAGGTAATAGTGTTTTAACCAAAGAAAATATCTGATCAAAACAGTTGTTTGACATTTCATTGTCTGATTTAATAGCCATAAATTTTGAAATCGCTTCTAATTTTCTTATCTTGCCTCAAAGATATAATTCATTCTCAGGATACCTCAACAACTCAAAAAATTTGGATGGTGCCAACTCTGGAGTTAAATCGATATCATCTTGAGTTTCTAGTTTTTTAATAGATGGACCTGTAACATCATGTACTAAATTTTGAAATCATGGTGGATTCAGAATCAAGTTATTAGTATCTTCTCTAGAACTACATTCACCATATTGATACCAAATAACATAATCTGGTTGAAACCCAAACTGCAAAAGATGCCCCCCAACGTTTTCAAATGCGTCAAACTTTCTTCAGAGAACATTTTTTACAAGGAAACTTAATTGTTCCTTCTAAAAAATATTCTTTTTTTAATGATGCAAATGATAAGAAATAAGAAAACCCTCAATATATATAGGATTTAAATCAGAATTGTTAAGATTTCTCCATTTATTTATCTAAGGGCGATCATCTAATAATGACTGATGTCGATTTCCATCTTCCATTTTTTTCTACAAAATATAAAATAATCACTGTTTTTGAATAATTTGACATTATAAAAACACTATCTGAAAAGAGAAGATAAATAATTACAACTACATCTTAATAATTACCATTAATTTTGGGTGACACAATTTCTAGTGGATTAATGACTAATATTTTTTCCGACAACTCATTTACATGGAAATTTCTCTCACTGAAAGCACAATGAAGAATCAGCTCGGAGGTACGCATATTCATTATCATGCATACGAGAATGTATAAGCATACCTCCGAGCTGATTCTTCATTTTGATTTCCGTGTAAGAAAGATACAAGTAAATGATCTGTCTGGAAAAATAGCCATGTAACACCCCACCCCTACCTCATTGGCTTGAGGAGGCGGTGAGGGATACTTGGCCTTATGCAATTGTCCCAAGATGCCAATGTCTTGCAATAAATTCCGAGGGATTCAAGGAACAATGGGAAAAAATTTCCCTTAAGATGAAACCAACCAAACCAACAACTAATGATGCATGCACTTTCAAACCCAAAAATGTAATCCCAAAAGACAACCAAGTTGTCCCATAATAAAACCCAAAACCAAAACAACCAACCATGTCCACAAAACCTCATTGTACACTACGGAAACTAATCAACCAAACACCACAAGCCATGACACCACCACAGCTCCACACCATGCTCCATGCTCCAAGATCCACCAAAGAATCACAATGCTCCACTAAAGGATGGTGATGCCTTACCTTTTCCCACATCATGGTACACGACATCTGCAAAGACACCAATGTTCCAAAGTAGGGGGTGAGTACAAAAACTCAGTTGGATTTCCCCAAATTACTTCCCTACACACACCACTAGGATAAAACTGTTAGCACATTTATATAAAACAATTTATATAAAATAATCACATACACAACCATTTCCATAAGCCAAACACACCCTTACCAAGCCATCACACCCAAACCAAGAACGCAAGGGAATGCCAACCAAACATGAAAAAGTTATTTCATAATTTCACATTAGCACCATAATTTCCATTATTCAAAGAAATGCCCATCAAACAACTAAAACAACTAAACAGTGGAGCTTCTTTCCAACCTGTTCACCCATTCACAACTAGTGGGTCTTCCTGTCCACTTATCCTTTGATGGTGGTCATTCCATCCACTATCTATCCCCTTTTTATAGTGGTACTTCTTGCCACTTACACAAAACATTACAACCAATCACAACTAAGTAAATAACCCATCATGGTCACAACAACATGCAATCAACCAATTCCATTGCATGTCAATCCACTTCAATAAATCAACCATTTATTGACAACTATTTTCCATGAAAAACAACATTTCAATAAAACAAATCTTTTATTGAAAACCCATTCCATAAATCATTTTCACAAATCAACCATATCATCCCATTTTAAAATATTCATTTTAAAATCCACTAGAATAACATTTCACCATAAAAAACCTTTTTCCCAAAAATCCCCAAAACATCACCCAAGGGATTTCCAACCAATTTCACATAAAAATTGACAATTAATTTTCATCTCAATAATTAATTTTGTCAAAGAACCACTAGTTCTAACCAAGTGAAGTCGAGAGAGAAGCCACCTACCTTTAGGGTTCCCGAGAAATCGACCCACAAGCAACATCACCTCAAATCCGGCGAACGCACCACTGAAACCTCTCTAGATACCCTTCCCTAACCATAAAAACCCTTATCATTAACATATAAGGCAACCACAACCCTAGATAAACACAAAAAATGTGTAGATCTTGAAAACCACGGAAGAGAGGGATGTAAATCTAGGGGAAAACACAAGAGAAACAAGAGGACATACTTACCCGGGAGAAACCACCTTCAAACCACCTTGGAACCCCTTTGAAATGCTTCCAAATCGAGTCTGAGAGCTCCCTTAACCCATGAGGACCTAAAATCCTGAGTGAGCCACAGCTTGGAGGAAGTTTGGAGTGAAATAGGTTAAGCCCGAGGGATCCCAGAACTTATAAATCTATTTTTATGTGGCCGCACAGTTATCCATCACGATTTGGAAAACCGTGCGCTAACCGTGCACATGCTACTTCTTAGAGAGAAAGGGTCTGCACTGTTTCCTCGCACGGTTTGGAAAATTGTGTGCAGACCGTGCAAAGCCTACTATCTCCCTTGCACGATTTCATGTAGAATCCGAATGGTATCCACTAACCATGCTCAAACTGTCCACTGCTTTAAAAGCCTCCAAACTCATCCAAAACCATTCCAAACTCTCCCAACCACTTCCCAACACATCCCATGAACATTAAACACAGAAAACTAATAATAAATTGCCATATATCTCAAACTAGGGGTGCTACAATCTCCCCACCATTGGACATTCCATCCTCGGAAAGTAGTGATCCCGCCCTTTGCTGAAAGAGCTTGGGACACTGCTCGACCATTTCTTTCTACCACTTCCATGTCTCCTCTTAAATTAGACCATGTTTCCAGAAAACACGAACTAAACCGATGCTTTTACCACACATGAATTTCTCTTGCCTATCCACAACCCACACTGGCACGTGCACCAACGAAGCATCCGGTTCTAGCTCAACATGGTCCCATTGAATCACATGGTCACGATTCAGCTGATACTTTTTCAACTGCGAAACATGAAACACATTGTGCACTGTACTGAACCTAAGTGTCAAGGAAAAACGATAAGCCACCTCACCAACCCGCTCAAACATCTCAAAAGGACTGATATACCTTAGAGATAACTTTCCCTGCTTCCCAAACCAATGATGTCCCAACATAGGAGAGATCCTCAAGAAAACATGATTACCGACCTCGAACGACAACGGCCGTCAACGATGATCCGCATACAATTTATGATGACACTGAGCAGCCTCCATTCTCTTCCTGATCAACTTGATCTTCTCCGTAGTCTCCTGGACAAGGCTTGTTCATACCATCGATGACTCACCCGTTTCCACCCAACATAGTGGAGAACGACATGACCACCCATAAAATGCTTCAAAAGGAGCCATTCGTATGGATTCCTAATAACTATTATTGTATAAGAAAATAACCAACAAAAAGTTCTCTTCCCATGAGCCACCAAAATCCATGACGCAAGCCCCCAACATATTCTCCAGAGTTTGTATCGTCCTCTCGGATTGACCATCTGTCTGAGGGTGATACAACATACTCATCGTCAACTGTGTCCCAAGGGCTTGCTGTAAGGATTTCCAGAAAAGAGATATAAACCTTGGATCTCTATCAAATACAATCAAAACTGGAACACCAAGCCTCTTTACCAACTCTAGGATATAGATTTTTGACAAATCCTCCTCCGTATGAGATTTAAGAATCGGGATGAAATAAGATGACTTCGTTAGCCAATTCACTATCACCCAAATGGAATCGTGATTTCTGACTGTTCTTGGGAGACCAGTAACAAAATATATCACTATCTAATCCCACATCCAAATAAGGATTGGTAAAGACTACAACATTCTTGCTGGAATTTGATGCTCTGACTTGACCTGCTGACAAGTCAAGCATCTCGAAACAAACTCAGCCACACATCTTTTCATACCAGCCCACCAGAATTGCGCTTTCAATGATTTATACATTTTCTGAATTCCATGGTGAACAACCCACCTTGAATGATGATACACCCTGAGAATATCTTCCTGAAAAGATACTGGTACAAACATCTAATTCCCAAAACACAAAACTGGATCTCCCTTCAGTTTCCAACCCTCAATGGTCTCCCCACCATTGAGTCTAGTCCTCATGGTGACTCACTCAGAATCAGATATCTATGCCTCTTTAACTAGGCCATCCAAGTCAGGAATCAACAACACTGGAAAGAAGACCGCTCTATCACACAGGTCCTCACATTCTAACCGCATATTAGCTATAATTGACATCAGATGCCACTTGTTTGATGCCTGTTTCACCATCTGAGCATATCATTTTCAGATTAATGCATATGCCACCAAATTTTTATAACCTAGTGTGTAAATTAAGTCAAAATCAAACATCTGGAGATATTCCATCCATCTCCTTTGCCTCAAGTTCAAATACCTTTGTAATAAAATGTGCTTCAAGCTCTTGTGATATGTATATACCGTGAATTTCTCAACGAAGAGATAAAGAATCCATATTTTCAAAGCATGGACCACTGCTGCCAACTCCAAATCATGAGTTGGGTAGTTCTTCTCATGCACTCTCAACTTCTGTGAGCCATATGAAACCACATGATTCTCTTTCATAAGAACGCACCCCAACCCTGATCCTGATGCATCACAATACACCACATACCCTTTTCCTGGTTCTGAAAAAACCAATATTGGTGGTAATGTAAGGAAACCCTTTAGCTCTTCAAAACAATGCTGACACTATTCATTCCACTGGAATGGAACATTCTTTCTTTTCAAAGCTATCATCGGTGAATCCAAACGTGAAAAATCATGAACAAAACACCGATAATACACAGCTAGACCAAGAAAACTCTATATCTCAAACACATTATTTGGCTATTGCCTCGAGATATCAGCCTATATATTTTCCGGATCCACTGAAACACTTCTTTCAAAAATCACATGGCCAAGAAAATGAACATCTTATTTTCAAAAGTCACACATTAACAATTTGGCATACAACCGATGATCCATCAAGATCCGCAGCATTGTCGCCAAGTGATGCTCATGCTCCACCCTTGTCATTGTATACACTAGAGTATCGTCTAAAAACACCTCAAAAAATGAATCTAGATATCTCTAAAATATCTGATTCATCAATGTGATAAACACCACTGGCACATTCGTTAGACCAAAGGGCATAACCACATATTCATAATGGAAATATCTACTTCTGAAAGTCGTTTTAGGAAGGTCCTCATTTTTCACCCGCAATTGATGATATCCAGACCTCAGGGCGATCTTGGAGAACCACTAGGCTCCCCTCAACTGGTCGAACAACTAATCAATTCATGGTAGTGGATATATATTCTTTACTGTAACTTGGTTAAGTCTACAATAATCAACACATTGCCTCAAAGTTCCATCTATATTTTTCACAAACAACAATGGTGATGCCCACGGGGACATGCTAGGCCAGATAAACCCTTTGTTTTTTAACTCTTCCAACTAGACATTCAATTACTGCAATTCAGTTGGTGACATCTTATAAGATAGAAGTGAGAGAGGACTGGTCCCCGGAATGAGATCAATCGAAAACTCCACTTCTCTTAAGAGATGTAACCCAAGGAATTCATCAGGAAAAACATCCAGCAACTAATCTACCACTTCTATAAGAACGCTCTGCTCAACACCCTCTACTGATTCCAATGACAATCCGCCAACTAATATGATAATGTACCCACTGCTGGTTCCAACAAACACATTACACCATTCCTTTCATGCCTCTCTCCTCTAAAGAGATGTTTAACACCATCGGGTGGTGTAAAAGCCATTTTTTTAACATCAAAATCAATGTGGGGCTTAAACGCCACTAGCCAATCCATTCCCAGGATTACATCATACCCATCCATATCAAGAACTGAGAAATTCCACACTAGCTCCCCCTCACCCAAAATGATAAAACATGCTCTACACAAGAAGTCTCGACACTCTCTTTAACCCAGAGGAGTTTGATGTTATAAAACCGAGGTTATAATTTCTACCCTTAAATCCAGAAAATCAACCACACATGCAGTAATAAAAGAGTGTGAAGAACCTGTATCAAACAACTCGTGTATCAAGGTATAATTTAAAATAATAGTACCTCGCACCCTGGATGGTCCCAACTGATCATCCACAACAACCTACTATGCTCCGAACACAATTTTGATTTCCACACTCTTCTCTTTATTGCTTTGCTGAGGTGTCGTGCTATTCCGAGAATCACCATGACCCACTTTACTCTACTGATGAGGGGTATGCTGCTGTCCCCGTCCCATCGAAACATATGACGTCTACGATCCCTGAGGAGTGTCATGTACACCCGACCTTTGATCATTCCAACAATAACACTACAGATGCCCCATCTTCTTACAATAACAACATGATCTAGGCTTTATCGTACAGTCCTGCTTGATGTGGCTCGTTGAACCACACTGAAAACATCCCAGAATTCTCTGGGTATTCGGAGGAAGATTCGCCGAAACTTCCGTCAGATTATATGCCATATTCCCGCTCTGGTAATATGTGTCCCTCCTTCGTTTGAACCCAACATTAAAGTTCCCACTATTCCCCATGGGTACCACCATGATTCCCCCACCCGAAGCACCCAATAAATCCCACTCAGCCACTGAGGCTCTATTCACTATCTCTATGTATTCATCTATACACAGTACTACTATCTTTGAACGTATATATTTCCTTAACCCCACTTCGATGATCCTTGCTTTCAATGACATGCTACCTACCACTTCATGTGAAAACCTCACTATGTTCATAAACTTAGCTACATAGTCCGTTACAAACATAAGCTCTTACTTCAAACTGAAGAAATCAGTCATACGCTGAATTCTAAATGTATGTGGGTAGAATTGTTTATTAAATAATTCCTCAAAGCCATCCCACATCATACCCTAGTCAATCCCATCTTGGAGTACCAACTCCCACCACTAAAGGGAAAGATCATCCAACTTAAACATGGAAAACTTTACTTTTAACTCTACCAGTGTTTCTAAGAACTCGAAGATCCTGTTCATTCTATTCAACCATTATTCTTCCCTCTCTGACTCTAAATAAACCCTGATGATAGGTGAATTCTGTTTTTGAAACTGAACTGTATGATCCACATGCCTTGGTTAATCCATTTTATTTCCACTTTCCATAGCTTGGAAAGCTTGAACTATTCTTTTCACTAGCTGCTGGTTCACCTGAGGCCTAGGTGCTACCACAATCTTAGTATCCTCCTCGGGTTGGTCTCTACGACGCCTACCCAATGCCATTTCTATAAACAGAAAACAAACAACCGTGAGTCTAACTTCCATAGACATCACGAAATCTCATTTCAAATCACATTAAACAACACTTTTACAAAAAGGATTTCCAAAAATTCACATTTCCCACGTTTCAACAATTTGAAAATCATACCATTTTCAAAATATTAAATTTATTCACATTACAGTTTCACACAAAAACTATTTACCAGTTCATCACATATATCATTATACCCCAATGAAATATGCATCCTAGTGGGAAGTCAATTCTACCATATATGTCATGCCCATCTCATTGGCTACACCCACGACAATGAGATATCCAATGCCTATAAGTGTCTCTAAAACACTTATGTACCAACCTCCCTGGTAACTTGAATTTCTGCATAAATGGGTTAGCAATTTCCTTTTATGCTATACATTCTATGTTCCAACATTCTTAGGCCTTGCTACCATCCCGACTCAAGGAATGTACCACAATAAATGTCAAACCCAAATCTGAGAATCAACTCCAAAAGACAGAAAAAACCGATGCCACTTGTAACACCCCTCCCCTACCTCTTTGTATTGAAGAGGAGGTGATGGATACTTGGCCTTAAAAGATGTTCCCAAGACGCCAAAGGCTAGAAATAAATGCTTAGGGCTTCAAGGAATAGTGGGGAATGATTTGACCTTATGAAAAAACCAACCAAACAAAAAACTAAAGATGCCTGAACTTTCAAACCCAAATAGGTATTCCTAAAAGACAACCAAGTTGTTCCACAATACAGCTCGAAACCAAACCAACCAACCATGTCCACACAACCTTAGAGTACACTGTGGAAACTAATAAACCAAACACCAAAAACCATGACACCACCACAGCCCCACACCAAGATCCAATATCCCAGCTCCACCAAAGGATCACAATGCTCTACTAAAGCTGGGTGATGCCTTAACTTTTCCCACATCACAGTACACGACATCTACAAAGACACCAATGTGAAAAAGTAGGGGGTGAGTACTAAAACTCATTAGGATTTCCCCAAATGACTTCCCAACACACGCCACTAGGATAAAACCATTAGCATATTTATATAAAACAATTTATATAAAATAATCACAAGCACAACCATTTCCATAAGCCAAACACACCCTTACCAAGCCATCACACCCAAACTAAGAACCCAAGGGAAAGCCAACCAAACATGCCACAAGTCATTTCATCATTTCACATTAGCACCATAATTTCCATATTGAAAAATCAATTCCCAACAAATAACCAAAACAACCAAATGGTGGAGCTTTCGTTCAACCCGTTCACCCATTCACATCTAGTGTCTCTTCCCGTCCACTTATCCTTTGATGGTTGCCCTTCCGTCCACATTCCATCCCTTTTTTATAGTGGTAATTCTCACCACTTCCATGCAACATTCCAACCAATCACAACCATGAAAATAACCCATCATGGTCACAAGAACATGAAATCAACCAATTTTATTGAATATCAATCCACTTCAATAAATCAACCATTTTACATGCGAAACAACATTTCAATAAAGCAACCCTTTTATTAAAAACCCTTTCCATCAATCATTTTTACAAATCAACCATATCATCCCATTTTAAAATCATCAATTTAAAATCCACAAGAATAACATTTCACCATAAAACACCTTTTTTCCCAAAAATCCCCAAAACCTCACCCAAGGGATTTCCAACCAATTTTTCATAACAATTCACAATTAATATTCAGAACAACAATTAATTATAACAAGGAACCAATATTTATAACTATGTGGAGTCAAGAGAGGAGCCACCAACCTTTAGGTTTCCTGAGAAATCGACCCACAAGCAACCGCACCTCAAATCCGACGAACGCACCACTGAAACCTCTCTAGATCCCCTTCTCTAACCATTACAAGCCTTAACATTAACATCCAAGGCAACCAAAACCCTAGATCTACACAAAACATGCGTTGATCTAGAAAACCACTAAAGAGAGGGATGTAGATATAGAGGAAAACACAAGAGAAACAAGAGGAGAGACATACCCATGAGAAACCACCTTCAACCCACCAGGAAACACCTTTGAAACGCTTCCAAATCAAGTGAGAGGGCACCCTTAACACCCGAGAACCAAAAATCCCAAGTGAACCACGAGTGGGAGGTTGTTTGGAGTGAAATAGGTTAATCCTGAGGGAGTCAAGAACTTATAACCCTATTTTTAAGTGGCCACACAGTTTTGCAAACCGTGCGCTAACTGTGTGCATGATTCTATCTATAGAGCAAGGGTCTGCACTGTTTCCTTACACAGTTTGGAAAACCGTTCATAGTCCATGAAAAGCCTATTGTTTCCCTTGCAAGGTTTCCAAGATAATCTGCACAGTTTCCACTAATTGTGCTCAAACCGTGCACCCGTTTAATAACCTCCAAACGCATCCAAACCCATTCCAAACTCTCCTAACAACTTCCCAACTCATCCCATGCACTTTAAACACACAAAAAATCATAAAAAAGGCTACATACCTCAAACCGGGGGTGTTACTATCCCCCTTTTCATCGATGAATCATCTTCTTGCAACTATCACTGCCCAAAAACATTATGAAATATGTGGTCATACGAATTCTTATTCAAACTCCTGCATATGAGATTGGATATGAAGATGTAGAAGCATATTATTCATAATGTTTTGAGTCATTGATAATTGAAAGAATAAGAGTTATCGAGCAAAAGGAGTGTCATCAATCCACTAGAAATTATGACAACTTATTAAAAGTTATTACAATTTATTATAATTGATATTACTCTTAATTATTCCTAATTATTACTAATTATTACGAATTATTCCTAAATATTATTAATTATTCATATTTATTCATAATTATTATTAATTATTCCTAATTATTCATATTTATTCCTAATTATTTCTATTTATTCATATTTATTCCTATTTATTCCTATTTATTGCTATTTATTGCAATTTATTTCCATTTATTCCAATTTATTCCAATTTATTCCTATTTATTCCTATTTATTCTTATTTATTCCTATTCATTGCTATTCATTCCCGATTATTGCTATTTATTCTCAATTAATTCTATTTTTTCCCTATTAATAGCAAATTATTCATATTTATTTCTTATTATTCCTAATTATTCTTAATTTTTTCTAATTATTCGTATTTAATCCTAATTATTCGTATTTATTCATATTTTATCTTATTTATTGCTAATTATTACTAATTATTGGTATTTATTACTCATTATTTCTATTTATTAATAATTATTTCTATTTATTAATAATTATTTTAATTTATTACTAATTATCCCTAACTATTACTAATTATTTCTAATTATTCCAAATTATTCTTATTTATTACTAATTTTTCCTAATTATTGCAAATTATTCCTAATTATTGCTAACTATTTCTATTTATTGCTAATTATTCTTATCTATTGTTAATTATTCGTATTTATTACTAATTATTACTATTTATTGCTAATTATTACTATTTTTTCAAATTATTACTATTTATTACTATAAAATATTATGTAATGCTATTTATTTCTATTTATTGCTATTTATTACAATTTTTACTATTTATTAATAATTATTCATATTTATTCCTATTTACTGCTTTTTATTTGTAATTATTCTTATTTATTTCAAATTATTGCAATTTATTCTTAATTATTGCTAATTATTGCTAATGATTTCTATTTATTCTTAATTATTGATAATTATTCCTAATTATTGCTAATAATTTCTAATAATTTCTAATTATTTCTAATTATTGCTATTTATTACTGTTTATTACTATTTATTCATATTTATTGTTAATTATTTCTAATTATTGCTATTTATTTTTAATTATTACTATTTATTTCTAATTTTACGTAATTATTGTTAATTAATGCTAATTATTCCGATTTATTTTCAATTATTCCTATTTATTGTGAATTATTCTTATTTATTGTCAATTATTCCTATTTATTGAGAATTATTCCTATTTATTGCGAATTATTATTATTTATTTCCATTTATTACTATTTATTCCCATTTATTAGTAATTATTCCTATTTATTAGAAATTATTGTGATTTAGTAGGAATTATTTCCATTTATTACTAATTATTGCTATTTATTACTAATTATTGCTAATTATTACTAATTATTTTTATTTATTACTAATTATTGCTATTTATTTTAAATTATTCCAAATTATTTCAAATTATTCCAAATTATTCCAAATTATTGCTATTTATTAATAATTATTTGTATTTATTCTTATTTATTGCTAATTATTCCAATTTATTCCTAATTATTCGTATTTATTCCTATTTGTTACAATTTATTTGTATTTATTACTATTTATTCCTATTTATTACTATTTATTCCTATTTATTACTAATTATTCCTATTTATTATTAATTATTCTTATTTATTACTAATTATTTCTAATTATTGCAATTTATTGCTAATTATTCCTATTTATTTTCAATTATTTCTATTCATTGCTTATAAGTCCAAATTATTACTAATTTTTGCTAATTATTACTAATTATTGCTAATTATGGCTAATTATTGCTAATTATTGCTATTTATTGCTAATTATTGATAATTATTGCTAATTATGGCTAATTATGGCTAATTAATGCTAATTATTTCTAATTATTTTTAATTATTGCTAATTATTTCTAATTATTTCTAATTATTGCTAATGATTGCAAACTATTGCAAATTATTGACATTTATTTCGATTTATTTCTATTTATTGCTAATTATTGCCATTTATTGCTAATTATTACTAATTATTGCTAACTATTCCTAATTTTTCATAATTATTCCATATTATTCCTATTTATTCCTAATTATTCTTATTTATTACTAACTATTCCTATTTATTACTAATTATTTCTATTTATTAAAAATTATTCATATTTATTGCAAATTATTGCTATTTATTACTAAGTTTTTCTATTTATTACTATTTAATCATATTTATTACAATTTATTGCTATTTATTGCTATTTATTCCAATTTATTGCTATTTATTCCTAATTATTGCTATTTATTCCCATTTATTGCTATTTATTCTTAATTATTGCTATTTATTCCAATTTATTGCTATTTATTCCAATTTATTTCTATTAATTCATATTTATTACTATGTATTCGTATTTATTTCTAATTATTCTTATTTATTTCTAATTATTCCTATTAACTTCTAATTATTCTTATTTACTGCTAATTATTCTTATTTATTAATAATTATTCCTATTTATCTAGCTATTCATATTTATTTCTAATTATTCTTATTTATTACTAATTATTCTTATTTTTTACTAATTATTACTAATTATTACTATTAATTAAAAATTATTACAAATTATTACTAATTATTACAATTTATTACTAATTATTTAAAATTAGTACTAATAATTGCATTTTATCATTACAAATAAATACTAATAACAAAACAATTTAATTCTAATTTAATTACAAATAATCCAAAATAATTAAAATTAACATAAAAATGAAATAAATACTAAATTAAAGAAAATATAAATAACCTTAAACTTGATTTCATATTGGTTTAGATGGCTTTGCAACTTTTTTGTGAAAAACGACTAACTCATCAAAATTTTCTCTCTGAAAATTGTGTTTAAAGAGAGAGAGGGAGAGTAAGAAATGAGATGTGGATTTGAAAAAAAAAAGATGAAGGTATATATAGGTTAGATAAGTTACGACGGGTCCTGTCACAAAAACCGTCACCTGCAATAATTACGGTTGGCGGTTAAAAGAGTATTTTCGACGAGTCTCATCACAAAAGGTACATGCCAATAAACTATTTGCAATGGGAAAACATCCCATCGCAAAAAATCTATTTACCACTACCGGGTATTTTCGATGGATCCCGTCACAAATACCCTCAGACAGACACATTATTCACGATGCGGTAATACCCCACGTCACAAATAACCTTCCTGCGGTTTTCCGCTCAAACCGCGCCAAACCTTTTTGCGACCGGACCCCAAATCCCATCACAAATAACCATGTATTTGTGACGGGTAAAATCACCCGTCGCAAATAACCTCTGGGACAAACTATTTGCGATGAGATTAATTCTCATCGCAAATAGCCCATCGCAAAAAGATATTTTTCCCATAGTGTAACCACTATAAGGCACCTTAGCTTGGTATTTTGGTAAGGAAAAAACATATAGGACAAGGGTCATGGGTGTAGGAGACACACAGTTTTTGGTTTGGTCAATCTTAATGAGCTTTAGAAGTGTCTAGACGTGAAGGTGGGGTGGTTTCATTAATAATTGAAGATAAATATTTTTTGGAACAAAAAATAGATTAAGAAAAAATATCACATGTTTCACAATGAATGTGAACAAAAAATGACAATAATAAATATTTTGAAGTGATATCTTCAGTATATCATCAATGAAAAATTTCAGTGAATTTTTAAAAATGTTTTTTCTGTTATTTACATAATTATTTTCTATTCTACTATTTTTTCTGTTTTTCCCAGGGTACGTAATTTTTACCAAAGTTATTTTTTTTAATGTCTAAAAATAAAATGATATATTATAGATAATACGATATGAAATATTCTAGATATGAAATCAAATTTTAGAAATTAAATTTCCTGTGTAAAGAAAACTAATTTTTACTTTTGCACATCTGACACTCAAAACCCTATTTTTATAAAACATATATATTTATCCAAATTTTTTATGTTTTTTATCAAAATTTTAAGGACATTGAATTATTTGAAATGAAAATTATTATTAATAATAATATTATATTTAATAATCATTAAATTAATAAAAAACTAAATTCTATCCTATGAATACTTTTTTTGAAGAATATATAAAAAGTATTTTTTTTTACAATAAATATATTTTATAAAATGTTCTGCATAGGTTTTATATATTGGAAAATTAATTTATAAAAAAAATCTATAATGATAATCGTAGTATAATTTTTTAACCATTTTCATGGAATCATTGTATAATAAAGTCCAAATTGTGATGGTATTTAAAAAATATATATTTTCCACTATTTACCTAAAAATTAATTTTTTTCAAAAAATACCAAAACATAATCTTAAGATAATATATCCATTATAAATATAAAAATATAGTAATTTTATCCATATTTAAATTGTAAATGTCTTATAAATATTAGAATTCCAAATTTAGTTACTACTATATATTCCCAATAGTTTAATTTCTATACGAGCATTGTGAATAATTTAATATTGTTAAAGGTTCATGGTTTTTGGTTTCATTTATTATTTCTTATAACCTAACATACTAACTCGAATACATACTAATGGATAATAATTATTAGTATTTGGGATAATTATATTTCCCATTAATAAATTCTACTATATATATTTTATGTCATACCCTATAGTAAAAACATTGTAGGGTACTTCTGTTTCTTGGGCTCTTCAAGTTCCCATGATTCACATTCGACCATCTAGTTTCTCTAATGTACTGTAACAAGGCGAGTTCTCTTATATCACTGATCTTTTTATTTGTGTCCCAATATTTTCACCATATACTCCTCGTAATATAGATCATTCTCTAAAAATACCCCCATTTAATTTTGTACATGTGAGGGATTATTATGTAATTTCTCAAGAGGAATACACGGAACACATCATGTTCATTTGACATGTTTAGTGAGAGTGCTAGTTGATATAATATATCATAAATGAGATCAAGATTATCAATGTGGCCAATATATCTCAAACTTATCTCTTCATTCTTCTGAAATCTCAGGATTATCTTTCATTTAGATTTATAGAGGAACACTATTTAATCGAACTATAAATACATTCTATGTCAATGGTAATTAGCATAACTCTTCCCTTGACACATAACTTTTATGATGTTTTGTTGAATATCCTTTACCAATTCATCCATTTCTTAAAACATTTCATGTAATAGAAACATTCATTCACCTTCATCATCCCAAAACATAGT
The DNA here is from genome assembly GCA_963277665.1 of Viscum album. Taxonomy (NCBI): domain Eukaryota; kingdom Viridiplantae; phylum Streptophyta; class Magnoliopsida; order Santalales; family Viscaceae; genus Viscum; species Viscum album. The sequence goes on along the minus strand of OY728155.1, from coordinate 1,218,945,943 downwards.
TGTTCAACACATTCTCACATAGAAGGATATATATATGTGTCCAGTTGGATCCATGAGTGTAATATGTTTTTTGATGAGAGTATGAATAAATAAGCATGTTCTTCTCACCCTCTCTTGGTATGCTAAGAGAAAGATCTCAACATATTCTAATGTGTCTAGAAAATCCAATCATATTATACATCAAATTATGGATGATTGTTAATAATGAAGTTAAACATTATTTTTATAATATAAATTTAAATCGATACAAAATTTTAGGATATTCTATTGTCTTTATAAGATATAATCGATTGATTTTATCCATATATGCTAAAAATTTTCTATTTTATATCTTACCATGTTTAATGTTTCATCGAATAGAATTGATGTGAGCATTCATTATAATGTGGTCAACCATAAATCATATTTTTTTCCCTATTTTTTATTGATCTAGCCTATAACAAAATCCAGATGGTTGTTTTACCATTTCAATTTAGTTATGAGAAATGGTTGTGTTATCCCTTTAGAATTTCCCCTCAACATTTACATACTTACACACCAAGTGCATTGATGTATATTATAAAATAACCTTCTTTACATTTTCCAAAATATATGTTATTCTCAGTGATGTCTATTTATTTTCATATTCATGGGTGGATGGAGAAATATAGTTTATGGTAACCATTATGTATCTTCTTTTTTATCTCAATATCTGATGGAACAAAAACTGAATTCCCTGGTTTAACAACCCCTTCATCATCAACCTTGAATATATAGTTTTTTCTATTCTGCAAGACATCCACATTCTTTTATATCTACAGATTATTTATTTTATATTTCTTAATATTCTCAAGTATTAATTGTTGATCAATCATTTTATAATGGTCGGATGATATTCCATTCATCCTGATTCCCCTATACATCCATTAAATTCCCATAAATACCATATCATTTTTCATCCTTATTATATATAATATTATATGATCTTTTCTTCATTTAGTATCTGTCGCATTATTATCCTTCCATTGATAGTTGTGATTTAGAAATAATATTCCATGATCAACTATAACCATATTAATTAGCATATGTTGAGCTCCAGCTATATGAATATATATTTCAAACTTTTTTTATTTTATTATATATAACACATATCCCTATATATATATATCACTTAAAAATTCTCAATATTAATATTTTTGTTGAAAACTAATGTTTATGATTTGACAGTTTTCTTCCTAAAACACCAACGTTCTTGAGGTATAGGCTATTTTTTTCATTCATCTTGAGTATATATTCCACAACTTTATATTATGAATCATTGTAGATCACAAATCCTATTACACATATCGGTATAGTGAGTATACATGATGCGGTTAGATTTTACTTCTACTCTTGAAAGCTCAATTCCTAATCATCTTTCGATACATTCATCAATCCCTTATGTGGAAGCTTGGTTATCATTATTTAAAATCATGATATGTTTATCAAAAATCAATGATAATACCATTATAATCCTAGTAATTTATATATCTCTATCAAAAATTACAATCTAAGTCAATCCTCAAAAATTTTAATATTCAATAGGTATAAAAATATCCTATTACATGTGATAACATGTTATAATAATGTTATGTAGGCAATCCCAAACTCACATTTACTACACTTTTCACATAGCTTCTCATTCTTAAAGTCTTCAAAAAAAATTAAATATTCCTCCGGTTCTTCAATGATTTTAGAATATATAATAATATCTTCATTGAAAAATAAAATACATTTATCAAGGTAATATCTAAAGACTCTTCTAACCAATTATATAATGATTGAGTGAGTAGTACTAATTCCAAATGTCATGGCTGTGAAATTATAGTATCTATAACTTGAAAGAAATTATTTCTTTGGAATATCCTCTTTATCCACTTTTAACTAATGTTTCATGATTGGTGGCACACCATATAGAATTATCGAGCTTCTAGAATATGATAAAAAAATTCATCAATCCATGGTATATGATACATTTGTTTTATCTTATTCTCCTTTAATTCATGATAAAAGATACAAAGACTTGTACTCCCATCCTACTTTATATTTGAGGACATATTCACCCCATGTTGAATCACTTGGCTATATGAATCTCAGATCCAAATGTTAATGTAGTTGATTCTTTATTTATTCCAATTTTATAGGATTAATTCAATAAAATATCTTAGATAATGGAAAAAATGTATATATATTCTCAACAGATAACTCATCATATAAGTTAGGAGAAATGGAAAAAAATTATTTGGGAAATACATCACTATAATCCCTTTCAAAGGAATGTCCTAACAATTTTTCCTCTCATTACATAAATCTTTTGATTGAGATATTATAACATATAAGAAATCATTATCCATGATTCTGTATAACATTCCAAAGGAGATTAATCCAACTATTTGTGATGAATAAATTTTTTTGGTAATTCATGATATATGAGGTGATTTTAATCTCTTGGCAGTTGATGTGGGCTCTAAATTGAGAGAAGAAGTCCATTCTAAGAAAATCATAAAATGAGAATAAAGGGATTATGAAAAGATTCAATAAGATTTTAATCCCACAAAAATAAAATGGGTTATAGGTATGTACTAGATATGTAATAATTACACAAGTTATTTATTCACTGATAACAGAAACTATAGGTTATACGGTTGAGAATGAAAAGTTAAACTGAACAATATTTTAATAATAGAGTGTGTATAATAAAAATAAAACAATTTTTTCACTATAATAGAATAAATCACTAAAATAATTTTGATAACATAATTTTTTTGATCCACCACAATATTATTGATAGCATATTATCACTCTTTTTCTTATAGACTTGGGAAATAATATCACTAGTTATTTTTGAAAACCCATGATTAGTGGAACTGGTGTTAATAATGACCTTTTTCGTTGAATCTATGATGAGGGATTTTAGGTCAAGGATTCTTGTTTTCATTCTTTAATTGATCACATTATTTGCCTTATTTTTCTTACTTTGACATTCTTTCTATTAATTTCTCCCATTTCCATACATGAAACTTTTTTTGGTCCTCTTGAGGGCATTTCCATGATTCTTTTTCTCCAATTTTTTGGCATGTGGGATAATGAATTTTTTTTAATGTAATGGATTTTATATAATGACTCATATATTTGAACCCCATTATCTTATTTTTAAAACTAGTATCATGAAATAATTGATAGTCATCCATTTCCTACTAATCATTATTGGTACATCAGGAAAATTCAGCATAGATTGTAAAGACTAGAATTTCAAAATCGCATTATAGACTTGCCTTTTACCTGATAATGAAAAATTGAAATTATCTCCAGGTGTTAATGACAAAACCATATGAATATCATGTAATAATTTTGATGTTCTCATCAAAATATCGAATATATTTTTCTTCCTTATCCATTACTTTAAAGAAAACCATCTCAATTATATGATGGACAGTGTTAGGGAAATATTTATTGATAAATAACCTCTTGAATTCTAGACAATATATATTTTCAATTACTTATTTTTTATTTATATTCTTCTTTTGTGTCACCCATGACCAAATTTTCTCTTAAAGAGGTAAATAATAAGTATGATCTCCTCTTTATCAAAGCATGTAATAAAAAATGATATCTTATTAATTAAGAGAACATATTTTACAGTGATTAGATGATCAGAATATCCAATAAAAGTCAAAGGATTATGATGCATATAGGACTCAATGAAAACATTATATATTAGAGGGAATTAAATACAACTCATTTTATTATTTGTAAAATGAGTGTGTTATTCTATAAATACCTTGAGGCTCTCATATTTTACTACTATCATGTTGGGAAATTCATTATGTAAGTCCTCAAATTTCATGTTTCACATTTATTTAATAGTATTCCTCCTAATTAATCCATCTAATAAAATAATGGAAATTTAGGGATCAAAATACCTAGATTAATGAATTTATAATTGATAAAAAATAATATTAGAAGAAGTAACTCATACATGATGATTAAAACCTAACATATGAAGCACTAATTTTCAATATACATTATCCAATGTCATTTTACTATTTGATTTACTATCCAAATTTTGTGTCATTACATAATCGAAAATAGTTCATTATAGTTTTTAAATTAAATTATAATTAATAAATAGTGTCAAATGTGGGTGTCTAGATAGATGTGTTGTTAGGATTCATTATAATAAACTAGGTCATGGTTGAGCTAATATACAACATGCCCCCTTGAGGTTATTTATCATGACCCATCCTAGTGGGGCATGCACTGCAACCCCTCAAGCCTACCTCTAATAGGTCAGGGGCTGGAATGTAGCACCGAGTAGGCATATATGTAACATGGGAGGCATTTCCTATATACATGTACACAAACACACATCTAAAATCCCAAAAATGATGAAATTTAATAACCAGTATGGAAAAAAATACATGCATACAACTAAACCCAACAAACATAGTATAATAGAAGTAAAGTACAGAAAGTAAAACTGTGCTAGAATACAATACCAAAAAAACAACAGAGTCTGAAAACTACAAGCCCATCTTATAAACACAAAGAGTTATTGGGACTTCTGCTAATTGTCGTAGGAACACTTTGGCCTGTAGGGATCTCAGAAAACTCAGTCCGGTACTGGGATACCCTAGACTCTGTCAGAAGGCCACTCGTCTGCAAAATACATGACCCGTGTGGGAAAAGCGCATGCATGGGTGAGAATAAAATACTTTTTATATGATCTCAAGGACAACAAATAAATACCCAAAGTAAATGTACAGTCATATCGAAACAATATATGTCTACTGAATATATAACCCGAGAAACCAAATACAAATATTCTCAATACTCAGACCTGGAGTCTAGAGATAAGTCACACAACCACATACCACCAAATGGGATTTGTTTTGAAGGTTAGATGAAGAAATATTCAGGGAAAACTAACTCAATGAGTTTGATTGCTATGATTTTTCTTGCTCGAGAAGTATAGTTTGTCGGGAAAAGCCATGAATGGTATATACACTCATTCAGGGAGAACACACTCCTAAGTAGAAAAAGGTCATGATAAACAGATAATGGTCACTTCCAAGGCCTTGGAAGATACCACAACTCATCTGGACTCACCTGCTAAGTAGAGGACTAGAGTCCTATAGGAATAGTCACATCAATACCCGACTCTACCTAGGGTCAATAATGGATAAATGATCTCACTCTGTGCCACTCGGAAGGATATCTGACTCTATCATGGGATGTCCCAATGAATAGATCACACTTTAATGAAAGGAAATGATACTTACCCTTCAGGGGAATGAGAAAAATCGTAACTAACCCAACAAAACTTTTCAAAGATAATGTGGACTAGAGAATCAATCCATGTACTGAGAAGTACACAGTGTATAAAATTGTCACACACTATGTCTTCTAAATCTAAATTCATCTCCTGTAAAACAACCTGTGCCGTAAGGATTGTCTTGTAAAATACATCATCATGACGTGTAAAAAGGATCCCTCACCATGTCAAAGTATCTGGGGTCTGCTCTGTGTATATTGGCAATGTGACCGTACATGCCCTTAAACCATGTATTCCAACCTGTGAAATTGGCACATAGAGTGACCCGCATTACTGGCCACATATGGACATGTGGTGGAGTACATGTCGTGTAATCCACCGAATGATCGTGTACCGTCTGAGATACAGGTTGAGCCCGATGTAAGGATCCACACTCTGTGTGATAGTGGTTACATGTTGTGCCTATGCTTCCTATCATTTAGGACTCCAGCCACCGCATGGTGGGGTCCACTCACTGTGTCTCCCCAGAGGAACGCCATGTTATTCATCATGTGCAGCGTGAAAACCCTATCTTCCATCTATATAGACCCACATGGCGTGTTATTTGGGATACATGCCATGTATTCTAGAAATTTCCAGAATCACTGGTTCTTTGCTCTCACGCCTTCAGTGATGCCCAATCATAGTTATGGCCACCCAATCATCACAAAAATAAAAAGTTGAGGTCCCCTTGACACCGCAAGGCAATTTACATGGGTTTCATAGCTCTGATTGTCCCCGAAAACACATACCGATTTACCCGAATAGAAAACGCTTCAATAACTATATCTCCCAAACCATGTAAATTCATCCACCGCTATCGTTGTCATTCCATCGTGGGGTCATGACGATCTCAGATCTCCATTTTGGGATTGTTGATCCAAGAAACAGGTGCCAAAGATTTCTCATTCATATCCTCAAGTAGAACGTGAAGAACATGGGGAAGTGGGAGGAATAAAACAAAACAGAAAAGGAGGAACAAACCTCCACTATTTTTCATCATGACGTTAATCCACCCCCATTATAAAGATTAAATAGGGAAAACTAAAACAATAAAAATGGGAAAATATACATCATGAACGAACCAAATAAAATAAAATCCCTCCCACTAGAATGATGATGTGTGGGTCAACTAGTTCTTGGGTTGATCCATGTTCTTCATTTAATGAATGGGTAAGAAACAATTTAAAACACCACCTTCTACCTAAAGAATATATCGATCACTAATGAAGGAAATATGCTTCCATCATTGTCGATATCCTCCAACTCTGTTTGCCCAACAATTCACACATTTGATTGATGTCGTTCGTCGCTGATAGGAAATTCTAAAGCTCCTAGACATTCTATAAATTTATCCCCACGTCTAACATTCGATTAACTAATTAAAATGAGGAAATGGGTTTCATCATTCTATCACACTGTAGAATTAATGTTTTATCATTTCATTTTAGAGACATTACGGTGTGGCATTAATTATTGATACAACTACCTCGTTTTTGTGTTGCAACAAATGTTTCCAAATAAAATAAAACAATGCTTCCAAATTATTTTATTTTATTTTACTAAAAACATCTGAAAATAAAATTTTTCCCTCGACCTACTTCAATCGATGTTAGGTTCATTAATAGGTAATGTCGTCTTCCCAGACGCAACGATGCCCTAAAATTTTTAATATGGGCATTTGTTTGGAAACTTCCACAACCGCAAACACCTGCCAACTCACTTAACATAACAAATGTTCAAACCACCATTCTCGGATCATCAGGACTCAAAATTTCACACCATAAAAAATAATGGTCTCGTAATAATTCCATATAATATTTAAAAATAATACGTGCAAAAAATATGAGACATTACATTCTCCCCACCTTGGGGCTTTGCATCCCAAAAAAGCAAAAACAATGGATACTAACAAAAGATGTGGGTACTGGGCCTGAATCTAATCCTCTAACACCCACGTGATCTCCTAATGATTCACATACTTCCACCAAACATGCACCAAGGGAATTGATCACCCATGAATGATCATCTCCTGCCAATCATTGTTCTCCACTAGGTAGTAAGTAAATGTCACTCCATCCACGATGTCCACCTTTCCCCAGTCAATGACGTGTGATGGGTCATGCACGTACCTCCTTAGCTGCGATGTGTGGAAGAAATCATGTACCCATTGCATATTTGGTGGTAGAGCTATATGATACACAACCTCGTCCATTCAGAGCAGTATCTATAAGGGTCGGATAAACCATGAAGATAGCTTGCCACCCAGGATAAATCTCTGTAACCCTCATTGAGTTAAGACCTGAAGATAGACATAGTATCTCTCCAATAACTCCAAAGGTCTCCATCACCTATCAAAATAAGACTTATTCCGGCTATGTGTAGTCTTCATCCACTTTCGGATGATCTGAACCTTCTCGGTGGTAGCTCTCACCAACTCTGGACCCATGATTGCTGACTCCCCAGGGTCGGTCTAGCAAAGCGGTGACCGAAAGTGTATCCCATATAAATCCTCGAATGGTGGCATACTAATGGTGGAGTGGTAGTGGTTGTTGTACAAACACTCTACCAGTGGTATGTGGTCCTCACAACTATGACCACAGTCCATAATACAAGCCCATAACATATCCTCAAGAACCTGAATGGTACTATGCGTATGACCATCTGTCTGGGGATGGAACATTGTGCTCAACTGTAGGAGAGTCCCTAAAGCTTCCTATAGTCCCTTACAAAACAAAGGTGTGAAACAGGCATCTCAATCTGAGACTATCATCTAAGGGACACTATGAGGCCAAACTATCTCCTACACGTAGAGGCGTCTTAGTAACACTACGGAACTCTACTACTGGATAGCAAGGAAGTGGGTCGACATGGTGAGTCGTTCAAAGATTACCCAGATGGAATCATTCCCCCTGGATTCTTGTTTTAGGCATGTCATGAAGTCCATCAATATTCCATCCCACTTCCAATATGGCACTTCCAGGGGTGCGGTAACCCTGTTAGAACCTGGAGCTCAGCCTTCACCTACTGGCACATAAGGCATTGAGAAACGAACTCTACTACAACCTTCTTCATGTCTGACCACCAGAACTACCATCAAAGATCAAGGTACATCATTTCCATAATAGGTTGTACTGTTAATGGGGATTTATGAAACTCACTCATGAAATTATCCAGCAACACCACCAGTACAACAATGCGTCCTCTAAAACGAACTATGTGCTCCCCACCTTAAAAATGTCCATAAGAATCATGTCATGTGGATAAATGAGCTTGTAAATCCTGACAGTCGACATCCCCTAGTTGTGAACCCTAACTCGTTGTAAGAGTTGAGGGGTGAAAACCATCGACTGGTGGTATGTTTCATCATCTCTATCCATGAAGGATAACTATAAAGATGGAAAATTCTCTATCGCCTTGCTCAATAGATGCAATATCAATCTCTTAATAGGGTTATGTTTCACCTTATTTCCCATCCTAGGAATATAGATGATCTCAAAATCATAATCCTGGAGGAACTCTATGAAACATCTCTATCTAAGATTCAAATCATTATGTGAGAAGATGTATTTGTGGCTCTTATGGTCAGAGTGGATGATAAACCACTCACCCATAAGGTTGTGTTGCCACATCATCAACATGAAGACTACCACAACCCTCTCAAGATCATAGGTCACATAGTACTGCTCATGTGGCCTAATAAAGAGTGAAACATAAACAATAACTTCTTGTTTCTACATTAGGACACAACCAATCACGACCCTTAATGAGTTTCATAAAACTATGTTCTCGACACCCTCCTCCATCAATCTCATGATTGGGATGCTCGTCAAACTCTATCTCAACTACTCAAAATACTACTGGAACTTCTATGTCTACATGAAGGGTTTCCCATTCTTGGTCAAGGATTTCATTAATGCTAATATCCTAAAGAAATCAAAAATGAATCTTCCGTAATATCCTATCAACCCAAGGAAGCTTCGTACCTCTGACATGCTCTGAGGTGGTTCCAATACAAACATTGCCTCCACCAAGGCTAGGTCCACCGCTACTCTATCTGCTAAGATGACATGTCCCAGAATGTGGACCTCTTCTATATAGAACTGGCACTTCAAAATCATCTCATAAAGGGGGTGTTCTTGGAGAATTTCCAGAACAATATAGAGGTTCCTCACATGCTCCTCCTCTGACATTGACTACACAAGGATGTCACCGATGAAGACCACTACAAACCTATCTAAATACAGCTATAATATCTAGTTCCTAAGTCCCATGAATACTATTGGGGCGTTCTTCACACCAAAATCCATCCCTGAGTACTCATAGTGACCTTATTGGAATCCAAATGTCATATTCGGTATATCCACATCCCATAATTGTAACTGGTGGAAACCTCATTGAATTTCAACCTTCAAGAACCAAAATTCACCTCTTAGCTTATTGAAGAGGTCATCGATCCTTAACTATAGATTATTGTTCTTTACCGTCACATGGTTCAGCCACTGGTAATCCAGCATAATCTCCAACTCCCATATACCTTCTTCGCCAAAAAACTGGGGCCACCCTAGGAAAAATGATGGGTCTTATGAAACCATTTCTCTTTGAATCCTCCATCTTCAACCTCATCCCATGAATCCCTAAAGGAGCCATCTGATACCCTGGTGGTAATATCAGTGTCTTCTCGGGGTGTAACTTGATATAGAAGTCGATCTCCAAGTGGGGAGGTTTTCCGAGAACATCTTCAGAAAATACGTTCTCATACTCTTCCACTACTGCTGGGAACTGGATGCTCACAAAATCTATAGACCCGGGGGTAATTCTAGACATCTCAGGAGTGATCGACTGAACCATATTATTATTAAGCCAATTTTGTGATGTCTGGGTCTCCTTTTCACCAAAAATTAAAAACATCATCCCATTATTGCAGACACACCACAGTCCTTTCCTAAAGCAGTCAATCTAGGCATGGAGCAAACATAACCAATCCATACCGAGAATTAAAGCGTAAGGCCTCGACACTACCACCAAGATCTTCCATCTGACACTCTCACCGCCAATGGTAAGATCAAACTATCTATAAAGGTGTGTGATCATCGATTCTTCTCTCATAGGTGCCTCTAATATTAAGGGTCGAGTCAGGTGCTCTACTAGAATATCATGGTTTCACACAAGTCATGTGGCAAGGAAGGAATGCCAGGCACCTGTGTCTATAAGTAAAACAAATAAAATATAAAAAAAAATTGTACCTCGGATCATCACTAGGGTACCTAGGTCATACACTTCGACCGCATTCATCTTTCACCGCCCCTATCCTCCAACTCCCTAATCCTGGTGGGGACCTCCTAGGGGTGGTGGTGGGAGAATATAGATGCATCTGCCACCACCTGTAGCTCCCCTGATCCTCTTCCAGATCTGCCGCCTGTTGGGTCTGTCTACTCCACCCTCTGCCTCTACCTAGGTTGTCCATCCACCACTTCCCTGTCAGAAGCTCGACAGGTTTGACAGTTTCTAGCGAGATGTCCCCTAACATCACACGAGTAGCACGCCTTTCCTTAGGCTAACTGGATCGAGCCTGGGATTCCTGGACTATCCATCCTCTATCTTGGTTCCTCTAGTGACATCTCCCACCTCTTGATCGCTATACCAGACATCAGATCACTGCTGCTGATGTCTCTGCACCTGTCTGTCTGCTACTCACTGTCGTTGGCGGTCTCTGCTCTTCCAAGAAGATCTTGATCACCATGTCTCGCTCGATCAATCCATCATAAGTATAAATCCATAAAGCCATGACACAAGCTCAGATGTCCCTTCGTAGACCTCATTTAAAGGTTCGAGCTCAAATTTATTGATCCTAGACCATATCCATCGAGTACCTGGAAAGGATGGTAAAACTGGATGAAGTGTTAGACACCATCAAACTTCCCTACTGAAGCTGAAGAAGCTTCTGGATACACACCACTCCCATTATAGCCAGAGATAACTACACCATAAAGAGTCACTCAAACTCTGTACATGAAAGATTATCCTCATCATGAGTATGTGTGGTCAGACTCCACCATCGTCCCACTAAACACTAATGAAGACTCCCTCCTTGGATCACCAACAATTATGATGTTGTCTCAATAAGACGGAAAACTCTAGTCAGCACCTCAAGCCAGTCCTCAACTGCCTATGGGTCAGGGTCACCTCAGAACGTGAGAGTTATCTATCTCTGGAACTCATGGATCGCGCTCAGCCTGTGCCCCTTATTTATCGGTACTATAGTTACCACAGGCTGCTCCACGGGTGGTAGGAGGTGCACCACATAGTGGCAACGCCAAGGGAACTAGTCCCTGTATCGAATCCTTGTCACTGAAAAGATCATACTCATGATCATGTTGCTAAATCCTAGTAGGTATGTGTCACAGAGGTATCCTGTATAAAAACAAGATGTACCATGGTCAGTGACTATATCTAGATTGCTGACACAATGGAGAAGGAAAACACCACTGATTCCTATATAATGCATGTACTATTCTTTAACATTCCTACAACTTGTGTTTTCATGTTCTGAATCAAAAAAGGTTATTAGAGTCATAGTGTATGGATACGTCGGCTGCCCGCACAAACACTGGAGTCTCTATACTGAAAGATATGCTCAAAACACTAAACACTATTTCCCATAACCAAACTCTCAAACTCTTGGTCCTAAAGTAGAATTGACCATCCTTTAATACCACTTTTTCATAACTCATCCCAGTGGGGCTCACACTATAACTCCCTAATCCCGACTCCAATAGGCCAGGGGTTGGTGACAAGCACCGGGTAGGTATATTAATAACATGGGAGGCATTTCCTATGTACCTGTACACACACACACATCTCCAATCCCACAAATGCTAAAATGTAAAAACCACTATGTAAAAAATTGAATGCATACATCTAAACCAAAACAATAGAGTTCTAGGTAAGTAAAGTAAATACAGTAAATCTAATCCATAATACAAGCCCACAAAAACATGAGAGTATGCTAACTACACGTCCAACCTATAAACAAAATGACGTACTAGGACTACTTCTAAAAACCGTAGGACCTATTTATCTTATAGGGATCTCATAAAGAACGGTCTGGTCCTGGTCCCCCTAGACTCCATCAAAATGCGGCTCATCTACAAAAGACATGACACGTGTGGGAAAATCCCATTCAGGGGTGAATATAACAATACTCAGTAGAGGACCATGATAACCACAATGAAATACACCATGTAATGGTACAGTCATCTCTACATAGTATATGTCTACTGAATATATAGGAAGTGAAACACAATCCCTATATACTCAAAAGGAAGACTCTATGTATAGAGATAGGTCCCAGAACCGTATAACACCCCTAGGGATTCAATTCAAATGATCCACAATGAAATTGTATGGGATAACTATATTTACTAGTCTGAAAGCTCTTATGTCATGTGCCTAAGTAGTACTGTTCGTCGGGAAAATTCATGTGTGGTAGATACACTCATTACGGGTTAACAAACTATTGAGTGGGGAAAGAGCACAAAACACAGATGAGGATCACTGCCTAGGCCTTGGTGGATACCATGACTCATCCAAATTCACTAGTTATGTTAAGGATTAGTGACATTTAAGAATAGTTACATCGATACATGACTATATCTAGGGTTAGGAATGGATAGCGGATCTTTCTCTTGGCCTCTCGGAGGGATACTTGACTCTATCATGGGAAGATCCACTAAAGGAATCATACTCTTGTGAATGGAATTGTTACCTGAACTATAGGGGAATGAGAAAAAGGGGAACTGAACCAAATGGAACGTGTCCAAGAAACTATAGACAAGAGGATCAATCCATGTATTAAGAAGTACATGTTGTGTATAATTGTCACACACCATGTCTTCTTACCCTGTGTACTGCCTGTGTACAATGACCTGTGTCGTAAGGCTTTTCATGTAAAATACAACTACACAATGTGTGGAAAGTATCACATGACATGTCAATGTATCTGGGGTCCACTATGTGTATGTTGGTCATGTGTCGTACAGGGCCTCAACCCATGTATTCCAACCCATCTAATTGGCACACAGGGTGACCCGCGTTACTAGCCTCGTATGGCCGTGTGGTGGAGTATGTGTCATATACTCTAGACCATGTCTGTGTACCATTTTAGATACATTCTGAGCCCCATGTAAGGACCCACGTGCCGTGTGATAGTGGTCACACACCGTGCCTATGATTCCTGCTGCACTGAACTCCAGCCATCACTGGGTGGGGTCCACACACCGTGCTTCCCAGGAGGCATCCCTTTTCTTCATCTAATGTAGCGTAACAACCCTAGGTTCTAGCTAGACGAACCCACACATTGTGTTATTCAGGATAATCACTGTGTGTTCTGAAAATTTCTAGAATTGCAGGTTCTTCCCTATCGCGATTCCAGTGATGCCCAATATTCATTTCAGCAACCCTATCATCACAAAACTCCATGGATATGGGTGCACCAACACTGAAAGGTCATTTCAATGGGTATCAGGCCTCCAATCAGCACAGAAGACTCTTACCTATTTACACGCACGAAGAACTCTTGAAGAACGAGAACAATTGAACCATGTTGATTTATATGCCGCTATCGCTGTCGCACATCTACTGGGTCAACATGATTTTAGATCTCTATTTTGGGATTATTATGCCATTAAATGGGCACGCAATGATTCCTCAATAATATCTCCAAGGGTAAAGTTAATAAATTTGAGAAGAGTGAAGAAAAAAACAAAAAAAATAAGGAGGAATGAACCACTATCATCATTCCTCATGACGTTAATCCTCTCCATTTATATACTTTGACTCGGAAATATTAAAACATTAATAATAGAAAAATAAATCCCCTAAATAAACCCAAAAAATAAAATCCCTCCCACTATAATGGCAATGCATGGGTCAACTGGTTTATGGGTTGATTCTCTTTCATCATTTAAAGAATGTGGAAGAAACAATCATAAACACCACCCCTACCTCAAGAATAGATCAATTGGGGGGAAGGAAATATACTATTGTTGTCGTCAATATCCTCTAACTCCATTGGCACAACAATTCACACTTTCGATCGATTTCATTTATTATTGAGATGACATTCCAAATCTCTAAGATGTTCTGTCAATTTCTCCCAGGTCTAACATTTGATTAACCCATTAATAGGAGGGAATGTGTTACAACATTCTGTTATGATGCAGAATTAAATTGTTAATGTTGTTGTTTCAAAGTAATTATGGGGTGGAATTAATTATTGAAAAGGTTTCCTCGTCATTGCGCTGTAATGATTGTTTCCAAATTAAAATACAAAAAACATTCCTAATTATTTGATTTGATTTTATTTTATTTGAATAAAAACATCTGAAAATCATCTTTTTCCCTCCACCCACATCAGTCAAGAATAGGCCCGTCCATAGGTAAAGTCATCTTTACAAATGTAATAGTGACCTCAGATTTTTGATCCGGTCATCCATTTAGAAACTGCCACAACTTAACATACCTGCCAACTCACATAACATAAAAAAGTTGAAACATCCATTCCGGGCTCACCGAGCCGCGGAATCGCACACCATCAAAATGTATGGTCTCGTAATAATTCCATATATTATTTAAAAATAATAATTGGAAAAAATATAAGACATTACATTATTACACCTATATATAACTATTCAAGAACATACATCAACTTTCAGAGAGTGCATTATTTTAATGTAAAACTAATATATATCTATATTTTAATTTTTTGGGTTTTAATCATATAATTATTCATATCAATCATAATTCTACTAAGGTATTTCACTAATTTAATGTTATAAAAATATCTAAAAATTTCTATACCTTCCTCTGATACCATCTATAGGGATCCACACCATAAACACACATTAATTCATAATTATTAACATATATTTCCAAAAAAATAC
Organism: Viscum album; assembly: GCA_963277665.1. NCBI lineage: Eukaryota > Viridiplantae > Streptophyta > Magnoliopsida > Santalales > Viscaceae > Viscum > Viscum album. The sequence continues at coordinate 1,218,930,667 of OY728155.1, read as the reverse complement.
AATATAATAATCATGAGGTGTAGTGGTTTTAGATGATTAGAAATATAACTAAATTGTTTTTAGCATAAAAATATCATCTTTAAACAATGATCTATTTATTTTCCCTAAATACTATGAATATTATAAAACTAAATAAGAAATAATGTAGAAAATATATAAGTGAATGGAAGAGGTATAAATCTCAATAACGGAATAAATATAAAAGAAAATAATAACAGGAGATTCTAGAGGCATAATGTGATATAATAATTATGATAATAAAATTATTATAGGCATGTGGTAATGAAATAATTCTTAAATATGAAAATTATGCTGAAACATTAAAAAAACATGATATCTTAATCATAATTAATGGTTCACTGCCAATACCATCATTATAATGTGGAAAAATCCCCATTGTGAACTAGGTTCACTCCCTAATCCCTTACATAAGATATCCTCATATATAAAAACATACCCAATGCATTATATGGGTATATAATTTCAAACCTATCCATAAACAAAAGGAATATAATAAATTCATTTTCCACATGATTTTAATAAACTATAATAAAATCACAAGAATGATAAAATATATTTGATGGAATTTTGTTTAATAATTTTTATTCAAATAATTACCAAGGGATAAATAATAATGATTCCATGGAAAATAATGAATTAAATATTTTGTATGATAATATTTTAAAATTAATCATATTTTTTTAGCACTGAGTTCCAATATATAGATTTTATGATAAGTATCTATGAGATGAAAGTGTAAAAACATTCTACTTGGTTAAAGAATTAAGAAAATTTGTAAATGGTTTTTTATGAAATTATAGACATTAATTTTCTCTAAAAAACGCATATTTGAATCATGGGGGTTCTAAAAAATATAATTTAGGATTTCAGAAGAAAATAATTGTTTAAAATATTTCACAGGGATGATGCTCGATGTGAGACAAGGAATAGGAAAGTTCCATTAAACTGAGTTTACATAAAAGTGATAATTTTTATTGGAAAATTTTATTTGTAAGAAAAAACATAAAAGGCCAATTTAATATATATAAAATTTTGGTCTATATACACAAATATATAATGGGTACATTGGAATAATATATATTAAGTAGTATGATAAAAAAGAGAGTGTGTAACTGATAATTTATGATGGAGGTATGAATGATACCTCAACCCATGTCTAAATGTGGCATTCAGATGCATTAAATATACTAAATAATCAAACTAAGTTAATCAAAAAAATTACTAGGAAAATTATCGATCTATATTTATTTATATAATTTTTATTTTCCATCACATATCAATAATTTGTTTCATCACATCTTCTTAGGTTTTTATTGATTTTATTTTGTCAATTTCTACAACACATTAAAGGTATGTTAAAAATCGCCAAAGATCTTGTCATATAGTTTCATAATATCTATAATTTTTATAAATATATCACTATTTATTCTATCATAACATAATGTATTGATGTAATTATATTTTCCATGAATAGACAGAAAATAGAAAATGCCATTTGAAATAAAAATTTTAGGGGTTGAATCTTTTAAAAATATTATTATTATATCACATTTGTAGTTAATAATATTATCATTATCGAATGAAATTTATTAATTAAACAACCTTTTTATTCATTTAATAAATGTTTTATTCTACACATTTTAGTTGATATGTAATGAAAAATGGAAACATCCTACTTGGTAGTGGTAGTATTCACCTATTAACAAATGATGACCTCATGTTTTTAAAGGTCTCGGATGAATGAATAAAATGGATGTTCTGCTATTATGACAATATAACATTAAATAATTAACAATGATGTTATCATACTCTTACAGATATAAGATTTTGGGGGTGATAGAAGTATAAAATAATCTTTAAGGTGTAGTGGAAAATAATACCCCTAGCATTAGTTTTTTCCCGTTGGTGACCAAATTAAGGTACATTATATTGCTATTTTTGATTGATAAATGTTGGAAAAATCTATCAATGTATGAGTGAATCATTTTGGGGATGATTTTGTTTCATGATAAAGTGGGTTTTGAGGGCCAGTTTTTGGGTTCTAAAGACATTATTTACAATCTATGAAGAAAAAAGAACCATGAAAAAGGAATGGATGATCTTGAGGAGGTACAAAAATATATTATACAAGATGGATTCATTTTAAAGTAGTTTTAAATTTTTTGTTCCAAAAGCTGTACAATGGAGAAATGTGTTTTGTAAAAGGGAGTTGCACACCAATGTCAAAGAAATATGGAATGTTGGGAAACATGTATAGTTCAAGATCAGAACATAAAAATATGGAAAAGGAAATATGGGTGCACATGTTTTGGAGTTGGATAACATGGAGAGTTTCACGATAGAGGCTAGAGAGAATGAACTTATTCGATAGGGAGAATGTTTAGGTGCCTCAGTAAAGGTAATGAAAATTAATATAGATAGATGGATACCCCACCCCCTCATTATGTATAATGTTTAACACTTAGAGATAATTGAAGCTTTCGTCATGTAAGTGGTGATGGAGTTCATGTAGGAAACTTTTGAAAAGTTGGGCTCAAGATGGTATATATGCTTTAATAGGGATTTGGCTATAAAGGGGTATGTGTCACACAAGTTTGGGGTAGCGTTCAAGGTGGGTTTCTCATAAAAAAGGTGAATCATTCACATCATGATTAATGTATCATGCAATTCACCCTATGGTTGTGAAAACGATAGAAGTTTTCAGTATACCTATGGTAAAGTAGTATTCATCAGTGGTTGAAAGTGGAACATTAATAGATCATCTCTCTATTGTTTAGTTTATGGAATTAGAGATTATTAAGGGACATACATGTCTATAAATTATGAGTGGATACCAAACATTACTAGTGAGGGATGGAAGAGGAATATGGGGATCCATCCCACTGATAGTGATCTAGACAAATAGACATAGTGGTGTCCCATTGGAAATGTTGTAAGTAGGTACTAAACCATGTAAATGAAATGAACATGGGGATATAAGATCTATATCAATCATTGTAATTTTTTACAGGGTTGTAGTACATTTGGTACAATCAGCACATTTTCATTGTATGATTCATGGATGTTTCCTAGTGAGGGTGAACTGAGTAAAAATCTCATTGTCCTTAGGTTTTTTATTGCCCTATTTTAGTGCATTATAATCAGATAAAATTGTACCAAACCTGATCAAAATTAATATTAACAAGCATAATATATGACCCTTGTAATAAATATTTCATTATCTAGTTGGGAAGAGATAGGTTTAAAAAGTCTATATATCCCCTTATTGACCCCTCCTCTTAGGGTATCTTGGCCCCTTTTGGACCTAACAATTGGTATCATAGAAAAGGTATCTTTTATCAAGATTTCCCACTCTGACATTGTGTAGGTTATTGTTTATGTTAATGATTCAATCTATACTTATATTGGCATGCCATGGTAAATGAAATAATATCAAAGAAGTAGAAAAATTCTAGTGCTATTTTTTTAGAGTGGAAGTGTCTATAGAAAGAGCTTGATTTAGTTGACGGAATCATGTGGTGATCAGAATAATGATTCATATAAATCATTCAGTGAAATTACATACTCATTCATTGATGCTAAAGGAATGGGTGAAAAACCCTAATATTCAATGTGATGTTTGGACTAATGATGATAAAGAAATTTCAATAAGAGATAAATTAAATTCTATCTAGGAAAAAAGGAATTAGATCAAAAAATTTCTTAGGAAATTCAATCCAAATATATTTGGATCAAAGTACATGATAATTAGGTAATAAATATTGAAGGTTTAAATAGAATTCTACTTGAAGTGGAAACTCATATGATGTAGAATAATTAATCCCAAGCTTATAAACTACAAAATATGTTTACGAAGATATAAAAACACAAAGCTGATGATAAGGGAATGAATACAATGTAATTTTAAATTAAGAAACTGAAATCCAGAAATGATGATCTTGCTACCCACATATCTAAACTAGTTAAAATGAACTAGTAGATACAATAAGAGAATGAAATTTTTTCTTAATATATTGCTCCTGAAAAAATTAAAATAATGGTGAAAAGTTATCTAGGGGATAATATAACACATGAATTAGAGGATGTGAATTGCAGATGTAAAAATATCATGAGAGAACATAATTATCAACCGGAATCAATAGATGTGATTATTCAACAATTGTGAGAAGATATAGAATTTATGAAGGATGAAGTGGAGAAATCTAGTGAAAAATGAAAACCTCAAATGGAATATTCCTTGAACATACTAGTTTATTATCCTTTTTAGGTGATGATGATATGAGAAGAATACATGATTTTTTTAAAGAAAAATAAGAACATATTTTCCCATCTCAAAGGCCATATAGTTTGAGAAAATCTGGCATTAGATATGATGATCCCCCTTAAATGTATGATAGAAATAATGATATGATAATTTTCAGACATAAAAAAATCATCTAGGTGATTGAGATATACCTAAAAAGAAATTTATGTGAAGTAGAATTACTTGTGCTATTTCTGTGGAATGAATGGTCATACATAAACTTTTTGTTCATAGTATATGGAATAAATTTCATGCTATGAAGATAAAAATATTTCTATATTTATGAATAAGAAAAATATTCATGTAAAATATGAATGAAAAGTATCATAGAAGAAATTAGTTTTCAAATGCTATTAATGTATAGGATATGTACACACCATGAGTATGGATCAAGAATCCAAAGGGCTCAATATCATAATAATATCTCTAGATGCACCAACATCTAATCTGAGAAATAATGAAATGAGGTATGAAATTAATAAAATATACATTATATGTTCTGATCATGGATATTTGGAAAGACATTTGAACAAGAAGAAATAAAGGAAGGAAAATGAACCTATAAGAAGATCCCAAGTTGAGGAAGTGTATGAAATAAACCCTATAATAAAATACAAAATGGTATGTTGAAAAATTGTTTTACAACCTCACAGAATTCCTAAGAAACTCCAAAAAGGATTATCAATCACCTCCTATATTACACTCTAAAAAATACCTTAAAAATTGTTAAAAATCCTTGAAAAAAATGGATGAGATTATTCAATTTGGATTACAAAGTATGTAAATTTAGTGGTAGACTCACCTGCAAGAGGAAAGGGTGGGGTTACTCAGACATCTGAAAAAATAAAAATTAAGAATGAATATCCTGGGAAATTCACATTTTATACCACATGTAGAGATGTCAAGGCAACAGAAAGATCCCTCTAATAGAGGAAGGAGAAAAAACATTCCCAGTGAAGAGATTACCACTCATGGAAATAATAATGAAAAATGGTTTTTTTATGAATAATTAAATAATAAAATATTTACTGGTTGGTTTAAACCCAAAATTTTGAAAATTGGAAATCCAAAAAAGACATATATATCAGAATAAGAATACATATGTTGGTAAATAATGCAAACTCTTATGGACAGAATAGATAATTTTGGATATGTATTTGGAAGAAGAAAAAAATAGTACAATTCACTACAATAAATTACCAAAGGGTTGATGAATCAAGATCAACTACTATCCTATTCTTGAGGATTCCCGAGCATCCTCTCTCCCTATGTGTATAAATTCTATTAACTGATGTTCATGTGTTCCAGGTATAAGGTGAGTTACGATACAAGGAAAAGTGATATCATGTTATGAAAAATGGTGATGTAATGTGCTCTAGAATTTATACTAATTAAAATCTGTCATAATATATGAAGAATTAATCTTGAAGAATTGTTCGAAAGGATTTAATGGTTTAAGGATGGAATTAATTAATTTAAATAGATAGTATTTCTGTTATAAGATTTATCTCTTATTTCATAGAACAATTTTTGGATCAGAAGGCTTAGAGGTTTTGTTGATGTCTCATTGAAAAGTTCCACAAGAGAATAAAAGACGTACGATAAGAATAATTATTGTCGGTCCAAACAGTTGGCCCAAAAATAAGAAGATTTGTACATCATTGGGAGATAATTTCATATTTTAATTAGATTCAAGATAACAATGACATATAGATGAAGAAATTTTATGTTATCTAACATCAAGAAGACTGATTGGGAGAGAATAAATAAATAACCTATTTCATGATTATCTATTTTTCGCTGAAAATATTGTTTCATTTAACTATTTTTATAATACCATGAAGCTGTGAGAGAATGTAAATAATGTTTTGGCATGATGTCACAAAAGTAGTTGAATGAAATTATTTGATTATAGTATGAATTGAATATAAATTTTAACATACTAGTGAATAGTTTTCATATGGGAGAAACAAGAAGGTAAGAATCTCAGGGTGAGTAGATTAGTGAAATTATAATTTAGATGAAGCCACTACAGATGAGAACTGGGTTCTGGATATGAATAAAGAGCATGACTAGCTTGAGAAGTGTGAGACATGGGATATTGAATCAAGGGAAATAAGTAATAATTTCATTACAAGTAAAGCGGTATTTTGAAATAATATGGATTATTAGGGTATAATGATTTAAAACAAATAATTACTATTGTGAAAAGTGTGCTCTCAGATAGATGGTATTGATGTTGATGAGGCATTTTCACCTATTGCAAAGATGGATAGAATCATGTTTTTTGGATAAGAAATAAAAATGATGTTCAATGTCTTCCAGATGAACGTCAAGGTTGAATTTCTGAATGGGGTTCTTGAAGAAGATGTTTATATTGATCATACACATGGTTTTCACATATATAATGATGAAATTAGAGTTTTTCATCTAAAAAATGTGCTTTATGGGTTGAAACATGAACCATGATCATGGTATTATTGAATATATTAGTTTTTTTAAAAGTCATGGATTTCATCATGTTGGATTTGATTACAATATATATGTCAACAATGATGGTAATAAAAGAATTATGGTGATGGTATATTTTGATGTCATAAATATTAGTAAACTAGATGAAGAACAATACCAAAAGTTTTTTGAATTCATGAAAAACGAGTAGAAAATGTACTTGATTGGTAAAATGATATTTTTCATGGTTTACAGGTTAATGAAGGAAGTAAAAGAAAATTTAATTGTTAATATAAATATTCCAAGGGGGTTTTAAGATGATTTTTAGCAGATAATTCTATGGATATAACAAATCAGATGGATACCCGAATGAATCCACCACAAGATGATTATGGAAAGTGAGGTATAAATGTAATCTCATAGAAGACGACATGATTTCTGCGAGAATAATACTTTAGTATATCAAGGGAAATGTATAATTTGGTTTCATGTACAATGGATAATATTGATAAGAGTTATTAGGATATATAGATGAATTTTAGTCCAGATCAAAAAATGAAAGGAAATCAACATTAGGATATTTTTTATCTTGGTAGATTGTGTATTTCTTTATTGAACAAGAAACAAGATTTAATTTCATTGAGTACTTTAGAAAATGAGTATATTGAGACTACTTGAGCATGTACCCAGTTATTGTAGAGGAAGCAACAAGTTGATGATATGGGAGTTGAAATGAAGTTTCTGATCAGAATCCATTATGATGTTTCATAGTCTATAAATCTTAGAATAAATCCAATCCATCTCTCAAGGACAAATCACATTAAAATCAGGTGTCATTTTATCTTGGAGAAGTTATATTAAGGCCTTTTAAATTTATTTTATATTCCTACAGACCATAAAATTGTAGACATTTTGACAAAGGCAAAACCCAAAGTAGCATTTGAGAGGTAACAGCTGGCTGTAGGCATTTAGTCGACTCACTACACAAGAAAATGTGTCGATGTGGGACCCCCTATCCCTATGTTATGGTGTGTTTTTTCTAATGTTTTGATTTGCATTCATTACCTTATTGTAGACCTCAATGGAGTTGACTTTCTATTCATTGAATAAGGGGTAAAAATTTTTTTAGGTAAAAGGTAGAAAATGTCTTTTTTACTACATAGGGAGATTCTGATAGGTGGAACAACAAGATAGGCGGAGTTATCCAGGTCAGGTTGAGAAACTAATAGGGGATAAAATGAGGATTAATCTATAGTGTTATTATGAAATAGCCATAGCATATATTGTACATCATTAAGCATTCCAAGAGATGATAACCCAAATAGTGATGTAGTGTGTGTTATAAATTGGATGATACTAGAAGTGATAGATCAAAGGATATATTTCATGATAGATGAATATCATGATGAAATCTATTGAACGGTTTTTGTATTGAAGTAGTTTATTTATGGCAATTGAAAATTACCCTTGTTTCTCAAACCGACCATGTATTGTGTGGGCTTAGAGCATGTATTGAGTAAATCATATGTTTCTCTATGAATAAAAAAATCTAATTGGTTTAGAATATGGATGAAGTTATTGCATGGTATCAATTTATAAATGAGTTATCAATAAACACAAATGTGGAGATTGTTTGTAAAAGTCTCTCAAGGTAACATTAAAGAATTTTTTTGTTGATTTTTTTAAATGGTTTTCTATGGTATGTTTTCAGGTACCAAAGATTTTTTTACAATCAATGTTGAAAAAGAACCATGAAAAAAGAATTGATGAAATGGATTCAGTACAAAATTATTGTATATAATATGGAATTGTTTTCTGGTGTTGTCCAAACTTTTTGGTCAACAAATTGGTGACGGGGAAATGTGCTTTGGAAAAGAGAGTTTCATTCCAATGTCAAGAAAAATTGTAATGACATGTTCCATAAATGTTTTAAGATCAAAATATCAAAACATGAAAAGGAATATAAAGGCACATAAGTTTTATAGATGGTGCACATGTTGGGTAGGATGGTAGAGGCTAGGGAGAATGGACTTTCATGGTAGGGAGAAAGTTGTGTTCCACATGTAGGTTCACTAATATTACTATAAATAGAAAAATACCCACCCCATTCTTTATGATGCTCAAAACATAAGGGAAATCAGATCTCTGGTCATGAAAGTGGTTAGGGTGCCCAGTTAGAGAGTTATTAAGAAGTTGTGTGTGAGATGATAGTTGGGTGCCAATATTGATATGGGTGTAAATGGGTATGTCTCGTGTACGTTTGGAGTAGCACAAAATGTGGTTCTTCTAGGAAAATGGCCCCACTTTTATGTCATGAAAAATGTAAAATTCAAGTCACATCCAGGGTGTGTGAATGTTAGAAGATTCCCAGTATACCTATGGTATAGTATTATTCATCAGTGGATGAATGTGGAACCTCAAAAGATAATATTTCTATAGATGAGGATGCAGAATTCATGAAAAGGAAGGGACCTACATGTCTATAAACTGTGAGTGGATCCCTTCCAAGATCTGTGAGAGAAGGAAAAAAGAAGATGGTGATCCTTCCCACTGGTTGTGAGCTAAAGGAAGCATCATAAAGAGTGAACCTTGGGAATGCGGTGAAAATATTGAGAAATTTTAAAGGGTATGAGCATGGTCATAGATGATCTAGAATTAATATTGTAATATGGTATGATCCTTAGTGAATTTGGTAAATTTGGCACATTTCCATTGTATTCCCCTTGGATGTAGCCCAATAAGAGTGAACAAAGTAAAACTATATGTTTTCTTGTGTTTTCCTTATTTCCATACATTCAATTAATTTCCATCAGATAAAATAGGAATGGAAGTGATCAACATTAATATTAAAGATCATATGAAGTGACCCTTTTTATTAAGAGATCAAGATACTGTGGGGGAAAGAATAAGTTTAGAAAGAATATTCATACCATGATTCACCCCCCCTCTTAGGGTATCTAAGACCCTTTTAGAGCTAACAATAAATGAATATATTACATGGGGATTTGGTTTAGTAGATACTCAATCAAAATTATAGTCGATAAAAAGGTTATATGTGTGGTTGGAGAGGTTGATGGGTAGTTTTTCATTATATAATTAAAAATAAGGGAACTTTTGGAACAAACAACACATTAATATAAACTGATCACATGATTCACATGGAATGTGAATAAAATTTGTACAATAATATATTATGTGAAGGGTTATGTTTGATAAGTAATAATCCAAAATTTTACACCCATGTTACAAACATATGTTTATGTTAGTTAATCCTAGATTTATTAATTTTATATATTTTTACTGAGGAAACTAGTTTTTACCAGTGAATTTTATTTTGAATGTATACAAAATAAAATTACGAATATTATAAAATATGAACATATATATTATAAATTTGAAATCCAATTTATCAAAGAAATTTTAAATATGAAAGGAAAATTAGTTTCAAAATTATTATGTGGAATAAATAAACATATTTTTATAAAAATTGAATTTATATGAATACGTTTTTTCTTTAGGATAAAATTAACATTTTTGTTGATAATATTGATATTATAATGATTATTATTTTTTAAAATTATTATTAAATAAAAATTATAATATTTATAAAACCTAATTCAACAATGTTAAAACTTTATTAAGAAAAACATTAAAAATTAGTAATTATTAAAAAATTTAGAAAACTTTTCTAGAATAGTAAGCATGGGACTTATATAAAAATAATTTATTTTAAAATAAATAATTAAAATTTATACAATATATATTTTATTATAATATTGGATTCAAAATTATTAATTTTATTCTTTTAAAATAATTTCATAAAAGCTACAACATTAGTAAAATCAGTATTTTTTCACAATACACCAAAATATAAATTTATTTTGAAAAGTAAAATTAATTCATGGTAAGTTAACATTTAACTAATAAACCCAAAAAGAAATTATATTTTTCCAACAAAAATTATAAAATAATTATAAATATAGAAATTAAAAAGGTTGTTATTGTAACATCCCCGGAAAATAAAAAATATGAAATTTTTATATTTATTAATATTTGTGAATTAAATATTAGTTTTAATTTAAATGGGATTTTATGTCTTATATCGTACAGAACATTCAATAACGAGTTTCTTTGAAATCTTATGTTGCACATAACTTTGAGTTATACCAAAAAATAATATACGAATATTGTTATTTTAAAGGGTAGTTTACTCTTAACCGATATATTTGTGAGAATGAACAAAACTAACTAAAATATGATTAAAAATGTTTGTTAAATGTTTTTAATTTTATCCAATAATCATTAGAGGATTAAAACAAGAATTAATCTAATTTTAAGCATGAAAAAAAATATTTTTAAAAAGTAATTATACCTCCTTTTGATAGAGAACCCTTAATAAATCTAGTTTTTATCACATTAATATACCTCATTTGGAAAAATAAAGATCTTTTATAAAATCAGGACATCAAAAATGAATCTGGGTAAATTTTTTGTATTTTTCTAATAAAGTTCATTTTTTTATGAATCGTGATAAATACAGCATTTTAATTCAAAACCGCCTTTTAATCTAATTTATTTATATATTTATATTATAATTTAAAATGTTTTTAACATTTAATTTGATTATATTTTTACCTATTAATGAATTTCAGTCATTATATGTAATTTCACTTTGAAATTGTAAATAAACACCGGTTAATCTTTTGATAGTTTTTATTTCTTAAAAACATGCTTTTTGGTTTTGACAAAGGGAATTAATTTTAATTATATTTCATCAAATTCTTTTTTTTAATTCTGAAAAATGGATACAATATATGGAATCATGGTGCCCAAATTGATTAAATAGGTCACTTTTATTTTTAGAAATTATAAATAGTAACATCAGTAAATATTTTATTTACGAGGGTAAAAGGGTAATTCTGGTAAATAAGGGTAAAAAATAGTTTTATAATAATATTAAATTACTTTACCACATATATTAACCATATTTAATGATACATTTCAATGATGGGCATCCTTGGGTCGATTTTGCGACCCCATGGAGCCACATGTTAGTGAAAATGTAATTTTCTAAAAATTAATTTTAAGTTATGGAAAATGTAACATAAACATATATCATTTAGTAAAATAGTTTTTATATGGTGTTATGTAAGTTATATTTTCTAATTTAAATATTCATTAAAAATTTGAAACGATTTACTACATCATTTTATTTTATTTATAATTTTTAGAAATCAAATAAATTAAATTATTTATCACAAAATGATAATTTAGTGTTTACCTTATTAATTAATGATTTAAATAAATGACATTATAAATATTAAAATAAATTTATTTTAAAAGTTTTTATGACATTAAAAAATTTACTGGATTATTATAACTTTTTATCTTATAATTAATGTAGGTGTTTTGAAATAACCATTTTGTTATAGATTTTTTAAAAGTCTTGATGTAAATAGTTTATAAATTGACATAAAAGTGTTTTTAAAATAAATTCTATTTTATAAAATGATAAAAAAAAGTATAAGCTTCATTCAAATTACATATATGATCTTACAAATTTCATTAATGATACATTTTTGGATCTTTTAAAATTTTATAGTAAGTATACTAACCATATAGTATGAATATACAAGAGGATATGGTAAAAGATAAATTAGGTAAATAAAGGTTAAAGCTAAACGATAAGGTCACTTTTATTACCTAAACATGTCAGAACTTTATTGGATAAGAGGATTTAGAACGATAATCACTTTATCATCGAATTAAATGAGTTTGGGACCTTTATAAATCAAATTTTTTTATAATAAAATAATACCTTCAAATATTCATAAAGTGCCCCTCCTCCCACGTATAAAAGGTCACCACCTCTACCCTTACTGACACCTCTCAATCCCCATTGGGTAATCCAAACACATCTAAAATAAGGTCCCTACATCCCAATATTCCTCCTAGAGGGCTTCTCATAAGAAGATGTCAATTCAAGAGAGATTTTTGTTTTAAACCAAATGTAGTTTCCCGATTTAAAGGTAACATCTTCTCTCATGTTCTTTTATTTTATTTTCCTTCTCCACTACCTATTCTATGCTTATTAATTGTTAAAATAAATACATCAGTATATTAAATATACTAGGTTATTTTTAGAAACATTATAAATACACTTACAGAGACCTCTGTATAATGGGAATAGAATAGATTGTTTCTGTGGACGATGAACTACTGCCTCACGAAATAATGATTATTCAATTATCACCCACCGCCACTCAGGGTGGCCATTATGATACAACTAAAATTATATATGATCTTTATGATATATAATTTATCTACATTATTTGGTAATTATCATTTATAACATACCTTTATGCTTTACATGTTTTATAAATACAATAATTTCATTTTAGGAAGTGTTGAATGCCACCCCTAAAAGTGATATGACTCGATCATGCTATACATAAAACTTATAAAGGATAGAAATAATGAACATACGTAAATTATATAACATATATATTATAATGGAATTATAATATATCTATGTATAGTTTAGTTTTCATTCCATTAAATATGAAAAATATATGAAAGTAGCACTCATGTGTATGTATGGGTTACCCTCTCCATGAACGGTGGATTTCATCTCTTATATCAAAATGATATGGACTATTTTAAATACATATATACTAGTTATATATGAAATATATGATATCTAAATCATTAATATCATTTTATATATAAATTATTTATTACAAGAAAGACAATTTTTAATTATAACAAATTCAGTTTTGACTCAAGTTCTGAACAGCCACAAAATGTACGACATGAGCTGCAATAATTAACTAATTTTTATAGCAATGTAATAAGTGATATAAAAATAATAACATACATGAAAAAGGTTATGAAGATAGTACAAATGAACTTATGTTTATTATTCAGAATGATTAAGGAATATGCGAGACATGTCGGACTCGATGTAATGGACCTCGTTTCAATCTCCTTTCATTGATGCATATCTTGTTGTCATGCACAGTTATTATCCTACAATGTATATATAATACCCTTTGGACTCTTTTGAAAATTAATTGATATGTTCTGATGATATCTAAAGTCCTTTTTGATTTTATTCCTTAATTATTTAAATTCATGTGTATCTCAAGTGATAATGGCCTTCGTCTCAATCTCCTTTCAATGAGTCGTGTTTCTTTGATAATATACACCTCCTTCATTTACATGGTGTGTAATAAACCAATTTTACATTAATTTAATTAAAATAGAATCTTATTTTTTATGAATTGTTTTACTAAATGAAAAAAGTAAAGTTTTTAGTTTTTGTGGTGACAATGAACTCTCTGTCGTGGTAATCATTATTTTGCAACCTCTATAAGACTTAATAATTTTAAATAGAAAAGAAATCCCTTATTACCTTTTTTGGTGTTTTCATATTGATTTTTTTTAAAATGGATTGAGTATTTCAATATCCTGAAATGAAATATTTTTTTTAAAATTAATTTTTATTACTGATATTTTTATATTATCAATATTTTATGTGTTATAATTATATAATGGAACTTGGACATTTTATGGGTGGTTATATGATAAACCAAATGACAGGTGGTTCCATGATAAACCAAGGGAGGGTGGATACATTATATCCTTTAATTAACTGTGTATAGAATTCGGCTATATGGCTATTTCATTTAGTGATATGTATGGAATTCGACCGTTTGGTTATTCTATTTTAGTATGTTTATGTCCCAAGTAACCATTATATGTTATACGTTGTTTTATATAGGATTTATTGTAATATTTTGGTTACAAAATGGGTAATCAATTAGCTTATTTTTAGAAAATTGTTTTTTCTACATCATTAAGGTGAAACATATTACATTATTATTAAGTATTCCCAGTTTACTTATTGTTTTGAAAACTAACATATTTCCTTCATTGTGTATCCCTTACTGAGCTATTTTTTCTCATCCCATGTTTTTGAAATGATTTTCACCAGACAACAGGTGGAATAGGGTCAAGGATGGGATCAAGAAAATGTTATGAAGATTAACACATGGAACTAAACAAGTTTCTTTTCTTTTAAGTGTTTTTATTTTATTAAAAAAATCTATATTGAGTATAAGTTTCTAAATGTAATTATTCAAGTTGTTATATATAAGTTAAGACCTAAATCTCTAAATATCTAAACCTGAAAAGACCCTCAATGTGAATTATTAACATAATTCAAGATTATGTAATGTTTAATACTGGGGTATTATAGTTGGTATCAGAGGTCGGATTAGATTATTTTAGAGGTTAGGGTATTTTTTAAGCATAAGTGACATAACCATAATGATTATAATATTATAAAGATGCATAGTTATTTTAGATAAATTTAATGAGTTTAAGATACCATGAATAATTATATTTTAGTGTTTATCCTCCTCATATGATAATATAGGATTATTTTACTGATATACTCACACTTACCTTCTTGGATTTAGTAAATTGTTGGATCTAGCATGCACCAATGTAACAATGAATGTGAAGAAAACTACTTTGGTTTCTGGAATAAGCAACCAGATGAAATTGAAGCTTCCATGGGAAATCTTGTGGTTATTTTCAACCAACTATCTGGAGTTAGGATTTACCACCTTAAGCTTGGTAATTTTCATAAGGCATCATATATGCAAGAAACAAATCTCTATGGAAGTTTAGGTAATAATAAAAAATGTAAGTATATTCAAAAACCTATGTGATAAGGATGTGGAAAGAAATACCTAGAAAAATGATTCAAAGGGACAGTAAGATGCTATAGATGTTGTAATGAAGGTCTTAAATAAATAACCTTTAATGGAAAAAGGAAGCATCCAATTGACACCAGGAAAGGGAAATAAGTTATTATTTAGGGAATAATTGAAGGTTATAAATTTGGTTTTCATGGTCATGATACATATATATATCATACGAAGAAGGTTTGTGAATGTGATCAGTAGGACCGTGAAAATATATCTTTACCAATACCTAATTCTATTCCAATTGAGGATGAGGAAGTTGACAATGAATAATGAAAGGTATTTATTATTTCGTAGTTGATGTTTTAACACTATTGAATCATAGAATTTGTTTCATGATTTTGTTTGTTAGAAATAGTTATTATAGAATAAGTTACATAATAATGGTTGATGTATCTTGAATAATATAGAATGAGTAAGAAGTCTACATATAAGGGATTCAATAGTAATGGTGGATTTTAGGATGATGAAATGCTTAAAGGTATTAACGGTCTTTTGATGATGTGATTACATTGGAAGAAGTTATTTAATATGTGTAACTATGATGATTGATATGGTAAAATATTATTTAAGAAAGATTTATCTTTTATTGTGTGGATATGATGGATAACCTTAGGTTTTCATATGATCTTTTTGTTGATGTGATAAATGGTTATTACATTTTGGGACGCAAAATGAAATCTATTAGATATCCTCTGATGATAAAATAGGTTATGGTTATTTTTGAGGAAATTATATTTTTATTGAGAATGTTACATGAATTATATGATTTTAGAAAAAGGACAACCCACATGATGGGTGACAACTCGTCCTGTCCAGCAAGGACATTGGAATTGAACCCACAACCAAAGTGCGATTGGGATTTATCGCCTACCACTAACCCACCTATAGTACCTTGTTATTATGATTGATTATTTTTAGTTAAATATTATTTGTATCAAGAATATTTTGATTTTGGGAACTTATGTTTTATCAAATGTATATCTTTAGTATACAAAAATGATTTGGTGATTAATTGATAAAGGTTATTTTGGAAGACATTCTCCCTTCTGGGAACACTAAATGCCTAAGGAAAATAGAATAATATGGGATTTAATTTGTGGATTAATGGTGGAAATATTATTTTGTAATAATATATGTTTTATTTTGTACTTATGGATATTTGTGTTATTTATGAAAATGATTAACCTATCATAGAGAATATGTGATTAGGTTGATTACTTTTCTGTATGAGACTTTAAGAGTAGCTGATGTTTTTTGGAGATAAATGTTATGAATTTTGTGGAAGGCTATGTGACCAAATCCTTATACTTTTTTGGTTTCAAACTTAATATGGATTATTTTTAATTAATTTAAGTACAATTGTGTATTTAATAGAATTTGATGAGCTTTCAGTATTGTTTGTTCAATTTGGGAGATTAGGAGTAGTGATCATTTTTATAAAAGAGTGTCCTTTTTTGGGATTACCTGATCTTGTATTACAATTTTCATTTTGGTTGATGTCAAAAGACAAGGGAAATATATAGTTCATTTTTTGGATTATGTGATTCTATAGTAGTTGATTCTAGTGCTTCGGATGTGACTGAGTCATCTTGAATACTAATCATTGGAGAAAAGATGAGTTTCTAGTAAAAAATTGATTAAAGGATGAAACACTACTTTTAAAGTAAGTTAAATTATTTATGATCATAGTGTAGGTACCAATAAAATTATTTGACTGTATGAAAGGGATCATGAAGTAAAAACGTTATAAGCTTTCTTTTATCATCATACGTTTACCCAACCACAAAGTTATGGCATTGGGGTGGTTAATTTTCAGTTTTCTTGTTCTCTATCACTCTCTATAACTCTATGAGATTTAGTTTCTCTTCCATATCCATGTTTTACAACATGGAATCCAAGTATGTTTTATCACTAATGACCTTTGTACTTATCCGTATTTCATTTTAAGTGATATTTTCATTGGATCCTTTTCTGATGTGGGACTTTTAATGAAGTTTCCGATCCCAATTTTCAAATTGTGAGGACGTAATTTCCAAAAGGGGGGAAGGATGAAACATCACAGGTATATAAAGAATATGACAGTTTCATATATATTAATATTGGTGAATTAAATATTAATTTTACTTCCAATGGTATGGTATGTATAATAGTGTACTCAACACACAACAACATGTTTTATTGAAATCTTATGTTCCATACAACATTAAATTACACTGAAAAATAAGATAAAAATATTTTTAATATTAAATGTTAGTTAATTCATAGAAATTTTATTAACATTAATGAAAAGAACTAACTAAAATATGATTAAACATGAGTGTTAATTGTTTTTAATTTTATCCTATAAGTGTTAGAGGCTTAAAATAAGAATGAATCCAATTTTAATCATAAAAAACTGTAATATTTTTAAAAAGTAATTTTACATCCACTTGATGGAATAAAAATTTTAAATCTATTTTTTATCACTTTTATAAGCACCATTTGACAAAATAAACTTATTCATTATAATCAGGAAAACAAAATTCTCTTTGGGTAAAAGTTTGATAATTTTTTTTTGATAAAGTTCAATTTTTATGAATAGTGAAAAATAATGCATTTTAATTAAAAAATACATTTTAATATAATATATTTATATAGTTAGATTGCATTTTTAATTGTTTCAAAACGTTAATATGATTATATTTTTACCTTTTAATCCAATGGTGGTCATTAGAACTAACTTTACATGGAAATTGGACATAAATACATTTCAATATTTTGGTTGTTTTTACTTCTTAAAAACACGCTTTTTGGATTTGACAACAAAAAATAATTTTAATTTAATATCTAAAACTTCTTTGTTTTGAATTATTAAAAATGGATTCCATATTTGGAATTAGGAGGTCCAAATTTGTAAATAGGTAACTTTAATTTTAATACATTATGGATAGTAACTTTAGTAATGTTTTCCATTCTTAAAGGGTACTTATTGTAAATAACGGTTAAAAATTAATAATCTAATAACATTAAATTTTCTTAATAGGTGTCTAAACACTATTTGATATTACATAGATGACATTTTCCATCCATGGGTCGATTTTGGGACCCCATGGAGCCATTTGTATGTGGAAAAGACGTGTTATAAAAATTAATTTAATGTTACGGAAAATATAACATAAACATATATCTATTGGTAAAACAATATTTATATGGGGCTATAAAAGTGATAATTTAGACTATAAATAGTAATTAAAATAATATAAAATATTTCCTACATTATGATACATTATTTATATTTTTTAGACATCAAGTAAATTAAAATATTTATGACAAAAAGGAAAGGTAGTGATTACATTATTAATGAACGATTTAAATAAATAAGATTATAAATATTAAAATAAATTTATTTTGAAAAATTTTATGAAATACACTAATTTTATGGATATTTGTAACTTTTTAAATTAAAATTAATGTAGTTTTTTCGAAAAAATCTTATTGTTATATATTTTTTAAAAGCCATGATATAAATAGTTTATAAATTGACAAAAGAGAATTTTTAAAATAAATACTATTTTATTAAATTATAAATAATTATAAAAATATAATATTCTTCCAAATGACATTTATGATATTTCATATTTCATTAATGATCCATATTTTTGTGTCTTGGAATTTTATAGTAAATATATTAACCATATAGTATGAATATACAGGAGGGCATGGTAAAAGTTAAATTAGATAACTAATGGTTAAAGAAAAAAAGATTAGGTTAAGTTTATTCCCTAAACATGTCTAAAAACCATTATATGAGAATATTTAGAACAATAATCACCTTATATAATAATAATGTTTTTTGGGACATTTTTAAATAGAAATTCATTTTATAATAAAATAATACTTTCAAACATTCCTAAAGTACCTCTCCTCCCTCTTATAAATGGTCATCGCCTCTAACCCCTACTCACACCTATCAAACCCCAATATATCGTCCATCCTATGATTCAATAATCTCCTCACATACCTATACTCCTCTTATAATTATTTCCCTAGGTATAAGGAAATTTTGGAAATCCTTTTAGTTCAAATCAAAGGGAGTTACCCGATTTAAAGGTAACATATTCTCTCAAGTTCTTCTATTTTCTTTTCATTTTCCACTCCTTATGCTATTATTATGCATTTTTCACATAAAAACATATATATATTCAATATAATAGGTTGTTTTTATAAGAATTATTATAACTTAACTTACACACACCTCTGTCTAATCGGTATATAACATACTATTTTTGTGGATGACGAACTACAACTTCACAAAATGATGATTGTTCAATTATCTCCTACCACCTCTCATGGTAGAAATTATGATGGAACTATAATTATATATGATATTTATGATATTTGTTTGATCTATATGATTCTATAATTACAATTTATAACATTACATTATTATTTTCATGTTTTATAAATATGATTATTTCATTAGAGGAAGTGCAGACTAGCACCCCTTCAAGTTGATATGACTCTTTCATGCTATACATGGAACATATAAATTAGTGAATCAATGAAAATATGGAACATATATAACCTAGATATTATAATTTTTTTATAATATACCTATGTATCATTTATTTTTTATTCCTTTGAATATGAAAAAGAAAAGGAAGTTGCTTTCATGCATACGCATGACTTACCGTCTCCCTGATTGGTGCATTTCATTTATTATATCCAGATTCTATGGACTATTAAAAATAAATATTTAATAAATATATATGATATATAATATATCTAAATAATTTATATCATTCTGGAGATAATGGAATATTGACCACATGGACAATATGTAATTATACCATGTTCATTTTTGACTCAAGTTCTGAACATCTAAAAAATATCCGATATGAAATCAAATAATTTACTAATTGTTATAGCAAGGTAATAAGTGATATAAATATAATAATAAACATGAAAATGTTTCTTAAGTAATTATAAATTAACTTAAGAATATTATTCAGGAAGAAAAAGTGACATACGAGACAAGTCAGACACAAGGTAAGGGAGTCTGTCTCAATCTCCATTCATTGAGGAATATCTTGTTCTCATACACACTTATTTTCTTTTAATGTGTATATATAACACTTTTGACTTTATATATCATGAATTGGTATATTATCATGATATCTAATGTCCTTTTTGATTTTATTACATAATTATTTTTATTCATGTGTTTCTCAAGTAGTAAGGGATTTTTTCTTGATCTCCTTTCATTGAGGCATGTTTTAATAATATACACCTCCTTATTTTACATAGTGTGTAATAAACCCTTTTGAATTTTACTTTCATTCAAAGGGAATATTTTTTTAAAATTTTTTACTAAACAACAAAATGATATTTTTTTAACATTTTTGGAGACAATTAAATCTTTTATGTCATAATTGTTATTTGGATTCCACTATAAGCCATAATGTTTTTAAATGGAAAAGAAATACATTATTACCTTTTTGGTTAATTTCATAATAAAAATGGGATTTGAAATGGGATGATAAATTTAGTATCTTGAAAAGATATCTTGTGATTTCATATTAAATATTATTACTAAAATGTTGATATTTTCAATATTTTATGTGTTATGATTATGTAATAGTACTTAGACATTTGACGGGTGGTTACGTGATAAATCAAATGATGGGAGGTTCTATTATAAAACAAGGACGGGTTGTAATGTTATAACCTCAAATTCATTAGGTATGTAATTCTATCAAATGGCTAATATATGTGGGCAGGTCGACCATTTGGTTAATCCATTTAAGTATGTTTATGTCCCATGTTACCTTTATATGTTATAAGGTGTTTGATATGGGATTTATGGTAATATTTTGGTTACAAAAAGGGTAAGAATTGATCATATATTCCATGAAGTGTTTTTATACTCTTTAAGGTGAATGTATTAATTTATGATTAAGTATTCATGGTTTACATGTTGTTTTAAAATTTAATAGGTTTCCTTCTTGCGGTATCTCGTACATAGATTTTTATTCTCATCCAATGTTTTTGAAATGTTTTTTATAGAATATAAGGTGAATTAGGGTCAAAGATGGGATAAAGGTAAAGTAATGATGTTTAAAACCTGGAACTAAACATGTTTTTTTACTTTTAAAAGTTTTTATTTTATGGAAAAAAGGATACTGGTTAGACGTGTATACATGTAATTAATCAAGATGTTATGTGAAATTTATAACCTAATAACATTAATATCTAAACCTAAAAATATCCCCAATGTGAATTATTAACATAATTCCATATTTTGTAATGTTTAAGGTAGTGTCCTATTATATACTATTATTCATTCCCACTATTTTAACTGTTATAATAAACATCTTGAATATTTTAATATTATTAATATTTTAGGGTTTTTAGTTATTCTATTACTTCATGTTACATAAGATACTAAAAAATACTTAATAAAGAGATATAATCACTAGTATCATGGTTTTATACTCTATAGAATAATAAGAATAGATTATATATAGAATTAATGATCATGAAATTATAATTAGTGTGTTCTAGGTAGGACTTTTGGGGAATATATGGAAAAGGGACACTAAATACTTATTAAATAAATTATAGATCCAACTAATTTTATATAACCGTGAATCTAACAACCTTCCCATCAATGTTTTTATAAAAATATGTGTATAAAAAATGAAATATAATCGTAGGAAAATAAATCAGGATTCCTAATAACTAATTCTACACTGAACTAGTTTCCGTCATTCCCTAAAGCCATATTTTCGTATTCTATCGTCGATACCATTTCCACATAAACAAATCCCAGAACTATAGACAAATAACATAAAATTTTTCCTCATAGACAATTCCTTATCCTAAAAATACATGATTAACACATATCACATGTCAAGCATGTTGTATCATGTAAGGCATCTACTTTTTCCCCTTTTATCCATTAATTCCTCAACTACATTTCCACATCACTTCCTCTTCATCATCACATAACATATCCCTTGGGAAAAAATCATGTTTTATATATTTTTGTTATATAGGTGATGGTGGATTTTTACGAAATACATATCACATATATCATATATTTTGGGGAAATAAAATAATCCAAAAAACATATATCAATGTAATATTAATTAACAAATTATTTAGTGGGAATAAGAAATAATATAAAACTATAGTGAGTATAATAGAAATAAAAATCCAATCCATGGGTTTATGGTATAACAAAACCCTATTATAACAAAAATAGTAAACTGACCATATAAACCTTAAAATAATAATTAATACCACATCTAACCCTAATATGTGACATACTTCTGTAAATATAAAATAAAAATAATAAACACAATACTTTATCAAAATATCTATTCATAATTCAATAACACATTAATAATAATTCTTAATTAACCATATTAATGATTCGTTATATAATATAATTCAAATAACGTCATCTTTACCTAATGATTAATACGAAAAAATTATCATATAAATTAGAATATATTATATAGTTTGAAATTTATAGTTAATATGTCAAAAAACATCATATATTTATTCTTATTAATCTATTGAAATTACAATATATAACTAATTTCCAATTTCAATTCTAAATTTATCCTCTCTTTATATATTAATTATCTTTTCAATAAAAGTGAATGATCACATGAAAAAATAATATACCATATCATACAACCACATCATCAACAATTCCAAAAAAACACAATCACCAAATCAACATCCATAGTAAATAAAATTCCATACCACAACAACCAGGTCATATATCTATAAAATTAATATCGTTAGTCATTCCACCACCATGTAAATACCATTATTGTATTTTTATGATAAAAATAATAGTATAATCATTTAAAATATCATATTATTAATGTAAATTATCATAATAGAAAAAAATAATTCATCAATAAATTTTCATATCTTATTGTCCCTGAAAATTCTTAAATAAAAATCTATTAATATTAAACATATTATTTCCTTACCATATCTTTATTATGTAACTAATTTGTATTTATATATATATAAAACAATAAATAATCTCATAGTAAGAGTTTAAAATATAAAAAATGATCTAATAAGAATGAATCATCAGTAAAAATGAAAATATAAAAAAGCAGATCACTACACTCCCATTTTAATTTTTCCTTACAAAATTTATTATATTTATTAGTTCAATTAAGAATCATTGCCCAAAAAATCAACAAAATAATAATTCCCCACTGATAGAATAACAAATAATATAATTTATGAATCAACGACATTGATTACTTCATTGAAAATTTTATTTTAAAAATTATAATAGAATCATGATCATACACCGCCATGAATCAATTAGGAACACTGAATAACTTAAGGTGGAAAATAACAATCCATCCCATCAAAACAATTAAACAAAACCATATTGTAAATCAAATAAAATAACATTTTTTATGAAATATATAAAGATATATAGTTAAAGGAAAAGTATGACATCACTGTTTGTATAAGGATATACATCACATGAATCAGATGCCATATAATTCACCACCTATGTATAAGAAAATAGAAAATGAGCCTTTTTTCCAAGGAGTGATATAGTGAGAATGATAACGAACAAAAGAATATGTTTTAATGAAATTATAATAAAATTCAAATCTCATCAGCATGGTGTGTTGGGGGAATAATTATTTCTCTTATATAATATTAAAAATACCTTATTTATTATTTAATTTTCCACATAAACCTCAATATTTCAAAATATATGTATAATAATGTTGAAGTAATATCCTTTTTTTATTTGGAATATGGGTGGTCGATAATCCAAAATGATGATATAAATCATTTATTTTTTAATGGGTATCTTAGTGATAATGAATCAATAAAAAATCAATGGGGATGGAAATAATGTTTCCCAAAATAATGAAACCATATGAAAAAAGAACCATGTTCCATGATTATCTTCATACTTGAGATATCTATGTAAAAAATTAAAATTTATCTCGATGCATTTCATCACACACAATGAAATGATCCTTCCCTAGACCTAGAAAGAAAATGTGAAGTCGGTGGAAGTTATTTATTATTATATTATGTAATTACATATCATATTTCTGGGAATAAGTGTTCTACACACATAAACTAATATTTTACATAGATATTACTTTTTTATGGATTAGTTATATTAGGGGAATTATTGTGGATGTACATGATAACATATAAACTAGTGATAAAATTGATAAAATTATAATTAAATATATTATCTTACATTAATTGGAATAAAAAACAGTGAAAAAAATGATAAATAATTATGAAATGATCAGAAACCATCATAAATTCTTTGAGCCACATTTAGATAAATTGATCCCACTCCCCATCATATAACAATTAAGTAATTTATTTACTTTTTTAATACAAACAACACATTTATTTTGAAACAAGGGTAATTGGTTTATTTTGTACCTAAACAAATGATAGTAAAGAGAGAATTCAGATCCACCAAATTTATAAATTCATCTTTCTAATGAAGTATTTAATCAATAATTTAATCGCTTAATCTCTCTTAATAATTCCCCCAGTAGTACTGCTACGTAATGAAGTAAAATTAGAGAAACTATGTGAAGTTATAGTGAGCAAACACTCAACCAAATCATCAGTCAAATTGATGGGGGAGATAAATATATTTTGACATAAATTAATAAAAGTACATAAAATATTTTATAACACACACCTAAATGATTATAACATTGGGAACTAGGTACCAAGGTAAGAGTTATATTTACAATCCCAATTATCATTCTGTCAATGAATTTTTACGTTGACAATAATCTATCTAATATTATTCAGCATGATTTTAAAGTAGTCATGAAGACCATTCTATAAATTTTATCCCTTCAACTCATTCTTATTCCTAGTAGTGAATAAGGATTCATACCTTTTTTACAAGAATCATCCATATAGATAATATATATAAAAATATTTCTAGATATGTTTACCTAAAAAAAAAATTTGGTCCCCTTGAAATTTATTATATTAATTACACCCATCCAGTGTAACATATATATTCTCAAATAATAGGCCAAATGGTATCGACCATCCTTCCTAAAATCCCAAATGAAACAATTTAGGGATCATTTCACAACATATAAAGAATTTTTGTGGGATTGAATGAATGTAATGATTTGTATAGTGGTATGATATAAGAAAATATTGAAAATAGTTGTTCTACCACCAAAAGAGAGGAAACCATTTTATTGTTAGTGGTACTGACTATAATTATGTTGATGATATAAGAAAACTATTAATTATAATGAATATTGTCTAATTTATGATCTATTGTGTAATCATTTAATAAATATATTATTATTATTACTATTTTTATTATTATTATTATTCATTGCCTTTCACCAATGGCCTTATCCTGAATAATTGAGTATTTTTTTGGAATATAAAAAATGCCACTTCCATAACTATTTCAATAAAAATTGTTAGTATGGTACTCAATTAATATAAATTTGAACCACCAAATTCTGTCACTTCTATAATTAATCAAAATGATCATGTTTTATTAAAAAAATGATATATCCCAAAAAAACCATACCTCCCTTTGAAATCGTGCACATTAAATTATATAATATCAATGTTAAATTTCATACTATGAAATTTCAAGTCCATGATAAGAAGAAAAGTACAATGCAGGTTTTCCTAGATAAATAATAAAAAACATTCAAAAATCTATACTTTTCTCAGACATGTATGACCAATTTTCATCATAATGAAAGGAAATGATAATGGAGGTCAAAAAACAATTCTGAGAAGCTGCATTTGCATATAAAATTGAGGGTGAAGGGCAATTCTATTTTATCAAAATTCATTATCATGATAATAATTCACTTGAAATTAGAACAAAAAAATTTCTGATTATACTACACTACCATTTATTGGACAAAGAAAATCACCCCAGAGAGATCATACCCCTCTATGAACTATACTTATCCTATGATGTTGGGGTCAAAAAATATTATATAATATTATATTAATATTTTTTTCTTGAAATTTATGAGAATAATTTTACATGATTATGGGTCAGAATTATGTGAAATCATCAGAGTGTTTCATATTATCGATGAGAGAAAGAATATAATAAGTGGTAAAAAATGTAATAGAACCACCTAAAAAGTAATTCTAATTCCCACAATAAAATATTTTATAATTAAATCCCCATTTAGAAAATATATTGGTTCTAGAAAAATATCTTTAACTATTGAACTATCCATCATATTGATTTTATCTAGAGAAAAACATTTGACTTCCATAGACATGTATTTATGAAAAATAATTTCAAACTCCCCTTTTATGAAAAATATTTCCAAAATATGGAAATAATATATTAAAAATGGGTAAACAAATCTAACATAACTATGGATACCATATATGGATTTAGTGAATTGGGTGACTACGCACTCTGTAATTGTCTCAAGGGTTTTGGATTCCTAATATAGAACTCTATTATATATTTAAAAAACCACACTAAAGCACTTCTCATTAAATAAACTAGTAACACTTTTATAGAATGATATTGATTGAAAACATGAATATATCAGGATAATTTATCGAGGAATTATATAATATCTCATTTATTCAAAATATTTTGTTACTATGTAAGATAAATCCATATAATAATTCAAACAATAATTTTTATCATATTGGTGTAGATTTAGGATCATGTAAACTGAGGAGAGCTGTATTGTGATGGACATATTAGGCCCATGAATGGTGAGGCCTAGATATCCCTATTATGGGAATCAAGAACCACACCATTCCATACCTTTTAATATGGTATATTATATCTTTTATGGTTATTTTTATAATGATCATAGTGGGGGATTTTAATATTGTGCATCCATTACCATTTTAAATAGTTTAAATTTATAAAGAGTGTATTACTAGGTGAAAAAAAGTTAGAAATGGGTTTTTATAGTAAATATGTCAATGTGGTCCTTTCTAATTGACCTAAAATATGATTCATATGATAGAATTTTTAGATACTTTGAAAATATTCTCGATATAGGAAACCATGAGGAGTTTCATGAATAATGATATTTATTGAATCCTACGGGAGAATCGCGACACATGGAACATTGTGATGCAAAGTATATGATTTAAAATCAATGAATCTTGTAAATTTAGTAGATGATATCAAATATAATGACTATTGTAATATATTAAGTGATAATTCAGTCTCATAATTATGGAAAACATAGAGTAGAAAATATAATTAATGACTTATTTTGAAATGAAGAGGTGTATCCGAACAAATAATATCTAAGGAAACGAGTAGTAGAATCTTGAATCAAGATATTTTTTAAAAAATAAGTATATATTCGCAAGGAAACTATATTTTTTAAACCAATAGAAATATCTCAACTTATGAAATTCGGTGAATCCATAATGTGAATCATGTATGGTGGAATTTTTTGTAATCTATGTATTGAATTTAATCTAACATAATTTTTGAAATTTAGGAGTATATTATCTAATTATATTTTTAAATTAATGTTGGGTTTTCTAGTGTTGTGAATAAAATAAAAATTGACCTAAGAAAAATAGTTCATAATCAGACTCATGAAATTTCATGAGGTCAATGAAATAAGTGGTTAGATTATGAAAATGTTTGATAAGTGTATCACATTAGTGACTCTAAAATCGGGTTATTGGTCTAAGCTCCCATGATTTAGAGAATCCTTATTATGATGGAAAATCTACAAATTGGTATGATAGAGCGAAATGGGGTTGATTACCCTGTGACTAATTCTAAATGGGAGGCCTTAGCTAATGAGAACCAAGGTTGGTACCCCAAGATAATTACTCCCAATGTTTTGACTCAATGATATGCATTAATCCTTATTGTGATACAAAAAAAATGGATCCAATTTTAGAAACCTTGGTTACATTATTATTGTCTCCAGATGTTGGTCGGGAACTAGTCTATTTTGATAAAAACAATGTTCCATATTGTATCTTCTAAACCAAAGGATGTGCATAGGTATGAGTTGAAGAAAATTAGGTTCCATTTTTTCGACCATGATAGCCCCTGATGGAATGAGTAAAGAACTACTATAGAAAAAACAAGGAATGGACAAACATCAGGTTGAAACATTATCGATTTTATTTTTTCTTTTAATAAAGTATTTGGTATAAAATAAAATATGGGAGGGTTATGGATGTTTTAGGCATTGGGAAAAGATATGGTTACCCATGTTCACTCTTATGTCCTTGAATTGTACTATGTGTAAATAATTGGAAGCCTGGGGTCATTTTATGTGAAACCATGACCTATGTTCCATGGTAATTTACCATAACTAAATAAGAAAATGTATTATATTTATTGTCTTTAAGACTTATGGGTGTGATACTAGGAATGATTCATGGTGATGAAGACACAGTTCAAACCACCAGGGTATGAGTCACGTGGGTGTCAGTATGATCATGAACCATATTAACCTAAAATGGGGAACATACTATATTAGTGTGTGATTTTTTATGTACTATGTTTTTTATTTCCTTGTCCAAAATGAAATATGGGGTTTTCCAAATGGGAGTGCATAGAAGTGGGTGATTTCTAATACTTTATATTAATACCAATGTGAAATTTAATAAAAATAGAAATTATAAGAGTCCATAATAAAAATACTAGAAATTATAATCTTTAGGAATTTGTCAACAATGTTATGTAAAATATAATCAGTTAAAATTATGTTAGGTCCAACTACTAGGATTAAACATATAATGTATTATAATATTCTAAATTTGGTCAAAATATTATCAAAATGAATATTTGATTAATGAGGAATTATTATTTCCCCAAATGGATGAAATCCATTGCCCACTCCCGATAAACATTTATCCCCACCACATCACTAGATTATTTTTTTTAAATGATCTACATATACATATGTGTGAAAAATCCTAAAGAACAAGAAGATATCAACATTTTATTGGTTAAGGAGTGTGAAATTGTTTCATCTTCAACTCCTAAATTTATATCTATGTGAGGATCATATCTTGGTCATCACATAAATGTGAGTACCATAACATTATTATGATCAAATAAATTACTTGCACTATTTATAATTGTATTTATTTTAAATAAAATCATTATGTTTATTAGGTAAGGTAGAGCACATTTCTTCATTATTTAAACTTCTGGTGTGTCTCTGAAGACATCTCACCACATGGGATCTTTCAAAACTAAAGATCCCAAAATAATGATTATTTGATGCTAATTTTAGATTCTAAAATCCATTATAACGGGTTTCATAGGGGATAATCTAAATTCATGTAAATTTTTAAGTAAATAGAAGGATAAATAATAAATTATTTTGGGTTTCTAAGAAGTGAATCTCTAAAAAAGTATTTTTGGGTGGTAACAAAAAAATTATCAACTCAAGGATTTTGGGTTTCAATCTAGAACATCTCTACAATAAGATTTCATGTTTCTCTTATGAGAATATGGACACAAGGATTATGATATTCCATGAAAATAATATAAAATTAGGTATTTGGGATTCCATTACTAGTATCAGGAATCAATAATTGTTTATTCAATGTTAAGTATCTCAACATATTTATTTTGAGTTTCAAATATTAGATTCTAGAATCATTGTATTTGACTATAAAATAAGGAATTTTAAACTAAAGGATAAAAAAGTGTTAGTGGAGGAGAACATATTGTGCTATGATGGTCCCATATTCATAGATAATATAAATAAATAAATAGAAGTGTAATTTTTTGTTGGGTCTAAGAAAAGTGTTCCTTATATAGATATAAAACCCATAATGATAGGAATTAGGTCAAACTCTATTTCAAAAAATTATACCATCTTTGTACATTTTAAATAAATGTAAAATATGATGATATAAATCATGAATTCATGAAACTGAAGATTGTTTAATGGGATTTCATAGTAAGTATAATGGAGGATTCAAAACCAATGAGGATTTGTAGTATTAAAACCAGGGGTAGAATTGGGAACGAAATGAATGTCATTTCGTAGCTTATATAAGGACTCAATATCTAAAAATCACATAAAATATTTTTTATTACTCTAATTAAACACATTTTCATATAAAAATGCAATAGTATCATATCATAGTGAAAATTGTGGAATCCTATTATGGATTTTTGATCACACATACTATAAATTACAATGTTATCATATATAAGAGTATTATTTTATATTTAATAGATATTGAAAATAGGTTTAAGGGACTACATGTAGGTTTATAAGACACTAATATTAAAGGAATTAATCCAATACAATTAATATATATTCATGGCTTCAATTTTAAGAATATTAACTAAACATTATTCGGGTTTCAAGAGGTTTCATTCTATCTATATTTCTTCATAAAAAATTAAAAATATATATTTTAAAAATACTAATTGGTCTAATCATTATCTAGGGATGTATGATAATAGGTATTATGAAAAACTAATCATACATCCATGGATACTGAATAGACCAATGAGTAATTTTATTACATTTTACTAGAATAGAAGGTATAACGATTGTAGAATATATTTTTATATGCCCAAGTATCAATCCATAAATCTATTTTATATGTTACATTTCTTTTATAACATTTTCCCAATTCATGAAAGGAAAATATTATAATTTAATGAATTAAATGATTTTCGGGATACCATTTATAGGGTTTTAAATAATAACGAAATGTCTTTTATTATCATGTATTTTAATAAAAAATAATGTATTATGTCTTTGTGTATATAAAACATAGAACAAATGTGGATGATGATTTCAGTAATGTAGATTTAACAAAATTGAGGATTCTAATTATGATATTAGGGAAGAGATGACCCAAATTGATTAAATAACACAAGAATAATATAAGAAAACATTATTGGAAAGGTGTTCATATAGTTTACAGATATACAACATATACCAAATATCTTTTCAAAGACTATGGTCATAGATCTACAACCAAGTTATATTCTCAGACACTCAATATTGATTTGGATCACACAATGCTGATAAATTAATGAAATGATGGTTGTAACTTAGTGAGTGGATTAAATTCCAAACCAAATTGAAATTGGGGGGATCAAGACAAAATAGTAGAACTGGATATAGGATTTGATAAATATTTTTGATTAGGTATATGATTACATGTCTATATATCATTATGTATAATATGATATAATTAAATATTCCACACATATATATTCATATGTGATTATATTATCCACATGTATAGCTATTGAAAGAAACCATATCTAAATTAGAAAATCTATATAATAGGATAGTGTGGAGGATTATATGGAAATAATATTTTTAGATGGGTGTAGGATATAAGATTCTAGAATAACATTGTATCGTATAATAATAGTAATTAAACTAGATATAGTAGCTGAAATGTGAAATTTTTTCATATCTTTTGTAAACAATGAAATTAGTAAAGGATAACTTATTAGTAATAAAAATATCATATATGAAATATAACTAAAATATTTACTGAGATTCTATAATAATAGGGTCACATATTTTATTATCATGTGTGATAGAGAAAAACTATTTTTTTAGGTTCACATTATATAGACATTTAATAATTATTATATAATATATTAATGGATATAATTTTTTTCACGATTTTTGATCTTATAACATGGTGACTTCACAATAGTTCCTTTGATTAGTAAGTGTATAAAACATTGATATATTTTATATATTTTTTAACTTGTGGGAATTTTATAAGGGACATATTTTATTTAAATATTTTAATATAAGACAATTAAATTATGATATGTGTGATTTAGTTAGCCATTAATAATTCATAAACCACCACAACATTGTAAAACATAATACACTAGGTACTAGGGAAATTTCCATCCAGAAAAAAAATCTTATAGGATCATATAGTATCCCATAGTAAATTACGCTATTAAAAATATTGTTGAAGATGTTTTAATATCATTCAATTAACACATTACAAATTTATTCAAGAGAGGTAATGAGGATAAGAATATCAATTGAGATATGAAAGGCATGATGTCGGATTTTTTGTAATGAAAATCAACAAAAGTGTTTGGAATAATATTTTATTGTACGTTCCTACCCTGGAAATAATTTTTGAAAAACCACATAGGTCAAAATTGGATTCTAAAAGTATTAATCCTATATGATTTAGGGTATATTAAACCAAACATGAAGTGGAATCAGTTTACAGGTTAAAATTTTGGCATCATGGCCATTTGTTTATGTAAACCCTATCATTTATAATATAGAAACTATATTTCAAAATTTGTTTAAACATCAGTAAAAATAATGGTGCATAAAAATATGGACCTCTTTTCAATTTAATATTCGTAATTATAAGTTCATCTCGAATTTACCACAAAATATTTTTTCATGAATGTCGTAATATTATACATAATGTATATGGTTATGTGTTAAATTCCATGAGACATGAAATTTATGGTCTTTTGACTTGAAAATTACTTCATTTACGTATTGTAATTTTGATATTGACCTTGTGAATATGATGTTAATGTTCTTGAATTATCATTTTCTAAATAAGTATTCATGGTTTTCCCACATTTTCACAAATCTCAATCATAAAAAATTTTACATGACCTTGAAATATACTTCCCTATGTAATGTCGTTATCAATGAAAAAAATTCTAAATTATATGTCTCATAATTTCTTCATATGGTTTATAATTGGGATAAATTATCAAAAATGAAAACACAAGTATTCATATCTATGAAAACATAATTATTTTATTTCCTAATTTAATAAATTAATTATAAAATATCCTAATAAATAATTTAGGAATGTAAATGATTTCTTATTCTCTTGAGATATAGATGAAAATTATTCCTTTTATATTTTAAATATACAGTTTATGGTTTTATAAACCATAATATAGGAATTACACATCCCTGAATTTAGTATCCATTATATTAAATAATTTAAAGTACAAAAATTGATCAAAAAACATTACAATATTGTATTCACTAAGCGTTGATGGTATTTGGAGTAGTTGGGATTGTTGATAAGCCTTTCCTCATTTGGTCTCTAATTCCATGGAAGTTCAACCGGTGTTTATGTTCTTATAAAGTGGGAGGTACTCAGCAAATACATTTGTTGTTATTGAATATAACATATTACTTCATACTTTATTTGGTAAATGAAATTGTTTCCATTCATTTTAAATATGTTAGGATCAATATGGATAGATGGTATAATTTTTTATTTGGCTTGAAGTGGCCTATTATTAAACTATTTTGTGCGAAATGATGGATATATTGATTGATGAGACATCAATTGTAAAACACCTATCCTGTGGAGTTATAATAGTCATAGGGACATCATGATATGAATTAATATTGGATGATGTCCAATATGGCACTATATATCCATATAATGTACAATATGGATGTAAATTTTCCATAAATTCATGTATTTTTATGTTTTGGTTCAATTAGAGGTGTTGTAAAGGGAATCAAGGGTTATGTCTAGGATTTGGGCTTAGGTTTGGGTTGAGATTAGTCATTATCAGGGTCATAATGCCACAATACAAAGTGTTTGTTCCTTGATTTGGGTCATGTAAGGGTAAATTTTGGGTTACCAAAGATTGAATTTTTTCAGCAATTCGATGTGCATCATATTTAATATAAAATTATTATGTAGAGAGGAATTTTATGAATAATTATTGAGCTATGTGTCATTATTTTTATTATTAGAAAATGTCCACACTGGAAACCTTATATTGATATTTGAGGCCTTGGTCAGGAGGACGTGTCACATAACGACACGCTATAGCTTCCCTAAAGAGCTATACCTATAAGTCACTAATGTGTAATTAAGGGTGAGGCTAAAAAGGATGTCCCAGGGTTTGGGGTTTGTGATTCTACCTAAGAGTTGGGTATTATGACATAGCCCTTGTAGACACTCTACAAATAATAATATATGGTATTTTAATAATTTTTAGATTTATAATTTATTTATTTAAAATTTCTTCCATATTAAAAATTAATGAGGAATCCATCATTTATAATATAGACGGTTTTCAGTCCATTTTCCATCATTCATCTTCAGTTTATGATTGAGTCACATTTATCATATTTCAGAATCATGGGTCATCTTTCATAGGAGGTTGAATATGGTATAGGTAATTCCCATATTTCAGTCGTTCTAATTTTTATTGCCTATTTCATATTGTATAATTAGTTATTCCATAATTTGGTGGGTTTTTATATTTTTTAATACCTATATATGGAGGATAATTTCTTTTGGTTTTAATGGGATTGGATATGATATGTTTTTGTAGGAATTACCTTATATTTAAGTTATTATTTACTCCTTTGGAATATATTATATGAAATATGGGGAGGAATGCATACACACAGGCTATAAAAGTCAATTTAATATGATTCCTTCACAACCGAATAAAGAAAACTATAGTTTTTATGTATAATAATTACATAATGTTACATATTAAATACATTAAACAATAATTCATCATTTAGAACCATAGTTATTTAGTTTATTTGGAAATTTGGATATGTAAAAACCCATTATAGAAAATATCAACATCATTTCCCAATTTTTTCTTCAAAAATATCACCCTTCCAAGGTATAACATACATAAAAATTTACCCTATAACCTTAGGATGGATAACATAAATAATGGTTATCTGAGATGATCAATAATTTTAAAAAAAGAGATATCTATATATGATCATATGTTAGAATAATATTAGCATAATGTTTTGATAACATGAGAAAAAAATTATAATAACCCTCCCATCAATTCATATATCTTATACATGAAACCTGAGTAAATGTTTAATCTATCATAATACATGAGAAATAAGAGTGTGGAATCATCCATAATCAATAACGATTCATAAAAACATATTATTAGAAAACTAAATTATGCATTGGAATACATATAGTTATAAAAAACCATTTCCTTGATCAAGAATCATAGACAACAATATCTAGTGTGTTGGAATTACTTCATATTCCATCATTTCCTTAAACTCGGTTCACCATGAACACTATCTTATGGGAGAAGTTTCATTACTAAACATGATTCAATTTCTATTAAAGTACTAATAATTTCACCAGAAATACATATTTACCCAATTTATTATAGGGTTTTATGATATTGGGCACACCCATCATAAAATGAAAAGCATATATTTGGGTGCGAGAAGGTTATAAATCATTATTAATACCATGAAATAATAACCTTTGGAAATGATTTGAGTTTTATAAAAATTTCATCATCATAATCCTGAACCATATAGGGAAAGAATAAATATGGTAAAATGGATCATACCCAAATAAAACATAATGAACATCAAAAAAAATTCTTATAGTTAAAAATAAATTTAATAAATTTATATAACATATCATGAGGAAAATAACATTTTTATTTGAATTCACATATTTATAATATATAAATTTCTAAAATATTTGGGAGAAAATAATAGTGGAAAAAATATTATAACTTATGAGTGGGTATTTAAATAAAAAAATTATTTATCATGGATGGAAAATATATTCATTAGGTGTATATAAACATAAAATTACATTCACATTTTATAGAAAATTTTATAAGAACCCTCTTTTTAAAATGATAAGAACATTAATTTTAAACCATGGAAAAGAATGTAAAATATATTAAAGGAAAAAATTACTTAATGTTTTTTTAATATTATAATCATTTTCGAAAATTTTTAATGAGAAATATGGATATAGAGGAAGTGATTCATAACTGAAAGGGAGAACAAGGTTAGTTTTCTTTAATAAGACTCTGTATGTATCTTGAGTAAAAAAATAGATGAAAATGAAATGAATACCAAGAATATAAAAACCCATAGGAGTAGAAAATTCTTATGATTTATTTTAAATATATCATAAAATATCATTGTCATAATATTCAAGTGTAAATAATAATGGAAAAATGTGATTTGAATCTAATATCCTTACCAAATGTCTATAATTATTTGTAAATTCTATAAAATCAATGAAAATAAATTTTAAATTTTTTGCATATATACAAGAAAAATAATCAACCAAATAATACCATAAATATTTTAATTAAAAAATTGTATAACCTTTTCAATAACAAACATTCATTATCATCTTTATTCTAAGATATACTATTTCATTTTTTATATAAGATTTGGGTTTTGTGCATAGGGTCTTTTCAATATGATCATCATTAATTTATATATGAAATATTATTCAAGATATCAAATTCATATATATTCATCATATAAAAATTTAAAACAATTTATTTAATGAGATGATTAAAAATGCATCAAATCAGTATGTATATAAGATGGTCTGTACGTATGAATCAATGACATTTTTGTTTTTTATGGATTTAATGAAGGAACGTACAATATTAATTCATTTATATAAAATAA
The DNA here is from genome assembly GCA_963277665.1 of Viscum album. NCBI lineage: Eukaryota > Viridiplantae > Streptophyta > Magnoliopsida > Santalales > Viscaceae > Viscum > Viscum album. The sequence continues at coordinate 1,218,893,663 of OY728155.1, read as the reverse complement.
TTATTTTCATATTGATATCATATGTAAAAATTAAATCTATAATAATAACTAAACATGGATAATGATTGTGTAAAATTATTTCAATCACTACATGGAGGTGGTAGTCCACATGAAATCATGAGTGACACATTAAATTCACATTGGATAGAGAATGGATGGAAAAGGTATATAAATAATCATAATAAAAAAATTATATTTATTTAAATATATTAATATGTTTTTGATATTTACAACATGGTTATATGAATTCAAATAAGAAATAATATTTATAAAGAATCATTAAGATCTATACCCCTTCATTTACAGACCTCATATTATTTACATGTTAAACATCAAAGGATTATATGTTGGAGAAGAAAAATGACATCATGGATTTAGGGAAGGATTATAAGAAGAATTTATAAGGGTTTTTGGATAATATAGTAAGACCAAATGGATTGAATAAGGGAGGAGGATATGTTCCCTATTATAAGTGAAGGGAGGGACAAACAAGGAATTTCATAAAAAATATCAATAATTTATGGTCACATTAATTGGTTAGTGGAAAAATAGCCCATGATTTCATGGTACGATATTATATACATTAAATATCATTAATTAGAAAGAATAATAAATTTTTTATGGAAATGAAACCACTATATCATAGTTTTACACCCTCAATAACCTATTTATTAATTAAACATATAAATAATTACTTACTGTTTTTACCACTCACTATGACCAATTATTAATTTGATCATATTGAATTATATTAATTTTTTATATTCAAAATATAGAATATATTTTATTATATTAGATTTTAATATTTGTAATAATATAATTTTTTTTAACCACACAACCTATAATGAAACAACATTATAGGAAAATGAATTTTTATGTTTAACAAAATAATTAATTACATTACATGCAATATAAAAAACATAAAATTTATTTTGAAATGTTATCATCAATATATAAACTAAAAATTTTATTAAACCCAATAATAATTATTGGTTAAATTAATATATTATTAAAAATCCCATTAGCCACATAAAAATATTTTTTTTTTAAATAATTTTTAAGACCAACAGTTCAGTTATCAAAAAGTCAAGTATAATGATTATTAATGTGAAAATTATTATGTTATATATAATTAACATAGACATGTTTTAAATTAATATCATATTCAATACAAATTCATACATTTACATGAAGAGAAATTTGAAAATTTACAAAAAGCATTAATTTTTTCTATTCACGAGAAAATATATCTTATTTTGGTAAAATACTAAAAATTCCACCAAATAGTGAAACAAAACTACTTATTATAAAGAATGAAACATGAATCATGACATATAAATGACAATAAATCACGGGGAAAAAATATTAATTTTCTCCGATTGAATTTTTAAACATTTTAGAAATAAAATATAATTTTACTTTTTGTAGATGTGATAAAAACCATTTTTGAATAAGTGATACTTTGGAAGGGTAAATTTATGTAACACCCCGAGCTTCCATGATACGCTTCTCATTCAATAATGTAATATCTTGCATTGTACGCAACATCGAGTTCTAACACACTGCAACTAATTAAAGTAGCAGTTATGAATAGTAATAACCATATTTTAAATTTATAGAAATTTTATATTTCAAAATGGACTACATTTTTTTATTCCTAATATTGAAATTAGCCTATGTTGAATTTTTTGTAATTTTCTGAGAACATCCAAATTTTTATGAATAGTGAAAAATACATAAAACAACTTTTTTAATCAAAATAATTTATAGTGATAAGTTATACTATTGAGTGGTTTTAAAGTATAATTAGAATATATTTTTACCATTTTATCCAATGGTGGTCATTATAATTAATTTAACATTGAAAATGGACATAAACAATTGCCAATCTTTTGATATAAATTGTTTCTTAAAAACACGCTATTTGTTCTGACAGCGGGAATTAATTATAAAATTAATTAATGCAACATATATGTTTGGAATTTTATAAAATATACATCATTTTTGAATTCGGAATATCAATTATAGCTTAGGATGAAATTTTGGCATTATTCTGAGAAACTTCGATTTTTGATGAATAGTGAAATCACTAAGTGGTAGTTAAATAACTGATTTTTTCGTTTAAATGAAATATTACCACTTCTGTGGTTTGATTTTCAAAAATCCGACATACATGGTTGTCATTAAGAAGTAAAATGTGGTTCAATGAGATTAAAATAATTTTTGGTGAATAGTAACTTTGAAGTTCTTAATCGCGATTAGAGGTAATTAGTGTAGTTTAAGGTAAAAATAATGTTTTAATAATATGAGATGAGCTTGACACTTGTCCTACTCCTATTGGATGAGTCATGGCCGACCAAGACAACCCATGGGTCAACTTGGGGACCCCATGGAGCCACTTTAGTTGGAAAATGACATTAATATATATTTATTTAATGTTAAAATTAAATTGATACAAACATGAGTTGTTTTACTAAAAGAATTTTTAAGTGGGGTTACACAAGTCCACATTTTGACTATAAATATTCATTAGAAAGCTAAAAAGATTTCCTACATCATAGTAGTTTTTTAATAATTTTTAGACATTGTATAAATTAAATTATTTATGACATCATTATGATGCAGCGATGACCTCATTATTTAACGATTTAAATAAAATGATAAGATAATGCAAATTCCAAGGCTTACACTTGTCCAAAACCTATTGGATGAGGATATTTCGAACCCTTATCACCTTATCCACTAATTATATAAGTGTGGGACCTTTATAATCCTAAAAGCATTGTATAATAATGTAACATTTCAATCTTTCCAAAAGAGCCCCTCCTCTCCTCTTATAAAAGGCCCCCACCACTCCCACCTTATTCACACCTTAAAGCCATTTGGATCAGCAAACCTCTGCCCAAATACTCTCCCAACTTCCCCCTATTACTCCTAGAAGCCTCACTTTGAGCAGAACTCTTCCCATGGAAGCCTTTGTCTCAAATAAAAAAGAGTTTCCCGATTTTGAGGTAATGTCTTCTCTAATGTTGTTTTGTTTTATTTTTCTTCTCCAACACCCTAAACTATTTTTATTAATTTCTTTTGTAACAAAACCAGTATCCTCAATATACTAGAATGTTGTTATAAGAAGTATTCGAGCTAGACTTACACACACCTACATCTAATGGTTAAAGAACATACGGTTTCTGTGGATGGAAAATTTCTGCCTCACGAAACGATGATTGTTCAACACTCATATAACACCTTCAAAGGTGACCATTAAGATGTCACTATTTTTATATATGATATATAATATGTTTATGTTTTACTTATTCTTCTGTATTTCTCATTTATGGCATACTTTATGATTTCCATTATGGGTAAAACGCGATAATTTCATTTTAGGAAGTGCGGACTACCGCCCCCTCAAAGTGATTTGAATCGTTAATGCCATATGTGGGATGTATAAAGGATGGAGTAAATGGTATTATACACTATATTATACTGGAATTATATTATACATTTATATCATTATGATTTCGTTCCATTAAATATGAAATTGAAATGAAAGTAGCGTTCATGCGTACGTACGGCTTACCGTCTCCATGAACGGTGCATTTCATTTCTTACCTCTAAATGTTACGTAATATTATAAATGAATGTATATACTGGATATATAAGATATATATGACATATAAATCATGGATATAATTCTGGAGACAATGGATATTCTACCACATAAACAACATGTAATTATAAGAAGTTTATTGTTGACTCAAGTACCAAAGATCGACAAAACGACCGTTATTAACTTAAATAATTACATAATGTTCATATCATTGTAATAAGTGATATAATAAGGATAATTAAATTGAAAATGGTTCTTAATAAGGTATATATTAACTCTAGTTTATTATTCACGAGGTTAAAGAACGGTTGAGTCAAGTCAGACACGAGGTAAGGGAATTTCTTAAGCCAACTTCCATTCTTTGGGTTAATCTCCTACTTTCAAATTATGTCATGATATTATTATGTCCTATCTTGTATTTTTACATTATTTATGTGTAATTATAGTGAATACACATTATAGATGTACTTTATTTAAAAAAATGATCTTTTTAAGGACTTCGCCTCAATCCCTTTCATTGAGTTATATTTGGTTTTATACACAACTTTCTTTTATACGGTGTATAAACCCCTTTGACTTTTACGTTTATTCAAAAGGAATCTTTTTTATACGAAACGTTTTGCTAAACGAGAAAAGGGAATGTTTTTCTTTCCGTACTTATGCGGCTACAATGACTTCTCCACCACCGTGACCATTATTTGAGTTTCGGCTTCCTCTACAAGCCATCGTTTTTTTTAATGAAAAATAAATACAAATTTTTAACTTGCTTTTATTTTGGTATTGAAAATGGTTTTGAAAGCGTTATTATTATAACAATGTGTTGTATTGATATCTTTTGATTGAAATGTGGAAATGATATGTTTCCTTTATGCATGTTTTATGTGATACGATTATGTTATGGTTTATGATATTTTTAAACCTATTCATATGAGGAATGTATTGGACTTAATAAGTGACGGGTGGAGCCCGCTATAGCTCCTCGATGCATCGGTAGGTCTCATGAGACAACTAGATGTGGAATTGGCCGAGGCCCTTTCCCAATTTGATTTATGGTTTTGGCCAAGGCCTTAATCATTTTAGACGTCTTGGCCGAGGCCTTGACAAAATGTTTCAGAATGTCTGGCATTATACATTCCCTCATTATGAAAGTGGTTATTGATATTGCATGTGATTATTCGACTAGTAGAATATCCATGCGAGTAAGTAAATGGAATTATCTAATTTTATTTTTTCCATATTATGTTGAAGTTCATGTTTAAAAGGATTTTGTTTTAGTTATACATTGCCTTAAATGTTAATGTTTATTTATGAAAGCTTCCGCATTATTGTTATCCTTACTGGGCATCTGAGCTCACCCCTTTCAATGTTTTAATATTTTCCAGGATGTGAAGAAGTATTTTATGAATGACCTGCAGGGATAGTCAGAAGAGGATATGAGTGTGGACTATGGAGACTTTGTTATTTTAGTTTTTCACTTTATGATGTAATGTAACGTTTACGAATGTATCTAGTGTTTCCAAGGCTACTAAACTAATCAGCCTTTCGAGGCTTGATCTTTTGTGATCATGCCAATGTTACGAAGTAATGCACCGACTCTGGGTAGCTGGGGTCGGGGCGTTACAGTTGGTATCAGAGGCAGTTTAGTACTAACCTTGGAAGCTAGATTTAGATAAACTCTGATTAGAGCACATAGCCCGAAGATAGACTTTGAGGATTAGTATAGAAGAACTTCCTAGAATTTTGGTATTGTAGAGATGTTGTGAGTTTTCTGAGAAATACATCCCTGTCTGGATACGAGCAGGTAGAGGCGGCTCTGGCACAGATGTACCTAGGGGTAAAACCCGAAAACACCACTTTGAGCTAGACTCGAACGGGAACTGGTGCACGACAACGGGCCTTGCTGCACTCTTGGTTACGACACTCCCGGGGGATATGCTTAGGATAATTCTCATTTTCTTTACAAACCACTATGAAGGGTTATGAGTATATACTTTATCAAAGAAAACATTTCTTTTTATGATTATGGATTATATCCGTAAATAGTTCAATTTATGTTAAGTATCTTACAATTATGGAATTATGTATTTTGATTCATAAACTAATATAGTTTATGCCATTGTTTAGAAATAGTGCCTAGTGGAAGGAATGGAAACCGTATCAATGCACGCACTTCGTGTAGGGAATTCCCTCCTGCTCAAGATAATTATTGTGGAGCTGGAGATACAACTGGTGTTGATCAACTTATTACCATACTAGGACAACTCACTCAGGTTATGAATAATAACCTTACTCGTATGGAGAACCCTGATCCGCAACGTGGAGGATCAATGTTAGACCGCTTCATGAGGCAACAACCGCCAACATTTAAATGGGGTACAAATCCATTAGTAGCTGATCAATGGATAAACTCCTTAGAGAAAATATTCCATGCCTTGGGGAGTAGCGAAAGGGAGAAGGTTGTCATGGCAGTTTACCGCCTCACTGGAGATGCCGATCAGTGGTGGTCGCTGATTCAAAACACAAAGGAAGATGATGATGTATCAAATATGGAATGGAGGGAGTTCAAAGAGCTTTTCTTAGAAAAATACTTTTCTCGTGACCATCGAGAAGATATGGAAAGGCAATTTCTGAGTCTGAGGCAGAAGGAGGATGAGAATGTCGCAAAGTATGAGGATAACTTTACAAAGTTAGCGATGCATGCTGCCGATTATATACGTAACCCAAGGAGTAAGATTGATCGTTTCTTTGATGGGTTAAAACCATTTCTCCGTCGATCATTAGTATCACAATCCTTCTCATCATACGAAGATATTGTCTCGTGTGCTATCAAGATAGAAAAGGAATTCTCTAAGTCTTATGACAACAAAGTAAAGCAGGAGAAGAAGATAACGGTGGAACAAGAGACAGATAAAGGGAAAAAGGGAAAGAAGGATTTTCCATTATGTGATAATTGTGGGAAGAATCACCCTGGTACGTGCCTAAAAGGAATGGGAGTTTGTTATAAATGTGGAGAAAAGGGTCACCAGGCTCGTGATTGCAAGGGAAAGAAAGAGGCTGTCAAAGTTGAATGCTACAATTGTAGGGAAATGGGGCATTATGCAAATGAATGTCCTAAGCGTCAAGGAAACTTACCTCAGAAAAGGCCAAGGGATCAAGGCCAATCTTATGCTGTGACTACAGTTGAAGCGGAATAATTAATGTATTGGTGCTTTTGGACTCATGGATTATATTTTGGTTATTAGAATAATGTGATATATATATAAGGATTGTACTGCAGTACTTGTTGATTTCAGTAAGGTTTTAATATGATGAAGGTAATTATATTTTTAGTATGTGACAATAAGAGAAACTTTACTTTGTTTGGGGAATCTGATAAATTGATTTTGGAATTAAGAGACCTTTTAGAGAAAGTCTGGACAGAGGTATTTTGGATAACTATAATGGTTGGAGTGGATTAAGTTAATCTTTGGATAGTATTGTTTAAGGTTAAAAAATTTATGAAGATTATTTTTGGAATATTATGATACTATAGTTTTAGGAAAAGGACAACCTGTAGGGTGGGGCATAACCCGTCGCGTCGGACAAAGCTGCAGGAATCGAACCCACAATCATAGTGCGACAGGCCTTTATTTCCTACCACTAGCCTACAGGAAGTCCCTGGTTATTACAAAATAATTTTACTAATCTAAATGTTATGTGTTAACATTTGGAACCTTATACAATTAGGATAAGTATAATATTTTTGAGTTTTATTATCTTTTTGAGTGAAAGATGAGTTGAAGGTTGAAACTCTAATTGTCAACCATAAATATATTTATACCTATCTCTTATTCAATGAATAAATTAATTCTTAAACTTTATTAAATGGATATTAAAACAAAAAAATGTGTTATCCTAATACCTTATGTCTTGTGGAACTGATGATATTTTAAATCAACATAGATTGAAGGCTTTGAGGCCCTCAATTTGACAGTTGATTGTGATTGATGACCTCAATCACTCCCTACAAATATTTACGTTTTTCCTCCATTTATATGACTCTATTTGCCACCAATGTTCTACTAATCGAGATCATAATTGTGTGGTGACTTTTTCATTTCCCTTTCCCTCTTATTAAGGCTAAATTTTATTAATCTTATTTCCGATGTGGGTTTTCCACAATGGTATTTTCTCTTTTCAACCTTTTATTTTCAAATAAAAATTTCAAATTGCGAGGACGCAATTTATTGATGGAGGGGAGAATGTAACACCACGAGCTTCCATGATACGCTTCTCATTCAATAATGTAATAGCTTTCATTGTACGCAACATCGAGTTCTAACACACTGCAACTAATTAAAGTAGTCTTTATGAATAGTAATAACCACTTTTTAAATTTATAGAAATTTTATATTTCAAAATGGACCTCATTTTTGTATTCCTAATATTGAAATTATCCTATGTTGAATTTTTTGTAATTTTCTGAGAACATCCAAATTTTTATGAATAGTGAAAAATACATAAAACAACTTTTTTAATCAAAATAATTTATAGTGATAAGTTATACTATTGAGTGGTTTTAAAGTATAATTAGAATATATTTTTACAATTTTATCCAATGGTGGTCATTATAATTAATTTAACATTGAAAATGGACATAATCAATTGCCAATCTTTTGATATAAATTGTTTCTTAAAAACACGCTATTTGTTCTGACAGCAGGAATTAATTATAAAAATAATTAATGCAACATATATGTTTAGAATTTTGTAAAATAGACATCATTTTTGAATTCGGAATATCAATTATAGCTTAGGGTGAAATTTTGGCATTATTCTGAAAAACTTCAATTTTTGATGAATAGTGAAATCACTAAGTGGTAGTTAAATAACGGATTTTTTCGTTTAAATGAAATATTACCACTTCTGTGGTTTGATTTTCAAAAATCCTACATACATGGTTGTCATTAAGAAGTAAAATGTGGTTCAATGAGATTAAAATAATTTTTTGTGAATAGTAACTTTTAAGTTCTTAATCGCGATTAGAGGTAATTAGTGTAGTTTAAGGTAAAAATAATGTTTTAATAATATGAGATGAGCTTGAAACTTGTTCTACTCCTATTGTATGAGTCATGTCCGACCAAGACAACCCATGGGTCAACTTGGGGACCCCATGGAGCCACTTTAGTTGGAAATTGACATTAATATATATTTATTTAATGTTAAAATTAAATTGATACAAACATGAGTTGTTTTACTAAAATAATTTTTAAGTGGAGTTACACAAGTCAAAGTTTTGACTATAAATATTCATTAGAAAGATAAAAATATTTCCTACATCATAGTATTTTTTTTATAATTTTTAGACATTATATAAATTAAATTATTTATGACTTCATTATGATGCAGTGATGACCTCATTATTTAACGATTTAAATAAAATGAGAAGATAATGCAAAATCCAAGGCTTACACTTGTCCAAAGCCTATTGTATGAGTAGATTTCGAACCCTTATCACCTTATCCACTAATGATATAAGTGTGAGACCTTTAGAATCCGAAAATCATTGTATAATAATGTAACATTTCAATCTTTCCAAAAGAGCCCCTCCTCTCCTCTTATAAAAGGCCCCCACCACTCCCACCTTATTCACACCTTAAAGCCATTTGGCTCGGCCAACCTCTGCCCAAATACTCTCCCAACTTCCCCCTATTACTCCAAGAATCCTCACTTTGAGCAGAACTCTTCCCAAGGAATCCTTTGGCTCAAATCAAAAAGAGTTACCCGATTTTGAGGTAAGGTCTTCTCTAATGTTGTTTTGTTTTATTTTTCTTCTCCAACCCCCTAAACTCTTTTTATTCATTTCTTTTGTAACAATAACAGTATCCTAAATATACTAGGATGTTGTTATAATAAGGATTCGATCTACACTTACACACACCTACATCTAATGGTTAAAGAACATACGGTTTCTGTGGATGGAGAATTTCTGCCTCAAGAAACGATGATTGTTCAAAACTCATATAACACCTTCAAAGGTGGCCATTAAGATGTCACTATTTTTATATATGATATATAATATGTTTATGTTTTACTTATTCTTCTTTATTTCTCATTTATGTCATACTTTATGATTTCCATTATGGGTAAAATGCGATAATTTCATTTTAGGAAGTGCGGACTACCGCCCCCTCAAAGTGATTTGAATCGTTAATGCCATATGTGGGATGTATAAAGGATGGAGTAAATGGTATTATACACTATATTATACTGGAATTATATTATACATTTATATCATTATTATTTCATTCCATTAAATATGAAATTGAAATGAAAGTAGCGTTCATGCATACGTACGGCTTACCGTCTCCATGAACGGTGCATTTCATTTCTTACCTCTAAATGTTACGTAATATTATAAATAAATGTATATACTGGATATATAAGATATATATGACATCTAAATCATGAATATAATTCTGGAGACAATGGATATTCTACCACATAAACAACTTGTAATTATAAGAAGTTTATTGTTGACTCAAGTACCAAAGATCGACAAAACGACCGTTATTAACTTAAATAATTACATAATGTTCATATCATTGTAATAAGTGATATAATAAGGATAATGAAATTGAAAATGGTTCTTAATAAGGTATATATTAACTCTAGTTTATTATTAAGGAGGTTAAAGAACGGTTGAGTCAAGTCAGACACGAGGTAAGGGAATTTCTTAACCCAACTTCCATTCTTTGGGTTAATCTCCTACTTTCAAATTATGTCATGATATTATTATGTCCTATCATGTATTTTTAAATTATTTATGTGTACTTATAGTGAATACACATTATAGATGTACTTTATTTAAAAAAATGATCTTTTTAAGGACTTCATCTCAATCCCTTTCATTGAGGCATATTTGGTTTTATACACAACTTTCTTTTATACGGTGTATAAACCCCTTTGACTTTTACGTTTATTCAAAAGGAATATTTTTTATACGAAACGTTTTGCTAAACGACAAAAGGGAATGTTTTTCTTTTCGTATTTATGTGGCGACAACGACTTCTCCGCCGCCGTGACCATTATTTGAGTTTCGGCTTCCTCTACAAGCCATCATTTTTTTTATTGAAAAATAAATACAAAGTTTTAACTTTCTTTTATTTTGGTATTGAAAATGGTTTTGAAAGCGTTATTATTATAACAATGTGTTGTATTGATATCTTGTGATTGAAATGTGGAAATGTTATGTTTCCTTTATGCATGTTTTATGTGATACGATTATGTTATGGTTTATGATATGTTTAAACCTATTCATATGAGGAATGTATTGGACTTAATAAGTGACGGGTGGAGCCCGCTATAGCTCCTCGATGCATCGGTAGGTCTCATGAGACAACTAGACGTGGAATTGGTCGAGGCCCTTTCCCAATTTGATTTATGGTTTTGGCCGAGGCCTTAATCATTTTAGACGTCTTGGCCGAGGCCTTGACAAAATGTTTCAGAATGTCTGGCATTATACATTCCCTCATTATGAAAGTGGTTATTTATATTGCATGTGATTATTCGACTAGTTGAATATCCATGCGATTAAGTAAATGGCATTATCTAATTTTATTTTTTCCATATTATGTTGATGTTCATGTTTAAAAGGATTTTTTTTAGTTATACATTGCCTTAAATGTTAATGTTTATTTATGAAAGCTTCCGCATTATTGTTCTCGTTACTGAGCATCTGAGCTCACCCCTTTCAATGTTTTAATATTTTCCAGGATGTGAAAAAGTATTTTATGAATGACCTGCAAGGATAGTCAGAAGAGGATATGAGTGTGGACTATGGAGACTTTGTTATTGTAGTTTTTCACTTTATGATGTAATGTAACGTTTACGAATGTATCTAGTGTTTCCAAGGCTACTAAAATAATCGGTCTTTCGAGGCTTGATCTTCTGTGATCATGCCAATGTTACGAAGTAATGCACCGACTCTGGGTAGCTGGGGTCGGGGCATTACAATTTATATCACTAAATATTTGTTAATTAGTTTTTAAACATTAATTAATAAATTTTTATCAATAAAACGATTTATATTTTTTTTCATAAATTACCTTTTGTAATTCATACTCTCAAATTTATTATCTTGGTTATAAAATATTGCTATATCATGTTCCATATATACTCAGGGTTGTATAAATGGAAAGATAAAAATAAATATTGTTTTATTTAAAATTAAATACATTTAAAATCATGGTTTTTTACATTTTAACCCCATTAAATTTAATTTTAACCCCAAAATTATTCATGTTATGAATAAACAACTATGGATATCTTTTCTTCTTCATATCATTGGTTTCTCATATCACTTCCTCAAATTAAGGATTCCTCCAAATAAAATTAACAAGGTGAGTAATATTGTTTCATATAACATTGTCTTTAGGAAATGTGATTTATTTTGGTTTTTTCAATGGAAATATATTTTCCCTAGTGCTATATCCATTGATTTTAGTACGTATGAAGGATCACGTATGTACATCCTTAAGTGGGATACATGGTACAAATCATAAACATAAAACATTTTTTTTGGTTCCAAGGGATTTGATATTATCCCAACAAAATCATTAATGTCGAATGGACTAATAAACATAGGTCTAAGCTTTCCCTTGATTTTGAATCACATAACCATCTTAAATATATAAATTTTTATGAATACCATCTCAACAACATAAATTCCAGATCTCACTGATGATTATAGATACCCTGAACCTAGAAGTCTAGATTCAGATGTTACATTATTAAATTTCTTAAAGATATATATGATTGCATGTAAATTGATGAAATATTATAGATTTCATGGAACACTAGATACCTTCTTTAATATCACATTACATTAGAATCATAAAACATAACATTTTACTTTCCTTGAGAGCACCATAATTCAATCCATCATATCCCTACATGTCATTCATAATTAACTATTTGTAATTTTATTATGGTGAAAAATAATAAGGGTTCAGTTAAAAAGAAATTTTTGGATATTTATACAATTTAAGTCATCATGGAATAAATAAGGCATTAATAATATTTTAGGAAGAAATTATAATCAAATAATTCTATATAAATAATCACGTGAGCATAAAAAATAACCATTCATATCATAATTATTCAATGAATCACATAGTCATAAGTAAATTAATTAATAATGATGTAATACATATGGTCAGATATCTTATACTTATCATAGGGGTATTGACGAATAAATCTTCAAAAATTGACAAGACCTCATCCAAATACCCATATGAGTTTGTCTCACGATACCTACCAATGAATCAAAGGGATATATAATTATATTCCCCACCTGTCACTTAATATATACAATTCATTCTTCATATGAATAAAAAATACAATTAAATTTTAATTCCTTAAAAATCAGTAATAATTCATATTTGAAGAATTAACAAACATAATGTTAATACTCTTTACAATAAAATTAGTCATGAAAAATATATTAAATTATGGTGGATTCCATAAATATATTATATCCTTAATAAATTATAATAATACAAAAATAATTTTGACATATATAAAATTAATTTAAAAAGATTAATTAAATACATCTTTAGGAAAATACACATTCATATAGAAAAAACTTATTTAAAATATAAAAATTACCAAAATATTATGGAAAAAAATTTCTTCAAATGAAAATATTGAAACATTTATATAAATATTCAAATCAATAAGAAATCATGGAGGTGGAAAATTTTGTTCATTCTATATATATTAAAATTATGATTTCTTTCAAATTTTCATAAAATGTTTAAATATAACTCATTAAAAATGAAAAAATATTACATTTAAACAATTTTTTAAAATTAAAAACATGTTTAAATTGTTACTTGTAAATAATTTGATTATATAATAATAAATCTTGAAACTATTTTAAATTAATATATGGATATCGAAGGAATGTATTCCTGGTCGAGTAGAAAAACAAAGTCAGTTTTCATGAAAAAAATTTCATTGGTATCTTGAGATCTAAAATATAATAAAATAAAATGTTAAATTATTATTTATATAAATTAATAAAATATAAAAAAATATATTTTTTTATATTTAAAGATTAAATAATTTCCCCAGTTGAAACTTAAAAAAAATAATCAAGAATAATGATGAAACTGTGTAATAAACCCTTACCCCATGTCTTACTTCCTTTGTATATGATTGAAAATCATATATAATAAATATATATTTATTATATAACTACTATAGATCTATTATTATATATATCATACAATATATCATTTAGTTATATCCTTTTACCAACTGTTTACTAATAATTATTTTTTAAAATCACTATTATTTGTGATGATTGCTTCGTTTTTCATGAATGTTTTAATTTGGTATTTTTAGTCCTTATACATTGATCAGGATTATATAAACTCAATAATTCTAATTATAATAAAATATTTTATATATTAATTATATATATACATATATATTGAATCAACCATCAATTCTAGATATAGATAAATTAATTCCACCTTTAATGATGATCATATATTGTACATATATATGAAAATTAAAACACAATTTGAAAGATAGAATGAATGAATATAAATAATAATAATCCTTTATATAACCATTATTAATTAATATATATGATTTATATTTAATAAATATATCCTTATTACGATCTATTTAAAGTGGAAGTAAAAAACGAATCACATTACTTCATGGAGATCGTAGTCCACATATATGCATGATCAATGATTTCATTTTCAATCTAATGGAAATTTTTTTGGATAATGTAGGTTCATTAATAATAGTGAAATTTTATTATATTTTGGTTACATAATTTATTATTTAAGTAAAAATACAACATATTTAAAGGATGAAAATTAAGAAGTTAAAAAATAAATTGGTCCACTAAGAGGACTACCTCTCATTGGATATAACTACTTTATATCAATATTAATGACCATAGTATTGGTCTTTTGGAAAGAATAAAACCCCTAAAACATGGATAATTATTTTTAAAATAAAATTTTACCATGTTTAGTAAATCAAAATTACTCAATGTTGTCTAAATAGAATAGAGAAAATATGTCCTTTATCTGTGGATGGAAAGGAAACAATTAGAATTAAAAAATACAATAAAATATAAATTTTTTATTCAATGGAAAATTACATAAAAATTAATATAGATAGAATGAAAATGGGTCTATTGTAAAAATATAATCATAAAGTTAAATCTATTCTGGTTCTAGTGTAATTTTAATCTTTATCCATTAGTTTAACCCCATTGTTAATTTTTTTTAGCTTAATCTTGGATATGACTCTTTAGTATTAAGAGGTTATAATTTTATATATAATGAAACAAATACTACATAAATGACCCATAATAAAATGGTATAATTTTTTAAATTCGATACCCTATTTACTAATATTTAATTAAAAAATTTATGATTTAATTTCTAAATGGGATAGAAATTATTTTAAAAATAACATCGCAAAACAAGTTGAAATTTCATTTGTAGAAAAATTCAATTTATTAAAATAAAAATAAATTTGTTCTGCTTCAATTCTTAACAAAATTAGACCAAGTATATTTTTTTTAATGAATATATAACATATTTATTTTCATAAAATCATTTACAAATATTTATCAATTATATTTACGTAGTTGGGGTTTGGCATAGTGGTAAGGACCCCTTAATTCTGCATGAAAATTGGGGGTTCAATACCCATTGGGAGCATGTACTATAGCACTACTCTAGTTTATTGTAGCAGTGGTGGCACTAAGCCACAACAGGCACAATAGCAGCGACAGGTACTGTAGTGGTGGAAGGGTATTGTAGTAGCGGTGGCACTGTGTGGTACTGTAGCAGCATGTGTACTCTAGTAGTACTATTCATTGAATGGGTCCTGGGACAAAAAATTCGGCCTATGTGAAATGTTATGGGCTAAATGTCAACTGGGAATTCAGGCTATGTAATGGGTCCCCCTCTACCTAAATGAAGAGGTATTTGATTTTCATTAATAATAACTGAGGCTTCGGCTCTATCCTTTAAAAGAATTATTAATTTGATTATTAACATTAAAACAAATTACACGGATAATACTAGTTTCATAGAATTCCATCTCACTTATTTTCAGATGATTTTAATTTTCATTTCAAAAAAATTAATAATCAATGAATTCATTTTATACATGTATAAAAAAACATAATTGAGTTAGTAAAATTTATACCCAACAACCTAATGGCTCTTTTAAAACCATAACATTAAATAATAATATTTCATTGGAATATCGAGGGTTGTTTAAGATCAATATTGAATTTAAATAAATATATTAATGAAATAAAATTTACTAATGTATATATATATCATAAAGTAGTAGGGTGTAACATTATTCCCCCATTAAAATTAATTTAACCCTAAAAAGTCATCAATATAATATAAAAAATTGATGTTACTTATACCTTGTCATATCTTTGGTATCCCATGTAGCTTCCTCAAATTTATGGATTCCCCAAAAAACATTAAATAGGTGAGTTTTAATTTTTAATCAAACATTATCTTTAGGATATATCATACACAATATTTTCCCATAAAGAGATATCCATCTTCTATGGATTGATCTTGTTTCCTCAGTACAGGTGACCAATCAGTTATATACCTCCCCATGATGTATACATAGAACATGTAACGACCTTGAGAGATATTTAGAAGAAGTACCAAATGATAATATTAAACCCCAATATCATCAATAATATCAAATGTTATAATATAGATAGGTATTAGTTTTCCATTATTTCATAATCCCATTACATTTATCTATAGATAAATTCATAGGAATACAATCTGACTAACTAAAAACTGTTGTTCTATCTATAATTATTTGTATAATTGTTTTAATCTAATATTGCCATATGTTTTGTTAAATAACTATAACCTTATATTTCATTTTATTAGATAGATAATGACCCTACATCTTTCATTCAATAGATTAATTTTAAAATATTGTAGCTATACACATCATTCCATATTGTACGTTATAATGATCCATTTGAATACTTTTTTGAATGCTATTATTGTATAAATAATCCACCATGTGAAGTTAATTATCCAATCCAACATTGAAATAAATTGTGAAAGCTATCATCATGTCATCTAGAATTTAAATAGTCCTATCAGACTGACATATTTTATATGTATAACAATGTGTTCTAAAACACATTTATAGACCTCAATCATGCAAACGGCTTTTACAAAAAATTAAGGTAAATCTAAAATCTTATTCATATATAATAAAAAAGGGTACTCCCAGAACAAATTCCATTTCCTTAATGGAAATTCTAGAAAAGCGATAATGAAATAAATATTATTTGGTAAAAATGATTTTATTGACCTCGTAAGGTGGTCTTATACAACACCCATAGAATTTTTTCCTTTTAGAAATTTAAGGATTTTTCTGAAAAAAATGTGATATATTACCATTTACATTCTTATATTAGATATTATTGTTACATCCCTTATACTTATGTCTCTTGACATAAACATGCTAACACACTAGGCATTATGATAAATACTAAAG
The DNA here is from genome assembly GCA_963277665.1 of Viscum album. Lineage (NCBI taxonomy): Eukaryota > Viridiplantae > Streptophyta > Magnoliopsida > Santalales > Viscaceae > Viscum > Viscum album. The sequence goes on along the minus strand of OY728155.1, from coordinate 1,218,876,478 downwards.
GATGTCCATTTTAAAATTATACCACTAGAAATACTATTTAAAATCTCTGCACGTCTTCATACATCTCAAATGAATAGGAAATAATGGGATAAGAGCTCAATACGACAACTCTTTCTTTAGGTTTAGTACTAATTGGACCCAGACTCAGTTCATGAACATTATCATTCAATCTTGATCATGGTTAAACATAATAATTTTCCTCACCTTATTCTATAATTTAAAATCTTCTTGTCGGTCCTTCCTAATCATCTCATGGATGGATGATTGAACATTTATCATATAATTCTACTATCGTTCCTCTTATTTATTCATTTCATGAACCATATTTTGAAAATATATAAATATTACCTCTCTTTAATTCTTTATGAAGAAAAAACTATCATTCAGTTTAGAAGTCAAGGAATTATCCACCAGATCTTTCTTTCCGTGGTGGTAATGTATTTAGAAATCAAAATCATTACTCCACACCAACAATCTTAATTTGTGTCTAGTCATCTCTTTTAATGTAAATAAATAATTTAGTTATTTTTTGATTATTATATATATCATATCTTTCACCACCCATATAATGTGTCAATATCTTAAATTATAAAATAATCACTTCTGACTACAAATAAGGATTTGGTTATTTTTTATCATGACTTTTTAATGAAATATAGGTAAATTCAATCAACATTAAATTATAAATTAGGTTAAATAATATAATGTTCATTGACACGTCACAATTGATCAAAAACACTTATCCACAACAGGGTAGTGCAAGAATATATGTTCTGACCAAGAATATCTTTAATTAATTGAATATTTCTTCATATTTATCGATCCATAAGAACATAAACCCATTCTGAATCAGCATGGTGAGTTTCGTGGTAGTCATGTGGAATCCCTAATAAAGATATGGGGGTGTCTATCCAACTCGAAAAATAGTTTGGTATCTGTAAACATGGTTGGTCTGGTACATAGACCAATAACTCATGTATTTTATGGGTCCTCATATAAACAATAACATGAAGTTATATTATACAATAATGAATCATTACTATTCCAAAATTTACACATGGTAAATTTATCATTGAGATTTGATTTCCTTAGGTTCATTCTCACAGTTCTCAAACTTTCTCCAAGATAATCCTTATTATTTAATGATATAATAATATTATTGATAAATAGATCAACCAACAAATCAAATTAGTCACTAAACTCCCTATTAATTAATAACATTAAGATAGTAGGAAAATTGGTAAGTCTAAATGAAATTACTATAAATTTAAAATGATATAACCTTGTACGGAAGGTTGTCTTGGGTATCTCATCTTTCTTGATGCATGACTAATGGAAACAAATTCAATGATAAATCATTGATAAATATATAACATCTCATAATTGATCAAATATATCATTTATACAAGGTAGAAGATACTTATCCAGGATTGTAAAATTTTTATATTCTCAATAACCTATTTAGATACATGTACCACCATCCTTCTTCTCAATAATATGAATAGGTTCACCCCATCTATAAGAATTATGAATAATGAATCCATGGTCAAGAGTCGTTGGGAATTTCTTTATCGATTCATATAACTCAATTGGTTCCCTTAAAATAGAGGCTATGAAATATGTGTATCATCAAGTATGATTTCTATTGAAAACTCAATGACAACATTATGTAAAAGAATAATACTATCTTGGAAAAAATACATCATCTTGTTCCAAAAAAATATAAAAAAATTCAATTTAGAGTTTTTTTAGAGACCCAACAATAGATAACCTAGATACAATGTCTACTACTAAATACATTAGAATGATTATAATGATTCATACCCTAAAGAACTGATCTGTTTAGTAGTCTTGGTAAACCAGAAACATAATTAAGAATATAATTACAAATGGATACACTAATTAAAATATATATTTTCCTTAAAAACAAATAATAACATGAGGATAAGTCTAATTCATCTAGTATATTCTTTAATTTCATTCATAGTATTTTTCTTGGAATCGTTGGAAAAAAATAATAAGGGTAAGCTCAAATGCTCTGTAAGGAAAAAATATAGTGGAATTAGTAATTAATCAATGCGAATAGTCATTATATAATGGTAATTAAATGAACAGACATGCCATGTAAATGTTAAAATTAGTGAAATTTCATAAAAATATGGAAAGGTAATAACTAGAAACACATGCAATTCAAATAACTAGATATGGTCAAATAAACATGGAATGGTTTGAATCTAAAAAATATTCCTTTAATTAATGAACTAAAATGAAATGTATCCATAGTATATGTCGATGAAAAATATCATGGATAAATAATAACTAAAACTATTATGAGGTAAATTTATTTCATTATGGTTTTCATGTATTATAAACATGAAAACCTATTACCACCAAGACAATTCACAATAAGTTTAAAAACTAAGGTTATAAACCCATTTGCATAATTTTTCATCTCCTAAGGACCTACCGATGGTCAAAGAGAAATATAATATCTGGGCTTTACCTGCCATTTCTCATCTAATTAATTCCTTATATTGAATAATTAAAAAAACTAATATTCCTTATCAAATAACCATATCAAGTGAGAAATACATATTTATCATTAATTCCCCAATTAATCAGATATTTTTCAACGTAGGAACCCTATGTAAAATTGAATACGATTTAGGTAATAGTAATTTCCATAAAAATGACATGGATAATAAGGGAAAATTAAATGTTTAATGATTAAAAGGAAATTTAATACTTCAAGGAGACTAAAAAATAAATCATGGAAGTTAATGTTAATTTTATCCTTGGTGTGATTAATAATAAACCATCTATATAAAGAATATGTTTGGTATCAATACAAAAACCAATGAAGTGTAAAATCGAGGAATGTTTTAATAAATGAAATAAAATTTTATCATTTAAAAATATTCATAAGTAAAATATCATTTTCTTATAAAAAACATTTTTAAATTGTGAATGAGGCATCAAATAAATGATGGTGGATAAATCCCTACATGTTGTATGAGGTAAAAAGAATATTACATTGTACATGAAAAAGGTTAGAAAATTCTTCATTTGGAAAGAGATAAGAAAATTCCTTATATTATATTGGTAAAATAAAAAACGGTAAAAGGGTATTTACCAAATCATTTTAAAATGATTTTTGAAAACAATTTTATAAAACATGGGTTGTCAAAGAAAAAATGTTCTCCGACTAAAGAGGGAAATAAAGTTTGTTTTTCTTTAAAACATTTTCTAAAACAAATTTAGTAAAAAATATTGAAAAAATGGTACTAATAAATAAAAAAATTCATGAGTAATTAGATAATAATGAAATTAATTATTGAAAAATTCTTATATAATTCCATCTAATGGAAATTGGATTAAATGATTTTTAAAATTATTCTTGAGGAAAATAATCGTTAAGCATTCCAAAATGTCCCACACCACTTTGAAATATTTTAAAATCATAAAACTCATTAATGAATAATATTTAATGAATATATTAAATACCATTAAGAGAAATTTAATTCGTTATTTAATATAAAAATGGAAGTATATACCCACAAAAAATATTTCTGTAGTGAACAGTACACTTATCTCATGGATGTAAAAAGTGATATGAGAATCCCTTACCTTGAGTTTCTTTTTGGGTGAATATATTTTATAATCCTTTATAATAAATTAATGTTAATTATAAAAATTATTAATAAATATTTTAATTTATTTAATAAATTTAATTTCACTTATTACTATGTTATTTACAACTATTAAATCAATTATGATTACATTTGGTGTTTTTTTACCAAATTCGGTTTATGTGTCAAAACAACTGTTATAGGTAAACTATGTTCAACGGGTTCATAATGTAACATCTATAGAATTATAAACATAATATAATTAAGATAAATTTACATAAATTATACATCTAAAATCAATAATTAAATATGGTTATGAAAATTAGAATATGTTACAATCAATGAGACAGTAGGTCATACATACACGCGAGTATCGTTCCCATTTTTAAATAATCATCATAGAAGGAAATTATTTAACAAAAATGTTTAATTAATAATAATTATATAATAAATATAAAATTATTTATTCATATATACTTATATATAGAATCATGTGATGTAAAAGTCGTCACATAATGTCAGGGAGGCGGTTGTCCACACGTCCACAAACGACGTTATCTCTTTCAAAGTATGTATAGGGGTAATAAAGAAAATGATATATATATATATACATAATGGAAATTATTCCCTGAGTATAATATAGATTTTATTTATGTATCATATTTTTATTTATAATGATCATTTATACATTCAATGTACCGTGTGAATGAAAAACATTGCTCTTAAGGGGTAGTAGTCTACACTTCCTCAAACAATGTTATTGTATTAACGTAAAATGTAATGTACTAAATATATGTATTATAAAAATATTAAAGAAGTATAAATACATAATAAATGTCCTATATAAAATATAAAATAAAACTTTACTTAGTAATGTACACTATGAGAGGTGGTAATTGAAGAATGAATAATCATCGTTACGTGGGGCAGTAGTTCGCCTTCCATAGAATCATTATACTAGTTTCCCATTAGATGGTGGTTTGTGTTTGTTTAGTTTTAAATATCAGAATCAAAAGATAATAATATATTTTGGATACTATTTTGTTTCTAAAAAACATAATAAGTTGATTTTAGGCATTTTATAATGGAACTGAATCTAGAAAGATTGAGAAAAGTCATTACCTTTTAATCGTGTAACATCTTTTGGTTTAAACCAAAAGGAATTTTTGGAAGAGTTCATTCCAAAAATGGATTATAATTGGTATATTATAGGAATTATTGGAGAATAAGAGGTTATGTATTGGTTGAAATTAAGATTTTTGTGAGGTGTGAGGAATGAGTAAAGGCGGTGGCCTATAACTTTGAAGGAAAAGGACTCACATGATATTTCCGAAAAGAAGTTAGGTGTGCACATGCTCTTACCTAAAAAAATCCATACCAAAAAACCAAATATAATTAATGGAAGTTGAATGGATGAAAAATTTATATCCAATTATTTTTGAAAATGTGGAAAGGTCATCTGGTCCCTTTTCTTAGGGTTTAGAACATTTTAAGCCAAATTACACATTAATCAGTATAATTAATTTTAACCGTATTCACTAATTATTTTTCTGGAAAATTAAGTTGAAATTATAAGGATAAAAATAATACCTCTATTAAAATGGTTTATTTAATGTTTTCAATATTAAAATCACATAAGAAGAAAAATTATGATTAATGCTACTCTCATATATAAATGGATTTGCTGGTTTTAGTAGAAAAGTTTTCAAATGATTAATATGTTTGTATATTAAATTAAAAATTTCTATTGATTCTAATCAAATAAATTATGTTAATTTATTGATAATTGATTATATTTTACATTAAACCAAATTTATAATATAATTGAACATTAATTATTTTCTAAACAAAAAAAAAACCATTTTCTAACTGAAACACAGTATTTTTCACTATTTACTAAAAAATGATGTTACCCGGAAAAAACCAAGAAAATAATCCTAAGACAATTTTAACATTATGAATTAAAAAATTAATTTTATTTTAAAAAATTAAATTCATAATAGTTTCAAAATTAATATTCAAAATATATACTCTATTAAAAGTCATTTTGAAATGCTTGAATACAAATATAGGTTTTTATGTGAAATACTGGGTTTCATCCTATATTATGATTCCCAAATCTATTGGATAAATATAAAATATAATTTATTTAATATGTGAATAATTTATTACATTAATATCACTCAATAATTGTAATTAATTTAATCTATCAGGGTAAAATAGCTTTGTATGAAAAAAAATAGTTTTCTATAAAAAATGTTTTTAATATTCAATTGGTTATTATATTAATTTATATCTTATTTGTAACCAATGAGTTCATCTTCTAAACCTTATATTTTCATATTTTAGTTAATAATATTCATAAATTCTTTTTTATATCTTATTATATTAAATAATATGGTTTTAATTATTAATTATTTGTTGGTAAGGCTCGGTATTGCGTATAGCGCAATCCATTGAAGAAGGTTGCTTTAACATGTAACACAAGGTATAGAAGAAGGTTGTTGTTATATTTGATGTATCCTAAACTAGTTTAAAATGAATTTAAATCTAAATAAATGTTTCATGAATTGAAAAATATAGAATATATAATAAATAGTTAATATATTATAAATCATACATATATTATATTACATTACACGCTTGATGTCGTGTTTCATACATGTTATTAGAGACAAGTTTCATAATTTATTTTTTCAGGTCGTCACATTATCACCACCTTATTTAAATTAAATCATCATAATTTAAAATTGATCATTATGATATATATTTTTATCTTTACAATGATGAAGTCCCACATCATGATAGTGTTTTGTAAAATATCATGTATAAAAGAGATACTATGAAATAAAATGGTCACTTGGGATATCAAATAACATGGAATCTATGTAGGATAACATTAATGTAATTTTGATATATGTTCTTGGAAGAAGAAAAAAATATTTATATGGATGGAAATATTTCTTCAATTAAAAACATGTGAATGATTAATGGAACGTTGAGGGCCTCGAAGGCAAAAATCTTTGATGATTTAGAGGGCCATCAGTTTAACAAAAATTTAATCATTAAGAAATATATTTATTCTTTACACATTTTACTAATGTTGGGTAATTATTTTACTATCCAAGAATATAAAAAATATTCCTACATGATAAGTTTCTATATCATATGAAAAATGCTAACTTTTTTTTATCTTTGATAAAATTTAAAATCATCTCTTTACTTCCAAAAATAATAATTAGCAACAATGAATTTATTTTATGCAAGAATAACTAAAAATTATTATTATGGATTGTAAGGCCTATAATATAGTGACACATCTTACTATTTTTTCTTAACTAGATACCAACATAAATATGGTTAACCTGTTAATTTCTAATCTAAAAAGTGTTACTTCTGGTTTATCATTAATATTTATTCGTTAAATTGTTTAACTAAAAACCATGAAAATTATCAAGCACATTGTGTAGGTATGTGCTAGTGTGAAACCCTTATTTTCCTTCGGTCATGGGTTCAATACCCATATCATTTCTATATTTGATTGGTTTTTAGCTACCTTATAGGTTTTAATTTTCTAAAACAATATTAATATATTTTACAAAATACATATGATGAACATCCTTGAAACTAGGTTAATCACTAAATAGAATTTTAACTAGGGTCATCAATAAAACCTCAACACATAAATACTTCATCCACTTATTTACTAATATATCCTTCAATGGTCTAGATTTTTACCTATAGGAGAGGGAATTGAATTGGGTAACATCCAGGTTCACCACATTTACAACAAAGAACTATAAAGTATTTCTTTGGATGAGATTCATTTCCTTCCATCATAGTCCTACTTTTTCCTCGACAATTATTTTCTTTGTGTCCTTCTCTCCACCACATAAATCATTTATTTTTTTTCATCAATACACTATCATGGGTTTATATTTCTACACATCTTTACTGTTGAAGTCAATCCTTCTTTCCTACTTGGTATCAACAATTGGAGATATTATCATCCTCTATCATTCCCTTCTATAGTGCGATCAGGAGTTGGTAAAGGTTTTTATTATTAATAAAATTTCATGAAAATTGGTATGGATTAAAAATAATATCCTTTAATCCTATCAACACAGCATTTAGTTCCCAAGGATTCTACTAAACCTAGCTATGATACCAATTGTAGTGACCCATCCCCAGATAACCCAGATATGGTTTCTGCTACTAAATACATTGGAATGATTACATGGAATCAAACCTCCAAGGACTTATCAGTTTAGTAATAATTGTAAACCAGATACGTATATGAGTATCACATTACCAAGGGATACAATAATTGAAACATTTTTTTCTTCATAACAATTTAACATCATGGGGATAACATCAATTCATCTAATGTATTCCATCATTTACTTCATAGTACGCTTCATGGATTCGTTAGGAATGAAACCTAATAAAGGTGAGATCAAATTCTCGGTAAGGGGAAGATATTGTGGAAGATAAACTCAATCAATTAGAATAGTCATTATGGGAAAGTAAATAATAGAACACGCATTCCATGTAATCAATAAACAGAATGAAATTACATAAACAATATTGCAATATAATAACTAAAAACACACGCCATTAAAAAAACATGATATCAAAAAATATATATGGATAGGTATGAAGCTAAAAAACATGACATTAATCAATGATATTAAATGAAATGTATCCATATATATATCGAAACAAAATCTCAGGAATGAATAATAACTGAAAATGCTATGATGGAAATGCGTTATTTATGGACATCATGTCTCAGGCACATGAAAGCCTATTTCCATTTTAACACCGCTAGATTTTTCTAAAAAAATTATTATTTAATGTATAAAACGCTGATTCTCTACTTAACAAAATATTTTTATTAATGAGCTAATAAACATAATTTTTCTTCTTCTAGGATTTTAATTTTGAAAATCTGACATACAAGGTTTCATTTACAGTGATTTAAGAGCCTGATAAGGCAAAATTACATTTTTGGTGAATTGTAACTTGACAATTATTAATAGAAATGTACTCTTATGAATAGTATCATACCCTTATGAATTGTAATATGAAAATTATGAATAGTAACCACACCCATTAATTTATAAATAAAATTTAGATGCCTTAAAAATATTATAGGGTATTTTAGAAATTAATAATAATGTGTTGGTATTTTTGAGAGTATTAAAAATTTAATTTAAATTTTAAATTAAATAATTAATAAAATTATTCTTAAAAAAATTCCTAAATAGATATTTTGTTTTCTTATTATTTTATGTTATTTATATGAGACCTCATTTAATTTTTAAACGTATTTTAATGTCATTTTTAAATAGAACATCAATATTTTTCAAGGAGATAATGATTTTTATAAAAAATAAAATTTCAAATTTTAGAAAATTATTTTTGAAACATGGTCTTAATTTTTTTTATTATACACATCAAAAATAGTTATGGTGATTTGTTTGGATTTTTCTAAAATACTTCAATTTTGGGTGAATAGTAAAATACGATAATTTCAATAAGTACCAAATACATGATTTATTGAGTCAAATGTTATTTAAGGATGAGGTAGAAAAACATGGATCTAACTCATATTAATATTATGGGTCAAATTAATCAATTTTAATTCTGGTCCTAAGAAGAAGAATAATATAATTATTATGATATTCAAAAATTACTCCCCCCTCCACTATAAACACCCCCTCACTCTATCTTCTCTTCACTCCTCTCAATCAATTTTCCATTCCCAAATCCTCCACAAATCTCCTCACATTCTCCTAGTTCATTTCCAACATCCCTTGGTCTCATAAAATTAAAAAATCCTCTCCTATAAAGTGTCTCTTAAGGATGATAACTTCAATATGTAAATTCCTCTTTTCATTTCAGTTATTTTATGTTCCTTTTATTTCTTTTTCTTTCCCCACATGTTTTCTTTCAAATGTTATTATGAATCCACTAACATAAATGTACAAGATTTTTTTATAATAAAGTATTAAATTATTCATCATCTCTCTTTCCCCCTTCTTTTATACTATAGATGAAAACACCATTTGAGATGTGTTAATTTATCACATTCACGTACGACAGGTTTTGAATTTCAATTTCACTCTTGAATTCTTGTCATTAAAAACTTTTTATGGTAGAACCAGATTTTAATATATTTATTACAACTTATTTATGGTTATGGAATCCTTTTATACACATTATGTTAATTTATAAATCAAAAGGAGTTCATTGCAATAAAACCCCGCCTATTAACAAAAACAGTTATCATTAATGTTTTATATAATGAAACATCTTCAATCCCTGTAAAAAAACAAAATTTACAACCATTTATCCTTTTGGATGTTCAAAAATAACATATAAATTCAATTCTAGAAAACATTCTCCATTTTACAGGAGTCCTTGTTCATGTATATAAGTATACAGATCATGAAACAAACAGACCTGAATAATGAAAATGAATCTCTTAAACTACAAAAAAAGTCTAGAAATGAACTTAATAAAAATATAATAAATTGACTAAATTAATGTAATTTTTTTTAATTATTAATTAATGAAAATAAATTTTAATATTGAGGTCATTAAGATGAAATGGATAACAACTTTAGACTTAAGGTATTTGTATTTTCATCTCACTTCCATTTTTGGAGATATTCCGTATTCACTACTATTACTTGTGTATATTGTATATAACTACTCAATGATGTTTCATATCATGAATCTCTTTATTTTCATGATATTTAATGTATCATTTTGTGATAATTAATTTGGGGTCATATGATTCAACAAATTACAAAGTTGGAAGGATTTTCTACTCAATCTTCTATTTTCATTCGGGTTGCTCTTATTCTCTCCACACCTCAATTAAAATATTATTTATTTTAATTTAATTTTCATAAATTGTGTGATAATGTTCTCTATATGTATACCAATCATAATCCTCCTTTATTCTATGGGAAGTTAATTATTTTAAAATAATCATTAATAAAATCTTCCGAACTACAAGCCTGATTCAAAGAACTTCTTGAATTCTTACATATTTTAAAGTTCACTCTATAATCAATTTTCATCTAGATTTATCTTTCTAAAATAAAAAATTTTATCATGAAAAATGAATTATGGTTAATTTATATATTTAATTAAATAAACATTGTTTTGTGATTTAATATCACTTTAATTAATTCCTTAAACAATACTATATTATTGACATTCTAAAGCTTCTTTAAAAACACTATAAACAAGATTTCACATCACCGGGACATCATTTTTTCCTCAAATATTATTTCAATGTAAATCCAATTTCTTTTATTGGATATAAAGTTTTACAATCTTATTTCATGGAAAATATAAATGATGTTCTAAAATAACTCTTCTTTCAAATGTAAAAAGGATTTTTCCAATCTCACATTAACATTTATGAAGTATATTCCTTATTCAACACTTATTTATTGCATGTAATGTATGTAATTACCTATGTTATATCATATCAATATTCTCCTTATACTTATTATATTCTAATGGATTATTATTTGAATACTTCAAGGTGGTAGGGGAATCATTCAAATGATTAAGGATTATTTCCTAATGAATTTTTAAATTGTATCATTTAAAATAAGTTTCATGTAAGAAAATATAACTTGTTGAATCTCTTACATAATTTATAATTATCTCTTATGATATCTGCTACAAAATTCTATTTAAGGGTTTCTGATTAGTTTGAATATGGATGTTCTATCTTGATACATTCACCACATTACTCTAAATGGTCAGTTTTTATGTTAAATAATTGGAGTAAGTTATTTACATTTCATATGTTAGTTTCAATATTAATATATATTTTGACTGTGTTCACCCCTTTAATATGAAGAAATATTTAGAATTTGTATTTGACAGGTGGGGCCCTCTATATCCCCTCGATACATCAGCAGGTCTAATGAGACAAATAGATATGGACTTGTCCAAGGTCTTGCGCCTTTTTAGATATGGTTTTTTCTAAGTCCTCAATAATTTTTAGATGTCCTGGTCGAGGCCTTGATGGTATGTTTCAGAATGTCCTACATATGTATTTCCCCCATTATGAATCTAGTTATTACAATCTGATGTGGATATTCATCTAGTTGAATACCTATGATTGTGTTTTATTATGGAATTATATATTCATTTCTTACTCCTACCATATTATGTTCAAATTTATTATTTTTAGAGGCATGTGCTTTTAGTTATTCATTATGCCTAATGACTATGTTTATGATATCTTATACTATAATTATTACCCTAACTGAGTGTTTGAGATCAACCATTTCTTGTGTTTTATTTCTCTAGTATATGAAGAGGTATATTATGAATTAACTTATGGGACAACCAATGATATATGGTTGTTTTCAATGGGATTTCTATCATGTTTTTCATTTGATGTTGTAATGTTTCACTTATGAATGTATCTTGTTTTAAAAGCTACTAAACTACTCAGTCCTTCAGGATATGACTTCCTTGTAATCATGCCAATGTAATGAAATAATTCACAGACTCTGGGCTTCTGGTGTTGGGGTGTTATAGTTGATATGAGAGGAAGTTTATTAGAAAACATGTAAATTAGATATAGATAATATTTATTAGAGAAAATACCCCATACATAGACATGACGATAAACATAAAAGAACATACCATATTTCAAGAATAGAATTGATTATTTTAATCATACGATAAAATAAATCCATGTCTGGTTACTACATGTGGACGTGGTCCAATCATAGATGTACTTAGGAGTAAAAACACGGAAAAGGTATTTTAGGCTTGACCCTAGGTACCTGGGAACATGGAAATGGGCCTTACCGCGCACCTATGTTGACACTCCATGGTTATATGCTTAAGAAAATTCAAATTTCCATTACAATACATTATTAAGGATTTATGCCCCTAATGTAACCAATGTATACAGTTGTTGGGTTTGTGACGCATAAATTTATGTAATGTTCCTTACCATTTTTAGAGTTATATATAGTTCATAATTTTATGAGATAATATATAATGTGGAATTGATTAGAAATGGAGCTATTGGAAGGTTTGAGAACTCCACCAATGAACATGATGTGAAGAGTAAAAAGGATCATATATGTAATTGTCATATGACATCATTTCAATGTAAGATATTCTCCTAAGTATCCACATCATATGAGGAGATATTGTCATCTGTTAACAAGGTATGTAAAGAAATTTCTAAGCCCTATGGATTTTAAGGGAATCAAGGAAAGAAGTGGATGGTAGAGAAAAATATGGATAAAGGAAAGAATAGAAAGAAGTATTTTCCCACATGTGGTAATCGTGAAAGGAATCACCCTTGTGAATGAATGAAGGGAATTGGAGTTTGTTATAAGTGTGAAGAAAAAGGGAACTAATTTCGAGACATCAAGGGAAATAATAAGGATTTAAATGTACAATGATTCAACTACAAGGAGTTGAGACACTATGCAAATTAATGTCACAATCGTCAAAAGAAAATGCCCCAAAGGTTGTTACTGGACAATAATCAAGTCATAATATTACTGAAAATGAAGTGTATTGATTAATATTCCACCTTAAGAGTCATGTAAATTGAATATTTTATCAGTAATGTTCTTATTATATGAATTATAGAATATATGAGGAGTGTAGTGTAGTAATATTTCATTATGAATTTTTGGTCTTTTAATAAATTTTACTAAGGATAAGGGACTTAGTAGAATGTTAATATCTTGGGAAAGAATATGGATGACGGAAAGAAACCATAAATATATTCATGATAATTATGATAATGATGAAAAAATTATTGATTTTTATATTTACTCACTACCTCAAAATGGATTATTGACTTGTATATAAGTGGTATATTCTATCATTGATGGAGTTTACAAAATGAATGGATATAAGAAATATATCAAATTACATATGTAAGGATGAGTTCATGTTTCCAATAAGGAGTTATGGTAATTAGAGTTATTACCATATTTCAAGAGGATACATTATGATAATATTCACATTTTTGGAATATGAAAATTTAGTGTTTCTTAATATTGATTAAAGGAAAACAAGGTAGCAGATGCATGGAAAAGGATGGATCATTGAGTTCTAAACAAAATGATGATTTCCAAGGACCTCGAGCACATGGATCTATCAATTATAGATATTGAAATGATTCTAAAGTGTTGTATCATGATATTTTGGAAAGATAAACTATTTTTTGAATTGGATTACATTGATCATTGTATTAGTATTTAGATTTTAATATCACCGCATGATGAAACCTGTGTTAAAATATGAGTTATAGATAGTTCAATTCATAACAAAAGGATAAGATTGTGTTTATGAAATAGAAACGTATATTTATACTATTATAGAGTGTAACAATTTATAATGTCTTGTAAAAGAGTCTTAATAAAAAATGATGTACTGTTATCAGTTTTTTTATCATTCTATTTTATGGTTTTATGGTAATGATCTTTATTCTGAGCATGTTCTCTATCATTTTCCTTCAAAAAATGATGGTTTAATTATTCTTCCATGATTATTTTATCCAATTTGAATGCATTTTTTTAATAAATGATGAATTTAATTTTCTCTCTAATTAAGAAGATATTTAAACCATTTTTCTGATGTTGTTTTCCCATTTGGTAATTTTCAATTATCAACCAATAAATTATTAAATATAATATTAATATTTTGAAGAAGAGAATTTTTTAAAGGAGGAGAAAATGTAACACCAAAAAATTTTGATAACAAATTTTATATTGAATTCATGAATCACTAATTCTCTACAAAACAATGCTTTTTTATAACTGAGCCAATAAACATAATTTTTTCGCTTCTAGGATTTGAATTTAAAAAATCTGACATACACTGTTGCGTTAAGGGTGATTTTTAGAGTATGATAATATCAAATTACAATTTTGTTAAATAGTAACTTGACCCTTATGAATAATAATGTACCCATAGGAATAGTAATATACCCTTATGAATAATAATATAAAACATATGAATAGTACCCCCCACCCATTATTGTATAAATAAAATTTAGACACCTTATAAATAAATATAATATTTTATAAATTAATAATTATGTGTTATTATTGGGGGGGTAATAATTATTTAATTAAAATTTTAAATTAATTAATTAATAAAATTATTTTTCATAAAAATTATTCCTAAATAAATATTTTGTTGTCCAGTGAATTTTGGATAATTTTATGAGACATGAGTTAATTTTTAATGAATTTTAATAACAGTTTTAATTTTAAAATTTGAATTTTTCATATAAATAATGATATTATAAAAAAATTATATTTCACATAGATTGAAATTTATTTTTATGAAACATACTTCATTTTTTCTATTCTATACATCAAAAAATGGTTATGGTGAATTTTCCGAATTTTTCTATAATGCATCAATATTTGGTGAATAGTAAAATACTATAATTTACAATAAATACTAAATACAAGATTTATTGAGTCATAGGTGATGTAATGATGATGTAATTAAATGTATCAGAATTTTATTATAATTTTTTTTAACTATATATAATTATTTCGAGAAAGAGAAGTTTGACGGTGCATGATTCTGAGGCCCCGAGTTCTCGGAATGATCCATCGATGTTTTGTTAATATTTAATTAGCACGGGTAAGAAGTTTTCCTGAAAAACTAAAATAACTCATAAATGTTTTCCCAAATCAGAAATCCGAGGGCACTGATGCATTCATGATGGCGGGTTTATCCTAGGAATGACATATGTTTAATCATCTTAGGCCTCCTGTGAGAAAATTCCCCAATTGAATAAAAGTAAATAAAATAATTAAATAAAGTTATTTAATTTTTCAAATACTTATAACTCATAAAGAGTGACTCGGATTAAAAATTTGAGACCACTGTTGAGCTCGTGAGTGTATTCTCTCTTTAGGACGATAATAACATTGGCCAGAACGTGCCACCAGTGAAAGTTAATTTTTGACGTAAATAAAATAATTAAGTGAAAAATAATTTATTGTAAAATCCATAACATATATCCAGTAACTCAGATTGAAACTCTGAGCATACCATCGAACTTTGGAGAGATTTTTCTCCTTGGGTGTAGCCTAACCGCGATCGGCACAAGTCGAGGGTGACTATCGATAATATTCTTATCTTTTTTCATGTACTTTAAGTAAACACGCGAGCATCGTTTCCTATCTTTTGAACCGATGATCACATTAAAAATATTAGGGCACCATTGAATCCATAGTGCTGTCATTCTCTAAACAGAGACTTTACATTGACTGCCTGAGTTCTCGAGAAAAGTAATGTTTTCTGACTTTTCAAAAGAAATAACATAAAATAACATTATTATTTTATTTTCATTCTTATCCTCCAACAGACAAGTGGAGCATGGGACTAGTGATGTGTCAATCCATTAAATGGATTTACCCTTCAATCAATGTAACAAAAATGTTAGGGATGTTAGGAAGATTCCTAATTAATGAGACCAAATAATCCTCAATGTCATTACTTACCCTCCTAGACTCCTATTTATATGGATCTTGAGGACAGGTGGCGGAGGCCTTCACCAAGCAGCAAAGAGATGAAAAAGTGTCGAGACACCATACCCTTGGAGAACAGATCATGTTCCAGCATGCGGTGATGAAGCACACTGAAACCCTGAACTAGGGATCGAAGATCAAGGGACGTTATTGGATGCTAGTTGCGGGGGACAGCGAGCATCGAACCACTTCCTCAACCATGGGCGTTTCTCCATCATTATTAAGGTAGGGTTTTGATCCTTGTTTAAAATCCAAGTGAATATATTGAACCCATTTATCATCCCTCATGATTACAAGATAACATGGAGAAAGCAGGCCTATTATACCTAGGCCAGACCCTCCGCTACCATGCTACTCTTTTTCATCCTCCGTGGAAGACCCACTGGCACAACAATACCAACGACTAGAGCTGGCAGGGACCAAGGCGGCGGCCAACACCTGTAAAGACCCATAAATTTCAATGAAATTTTTTTCTTAATTTTATTTAGGATTTTACGAGTATGCAGTTTCTGATGGCACCAGATTCCGAGGCCCGGTGTTCCCGGAATCAGTTTTCGAAGTTTTTCTTGGGTACGTTCAGTGAACAAATGAGCGGGTTTTTCTAACTTTTGAACTGGTGCTTGGAATCGAAATCTGAGGGAACCGATGAAAACGCAGCGTCGGTATTTTCTTAGTAAGACCTTTTTTGGAGTTGGGTTTGCTTGGGGATTGTTGTTAAAAAATGCATTAAGTTTGAAGTGAAATAAAAATCGTGTTACAATTTTTATTCCACTTTCATAAGTGGTTTATCCCATATGAGGGAGTTGGGGTGGGACCCACTGATGTTCTAACACCCCTTGTGAGGATTTAAAATGAGGTGGGGCCCACACAAGCCCCCACATTTTCATTTATATTTTCCCTAACTCATTTTAAAACCTCTCTTGTCATTATTGTTTCCAACACTCCATTTAATTTTGACAAGTTATGTTTAGTTAAATGTAGAGAATTCTTTTTGAAGGTTTTTTTTAAAAATGTTGGAAAAGATAATAAAATAAAGAAGAGGCCTTATTTTATTTTTGGTTGCTTCGTTGCGTTGAGAGGGGGGAGCGTTCTTCACATTGAAAGAACTTCATCTTTCTGGTGAATAAATTTTCTACCTCGACAAAGAACGTCGTCACACATTTTTTTGAAGAAAGATGACGTGCCATCATTAGTTCTTCTTCCCATGTCAAAGGAAGGGAGACGTCGCTCCTCTTTGGACGTTCTCCGTCAACATATACAGAGCCTCGCTGCGATGCCGTATTCCGCGACACGAACATCCTCAAACATCATCAAGGTAGGGGTTAATTTTGTTCATTAATATTCTTTGTCATTCATCGTCTTTTATTTTGGGCCACCTATTATCGTTATAACGGGAGGAGGTCAGACCGCATGAACATGGCCGACCCTCCTCCCTCTTTGTTGGTGTTCTTGTTGCGGCACGAACAAAAGTAGCGCGGTGCGATGGCACCGTGCGGGAACAAGGAAGAACACGGCTAAGAAGCGTGGTGCCATCGCGCCGTGCCGTTGAGGACGTATGAAGCCGTTGCCGGATTTGGGCCGCAGCGAAGGGGGCACGGTGCCGTCGCGCCGCGCCGGAGAAACACGAAGAGGCCGCGGCTGGAACGGTACCGCAACGATGTTTGAAAGCAGTCACAGTAAATTTCAGGTCCCGAGAAGACCGCTGGTGAAGTCGGAAGGCAAAACGGACCATCGGAGCACGTCCAGTAGTTCGCGGAAAGCGTCAGCGGCTCGCCTCACCGGTGCGGAGGTGCTGACGACCGGCGGCGGCGCGCTGCCGGAAAAAGTCGTCGTGGCGGACCGGAATGGCTTTGCCGTTCTGGGTTTAGGGGAGGTAGTGTGGCATTAAATCCATGCCGTTCGGTCAACCGGGGGGGAACAGCACCTCCCCCCCCCCCGCGTCCGCTCAGCCAGCGGGCTCCCAGGCAGGACCGGCGACTCCGGGCCGGTCCGCCCGCACTGGGTCGGGCCGCCCGCTGAACCGGGTTGGGCCGTCCGCTGGACCAGGCCGGGTAGTCCGCTGGGCTGGGCTGACCTCCGGGCCAGCCGGACCCAACCCCGATCGGGTCGACCCGGTTCGGGCTGACCTAGGGGGTCTTGGGCCGGGTCGGTCCGGGCCCAAAACCCCCTAAAACCGGATAGGTTCGTTTAAAAGCCTGTAACTTTGGCTACGAACCTCTGATCGATGCACCGTCAGTTGCAATGAAATACTTGGATCGAGACGGTCATTTAGGTATATTACAATCAAGTTTTCAGAGAACTTTGGGTACGGCCGGGTTGGTTTGAACATGAAACCAACTGGGCCCTCGGTGCGGAAACGCTTATAACATGAGTTCCAGACGTCCGATTCACGTGCCGTCGACTTTGTTGGATTCCTCATAGTGAGACGAACCTTTTGTCTTACTCCGCTTGAGGTTTGGACGCAGCTGGAGTACGGTCAGGTTAGTTTTAGCTTAAAAACCAACCGGTCCCCTCGGATGAAAAAGCCAATAACTCTCAGACTGGGCGTCCGATTGACACGCCGTCTGTCGCGTTGTGTTCCTATTGTAACACCCCGAGCTTCCATGATACGCTTCTCATTCAATAATGTAATAGCTTTCATTGTACGCAACATCGAGTTCTAACACACTGTAACTAATTAAAGTAGTCGTTATGAATAGTAATAACCACTTTTTAAATTTATAGAAATTTTATATTTCAAAATGGAGTTCATTTTTGTATTCATAATATTGAAATTAGCCTATGTTGAATTTTTTGTAATTTTCTGAGAACATCCAAATTTTTATGAATAGTGAAAAATACATAAAACAACTTTTTTAATCGAAATAATTTATAGTGATAAGTTATACTATTGAGTGGTTTTAAAGTATAATTAGAATAAATTTTTACCATTTTATCCAATGGTTGTCATTATAATTAATTTAACATTGAAAATGGACATAAACAATTGCCAATCTTTTGATATAAATTGTTTCTTAAAAACACGCTATTTGTTCTGACAGCGGGAATTAATTATAAAATTAATTAATGCAACATATATGTTTGTAATTTTGTAAAATAGACATCATTTTTGAATTTGGAATATCAATTATAGCTTAGGGTGAAATTTTGGCATTATTCTGAAAAACATCAATTTTTGATGAATAGTGAAATCACTAAGTGGTAGTTAAATAACTGATTTTTTCGTTTAAATGAAATATTACCACTTCTGTGGTTTGATTTTCAAAAATTCGCCATACATGGTTGTCATTAAGAAGTAAAATGTGGTTCAATGAGATTAAAATAATTTTTGGTGAATAGTAACTTTTAAGTTCTTAATCGCGATTAGAGGTAATTAGTGTAGTTTAAGGTAAAAATAATGTTTTAATAATATGAGATGAGTTTGACACTTGTCCTCCTCCTATTGGATGAGTCATGGCCGACCAAGACAACCCATGGGTCAACTTGGGGACCCCATGGAGCCACTTTAGTTGGAAAATGACATTAATATATATTTATTTAATGTTAAAATTAAATTGATACAAACATGAGTTGTTTTACTAAAAGAATTTTTAACTGGCGTTACACAAGTCCATATTTTGACTATAAATATTCATTAGAAAGCTAAATAGATTTCCTACATCATAGTATTTTTTTTATAATTTTTAGACATTATATAAATTAAATTATTTATGACATCATTATGATGCAGCGATGACATCATTATTTAACGATTTAAATAAAATGAGACGATAATGCAACATACAAGGCTTACACTTTTCCAAAGCCTATTGGATGAGGATATTTCGAACCCTTATCACCTTAGACACTAATTATATAAGTTTGGGACCTTTATAATCCGAAAATAATTGTATGATAATGTAACATTTCAATCTTTCCAAAAGAGACCCTCCTCTCCTCTTATAAAAGGCCCCCACCACTCCCACCTTATTCACACCTTCAAGCCATTTGGCTCAGACAACCTCTACCCAAATACTCTCCCAACTTCCCCCTATTACTCCTAGAATCCTCACTTTGAGCAGAACTCTTCCCAAGGAAGCATTTGGCTCAAATCAAAAAGAGTTACCCGATTTTGAGGTAATGTCTTCTCTAATGTTGTTTTGTTTTATTTTTCTTCTCCAACCCCCTAAAGTGATTTGAATCGTTAATGCCATATGTGGGATGTATAAAGGATGGAGTAAATGGTATTATACACTATATTATACTGGAATTATATTATACATTTATATCATTATTATTTCATTCCATTAAATATGAAATTGAAATGAAAGTAGCGTTCATGCATACGTACGGCTTACCGTCTCCATGAACGGTGCATTTCATTTCTTACCTCTAAATGTTACGTAATATTATAAATAAATGTATATACTGGATATATAAGATATATATGACATCTAAATCATGAATATAATTCTGGAGACAATGGATATTCTACCACATAAACAACTTGTAATTATAAGAAGTTTATTGTTGACTCAAGTACCAAAGATCGACAAAACGACCGTTATTAACTTAAATAATTACATAATGTTCATATCATTGTAATAAGTGATATAATAAGGATAATGAAATTGAAAATGGTTCTTAATAAGGTATATATTAACTCTAGTTTATTATTAAGGAGGTTAAAGAACGGTTGAGTCAAGTCAGACAGGAGGTAAGGGACTTTCTTAACCCAACTTCCATTCTTTGGGTTAATCTCCTACTTTCAAATTATGTCATGATATTATTATGTCCTATCTTGTATTTTTACATTATTTATGTGTACTTATAGTCAATACACATTATAGATGTACTTTATTTAAAAAAATGATCTTTTTAAGGACTTCGTCTCAATCACTTTCATTGAGGCATATTTGGTTTTATACACAACTTTCTTTTATACGGTGTATAAACCCCTTTGACTTTTACGTTTATTTAAAAGGGATCTTTTTTATACGAAACGTTTTGCTAAACGACAAAAGGGAATGTTTTTTTTTCGTACTTATGCAGCGACAACGACTTCTCCGCCGCCGTGACCATTATTTGAGTTTCGGCTTCCTCTACAAGCCATCATTTTTTTTAATGAAAAATAAATACAAAGTTTTAACTTTCTTTTATTTTGGTATTGAAAATGGTTTTGAAAGCGTTTTTATTATATCAATGTGTTGTATTGATATCTTGTGATTGAAATGTGGAAATGTTATGTTTCCTTTATGCATGTTTTATGTGATACGATTATGTTATGGTTTATGATATGTTTAAACCTATTCATATGAGGAATGTATTGGACTTAATAAGTGACGGGTGGAGCCCGCCATAGCTCCTCGATGCATCGGTAGGTCTCATGAGACAACTAGATGTGGAATTGGCCGAGGCCCTTTCCCAATTTGATTTATGGTTTTGGCCGAGGCCTTAATCATTTTAGACGTCTTGGCCGAGGCCTTGACAAAATGTTTCAGAATGTCTGGCATTATACATTCCCTCATTATGAAAGTGGTTATTGATATTGCATGTGATTATTCGACTAGTAGAATATCCATGCGAGTAAGTAAATGGAATTATCTAATTTTATTTTTGCCATATTATGTTGAAGTTCATGTTTAAAAGGATTTTGTTTTAGTTATACATTGCCTTAAATGTTAATGTTTATTTATGAAAGCTTCCGCATTATTGTTATCCTTACTGAGCATCTGAGCTCACCCCTTTCAATGTTTTAATATTTTCCAGGATGTGAAGAAGTATTTTATGAATGACCTGCAGGGATAGTCAGAAGAGGATATGAGTGTGGACTATGGAGACTTTGTTGTTGTAGTTTTCACTTTATGATGTAATGTAACGTTTACGAATGTATCTAGTGTTTCCATGGCTACTAAACTAATCGGTCTTTTGAGGATTGATCTTTTGTGATCATGCCAATGTTACGAAGTAATGCACCGACTCTGGGTAGCTAGGGTTGGGGCGTTACAGTTGGTATCAGAGGCAGTTTAGTACTAACCTTGGAAGCTAGATTTAGATAAACTCTGATTAGAGCACATAGCCCGAAGATAGACTTTGAGGATTAGTATAGAAGAACTTCCTAGAATTTTGGTATTGTAGAGATGTTGTGAGTTTTCTGAGCAATACATCCCTGTCTGGATACAAGCATGTAGAGGAGGCTCTGGCACAGATGTACCTAGGGGTAAAACCCGAAAACACCGCTTTGATCTAGACTCGAACGGGAACTGGTGCACGACAACGGGCCTTGCTGCACTCTTGGTTACGACACTCCCGGGGGATATGCTTAGGATAATTCTCATTTTCTTTACAAACCACTATGAAGGGTTATGAGTATATACTTTATCAAAGAAAACATTTCTTTTTATGATTATGGATTATATTCATAAATAGTTCAATTTATGTTAAGTATCTTACAAGTATGGAATTATGTATTTTGATTCATAAACTAATATAGTTTATGCCATTGTTTAGAAATGGCGCCTAGTGGAAGGAATGGAAACCGTATCAATGCACGCACTCTGTGTAGGGATTTCCCTTCTGCTCAAGATAATTATTGTGGAGCTGGAGATACAACTGGTGCTGATCAACTTATTACCATACTGGGACAACTCACTCAGGTTATGAATAATAACCTTACTCGTATGGAGCACCCTGATCTGCAACGTGGAGGATCAATGTTAGACCGCTTCATGAGGCAACAACCGCCAACATTTAATGGGGGTACAAATCCATTAGTAGCTGAGCAATGGATAAACTCCTTAGAGAAAATATTCCATGCCTTGGGGAGTAGCGAAAGGGAGAAGGTTGTCATGGCAGTTTACCGCCTCACTGGAGATGCCGATCAGTGGTGGTCACTGATTCAAAACACAAAGGAAGATGATGATGTATCAAATATGGAATGGAGGGAGTTCAAAGAGCTTTTCTTAGAAAAATACTTTCCTCGTTACCATCGAGCAGATATGGAAAGGCAATTTCTGAGTCTGAGGTAGAAGGAGGGTGATAATGTCGCAAAGTATGAGGCTAACTTTACAAGGTTAGCGAGGCATGCTGCCGATTATATACGTAACCCAAGGAGTAAGATTGATCGTTTCTTTGATGGGTTAAAACCATTTCTCCGTCGATCATTAGTATCACAATCCTTCTCATCATACGAAGATATTGTCTTGTGTGCTATCAAGACAGAAAATGAATTCTCTAAGTCTTATGACAACAAAGTAAAGCAAGAGAAGAAGAGAACGGTGGAACAAGAGACAGATAAAGGGAAAAAGGGAAAGAAGTATTTTCCATTATGTGATAATTGTGGGAAGAATCACCCTGGTACGTGCCTAAAAGGAATGGGAGTTTGTTATAAATGTGGAGAAAAGGTTCACCAGGCTCGTGATTGCAAGGGAAAGAAAGAGGGTGTCAAAGTTGAATGCTACAATTGTAGGGAAATGGGGAATTATGCAAATGAATGTCCTAAGCGTCAAGGAAAATTACCTCAGAAAAGGCCAAGGGATCAAGGCCAATCTTATGCTGTGACTACAGTTGAAGCGGAATAATTAATGTATTGGTGCTTTTGGACTCATGGATTATATTTTGGTTATTAGAATAATGTGATATATATATAAGGATTGTACTGCAGTACTTGTTGATTTCAGTAAGGTTTTAATATGATGAAGGTAATTATATTTTTAGTATGTGACAATAAGAGAAACTTTACTTTGTTTGGGGAATCTGATAAATTGATTTTGGAATTAAGAGACCTTTTAGAGAAAGTCTGGACAGAGGTATTTTGGATAACTATAAAGGTTGGAGTGGATTAAGTTAATCTTTGGATAGCATTGTTTAAGGTTAAAAAATTTATGAAGATTATTTTTGGAATATTATGATACTATAGTTTTAGGAAAAGGACAACCTGCAGGGTGGGGCATAACCTGTCGCGTCGGACAAAGCTGCAGGAATCGAACCCACAATCATAGTGCGACAGGCCTTTATTTCCTACCACTAGCCTACAGGAAGTCCCTGGTTATTACAAAATAATTTTACTAATCTAAATGTTATGTGTTAACATTTGGAACCTTATACAATTAGGATAAGTATAATATTTTTGAGTTTTATTATCTTTTTGAGTGAAAGATGAGTTGAAGGTTGAAACTCTAATTGTCAACCATAAATATATTTATACCTATCTCTTATTCAATGAATAAATTAATTCTTAAACTTTATTAAAGGGATATTAAAACAAAAAAAATGTGTTATCCTAATACCTTATATCTTGTGGAACTGATGATATTTTAAATCAACATAGATTGAAGGCTTTGAGGCCCTCAATTTGACAGTTGATTGTGATTGATGACCTCAATCACTCCCTACAAATATTTACGTTTTTCCTCCAATTATATGTCTCTAATTTCCACCAATGTTCTCCTAATCAAGATCATAATTGGGTGGTGACTTTTTCATTTCCCTTTCCCTCTTATTAAGGCTAAATTTTATTAATCTTATTTCCGATGTGGGTTTTCCACAAAGGTATTTTCTCTTTTCAACCTTTTATTTTCAAAGAAAAATTTCAAATTGCGAGGATGCAATTTATTGAAGGAGGGGAGAATGTAACACCCTGAGCTTCCACGATACGCTTCTCATTCAATAATGTAATAGCTTGCATTGTACGCAACATCGAGTTCTAACACACTACAACTAATTAAAGTAGTGGTTATGAATAGTAATAACCACTTTTTAAATTTATAGAAATTTTATATTTCAAAATGGACTTCATTTTTGTATTCCTAATATTGAAATTAGCCTATGTTGAATTTTTTGTAATTTTCTGAGAACATCCAAATTTTTATGAATAGTGAAAAATACATAAAACAACTTTTTTAATCAAAATAATTTATAGTGATAAGTTATACTATTGAGTGGTTTTAAAGTATAATTATAATATATTTTTACCATTTTATCCAATGGTGGTCATTATAATTAATTTAACATTGAAAATGGACATAAACAATTGCCAATCTTTTAATATAAATTGTTTCATAAAAACACGCTATTTGTTCTGACAGCGGGAATTAATCATAAAATTAATTAATGCAACATATATGTTTGGAATTTTGTAAAATAGACATCATTTTTGAATTCGGAATATCAATTATAGCTTAGGGTGAAATTTTTGCATTATTCTGAAAAACTTCAATTTTTGATGAATAGTAAAATCACTAAGTGGTAGTTAAATAACTCATTTTTTCGTTTAAATGAAATATTACCACTTCTGTGGTTTGATTTTCAAAAATCCGACATACATGGTTGTCATTAAGAAGTAAAATGTGGTTCAATGAGATTAAAATAATTTTTGGTGAATAGTAACTTTTAAGTTCTTAATCGTGATTAGAGGTAATTAGTGTAGTTTAAGGTAAAAATAATGTTTTAATAATATGAGATGAGCTTGAAACTTGTCCTACACCTATTGGATGAGTCATGGTCTACCAAGGAAACCCATGGGTCAACTTGGGGACCCCATGGAGCCACTTTAGTTGGAAAATGACATTAATATATATTTATTTAATGTTAAAATTAAATTGATACAAACATGAGTTGTTTTACTAAAAGAATTTTTAAGTGGGGTTACACAAGTCCAAATTTTGACTATAAATATTCATTAGAAATCTAAAAATATTTCCTACATAATAGTATTTTTTTATAATTTTTAGACATTATATAAATTAAATTATTTATGACATCATTATGATGCAGCGATGACCTCATTATTTAACGATTTAAATAAAATGAGAAGATAATGCAAAATCCAAGGCTTACACTTTTCCAAAGCCTATTGGATGAGGATATTTAGAACCCTTATCACCTTATCCACGAATTATATAAGTGTGGGACCTTTAGAATCCGAAAATCATTGTATAATAATGTAACATTTCAATCTTTCCAAAAGAGCCCCTCCTCTCCTCTTATAAAAGGCCCCCACCACTCCCACCTTATTCACACCTTCAATCCATTTGGCTCGGCCAAACTCTGCCCAAATACTCTCCCAACTTCCCCCTCTTACTCCTAGAAGCCTCACTTTGAGCATAACTCTTCCCAAGGAAGCCTTTGGCTCAAATCAAAAAGAGTTACCCGATTTTGAGGTAATGTCTTCTCTAATGTTGTTTTGTTTTATTTTTCATCTCCAACCCCCTAAACTCTTTTTATTAATTTCTTTTGTAACAACACCAGTATCCTCAATATACTAGGATGTTGTTATAAGAAGGATTAGAGCTAAACTTACACACACCTACATCTAATGGTTAAAGAACATACGGTTTCTGTGGATAGAGAATTTCTGCCTCACAAAACGATGATTGTTCAACACTCATATAACACCTTCAAAGGTGGCCATTAAGATGTCACTATTTTTATATATGATATATAATATGTTTATGTTTTAATTATGCATCTGTATTTCTTATTTATGGCATACTTTATGATTTCCATTATGGGTAAAACGCGATAATTTCATTTTAGGAAGTGCAGACTACCGCCCCCTCAAAGTGATTTGAATCGTTAATGCCATATGTGGGATGTATAAAGGATGTAGTAAATGGTGTTATACACTATATTATACTGGAATTATATTATACATTTATATCATTATGATTTCGTTCCATTAAATATGAAATTGAAATGAAAGTAGTGTTCATGCGTACGTACGGCTTACCGTCTCCATGAACGGTGCATTTCATTTCTTACCTCTAAATGTTACTTAATATTATAAATGAATGTATATACTGGATATATAAGATATATAAGACATCTAAATCATGAATATAATTCTGGATACAATGGATATTCTACCACATAAACAACTTGTAATTATAAGAAGTTTATTGTTGACTCAAGTACCAAAGATCGACAAAACGACCGTTATTAACTTAAATAATTACATAATGTTCATATCATTGTAATAAGTGATATAATAAGGATAATGAAATTGAAAATGGTTCTTAATAAGGTATATATTAACTCTAGTTTATTATTCAGGAGGTTAAAGAACGGTTGAGTCAAGTCAGACACGAGGTAAGGGAATACACATAATAGATCTATTTTATTTTAAAAATGATCTTTTAAGGACTTCGTCTCAATCCCTTCTCATTGAGGAATATTTGGTTTTATACACAACTTTCTTTTATATGGTGTATAAACCCCTTTGACTTTTACGTTTATTCAAAAGGAATATTTTTTATACGAAGCGTTTTTCTAAACGAAAAAAGGGAATGTTTTTCTTTCCGTACTTATGCGGCGACAACGACTTCTCTGCCATCGTGACCATTATTTGAGTTTCTGCTTCCTCTACAAGCCATAATTTTTTAATGAAAAATAAATACAAAGTTTTAACTTTCTTTTTTTTTGGTATTAAAAATGGTTTTGAAAGCGTTTTTATTATATCAATGTGTTGTATTGATATCTTGTGATTGAAATGTGGAAATGTTATGTTTCCTTTATGCATGTTTTATGTGATACGATTATGTTATGGTTTATGATATGTTTAAACCTATTCATATGAGGAATGTATTGGACTTAATAAGTGACGGGTGGAGCCCGCTATAGCTCCTCGATGCATCGGTAGGTCTCATGAGACAACTAGACGTGGAATTGGCCGAGGCCCTTTCCCAATTTGATTTATGGTTTTGGCCGAGGCCTTAATCATTTTAGACGTCTTGGCCGAGGCCTTGACAAAATGTTTCAGAATGTCTGGCATTATACATTCCCTCATTATGAAAGTGGTTATTGATATTGCATGTGATTATTCGACTAGTAGAATATCCATGCGAGTAAGTAAATGGAATTATCTAATTTTATTTTTTCCATATTATGTTGAAGTTCATGTTTAAAAGGATTTTGTTTTAGTTATACATTGCCTTAAATGTTAATGTTTATTTATGAAAGCTTCTGCATTATTGTTATCCTTACTGAGCATCTGAGCTCACCCCTTTAAATGTTTTAATATTTTCCAGGATGTGAAGAAGTATTTTATGAATGACCTGCAGGGATAGTCAGAAGAGGATATGAGTGTGGACTATGGAGACTTTGTTATTGTAGTTTTTCACTTTATGATGTAATGTAACGTTTACGAATGTATCTAGTGTTTCCAAGGCTACTAAACTAATCGGTCTTTCGAGGCTTGATCTTTTGTGATCATGCCAATGTTACGAAGTAATGCACCGACTCTGGGTAGCTGGGGTCGGGGCGTTTCAACTATCGATGAGACGGATCCTTGGGAAACATCAACTCTGTTCTATGTGACAGTTCATGTATTGACCTCTTGTCTCATTGAGCGGACCCTCTCGGAACGAGCGTGCTGTGTTTGGAAACCCTGAAGCTGGCTGAGACTTGACGACTGCTGATCGATTGACTCGGAGTGTTTCAGATATCCCAGTGGTGAGCGCTTGGTTGTAGAAGTAGACCCCAGGAGGAGGATCACTTGGTTGTAGCGGCAGACCCGCAGTACTCAACAGAAGGAGCACCTCTGTAGGCTATGTGGGGGAGCGCTTGGTTGTAGCGGCAGACCCATGGTGGGAAGCGCTTGGTTGTAGCAGCAGGCCCACAGTACTCAATAGGTGGAGTACTACAGCAGCCCAAGGTTAGTGGGAAGCGCTTGGTTGTAGCAGCATGCCCACTGTACTCGATAGAGGAGGAGTTCCCCAGTAGCTATGGGTTTGATGATGAAGACTATCGTGCTGGAATCCTCTGTGGGTTCGACGACAACGACAACTGTACTGGAATCCTCCGTGTGTTCGGCGGTGACGACTACAGTACTTGTATCCTACGTGGGTCCGACAGTATTTACCTCTGTTGTAGTATCCTATGTGGGTTCGACAGCTTAGCTGATCTATTATTCTATGTGGGTCCCAGCTAGATGAATCAGTGGCTATATCTGATCATCTCTATCATCTTACGAAGAAGTATACCTATGTGAGCTGAGTCTTGAATTTCAATCGTTATCTTCGATATGATTGGCTTGTTTTCCTATGTGGATTGGGTTGTGCTTTCCTATGTGGATTGTGTTGTACTATCCTTTGTGGACGTGATCGAACTTGGGCTCGAATGTTAGAGCCGAACTGGAAATGATGACTTAGGTATATGTATGGGAATATACCTAAGTAGTGTTGGATGTTACTTCGTGATTGTATCTTTCCTTTATGGATTATCTTTTGTGGATTCTAGGAGACCTTCGGGGGTCTTGGGGTCCCTACTGAGTAGTGTATACTCACCCCTGCATTGCTATGCCCACACTACGTTGTGTTGGGTGCAGACAACGGACAGCGCTGATCACTGTTCAGGATTGTAGAGAAAGTCGGTACCTGGAGGTGGACCACTGGCCGGGACGTACACAAAGTGGACGGCTGGACCCGAGGAGCTGAGGAGGCTATTTGTACCCACCCTTCATGTGGGATTTCTAGTGGACGAATCGGCGTTGCTGCTTTACTTTCAGTTGTTGTACTTTCTTTCCAGTTGTACTTTACTTTAAGTTTGGGTTTTCATTCTCACCCATTTACTTTCCGCACTTACTTTGTACTCCGTTTACATTGTGTTTATTCTGTCTTACTCGGTGGTGTTTGTTTACTTATAAAGGCAATGCCTTCCCATTTTTGTCAGGATTTACACCTTTGTGCTAGCCGCCAGCCCCTGGACTATGGGAGGTGGGCTTGGGGTAGTCACGGCACGGTTCCCGAGGACAGGTCGTGACAACACCAGGTGGTCAGGAGGGAGGAGGCAGCTCAACTATGCCACTGGGGGGACCGTCCGTGGATCTTTAGCTGCAGGTGATATGGGATGGTGGCATGACCAGTGCGCCGTCGGGGAACTCGAGCTGCAGCTCGTCAGCCGCAGTGAACCGGAAGGCATCCAGAACACCGGCTAGTTTCGGGTGGTGGAGTGGCGCGCCGTCATGCTCCACTAAAGATGGTGGCATGCACACCTGCTGAACGTGATAGGTTTGGAATGAATCGCACCAACGTATCCGTAAAACAACCTAGCAGTGCCACGTGGTGCCACCGCTACAGAGGCGCTGAACGGCCTCCGGGTTGTTCGGAAGATTGAGGGTCTCACCCCCTGGTCTCAGCTAGGGTATCCATGACTCACATGTTTGGGTCGCCCCCTTGTATGTCGGGCCACTCGTGTGGGTCACACCCTCACGAGCTGGGTCGAACCTTATCCCAGCGGGCCGAGCCGCCGCGGCCCCACCCAGATTGGGTTGGACTGGACTCAGGTGCAACCGGACCCAGAATCACTAAAAGATCCATATCAATAAATATGTTCGTCCTTTTTATGAACCTTCTATTCAGCTAGGACCCTTGGTGTGAGATGGTCCATCGGGTATTCTCCACATGAGTTTTAGAGAATTTTGGCTTACTGTTGGGTTGGATTGAGCCCGAATCCAACTAGGCCCTCAAAACAAAAAGGGTTATAAATCACCGACTAGGCATCTTATTGACGCACTATCTATCATTTTGAAACCCTTAAGACATGGTGGCCCTTTGTGTTACTTATTTTTGGAGCTTAGTGGTGAAAAAGGTACGATAAATGTCTCATGGGGATGATTCTATGGAACTTGAGCGCACTGGGTGCGAGGAATCTTGTGGATGGCTGTAACATGAAGAAAAAACATTGATCCTATGTGGTAAGTGCATACTGATCCTATATAGGTAAAATATCATTTGGGTTAATGCTCAACTATCTTTCTTGGGTCAGTGCTTACTGATCTTGTGTGGGCCAGATCCTATGTGGGTTAGCAGGGGTTATATATCTATCGATCATGTGGGTGTTAGATCCTATGTGGGTCAACGGGGGTTAGTTACCTATCGATCCTATGGGGGTCAGAAGATGTGCTACTTCACATAATACAATGAACTATCTTACAAATAATCATATATATATATATATATATAGATGGGTTATACCTTGTGTGAGATGATTCTTTTACCTTCTTGGTGTTATCTACATGAAGTTACATGTGTGGTAATTCTACCTTAATGGTGTTTCCTATGTGGTACTTCTAACTTCATGATGATACATGTGTGGTAATTCATCAATCGTGGTGTTACCTTGGTGGTACTTATATATTTGTGATGATAACTGTGTGGAACTTATATCTTCCTGGTGTTACTTGTGTGGTACTTCTATCTTCATTGTGTTACATGTGTGGTACTTCTATCTTTATGGTGTTACCTGGGTGGTACTTCTATCTTCATAGTGTTATCTTTGCGGTACATATATCTTCGTGGTGTTACCTGTGTGGTACTTATATCATCGTGGTGTTACCTATCTGTTACTTCTATCATTGCGGTGTTACATGTGTGGTACTTCTACCTTCGTTGTGTTACATGAGTGGTACTTCTATATTCATTGTGTTACCTATGTGGTACTTCTATCTTCGTGTTGTTACCTATGTGGTACTTCTATCTTCGTGGTGTTACCTGAGTGGTACTTATATCTTTGTGGTGTTACATGTGTGGTACTTCTATCTTCGTGGTGTTACCAGTGTGGTATTTCTACCATTGTGGTGTTACATTTGTTGTATTCTTCCCTCATGTATGAGATGAGTGTATTTTGATAACTTAGGTGTATGTATGGGCATATACCTAAGTAGAGTTGATGTCTATCACTTCATGCTTTAAGATTGAGGTCTTTCTTTTTGGCTTCTCCTTACGGATCTCTAGGATACCTAAGGGGGTCTCGGGGTCCCTACTGAGTATTTTTATACTCACTATCACACGGGCTATGCCTGTACCTTGTTGTGTCTTGTGCAGACAACATATAGCACTGATCGAGTCTAAGGAAGGCAAGACCAGACGTACTCGACGGTGGACTATTTGGATTGATGCAACGTAGGGACTACTGATTGTGAGAAATACCTACCCTTCTGGTAGGATCCTTAGAGGGCGATCTAGGAGTTGTCTTGAACTTTTCTATTGTATTTTTATTTTTTAGTTTTACATGTACTTTACAGTTGGGCTTGTATTTCGGCCTCCTTAATTTCATCACTCTTTTTATTACAATAGTTTAGGTAGTGGTTGATTCTTGTTGTGTTCTTGAACTGCATGTCTGTACAAGTAAAAAAATATGCCTTCCCATTTTAGAGATACGTCTTTTCGGTGCTAGTCGCCAGACCCTATTCTATGGAATGCGGGATTGGGGTAGTCTTGGCATGGGCCCCGAGGGATGGGTCATGAAAAATTTATATCAGAAGAGTCGGTTCTACTAAAGAACTAAGAATCTGATCATTTCTATGTGGAAATAGTGTGCAGTGTTATGAGTGTGGTTTTTAGTTTGGGGAATCCAGTGTTGCTACAGTGGCCAACATATCCATACACTAGGACCATGAATTCTGATTTCTGAATCAGTGCACGAAAACACTGATTGCGTGTGTTTTTGGAAGGTTTTTCCTTTAGATTTATTTGAGTCAGCTCAACGGGTATAAATTATTGATCGTGGCTTAGCTGTTTCTTTTAGTATGCTGCTACGTAGATAGCCAGTCAGGATTCCTGAGTGAGTACACGATATTGGCCCACCGAGCGATGGGGCATTGGTGTAGGGCCCTCTTACGGTGTTATAACCTTTGGGTGGTGCACCAGTAGCACCACCACCCATTAGGTAGAAGATTCCACCAGCCCCACCAGCAGAAAGTGCACGCTGACTGAGCACGTTTCACGAGTTTCAGCAGTATAGATCTTAGAGGATCTGAGATGAGACAGATCCCTAGGCATCTAAGAACTGACTGGAGGATATGGCTAGATTTTTTCTGCCTAGATGGGACAACAGCAGAGCAGATGGTGATCCCAGATACTAGTCTTTATCCTTGAGTGACCATTAGTATTGAATGCATAGTGATGAGGGTTCGGTATGTGTACTATTTCCTGAGATGGTAATTTTGGATAGTGTGCTAGCTATATCACTTCTCGTTGGTCAGCAGTTACAACAGACAGTACCGGTAGAGGAAACTTCCAGTCTTAGTGCCTTACGCATGTTTCAGAATCAGATACCCCTCAGGTTTTGGGGCATGCCTGACTCACAGACATCTAAGGACATGCTTGAGGAGGTGGTCGAGTTTCCATCTAGTTGGGGAACCATTCTATTAGATAGTGTTCTGGGTAGAGAGACTTCTACGTGGCTCAACAGGATGATGAAAGGGTTTAGATTACCCTGATCTTGTGACGAGGTGACTTTTTTGCTGACAATATCAAGAACCTTCCCCAAAAAAGGGGTTCAATTTCCATAAGGAGATATGGTATGAGAGTTACCTGGAGCTTCTACATCTTCGGTAGGTTGACATGTCGGTATCTGAGTATTAATCGAGATGTACCAACCATTCAAGGTACTCGTTGAATACAATACTATCATTGCTTTAGGGCTCGAACCTCCAAGATAGGTGTGTTTAGGCACATCCGAGCCATCACTATTCCTATATGAATTCCTACTTATGTTAGGGTTTTATATAGAATCTTTATGGTTGAATTTTCTTTTCTTGAGCAGATACAACCAGTGAATGTTAGCAGTGGGAAAGTAGAAAAAAGACTACAGTATCATAGACTTGGCCATGTAAAATGTTTTGGGAAGAGGAAGCGATATGGACAAATGAATCTTTAGGGAACCAGATGTGGATGTGGATCTTGGAGAGCACCAGGATGTGGTATATATTTCAACATGTTACAACCACCACCCCAATGTGGTCCCCACAAAGCTCAAAGAGCTGGAGGATAGGGGTAGGGAGTAGCTGCATTCGGTCAAGGAGTGTGACCCAAGGGATCCAGGATTGATTACAGGTACAGTCTGTGTCTACTACTAGCTTCAGTATTAATAGACATAGGAACGAATCATTCCTTATTTTCATGAATCATTTTCATGACCAATAGTTTCTTGTTAAACCATTGACATTACCCTTATGTCTAGAGATACCTTTGGGAGGAGACTCAATAGTCACACTTATGTCGATGGTGTGATCTAACCCCTGAGGTGAGAGTTTTGGTTTAACCTATTGGTGCCAGTTTTGAGGTCTTAAGACATTTTTTTGGGTATAAATTAGACATCCACAGTTCATAATCATATTAGATGTATCAGGAAAAAAGGTTTTGTTTATCTACAATGTTGGATTGGGGTTTTCCTTGTTCTGCGAAAAAGGTAACCTATGCAGCACAGGATAAACTCATGCATAGGAGGGTACATCCAATCACTCTTGAGCTAGCCAGTCTTACCCTCGTGGGAGTAGTTGTTTTGAGTTTTTAGTTCCCAACATGAGTGGAAGAGTGTGGGGATATTGACTATGAGGCTCGACGTGCTCAGATATCCTCAGGATAGGCACCTAATGAATTTTCTAAAGGAGAGGAGAATTTCATCCTCTATAGAGGATACACTATGTTGTCGGTGAAGCTTTAGGAAGAGGTGTTGAAGGAGATACATACATTTCCATTAATAGTAAATCTTGGAGTGTCGACGATGTACTTGGACATCCGATGTCAGTATTGGTGGCCAGGAATAATGAAAATAGTGGAAGATATTTAATCATGATTCCATACTTTTTAGCATGTGAAGACTTTACAGAGATGTCAAAAGTATTATTATGATAGGAGACGATGACCCTTGGAGTCTGAGGAGGGAGACCATGTCTTCTTATAGGTCTCACCATGACCAGGATTATGATGGTTTGGATGAGATGAAAAACATTCACTGAGGATCATCAGACCATTCTAGATTCTTAGAAGATTGGATGAGGTGGTGTACCATCTATCTCTTCCCCATAGATGCACTAGGTGCATAATGTTTTCCATGCGTCACAGTTGAGGAGATGCGTTCATGATCCATCACACATTATAGACATGGGAGAGTTGGAATTTGATGATGTGGTTACTGTTACGGAGTTCCCAGTGGAGATAAAGGTTCTACAGGATGGAGGACTTGATGGACGGTTGGTGCCTCTGATGCGAGTTTATTGGTAGCACGGGGACCTCTAGGAGATCACATGGGAGATGGAGGCTCAGATTCGTCCCCAGAACCCTCATATGTTTGATTTAACATTTTTTTGGCTTTTGGGGACGTAATTCCCTATAGTGGTGAGAATGTAATGTCCAAGAATTTATATATATTTTTTTAATTATATAGAATTATTTCGAGACTGTGAAATCTGATGGTCCATGATTCTGTGGCCTGGAGTGTCCGGAATTATCCGTCGATGTTTTATTAAGCTTTAATTAGCACGCATAAGCAATTTTTCTGAAAATGTGGAATAACTCTTAAAAAATTCCCCTAATAAAAAATCTAATGGCATCGATGCATTTAGGATTGTGGGATTATTCTAGGCATGATTTAAGATTAGTCGATGCAGGCATCATGTGAGAAAACCAAAAAATGTCATAACCAAAAGTAAAATAAT
This sequence comes from Viscum album, assembly GCA_963277665.1. Classification (NCBI taxonomy): domain Eukaryota; kingdom Viridiplantae; phylum Streptophyta; class Magnoliopsida; order Santalales; family Viscaceae; genus Viscum; species Viscum album. The sequence continues at coordinate 1,218,840,863 of OY728155.1, read as the reverse complement.
TATATAAAGTTATTTTATTTTTCAAATACTTATAAATCACAAATGATGACATAAATAAAATATTTGAGACTTCTATTGCGCTCATGATGGTATTCTCTCATTAGAAGGATGCTATCATTGGCCGGCGTGGGCCACCAGTGAAGGTTAGTTTTTTGTCATAAATAATATAATTAAGTGAAAATTATTTTATTATAAAATCCGTAACTTCTAAAAACTAAATTGGATTAACAATATGAGAGTATTGTGGAGCTCATGAGGGCATATTCTACTTAGTCAGAGCCTAACCTCAACCGGCGCGAATTGAGGGTGATTGTCAATAATTTTTTGAACTTTTTTCGAGTACGTTCAGTAAACGCACGACTAGTGTTTCCTAACTTTTGAAATGATTCTCAGATTAAAAATCTGAGTGCACCATTGAATCCCCATTGTCGAGATTCACTTATGGAAGACTCTACTTTAACAGTAGTAGGTATGGAAAAAATTTATGGTTTGCGACATTATAAAAAAAATAAAAAAAAATAACTTTATTATTATTTTTTCATTCTTATCCTCTAATGGACAGGAAGAACGTGGGACTAGTGATATGTCAAGCCATTAAATGTCTTGGCCCATCAATTTATGTAACACCAACATTTTTGGAATTAAGAAGCTTCCAAATTAATGAACCCCAGTAATTACCAACTTCATTACTTATGCTCCCCTCTCTTATTTATATGGAGCTTGGAGGTGGTGACATAGGGTTTCACCAAGCAGTGAAGTGCTGAGAAAGTGTAGAGACACCAAACCCTAGGAGGAGGGAGCCAATTATGGTGTGTGGTGATGAAAGACACTGGATCCCTTAACCAGATATCGACGATCGAGTGACGTCATTGGAGGCAAGTTGTGGGGGACGGTGAGCATCGACCCACTTCCTCAACTGTGGGTGTTTCTCTATCGTTATTGAGGTAGGGTTTTGATTCTTATTTTAAATTAAAATAAATTTATTGAACCCCTTTATCAACTCTCTTTATTAAAATCTAACGTGGAGGGTGAAAGCCAAAGGAACCCAGCCCGAACCCTTTGCTATAATGCTATTTTCTTTTGTCCTCCGTGGAAGACTCGCCGGCACAACAGTACCTTCAACCGACATCGGCAGTTACCATGGCAAGGAGTGGAACTTGTCGGCCGTGAGGTGGGAGGTGGCTCCCCCACACCGCTAGAGGTAGAGTCTGTGGCTCGTCAGCTGCTACAGATGGTGGAGGGAGGCGCGACCAGCACGCCACCAGGGAAATCGGGTCACGGATCGTCAGTCGCGGCGAACTGGGAGGCGGTCGGCGCCCTTGATGGCTGTGGGTGGAAGATAGGTGCACCGTCACGTGATAATGGAGATGGAATCCTACACACTGACAGGCTGAAACGTGTTCGGCTATACATGCACGTTCCGGTCCTGCATACCACATCATGGCACCATGTGGTGCCACTACTACGAAGGAGCCGAACAGCCTTTGGGCCGTTCGTGAGACCGGGGGGTCTCACCCCCGGTGTCGACTAGGATGGGCCGCACCTCGCGTAGCAGGGAAGCCAGCATAGCGGGCCGCCCAATAATTCGCCTACCTAATGGGCCGCCTCCCTGTAGACCGCCTGCCTAGCGGGCGGCACGACCGGCTGGCTACCCCTTGCAGACCATTCCACCCCCTTGTGGAATGTACTTGATGGCCACCCCCTTACGATCTGGGTTGGCCCTCGGACCAACAGGGGATCCCACCGCGGCCCATCCCATACCGGGTCAGACCAGACCCAAAAACACTCTAGGAGCCATATCTTGAAATCCAGTCATCCGTTTGATGAACCGTCTATGTAACTGTGACCCATGGAGCGATATGGTCCATAGGGTTTACTCCACTTGAGTTTTGGAGAATGTTGGTTTATGGCCTGGTCGGATCGAGCCCAAATCCATCCGGGCCCCCAGGAACTAAAACACTTGTAACTCACTGATTGGGTGCCCAATTGATGCACTGTCTGTCACTTTGGAACCCATAAGACATGGTCTTCCTTTTGGTTACTACATTGTGGTGCATGGTTCTGGGCGTGTTAAGACCGATAACTCAATGGGACGATTTTATAGAACTCGATCACACCAGGTAGTAGGAAACCTATGGATGGATGTAATGTGAAGAATGGACATCAATCCTGTGTGGGTCAGCATCTATCAGATTTTTTGTGTGTCAACACTCAGCGGTCCTGTTTGGGTTATCACATTATAATCCTGCTTGGGTTAGATCATGTATTTGTCAGTGCTCAAAAATCTTGTGTGGGTTAGCACATACTGATCCTGTGTGTGTCAGATCATGTGGGGGTCCACGGGGGTTAGTTACCTATTGATCTCGTGTGTGTCAGATCCTATATGTGTTAGTAGAGGATAGTTACCTATCGATCCTATGTGGTTCAGAAGCATTGCTACATAATATAATGCAATGATCTAGCTTATGAATAATCATGTGTACTTATATACTTAAGTTATACTAGGTGTGAGTTGAGTCTTTCATCATCATGGTGTTATCTACATCATGTTACCTATGTGGTATATCTACCTTCATGGTGTTGCATGTGTGGTACTTCAATATTTGTGGTAATACATATGTGGTACTTCTAACTTTGTGGTGTTCCATGTGTGGTACTTCTATCTTCATTATGAAACCTGTGTGTTACTTCAATTTTTGTGGTGTTACCTGTGAGGTACTTCTATATTCATGGTGTTACATGTGTTGTACTTCTATATTCATGGTGTTACCTGTGTGGTACTTCAATATTCATGGTGTTACCTGTGTGGTACGTCTATCTTCGTGGTGAAACCTATGTTGTACATCTATCGTTGTGGTGTTACCTATGTGTTACTTATATCTTCGTGGTGTTACATGTGTGGTACTTATATCTTTGTGGTGTTACCTGAGCGGTACTACTTTCATTGTGGTATTACCTGTGTGGTATTTCTGTCTTCGTGGTGTTACCTGTGTGGTAATGCTATCTACGTGGTGTTACTTGAGTGGTACTTCTATCTTTTTGGTGTTACCTGTGTGAGATTTCTATCGTCGTGGTGTCACTTGTGTGGTACTTATACCTTGGTGGTTATACCATTATGGTATTCTTCTCTCATGTATGAGATGAGTATATCTTGAAATCTTAGGTATATATAAGTGCATATACCTAAATAGTGTAGATATCTATCGCTTCATCCTTTCAGTTTGAGGTCTTTATTTTAGGATTTTCCTTGCAAAACTCTGGGAGACCTATGGGAGTATCGGGGTTCCAATTAAGTATCGTTATACTCACCCCCACATAGGTTATTCCCACACCTTGTTGGGTCTGGTGAATACGGTGTACATCATTGATCAATGTTGAGGGAGCCATGACTGTACGTGCTTAGAGGTGGACTATTTGGCGTGACGTGACAGATGGACTACTAATTGTTAGATGTTCATACCCTTCACGTATTATCCTTGGAGGATGTTCTAGTAGTGGTCCTATACTTTTTTGTTGTATTTTCACTTTTAAGTTGTACTTGTACTTTACAGTTTGGCTTGTATTCTAACCCCATTACATTAAACACTCTATTTACTACAATAGTTTACTTAGTGGTGTTTTATTGTTGTGTTCTTGGACTATTTTTCTGTATAGGTTAAAAGGAAATTCCTTCCCATTTTAAGGATACACCTTTCTGGTTCTAGTTGTCATCTTCTGGCCTATGGAAGGTGGGCTTAGGGTAGTCACTGCACAAGCCCCGAGGGATGGGTCGTGACATGTAACAGCACTTGTTTCCAAGTCACATGTACTTATTACTATTCTTGGTAACATGAATAAATAATATTTCCATTCATGAGAAAAATAATAAAATAATGATTAAGATATTAAAAAATTACTCCTCTCCTCCAATATAACCACCCCCACAATCCCTCTTCTCTTCACTCCTCTGAAGCCTTTTTCCATGCCAAAATAATTACCAAATATCCTACCAAGAAAATCTACCAAATAGTGTAGCCCTTGGTCTCATAAAAATTCCAAAAATTCTTCTCTAACGAGGCTCTCAATGAACATTACTTTAAGAGGTAAATTCTTCTTTTCATTTCATTTATTTTATGTTCCTTTTTTTCTTTTTTAATTCCTCATCTCTTTTTCATACAAATATTACAATGACTCCATTACCATACATGTGCTGGTGTTTTTTTATGATAATGGAATAATCCATCATTACATCCCCTTTCCCATTATTTTATACTAGATATGAAAACACCATCCAATATGTGTTAATTTATCACATTCAAGGATGATATGTTTTCAATTTCTATTTATATCTTCAATTATGGTCATGAAACCATTTTTATAGTTAAACTAGACAATAATATATGTATTATATCTTTTTAAACATTATTGAATCATTTTTCACACATGATGTTAATTTAGAAATCAAAATGTGTTGTAGTGATCAAAAACTGCCAATTAACCCCAACTAATATCATTAATGATTAATATAATTATTAATATTCACTCCAAGTAACCAAATTAAATTTAAAACCATGTAACCCTCTAGATGTTCACTAATAACATAAAAATTCAATTATGGACAATAATTCTCATTTTACCCGATTCTCCATTCATGTATACAACTTATCTATCAGGAAACAAATGGACCAGAACAATGAAATTGAACCTGTCAACCCACCATAAAGAACATGAATTAACATGAAACAGTTATAATAAATCAATTAAGAAATGATTTGGTACTATAATTATTAATTAATTAACCAATATTTAATTATTTGGGTCATTAAGATCAATTGGATAACACCTTCATACATAAGGTAACATTTTTTTCATCTCACTCCCATTTTTTGTGAGATATTTCATATTCACTACTATTTATCATGGATAGTGTATGTATACATCCCATTGATGTTTCATATAAGTAATATATTATTATTTATGATATTAACTATATAATTTTATGATTATGAATTTTGGGGAATGTGATTCGATTTATTTTAATTTTGTAATTATTTTCTAACCGAACATCCATTTTCATTCGGGTTGCTCGTATTATCTACTCACCTCAATGAAATTCTTATTTATTATTATGTACAACTCATAAATTCAATGTGAATATTAAATATACATGTACCAATCAAAATAATTCTTTATTTTATGGATAGATACATTTTTTTGAAAAAAAATCAAAAATTCTTCCAAAATGCAAGCCGGATTAAAAGCACAACTTGAATTGTTACCAGTGTTGAAGTCCACTCTAAAATATATTTTAATCCAGATTTATCGTCCTAAAATCACAAAATTTACGATTAAAAATCTATTTTGGATCATTTATGTTTTTATTAAAAATCAATTTCCCTTTAATTTTTTTTAAATAATTACTTAGACCGCACTAAAATATTTTAATTCTAAAGCCTCTTTAGAAACACTTTTTAAAAGATTTCCCTTTAGAGTGACATCATTTATTCCTAAATTATAATTTCCATTCCCTTACCATTATTTTATTGGATATAAATTTTTACAATATGATTTCATGGAAAAGAAAAATAATTTTCCAAAATAACTCTCCATTAAAAAGTAAAAAAGGATTTATCTCGTCTCACATTAACTTTTATGAAGTATATTCCATGTTTTCCACTTATTCTAGGCATGTGGTGTATGTACTACCTTATTATATATCATATCAAGATTCACCTTATTCTCATGATATTAATTGGGATTATGATTTGAATATTTCAAGGTGGTATGTGGCACTATGGAATGTTTAATGATTATTTCCTCAGGAAATTTTCATTGGTATCCTTTAAAATTATAATCATCTAAGACAAAAAAACATTGTTGAATATTGTAATTAATGGATATTTATATCTTATGATATCATCTAAAATATGTTGTTGAAGATCTCATTATTAGTTTGACTATGTATGTGCTATCTTGATACCATTCACCATATTACTCTAAATGGTTACTATTTATGTTAAATGATATGGTAAAGTTGTTTACATTTCATATTTGATTTTCAATATGAATATATATATGGATTATATTCACCGAATTCATACGAGAAATGAGTTGGACTTAGTAAGTGATGTGTGGGGCCCACTATCGCCCTTCAATGCATCTGTAGGTCTCACGAGACAAATAGATATGGAGTTGGCTGAGGCCATTCCCATTTTTAGATATAGATTTGGATAAGACCTTAATCATTTTTAGATGTCTTGGTTGAGGCCTTGACCATGTGTTTAATGAATGTCTGGAATATACATTTCTCTAATTATGATGCATGTAATTGAAATCTCACGGGGTTATTTGAATAGTAGAATACCCATGGCCATGTTTTTTATGGAATTATTTATTCATCTCTTATTCCTATCTTATTATGTTTATGATTATTATTTTTAGTGGCATGTGTTTTTAGTTATTCACTATGCTTAAGGATAATTTTTTTTATATCTTATGCTATAATGAATACACTTAATCAGCATTTGAGCTCTTCCCATTCTAATGTTTTTTATTCAGTATATGAAGAAGTATATTTTTAATGTAATATAGGGATATCCAAGGAGATATGGATGTTTTTAAAGGAATTTCTATCTTGTTGTTTCATCTTTTAATGTTGTACCTATGTATATATCTTGATTCTAAAGATACTAAACTACTTAGTCCTTTAGGATATGACTTTTTTGTAATAATTTAAATATTATGAAATAATGCACCGACTCCAGGAACTTATAGTTGGGGCATTACAACAATTAAAACCATTCACAAGACAGTATAAAATTAAGGGTAGAAACCCATTTTCACAATTATTCTTCTCATAATAACCAGTCGATGTATTATGGGTCTATATAAAGTATTAGATTAACCTGTCAATTCCACTACAAATCATTCCTCATACAAAATAATCTAAATAACTAACATTCCTTATCAAATAACCATATTGATTTTGAAATATGTATTTATAAATAATTCCAAAATTAATAAAATAATTTTCAATGTATTCTTTGTATGTAAAATGGTACGAGAAAATTTTAATGTCCATGAAAAATAGAAATGGATAATAAGGGGAAATTCAATGTTCAATGATCATTGTGAATTGAATACCTCATGGTGAATCAGAAATAAAAAAAATAAGTTAATGTGAATATTATCCTCTACCACGTCAATAAAAAACCATCTAGAGGAATAATCAAGATGTTATCAATACAACGAACCAAAGTGGAGTAAAATTGAGTGTTGTTTTCACTCATGAAATAAATTATTACCTTTAAAAATATTCTTGAGGAAAATATTTTTTTCTTTTGTATACCCTTCTCAAATTGAGAAGGAGTATTCAAAAAAATTATAGATGATAAATCCAAACATGTCGTATGAATTAAAAATAATATTCCCATTGTATGAAAAAAGTTAGAAAATGCCGCTTTTAGAAAGAGACAAGAAGATTCCTTCTCAGATATTGGTAAAATTAAAAAGATTAAACATTACATTCCATACCATTTCAAAATTATATTTAAAAACATTTTAAAAAACATGATTTTTATAAGAATGTAGGTTCTCTCACAAAAGAGGAAAATAATTTCTAGTTTTCTTAAAAACATTTTCTACAAGACATTCAGTACAAAATAGTGTAAAAATAGTACTAATACATGAAAATATTATTGAATAACCAGATAAGAATGAAAGGGATTATTAATAAATTATTATATAATTTCTTTGATTTAAAATTCCATTGAAATATTATTATGATTAGTCTCGTGGAAAAGAATATTTAAACATTCCAAAGTTTCCCATGCCACTTTGAATAATTATTAAATAAAAAACCTCATTGAAGTGTAATAATGAATAACATTATTAAATACCATTATGGAAAAATTATTTCATGATATAATATAAAATTAGTAATAGTTACACCACATAAAATATGTAAGTAGTAAACATGACATTTTTCTCACTGATGTAAAAAGTGAGATAAGAATCCCTTACCTTGAGTTTTGTTTGGGTGAACATCCCATAAATTGTTGTACAATAAATTTATGTTAATTATCAACATTATTCTGAACCTTTTTCATGTATATATTCAATTTTATTTCAATTATTTCCATGTTTTATACAACTACTCAAACAATTAAATTTACATCCAATGTTTTAGACCAAATTCTGTGGTTATGTTAAAACAAATATTGTTGATCAACTATGGTCAAAGGGGCCCTTATATAACATCTCTAAAATTATAACCATGTCATAATTATCATATGTTTATTAAATTATACTTTTAAAATAAATCAATTAATATGGTTATGAAAATGACAATATGTTACAATCATGGAGACGGTAGGTCATACGTACACATTAGTAACATTCTAAATTTTAAATGATCATTTTGGAAAGATGGTAAGTAAATATAATCTTTAAAAAATGATCATTTTAGAAAAAATATAATATTTTTTAATTATAAATACTTATTTATAGAATTATGTGATGTAAATGGAATCACATCATGTCGATGAGGCGGTAGTCCACACGTCCACAAACGACATTATCTCTTTTAAAGTGTGTGAAGGGGTAACAAAGAAAATTATATATATATATATATATAAAATATATATAAATAATTGTAATTATGTTTTGAAAATCATATAAATTTTCTTTATGACCCATATTTATGATTATAACCATCATTTATATTTTCCATTTATCGTGTGAATGAATCACATCACATTGAAGGGGCGATAGTCCATGCTTCCTCAAACGATGTTATAATATTAATGTAAAATGGAAAGTACTAAATTTTTGTGTTATAAAAGGTTTAATGAAGTATAATGAAAAAATAAAAATCATATATAACATTTATAATCAATTTCTAAATCATTATGTCTATAATGAGAGGCAGTAATTGAACAATGAACAATTATCATTTCGTGGGACATTAGTTCGTCGTCCAGAGAAATATTATGTTCGTTACTAATCAGATGGTGGTGTGTGTATGTGTAGGATAAAATAACTGAAATTAAAAAACCACAAATATTTATTATAAATTTTTATACAAGAAGATAATAATGTGATTTTTTGTGGTTTTATAATGGAAATAAAACAAGATATATTGAGAAAATACATTACCTTTTAATCGGGTAACTTCTTTTGGTTTGAACCAAGAGGAATTATTGGATGGGTTTCTGCCGAAAGGGATGATTCTAGATAAATTATAGGAATTATGGGAGACTATTTACACAATTAATGGCCAATTTTATGTGGTTTTAGAGGTTTTAGGAATGTGTAGAGGTGGTCACATTTTATATGGAAGGAAAATGACTCAAATAGTATTTTTAAAAAGAAGTTTGGTGTAAACATGATATTACCTGTAAATTGAAATAAAAAACTACCCAAAAAAATTAATGTAATGTCAATGGACGATATATTTCTATAAATTGTGTTTTTGAAAATTGGATAGGGCTTTTGGGACCTTAAACCTAGGGTTTTAGTCCATTTTAATCCTAATTACACCTTAATCACTGTAATTAATTTTAATCAGTTTCAATAATAATTATTGTAAAAAATTAAGACAATATTATTATTAAAAAAATATCTGTACAAAAATCATGTATTTAATATTTTCAAAATTCGAATCTCATAAACATCATAATTATGATTAATGCTAATCTAATCTCACAGACATACAGATTATCATGATTTTGTAGAAAAATGTTTAAAATATTATTATGTTTTTATATTCAATTTAAAAGTATTATTTATTATAATGAACTAAATTATATTAATATGTTTATAATTTATCCAATATTACCATTAAATAAATTTATAATATTTGTTATCATTAATAATTATTTAAATAAAAATGCAATTTTTAACTATAATGTTGTATTTTTCACTCTCCACAAAAAAATGATGTTTCTCGAACAAAATCCCAAAATTTCATTCTAGGATAATTTTAAAATTATTAATTCAAAAATGTTGTTAATTTTATCATATTAAAATCATTAATTTTTCCAATCATTGATTTGTAATACGATATCTATAAAAATGCAGTTAAAAATGACTGAATAAAAATATCAGGTTTTATGTGAAATATTTGGTTTGATCCTATCTTATGCATACAAAATATATTGGATGAATATAATAAATAAACAATTTAATATGTAACATATTTTTTACATTAATATCACTCACTATTTTTAATTAATTTAATCTATTAGGGAAAAATGCTTTGTGAGAAAAATTAGTTTTCTATACAAATATTCTTTTAATATTCAATATTTTCTTATATTAATTTATAATTTATTTATGACCAATTATTTTGTTTTCTAAACCACATATTTTCATAATTTAGTCAATAAAATTCATAACTTCTCATTTATAACTTATTATATTAAATAATAATGTTTTAATAATAGATTGTTTCTCGGTAAGACTTAGTATTTTTTATAGTGAAATCCATCGAAGAAGGTCCCCTTTGCGTGTAACACAATATATAGAGGAAGGTCATTGTTGAGTATGTTTTTTGCTTACCAGTGTGTGTGAATTAAAATATTACTCAGTGTTTAATGTGATGAAATATATTAAATATATTTGAAATCTTAAATACATTAAAAACCCTACAGATATTATATTACATTACTCGCTTAATGTCGTATGTAATACACTCTATCAAATACAAGGTTCTTATTTTACTTTTTTCGGGTGTCATAGTTTCTCCCCACTAATTGGAGATAATTTTACCTCATGAATTATTATATAAACCCTTATAATGAATTTAATTTACCGTAGGTGTTATAGTTTAATATCATATAGATAGAAGATTGATGGATGATTTAAAATATCAAGCATCACTTCCCATTCCTTATAATTGATATGGGAATCAAACTAACAAAGTACATACATATCCCAAATTAAACCAAATTCCAGTATTTGTATAATCAAAATACTTATAGAAAGAACCTTCCCCAAAATTCTATCAGAAAAAGAGATATCTACATGAGATTGAGTCATCAAAACATTAATGGTTTTCACCAAAACTCAAAATCAAATCATTGTGGTGTTAATATTATAAAGACCTAAATCCAAGTTTCCCAAATCAGATACTAAACAATGTTGTGTGATTTTTTTTATAAAATAACCTGAAAAATTACAGAACACATTACACATCTGAAGACCTTTTCTGGTATATGTTCTACAGAATTTTATAAAACTATTAAATTTCATAAAAACTATAAAAAATGAAATTAAATCGACTAAGTAATATTCTATGCACATCCTCCAAAAATAAAAAATACATAACTAGCAAATCTACTAATCCTGTTAAAATTAATATCAATTATATGTTGATCATTTAAAATTCCTAGTAAGGGGTTTTAAAATAATTAATGATTTCTTTTAAAACATGTCTTAAAAATAAATGTACATACTTAAAATTAGATTTTCATAACATAGAAAAATTTAGGTAACCATTATTTTCTCAAAATACTAATTATTGAAAAGATCATTGGGATTTCATCATTGAAAGTAATAATATTTTAGTGGGACATTCATAATATTTGGGAGACCATAATAAAAACTACAACATAAGGCCTCTAGTCATAACTCATATGGAATAAAGTTACCTTAAGACATACGGGTTCACTCCCCATAACGTCACATAACATAGTAGAGCCAATGTTTTTAAAAAAATTTAATGTGCTAGTCTTTCTTTATCACAGCACAAAATATTTCCAAAATACATAATATTATTTTCATTGAAATGAAAATGTCCTTTTAATAACATGTCATCAACATTTTCCTATGATTTTCTAAATAATTTTTTAGAGAATATCATTCCTGAGATAACCATCATTATTTATAAATCATAATCCCAATAGATAAATAATTAAAATGCTTACCTGATCTGAAAATGAACGTGATGTCATTTATAATATAGATGAACGCTTCAACTATTTATGCATGAAAGGAAAATGTGTGTAGATAAAAATTCTCACATAAAATAATATCTTTTTTGGACTTATCACATATAATATTAAATATTATAATAAAAAATTAGTATTACACAGAAAAAAAAATTATAAATTAATAGAAAAAGAATAAATTCTAACTTCATATATAGATTTGGAAATAAAATATTACCACTATTTAATAAATATGTTGATATACATATATGTATATACATGATATAATAACCGTTATATCAAAATAATATCCCCTTTAAAAAATTTTAAGGCAGAAGATAACAAAATATGTTTTTGTTATTATTTTTCATTTATATTAGAAATATAATCACATAGGAAAAATAGATTTTTAATTAATAAAATTTTATATCAATGATTCATATATATATATATATATGTAAAGCATATATATAAATATATATCTTTATATTAAAAAATCAATTTATAAAACATAAGCCATTAATTTTATAGTTTTGAAAAATTCACAAAATATATAGAAACTATTTCATATACTTAGTATATATATATATGTGAATAAAATTTTAAAAATAAATAAAATAGATTTTTCCATTACAAAATATAGGGTTTTGGATAGAATTTAAAACATAACCAATATACTATTACATATATGAATATTAATTAAAGTAGATAAATAGATATCCATATATATATATATAGATAAATATATATATATATATATATATTTGTGAAACATCATAGGTTGATCAAAAATAATTAAACCCTTAAAAACCATAAGATTTAGAAATAATCATTTCAAATTAAAAAGGAATATATTTTTTTTTGAAAGTATATAATCATATATGTATAAATATACAGACAAACAGACATATATGCAATAAATATATATATATATATATATGATTAATTTTAAGAAGAAAATAGTTTGATAAAATAAGGAACCCTTACAAAAAATAGGTTTTAGAAATAAAATTTATTACAAAAACCCTTTATCAAATTTATACTGATAATAGATAGTTATATATGAATATATATACACACATATGCCTAACCATTTGTAAAACATCTGTACATTGAAGAAATAAAATGTCCCCTTACAAAATAAAATTGAAAATAATAAATCGCTAACAAATTAGAAGAAACAGAAGTGTGGAGGAAAATTTTCCGTATTTATGAACATGAAACAATGGGGAGGTTTTGGCTTGGGTATTTTATCCATGGAAGAGGGGTACTCCATAAGTCTTTTATAATTATATAAACAAAGGCATCGAAAGCTTCCAAAAGAAGCAGATTTATTATTATTATTTTTAAAAAATAAAACTAAAAAAATACCCACAACCATGGGTCATCATTGGTTTCTTCCTCATTCATTGGTCACAATTACCTTCCAATGGTCACCATTAATTTCTATGCGTCTACTAAGATATTATAAATTTATTTAAATTTTATATCATTTTATTCTCTATTTTTTTACTTGTTTCACCTGTTTTTTATAAAATAAATAAATTTCCTTTTTTACATCACTAATCACGTTTTGTTCTTTTTTGAAAACTAATTGATTATGTCACTTCATTCATTACCATTCATTTTTTCTCCTTTTCTTTCTCATTTTTAAAATATCACACTTTTTGATCTATTATGTTTCTTTTTATAAATTTCATTCTTATGCCATCAACCATATTATAATAAATTATAATGTCACATTTTTAGTTTTTTATATTAATTGATTTATTATTTTTTTAAACAATTCACTTTCACGTTTTTTGAAGAAATCAATTCAAATTTTAGGAAAAAAACATTATATAAAACACACACATATATATATTATAAAAATGATAATTATATGTATTTATAAATTATAAATTTTCTAAAACAAAGAATAATATATATTAATATATATATATAAAATTTATAAACATAATAATAAAAATAATAATTTTCCACAAAAATGTTTTAACTTAATAATAATAATAAAAATTATTATTATTATCATCATAAACAATAAATGAGATATAAAAATATATATATTTCATTATATTTGTGTAAAATATAATCATTTAATTTTAAAAACCTTTTAATTTTTAAAATCATTTGTTTAAAAAACAATTAACTAAATTTGTTTATATAAAAATAAATTGTTAGATTATTTTTTAAAAAGATTAGTATTTTTTTAATTTATATAATATTTCATGAAATTATTATTTTATAATTTTATCTCAAAATATCTTAGTTTTATAATTTATTTTATTAAACCGTAACTTGATAAAACAATTATTAAACAAATAATTAATTAAAATAAATTAATTTTTATGATTCTTGGGGTGTTACATTATCCCCCCTTAAAATAATTTCATCCTCACAATTCATTCATTTGACAATAAAAAATTCTGAAATTTGAACATGCCAATTAAGAAATCTAGGTTGAAAAAAAACAATAATATATTGCTTAGATGAAAAAATTTAAGCTCTAATGTTGTCTAGACTATTCCTATGATACTGATTATAAATACTGGGACCTATGTTTCCTTGAAATGGTGCTAAAACATGTTGTTGATTTTATTTTATAAAAGAAACTGAAAAATTATCCAACACATTACAAAAAAGATGACATTGTCTAGTCTAGGTTATGGATTTTTTGATACAACTATTACATTTCATCAAAACTATACCAAAATAAAATTAAATAATTAAAAAATCATTAGTTCTATTCCTCTAAATAGAATTATACATCACTTATAAAAATACTAATCCTTTAGAAAATTATTATAAAATATAGGGTAAGAATTTAAAATTCCTAGAAAGGGGTTTAAAAATCATTAATAAATTATTTTAATATATGGACTTAAAATAAATTTTCATTTTTAGAATAATATTTTCATAAAATAAATAAATTTATATAACCATTATTTTATCAAAATACGTATGACTGAAAAGATCATTGGAATTCCACCTTTGAAAATAATGATTTTATAATGGTAAATTCACAGTCCTTGGATGACCATTTTAAAAAACATTATTTAAGTCCACTAGTAATAAATCATATTGAAAAAGTTCTATTAAGACTTATGGGTTTACTCCCCATAACGTCCCATAGTGTACTAGTGCCAATTTTTTAAAACAATTTCAATGGATATAAATCTCTCAATCCTAACCCATAAAATTTAAAAAAATACATAATATTAATTTCTTTAAAAATTAAATTAACTTTATCGTAACATTACTCAATATTTCCTTGTGATTTAAAAAAAATAAAGGAGTATCCCATGCTTAAAATAAAAATCATTATTTATAAATCATATATATAACAGATAATTTATTAAAATGAATGTGTGATTTTAAAATGTATAGGATGTTATTTATTGTTGAGATTATGGACATACTTAATTATACATTTCATGCCATGGGGTACAGATACAAATTCACATAGGAAATTATTTCTTGTTTATAATTTGTACACAAATTGATAAATATTATCCTTAAAAAAATTACACATAAACATAGACCATTAATTTATAGAATAATAATAAATTCTATCTTCGTATATAGATTTGGAAAAAAAATATTACCTCATTTTAAAAAATATGTATATATGCATATATGTATATCCATGAATTGATAACCACAATATCAAAATAATAAACCCTTTTAAAAATCTAATGGTACACAATAGAAATTCTGGGCTTTTTTATTGTCCATTTTAGCTTAGAAATTATAATGACATAGGAAAATTAGGTTTTCAATTAAAATCATTATTTTCGATGGTTAACCTATATAAATATATATTTAAATAATTATACCGATGTATATATTTATAGAAAAAAAATATTTTGATTAATATTAATCCCTTAAGATTATAGTTCTGAAAAACTGAAAAAATATATATACAAATTTGAATATACTTAGTATATCTATTTTCATAAAATTTTTATAAATTGAAAATAAATTTATCTGTTCAAAATAAAGGGGTAGGGATAGAA
This sequence comes from Viscum album, assembly GCA_963277665.1. NCBI lineage: Eukaryota > Viridiplantae > Streptophyta > Magnoliopsida > Santalales > Viscaceae > Viscum > Viscum album. Next base: position 1,218,824,938 of record OY728155.1, on the reverse strand, counting down.
ATTAAAAGATAAATCCTATCATAGAACATTTGAAAATATTAAGTCATATAGATAAAAATAAATTCACATATATATATTTAGATATGTGTATCATTATAAAACAACATAGTTTGATAAAAAATAATTAAACCCTTAAAAATCATAAGATTCAAAAATAAAAATTTAAAATTTAAAACCCTTATCATATATTTTATGAAAATATATAGTCCTATATGTATATATATACATATATTTGTAATATATATACACATATATATGTGATTATTTGTAAATTGAAATTTTTCTGATAAAAAACCCTTTACAAACTATAGGTTTAGGAAATAAAATTTAACATAAAAACTCTTTATCTCAATTATACTAAAAATAGATACATATATTAGTTTATGTATGCATATATATATATATATACACAAATATATACTCAACCTTATGTAATGTTTCCATAATTTGAAGTAATAAAATGAACCCTTAAAAAAATAAAAATAACAAATCTTATACAAATTAGAGGAAACTGAATTTTAGAGGAAATGTTCTACCTACTTATGAGCATGAACCAAAGGAGATCATTTCACTCAAGCCTTCTATCCATGGAAGAGGGGTTCTCCCTAAGACATATATATTTTAAAAAAAATTAGGTGTCATAATCTTCAAAATAAAGTTGAGTTACTTTTTATTATTATTTTAAAAAAAAACTTAACAAAGACACACAAATATTGGACATAATTACATTCTTCCTTGTTCATGGGTCACCAATATTTTCCATGGGTCACAATTGATTTCCACACATATTCTATGATAGTAAGTATTAATATAGTTTTCATAAATCATTTTATTCTTCTTTTGACACGTTTGACGTTTTTTTAATTATAAAAAAATTACATTTTTTACATCACCAATAATGTTTTATGCTTTTTTAACTAATTAATTATGTCATTCAATTCATTATCATTAATTTTTTATACTTTTTTTAATCATTTATCAAATTTCTAAAATTTTTTATCTATTACATTTCTCTCTCATAATTTTTTTCTTATTCAACTAACATTACTATAATATATTATTTCATGACATTTTTTGTTTTTTATTTAAATTATATTGTTATTTTCATTTTAGACAATGTAAATTTGTGTTTTTAGAAGACATAATTTCATGTTTTATAATTATATATATATATATATAATAGAAAATATATATATATTTATAAATTATAAATTTTATAAAAAAATTATAATATAATTTCATATATTTAATTTTTTTAAAATTTATTAATAATAGAAATAATAATTCTCTTAAAAATGATTTACCCTTCATTATTATTATTTTTAATATTTATATCATAAATATTTAATTACATATATTAATATATATGTTCTTTTGTATGTGTAAACAAAATCATTTTAATTTTCAAATAAATCAAATTATTAAAATATTTTAATATAAAAAACCATCAACTAAATTTATTTATATTCAAATAAATAATTATAATTTTTTTAGAAAATATTATTTATTTATATAAAATAATATTTATCCAAAATTAGTATACTATAATTTTGAATCAAAATATATTAGTTTTATAATTTTGTTTAAAAAATTCGCTTGTTAAAAAATTATTAAATAAATACCTAATGAAAATAAATTTCAATTTAAATTTCTTGGGTGTTACCAATATAATTACCTTATAAGATTGATTATATAATAAAGACTGGGTATAACAATAATCAAATAATACATTTACAATCCGTAGTTGATGATAAGTGTATGTTTCGTCACATATCTAGTAACTTCTAGATTCCCTATACAAAATTCAGGATCTAGTCCTTCTCCCCTTAGATTCATTTGTGGTATGTTCCCTTCACATTTGTGGAATTGGTTTGAATAATGCACCATATCTTTATTGTTAAATTATTATAGTTTTATGCATTCCCCTTTCCATTTTGATCCTGATAATAATGACCTTTTAATCTAAACTTGATGCAATGATGTCTTCATTTTAAACATATGCAAAGGTGTTTCCTTCCATTAATATCACATGATAGAAAATTTATATCTCTATACTAACAATGGACGATTTTGTTTCTCTTATGCATTATTATTCTCATTATTTAATTGGATTCCCTATGTCATGGATAATTATTTTTATATATTGATACTGCATGATACTATATCCTCATATGATGATAATGTTTGGCAGACTAGTTCCCTTTGAAAGATTGGTATAAACCCATCAAATATATTGCAAATCATTATATTTGGATTATTTACATAATCCACTATATTCATTTCTATCTATGCAGTGTTAGATTTATTCATATAAACATTTTCCACTTACATTATTGAAATACTCAATAATTGTCTCTCCATATGATCTAATTATTCATTAGAAAAATATTTTTTATGAAAAGTATTTTATAATAATTTAAATACATAATCTATATTACACCATTAACCATATTATTATTAATTAATAACCTCCATTAATCGGTATCTCCCTTGAGAATACAATCTTCCATCACTACCTTCTCCCTTACATTGCAACCCTATGTGAGAAATATCATGTATAGGGAATTGATATTTTACTCAGATCCTTGAATGATGGAGGGTTGTTTTCATGAATGATATAAAATTTTTACATCATAGAGAAAATCAACCAGATTCTCATATGTGAATTTTTACTGTTCTTAACCTCCCATGTTTCCCTAATAGAGTTATAATTTTCAAGTTCTATCTCAATATCTATCTCCAACTTCATTATATTTCCCAATAAGAAAATCCCTACATGGGTGACATGAATTAATATGGTTTCCATTAATTCTACCATTCATAATTTCTAAATAATTTTATACACTATTTTAAATCACAATATCATGTGTTATAATGTATACTTTTTAAACAGTGAAACAATTATATAAATTGAAAATTTTCATATAAAAATATATGCATTATAAATTTGTTTTCTTTGGGAAAATTCTAAAATCATAAAAATATTTTTATATCATTAAAAATGCTTTGTAAAATAAATTTAATTAGCCTAATATTGACCATTCTGATTTTCAAACTATGTGTGTAGTAAGGGAAGACTCACTATACACCGAAATAGTTTCCAATATATACTCAACCAACTTTTTACATGGACATTATCTATAGATCTATCTTTTCCATAGCCATTACCACATGTAGAATTAAGATATGGATATATTATTAGAAATATAAAATAATTTATACATTTCCAAAATAGTAGGATCAAATCCTATACATTTACTTATCATAAAACTCTTTTATAGGGTTATGTTCTCTAATATATGTTTTAATAAATATAGTTCTCATGTATTCAAACAAAATTTAATTTAATACCAATTATATATATCCTAACTATAATATCATATAGATAGTGGTTACATTATTACCTTGGAAGTAGATATAAGTGATCACATACCTAATAACTGAATAGTTTAGTAGTCCTGGTAAACTAGATACCTACTTGAATCTCACATTACATATTAAAATACCAAATTCCACATAGTATTTTCTTTGAGAACACCATTATATGATATATTTTCTCCCCACCGATCTTGAATAATACACTTCCTTGAAATCATTTGTAAATGATGTATATAAAATGTGAGAGCTCGGATCATTTATAAGGGTTTATGTATAATGGAATATAATATGGAATAAATAACTATTGAATAATATGGATGTAATAAATGATGATCAAATAATATAGTATAAATAATTACATGATCATGAAACATATCCAATGATATAATAACTATTCATAAAATCAATTGGAAATCATTAAATTTTTTCACAATGATAGAAAATATAATTCTAGACATCTTAAACATACCATCAAGGCATTGGATAAGAAATCTACATAGATGCATAAGTCCTCTTCCAAATACTAAAAAAGTTTTCTCTCATAAGACAGAACAATTCTTCTAGGGCTATATAATTCCCTGATCCACACATCATTTAATTTTTCTAATGCATTCATCATATGAATAAAATATACATCTTAATCTTGATGCCAATAAACCAATAATATTCTATATTGGATGAACTAAAATACAAAATTTCAATATAATCCATAATGAAATTTTTCATAAATCACCATTGAAATAAGAAGGATATTATTATGAATTTATATATTTAGTAAAGCATTATATTAGTACAATTATGCTGAAATAGATAAAAACTCCTTCAAAATTAACGAAGAAACTTCAATAAAAAAATATGCTTATCCGAATGAAAATACTAATTACAAATAAAAAAATATCCAAATATATAATGAAAATATTTTCATTCAATTAATATTTTTGTAATTATAAAATTAATATTTAAATAATTTAGACGTAATGATAGTAACAAATTCAATAAGTTTTGTAAAAGTTATAGTAAATATTACTTTTATATTATCTTAAAATGGGATAAGGTAAATACTTAAAAATATAATGAAGAATAATTAAAAAAATTAAAATGTAGAAAATAGAAAAAAATAATACATAATTATAGAATAGTAAAAATATATTTTAAAATTTTTTGAGGAAAATATGGACATGCAAAAAGGATTCCTGATAGAGGATAATAGAAAAATCAGTTTTCCTTAAAAATATTATTTTAGAATTATGAATATATAAAAGGAGGAAAAAGAATAAAAAAACTTGTAATATTTTAAAAATACCAATTGATATTAATATATATTTTGTTCAATATTTAATGATAAAATAATTCCCATAGTGCGGTCTTAAACGTAAAAAATCTTGAATATTGATACTATAATGAAATAAGGTCTTACCTCTGGTCAGAATTCCTTCGTATTTGTTTGAACATCCAATATAATAAATATATATTGATTATAAACATATTAAAGAACCATAATAATAATATATTTATATATATAGCATACTATATATGATTTACATATATCATTTTATCATCGATTTATTAATATTTTTTATTAAAATCATGGTTTCATGTGATAAATGTTCCATTTTTCATGTATGTTGTGGTTTAGATGTTTTGGTCCTTGTAATTTGATCATGATACCATTATCTATAGAATTATAATAATGGCCTAAATATAATATTATTCTTTATATATATATATAGATAAAATCAACCATAAAATTTGAAGATAAACATATGTTTTTCCAATTCAAGGAGAGAGTAGGCTATATGTATGCTTGAATGCTGTTTTGACATTTTGAAAAATAGAATGAATGAAATGTACATAATAATTCACCTTTATAAAATAATCATTATATAATATATACACATATAATAGATATATTTATGAAATATATCCTTATTACCATCAATGCATAGTGGAAATGAAAAACTAATCAAATCTTTTTGAGGAGGTTGTAGTCCACACGTACGCACTGGGTATATAATCATTCTTCATTTCAGGGGATGGAGGGTGGATAATGGTGGTTCCCGAATCATAATAATATTTATTTGTATTGAGGATACAGAATTTAAAATTTAATGAAAAATTTGATATATTAATATTAGGTAAAATAAGAAGTAAAAATAATATGTGGTCAGTTAAGATAATTACCTCTTATTTGAAATAACACCTATAGATCACCTCTGAAGGACCCAATGGGTGGTATTTTTGGAAAACAATAATTTCTAAAACATGAATAAGTACATTTATAAAATAATTGGTCACTTTTTGGTCATGCTAGATGGAAAAAAATGTGTTATTGAAAGAGTTAAGGGGTGTCCCTATATAAGAGAGGTAAATAACACACAAAGAATAACTAAAATGATTAAAATATAACCGATTCATTATTTGGGAAAATTATTTTAAATTTCATGATTTATAAATTAATATAGTATAATAACCAAATATCAACAAAAAATTAAATTTATATAGTTTTGGGGCTAATTTGGATACTTAAATTTTGGTTAAACTGTTTGGTCAACCAATTATACTCTTATAAATGAGAATTAATTTTAGAATTAATCAGTTATTATTTTAAATTTAAGGTAAAAATTATTTCTAAAACAAAAAAATGTAAAATCTAAAAATATGGAAAAAAATCATATTGATATTAAATATGGAATACACTTTTCTCTATTCAATTTTAATATGGGATAGAAATTAATTTTAATTTCAATAGAAGAAATGTGATTAAAAATGCCTTTTTAAAAAATGAACCACTCAAGAATAAAACTAGATATATTATTAACAATTCTTAAAAATATGATATGATAATTAAAAAAAATTATTTAATTTATCATATATTAATTTAATTAAAATCATTCACCAATAATGATCAATTTATTTCATTATGATTTAAACAAATTACACACATGAAAATCACTTTTTAGAAAGACATCCATTTTATTTTAAATATTGTTTATTTTTAATTATAGATAATTGGTATCCAATGAATTATTTTTAAACATCCGTAAAACAATTTTTTAAATTTATTTAGTATTATTTACACTTAAAAACACAACTGATATGTGATAATAGTAACATTAAATAATAATAACATTTCAATTGTTTATCACTGTTCATTTAAACATACTGTTTTTTATAAATAAATTTATTAAGGAAAAAAAATTCATTATATAGAAAATTATTCATAAATATTAGGACATTATAATGATTTTGAGAAAAAGTATTTTTTTAAACTAATTTTCCTTAATTTTTTTTCAATGGGTATAACATTATATATTATTTCCTTGATAATATCATGTCCATAAAATCTATCTTTCTCAAATTTTATCGTAGTATGTAAGAGTTAAATACTTATTTCCATATTAGAGTTCCTAAGGATCCATAAGAATGATTGAACGAATGATTATTTTTATGAGATCATTATAGGGAAAAGATTCTGATCCCATAATACTTTTAAATCTAGAAAATAGTGTCCTAACATATCCATTAGGGTGTGAATTTTCCTTTTAGAATGACTATAAATATGAGTATGGTAAGGATTAATAAAATAGAACTCTCTATATATAGATCATGCTAATGAATTCTATTGAACTACTTAGTAAACCTCATACCCTCATTAGATACAATATAATATGGAACCCCATATTAACCTTATCAACTACATAATGTATCTCCTATAAGGATGATAAATTATGAAATGTTTTCAAATATTAATTTAGTTCACTTAATTCTTAAGGTGATCAACTAAAACCAAGTTGAAATTTTTGTTCGTGAGATGTTTTGGTTAGTCCGAATATGAACTTCATTATGATGTTTTCTGATTTCCATTTACGTATGGGTAATGGTTGTAATAACCCATTTAAATTCTAATTCTATACCATATCTTGATGAAATAATTAGCAATGAGATACATAATTTGCAATATCTCCCATCATATTATAACACCATAAATATTTTATCATGTTTTTATAAATATTTTCAATTATAGTATTACTAATGAATTATGATATTTGATATTGTTTTGATAGATTAATTTCATGGACTATTATTTAGAGTAAACATCCTCTATTTTAGATCCCTATCATTCCAGCATAATAAAGTCAAACTTAAGATCACTTTTCAAATTGTTTTGGAGCTCCACGTCCCCATTTTATGGAACAATAATCATTACATTGATAGATGTTTGAACACTCATTTGTGAAAGATAATATTTATCACCTTCATTTAATAAATCGATTTCCATATATTTTGAATTCTTAAAAAATGAATATTTAATAATCCTAACATATTTACGATTGAATGATAAATCTTTACTCAAATAATCAACTAAATTTTTTTTCACTAGTTGGTAGCTTACTATGAATTAATAATATTTAATCATCCTCAACCATATTATTAGTCACACATTCACCACTATATGGGAGAATATATAATTGAATATATTATTTTAATTATTTACATCACTCAACACAATTTAAATATAATTCCCAAATATCTTTAATGAAATTATTACCGATGCTAACTCCAATTCATGACATGGGTAATTTTACTTGTGAAACATCTATTTTCATGAGGCTTAATCTATTATATATCATTAATCATGAGAAAAATTCCCATATTATTAATTTATACATCATAATAAATCAGAAACTCTTCTACAATATGTGGTACTGTGGAAATAGATGTACTAACCAACCATAACTTTTGTTCCATAATATTTCTTCACACTCATATGACAAAAGGAACTGAAATCCATTCCAAGTTAACATGGTTAGTGGTTTCAATATTAAGTATAAATCCATAAAAAATTATTTCTAATATCCATTCAATCTTAATGAACTATGGATTTTAGTCATAATGGTTTGTATCTGCCAGTGTTCCACAAAATTATTCTTTGATGGTGTTGTTTATATACCAATTCTTTAGATTATATAACCCTTAAATGAAACATTCTATTGAAAAAATTCACTATTTATGAAATTTTCATAAAATATATACATACATAGTGCCTATAGAACTATCCTCATGTTATATACATGATCTTACATACACATTGAATATATAATAATATCATCTATATAGACTACAAAAAACAGATCAAGGTTATATCTAATGAATATAATCTTTATATCCTTGAAGATAGTTGGGAAATTATTAAGGAAAAATGGCATCACTAAAAATTCATAGTTTCCATACCTCAAAAAAATAATGTATTGAATATGTAGTCAATTTTAGCCCTAGATTTATTTTATCTCAATTAATTATCAAACGTGGAATAATATTTAGTTCATTGTAATTAATAAAAAAATTATCAACATGGGTAATATGATACATATTCATTATCAAAATATTGTTATGTTACTGATAATAAAAAAAGAGTTTCATTGAAAATTAATTTTTTTTAATGGGACGTTATGGTGGGAGCAATGGTAATACACTGGGCCAAATAAATCCCTTATCAAGATTCTCTTGGAGGTGCATCTTAAATTCCTAAAACCTTATCAAATAATTTCTAGATGGAGTCTTTAAAATAATTTTAACAGTTAGAATGATTTATATTGAATAATTAACAACAAAATTAAAGGAAAATATGAAAACACTTCTAAAAATTCATCAATAAGATCATGTAAATTAGTAATATCATCTACATTGACTTCCTCCCCAATCATTTATTAAAAAAATACACATTTAATATGAATGAAATCTAATTAAATAGACTTTCTTTAAATTTGAGGTTAATATTTATCTTATTACCAATACAAAATAATTGGTTTCTTTAAAATTTCAATTGTAGATTCCTACCCAAGGAAATTGATATGAAAATTATATAAATATATCCAATCCTAGAACAAAATCACGTCAATTCCAACTATAAGAATAACAACATGATTTACAAGAAGCATATTCCCAAATACATAAACTGGAAAAGATTAAAATGATTTAGAGGAATTCAACATACCATTAAGAGTTTTTTATTATATTTAAAAATCATGTTTTTGTAGTTGTAATGTGATACCATATGATAATTTATCAGATATAAAATTTTAGGTGAATCTGTAATTAATAAAGTAAATTTTAGTTCTTTTGTGGATAGAATTTCTAACATCTTCCACTTCATTATTTAACCACACATAAATAAGAAATATCCCATAAAAGTTACCTTTTATATAGTAATAATAGTATTCTAAATATTATCATCAACATTAGAAATCTGATTTGAGCATTGGTTAACAAAATTTCCATACAACTTACAATTATAACATTAGATAGTGGGTGGTTCATTCTGTGTGATTTCTCTCTATTTACATCATTAGATAACATCGTATTAATAAATTGTAAATGAATTTTAGGATGGAATTTTATTCAAAACATTAATCATTTACCAGTCCCCATAATAAAATTTTTTCTTTGCATATTACCATAGTTATGTAATAAAAGAAAAAAATCATCTTCTTGTCTCAATGGTTTTTATTATTATACTTTCCATTTAATTTCGAATTTCTTTTATTATCAAAACCATTATATAAATGGACTACTAAGATATAAATTTACACCCTCATATCAAAAAAATGGTTTCTTCAGAGAAGCTGAAGTATCTTCTGTATAATTACCTTTGATGATTTAGTGTTATGGACCTAAAGAGACAATCAATCTTATATTAAAGTTCAATGATAATACCATAATAATACCTATCTTTTCTGGTTAAATATATTTAATATGTATACTATTTTCATTAACCTCCTCCTAAAGCTCAAGTAATTTCGTCTCTATATTCATATATGAATTACATGTAAATTATTTATTGAATTATATGCTCCTAACAAAACCCACTCAATATTTTAAATTTCATACCACTATATTGTATTTTTTATTAGTGTCCGCCATTGATTTAATTCAAATTCAAATGAAATAAATATAAGATAACATTTTCATTTTATGATCCTTGTAGAATATAAAATATATATTTAGTGGAATAGATCCATTTTTCATTAACTAGATGTTTTACATACCCACATAATGATAGTGGAAATTGTCTCATTAATCAATCAATATGATATTGTTCCTTACCTTCTCATTAGGAAGGTTAAAATGATTCATGTCCTGAGAATATTTCATATTCATATTAATTATTTTTATTATAGTTCCAATAATATTTGTTTTAATAATGGGACATTAATTGTGTTGTTCAACAAATTCAACATTAACATGGTTCTTTCTTATAAGATACAATGACTAATAAAAATAATAAATGTATGAGAAACTATAACTATTGTGGAAAAACATATAATATTTAAAATAAATTATAGAATGATTAAATCATGACTCATTATTTTAAATCTATGTCACATTGGGCTTAACATAAGTCATAAATGGACATTATGTATTCCAATCCCTCAAATTGAATTTTTAGCAATATTTCAATAAGGAAAATCATATCAAAAATGATTGTAAAACCATTTTCATAGTAAGGGACCATTCACTTTTCACCAGAAAGATGGTTAAGATATACCTGAATAACTCTTTTATAGATTATTACCCAAATACGAGTCTCTATCGAAACTGTTCCCACATATATTATCTAGATAAGGATATATTTTTTTAAGGAAAACAATACTCTATTATTTACCATAACATTAGTTGATATCAAATAATTATTCTTATCCTAAGGTTCCTTGATAATGTTCCCACATCCTATCTTTCATAAGATTCTAAACCATTCAGTTGATACCATCTATACCAACCCATACTTTTCAAAAATAAATTTTACAACAATTTTGATGAATATTAAATATATATAACAAAAATACAAATATGTGGACTATATATGTTTAGTGTCTTGGGAAAAATTTATAAATAAATAAATGGAAAAAATATCTATAATATTTATCATTTAGTTTTTCATAACTAACATCCCTAAAAGTTCTCACATACATAAAACAGTTATCGAAACCCAGGGGAAGGGAAATTTATGAAAGGTATAGATTTAAAGATTATACAAGGAAATAAAAGAGATATCAATAATGATCATAAGTGAGAATAATATAATCATAAGGGTATTATAATAATATATAATCATTATAAATTGATACATGTTCATTCATATATAATAATTGTGAAACATACAATAATTTTTTATTAGTCGAAGGATATAAGACATTAGAGTGTGGAATCATCAGCAATAAATCATGATGTATGAAACCATTCCATTAGAATAATACCAAACTTTGTGGAATGAAAATAATAATATAAACTCATTTCCTTAGTCAGGGAACACTCACAAGACTATCATAGTGGATTTGGTTCACTCCCTAATCCATAATTTCTTTTGTTGAGGTTCACTACCAAGACAATAATTTTAGAAAAATTGTCAAACTAAATTCGCTTCACTCAAAATTATGGTTCTTATTTCTCATGAAATATAAATATTTTATTATTTAATAGGAATGATAAATAAGTTATGTCCAACCTATCACATATATTTTGTCACGACTCGTCCCTCAGGGACCATATCGTGACTACCCCAAGCCCACCTTCCATAGGCCAGGGGCTGGAGATTAGCACCAAAGGTGTAAATCTCTAAACTGGGAAGGCATTCCCTTTATAACTGTAATAAAACACATTAGAGTACAAAAATTGAAGAAAAACACTAAGTAAAAAATCTACAAAAAAGAAGTCCTGGAATGTAAAAGGGGCCAGAAATAAAAGCCAACAAGAAAGTACAAGTATAACTGAAAAGCAAGTACAACTGAAGAAAAGTAAAGAAGCTACTCTGTCATCTTCTAGGGTTCCTATATGAAGGGTACGTATAGATGGAATCTTCAGCACTCTACGTATATCCTTCTACTCTGTGTACCATCACGCTGAGTTGTCCACCTCTGGGTACCGTCCCATCCTTTTACTCTCTACCTCAGTTAGCACAGTCTGTTGTCTGCAACCAACACAACGAGGTGCGGGCATAGTCCGTGTAGGGGTGAGTATAATGATACATAATAGAGACCCCAATACCATCAAGGTCTCATGAAATATTTCAAGGATAAACCACAGTGTATGAAATCAATGGATAAACATTACTTAGGTATATGCTCTTACATATACCTAAGTTATCTAGTGACCCTTCTCAATCATGAGTAAAACACAAAAGTCATTGAATTAGATCAAACCAAGATTTTCATTATCGAAACAACGACTTCTAGAGAACCCATCCACTTTAGAGTATATTGGGAATGTCATGACATCGAGGCGCTTCTCACTAACCTTGAACTGCTAAGGTACTGCTCCTGTTAAGAACTGTCGGTCTGCTGCCAACTACCAGGCGCTCCTCCACTATGAGTCTGCAGCCAACTACCAGGCACTCCCCCTAATAGCCTGTAGATGTACTCCTCTTTTCGAGTACTGTGGTTGTTCCACCAACTACCATGTGCTCCTCCATCGGGGGTCAGCTGCTAACTACCATGGTCTCCCCACTAGGCTAATCGAATCACTCCAAGTCGAATCGGTCATGCAGTCGTCAGGTATGCCAGCTTCTAGGTCTCTGCACTCTACCTCCTTATCACTGGAAGGATTCTCTCCATGTGATACTGGTAAATACTCCAAATGTCTTGAAGTACCCTGAAGAAGTATCTCAAAGGTCTTCCACATCATATGGGTCTCAACACAACAGACGGTGCGTCAATATGACACTCGGTCTGTTAGTGATTAGTCTTTTAGTCCTGGGGGCCCAGTTGGATTCATGTACTATCCAACCTGAATGTATCTCAACTAAAACCTGAACTCTAGTGGGGTATTTTCAAAGGGAAGACTATGGTCCAAGAATACTAGCACCACTGATGGTTCGTCAAACGGACATCCTATGCCAAAGATTTGTCCGAAAAAGGTAATGGGTCAGTAATGGGCATGGGTCCAGTCAAACTCGATCGGACCGACTCAGCCCAACCCAGTCTGGGCCGACCTAGTTCTGGTCAACCCAGTCAGACTCGCTGGGTCTGACCCGGACCGTTGGGCGGGTTATCCCTCTATGTTTTAGCCCAGTCCGGCCCGAGCTCAGGGCCAGTTCGGTCAGGAGTGTTGCGAGGGAGCGACATGGCATGACTGAGCCCGAAGGGTGCGGCTGGCCGGTTCAACCAGGGCACCGCGAGGGGGTAGGGAATCCGGATCGGTCGAGTGGCCACGAGGGAGCAGGGATGCTACGGGGGTGCCGAGCAGGGCGCGGGGGCATCGAGAAGGGTGTGGGGGTGCTGGGCAGGCCATAATAGGGCAGTGGGGGCACCGGCCAGTCCCCTGCATGGCACAGGGCAGGGCGCAGCCGGGCACTGGGGGAAGGCGAGGCTATGCGCGGGAACGAGAGTAGCGTGCGGGGAACCTGGTAGGGCGCTGGAATGACCAGGAAGGCTTCGGGTTCAGCTGAGGTGCATTCCGGTCAGGATGTTGGAAGGCCATGGGTAGACGGGTCCAGTGTCGATCATCCAACGGTGTTCAGTCGGGAGCACCAATGTGCTGCGGGGGCGGCGCGATTCGCGGAGGCCGCAGGTAGCGTGACATTCATCATTTCCGCCTTCATTGCATCTTGCTTCATCACCAAACTGAATTTCAATCAAAACAAGATCAGTGGAGGGGTTGGGCCCTGTTGGTTTGGCTCGAACCCTCTGCATTTAGGGTGGAAACAATTGGTTATCAAGAACGAAGAAAAATATTCCACCCATAAAAGATAAACATCATCGTTCTTTATTTTTTAATGAAGGAAGAACAAGATGCTTAAATGAAACTAATCCCCTACCTTTAATACACCACTTGGCATTCGATGATGGAGTTGTGGGAAGAAGAAGAAGTCGTCGTTCGTCATGTCTACTGCCCACTTCCACTTCCGAGTTGCGTCGGCCATGGAAGATGCTCCACATTGGTAGTATCCGAGGGAGGAAGTCGAAGGAGGAAATATTCTCCAGCGTTCTTGGAATTCTTTTTTGGGAGAAATTTTTTTCTCCATAGCTTTCCTCCTCCAAAACTTCACCAAATTCCCAATGAAAATAATTGAGGAATGGGTTGTCTATTATTTTGTTTGCACAACAAATCAAAAGGGTGAAACTAATTAACCCGGCTCCACCAAATTAATTTCACAAGAGGTGAAATGTTTAGTTTTGAGGATGTCAAGAGGATACCTATAATTAATTAACACGAGTTGGGGCAGTTAATTAGAGGAGATGGCACAAAAATTCAAAAACGAGGATTCGGAAATTAATTGGGTTGGTGGTGGAACCATTAATTTCGAGGGGAGTTGGCTTTATTAAGGTGAGGGGTGGTCAAGGAGTTTCTCCACCTTTAATGGGGTGTTCCATGGGGTTAAAATCCCAGGTGGTCCCCACCAAAAATTATCCTCCCAGCGTAGGTTATGTTCAGGTGGTCCCCACCACCATAACCTCTCATAAGAGGTTAAGGTGTGGTCGCACCCACCTCCAACCTCCTCATGGATAATTTAACCATCCAACCTCCACATGGAGGATAAAATAAAATAATGTGTTATCTCCCTTTAATTTATTAATTTTTTATAAAAAGTCAAAAACCATCTTTTATTCTTGACCAACTGTCGTCGAGGTGAAAGTCTTCTTAAGCGAATACCAGCACTACGAGTTCAATGGTTCCCTCAGATTTCAGTTCCGAGCACCAGTTGAAAAGTTATAAAAACACTCTTGTACTTTTACTAAATGTACCTGAACAAAACTTCGTAAATTGATTCTGGGCACACCGGGCTTCAGAATCAAGCACCGTAAAATTTTGAGGACTCGTAAAAATCCCATGTATTTAAGAAAAAAACTTCCACAGAATTTATGGGTCTTTACATTCTCCCCACATAAGGGATTTACGTCCTAGTAAGAAACAACTTGAACTAAGGGAAAAAATGGGGGTACTGAGCATGCATCTGATCCTCCTGCTCCCATGTGCTCTCCTGGAGGTTCCCGTGCTACCAGCGAATGCACACCAGAGGTATCTACCGTCCATGTAGGACCCGCCCCTGTCGATCCTCAATCACCACTAAAACCCCCATAAAAGTCACCCCATCATCGACATCCAACTCTCCATGGTTGATGATGTGGGAAGGGTCGTGCACGTATCTCCTCAACTGAGATACGTCAGAGACGTCTTGCACCCGGTTCAACTTAGGTGGAAGAGAAAAGTGATATGACACCTCGCATACTCTATTGAGGACTAGGAAAGTTCCAATGAATCTTGGAGATAACTTTCCTCCTCGGCCAAATCTCCATATACCTCATCGAGGTGAGACACGTAGAAAGACGTGGTAGCCATCCTAGAACTCCAGAGTTCTCCATATCCTTTCATCATACGACTTCTGTATGCTCTGTGTAGTCTTCATCCTCTCCTAGATGATCTAAACCTTCTTCATTCTAGCTCACACAATCTTGGGTCCCACTAGTGCTAACTCCCCAGGGTTAGTCCAGCATAAGGGTTATCTACAAAGTCACTCATACAATGACTCAAAAGGTGTCATCTCTATGGTGGAGTGATAGCAGTTGTTTTAAGAAAACTCCACCAAAGGTAAGTGATCCTCCCAGCTGCGATCAAAGTCGATGAAACATGCATGTAGCATGTTCTTGAGGGTATGAATGGTCTGCTCAGTATGACCATCTGTATGAGGATGGAAGGCGGTGCTCAGATGAATCTGCATCCAGAAATCTTCCTGTAACCCCTTCCATAGTTGGGAAGTAAGCCATGTGTCACAGTAGGAGACAATAGAATAAGGTACTACATGTAAACGAACAATCTCCTGCACATAGAGGCATCCCAAGCACTCTACTGAACTCTGGTCTCTGATCAATAGGATGTGGGCTGACTCGGTGAGTTGGTCGACGATCACCCAAATCGTGTCATGGCCCTTGGATGTACATGGAAGACCTATCACAAAATCCATGGATATCCCATCCCACTATCACACTAGGAAATCTAAGGGATGAACCAAGCCTGCTGGTACATTGTGCTCTTTCTTCACTTGCTGACTAGTGAGGCACCATGAAAAAAAACTCTGATACTGCCATTTTCATACCTGGCCACCAGTGTAGTCATCGAAGGTCCCAGTATATCGTTTCCACTCCTAGATGTACTAATAGAAGGGATGTTTAGAACTCCCTCAACACCTCCTCTTTAAGTGCAGATGGTACCAAGGTACATCCTCTAAAGTGGATGATGTGCTCTACACCTTTAAAAACCCATTAAGTTCTTTCCTTGTGGATATCTGATCACGTAATGTATCACAATCAGCGTCCCCACGTTGTGCTTCCCTAACTCGCGGAATAAGTGGGGGAGTGACTGTAGATAGGCTGCTCCATCTCTATCCACAAAGGACATCTATAATGTAGCGAGCTGCTCTGTCGCCTCTCCTAGAACCTGTATACCAGTCCTCCTACTAAGATCATCTACAACAATGTTCCCCATCCCTAGAGTATAGACTATCTCTAAGTCATAGTCCTGGAGGAACTCAAGCCAACATTACTGTCTCAGGTACGGGTCCTTCTGAGAGAAGATATACTTGAGACTCTTGTGGTCAGAGTACATGGTAAAAAATTCAACCATCAGATAGTGCCACAACATATTCAAGATGAAGACCACTGCTGCTAACTCTAGGTCATGGATAGCATAGTTCAGCTCATGTTTTCTCTGTTACCGAGAACTATATGCGATCATTGGTCACTCCTGCATGAGGACACACCCAAGTCTATTCCATGATGTATCACAGTAGACTACGTACCCTACGCCCTCCTCCAGATGCCTCAACATGGGGACACTAGTCAACCTCTGTCTCAGCCCCTGAAAGCTCTGCCGACATCTCTTTAACCGCAAAAGGGTTTCCCCTTCTTTGTCAAGGCTGATATTGGTGCTGTAACTCTGGAGAAGCCTGGTACGATCCTTAGATAGTATCCAGCCAATCCCAGGAAACTTCATCCCTATGGCACACTCATGTGTGGAACCCAAGCAAGTAACACCTTGATTTTCATTGGATCAACTGCAACTCCAGCCTATGAGATGACATGTCCCAAGAAGTGATCATCTAGAATCCAAAACTAGATCTTCGAGAAAATACCCTAACGCTGGTGCACTCAGAGTTTGTTATGTACTACATGAAAATGGTAGGTATGTTCCTCCTAAGTAGTTTAGTAGATCAAAATGTCATCGATTAAGACTATGATGAAGCGATCTAGGTAAGGATGGAAGATCTAGTTCATGAGACTCATAAACATTGCTAGAGAATTATTTACGCCGAAGGGAATAACCAAGAACACATAGTGGTCGTAATGACACCTGAAGGCCATCATCTGCGAATCTTCGTCTCGAACTCTGAGATGGTGATATCCTGATTTGAGGTCTATCTTCGAGAACCACCATGCTTCCTTCGGCTAATCAAAGTGGTCGTCAATCTTTAGGAGTGGGTACTTGTTCTTCACGGTCACCTGGTTCAGGTGATGGTAGTAAACACAGATCCTCAATCTCCCATCCGCCTTCTTGGAAAACAGAATAGGGGTTGCCCAGGGGGAAACATTGGGCCAGATGAATCCCTTCCCCTATAAGTCCTCCAGTTGTACCCGCAGCTCACGAAGCTCAGCGGGAGCCATCCGATATGCTGGAGTAGATATCGGTGTCGTCCAAGGGGTATATGTCAATTTAGAATTCCACCTCTCTGTGAGGAGGTAGTACTGTAACATCTTCATGGAAAACATTTGTGTTGTGGTCCACCACTATAGGATAGCTAAGACTCTCAACATCTACTGCTCTGCGGGTAAGGGCAGCCAACTGATGAGGGATTGGTTGCACCCTCATTTGAGTAAGTATGTCCTGTGCTCAAAGGTTTTTTTCTTGCCGGTGAAGGTAAACCTAGTCCCATTTGGGTGGAAACATCGAACTTTTCACATAATACAGTCGATCTAAGCATGGAATGTAGATAATCAGTCCACACCCATGACGATGTCATAAGGCATCGACGCTGCTACAAGGAGATCCCATCCAAAGCTCTCTCCTCCTATAGTAAGCTCTAACTCCCAACACTGGTGCGTAATCATCATATCAGCTCCCGTAGGATTCTCTAGATGTGAGGATCGAACTAACGACTCTTTCAAAATCTCCAAGCTCTGAATGAGGGATGTGGCAATGAAAGATTGAATAGAACCTGTGTCTATAAGAACTTTAGCTAAGGTGGAGTCGAAACAGATAGTACCTCATATCATCGTTGGAGTGTCGTGATTGTACGCCTCAACTACTTGAAGATGAGCTCTCCCATGTCCACCTGCTCCCTGTGGTCGGGGTAGAAATTCTAGTGGTGGTGGTGGAAACACCTCGATACGTCGTCCACTGCCAGTTGCACATCCATCTCCTGTGCCACTTCCACCTCCTCCCTGCGGACTGCCTCAATCGAACCTCAGCCTCTTCCAAGGAGGTCCCTAAACTATCTGTTGATCATTAGAACTATAGGTCATACAGTCATGATCCATGGGACCAAGCCCACTGTATGAGTAACACTACCCACTCCGGACATGATTATCTCTGTCTCCACTCCGGGTGCCCCGCACAACTGATCTTGAGTCATGCAGTTGACCACCCGTAGGTATTGTCTTCTTGGACCTCCACAACATTTGTCTACTTCCAGTGGTAGAAGACTCCACTGCGTGTCGGCTTGTGGTCGGTCTCACTTCTGGAGACTTCTTATCAAAGAAAACATTCCACTAGGAGGGCTCTCTCTAGCACCCCTCCTGCATCGGGATGCTGAGTGAGATCATCGGAGCTCTGATCTCTCGTTTGAGTCCATGCTCAAAGGTTCGAGTCCTGATGAATGGGTCTCATATAATATCGATGGAGTATCATAAGAGGTCGGTGAATCTTCTTGAGTACTCTGCTACTATCATACTACCTTTCTATAGATGCAGTAGCCCCTTTATCTGCACCACTCGAAGTGTGGCTGGGATAAACTCCGCACATAATAGGCTCTCGAATTCTGCCCAGAGTAGTGTTGCCTCGTCATGCACCTCGAGCATCAGGATCCACTATCTGTCTACTGCTTCTTGAAAGAGGCTGGCATCAAAGATCACCATGAAGTCGGCTGGTGATCCTACCATTTTGAAGACTTTCACCACAGCCACTAGCCAATCCCCAACCGCTTGTGTGTCTGTCTCTCCCCTGATCCTATGTGGCCTCTGGCACTGGAACTCGTGTAATGTGCTCGAGCGGTGTGCATCGTTTGCTGCTGGGTAGGTGGAATCAGTGGCCCAATGGATAGTATTACCACTGGTGCCTCCACTGGTAAAGGGACATACACCGAGGCCTCGTCACTCAGTGGGCTGTCAGTACGTACGACTCCTGGGGCTCTAATTGGTCATCCATGGGGAGGCATCCTGAAAGAAACAGATGTGACATGGTCAAAAGATTATACCTGGTGAGCAGTCCTAGTTGAGATGACTTGAAGAAAACTTTTGAAAACATGCACGCAATCAGTGTTTTCGGGACTGAGTCAAAAATCAGAAGTCAGGGTCTGGGTGTATGGATATGTCGGCCACCTGCACCAATACTGGACTCCATGAATAGGAAACCACACATAGTACCCTGAAAACTATTTCTTCATAGAAAAGAACGATTTGAGTTCTATTTTATGTGTATAAACGACCCCTTTGATACCAATTTGTCATGACCCGTCCCTCGGGGCCCGTATCGTGACTACCTCAGACCCTCCTTCCATAGGCTAGGGGATGGAGACTAGAACCAAAGGTGTAAATCCCTAAACTGGGAATGAATTGACTTTATAACTGTAAACAAACACCTCCGAGTACACAACTGGAAGAAAAACACTAATTAAAAACTGTACACAAAAGAAGTGTTGGAAAGTAAAAGGGGTCGGAAATACAAGCCAACTGGAAAGTAAAAGTACAACTGAAATGCAAGTACAACAGAAAAAAAGTAAATCAGCTACTAGGTCATTGTCCGGGGTTTTTACCTAAAGGGTAGGTACAAATGGCCTCCTCAACACTCTACATCCGCCTGTCTGCTCCGTGTACCGTCACGCTGAGTGGTCCACCTCCGGGTACCATCTAGTCCTGTTATACTCTTCCTCGGTCTGCATTGTCCATCGTCTAAAACCAACACAACGAGGTGCGGTCATAGCCCGTGCAGGTATGAGTATAATGAAACTCAGTAGGGACCCCAAGACCCTCAAGGTCTCATGAAATCATACAAGTATTGACCACAATGTATGAAATCAATGGATAACAATTACTTAAGTGTATGCCAATACATATACCTATGTTATCTAGTGACCCATCTCAATCATGAGGTAAACAAAAAAGTCATTGACTCAGCTCAAACCAAGATTTTCATTATCAAAACCACAACTGCTGGAGAAATCTTCCTCTATCGAGTACAGTGGGCCTATCGCGACACTGAGACACTTATCACTAACCTTGGAATGCTAAGTTACTCCTCATATTGAGTACCTTAGGTCTGCTACCAACTACTAGGCAATTCTCCGTTGTGGGTCTGCCGCCAACTACCAGGCGCTCCCCATAATATCCTGTAGAGGTAATCCTCCTGTCGATTACTGCGGGTCTATCGCCATCTAACAGGATCTCCTCCATTTTGTCTCTTCCGCCAACTACTAGGCTATCCTCACTGGGCTAGTCAATTCACTCTGAGTTGAATCAGTCAACTAGTCTTCAATTCTTCCAGCTGCTAGGTCTCCGCACTCTTCCTGTTTGTCACTAGAAGGATACACTCCACGAGCTATTGGGAAATACTCCAAATATCTTGAAGTACCAAGAAAAAGTATCTCAAAGGTCTGCCATGTCATATGGGTCTCAACGCAATAGAAAGAGCTTCAATCAGACGTTTGGTCTGTTAGTTATTAGCCTTTTAGTCCCGAGGGCCTGGTTAGATTCGTGTACGATCCAACCTGATTGTATCTCAACTAAACCCAAAACACCCTTGGGGTATTCTCATATGGACGACTATGCTCCAAGAATATCAGCACTACTGATAGTTCTTCAAATAGTTGTCTGGTTCCAAATATATGGCCATAGTAGGTAATGGGTCTGTAATGGCCCTGGGTCCAGTCTGTCCCGGTCTGGGACGACCGGGTCAGACTCACTGGGTCTGACATGGACCATTGGGCGGGACATCCCGCTATGTTTTGGCCCGATATGGCCTAGGCTCGGGGCCATTTCGGCCCAGAGCGTTGCGAGGTCACGACCCGGAATAGCCTGGCCCAGAGGGCACAGCTGTCCAGTTCGGCCAGGGCACCGTGAGGAGGCAGGGACACCGGCTCGGCCGGGTGGCCTCGTGGGAGCCGGGACGCCCCGAGCAGGGTGTGGGGGCAACGTTCAGGGTGCGTGGGCACCGGGAAGGCGGCGATAGGGCGCCGCAGGGCGCTAGGGGTCCCGGGAAGCATGCGAGGTAGTGTACGGGGGTGCGTGGAGCGTGCGCGGGGCGCAAGTAGTGCGCGCGGGGCGCGGGCAGTGCGCAAGGGCGGGGGCAGCGCACGGCGGCACCGGGTAGGGAACCGGTGGGGCCGTGAAGGCTTCTGGGTAGGCTACAGGTTCGGTCGGGGTGCGCACTAGGCATAGTGTCAGAAGGCAGCGGGTTGGCGGGTTGGGCACCACTCAGCCGGCGGTGTTCGGCTGGGAGCACTGGTGCACCGTGGGAGCGGCGCAATTCACAGAGGTCGTGGGTAGCACGACCTTTGTCATTGCTCCATTAGTTTCCTCTTGCATCATCACAAAGCCGATGTTCAATCAAAACAAGATCGGCGAAGGGGTCAGGCCATGTTGGTTTGGCTCGCACCCTCTGTGATTAGGGTGGTAACAATTGGTTCTCAAGAACGAAGCACAATATTCCACCCGTAAAAGATAAACATCATCGTTCTTCATTTTTAAAAGAAAGAAGAACATGATTCTCAAAAGAAACTAAACCCCTTCCTTTGATTCATTGCTCGACGTCCATTGACGGAGTTAAGGGAATAAGACGAAGTTTTCGATCATCACATCCGCCGCACACTTCCACTTTCGAGCTGTGTCGGCCGTGGAAGACACTCTATGTTGGTAGGATCCAAGGGACGAAGTCGAAGGAGGAAATCGTCACCGGTGTTCATCACGTTCTTCGTTGGGAGAAATTCTTTTCTCCCCAGGTTTCCTCCTCCCATGCTCCACCAAATTCCCAATGAAAAAAATAGAGGAATGGTTTGTCTGTTATTTTGTTGGCACAAAAAATCAAAAGGGTGAAACTAATTAACCCGGCTCCACGAAATTAATTACATGAGAGGTGAAAAATTTAATTTGGAGGATTTCAAGAGGCTCCTTATAATTAATTCACCCGCGTTGGTGCAGTTAATTAGGGGAGATGTCAAAAAAATTAAAAAGGAGGACTTGGAAATTATTTGGGGTGGTGGTGGCACCATAATTGCTAGGGGAGTGGGCTTTATTAAGATGAGGGGTGGTCAAGGAGTTTTTTCACCTTTAATGGGGAGTTCCATGGGGTTACAATCCCAGGTGGTTCCCACAAAAAATTATCCTACCAAGGGAGGTTATGTTTGGGTGGGCCCCACCACCATAACCTCTCATATGAGGTTATGGTGTGGTTCTCCCACCTCCAACTTCCATTTGGAGAATTTAACCACCCAACCTTAACATGGAAGATAAAATAAAATAAAGCGTTAGATCACTTTATTTTATTAATTTTTTATAAAAATCCAAAAACTAACTTTTATTCTTGACCAACTTACGTCGAGGTGAAAATCATCTTTAGCGAATATAGGCGCTACGAGTTCAATGGTGCCCTCAGATTTCAGTTCTGAGCACCAGTTCAAAAGTTATGAAAACCCACTTGTACATTTATTGAACGTACGTGAAACAAACTTTAGAAATTGATTCCAGGAACACCAGGCCTCAGATTCAAGTGCCATAAAATTTCACAGACTCGTATAAATCCCAGCTATTTAAGAAAAATAGTTTCCACTGAATTTCTGGGTTTTTACATATATGTTCAAAAAGTTTATAAAACATCCATAATATCATAAATTAATATGTCATGGAAATGATAAATTTTTAATAAATATTTGAAAAATAGAATTTAAAACCACCCATATAAATAAAAACGATTGTAATATTGGATTTTATAAATAGTAAATCATAACAAACATAAATAGATGTTTTATAGATCAATATTCTTTTCAAAGATTACATGATCATATCATGACAAAAATAACAATTTTAATTTAAATATTTTATTTATAATCTAATAATTTATAAAATATTTATGGAAAAATTTTCATCACATAGAAAAATGGAAAGTTATATTAGAAGAATTAAATAAAATTGTATTCGGGATGGTATAGAAACTGTTAATGTGGTCTATATTAAATAACATCATTTCACATTTTTGATATAAATTATAATGAAAATGTTTTGAAAATTATAATAAATTTAATTTTAGAAAATGGAATAGAATGAATAATTTGGTTGATATAGAAATTATTATTTTTATAATTTTATAGACATTATTAAATAAATTTGTAACAAAATGGACAAGGAAGAAAAAAATTTCAAACAAATGGGAAAACACTTTCATTTTACATAAAAACATTCATTCGATATTATGATTACTTAGTGAGAGTAAAATTAAAATTAAAATTGAAATCATTGAATAAATTACAATATGTTAATAAATTACCTATTTTTTTGAAGATATAGATTATACAATTTCATCCTTATTGAATTTGATAATATAAATTCATTATAAAATGATATTGTATCATAAAACCCCTACATTATGAACCTATTGAATTATTATCTCTCTAAACTCATGTATAAGATAATTAAATTTATTATAATTATGTAGTAGAAGAATTATAATATTTATAAAACTGTATAGGGTTTAATTATACGATTTTATCACCCACTCATTGAAAATCGTTCATTATAATCATCGTTTGAGGTTTCAACTTCTTTTTTCCATGTATGTTTTGGATTAAGTGTTCTTACTCCATGAAAATTGATTATAATTCCTTTATATACATACATTAAATCATGATATAAATATAATATATATTAATTATATACATATTTTTTACCATTCATATTGAACGATGATGAAAAGTGAATCACATTACTATGTGGGAATGATAGTCCACACATACAAAGAGGTGACATTTCCATTTTTAACGGAAAGAAAGTAAAAATATAATTATTAATTAATCCTTAAAGATAAATATAATATAATAAATATCAAAAACAAAAATAAAATCTTTTATAAATACTAAAAATAATGATGGTGGTTTAAAATGAGTTGTATCACTATGTGGAGAGGTAGTCCCCACATATGCATGGCCGATTCTATTATATCACATTTGACAGTGAAGTGGTGGTAAATGGTATTTACATAAAAAATATAACATATATATATTATGTTTTATAAATCATGTTATTATTGACACAAATTTTGGAGGATGTAGAAGAAGAAATTAAATTAAAAGAGCATGGTAATGATCTATAACTCTTCCTTGAGGGTCCTCTTATAGCCTACTATATAAGACCTGATTAATTGGTCATAAGAGAACAACAGAATACCTAGGATAAAGTGAAGTGTTATATAAAAAATATTGAGAAGGTATTTTATTATTTATAATCATAAAATGTTGTGAATAAGGGATGGGGAGTGGTGAACTTTTATATGTTTGGGAACAGACAAAAGATGAATTCTTAAAACATGTCATCGTATCATGTTAAATTGGATAAAAATTGACATTTATTCAATTTTATGAATGGAAAATGTTTATAAATCCTCAAACATTAATAATTTTATAGGTTCAGTTCAAAATCTTACCCTTATCTCATATTTTAACCCTATGTAATTATTTTTTAATCTTAACAGTGGTAAAATAAATTTCACTTACTTTATTATTAATTATGAAAAAAATTAGGTAAAACCTATTAAATTATATTAATTATAATTCTTCTAAATATTAAATTTATGTTAATATTTTTAATTTCAATATGTGGTATAATTTAATTTTAATTAATCATGCACACTAAAGTGAAAATATATTTTAAAAAAATGAATTTTCTATCATAAAACTAAATTTACATCAATTAATTACCTTTTAAATTGGACAAAATTAATTTTAAAATATAATATTTAATTTATAATCCATAAAATAAATTAATACTATTAATCAATAGAGGATAAATTAAATCACCAATATAAACACAATTCACAAGCATAAAATTTGTCTTTTAGAAAAATGTTTTTCTAAGCCAAAAAGTTAACTTATACCAAAATAAATTTTGATGATGATTTATATTTAATTATTTTTATTATTTTTTTTTAATTGATACATATGTCAATTTAGTATCACATTAAAAACATAATGGAAAATTTATATAAAAAAATTAACTTCAATTTTTATATAAATACTTACTTTTTGAAATTCACATAAAATTAAATTGTTTAAAAAAAATCATTATAAGATAATATTGAAAACAGTTTTTTAAAAGAAATTATGTTATTAAATAAATTTTTAAATATTATCGAAATTATTTATAATGTTCATATGAATTTTTTTATAAAAACAATTTTTGAGGAAAACATATTTTTGGAATATAAAATGACCATAATAAAAAATTGTATTTATTTATTATTCACCAATACATATATTTTAATTAACAAAATCATTAATAAATTTTTTTATAAATTTTTTATTACTATTTATTCACCTAATTTTGTAGCTAGATCTTAACAGTTTAATACATCATCGATTATATAGACTCAGGGTTATGTGTAAAAAAATATATCAAATACTCCAATTTTTATTTCATTTGAAACACATATAAAATGTTGGGGTGTTAAAATTATGAAATAAAATTAACTATCTAGAAATTTGATTGGTCTCTTCTTATGTTTACATTAAAACTGTCATCCACAATGACCAATTACCCAATGGGATGTGTTATGGATCATTGATTTTGGACTCTATAGGGGTGTACCATGCATGTGATATGACCTTAAGAGCCTTTTATAGTGTCCGAGGAAAATTATCAGTGGAAAATAGAATTGTAAGAAGATACAATAATCGATTTATTGAACAGTTAAAAGCCACTATGTGGGATAGTAGATATTGAGAAAAACTACATTTTACGTATAATAAATTTGACATCTTATATTATATAAATGTGATGATTCATTAATTAATATTTATTGGTATATTGGTATTATTTCACCCACTATTATATATTTGGAGGTATATCATATAATAAAATTGTAATGGGGACCCATTGTTCACTATAACATTGATATGTTCTAGTACATCATCCTATTAGTTCTAGTTACAAGTGGTGCATTATCCTCCATTGATTTATTATTTTTGTCATGTCCAATCAAATATTGGTAGAGTGGTAATTCATCCACTTATTGGAGTTTCATAAGTTGTTCATAATCCATACGGAGTCTTGTAATAGTGGTACACCTTCAAAATTTCATGTGATGTCGTTGGTACATTGTGCTTATAGAATATTTAATCGATGGTATATTTTTAACTTTGTGATCTTTTGTGGTGAATCTTCCAAATAAAGTCAGTTTCATTGGTGGAGCATCATCTACATGAGATACATATTAATATTATATTTTCTAATATAGTGTGGATAGCGGTATTTTATCTTCCAACTAGTACTGATTATTTATGTTCCACTATATACATTGTAATTTTGAGAGATCGTTCACTTAAATTTCTTATTATAGTGATACATAATTCATATAGTTATTCCCGATGGTGATAGTTCACTCTCCCTAATTTTTACATGATGAGAGATAAATCATTTACCCTTGTTGTCAGTTGTGAAAATGGGTATATAATCCCATTCTTTCCCAGGCCAAATATCATATCATCAATTATGGTTTGGTGGGAGACATTATTGGGTTGTTATGATATTTATTGAAGTGTTTATTTAAAATTAATATTGAGAATAAAAATTTACTTATTGAACCTATTAGGGAAACAATTTATGGTGGAATAAATTGTTCTATTCCGACAATACTAACGATCTATGGTATCTGAATAGATATTTTGTGTTATTACCCATGTATTGGAATGATGCAAGAAACATTGGTTAGATGACCTATGATATTGAGTTAGTGTTCATACATGGTGTAAATCCAAGCCAGAAGATAATTTTTGTGAATATCTCATTTACTTTTATATAATTTTAGAAATTTTTTTATACAATATTCCAAATAATATATCTTACTTATGTCCCCTGATTATTATGAAATATAATGTAGTAAATATTGATTTATGAGGATTTTTTATGGAATATATTCAAGTATTTAGTTGTCTTAGATATATAATACTACCGTTATGTTGTTTTGGTAGATTCTTAATATTTCATACATAGTATACATAAAAACTATTATGCCCAACCTCGCTACTATTAAACAAACATTGGTATACGAGGATGTGTGTTCAAGGTATGTGGCACTTTGTTATGTCATGAGAGAGGTAAACTAAATTGATGATGTTACAAAGCTATATTTGATACTCTATTTACATTTGACTTACTATTTAGGATACTGTTTAATTTAGATAGGATATTTTCAGAGGATAGTATGAACATCATCCTTTGGAGTAACTAACCAATTTTTGAAATAATTATATAGCATAATTGATGATAATATTTTTCTATGATTTCTATATAATAGTTTTGATTAATTTTTAGATATAATGGATTGTGATATAAATATTGGTGGATATGATTTTTACTATTGGAAATCGGTGTCATGAGACCATGGGTTCATTAAATATTCCTTGACCATATAGCATACATGAAATTTTTATTAGTTCATGTTAATGATATTCATGATTAATAATAATGATAAAAGGAAGGGAATAGTAATACAATTTTTAAATAAAAAATTATACATCTTTTTACTACATAACTTATTTGTTCCAGGGAACATTGCTAAAAAAATGATTTCTGAGTAATACTAGGGTTTGATATGACTATGTTTTGAAGCATTGGGTTTTTTTACCTTACCATATAGTAGATATTTTAAGCTAGAATCATGCCAATATGTGAGGAATGTATACCTTAGGGTGTGAATTTAGTGTAGAGTGGCATGTTTTGGTTATTTCATAACCTATAACGTGATCATAAAATTAGTGATAGAATTGATTTTTCAGTCATGAATTTTTAATTTTAGAGATATACAACTTTTATTACATTATGTTATGATATATGAGGGATATGAAATGTATACCTTACTATATGTAATGGTATAACCATATATTATCATGTTCTTCTTAATGATCAATATCACAAAGATTCGCTATTTCATGTGTTGTTTGGCATGGAACACATGGAATTGATATTTGGATTGAAAATCTATAGTCAAACATGTGATTTATTGATAAATCATTGAACACTCTTTATGTGTGATTGTGGGATTTATGCTATTTGATAGAGAATTTTTTGACTGAAATTTAACTTTTTATTCAACCGGTACACAACCATTCAATGTACAAAAATCAATCTGCATAAATGATTTTAGTAATAATGAAGAACATGTGAAAAATATTGTTCTAGGTAAACTCACATACCGTGTTGTCTATGAAGAACACCCAATAACATGTTTTAGTGAAATTTATACCATATACATTGAGGAAAGATAGACGTTGGGAATCATGTATTTGGTACAATGAAAATATTTTTACAATATTATTATATATTTATTAATGATTTATGGTAATTATCATCTGCATTTTTTAGAGGATGATACTTCTAGTATAAGAATTTTTTAGGATGTCTTGACGAACACCATTTATTGAAAGGTGAATAATTTTTCATGAAATATATCATTGTGGTTGTGAATCACTATCAGGATATAGATTAAAACTATAATGATGGTACATTTTCTTTTTTATAATATACTTCATCAAATACTAAGAAATAATGTTTAGTGATTAGGATTTCTTCACTCTATTGAGTAGACTCAATCCCTGATGGTCTAAATTCATTGATAGTTTTGGGTATGAATATTTTTTCATTGATCAAATCTTGAGTTTATTTGATATTGGTATATTTTAATCATTAATAACAATTCATATAGTTCGTGATTCGAGGATTTTAATAAAATATATTTATGAGATGTTTTCTATTAACAAGACTCGGGGTATTATCAAAGGGTTTCTTGATATGTTCAATGTGTTCTATAGTGATCTGTTATTATAGGAACCACTGATATATAATCATTTTTATAAATATTTTCATGATATTTCCTTGTCATATTTTTTTATTGTATATAGAATGAATTCCCATGTATATATGGATGGTTTCACAACATTGTAGTAGGGTAAAGTTTATAAGTACATCACCAAACTTCATTTTTAGGAAAGACTTTTAGGACACATTTATTAATAGTAGGAAGAAAACAAGGACCATTTTGTGAGTGTTTTATTATAAATAATGAAGTAAAATGGAAAATCTATCATCCTACCATCGATTAGTAAAATGAATTATTTTATGAAAATTTTTCTGGATTGTTTCTCAATCATGAAATCGAGTTTACAATAAATATTATTCTAGATACAAATTATATGTCCATTCTACCTCATAGGATTGGTTTTTATATTATATTATTTGATGTATAATCTAGGGGATTTGTATACTAAGGGATTATTTAATAGAAAATATCACTTGGGATGCTTCTATGTTTTTATCCATTAAGTTAAACACATCACTATGTTCTTATATGGATCACTACAGGGGAATGTATGTGTTAGTTATGAACTTATATATTATCAATCAAATTAATTAAAAAATTTACTATCCTAAGAGGATAATTTTTTTTATCATGACCAAATTAGGGTTGTCCTGTCTCCAGTTATGAGTGAAGACTTTTTATACACCATATATTTGTTTTCGGATAACATAAAAATAAGAAAATGAACTATAATTTCTATTGAAAAAACACAATATTTCATATTTAAATTTGATACAAAGTGTGATGAACCAATATTTACTTTACAATTTAATAATAATATAAATTTAAAAACAAATAAAACATCTCTAAATATCAGGAATTCATGTTTTTTTGTTTTTGAGGAATCGTTTCCTTGGAAACATATTTTCCAATGTCATGTGAAAATTTCTCCCTAATTATAATATGAAAGACTCATGTCTAAAATTATTCTAATTTATACATATCTTCATAACCAAGGGTGTAACACCATATATTATAGGATTCATTATTACTATTTTTATTAGTTATAGTTAATATTATACGTAATGTTTCTATATTCATTCAAAATAATTAATAATTGATTGGAGATTGGAAGAAACTAAATAAGAACCAATCTTATGAAACTATAATCAATTATAATGGAACACAAAAAATCATTCATATGGTACTTTTTATCACATAAAATGTATTATTATACATCATGGGTATTACAAACATTATAATGATTAATGTAAAATAAAAATATTAAATAAATTGGTGAGAATGGTATATTTAGAATAATTAAATCCCAGGAACTATTGTTAACCATAAAAATAACCATTAGAATAAAAACATATAATGAGAAAGAATAACATAAAATTGGAAATTATTTTTTTAGACTGAAAATGAAAACATTGGAAATAAGCTGTTTGAATGGAAGAAGTTTAGTAAGTCTATATATAGGGAAAGATTTTTCCATCAAAAATATAGTCATTATATTTATAAACATTAAAAATATCATCATTGTAATTATTATCATTGGTCACATATCCTACATGGAACTACCATTAAACAATATATAACATCAATTTTTATTTCATGAAATTATTTTCATAAATTTTAGGATCATTATTCATTATTGTTTTAGAGAATTCAGCCACATCCTTTATATAAAAACACTATGACATCAAAAATTTGAAACCCACACATAGTATTTTTTGTTATCAAAAAATCAATAATTTTATAATATAACACGTTTTGTTTTCATCATATATCTTCAAAATTTTCATATTGACTTCATAATTGTTTTTACTCACCCATAGAGTAATTTTATACCCTTTTAAGAAGTGGGATGACCATAAAAATGGTCTTTAAGGTACGTACAAAGAAAGAAAGAAACATCTTAGATCTTGAATAAAAATATATGAGTTTTTTTTCCAAAATAAATATTTTCCTTCAATATAATTTTTTATTTTAAAATAAAAAAAATATTCAAAAAATTGTTTAAAAATTGTTTTTCAAAAGAAATCTTGATGGAAAAATTAATCTCATAATGGTTGGTTTAAGTCATGAAATAATTTTTGAGTTTTTTAAGCAAAGATATAATGTCACCACTACTAATTATAATCTTATTTCCTTTAAAAATAATTTAATGAATATTAAAATTGGATCATAAAATAAAATAAAAACATATTATTAGATCATAGAATAATTTTGAAATTTGGAATTATCACAAAACATGAGATGATAATATGACATGGCCAACATCCAAGATAACATCTCATGGACGAAAAGGTCCTTTCATGTTTTAGTTTTACTCTTTAATCTTATAAACAATTTATCACAATTGAAAACATTACCTAATTCATTGGATAGATATCTAGGAACACCCATCATAAAAAGTTCTTTACTTTGTATTAGAAAATAAATAATAAATAATAAGGCATAATCATAAGAATTACCAATAAAGAGAATTGGGTTCCATAATTATTCCTCATATCATAACAAAAGGAGGATAGATAAATATTCAAAATAGTAGAATGAATTAATGCTTCTGGATCTTCATATCTATGTAAATAATTGTAGGTATTCAAAAAAGGTGTTCATTTGAGAATGTAACCTTTAAAAGGGTATTACAAAAATGATTATGGGATATAATATTTCCATTTAATCTAGTTTTAATTTATATAATGAATTAGAGAAATGAACTAATATAATGTGCAACCCCATTAATGAATGGGAGAATTAGCAATGTGTATATGTAATAGAAAAATATATTTATAATTTAGTTGAAATATGAATCATCAAATAGTATAGAGAGTGAGTTTGTGAGATAAGGATCATAATTAAAATAAAATGGGTTTTTAGAGAGACACATACACTCATAAAAATTAATTACACATATCTAAATATAAATCGAATTTAAACACATTTATTAAATACATAATATAATGGGGAAAAGGGTTATTTTTTGAAAAAAAGCATTGATGCTTATACTGGAATCCAAACATCCAATAATGGATATAGTAGCATAAAAAATCATTCATAGTGTATATGTTAAAATAAAACATTTAAAAATTTCATTATTCATTTTATTTCACTTATTAACATTCTGATTAAAATTACATAACAAAATAATTTCACATTAGTTGTTTTGGTGATATTAGGATCATATGTCCAAAAATGAATTCGGTAGGTGGATTATGGTCAAAGAGGTAACTATTTAATCATCTATAGAAATATAATATTGAAATATTTATCAATTTTATAAATAAATTATTATTTGATAACCATACATGAATGATCATTATGAAAAACCTACTATGTTATAGGCCTCGAGATTTTAGGCTATACATATTCATTAGTAACATTTTTATTTGTCTATAATTATAATTGAAAGAAGGTAATTGTTATTTTATTATTTTTAAAAAATTAGTATATCCAATATATATATTTATTTTATTTATATAAACATATATATATATATATATAATTTGATGTGGTAATGAAAAATTAATCATATCTCTTCATTCAGGTGGCAATAAATATGTATGCCGGAACAATATAATCATTTCTCAAACAATGGAATGGTATTAAAATATATGGTATATAATATAAAATACAACCTTTTTTATACAAAACAAAATCCTTATGTAATAAAAAATTTATCAATACATAGTATATATTAATATTTAGTGTCATATAAATTAATAACATTATACATAAAAATAATCATATGCATTCATCTAATACATATGAAAGGATTAATTATTAGATCATCTTATTCTACTTTTACAGAATCACACATAATGGGTATATACATCAAAAAGAAAGTGTAGTGTGTAATGACCGGTAAGGGAATAAATATATGATATATATAGTAGGTTAAAATGACACATATCAATAGGATATTATTAGAAGAACATATGGAATATCCAAAACTAAAAAACCTAAATCATAACACCGAAATGCGTATAAATCATAAAAATGACACATTCATATTCAAATCGCAATGGATTATTAACAATGATTCATAAATCATAATTACCAATGTTATTTAACAAGGTATCATAAAACATTTCAACTCTAGATATTAATTTGGTACCCAATTAATTGCAGTTCCCTCAGGGATACCCTTTCATATGTCTTAATTCATGTGACCTACACAAATAAAAATAAATATTTTCATTAACAACCAAATGTAAGTAAGTAAATTGCTTCACACAAAAAAACTGAGTAAAAAAGTTATCAAATATATGAACATTACATATGTTTTTACCCATGGAACATGATTGTGGGTTTCATACATGTAAATCCTTTAATCAATACATTATACCAACATATAGGAAAATAAACTTGGAGAGGATTTTTTTAGATATCGATAATATTTAATTCTTCATTGTAAAG
Source organism: Viscum album (assembly GCA_963277665.1). Lineage (NCBI taxonomy): Eukaryota > Viridiplantae > Streptophyta > Magnoliopsida > Santalales > Viscaceae > Viscum > Viscum album. The sequence continues at coordinate 1,218,790,876 of OY728155.1, read as the reverse complement.
AGAGAAATAGATAAATTAATTATAAAAACTGATGTTATAAATATGGATTATGTAAAGGGAATAATGGTAGGTGGAGTAGGTCTCCCACTGATGAAACACTATCCCGAAAGTAATGGTATAATAAAAGAGGGTATGAAAAGAGTGTTCCCCGAAATTTAGAATACATACCACAAAAGTGAGGATGGAACCCTTTGGACATAAAGACCCCATAGGGTGACTATTTAGATATTTAAATGACCATAAAATTTGGTATAATGTATTGACAGTTTAGTGTAATTGGAATGGGTGGGAATTTATATCAAAATATAGTGTAAATATTTATTAAATTGGTTTAGTATTCTATATAATAAATTAATCAATACCACAAAACATACAATTCTTTCCCTAGTTTTTCTACCAAAGAGGATTATATTTCATTATTTAATATGTTTATGAAATAAATTACTTAAAATAATACCCTATGTTTTTTGGAATGTATCCATGTTTGTAAATAACTAATATTAAAATATTAAAATAATATAATGGTTTTGGATGATTCATTAAGGGCTTATAATACCAATAAAATGACCATAAAAACACATAATTTTAAAGTTGAAATGAAATTTTTGTCATGGATGCATTTTATATTATATATTACATCAATTATGAGGTGTTATTATGTCATAATACACACCATAGATTTTAACATTATTTAATTTTGACCTAATAATTTCACAGTAACAAAAAATTATTCAAAATAATATTCATAAAATATAGACATGGGGATTTGGATATTAAAATTTTTTTATCTATAAAATTAATTTTGTATGATAATTTTTACATTTTAGTAAAAAAAATATCCACATTAATTAAATAATACTAGGTTTTTTTGGACAATAACAGTTTTCAGACCATGAAAAAAATTACTTCAAAAAATATGTTGTCATTTAAATTCAAATAATATTATTTAATAATTATATTATATTAAACTATAAATTTTTTCAAAAATAGTATTGAATTTTTAAAAAATATTTTCTTGGTTAAAATAGTAAATTTCAAAAAAAATACAATTTGTGTTTCATCTTATCAAAATCTTATTTTTTCAACATTATTTCTTAACCATTATGAATGTAAAAATTAAAAGTTTAAATATAATATGTACAAAAAGAAAAATACAAAAAAAAATAGGATCTAGATGAATGAACCATTATTACATCAGAATATTCCACATGGGTAATCTATTTGACGGTGTTATTTTCTTATGGTGTTTCAGCACACATGGTGTGGGCTATGATCTTGAGAAGCTTGACCATCTCTATTAAAAATATTAACTCGTGTTTTAGTTATGAAATCATATATTAGGATTTGTAACAAAAAAATCCTAGTGATGTAATCTATAATCTCTAGGGTTTTTAGTGCACGTCAAAATCCTAAATTCATTTGAATTTTTTTTGTTTGGTGAAGGGATGAACTTATTTTGTGATCATTAAAACCAAATTCGAAGAAATAAATTGAACCAAGTATTTTTTTTTAGATGTTTTTAGTACTTGATAATGTCCTCTATGATTATTTTTGGTTTCAAGTGTGTTAGAGGGTAAACACATTAATTTATGGGGTGTGCATATTGGTGAGAAGGGTTTGGACAAACTATGCAGTACCCATGTAAAACAATATGACCCACCAATAGATCTATACATGGTATTTCAAACATTTGTGGAGGTAGTTACCAACCATAATACCAATTCTATTATTTTTAGATGATTATCACACATGGTTTATACAAGGTTTGTAAAACCATGAGAGACAGTCATGCATTTGGGTTTCTTAGGTAGTGGTAGCCATATGAATGTGACCTTGTTTTCCAATGAATTTGGCCAAACTACACTAGAAATTAATATGTGATGATTTTTTAAAAATTCACCTTCCATTATATTTTGTAATTTTCCCTCATTTCAACTACCCCCCTCATATAGAATGGTTCAACTATTTCCTCCTAATATCCGAGGCATTGATCCGTATTCCATATCTGAGGTCTAATTCGATCAACGTCTAGTGCATTAGAACTACATCCGTAATGGATTTGAAATTTTTATCACCTTTATCCTTTATTGTTTCCATACAAAACACCAAATCAGTGCGAGATAATTTACACTATTTCTGTAGTGTTCATCTAAAAATCCAATTTCTTCCAAATTGTCTCGAGTTAGAGGATGCGATCAGACTAGAAGACATCTACCAACACAATGTAGGTGGTTCCTATATTTTTATGTTATTTTATCATATTTTAGGGGGGATTTATTTAGAACACCATTGGTAATAATGAGTGAACCCATTTTTACTTAAATATTATCTTTTAAATTAATTACTTGACTATTGAAGATGATTATGGGAATGCATTCACCTAACTTCAAGTGTTTTATTCATGGTGAGAGTATTCATGCATTGGGATGATTTGGTTGAGGTGTTTCTTCTATTAAATTTATTTTTTTATATTAAAATGTTGAGTTCCATTGGAACATGATGGGTGTGGCCATTTGATTGTCGTAGATTTGACCATCTGAATGAGGTGACATAGTTTCTTCTGTGGGGATATGCCATATTTCTGGAGTGATGTTGATCACAGATTCAGTGACATTGTTTATCGGATTAAGGCGACATTTTCATTATTTTATAGGAATTGACTATTTTATTTGATATGGTATTGACCATCCGGATGAGTGACACGGTATTAGGGAATGATAGGTTAGGATAATTTGAATTAGTTAATTTTGGGTGATTACAACTCACCATGATTGGCCAATGCACCGTTGGAGTCGTGTCTACATAGATAAGAAACATATTATGAGTTTTTGTTGAACACTAGTGTGAGTAGAGGCCTATGTTAGATTTGGAGTATGGTGGTGTTGATCAACAATATTGTTGGAGGTAATTTCCATATAAAAACATTAGGATGGTGAGGAGACATTGGTTAATGATTTGGATACTATCAATTGGGGATGTGGCTCACTGTATATTGAGGCCATAGGGCCAAAATTATTTTGGAGGATGAATATATTTGTTTCATGGTATGTCAGCTACTAATATGACAAAGCTACAATTTGTATGAAATATTTTGTTATGCCTTAGACATTTTTCGTTGAGCAGATGGGGATTCTTCAAAACTATGGTTTGAGGGACCTAGTAATTGATTGGGATTACCTATAGGACATCGGTAATTTCATTGATTTAATGAGGAGTAGAGTGACACTATGAACATAGCACATAAGGGTTCAACTATGATTATTTATATATGGGTATGCCTAGTAATTTATTCTGAGGACCCTCTCTAGTACTATTAAACTAGAAATGTATGAAGCATGTAACTTCTTCCTTGTGGATGATGAGAACATGGTAATAAGGGCATTAAAGTGTTGTTTTATTTTATATTTAGATTAAACTTATTTCTTATACATATCTGTTAAAATCACATAGGTGGTGTCCTAATGAGATAATTCTCACACCTTACAAGGGTCGTTCGAGATACGTTTAGATATTTTCATTCTACACTTAAGTAATTGTATGAGTTCCAGAGATAGACATTAAAAATCATTTCATTTTTTATATAATTGGATGGATGGAAAGGACCATGGGTTTATATGTCATTGGGATATTACATTTTGAGTCATTCAATTGTATCAACACACACACACACACATATATATATATATGAATAACTTTCCTCCACAAGTGACATTTTCTTTTTATTTTTTTGTATGAACTGATAGGTATGAATGATTATACAAATAGAATGTTTAGGTATATTTAATCACTAATTACTTGTATTTTTTTATGTTTATATTATTGTATAATATTTCCTCTTCAACAATGTGTTACTCATACCATCATTTTAGGGTCTTTCTTCCACTACTATAATTATATATACCATTATTATTATCATTGTTACAGGGTATAGTCTCCCCCTATCAGTTCATTACACTCTTGTTGCTAGGCAGTTGCATTTTATGTATGGGGAGGCATGCCTATGGACAAGTGAACATCATCCGTGAGCATTGTTCTAGTTCAACGATGAGTCGTGGAGCTACAATGTTTTATTATAGTAGTTCATGACTGAGAACCAGTAATAGCATTGAGATAGATACTAATGATATCAAAAGTTTTTCTTTTTTGTTGACATACTATTTGAGAAATGGTAGACTAGAGACTAGGATGTATTCATACTCAGTATATTGATCTTGTTTGGGTGATTTCAACCCCATTCATGGGGGACTAACCATGTTTCTATGGGTAGAAAATTGTTTGATGATATGATTTTTTATTGCTGATTTAATTTCCACCATGATAGGTTCATAATGGTGTGATTATTATCTATTATTGTATCTTATTCATGGCTTGTTATGTCAAGGGATGAGATAAATACACTTTTATATGTATAGAAATGGATGTTTGTTTATGCTTTTTTGATAGTCTCATTAGATATAATATATATATATATACATATACATGTGCGTGGATATTATAAATTTACTATGCCCATCATTGGGAACCTTGATTTTTTTAGTGGGGTTAGGTTTTTTAAAGTGTCCATAATGGATGCTAAATAGTGTTTTCCTTATTTCCTTCTTTGGAAATTTTATACTTAGACATCATAGTTATGTTCTTCCAATGAGATCCATGAGTGATGATTTGTGATTTGGAAATTTGTAGGTGATATATATTTGTGGGGGGTGGATACCTAATAGGACCGGGCCCAGAAGAAGATATGGGTGATCATATTAATGTGTAAACAAAGGAAGCTAAATAATTATTCTATATATATCCTTATTTAGTAGAATTTTACCCAGTTACATTAGATTACTTGTTATGTGTGACCCTATTATGGAATTATGAGTGGACATGAGTCTAGGAAATGATATATTCTTGGCTTTTATTTTGGTAGGTAGTGGGAAATGGGGCCATCTTATTTTTTTCACCTAACTCTGATATGAGTAGGTGAGGGTCTATAAGTCTGAATGTTTTTTGACATGGCTATGATGGGGGATTGTAAGGGTGGTGAAATTATGTTTCTTCTTATATATTTCCTTACCTACTATATAAATATATCATGGTTATTTGAAATTTTTATTCTTATTCAAAAGGTTTCCACCTAGTCATATTCTCATGGAATGTCAGGTGGGTGGTGATTTGGTGTCACATGAGTATGCACAGGCTGAAGCCTTGAACGATCAGGATGTTTCAACTGATGGTCGGGAAGATCATGAGCTGTAGTACTAGGAATATGTACAAGATCTAGTGTAGGAGGTTCAATGAAATGATCTGAGATATTTTGGGCCATATATTGAATGGATGCTCAAAGTGAGCTGGGTACGTGTCATTTAGGGTATTGAAAGTGGATCTCATGATGATAATATTACCATAGAATACCTGAAATGGGAGTTTTTTTAATAACTGGGCCCTGCCCACCAGTATCCCCGCAGACACATGGGCCCCACCCTAGGTCTCACCCACGTGCCCGAACGAATTATCTGACAAATGACAGTCCCCACAGGCCAGTACATATCCTTCCAGTGTGTTTTTTCCTCACTCACACTCACCCTGAGAAACTTCCCAGGAGGTCACCCATCCTGATCACTACTCCAGGCCAAGCACGCTTAACTGTGGAGTTCTAATCAGGTAGGCTCCCGAAAAGGAAGGTGCACCTTGTTGACATGAGTCATATCATTTAGTCGTTTAACCTTTTATCATTTGTGGATGTTACAGTTTTAGTCACAACACCCACCACTATGTCATGGTGAGGGTGGACCACTGATGGTTGAGAACTAGATTGATGTATTGAAGACCGTTTTCATATAGCTTGGGACACCCCCCTCAGGCCAAATGGTGAAGTTGGAATCATTCATGATCAGAGAATCATCTAAATGCTGGTGGGATTTGTCGGTTTAGGTGAAAAAACAAATGGAACAATCATGGATGAGATTTTATGCCAGGTTATTCAAGAACATATTCCATGAGAAGCTAATGGTTGAGAGATCTTCGTTACTCTTGAGCCTATAGTATGGACACAAGTCTATCATAGACTTTGTAGTTGTGTTCTTCGAATTGTCTCATTTCATAAATAGTATGGTTTGTGAATACATCATGAGGGTAATGAATATTTAATATGGCTTAAAAAATTCTATTTCCATGTAGAAAAACATTATAAAATTTTCTTCATTTTAGGAGGAGGTAAATTAGGCGCTGATAACTGATGAAAATTTTACAGACCATTCATACTTCTTCTGAGTAATAGATTTAATAAATTTCTATGGTGACATAATAGATATCTATAACTAAGACTGAGATTAGTTTTAGTAGGGAATTCTGGAAAGATACATGGGTGAACCGTGAAGGTGTGGGTCATCAAATGTGTGCTTCCAATATAGGAACCAGGAGTAGTAAGGATGACGTATGATCATACACTAAAGGAGTCTTGGCCCTAATGCTCGGTTAGACATCAATAGAGGTTCTATTTAAGTACTTTTTGAATAGATGAAAGATAGGGAATGGGGAAGACTCATGTATCCGATGTAAAACTAAAAACAACACCTAGAGTATGTTGCCAACATTCAGTAGCGTAGAGATTTCGTGGAAGAGAGACTAGGACCCAACAATGGGTTCATTGGCTATTATCTAGGGTGTCTCCTCATAGAGGATAATAATTTTCTAGTTGAACATTATGACAGATACATGCAGTGTAGCTTCTAGGTATAGAGTAGGGTGGGGATATGAATATAGTTAGAGGTACATCATGATCATGACCTAGTACATTTTTATTTTTTACATTTCACATTTTTATAGCATGTATAGTTTTGGTGCATAGGGATCACTGTAAATATTTAGGACTAATTAGGTTCTAGTTAGTAGTTTTTCATAAGATTATATTCATTTTATTTCTATATTAGGTGCATCGTACCATGAATATCTATGGGAATCGATGTGATGAAGGATTTTTTGAGGTGTGTGGGAATTTGGGAACCAGTGTGTTGGGGGATAATCTAAGATGTGTTTGAATCTTGGCTTCAGTTTGATGTTTGGTCAATGTGATTTGTGAGGAACCATGATTTATTATGGGAATAGGGCAAGATGCGGGACTTTATAGATTTCATGATCGACTTGGGAATGAGTTGGTCATATGATGATGTGTAGTACTTGATGGGTGTCTTGTGTTTCATGGGTATTTTTTGATCAAATCATGCAGGGAATGAGTGGAGATGCATCATGAAAGGATGTTGGATTCTTGAGATGGTCGGTGGACCCTAAGTTTATATTGAATTTTCAATCATGATGCGACCAGTGTAGGTAACTCATATGGTGAGGAACATTGTGATAGAGTCTACCTATTAAATGATGACTTGATTAGACCATGTTCATGTTTAAGAGATTGGTATGTTTGGTACCATCATCGAATAATGTCTTATAGCTCTAGGATGAGTTATGTTATGCTGGGGAGATTGTATCATCCCAGGTTATTGGAGAGTGTTGAAATTCTCAATCCATTTGAATTTTTAGAGTTTAGTTAGCCTAAAAACTTGTTTATTTATCTTAAGAACCCAATTTTGATTGTTTCATTGACCCAAGGCCTTGTTCATATATGGTTATTAATTTTTAGTAAGTTTCTTGAGGTTTTTGTTGCTCTTTGGGTGTGTCATAGGCCAATCACTTGACTTTTTTGGGTACATGGACTATTGTTCGTGGTGTGTAAAAACTATGTTTCAAAAATGTGAAACTGTGTATTTATCCACCGGTTTTGTACATTATTTGTCATATCAGGTATATGGGGGCACCCATCCATGTAGCCAATTCAAAAAAAATTAGAAGTTTCTCACACATGGTTTGGAAAACCAGGTGCCTGAAAATTGTGCATCTGGTTTTTATGTAGTGGGATCTGCATAGTTAGCATATGGTGAGCCAAACCATTCATCCAAATCATGTGGGTTATTAATGTGTGTTCATTTACTAGAATTACCATCCCTTCAATTTAGGATTTGTCCCAAATTTATCCACTCCTTTACCACCACACAAAATGAGGTATCCAATTTCCTCATCCTCTCTTAGTCTTCGAACCATATTAAATATCTTAGAATTGATTTGATCATTATTTAGTTGATTGTAACAACATTATCATGGGATTTTATCTTCTAGAATATTTTCTCCATTTCTCTCACCATATTGAATTCTATTTCATGGTGATACGATTTACCCTATTTTAAAGGATTTTATCTGAAACACGGATTTAATTGTAATCGGACTATGCTAGAGGCTAAGATCATATGATTGGACATCTACCAACATGTGGTGGGTAGTACTTAGATTTACCATTTATGTTTCTCATGATTTGGGGGTGAATTCTTGGGAGATCTATTAGGTAGTCTGAGTGAGATTTTATTTATTCAAATACCTCATTTTAAACTAATTAATTGACCATTGGAAATGACTATTGTTATGCATAAACTTGGATAAGATTAGTTTAAGACTAGTGAATCGATTTTGACCATGGGATGATTAGGTAAGGATATTGATTTTATTAAATTCAATTATTTATCAAAAATTTATGAGTTCAATGCGAAATCGATAGGAATGACCTGATAGTTGAGATGGTTTTCACTATCTGGATGAGGCGACATAGTTTATCAGGATGGAAAAGTCCCATGATCTATTGGTGAATTTGATCATATCTTGGGTGGCTTGGTCATCACAATTAGGTGACATGGGTTTTAGGCTATGGGAACAGACCGAGTGATTTGAGATGATATTGGATATCAGGTATATTGACATTATCATAGGGGATTAAGGTGGAAGGATTATGTACCTTAAGTATTTATTTCTGATTTCCACTAAAACTGATGTAAAAAATGCATTGTTAGTGATGTTCACACTAATATGACTCGGATTATAAGGTTGGGTTGACAACTCGGGTTGGTAGAGGTTTCCATTAGATACAGCTTAGGGTTGTGTTGATAAACATTATGGTTAGAGGTGCTTGTCATAGAATGCCATAGGGATGGTGAGGAGTCATTGGTTTATAGTGTTGAGAAAATCAGTTGCTGATGAGGCTCACTGTATGTTGGTGTCTTTGGGTTTGGGATTATTTGGGATGATAGATATCACAGCTCCTCAGTATATCAGTTTTTGAGCAAAAAAATTACAATATGGAGGAAAAATATCCCCATTACTCAAATGCCATCCTTTAAGACCATTAATATTATTACATGCTATGGAATGATTTCATATGCCATTTATTTGGTAAAAATTTAGGATTTCAATTATTTGATTGATCGCATGAGGTGTTAGGAGAATCTTTTGAGGTCGAACCTGAAAGTTACACTAGGTAGATTTCTGTCCAGGGATGAATTCAGATTTATTCTAAGGATACTCTCCAAAAAAATTATACTATAAATGTTTGAATAATGAAATTTATTACATGTGGATACTAAGAACAAAGAAATAAGGTTAATTATGTGTTGTTTAATTTTATAATTATATGCGCTTACTTTATCATAGATGTATGTTAGGAACATGTTGGCAGTGGCCTACATAGTTATTTCTACACCTTAAACGATCCCTTTTAGATGTGTGTCGACTTAATGGAAATGTTATTAGGTAAAGGTGTTAGAATAGGAGCCAAAACATAGTGATAATGTAATTTTCCATAGCATGTGACATATGGAAAGGGATTTGGTTTCCTGCATCAGCAACTTTTTTTCTTTTGTGTCATTTTTTGTATCATCATTCATATATTTATATATAATAGTGTTTCATGGAATACCATTTCTTATTATCACCTTGTATGACCAAATGTTTATTCGTGCTTCTAATAATGGAATGTCTGAATTTTTTTATTCATTTATTATTGTTGTCATTATATACTTCTGTTGTTGTATGATACTTATTCAAATGTGGTGGGTATTGTGTCCCATAATCTTATTGTATTTCGTCCATTTATATATTTATATAGATCATTTTTATTATCATCAAGAGAAGTTATACTCACCCAACTATCACTAATTTACACCACTGATACTATTTTTCATCTTTTGGTGTATGGGGAGTTGCTCCTAATGCCTATTGTCACACCAGCTGAGATAACTATTTCAGAGACAATATGGGAAGGGGGGCTAGACTATCTCCCTCAAAATCTATGATAAATGGTCATAAAAGGGTACAATCCTACTAGTCGAAGCCATAAAAAATTATTTATTTGTTATTTTGATTTACCATAACACTTAATATATACTAATAAATTAGAAACTTTATAATAGTTATATAATAAATGATTATGATGTGTAGTGATATTTAAATATGATTGGATAAGACTTATAATGGTCTAACATAATCAAACTAGTGCATGTATTTTCTATTACTGTAATACTAGATAATGAATAAATTCATTAAAATGAATTTTTATTTAAAATTAATGGTTTTTATAATCCTCCCCCCATCATAAATATCTTCCTTAAAATATTTATATGGTAATTTTTTTTGAAATTATATTTCATCACTTCTAGTTTCAAAGCTTCCTCAAAAATATTTTAGTTTGATCACAGCACATTGAACATGTGAGTTATCTTATTTTCTAAAACATTGTCCCTATTGTCTTAAATCTTCTATAGATGCCCCTCATTTGAAGAATCATTTTCAAAAGGTTCCACATCTATATTCAGTACATGTGAGTGATTATGTATGGACTTCATCAGGAGAGATATATAAAATATATCATAAACTTGAGAAATGTTTTTTTGGAAGTGACAACTGATATGACATTAATCATATTAAAACTAGGATCTCAAAGGGACCAATCACCAAGGTATATGCTTTCATTTCATTCCAAACCACATGAATTTACTCCATGGTGAAATTCAAAGGATTAATCTTTTTCGAACATAAAACTAAATATTCATTCGCTGATTTTTTTTCATAAAACATATATCATCTCATAACATAATTTATATGTTTTTAGATGGATTGAAAAATTAATTCCATTTCTTGTATAAGTTAAGGTCTGTAACACCCCAATCTTCCACGATATACTTTTCTTTCAATAATTCAGTATCTTGCATTGTACGCAAGTTCAAGATTCCAACATACCGCGACCAATCAAAGTAGCCGTTATGGATAGTAATATCCAATTTTTGAAAATTTATATATTTTATTATTCAAATTTGACTTCATTTTTGGATTCTTAATATCAAAATTATCCTATGTTGAATTTTTGGTATTTTTTTGACAACATCCAATTTTCGATGAATTGTGAAAAATACTTAAAAACAACTTTTTTAATCAAAATAATTTATATTGATAAATTGTAATATTGAGTGGTTATAAAGTATAATTATAATATACTTTTACAATTTTATCAAATGGTGGTCAATAGAATTAATTTCACTTTGAAATTGGACATAAACAATTGTCAATCTTTTGATTGATATTGTTTCTTAAAAACAAGCTATTTGTTTGTACGATAGGAATTTACTATATAATTTATTAATTAAAGTTATATGTTTTGAATCTGGTAAAATGGACACCGTTTTTGATTTTGTAATATCAAATATAGAATAGGAAGAATTTTTGGTATTATTCTGATAATGTTCATTTTTAATGAATAGTGAAAAATGTTGTATTCAAAACTGCCTTTTCATCCAATTTATTTATATATTTATATTGTCATTTTAATTGGTTTTAAAGTATAATTGAATTATTTTTATATCACTTAATACAATTTTGTTCATTGAATGTAATTTCACTTTTTAGTTGGATGTAAAAACAAGTAAATCATTTGATAGATTTTACTTCTTAAAAACTCATCTTTGGTTTTAACAACGAGATTTATTTTTCAATTAATTACGGAAAATTATATGTTTGGAATTTGGTAAAATATATCCCATATTTGGAATAAGAAGGACTGAATTATGAAATTAAGACTCTTTTGTTTTTTGGCATTGTGAATAGTAATGACGACAATTATCTTTAATTATCATGATTAATTAGTAATTAAGTAGTTAAGGGTATTGAAATAATGTTATAATAATATAAAATGACCCCAACATGTGTCCTAATTATATTTTTTGTGTCATGGCCGAAAATGGGATGCCTCATGCCAAACTTTGGGACCCCATGGAATCACGTTTGTGTGATAGTGACATTTTATCCTTTTATTTTTAAAGAAAGGAAAATATAACAAAATTATGTAACACATAAGTAAAACAATTTTAATTTTGTCTACATAAATATTCTAGTAGACTATAAATAGTAATTGGAAAGATAAAATTATTTCATACATGATTTTATTAGTTTAATAATTTTTATACATTAAATAAATTAATTTATTTATGACACCATGATGATGCAGTGATTACCTCATTATTGAACGATTTAAATAAAATGAAAAGATAAGGTAAAATATAAGACTTAAACTTGTCTAAAGCCTATTGTATGGGTGTATTTCGAACCCTTATCACCTTATCCTAGAAATATATCATTGTGGGACCTTTAAAATCCGAAAATCATTTCATAATAAACCAACATTTCAATCCTTCCAAAAGAGCACCTCCTCTCCTCTTATAAAAGGCCCCCACATATACTACCTTATTCACACATTACAAGCCATTTGGCTCAGCCAAAATCTGCCCAAAATACTCTCTCAACTTCTTTATCTTACTTCTAGAAGCCTCAATTTGGGAAGAAGTCTTCCCAAGGATGCCTTTTGCTCAAATCAAAAAGAGTTACCTGATATTAAGGTAATGTCTCCTCTTATGTTCTTTTGTTTTATTTTGCTTCTCCAACCCCTTGAAAACTCTTTATTCCCTTATTTTGTATCAACACCAGTATATTCAATATAATAGTGTGTTTTTATGAGAATTATTTTATTTTAACTTACAAAAACCTTCGTCTAATTGTTAAAGAACAAACTGTTTCTGTGGGTGGTGAATTACTGCCTCACGAAACGCTGATTGTTTAATCTTCTTTTAACACCTATCATGGTAGCCATTATAATGAAACTATTTTTATATATGATATATATTATGTTTATGTTTTCCTTATGCTTCTGTATTTTTCATTTATGTCATATCTTTAGGATTTCCATTATTGGTAAACACGATAATTTCATTTTAGGAAGTGCGGACTACCGCCCCCTCAAAGTGATTTGAATCGTTAATTCCATATGTGGGATGTATAAAGGAAGAAGTAAATGATATTATATATCATATAATATTTTTATTATAATATACCTTTATATAATAATGATTTTATTCAATTAAATATGAAATATAAATGAAATTAGCGTTTATGCGTACGTATGGCTTACTGTCTCCAGGAACGGTGCATTTCATTTCTTACCTCTAAATGATATGTAATATTATAAATGCATTTATATACTAAATATATTTGATATATACGATATCAATATCATTAATATAATTCTCGAGATATTGTATACTATACCACATTAACAATTGTAATTATAATAAGTTTATTGTTGACTCAAGTAACAAAGATCGACAAAATGACCATTATTAACTTAAATGACTACATAATTTTCATAACATGGTAATAAGTGTTATAAAAGGAATAATGAACTTGAGAAATGTTCTTAATCAAGTAGATATTAACTCTAGTTTATTATACATGAGATTAAAGAATGGTCGAGTCATGTCGGACATGTGGTAAGGGTTAATTCAACAAACACTTCATTATTCAAGGTTGTTCATATGTAATTATACACTGGGACCTCTTTATCATCCACATCCATGTTTCTTAAAAATGTATTTCAAAAAAAAATACTATTTATTAGATAATGGTTTTATGTAATTTATACCCTTATTTGACCCTATACATTTTTTAAAGTAATCTTTCAGTCATTTTCGAAACAAGGTACTTTTTGACATTTTCGACAAATTTAAGGTAAGAATGTTTTTTTAACTTATACGGCGGGTGTGACTATTTTATACCATTATAAAATCATTGAATATTCCCTTATAATATTATATGAATATTTTCAAATTAAATGTTTTATTTTTCAATTATGTTACTTTTAAATGATTTCAAAAAAGATTTTTCTCTCAAATAGTTTTGATTTCATCTATGTCAACATCCTTTGATGGATTTTAAGATTATTTGAAGTCGATTTATTATGATTCAAAACATCCATATTGTATTGAATGTTTTGTGATATGTTTGACTGCGGATGTGTTATTTTTATACCATTCAAGGTTTATGGAGAAAGTATTGACATTTCGTATGCTAGTTTTAATACGAATGTTTATGTTATGTTTAAACCAGTTCATATGAGGAATGCATTGGACTTAATAAGTGACGGGTGGAGCCCACTATAGCTCCTCAATGCATCGGTAGGTCTCATGAGACAAACTAGTGTCTTGGCACGAGGCCTTAACAAAATATTATTTGTAGTCATGGTATGAGGCCATGGCTACGTGGTTATGATAGTCTGGCGTTATGCATTCCATCACTATGAAAGTTGTTATTGATATTTCATGTGATTATTCAACTAGTAGAATATCCATGTGAATAATTAAATGGAATTACATCATTTTATTTTGGCCATATTATTCTAAAGTTCAAGTTTAAAAGGATTTTGTTTAAGTTATACATTGCCTTAAAGGTTTATGTTTATTTATGAAAGTTTTAGCTATATTGTTATCCTTAATGAGCATCTGAGCTCACCCCTTTCTATGTTTTATTTTTCCCAGGATGTGAAGAAATATTTTATGAATGACCTGCAAGGATAGTCTGAAGGGGATATGAGTGTGGACTATGGAGACTATTTTATTGTATTTTTTCACTTTATTATGTAATGTAACATTTATGAATGTATCTAGTGTTTCCAGTGCTACTAAACTATTCGTTCTATAGAGACTTGATCTTTTGTGATGATTACAATGTTACGTAATAATACACAGACTCTAGGTGGAATTATAGTTGGTATCAGAGGATGTTTAGTACAAACCATGGAAGCTATATTTAGATAAACTTTGATTAGAGCACATAGACCTAAGATAGACTTTGGGGGTTAGTATAGAAGAACATCCTAGAATTTTGGTAAAGTATAGATTTTGTGTATTTTTTGAGAAATGCATCCTTGTCTTTATATGAGCAAGTAGAGGTGGCTCTGATACATATGTACCTAGGGGTAATACCCAAAAACACTACTTTGAGATAGACTCTAATGGAAGCTCTTTCACGACAACAGGCCTCGCTGCACTCTTGGTTACGACACTCCTGGGGGATATGCTTAAGATAATTCAAGATTTATTTAGAAACCATTATGAAGGGTTTATGGGTATATACTTCCTCAAAGAATTTTTTTTTGTGACTATGGGTTATATCCACAAACTGTTCAATTTATGTTAGGTGTTTTGCAAGTTAGTTATTATGTATTTTGATTCATAAACTAATCTAGTTTATGACATTCTTTAGAAATGGCACCTAGTGGAAGGAATGGAAACCGTTTCAATACATACACTCCATGTAGGGATTTCCCTCCTGCTCAAGATAATTATAGTGGATCTGGTGATACAACTAGTGTTGATCATCTTATCACCATACCGGGATAACTCAGTCAGGTTATGAATAATAACATTAATCGTATGGAGCACCCTAATCCGCAACGTGGAGGATCAATATTAGACCGCTTTATGGGGAAACAACCACCAACATTTAATTGAAGTACAAATCCATTAATATCTGAGCAATGGATGAATTCCTTAGAGAAAATATTACATGCCGTGGGGATTTGTGAAAGGAAAAAGGTTATCATGGTAGTTTACCGCCTCACTGGAGATGCTGATCAATGGTGGTCATTGATTCAAAACAAAAAGTAAGATTATGAAGTATTAAATATGGAATCGAGGGAGTTCAAAGATCTTTTCTTAGAAAAATACTTTCCTCGTGACCATCGAGCAGATATGGAAAGGCAATTTCTGAGTATAGGGCAAAATGAGGATGAAAATGTTGCAAAGTATGAGTCTAACTTTACAAGGTTAGCGAGGCATGTGGCAGAATATATATGTAACCCAAGAAGTAAGATCGATCGTTTCTTTTATTGGTTAAAACTATTTCTCCGTCGAGAATTACTATCACAATATTTCTCAATGTACGAAGATATAGTCTCGTGTTCTATCAAGACAGAAAAGGAATTATCTAAATCATATGACAATAGAGTAAAGAAAGATAATAATAGAATGGTGGAAGAAGAGAAAAATAAAGGGAAAAGAGAAGGAAGGATTTTCCATTATGCGATAGTTGTGGGAAGAATCCCCTGGTACTTGCTTAAAAGTAATGGCAGTTTGTTATAAATATGGAGAAAAAGGTCACCAGGCTTGTGATTGAAAGGGAAAGAATGAAGCTATCAATGTTGAATGCTAATATTGTAGAGAAATGTGGCATTATACAAATGAATGTCCCAAGCGTCAAGGAAACTTACCTTATAAAAGTCCAAGGGATCAAGTCCAAGCTTATGTTTTTACTACAGATGAAGTTGAATAATTATTGTATTTGTTTTTTTGGAATCAATAACTTTATTATGGTTATATGAATAATCTTATATATATAAGGATTGTATTGTAGTACTTTTTGTTTTCATTAAGGTTTTAATATGATGAAGGTAATTATATTTTTTTTATGTGACAATAAGAGAAACTATACTTTGTTTGGGGAATCTGATGTTACAGTTGATTTTGGAATTTAGAGACCTTTTAGAGAAAGTCTGGATATATGTATTTTGGAAAACTATAAATGTTTGAATGGATTAATTTTAACTATGGATAGTATTGTTTAAGGTTAAAACATTTCTCGAGATTATTTTTGGAATATTATAATACTATAGTTTTAGGAAAAGGACAACCTACTGGTCGGGGGATAACCTGTCGCGTCAGACAAAGCTACCGGAATCAAACCCACAACCATAGTGCGACAAGCCTTTATTACCTACCACTAGCCTATAGGAAGTCCCTGGTTATTACAAAATAGTTTTCCTAATCTAAATTATATGTGTTAATATTTGTAACCTTATACGATTAGGGTAAATATAATATTTTTGAGTTCTATTACCTTTTGGAGTGAATGATGGGTTTGTGGTAAAAAGTAATTAAAGAATGAAAGTCTACATGACAAGTAAGTATATTTCCTTACGTTCTTAGTAAATCTCCTAAATAATTTCCTCAACTTTATGAAAGGTAACTTAAAACAAAATCGTTGTCGGTTAACTTTTCCAACTGGGGAATCAATGACCGTTTAACCAATCACATGTTTTTTATTTTCTTGTAGTTAACATTCTCCTAATCCTATTTTCTACAACTCTCCATTAGACCTTGATGGTTTGTTTCTTCTCAATATCCATGTTTTCATAGAATCTTAGTATGGGCTATCTCGGGTGACCTTTTTACTTCTCTTTCTTTTGTTTAAAGTTATATTTTTATTAACCTTATTTCCGATATGCGTTTTCCACAAAGGTATTTTCTATTTTCAACCTTTTATTTTCAAAGAAAAATTTCAAATTGTGAGGACAGAATTTATTGAAGGGGGTAGAATTAAACACCCCAAGCTTCCACGATACACTTCTCTTTCAATAATGTAGTAGCTTGCATTGTACGCAAGTTCAAGATTCTAATACACCGCGACCAATCAAAGTAGCTATTATGAATAATAATACCCACTTTTTGAAAATTTATAAATTTTATTAGTCAAATTGGGATTCATTTTTGGATTCTTAATATCGAAATTATCCTATATTGAATTTTTGGTATTTTTATGAGAACATCAAATTTTCGATGAATTGTGAAAAATACTTAAAAAACATTTTTAATCAAAATAATTTTTAGTGATAAATTATACTATTGAGTGGTTTTAAAACATAATTAGGATATATTTTTACCAGTTTATCTAATGGTGGTCATTATAATTAATTTCACATTGAAATTGGACATAAACAATTGTCAATCTTTTGATTGATATTATTTATTAAAAACATGATATTTGTTTGTACGACAGGAATTAACTATATAATTTATTAATGAAAGTTATATGTTTTGAATCTGGTAAAATGGACATCATTTTTGAATTTGGAATATCAAATATAGTATAAGGTGAATTTTTGGTATTTTTCTGATAATGTTCATTTTTAATGAATAGTGAAAAATGTTGTATTCAAAAATGCCTTTTCATCCAATTTATTTATATAGTGATATTGTAATTTTAATTAGTTTTAAAGTATAATTGAATTATTTTTCTATCACTTAATAAAATTTTGTTCATTGGAAGT
This sequence comes from Viscum album, assembly GCA_963277665.1. Classification (NCBI taxonomy): domain Eukaryota; kingdom Viridiplantae; phylum Streptophyta; class Magnoliopsida; order Santalales; family Viscaceae; genus Viscum; species Viscum album. Next base: position 1,218,772,587 of record OY728155.1, on the reverse strand, counting down.
AATTTCACTTTGAAATTGGATATAAAAACAAGTCAATCTTTTGATAGATTTTACTTCTTAAAAACCCGTCTTTTGTTTTGACAATGAGAATTATTTTTAAATTAATTACTACAAATTCTATGTTTGTAATTCAGTAAAATATATCCCATATTTTGAATTAAAAGGTCCAAATTATGTAATTAAGACTCTTTTGTTTTTGGACATTATGAATAGTAACTACGACAATTATCTTTAATTATCATGATTAATTAGTAATCAGGTAGTTAAGGGTAATGAAATAATATCATAATAATATAAAATGACCCCAACATGTGTCTTAATTCTATTGGTTCTGTCATGGCTGACCATGGGATGCCTTGTGCCAAACATTGGGACCCAATAGAATCAATTTTGTGTGATAGTTACATTTTATCTTTTTATTTTTAATGAAATGAAAATATAACAAAAGTATGTAACACCTAAGTAAAACAATTTTAATTTTGTCTACATAAATGATCTCTTAGACTATAAATATCCATTGGAAAGATACAAATATTTCCTATATAATGGTTTTTAGATTATAATTTATAAAAAATAAATAAAGCCTATTGTATTGGTGGATTTAGAACCCTTATTTCCATCTCCTCGAAATTTATCATTTTTGGACCTTTAAAATCAAAAAAGCATTTTATAATAAAGTAACATTTAAATCTTTCCAAAAGAGACCCTCCTCTCCTCTTATAAAAGGCCCCCAACTCTACCACCTTATTCACACCATCAAAGCCATTTGGCTTGGAAAACATCTGCACAAATTATCTCAAAAATTCCCTCTCTTTCTCCTAGAAGCCTCACTTTGGGCATAAGTCTTCCCAAGGAATCCTTTGGCTCAAATCAAAAAGAGTTGCCTGATTTTAAGGTAATGTTTTCTCTTATGTTTTTTTGTTTTATTTTTCTTCTCCAACCAATTAAACTCTTTTTATTCCATTATTTTGAAACAACACAATTATATTCAATATATGAGTATTTTTTATGAGAAAAATTTGATTTACACTTACACACACCTTTGTCTAATGGTTAAATAACATACTCTTTCTCTGGGTGGACAATTACTACCTCATAAAACGATGATTGTTCAATATTCTTTTAACACCTCCCATGGTGGCCATTATAATGAAACTATTTTTATATATGATATATATTATTTTTATGTTTTCTTTATTCTTCTGTATTTTTCATTTATGTCTTACCTTTATGATTTCTATTATGGGTAAACACGATAATTTTATTTTAGGAAGTGCATACTGCCACCCCCTCAAAGTGATTTGTATCGTTTATGCCATATGTTGGACATATAAAGGAAGGAGTTAAATGATATTATATATCATATTATAATGGAATTATAATATACATTTATATCATCATGATTTCATTACATTAAATGTGAAATAGAAATGAAAGTAGCATTCATGTGTACGTACGGCTTACCGTCTCTATGAACGGTGCATTTCATTTCTTACCTCTAAATGTTATGTAATATTATAAATGCATGTATATACTAGATATATATGATATATACTATATAAAGACTATTAATAAAATTCTAGTGATAATTTATATTTTACCACATGAACAACTTGTAATTATAAGAAGTTTATTGTTGACTCAAGTACCAAAGTTCGACAAAACGACCGTTTTAACGTAAATGATTACATAATTTTCATAACATGGTAATAAGTGATATAAAAGTAATAATGAACTTGAAAAGGATCTTAACCAAGTAGAGACTAACTCTAGTTTATTATTCAGGATATTAATGAACGATCAGGTCATGTCGGACACGAGGTAAGGGTTAATTCTACAACCACTTCATTATTCAATGTTGTTCATATGTAATTATATATTGGGACCTCTTTATCATCCACATCCATGTTTCTTAATTATTCCTTTAAAAACATTTTTATTATTTATTAGACAATGGTTTTAATTCATTTATACCCTTATTTTTCCTTATACGTTTTTTTAAAGAAATCTTTCTGTTATTTTCAAAACAAGGTATTTTTTTACATTTTCGACAAAATTAAGGTATGAATGTTTTTTAACTTATAGGCAGGTGTGGCTATTTTCCACGGTTATAAAATCGTTGAAATTTCCCTTACAAGCTTATAATAATATTTTCAATGTAAATTTTTTCTTTTATAATTATGTGACTTTTAAATGATTTCAAAAAAGATATTTCTCTCAAATAGTTTTGATTTCATCTATGTCAACATCCTTTGATGGATTTTAAGCTTATTTGAAGTTGATTTATTATGATTCAAAACTTCAATATTTATTGAAGGTTTTGTGATATGTTTTACTATGAATATGTTATTATTATACCATTCGTGGTTTATGGAGAAAGTATTGATATTTTTTATGCTAGTTTTAATACGAATGTTTATGTTATGTTTAAACCTGTTCATATGAGGAATGAATTGGACTTAATAAGTGACGAGTGGATCCCTCTATAGCTCCTAGATGCATCAGTAGGTATCATGAGACAAACTAGTGTCTTGGAACAAGGCCTTGACAAAATATTATTTGTAGTCTTGGCACGAGGCCTTGGCTACGTGGTTATGATAGTCTGGAATTATGAATTCCATCACTATGAAAGCGATTATTGATATTTCATGTGATAATTCGACTAGTAGAATATCCATGTGAATAATTAAATGGAATTACTTCATTTTATTTTTTCTATATTATGATGATGTTCAAGTTTAAAAGGGTTTTGTTTTAGTTATACATTGCCTTAATGGTTTATGTTTATTTATGAATGTTTCTGCCATATTGTTATCCTTACTGAGCATTTGAGATCACCCCTTTCTGTGTTTTATTTTTCCCAGGATGTGAAGAAATATTTTATGACTGACTTGCAAGGATAGTTTGAAAGGGATATGAGTGTGGACTATAGAGACTATGTTATTGGATTTTTTCACTTTATGATGTAATGTAACATTTATGAATGTATCTAGTGTTTCAAAGGCTACAAATCTAATCGGTCTTTCGAGACTTGATCTTTTGTGATAATGCCAATGTTACGTAATAATGCACCAACTCTGGGGGCTTTACAAGGTCCATGTGTTATATTTCCACCAACTTCATCAAAAAAAGTAGGAGACCAACATTTCTTCCAATATAATCCTTTATATGGTGTCATTTGGATAATAATGTGGATATTTTTCTTGTATGTAAAAAACTCATGGAATTTGTTAACAAATTCCACCTTTAAATTCCATTGAATATTCTCTTAGCATGCCTTCTAGTGTTATAACGCCCATTTCAAATTGTATTTCATGTGATGGTGATATTTTTCACTAAAATTTAATTCAATTATTAAATAATGTTGTGATATATCAAGAATATAGTAGTGAACATTGGGTCACAATTTTAAATGATCAAAAGAAGAACACCACATAGACTCTCGACATCCATTATGTATATCATGGAAGTGTTGTGAAGTGATAAATCTTTCCAAAAAGAGATAAAGTGGTTTATCATGGTAATATGATACATAATATCTCACATCACATGTTTTCCTTTGGATTTCTTATGAAGACCAGTGACAAAGACTATGGTGATGTTTGCCATATCAATTCCAACATGGGAAATGGTTTCTTAATAACTTTATGCTTATGTTAACGTAAAATAACTTGATAAAATATGATGAACATTAAAGTATTCTCAGTGATATCCCAATTCATATTTCCCCACCAGAAAGTTTCTCAAAGTTCATAGTACATCTTGGTACTTTCAGGATGGATGGAGAATGACAAGCTATATAAATTATCATATAGATCATTCCTTATATCATTTGATACTGTAAACAATGTATAGTTATAATAAATGATCATAATACCTTCATTATTATGGAATTCAGGATGCTTAAACTTCTTTACTACTTTATCCACCTTTTCAAGATACAGATAATCTATTTTCACCTCATTGATACCATCATGGATAGATGGTTAAGAAATCATTTTTAAAATAGTGGATTGATTTTGTTCCATTATGATTTATAGATAACTTTTTATATGATAGAATATTTAGGTTTTCCCAATAATAATCATTGATATAGTATAAATTTCTTTTCCACAAAGAGAATCAAATACCTTTTTCAACAGTTAATGATTATAGTGAATAGAGAAAAAAAATGATTACCTTAAAAATATTCACTAACCAATGTTGATAAACATATGAGTGAATGTAAACATCAAACATTGGTGGTTTTTATATATTGATTTTATTTCCATAAATATAATTTCTCAATATATTTTGGAAAAAATATGACTCTAGAAAGCTCTAATTAATGATTAGGAAAATTATTCTCATGGGAAATTATATTTCATCATTCATGAGAAATATATTTTTGATTTTTTTTGACTACTCATCCAATTACTTTTAATGACGTATCCCTATGAATGAAAAATATATTCACATTATAGGATAATATTATCACTCATTCAATAACATACCTCTATTTCAGTTTATGGATACGTTCTCTACACTTGTTTTTTAGATAAATTTAACTCCATTTCATGTAAACACGGTTAGTTCATTATAAATATGTGAATTTTTTATTAAAAAACGTTTTGTAGTATCATTACCGAGGAAGGAAACTATAAATATCAATTAAAATTATAGGAAACAGTAACTCCTAAATGGAATTTATCATCGAAGGATCAAATGAGATTTTATCACTGGTCATGATGATCCCTAAGAATTTAACTTTTTTGTAACTGTAAATCATATAATTAAATTTAAAAAATTTATTCTCCTTCCTCATAGTTAATAATACTACCCTCAGATTATCCTCATGTTCCTTAAGAAATTGTTAATATATTAGAATATCATCAATAAATACAACCAGGAATGAATTTAGGTAGTCTATAAAAATTCTATTAATAAAATACCAAAATATTGAAGAAGAAATAGTCAAGACGAAGATCATAAAAAAACACAATTCCCATAATATTATCATAGGCTATTTTTGGGGATATCCACATTCTTCACACTTTACTAATGATACTGATATCAATGATCAATCATGAAAAATAATTGGGCCCCACGATGTTGGTCAAAAAATCATTAATCCTAATAAGATGGTGTTTTTTATTTATTATAATCACATTTTGTTCTCTATACTCAATTTATATCCACATTTATCTATCCATCTTATTTAGACAGATAATAGTTCCTCCGCACAGAGAAAATTCTAGTCGAATATAATACTTTTCCAGAGATCATGATGTTTCTTCATTAATTCAAATGAATGAACATATTCTATTATATAATCTTTCATTGATATTGTCTTGGATCCATATATGTATTCAATTATGTACTCTACCTCTGTTTTTGGGGTTATAAACACCATTTGTTATTGGATAATCCATATCATTGTATTAACTAAAAACTCTACTTATAGTGGTTCTAGGTATGATCATAGAATATATAAAAATAATGATTAAATAATTTATCACATAGAAAAAGATTCAAAAAAAGTACTTGCACACATCGAGAAAAAAATGACTTCACATTCCACAATGTATTATGGATCCTATTCATAAACCAACATGATTCCTAATGCATGAACTTTCTCTATTTTTCTATATTTTTTTGAAGGATTTTTCAATCCATAATTTTAATATTTCTACATTTATTTTCAATGATCCTTATATTTCCACACATAAATCATTGAATTTAATGTTGTTCTTACACCATATTCTCTTTTTTATTTTCAAGGATATTTTGAGGCTTCAAATCACTATTACAATTCCAGGTTATATAAAAAACTATTAAATAAATTTTTATTCATTCCAATACTTTGAATGAAATTCCCTGATTGACTCATCCCACATTTTTTCCACGTGGGAAAACTTATTTTCACACCTTTTATTCTTTAATCAAAATTATTCATAGGGTTTCCCTATGTTTATCTATTTTTTCATTTGGCCTATATAAAAACTATGAATCCATGAAAACTAATTCATCCTTTATAGCATTCCACATATTCTTCTCATAGATTTTATTTTTGAATGTTTATATATTCCACTAAATATATGGCCACATACCTCAACTGGGAGCTGGACACATGCATTTTCCCCCTGTCTAGTTTGGGGGTCGTCTCATCCATATATTTTCGAATGATTTCTACTCCTCAGTACTCTAAAAATGACTGGAATGAAACAATATGTAACATAAGAATTCATACCAAATGCAACATTCTTTCCTAGAGAAGAATGAAAAACACTATATCGTCTGATGATAACATCAAAAGATGTGGTATCAGCATATATTCTACGTGTTGTTGATATAAGAAGAACCAGGAGGAGTACCCGACACATATTCTCTTTGAAGACGAATGAGCACGTGAGGTCTAGATTTTTTTCAGAAAGTTTACTGGGATTTTTGTTAACATCATTTCCGATTCCCCCTTCCTGGAAAGGAGGTTTCATAGATCAGGTGATACTAGCCCAGAGTGGATTTTTAGGGAGATTGTGCTTCACACTGGTTTCTAGTGCCTCTCATATACAACAAATATATCAAGGATCGAGGGGTTCCAAACATCAAGAAGTTAGATCATCACTAGAATGTATATCTTACTGGTTGACATGATTTGGTTATGAATCAAATGAGTGATGATTCTACTCTTTGATGACTCTTCCCTTCCAATACAACCGTCCACCCAGTATCTAATGGCTCAATATAATTATGGTTTCATTGGATCCTTTCCACCACGGGTCCGGAAATCAACACTGACAGTTCATGAATATTGGGGACCATTAGGGGAGGTGAAGTTGTTCAGAATTCAAGAGGTTCTATCATTCTAAAATTTACAGCTCACCTCAGTAGCGGAACCTCACTCTAAGTAGAGGGAAAGATATTTTTCATTGGATTATCTCACTACTGATAGAAAAATATTGTCATCTCGGATGTAGAAACTGAATCATTGATACTCCATAATTCCCTATGCACTAAGTGCCTTACCCCATGGTAAATCTCTTATACCATCAGAAAATGTAGAGGAATTATCAATAGCAACATCAAAGGAGTACATAATTGGCATCAAGGTAACAAAGTTGTGGACTATATTGAATCCTTAACTGACCTTGGGAATGAATTTCCCTTCTTCTATAATGTGATATTTTTGAATCTCGAGGGTGTGTATGTTTTTAGAGGGCATTATCTCAATATGCACTACATTAGGCCTCCTTAGGATCCTACTTGGACTGATTTGGCCCCAATTCCTTCTTATTATTTTCCATCAATTTAATAAATAATGAAATGATGATTATGGATAAATATATGGTCTCAAGATACTGACGCACCTATAATTGGTCCACTTAGGATCCATAAAAAATCTATAGGTGAAAAGATCATATAAAAATATTTTCATTTCAAAGATTCTCATAGATTCATTTTCCATCAACTTCAACTCCAAGAATTGTCTCTCTATTTAATCCCTCATAGAAGAAGGGAAATATTAATTGAAAAATATTCTTCTAAACACTATTTAATTTATAACATCAATCACACTAATTTGGTTGGTGTTTAGAATAATGTTTCATCACTAATCTCTTTCTCCTTATATGTGATATACTGCCATAGTGACATTGTATTTCACTAAAAATTAGGGAATGAAAATTTTATTCTCTATTAAGAAATACATTGTTTCAAAATTAATGGATTAGAACATACCCTAAAGATATTGTTCATTTAAAGTAGAATGAATCAACATTAATTTATTACCTTCACATTTATTATATCCAATAAACAAGTTTCATGTTAATATTTATTACCATAAATAATTTATTTATTTTCATTATGATGTTTTCTTGTATATCTTCCATCACATTAGGAAGTTTCTTAGTGAATCACTTATTCCACTCATTATTTATTTAGTTCATTCAATGTACAACCATTTTTATAAAATATGAAAACCTTTTTGTGAAACATGTTTCATATATAAATATTGAAACTACAAAGGATGTTTAAGTCTATGAAAATCCGAACGAAATAAAATATTTTTAATTTCCTTTAATAACAATTAATCTTTCTATATATCAATTATAATGGTTTATAAAATGATGTTATCAACAAAATATATCCCTTGGGAGTGTCAAAATAGGATGGTAGAGATATATTTGTTCATGCACCAGGTGATGATAGAGTCCATTTCAATTCTCCCATTTCATAGATATCATCCATATATATCTATATGTTGGAGAGATATCTAATTTTAGTATAAAAACATGGATTTAAATTCATTTAATCCACTGACATAATACATCCCCATAATTCCATGATGGTTTCTAATATTTACACATATCCCTAGGGTTCATACATTTCTTTTAAATTCATAATTTTTTAAAACAACTAAACCTACTATTATTATCAACTATTGTATCATGCCATTTTAGAATATGAAATGTTCGTTAAATAGTAAAGAATTTGACCATACAAAAGATATTTTATGATTAGTGTAACATAAATTGTGAACATAACACATATAATGAAACATGTATAATATTATAATACATTTTTATGGATTCATCATAGATTTATATAATGTTAATTTTAATGCATCTTATATCCTAAAGGCATACATCAAATTAAAGATGTGAACATAATGCCTAGTAAGTGAATAAACAAACAAGATATCTACTATCTGACTGTGATGAATATCAAAAGGATGTGATCATAATAATATGAGTCTTATCATAAAATAAAAATCTTGAATTAGAACACAAATATGTGTCTACAACTTTAAAATTATAAATTCATAAACATATAACGAATTTTTGTCACCAAGATGTCGTAAATCATAATTACCATGGTAATTCACCAAAGGTTCATAAACCATATAATGTATATATATTAATTTTTTACCTAATTCATTAGAGAGTTTTTATAGAACAAACATCATATTTCTTAATTCAATTGAACAACATCTATGAAAATAAATAATTTTATCGATAACATGAGGGGATTAAAGAAGAGGTTACATGTAAAAACATTGATTATATATGTTTTATAGATATGAACCTTAAATAAATTTTACACATGGAAAGGGAGTGTTTGATTCATACATGAAAATCTCTAATTAAATAACTTTTATTTACATCTAGGTGAATTCCCATGGATAAAGAATTTTTTTTCATTCATAATAAAAAAACCATGCAAAATAGTGAAATTTGTGAAATTAATTAAGAAACTTGATGGTATAAATATGGATTATGGAAATGGAATAATGGGTGGGGTAGGAATCTCATTAAAAAAATAATTTTTTGAATGTAATGGGATAATAAATGAGGGTAATAAATCATTGAATCCCATAATTTAGAATATATTTCACCAAAGACGTACTTTATAGGAAAAGAGAAATATGAGAATTTACATACCCAGAACCATTGCTTCCTAAAACACAATAGTATAACCTTTAGGATGTAAACACACCATGGGGTGACTCTTTGAGAGGTAAAATTACCATATCATCTTGGATTATCGATTTCAAGTGTATAATAATTTTAATCTATGGTTATTTTTAGCAAATGAGAGGGGGATTCATTATTCATTAAGTTTTCAAAACTATATAACAAATTAATAAAAACAATTCATTCTATAATTTTCCATAGTTCCAATTAATGAAAAATGTATTCGATTATTCTATAATTTTTATTATTAAAATACAAAAAATTATATTCTTGGTGATGTGAAATTGAGTCCTGTTTATGATAAATTATTTAAAACCATAAAAAAATAGGTTTTGGTGGACACATTAAGGGTTTATAAAACTAATTGAAAACCCTTATAAATGTTATTTTAAAGGGGAAATATATATTTTCTTATATTATCTTTTATGTGAAATATTTAATCACTTTGTTTCCTTATGATGTCCTAATACTTACCATATATTTATACCGTATTTAATATTTTCCAAAAAAATTTCACACTACCCATATATTATGAAAAATGGAATTATTGTATAATTTCAAAATAACAATTTTAGAAATATTATTTATTTTATCTAAAATATTTGATATGTATGAAAATTTATACTTTTAAATAAAAAATAAAAAATTATTAAAGAATACATGGTTTTTTACAATAACTGTTTTTTGATCATTATAATAATTATTTTTAACTTATTAAAAATTACGTCATAAATAAAATTATTTAAATATTATTTAATATATACATTTTAATATATTTAAATTTATTTCAAAAATAAATATTGGTGAATTCAATAAATATAATTCTTTTATTGAATCAATTTATTAAACAAAAATAGAATTTATGTTTCATCAGACCAAAATATAATTTCTACCAACCATATTTTTTATTAATTTTAAAATTCATAATAAAAATGAAAATATAATAATAATAATAATAAAATATAAAAATTAATACAATAATATTCTAGATACATATCCCTTTGTAAGATTCAATAATTCTTTATGGGTATGTTGTGTGATGGTGACATTTTCTTTGGGTGGTTGGCTATACCTGGTTATGGTTGTGATCCTTGTTAGATACAACATATCTGCTAAAAAGTCTCAATCATTAATTTATTTTTTGAAGATCCACTTGGTAATTTTCAAGGAAAAAATATACAGATTCTATCTCCCCTGTAAACTCAGATAAATTGGTTTCAAAGGGTTATATATTGGTGGTTGATGTCATTGTGCCTTCCTTCTGAGTAAATTGGATTAATAATAACCCTTTTATATAATAATCATACAATCATTGAACAATCGATATATTATCAATGGTGTATATGATTAATATACATTTAAATGTGATATGATATTACTTAAAACACTCCATAATGACTAAAGTCATGCATTTGTATTTTATATCTTCATTATATGATATGGGGTTTATTCATTAAAAACGGGGGATCATTTAAACAATTAGGGTAGTTGCATATTATTTTCCTAGAATGATAAACTTTTAAAACAAATCATATATATATATGTATAGATTATATCCATAATCATAAATAATCAAGAGGGGTGATGATGGAAAATGAATTATATCGATTCATTAGGAGGTAGTCAGTCGTAAACATGAATGAAAGGATTGTTTTCTAATGGATATAAAAAGAGATAGATATAGGATATTCCATTAACATAAAAACATATAAGTATGTGGAAGATATTAATGTTATTATTTTAGTATGTTTTAATAATATTTGAAGTAGGTAAAATAAATAATTAAACTAAAACACTTTGTTCTTGACAATAGCTCAATTCGTAAATCATTTTTTATGTTACACATTAAACCATTTATGGATATTATTCCATCCTTACCATCACATCTAGAATCTTGGGAGGGGTGTTAAAATTTTATTTGGGCATGGACTAGAATAAATAATGACCTTTTCAAAGTTTTAAAAAAGACGATAAGAAGAACCCTTTCAAAATAAAAGAGATGAGATCTCTTTAAAAAATTTAATGTATTAAATAAATATATATTATTTTCCAGTAAATATGACTCCAAAATAATATATTACAAAAAAATAATGAAGATGGTTCAAAATATTCCTTTCTAATAAAACATGACAATAATTATATTTTATTATTACCCTTAACTTTTCGTTTTTACCCCCATTAGCCTTTTGGAAAATTATATAAAGAAATTTTTATTACACAATAATGGATAACTAGTTCACTATAAAAAGAAAACTGTATAATAAATGAAACAAGGTTGATATTTTAAACCACATCCCAATCATTTAGCTTATTTTAATATTTTAAAAAATTCAAAATAATTGAATGAAATGTTTATTGTTATAATATATAATTATTATCAACTTTTTAACAATTTATTAAATTAGAATTTAAAACAATATAATAATAATTAATTTACAATCTAATCCTTTCCCAAAACCCAAAAAATTTATATTTATCTAAAAAATTTATAAAACAATAATTTATTCAAATCATATTCATTTTAATATTTTTTTAAATTAAATTTTCAATTTATTTTATAAACATTATGCTGGTGTTGCTTATGAATTTAAGGTAATTATTTCATTAATAATAATTATGAATATATTTTCATGATAAATAATTAATTTATCACTCAATTTACCATTTTATATATGATAATTCATCATTTTATTTCTATAAATAAAAATTTGTGATAAAAAATGAAGAGAATGATATTTTTGTCTTTTCATAACATAAATAATTCAACCTTTAATATTAGTGAAATATGGACCCATTTCCATATTATTTAATCATGGCTGGAATAGGAAAAATAAATCATACTATAGGATAAATTCATGCATAAGGGTTACATGGTAGTATTGGACATATATTTTTTATCATTAATTATCATATTTACCCTTATAATGGTTAGTTTTATTATGGTTATCATTCATAAAGAAAAATAATAAAAGGGGTATATTTAAGAAATTCTGATTCCTAATTTTAAATATGGAATCAATTTTTCAACATTCAATTTATAGAAGTTTCAAAAAAAATACTACACTGAAACAAAAAAAATTATGAATAAAAAATAATTTGTACCAAATTAAATTATAAAATTCATGATAATTACTGCAATAGGATCTCATTTAATAAAAACAGACTAATAAAATTTTCAAACTAATCAAAAATAAATTTTTTAATTAGAAACATTTTAAAAAGAGCATTTTATTTTCTATAGAAATCCATAATTTCAATAATCATTGAAAAATTGAACATTTTAGGAAAATATAAAAATTTCACCATAAGATAATATTGATATGATAATTTAAAAATTGATATAATTTTTGTCATATAATATTTATAAATATTCAAGAAATTAATATTATATTATCTTAAAAAAAATATCATTTTCTAAGAAAATTTAATTTCGAAGAATAAAATGACTTTATTAAAAATTTATTATATATTTAATAAGAATATATCAATATATTTATATTTATTATTACATTTATATTTATTTTACAATGTATTTAATCATATTCAAACACCCCAATTCAGTGACTAGGTTTCAAAAATAATATTTAAACACTACAAGTTATATATTATATCCAAATTAACATAAAGATAAATTTTGTATATAAATCCAATTAATGAGAATTTTATTATTTAAAAAAATATTTTGTTACATTATTAGCCCATATATTAAATTTCACCTTAAAAGTTTAACTTAGGCTCAGTATCCAGTTGTTGGACACTTTAAAAGGCCATTACATAAATCCCACATCATGTAAAGAGTTAATAAAACATCCTCTCGAAATGAGGGAAATGAAAATATAAAGTTTATTTGGAATAACACATAACTAGGTTTTCAAATATGATTAAATTAGTGGGAAGTGAAAATATATAAATGGTTGAAAATAATAAATTATAAGTAACTGTGGAGAGTGATAGAGATTATTGATCATAAGAAATTGAATGATCATGAGAATGTTAATGACCAAAAAACTATAAAAAACTATGTCATGACCCGTCCCCAGGGCCCATTCCATCTCTAACCCAATACCGCCTTCCATAGGCCAGGGGCTGGCGACTAGCACAAAACGTTATATCCCCAAAAAGGGCAGGCATGGACTTTAAACATGTACCAACACATATAATCCATACTATAGAAAGTAAAGCCAAAACTGGGATACCAAAAAAAATTATGTCACATGAGGAAGCAACCACACAATTAAAGGTGTAATTGAAAGAAAAAGGGGGTATAATATATACCCAACTGAAAAGAGAATTATAGTAAAATGAAATACAAGATCTCAAGGTCGTCTGCAAAGGATCCAACTTGAACGGAAGATACATCTCACCGTCAGATGTTGCTAGAGTGTACTAGGTTTGTAGAACCACCTCCAATAAACAACTTTTCTTGAGCTCTCCAAGATCCCAGTCAAAGTTTTCCATCGTCTGCAGAAGACCAAACATGTGCGGGTGAAGCCCGTTAATGGGTGAGAAAAATAATACTCAATAGAGACCCTGAAACCAAATCGGGTCTCATAGGATTCCATAAAAGAAAACACATAATAATTCCCAAATAATAGAGTCATTATAGTCATCTTGACATAGGTATATCATAAATTTTTTATAGAAAAACCAACGGTTAAAAATTATAACATCAATTACTACAAAGTAACTCATCCCCGATGAGTTCTTTAGGATAGCTAGGTCCTCTAAACCTATTCAGCGACCGAGTCATAATGTCTCCATGAAAGATGAGTCATGATGCCTTGAGGGGTAGTTGATTCATGGTGTCTCAATGGTAGATGATTCATGAAGTCTCAATGGGTAACTAAGCCACGAATTCACACTGATAGTTGAGTCACAATGTCTCACTAATAGCTAAGTCATGAAGTCTCTCTCAGTAGCAATGTCACAAAGTCTCACTACTATGTGAGTTACAGAGTCCCTCTGGGTGGATGAGTCATGAAATCTCACTAGTTAAACATGCATGAAATCATACTTAGATTATTTCATAAGAACCTCCCCATCACATGGGTCCCAACATCACAGACGATGCGCCAATCTGACACACGGTTTGGGAGATACATCCCTTTTTTGTTAACATGGGCCAGTTGCATCTGGGCCCAGTCTGACTAATTCAGACTGACCCGACCAACCTGATCTCGAGTCCCACATGACCCGATCCTGTCTATTTGGCTCATTGGCATAGCCCATTTGGAATTACTGGGCCTGACTGAGGTTGGTCATGGGCCCAATATGATTGGTCACCAGTAACCCAAAATTTAGCCCTCCCGGCCCGCATTGGCGGGACTGTCTCTTTTTATAGCTCGGGCCACAGTGTGGCCTAGTTTTATCCCATCATCCCATTCCACTACAATAGACTTTCTTGAAAATTTTGGTGGGCCGCTCGGGCCGCCCGGTGGAATGGATATCTTTGGTCTGTATAGATGTGGCATGTGCGACTGGTCAACTTTTCTCCCCCGTTGAAAGCATGGTACCCCATAAAGAAGGCCACTACTACTACGTGGCGCTTTGATGGTGCCACATCTAGAAATCCTTTTGCCTCCCCCATCACCACATAATGCTCTGAGAATTCAACCTCCACCAGAACGACCGATAAGAGCCGATCACTTTTCCCGCACGGGGCACCGTGGGTAGTGCCACCTCTTACCTGCGGTCGTCGCCATCGACCTCCACACTTGTGATAGCTTTTGTAGTCCACCGGTTTCTCTCTGCTGGTCCGATCATAGATACATCTACACATTCAAGGCTCTTGGGTTTCCTCCATCAATACCACAACCTCGGATTTGCCTTGCCACCATTACGATGAAGCGGGAACGAATAACACAGAAGCGGAGGGTCTTGGGAATTGTTCGTGTTGGCACACACCCTTAGTATTAGAAGTTTAAAAAATAGGAGGGGATTGGGTTCATAGTTCCATCAATAATAATTAAATCCTTGATAGAAAATCGAAGAATGTCACCCTCTCTAAAAAATGCATGATCTGTAGATCAACTTGCCCGTGGGTTGATTTGCATTCGTCATTTTAGATTGAATAATGGGATAATCAACCCTATATAAACCCCTACCGAGATTGAGGTTCTATCACTTACATGGGACAAAGCTATGAGCCATCGTTGAACCTCAATCCATTATAACTCGTTGTCTTTTTTCATATCTTGAATCCATCCCCCCAGTGTTTGTTGATGGCGATCATCCTTAGAGCAAGATTGAGGTTTTACGTTCAACGGAGAATTTATCCAAGTCATTTCCCAACACAAGATCATTGTTTATGTAAATTAAGGAGACATGTTGTTCATCACCAATCTGTCTCATTAATATGGTTCATTAATGATTCAACATCATTTTTTCACTACACCACAACGTTGAATGGTCGTTGCGTCGCAGTGGAAACAGTTGGAATAAAATAATAGTTTATGAATATTTTATTTTATTTCTTTTTACTAAAAGTCCAAAATATAACTTTTTGGGTCGACCCATGTGGGTTGAGGTTAGAACCTTCTTAGGAAAATCCTGGCATTATAAATTCGACGATTCCCTTAGATTTTCGACTTGGGTATCGGTTCGAAAGTTATAAAAACTGGCTCACATGATCAAAAAATGTACTTTAAAAATGTTCTAAATTATGTTATGACGTCTCTAGGACTCAAAATATCTTTTTTTTCTCAGATCCTATATATGAAATAATTCCATGTAATTAAAAAAATTACATGGGAAATCTGACACATTAATTTATTCACCCATTTTTGGGCTTCAAGTCATCGTAAGACAAAACAAGGCTAAACAAACAAATGGGGGTACTGAGCACCAATCTAGGACTCCTACTACCATGTACTCTCCTAGAGGTTCTTATGCTACCACTGAACATGAACCAGAGGAATAGACCTTCCACGATGAACCTGCTCCAATAAATTCTCAATCTCTACTAGAAACTCATTAAACATCACCCCATTGTCAATGTCCAGGTCAACCCTATTGATAACTTGTGATGGATCATGCACATACCTTCCCATATGTGACAAATTGAACAAATCATGCGCCTAGTGTATTTGTGGAGGATGAGGTATGTGGTACGCCACCTCTTAGAATCTACTGAGAACTTGAGAGGGTCTGATAAACCTCAGTGATAACTTGCCACCCCAGAAAAATCTCTTCAATCTTCTCTGGGGTGAGACTTGAAGGAAAAAAGGTCTCCCTCATTAAACTCCAAGGGTATCTTCCTACTATCTTCATATGATTTATTTCCACTCTATGTAGTCCTCATCGGCTCCTGGTTGATATGCACCTTTTTAGTTGTAGCACGTACCTACTCTAGACCAATGAGTACCGACTCCCCTAAGACTGTCCAGCATAGTGGTGATATGAAAGGCCACCATTACAGGGCATCAAATGGTTCCATTCCAATGGTGTAGTGGCTTCTTTGGTTGTACGGAAACTCTAAAAGTTTTAGGTGGTCCCCCCAAATTAGACCAAAATCTAGGACAGAAGAATGAAGCATGTTCACCATGGTCTAAATGGCCCTCTCTGTCTGATCATCTATCTGGGGGTGAGCAGTTATTCTCAAGCGTAGATAAATCCCAAAAGCCTCCTAAAATCCTTTCATAATCGAGATGTAAACCATGCATAATGGTTTAAGATGATCATTGAAGGAACCCCGTTTAGATTCATTGTCTCTTGGACGTAGAGGCATCATATTCCATCTAACAATCCCTAGTCCTAGATGGGTAGGAAGTGATACATCTTGTTGAGTGGGTCAATGATCACCTAGATTGAATTATGACCCCTATAAGTGCATGTTAACCCCATTAAAAAGTCCATCGGGACACTATCCCACTTCCATTTTGGTACCTCATGTGGACCTCCCAATCCTGTTGGGACCAGATGCTTGATATTCACTTGTTGAAAAGTGAGGCATTGTGTAACAACCTCGGCCACCACTTTCTTCATCCCTATCCACTAGTATAGACGTTAGACATCCTGGTACATATTCTCCACAACATTATGTACAACCAAAGGAGATATACAAAACACCCTCAACACCTCCTCCCGTAATGTCACTAGTACTATGGTGCGTCCTTTGAAATGGATGACATGCTCCCTACCTATTTAAAATACATCAAGATACTATCCTAAGGTTATCTGAGAACATCAAGCCTCACAATCAACATACAAAAGTTGTGCCTCTCTAACTTGTTGTGTGATTGGAGGAGTAAAAGTCATAGACTGAAGTTAAGAAACACCATTATCATCCACAATGTATATTTTCTTTGTGGCTAGTTGTTCTGTCGCCTCACACAACAGTTGTAAACCAGACCACCTACCGAGCGCTTCTTCCTCCATGTTCCCCTTCCCATGAGTATATACTATCCCAAAGTCATAATCCTAGAGGAACTCTAGTCATCGTCACTGTGTCATGCACATGTCCTTCTATGAGAAGATATAGGTGAGACTCTTGCGGTCAGAGTAGACGATGAACCGTTCACCCATCATGTAGTGTCACAATATCATAAAGAAAAATACCACTTCTGCTAACTCCTGGTCTTAGGTCGTGTAGTTATTATCATGTTTCCTCAATTTCCATGAGACATAAGTGAACATTGTTTTCTCCTTCATTATTACACAACCCATTTTGGTTCCTGATGCATCGCAGAAGACTACATACAGAACACCCTCTTCTGGTAGTCTCAAGATGGGGGTGCTCATTAGTCTCCCCCTCACCATTTGGAAACTTTTTGGAACTTATCCATAAAAAAGGGTAGTCCCTTCTTTTAAAAAGTTTAAAAGGGTTCTTATAGTCTCTAAATTTTGTGTATGAACCTCCAGTAGTATCCAATCAACCCCAATAAAATCTGCACCCCATTTATGCTTCTAGATGGCACCCAAAAAAGAACTGCCTCTATCTTCGTCAGATCCACTACAACTCTAGCCTCTGAGATGATGTGTCTTAGTATGTAGACCTCTTAAATCTATAACTTTCACTTCAAGAGATTACCATGAAGCTCATTCATTTCATGTGTATCCAGAAATATTCATAGTTGTGTAGCATGTTTCCTTTCCAAAACCGAGTACACCAAGATATAATCAATAGAGACCACCACAAAACAATCGAGTTAAGGATGGAATATCCTGTTCATGAGTCCCATGAACACCACTAGGGCATTGGTCATGAAAATGGGCATAACTAATAACTCTTAGTGGCCATACTAAAATATGAAGGTTGTCTTTTGTACATCCTCATCCATTACATGAAGGTGATGATAACTATACATGTAGTCTATCTTCGATAACTATATCTATCCCATTAGATGATCAAAGAGGTAATCAATCCTTGGTAGTGTATACTTATTTTTCAGGGTCACCTAGTACAGGCACCGAATGTCCACACATAGCCTTATGCTCTAATTTTCCTTCTTGAAAAAAAACAATGGGGATTCTCATACTCAAACATTGGGACTTACAAAACCTTTCTCTTAAAGGTCCTATAGTTGTAAACTTAATTCACGATGTTCTGCAGGAGCCATCCGATATGCCGTAGTAGATATAGGGTTCTTCCATGGCTACAGATCGATAAAGATGCCTACCTCCCTACGAGGAGGTAGTCTAGGAACATCATCAGGAAATTAATCCTCATACATGTCCATAACAAGAGGAAATCTCAGAATCCTCTCATCCACTGCACTGAGGCTGAGGATATCCAATTTACCCGTTATCAGTTTTACCCTCAATCAAGAATGTTTATCATTTACTAAAAAATTTCCCCTCTTGTCAGTAAGGGAAAACGTGGTGCATCCTCACAGACACACCACACTTTTCTCCTAATAGAGATGATCTGAGCATGGACTGTAGATAAATAGTCCATACCCAAGATGATATAGTAACTCCTCGATGATGGTACATAAATATCTATGCTGAATTTCTTATCTCTTAGAGTAATATCTCACTGTCGACACCAGAGTTTGATCGTCGAATCGCCTAATGTAGGAGTCTCTAATAATAAGGATCGATCCAAAGGCACCACCGGATTCCATGAGCCTCAAACAAGTTCAATGGAAATGATAGAGTGATTTAAAATTTGTCTATAAGAACTGTAGATAATGTGGAGTCGACACATATCATACCTCTAATCATCTCTAGAGTACCATGACCATAGCTCTCCATCACCTGAAGCTGGCCCCACCCCTATACACCTACACTCGATGCTCGTGGAGGACCACCTAGGGGTGGCGGTGGTAGCACCTCGTATCTCCTCCCATCATCTGTCGGACTGCCTCCTCCCATGAAACCTCCACCTATCTATGTACTACCATGTCCGACTCTCAGCCTCGATCTTCATGGTCCCTCGATTTCCTATAGATTACCTGTATGACTTTTTGGGTTGTCTCGAGCTATGTACCCCTACCCGCCACATGTGAAGCACAACTTGTTCCTCTGCTGGTGTCTGCAACCTGTGGGTACTCGCACTATTGATCCAGTATCACAAGGTTATCCCATGGAATGTATATTCCACTAAGACCCTTATATTAGATGTTGGATTCCTTCTGTTGAGGAATATTCTATATTCCATCTAGTGGTAGCTCTCACAGCCTGTGTAGGTTATTCTAAGATATTCTCCACTAGAAGAGCTCACTCTGGCACCTCATCATGCGTAGGGATGCTGAGAGAGATCATTGATTATATGATCTTCCATATGAGCCCCTACTCAATGGTTCAGTCCCTAAATTAATGGTCATGTATCATATTATAAGAGTGTTAGGAGAGGTTTTTGAACCACTTAGAGTACTCATCCATGGTCAGGATGCCCTACCATAAGTGGACCAGCTCTTGTATGTGCACCAAGTGTAATGTCTTGGGAAAGGAATCCTCCAGTAAAAGTTTCTCAATGTTCATCCAAGTGAGGTTCGCCTCATTAGGTATTTGTAGTTTCATGATATAAAATCTCTCTACCCCACCCTGAAGAAGGATAGTGGCTACACAGCCATCTAGTCCAAAGGTGTCCTCACTTGGTGAAAATATCAGGTCACCTCCTCCAGACAATACTCAACTACCTGAGGATCTATCTCTCCTCTAAACCTTAGAGTCCTTCACCTCTGGAACTCACGAAACGTGGTCAATAAACATGCATCCTCGAGTGGTAAGGCTGGTATCAATAATTTCATGATGTATGGTGGTGAATCTGGTACACCACTCGAGGGTTCCATTTCAAGAACAGGTCCCTATACCTATTCCTCATCGCTCAGGGGACCAATGTTGTGATCCTGTACCGCGATCCTGGAAAGCTATCTATGTGGAAGCATCCATAGAGAAATCAAGATGAACCATAATCAGTTAATTAAACCTGGTTAGATAACTCTAACTCAAAGAGCTCATGAATAACATTTTAAAGACATTAGAATCATGTGCTTTCATGTACTGAGTTGGATAGCATAATTATGGGTCCGAGTGAATGGATACGTCAGCTGTTGTACCAACACTGGACTCCATGAATCAGAATGTGGATCTTGAAACATTTAACAATGATTACCACTTAAAATAATGGACTCTCATGATTTTAGGTAGAGCTTCCAACCACCGATACCAATATATTACAACCCATCCCCCAGGGTCCATGTCATGAATACCCCAAGCCCACCTTCCATAGGATATGGGCTAGCGACTAGAGCCAAAAAGAATATCCCCAAAAATGGAAGGCATTGCCTTTAAATCTTTACACACACATTCCATACCATAGAATGTAAATCTGAAAATGGGATACCAACAAAAATTATGCCACATGAGGAAGCAACCACGCAATTAAGGGTGTAGTTGAAAGGAAAAAAGGTTCTGGAATATTAACCCCACAATAATGGAAACTAAAATTAAAGGAAATAGATGCTATAGAGGTCTTCTTCCAAGGGTCGTACCTGAAGAGTACGTATATCTCATTGTCAGATGTGGATGAAGTGTACAACGTATGTAGATCCACCTTCGAGCACCACTTGGCCCTAGATCACTGAGATTCCAATAAATGTTGTCTTTCACCTTCACATGTCACAACAGGTGTGAGTGATGCTCGTACAGTAGTGATAATTACAATAATCAGTAGGGACCCCGAAACTAACTGAGGTCTCATAGGATTCCACATTTGAAAACATAACAAAATGCATAATGAATATATTCACTAGAGTTTGCTCGACACATGTAAAAATTAATGTGTTGATAGGAAAACCAACAGTTGTAAAAGGAAAAAATCAATTAATCAAAATGAAACCATCCCCAATGATTAAATTAGGCTAGCTGAGCTGTCTAGACCTATTTAGTAGCTGGGTCATGAAGTCTCGCAGACAGCTGAGCCACAAAGCCTCGACTGGTAGTTGAGTCACGAAGTCTCTCTGGTACCTGAGTTAAAGAGCCTCTCTAGGTATCTAGGTCATGGAGTCTCGCAGATAGTCTGTTCACATAGTCTTTCTAATATTTGGGTCATGGAGCTTGTTGGGTAGTTGAGTCACTATGTATCACTTATTGATGAGTCACAAAGTCTCGCTAGGTAGTTGAGTCATGAAGTCTCACTAATAGGTGAGTCATTGCATCTTAATGGGTAGGTTATTCATGAATCCTTATTGGGTCAATATATTTGAAATCTTACTTAGATGATTTCATAATAACATCCCTGTGACATGGGTCCCAATGCCTCTTTTTGTAAATATGGACCGGTTGCATAGGGTCCTTGTCTGACTGGTTCGGAATGACCCGACCAACCCGAATCGAGGCCCCGCATGACCCAATCCTATCCATATAGACCATTTCACTAGTCCATTGGGATTTACTAGACCATGTTGAGGTTATTTGTGGGTCTAGTTTTCTAGGTCACTGAGTGACCCAAAATTTATCTGGACTAGCCCACACCGGTGAGACGTTGTCTTTTCTGAGCTCAAGCAACCGCACGACCCGACAATATTGAATAACCCCGATCATCTAAAGTAGATAGTCTTGAAAATTTTTCAAGGAACCCCATTCCACTATTCCAGATCATCCTGGTTGTCTGGATGGTTCAGTTGGGGCGTGTGTGGCACATCTACTGATCACCCCCGTTGTCAGCGCGCAACCCGCTAAAGTGGGACGCTCTTCACAATCAGTGCCCGGCTGGCGCCCCTTCCACCCAGCTACCATTACAATTGGGTTGATACCTCCCCATTCTTCAAGGAATTCACCGTGCGCTCTACCTTTTCTATTATGGCTGGAAAGAGCTGACCACTCATCCTGTACGCGGTGCCCAGGGTGGCACCAACTCCTGTCAATGGTCACTAGTGCCGCCACGCCAGTGACACCTTTCACAGAACACTGGGTCCGCTATGGGGGTCTTATGGTAGATATGTCTATGAATTCAGACCTATCGGGTCTCCACCATCACTACCACAACTTTGGATTCACCTTGCTAGCAATTTGAGGAAGCAGAGATAAAGAACACACAAGTGGAGGGGCTCGGTCCTTGTTTGGGTCGTTCTACACCATATGCGTTAGAAGATTAAAAATATGGGGGAGGAATGGGACCATAGTTCCATCAAAAATAATTAAATCTTGGATAGTAATCCCAAGATTGATACCCATATACAAGAATGGATGATCTGAATATCAACCTATTCATGGGTTGATATACATTTTTCGTCTTAGAATAAAGAAAGGGAGAATCAAAACAACATTAACCCCTACGTAGATTGATGATTCGTCACTGACGGGCGACGAAGTTTTGAGACTCCATCGATCATCGATCTATTAGTCTTCGTCATCATTTTTCATCTCTCTAATTTGTCCCACCGGCTTTCATCGATGGAGTTAATCATCGTCCGAGAGAGAGAGGTTCTACGTTCATCATAGAATTTCTTCACATCATTTCCCAACATTGGATCATTGTTTAATTAATAGACTAAGATACTTTTTAAATCGCCACACTATCTCAATAATGGGGTTAATTAATGATTCAAATTCACCTTGTCGCTACACCACATCGTTGACTGGTCGTTGTGTCGCCACAGAAAATATTTGAATAAAATAAACAATTAAGATTATTTTATTTTATTTTATTTTACTAAAAGTCCAAAATTTATTTTTTTTTGGTCAACCCATTTCAGTCAAGGATAGGCCCTTCTTAGAATAATCCCTGTGTTCTAAATTCAATAGTGCCCCCAGATTTTCGAACCAGCCACCAGTTCAAAAGATAAAATGAGCTGCTCGCATAATTACATAACGTATTTCAAAAATAAAGTTCTAAAATACATTCTAGCCTCTCTAGTACTTGGAATCACATGTTGTCTTAGATACTGGTTTCAAAATAATTATATTTAATTAAAAAATAAATTACACAAAAAATTTGGGATAATACAAACTTGTTCTGAAATGACCAATTTTCCATTACAGTGATTTAAATGGTTTAAAATAATGTTTTACTGTTATTTCCCATTATTTTAAGAATAATTTACCATATTTACAATGAACATAAGTAAATATACATACTTGAAAAGTTTAATATCATTATTTAATCAATCTCATCCGCCATCACATTTTTTCCCAAAAGATCAATATTCATGATTATTATTGGGTATGAATCACTAATATAAATGTCATAATCCATAAAATGATTCTAAGATATTATAAATGCCATTAAATTTTATAAAAAACGAAATTTTTATCATATTTTAAGATAATATAACAAATTTATAAACCCTCTTGTGATGAAATAATTCATTTAAATCAAAAATTTTAACAATAATTAAAAATATTCTACTTAAATAAAATTATAAATGAACATTCCTCCAAAATAACTATAATAACATCAACATTACATAAGTTTTTATCCCCAATTTTGACCTCATACATATCATCATATACAAAAAAATCAATTTCATTCTTCTAAAATAATAATTCTTGTTAAATCATTTTTTAAACCTAGAGGTTACACATATCTTAACCAAATGGAAAATATCATAAAATATCATTAATCGTACTAATAAATATCTATATAATCTTACAATTTAGTGAAATTTAAAAAAATAACATGAATCTAATTTTAAAATAATCATGAAATGTAATCCTTAGCATGGCCAGAAATATATCTAAAAATATAAACTTTCCATTGAATCACTTTTCATCCATCAAAATTATCTATATCACACTCCAATTAAATTAAAATCTTTTAATATACTAACCCAAGTGGTAATTTAATCCTAAATAAATTATTCTTCTTAAATGCCAGTAAATGTTGAAAATATCATCAAAATCCGATCACAAAAAACCTCAAAAGAGGTGTGTGTTCCTTTGAAAATTTGATCAACCTTAAACATATAAACTGATGATTGAATCTATATCTCTAATGTTTACCTCACATGAACAAATAAATTATTCCAAAACATAACATAGTATATATTAATTACATTCTATTGAATATATTACATAAATCCAAAAATGAAATAAAAATTATCAATGTATTCCTAAATTAATTTTTCAAAAACTAATTAACCAATTTAATAGTTACCCTTACGGTCTCATTTACATCATCAAGCTTAATCACTGTGGTATTCCAACTAACCATTATCAACCCAATAATATACATGTATCGAGGGTTATCATTCCCTTAATAATTTATTCTGCAAAAATACTTCCTTAATAACAAAACATTTTTCTTATTTATTAGTAACATTAAACAGATGATATTTAATCCTAAAAGAAAAATTAATGTTGAAAATTCCACTGTTGAATTCGTTATTATTTTAATCTAAATAACATTGATATAGAGGCTTATATAGATATTTTATTGAATCCCAATTTGTAAATACTTAAATACATCCACTTCAGTTATTGGTAAAACATAGGGCCTTCCATAGATTATGATATATCTTTTAGACTTGGTCATTGTCTCAAATTATTTATATATTCCAAAAATATAATATAATAAATAGTAAATGGATCTCAAGGATGAAATTTATTTTCCTATATAAGAATATTCATTTTATTCTCATCAATTAATTTCACTATGAAATTATTTTCCAAACAAATAACACTTCCCTATTCTTTTGTTACATTATATAAGGTATATTATTCCAAATTTTGAATATGAATGAACTGAGGATATCATTCCTCAATGGTCTCCACCACCTGAACTCTTAGTATATTCCATTCTTAACGAATTTAGTGCGTTTAAGATTTAGTTATGGTAGAGGTTATTTTTTATATATTTTTTTAAAAAAAATTATTTTTTGTCATAATATCTTTCACTTTATTCATCATCTATTTTTGTTTGTCATAATCACCTCATCTTCCATCAGATTCATTGTTAACATCATTTCTCCTAGTTCCATTCATTGACTAAAAAAATCATAGTGTGAGAAATTATAATCATAATAATGAAAGATAATTTACTATATGTCTAATTTATGACAACATATAGTCAATATATGACACCTTTTTTTAACAATACTCATCCATGATTATAATTTATTAAAATTCATTATGATTGATCATAAAGAAAATTATAATTAAATAATGATTATCAATTGAGAGTGTTAAACAACTTGCATAGTAATGTTATAATCACCATGCACTATAATGATGGCTAAGATATACCCGGACAAAACATTCAATGGTTATTACCCATAGATGAATATTTTCAAAAACCACGTCCACTTTAAATATCTGTATAAGGACATATTTCTTGGAGAAACAAAAAATATATAACTTATAAAAAACATTTGGATTTTATCATCTATTTAGTATTATCTTATGAATTTTTATAAAAGTTATATAATCATAATCTACAAAGTTATGTAAATATTTTCTCTCATACCAACAAAAAGGACATATCATTAATCATTAAATTATCTCGAGATTTAAATCAATAAAAAAATTTATATTTTAGGATCACTATGTTTAGATTTTTTGTGAATTAGGACATAAAACAAATATAAATAAATATTACAAGATATAAATTATAAGACAATTATTTCATAAAATAATATTTTTCTCCAAGGTGACCATTTACAACCAAACATTTTCACTATTTATTCCTATGTCAAAAATTTAGAGATAATAATATATAAAAGTGACATTTTTTATTTTCTTCACATTAAATATTTTAACATTAAAAATCGATGTAATATGGAACCATGTTAGGATATTTTTTTACAAATGGATAGACATAAATAAACTAAACTCATTTAAAATTACACATAATGGAGGTATGATAATTTTTAGTCCTTGTCTTAGAATTGTAGCCCATATTTATCTGATTAATCTGTAATTCAATGATAATTATTTAATATGGTTAATATTTACAATGAATTAAAATAAAAGGGAAATAATTATCAAATTTGGAACAACTGATTTAAAATATTTAAATCCTTTTTCATGATTAGATATCTTGAAGTGGGAAAAATTAATTTTTGATTGAAAACCAAAATGAAACAAAAAAAATGATTTTTGAAAAAAATTCTATTTCATGAATATATATTTTTATTACCAAATTACAATATAAAATTAACACCATATATTTTAATAGTATTTTAATTAATATATAATATCTAATCAATTTTTTTAAAATCCACCATATTACATTACATTATAAATTCATTTAATGAAAATATATTTTTTAGCGAAAAACAATACCTTTCAACATTCAAGGAAAAAAAGTATTTAGAAAAACAATAAAATTTCACCATAAGGTAATTTCGATAATAGTATTTCAAAAATGGAATTAATGTTTTTTAAAAAAATTGAGTGATTATTTTATAATAATTTATCAATACATTTTTATTTACTATGATTATTATATATATATCATAATTTATATAATCATATTCATATACACCAATTAAATGGATAGGTTTTAATGGTCACATTTAAATAAAAGTACTTATATAGTTAATCCTAATTATATTAAAAAACATTATACCATGTTAATAAAGCTATCAAACACAATTTTTTTTAACGTGGGGTGTTACATATCAAATAGTTATAAAAATTTTGTTCAATTTGAATTAGTAAATTGATTAAAATATAAGTCACTATATAATTATATTTTGTTATTGAAATATTATAAATAAATATAAATTTTAACATGTGATATATAAATATTATTTTTATTAAAATATTATATTTTGTATCATTTATATTAAAATATATATTTAGAAATCAATGGAGTTTTAAAAATTAAATTTTTGTATATAAATAAATGATTGTGTTTTTCAGGGTATATTTATCGTAAAAGTAAATTTTATTTTAAAATTAATATTTTATTATGATTTGTTTATTTTCTATTATAAATAAAATTAATAATTTATGATATTATTATGCATAAACAAATACGTTTTAAGAATAAATTTATTTTTTTAGAATATAGATATTTAAAGGAAATTTTAACCTGATATTCTTCGAGGTGTAAAATTTAAATTTAAGACTGAGAATTATATTTAGAGAGTTTTAATGCCTAGATGTGTTTTTTTATGCCGATGAGGCCCAAAAAGTGTCATGGTGAATTGTTTTGGTTTCTAAAGAATGTGTATTGTAACATATATGTTCAAGAGACACAACATTAAGTTCGTGGTAGGTACACCGTTAGTGCTAACCATGAGTTCCAAAGTATACATTCCATTTGTACTAAGAGAATGTTTGAGAAACTATCGATCATTGGCCACACGACTGTGTGAGAACCCTATAGTATATCTCATAAGTGACCACACAAATCACACACAGTTTTTAAAAATGTGAAATTTGGGTAACATTTTTTAGAGTGGAACCACATTTTTTGGACTTGGAAATCTAGACTGTGTGGCTAAACCATACATCTAATTAAAGGGACTGCAATGACTAAACATACACTCCCTCTTTTTCCATTTAACCCCTCATTTATTCTATCACATTTCATGTCACCATCTAAATGTATGATCCCTCTTATCACTCTATATATCTTTATTGTGTATTATTTATTCAATGATCAATTCAAGAACCATTTTTCGTGTTTGATAGCCAACTGTAAGGATATTGTTCCTCAAAATTAATTTCTACTAATGACTAACCATTAAAAATAAAATTACATTGTGCATGAATATTCCATATTTCTAGATAATTTTTTTAGATTTAATTTTTATTTCACTTATGCTCAAAATAGAGGCTGGTAATCAATGAGTGGTCATCTATGGGATATAATGTGTTGTTCCAAAATTATATACAATTTTATTTATGTGTTTAGATGACAAGAAAAAATATGAATTTGTGGGGTGGTCCTAGGGTAAAATTAAATTTATTGTTTTATTTTTATATTATTTTTAGATTTTATATGGTAGTTCTAAGTTTTTTAAAACATGTTTGGGCCTCAAAGGGAACTATTGGTGTGAAATTTGGTTTTGTGTTTTTTGGTTGGATATCCTGACAATTAATTTGTTTAATATTGTTTCTATGATTATTTTGGTTTTGTATGAATGTTTTGGAAATATTTCATGATACTTTGGGTGATTTTGATCACCATTATTTTCATGATTAGGTTCTCTATGATGATGTAATTAGTGATGGAACGTTCCTTGGTTCGGAGACAATGATTCCACGTGGAGATAATGGTTTTTTTGGAGTGTGGATTAGGTTTTTGGTAAATTTATAATCTCCATTATTGTCTCAAAGTATTATTGGTATCATCATCAAAGATAATCCTAACCTGTTAAGGTGGTACTAATTATCGGTGGAGGCCACCATTGAGATAGAAACATATGGTATGTTGGTGAACATCAGTTGTGAAAGATGTTCTATTTATATAAATCCATGGATTATTTTATGAGACTATCTGTTGGGGGATGATTTTCACTAGGAATATATGTCAGATTGGTCATGAATATTAACGTACAAATATCGATATTCCTTGGGATTTCATGTACCTGGTCCAATAATGATATAAATGATGTAATTTTAATTGAATTTTGATATGTTTTAGGCATGCTGATGAAACGTCAGTTTGACTCAGCATGACATTGACATGGAATTAGTTTCCATGTGGTGTTAAGTGGTATGTAAATGGATGGAAAACAATTGGGTTCTTAGTATGTCTTACTATGGATGCATCAATCTATTATGGTGTTGACCAATGATTGTAAAAATTTATTTTATGATGTTAGTCAAAAGATAAGAATGCTATGTGATATATTTTGGTAATATCTATTTATTTATGTCTTTCATAATGTAGTATAAATATGGATGTAATTAATTCAAACTCTAGTGGTACCCAATTGAGTTTATATCCATTCCTAAAAATTTCCCCTTAGGATATGTGATGATATTATTCTCTTGACTTTGGGAAAATGATCATATTTTTGGACCATACATTAGGGTGATGCGAAATACTGATGCCCATATGATAGATTGGTGTTTTGTAGTCGTACTAGGTGTCTTCCCTATGATGAGATGGAGTTCCTTTTGAAATTTTTCATACTTACTTATACAATCATCCTATGGGTGATCGTTTATCCTTTTGTACGTCTGTCCTGACATTTATATACATTATATGGTATGCATAGTTACTGCTTTTGAATTTTCTATCACTACAATTTTATGCTTATATATATTTTTGTTGAGAACATTCTTTGTGTGGTATTATTATGAATTATATTATTTTTATAATTACGAATAGAGTATATAGTCTCCCCAATATCATCTAGTAGAACCTCACTCTTAGAAGGATAACTTTGGTATATATGGAGGAATTCATAAGACCAATTGGACCTCTGGTCTGAATCCCATGTCATATGGATCCTAGAGTTTTTTTTAATATGTGGTATTGAAGGAAGGTTGAGAATAAAGTGGTTGAAATGTTTTCTTTATAGACTGGTGATTTCGGAAGGACAATTCAAAAAAAAATTATTTGGACTATGGTATAAAGGTGGACTATGATATTATGTGAACATTGTAAATATTTTGAGACTAGTTTCCCACATCCCCAAACATAAGGGTTCATGGAATTTGTCATGGGGTGGGAATTTATGTTCTTTCATTGATATTTTACCATTGACAAATTTCCAACCTATAGTGGTTTACATGGATGTGATGTTACTATTTTATGATATTTTTATACATTGGACTGATATTGTAATAAAATAACATTCATGAATCTTGATAAGAACATAGGATAACGTGAAATTTGTGTGTGATTGTGATTTTTTTCTTGAAAATGAGGACACATAAATGTGGGTTATGCTATTTAATGTTTTATCAATAGGATAAAAAGTGTTTTCCTTCAAAGCCTCTTAGTGGAATTATTATCTTGTATCCATTGTATGTGGTTCCCAGTTTCATTGGTATTTGATCATATATATATATATATAGTTTAAATTATTACAAACTTTGGAATTGGTATGAATGGATAAAGGAAAGCGGTGATCTATTTAATGTGTCCACAATATGGAAAATAGTGTTTTCCTATAAATACTCTTAGTGTAACTCTAAAATGTTATACCATAATAGTGGTTTCTATAATAATTTGTATGTTATTCCTTACTATAAAATTATTAGGAAGGTGGAATGTGTATAGATTTTATGGGATCTTTATGTGATAGGGAAGTGTAAGGATGTTGAGATACATTTTGTTTTTCAACATTCCCTATTTGAAATATCTGTATTAATAATATTGTTATTGATAATTTAATTTGGATCAAATCATGATTACACCAAAAATTATTATTGTGGATAATCAGGGAGTATACATGTGGTTCCTATAGGGAATGAACATGATGATTCCAATGATGTATGGGTTATGTAAGAGAAATAGGTATAGGATCAAAAATAATTGGGTTATCTATAGTAGATAGTAGAGTTTGTTATCTGGTTAAACAAGAAGATCATTGAGATCTTGTTGTGGGTCAAATAGAGTATTTAAAGATGTTCTTAGAGACATTACCCATTAGTAGCTTTGGTATAATAGAGTTCTAGTCAAAACAACCTCTTTTTTCTATGGTGTGGTTGTAACACATGTAATATGGTACTAGATCGAGTATGTGCATACTATCTTCTAACCGATTGAGATAACCCTAGGGTAGGGTGTATAGTTAACAATTTATATTCTCAAGGGAATAGTGAATTGGTTGTGTGAAATATATGTAGATGAAGTAATGTATGAGGGACTGACATGTTTATACTTCAAAACTAGGTTCATTAAGTACTTTTCCCAAGGATATTGAGGGATTATTGAGCTCACGAGTTCCTGAACCATAACAAGAGTGACATTAAATTCATAGAATATATGTGGTAAAAAATTAATATTTCCCATTTTCACTATCTTTGGTAGGGGATTATGTCACTTTGTTGGGGTTGTTTAAGGATGGATAATGTATTTCGATCCACATTCAGGTGACCATCTTCAGGTTTACCTAATTTCTAGAGGTAGTGAACTAGGAACTAATAGTTTAGAGGAACTTCTTGTAAATGAATAGTTTAAGTAAAGACACGATATCTAGTTATATAGGTAGTTTCAATTTTTTTTCTTTGTTCAAGGGTGTGAGTTTTCTCAAAAAGGAAGTCGTGATAATGAAATAGATTGGATACCAATGAGTGGATCACCAATAAATTCCTTCTAGTGTGGGAACAAAAGTCAATCTCGGACTCTGTGTGAGAGACCTCTAAAAGAATGATGTCTGTGATAATGTATGGGTCTCCTAGAACATATCTACCAAAAGAAATATCAAAAAGAAAGGTTTCAATGGCTGGGCTATAATCAGGGATCTGATGTAAGAATAAGAGTGGTAACATGAGCAGGTATTCAGATCTAACTACACATACTGGCCAAGGTGAGATGACAGATACTCAGAAGTGGGGGGGAGTGTATGGTAGTTAGGGAATCTCTATATAGAGGATAGGCATTAAGAATATTAGATTTAGAAATGGTGTATGTATTTGAGTAGGAATTTTTAGATCATGACATGCAGTCGATGATGGTTATAGTTACACCATAATCGTGGTTGGTTCTTTTATTTTTGAAAATATAGGGAAGGGTGCACGATGTTCACTTATGATAGTTTAGTAAAAAAATACTATTTAATACGTGGATTTCTATAATTGTGCATGTATTATAAGGGATGTGTTTTCATCAGTGAAATATTATGGGAATTATGTATATTCTATGGGAAATTTTTGGGAAATAGGTTTGATGCTTCAACCATGAGGAATTGGCAGTAATATAGGACCATATATGTATCATATACGATGTGGGTGTTATATTAGAATCTAGTGAGATACAATAATTAATTTTATATAATTGTTGGTATTTTTGAATATAGTGGATGGTCTTTATGGGACCAGGAGGTTTTTTGTAAATTGGTTGGTAATTTATCATGTAGGGATTTCTTAAGGTTGGAAACGCTATAAGATGAATATTCCATAGAGGAAATAATAAGTGTAGTCTAGGTTAATGGTTATGAGTTGGGTATATTTGGTATTATATTTGTGTGTGGAAAAATATCTCATGGATTTTTTAGTGCATGGTGGGGATGTTATAGCATCCTTGGATTATTAGTGTATTGAGATAACCTAAGGGAATTAACCATTATGTTTCTATACTGCCCAACATTAAATTTAATTATTTAAACTAAAATCTAGGATTTGGAACACATAAATGTGTATTTTTATAGTTTTTAGGGTTAAATATGTGCCTCAGGGGTTTGGTAAATTTCAAAATGATTGGAATTGAAAAACCCAATTTTTGGAGACATATGACTCGTTGCATAGTTGGCGCATTGTTATTGCTATCTAGGCAGATGAAACTATGTATCCCCTTTAAAATAATTTTATGTTTGAGAAACCATGCACTTGTGGGTCCATGGACATGTGAGGAAACTATAGTAAATTTCATTGGTGACCACAAAATGGGTACAAGGGATTTTTAATTATGTGTTATAACTGTGAAAAGTGGGTGTCACATTGGATAGTGGAAACACATGATCGCTGCATTGTTAGAAAAACTATTCCAATAAACCATTGGAATATTTAAATTAGATGAAATAACCAAACTATCCTTCCATTATTTAACATTTCAAGACCACCTTTAATTTCCAAATTCTCATAGATCCCCCTATCAAGGGGATTATTTTTCTTCCTATATGATTTTCATTGAATCTCCTTGGTTTAGGGTCCAATTCAAGCGCTTTTCACCACATTCGATTGCTAACCGTAAGGATACTTGTCCCCTTTATTCCAATATTCATTTCTATTTCCATATGAGATTGTATGCCTTATTTCTAGGAATTTTTCTGACCTTTTTAATCACTAAATCCATATTTATTCAATGGTTGGTCTGTTATTAGTGGATGAATACATGTATAACATTAGGTGCTCTATGATTTTCTATATTGCATATGTGTGCTTATGTGATGTTATAAATAGTAGTGAGTGGGATAGTGTGGTTGCATCTATTTTGTTAATTTCCTCAATTTCAATTATTTTTTGAGAATTTAAAAAGTATTTTCTATTTTTATTAAAATATGTATAAGCCTTAAAGGGAATTGATGAGGATAAATTATGTTTTGTGTTATTTGGAAGTATGTGTTAGTTGATTATTTTTTAATGTTATTTCATTAATTATATTAGATAATTGGGAATTTGTTGGAACTAAATCATGATACATGGTGTGATATTGATCATTGTAATTGAGGTGATTTTGTTTTTCAGCATGGTGTGTTTGGAAAATACCAATGTTGTGGTTGGGAAACGTGGTTTATAGACGTTGGAAGAGTTTTTTCATGGGTTTATCTTCAGTTTTTTGTAAATTTCCGGCCATTTTTTGTGGAGAAAATAACTATTGGGATAATGTTCTCATTGAATCATGAACCTTTAAGGGTTTTTATGACTCTATGTACCTGGAGGACAACGATGACCTAGAAAAATAGATGATGCCAGTTACCATCAGTTATAAAGGAGGTTATCACTATAAAAAGCCACATTATATAGTGTAAGACCATCCATTGGGGGTGATGTGATTATCCAAATAAAGAGGGTAATACGTATTGATAATATTATAATATTCATGGGTTTATAAGAATATAAACTCTAATTTTAGTTCATTTTATAAATTCTACATCACTGTACATCACCTGTGCAATTCAGGTTTAATGTGAATTTTGGGCCCAATCAATCCCGTATTTGTGGAAAAAAATATTATTATTTTTGGAATTTGGAATTTGGATATTAGTTATCACTTTTATTGTATATTTTTCCATTATGAGTAATGGATGATTCCCAATGGGTTTTATGAATTTTTTTCCTTTAATAATGAAATTTTTGGATAAAGCAGAATGGGCCTTAGGCCCATCAAATAAAAGTGGATCCCACATATCAAGCCCAATGAAACTCAAATTTTAACTATAGACATTGATAAGTATTTTGATAATTTAATTCAAATAGAAAGAGATCTAATTCTTATTTTTTCAATAACATACAAGGATCCCAAGTATCCTATTAATTTTTGGGATATATTTGAAGGACTATAAAGTTAGACTGCCATTTTGATCATAACATTTGAATGGATGATCCAATTAGCATTAAAAAGGTAAAATATTATAGAAAACCTTGAGTAAGATATTTATCCTCTATGAAAATCTAATATTTTTTCATGTTGAATGGTATTTTTTAAATTAAATATGGGGGATGAATCTAGCCAATGATTTGTGGTCAACCATGAAAAGTCAACTTCCCTTTGATTTACCTCCCTCATTTTGAATCTCTAAATTTATTGGGAAGGAATTGATTAATTGGGGAATGAAATTAGGACCCTGAATACTGTATTTAATGATCTAGTGGTGTAGGGATTTATAGATCCTTGCTTTTCATTCAATGATATTTTTAATCTATCATTTTGTAGTCACACATTAATTTTTTTCTCATATTTATTTTTCACTCCAATTAATTTATTAATAAATATTATTATTCATATCTAATTATTTTATTTTTCATATCATGTTGATACTGTTTTCTTTAGTGAGCTAATTGATTTACATCATATTTAGTATATTCTTCACATAATAGTGGAGTGATCATTTTTTATAGTTTTCTCTTCTTCAATGCCTCCATCATGAGTCTCTATCCATATTAACTTGATAGAATAGAATCAATGGAGGTATAACCCTTTTATAGGTTGATATAATGTAGTAGAAATGATTTGAATTGAATTTTATTTAATTTATTTAATTATTTAAATGTTTTTCTTATTTAAAATTTCCATTCGATTATTTGCATTCTTCTTCATCACCTCCAACTTAGATGATGACACATTTTGAGTGTTTGTATGATCAATTTTCATTACGTTCTCATAAAACATATCCTATAACTAAATTGGTGATTAAGCTTGTAATTTTTTATGGATTAAATTGGTGAATTTATTTAGAGAATTAACTCAGTTTTTGGATATATTCTGACATAAGGATTTCAAATTTTCCAAGAAATGTAATTCATCCAATCAACTTCATGTGATAAATGAGAACCATTTATTTATCTAAAATTTAAATGAAATAATTATTTAAAACTATTTAATTATAAACTCATTTCAAACCATGTTGGTCACATTATAACCAAATCAACCCCATAAAATGTATATTTCTTTGGGTTTATTTCTAGGTCCCTATGGATTCAATAACCCAATCTGTTATTCTAGAGACTGCTTTAACAACATGACATTGGTAAATTTTGAAATCTCCAAATTTTGGCTCTATTTCCTGGTACCAAAGTATTTCACATTATAATCTCAATATATTCTTATAAAATTTCACTTTTCTCATACAATTTCTCTTACTTTTTCCTCTTCCTATATTCTATGTCCTTGTAATATAGAATACAACATTCAATATTCACTATTCGAGTATCATCAACCATACCACATTATAAACAAATGCTAGAATCAAATGGAAAATAAAAAATTAAAACCCCTCACATATGGAATTTCATTTATCAAACATTGAATGAATACCTCATAAATAATGAGATGATGAATTTTTAAAAGATAAATTCCCAACCATCTCAAGGATGCTTGAATATATTAATCCTTGGGAAGTCCATGTTTTACAAACTCTTATCAGCATATTCCCCAATAACTTCTTGATCAATTGGGAGAACAAATATACACAATGAATTTAGATGTTTCATCACTATTTCTAGAACATCAAGATATTGAAACTATTATGGAACAAATTCCCAAACAATTTTTCCTTTATTTATCATTGATATATTAATATTTTATCAGAAAAACACTCATGAATTTTAAAAAGAACCAAACTTTGGATACAAGATATATGAAGATGTTCATGAATTTTTGAAGAATCTTTAAATTGATTGGAATATGTTTTTAGATTAAAAAATTTAGAATTTGATATCATTGATTGAGTATCATGAATATAACTCATTTGAGGATTTTTTTTAAAACAACAATCATAATACCATTGGATAAAAATAAAAACATAAAGTCCATACCATTTCATGAAAATGATCTATCAAATTTTTTATTTGATTATTCTTTTATAAAGGAACCAATTATATTGATAAAAGTTTAAAATGATACCATGTTTGATTCATATTCGATACGTGTGTATTAATTTCCAATCGAACACATTCTCAAAATTATTGTCCATCCTTCCCCTATCAAGTATCCCATAATTATATATACACATGATGATTAAATTTGAATTAATCATTATATTCAATCCAATAATGTAGTAATGATAGTTGATGTATTATT
Organism: Viscum album; assembly: GCA_963277665.1. NCBI lineage: Eukaryota > Viridiplantae > Streptophyta > Magnoliopsida > Santalales > Viscaceae > Viscum > Viscum album. The sequence goes on along the minus strand of OY728155.1, from coordinate 1,218,735,381 downwards.
AAACTATATACTAGAAACTGATCAATATTTCTGATATTACTTATATTTTCCCATTCATTTTAGAACATAGGATTATAAATGTAACAAATTATAAACAAATAATAATTCTCAATCATGTTTATGTGGAAAAAACATGGTCTTTATAACATTGAATGTTGATGTTGGGTATGTACATGGGATTATTTCAAGATAAAGACTATAAAGTATGTTCTTTTAGGGAGGAAACCCAAATTATGCATTCATTTTTTATGTTTTTTTAGGAACCCACTTGGGGTTTTCAGTGTGATGTGTTGTTTCTTGGGTGTGATATTTAACAGTGTTAGTAGTTTACTACTTTCAAATAAAACACATACCTTTCTGAGTTCAAACCAAACCCTCAGTCATCCCCAACGAGTCTACTTATGAGGTGAATATAAAGTGATCAAATTTTAATTAATGGGTCATATAATTCTATATATGAGGTTTTGATCTGTTATTTCATTTAAAATCACATATCATTTTCTTTATTCAAAATTCCAATATATATATCTCTCTCTATTATTTCTAAGAACTAAGGACAGTTACATTCTATAATAGGGGAGTAAGAATCAGGGATTTCAGAAAAATGTATTCTGATTTTTTCATAAAATATTATTCATTTTATGAATGAAATTATTTATCCTTACATGTATTAATTTAAATTTGGATTCATGAAAACTGAATGTGGAATGATATTGAATAAATTATATATGATTTTAATTCGTGTTTATGTTTATGAGAATATTTTTGGAAATGTGTGGTTGTATGATGTGATTATTCAATGATTGAATTTTTATCCTTTTAATAATGATTCCAAAATGGACATAAATTGAATTTTTTGTCTATGTTTTATTACATAGGTCCCTTTCATCATATCATGGGGTTTGGCATCACTTTTAGTTTAATTTGAGTATCAAAAAAATCAAAATATTGACCAGATAGAGTAACATTTTTTCCAAATGTGATGCATTCATAACATAGGGATCGTGACTCAATAGATTTATTTCATATAATAAGGCTACAAATATCTATTAAAGATCATGTAATTTATAAAATTTTTTATTTTCAGAAATTGAGGATCATGACCCCATAGTTGACTTTCCTAGAGATAGTTTTTTCATACCTATTTTTTAAAAAATGATAAAATACCAAAATCAAATAAAAAAATTAAAAAAAAAAAGAAAATGTGATACTCATATACAGGTTTAATTTGATTTCCACCTTGCATTTTAATTTGTTTCCCCTTGAAAAATAAAATGGCCCCCCTGAATTCTAAGATACACAACACATTATCATTTTTAATTGAAATTCAATGAAATGTGGTGATAAACAATAACAAATGACTGGTCTTGTTTTTGGGATATTATTATGAACATACATTTAATGAAATTATTTTGATAAGATTTATTATTTTTTGGAATGATGTATTTTTGGTGAGGATTTTATGTTAAAATATTTTTGAAATATGGAATTCATTTTCATATTTTTAATATACATTTTACTCTATAAAAGAAAATATTGGTGTGGTTGTATAATTAAATAATGAATGAGGATAATATTAATTTATAATATTTTAATTTCCATGTGATACAAATTCTACATGCACCAATTTTTGTGCATTTTATAAATTGACAATTATTTCTCATCACATATCCAATTAATGTAAAAATGGAAAATTTGTTCCAAAAAATTCATCTATTTATTGAAAAGACTATTTTTAGTATTATAATTTTATATTTTTGGATATGATTTATCACTTTGATTGTAATATTTAGTCTTTTAGGATCAATTAATGAATCCAATGTGAGGACACGTATTGGTGGACATTAATGTAGAAATATCATGACAAATAAGAATGGAATCTAGGTCCATCAAATAAATGTAAGTCCCACATTTCATGTCTGGTGAAGCTAAAATTTTAACTATTTAGTGAGATTATTTCCAGGTTCATTCCATTCCACTATTACTGGATCTAATTATGAATTTTTCAAGTAGATATAAGGTTCCTATATTGGCATTTAATTTCATGTCCATATTTAAAGGCCCATAAAATTGACCCACCATTTCATGAATAAAATCATTATGGATGGTCAAATTGGTATGATGTTTTTAAATATCATATATAAAACATTGACTTAGATATTTAAATTCTAAGACCATTTCATATTTTAATATATTTAATGACAAATTAAAACAACAAAGAGGGTGATGAATCTGGCTAAATTTTTTGGTGAACATTGAAATGTGAAATTTCTATTATCTTCTATCTGACCATTTAAATTTCATAATTAATGTAGAAGGATTTAATTTATAGGGGATCTAAACATGGATCAAAAATAAAAAAAATAAGGAACTTATGGTGGAGGGATTTGGGGATCCACGATTTTCATTCAATTGTATTGTTAATCATTATTTTTTTAATAGTGCATTTATTTTTTCTCAGATATTTATTTTATTTAGCATAGTTTCTTAATATAAATTATTCTCTTTATCTTATGATTTTATTCACCATATAAATTTTATATATTTTTATTTGGAATGGAATCCATTCAAATAATATTTTTTGAAATTATTCAGACAATGGTGGATTTATCTTTTTTTATTGCTTTCTTATTCAATTCCCCCCTCATGGGTCAACATCCAGAATTGATTGATAAAGTAGAAACAATGGAGGTCTAAAACTCTTATGGTTTGATCCAAGTGAGTATTAAGGGGATGAATTGAATTTTGTTTCATGTACTATAATAGTTAAATATGTTTTTATTTTAATATTTCCATTCAATTTGTTGTGTTCTATATTGTCTCAACCAACAATAATGATGTCAAATTTTGAGTTATAGTATGATATGTTTAAATTGAGTTCTCTTTAATGTGATACTGTAACGATATTAATTATTATAATTAGAAATGTGTTAGAATTAAATTAGTGATTAATTTTGGTGATTTATCACATTTTATGGATATGTTTGGAATTAATGAAATTAAATTTTTTAAGAAATGAAATCCAACAAATATACAAAAAGTGATATACTAGGATCAACTGATTTTGTTAAATTGAATTAAATTATGTATTTAAAACTCTTTAATTGTCTACTCGATTCAAACACAAGTTGTTAAATTCATTTCCAAATCAAACCCATACAATTAATGTTTATATTTGATTATTCATAGATCTGTATGGATTTGATAACCCAAGATGTTCTATAGATTTCCTATTAAACTATATAACAAAGGGAAATTTGGGTGTCTTCCTGATTCATGTTGTGTTTCTATGGAAGATTATCTCTGGATATGAAAGTAAAAATATAATAACACCTTGGGATGTTGGAATAATAAGTAGGTAATGATTTAAATGATAGAATTCCAATAGAAATTTGATATGTTATGTATATACCGATGCAAGGCTAGCTTGACATGGCATGTCAAAAATGTAGAATTATTTTGAATTTGGTGTTATGTGGTAAGGAAATTAATGGGAAACTAATTGTATTCCGGTATAGAAAATATTGCTTCATCATTCCATTCTAGAATTTTTAGAAGTAGGTAAACACTACCATAAAGCTAATAATCACAAGGAAAGAAGGTTATGTGATATATGTGTGTAGTTTCTATTTATTTAAATTAGTTTTAAACTATAATAAATAAAGATGCAATAATGTTACATATTAGTGGTGGCCTAATGATTTCCATATCACACCATTCACAGAGCCCTCAACACATGAATAGACTTTATAGACATTAGTGAAGTAAATGAATCATGACCATGGTCTATGCCTCAGTGATATGGGATGTTCTATGGTTTATAGGATAGATGGGTTTTTTTAAATTAGACTAGGTGGTTCATTTAAACTAAGTTGGTTTTCCTTTTGAGAATTTTCATACATTATTATATGACCATCCCCATGGTGATTGTGCCTATTATTATATGACATCAAAGACTTGTATATATATTATATGGTATATAGAGTTGATTTATTTTTTCTATTACATCCAATTTATATTTATTCTACCACCCTATTTTTTCATGTTCGTCTATAGCATGGTTATATAATGACTATAATTATTATTATCACCAATGTTTTTAATCTCCCTAATATTAGCTAATATACCCTTGGTATCAATTTGTATCCTTATGTGTATGAGGAGGCCCTCTTAAGGACAAGCCATCTTCTTGTCCAGACCACAGGTAATGTTTCTCCTAGGATGGGGTGTTACAATATTAACATAACATAAATTAAAAATCAATATGGAATAATATTAAGAAAAATAGTATATTAAAACAATAACATTCAATAAAATCATATTTATTTATAATATACATTTTTCATTAAAAATTTAAAAATATAAACTTTTAAATTTTAATTTCATAATGTAACAAGCATTTTTAAATTTAGTATTTCATAATTATCCTGGTTTATTTTTTTATTTTTTCTGAAAAATTGAGTTTTTTTGTGATTAGTAACTACAACTATTTTATTAAAATCTACCTCTTCTATAATACATAAATGAAATAAATGTTTATGAAATGCATATATTAAACAAAAATTATATTTATTAAGTATTATAAATTATTTAAAAATATAATTTTGAGTTAATAAAACAAATCATTAACATTTTTGAAACTCAAGTAATATTTCAAAGAAGTAGAAGTTTTTATTCCCTTATGATTGAAAAAGTACTTTATAAATTTAATAAAGTAAATACATAAATTTTTATTTCCTATTTTAGATAAAAATTTCAATATTTCTGAACAGGTTCAATTTAATTTTTTTTCCTAAATTTATTATTAGTATGATTAGTTTCAATTTCCATTATAATACAAAATTTATTTTTAAAATGAATTTTTTGTTAATATATTGTAATTTTTGTAATATATAAAATTTAAGTAAATTACTTTATAATTGTAATAATTTTTTATAAATCTATATATAATCAGAAAATGAGTAAATCATTTTTAAAAAATTCAAAAAAAATTAAAAAAAATAATAACACTTATAAAAAAAATTAAAAACTATTTTTAAATAAAATATATTTCAATTTAATATATTATTTCAATATAATTATAAATTGTATTATATTAATTGGATATTAAGTTTTTTTCAAATCAAAAAAATATTGTAATAGGGTTTATCAAATATTTTAAAAGTACTATATATTTTACTTATTTTAAAAAACTATATTTCCAAGGTACAAATCAATGTGTAAAAATGTTGAAACCTATAATAATATATTTTAATCATGTGTAAAAAATGGGTGGATAGTATTGTATTAAATTATATTGAACCAATAATACCCCACAATACATTATTTAAAAATTTTGGAGTCATTGACCATGTATCAATATAATAATATCATGGATGAGTAAAGGGTATTCACAAATGTTATTTTATTACATATAAATGGGGATCAATTCCACCACATCTTAATCCTACTAAAATTTCCCTTTAAAATATACCCAAAATAAATATACATATGCATATTTTCTCACCTATATGCCTCTAGTTTGTATAATAAATCTTAACGAATTCACTACCAAGTATATCTCTAAGAGATGATCAAGTCTCAAATGTAAGTGTTACATTCCTTATATCATTATTTACTAAATATTTCTATTAAAAATATATTTTTTATGGAACAATATAATTATATAGGTATAATTATTATATTATTTTAATAATCATTATTTATTCCTCTTCATTTTCAAAAAAACTATTTTTTTGTAGTGCCGGAAACCACCTACACAATGTGACATCTTCCGTTTTTCATCAGCGTCATTCAAAGATGATCAAATGGATTTAATGGATGAATAAATATGATTTCAATGATAATATATGATTTCTAAATTTAAAATTTTCCTTTACCTTCTTTACCACTTGTTCATTGTGTTATGAAATATTAGTTGTTTGTATAAGTCAATCCTTGCCTCCATGGGAAATGAGTTTCATATGTCATCACCACCGATAATGGTAATATCTAAATATATATTTAATATATAAAAATTATTTTGATAACATTGTTTAAATTATTTAAATTATTAAACTAAATTATAATTATTTCTATAATATTTAATATAAATGATGATTTAAGAATAATTTACCCAACATCCTCAACTAAACGAGGATAGAATGAAAATTATATAATAAATAAATGGAATATGATAATTAATGATCCGTATTAAATTAAATAACAATAATAATTTTTATAATAATCTATCTAACAAAATTAATTTTATTTTCTATGATGTTGGGCACATACGAAAAATGAATTCAGAATAAGGTGATGGTTTTGTTATTGAATTTGTTTGTTGAGGCATATTTCCAATCATGAAACTAATTTAATTTAAAGGGTTTTTTTAAGAAATATATATATAATTGAGTGAATCATATTTATTAATGTTATATGAACTTCAACATTAATATTTCTCCATTTTAAAGGTCTTTATTATATTTTTTCATAAACCATAAGGGTTTTAAGTATATCACTATTCATTGAGGAGGGATTTTTGTTATGCACTATTTAGGATTTTTATGTGCTGTCTAGTTCCCCCAAAAAAATATCATGAATTATTTTTAACATCAAAACATTGTTTCCGTACAATATTTTACATCATTTTGGAAACAATTGATGTCTTCACAAAAATATATAGTTCATTAATAATTAAATATTATTTCAGGAGTTATAATATAAGGACTATGATCCATCATTAATTTCATATTTTATACCCAAATTATATCTTGAGAGATATATTTTGATTCAAAAAAAGTTTTATATAATATTTATAATCCTTTATTAAAATGAATCATTGTTAAAAATAATTATAATATATTTAATCATCAGTTTCCCCTCATTATCCATAATTCTTATTTCATCAATTTTATACTTTTTAATAGGAAACATCATTATGTGTTATCTAATGAAAACATCATATTTACATTATCCACTTTTCTAAATAATGTTTCATTGAATTTTGTGGGATTTTATATTTAAACAAATTTGCTTTGAAGAAATGAAATAGAACTTCTATACCTCTTTTACAGCATACTGATTACACATTCTCTTAACTTTTTCTACCTTTTATGGAATTTTATTTTCAAAAAAATCTATTTTTTATATATTTCTTGAATATATATACCTATTTTAATATTAAATTTATTTTTGGTGTTATAAATGTTTCTACTTGAAAACAATATTATTACTTTTATGTAAACTATATTTATGGAAACATTAAAATACAATGTCTCATGGAATGAATCACCCATATAAGTATTTTAAAACCATGAAATGATCCTAAAAACCAAATTTATTTTATATAGAAAACTCTTAGTTATGTTATTTATAAAAATTAAAAATATTGTCTTTATAATTTCAAAAAAAACCCTTTACTTATTTCATAGAGCTTCACCCAGGTGGTGAATTTTTAATATTTCTTCTCCCTAATCTTTCTCATGAAATATTTTTATTGGATCTTAGTGAACAAGACATATTATTAATTTTTACATATTAACATAAAAATAATTTATTTCCTCTTTATCATGGGATTCCTTATGAATTATCCATTGATTATTCCTTATATCAGAATTTTGAAACCCACCTCTATATCAGGGGTTTGATCATTATTATGATTTTTTATGGTTGATTTTCCATAAGTGGAATATATATTTATGATTTGTTTTGACCAGTGGGTCTATAATAAAAATAAAATATAATGATATTATTAATATTTTATATCTTGTGATATATAATGTATTGGTATACAGAGTGAACCAAATCCACCATTCAACATTATAAACATTATAATGGTTGTCTTTAGACAAATTATATACATATGTTTATGATTTCATAGATTATATTGGTGTGCCAACTCTATGATTTAATGAAATCATTAAATTATTCGATGTATCCTAGATTTTGATCACCCCTTTATGATATTTTGTTATGCCAATTGAGTCTTGTGATATGCTACATTTCCATGTTATTTCTCTTACTGAGATTTATGGATAACTCTTTTCTTATGTATCATTATACCATATATCATATATAGTTTTATAATTTCTATGGGAGTTCAGAGAAATATGTGTATATTTAAATAGATAGTATGTTTATATTTTTAAGTTGCTGTATCTTTTTTTATAATCTATTATAGAAATAAGACATATATATGAGTTGACTGTATTATTTTGACCTGAATGCAAATAATAATGAAATATTATGTGCATAAGGCATGTATTTCAAGATTTTTTTTACAATGTAATGTCATGTTATTTTTGGATAATATTATGATAGAACATTATTGAAAATCCTTAGCATAAGTATGAAAAAAATCCTATGTATAAGTGAACATCATAATATTTTTTAAAAGTGTTGACTTAGTGGAATTCCTTGCAATTATATCCCTATTAAGATACTAGATTGTGTATGGAGGATATATAATAATTTATACTATGGGTAATAACACTGAATATGGGTTTTTTTGTATAAATTTAACCATGACTTAGAGAATTACATACTTCCCAAACTACACACTTGGCGAGACACGAATTAGGGATATGATTCGGTTAATCATAATCTACTTATGAACAACTATGATTTAAAAAATTATCAATTACATTGAAGTACAATTTTGGAATGTATATGATATCCCAATGTAATGTAACATTATTAAATATGATTGATATTGGATGAAATAAAGGAATTATGGGCTAAAATTTTGATTTAAAAGGGGAAAATTTTTTAATAGTGAATTCATATAATGTAATTAACTATAATAATATACCAATGATAAAAAATTTACATCAATAATGATTACCTTTTTGGTTATGGAACTGAAATGAATAGAGTTAACCATGGGTGTGAGGGACAATGTGATGATTACCTGGACAATCAACTCATTACAATGAGAGATTGAATGAGTAATATAATTATTATTCCAAATCATCTATCACAAAATATAATTAAAAATATAACCATATGTATAATTCTAGGTATAATAAATAAAATAAGGACATAGACTCATTAAATTTATGATGAAGAATACAATGAAGGAAAGAATATTAAATATCATCTGTGTCAAAAATATGTGAAAAAGAACCCTGGGAATTTCGTTATGGGGATGAAATATTATTTTATTTTAGAAGAGTGGTCATAAAAAATAATGATATCATATGAATATGAAGGGGTTGGTTAATATTATAGGAGAGTAATTAAAGCATCCAAATGTACCATTAATAGAATGATGTATTTCATATAGAAAACATGGGTATTTTCTTAGTTGATTCAATAATAAAAATGTTAAAAAGGATGAAATAAATCAATAACATTTATAGATAATGTAAATAGTGATAGACTTTGAGATAAAAATGACATAAGTGACTTCCAAAAATAATATCAAGTGAGGATACATTCAATGCACATGCTTTTCATGGAATCCTCTATTATAAAAATAAGAGATATACAAAATTATTTCCTTCTTCTTAATATTTTTTGAATTCTTGGTGAACATGGGAGGGTGTGGAGACTATCTAATTTGAAATTTATTTGATGGATTTCATCCAATAATTTTTCTGATAAAGGTGATGGTTATGGGATCAAGTAACATAATTTCAAGTATATAAGGGTGTGGTAGTGTTTTTTAAACTAATTGTGGCTTTATCATGGGCTTTTTTTCAATTAAAATTGAAATGGAATTTCTTTTGTAGATGAATATTGGGACATAATTCATGCTATCAATCATGTATATCATAAAAAATGGAGAAATTTAAGGGTTGAATCTAACTCAAAACAAGATATTTATGCTCTCATAGATAGAATTATGAATTTGTCCTAGACAATGTTTCATCAATGAGTCTAATTCCTTCAACACAACAACCACTTAAAACAGATGGTGTCACTATCATTGAGATAATTTAACAATGTTTATGATGATCTATAAAAGACAGATATCACTGAGGTGATATCGATGTGGTCCTTAATTATCCTTGAGTTCTTTCTTTTGATACTAGATGGATACAAGTAAGTTCTTACTCACTCACATTTATTTGAAACACATTGTAACACATGATCATTTTCCTTAAATTTTTCATAATAAAATTTAGTTCCAACTTGTATGGATCCTGTACCATCTAGGTATTAATAAGAAATAAAAATAACATATAATTAATATCTTGAATTTATAAATCAAGTGTATAATTTTATTAAAGTCGTGTAATATTTCACACTACTAACTCTTCTTACAAGATGATATAAAAATTTATAATTTATCACTTTTAAAATTTAGAAATAATAAAATTTATTTCATATTTGTTTTCAAAATTTAAATAATATTTAAAAATATGAAATTATTTTTATTCATAATAATAATATTACAATGATTAATGTTAACAACCATGATAATTATAAAACTCTTATTTAAGTCAATTATTTTATTATATTCATCTAATTTTTATTTAATCAATCAAATGGATCAAAAATTACTAAATTATTATCTTTAAAATATATATAATTTTAATAATACTCAATAATGTGATAAAAAATTTAAAATAATATTAAAATAAACATAATGGAAAATATTGATTTTCCTACAAACTTTGTCTTTAAAAATTATATATATGCAATTAACAAGTATTATTCTCATAATTTTTAATTTAATTGTGTTTAATAGATATTATATTTTTTATAGACATAAAAATTTTATAATATTTTTAAATATATATTTTATTTTAAAAACTCAAGTTACAATATTAAATAATCTATTTACAATGATAATAAAAAATATATAAAAATGTAAAAAACAATGGTAAAAGACATCAAGAATATATATAAAAAATATGAATAAAGTCTTTTATAACTCTTATCTACAAAAGATCACCCCACACTAAATTATTTATGAATTTTAGAGTCATTGAACATGGAATAGTGTAATGATACTATTTAACTGTAAAGGATATAATTATATGTGTCAATTTATTTACTTATAAGTGGGGATCAAATCCCCCCTCCATGGTGATCGTTACCACTATAATTTACATATATCCATTAATGAAATTAACCATCCAAGAAATAATTTTCGTATACAAAATATCATGGTATCTATAAGTTATCTTAAGGCCTTTACATCGAAGAAAATATCTAACATCTAATCCGGTTGCCAACAAAAGTATTTTTTTATTTATGTATTTTTCTCTCTAAAATTTCTCTATGAAATATTTTACATTAATAAAAACAAAATGATATTAGTTTAATTATTACAATGATATGTTGTAATATTAGTTTTATAACATTTTATTCATATATTTCCAATAAGCATATCAAAATCCTTTTTAGATAATTTCATAGACTGCCACCTCCACAAAGAGATATCATCCACTCTCCATCAAATCCATTCATGTATGATCAAAAGGATGCAATGGATGGAAAAAATATTGTATCAATAATATATTAATGATTATAAAATTTCATATTATCATTCAAATTCTTACCCACACATTCATTGATAAATGGAAACATTATTCATTTTTACTTGATAATCATCACCTAAAATAGAAATGACATTCAAATTTCATCACCAACCATCATGAATTCACTTTAAAAATAATTAATTTAAAAAATTATATCAAATAATATATTAATTTTCATGAAATTATGAAACTATTGTAAAATTATTTCTACCATGGATAACATATATAAGGAGTTAAGAAATATTGACCAAACAACACCATGTTACAGATGTAAGAAATAATACTATATAATAAATAAATGGAATATGATAATAAATAGACAACATTAAATAGAATAAAAAATAATATGGTTCTAAATAAGATATCTAAAAAACCTATTTATTAATTATTAATGTTATTCTTCCTCAAATAATAAATCATTAACAATGTAAGGGTTAAATATCCTAATTTTCTTCTTTGAGATATATTTTTTTACACATAAATTTTCATTTAAATGGGTTGTATACTATAAATTTTCTATAAAAAATGAATTAATTATCTTTATTAATGGTATTTAGAAATAAAAAACAATCTTTATCACTTTCATGTGGATTTATTATAATTTCCCTATAGTTATAACAACTCTTTATTAATCACCTTTCATTGTGGATTGATATTATGTTATGAGAAAATATTTATTATTGTAATGTATATACTACCCTTATGACTTGAAATATCAAGAATTATATTTAAAATTTGAAACATCACTTCTATTATTATATTATTTTTTATGGTATAATTATTGTGTTACCTAAAATAAAAGCTTCTTTCATTAATCAATATTCAATCTTCTTTTTTAAATTTATACTTTAAATTTATCATTTATTTTATATGGTATGCCCGATTTCTATCAGGGGAGACCAATTTTTATATGAAAAGGCCTTACTGATGAGTTATAATCCTTTTTAAAATTCAGATACATAATGGATAATTCTGATCCATTTAATTGAAGGATTCCTCTCATTTTCTATAATTAACCCTCCTTCTAATGTTCTCCTTTTTAATTTGAGTCATCCTCATATTTTAACTCATTTGAACATCATCTATACCTTCTTTTAAATTCTAATTAAATTTTTATTATCTTATTTTTTGGTTGTGGTATGTCAACTATTGGATTAGTTAAACAGTTCATTATTTTAAATACTAAAAATTATTTTTAGGTGTTTCTAATATTTTATATGTTTTAATGTTGTAAAATATGTCAACTAGAAATTTTATAAAATTTAATGAATTCTTATATTGATTGTAAATCATTAGAATCTATACTAATGACCATGAGTTTGGAGAAGAAAATTCTCACAATTTCCCAAATTGACCACATGAACATTGAATTAATCATATGTATATCCGATCAACAATAACATAATATTCATAGTGTAACATAGTGACCTAATGTTATATTTCTGTGATATTATAGTTGTCAGGATTTTAAAAAAGGATTTGATCAACCACAAGATATGTGGATTGACTGTGTACATCGATTATCATATATTTGTCATGAAAAAGTTAATCGATCATACAAATAAATCTAAAATATCATGGTTTTTTACATATATTATAAATATTTAAATTATTAGTGTATTCGCATGTAAATACCAAAGATATCTGTAAATTTGTTAATTTTGATAAAATATTGAGGCTATCATGACTGTAATAAACAATATGTTTTGCCGATGTGATTACATAGTAAATATGGTTTGTGGGTAATTTTGGAGGAAATCATATTGATATAAAATGAACCAGTGATATTTTGACAATGTATTAGATCAATTTTTAATTCATGAAGAGCTTACATTGAAAAATTAAAGTAACGATCACTAAAATGGGTTATTGAATTTAAATATAATACTATACAAAAACATTATTCATTTAATTAAATGTGATGTCAGAATAATTTAATGCACATTGATTTCACACTTAGTATGCGGGTTAATAATGATGTGTTTATAGTGGATATATTTTTGAGAAGATGTATTTATATATAGCAATTAATTATTTGAATAGAATGGAAGACACGTACATGGGTCAAGATGAATTTTAAAAAACCAGCAAAAAATGTAATACACAATACCTTATTTCATATCATAAATTCACTAAAATATTTAAGAATAATACCTCTCTGTCGTATCTTATCATCTAACCTAACGACGATCATTTATACGAGATGAATCATCTACATAATATCATAACATCAATCCTTGACATAAAATTTATTCTTATGATCTTTATATTTTATTTATTTTTGTTGTCAGTTTCATATGTTATGTTATATATTTATTATGTAATGCTTATACACCATATAAGATAGTACTAGACACTCTCCCTTTTTCCAAATTCATAAGTTTACTTCAATGAGATCTATGGAAGTGGCTGGGCATAAGCTTGAATAACCCTATGTACTATTGTTGGGAAAACATGATCCAAGTTAGGGATCATTTTTATTTTTTTAATAAAAGTTAATTTTAATGGTAGAATGATATGTGGAGAAGATTAGGTATCCACCAGAAACTTAACCTCTTGTCTTTAATTTATCTATGATTTAATGTTTAAATTTATTTATATTTTAAAACATATTTCAAATAAATTTATAAAAGCTATACTCTGAATGTAAGTTTTCAAAAGTGATATACGTACTACATGATGTGAGTAAATTAATCTCAAAATATTTGGGCATTAATAATTTTATTCTAACTGAGTATATATCAAACCCTTGCAAGGTTATTTAATATAATTGAATTAGAAATTCCTACTATAATAATTAACTGTGATATATTTCAAATTGGTGAACTTTTGTTTTATTATTTTTTAAAATAGAAACATTTAATTTGGATCAAAATTCACTCCTTATTGATTTATACAATCTAGATAGCATTTGGAATTAAAGGTTTTTTATTTCAATTTCTCTAGTTTCATGTAATAGTGATACTTTTTCTAAAAGTTTTTCTCTTTTATAAATTAATGATTCTATTAGTGATGATTCTAAGAATGATGTTTATGCTACCTGAATACCTCTAAACATTAGTGGTAAAAATAATGATTAGTGATATATAAAGCATAAAATTCATTGTGAGGATGTTTTTTGATATTTATAGGCATATTAAATATTAATAAATATAAAAAAAAATTATTGAAAGAATAGGATCATCAAACTAAACATTCTTATTATACAAATCAATAATCCATTAAATCATTGTTTTATGCTTTGGGAGGTGATGAATTTTATATGACATATACTTCTGACAATGCATAAAAAATTTAGGATACCCTTTTCATATCATATGAATGCATTTTTAGTGTTAATTAAATGATATAGTAAATATTTAGTATTAATAATGATACATTCAAAGTGATTTCCGATCAATAATTTCGTGATATGTATCTTATGTTCTATAACGTCATTAATTATTTGATTTCAATTAGATTTATGATGAATCATAATGATAAAAGACTAAGGATCCTGAGATTTCTTCTACATAAATAGTGTAATAATCGTGTTTCTATTTGGTAATCATGAAACATCAAAATATTACTTATCGAGGAGTTAATTATAAATTTATTTATTTATTAACAAGATTATAAGGTTAAAAATAAATAAGATAAAACAAATGAAAATATACTTCATTTAGAGAATAAAAGTCAATAGTTAATGGAGTTTATATAATAGAGGGACAAATTATATGTGAAGATATATTTGACATTCATGATAGTTTTTTTTGAAAGATATGATATTAAAAAATATTTATAAAAATAAATTTTTTTAAAAGTCATACAATAAATGGATATATAAAAATTGTAAAAATTGTAGGAAATACATAAAAAAATTTGATACCCCATGTGAGATTACTTGTTTTGAATGTAAGAGAAAAATTCATATGAAACCTCACTATTCAGAGTATAAGTGCAACATGGGGTATGAGGATAAAGTGAAAAACCACAAAAATAAAATTATGTTCACTTGTATTGACTACGATGATATATGATTTTATTATATTTAGTATGAGAATATATGAATCAGAAGAACAATTTTATCTCTATGGCTACTAAATTTGTGGTACTATCTACATCTTCTATTCATATATCTATTAATTTAAAAATTCAAAACAAATAATTATAAGAGTATTATTCTATGTTTGAGGATTCCATTATTTAGTTAATATATATATATAATCTACTTAAAATACTCTTTTTTTATGTGCTATTGAAAAATATGATATTAGTTATGGGAACTAGAATAATTATAATTTGTTAAAGTTAAATTCAAATATGATATTGATAAAAGAGATATTTAAAAATGATTTAAAATAATATTTAATAGTTAGAAATACCTTGAATATCATAATGGTTTAATATAAAAACATAAAACCAAATATGAAATTAGCTATAGATATGTTTTTATTAGAATCTATATAAAAAATCATTCCTAATTCTAAAATCATGTCTGTAGTTTCTAGGTAAACAAATATTTTTAGAAATAATTCTATAATTATTGGACATAAATTTTTTATCTAAATATGTGTTTCCAATAAAAAAATGGCAATGAAAAACTATTTATTTTTAAGGATTTTTAAGAAATATTCTCATTATCCAAATATATATCAGTATCAAAGTCATTTCTTGATTGGATGTATTAGGAAAATGCATAATGATTTCAGAAAAAAAAAATTATTGATAGTGAATATTCCATATATATGACTAGAGAATATCATGAATCATGAATCTTATAATGTTTGATGGTTTACATTTCACTTTTGATGACATTGAAAAAGGAAATTTCATTTGGATTAGACAAATTGGTAACCCACAATATGTTCTTATTTCAAATTTTTTATAAATAAATGGTTTAAAATATTACCCACTTATTATTTATAGATTATGTTTTAATTATAACAATGTAACATTTGAGAAAAACGTTAATGATATTAAAGATTCCAAGACTATTTTAATATTTAAAACATAGGAAATGATAATGTTTAATATGTTAATTCCGATTCCTTATTTCCTCAAAATGATTATTTTTAGTTTTTTATATAGATTCATGGTTGTGTCCAATTATAATAGCCTAATAGAATTTATAATTTCTTAATTATATATATAACAAGTGTTCTGATAATGACCTACCAATGTTATAATTCTATAACACCCACATGTGTAATCCATGCAAAAAGGGAAAGGAACACAAAAAACTTTTTAATAGGGGAAATAGGTATCTCTATATAATCCATGAGAAATAGTTCACATGTATTTTTCGGACCTTATAGAGTTGTTATTATTGGTGTAAAACAGTATTATTAAGTTATTATTGATTAATATTAAATATATACAAGGTTTTTTCTCCTTTCTCATCAAATAAATTCTCATTTAGATGTTAAATAATATATAGAGTTAGTATAGAATCATAGTGAAATCAAAATAAAGAAGTTAATATTTTATCTTGGCAAAGAGATTAAGAATTTAAAATTTTAATCATCCTATACATGATATGGAAGTGCTCAAAAATTCAATACACCTTTAAAAACTCAATAAATGGGGTAGTTAAATGGAGGAAACATGATATTATATAAATTTAAATAAATTTAATATTTTAATATGAATCACATATCTAGATTTGGGATGAAATATTTAAAATATTTTAATTAATTAATGGAGTTCATATCAGATCTATCATGTAAAATTATCCTTATGAATTATGTAACGGCAGATAACACAACGAAAATTTCACTAGATCTTTTTGAGTGAAAATTTTTTGTTATAAAAAATTGGATAATTTAGAATGTTTTTCACTACAAATATATATTGAATTTTTTATTATTAATTAATCTAGTTGTAAATCATATAGAATTTATTACAAGAAAGTTAATTTTACAGAATAATATATTCACGCAAAATTTTATGAGATAGCTCCACGTGATCTTAATACTATTATAGAAAATAAAAAGGATGATATATCATATACGAATATAAAATATACACATTAATAATTTGATTCTTCTACTTATATACCTAAGAAGTCTCATAGAAGAGACCCTAAAATTATTACTCATCTAGAAGAAGACATGAAAAACCCTTGTAATTTTTTTACTAAAATATTTTATCCCTCAAAAACCATCTATAATATGTTTTTGTAAGTGATCTAGATATTTCTAATCCATCCTTATCCCTAAAATGAAATGAAATTGAACATTATGACTTCTTATCATAGCTTGAACCAAAAAATATCAATAAAGAAATCAATAATGTGCATTGAGAAATATCTATACAATATGAATCAATTCTATTCAAATGAATTAAAGTCTACGAACTAGTATATAGACCCAAAACTACCTAACTATTATCACTAAGTGTGTTTATATAAAAATGGTTGATAAATGTGGAAAAGTTTTATAAATGAATCGACATAGGTATTTCCTAGTTATATTAATTAATAATGTATTGATTATAAAGGAAAAGTTTTCACATATACTGAGACATGATGTTATGAGAAAAATAATTTATTATATAACTGGATAAAATATCAAATTATATCAAATGGTTGTTAAGATTTTATATCTAAATTTTTATATAATTCATGGTTTTTTCATTTGATAACCCTTATTTTCTCAAATCCTCTCATTCCAATTCATTTTTTTAAAATTAAATACATATTTTCATAGCTAAAAAAATCTCTTAGATATTTGTGTAAAATGCTTCAGGCCTTTATTCATTAAAATAATTTTTAAAAGGTGTTGTTGATCTTACCTTATTTATTAAAATAATTTAAAATCACCATTTATCTATTTAAATAAATATATATATATATGAAATTATTCTAAGTTCCTCATAGAAATGTTTTTGTAATGAATTTTCAAAAAAAATGTGAAATTAGTTTGATGGGTGACATAAAATTATTTTCTTGTTTTCAAATCATTCAAAATGAATAGTTAATTAATTTAAATCAAATTATGTACACAAAATATAATTTTAATATTTTTTCATTATATATCTCAAAAGGAAGTGATAATCCAGTGATTACCACTTGTAAACAAGATATTGACATAATTGGGAAACCAGTTGTTAAAACCAATTATAGATGTATGATTAGGAAGGTACATTTCAAGATATATAACTAGGATGATATTATGTATTATTTTATATATCAATATATTTGTAAGAAATATCTATGTAATTTCATTTAAATAATGTTAGAATAATTTTCAAATACCTCAAATGTATAACCAATTTATGATTGTTCTACTCTCGAGGATAATATTTTGTCCTAATTATCTATTCTTATAATGAATTTGGCGGTTGTTTATTCGATAAAAAGGATTTATAGAACCTCTCACATGTTGGTAAGTCTCTGGTATCTTTGTGTTGTATTTATAATTTTTTCCACAATATACTACAAAATATTATTACATAGTTACATGAAGCTGTTGTGAACATAAAAATTATTGTACTATGGATATCAATTCATGAGCACCCCAATAAACTATTAAAATTCAAGCTCTATAATATTTTAATTAATATTGTGTTACACTATATGAAAAATATTATTGATATATCAAATCACATTTTAAGATATCATTTTCAAAAAGGAGAAATAAATTTTGAATTCACGAGAATGAAGCATCATCTTTGAGAAATATTTAAAACCCCTATGAAATACGAGAGATAATAATACACATTTCCTTTTTTAATAATATTTGATTATTTTAAATTTATCTTGTGTTCATATTATCTCTAATTTTTATGATAAATTTTGTTTTTGGGAATAGTCTCACAATTTATTTTATTAAAATATATTATGTATTTGTATTTTTTATGTATTCTATTGTTCTTCCCACATATTGATATAAAAAAGTTCCCAAATTGAGGTTAATATTATAAATTATAATATGAAACATCTTCTCTATTAGTAAACTCAAATAAAACCCATCTTTGAACAATCGTTACTAAAATTCTGTCCCTCTTTACATCAAATATGTTTTGTGAATAATGAAGATGAATAAATTATTTGAGATAGATGTTTCTGAATCAAGTCACTCTTCTAGGTGATATACTGTACTCAAATTTGGTTCTTGGATTATTTTAGATTATAATCATATTTCTAATAATTCCCCCCCCCCCTAAAAATCAATTCAATGTCAAATAGTTAATGAAAACTCCTTGATTGGTTTAGAGAGAAAAATTCATTGAATATAGACTGAGTGGTTCTATGATGAAAATCAAAATATATATCACTATTTAAAAAAATAATTTTACTTGAATATTATTAATAAATATTTAGATGAATTGGATATCATTAGAACCATTAGGGATGTTAAATAGTGTGAGTTCTCATTAACTTTTAGGGTTGAAAATTTTAAGGTACAACATCTAGGAGAATATTAGGATTACCAATGTTTATATCTTGTAAACCATCTGTATTTAAATATTGGGAAAAATATAGAAGTGTTATCCCATGTAAAAAAACCTCAATATCATAGGGATAGAGATTTAATTGTTGAGTGTAAGATTTTTTTGAAATTTTTTTAGTAAACAATCTACCATATAAATTGAAATTATAGCACAATTCGGCTTCAAGACATCATCTATATATACCTGCTTATTAATTGAATTAAAATCAATAATAATATATTTTATATATAATATGGAAGAATGTACCAACATATCTGGGAGGATTATAACTATAGGTTTTCCTAATATCATTACATTTTTTTAGGAAATTATAACAATGATTCTAAAGGGACTAGATATTTAAATACATTATATTATTGTTTCGTGAATATAAAATATGACAAATAAAGTGTATAAATTTTAATATATGAAAAAATATATACAGGGATTATTAGTATAAACATTATGAATGGTTAAATATTGTGATAAACATAACCAGACCCCACGAATCCATAGATGCTAGAATAGATCCAAGATAGGTTTCTTAGGATGACAATTCCCTTAATGAAAATGGCTCATAGGATATATTTATTGTAAGATATGATACTAAAACGGAAAATTAATATAGGATATGCCTCTCCCATTGAATATAAATTTCATAACATTGAAATGTATGGGTGGATATTGAACTTGTAAGAGAAGAAGTATTAATTTTGAAATGGGATATAACTCATCGATCCAGAAACTTTGGACAAGTTCAAACTCATTATGAAGTTGAAAAGAAAGTAGATCATGTTGGAGAGTGTCCTGCAATGTTTTTAACAGAAAGATCTCAAATCACTGTTTCCACACAATATTGGGAAGTTTAGTTGTAACGACCCAATATTTTACCAATGGAAATTATCATCTTATAATAATGTCATATAATAAGTGAAATCACTATACAATAAACTAATATGTACTATGTGACCTTTAAATATAATATTGTCACTTCTGTAATCTGAATTTCAACGATCTATAATACATAGCTGAAATCAGTAATATGTTATGAGTCCTATAAGAAAAAAATTACTTTTTGGTGAATAGTTAATGACCCTTATGAATAGTATTAATACCCTTATAAATATTAATATGACCGTTATGAATATTTAATCATCCAAGTAAATAGTAACCTTACAAATGAAGGTATAAATAAAATTCATACCTCTTATAAGTGAAAATATAATCATGGTGGTAGTTTTTAGAAGTAATAAATATTTAATTAAAAAATTATCAATAATTTAATAATTAAAAATATATATATTTTCATAATTTTTTTCATAAATTATTATCTTCTATGTATTCTAGTTTTATGATAATTTTATATGACATTATTTAATTTTTGAAAACATTATAAAGGAATCCATAGTTTTAAATGTTGTATTTTCAAGTAAATTATGATTAAAATTAAAAATAAAATTAATCATAATTAATTTTTTTTTGAAAAATGTATTTTTTTTATTCTACACATCGAAAAATGGGTATGGTAATTTTTTTGGGATTTTTCTAAAATACAAGATTTTTTTATGAATAGGGGAATGCTGTAATTTATCTTATATATACATTATAAGATAATTGGACTACTCCTAGAATCATGGATGATGTATGTAACATTAGTTTTAATTCACATGCACATTTTAATTTTTTTGGTGATGAAATCATCACTATTTATTGACTTATGAAAAAATAATAAACTAGTGGTTAAAATATTAAGAAAACCCTTCCCCCCTCCACTACAAAAACCACCCACACTACCCTCTTTAATTAACTCTTATAAATCCTTGTGTCTTATCTAAATTCTATCCACATCTCTCCCTAACCTCCTCCCCAACGTCCATAATCCCTTTTCCTCCTAAAATACCAAATCCTCTCTCTTTAAGTGGCTCCCAAGGATGATTAAATCATGAGGAAAACTATTCTTTTCATGTTCCACTTTTTTCTTTTCATTACTAACCTCTCCTCATCCAAATGGTATGAAAACTATAGTACCATTCATCTAATATAATTTTTTTTATTATAATAGGATAATTCATTATCATAATTCTATTCCCCATATCTTATATGAATGAAATGAAACCACCACCCAAGATGTGTTAATTTATCACATTCAAGTACAACGGGTTATCAGTTTCTATAACCATATTCAGTTATGGTCATGAAACCATTTTTATGGATATACCAGACTGTTAAATATTTATTTTATCTTATGATATGTTATAGTGTCCTTCTTCACACATTATGTAAAATACTATTAAAAAACAAGTTAATTTTGAGAAACATTGTGTAATTAATCCATGAGTTTATCATTAATATTCTATATAATGATTCTTCTTCACTCAAAATAAGAAAATGAATTTTAATGCCATTTAAAATTATGTATTTTCACTAATATTATATAACATCAATTCTGGAAAACCGTTCTCATCCCCCATGTTTATCTGAACATGAATATAAGTGAACTGATTATTAAAACCAAAGAAACAAACACTCTCAAACTATGAAATTGAAACTCTTAACTCCTGAAAAAGGAGATTAATGAACTTAATTATGTTATAATAAATAAATAACAAGTAATTAATGTTATGTAATTATTAATTATTGAACCTAATTTTATTATTCAGGTCATTAAGTTCATACGAATCACACCATCGGGCATAAGGTACAAGATTCTCTCCAAACCTACTATATTCCTTTGGGCTTCTCTAACATTCATTTAATCCAAATGAAGTTATCTATTATATAAGTAAATAATATAAATTATATTTACATGATCATAAAATCATTTATTAAGGTCAAATCATAAATCACTTTCGGGGATTTACATGTTTTTAAATGGTTCCCTCCTCAATACTCCTTGAATATAAAACACTTTTAAGGGAAATTATTGAATTTTACCCATTTTCAAGTGGACACTACAATATTATTTAAGCCACCATTGTTTTCATAAAATCATTCTTTATGTTATGTAAAAAATTCTTTTTTCACTTCTGGTTTTATATTAATGATTACTTCATTTTTTATATTAAATTATCTTTCAAATTTTATATAAAATCAAACTAAAATGTTTTAATGTTATAATATCTTAAATACTCTTTTTACATGTTTTTTCTTATGTTTGACACCAAATATCATGAAATATGCATATGTATGTTCTAATAACATTCCTTCCTGGATATGATACAACCATTAAATTATGCTTCATGACATGATTATTATACCCATTTCATTCCATGGGTTCCCTTATGTTTATATATGATTCATTTTGTATGATTTGTTATGTGGAAAGAATATTCATGAAATTGTTAAGATCGATGCTCATAGAGATAACTCTAATGAATTGGGTAATTTTTAGTCTCATGAGATTTTATGTGCAATGGTATTGGAGGTTAGGCTAGACTCGTGCTACAATGGGAAACAGTCTTGGTTGTAAACATTGAATTTTGATCCTCTGGGTGCAACGAGCCTTGAATAATGTTATATTCATGATTTAAGATGCTTTTAAATTAATATAAATTCATTATTATTTGATCCGGTTTTAAATTATTATGATTACTAATGTTTCATTCCTTTTATTTTCATTATGTTATGCCTTCTATCCCATGTGTTAATGTTTTATTACTATTTTTCCCTTTACTGGGATTTTAGATCATCCCCCCATTCTTGTGTTCCCCATGGCACCCTTTCTAGAATTAAGTGCTCAATGGAATTTAGGATTTATTTATAAAGATTAAATAAATATGTGTTTTTTAGTCCCATGTTTTAAATTTTATGTACCTAGTTATCAATAAAAATAGACTTGATGATCCTTGGCTAGTTTTTTGAGGTACAAATGAGATTAAAATTATGTAATGATATGTATAAATATTAAGGGTCTTTATAGTTAGTATCAAATTATAGTGTAGTTATCTTTGGATATTAGTAATGTGGAACATTATTAAGAATCATATAGATAAGACTAGGTATAACAAAATAAACCCCAACTTTTGGTATGTATAGAGTAAGTGATTTATCAAAAAAAATACATCTCTGTCTGGATACAAATATATAGAGGTGGATCTAGAACAAATTTATCTAGGTGTAAAACCTGAAAACACCACTTTGAGCTAGACTAAAATAGGAACTGGTGCATGAAAACATGCCTTTTTGTACTCTTGGTTTAACAATATCAAAGAATATGTTTTGATAAATTCATGACATTGGTACAAAAAATTATTAATGAAATAAAAAATGATCCCATAAGAATATATGTTACAAAATAGATCAGTGATAATAAATATTAAAACATAGAGAATCACCATTTCAGATATACTTCCCCATGACATGTTTATCATCTTCAATTCAAAGTTTTATTTTTTATGCACAATAACTATGTATTCAAGCACACTAATTGTACATTATTTTTCATAGTTAATGGATGGATATTGAATAAAACATTCCAAAAAACATTGTGATAGGGAATATGAAGTATTCCCTAATGATATGATAGGTATAATGGGAATGGGTGATCAAAACATTATGATAGTACTTTCTCAACTTGCTAAAGTTATGAATAATAACTTGAATCTAGTAGAAAAACCTCCTCCTCCATGTAAAGTGCTAGTTGTTTTTGAAACCTTTATGATGAAATTTAGTTCTCATGTTATTGGATCTTATGTTCCCCTCCATGAATAATATTGGATTAACACTATTGAAAAGATATTCTTTGTCCTCCAATGGTCAGAAGAAGAGAAAGCCAAATTGGGGGTATATAGTTTTGATGGAGAAACAAATCATTGTTGGACACTGACCAAGAATCTAAATCCTTAGGAGGAAATTGATTCCATTGATTGGGAGGAATTCAAGAGAATTTGTTTCAATTAATATTTTTCCCGAACCATCTGTTTCAAGAGGGAAAAAGAGTTCCTTGAACTCAAGTAGAAGGAAGATGATTCAATCAGGGAGTATGAATAAAATTTTACAAGGCTTTTAAGGTATGACACTCGCTTTGTTATGAACACTGAAAGCAAGGTGGATCACTTCATTAGTGGACAAAATCTGAGTCTACGAAAAGAATTGGTGATTCAAGACATTCATAAATATAATGATATTTTCTATTGTCCCCTTAAGGTTGAAATGGATATTGGAGTCTCATAGTGGTATCATGGGACCAATGGATAAAAATTGGAATATGAAATATAATGTGGGTGGTTGTGTGAATTAATTCCATGATGTAAAAAATCTCAATCATCCCATGTGTAAAAATTGTGGGAAGTGGCATCTTGGAATCATTCCAATGGGAACTAAAAAAATTATTTAAATGTGGAACATTGGGATATCTGTAAAAAACACCCAATGAGATTTGAAAAATCCAACTAATGTGGAAGATGAAATGAATGTTCAAATAAACACTCATAGTCTACTTTAGTGTTACAACTGAAAGTAACATATGAATTATGCAAAAAAATCGTCTAAGCCAAGGGTTGTCAGAGGAAATCAACAAAAACCACCAAAGAAAAAATTAAGGACTTATTCTATCAGTACTGTTGATATGGATAAGGACAATGATGTTATGAAAGGTATTCTAGTTATTCATTCAAGAATATTAAATATACTATTTTATTCTGGTTTTATGCATTCATTCATATCATGCATTATTAGTAGAACTATTCAAATATAACCTCAAAATTTGGAGGATAAGTTATCTATGAGAACAGTGAATGGGGAATATATTTCATCCTTGGTTTATAACTCCTTCTAGATTATGATTTTAGACTATGCCTCCCATCAAATCTTGTCATACATTCACTAGTGGAGTTTACCACTATCATGGGCATGGATTGACTATAAATATACAAATTCAATATTAACAATCAAGAAATGGAGATCATTCTTCACATCCTGAAGAATCCCCCAATTCTAATCAAATGTATGGAAGAAGATGAATCTCATTTAGAATCATTGTCTCATGTGTGGTTATTAATTCCTTTTGAGAAAGCATTTCCATCTCAAATGATTGAGACAAATGAGAGAATTATGCTTGTATACATGACCATCTTGAGGTATTACACAACTTTATTCCCGAAAGAGTTTCTTAGTTTTACTCCTAATTGAGAAGTTGAGTTCACAATTGAACTTATTTCTGGATATCTGCATATATCAAACACAACTTATAGAATGGCCCTTGTAGAGCTGGAGGATCTGAAGAAGCAGTTATAGGAGAATCTGGAGAAGGGTTATATATGCTCGATTGCTTCACCACGGGGTGCTTCAATCCTCTTTTTCAATGGGATTGATGGATTAATGCACCTATTCATTGATTATTCTGAGCTCAATAATATCATGATAAATAACAAGTATCATTTACCAAATATAGATGACTTGTTCGATTAGCTTTGTGGGGATAGTTATATCACTAATGTCGACCTTTGGTCGGGATATCACCAGTTAATGGTTTGAAGGAAGATATACCAAATACTGCCTTTCAAACAAGGTTTGATCACTATGATATAATAGTGATTCACTTTCAGCTCACTAATGGTCATGAAATTTTCACGAATTTAATAAATAGATTCATTAGAGATTACATTGACAAATTTGTGGTTGTCTTTATCAGTGATATTCTAATATATTCCAACAGTAATGAGGAACATGATGAGTGTCTAAATACTATGTTAAAATATTTGAAAAGGGACAATTTTTATGAAAATTATAGTAAATTTGAGTTTTGGATAAGGAAATATCATTCTTGGGGCATGTTATCACCTACAAAGGGATATATGTGGACACTTACTAGACAATGGAAATTAATGAGTGGCCCATGCCAATATCTGTAATAGAGATTCATAGATTTCTGGGTCTATATGGGTATTATCGGCGATTTGTAGAGAAGTTCTCATGATTGCTATACCCAATGACCAAGATGACATTGAAGGTAGTGATGTTTTTCTGGACTCAAGAATGTGAAGACTACTTTAAGGTGTTGAAAAAGAGGCTTATCACTCCACCAATTCCCACACTCCCAATAAGTTGATAACTCTTTGTATTGTACATTGATTCTATAAATAAGGGATTATGATATGTGCTGATGAAAAATGTTAAATTTACAGCCTATGCCACAAGGCAGCTGAAAATCCATGAGAAAATCTATCCTACACATTATTTGGATTTGGGAGCTATGATATTTGCATTAAAAATATAGTGACATTATCACTATGGGGAGAATTTATAGATATATACTGATCACAAGAATTTCAATATATGTTCACAAAAAAATAGATTAATATACACCAGTGAAGATGGATAAAGCTCATTAAGGATTATGATTGTTCAATCCAATATCATCCTGGTATGGTAAATAAGGTGGATGATTCATTGAGTACAAAGAATCTTGCATCTTCATAAACGATGAGAATTGAAAAGGATTTGATCATCTTATAATTGTAGTGGATGGACATGGGAATTATTAAGGGAGAATCATCATCAATCCTTTACCAAATTATTGTTCAACCATCCCTTTGGATGAAAAAAAAAGTATGCTCAATGAAAATATGTAGAAATTCAAAAAATGTTGTAAGCCATTAAAAATGGGGAGTCATATGAGTTTATGATTTATGAGGATGGAGTTGTAAGATTTGGGTCACAATTATGTGTACCATCTGATGTAGAGAAAAAGAATTATATTTTGATCGATTCACATAGATCGTCCTTCTCTATTCACCCAAGGAGCACAATGATGTGTCGAGATCTCTGAGAGAACATTTGGTGGGACAATATGAAGAAAGAGATTGTTGTGTATACGTCAATGTTCCTTGTATATCAACAAGTGAATGATAAAGGACAAAATTTTATGGGTATCATGAAACCACTACCCATTCCAACATTGATATTGGAGAACATCACCATTTACTTTATCACTATACTTCTAAGTATATCTAGAAAAAATAATTCTATATGGGTCCTTGTGGATCGTCATAGAAAGACAACTCACTTTGTCGAGATTTGAGAGAACTTCTAGTTAGATCAATTTTCAAGGATAAATATTAATTAAGTGGGAAGGCTGCATGAGGTAAAACTATCTATTGTATTCGATTGAGATATGATATTCACTTCAATGTTTTGGAAAAGTCACCAACATTATCTATGCACTAAACTGAACTTCAGTACGACCTGCCTTCCTCAAATTTATATCAAATCTGAGTGAACTATTCAGAAACTATATGATATGTTGAGATCATGTTCTATGGAATTCAAAGGTCGATGGGACAAACATCTTTCACTGGTTGAATTCTCCTAGAATAATAGATTCCACTTGATCATCTGAATGTCACCATATGAATCCCTTTATGGGAAAAGGGAAAAAACATTAGCATGTTGGGATGAAGTCAGTGGGAAAAAGATGATAGGACATAAATGGTTGAAGAAATTGTGGAGAAGGTGGAAATCATGCAACAACAATTCAAGATAGCTAAATGTTAACAAAAGTGTTATGCACACATTTTTCGATGAGACATTTAGTTAAAATATTGAGTCATGGTATTTCTATCCAAATCTACATGAAAAGAGATAATGTGGTTTGGGAAGAAACACAAACCTAGTACCCTGTTCATCAGAACCTTCAATATTCTTGATCATGTTGGGGATGTGAAATATCGACTAGCACTTACACCTACAATGTCTAAAGAAAATGATTTCTTCTTTGTATCCCTCTCAATAGAGTACATTCCATACCCTCCACATGTACTCACTTCATAGGTGGTGCATTTGGAAAATTGTCTTTCTTAAGATAGGCATCGAGTAAAGATATTGGATCATAGAGATAATTTTCTACGTAACCAGACTACTCACCTGGTCAAAGTACTATGGCGGAACCATATGTATGATGCAGAAACATGGGAACTGGAGGAGGCAATGAAATAAAAGTACCTGCGGCTGTTTATTGCTTAGAATGTAAAATAAAATTTTAAGGGTGAAATTTCATATTGGGGGAATAATCTAACCACACAATGTTTTATCAATGAAAATTTACTTCTTGTAATTATGTTATATAATAAATGAAATCTCATCACAATGAAATTTTAAGTACTATATGACCTTAAAACATAAAATTGTCACTTCAATGACATAAACTTTGAAAATCTGACATACAAGTTTGCGATCAGTGAGATATATGGAGGCAGATAAGACAAAATTAATTTTTGTTGAATAGTAACCGACTCTTAGGGAATAGTAATTTTACCCTTATGAATAGTAATATGACACTTAGGAATAGTAAATTGTCCTAGAAATTAGTAACCATACCAATTAAAGTATAAATAAAATTTATCTATCTTATAAGTGACAATATGATAATGTTTGTGTTTTTACAAGTTATAAATATTTAAATAAAAATGTATGAATAATTTAATATTTAAAAAATTAAAATTTATTTTCATATGTATTCATAAATTATTATTTTTATGTAATATGGTTTTAAGATAAATTTTTAATTCCTTATATAATTTTTGAAAACATTATAATATGTGTCGTAATTTTTAAAATTTGTATTTTTGAAGTAAATTGTGATTTTAATTGAAAATTAAATTATTTATATTTAGAAACTTATTTTTTAAAAATTAATTTCATTTTTTGATTCTACTTATCAAAAAATTGTTAGGGTGAATTTTTAGGAGTTTTCTAAAATACATGACTTTTTGATGAATATTGAAATATGGTAATTTACTGTATATATACATCATAAGCTAAATGGACTATTCATAGTATCATTGATGATGTAAGAAAGCATAGTTATAATTCACATGAACATATTACTATTTTTGGTAATGGAATCATCATTATTTCTTGTCTTATGGAAAAAATAATAAACTAATTATTAAAATATTACGAAAACCCTTCGTCACTCCACTATAAAAACCACCCACACTCCCCTCTTCTCTTCAGACATGAAATCCTTGTTACTTAATTAAATTATTTACAAATATCTTCCCAATATACTCCATCACGTCCATAATCCCTTTTACCACTCAAAATAGGATGTCTCGTCCCCTTAGAGGCTCTCAAGGAAGAATAAATCAAGAGGTAAGTACTTATTTTGTTTTCATTCATTTTCTTTTCATGTCCATTTGTTCACTTTTCATTACTTGCATCTCCTCAAAAAAATTGAATGAAAACACTATTAACATAAATTTAATATAATATTTTTATGTTAATTGGATAATTAATTATCATATCCCCTTTCACCTCCACTTATACGAATGAAATGAAACACCGTCTGAGAAGTGTTAATTTATCCCATTCAAGGATGACAGGTTATCAGTTTCTATTACCATCATAAATCTGGTTCATGAACCCATTTTTATAGTTGAAATAGAATAATAAATACGTATTTTATGTTATTTTATTTTTTGGAATCCTTTTTCCCACATGATGTAATATAATAAAACAAAACGAGTTAATTGTGGGAAAAATCACTTAATTAATATAAGAGTTCATCATTAATGTTTTATTTAATAATTGACATTTGTTACAAATAACCAAATGAATTTTATAACCATTAAATCTTATCAATATATAATTGTTTTGTATAACTTCAATATTGGACAACCATTTTCATCCTACATGTTTATCCAAACATGAATATAAGTGAACTGGTCATTAAAACCAAGGAAGAAAATGCTCCCAAACTATGAAATTGAACCTATTAACTCATCAAAAAGGACATGAATGAACATAATATGATTTTCGTAAATAAATAACATGTAATTAAGGTTATATAATTTTTAATTAATGAATATAATTTTGTTATTTATTTCATTATGATCAGCCTAATAACACCATCGGGATAACTATAAGGGATTATACAAGATCCACCATTATTCCTTCGGGTTGCTCTATCCTTTGTTCAACCCAGATGATGTTATCTATTATATTTATTTGAATCTTCTAAATGTTTTATAAATTCTCTAAACTCATGTATAAATTTCCAATCATATTTATATTTTGGTAATATACATGTTTTTATGTTGTTCGATCCAAAATTCTTCTCGAAAAGCAATCCCCTTTAAGAGACTTCCCGAATTTTTACCCAATTTCAAGAGAACTCTACATTTGTTTTAAGCCATAATTGTTTTTATAAAATTAGTATTTATGTTATGAAAACCATATTTTTTTCAATTCTTATTTTATGTTAATAATTATTCTCTTTTTGATTATTACTTCTCTTTAGTATTTTCTTTAAAACCACACTTAAAAGTTTTAATACTAAAATTTATTATAAAATATTTTTACATGTTATCACCTCTGTTTGACACAAAATTACAAGATATATGCCTATATATGTTATATTTACATTCCTTCATGGATACTAGTTTGATACTCTTGTTAAATTATTCTTTATGACATGATTATGATACCCATTTTTTCCATGGGTACCCGTATGTTTATATATGATTCATTTTGTATGATTCATTATGTGGAATTCATATTTAGGAAAGTGTTGAGATAGATGTGTCCAGATATCACTCCAATTAATTGTGTAATTTTTATTCTCATGATATGTTGTGTGCAATGTTCTTAACAGTTAGGCTTGACTCGTGCTACCTTGGGCAACGATCCTGGTGGTAATCCTTGACTTGTCCTCTTATTTGTGCAACGATCTTTAACTCGTGCTAAAGTCATGATTTCTATTGGTTACAAATTAAAAAGAATTCATGATTATATGACCCCCAAAATTATTTTTCATGATTAATTGTGTTCCATGCCTTTTATTTTTAGTATTCCATTCCTTCTATCCCATTTGTTAATGTTTTATTACTATGTTTTTCCTTTACTGGGATTTTATCTCATCCCATAATTCATGTGATCCCAAGGGTATGCATTAAAAATTTAAGGAATAAATGGATGTTTTGAACTCTTTATTAAGATTAGATAAAGAAGTTTTTTTAGTGCCATGTTTTCAATTTTATGTGCCTATTATTCAAAGACACTAGAACTCATGATCCTTGCCTTTTTTATGATGTATAATTATGTTTAAGATCATTTAATGTAATGTCTAAAAATATAGGGTTAGTATATTATTCACCAAATAATGTTTTCTACTATTTTTACTTATTTTATTCTACCGATGATGTTTTCAATGATGGGGCTAATGGTGATCGCAATTCTAATCTGGATTAGCCTAATGACCATTCCATTTTATTTTATTCTATGTTTATTGATCCTTCAATGTAAATCCATGCTTCATTAGTTCTATTGAAATAAGTAAAGATTGGTCCCTCTATTAATTGCATGAAACATTTGTCTTATCCATCCACTCTTAGACCATTCTAACATGAAAATTATTATGGAGGATCAATTTAATATTATACTCCCAAAATTGTGGTGTTTGTAATGAAATAATTATAACATTTTATGAAAAATTTTGAGATCACATTGGATATATTTTAAGGCAATGAGAGATATTTGATATGATATTAAATGTAATTGTTCAGTTAATCCTAATCTACCTCATAACCTTTGTCTTCTCATACTTCACCTACAAAAATCAACTAAAATCAGTTCCACCCCCAAAATTTATACCTACTACTTTTGGTTAAAACATAACCAGATTTCATACAGTTTATAAATGACCTAGTAGAAGTATAAAAATATGTTTATCATAGTAAAAATACATTCATTTAGTCTTCTTGGAAAGAGGATAATTCCAATAAAATTTAAAATTTTGTGGAATATTGTTTTTCCTAACATGACATTGGATCTAGATAATATGGGCCACGGTTTTAAGAGATTAAAATATTAAAAGGAGGTCTTCCAAATATATATTGGATAATTTCATGCTAATCTGTTTAATATTCTTTATATAATGAATAAAAGATAATTTATAGTTATTGAAAGTCTGTCAAAAACTTCATCTTCAAATCCTCAATATGTTTCTGTGGATGACGATCTGATTAGAAGGCTTGTAGGTGAGAAAATTCCATTTATAAAAGATATTATTAAAGATATTAGAACTCTTTTTTATATGTATGTAACTACACCAAGAAGGAATCTATTTGATTTAGTTAAATTTAAATATTATATGGCTTCCATGGAATACTCTATAATCATGATAGCTATAATTTTTTTTCTAATCTTGATTTATACCAAGGAAATTTGAATAACTCGGTTTCAATATTTTGAAAGGGAAATCAAGATCATTCCATTTTTTGTATATTTTAAATGAATTTTTGAGAAGCTATTAATTATGGAACACTTTTTTGATCACATCACGTATGAGAATATTGAATTTTTATATATTATTTAGCATAGTTCAGGTGATAAAATAAATATTAGAAGAATCATAAATATATACATGTAGGCTAAAAATTGACTAGTTCTAACTCTTCATACACAGCTGATTCCAATTTTTTTCCTCCCTGTTCAGAAATGGTTATGTGTAAATTAGATTTTATAGCTTCCTCTACACCTTTTTTCACTTCTTCTCTTACTAAAATTTTTAAATGACTATTTATCTTAACCTCCCCCATACACATTGGAAGATTATCCCGATTACTAAATCCTTCATGATTCTAGTAGTAACTCTTATATATCACCTCTCACATCTTCCTTCTCATATCATTAGAAATGGAAATAAACCAATTTATCTCTCAAAACATATATTCACTAGTTTAGAATCTAATTGTGGATTACTATTGGTCCTTGTATTATACTATAATGAACTTTCAATGGAATATTATTTAAACATCCTTTTCATTTTTGGAACATTATTTTATTATCTATTTATTTTTTTTTCTTTATTATATTTTCTATATTATTTTATATAATATAAGATGGTTTGGTAAATTATTTAATTTATATTTATAATGTATTTCATGTTAGATAAATAATTATATATTATTAATTTCATGGTTTAATGATATGTTCATTTTCACTTCTTATTAATTCCATGATTTTTTAATCATAAAAATGGTTGATATTATAGGAATAGTTTACAAATTACATATTTTTAATATAAAAATTCATTTTTATGAAATTATAATATTTCAATTTTTTATGTATGTAAAAAATATCATCTATAAAATTATGAAAAACATCCCAATTTCATGAAATGAAAATAAATACAAAGAATCCAGACTACCTACCGTTTTCCTATTTAAGGGAAATCTTACAAAGTACCATATCTAATAAATAGATACTGAATCAACCATTTTTATATCAGATAAACCAATATATTATATTCTCAGAGGAATAATGTTACCATAAATTTTATCTTTGAGTGACAGTATATGTTAGTATTTTCAAAAAGTATTCAACTGACAACATTAATCGTTGATTAAACACACACCTATTGAATAATCCCAAAATGATTTATCACAAGAAAATCAATTTAAATCATGAACAACAAAGATACAACATTGTATTTATGTTTGTAAAAAATATCAGATGTCATGGAGTGACTACATGATGGAATAAAACATACCAATAAATTTCAATATTTTGAAAGTATATTGAATATATCATTATTACAAGAGTTCACATTTTGAGTTGAAGGGACCACATGGAAAATTATATTTCTGGATAATTCTTTAAATGATATTATAAACATCAAGATACCACATAAAAATTTTCGATGTTTTTGATAGATCATGTATTCTAAAATTTATCTGTTTGACGATCTCAGGTAAATGGATAAATGTTTTTATATGTTTTGGATGTCTCATGGAAAAGGTAATATAGAACACTAAAATAAACAATGCCATGGTCTTTCTACTATACTTAAATAAAATATTTTTCATCCACTCCTGGTAAAGAATTTGATATGATGTTAGAATATTTTAATGTTCTTATATTTATTTTGAACTAAATGGGTTTGCAATGAGGTTTTTCTCATTAAAATTTTTCAAAAAATTGCCTTTTTATAGATGAATGAAGATATATAAAATGATGAAGTATACATATGCATCAAAACAATTGATTTTAATAATTTTTATAATGTAAAAAATATAATTATCAAATTTTTATCAAAAAATTATAACAATGTATAAGAATAACATCATGTATCAAAATATTATTTACAAACCTAAAAATAAAAATTTAGAAGATAAGAAACATTTTAAATAACATTAGAATATCAATATTTGATTATATTAAACTACATATTTTTACACTATTATTAATTTAATATTAACATTGTTATGTTTTTATAGTACCCAATTCATTTATTGTCACTTACATCTATGATTTATTAGAGAGTTAAACATACTTTATCTTATTCCATCATTATATTTATTGTTCGTCAAAAAAATCTATAAGAGGTTGAGAATAATCCAAGATTTCCTTATGTGTTGTTGTCTATAAAACATGATCATAGTGGTGGAAATGTTTCTTTTTTAATAAAAATTCCTTGCAGTGGGTGACATATAAGTGGGGAGTAATGTTTCTCATAATGTGGCTTATCCTATTTTGTTTTATTATTTTGTGTTTAATTTTTTTTCTCACCAATATTTAAAAAATAATTATGAAATCTATTTTATAAAACTATAATCTGATTATTATTTTTTACATATGATATACCTATAATTGGATGTAATAAAGTTAATCTCAAAATATTATGATAATAATAAGATTATTCAAACAATTTTTTATCAATAAATTTATATGTTATTTAATAGAAATGAATTAGATATACCTGCTGTATTAATTAACATGAATGTATTTCAATATGGGATAGTTTAATATAAATTATATTTTAGGAATAAAATTTTAATTGGAAACTTAATTCACCCCTATATAGTTTTCCACCTTTACTTACATCAATAAAAATTGTCATATAATATAGAAATGGATATTTCTTACCTCTTTCATGACTTACAAGTTAATAATTCACTTTTTATCTCTCCATTTACACGATATTATTCTCATGAACATCATTTTTTATATATAGGTTACTTAAATATATATGGATTCAAATATCCATATCTTTTTTTAGGATATTCATATTTGTATTTCCCTTTGAAATTAAAACTTTTGAGTATTCCTCATTTAAGGGAGATTTACTATTTGTTGCCTTATGTAAAGAAGAACACTTTATAATGTTTTAAAAACATGAATAAAATATAAAAATGGAAATTATTTTTTATACAAACATGTTTTCTCAAATTTTTAATATAAAATAATATTATATTTCCTTGTTTAAAAATTTCTTTACTTATTTCATAATGCTTCTTAAAATTGTTGTGATGTTATTATTTCTTCTCACTAATCATTATAATGAAATCTCAATATTATATATCAGTGATCATGTTGTATGTTTCTTTGTCAAATTTAAAAATGAAATGATTAAATTCCATCTTATTCTTATAATAATTATGATTTGACCTTTTATCATTCCATGAATCTGAATTATGAAACCTACTCCCATGTCTTTTAGATTTTAAAGTACTTATGACTTATGTACGGTTTGTTTTCATCATGGTGACCACATTTTGATAATTTTTGTTTTTATATGTGTGGATGTAGAAATATATATTCCAAAAATTCGTTAGATTTATCAATATATCAATTGAGTTGTAATGTAAGGGGTTAGAGAGTGAACCTAATCTACCTTGATATTTTGTCTACATTATCTAGAATTTCATTGGAGTGACTGATGTGAGAGTTTTTCTGTGAAATCTGCCATCAATATTTTTGCCCTTATAATGAAATAATGTGGTGGGCATTGAGCAGTCTCTCAAAGAGGTTGCATTTTTTGTTTCAAAATTTTCTCTTTTGTTTTTATTTAATTTTTCAGGAAAAAAATTGTGGGGATTTGATTAAAATTTCTACAGTAAAATGATATGAAATTAAAGAACAAGATGAAAAAATTGACAGGAAATAAAATGAGTATGGAATAATTATTTAAAACATTGGTCATATTCATACTTTAACCTCTCGGACACTCCCATCTTCCTGGTATAAAAATATTTATCAGTTGAATTTCTAAATGCACCCCTAAAGTCCACCAGGTTAGGACTCAAATTTGAATTGAAATAATATCAAGATCATAATACAATTATTGTCCAACCTATATAAGTTGTTGAACTACTTGAATACCTCCATGAAATGAATCCTAATTGAAAACACTATGCTCAATGATAAAACCTCTCTGATGAAATTTAAATAGTGAAATCTATTAGTTTAATTCATAGTTGGAAAACCCAACCAAATAAAATTGATGAAAATATATTGACGAAGGGAAAAAAATTCATTACATAAAAAAAATGTTCAAAAGAGATTTAAAATGATAGTACTTGATAAAAACAAAAATCGGAATATATTTTATGTTAAGTGTCACCATCCGCAACCACCAGCTACTTTGCCACACATCACTTGGAAGCCTCAGCCTTCATTGTTACAACATCATGGTACAAGAATATTCCTCCATATCATGAACAACACCATGGAAATGAATGTCTTTAGATCATTTAGATGGTTTTTGGTGGTGTCATGCTGCTTCCTCCAATCCTAGAATTCTTTTAATGGGCAGTTGCAGTGTTCCTTTTATAGGCAATCCCATCAAAACCTCAACCCATGTTGTATTAATTTTTTTGTCCATCTTGAATTTTACACGACATGTGATGGACTAAAATTATGTGTAATCCTTCAGTCAATAGACGTCTCCAATCATGGAATAATATTATCTGAAATATCGTTTGAAAAAATGTCATGTCGTGTACTGGAGTTACACGACATTTACTGTCCCTTAATGGCTTATAATGATTTTATGAGTTGTCTTGTGTGTGAAATCCATTTCTGAACTATCACAATTTGTAATGGTGTTACAGATTGATTCATAGATTATCTCTTGTTATCCTTCTCTACAACATACTCAAAAAATTTCTGTCCTTTGTCTACAATCCTAGAATACACAAGCTTTTAAAAACTGGTAAATTTTAAAAATTGTTAAAAATTTTTTATCATTCTCAAATCATCGCCCAATTAAAAAAATAATAAAATTTCAAATAAAAAGAAACATTGGTGTTGGATAATTACTTAAATTACATATGAAATAATGTGAAAAAATTATCTTTATTAATTCCCCCACATATAGAATTATTACTCCTAGAAAAATAGAAAATTTAAAACACCTACCAATGAGGTTTACCAATTAAAGACCAACAATTAAAATAAATCATGCCTCATTAAATAAAATTATTTCAAAGTTATCAATTATGATCATTAAATCCATTTCCACTTCATTTCTCCTCCCATGAACAGAACACACTTACATATCATAAATTTTCTCTCAACACATAAATTTAGATTTTTAGAATGGTAATTATCATCCAAAATCACACAAGAATCACCATAGTCTTGATAAAATCATGCATCTACAACCGATGTGAGAAACAAAGATGTGGTTATAATGGGGACCTTCCATGGGTTTTTTTTGGTTTATGGGTGGAGGGTTTCAAAGGTAAAAAATAATGAGGAAGAATAATAAGGGTTTGGCTTTATTTTGAAATCAAAATCCGTGATTCTAATTTTACATCAAATATAGTCTCCTTTATACTCTCCTAATAAAGAAATAAACTTCAATAATCTCTTTTCCATTCCATTATGGAAATATTTATTTAGAAAATATGGAATATTTATTCTCTATTTTTTTTTGGAAAGCACCAGATAGGGAACAAATTTCTATCATTTAGTGCTCCAGAAAAGAAATAAATTCATTTCACATGAGAGCTCTAGATTGGCACAAATCATAGAAAAATAATTTACATCCAAAAAATATCTTATATTTTTTAATTTCACCCAAAGGAGTAAAAAATGATATAGTAAAAAAAATTATCTCCCCCAAAACACTAAACTGCGACTAGATCGTAATTATAAACTTATAGATCAAGGTGGAAAGGGAAAATTGAATTAATATATGGTTAAACTAATAGTCTCTAGATGGATACTAAGGGATACAAAAATATCAAATGTTCAAGGAAGTCAAAAAAAGGATAATCATAAAAAAAGGGATTTTATATCCAAACAAATGCATCAATCAAATTAATCACAAGTAACCATACCCTCATATTTTGATATAAATATATCACATTATTGTTCAAACAAGCATGGATTAGTTCTCTCAAGAAAATATTTGAATGTTAAGAATATGTTAAAATAGGTTTTGAAGCTTCAAAATAATTGAAATTTGAAAGATAATGATAGTGATATGTCACATGATATTAAAAAAAAAATGTCTTTAAGAAATTTCTAAATTTTTTAACATGAAACAATTTAATTTTTAACATTCACTTATGTTCATTTTTAAAGGATAAACCGGTTCACTCCATGGAATGAGTTTAAAATGTGATAATGAAAATCATCATATCTCAGATGTTTTTTTTAACAAAATTTAAAATTAAACATAGAAAATTTTAAATAGATTCAGAGAATCATAACAAAAATAAAAAGATAATTTGAAAATAAAAATTTTCAAAGGAAAAAATAGAAAATCATAAACTACCCTGCACATGCTTACTGCCACAGTAATTATGTGAAATTTTATTACTGTGAATTAAATTAGAGTGATATTAAAATTCATTAAATGAAAGACACAACACAAAAATAACTGAGAAGGAAAGGCAGAACATGGCCTCAATTATACACAGCTTTGTTAATTTGGATTTCCTCCCAGGGAGGATCTTGAAAATTCATTATAAACATATTCAATCGGTTCCGATTCAGTGTGAATGGTGTCCCTTTTTTGGTTCATTTATATATATTAAACCAATTGAAACTATGAGTATCAATGAAAGGTCCAAACCATTTGGAAAGATATTTAACTTGGAACAACTTCAATCTATCATCAAATATCATCACATTGTCTCCCTAAAAGATGTTATTATTGAGAATAATCCCATCATGAAATGTTTTATTTCATTCATTTGATAACCTAGATCTCTTATTGTCATTATTTCTATTCTCCTCCAGCTCATACAAACAAAACTATCTTTCTTTTAGAGTAGTAAACAAATTTATATTACATGTATTGAAAGACCAAAAATATATGTTTTCTAAATAAACTAGTCGGTGAAAATCCTTTCCTTATACTATTTAAAATTGTGACATGTTAATTGGGGTTTTTATTTTAGTCATATGGTTGTGAAATTCATAATCACGTCTCAAACACATATCTTTTCTATTTGTGTTCATAGTAGTTTATAGAATTTGTTTGATTTCTCTATTGAAAATTTAAACCATTCCATTTACATGAGGATGATAGGGTGTATATAACCAATTATAAACTCCATATTTCTTCCAACTATACTCTAATGTCCTATTAAAAAAACAAGAGCCTTGATATGAAATTAGAATCCATGGATATTAAAACCCTAAAAACAAATTTTAATTTAAAAACATGAGCACTGTTTCTACATAATAATCTCTTGTGGGAATAGCTTCTATCAACCTAGAAACATAATCAAATGAAAGTAGGATGTAATGATATATTAAATAATTCATAAAATTCCCCATGAAATCCATTCCCCATACATAAAATACATCACATAATGAAAAAATTGTTTATGGAAAATCATTCCTTTTGGAAATGTTTCCTTAAAATTGAATTTTTTATAGTTTTGAAAGAATATAAAAGCATCTCAAAAAATGGAAGTCCAATACAAACTAGAATCAGAAACCTTACACGTTGTTCCTTGAGTCCCAATGTATCTTCCATAGTTCAAAGTGTGTAAAAATATAGGATAGATCTGAATTTAGAATATGAAATGTATCTTTTAATCACTCGATCACAACCAATGTGACAAAAGTAAGGATCATCCCAAATTTAATTTTTGGAATAAATCAGAAGTTATTATTTTTTTTGTAATAAAAGTGTGGAAATTAATTAGTATCCAAATAATTTAGATGACTATAAAACCATGGCCTTTCACCTTAACAAGGAAACAACACCACATCGGGAATGGTTTCTTCAATTTCTCGATAGATATAAAGTCTTCCATTAAAAATAGATGGTATCTTACTCAAATGATAATAAAAAAGGTTCTTAAATCCCTTTTTATATTCTATTTCAACAAAAAACTCTGTAATATCAAGATAGAAATCTAATGTATTGGTTTCACATCATGATTCTTCATTAAAATATAATTATTGAATGATATGTGAAAATAATCACCTTGGATCCTTATAGATAACATAAACATTTTCCTAAATTATTGAAAAAAACCATTAGTTACTTATCATTTGTTTTTTAGTTTGATTGGTATAGATATAACCTTTTATATGACTAAGAAATCACATGATATTTCTTTTTCCACCATCGACTTTACACTGCCCCAATATAAATGTTTTATATATTAGTCCTAATTTCAATGTTCATGTCCCATTTTAGTGGTTGAAAAATGGTAGGGGTTATCAATTTTCATTTTATCTTTAAAAAGACATGATTACAATTCTCATAAAAGACAAATTTGGTGACTTTTTAGAGAAATCTGAACAATATAAGTGCAACCTTACTAAAATCATTATTGAATATCCTATAAAATCCTGCATATCTAAGGAAAGATCTCACATCTCTCACTGTATTTAGGTATGGATAAGATTAAATGAATTCAACATTGTATTGGTCAAATTGAATTGCATCAGGTAGCACAAAATGACAAAGTAAAATCCACTTACAAACCAAAAAATCACATTTTTCAAAACAGAGAACAATATTTTTATCAATTCATGTTTCAAGAACATGATCCAAACTCTATAAACTATTTTTAAATGATGATCCATAGACAGTGAAGTTATCCAAAAAAGTATCCATGTAGGTTTCTAGATAATTGATAAATTTTCATCATAAAAAATTGAAATGTTCCAAGATCATTACACAAACCGAAGGGAATTCTCCGATAAAGAATGGTTCCAATGGGTCATGAGAAATTTGTTTTCTCTTGATCATCTTGTGAAATGGGAATTTGTAAATATCTTAAGAATCCATCAACAATACAATATTGGGTTTTACCTTCTATTTATTTATGAACATGATCAGGGAATGACAATTGGATGTGGTCTTTCCTTCTAATTAAATTTAACATCCAATAATCAATG
This sequence comes from Viscum album, assembly GCA_963277665.1. Lineage (NCBI taxonomy): Eukaryota > Viridiplantae > Streptophyta > Magnoliopsida > Santalales > Viscaceae > Viscum > Viscum album. Next base: position 1,218,693,397 of record OY728155.1, on the reverse strand, counting down.
AACATTATCTAATTATTTGGAATCCCAACAGCGAAAATATATAACAACCTTACTATTTATTACCCACTTAAACATGATTTATTACATAAACATTCACATGAGACAACTCTGAGGATCAAGAGGTCTAGTGTATTGGGAAATTAGGAACATTACATGACAAATTATTATATGAGATAAAACATATTTATTAAAAACTCCTTTAACATGACCAAAAAATTAGATCATACATAGAATTGCATGGGATAACCTGATGACATACATAAGAAAAGGGTGATCTAAAAAGCCTAGTAAGAGAGTAAACACGGAATATCATAAATATTACAAAATAAGTTATCCAATATGAATATCAATGGAGCATAAGAGAAACATGAACATAATGGAATGATATAGAAGGATTATCATAGAATGGAAATGTGGTAACAACATACAACATGATATTAACATGATATAAGGATCATTTCACAGGCATTAACATGAGTAAAAATTCATCTCACATGAATTAGAAAAAGTAAACCCTCATTTAAGATTAATTTTGATGATTAAACCCCCATTGAACATGAATTATCATGAGTAAACCCTCATTGTACATGTGGTATAAGGATAGAAAACATTACCCAATTCATTATAGTTCTATTAGGATGCACCCTTCATAACCATATCATTTCATACATATTTGTGCCACAAGGATCATATAACATGGAATAGTTCAACATCATAAGTTATTCCACTATTAAGGAATAAGGAATAAATACATGTTAGTACCACTGAATATGATTATGTAAATAAATTTTAATACCCATGATAGAAAAATGGGTATGCTTTTCACTACATAATGATTATGGCTTGGAAAATCACGATGCAATTTCAGTATCATAATGTCATCATATTGAAATTTATAAAATGGTTTGATGAGAGAGAAATGGGTATATCATCAATTATACTTGAAATAGATAGCAAGGGGATCATGGAACATAATATCCTAAAATATGAAATGGAATTTAATAGCATTATATTAGAGAAATACTATAATGGGAATAAAAGAATGAAATCCCCTCTGTAATTTTAGCATGGTAATGAGTGTACACAAAAGGCACTAATGAGAGAGAAAGTGGAATATCATCATTAAAACATAAGGAGGGAAGTATGGGGGGGCTGATAAATCATACCCCAACATTTTTAAAATGAAATAAAATGGTATAACAGCATGATGAAACTTTGGTAAAAATGAGAAATGAAGGAATCCCTTAAAAAACATCGGTATGGTAATGAGTGTACATATGGGTTCATTAGAGATGTAAATGAGAGTGAAAGGGGATCTAGTCATTCATAAATAAAATATTTTTTATAGAGGATATATATTAACATATCCCAACATAATAATAAATTTAATAAAAAGATATAACATGAAAATAATTATTGATAAAATATGAGGGAGAAAGATGCCTTATGGAATGTCGGCATAGTAACGAGTGTGCATAAAGGATCATAAGGGGCTTGATGAGAGTGAAAGGAAGATATCATCATCAATAAATAAAATTTAATTTATGGGGGTCATGGAACATTATATCACAACATATAAATATGTAACTTAGGAATCATAATGTAAAGAGTAGCATTAATGGAAATGGGAAGAGTGAAATCCCTTACTTGGATGTCTGATCGCAAAGGCTTGGGAGAGGCTTCTTGGGAGTTGGGGGAACCTTGGGAGGACAATAGGGAGTATAGGTAAGAGGTTGGTTGATCTCCAAATGGTTTCACTGAAGTGAAATAGGATATTGGGTTGGTTTATGTAGGAATAGAGAGGGAATTATTTATTTTTTAGGTTTTCGACACTACACAAAAAACTAATCAAACCCACAAACCATACCATGGTTTTCATCCATGGTTTCTGAAAAAGGGGGTTGTGTGCAATATTTTATAAATAAAATGGTCGAACATATAAAAATATTATCCTTTCTTATGTGGAGGTGAGTCACACTCTCAAGAAATTATTTTTAAAATGTTATAATATTTTATAAGTATTAGAGGGTCCCCTAAGTCACTATAAAAGTAATAAAACAAATCTAAAATCAAAATATTTTAATGGAATAACATATATTTTCATAATATTTCTTTTATTGTATTTTATTACTTCACTATTGGGTTAATATAAACCCATATAACATATTATATATTTCTTCCGTATTTAATTTTAACTAAAAAATTTAACCATCTCCTAAAATTATATAAAATTTATCATTAGATAATTTCGATTTCCTGGTTCCAAAAATAATTTTTTTTTTCAAAATAATTTTCTAAATGTTTGAATATTTTCTTCTATAATAAAAACCTATATTTATTTAAAATTGACTGGTTTCGAAATTTTTTTTAAACATTAATAAAAATTACATTTGACTTCATAAAAAATATATACTCATTTATTATTAATAAAAGTTATATGATAATAATATTTTATTAAAATATTAATTATCCTTTATTCATCAAAAAAAATACTTTAATTAAAAATAAAATTTTGTGTCCTATCATACAGGAATACAAATCTTATCAAACTCAATACTTAATCATTTATATATTCAGAATAATAAATAATAAATATAGTCATAATTTATAAATAATAGGAGTGTTATTATAACACTATTATAATAATATTTTTAACAAAAGAATGTTTAATATAATAATTTATATATTTTAGAAAGGTAAAATTTTACCTGATAATTCTATTTATCTAATTCAATATATTTGTATGAAAAACTATTCTGAAAAATGAATTGATGGAATTATTATTTTATTTATAAAATGGATTACTCAATAAGTAACTAATACCTTGTTACATATCCCATTATAACACCCACATAATACTCAAGAGTATGGTGAGCGATGTTGACTGACTGTTGGGGAGGCTCATATAATATCTATCATGTGGTAATCTCTATTAATAGTACTTATACCATAGGCAACTATGTTCAAGCTCAACATGTTGAAACCCCGCTTGGGATTGTCCAAGAGCAATGTATAGTGGTGGTACCTCCTTCTCGAGATTTGGAAAATGAGCTTCATACGACCCGAGTCTACTGGATGAGGCCATCACCTCCTCGGTCTGTGTCGAAAGGATTTCTTAAAACCCTATATTTGTACTAGTCATCTGATCACCCTTTTATGTCTATATTATTAATTGTATTGATACTTAACAGTCATTGGAATATAGTTGGATATAATAAAAAAGTTTATGTGGTTTCTATATCCATAATAAATTTAATTATATAAATTAAAGTGAATTTTATTCATGAATGTTTGGGGAAATACAAAAAATCTCACCATATTCATTCTTTGAGATTGTGAATATTGATTTTCTACAAACAACATGGACTAGACTTACCCATAGACTATCAGATATTGGAAATACCATTCTAGAAGGAAGAAGGGTGGTGACTTCATATTTGACACCATACCAAATTCTTGGGTTCAATATTTTTGGAAACTGTCTCATTGGTTTATATTTTTCCTCCAAAAAAGTTCTATGAATACACATAGAGGGGCTGATTCCTTTAAAACTAGGGAGAGTCCATTCAATGGAATTATTGTGGGACTTAAGGACTCCTAATAGTTTGTTATCTTGGTCCCTCAACAAATCATTGTAAATTGTGTATAAGAATTTTTCATTATCACATATGAAATCATATTTGAGGTTCTTATGAAGTGTTTCAACTCCACCCTATGTGGAGTTTTATCATTAATGAACCAACACTACTAACTTGTATGATCTATCAATAAAGATCCATCTATTAAAGGAAATTCATAATGAATATCAATTTCCATTATCTCAAGACATGGATCATGGGAAAATTAGGAACATATATAGGGATACCACTATCAGGTTCCAAGGATTCCAGAATGTACTTTTTTTCAATGATGATATTAGTAGTCTCAATATAAAAATCTTATTTTTCATCCTCTTATTGATCAGATTCAGCAAGAATCAAATCTCCGCATTTAAATCGGTAGTTTGTATTTCATTATATATATAATTAGGAGACATCCAAGTAGAAGAAAAATAAAAAATGATTTCATTGGGGTAGGAATGATCTTCAAATTTTTGTTTCATGGAATAAAAAACAGTGAAATGAAATATATCAACACAAAATTACAGTGATAGTTTTCCTTTTTTAACATTGATTATTTGTTTTTTAGTTTTTAAAAATGGTATAAATATAATGATATTTTAATGGGAACTAAATTGATCATCTTCCATATTCAAGACATAGAAATCCATATTTAAAAATCATTTCTCTCACATGAATGAGAAAATCTATTATAACTCTAGTAGGCTTGACAATATATTTTTTGGCATATTGAATGATAATTCCAGAAAGGTTCAATTCTCCACCTTGAAGATATGAATAATAATATTGTGAAATAATTATTATGGAGGCCCCTAAATCAAGCATGATATCTTTGAATTAACATATCCCAATGGTGAAGTGAGTAGTAATGGTTCCTGGGACTTCACATTTTACTAGAAAATCATTTTGTATCATAGATAAAACATGCCTCTCTAGGTTTAATTTTTCTCCTCCTTTGAATTTCCTTTTGTGGGTACACATGTCTTTAAGAAACATAGAATACCTTGTAATATTTTATATAGAATCACGAAAAGATATGTTTACTTGTCCTTTCTTGACAATTTAAAAAAACTCTTTATCCATATCATTTTATGCAGTTTAGTTCACTAGTGTTTCACACCTTGGATAAGTGAATGGATATTTAAATGTTTCTTTTCTATTTGTTGAATTTCCTTAAGAAAAAATAGACCTGATATTTTCTTCCAGTCTTTATTTTTTCTTTTAGAGACAATTTATTCTCTTGTATTTTTCTATCATTTCCAATCAACTTCATAATTTCTATCATTTTCATCAGTTCTGTGATTCTCATTAATAATGTTTAAAATAGAATTTAGTTTCTTATATGAATGGTTATTCCATATTGTTCAACATTGAAGTTATATTTCACTCATAATTTCATTCCCATTATCTCTCAGCTTATCGTGGGTCTATTAGGGTAATCCATTAATATTTTGATTTTTCAAGAAACTGACGTCAGATGAAAGTTGTCCCACATATGTAATGAAGGTATTTAATAGGGTTTTCACCTTTTTACTTCTTCATTATGGTTTCACTCATATTTTTAAGTGGGAGGAGTAGTTTGAAAAAAAAATTACAATGAGAATTTTATTTCTTATTTAAATATTTTGGTTGAGTGTTTTTGGATTTCCCTTGGAATGTTTTTTTGGGTTTATTGGGATGTTAAAATAATTAATTAGAGATTTTTTCCCACCCTTAATTGAATTTTTTTGTTAAAATGTCCAATTTTATTTTGACTAAAAGGGTTTTTTAGGAAAATTTACATTGTAGTTATCATAAGACTCTTGAATTTGTTGGAATTGATCACTAGAATGTTCATTGAAAGAGAATGTTACACAATGGACTTTTGTTTAAAAACATGATGCTATATTGGGTTGTATTGATGGGTTATTGGGAAATATCAATGACCTTACGATGGTTTTATGATAAGATATTTTGATTCGATTCCTGTTATTTTTAGGACTATTTTTAGGGAATTATTGGTTAGATTTAACCTGAATAATTCCTCTTGTTTCAAAATTTAGAAAAATTTGGGACATGATTGCAAATAATATCCTATAATCAGCAGGTGTTTCGTAAACTAAAGCTCCACCTTCTGAAGTGTCAGTCATATTTCTATTAGTGAGACATAAAACCTCATTAATATATTTACTCAAATATTTGTCACAAATTTGATGGTGGGTGAAGCTAAAATAATGTCTTTTGAATTTCTCCCAAAACTCATGCAATGTTTCTCCATTTGTTTTCATAATTTGAAAAATATCCTTTCAAATGGGAGGAGTTTGTGATATTGGGGAAAATTTTAAGGAAACTTTTATTCAATTCATTTTAGTCTCTAATCAATGTCAAATGGGAATTTAAGAATATTTCTTTGAAAATTATTTATAAATAAAAAATGAAACAACCTCGACTTCATTTTATTTGCATCAAATATGTGAGGATTCATATTATCACAAATATAACATAATTAATTAACATGTTTATATGGGACTTCACCTAGAAACCCATTATATTTTGGTAGTTAGTAGATGAAACTAGATTTGATTTCAGACCCAATTTATACCTCATGGTATTCTACTATATTTTCCTATTTTTCATCATACAATCAAGACAACTATTTTAGGATTTTTTTTTCAGCCATTGGAATTTCATGTTCAAAAAATTAACTTCTAATTGTGTGGGTGGATGATTCACAACATGGTATAGTGTTATTTCTAGTATCTCAACCCATATATTTAAATTTCCAATCAAAATTATGATCCAAAGTCTATAACTTTGGGACATAATTTTTGGTCATGCAAAACAATTTCCAAAAAAATTATAATAAACTCAAAAAACCACCAGAGAAATGGTGCCAGTTGATGTGATGGTTTTTGTTAAGATATAATAAATCAATAATTTTATGCTTATAATATAGTATTATAGTGACCATGGGGTTATCTCTTGAGGATGTTGCAATTTTATTTTCAAAACTGTCACTTTTGTTTTTGTTTGTTTTAGTACGAAGAAAAGATTATATTGATTTGATTAAAATATATATACTATAATCAAAAAAGAAATACAAGAAAAAGGTGGAAAATTTAAAGGAAATAAAATGATCATGAAATAAGAATATAATACAGTTATCAAATATAAGCTTAATCCTCTCGGACACACCCCACTTCCTTGGATGAAAATATTCTTCTATTGGATTTTGAAATACACCCCGAGGACCCCTTGGTGAGAACTAAATTTTGAATAGGCATCATATCAAAACCATAATATGATTTTCCCTCCTATAGAAGTGGTTAATCTACTTAAAGGCCTCCAGAAAAAGAAACCAAATTCAAAACACTATGCTCAGTGGTAAGACCTCACTGAAGAAATTTAAATAGTGCAATAAATTATTTTACTTTATAGTCAAAAAATACTTTCAAAAAAAATTGATTAAAATATGTGGAGGATGGAAGAAAATTTCCCTAATTTAAAAATATATATTCAAACTAAATTTAGATAGATATTACATGACAAGAATGCAAGTAGTAAGAGAGTGTTCATCTAGTGTCGTTTTCTACAACCACTTGCTGCATAGCCACACATCACTCGAGAAACCTCCACCTTCTCTATTATTGTATCATGGAATGACATCTTCCACCATATCTTAATCTCTATTGTGGTGAATAATGTCTTCATATCATCTGGTTGATGTTCCATGGTGCCACACTACATCCTCCAGGCCCAAATTGATATTAATGTTCGGTCTTGGGGTGCCTTTAATAATAAATACATCCAAAACATTATCCCATATCACATACATTGTTTTCTACATGTAAATCATTACAAAATATTTAATTTACTTAGATTAAATTTAATTCTAAAGTCTATAGTCATGCCAAATCTCATCATGGTCTTCTCTAAAACCTCATACGAAAAAAATGTCACATCGTGTACTAGAGTTACATGATGTGTGTTGGTCATTCACATATTGTATTGATGTCATTACTTTTCTTGAAATAAAAATACATTTTTTTAAATGTCACGACATGAAATGGTGTTACACTTCATGTAATAGTTCTACTCCATTTTTTCAACTCCACAAGTTGCTCCAACATCTGTTGTCCTTTATTTACAATCATGGAATTCATGAGCTATTTGCAAGAGTTAAATTTCGAAAAGAGTGAAATTTTTAATTTTAAGATCCAAACATTCCTCAATTCTAAAAACATTGCAATTTCAAAAAAAATGATACAATTTTTTGGGTTTAAATCCTAAAAAATATATGAAAAATAGAGGAAATATTCGCTCTATCAGTGACCCTTGACTTACATTTATTATATCATGGTTTATATTTTTCCCAATTTTTTATGATCTTAATAAAGCATTTACCTATTCAATAACTCTATAATAATGATCATCCTATTCATGAGATGATATTGTGTCCCTTGACTATAATGTTATTATATATTTTCAAGCTTATTCGCTTAATGGGCTACCCAGATCACCATTTTCCTTATATATCATTCCCCATAATATCTAATACCATATTAAAATATATATTAGTGTTTTGGGGACTATGTGATGTTTTAGAAAAAAATTATTTTATACATAATATTATGTATATGCATATATAATTTTATAAATAATTTTTTCATCTAGATCCTTTGATTTTATTTGTTAGAGAAGAATATTAAGAATCATGAAATATTATCTTTTTAAGGCTTGCATCACTATATGAGAAAGTTAAACAAAAATTAAGTGTTGATTTTAGATACTCATTATGGGTAGTCATGAGAAATAATAATCAAATATCATAAGTGGGAATTTGATAAGCATCTGATTATATTCTTGAATCAAAGGAATGTTACACCCAAAAAAATAATATATCAAAAATTATGGAATAATCCATGTAATAATATAATAATACATTATTAAAAAATTAAATATCATAGAAACATGTCATATGTTGACTTTTGTGTCAATACCATATGAATAAATAAATTATATGATGACGAATAAAAAATATCCAAACATCATTTTGTGAACAAACAATCAGTTCATGCATCACGCTGTGAATAATAAAGGGAAAATATATATGTTATGTACAATCCAAAATTCCAAAATTTAATTTTATAAAAAAACTCCCATTATTTATGTTGTTAATATTAAAAAATCCAACACAGCAGGTGATGATCAAAATATGTCCCAAGCATTATGTAGTGAAAAAACAATATATCCACCCATAAAATCCTTATATCCTGAGATATCAATCCTTAAACAATTATTTTTTTAGGGAAATAGGACCATAGACATCAAATAATAATCATCCATAAATATACATTCCATTATAATATTAAATCATTCATATATATAAAAAAATTAATTAACACACACAAAAGAGGGGGTTTCCTGAAAACTAACCAAGAATATTCCATAATTAATCAGAAGACATATTTTATAAGATATATTAAAAATATCACCATTATTACAGATTGAGAATTATAGTTTTTTTCATATATGAAAAATAACTTTTTATGATCTTTAGTGAATCCCTTGAAAAATAGGATAGAATACCTCTCATTTAAAAGTCATAAATACTCTATATAAATATTTTTGTTAAAATAAAATACTTGAGTACGAAAAAAAATATTTAAATAATTTAAATAATAATCGGATGGTTATTATAAAATGATTTCTTAATTATAAATTGTCTTTCGAAAGCATTCATTAAGAAGAAGAAAATATTATTTTTGAAATACATTCTTAAAATAGAGGCATTTAAAATCCCTTATAAATACAATAATTCGTTGTTAAGATCATAATCTTATTTAATAAAAAATAATAATATTTTAATTTCATTTTAATAAACTTCCAGGTATAAAATATATTTGAAAAAAACATTAAAATATTTAATGGACTATGAAAATATATATTGGTAGGGATGAGAATGTTTCATAACAATATCACTCTTTTAGGGGGATGAAATTCAACATGGAGGAATATTTGAATAAAATGATTCAACATTCCTAGAATGATTAAAAAATTAAAATGAAATAAAATATTATTATCGAATCAACTAGTCCTGGATGAAATATATTTTTGATGAAGTATTATGAATCAACAATGGTAGAATAGTTAACAAAAACCATTACTAATGTAATGTCATTTGATTCAAGGTCTATTTAAGAAAATAAAATCACGCGACTCCTAACACCAATGAATTGCATAAATATGCTAAAATAAATCCATTAGTTAGTAATACAACAATTTGAATGATATTATGTTGAATAATATGAAATATTTCTTAGGAAGTTAAATTTGTTGCAAATAACCCCTTATCATATATTTATTCTTACTCAAATGTGCTCTATCACCCTATAAAAAAATAAATTATTCATATATTTTTTTCTCTTTCAATGGTTGTGATTTTTCATGTTGCATGTACTACCCATACTCTATAGATATTTTTCAAAACTATTTTTTGAGGAAACCAAAACAACAAACAATTATCAATTCCATGATATGTTACATGCCTCATTTCTAATGGAAGGTAGACACGTGGAGATTTTTCCTATGATACTTTGGAAATTACATTAGTTGAGAGGAATGTGGATATGAGCATCACACCATATTAGAAAAAATTATTTCATACACTTGGACTCTATTATAAATTTATGGATCATTTGTGAATCCTTCAAAAATAAAATTATGGAAATGGTCATCCTCTTATATTCACAATTATCAATTAAATTGTAGTAATGTTAACAATATCCATGTATTTGTAATTCAAAATTAATTAAAATATTTGTATGTTCAAGATATTCCAAATTGATGGATCAATATATTTCTATCATATGTACTCTATTTATGAAGATCTCCTAATATATATATAGTTAATGTCAATACAAATTAATAGCTTATTGTGAATGTATGATCATGACCAGTCCCTTAGAAGGATTTGGGAAGGACTCAAACAGATGTATTAAATGAATATGAGAGTCATTTTTAGGAATTAAATCTCCAAATAGATTATTATGATCTCAAATTTTATATTCTCAAATAATTTTTTATCTTAAGAATCATTGGAAGAATGACTTAGTGACACCATTTCATTGGAATGTATGTATATTGCCTATCAAATATGTGAGAACTGTAATCTATTTCTAGTTCCATGATGAAATCCCATTGTAATCCATTAAAAGAGTGTGTGTAGTAAAACAAATGTGAATAACCACCACCCATATAGTTTGGAATAAAAAATGATGAACCTGACTTGAATCTTTCATTAACAAAAATAATTGAATCTACAACAAGTTAGGTCATTCATCCTTTCTTATTTAATAAAGAGAAAAGGATCCCAATGTGGATTGATTAAATAATTCTATCTTGAATTTTTTTTCACTTGTGAGTTTATAATTAATTGTCTTCTTATTTGTGTATATTTGTCTCATTAAAAACATCCCATATAACTCCCTAAAATCTAAATGTTATATTACCTGTCATGATGAACATATTCATCTACCATCGTATGGGATGTTCCCTTACAAAACCATAAGAAAACATCTCCCACCAAACACCTTCAAATTCAGATGTATAATTCCTTGATTTTGGTGTACCATTTAAATGGTATTATCCCAGCATTGGAGAATGTATGTAAATACTTATATTACATGTTGAACCTTCAAATAATCTCCAAAATATGATTGGTGGTGAAAAATAAAATGATTCATTTCCATTTCAAACTCTTTCTAGATTTGTTCCTTATAAGATAGTAGGAAATGAATTCCTTACCACATTGAGGTGGACTAAGATGTAAATAATAGATTTAGTTTAGTACAAGATCCCCACTAGAGTGCTCATACTAACAAAAATTGCTTCAAATGTCGTGTGGTACCAATCCCGCAACATCTCAATGAGGATGCCACCCAATGAGTCCCATATTAAGTGACCAAGACCAATTTACCCAATATACTCCATACAAAAGTCAATACAATAATAATATTGATTAGTACAACATCACAGGTTCCACATATAAACATGCTTGATAAACTATGGTGGAAAAATATGAGCATGTACACACCATTACTCGTACTATGAAATCCTTCTGTTACATTCTTGTAAGGCCTGAAAAAAACATCCAACATATCCATAAATTTAATATGGTACTTTAAATAATTCCCTCCCTCACACATAAATGGAATAAATATATTTTAATGGGAATGAAATATTATATGTGGGTCTACATATCTACTATAACCAAGGAATTATCAATCATTCACATTCCAGTTGAATAATACCATCAGCGCTATAACAACCCATACTTTACATACATTGTTATTACTTCAGAATTCAAGCACACTTATTACAACATATAACAAAACCAAGAAAGGACCGTATAGGTATAGTGTCTTTAGAAACTAGGAAACATAAACAACTGGTTCATAAAGCATCTACTTTGCCTCCCATTTATTTCAGCATATCTAGAGTCCCTTTTTGGCATATTCTACTTAATAACCTTCTTCCTGGCCTGGGGAAATAAAACATACAAAAGGGTGAGCTCAAATGCTCAGTAAGGGTAAACAAAAGAAATATCAATCACATCATATACATAAGCACATAACTTTTGGAAATCTTAACCTGCAAAAGAGATCATAATTTCATAACATGGGATAAATCATAGTAGTGAAATGTAATCCCAATAATCATAAATTAAAACATGAAACTTTGTGGCATACACACATAATCATCGAGAATCATTTCTTATTAGTCAAGACTCATTGCCAAGACTATCTTAGTGGACAAAGTCCATTTCTGAACCGAGTTCACTCCTCGTTTCAGTCCTGTTTCACTGAACCGGTATAACCTAACGTTCCCGCCATGTCTATATCATGAGATATAAAATCTTTACCCAATGCATTGGAGGGAGATATAGGTCCCACCCATCTCATAATGATACCATTCTTATGTGTGCCACAAAATCATAAACCATACATCATAGCATAACTCATATAATAAAAATGGGAATCTTAAACATTGTGACATCATAAAACAATTCATATAAGATAAAGGAATTCATAAAAATATAATTCCATCACAACATAATCAAATCAATGTAATAATAGGGATAGAAATAGAACCCTTTATTATCTTAGATGGAAAATAATTTTGATAAAACATTTGAACTCCATTCTTGAGGAAAATATCATTTCTGCTTCAAAAACACTTTTCCTTTCATAACATGTCGTACAATTCTAAACTAAAATAAGTTGATTAAAAATAAACTTGAAAACTTGTAAAGGAAGCTTCTTGGAAATAATGTTTTAAAAATCCATTCATGCCGTATAAGTTAAAAAACATTCTTTGTACTATTGTTGGAAAAGTCAAAAAGTACCTCGTATGAAAAACGACAAAATATTCCTTTCATATCCTTTACTAAAAACTCACCGAAGGGTAAAATTGGATTTAAAAAATTGTAGGTGGATGGAAATAATATTACATATTTAGGAAACATGGATGTGGATGATAAAATACACCCAAGTAAATACCAAAGTATAAACAATCTTGGATAAAAATGAGATTGTGATATTTCCCTTACCTTAGGTCCGATTTGCTTCGTAAGTGTCCGAACCTCCTATATAATGATTTAAATAATGTTATTGACTTATTACAGAATAATAATTATTTTTATGATATCATATATGGTCATATTCTTAGCTTCATAGTATTAATATTTCATTGCTACTTGTTATTCGGGTGTTTATAACTTTTTGTTCTTATGCGTGTTTTGTCGAATAAATTCCTATTATTCTCTTTAGGTTATAGATACCTCATTTCCAGAATGGTATTAGTGTAATATCTATCATATTAGTTCATTCAATTCATTTATATAATCATTATGAAATTAAGATCATGTAGAATGAGTCGCATCACATCGTGGAGACGGTATTCCGTACGTACGCACGAGTGATGATATCGTTCCTATGATCGTGGAACTGTATTGGAGTGTATGTATACTATTTTAGAATCATTATCACTTTATAATAGTCATATATATTTATTATTTACACCATTATACCCATCCAAGTAAGGTGGTGGTGGAAGATAGATTACACCACGGTGTGGAGACGATATTCCGTACGTACGTACGCGCGGTGATTTCTTTTTCCGTAGGATGGATAGATGGTGAAATAGGGTTGTTTCATAGTTATAATAACATATCATTATATGAGTGATACTTATGTTATTACTTCATAATTAAACAACTAAATAAGAAGAAGTGGAAGAAGAAATAAAGATGAAAGAATCAGTAACGGACATTACCTCTTCTTTGAAGTGCTTCTTTGAGACCTCCTTTTAGGGCACTAAAATAGGTCTTTGAAGAAGACCAGAACCTCTAGGATGTTTCTAGGGAAGTGGATAAAAGAAATTGTCAGGGTTTTTCCGAGCTTGAAGGCTCAAAGTGGTGTGAGGAAGAGGGGGAGGAGGTGCCCTTTTATAAGGGAGGAGAGGGGCTCCTTTGGAAAAACTAAAAATATTATTTTATTATAAAGTCAAGTTCGGTTTTAAATAGCTCCAAATTTATTTATTTAGAATCTAAGGTGGGGATGGGTCTAAATACTCTCATCCAATAGAATTTAGACAAGTTTAGGTATCAATTTTAACCTTATAATTTAGATTTAACTTTAAGTTAGATAATTTAACTTTCACCGTGTCTTCTTGTTTTATTACACTATAAGGTTAATAAACTTACTATATCAAGCCAAACGAACCCCAAGTTGTTTATTATTAATATATATAACCTTATATAAGTCATTTGGCCTAACCTTAGATTTTTAGGAATAAAATAACAATTACTAATATAATATTTGTTTTTAAAAACTATTTTATGTCAATTTTGACACTATTTAGTAATTAATTTTTGTGAAAATCATAACAGAATGATTTGTTCGAAAAAATTTAATTAAATAAATACTAACATGTCATATTAATCAATAAAATTAGTGGAATTCATTAAAAGTGTCAAATTACATTTATTTTTGTGTTTATAACATCAATTATGTCAATATTTCATTAATAAGATAATTACTGCATCATCTTTGTGTCATAAATAAATTAACTTATTTAATGTCTAAAATTTACAAATAAAATACCATTATGTAGGAAATATTTTTAGCTTTCTAATGAATATTTATAGTCGAATTTATCTTATGTATAACCCCATATTAAAAATGATTTACTTATTAAACATTGATTTTAACTATTTTAACCCTTCTTTAAATAAATTAATAATAAATGTCCTAATCTAATCCAAGTGGGACTAAATGGTCATATTTTATTCCTAAGGTTTTTTTTGGTCGAATTAAACTTGTCCAATAGAATTAGTACATGTTTTAGGGTAATAATAATATCATTTTTACCCTTAATTACCCTATTTACTTTTAACCGTTGTAAAAAAAAGTAAAAAGTTACTATTCACCAAAAAAATATTTTCATCTCATTGAACCACATTTTACTTACTGACATCAACCGTGTCTCTCGGATTTTTGAAATTCCTCTCACAGATGCGGTAAAATTATGTTTTATAAAAAAAATCAGTTTTTTAACTACCACTTAGTGGTTTCACTATTCATCCAAAATTGAAAGTTTTCAGAAAAATACCAAAATTTCACCCTAGGATAATTTCGATATTCAGAATCCAAAAATGAAGTCCATTTTGAAAAATAAAATTTATAAAATTTCAAAAAGTGGTTATTACTATTCATAACGGCTAGTTTTAATAATATTTTATTAGCATATCATTGTTTAGTGAAACTCGGTATTGCGTACGACGCAAGCTATCGAGGAAGGTTGTGATTTCTTGTAAAGAAAGTCAAGCAAGTGTTATGTGTAGAAAAAGATTCCTTTGATGATTTATATAACATAAAAGTCTCGGGTGTTACATTCTACCCCCCTTAAAATGAATTTCTCCCTCAAAATTCATCACTTTGTAACAAACAGATGAGGATACCTCTCCCTCATCATATCCTCAAGCTCCCATGTAGCTTCTTCTAATTGGTGGTTCCTCCATAAAACTTTCACCAATTGAGTGGTCTTGTTTCGTAGGACTTTTTCGCTATGATCCAAAATCTCTATCGGCTGTTCTTCATAAGAAAGATCTTGCTCCAGTGGTACAACTTTTGAGCTGAGTACATGTGAAGGATCAGGTATGTACTTTCTCAAGAGAGATACATTGAACACATCGTGAACTTGAGAGATATTTGGTGGAAGCGCCAATCGATAAGCTACCTTCCCAACACGATCCAGTATTTCGAAAGGACTGATATATCTAGGTTTCAACTTCCCCTTCTTTCCAAATCTCATAACCCTCTTCCAGGGAGATATTCGTAAGAACACTTTATCACCCACTTCAAACTCTAGGTCTTTTCTTCAGTTGTCGGCATAACTTTTCTGTCGACTCTGAGCTGCTCTTATGTGTTGTTGAATAGATCTAACCTTTTCTGCCATTTCATCAACGAGATCGGGTCCTAATAGATTTCTTTCCCCAACTTCATCCCAGCAAGTTGGAGTCCTGCATTTCTTTCCATAGAGAGCTTCATAAGGAGCCATAAGAATACTGGAGTGAAATATATTATTATAAAAAAATTCCACCAAATGTAGGTTTTGATCCCAACTACCTTTGAAATCCATAGAGCAAGCTCTCAACATATCTTCTAGAGTTTGAATTGTTCTCTCAGACTGACCGTCTGTCTGAGGATGATAAGTAGTGCTGAAACTCAACTCTGTATCCAGAGTATGTTGAAGACTTCGCCAGAACTTCGAGGTAAATCTCGGATCCTGATCAGATATAATAGAAAGTGGTACTCCATGAAATCTTACCACTTCCTTTACATATATCCTGGCAAGCTGATCCAGAGAGAAATCCTCTATAATAGCAATGAAGTGTGCAGACTTGGTAAGACGATAAACTATGACCCATATAGCATTATTGCCTTTGGATGTTTTAGGAAGTCCTGTGACAATGTCCATAGTGATGTTTTCCCATTTCCATTCGGGTATGGGTAATGGTTGTAACATCCCCATAGACTTCTGTCTCTCAAATTTAATTTGTTGACAAACCAAGCATCGAGAGACATATTCAGCAACATCTCTTTTCATTCCATCCCACCAGAAGTACTCTTTCAGGTCCCTATACATCTTTGTGCTTCCAGGATGAATAGAGAATGAAGAACTATGAGCCTCATCCAGCTGCTCCTTCTTTAATTTGGGGATGGGAGGAACACGAACCCGATTCCTGAACTTTATTATCCCATCACAATCAAGGTTGAATTCGGGAACATTTCTCACCTTATTTTGTAACTCTACATCTTCTTTCTGTGCCTCTTTAATCTTCACATGTATAGATGGTTGAATATTCATTTGAGAAAGATACGATTTTTCCCCTTTCATTATAATTCCAAGATCCATCCTTTGTAAATCCATAAATATTGGATCTTTTGTGATCCTCATCATGGATAAACTAGCATGGTCTTGTCGACTTAATGCATCTGCCACATTGTTTGCATTCCCAGGGTGGTAATGGATTGAGCAGTCGTAATCCTTAATCAGCTCCAACCATCTTCTTTGGCGCATATTCAGCTCCTTTTGTGTGAAAATATACTTTAAACTTTTATGATCGGTATAAATATCACACCTTTCACTATAAAGGTAATGCCTCTAAATCTTTAATGCAAAGATTACCGCAGATAACTCCAAATCATGAGTTGGGTAATTTTGCTCATGTATTTTCAACTGTCATGAGGCATAAGCTATCACCATATCATTTTTCATAAGAACACACCCCAATCCCTTCTTGGATGCATCACTGTAGATCAAAAACCTTTCTCCACTACAAGGCAGTGTGAGCACAGGTGCACTGGATAACCTTCTTTTCAACTCCTTGAAATTCTCTTCACATTCCTCCGTCCAAACAAATTTAACTCCTTTCCGAGTCAACTTGGTGAGTGGATTAGATAATCGTGAAAAATATTTCACAAAACGTCGATAATATCCAGCCAAACCAAGAAAACTTCGGATCTCGGTTACTGTTGTTGGTCTCGATCATCTTTCGATAACCTTTGTTTTTGCTGGATCCATAGATATCCCCTCTTTTGAGATTATGTGACCCAAAAATGCAACTTTTTGAAGCCAAAATTCACACTTGGTAAATTTGGCATAAAGCTTCTCCTTTCTCAGGGTCTTCAATATAATTCTCAAGTGATCTTCATGTTCTTCCTTGCTCTTTGAATAGACAATAATATCGTCTATAAAGACTACCAAAAACTGATCAAGATAGTCTCTAATGACTCTATTCATTAGATCCATGAAGATAGCAGGGGCATTAGTAAGACCAAATGGCATCACTATAAATTCATAGTGTCCATACCTTGTACGGAAAGCCGTCTTTGGTATATCCTCCCTTTTGACCCTTAATTGATGATACCCTGAACGAAGATCAATCATGGAAAAGTATTGAGCTCCACGTAGTTGGTTAAATAGGTCATCAATGCGCGGGAGAGGATATTTGTTCTTGATAGTGATCTTGTTAAGTTCTCGATAATCAATGTAGAGTCTCATTGATCCATCTTTCTTCATAACAAACAGAACAGGTGTTCCCCAAGGTGACACACTAGGGCGTATGAACCCCTTATCAAGATTCTCTTGGAGTTGCTTCTTCAATTCCTGCAACTCAATTGGGGCCATTCTATAAGGTGTCTTTGAAATAGGCAAAGCACCCGGTATGAATTCTATTGAAAACTCAACTTCACGATTCGGTGGAAGACCCGGTAATTCCTCCGGAAAGACATCATAAAACTCTCGTACAATGGGCATATTCTTAATTGTGAGTTTCTCACCAACCATTTGAGATAAATAACCTTCATTTAGTGGAATCAATACCCATAAAATGGAAGAAATTTCCACTGTAAGGTTATGTTCATCTTTGCATCGATAGACGATCATAGATTGAACTGGAATATGAAATGTGACTTCCCTTCTTTGGAAATTGATATGAGCTCCATGTATAGAAAGCCAATCCATGCCAAGAATCACATCAAATTCCACTATAGGAAGGATCACGAGATTTGCAGGAAGCACTTTCCCACAAACTTCAATCGGAGAATAATTATAAACTTTTGATGCGACTGTTGTGCCATTAGGTGTTGTCATAGCTAACTCAACATCTAATTGTTGAGGTAATATAGTGATACCCTTAGAAAATTCTTCAGAAATAAAGGAGTGGTTGGATCCAGAATCAAATAATACATTTGCTACTTTAGAGTGGATGGTAAGTGTACCTTTCACCACATCGTTATCGTACTCCACATCGTTGATAGAAATTGCATGTGACTTTCCTTTGTCTTTAGCCTTAAGAGTTTTTTGACGTCAACCATCATCATCAACCCTTGGATTAGGGAATTTATTGGCATAATGTCCCATCTCCTTGCACTTGAAACATTGAAGTGTAGTAGGTTTATTCTGTGTATCCCTTCCTTTGTTTGCATCATTAGACATCTTCTTCCCATCATCGCGGCATTCAAATGCCCTATGACCTTCCTTTCCACATTTGAAACATTTACTTTTCCCTTTAAGACAACTCCCTCCATGTTTCTTTCCACACTTTGAGCATAAGGGAAAGCTCATCTTCTTTTTAGTGTTCTCTTTAGATTTTCCTTTGAATTCCATTTTCATCTTCTTATCAAACCCATATGACTGATGGGTTACTCCAATCTCCATCTCGACTTTGAGAGCACATCGAACGATTTCCTCGTAGCTATTTAAGTCCCTTATGGCTAAGGCCCTTCGAATACTTGGTTTTAAGCCACTAAAGAATCGATCGATTTTACTCTCAGGTTGGATAATAATACCAGAAGCGTACCTTGCTAGTCTTGTAAAATTTGCTTCATAGGTACCAACAGATTCATCATCCTTTTTCTTCAGTTCAAGAAACTCTTTCTCTATCTTTGTTCGGAGAATACAAGGGAAGTACTTATTGAAAAATAAGTTCTTGAACTTGTCCCATTCCATGGACTCAATTTCATCCCTTTGCCTCGTATTCTTAATAAGATTCCACCATTGATCAGCATCACCTTCCAAACGATACACTGCTAAGATGACTTTATCATGTTCAGAACATTGAAGATCTGAAAATATCTTTTCAGTAGTACTAATCCATTGTTCAGCAACTAATGGATCAGTAGACCCATTGAAAGAAGGTGGACGCTGCCTCATGAAGGATTCAACAGAATGTTGCTCCTTCCTTTGCTCGTTTGGAAGTCCTGCATGATTCATAGCTTGATAAAGTTGTGTGAGCATGGCTACAAGATTTTTCAGTCCAGCTCCCATAACGTTTGGTTTCTCCGGGGGACAATCATTGCATTGCCCGTCGCATTCTGCATTAACATGGTTCCTTCGGGTTCTAGCCATTGACTAAAACCAAGAAGAATAGTGTGAGCAACACTAATTATAATAGGAAAACCACATAATCAAGAATAAAATTTCACACTTAAGGTCTTATCCTAGGTTATTCATGGCCATTTCTAAAACACTAAGATTGTGTTCTATGCTTAGACTTATCCTTAGGGTTATTACTAAGGCTTTCACATCCTAGTTTCCAAAGGTTGACTATACCTTTCCTCTGATACCAACTATAACGACCCATACTTTACATACATTGTTATTACTTCATAATTGAAGCACACTTATTACAACATATAACAAAACCAAGAAAGGACCGTACAGTTATAGTGTCTTTAGAAACTGGGAAACATAAACAACTGGTTCATAAAGAATCTACTTTGCCTCCCATTTATTTCATCATATCTAGAGTCCCTTTTTGGCATATTCTACTTAATAACCTTCTTCCTGACCTGGGGAAATAAAACATACAAAAGGGTGAGCTCAAATGCTCAGTAAGGGTAAACAAAAGAAATATCAATCACATCATATACATAAGCACATAACTTTTGGAAATCTTAACCTGCAAAAGAGATCATAATTTCATAACATGGGATAAATCATAGTAGTGAAATGTAATCCCAATAATCATAACTTAAAACATGAAACTTTTTGTCATACACACATAATCATAGAGAATCATTTCTTATTAGTCAAGACTCATTGCCAAGACTATCTTAGTGGACAAAGTCCATTTCTGAACCGAGTTCACTCCTCGTTTCAGTCCTGTTTCACTAAACCGGTATAACCTACCGTTCCAGCCATGTCTATCTCATGAGATATAAAATCTTTACCCAATGCATTGGAGGGAGATATAGGTCCCACCCCTCTCATAATGATATCATTCTTATGTGTGCCACAAAATCATAAACCATACATCATAGCATAACCCATATAATAAAAATGGGAATATTAAACATCGTGACATCATAAAACAATTCATATAAGATAAAGGAATTCATAAAAATATAATTCCATCACAACATAATCAAATCAATGTAATAATAGGGATAGAAACAGAACCCTTTATTATCTTATATGGAAAATAATTTTGATAAAACACTTGAACTCCATTCTTGAGGAAAATATCATATCTGCTTCAAAAACACTTTTCCTTTCTTAACATGTCGTACAATTCTAAACTAAAAGAAGTTGATTAAAAATAAACTTGAAAACTTGTAAAGGAAGCTTCTTGGAAATAAGGTTTTAAAAATCCATTCATGCCGTATAAGTTAAAAAACATTCTTCGTACTATTGTCGGAAAAGTCAAAAAGTACCTCGTATGAAAAATGACAAAAGATTCCTTTCATATCCTTTACTAAAAACTCACCGAAGGGTAAAATTTGATTTAAAAAATTGTAGGTGGATGGAAATAATATTACATATTTAGGAAACATGTATGTGGACGATCAAATACACCCTAGTAAATACCAAAGTATAAACAATCTCAGATAAAAATGAGATTGTGATATTTCCCTTACCTTAGGTCCGATTTGCTTCGTAAGTGTCCGAACCTCCTGTATAATGACTTAAATAATGTTATTGACTTATTAAAGAATCATAATTATTTTTATTATATCATATATGGTCATATTCTTATCTTCTTAGTAGTAATATTTCATTGCTACTTGTTATTCAGGTGTTTATAACTTTTTGTTCTTATGCATGTTTTGTCGAATAAATTCTTATTCTTCTCTTTAGGTTATAGATACCTCATTTCCATAATGTTATTAGTGTAATATATATAATATTAATTCATTCAATTCATTTATAAAATCATTATGAAATTAAGATCATGTAGAACGAGTCGCATCACATCGTGGAGACGGTATTCCGTACGTACGCACGAGTGATGATATCGTTCCTATGATCGTGGAATTGTATTGGAGTGTATGTATACTATTTTAGAATCAGTATCACTTTATAATAGTCATATATAGTCATTATTTACACCATTATACCCATGCAAGTAAGGTGGTGGTAGAAAATAGATTACACCACGGCGTGGAGACGGTATTCCGTACGTACGCACGCGCGGTGATTTCTTTTTCCGTAGGATGGATAGATGGTGAAATAGGGTTGTTTAATACTTATAATAACATATCAGTATATGATTGATACTGATTTTATTACTTCATAATGAAAAAACTAAATAAGAAGAAGTGGAAGAAGAAATAAAGATGAAAGAATCGGTAACGGACATTACCTCTACTTTGAAGTGCTTCTTTGAGACCTCCTTTTAGGGCACTAAAATAGGTCTTTGAAGAAGACCAGAACCTCTAGGATGTTTCTAGAGAAGTGGATAGAAGAAATTGTCAGGGGTTGGCCGAGATTGAAAGCTCAAAGTGGTGTGAGGAAGAGGGGGAGGAAGTGCCCTTTTATAAGGGAGGAGAGGGGCTCCTTTGGAAAAACTAAAAATATTATTTTATTATAAAGTCAAGTTCGGTTTTAAAAAGATCAAAATTGATTTATTTCGAAGCTAATGTGGGTATGGGTCGAAATAATCTCATCCAATAGAATTTAGACAAGTTTAGGAATAAATTTTAACCTTATCATTTAGATTTAACTTTAAGTTAGATAATTTAACTTTCACCATGTCTTCTTGTTTTCTTACACTATAAGGTTAATAAACTTACTATATCAAGACAAACGAACCCAAAGTTGTTTATTATTAATATATATAACCTTATCTAAGTCCTTTGTCCGAACCTTAGATTTTTAGGAATAAAATAACAATTACTAATATAATATTTGTTTTAAAAACTATTTTATGTCAATTTTGACACTAATTAATTTTTGTGAAAATCATAACAGAATTATTAGTTCGAAAAAATTTAATTAAATCAATACTAACATGTCATATTATTCTATAAAATTATTGTAATTCATAAAAAGTGTCAAATTACATTTATTTTGGTGTTTATAACATCAATTATGTCAATATTTCATTAATAAGATAATTACTGCATCATCTTTGTGTCATAAATAAATTAAATTATTTAATGTCTAAAAATTACAAATAAAATACCATTATGTATGAAATCGTTTTATCTTTCTAATGAATATTTATAGTCGAATTTATCTTATGTATAACCCCATATTAAAAATTATTTACTTATTAAACTTTGATTTTAACTATTTTAACCCTTCTTTAAATATATTAATAATAAATGTCCTAATCTAATCCAAGTGGGCCTAAATGATCATATTTTATTCCTAAGGTTGTTTTTGGTCGAATTACACTTGTCCAATAGAATTAGAACATGTGTTAGGGTAATAATAATATCATTTTTACCCTTAATTACCCTATTTACTTTTAACCGTGGTAAAAAAAAGTAAAAAGTTATTATTCACCAAAAAATTATTTTCATCTCATTGAACCACATTTTACTTACTAACATCAACTGTGTCTCTCGGATTTTTGAAATTCCTCTCACAGAAGCGGTAAAATTAAGTTTTATGAAAAATTCAGTTTTTTAACTACCACTTAGTGGTTTCACTATTCATCAAAAATTGAAAGTTTTCAGAAAAATACCAAAATTTCACCCTAGGATAATTTCGATATTCCAAATCCAAAAATGAAGTCCATTTTGAAAAATAAAATTTATAAAATTTCAAAAGGTGGTTATTACTATTCATAATGGCTAGTTTTAATAATATTTTATTAGCATATCATTGTTTAGTGAAACTCGGTATTGCGTATGATGCAACCTATCGAGGAAGGTTGCGATTTCGTGTAAAGCAAGCCAAGAAAGTGTTGTGTGTAGAAAAAGATTCCTTTGATGATTTATATAACATAAAAGTCTCGGGTGTTACATTCTACCCCCCTTAAAATGAATTCCGCCCTCGAAATTCGTCACTTTGTAACAAACAGATGAGGATACCTCTCCCTCATCATATCCTCAAGCTCCCATGTAGCTTCTTCTAATTGGTGGTTCCTCCATAAAACTTTCACCAATCGAGTGGTCTTGTTTCGTAGGACTTTTTTTCTACGATCCAGAATCTCTATCAGTTGTTCTCCATAAGAAAGATCTTGCTCCAGCGGTACATCTTCTGAGCTGAGTACATGTGAAGGATCAGGTATGTACTTTCTCAAGAGAGATACATGGAACACATCGTGAACTTGAGAGAGATTTGGTGGAAGCGCCAATCGATAAGCTACCTTCCCAACATGATCCAGTATTTCGAAAGGACCGATATATCTAGGGCTCAACTTCCCCTTCTTTCCAAATCTCAAAACCCTCTTCCAAGGAGATATTCATAAGAACACTTTATCACCCACTTCAAACTCTAGGTCTTTTCTTCGGTTGTCGGCATAACTTTTTTGTCGACTCTGAGCTGCTCTTATGTGTTGTTGAATAGATCTGACCTTTTCTGCCATTTCATCAACGAGATCGGGTCCTAATAGCTTTCTTTCCCCAACTTCATCCCAGCAAGTTGGAGTCCTGCATTTCTTTCCATAGAGAACTTCATAAGGAGCCATCTGAATACTGGAGTGAAAGCTATTATTATAAGAAAATTCCACCAAAGGTAGGTGTTGATCCCAACCACCTTTGAAATCCATAGAGCAAGCTCTCAACATATCTTCTAGAGTTTGAATTGTTCTCTCAGACTGACTATTTGTCTAAGGATGATAAGCAGTGCTGAAACTCAACTCTATATCCAGAGTATGCTGAAGACTTCTCCAGAACTTCGAGGTAAATCTCGGATCCCGATCAGATATAATATAAAGTGGTACTCCATGAAATTTTACCACTTCCTTTACATATATCCTGGAAAGCTGATCCAGAGAGAAATCCTCTCTAAGAGTCATCAACATGCTCTGAATACTAAACTAAACTTCAATACGACCTATCATCCTCAAACTGATGGCCAATCAGAGTGGACTATCCAAACACTTGAGAACATGTTGAGAGTGTGCTCAATGGAATTTAAAGGAGGATGGGCTCAACATCTTCCTCTAGTTGAGTTCTTTTATAATAATAATTTCCACTCGTGCATTCAAATGGCACCATATGAAGCCCTTTTGGGAAAATATGCATAACACCAGCATGTTGGGACGAGGTCAATGAGCATATGCTTCTTGGATAAGAAATGGTCGACGAAATGGTGGAGAAGGTGAAAACCATTCAGTAGCATATCATGGCATCCCAGTGTCGAGATAATATTTATGCAGATAACTATCGATGAGACCTTGAGTTTAAAGTTGGAGATATGGTATTTCTATGCATATCTCCATGTAAGAAGGTCATGAGGTTTTGAAAGAAAGGTATTTTAAGTCTAATGTACATCGGCCCCTTCTAGATACTTGATCGTGTCAGGGAGGTGGCCTATCGACTAGAACTTCCACCTACCATAGCCAAAGTACATGATTTCATTCATGTATCCCTCTTAAGGAAGTACATACCGGTCCCTTCACATGTACTATATTCAGAGGTGGTATAGTTAGAGGATGATCTTTCTTATAAGGATAAATTAGTGAAAATCTTATATCGTAGAGAAAATGTTCTACGAAATAAGACAATTTCCCTCATCAATGTGTTGTGGTGAAACCTCATTTTTGAATAAGCGATGTGGGAATCAGAGGAAATGATGAAGAAGAGTTACCCAAATCTATATTAGTGTGGGAAAAGGAAATTTCTACGGTGAAATTTTTTAAGGGGGAAGATTGTAATGACCCAAACTTTCATTAATGGAAATCCCATTAGATCTAATTAAATATCTCCTTATGTAAAATATTTATATAAAATGTCAACTTCCTTGGTTTTATTTTATGAATTTTGACCATTTCTAAAATAGTCGTTGAATAGTGATCACATGATTTGTATAAATATATGGATTTAACAAATTCAATTTTCTCAGAAAAAGGAAGTGAAGGCCTCATCCGGTAGATGTACCCCAGACGATGCCCATTTTTCAGTGTTTGGAAAGGAGGTGGCATCATTGGGCTTCGATCTTGACCAAGCCCAAGACAATCTTGAAAATTTTAAGCTTTAGCGGAACCACCTACCAGAGAAGTGGAAGTTGATAGAGATTACCGTTTGAGCGATGTTATCTGAGCCACCACAAGAGTCTGTCACCATCGCACACCTCACCCTTTAGTCTACGCAAGTGTTTTAAGGGGTTATTTGACAATACCCTAGTACATTGGTTATGTGAATTGTTTTTTATATAATAAGGAATATACTTTAATTTTATTATTGTTACCTTGTAAATAGTTTTTAAAGCACAAATACTATTTTTATTTAATGTTCAACTAAGAAATATATTTTGATGAATTAATGGACTTTTAAATTAAATAACATATTAATAAATTATTATTATTATTATTAAATTAATATTTATTAAATATAAATGATCGTATAATTTTATGAATGCAATTGTAATTTTTATTAATGTTTGAATACAATTTTTGCCAAAACCCATAAATTTTCGTTAAATGTAGGTTTTTATTTTAAAAGTGAAAATCAACATATATAGAAAATTACATAGATTAAATGAATATAATTTCTGGAATCAAGATGTTGAAATTATCCAATGGTGAATTTTTTATAATTTTCTGAGACACTCAATTTTTTGTGTAAAAATGAAATACCGTTTAAATATATAATGTGTTTTATGAAACCATAATGACCCAATAATGATGTAATAAAATACTATAAACTTTACTTTCAGAAAATTTATTTTTTTACCATTAAAATAATGTGATTTTGGGTTTGTTTGATTTATTTTATAATGATTTTGTGGACCCTTCAAGACTTATTAAATAGTTTGCCTTTTTAAATTGTCTTTATTGGGAGTGTGACTTACCTCCACATAAGAAACCCCATTATTTTATGAATTTTGGACTTTGGAAGTATATAATATTTTTTCCCAATCCCCTTTGGAAAAAACCAATGGAAAAAACCTTGGGCTAGTTTGTGGTTTTAATTAGTTTAATGTGAGGTGTCCCAAACCAAAATAATAATGAATTCCCTCTCCTTTCCAATTTAAATAAACACAAGATCCCACTTCCTCATCAGTCAACGCCATTAGAGTTCGTCCAACCCCTTCCCTCATTTATCTAGAATCTTCCCAAGGTTACCCATGCTCCCAATAATCTTCTCTCAAGCCTCTCTCAAGCCTTTGTAATCACACTTCCATGTAAGGGTTTTTCTTCCTTTCTCATTTTTTCCGAATATTCTTTAAATTTTACCGCCCATTTTATTTCAAATATAAATATTGGGGTATGGTTTCTCACCACACCATACTTCCCTCTTTATGTTTTAATGATGTGATATCCCTTTATCTCTCATTAAATTCCTCCCATGTATGCCCGTTACAATGCCGAAATTCCGAAAGAATTTCACTCTCCTCGTTTACATTCAAGAAATTATTTTGTATCATGAATCCTAATTCCAATAAATTTGTTAGGAAATGTATCTATATGAACCCCTTATTGTCCATGTCATGTAAATATTATGAGACACCCATATCTCTCTCATCTAACATTTTTTTGAGTTCTTATGTCACGTCGTTATGCTGCCAAAATTGCACCGCGCTTTTCCAAGATTAGGTCATTGTGTAGTGAATACCATGCCCATTTCTCTATCAAGTTTATTTACCGTTATACACATTTACTTATTGTTTAAAGTGTTTAATGTATGTATTATACATTTTTTTATCGTGGCATAAAATATTATATTGAATGATTTAATATTTTATGACCAATGTGGCACACTTATGCATGAAATGAAATGTTTAAGATGGGTATGCCCTAAGAGCACTCCAATGCATTGGTTAATGTATAGTATCATGATACGTCATGTGCAATGGGTGTTTACTCATTCTAATTCATGTTCAACTAGGGTTTACTCGTGATTCATGTTAAATAAGGGTTTACTCATGCTCCATTTGCAATGAGCCTTAGATCATGCTAATTCCATGTAAAGTGTTGTTGCCACATTTCAATGTTATGATTATCATGATTTATCATGAATTTTTGTTTATTCTTCTCTTTTTCTCAATTTATATGCCTATTTTATATCATGTATTGTATTCCTCATGTTATTACATGATAATTCCCTTACTGGGCTTTGTAGATCACCATTGTCTTATGCATGTCCTGCGGTTATCCCATGCAATGCTAAGTAAGAAGGAATGTAGTGGTCATGTTAAGGATGTTTTAAATAATGATGTTGTATTTCATGTTTTAAGTTGTTATGTAATGATCCTAAGAACCAAATACACTAGACCATTCGATATTCTATGTTGTATCAAGTGATGTTTATGTAATAAATTATGTTGAATTGTGTAATAAAAATAAGGGTTGTTATATACATAGCTTCTCTTTTAGTCATAATTTTCCTATAATTTGGAAAATATAGTGAACATATTCAACTAATTTGATTTATTTCTCTCGGAAACCAATTTTAATTGATCAATGATTCTATATATTGTGTCTATATCAGAGAAAGGGAAGGACATGACAATTTTTATTACATTTCACAAACCCAATAATCAAATCCCTACAAAACAAGAATCATGAAATATCCTCACATTTGTTAGACTATCATAATTGTGATCCTCCCACAATAGATGGTAGTACCATCATAAATTGGTATTTACTAAATTTTAGAAAACTCAAATCAATTGACATCAGACCATTTAAAATCTTTTACATCAATAAACTAAGAATATTATTCTAGCATGTCTTATGAGAAGATTCAAATGTCGAGTGGAAACATTTTCATTCATTGTATAAAATTAACTTTTTGAGCATGTGGTACACCTTACTATTTCCTAGAAATAGATCTGAAATATTTTGATGGTAGTATTGATAGTAGTTGTGGCAGATATAAATGAATAGTTTCGACCTATTGGGTTAGGGGAATTTTTACAATAACATCCTCTTTTATGGTCATAAAATCTAGCAAAAATTTTGTATCATAAGATCAAGAGGAGCCCCAAACCACATTGTTGGGGGAATTTTTACAGCAACCACCTCCACTATGATGATTATTGTTTTTCTATTTTGGAGACTCATTTCAATGAAAATCCCATAGTATAACTCAATTTTTTATCCCATTTTTTTGTTCAAACACATAATTGGATTTCTGTAGAATCTTCATTTTTTACCAACTAAAAAAAATCCCTGAGAGAATAATATAAAGATAATTTTTTCCCTATAGAGACTACGAGGAAAAATAACTCATACATTTGGCAATATCTCATAAATATCATGAATTTGTACTCAATGGGTTCCCCATGGGTGACCAACCCTCCAATAATTACAATGGTTATGTGATTCCCATATTTAAATATTCATCAATAAATTTCATCAGCACTAGCCCTAAAAATGATATAATACATAAAAATAGTGTATATGAACAAATAAATGATTTTCTATTCAAAATGGCATCTAAACTAAAATGAACAAGGATGTTTTTTATAACATAATTCAACAGACTTATTTTTTAACCCTCTCACATGTTATAAAAAAACTTTCAAGCGATTCAACTAGTGTGAAGGTAAATAGTGTAGTTATATCCCACTCATTACCAGAAGAAGTTAACCCCCCTAAAATGAGGAAACTATGTCTGGTAAACTACCCCAGGAAATTCCATGCATGAAATAAGTCATTGATGTGGGATGGACCATCATTTCAGGATTTAATCCATTGCTACCCCGATACATGTAACTTCTAATCCATATATCCCATCTGAACTCACTGACATTACTGATTCTCCGACAACTCACCTAGAGACTATAGTAGGATGGTTTGGATTACTATAGATAAACACAAATACATACCTTTAATGCGTAGATTCAAATATTCCCCTGCCCATCTTTTGGAATCCTAAATTTTCATATTTTAAATGTTTAGGTGATGCAAAATAGAACATAATGTGTTTCACATCTCATTTTTTTGACTTGATAGAAACCCATGACCAGATTGATACAACCAAACTTAATTGTATTAAATTTTATATGGAGAGAATTAATTTATTTAGTATACAAAAATTTAAAAAAATACAATCATAGGATGTGAAGACCTCCATTATAAATTTCCTATCAATTCATCTATACACTAAGAAAATCAATAGACTTTGTCCTATTTAATTCCAAAAAACATAAAGAAAATAAATTCTCAGATTATATTTCTATGTTTAAGGGTTTGATCTATTAGATGAATATACCTCACCCCAAGGAATAGTTCCTAGGTATCATTTATGATAATATATATTTTTAGCTACAAAAATCACTCATCCTAGTCAAATAACCAGGAGGATTCCATGAACATGGAATACATGAGAAAATAGATAAATATTATTTTTAGAAAAAATAATTAAGTCTCGATGAATGCATATATGTAAATGTAAGAAAACACGTAAATTGGGAACCCTAACCATCACGCCCAATCAAACTCCTATAATTAATCCATCATCTAAGACTACACATTATTTCATGACCCCACCTTCTCAAGATAATAAACTACTAATATCCTCTTTAGTATTGGAGAAAACAAAAAAAAATATCTGATAATTGATTGAGATAATATGGTTTATTCTATTTGAGAGAAATTTCATTGGATACCTAATTATATCCATAGAAACCATTTTGGAGCCTAAAATTATTTATTAGAATGAGCTCAAGGATGATAAAAAATTATTTCAAATTTCACTAAATATTGGGGAATAAAGTCCAAAATTCATTTTTTATTAAATAAATTTAATGAATTTTTGTTGATTATAGTTAGGTAAATATTGGAAAGCCACGATTACATGTGTTATGTGTTTCCACTACTACAATAGAGGAAGATAGAAGATGAAAATATGTTAAAATTATGGGTGCCCAAATGTTTAATGATTGGTTGACTAGAAAGAAATTTAATTGAGCTCATGTCATTCATGGGGGAAAACTAAACCAACCAAATGTGCCCAAACATAATTTTCCATGGTGTGAGAAATATAAATAAAAAATCAATTTTTAAAGATACATTAATTTAAAACACATCATGATAAATAAATAAAGCATAAAATATTGAATTTTGAACCCATTTCAATGTCTAAACCAATCCCAACCATCTCAAATTACATACCTCTAATAATGAGATGATGGAAATTATTCTAGAGAATTATGTTTGTGGGAATATTTTCACCACAATATACAATGATCACAACCACACTAAATATATTCCTTATTAGATATATAACTTCACTTCAACTACATTAAATTTAGTAAATTAATAGACCCCTTAATCAATGATGCGTAATATTATGGACCCAAGATCCCCATACCTGGCAAGGGATCCAAAGGCATTGGTCGAAGGGGATGAGAAAATAGGGGAAAACTTCTCTATAAAATACAAATAACCTAGACAAATATTTGATAAATACATATATATGGCTCAAAATATTTATAAATAACCTTCATGAGCCCTATTGGAACATGGAAATTCTAATAAATCTGTCAAGATTCGTATAGACGAAATTGGATTAGAATATAATATTGATTGTGTTAAATATTTGTATCTACAAAGGTGAGTGGGAGGAAGAGTTCAACTGAATCAATCAACATCATGATCAACTTTACCCTCTTGTCAGATACCTAACTCAACTTTCGTAAATAATTATTTCCCTGTGAAATATTCTATGTTGCAACCCTATATTGGGAATTGCATTCATTAGTATAAAAAATAGTAAATATTTAAACAATTGCCTATTTCTCCAACTGAGCATTCAATCCAATATTATCTCAGTTAATTAAAATATATTTTAGATTCAGTTATATAGGAAATGGTTGGATGTCAATAGTTTGACGTCTAGGTCACTACTACTAAAATATATCAAGCATAAATTTATTTTTTTGGAGTCTCATATGGTCATCTATTTCACGAAGCATGAAAAATAAATAGTTATATAATAGAACATTAGGCCCTTGTATAAATCTGATAAAATAGATTGAATTGATATCTGGTGAAATTTTGTTTAAAATGAACTATGAATTGACCTTATTCGAGTATAGATGTAACCACCTAAAAATAATAAATCATTATTTATGGATATCTTTCCTCCAAATAAATTTTTGTTTTGTTTGACAATTGAATCATAGGAAAAGAAATTTTATTTCCTTATAAAATCACTTTTTAATTTCAAATGTCAAAATTGATTTAGGGTGACATTATAGTTATTTTTTAACAAGTTTCATGTTTTTGATGAATAGTATTTTTTTCATGAATAGTATTTGATGAGTAGTTTTTTATGAATACTATTTAATGAATAGTATTATTTTTGATGAATAGTAAGAAAATATTTTTTAATAATTATTAAATAATCATTTTTGTGAAATGGTAATAAAAAAATAGAGATACTAGTTGTGATCAATAAGATATTTAGAGACTAATAAGACCAGCATAATTTTTTGGTGAATAGTAACTTGGGCCTTTGTAATAGTAAATTATATTTTATGAATAGTAATTCTTCCCATGGATTAGAAACCTCACCTATGGATGAATGAATATATATATTTGACATCTTAAATGGTAATGTGATATAATTATATCATATTATAAGTAAATAAATTTTTTCAAATTTATTAGTTAAGTATTAGTATTTTATATATTTAATTTAATTTGAAATTAAAATAATTTTCATGAAATAGAGTAAATTTTTGAATTATACACATCAAAAAATAGATATGTTGAATTTTATAGATTTTTCTAAAATTGTTGAACATTTTTGGAATAATAAAAATACAATTTTGAGTTTTCAGAATGTTTGATGACATCATGACAATGTCATTATGATATAATGAGTAATATAAGAAGTTAACAGACAATATTATATTAAAATAAGATATTAGGTGTCCCAAGTGGACAATACCATGAGAAAATACCATTTTCAAGCCTATGGTTTTGTGAATACCACAAAAAGGGTGCCCTTTGAAATTAATAAAAAACTATCACTCTTTTACAATAAATACCCACCCATTACATCATTTACATTAATTCAAAAATCATCCCTCTAAAAACTATGATATTATCACCTCCAAATTATTCCTCCCAAGGTTCCCTCAAGAGACAAACATCCTGGACATAATTTTATATATTATACTCTTTGTGGTAATAGAATTCTCATCTTCACTTTTTCATTACACATTCTCTTTTACGTGGTCGGTCTTAAAAATTTCCCAAGATTTTTTTTATTTAAATATTATTCAAATGATGTACTTTATAAATAGTATTTAATGAAATTTTTTACATTGTAAACTCTCTTTTAATATTTTATTATTGGATGTTTCATACCCATTATGTTGCAGAGTTTTCGTCTCAAAATCTCTCTCTCTTTTCTCAAGAAATTCATTTATATTATTTATGTGAATTACCAAAACCTCTGTCCTTTCTAAAGGAATTCATTAATTCCTAAACACTATTTATTTTATTAGTTAACAGAAATTAAAAAACACTTATTCCCTTTCCTTAGGTTATATATCACATAATTATGTTGTTTTTAGGAACTTTCTAAAACGCCATGATTTTTATATGAAACCAATTTCTTTTATTCTCTTTGGGCTATTTATAATTTTTTTACTATGATCTCTGTATATCATCTGAAAATAAAAATATATTAAGTTTTTTTCCAAGTATTTTTCCAATTCATTGGGTAAATAAATTAATATCTATAGATGACATGTTTTACAATACCTTTGTGAACATCCATGGTAATTTTTATGACTCCTTGGGGATAAACCTTGGATATATGCTTATGAATATCTAAATTAAATTTTTTAGCCATATTTTAATGTTATTATTCAACTTCATATTTTTATTATATTAATTTTTCTCATAACATTATGCAATTCCTCATGGTATTTTTTATATCTCTCATGTTCACATGTAAACTAACTCACTTGTTTTCCCTTACTCAGCCTTCTGCCCACCCTTTCCTCTGATGTATGTCCCCAGGGTATGAGATACAATAATTGTACGTTGGATGAAACTATCCTGAAGAATCTCAATTGTATTATAATAATGTTATATGTTTTCATTTATTATGTGTGATGCTCTGAATAACTAAAATACAACCTTGTATTCGTTAACATGTATAACAGAAGACAATAAGAACATAATGTAATATAACATTAGTATGATTTATAATATATTTACTATGTAAAATATATTATATAATTTTTAAAACATGAAACAACAATTAATCATTCAATTCAGACAACACTAGGTTGATATACATCATACGCAACAATGACCTTCTTCTATAGCTTCCATTATACTAAAAAGTGACCTTTATCAATGGCTTGTGCTATATGAAATACCTAGTCTTACCTAAAAACAATCATTAATTAAAATTATATAATTTATATATAACAAGATACAAAATAGATGTTATGAATATTATTAACTATATTCAAAAAAAATATGGTTTATGCCAATAAATTATTGGTAACAAAAAAATTATAAATATATATAAGAACAAATTGAACATTAAAAACATGTTTTTATAGAAAACTATATTTTCTACCAAAAATGTTTTCACTAATAGATTAAATTAATTAAAATTAGTGAGTGATATTAATTTAATAAATATGTTACATATTTGGTCAATTATGTTTTATATTCATCAAATAGATTTTTTTAGAATAAGATTTGATCAAACCTAATATTTCACATAAAAACCTATATTTTCATTCATTCACTTTTAACCGCCTACTAATGTAGAACCTATTTTAAATATAAATTTTGAATATTTTAAGAAATTAATTTAATAAAATAACAATAATTTTTTAATTCATAATTTCAAAAATATATTAGGATAAATTTTTGGTATTTTTTTGAGAGACTTCATTTTCAGTGCATAGTGAAAAATATTGCATTTTAGTTAAAATCAGTCTTTCCATTAAAATAATTATTAATGATAAATTATATTATAAATTTGTTTTTAAGTCAAATTAGATAAATTATAAATATATTAATCGAATTTAGTTCATTTTAATCAATATAACCTTTAGATTGAATATAAAAACATTTCATTCTTTTGAACAATTTTCTACTAAAACTGGTTAATCAGTGTGTCTTCGAGATTAGCATTAATAGTAATTTTTCCTCTTCTGAGATTCTCAATTTTTAAAAAGTGTAATAAAAAATTTTAATAATGATACTTTTTTTGTTATGAAAAAATTAATTTAATTTTTTACAAAAAATTATTAGTGAAAGTGATTAAAATTAATTATAGTGATTAAAGTGTAATTTGACATACACATTTACTAAAACCCTTTGTTTAAGGGCCCAAATTGCATATCCAGTTGTCCTATACTCATTTTATGGAAATATTTTCATCCATTAACCATCCATTAATTATTTTTTGAGGTTGTTATGTCTTTTTTAGGTAAGATCATTCACACACATAGCTTCTTTTTAAAAATACAATGTGAGTCCTTTTCCTTCCCTATAAAATTCCACGACCAATACCCATTCCTCACACATGTCTAACCTTTTATTTTCGGCCAATACATGTCCAAATAGTCCCCATAATTTATATACTCTGTTTAGAATCATCTAGTTTGTCAGAAACCAATCAAAAAATCATTTTTGTTCAAACCAAATGAGGTTACCCTATAAAAAGGGAAATTCTTTTCTCAATGTCTGTTGTTTCATTTCCATTATCCATTTCAATAAATCTCCATATTATATTATTTTATAACAGATAAGTATCCACAATATACTAGGATGTTTTTAACCTAAGTGTTTGGGCTACACATACATACACCACATTCTAATTGGTAACGAACATATTTTTTCTGTGGACGGTGAACTACTGCCTCACAAAATGATGAATGTTCATTCTTCCATCACCACCTCTCATTGTGTCCATTATGATGTAAATTTTTTATATATTATATATATGTCATTTATTTTTCCTTTATACTTCTATAATCCTTTTATAATACATTCTTTAGTACATTCCATTTTACATTAATACGATAACATCGTTTTTGGAAGTGTGGAATACCACGCCCTCAATACGATGTGGTTCATTCACACGATACATGAAATGTATAAATGGTGGTTATAATAAATAATATGAGACATAAAAAATTATATAATATTAATTAAATAATTTAAATTCAATATGTATATATATATATATATATATTTATATATATTTCATTTTTTATTACCCCTTCACACACTTTAAAAGAGATAACGTCGTTTGTGGACGTGTGGACTACTACCTCCCCAACATGTTGAGATTCATTTTACATCACACAATTAAATATATATTATATATGATTAAATGATATTATATTTATTATATAATTATCATTATTTAATGATTTTAATTACTTACCTTCCTTCAATGATGATAATTTAAAATTTGGAATGTTACTTATGAGTACGTATGACCTACTGTCTCAATGATTGCAACATATTATCATTTTAATTTCCATATTTAATGGTTTATTTTTAAAGTAATAATAATGTAAAAATATTATAATTATGTCATGGTTATCATTCTGGATATGTTATATAATGACACCCTGATCATAGTTGACCACTAATAGTTGTTTTGACACATAAACTGAATTTGGCCAAAAACACTCGATGTAAACATAATTGTTTATGTAGTTGTACATGAAAAAGAAATAAGTGAAATAAATGTAATTATAAACTTGAAAAATTTAATTAAAAAATATGAAAAGTACCATATGTTTATTATACATATATTTAAAGGACGTTCACCCGAATGGAAAATCAAGTTAAGGGATTCTTGTCCCATATTCATTTAATGAAGAATACTTAATTATTGGGAACCTAATTTCTTATTTATTGTGTAAATAATACCAAATTGAAATATATTATCATGAATCATATTATATTCATGAAATTTATATGCTTCATTTTATGATTATCATTTGTGGGTCTTTCGATTCAAATGAAAGTGATTTCGGGTCAAATTTCATGTCATTGAGGCACATCATATTGTTATGCATCTATTATATTTTATATAGTGTAAATAATTTCATTGAAATTATATATCATGATTCTCCTTAATATTATTATATTAATATATTCATTCAATTTTACTCTATCATGAATTTATCATTTAAAATGTTTCAATGTGCTATGGGACACTTTGGAATGGTAAAATATTATTTTCTTCATGACTAATCATAACCAAATTTTAATGGAATATCAATTTGTGGATATTATATAACCTTTTTTAATAATATCATTAATTATTATATATTCATTGGTGCCAATTTTTAAGTATTATTACAATTTTTATACTCTTTGGTACTCATAGTGTTTTTAAAAATATTTTAAGAAAACCAGACTTTATTTCCAACTTTACTCAGAGAACCTGTTTTCTTCTAAAAACCATGTTTTATGAAATTGTTTTCAAAAATTATTTTAAAATTATTCAGTAAGGACACTTTTACAATTTTTTTCATTTACTAATATCTTATATAGAATCTTCTAGTCATCTTCCAAACGAGGAATTTTCTAACCCTTTTTTGTACAAATGGAAGAATATTTTTACCTTGTCTCACATGTGCATATTTATCCACCACCATTTCATTGAAGCCTATAATAAATTTTAAAAGTTTAATCAAATGAAAATGATAATTCACTCAAGAATATTTTTAAAAGTTAATATTTTATTTCATCAATGAAAATAACCCTCTATTTTACTCTGCTTGGGTTTTTTGTATTGATACCATCCTTATTCTTCCTATGGATGGTTTATTATTGATTTGGAAAAGGATAATATTAATTTTTAATAACTTGATTTTTTTATCACTATGAAGTATTAAATTTTCCTTGGTAATTGATATTTGAATTTCCCCTTATTGTCCATTTCAATTTTTTCATCGATATTACTATTTCTTAAACCGTATTCCATTTTGCATATGGTGCCTACATTGATAGTTATTTGATTACATTGTGAAATATTGATAAATCTATATTTCTATTTTAGTAGAGTTATTTGATAAGGAATATTAGTTAGTTTGATTACTAAATATGAGAATTGATTAGGACTATAAATGATAGGTGGATCCCAGACATTTTATAGCTCCTCGAGGCACCGACAGGTTATCATGGGAAGAATAATTTCACAAATGGGTGTCTACACTTAGTATTAAACTGTCTGGTAAAAGGTATTGGTTGTAATATGTTATCCTATTATTAATACATGAAGTACATAAAGAAATAAATTTACCTCATACTAGTTTCAGTTAGTATTCATCCATGAGATTTTGTGTCGACATGTATATGGACACGTTTCATTTTAGTTCATTGATTAATAGAATATTCTTATGTTTCATACCTTTCCATATGTTTTTTTCATTATCTAGTTATTTAAATTTAATGTGTTTCAAGTTATTACCTTTCTATATTTATTATGTACTTTCATTCAGTTTATTGATTACTTGGAATGTGTGATCATTTATTTCACTATCCATAATGACTCTTCCCATTGATTCATTATTGATTCTTCTATATTTTTTCCTTACTGAGTATTTGAGATCACCTTTATTAAGTTTCCTTCCTTATGAATCCAAAATGTGTACTATGAATGAAATTCTTGAATATACAAGATGAATTACACTTATCCTCATTTTTTTAGTTGTGTTGAAGGAAAAAATATATTGCAATTAGTGTATCCATTTGTAATACAATTCTAATTTATGTATCTGCTTTACCAATACTACTAAACTGATCAGTCCGTTAACCCTAATTTTCTAGTAATCATGCCAATGTATTAAATAACAGACCCCATCTTTGGCCTATCTGGGGCTGGGTCTCTATAGTTGGTATTAGATGAGTTTTAGTAGAATACATGGGAAATAGATTTAAGAAAACCTATATTAGAGAACATAACTATAAGGTAGAATTTGAATAATTATAGTAAAAACCCTATGATTTTAGTGACGTATATTTTATGTGGGTCATCCTAGAAATACATCCCTATCTTGATACTACATGTTGATTTGGTTCAGGAACAAATTTACCTAGGAGTAACAACACTGACCTGGTGTTCCAGTCATGACTCAAGGTATCCTGGTACATAACAACGTGTCTTACTACACACCTGGTGTGACACTCCCATGTGATATGATTAGGATAATCAACATTTTCATTACAAACAATTATGAATAATTTGAAAAGATTTTTACAATTAATAATCTAGGAAAAATGTATGTTTATTTAAAAAAATGACTCATGATTTAGATATGTTATAAATAATTATACATGTTTCTCAGTATGAATATTGTTTGTCACACTATTCTTTATGATTTTAGTCAATGGTTGGAACTAGAAGGATCCAATTTAACATCAAACGTGAATGAAATGATGGTGAAAATGAAAACCAAATGATGTCCTGGCAGGAGTAAAGGATATCATGTTTATGCCAAATCAGTTTTCAGGAAATATTATAAATAATATATACCATTACCAACTCCCAAGCTTACCATAGTATAGAATGATGATGGATGATAAGATCGTGAGTGGTGGAGACTGTGTAGAAAAGAAGGCTTGACATTTAACCTACGAGAAGTGTGGAAGGAGAAACCCAGGAAAGTGTCTCAGTGGAATATGTAAATGGGTTTTGTGTGGGAAAGAAGGACATATATCAAATGATTTTCTGGGGAAAATTAAATGTTCAATGGAAGGAAATGAAGGTCATCCTAATAAATCCATTATGATTCATTTTCATAGTCGGGGGGAACATGGACATTACCCAAGTGAATTACACCTCATAGAGGATACACTCTAGACCATGGAAGTATCTATGTATAAATAAGAGGATGAAGTATTTATATATTGAGTTTGTACTGAAAACCTTAGTTAAAATGTTATTTTGTGATTAACCTAATTTCAAGGATGTCGATCATATATATTTTGGAAATTATATAAATATTGTTTTTGAAAATGACAATGTAAAAGGTGGGTGACAACCAATAAAATCAAGAATTTCCATGGGTCTTGAATCCATGACCAAAAGATGATAAGGGTTTCATTCCAACCATATTACTATGAAATGTCCTTGTTAATATTTAGGGTTCTTTGTTAAACAATTTAATGAATAAATATTAATGATAAAAAAGTTGTAACAATTTTGAGGATTATAAATTAATATATTTACCATATTTATTTTGGGACATAGTTAAATAAAAATAAAAAGACTTTTCACACTTTTATAGGTCTTACGATCCATTAAATGTTTTTAGGGCTGTAGTCATAAAAAATAATTGTCGGTAAAAAATATTTGGGGTAATGCGATGAAATAGAATTTTATCAAAGCACAACCAAAATATAATATTGTCTATACATTATTAAAAATTATAATGTATTAATTTTTTTATATTCTTGCTCAGTAAAATAAATACCCAATAAAAGTAAAATATCATAGGAATAAAAAATTTCCTAATACCGAAATTTCTATTGAACTTATTGCCTTTTTAATCATCAATTATTTATGACTTTGGTGTCCTCATGTTTTCATTGATCATTTAGTTGTTTGTGATTGATGAACTCATTTAATACTTATAAATATATATATTATTTATTTCAAGAAAATATCTCTACATTTCATTAATGTTCACCCACATAGAAACCATTTTAATTATAGTTCATGTGACCTTTGAACTTCACAATATCCCTTTTTTAGAGGATGTTTTATGAACCCTTTTCATGATGTAGGAATTAAATATAGGAAAAATTAAACAATATATCTCCATAATTGATTTTAAAGTGCAAGGAAGAAATTTAAATAAGACTGGGACAATAAGAATCCTCAAAAAAACTAAAGTATGAAACGCGTATTCGATAGGGTGTATGTCACGAGATAGTAAGTGCGTAACATAATATAATATCTACATGATTTAAAATATATTTACAATTTAATATAAATTATATGTATTTCAACGCATGAAACAATGATTTATCTTGCAATAAATCAATGTACCATGTCTAACAAGACAAACACCAAAAAGAAATATAAAATCTTCCATTCTCTCCCGGTTGAGAGCGTCTCCTATGTTATCCTAGGGTTTGAGTTCCCTCTTTCCTGACCTGCTCACACCGGCGGGTGGAGGACATGAATTCCTCCGAGTTGCAGGAGGGCACCATCTTCCTCAGGTTGTCCCGATTCAGATTCGATCCCCCTTGCCCCTTTCGGGACCTGCAATTAGCGCACTGCTCCCTTTTCCCTGGCCGTTTCCTGAATTCTCCGTGGTGAGGCGTGCTCGACCTCCTGCAACAGCTTGTCTATGCTTGAATCTGAACCTCAGTACCTGCAAATCTGTGGGGTTGGGTTTCTTTTTCCGGCATTCGATGGCAAAAGCAACCTCTTCTCTTCCCTGTTGTGGTGTGGAGCTTTATCGACGGTGTCTCCCCTCGCTACGGATTAATCTGAAAACAGGGGGTGGTAAAAGATCCTAAACCCACAACCAGATTTTGATCCACGCAGACGTCGGAAGAGAGGTATCTCAGACCTCGATAACCCCGGACGCTAATGACATACCTGATTTGTGACGAACGAAGGCCTTACTCCTGACCAGGGGCGGCGCGACGAAACCATGGTTTATGGAGAGGCCAACGCAAAGGGTTTGTCTTGCGAAAAAGCTGCCACAGAGAATCTTGGTTCACGAAGAATCCACCGCGTTGTGTTTGACTCACGAATAATCATGCGCGATGATCCAGCTGCGAAGAAAGATCGCGAAGAGCCTGTCGCGTTGAGCCGTTCCGCGAACGCTGGTGTGCTTCTTGGCGAGCTCAATCCGGGAGTGAGTGAGGCTGTGGTAGCCCTGGCCGCGGACCACGAAGCAAACTTCGTGAACGAATAGTTTGTGAATGACTAGTCGCAGACGAAGGCTGCAGAGGGGGGTTTCTAGTCCAACGGCCCTCCTCTTGGATTGGGCCTGGACAGTGGGTCTTCTGAACTAGGTCAGGCCATGTTTTTTCCCTATTTTCACGAGGTCTGCGAATCCTGTCTGTGGTCCCTCAAAGTGTGGGTTAACACTGTAGTGAAGCCCGACTTGCTGAGGCAACCTGACCACCGCTCATTGACCCAAGAAATTTAGAACACTGGGCATTATTCTTGTATCTCTTTCCCAACCCACGAGCATTGATCCAGGGAGGCGGATCTAGTGAACCAAAATAAGACATTGTCCCTGACAGATAGAGAGAAGGAAACAATTGAGGCCTGGCAAAATGAAGATACACTATTGGAAAAACGCATGTATTTTCTAGTGGTCGGAAAGTTCGTGGAGAATATATCAGTTAATCAGGGGCCCCTCAAAAACGTCATCAAAAACCTATGGAAAGTGGAAGCCGGTATAGCAATTCGGGAAGCAGGGAATAACCACATTGTTTTTGAGTTCTTCAACGAGAGAGATAGAGATAAAATATTGAGAGGTAGACCGTGGTCCTTGGACAACCAACTCCTCCTCATGGAATAATACAAAGGGGGTGGGGTGTGATATATAGAACATTAACATCATCCGGTTCCCCTTCTAGATACATATAAAAGGAACCCCTTTTCACGCACGAACGGAATGAGTTTTGAGAGAAATCGGGAGGAGACTTGGACAATTCCTAGATTGGGACTGCTCAGACCCTATCCAATGGGGGACCAAGGTCTGAATTATGGCCAAAATGGAAGTGTCAAATCCACTGATGAGGGGCATGTTTTTCAAATTCAATGACACCAACACTTGGATATCATTCGAGTTTGAGAAACTCCCAATCTTTTATTTCATTTGTGGACGTCTTAGCTATCTGGAAAGTGCGTGTGTCTCAAAGAAAAGGAATGACTCAGGTATTCTCATCCTTCAATATGACCCATGGCTCCATGCCAAATCGACTATATAAGCCTTCATCCATGAGACGAAGAAACAAAAGTATCGTGACCATCTAACATGGCCCCCTACCAGACGGGCGTAAACTATACATGAAAAAGTCTTTATGATTGGACCTCCAAAAATCCCTAAATATGGCCCAAACACTCGGAGGGAAACTAGTCTATATCCAAACTCCCTAAAGGGAACTATCACAACATTTACAGTGCCGATGATGACACCAAAGGACCCACCAGAGAAAAGCACAAAGCCAAAGAAGATGCACTTTGAACCACCTGATCCCGACCCCGATCCAGAAGGGACCAAGTCACAAATTTTACAACACGGTGAATACATGATAAAAGAAACTCCTCCACCTGGACCAATCACCTGTCGAACCTGGAAAAGGGTGCAACATGAAGAAAGGGATGGTAAACTGGAAGACCAAAAACATGGG
This sequence comes from Viscum album, assembly GCA_963277665.1. Classification (NCBI taxonomy): domain Eukaryota; kingdom Viridiplantae; phylum Streptophyta; class Magnoliopsida; order Santalales; family Viscaceae; genus Viscum; species Viscum album. Next base: position 1,218,649,993 of record OY728155.1, on the reverse strand, counting down.
GAACTGAAAAGATCAATTGAAACAAACCAGTCAATGGGGAACTCCCCCAAAAGATGGAAAACTATGGGAGGAAAATCATGTACGAAGAGCTAAAAGGTGGAGGAAGGTGAGACCTAGCCCCACCTAGATCAATGATTGTCTTGTACTGGAACTCTCATGGGCTTGGCAACCCACGAACGGTTCGCATGCTCCAGCGCAATTGCGCCCAAAGTCACCCTAATATGCTTTTCCTGTCCGAAACCATATTGTAAAACAAGGACACCACTGGCATTGCTTTGAAATGCAGCGTCCAAGGCTGCCTCCCAGTCTCCAGATAAGTCCATTCTGGGGGACTCTATCTCCTTTGGAAGGAAAATATCGACGTTAAGATTTTGTCCTCCTCGCACTATGTGGCTGCAGCCATTCAGGCAGACCGGACCCCGCCTTGGACTTTTGTGGGGTTCTATGGCTGGTCGTCCCATAATGAGAAGGGGAAACCATGAGATATTCTTTTCAAACTATGTCATGATCTCCCAAGCCCTATTCTATTCAGAGGGGACTATAATGAGATAATGTTCCACAAGGAAAAATGGGGTGGAATTTCCTGGACTTATGCACCGATGCAAAATTTTAAGGACGTTGTCTCTAGGGAGGACTTGGTTGATCTGGGATACATGGGAAATCCCTTCACATGGTTTTGAGGAAATACGGATGGTACCTGCATCGCCGAGTGACTTGACAGATTTCTGGGCTCAACTGATTCGATAAATCTCTTTAGCATGTTCCACACCGGCCACATGACGCTCAACTATTCAGACCACTGCCCAATTTTTATTGACTGCACTCAAGGAAAACGTAACAAGAAATCCAGCAGGCCCTTCTTATTTAAGAGATTCTGGTCAAAAGAACTGGAATGCAAAGAGGAGGTCTGATCAAGCTGGAAGAGTTCTCATGATGATGTTGGCCTCAATCTCCAATAGGTTGCATCCGATCTGAGATCTTGGAGAAACAATAAATTCTGCCACCTTGAGAGGCATTGTGATGTCCTTGAAAAGAGACTACACAACCTACTCAGGCAGCCCCCATCCAATTGCAATCTCTCCAGGATTGGTTCCACTCAAAGAGAGATGGACGTGACCCTATGCCTTAAGGAAAGCTTTTGGGCTATGCGGGCTCGAGACATCCACTTTAAAGAAGGGGAAGCTAATACAAGGTATTTTCACCAGCAAGATTTATCTAGGCGCTGGAAAATTTTATCACGTGTATCTAACTACCTGATGGAAGCAAAGTTTCTTACACCATTGGAATTCATGAAGCCTTGAATTGCTACTTCCAAAACCTTTTCTCTACTGGAACTCCTTTCATGTCTACTGAGGTGGAAGAATGCATCAGACCTATGATCACCGATGAGATCAATCGGCATCTTACCAAATATGTGACGAATGACAAGATATTAAAGGCTCTAAAACATATCCACCCCACTATGACCCCAGGACCTGATGAATTCCATGCATTAATTTTTAAATAATACTGGCACATCATCGGTCCAGACATCTGCAAAATAATAAAAAAATATTTGGGTGGGGAATACAAGAATCTTCGCCATTAATGAAACTTTCCTCATCCTCATTCCCAAAATCAAGAATCCTTGGGTGATCCCTGATTTTAGACTTATCAGCCTCTGCAATTTCTCTTATAATATTTTCTCAAAGATCTTTGTCAATCGTCAGTGCCCTTGGCATCTTGATATTATCTCCGAAAACCAGAGCACCTTCGTTGCCGAGAGACTGATCACTGATAATGCAATTGTGGCCCATTAAGTGTTCTACTATATGAAAACATGTTCCACCATGAAAAGAGGAACCATTTCCTGGAAACTGGATATTACCAAAGCCTATGATAAAGTGGAATGGCATTTCCTTCAAGTTGTGATGCTGAAAATGGGTTTTTGCACTAAATGGACAGATATAGTCATGCACCGCATCTCGACCTTCTCCATCAGAATCAAGGTAAATGGGGATCTCACCTGAGGATTTTCCCCAACCCGAGGCCTGCACCAGGGTGATCCCCTCACCCCATTTCTCTTCATCTTGGTGGCTAATGTTTTTTCTAACATTATTTCCAGGGCTGCATCCACTAATTCTATTCATGCGGCAAAGGTCTGCCGTTAAATCCCACCAGTGTCACATCTCTTCTTCATCGACAACTGCCTCCTTTTCTCCAGAGAAACTATAAATGAATGTCGGGTGATCAGCCATGCGATACAGCAGTATGAGAGGGTGTCTGGACATTCTATCAATCACGGAAAATCAGAGATCTCCTTCAGCACAAAGGTGCCTCTTTCCAAGAGAGATGATCTTTTTGAATCAGCAGGGATCCATATGATTGATAAACACAAGAAGTATCTTGGGCTACCCACGGTGATTGGCCGGTCCGAAAAAGAAATCTTTGCATCTCTGGTGGACAGGATTGAGAAAAAAATTCAAGGATGGACCCTAAAAAAACTCCAAAGTAGGAAAAAAACCCTCATTAAAGCTGTCATCCAGTCTATCCCTATCTATATTATGTCCCTGTTTAAGCTCTCGGCGGCTATCGTCAATCAGATCCATTCACGTACTACCAAATTCTGGTGGGGGAAAATGATGGAAGGCACAGACCCCACTGGATGGCCTGGTAGAAACTATGCAAACCCAATACGGAGGGAGGGATGAGAATTCAGAATATTCTTCTCTTCAATGACTCTATGTGGGACATGCAAGGATGACACCTTATTAACCGTCCATTATCTCTCTGTGCTCGGGTGCTCCGAGCTAAGTACTTTCCCCACACAGACTTCCATGGTTCCTCTCTCAGCCCCCGTCCTAGCTTCCTCTAGGGAAGCATTTGGGGGCCCCGAAATCTCCTGAAAAATGGTGTGGGATGGAGGATTGGGAATGGCTCATCTGTCAACATCTGGACCGATCCCTGGCTGATCGATAAGGATTGTATGCAGGATACATCCCCCTCCCAACCAGGTCTTGAAGATGCCCCTGTCAGGTGCCTCCTTTCAGACCGGGGACCGGGGTGGTGTATGGAAAAAATCCATGAATGGTTTAATGAAAGAGACAAAGGAATTATCCTGAGCATCCCATGGGTCCCAGATGTGGTCCCCAACCATCTCCTATGGACTAATGAAATATCAGGAGACTACACGGTGAGATCCGGTTACAGAGTTGATCTTGGAAATCACTCTGTCGACCGGGCTGAGGGACCATGAAAATCGCTTTGGAAGCTCAACGTCCCCCAATAAAATATTCCATTTTTTTGTGGCAAGTGTGAACGGGCACCCTCTCTACCATGAGCCTTCTCATTTACCGACATATGGCCAGTGCTGAGTCCCGCCCTTTCTATCTGAATATTCCCGAAACTCCTTTTCACGCTATCATTCACTACCCGGGAGCTAAGGAAATTTAGAATAAATGTGGCCTGACTTCCGATGAGTCACTGGACGTTTCCTCTGACCTCCCCGATCTTCTGATGCATTGTTGCTCCTCTATCTCATCGAATAATACAGGTTCACTTTTCACCCTGGCATGGATCATTTAGGTTCGGCGTAACGATGTTATTTTTCACCATGTTTATAAACCACCCGAATTATGGATTGAACGAGACTCTTCATGGATTGAGAGCTAGAAGGACCACAATGGACACTATATTCCAGGTGTTACCACCTCCTGTCCCCCTCATTGGAATCCCCCAATGGAATGGATTCTTAAACATAACATGGATGCATCTCTCCCCAAAGATGGGCTTGTTGCTCTCAGTCTCCTGACCCGAAATCATCTGGGGAAAATCATTGCTGAAAAATATGAATTACATCATGCTTTCTGGGAACCTATAGTAGCTGAAGCCTCTACCATCCTTACAGGTATGATGCTCACTGTGGAACATGGATGGGTGGATATCATCATTGAGTCTGACTGCCTCACCATAATCGATGCTATTAACCACAACGACGGCGGACTCCAATCATTTGGCTACATCATTTGGAGAATTCGCTCGCTTCACCATGGCATCTCTTTCTGAACCTTATCCATTACCAAAAGGTAAGGAAAAAATATAGCCCATCAGCTGGCGGCCTCAGGCCCCTTCGATGACAACCAGCTCTGGCTGGACAATTTCCCTTCATGGCTTTGCATATGTACGTCTGCTGATCTTCATCATTAATGTTATCTGTCATTCTTTTTGAAAAAAAAATATTGCAATGAACGTGCATAATGTTTTTGTACATCATACACAATAATTACCTGCCTTTGTATCTTGTGATACATGAAAAAGAAACCTTCATTGATGGAATGCGCTATACGCAATACCAAGTCTTACATAAAAATAATTTATAATTAAAACCTTATTATTTAATATAATAATATATAAACTAGATTTTAGGAATATTATTAAATAAATTATAAATATTTGTGGTTTATAAAACTAAATCATTGGTTACGAATAAATTTGAATTGAATATAAGAACCAATTTAATATTAAAAGCATATTTTTACTAAAATCTATATTTTTTTCTCTCAAAAAGTTGTTTTAACCTAATAGATTAAATCAATTACAATTATTGAATGAAATTAATGTAGTAAATATGTTATATATTAAATCAATTATTTTTTATATTCAGCTAGTAGATTTTGTAAGCTCATGATACGATCAAACCCAATATTTAAAATAGAAACCTATATTTTTGTTCATGCATTTTTAACTACCTTTTAATGGAGAACCTATTTTAAATAATAATTTTGACACTTTTATGAATTTAATTTGATAAAATAAAATTATTTTTCAAATTAATAATGTAAAAAATATTTAAGAAAATTGTTTTTATATTTTTATGAGAAAATTGATTTTTTAATGAATAGTGAAAAATATTGCATTTTAAAAAAATGACTTTACCTTAAAATATTATTTAATGTTAATTTATTTTATAAATTTGTTTTAAAGTCGCATTGGATTAATTATACATATAGTTATATAATTTAGTTCATTATAATCAATATAACTTTTAAATTGAATTAAAAAATATAACAATCTTTGGAACATTTTTCTACTAAAACCAGTTAATCCGTTTGTCTACGAGATTGACATTAATATTAATTTTTCCACTTCATGAATTAAAATTTAGGAAATAATTCCTAAATAAATTTAATCAAGATAACATTTTTGGTCTAATTAGATCAACTTAATTTTTTACAATAATAATTAATGATTGTGATTAAAATTAATTAAAGTGATTAAGGTGTAATTAAGCATAATAATGGACTAAAACCATATGTTTAAGGGCCCATATGACGTAGAAAATTTTCCAACATTCATTTTCTCGAATTATTTCATCCATTTACGTTAAATTCATTATATTTGGTGGTTTTTTATGAATTTTATTAGGTAAGATCATTTCACACCTATCTTCTTTTCAGAAATACCATGTGATTCCTTTTCCTTCCATATAAAAGGCCACTACCACTACCCATTACTCATACATATAAAACCATAATTTTCTTCCAAGACCTGACAAAACAGTCTCTTATAATTTTAATCGTAGAAATATAACAATCCCTTTTTGTAGAAACCCTTCCATCAAAGCCTTTTGGTTAAAACAAAAAAAAATTACTCGATTAAAAGGTAATGTCTTTTCTTAGTCTCTCAAGATTAATTTCTATTCTGCAACCCCTAAAATATATTTATTCCATTATTGTATATCAACAGCATTTTCCTCAATATAAAAGGATTATTTTATTCTAATTGATAAATCTAAACTTACACACACCAAAATCTAATGGGTAACAAACATAATGTTTTTGTGGACGCCGAACAACTATCTCACAAAATAAAGGTTGTTAATTCTACCATTACCACCTCCCATGGTGGAAATTATGATATAAATTTAATTTATATATGATATATATGAAAATTATTATGTATTTATACTTATCTAAACATTTTATAATTCATAAATTTTTTACTTTCTATTTTACATTAATACGATAACATCGTTTGAGGAAGGGTGGACTACCGCCCCCTGAATCCAATGTGATTCATTCACACGATACATGTAATGTATAGATGATGGTTATAATTAATAATATGAGAGATAAAAAACATATATATATATATATATATATGATATTATTGACTATATTATCCTTATATATATTTCATTTTCTCTATTACCCCTTCACACACTTTAAAAGAGATAACATCAATCGAGGATGTGTGGAGTACCACCTCCCTGACATGATGTGATTCCTTTTACATCACATAATTATCTATATATGTAAATATTATTAAATAATATTATAATTATTAAATAATGACTATTATGGGAATATTTTAGTTACTTAACATTCATTTACAACTATCATTTAAAAATGAGAATGTTACTCATGCATACGTATAGTCTACCATCTCCATGATTGTAGCATATTCCCTTTTTCATAACCATATTTAATTCTTGATTTTAAAAATATAATTTATGTAAAAATGTGATAATTATTTTAGGGTTATCTTTTTTAAGATGATATATATTTACTACATTGACCATATTTGACTGGCAATATATGTTTTGACACATAAACTGAATTTGGTCAAAACCACCCGATGTAAATATAATTATTTTTGTAGTTGTACACAACATGGAAATAAATTAAATAAAAGTAATTATAAACATGAAAAAAGTACGGAATAAAGAGAAAAATTATCATATGTTTCTTATACATGAATATAAAGGACGTTCACCTAAAATGACAGACAAGGTAAGGGAATCTTGTCTTATTATCATTTCATGGGGCATAATTAATTATTATGCACCTAAATTCTAATATAGGGTGTAAAAACAGACACATTGACATATATTTTCATGAATCATATTTTCACCAAGGTATTTAGATTTTTCATTTGATGATTATCACTTTTTGATCTTTCGATTCATATGTAGTGGATTTTGTTTCAATTTCATTTCATTGAGGCACATTGTATTTTTATGAATCTAGTTTCGTTTATATGGGGTGTATAATTTCATTGAAATAATATATCAATAATCCCCATAATAAAATGATATTATTAAATTAATTAAATATTAATCCTTCATGAGGTTATAATTTAATATGTTTCAAAGTGGTATGTTACACTTTGGTAAGTTTAAATATTATCCTAAAGACTAATCTGAATAACATTTCAAAGGAATTTCCATATGAGGAAATAATATAATCATTTTTAAATAATACCATTGATTATTATATGTTTATTCATGAATATTTTTAAATATTAGTACCATTTTTTTCACTCCTTGGTACTCAATGATTTTTGGAAAATGTTTTTTAGAAAACCCGACTTTATTTACCTCTTTAGTCGGATGACCTGTTTTCTTCAAAAAAAAACCATGTATTATTAAATTGTTTTCAAATATGATTTTAAAATGATTGGGTAAAGGCAGTTTTATGCTTTTTTTCATGTATCAATCTGATAGAAGGAATCTTTTTTTTACTTTCCAAATGAGGCATTCTCTAACCTCATTTCGTACCAATGGAATATTCTTTTTACCTCGTATGACAGGTACAAATTTATCCACCATCAATTCATTGAAGTATCCCTTTTCAAAATCAAGAGGTTTTTAATAAGAAAAGGGTATTTTAATTAATAATATTTTTAAAAGTTACAATTTTATTTCATCAATGACAAAAACCCTCAATATTATTCAACTTGGTTTTGTTGTATTGATACCATCCTCATTCTTCATCAATATGGTTCATTGTTTATTTGGCTATGGATAATATTCACATTCACTTACATGATTTATTTTTTTAGTCACCTTGAATTATTCAATTTCATTTGATCATTGGAAATTGAATTTCCCCTCATTATCCATTTCATTTTTTTCAGGGATATTATTATTTTTTAAAACACATTACATTTTAAATATGGTTCCTACATTTACAATTATTTGATTAACTGGGGAGTTATTGATAAATATTTATTTCTCATTAAATATGGTTATTTGATATGGAACATTACTTATATAGATTATTTAATATTAGGAATTCTTTAGGGTTGAAATAAGAGGTGGAGCCCAGACGTTATATAGCTCCTCGATGCATCGATTGGCACTCATGGGATCAGTAATTTTGAAAATGGTTTTCTACCCATAGTTTTAAATTGTATTTTGAATGGTCATAATTGTCATAATTTTTCATGTTCTTATGATATGACATCCATATAGAAAGATGTTTACTTAATAGTAGATTCAATTTTTATTTATCAATGAGATTTTTCATTGACATATATATTGATGCATTTCATTTCAGTTCATTGATTAATGGCATGTGTTTTAGTTTCGTACCTTTTCATATATACTTTTCCATATCTATTTGTTTGAATGGAATGTGTTTCTAGATATTACCTTAACATATTTATTATGTACATTCATTCAGTTTATTGATTACATATCATGTGTGTTCAGTTATTTACCTTTCTATAATGACTATTATTATTGATTGATTAATCTTTCCACTATTTTTTCCCTTACTGAGCATTTCAGCTGACCCTTATGATGTTTCATTTCATAAGAATCCAAGAATCATAATATCAACAAAATCTAGATATAAACTATATGAATTAGAGTTATCCTCAAGCTAATTATTTATTAATAAGAAAAAAAATTGTAATTAGTGTATCCATTTTCAATAAAATTGTGATTTATGGATCTGGTTTACCAATACTACTAAATAGATCAGTTCTTCAGGGCATGATTTATTTTAATCATACCAATGTATTTAGTAGTAGACACAAGCTCTAGGAAATCCAGGGTTGTTTTGCTACATTATATACATTATTTCCAGTACACTAAACATTAAATATCAAATATTTGTAAAATTTAAGGCAATATTATATAATAAAAATGAGGGATTCCATAATATACACTCCACATGTTGGGTTTCAAAAAATATGACTTTTCCCCTTTGGTAATAACACTTCAGGGATATGATTGGAGTGAGTAAAAAACATTTAGGAGAATCAAGATCAGTTCCTAATGTTGGGGTCTTGTTTCTAAATAAAAATTTATGGTTATTATAAAGAATATGGCATTCAATATTATGTTAGTGAGGAATTTCTTCATTCAAAATGAAATGGATTCTTTTTTATATCTTAGATGTCTATATTATAACAACCTTTCTCATTATTACACATGTAAGTATGATTTATTATATAAAAAATCACAAAAGAAAAATATGAGGATGAAGAGGTCTAGTGTCTTAAAAAATTAGGGAAATTATATGACAACTTAAGATATAAAAATATAACATAATTATTGAAATATTATTTTACATGACCCCAACATTCCCTCTTACTTAGCATTGGATTTGATAACCTGGGGACACACATGTGAAAAGTGTGAGCTATAAAGCCCAGTATGGGATTAAACAAGGCATAACATGAAAAATACAATACATGTTAGGAAATAGGAATATCAATGTAGCATAAGAGAAACATGAATATAAAGGCATGATAAATCATTATTATCATAACCGGGAAATGTGGCAACAACACATGACATTGTACTAGCATGCGCTAAAGCTCATTGCACCTGGAGTATGAGTAAAACCTAATTGAACTGGAATTAGCTTGATTAAAAAATTATTTAATTTTTATTATCATTAGTAAACTCTCATTTCACTTGATGTATCATGATACTACTCTTTACCCAATGCATTAGATAGATATCAGGATGCTCACATTATAAAAGTTTCATTTCATGCATTAGTGTGCCACATAGATCAAACAACGTGGATTTATTAAACATCATATTTTTTCCATGAATAAGAGATTTGGAATACATAAATGTATGTCCTAAATAAACATGTACTGGTTCATAATAGTGAATATCCTCAAAAGATAAATAAGTATGGTATTCACTTACACTATGACTTTGCCATGGTAAATTTTGCTGTGACTTTGGTAGCATAATTACGTAAAAGAAGAATCATAAAATTGATTTATGAGATAGAAATTAATATATAATCATTTATAAATGAAATGGAAAATAATGTTGTCATGGAACAATATATCTTCACATATGTAATGAAATTTATATGAATAATAGAAACAAATTGCTTGAATGTAAATGGGAAGAGAAAAATTACTTACTGAATTATAGTATGGTAACAGCTGTTCCATGGAATAATTAATAAGAGAAAAAGAGGCCTATAATCACTAGATCATTTGTGAGAAATTATGGGGGTGGTTGGTAATTATATCCAATATTTTTAATTGAAAATAAAAGGGTATAACAAAATAATGTAAATTGGACAAAATGAAAAAAGAAGAAATCCCTTACATGGAATTGTGTTCCCAAAGGCTTCAGAGAGGCATAACAGAAGCTTATAGGGAGATTGAGGCCCGTTGAGAGGATTATAGAGAGATGAGGGAAGGGTTAGCTAGATCTCCAACGATTTTAGTGGAGAATAATGGTATATTGAGTGGATTTATATAGGAAATTAGAGGTAATTTTTTATTATTAAAGTTTTAGACACTAAACATTAAACTATTAAAAACCACAAACCAACCCATGGTTTATGACCCTAATCTTTGACAAAGGGGAGTGAAAAAAATTATTTTAGAAGTACAATGGCCAAATTTATTAAATTAGTTAACTTGATTATGTGGAGGTGTGTCACATTCTCAAAGAAATCATTTTAAAATGTTAAAATGTTTTATAAGTCATGGAGGGTCCACTAAGGCTTTGTAAAATAAATAAATAAAAATTTAAAATCGTAATATATTTAATTTAAAACATATATTGGATGAAAAAACCATTTAATATATTTTATTACATCATTATTGGGTCATTTTGATGTCATAAAACACATTTTATATTTAAACGATATTTAATTTTTACCCAAAAATTTGACTATCTCAGAAAATTACGAAAAAATCACCATTGGATGATTTCAGTATCCTACTTCAAAAAAAATATTCATTTTTTCTAAATAAATTTCTAAATATTTGAATTTTTACATTTAAAATAACAACCGACATTTATAAAAAATTCATGGGTTTTTACAAAACATCTTTTAAACATTAATAATAATTACAATTGTATTCATAAAAATTATACAATCGTTAATATTTAATAAAATGTAATTTAGTAATAATATTTTTTTAATATATTATTTCATTCAAAAATCCATTTATTCATCAATGAATATTTCTTAATTGAAATTAAATATTAACAAAAATACTTTTTGTGCTTTAAAAACTAATTACAAGGTAAAAATAATAAAATGAATGTATATTCTTTATTATATAAAAAATAATGCACATAATCATCATACTAGGGTCTTGTTACATAACCCCTTATAACAAACACATAATAACATAGGGTAAGGTGTGCGATGGTGATAGACTCTTGGAGTGTCTTAAATAACATCTCTTATGTGATAGTCTCTATCAACATCCACTTATTTTGTAAGAAGTTATGTTCTTAGTTATCATGTTGATTCTCGGCTTGGGATTGGCCAAGAGCAAAGCCCATTGATTCCACCTCCATTCCAGGTACCGAAAACTGGGCTTTGTATAGATAAATTCTACTGGATGAGGTTTACAATTCCTTTGTCGGAGAAAATTGGATTTGTTAAAGTTGCATATTTATACTAATCATGTGGTCACAATTCAACGACTTTATTAGAAACATTAACATTTATTGAAGGTATTTCAAAGTCTAAAAACATAAAACAAAAGAATTTAATATGTTTTATATTTCAATTTTACATAATAATACGTTTAATTATATCTAGAGGAATTTTCCTTAATAAAAGCTTCGATCATTACAATCTTCCCCCCCAAGAAATTTCACCCTAATAATTTCCATTTCACACACTAAAACAGATGAGGGTAACTATGCTTCATCGCTTACTTAGACTCCCACATTAATTATTCAAACATTTGGTTTCTCCATAATACCTTGACAAGGGGAATTGTCTTATTTCTTTGAAACTTTTCCGATTGATATAAGATATTAAAGAGATTCTCATCATAGGAGTGGTAATTCTCCATTGTTTTCACCTATGTATTGAGTACATGTGAAGGTTTAAGTATGTAATTCCTCAAAACTGATACATGGAATACATCATGTACTTGAGATAGGTTTTGGGGAGTTCTAGTTGATAGGTCGATGCTCCAATGTGATATGGGATCTCAAAAGGGTCGATGTACCTTGGACTAAACATTCCATTCTTCCCAAATCTCATAATTCTTTTCAATAGTGATATGCAGAGGAATTACATGTCTCTAACATCAAACTCTATATCTCATCGATGGTTATCATCATAGATCTTTTGTCGACTCTGATCATCTTTAATGGGCTACTATATGGTCTTAACCTTCTCCCCCATTTCTTTGACCATTTCTAGACCTATGAGTTTTATCTCGACAACTTCATTCCAACATGTCATTGTTCTATATTTCTTCCTGTAAAGGGCTGCATAAGGATATATTTGGATGCTTGAGTGGAAACTATTGTTATAAGAGAACTCAAATAGAGTAAGATGTTGATCCCATCCTCCTTTTAAGTCCATTGAGCATGATCTCAACATTTTTAAAGCGTTTGGATAGTCTTCTAATATTAGAAATTAGTTTGAGGATAATAAGATGTACTAAAGTTAAACTATGTATTCAAAGCAAGTTGAAGACTCTCCAGGACGTTGAGGTAAATGTTGGATCTCAGTCACATACAATAGATAGTGGATCTCCATGAATCCATACCACTTCTATGATATATATTTTTGCATGTTGATCTAAGGATAAATCCTCTTGAATTACAATGAAGTGTGTAATATTTGTAAGATGATCCACAACAACCCAGATAGCATTGTTTCCTTTGGATGTATTCAGATGTCTAGCGACAATGTCTATAGTGATGTTATCTAATTTCCATGTTCGTATAAGTAATGTTTACATCACCCCCTTAGGATTATTCCTATCTTCCTTCACATGTTGACATACCTGTATCTTTGATGTATACTCATTGATCTCCTTCTTCTTGTTATCCCACCAATAAATCTCTCAGAGATCTCAATATATCATTGAGTTTTATGGGTGAATGGAGAAGTTTGAGCTATGAGAATCATCCAAAATTTCATTCTTTAACTATGGATTTGACGGAACACATTTTCTTGAACCAAAACTTATAATTCCTTCTTCATTAACATTGAACTGCATCGATTTACCATTTCTGATAGTTTCCACTTTCTTCTGAATTACCAAATTACCCTTTTGATCATCCTTTAACGTTTCTAAAAGAGACAATTGAGTAAAAATTTGTGAAAGGATTGATTATGTTCCCTTCTTTATGATACCCATGTCCATATTAATCACATCTAAGAAGATTAGTTCTTTTTCAATTCTCATCAATGATATAATTTTTGGGTCCTATCAACATAGAGTATCCACCACCTTATTTGATTTCCTAGGGTGATACTGGATTGTGGATTCATAGTCTTTGAACAGATCTAAACATCATCTTTGGCACATATTTATCTCTTTCTATGTGAATATTTACTTGAGGCTTTTTTGATACATGTATATTTCACACTTCTCCCAAAAGAAGTAATGTCCCAAAATTTTTAAGCTGAAGATTACTACATCCAACTACAGATCATGTGTTGGAATGTTTTTCTCATGAATATTCAATTTCAGTGAAGCATAATAAATGACATTGTCATTTTTCATCAACACATATCCCAGACCCTTCCTTAAACATCACTAAATACAACAAAATTATATCCACTTGTGTGTAGTTTGAGCAGGGGTGCAGTGATAAGACTCATTTTAAACTCCTTGAAGCTATATTCACATTCATCGCTCCAATATAACCTGACTACCTTCTGAGTTAGCTTGGTAATAGGTTTTGACAATCATTAAAAATTTCTCAGAAATTGGCAGTAATATACAGCTTACCTAAGGAGTGACAATGAGTGATTCCCTCACAATAATTATTCCTTAAATCATGGTATTATCCTTACACTCAATCATCTGAGAAAGATAAACATGCTCATAGGGCAGTCATATCCACACATGATATGATGGTACTAATGAAGAATAATCATCCTCCTTGCACTTGTACAGAACCGGGTGTTAATTCACCATATGGATAGTGATCTACATCTCATGGTAATTAATGTAGGATCTATATAAGTAAAGCCTTCACTTGAAAATAATTGCATCAAATTCCACTAGAGGGAGTATGGTGAGGTTCATCGGGACGTTCATGCCACAAATTGTGACAGGGTATGAGTTATATTCATGAGATGCCATTATTATCCCATTTTTAATTCTCACTGACATCCTTACTTCCATGATTTGTGGTGGCACTGGTATTTTTCTACTAAACTATCAGGATATAAATGAATGCATAAAACTATAATAAAAATGTATGTTCACTATTCATCAACGAATAACTGGCATACATATCACCACTTTGTTCTTAGGGTTCTCTCAGATTTTAGTGATGGAAAAAGATCACATTTTCTTCCTTGGAGGTTTTTGGTTGCCTCTGAAAACCATTGGCTTAAGGTACTGGTTTTCAAAGTGACTTGGTTTTTTTAATTGAAGCAATAAACAACACATTTAGGGTTTAATGTAGTGTTCCACTCCTTTGTCACAGCTGTGAGTTTTTTTGTTGGAAGTTAATGTCCATGTTCCTTTCTCCTCCACACCTAAAAAATTTCCATGGCCCATTCATGCAATTTCTAAGGTTCTTCATTCCGCACCTATGGAATGTGGGGTGCAAGATTTTCTTACCACTATTGGAATTATCCATCAGACCACCTAAATTAAAGTCAACCATACACTTTTTATCTTCAGGATTCACCTAAGATTTTTTGATCTCCATTTCGACTTTGAGGGAACATTGGAAAATTTTCTCATATCTCTCGATGTCATGAATCTCTAGGACCTTTCATAAGCTAGGTTTTACCCCACCAAATGAAGGATTCAACCATGAATTCGGGGGTAACGAAAAATCTTGAGGAATATCGTACAAGCCTTGTGATGTTTTCCTCATATGATATGATTGATTAGTAGTCTTTTTTTAGTGTAAGTACTTCCCTTCCCATCATAAGTTAAAGGTTGCGAGGAATATATTTATCATAAAAGTTTTCTATAATAATTCTATTTCATAGCCTCAATCTCATACAAAAGATTCATAATTTTTATCAATGTCCAACATTGATCATCTTTATCCTCCATATGATAAGCAGCTCAAAAAACCATCTCTAGTTCGAAACATTGAAGGATGGAGAAGATATTTTCAATGGAGTTGATCCATTGTATGGTAATTGATGGATTAGGTGATCCATTAAAAGTAGGAGGACATTGTCTAATAAAGTACTCGATAGTTACTTGTTCTTTATTAGGGGGTTTGAACATTACTGTTGACCCATGATTCTATTCAAAACATTATCTAACTTTTACAGTATCGTGACAAATTTTGTGATTCCCACTCCCATCAGATTGGGTATCTCATTAGAATAGTCATCACATTAATCTTCACATCACTTGTTAGCCTGATTCCTCCTATTAATGGCCATTGTCTAGAATAAAAGGATTGTTATGGGTAACCCATAATGTGGAATCCATATACAGAAATGGATAACATATAAATTACATTTATTTACTTATCTTATGAATTTATATGATTCAATATATCTTATTGATGTTCTAATTCCCAACACAGGGGAATATTTTTTATTCCCTTAATAATGGTTCATACTAATATTATGAATTTACCAAAGCATATCCTCTAAAATTTTCATAACCACGAGTGTAACAGGGCATGTTGTCATGCACCAGTTCCCTTTCTAGTCTAGCTCAATGTTGTGTTTTTTGTGTTTTACCCCTAGATACTTTTGTACCAGAGCCACCTCTACATTCTCATATCGAGATAAGGATGTATTTATTTGATAAACCACATAATCAATACTCACTATTATGTTTTTATTTTGTTATTATACATAGTCTCATCCCTAAGTTTTTCTCTAGGGTTTTTTAATCCTAATTTGAAAAATAACAAAACCAATACTCTAATATCAACTATAACAACCCTGGTCTTTATTACATAGTTAAACATGATTTATTACATAAAAATTCACTTAAAATAAATTTGAGGAAAAAGAGGTATAGTGTCTGGGGAAATTAGGTACAATACTTGAAATTTTAAGACATAAAAATACAAAATCATTATTGTATACTTCCATTACATGACCAAAAAATTCCCCCATACTTAGCATTACATTAGATAACCAGAGGACTTAGATGTAAAAAGGGTGAGCTATAAATCCCAATAAGGGATTAAACAAGGCATAACGTCAATAATTTATTACATGTTAGTAAATTGGAATATCAACGAATCATACGAGAAATATGAACATAAAGAGATGATATAGCATGATTATCCTGACATGGGAATGTGGCAACAACACATAACATTGTAATAGCATGAGCTAAGGATCATTGCTACTAGAGAATGTCTAACCCTAATTTTACATGAATTAGCAAGATTAAACACTCATTTAACTTGAATTAACATTATTATACTCTAATTATACTTGATGTATCATGATACAATTCTTTACCCAATGCATTGGAGTGTTATCATAGCACACCCTTTATAAACATTTTATTTAATGCATAAGTGTACCACATGGATTATACAATATAAATTTATTAAACATAATAATTTATTCCAGGATTGAGATACATGGAATAAAAAAATGTACATCCTAAATAAATAGTTACATGTGAATAAATATGAATACCCTTCATAGAGAAATGAGTACGATATTCACTTACATGATGATTTTGGCATCAGAAATTTGGGTGTAATGTCGGTAGCATAACGATGTCAAATAGAAATCATAAAATTGGTTAATGAGAGATAAAGGGGTATCTCATAATTTATACCTGAAATTAATTGTAATGGGGCCATGAAAAATAATATCCCAGCATATGTAATGGAATTTTGATGCCTAATAGAAAATAATTTCTGGAAATTAAAAGAGAATAGAGAAATTCCTTACGGAGTTTTGGCAGGGTAACATTTGTTCATGAGAGGCATTAATGATAGATAAATAGGTCTATCATCACTAAAATATAATACGGGAATTATGCGAGACATGAAAATCATACCTCGACATTTGTAATATAAAATAAAAGGAAAAAACATAATGAAATTTGGAAAAAATTAGAAAGAAAAAAATCCCTTACAATGAAGTGTGATTAAAAAGGATTGAGAGAGAATTGAGAGAGGATTATTTGGAGCATGGGGCACCTTAGGAGGATCCAAGAGAGATAAGGGAAGGGGTTGGTCACTCTCTAATGTATTGAGTGATGATGGATGGGAGATTGAGTGGGTTTATATAGGAAAAGAGAGGGAATTATTTGTTATTTAGGTTTTGGACACTACACATTAAACTAATCAAATACACAAATCATACCATGGTTTTTGACCATTTGTTTTTCCAAAGGTAAGTGGAAAAAATTATTTTAGAATTCCGACAGACTAAATTATTAAAATATTAGGCTCTCTTATGTGGAGGTTAGTCACACTCTCAAAGAAACCATTTTAATATGATAAAATATCTTTTATGTCTTGGAGGGTCAACTAAGGCTTTATAAATTAAATAAATAAAACCTAAAATAATATTATTTTAAAGTTAAAACATATATTGACCTAACATACCTTTATAGTATTTTATTACATCACTATTGGGTCATTATGATGTCATAAAACACATTATATTTTTAAATGGTATTTAATTTTTACCCTAAAATTCAATTATCTCGGGAAATTATGAAAACTTAACTATTGGATAATTTTGTTGTCCTAATTCCAAAAATAATACCCATTTTATTGAAATAAGTTTCTAAATATTTGAATTTTTTAATTTTAAAATAAAACTGACCTTTATCAAAAATTGATGGGTTTTGACAAAAACAGCTTTCAAACCTTAATAAAATTTACAATTATATTTATAAATATAATAAGATCATTTATATTTTATAAAAATTAATTTAGTAATAATATTTTATTAAAATTTTATTTAATTCAAAAATCCATTAATTCATCACAATAGATTTCTTAATTGAATTTATATATTAACTAAAAATATTATTTTTTTCTTTAAAAACTAATTACAATGTAACAATAATAAAATGAATGTATATTATTTATTCTTAACAAAATTAATGCCCATAATCATAGTGCTAGGGTCTGGTAACATAAGCCCTTATAACTCTTGTATAGGTCCTATGGGTAAGGTGTTTGATGGTGATAGACACATGGGGTGGCTCAGATAACATCTCTCATGGGGTAATTTCTATCAACTTTCACTTATCCTATAGGAAGTTTCATTCATGTATAACGTATTGAAGCTCATCTTGGGCCTAGTAAAGAGCAAAGCGTAGTGACACAACCTCTTTTATAAGCTATGACAGATTGGCTTTGTATGGAGCAATTCTACTTGATGAGTCCATTATTCCTTTGTCTATGTAAATTAGATTTGTTAAAGCCCTATATTTATACTAATCTTGTGGTCACTATTCAATGACAATATTATCAACTGTAATTTTTTTTTCATTATTTTAAAATCCAAAAACATAAAAACAATATGTGAAAATGTTTTATATAACCATTTTACATAATAATACATTTAATTAGATCAACAGGAATTATCATTAATAATATTTTTGGTCCTTACATATATACTTTGTGAATAGAAAAATTGGATAAATATATAGTAATTTGTATAATTTTAATACAATGAGTCCTAATACGTTGATGAGACGTTATAACAAAGAGAGAGGAATACAATCTCTATCTGGTTATATATCTTGTGTACCTACTCCGTACTATATGGAAATGACTCAAGATAACACTTTAAAACACATTTCCAATTAATATGTTTGGTATATCAATCAAATTGATGAAACATGTTTAGATTTGGGTATATATTCAACATCAATATTTATATTAGTCACTTTAGTTTAATTTGAAAACATAGAGAGAGGGTTTGATCTCTAAAACTACAATAGCATCGTAGGTGAATACTCTCTTTCATTATTTCTTAAATTAAAAAAGAACCCATCATTATTGTATGAATAGAAAGAGAATTTTATATTTGTAATAATGAGTGGAAATTCCCCTATTTATTTATCTCATTATTGGGATATTGTCACATATTCTATATTTTTTTATTCACCTTCATCATCAATTTCTCATATTATTAGAATAGAGGGAGAAGAAGTATAGGGGAAAAAGTCTCACATCCTGTATTTGAGGAGGGAGTATCTACTCCTACTGAAGCGATTATGAAAATATGTTTGGGGATATAATACGATATATGGACCAATATGGTTACAATGGACTTGAATTTTGATGAGAAATAATTTGATAAATTATTTCTAAAGAAGCCCAAATAAGTGTTCTCTTGGAACTACACAAAAATGATACTTGTTGATCCCAATGTACTAACCTACCACATGGGTTTTTCGAAGGACCACAACAATTAAAATAGGTCATCCAGATGAAGGAATCCAAATCACAAAACTAAGGATAGTGAAGAGGTTGATAATTTTATCAAATATAACATCATAAAATAAAACCTACACCTCCGGCTCACTAATATTATCCAATCCAAAACGATGTATGAAAAAATTAGGGTTATGGCCAACTTCAATGAACTCAACTGAAAAATTTCAATGGATGATATCACAGTTCCTATTATAGAATATCCAATTTATGCATGTTATAGTTATGAAATTATTTCATTTATGGATAGATATTCTGGATACTTCTAAATGTTAATTCCCTCTAAAGATGAAAATACATCAACATTCATAGCTATGAAAGGAATATTTTACACAAAATTTATAAACACTATGTTGAAAAACAATGTTTCCACTTATCAACATTCCAAGAAATATATTTTTATACACATCATGGGGAATCAATTGAATATTACATCGATGATATGGTGATCAAATCCCATCAATATTCTAATAATCATAATAACCTTGATATCATTTTTAAAAGATAAAATAGTATAATTTGACAATAAACCCCTCGAAATGTTCATTTGATGTGACCTCATGGATGTTCCTCATATTTATGGTATATCATCATGTGATTGATTATAATACTAATAAAACTAATGTTATCCTTATCATGTATCATCCTCAAAACCAGAAAGTGTTGAGATGACTTCTAGGATAGCTCACAAACAACTAAATCTTCATAGTGAACCTTATATGATTAAAATTAACCTTCACCTAAATAAATAATTTTGGACTTACATATAAGTACACGGATGATTTTTAGGATGATTTTTAT
Source organism: Viscum album (assembly GCA_963277665.1). Classification (NCBI taxonomy): domain Eukaryota; kingdom Viridiplantae; phylum Streptophyta; class Magnoliopsida; order Santalales; family Viscaceae; genus Viscum; species Viscum album. The sequence continues at coordinate 1,218,629,595 of OY728155.1, read as the reverse complement.
TGTCATAATAATTTTTTTGAGGTCCCCAGTCTTAATTTCCCTATTGATGGAAATCAACTAAATTTATATGTGATATCCTTGTTTCATTTAAAGGATTATTTTCATGCATTGTATAGTTACATAAAAAATTATAATAGTCTCTATTATCTCAGTATAACTATTCATAGAAATGAGAATCAAACTTTCTATTTCGAGATAAATTAACTTTTGTAAATATTTATAGTCTATGAACTGAGGAATTACCTATAAGACCTTAAGATCCACTTGGTCTCTCAATATATTCCCCAAAACTACATAATCAATGGTCGTTTGTTGAATAGACACATGTCATAGTGGGAGTTTATCTTTTAGTAGTTTACATATGGTTCATAAAAAAAGGAAATAATAGAATATGTAAGATAATATTTTATATTATAGAATCTTTTAGGATAAAACGAACCGTTAAAAAAATTTCTCGATTATGAACGATTCCCCATCGAAAACTGCCCATAGAATGGTTAAATTTATATTGAATATGACTATGAAATCTTAATGGGGGAAAGAGAAGGTTATTTTGGGAGTCATATTTATCACTCAAACTAAGGATGTTTTGGCTTATTCATTCTTATTCTCATATGGATTCACCAATAATAACACAGAATACCTATACCTATTTCATTTTCTAAACAAGAACTATTGAAACCAATATCCCACCTCAATATCAAACTAGATTTAGAGATGTTATTCAATCAGATCAATGATGACTATTCTATAAGAATTGAAGAGAATATTTCAATACATATGTTGGATTATAGTGGAATTACCCAAAAATTGAACACTAAATCATGTACCACATTTAAAAAAATATAGGAATATTATTTATCTTTTAAAGGAATGACCCTCATAGGTTTGGGATGAAAATAAAATAGTCAGAAACATTCAAAACCATACAATGATCTAACCATTCATAATTAACATAATGAAATATATCAATGAGGTCAGACCGCTCCATGAACCAGATGGTTTTTTTGAATAGATGGATTTAACTGATATTATAGTTTGTTAAATTTTTTATTATTCCAAATGGAAGAAAAAAACGGACAAAATAATGTCATGGGATGTAAAATGTACCTTTTATGATAATCCAAACTATAAAAACCCTTTAAAAATAGGAATTTTATATTTTTCTCATCCTACTCATTCCATGAGGGGAAACACTCTCTATCATGGAAGGTGTTTGTGTTGGTGCATGTGGTTCTCATTAGTACAAGATCAATCCTTCTCATAAATTTTTTAAGCTAACATATTTTTGGACTTCAATGAAATATTATTTCATAAAAGCACCAGGAAATGACACTCCTATCAAATGAAATACAATTTTATATATTAACCCCATGTGTTACATCACACTTTTAAATATTCGGTGTCATTTTTTATTAGATAAATATATGCAATTGGATCATATCCCCAAATAATAAATAAATACTTATAGTATAAAAATACTACCTATAATGTTTTTTTATGTGGTCTATGGATATATCCTCAATCAATTAAGAAAAATAATATTAGTAGATTTAGTAAGACATATATTATTACCAAATATGGTGTGCCTAATAGAATATTTATACATAATCACAACAACTTATACTCTTCTGAACTAAACATGTTTTACTTGAAATATGTCATTCAGTCAAAAAACTGTTCCTCCTACCATGCCCCAAAAAATGGACAGATAGAGGATTTAAATAAAGCTATATAAAAATTAATATTTAAATTGGTGGAAGATGATAACACATATTTTCCTAATAATCTTATGAATTCATTTTGTGATTATTAATCCACAACACATTCATCTATAAAGTGACCCCTTATTCACATGTATATGGGATATAAGTTTTTACACAAATAATGGTCCAATTGCCTTTTATCTACAATTCCATTTGGAAAAAACTAATGAGAAGCATATGAAGAAATGGATGAATTAGAATGGTTGTATAAGAGATTTTTTTATAACATGAATCATTCAGAGGTTCACCATACTAGAGTAGCATGATCCTTAAATAAGAAAATTTTCCCCCCTTTATTCCTTAAAAAGGAATTAGTGTTTTTTTCAAGGACAAGATAATTTATAGGAAGAAACCTCTAAAACTAGAAAAAATATTGGACATATCATTAATCATTAATGAGGCCTAATTCAATTGTTCATGTTAACTGATCAACATAGATGTGGAGTACATCCAACCTCCAAGAATTCTGGTTCCATAAATTATAAATTGTACAATCCAATATCATCTCGACCACATGACATTATATAGTGAAAAAACATCATATTCATATGAAATTAAACTGTATGACACTATGTTCTAAATTAATAACATTGAACTACATTGGAAACATATTGGTCTCATTATAATAAATTGTGGGAGAATATACTGGTCAAATGATATTAAACTATAAAACACTAAATCCATTCTATATAATGTTAAATTGCACCACCACCATCTCTATATAAGGATGTTAAAAGGTTTGTTGTCATATTCTAGGATTTCATAAAATTAAACTTCTTATCATAAGTTCTAATGGAATGTGATTAAACAAATTTAACCACCATCCTAGTCTCCAAATGTAAATTTTATATGGATCCTCTATACCACAAGAAAAAAATAATGTGATTTTAATCATAAATAGCCCTTGATTAGCATATTAATACAATTTAGTTAATATTCCAATTCCCTCATGGGTATCACATTGATACTAGCTCACATAATACTATGAATCTTGAGATTATTATTCAAATTTTCATTATTGTGCAACTCCATAAAACAATTATAGAAATTTTTTTCTATAATGTATGACCTTAAACAACATTGAGTGTCATCCCTCATATATCCTTCTCATTTCGTTTAGTTGAGAAAGATCCATGAAAGGTTATTCTTCATAACTATATGTGTCTTGATTATCATCATGATAAGATATTTAGTGATACCTATACACCTCATCAATTGACCTTCAATTAAAAATCTCTCTGACCACATGTTAGAAAAATATAAATGGGGAATTTTACTTCTTTGAAATATGTTGGGTATGATACTAATTCAGATGGGATACATAGATATTCCTATATCCCTCATACAAGACCCAACCAAAATAAAAAAAACTCTTCTCCTATTATATTATTTAGTTATATCAGAGGGATTTTACTTCTAATATCTACGTGTCTCTTGATTCTCATTTTGACAAGATGTGTAGTAATTCCATGATTTTTTACCCTAGATCAAGCCCCAAAATGAAATATTACATTAACATTATGAATTAGATTGATATATGAATTTTATTATTACTTGGGTTATCTCCATTATAAACATGTTTTTAGAATGTAATTCAACATCTCCCGCAGATATGTCAAAATAACCATTCCTTACAAAAACTACATGTGACATGATACTCATTCATATGAGATACATAGTGATTTTTAAACCCCCTGTCCATAGCCCAACTACAAAAAATTCACCTTTTATTTTATAGGACCTGAATCACTGGATGTAAATACTTATGATATCTATATAGAGATTATTATATATCTCTTGATAAAGATGCATCCACTAATTCATGTTGATATTATCACTAATTTCTTCTATCATGATTTATAGAAATATTTTTATCATAATCTACACTTCAATCCTTTAGAAATACACTATTACTACTGGTTATTTTACACCCAGTATTTACCATCTAAAACATATATGTCATCAACAGACTATTTTTGATAACTACTATCATACTCCCACTAGTCCCTAGTATGTGGGCTGGAATTAGTTTTCTTAAATTTGTATGGTCTATTCTACTCTCTTTGGTATAAATTTCCAATTAACTAAAAAATATGTGATTGTTTTGTTCTCATTACATAAACAAATTATAGAATTTGATCATGTATCCCTAATGTTACTCATCTCCAAGGCACAAATACTTGGTCCAAGTTATATGACATGAAACAATATATATACATGAAAATGAAATATAAACTAAAACATAATTTACATTGGCCAAATTCACATAAAACTAATGTGGCTAAGGAATAATACACAGTTCTTGCAAGAATGAAAATTCGTAAAGGCTGGTTTTGGAAATAGTTAACCCCCCATTCACTGGACATGTAGTTTTCATAGTCTAAGAAAAATAATGATAATGAAATTAAAATGGGATAAATCATGTTATGTATATAAACATGAAATTGTAAAATTAAGCGTGAGACTATTTTTACACACTATGAATTCTAAATAAAGATATTAAGAAAATCTTATGGTGACTATAATATCTAAAGTCACAATGCCTTTTATGTCCACTATATGACCCCAACAAAATTTATGATATTATAGATAGATCCAATGTCATAGGAAAAATATTAAACAACTATTTTTCTTTTTTACTGGATATTATTGTAGAGGTGTATCCTCAGGGTTCCCAAACTATTCCAAATAAATGGTTCCACATCCCAAATTCCTTTTTTATAATCCGTACACAATGATATATATTTTCATCCATGTAGATCAAATCTAGGGTTATTGTAACGGTACTTGTTCTAATACTATTATTTGATCCACACCTATGAGAAAATCATCAGACTAATAATTGTTTCATGAATTATAATTTCATTAATGTGAATGTTGAATTTTCATACCAAACAAGTGAGGAAATTTTTTTCATTAATCGATATTAAATTATAGAATAATTAACACATTGAAATATATTTATTTCTTATAGTAAAAATGATAAAATTCCACTGATAAATTTATGGTGCTAATGGATCAATACCCAATCCTCATCAATAATTTGATGAAACTTATTTAATATAATAGCTTGAAACTCCTAATAAGGATGAGTATTTTTCATTATAACAACAACAATATCTCCCCATCCCCTCCTGAGTTTGAGTTTCCTCTAACGATCACTAAATTATTGTATGGACCACCATTTAGTAATGAAACTATGGTAGTAGAGAGATAATATCGAGTAATTTATCATCAACTCAGTGTTGAAATTTTTCCATATTTTTTAATGATTGTTTTATTTCTCATATAATTAGCTCAGAGTTCATCTTCCTTTTGATGAAATATCACTTTTAAAAGAATTTGCTGTTATTATTTATATTGACATCATCACTGAATTTCAAAATTTTCTATATAATTAAGCCGATTATAATCGATCCCGTCATTTCTTAGTATCATAAACAACATAGGGTTGATAAATTTGCGAGGATATGTCTTCAAGCGCATCTCTGAAATAATCCTCCATATAACCTACCTATTCATTATATGAGATACATATATAGTTTTTATGGATTCTAATATATCATATAATCCATTCCCAAGAAGAGGGACATACCAAATAATAAACTATCTCAAGGAAATGGGTTATTTTGAACCTACTATTTGTAGGATCTAAATATGTATGGATATTCTTAGATACAAGAGGGGTTGAATTTTAAGATTAAAAATATTCATTTTTGACCATAAGGGAATATTTTTTTAACAAAGATAAACAAATCGGAATCAATAATTCATCTTTTTTAAGGTAAATAAAAATCACCATAGGATTAATAACGATGTTTATTGAAATAAGAACATAGGTATGATTCAACAAGATTCTACCTTAATGTATATATAATCTTATATCATTATTATTAAAAAATTAAAATTATAAGAAATACATTCTATTTGTAATAAGTTGTTGCAGAAATTTAATGTACATATAAAGGAGTTCAAATTTTTTAACTCAAAGAGTATGGTATGCTATCACCTTGGATAACGGTCTCATGACTTATACTTTGAATAATGTATTTCTTTCCCACAATAGGGTAATCCCTCGATCCATGAAATATTATATTAATATTATATCTTGTTATACCCACAAGCCCTCAATAGAGAAGGTTTTCAGAACCTCTATCTTCATTCGCATGGAAGCCCCCGATTAAGTAGGTAATCAGAACCCTTGTCTTCCTTTAGCTGGAATACCTCAATATTATTAACCAATGATGCGTGTCAGATGAAAAAAATATATTTGTGTATTTAATGTACCTTGAACAAGAAGTTCACAACATGATCACTTCAAGGCTTTCACAAAAATCAATTTTGGTAGAGCTCTCGCATGTCACCAAAAATCCAAAAGTGAGTTATTATTATTAACCCATTTTAATGACCTAGTATATACAAGAAAGATATCCAGTGGTCAAATTTTCCTTGAATGGTCATGTTTTTTCAGAAATTTTAGAGGGTCATGCACATTTAGAACGTACAAAGATCATATAATATATATTGGATGAAATAGTTTAGAACTACAAAATATCATGAGAAAAAACAAGAGTGGATGAATCTATTTATAAGAAACATTACATTAATGAAATATATAAAAATTAAGAATGATATAAAATCAGATATGTAAAAAATATAGAATCTAATAAAGAAATATGATAATCAGATCTGAAATTTATTGAGAATCATAATGGATAAGAACAATAAAACAGATTCACAAACCTGTATGAATTGAAATTGAGAAAGTGAGATAAATATTCCAAAATTTAGATGATTTGGAATTTATATTATATGAATTAGATTTTGTTTTCAAGTGAATTTAAATTGAGAATTATAGGGAATTAAATTCACCAAACAGATAGAATCATAGTTTATGAAACTGTGAATAAGATTCAATATTTTTGATGATTTATAATCAAGGGATATAATGAATCAGATACTATATTTGAGTGAATTGTATTCATGATTCTGAACAAATAGAAATTGAGGATGTGAAGGATTCAATGTTTCAGTAAGAATCTGATTTGTTCTAGTAGCTATTGTCTTCAAGAATAAAAGATGTTAGACATATCTTTAAAATAAACAGAGAACATGATTCTAATTGGAATAGGATTTGAAAATAAATTTTCTTTACAGATATAAAGTATTATTAAGGATTTTTTTTTTGTGATTGTTAACACATTGTGTAATGGAAAAATTCATATGGAAACTTACGACAAAAAATCCCCCCCATTTTGTAATGCTCAAAAAATCAATTTAAGAAAAAACTATTAAGGCCAAAAGACTTCATATTTGAACTTAAAATATGAACTTATCTCCAACTTAGTTTAGGGTTAAATATTAATACGACTAACTCCCACTTAGGTTATGAAATCCTCCTCAGGATTTTATTGTAAATTTATATATATTTGCTAATTTCTAAATAAATTATCCCCCTCTTACATCTAGATGTATTAATTAAGAATTCTCTATATTTCATTTTCATCCTTAGACAACTAATCATTTTAGAACATTCTTCTCCCATATTTTGATTTTCAAAAAGGAATGGGGAATGTTATTATGTACCTGAAAAGTTAGGAACAAAATTATACGAAAAAAATTGATATTTAAATATTTTTTTCAAAAAAATATAATAAATACAAGAAATATCAATCATTCTTCGATATTAGGGTTTTGAAAAAAGAAATAAACTTCATCAAATACTTGTAATCATCTTGAATCATTGCTAGGATCTTTTCCTAATTTTGATTCTTCTTATCAAGATAATGAATCTCTTCTTCCCAAATATAAATAATTTATTCATGGGACTTAATCATCTGAACCACCTCATCTATGTAAGATTGCACTATTTTAACCACATATACGAGAGAATTCTATTTTCCATACAAATAAATATATTCTTGTAACCAAATTACTTGTTATTATTTTATCCTTTCTAAGAATCCATTTGAATGATTATTGATATTATCCTCCATTTTATTTGAAGGAACCATTTACTAACTCAAACATAACATCAGTGACCTTAAGATCAATGTTGATCTGCCCCAACTAGTTTTTCATCACTCTATAAGACCTCTAATAATAATCATAATTCTGCATAATGGTTTTGAATTTGGATTCAGGTTTTATCATCTTTTCCATGAAAAGGGTTATTGATTCCAATATCTTATCTATGGATTATTGAATAATCTGATATATTGACTGATGGTTTGGTAGGTAAGGAATGATTTCACCAACTACAACAAATTATAAAGAACAAAATATTCTCAAATATAGGAGGATGATATTTCATATTCCAATCCATATTTTTTAGATGGTCCATCATCTTCCTTATTCCCTTTGAATTTATTATATTCTAGTCTCCATAACTATTAATTTACTTGCCTTTGATCAGAAATGTGAATAATTCTATCATCATCATCATTACCACTATCATATTCTTCATTATCCTCATCTTCTTCATTAACATCATTACCACCATAATCACCATTATCAACATCACTATAAGATATAATTTATTGTACATCAATATCAAAAAATTATCATTATAAGCTGGATTCTCTATTAAAACAATCTTAGAAGTTGAGGCTTGATATTTTCTTATTGATAACTTGTCGGATTAAATCTTCCTTCAAGTTTCTCTGATTTCTTGTATCTCATCATCAGAAACTTTTTATAAGTTAATTTCTCATTGTTTTTTATTTATAGTTTTCATGAACAATCAACTAAGCCTAGAACAAATTCATGTCCCCTTTCAATTTCTGTAGACCTTACTTCCACTTGTTTTGATTGTTATTGATGTTCATTTTTTGAAGAAAATATTATGGAACATGATTTTGTTCGGATTCTATTTCTATATCATTCAAAAAATTCTGAATTATCTCTACTTCTAGTAGATTTTCCTCAATATTCTTATAGTTTTTTTGTTTTTCGGGTTTTTGATCATCTTGAATCAATAATGAATTAGTTTCTTCCAGATCTATCCCAAACACTTGATCTCTATCCTTTCACTAATCCTTTTTTATATACACATTTTTTCTACTTCATATAGGTTGGATTTATATTTATTTATATTTGGTGGTCCAAAATCTTGTGTTTATTTATATGGTTCAATGGATTGATACTTTTATTATTATGATTGATAAACAGTTTCAAGGAGGATTCTCCAACTTCCACTAATTTTCAAAATAAATCAACCAAATAATTTGTCTAATAACAAAAAGAAAATCTCATTATTTTACGTTTATCATCACTTAAATGATTAATCATGAACTTTTTGGCATCAACATGCATGTGATATTGCAACAACTCAAACAACATACTTTAAGAATGGAAAATGATTCTATAAACACAAGAATATATGACTTGATTAACCCATTATCTATCTTATTGATTGATAAAAAGAGGTACGAGACCATGTTAATCTTCTTTAGGCTAACGAGAAAATCCATCATGAAGATATCAGTTATTTTTAGGGTATTTTTATATATTTTTAATATTATTAATATGCCTTGCATCCATAATTACATGATCCTATAGTTAGCTGAAAGGTTGGTGGGATTGGGATTATTTACTCCATATAGACCTAAGTAATCATTAACCTTAAATATTTCAATAGATCCTTTTGAATATTTCTTCTTATGAGAGGTATAGTAAGATTATATATCCTAAATTATCACAAGGATATCTGTAGCTTTATCATAATACGTTAATAACATTTCACATAAATCATAAATCGATCCATATCCATTCCACCTTCAATGAATAATTCAACTGATTAAAAAAATTCAATTATAATGTTGGCATACACAGGATTATGTTCTCATTTATTATTGGAAATACAAGCATTTTCCAAGCATTGAAACATTAAGATAATTATAATTAAATAATCACACCTATGGTAGAAATTATGATATAACAACCTTTGTCTAAATATTTACCAATCCATAAATTATTTTTCAGGAATTTATTTTTGAGAAGATATTGATAGAGACATCAAAAAAATTAAGAAAAACATATACTAATTAGAACAGAGACCCTGAAGGGCGACATCAACTCGGATAGAAATATCTAGATTTAGATGTGGGTCATGGGTGGGGAGGTTGGGGTCCCTATAATGTATAAGCATCAAGATGAGGGCTCATCTTCAAAGAAATAATCCTATGGTTGAAAATATATATTTATGATATGATGGTTGATATTAAACAGAGATAGTTTTATAGGATCTGATCTTTTGAGGTTTGAATGAAATACTGTAGTTTTAAGGAATGATTAATATGTTGAAGTTTTTCTTAAAACATGAATGAAATTACAAAAAATATAAATCATATAATAGATATCATAAAGTACATGTTAGAGTTTAAAGAAGTTTTGTTTGTGTTTGATAAGATTCTTCTTAATAATATTTGACTCCTAAAAGTTTTATTAATAATCGAAATTTTTTATATATTTTGAAAAAAATTGATAGGTTTCAAGAAAAGAAAATTATTAAGAAAATAAATTATAACCCCCCTATGAAAAGTATCATATTATTTAGATATATTTTAAACAAAATTTTTATATGAATGATTACCTTACAGTTCTCATTCCTAACATTTTTTTACCGTATTCAAATCTATTAGAAGATATTGATTTTGTAAAAATTTTAGAATGTATTTCATTAATTTGGATGACTTGTAAAATAATATATGCTATAAGTGTGTGATACCTAAGGATGTGATGCATAATATCTATGTGATTTGCTTGAAAGTGACGTGCATAGTTTTTTCTTAAGGATATGGCACTTGTGTTATCACATAGTATTTGTGTAACAGTAAAACTCATTCCATAATTAGTGAGTGTGTGTTGCCTCTAAAATACTTGAGAAAAACTACTTCCATTTGCTAAATATTTATCTTCAGTAGTGGAAAATTATAAATAATGTTATTTATAACATGAACAAGAGACTAAATAATCTCCTAAGAAATTATTGGTTTCATATTTACTCTTTATATCCATTTTAGAACTACCAAAGTCAGAATCTGCAAAACTTTTTTAAAAAAAATAACTTCTAAATGAATAGAAAAGTACTAAATCCATAGTTCACTTTAAATAGTGAAAAATATTTTTCAATTCTTTTAAATGTTATTATTTTGGATTATATTCATATATTTCACATAAGCATAATAAAAAAATATGTTTGGATGATTAGTCATTATGTAGAGAAATCATCTTATCATACCTCTATATATTTCTTGATCCATTGGTTGCCCATCTTAATCAAGATAAAGAGTATTTTAAGTACCAATTTGAGTAATTATACTTTTAGTGTTGTCATATTAATACATTTTATGAATACATTTACTATACTTATGTTGAGATATATAGGTACCTTTTGGGTTTTGAGAAATTTTTAAATTTAGAAAAATGTTAACTGACTCATCATTTCATTTCAATCACAGATTTCATAAGATTTATAAATGAACTAGTTATGGATTTCTTGAGTTGATTTTAATATAATTTCATCAACATATATTTTAATAATCATTTTTTCATTCTTTATAAAAATTATTGGATTATATATTTTCATAATATAATTTTTTTGTAACATAAATCCAATAAGCCTATCATACCAAACTCTTGGGTATTGTTTAATACTTTATAAAGATGTGGTAAGTATAAAAAAGTTTTAAGATGTTTTGCGTCTTCAAAACCTGTAGGTTGTTAAACATCAAATTCCACTAGAACATTTATATTAAAAAATCACATTTCACATTCATTTTCAAAATATTTAAGTTAATAAATGCTGTAAAGGATAAGATAATTCAAATTAATTAATTTCTTGCTACTAGAATATATGTTTCATCATAGTATATTCCTTCTTGTTGATTATAGAATTTTAAAAAATGTTGTTTCATTTCATAAAATGATTACATTTTCAGAATATTTATTTCTAAAGACCCATTTTACTATAATTACAAAAATTTATTTAGGCTTTTCAACCAATGTATAGAAATCATTCTTTTCAAATTCATTTATTTCATCATGAAAATATTAAATCCAATCTTCATCACTGAAATTATCATCATTAAACTATTGTTCGAATTGGGAATGAAATTCTAGATTCTCTAACTCATTCATTAAAGAACATTTAGACCTTACTAGTTGATTTAAATCTACAATGATACTATCAATATGATGATTCCTTAGAAACAACTGACTTGGGTTTTTTAAAATCTGTTCATTAATATAGTGTATAAAATCTAGTATAGTTAATAAATCAGAAACTTTTTCTTTAGTATTCTCTTTATTAGAAGAATACTCTATCACATATTGATAATCATTATTTGGAAGACATCTCAAGACGTATGTTGGAGTTGTTTAAAATCAAATGGATTAGTTTCATCAAATTTAACATTTACTATTTTTTCAACAGTACAACAATTTTAATTGAAAACAATATAAGCCTTATAGGTAGTGGAATAGCCTATGAATATTACTTCATTCGATTTGGGTGTAAATTTATGTTAATTATATGTTGTATACAAAATGAGTACTTATCATCCAAATATTCTGAAGTATGAATCTTTTTGTTTTTGGCATGTCCATAACTTATAAGGTGTTTTATCGATAAATGTTCTAAATAAAACATGATTTATAGTTTAAAAATAAGTTAGTATATCTTTGGCCCAAAAAATGATTAGAAATTGATTATTGAATCAACAAGGTTTTTTTAATCTCTTGAAGAATTTTATTTATTCTTTCCAAAGCACCATTTAGAAAAAGAGTTATTGGAGATGAGAAGTTATGAGTTAATCCTGAATTACTACAAAAAGATTCAAAATATAAATTTTCAAATTCTCTAATATGATCACTATGAAACATTATCAATTGATGGTTTTTATCATTTGTATCTTTGTTAGAAAATGATTTGAAATAACAAAATACTTCTGCATTCATTGATTGAAAATAAACCCATGTAAATATTGTGTAATCATCAACTAAAACAAATACATAGTATTTTCCTCCATTACATTGAGTTTTTTCGGACCGAAAAAGTCTATGCCAACCAACTATAATGAGTCATATATTGATACTTCAATTAGGATTTAAATCATGAATTATGTTTCATTCCACATGGAAAAGATTCTTATACTTTTTCCGAATAAAATCTATGTTCTGGTAAAACCATAACAAGTTTTTTTAGATAGTTTACATATATCCATTAGGATTTAGTGTCCTAGAATTATATTCCATATCCAAGAATGGACTTCAATTTCACTATGGAAAGGTATGTTTTGGATCCTAAGGTCTTCTATATTAAGTGTAGAAATATTTTCATGCTGATGGGAAGAAATAATGAACACATCCTTCGAATTGTGTAGTATGCTTTTATCATTCCCAAAATTGATAATGTATCCTTCGTCACATAATTGGCATATTATTATAAGGATGCACTTAAGTCCTCTAAAAAATAAGTCATTTGAAAATAATAATTTTCCAAGAAGATTGATATTACACATACCAAAAATTTCTCCTTGACCATTGTCTTCTAAAGTGACTCACCCTTATTTCATCATAATAAAATTTTGAAAGATGTTTTTTACAAGTCATGTGTTGGTAACATCCACTATCCATGTACCATGTATTCTTGTTGGTACTTCTTCTATTTTCTAGATAATAAAAAAGATAGAATTTCAGAATCCAAACATTTCTAGATCTAGAAATGCTAGAAAGTAAATTCTTAAGAATCCACATTTTCATATATTATTGAGTTTTATGAAAACATAAGGATTATATTTTTTTAATGGACGATTTTTATCCTAGTTTCCACCACATTGACACATGGAGCATAATATGGCACTTTTAAGGAAAATTAGTTTTGACTAAAAACTGGTTTTGAGTGAAAATAAAATAATCCAAAACTATTCTTAAGAGGGTTTATTTGTAAATTTGTCTTATAAAAATTATCTTTACCTAATGTTAAATTTTGAAAAGATTCTCTTTAACAAAATATTTAATATTTCAGTATAATAACTCTATTCTTAACCTCATAGTCATTGGTTCTAAAATAGAGTTTACTCTCTAAAACATTTTCTATAGAAATAAAATCTTCAAGTTAGTTATAAATATTATGATTTTCAAAATTAACTACTTCAAGAATTTTTGATATACAAACAATTGTGAATGATTTTTCATCACATTTTTTTCTAATATATGAATTTTTTTAAACATTGATTCTTGAATTATCCTTATGATGTTTTTTATTGATACTAAAATCTTGAATATCAAGAAACATTAAAAACCTAGATTCTTTTTCAAAATAATATAAAAATTTAACCCTTTCTATGTAATATTCTTCATCAGATGAAACATATCAATTTTCATTATTATAATTTGAATTTAATGTTATGTTTTTTATGGATTACTCATTTTTTACCATTTCCCTGAACCAATACTTTTAAAAGGGTATTCTAGAAATAAGACCAATATTCTTATCCCTATAAGATTAATTATCTGATGATTCATTAGATGATTCACCACCACATAAACACAAGAATCATTTTCCTTTAACAGTTTTTTCCTTTAGGATTGTAATTTTTTTAAAGGTTGGGGCTGAAGCCTCAATTTATTATTTGAAAGAAAAGACCTCTTTAGACTGGGTAGAGGGAGACCCATTACATATCCCGAAGGCCCAAGTCCAAGTGGCCTGAATACAAGGCTTGAAAGCCCATTTTTTTGGCCCAAAGGACCCCTTGTTGAACAGTACTGCTACAGTACCCACGCTGCTACAATACCTACTATAGTACCGCCCCCCGCTAAAGTATCTGCTACAGTCCCTCCCCCGCTACAGTGCTGCCGCTGCTACAGTTCCGCCGCCGCAATAATACCTGCTACAGTACTGCTACAATACCTGGGAAATTCTCCCCTGCCCGGATTTGATCTTAGGTCTTTTGGATGCCAAGAAGGAGCCTGTACCACTAGGGTACAAGCTTGTTGGCCTTTAGGATTGTAATTTCTTTTATGATTCATCTTAAATGTCTATCATTCATGTATTTTATTTTCATCCTTTAATAATTAGGTATGATGTTTCTTAATTTTTTACACTCATAGCATGTGACCTTAAAGTATTTCTTATATTTATTTTCCTTTCTTATATATCTGTATTATAAATCCTTATTTCCCAAAATCATGTTCATAATTCATCCTAGATTATCCAATTCATTCTCTATGTGATCATTATCACCTGATCCATAATGAATAACAACCTTGTTAGACATTTTTGACTTTACAACTTTCTAACGAGTTATGGATTTTGTCTCATTTGAAGTAGTAGTAAAATAAACATTCACATTCTTTTTCTTTATATTCCCAGCATCTCTCGTTAGTATTTTTTCATGTTGTAAGATATTTCCAAATAACACTTTGTGAGTAATAGATATAACATTACATGACTCGTCAACAAAATTTCCCTTTGATTGCAATTCATTAGGAATGATGTCAATAATATTATCTACAAGAATCTCATCATCAAGGCCTTTTTCTCCCACAGACTATATACACTATTCAATAGTCATAAATGTCCATTGAACATCAACTATAAGATCTCCACAAAGAAAAAACCATGAAAATATCTTCTAAGCATGGATCTTCTAGTGTATGTAACAGTTGAGGTACCTAAATGTGTAACTTCTAGTGACTTCCAAATAATGTTAACTACATCACAAGAAGATATTTATTTATATATATTCTTGGTCATAGAACGAATCAACATATGGTGGACCTTTAGTTTAGGTAATATTCTCTCATATATTTGTTAGTAAAAGTTCTGTCATCCCTATCATTAATATTGTAATCTCCAATAAGCATAGAAAAATTATCCACACCATTATTGATAAAAAGTTTTCATTTTGTCTCTATAGTATTAAAAATTATTTACATCAATGATAAGTGGTCTTATAGGGTTCAAATTATCTAAGGATCCAACATTCATTCCAACTATTTAATAAAGATAAAAAATTATTTTTCTACAATAGAAGTTATTGTAGTAAAAATTAATAAACAAAAAGTTTATAAAAGATATTATAAACAACTTGAAAAATCAAAGAAATAGTAATTAAACTGACCGGTGAAAATATAACTTTGATAAAATATGTAACTATTCATATCATAGATATCAGCTCTGATACCAATTTAAGGATCAAAATATATATTTAGTTGATCATATAAAAGAGGGGGGTTAATTGTATGTTGAAAAATTTTCATTTTAACCGTAAAGAAATTATTGTTTAACAATGTTAAAAAAATAAGAATCACTAAACCCTATTTTTTATGTTAAATAAAAATCACCTTAGGTTTAACAAAGATGCATGATGAAATAAAATCATAGGTATACCTAAACAAGATTCTAACTTACCATGTATAGAATCTTATATAAGATTTATTACAAAAGTGAAAGTATAAGGAACACATTCTGTTTGTCACAAATTGCAGTAGAAATTTTATGTACATATAAAAGAGTATAAATATTTTAATCCAAAGACTAGGGTATATAAATACATTGGATGAAGTTATCATGATTTATACATTCAATAAATTATATCTTATCCATAACATGGTAATCCCTCAATCCATGAAATAACATATTCAGATTCTTTCTTGTTATCTATGAAATCCCTCCATTAAGCAGGTAATTGACAACTCTGTCTTCCATAAAATGTAAGCCCTCGATTAAGCTAGTAATCAATACCTATATCATCCATCAGCTACAATACCTCAATCGTAACCACCAATTATTGGTGTCTCCCAATTAAAAAAACTGCTTCATCAATATATCATCTATATTGAACCAGATAATCACAACATGATTGCTTGAATAATTTCAAACAAATCAATTTTGGAAAAGCTATCACGTGTCTTCCAAATCCAAAAGTGAGCCAATAATTATAGCTCTTCCAAATAACCTGGTACTTATAGGTGAGATATCCAATGATTAAAATTTCCTCCAATGGTTATATTTTTATAGAAATTTTCAAGGGACCTATATATCAGACACATACAACAGTCATATAATAACATATTGGATGGCATTGTTTAGTTCATGAAAAAATCATGTGAAAAAATATGTTTTAATAAATTTTATTATATGAATCATTAAATTGAGGAAATTTAGTATCTTTAAAAAATATATAAAATCAGATTCCAAAAAATAGAGAATCAGATAAGGAACAATGATAATTAGATCAAAAACTTATTGACAATCGGAATTGAGAATCATGATAAATTAGATTCGAAAACCTATGAAATTCAGAATTGCGAAAGTGATAATCTAATTCAAAAATTTAGATGTTTTAACATTGATAAACCATGAATTAGATTCAGTTTTTTGAGTGAATTGTAATTTAGAAACGTAGGGAATGAGATTCACATAAATGAGAGAATAAAAGTTTATGAAAATGTGAATCTTCATTGAAATTTTGGACAAAACAGATATAAAAAATAAAATTCTATATTTGAGAGAATCAGATTCATGATTATGTAGAATTTTAATTTATGAGGTGAATGTTTCTGAGTTTCAGTAAGGATCTGATTTGTTCCAATAGCAATTGTCTGATGTGAAAAATTATAGACTTAGCTAAAAAATAGTTAAAGAATTTGATTCCATTTGAATAATATTTGAAGATAAAATTCCTTATAGATAGAATTTATTATTAAGTAAATTTGTTTATTATTTCCAAAACATAAAGGAATGAAAAAAATCCTAAGGAATTTTTTTACATTACACTTTGTTGGTGTCTCTAGGAGTCACATCAGCCCCATACTACCTCGATGGCTGAATTATAGTAGAGACCACTTTTTCCTGCCTAACCGATAAAGTTGATTCTTCTAAATGCGATATAAAAAATTGATATAATGGAAAATTAAAAGTATAATTAATCAATGAATCTATCTATAGTTAATCATGGATTGATCAAATGAGGGATTCTGTTCTATTTCCACATCCCATACATGATCAACTTGTTATGTAGGGAGATAATGAAGGGGAATTCATCAATGAGTTTTATACTGGAATATGTAAAAAGATCCATTGTAGCATAATTTTTATGATTTTTTTTCCAATATTTCATCTATTTCTATAATATGATAATCATTAATGTCCTTATAATGGACTACCATTGCAACTTTTTATGTGGAAATTATTGTAGGAGTTATGATTTTTTTATCAACACAATATATAGAGTGATTCAATTTTATCATGAATAAAAAGAAATATGTCCTTCCACGTAAATATTTAAACCCAAATACTCAATAATAGAAATTTTGATATTGATTTTTTCAAGAATATATTCCACTATCTGTGAGATACCATGTTTGGAATCAGTTCCTCTTGAATCTTTTCTAATGGGAAAACATCTATGATTCTTAGATAAACACCTAAATTAATCATTTCTTTAACATCGCCCACCATAGTCCAAGAAAGACCACTTTAGAACAAATAATGGCCACATGAACTTAATTTTTTGTCTTCTTAGGGTCCATAAAGTGATTAGTTTTGTATAATTTAACATACATCCATTTTCAGACAACCCAAATTGGGAATACTTCAGAAACAAATAATTGTTGTAAAGATCATTTCCTAACAATCAATAACAACCACATCTATATTCCCCATTAAAAACGAATAAAAGTTTCCCCTGTGATGTGTGGACATACATTGACATCCAACTACCCTCTATATTATCATCCCCTTAATATGCTATATGGGGATTTATAAATGGCTCCAAATATTGTTAGTAGGTTCGTGAACCACATTAGTTTTTCTAGGATTTATATTGAAAGAGTCTCACATATTACGAGATCTTCTAGAACAACTACTTTTCTCATGAACCAGCTATGTATATGACGGTTCTAGAAGTGCGAGGGAGCTTATTATCAAAATGGATGTAAATAATTTCAATGAGATATTCTATTGGGAAAAGTAATCATAAATTTATTATATTTTTCTTCTTTAAATATAAGACCATGTGGGGTCCTATATCCTGAATCATTTTCCACTAATTGTATGTTCTCATTATAAAGTGTCAGTACAACACCTAGGATATTCCCCTCAATATCTGTAGAATTGGACCAAAATTCATTACGAGAGGATTGATTGGAACATTTTTCAATAAATATTTATGGTGTGATATATATGGTGCACAAATAAGGGAATTCTTGTGTTATTAAATTTAACTGCAACCAATGACATGTGAAGATAATGTATTTCCCTCCAACGGTGTTTGTTTTTTGATTGAGGAAGAGTATTATTTTTTAAAAAAACAATTTTTTAGACAAGGTAAGTGAGAATGGTTACCCTCTATTTATTTGTGAATGATTCATTATATTAGTGAAAATTCACTTATCTATATAGGAGATTACATCTCAACCCCAAGAGGTATACTTTCAGTTTTATTTATCGGTGATTCTATTCCAAGTGACTCATCCTACAAACTATATATATTAAGGGAATATATTTTTTCATCATTAGATTCTCATTAAAAAATGGATGAAAATATGATGTACGCTATTAATATGATTTCAACTTTGAGATTAAAAAATCATCCCATTGATAGGTGGATTGATCAAACACCCCTTCGGTGACACCAATCCCTATCATATACAAGATGTGTTTTGTTTCTATGATCCAGATTCAGTTACCCTAAAAAAATATCCATCTATCATATATATTTTTCCATGTTTGTGAGTTTAGTATCATAAAAAATGTCTATGGGTGAGTATATATATATGTCTTGGAGAATATATATGATGAAATTAATATTCACCCATAATCCTTCGAGATCATATACCCAATTAGGCCATTACTACATTTCCTCAGGCAGTGCATGTTTTGATAACTCTTCATCCAGTTCAGAGTAGGACATATAATCCTTCTACATCTATAGTTTTTCAGCCCTTACATTTCTAGTAGGTTTTGAAAAACCTAGTTCTATGCATCCTCGTAGGGATACTGGTGATACCCTTTGAGCTCATAATCAGTTCTTATGTTCTTATAAAATATGTACCATCTCACACACCATAATTCATGTCATTTTGTGGATTATGGAACTTATTCACTGTCACACTCTAGATGAACCATTTTACAACAAATTCATTCCCTATGAGTCATAACATCAAAAAACTGAGGTTCTATATTCATTTTATTCCCTTAATTATATGAATAAATAGAATAATTGTTTTATTTGGGGGATAACATAATATAATTTATTTTAGAAGGAAACTAATCACTTCCTAGGAAATATAAAGATCCATGTGTACTAACTGCTATCTTTCTACCATTGAATTCTTTTTAGTCTAAAAATCTATTGGGTGAGACACAAATTTGTATTGAAAGAACATAAATTTTATTTTTCTCTTGTATGTTGTATATACATTACATATTACCTCACCATAGTTTCATGACACTAAAAAATAGCCTACCAGTTCCATCATATAAGACATTGGTTCATAATCATCAAGGCCATTGTCATGAGTTTTTTCTAATTGGAAAATAACCATATGGAAATTTGTTATTCTTTTCATATAGGATTAAAATTATTAAATGTTGACCCAGAAATTAAATATAGGGGAATGTTACAAGAGATTACATAGATGATGTTTATGAAAATACACTCAAGAATACAACCTTAATAAAGTATCACATATATAATAAAAGGTAACATTATTCATCCCCACATTAATTAAATCATTATTGAAATTTAAAATGGTTATTTCCAACATAAATATCCATTATGCATTGATAGATCTTATCTACAATTGGGAATTTAAATAGTACATGATCTCCTTATACTAATCGGGCCACCATGGTAACTGGACATATCCTCACTCCACCATAGATTAATATACAAGGAGAAAAAAAAGTTACTATCCTCATCTAAAATAAACAAAAAAAGTATCCCTCACCAGGATGATGTGTTCAGTGACAATACCCCCTTTTTATGTTGTTTATTTTTTTAAATACCAATAAATTACAATGATCCCCATTTTCCATTATTGATAACCATAGTGAATTATTCTAACCCTATACCGTTCCTTGAGGTTTCTAGAATATTTTATCTATGTTTTACGAGAATCTCAACCTGTGGGAATGCTCCATTACCTAAGACCTTCTAGGTTAAATAAATAACAACATTGGAAAATATAGCAATCTATTCTTCTTATTCTAATGTTTACATTCGTTTGATAAACTCTTTATTCATGTAATGAATTATAGTACCTATCGAAGTATTTTTAACATCCTGTAACCTGAAAACTACTTCCCCATTATGTTAGATGAAATTTATTGATAAGAGGGATCCATCAGCTTAATTATTCCAGGAATAGGTTATGGTTCTTATAAACATTTATTTTATATGATAATAAATAATTCCAAATATTGAATTCCTTATTATCATCTTTAAATTCAGAACACATATTTGGCACTTGATAATTCCACATTCTTTTAGAATTAACTCCTCCTATGTAATGAAAGACCTAATATTTATTATATAATATTGATTTATCAATAGTACAGTGAAGAAGATAGATATGTATAAATGTATCTTCAGCTCATGAATTACTTTTTAGATATCTTAAAATCTCATATTATGGTTCATCAGACACAATAAGTATTTTTTTCCATTCATTACATTAATATTCCCAAATGAAAATATTTTTTTTTCATAAGGATCATATAATCACTAAGCCATGATCATGGAATGTAATTTTCTAATATGAAAATTAGAACATAAGTCTTATTACAATGGGTATATAATTTAAGGATTTATCATAAATGATTTTCCAAATGGTATCTCTTTAAATTTTTTACTAGTACTCCGATGGTAGTACTACCTGAATTCTATAACTATGGAAGAATAATATCTATCATCTCCACGATGTGAGCAGTGTCCTAATCAGCTAAAATGAGTAACATATACTCATCAATTAGAGTTCTAAAAATCAAAACACATAGAACCATTATAGAAAAATTATTTATATAAATTAATGTCATGTTATTGAATGGGATCCTATTTCGAAGCATTGGGCAGAGAACTGGAAAATTCCAAATTGTATTTACCCATGCAATTTTGCAGACCATGGGTGGAAAATTTTCCAAAGTCAAAATTTTTCTCTCCCAAGGTATTTTTAAAATTGGACTCTCTTAATTACTTTTTAGAAGTTTAATTTCAAATTAACTCACATTATAATAGTTTCCCAAGTCAATAGATGCATGTCCCATTTTGCATGTCACTTCGATTCTATTTTCCTCTATGATGTCCTCTCTCAATTAGGTCACCCATGCCTATAATATAGTGTGTACACATGTGTGAAATTTTCACCAAATATATTTTCCCTACATTGGTTCACTGAATGAATGGAGAAATAAAAAATCAGATTCATACCTTAGAGTAACATGCATAACATAAGTGAGTCAATGAAAAGAATTCATTCCTTTACATAGAAAAATATAAAATATATTGAGGGAGAGACAACCTCACCTCCAAAATTTATAGTCACACTAGATTAAAACATTGGGGGTCAAATGATCAACCTTTTAACATAGTATTAATGTAGTTTCTATTTATAAAATGATTTTCAAAATACAAACATGGACTCCAAACTCTTAAAAGGCCAATATAATGGTAAAATGACCCACATTCATGAAATAGTTAATGACATTGTTACTTTTACATGAGGATTATATCCTCTTTATTCCAACTAGATATAATCCTATTTTATGGGTATTTAATAGAAAACTTCTTATTGTAATAAATGTTGTAGATACTGAAAGAGAATTACCTCACACATATGAATACAAAATAAAAGGGAATGATAATGAAATATTCCCTTAAACCATTAATGTACACATAATTGAACAATTTGGGTGGCACTATTGGGATAATAACATTATTTATGTCTCATATAAGTGAATCATTATCATGATCATATGACCCATGCAAGCCTAAACTACGTCGAAAAGTAGAATTAGATTCCCCTTTTATCCAGGGTACTAATTCTTCCAATAAACATGACCTTTTGGCTTCTAATTTATACCATTTTGAAATACCAATTGATTTCTCAATGCTCTGCTCACCCAAATGTCTCACCCAATTACTAAAAACCCTCACATATCTTAAATAAACTCTAAAATAAGTGGTAATTGACTAAAAAAGTGTATATTGGGTTCTCTAAATTTCTAAAATACCATGAACCGTAGTGATAAATCACTTCCCCTCAATTCCAACAACACTAAGAACAAGGAACCATATCCAACCATACACATGTGTTTTATTCTTCCCAAATTATCTATAGATAAATCCTATAAATATAAAAAATACTCTCCCATTTGGTTCTTTCTAGATACTTGGGATAATTCATCATAACATCACCCAATTATCCCTTGGGGGATGTTCCATTTATTTCTTGAAATAATCACTTAGGTGAAGTCCCTTAGAATTCTTCCATGTATTATGTTTGGGATTTCCAATACATTTCACCCATGTTATACATGGTTAAATACATTCAACACATTGTAAGACTACCTAATTGATGTATTCTCGAGGATATTAATGGCATGACCATTTATTATTCAATGACATGTCACTTATTTTTATCTGTATCCAATATGGAAATAAAAATAATATGTTCACATTAAAAATTATCATAACCACAAGATCAATGCATGGGGCACAAAAACAAGACCCTAATTTGATAATGCATTAAATTAGTATAAAATGTCTTCAACTTAACCTCTATAATATTTAGTAATTTGGGGATATTTTTAATATTCATTCCCATGGTAATGAGGACCCTAATCCTAGAGTCAGTCATTGGAACTTTCATGGTTTTTGAAATGGAACTCACCTCCCACATGATTCCAAAAACATAAAGAAATTTTGAAATATAATCTCCTTTAATTTCAAATTTATGGTTATTTAAGAGTAGTTTGGGTTTTAAATACACATAGAATGATGAAAAATTGAATCCCTTCTAGAGTAGTCCCTTGATATGTCTTCCAAAATTCCCCAATATAGCTCCTCTCTCATCCTTCAATGGGTAGATAGAATGATAAACATGAACATATTTCTTATATATAGAATATACGATTTTATATATGAATTTTTATTCCTCTTTCCATTCATTACCCCTTTCCCACACATCAGTGGATGTGGAAGGAAATTAATTTAATATCCTCTTTTGCATGTGTCAGCTGCATTTAAAACCAATTATGAAATGTAACTGATTTTATATTATTCCTTGTTTCTCACACTAAAAACAAGACATGTGGTCATAATGAATTTAATCGAATATATACATAATATAACCAAATTACCATCTTTAGCACTTCTCTTTTGGTTTAATCCCCTGATGAGTCAAGCTACTTGGGTTTCATTTCCATTTTAATGATATTTATAGGACACATCCATGAGGTTAAATAAAAAATATTCAACCCATTATCATTTGTATTGATCCATATTTTTAATAACATCATGTCCCCACACAATTTAACAACCATGTAATTCTTGTTGTACCTCTCGAACCCCTCAAGGTTTTATTTTCATGATCACAATCACCCTCATATTTATCTAATCCTCTTTCAAGTGTTTTTGGTTAATAGGAATCAAATCAGGTGGCCAAGGAATTGGGCCAAGAAAGAAAGAAGGCAAAGTGGACTGAAATTCAGTCCACCGGCCAACCGGTGGCTTCACCACCGGTCAGCCGGTGGAGCCTGGACAGAAGGCATCCTTCTGTCCAGACCACCGGCCAGCCGGTGGCACACCAGCGGCCAGCCGGTGGCACCTGCATCAAGAGGGAGCCACTGCCTCCCCACCGGCCAGCCGGTGGCCTCAGCACCGGCCAGCCGGTGGCACCCTCTCCAAATAGTGTCAGCTACTGCCTCACCACCGGCCAGCCGGTGGCTCTGGCACCGGTCGACCGGTGGCCCCTGGACAGGAATCCAATGACTTTTTGCAAACACCGGCCAACCGGTGGGACTGTACCGGCCAGCCGGTGGACACAGTCAAACTAGCCGTTGGGCTGTTGACCAGCCTGTCCACTTGGCTCCCAACGGATCTTTTTGCCTCTCCAACGGCTCCGAAGCCTCCCCAAGGGTTCCATGCCTATAAATAAAGGCCAAGGAAGCCCCGGACATCTACCGGAACTATTGTGAAGCCCACGGACATATTTTGCATCAATTGGCCAACCTCCGACGACTTCCTCCAAGGGAACCCCAAGTGCTCCAACAACTTCCACATCCAAGGAGCTCCTTCAAAGAAGCTTGGAAGCAGCCTTCAACATCTCCAATCATCAAAGGCGCCCAAGGCTTCTCCCAATTACGGTTTTTATTGTTTTATCTATTTTGAGCTTTAAAATTGGGTTTGTGCCTACAAACCCCAAACCCTTTTCTCATCCCCCTTTCTTTTGGGTTTCACACCACCACTAAGGTGTGAAGAGGTTCACAAGCTTTTCCTTTAAAAAGCTTGATAAAAAGGTGAGCTATCCTTCACCTGTAAGAAGGATAGTGGGTTCTTGCTAAACCATCAAAAGCAAGTGGGTTCTTGCTAAACCACAAAAAGCAAGCTGTAATAGGTCCTAGTGCTACCTCAAAGCCTAGTGGGTTTCTTGCTAAAACCATTGAAAAGAAAGCGGTAGGAATCTCTCAACGGTTAAGTTGGGAGCGGAGACGTAGGCTGGGTTTTGGCCGAACTCCGTTATCAATTTTGTGTGTCTTGCCTCTTTATTTCCGCTGCATTTTTTAACTTTGATTTTAATTTGTTAATCATTTTTTAAAAGGCAATTCACCCCCCTCTTGCCATCATTCCCCGTGTTTTTCCGACCCAACATTTGGTATCAAAGGACGTATTTGAATAATTCCCTAACCGGTTTCAAATTAAAGATCCTATTTTTTTGATGGCTTCTACCGCTTCTTCCTCTCAATCCCCCGAAGGACATTCTTTGGATCGTGCTCCATTCTTTGATGGAGCCGATTATACTTTTTGGAAAACCCGCATGTCAACTTTTCTTAAAAGCATTGGTTATCCAATTTTTAAAATTGTTATGCATGGTTTTACTCTCTCTAGTCTAGATGAATCTAAATGGACCCCCGCCGACATTGCAAATTTCGAGCTTGATGGCAAAGCCATGAATGTTCTTCATTGCGGGTTAGATAGAAATGTATTTAATTGTATTTCTTCTTGCACTACTTCTTACGATCTTTGGAAATTTTTAGAACTAACCTATGAAGGCACTAAGAAGGCTCAAAAGAAAGAACCCGCTCGAAAGCTAGAACCCGATGCAAAATCTGTACCCGTTTGCCCACCTCACAAGAAAAGGGCCAAGAAGAAGAAGAAGAAGGCTTTAAAGAAAACTTTGAGTGATAGCTCCTCCTTCTCTTCTTTCTCCTCGAGCGACAATGGTAATAATTGCCTAATGGCAAAACATGAGGTATCTTCCTCCTCTTCCTCCTCTTCCTCCTCCTCCTCCTCTTGCTCTTCAAATTCAAATTCTTTAAATCATCTTTCTTATGAAGAACTTCAACATGCTAGAGACCAATTAGAAAATGGTTTTCATGAACTCTCTTCAAAATTTGTTTCTTTGAAAAAGAATTTCAAAAAACTCTCCTCCGAAAAAGACCAACTTCTCAAAGAGAAGGAGGAACTCACCCTTAAAATCCAAAATTTTCCCGATGTTGATTCTTTGGAATCAACCATCAAAGACCTAAGGGAGACCCTAGCCAAGTTCACCCAAGGTGAACAAAATTTGAACAATCTCCTAGGTTCCCAACGAATATATAGAACCACCCAAGGGCTAGGATATACCAATATAGCCTCCTCCTCCCATGCACCCACTATTTTTGTAAGGGGGAGCTCCGATTTTAAAATTTGTAATTATTGCAAAAAACCCGGGCACCTCATTTATGAGTGTAATTGCAAAAATGCCCGGTACGGCCAACCCAAGTCTATTTTCTATTCCGATGAATTTTATAGGAGAAGACCCGCCATGAGACAAGTTTGGATTGAAAAATCCCTTCTAGCGAGTCTCTCCGGGCCTAAAATCATCTCTTTTCAAAATCCCTCTCCCCGGTGACTTTTTGTTTTTATTTAGGGGGAGTTAGGATCTTTTAAGCTTTTTTTTTGTAATTTCAAAATTTTAGACTCAAACTTTCAATTTCAACAATTGGTATTAAAATTTTCAACTCTTGGTATCAAAATTTTCATTTCAAAATATTCAATTCGAATTTTTCATTCAAATCTCTCAATTCTTTTTTGATTCAAAACTCTCAATTTCAAAAATTTCATTTGGTTTCAAATTTCAAAATTCAATTGGTTTTTGATTCAAAACTTTCAATTCAAACTGTTATTCAATTTTCATTTCAAAATTTTCAACAATTGATATCATTTTCAATTGATTTAAAATCTTGTTTTTCAAACATTTCCCTCAATCAAGTTTTATGCCCCGAGCTATTTTGATAATCACAAAGGGGGAGAAATTTCTTGATTGATTGGGGGAGAATCCTTTTCATCATGCTTTGCATTTCCTTTCAATTTCAGTTTTTTTTTACTTTGATTGTTTTGGTGATTGTGATCATCAAAATAGGGGGAGATTGTTGTACCTCTCGAACCCCTCAAGGTTTTATTTTCATGATCACAATCACCCTCATATTTATCTAATCCTCTTTCAAGTGTTTTTGGTTAATAGGAATCAAATCAGGTGGCCAAGGAATTGGGCCAAGAAAGAAAGAAGGCAAAGTGGACTGAAATTCAGTCCACCGGCCAACCGGTGGCTTCACCACCGGTCAGCCGGTGGAGCCTGGACAGAAGGCATCCTTATGTCCAGACCACCGGCCAGCCGGTGGCACACCAGCGGCCAGCCGGTGGCACCTGCATCAAGAGGGAGCCACTGCCTCCCCACCGGCCAGCCGGTGGCCTCAGCACCGGCCAGCCGGTGGCACCCTCTCCAAATAGTGTCAGCTACTGCCTCACCACCGGCCAGCCGGTGGCTCTGGCACCGGTCGACCGGTGGCCCCTGGACAGGAATCCAATGACTTTTTGCAAACACCGGCCAACCGGTGGGACTGTACCGGCCAGCCGGTGGACACAGTCAAACTAGCCGTTGGGCTGTTGACCAGCCTGTCCACTTGGCTCCCAACGGATCTTTTTGCCTCTCCAACGGCTCCGAAGCCTCCCCAAGGGTTCCATGCCTATAAATAAAGGCCAAGGAAGCCCCGGACATCTACCGGAACTATTGTGAAGCCCACAGACATATTTTGCATCAATTGGCCAACCTCCGGCGACTTCCTCCAAGGGAACCCCAAGTGCTCCAACAACTTCCACATCCAAGGAGCTCCTTCAAAGAAGCTTGGAAGCAGCCTTCAACATCTCCAATCATCAAAGGCGCCCAAGGCTTCTCCCAATTACGGTTTTTATTGTTTTATCTATTTTGAGCTTTAAAATTGGGTTTGTGCCTACAAACCCCAAACCCTTTTCTCATCCCCCTTTCTTTTGGGTTTCACACCACCACTAAGGTGTGAAGAGGTTCACAAGCTTTTCCTTTAAAAAGCTTGAGAAAAAGGTGAGCTATCCTTCACCTGTAAGAAGGATAGCGGGTTCTTGCTAAACCATCAAAAGCAAGTGGGTTCTTGCTAAACCACAAAAAGCAAGCTGTAATAGGTCCTAGTGCTACCTCAAAGCCTAGTGGGTTTCTTGCTAAAACCATTGAAAAGCAAGCGGTAGGAATCTCTCAACGGTTAAGTTGGGAGCGGAGACGTAGGCCGAGTTTTGGCCGAACTCCGTTATCAATTTTGTGTGTCTTGCCTCTTTATTTCCGCTGCATTTTTTAACTTTGATTTTAATTTGTTAATCATTTTTTAAAAGGCAATTCACCCCCCCTCTTGCCATCATTCCCCGTGTTTTTCCGACCCAACAATTCTATCCATATTATTTTAATTGGATCCTATTATTATTGATAACAGTCTCCAAAAGTTCACATTCCATGTATGATTAATAAAATATCAGGGTATGCATTTGATATAAGGTCAACAATGATGTTCTGCTTTTGAGAACCCCCCACAAAATCCATTTATGGATACCTTTTTCCTAAACCTCTATGATATATTATGGTAAAATGTAGGGTCTTGTGCTTATCACTTTCCCTTACAAGGTATGACATGCCATGTTAAGGGTCATTGTACTACATGGTATTTGATTCACTTCATGAGGATATATAGGAATTCATATCAAGAATGTGATCCCAAAACCATACACAAAACCACCTTACAATTTGTTTTAAAATTCTATAGTTCCCCATTATATTGTTAAAAATTATAATTTTATAAAAAAGAAATTAAAAAGTAAATAAAAATATACTACAGTTGACCTATGAAACATATACCTAGATCCATTAATGTAGACCAATTGACCCATAAATATGGTTCTTTTGATAGAGTAACTCTTATATACACAGATGGTTCCTATCAATACGTTTTATTAACTATTTTTTATTTTTTTCGAATTATCATTCAAAAAATGGGATTTTGAAATGATTCATGACTTTTTTAATATATAATAGTATCCCATAGATTGTACTAAATCCTTCCAACAAGTTTCCATGACTCTATCCTCTCATTCTCTCAACATATGTGAGTTTTGAAGAATTATGGGAACAATATCTCAATAATTACCTACCTTTGGAATGATATCCTACAACTTATAATAAATTCATAAACCATTTGGTGTTTCTAGTTTTATGAAATAAACCAATTAGAACCATCCAAGGATATGGGTAGTTATACACAAATGAATAACCACAACCCATTAGGTGTTAAATAAAAATAATGAAGGGGGTAGTTATTTAGTTTTTTTAAAATACCTTCACTCTTCATAAAGACTCTATTGAATATTATTTGTGGAACTAGAAACATTAAATAGTTCCCTAATCCTTGATATAATACATGCATTATTTCGAAAATCAGGTGGTCACTTTGAAATCATACCTTTGATGCTTAATAACTGACATTAGTCAAGTGGATCGATGGTTATTCTCATAACACCCTATTTTTGGTAATTATTTCCTACTCCAAAACTCTCTTATAAAATAATACATTCCCATAAATCCTTCCCAAATCAATGTAGATGACTATTTTCCATCCTATATTAGAAATCAACTACTAACTTGTATTAACATGATCAATCAATATGTATTATTGGATCTCAAGAAATGTAACCACCATTATGTTCAAAATTTATCCATTAATTGGTCCATATATATGCATCAATGATTCTATATCTTATTTTTTATTTAATTTTTAAATCTTTGTTTTATGAAAATATGATCTATGGCATCATAATTGGTAAATCGATAATTTGTATCCATATTATAATATGGTGGCATGCTTTTTTATAGAATTGGACTGATGATATGAAATCTAATTTACTCTAATTAAATGAATCAAAACCCATGTAGTTTGGTTCGAAAACATTG
Organism: Viscum album; assembly: GCA_963277665.1. Classification (NCBI taxonomy): domain Eukaryota; kingdom Viridiplantae; phylum Streptophyta; class Magnoliopsida; order Santalales; family Viscaceae; genus Viscum; species Viscum album. The sequence goes on along the minus strand of OY728155.1, from coordinate 1,218,599,314 downwards.
GAATTTTTTTACCTTTTAAGATCATGTGAGAAGGACAAGAGTGTATAGTTTAACATGACGTGATAAGGATATTCATTTAAATAGTGCTCAGAAATATGAAGTGAAGGGTTTAGGAATGAGAATAATTTATAATTGAAAATGATATAATTGTTGACCCATGTTATTGGATTGAACTCATATAGAATGTGACCATTTTATCCTGGAACTCACGTAGATTACAATTCAATGAAGATGAGATAAAATGTCCCTGAATTAATTTCATCATTTGGGCGGGGTATGATCTTATTGGAAATATAGCCCAATATGGATGAAAATGTGTTGAACATGTTGCTTTCAAACCTCAGTAAGGCATCCTAAAAATCTTGTTGGGATGAGAATAAAATACCATTTATATTGGTACATTTAAGGATTATACCTAAGGAGGATGGTGACATAAGGAATTTTAGTTATCCTTTTTACACAATCAACACATGTCCCTAATCCCATGTGGGTTATATTTAGTGTTAGAAACAAAAAAAAACTTCTAAATCTATTACATTACCTAAAAGGTTTCAAATGGGACTTAATCATGAAATTCAATCGCATATATTAATATCCTTTAAAATTATTTTATGGTTCAAAAATGACAATAGAGGGTAGGATAATTATTAAATACAATAAGAAATAATTTGGGATTACTCTACGAGATATTTCCACACAGATCCCCATCTCTACCCACTGATGGATGAGGAATGGTAAATATTTGGGTACCTGGGAGGAAATATGATGGGATTAAACTTTTAGGGATGTCATTTTTAACCTTCCCATGTGTTTCTAAACACTGTATTCAGAATAGAAATCTATAGATTAGAAAACCAAAATTGCAGACACTAAAAATTCTCTTCACATTTCGAGCACCATGGGTATGTGTGTGATTCTACCTAAACTGAAAATGATACAAAAAATGGATCTAGGATTGGGTTCCAAATTAAAAATGAAATGAAGTATGGAAAAAATCCATAAAAATACACTTATTAATGATGTTATTAAGGAGACACCCTCTATCATGTGAATGCATGAGCATAAGATAGACACATTGGTGTATCCAATATTTTGATTATGTTGATCTAGTGGATTCATATGAGGTCTTGATAATTGTATCCTACAAATTTAATGCTATATAAATAAATTCTTGGTCCTTGAATAATGAAAGGTCTTCATTTAATGAGAATATATATGAGACTTGAACTTTCTGGTATTAGGGACAACATTACGGTTTTCCATAGGGAAAAAATGGGAGAAATGAAATATTATTTTCCCAACTTAATCATGGGAGAAATTAATAGATATTCACCCAAGTGATACATGGGTGAACTGAAGTGTATTTCTCCCATGTGAAACTTTGGTTACATTATAATGGATTCTCCCAAGTGATACGTGGGTGAAGTGATGATCCTGATGATACAATATGAAGGATCATTTTTCTAATGATTGGTTGTCTCCTCAGATGCATTTTGAGGAATGACGAAATTGTGTTTGGTTAAAAAGATACATTTCAATAGTAATATTATACTAGGGATGAATTATTTCCATGATAATGATCATTGTTTTATAGTACATTGGGGAACTCATATTTAATATATTTTAGTATATTACTAATACTTTAGAGTATCGAAAAGATACATGATGGTTTCTTGTACGTGGGTGAGAGATTTGTTTGAAAAATGATTCAAAATGTCTTTATGTCTTCTGAAAAGATGAAAAAGAGTAGCTTATGGGTCTCCATTGTATGAAAATACTAGGATTGGGTGAAGGGGTAATCTTATTCTAGTGGGACACATATGACTGACTTCTGTGAGTAATGGGAATGCAGAAGGGATTTTCATAGATGGGTCTTGAATATGGTTTAGGTAATGATATTTCCACCAATATTTCTCATATGGTTATACTTCAATATTTGTTTGGAAGATTTAATTTTTATTCCATATAGATTTTCTTCATGAATTTGAGGTAATAAAATAACAATATCATCATATTTAATTACGAAAAGGGGTGGTCCAATAATCAATTATTACATAACCTTATTCCTATTTATCAAATTTTATAAATTTCATTTATAATTATTCTCTACATATATATTAGTAATTAATAATTTATTTTTGATATCAGGTGCGAGAAAACACGAATTTTTTATCTAGTATCATAATGGAAGTTTTATTATTAATTATTCTCTCAATTTTCATAATTATAAAATTATACATGAATTTATAATCTTATTGTTTCAAGGATTAATCAACTCTAAATTTCATTTTGTGTATGATAATGGATGGTATTATGAAAATTGAAATTTTGAAGAATTAGTTTGAGATAATTTAATGCTCAAAAGGTGATATGTTAATAAAACTATTATATGTCAATAAAATGTATAAATAATTATTAAAAATATTAAAAATATTTTTATTACATGATGTTATGATTACATAACATTCCATAATCATTAATGACATTAATTTTTTAGAATTATTCATGTAGGTGTAAAACCGGCCAAAATGGGATCATGTTTTAATTATTTCATTATTCAGTAACTGTTTTTATGTAATTATAATATATATTTTATAAAATAATTAAAATAACTTGAATATAATTTATCATTATTAAATTTATTTGTTGTACCATCCATGAAGGGTCATATTGAAAAATGAAATTCATTATTCATATATGTAGTAATATGTTATTCGCCTGATTAAAAATTTATTTTCTCAATGAATTGGATAATATTATAGAATATGAAAAATTATAATTATATACATATAATTTTTTATATATTCCTTATATTGTTTTATCAAATCTATCCATGATACCATCCACGACATGAGGTAATGAAAAAAGAAGATATTTTTTCATTGATGTAGTATATGTATATACGAACGACCGATGTTCTTCTATTTTTTAGTATATATGGGAAAAAATAAATAATTATCAAACACTAATATAATAATATTTAAATATTATAAGGATATGGAGTTCAATATAATAATATGGTTACTCAATGTTTTGATTTTAAAATTTTAGAATAGAAGGCAATGATTATGTACTAACTTCTTAGGACCCTGATAATTATCTAAAAAGCATACATTTAAATTAAGACTTTAGGATAAATAATTGTAGCCCTAGGATTATAAGAATTATATATGATTTTATTGGGTGAAATGTTTTAGAGGTTCATGATGAATATATAAGGGATACGTGAGGCATGAAGTGGTGGAAGTGTTATCATTCAATAAGTGAATAAAATGGAGCTTTTTTGAATACCACTACTGGAAATCAAAAATATATCAACGATTATAGGAGAAATGTGGTTATTGGTATCATGGTAAAAAAAATTCGTGAAATACCTATATAGATGGTTCTCCTAGACTATGGGTATAGTGTTGACCTATAAGCATGGTTTTCAGAGAATAATAAGCATAAGTTTCATGGGAAAACATTCTTTTGTGGAATATCTAACCCACAGTTCTAAAAAACCAGGGGTATTTTATGGGATATACTAATCGTTTTTATAAACTAGGGAATCATGTTTAATGTAGAAAAATAATTTTGGCCTATACTTAGATTTTGACCATACCATGGGTAAAGGTTGACCATTTTTTGTATAATAATCAATTTAATAATAAATATTTTAATATAAACGTTTTTATATTAAATATAAATATATATATATATATTGTATAAAAGAACATAAAATTTGTGATAGAGTAGTGGTGAAGTCGGTGGAATGTATGAGGATGATGCTAGGATCAAATCCCAGCTGGTATTTTGTTTAATAAATGACATATACCCAAAGTTTTACAACCCATGGGTATAGGTATGCACAAAAAATGCCTATAACAAGGGATTAAACATCCTGGGTATAGGTTAGTACCAACGACATGGTTCTCGATAGTTCTTCCCACTGTGGGTATAGCCTATACCCACTATTGTTTTGGGCTATACCAAATGTTTTGAACCACTGGTATATGTAAAAATTCCAGTAGTTTACCCATTATTTTTCAATAATTTTGTGAAACTATTCAAGGGCCTATGAAAGAAATATAAATCAAAAATGGATATTTTATTATAGAATGTGCATCAGGTATCCCACATACATTTTCACACATGTTATAAACATGATTCATATCTTTTACAACATTATTTAAAATATTTTACCACATTATTTTTCCTTGGGAACTACTTTTTAGAAAAGTAATTTATATTTTATATAAAATATAAGGTAATCCATGTGATTGTTTTTGAACCCAAATTTTACCACCATATGTTATAATTAAATTTATAAATAATAGAAAATAAACTTTAAAAATATATTATTTATTTTATAGAATATTCATTTTATAGAAAACATGTTGTATCCACAAAAAAAAATTCATAATCTTATTAGTGTTAATTATCAAATGAATGAGTGATAATATATTTCTATAGTGGATTAAAAATTATATTAAAAACATTATTTAGAAGTGATTAATTCAATTTATTTGATTAAAATTACAAAATTTTACAAAAGAAATTCTTCGTATATAACTATTTTAATATTATCATAGTCAATAACATTAATATTTTTTGTAATAATTGTAGAACTAAAAATTTAATTGAATTTTATCATAATAAAAAAACCAAAAAAATTGAAATATTTTTTAAAAATTTAATTTTTAAACGGGTTTTAATGTAATTTAAAAAATAATTTTTAGATAAAATTATTACTTATGTTTCCAAAACATTAAACACAGGTTTTATAAATTCCACATTTAATTTTAAAATTATTTATTTTAATTGAAAGATATAATTTTTCCAATAAATGTTTTTGAGAAGATTTAATTTATTTATATATTATGATAATTCCATAAAATAATGTGTATTATGAAAACTATTATTTTGTTCTATTCACCTAAAAAATTATTTATTTTTGTTAAATCTCATAAAATTATCCTATAATAATTTAGATATGTGAAATTTAAAATTGATGTTAATTATGTAAAATTAAAATTATAAAATTTATTTTAAAATATAAATTCTATATAATAAAAAATTTAATATTATTGGAATGTTATTTTTTTATATATTATGTTTTCTTAATAACATTTTTCATAAATTTTATAATTTAAAAAAATATTTTCTGTTTACTTATTGTTTTATTATTCATATATGACCTTGATAATTAATACACTGTGAATCATTATATATTTGTGTGGTGTTTGGTGAAATATAAAAAATAGTATTAATTTAAAAAATATACATTCTAAAATATTGGTGTTTAACATTAAAACCCACTTAATTAAATTGTGTGCTCAGAATTTTAATTATTACTCACTACTAAAATTAACAAATGTTATTCAAGGGATAAACAGAAAGTGTGATATAATTACTTTTTTGATATCAATAAACATATGAAATATTATATTTTCCAACTAAATAGGTCATTTGTAATATAGAATTTCTCTTCAACCATTTCAAATCAACATCCCTCATGATTTTATATCATAACACATAAATTTGATTTTTTTTCCAAGAGAGTTATTAGTAATCCTTAAATTGAAAATTGATAGTTGATCTGTTTGAAATATAAAATCAGATTTCCTTATATAGATTATTTCTATAGTTTCCATTTATATATAGATAATATATTTAAAATACCACATTTAATACAATTAAAGTAGGGATGAAGATAGTTTCTAGAAGTATATCACATAAACCTTAACTTGATAAATAAAAACAATAAATTTTGATATAATATTCAATCAGTAATAGTGTTGTTTAATGATCCTAGAATACTACCTACCATACCGGGGTGGAAAATCTAGATTCTAATTAGGTATCTAAAAATTCATTAGTATAATGTGATTATACCATATATCGTTTTTTATGATGTAAATTTTGTAGTGTGGGTAAAATCAGCATTTCCTTTTTTCAATGGTTCCGATGGTTGAATTTTTTTTATCATTAATAGATGTTGGGTTTGGGAATCATTTTTTGGAGTTCCAATAAATTATGATTTTTTGGATTTTTAAAATATTATTAGTATCTCAAAATTCATTATATGGAGGCTAATCCTTCAACAATTAGAACACTATCTAGTTTCTTTGAGACAATCCCATGGTTTATTCGTCCCATATTTTTTAAACACATGAATTGAATATACATTACATCATCATCATAATAAAAATATATTCAATGACTCTCATTCTTTATATTCATTTTTTTGTTACTATTATTTGAAAGAATCATTTTTTCGATCATAAATCATGATCCATGGGTGATAATAACCACAAATTTTTCAACAATAGTATTTATTCCATTTAGATTATAATTAAGAAAATTACTGCATTTTACATCATGTCCATTATTAAATTGGATCCCCCTAGCTTGATCTATTCCCTAAACAAAAAGTCGTAAATATAGATTATTGAATAATTAAAACTATAAGATAATTATTATAATATAATTACATGAAAAATTTATCCTTAAATATATTAGTCCGTGAAATTATTATATTGGAAATAAATTAAACAAAATAATACAAGGTTCATTCTAGGTATGTATAGATTCAGATCTATTAAATTCCATAACATAATTCCTCAACCATCACTTTTTCAATGTGATTACCCTTACATGGATCCATGATAACATTATAACAACATTCCAGTTTTATTGAACAAACATAATTTCTTGTAATCCACACAATATCTACATTACCAAAATTACATGATGTTTCCCTATACATGTAATTAACCATAATAATTTTACATATTTTATCCACTAATTTTAACTTATATTACTAAAAAGAATAACTAAAATAGAAATTTAAAACTACAATTCATTTCCTTGATAGTAACTATAGAATTAAATATTTTCACTCCCCAATTTCGTGAAAAAGAAAATTAATTAAACACTATTCATGATAGAATGTGTGATTAACCAATATTGTTTTACTAAAATTACATAAAATTTATTTAAGAACTTATAAATAATCTTATAATCTCATGAACATATGGTTTTCTTTATTTGTGGACAATTTATATAGAAAACTAATTTTATAGTAGCTATGGAGATTTCACCAAGTTTAATCAATGCTATAGTCACTTAAATAGTTTTTATAATATATATTCATCATTATATCTAGGGTAAGGGTAATATAAGAAATCGGTGATTGTATATTCCTAATAAGAATAATAATAACTTAGAATAATCAAAGATCATAAGTGAGCATAAGATGAGCATAATGGTATCGTCATGATACATATAAAAGATAAACCATAGAATTGAGCTATAATTATTAAATGTTGGTTCTTCTATAAGTGTAATAAAATTATAACATCTTGGAAAAACAAATTTTCCACACATAGTGTCATAAAAAAACACAATTTACAATATTCATGTTATGAAAAAATGACCAATATATATGTTGTGGTTAAAAAATTACCACACATCATGTTTCAAACAAATAGAATTCAAACTCTATGTGTAGTGACCAGAACATAGTACCTTATATTCAGTTTCTACTTTATTACATTGTCATATGATATATGTAGTCACATCTTAATGGAATCAATAGTTCGGTTGTCTTAGTAAACTGGATATATAATTTATATTAAAAATTGCATTTAAAACCCCAAATTTACACAAATATGTTTCTTTTATAATTTCAACATTACACTTTTTGTATCCCTATACATCTATCAAGAAATAATTCTTAGTGTCATGGGAAAAAATAACTCATAATCAAGTGGTTATATAAGATTTTCTGTAAGGGTAAACATATAATGGAAGCTATGAATAAATAATGCTTAATTTTTAAGGAAAGTTAAATAATAGAAACATTTTCCATTTAATAAATAATTTAATCATAATATATTAGGACATAATGAAGATCAAATAACGACATATAAAAAATCACCTAATCCAGAAACATGACCATGTATATTTTATCAAATTGAATGTTCACTTGTAAAATCAATAGCTATATTCACAATGATAGAATTTACAATTATGGACATATAAAACATACATCAAAGGATTATTTGAAGACATATAATACCATCTATAATTCATCTAAGACCTAAAATATTGTCTACATTTTTTCCATGAAATCTGATATCATCAAGGACTCTTCCAAGGAACCAATATAAATGGTTGTGTAATTGGAGAAAACCATGTCTAATTTTTATCATTAGACATACCGATTCATCGATGGGCTATAAAAAGCCCCGAAATTCACATAAAAGGTCTAATGAATTCCTCATGTTAATGTGTTGAAACATAATTTAAATAAAATTTCTTATTAAAACTAACTTTTAAAATTTATATATGTTCCCCAATCAATATAAATAATCATAAACCACCAAGTGTAATATGGGGAATGTTAATAAAATTGTATATAATCAACAAAACTTATCATAAAAAATCCAAAGAATGTATAAGTATGATATAAATATAATATATTCCCACTGGATCATATGTTCAACAAATGTTTGATGTCATTGATGATTGTAAATAGCACAAAAATATCATTAATTATATTCTTGAGGAAAACAACATTTTTTACATTGGAAAAAAAATTCAAAATTAAATCTTCAAAAAATATTTAGAACCACATTTTATTTGAAAATAAATAGTGAAATGTTATAAAAAATTATTTAAAACATTTATTTTTCAAGAAAGTGGAAAACTCCAATCATTCCATACATATTAAAAAAAGGATATGTTTAAGATTTTCAATAATATGCAAATGATCATTAATATTAAAAAGACACTAAGATTCATTTAAACACATAATTTAATATGTAAAAATTGGTAAATATATATATAATAAATATTTTTGTAATGGTAAAAAATATTTTTGAATTTTTTTTAGATTACATGTGTTTGGACTAAAAATTCTTTCTGGCTAATGAGATATATAAATTTAGATTTTCATTAATGTATTTTTTTTAATAATTTACATTACCAATAAGTGAAATTTTTTTATTATTAATTAATAATGTTCATGAATAACCATAGGATAAATGAATATATTGATTTTAATATATAAATATGAAATTATACACCCAATGGTGACATAAATAAAAACAATTTGAATAATGATGATATTGTGAAATAAACCCATACCACATTGGAAATTTTTGAATTAGAAGCCACATGAAAGAAATTATTTTAAAATATTTGTATTACCATTAATATAAATTAATTGATTATATAACATAAAAATATGGATATATATCTAAAAATAAGTAAAATATCTGGTGAATATGGAATGTGTCTTTTAGAAGTAAATTCAAGAAGAGAAACCCATACCTTGAGTCTATCCCATCATGTACATTCTTTATATTCCTGAATAATAAACATATGATAATAATTTAATTTATTAATATATTTTATCATTATTATTATTAATATTATCTACCTAATTACATTGTTATATATGATTACTTTGTCAATGAATTTTATGTCAGCTGATTCAATGAGATTTGGACTATGTGTCAAAAATGATTTTGGTTGGATAACTATAGATAAAATAATATGTTATTTAATAAAATAAAAAAAATAATAATGAAATAATTATCATATTTATACATAAATAATAATTCTAAATTCAATCATGAAAAATGGTTTGTAAATTTTAATTACATTACAATCATATAGATGATAGGCCATACATGTATAAGAGTAATGATCCCATTTATCATTGATCATTATAAAAAGAAGGTAAGTAATATTTTATGTTTTCATAATGATCATAATATATTATAACTATCATATTACATCTTTAAATATAATTATATATATCATTCAGGTGGTTAGGTGATGAAAAGAGACTCAATCCAATCAATCCAATAATTGAGGTGAAAGATTTTAGTATAGAAATTTTTTTCTGGTCATGCATGTTATATTAGATAATAAATTATTGAAAATGATAGCATTATTATCATAAGATTCATAAGAAGACATTCCATTTAACAACAACCAATATGAATTAAACTTGATTTCAATCAATCCATCCATATTAATATTTATTTTGAGAATCTATAAAATAATTATGTCTAACAGATCATCAATTAACTGAACTATGTATTTTGACCAATTGAATATAAATACCAAGAGATTTATAATATATAGTTTAGTTAAATTTCCTCCCTTTAACATTTCGGCATTTTTCACGTCGGTTATATATGACCAACATGAAAAGCTTTAATGATTGATATATCTTATCGGTGATAAAATAACCGACGTAAAATATACAAAGATTAGATTTTTTACGTCAGTTATTGTATAACCGATGTGAAAATCATATCTTGCGTGCTTTATAACATCAGTTATAAAATAACTGATATGATAAAGGAATTCTTGGCACTTTACCACGTCGGTTATAAAAAACTGACTTGTATAAGAAAGCTCGGCGCCTTACCACGTCAGTTATAAAAAAACTGACGATATAAAGCCAATCTCAGCAATTTATCACATCAGTATAAAGTGACATATATCATTCTAGTTATTTTATAAACGACATGATAAATTATTTTATGCGTTGGTTATTAAATAACTGATGTTTTAAACATTAAAAAAAGATTTTACCACATCGGTTATTGAATAACCGACGGGATAAATATTTTAAATGATTTATTGCACCCTGTATTCAGTCATTCTGTTTTCTTCGATCGGGAAACCTGTGAATCGTCTCTCTCATGAGGAAAACCTTAAAACGATTCCTCGAAGTCGTGACCTCTAGCCTCATTTTTCCAACATCATTATTCATATTTATTATTATCAGATCTATCAGGTCGAATCACAACACTCATGTAAGTCTCACACAACTCCTTTTCAGTTTTCATTTTCCGCAATGCCCTAAAATAATTTTTGGAGATGTTATTTTTCTTTGTTCTTGCTATCATGGTAAGTGTTATAGTTTTTATCTATACCATGCTAAATTATTTTCTGGTAAAATAAACTTATGGAAGTGATATCATGAAATTTAGGATTTTTGGGTGTTCTATCATGTGTGTGTGCGCGTACACAGGATTTCCTAGGGGGTGGGGGATGTGAAAGTGGGTGGGGGTGTCCAGGGGGTCGGGTGGGCTGTCTAGTGGGATGGGGGAGTCCATGGGGTTTTAAAGGGGTGGGTGTTGTGTCCAGGGTGGTTCGGGGGCTGACCAAGGGGGATAGCGTGTCCAAGGGGGTGCGGGGGATGTCAAAGGTGGTAGGGGTGGTGTCCAGGGGGGGGGGTGCGGGGGATGTCCAAGGGGTATGGGGCTGTCTAGAGGGTTCGGGGGTTGTCTAGAGGGTTGGGGGTGACTAGGGTGTCCATGGAGGTTGGGGGGGGGGATTCTAGGGGGGTGTGAGGTGGGGGGGGGGTCCAAGGGGGTGGGGGTGTCGAAGGGGGTGGGGGCTGTCTAAGGGGGTGGGGGGGGGGGGTGAACAAGGGGGTGGGGCCTGTCCATAGGGTTTGTGGGGTTGTCCGAGAGGGTTAGCCTGAGGGTTGGGGGGTGTCCAAGGGGGTGGTGTCCATGAGTAGTGGGGGGTCCAGGGGTGGGGGTGTCTAGAGGAGTGGGGGTTGTCCATGGGGTGGGGATATCCAAAGGGGTGGGGGGTTGTCCAAGGGGGTGGTGGAGTCCAGGGGGTGTCCAAGGGGGTGGGGGTGGTGTCCAGGGGGTTGTCAAAGGGGGTGGTGGTGGTGTCCTTGGAGGTGGGGGATAAGTGTCAGTTGGGAATGACTATTGCATTGTGGTTTCTGATATTATGACATGATGAGGGTATTGTTTCATGGATATTAGGCTATAATTTATTAGTGCTGTTTACGGTGGTGGGGTGGTGTCCATGGGGGTGGGGGTGGTGTCCATGGGGGTGGGGGAGTTTTCCAAAGGGGTAGGGGTGTCCAGGGGTTGGGGGATGGTGTCCAAGGGGGTCAGGGTGATTTCTAGGGGTAGGGGTGGTGTCCAGGGGATGAGGGATGTCTAGAGGGTTGGGGGGATATCTAGAGGTTTCAAATCGTTAGGATCTGTATAACTTTCAGTAGTGAATGTATACATATTTTAATATTTATACATCATATTTCTTTTTTACGGAAGGGTGAATTTAGTATCCAGTTGAACCAGGATGTATTATTTTTGATCCTTAAGAAGAAAGGATCCAAGATGAATTTAAAACTGTTATATCTAACAATATTTTCTTTTTAAAATCATATTAAAGCATTATTTTTTTAATACACATACATTTGTTTTATATTTCAAATTTTTTTTACATTCAAATTATAATTTTTTTCATATAAACATATATTTTTCTTATCTTAAAAGATGTATAATTTTGATATCTATTATAGGTAAAAATGAGTCAAAGTTGGATTATGGTACATCTAATGAGAAATGAATATGAAGAAGGTGTTGATGCCTTTTGGAATTTACTAAACGAAATGTTCCAAGTCATGACATTTTTTTTCCATGCCTGAAATGATTGAATATAAAGAAGATGAAAAGTAGAGAGATAAAAGATCATCTGATTTGTCATGGTATTAATCTGAGTTACAGCCCTGGTATTTGGCATGGTGAAATTGGACGGAATTTCACTGATTATGATGATTCTCAAGGTGGTATCTTCGATGGAATTGAAGAAATGATTCGTGATATTACAGCAGAACAAATTGAGATAGAACCGACAGTTGTGCCTCTATATGGTGATGCTGAAAAACCATTGTATCTTGGTTGATTTTCTCAATGGTGTTAATATTGATTAACCTGAAGTCGAAACATGGATGGAGTGACAGATGTTTTATAGAGCTACTATAATTGATGAAATAAATTCTTTCAAAAGATAATGATCTTCTAGATTCACATTATAAGGCCAAGAAAATATTATTCCTGATGGTATTGTGATACAAGAAAATACATGCTTGTCTGAATGACTGTATAATATATAGGAAGAAATATGAATTTCTTTCAGAGTGTCTTAAATTTGGGACATCACGGTATAAGGTGGGAAAAAATCAGAGGCTAATGTAGAGATTACAAAGATCCCTTCAAATATATTTTGGTATCCTCATATAATTCATCGTTTCAAATGTTTATTTTCAAATTCAAATATTAAAAAAATGTGTAGATGGCATAATGATGAGCAGTTATGTGTTGGAAAAATATTTCATAGCAGTATCCTACAATTGGAAATGAAATTAGAAATCTCAGACTAGGGTTACACATAGATGGAATGAATCCATACCGAACCCTTAGTAGCATACATAGTTCATGGAAAATTTTATTGGTAATTTACAAAATCTCTTTTGATGTTTGTATGAAGAGAAAATAAGTAATGTTGAGTTTAATGATCTCGGGTCCGAAGAATCCTGACAATGATATTGATGTTTTCTTGTCACCATTGATTGATGATTTTAAACATTTATGGAAGGATGATATTAGGGTGCATAAATCTTATAAAATGGAATATTTTAAACTGCATGCAGTGCTTATGTTTACTATAAATGACTTCCAGACATATGTCAATTTGTCTGGATACAGTGTTAAAGGGCATAAAGCATGTCCAATTTGCAAACAAAAGGCTTCATAATTTCAATTGCATCATCAGAGTAAAATAGTGTACATGGGACATTGAAAGTTTTTGCATATGGATCACTCTTATAGAAGACTAAAAAAGGCGTTCAATGGATCACAAGAAATTGATATAGTTCCAAAACCTTTATCCCCTGATCTTTATTTTGAGAGGGTGGAAAACCTTGACGTGACATTGGGAAAGACACAGAAATCTGGTAATGATAGATATATTTGGATGAAAACGTCAATATTTTTTGAGCTACCATATTGGAGATATCATGATGTTAAACATAATATTGATTTCATGAATTTGGAGAAGAATAACTATGATAGTTTTATTGGAACATTGTTACATATTAAAGGAAAGTCAAAAGATGGGTTGAATGCAAGATTAGACTTACTATCAATGAGATTACGTTTGGAGTTAGCTCCCACTCATAATGGAAGATGAACACTTCTTCCCCCAGCTTTTCATACATTATCCAAGTGGGAGAAAATTATCTTTTCTCAATGTCTTCATGATATCAATGTGCCAAAACGTTATTCTTCAAATGTTAAATATTTTGTCTCATTGAAGGACTTGAGGTTGATAGGTATGAAATCTCATGATTTTCAGGTCAAGATGCAACAACTTCTACCAGTTTCATTGCATGGAATATTGACCATCCGTGTGAGAAAGAATATAAAGAATTTGTGTTCTTTTTTCAATTCAATTTGTAATAAGGTGATTTATGTGAATGCTTTGAACATTTTGTAAAAGGATGAAATTTGTATACTTTTTCAATTGGAAATGTATTTTCCTCCAACTTTTTTTGATATAATGGGGAATTTAATGATTCATCTGGTTCAAGAAATAAAGATTTGTGGACCATTATATCTTTATTGGATGTATCCTTTTGACATTTATATGAAAATATTGAAGGGGTATGTTAAGAATCCATATCGACCTGAAGCCTCCATTATTGAAAAGTATATTTCTGAGGAGGTTACAGATTTTTGTATGAGCTTCTTGGCTACAACACAACACATAGGTTTTACTCCATCTCGCTATGAACGAGTTAATAATAAGGGAAAGGGGATTCATAGCTTGAAATTCAAATCGTTGTTAGCTGAACAGATGAAGATGTTAGAATCATACATCTTGAATAACATAGCTTATGATCAAATGTATATCACATTATATATTAATTATTTGAAATAATGTCATCCAAAGAAGAATGAAATGTGGATTTTGAATGAGCATAATAAAACATTTTTTCAAGGTTTAAAAAGACCTTGCTTGGTAGATCCAATGTATTAGACACATTAAAATGGGTAGTGGGTGGTCTATGTTTAAATGTAATAACATGGTCCAATTATGACATTAATGGATATACATTTCATATGAAAGCTCAGGATAACATAAGTGCAGTTCAAAATATTTGTGTATTACTGTTTTCAAAAGAAATTCATTTTTCGAGTACTAATGAAAAAACCCCAGTTATGCATCAAGTGCATATTATGGAGTGATCGAAGACATATGGGAGTTTGATTACTTTAAAATTAAATTTCATGTTTTTAACATTCAATGGTTTATCAGTAACAACAGTGTCGGACACAATTAATTTGGAATGATAGTCATTATACAAAATGAGATATTGAGGAAAAGATCTTACGTTGAGGGTGTTTATAAAAAAATATAATCCTTGGAGGTTGATGTTCATAATAATAATGCAACGATGGAGGAAAATATTAGAGCGTTAGTACAGTCTATATTTGCAGACATGCAAAGTCAATTTTAGACTGCAGCTCCCACTCCTCCACCTCACCCTGTAGACCCCATTATTTATCCTCCACTGTTACTAGTAGATCCTACTCACCCACCTCAGCCTGTGGACCCCATTTTTTATCCTACTCCCCCGCCATAGCTTCCTACTTATTGTGAGTTGTATATTGATGATCCTCAATATCATATAGTTTCATATGGGTTGGTATATTGTATAGGAGATACAATTCATCATCAACAATTAAAGGTAGAGAATTAGAGGGTCATTGTACATGTTATTATAGATAGACCAGCTCGAGTACCATTACCTACAGATGAGGTGATTACAATTGGACATAGTATCAGCCATTTTTTAATTTGGACATCCAGACTTCTTTGGCTCATTAACATAGAGGTATGTGTGTTATATATTCTATTTTTTTATTAATATTTTTTATCATATGAATATTAATATATTTTTCTATTTAATTTTTTAGGAATACTTCAAAGGTAAACAAATATTGTATAGACAACAAGAAATGAAAATGGCTATGAAATCAGATACAGATTCTAGTAGTCTTGACATATTTTCAAGATATTCAAATTTGTTAGCAGATCATTATGAGTTTCCAATGGAAGCTCGTGTTTGAGGATTTGAAATAACTGTGGGGATTGTGAAAACTGATATCATGGATGTTGTCACTAGAGATAAGCTGGGCATAAACGTGGTGAAATTTTTTTCCATGTAAGTCTTAACACCTTTTCCCTGTGTTATATTTATTAAAAATGTATACTTATTTCTGTTTTTTATTAGGTATCATTATGACATTTGTTAGAATAATTAGCGGACATATGTATATGGATTCATGGACCCACATTTGATTTCCCATGAAGCATGTGCATTAGATGAGGAATAAATAATGATTTATATTGCTGAAAGACATGAATAGAATATAGTCACACAATTTTGGGTGATGCCTTTTTGTGAGAGTTATGAAACACATCTCTCTCAAAGAGTTCATTATCTTTTAACATAAAAAACCACTAACCTTAAATTTTCTTTTATCAGTGATCATTGGATGTTAGGGGTTTTTTCCCAAGGAGAAATCACTATATTGGATATGATCTGTCCATGGTGATGTACATGAAAGTGTTAAGAAAATGTTGGAAAAGTAATTTTTGATTTCTCAATAGTATTATATATTATAATGAATTTTAAATTTATACCATTTTTATTATTTCTATCAGGAGATGGGTCTACTTTCGAAAAAACACAAAGAAAAGGAGTGTGAAGATCAAATATGTAAATGTAATGGTAATTATCCATTTATAATTTTTACTTTATGATTTATTACATAAAAATAATATATTGAATTTACAACCATTCAAACTAGGTTTTCATGAACAAAAAGTCGTCATCAAATGTGGATATTATATGTTAAGATTCATGTATGAGATAATAATAGTAGGAACAGTTGTGAACTTTGACCTGGTATGATTTCCTTTCAAAATTTTCCATGATATTTCATTTTATTTATTCATTATACATGTTAACTATTATCCTTTAAAATTGTATCTATTTGATGAACCTCAACCCTATAGTGCCCAAGAACACAACTACTTACAAGTTGAATGGTAAAATTATTTTACAGGTTTGATTAATTTTTTGTTGTTTGTAGTGTGAAATATAATTTTGAATATTTTTAGTGTAATTGTGTAATTGGTAGTCATTTAGGTTGGATTTAGTTTTTTTAAGTTGACATTGTAATTTTTGAATGTTATATATGTGAATGTTTAATTTGTCTCTACTTCTTTTTTTGGTATACTTGTGATGGTTTTTCTGGTATGGATTCCAGTCTGGGGGTAGAGCAGTTCCAAGGGTGTAGGGGGGTGTCCAGTGGGTGGGGGGTATCCAGGGGTGTATGAGGGTTGTCTGGTGGGGTGGGGGTGTCATGGGTGTCCATGAGAGTGGGGGGGGGGGGGGAGTCCAGGGGGTGGGATCATTTTATAAAGGGTGGGAGGGCTGTCCAGGGGAGTGGGGGGTTGTCCATGGGGGTGTCCAGGAGTAGGAGGCTATCCAGGAGGATGAGAAGAAAGAATTGGTGAAACATTTTGAGAGCTCAAGATTTTCATGTGGGAGAGATGAGTACCTTCCAGTGGCATTCAACCCCTTCCGAGGGATGACAACACCTCCTCCACCAACACCAGTTATCCATGGGATGTATAAGGGGTGTGGGCTATTCAGGGGTGTGGGGGGTGTCCGGGGTGTGGTGGGGGTTGTCCTATGGGGTGGGGGGTTGGTATGGTTTTGGTCGGGTTTTGGTTTGGGGCGTCTAGTGAGGTGGGGGTGTTGAGGGGTGTGGTGGGGGCTGTCCAGTGGGGTGGGAGGGTGTCATGGAGGGTGGGAGGGATGTCCATGTGAGTGGGGGGGGGGGGGGGTTAAAGGGGTGTGGGGGCAGTCAAGTGGTGGGTGGGGGGGGGGGGGTTCTAGGGGTGTGGGAGGTCCATCTAGGGGAGTGTTATCCAGTGGGGTGGGGGTGTCCAAGAGGGTGGGGGTTATCTAGGGGTGTGGGGGGCTGTCCTGGGGGAGGGGCAGTCCTGCGTGTGGGGGTGTCGAGGAGGGTGGGGGGGGGGGGGGGGGGTTGTCCAGGGGTGTGGGGGGCTTTCCAGGGGGTGGGGGTATTCCAGGGTTTTGAGGGGGTGCCTAGGGATGTGGTGGGGGCTGTCCAGTGGGGTGGGAGGGGGGGGGGGTCTGGTCTGTTTTGGTAACTTTTTGGTCTGTTTCAGGGGTGTGGAAGGGCTATACAAGGGCGTGAGAGTGTTGTCCATGGGGTGGAGGTTATACAAGAGGGGGGGGGGGTTCCAGGGGTGTGGGGGGCCGTCCATGGGTTGGGATAGTCAAGGGGTGTGTTGGGAGGGGGGGGGGGGTGTCCACGAGGGTGGGGGTTATCCAGGGGGTGGGGTGCACTCCCAGGGTTTGGGGTGTCCAGGAGGGTGGGGGGTTGTCCAGGGGTGTGGGGGCTGTCCAGGGGTTGGGGCTGTCCAGGGGTGGGGGGGTCCCAGGGTGTGGGGGCAGTCTAGGGGTGTGGGGGTGTCCAAGAGGGTGGGGGTTGTCCAGGGGTGTGGGAGTCTATCTAGCAGAGGGATAGTCCCGGGGTGTGGGGGTGTCCAAGGGTGTGGTGGGGGCTGTCTAGTGGGGTGTGAGGGGGGGGGGGGGGGGTCTTGTCTATTTTGGTCTTTTTTTGTAAATTTTTGGTCTGTTTCAAGGGTGTGGGAGGGCTGTCCAGGGGTGTGGGAGTGTTGTACAGGGGGTGGTGTATACAAGAAGGTGGGGGGGGGGGGTGTTGTCCAGGGGTGTGGGGGCTATCCAGGGGGCAGTGGGATAGTCCAGGGGTGTGGGGGTGTCCAGGAGGGGGGGGGGGTCTGGTATATTTTGGTCAGTTTTTGATATCTTTTTGGTCTGTTTCAGGTATTATGGCTAGGCATATCAGTGGTTCTGTTTTATTTTAAAAAAACTGTTTTTTACGTCAGTTATGAAATAACCGACGTAAAAACTGCATTGGGAGTAGTTTTAACATCTGTTATTTGGAAACTGAGGTAATAAATTCATGGAAAATGGTTTTTAAGTCGATTAATTTATAACCGATGTAATAAATTGGAATTGATAGTTTTTACGTCGTTTATAAAATAACCAACATCAGAGATATGTTTTCAGGTCAGTTATTATATAACCGATGTTGGAAACAACTTGGTAGACATGTTTATCACGTTAGTTATAAAAATAACCGTCGTGATAAACGCTTCGGAGGTGTGCTTTATGTCATCAGTTAATATATAACTGACATGAAAGGGTATATACCACGTTAGTTAATAAATAACTGACATAATAAATCACGACTCCGAAGCATTTTCCACACCGGGTTTTTATCAACCGATGTGAAAAATGCTTCAGATTTTTGTTTTTTACATCGGTTGTAAAATAACTGATGTAGAAAACATTGTTTATAATGTATCCTGTAATAACGTCAGCCAAAATCTAATGTTAGAAAAAACCTTCGTAAAAAATGTTTTCTGCACTAGTGCATTATTCATGGAAGGTGTTTAGAAAACCATTAATTAAATCAGTCCTATTAATATGTTTTTATAATATAACCTATGTATTATGTTGACTAGTGTAGGATTGAATCCAAAATAATAATATTCATAAATATAAACTCTCTAAAAACATTATGTCCTATTTACATGTAATTACATAAAAACACAAATAATGGTTCAATAATTTAACTCCATTCATATTAGTTGACCATACGATAATGGTATATATAAATAGGTAGTAAGTATAATGTAGGTGATCCATGACTCCATGGCATGAGATAAAGTTTGTATGATTATTAATGGAAATAACATTAGGGATTTTCAATCTCATATGTGGATCTCCAATATCATCCACTTCATGATAAACTACTTGAAAATAAATGTTTCCATCAACATCATGTAACTAAACAAGAACTTTACAATGGACGATTTCCATGTCATGAATAATTAATTGTTTATCATTTCATCAACTAGTCTTAATGCCTCTCTTTTATGAACATGTATTCTAGCTATAACAAGATCTAGATGTCCCTAGATGATTAGGAGGCCACATATTTCTGTGAACCAAATGGTTTATTGAATTATATATGAATTTATTTCATCTTGATGAAAACTAATGAAAAAAACCTATATCCAATGAACTATATCATTAATTCCTTCATCGATAATTATATGTATTGATATGTATATTATTTTTTATTCTAGTTTCAACAAATTAATGTTTTTTTGTTTAAAAATAAATAATTTCCATTAAACTGAGGAAACACATTACAGAGATGTTCCCATGAAATAAAATTTGTGGGTAACATCAAGGAAATTTATAATCATTATCATATACCAACTTGTCAGGAATTTTGACCATTAAAAGTGGAAATGATATTTGGTTAACTAATACATAAAAACCTCAAAGAGATGAGATAAATCTTGGTATATCATTCCTATATCAACAATTTCATAGTAAACATTGTTTGAAATTTTTTTCCTCTAACAATGTTGATAATTAATGTAGTCACATATCAATGGGATAAGGATTAATATATGGAAATCAATGATATTATATTATACCTCTAGAAACCAAAGTCATTGATTCCATATATAGAATAAAAATTTATCATTTATTACATACATACATTAAAAAAGATCACTTAGTTATCTCCATTACATGAATAATGATGCATAAAATGTATATGGCCATTACTATTTCAGTAGGATAATGTTGGATGTTGAGACATGACACACTAGTATTAATAAAAACTATCTCATATTTATATTTATTATGAAAAGGTAGTGGAATTATTTACCGCCACATGAGGTCCACATGTCCTCAATTTTCAATCCACTCATGTGTAACCTTGGTATATTAAAGAAAATTTCTTTTCTATAAAGGTGTGTAGTCATTCTGATGTAGCTTCACATTAAATTTGTGTCATAGAAGGAAATAATGGGGAAATTATTTGTGTGAATCCTCAAATCTCACCCTTATCTTAGAAAAATAACTATAGAACATAGAGATCCTCCATGAGTATTTATTTTCTATACATTATACAGGAAAACAACGATAAATTTACTTAAATACAACAATAGAAGTCCAAAATGTTGATTGATTGAAGAAAATGTCAACATGGATGGATGAAAGATTATATTTATATCTACAAAAAAGTTGTTCTACTATATCAATTCATATTTTCATAAGTATACTCCTATAATTCCTTAAAATAAAGAACCATAATTATATGTCTATTGTTTTCCCTACATATACCAGTGAGCTGATTGAATTTCATGGTTGATTCAGTGTTTGTAATCAAGGGAATCAATGGTGGCTACACCATCATGATGGAATATTTAATCTACTATACTTATTATTCATGATAGATTAATAACCACTTTCCTGTTAAGAAATACACTATCTCACATTAATTGTTAATAAAATTCCTAACAAGAAGCATTTCCTAATATCCAATACCATTGATGACCCATACATGGCATAAAAATTCATTAACAGTATTCATTACAAAGTGCTCTCAATATTTAACAATAATTAAATGGAATTGTTAAATGAGGATACCTATACTAATGATTAGGTCAATCCTTCAACCATGTCAATTAATAAAAAAATTATCTCTATTTAACCTATAATAAAATACATTTAAAACAGAATTATTACACTAAATTGAAAAATGGAGAAATATATCCTTCATCTGGATGAATATATCATCCATTGTGATTAAATAATTTCTCATAAGTTCCCCAATAATTGAAGATTTCATTTACTCATACTCAGGTGGATTGAAGTAGTATATTTACTCACAATTGTACAACATGTTAATACAGATGCATATGGAATAAAAAATATAAGTGTAATTTTTTTCCATCATATAAAAAAGACATGGATACTTCTATCCATCAAAGATTTAGTAATTTATAACATTTTAAAAGGGTGCCCAAGATTTTCTGAGATAGGACAACTTCATCCATCAACTACCAGTGCTTCTACACATTAGTTAACACACTAATCCTTTTATTATTTTAGTAATATAATTGATGGGGCTATATAAATTAGATTTAACAATGAAGTTTAAGTACGTACTAAATGAAATAGATTTCAACTCTTAATACATTGAGGATATATCACTAAACTATCTAAAAAATAAAGGCTATCATGAATTTTGTAAAGTTTTATATAAATATAGTATTTTAATTCATTATATAATATTGAATGATTGATACATAACCTTTATTCTTATAAATTATGTTAGTTTTCATTTGAATTATAATATACTATCTTAAAACTAATCAAACTATCATAAAGTCAAAAATGGAATGTTATAGGCCCTCAAAAAAACTATACCTAATATCCTTTATATATGATGATGACCATGGATTATTAATCATATCCATAGAATCTCTTATATAAATTATCATAATATCACACTATAAGTACCCATATATTTAATATATATATATATATATTAATTATTTATAGATTAATATTCATTTTATAACATTTAATTCCATGAAATAATTGATCAGGTCTTGTATATTTGTTAACATTGAAACATAAAATAATTTTTTATAGAATATCAACATCATACACCACTTATTTCTTCACAACTACCACCTATATTGTAACTACCATTTTTTATATCTTTCATCATATTCTAGGAAATGAAAACATAATAAAGGGCAATGTCTTATTCATTGCATGGTTTGACATAAAAGATATCAATGATCAAATAAGCATAACATGAGAAAAATGGTATGAGAGTATTATTATAAAATTTTAAAAACACACCCTACAATTAATTGACAATATTATCAAGTCATTTAGTAAATCATGGAGGTTCATGAGACATAAAACATAATGGAATAGAGAATATGAGCTATGAGATCATAACATTAGTATAGAACATGATATTTTGGCATATAGAGAAACATTGAAAATCACGTCCTTTGTATTCGATGAACTTTTTCATAACTATCATAGTGGAATGAGTTCACTCCCCCAAACCATCCGAGTATAAATGGATCACTCCAAAGTATAATATATTGGAATATATCCCATAAAAACCTATGTTTTTTACCCATAATAAAATCCTACTTATCTCAAGATATATTAATCATTAATCAAAGCATTAATTTGAGATATAGATACCACCAGTCAAATAATTGAAATCATACAAATGTGTTCTATAAGAACATAAAACATCAATCATATCATATTTCATTAAAATAAATCAGTTTCATAGAAATTACATCACATTAGAACCCATGAAATAAAATGCTAATTATAAAAATTTCTTCATAATATAAAATGTGTAAAGAAAATGGGGTTCATAGAAATTATATAATCATAATAAATGGATCCTAAAACTAGAAAATATTACATAACATCAAAGTTTTTTTTATCTTAGATGGAAAATCATTTTGAAGGGTCACTTAAAACATTTCCTATGAAAAACAATCATTGCTCCTTAAAAATCACATTTTTATCTAAAAAACGTGTAGTTATTAAAGAAAACTTTTTCTTTGAAAAGAAAATTATAAAATTGTAAAGGGGACATAAAAGAATTTATGTTTCATGATGGTGTGAAATTAAATTCAGTCTTTATAAGCTAATAATACTACATCCATGAATTTGTTTGAAATATCAAAAAAATATTTCATTTATAAGATGATAAGAAGCTTACTTTTCAACTATATTGTAAAAAGAAAAAAATTGGTAAGAAAACATTAAAAAAGGTGTAATGGTAACAAAATTAATTAAAACTATTTTTGAAAACATTGTAATGGATGAAAAATTAATTTTTGAAGATTAGATAAATGAAGTTTATTATCCTAAAAAACATATTTCAATTCTATTGAGAACATAAGTTTAGAGAAATAAATGGAAGCCATGTATTATCAAGAAATAACCATATAGTTAAAAATATAAAAATTTTCATCAAGGATGGATTAATAAAATATCATAATTTTAAACACAATAATAATGAATCCTAATAAATTATGAGATTGTATCATAAAACCCATATTTAGTGTTTTGCTTCCTTTGAAAGCACTCTATCCTCCACTTATTTGAAATGACACAATTTTATATACTCTAAAGGATCATAGGGATGATCTTTTGGGAAGAAAAAAACAACTACAATAATTCTAGGGATATTTACAAAAGTAATAAATGGTGGTTTGTAGATCTTGAAGGAACGCAGTGGTGTGAATAAGTGATGGGGGGTCCCATTTATAATCAAGGTAAGGAGAACTTTTGAAAAATCACAAAATATTAAATTATAAAAAAAATAACTATCATGAAATATGCCTCCAAATTTTCATGGATTCTAATATAAGGTATGATAGGTCTATAATACCATCATCATATTGAATCTATTCATGTTTTGGAGTAATTATAAACGCATTCATTATGATTAACCATTTGTAAACCAATTTTAATTTTAAATATAGTAACAAAACATTCAATTTTAAAGGCTTTTAATTTTTATGTATAAGATAAAAATTGGCATCAAAATGCCAAATTTATAAAGTTCTAGACCACATCATATCCACCTAGTCTTATTTCATGATTATTAATATTTTTTATTAATTATAAAATATATTATTTTGGTAAAATATCATTATTTTATTATTTTTTCACCATTCATTTAATTTACGTTTTAGTACATCAAAAATTTTGGGAATTAGAATATTAGGCTTTTAACCCCCCCCCCCCAAATATTTTCAATATATGTATAAGAATCATGGGTCAAGTTAACTAATTTAAAATATATTACTGGTAATACTATTACAACCATTTGTTATTTTTTATCAAATAGATAAATATTATAAGTATATTGAATTAGAAATTAAGGTCATTACATAATTAATAAAAAATTAAATTAAATTTCTATCAAGAAAATATTTTATTAATATCAATATAAAACATAAATTCATTTATAACTTACTTTTTTCAATATGTGGACAAATATGAAATAATTAAATCAAAGAGTGTGAAATTTTCATAAAAATATATTTCATAAAGAAGTTTTCATTAAACGAATTAATTTTGTTCCTAAGTTGATAATGGTGTAATTACCTCCCTCTATTAAAAATTAGGATGTCATTTTGTGGCTGTATAACATAGTTTGAACCAATATTAACTTTTTTTTATTATACCAAGGGGATACTTTTTACCGCTATTATTATTCATATTTAAAAAACATAAAATTTTCCTATGTAACATATTTCAATCACCAGATTCAAAATTTTGAAAACACATTAGCAAATTTAATTTTAATATTTGGTAGAAAATAATTTTATTAAATGTGAAGAAAAATGAAATAAAAATTTCCTTTTAGAAGAGAATAAATTTTTAGGAATAAAACTAGACATATCCATATCCTATGATAAGAAAAAAAATCTAGACATTGAAAACATTGATTCAAGTAAATATTATATAGATTTTGATAAAAATATTCAAAAAAAAACTAATTTGTAATTTATTAATATAAAAATTTATTTAATTCATAAAAACAATTTTTTATAAAAATTGTTCTTTATCTTTTTGATGATGTTTATTTAAAATTATAATCAATTAATAACCATTGAATTAATTTTATACATATATAAGCATAAATTTAACAACATTTTATTATTCCTAGTCCAAACTTCCAATCTAATGAAAAAACAAGATCTTTCATTTTCTAAAATAATAATTTAATAGTATATCATGGTTCTTTTAAACATAGTGTTTCATGTAATGAATGATATAAAAGGAAACCAGTTATAAAAATGGAAAAGTTTTATAAAAATTATTTTAGTGTTACATTATACCCCCACCCCACTTAAAATTGAATTTCTCCATCAACATTATTCTCTCTAATATAAACATATGTGGATAGTTCTTCCCCAATACATCATATGGTTCCCACATAAATTTATCAAATTTGATGTTTTTCCCAAAAAATATTGACCATGTGTATGGTCTGTTTTCATTTCACTTTATCTCTATGATCAAGAATCTCAACTGGTTATTATTTAAAAGAACTATTTTCTTTAAATTGTATTAAATCAGAGTTTACAATATGTCATGAACCATGTATGTACTTTCACTATAGTGAGACATGTAACACATCATGAATTTGAAAGAGATTTGGTGAAAAGTACAAATGATAACCCATCATCCTAGTAGGATCAAGAATTTTTAAAGTACGAATATACCTAGGCCTTATCTTTTCCTTATTTCCCAATATCATCAACCAATTAGAGGGACATATTCATAGGAATATCTTTTACCCAACATTCAAATTTATATTTTTCTTAGGACTGTTAGAATAACATTTTTTTCGAGGCTAAGATTATTTTTTGTGCTATTGAATGAATCTATTTTATACAATGTCATTTGATTGTTTAGAGAAATTATATTTTCTTATTTAACATATTTACATCATGTTGTAGTTTTTCATCTCATACTGTTGTGGTAGTCACAATGATCTATAAAAATACTTTAATATAAGATAATATTGTATGAAAATTTCACTAAAGAAAGGTGTTGATCCTGACCAGATTTTAAATACATTGAGAATGCTCTGTATAAGTCATATAGAGCATGAAATTTTCATTAAATTTTACCATATGTTTAATAATGATATTTAGTTTAGAAACATATCTCTATTTCTATAGACTACTTAATAATTCTCCAAAACCATGACATAAACCTCAAATCTTGATCAGATACAATTGAAAGAGTTACACCATGAAATCCTCCAACTTCATTAATGTATAGATGATTATGATGATAAAGAGGAAAATATTATCTATTGGAAATGATGAATGAAGAATTATATTATGGTCCACTAAAACACATATACAATTATTAACTTTAGATATTTTGGGAAATCCTATGAAAACATCAAATATTGAAGTTTCCCAAGGTCAATTTTGGAATGGTTAATGATTATATCATCCACATAGACTTCATTCTCGCAATCCTATATTGTATTGAAGTGAAATTTACATAGTTATAAATGGTTATTATTATATTAAAATTATGACTGAACACAATAACAATTCTGACATTTTTTTTTTCAGTTTTACATCTTCCTTATATCATCTATAATCTTTTTTGGGATATTTGGTTTAAAAACGGTTTTATAAAGATAATTCTTTTTATTATCCATGATTATATTAATATCCATTCATTGAAAGTATATAATTTTTTGATCGTTTGGTATCCACATCATAAATAAGCAATCATGACCATTTCTACTCAGACCATTTTCAACCTAGTTTTCATTCCCTTTGTAGTAATGAATTGTCAATTCATAATCAGTAATTAGATCCCACCATCTACTCTTGTGAATATTCAAATATTTATACATGAATATATACATTAATAAATCTTGATTAGTATATTATTAACACCATTATCCATAGATACATTACCTATATATCATTAATACAAAAATTACTATAGCTAGCTGAAAATCACGAGTTTGGCAATTTTTCTCATGGGAATTAATTTATCTTGAGAAGTAAGCTATAACCATATAGCTCTACATGAGGATACGACCAATTAACTTATTTTATTCATAAATGTGGATTATAAACCATTTACCACTAAATGGAAATGTATGAATAGATGTACTGACAATCATTCTATTCATTTTATAGAAATTTTCTTCACATTAAACTATAACAAGGGACATATCTCTCTTTGGGTTATCTCACTGAGAGGATTTTATAGTTATAATGAATTATACTAATTGTATAATTAATATATATCCATTTCAATATAAGTATAAACATAACTCACTATGTTTGGTTTGGGCCAATGTTCAATAACTTCTAAATTATATGGTTTTTTAATATACCCTTAGAATTGATTATTTGATCCATGAATGAATCATTCTGAATCCAAAATTCACACTAGGAAAATTTTACATAATACTTATCATTCATCACTTTCTTTAGAAAAATACATAATTTTAAGTCATATACTTGTTTTCTCTTTGTTCAAATAAGAATATTTTTAATAAAGACTACCATAAGTTGATCATTGTAATATATAAATATTTTATTCCATAAATCCATAATTACACCAGTGGTCTTTGTAACACCTAATATAATCAATATAAATTTATAGTGTCATTACCCTAGATGGAATTTTGTATTTGATATATACCCCTTCTTTGTCCTCAATTTATGATATCCAAAATAACGATCTATCATGGAAATGTTTTTACCACTATGTAGTTAATGTAATAATTAACCACTATTGGGTAGAATATACTTGATATTGATAGTGGTATTGTTAATTTCACAATAATCAATGTAGAATTTCAATTTTTCGTATTTCTTAATATCAAATAAAATAGGTGCACCCCAAGGTGATTTACATAGCCGAATTAATATCTTACCAACATTCTCATGGAGTGGATTCCATAGATCCTAAAACTCAACAAGTTCATCCTATAAAGAGTAATGGTAAAATGTGTAGTTCTAAGTATGAGTTAAATTTAATATAGAAATTATTGATTTTATGGAAGGGAATGAAACTATTACAAAATGAAATAAATATACTCCACATTAGGGATTTATTCCCCCATGGAATTTCTGTTATTTCGTCACACTAATATGAGTTAATGGGTTGTTCAAGATGTAAATTGTAACATCCCATCCTCAGTAAATTATGTGTGGTTTATTTAACAATATCCAATCCATGAACAAAAAAACATTGAATTACACTAAGTAAGAATTAACAGATATTTAGAAAACATATTTCCCTTTAATGTCAACTGGTGAATAATAAAAAACCTATGATGTAGTAGTGATACGATTATGGGGTTTTACTATTAACTAATCATAAAATGTGTTAGGATGTATTGTGATACCATTTGAAATGACTTTATATATAAAAGGGTGGTTTGATAAATAATCAATTAAGACATCTGTAGTTATAGAGTTAATTGTATGTTTATATTTCCATCACATAATTATCACAACCCTCATTGACAATAGTGGTCACATGATATTTCCCTTTATATCTCGGAATAATTAGTTTTTCACATCATTCATCATCATTAACATTCATATTTGGGATTTGGTTTCCATAATCCCCATATTGATTTTATTTTAAACACACGACTATGGGTGGTGAAATATATAGAGCATTCTCTATATTCACATCATTATCTACCTTCCCCCAATAACTTTATCATTTTATTTCCCAAAAAAATTCCATTATAAATTTATATATTTTACAAGTTACTTTATGATAATTTCACCATGTTTCCATCTACACATCAATAATATTTGTTGCCTCATTATATTCTATATGTGGTTTTTACAAAAAAAAATTAAATTCTATTTTTATTTTCTAATCAAATTTAAAATATTAATGGCTATCTAAAATTTTGATCTCCACCTTTAGAGGTCCTCAAAAAATTTCCACAAATCTATTGATGACCCTTATGGATTTATTCATTTGGATAATTGATTTTTAGCAATTAAAGAATTGATCAATCATATTTTTTTAAAATGTAAGATAATACTAGAATCATACCTCAAAAATATTGTGAAATTTTCGACATTATTACCATCATATTCATCATTATTATGCATTAAATCATGGAATTATTTTTACATTTTAATTAAAATAATATGTGAAATGTACTAGTTGAAAAATTTATTTTAAAGCTATCTCTCTATATAGATTCAATTTATACTTTTTCTCTAATGTTCTTTATATGAGTCTACCACCAATCATATTATCATCCAAAGGGTAAACTTCCAAAATAACATTCTTATGTTATGAACATTAATGAATGGATGAAATCATTTTAATTTTAAAGATATATTTCTCAATAATTATTGGAATAATGGAGCCACAAAAATATAGTTGGCATTCTTTCATGAAGCAATCAGTTGTATAATGTCATATACTTTCTTTGTTTGGATTCCCGAAATGATAGAAAGTGTCATAATTTTTTGTGAGAATAACCACATGATTTTTCATTCCATATCCAATAACATCTGGTTTCCATGAAGTAATATCCTTTAATTTTCAATAATAATGAACATTAATACAATTCATATAGTTTTAATCCATGTATTAGAACCAAAAATATTTTTTGAGAAACAAAATCATTGTATTAGACCACATAATCTTGAAAATTCATTTATTTGATGTTGAAATCCTGATTCCTTCATCTATAATGCCGTAGGTTTTCAATATGTCATTCATGATCATTACCCAAACTGTTGGATGTTATCATATACACTGAATTCTACCTAGGGTACTGTCTAATTTTTTATAATCTAGTTTCTAAATTTTAACTAAACCTATCTCTTATATAAACTATAGTGACCTATACATTCCATAAATAGATATTATATTTTAATAAATGAATATTAATTACATGAAATATCATTCTAGACTACAATATATTAATTATAGAAACATCTGGACCCTAAAAATGTAAATAATTTGTTTTCAATATATGTTAATCATTTCCCATGAATATTTTCATAACTATAACCAATCTTATACAAATCATTATTAATATCATTCTTTGAAATCCCAAAGAAAGGAAACATTAGAAATGGTGAGATTTTATTTCCAATAGAGATAATAAATAGAGATATAAATTATCATACTATCATAACATGAGAAAACGAGAACAATAAAATGATATTAACATTTGAAATCTATTCCCTGCATATCAGGGATCATAATCTTGAGTCATTTCAAGAATCTTAGTATTTCATAAGGAAAGAATCATAAAGAAATTAAATAACATGAGCCATGATATAATAGTATTGGCATGAAATAATGAATTTTGGAATATACATATGAATAAAAAAACAATTTACATAGTATTAAAGGAGATTTTACAAGACTATCATAATAGAATATGTTCATTAAATAAATCATAATAGTAGATAAGGTTAACATAGAAGACTATCATAGTTGTTAAAGACCCTTACTAAACTAATTTCCCTCCCAATTCCATACCTATTTATCTCATTATACATAAATATTAACATAATATATTGAAGTAATATATAGGTCCCACTAATAACAAAATTAAAATCATATATACATTTCCAATAAGAGTATAAAACATTAATCATATAGAAACCCTTGTAAATATATAGGTTTTATAAATATTTAATTATATTATAACCTTTTAAAAGAAATTGGGTTTCACAAAAATATTTTCATTATAATAAAACTATCATAACCCTAGTAAATATTATGTGACCTCAATGGATTTTATCTTATATGGAAATAGATTTTTCATTATAACCTGAAATATTTCTTGATGAAAATATACTTTCTACTTGAAAAATAATTTTTTAATACAAACACCAAAAAAAAAATTCATGAAAATAATTTCATTAAAAATAAATAGATAAACATATAATTGATGATATTAATAATTTAGGTATCATAAAATTTATAAATTTAATTCTTGTCATATGTGTTAGAAAACAACCCTTCCATAACTTTTTTCTAAAAATTCAAAAAGTACTTCAATTTGAAAATGAAAAAAAAATTTCTTATAAAACTATTTTGAAAAAATAAATCATGGATTAAAATAAAATTACTAAATCAATGAAAAATATTATTAATATTATTCAATATAGTTTTAGAAATGACTTTTCTAGAAGAAAAATGTTTTTCTATAGAAAAGGGAAACAAAGTCTATTTTCACTAAAATCAGATTTTTGGTCTATTGAGTACTTAAGGGGAGGGAAATTAATGGAAAATAAGTCTTTTAATGAAAATCAATAGGATAAGATAATTCAAGAGTTTATTAAGAGATAAATAATAATTAACAATTGGGAACATAATCATATAAAATATAGAAAATTAATAAGATTGTAACATTAGACACCTGTAGTTTTAGTTTCTCAAAAAGTACTATATCCACCTCTTCATTGAAATCTATCCATTAGATTACATAAAAAGGTTTCTAGGTTTGGATTTTTAGGAAGACCAGAACCACTATAATGTGTCTAAGGATGTTTCAAATATTACTTTTTGGAGTTTGGTTAAGCTACAAATCATAATATGGTTTGAAGAAGTCAGGGATGATGTTCCCTTTTATAATCTAGTTGAGGAGTACATTGAGAATTTAACAAAATATTAAATTATAATTAATAAATATTGAATACATATTAATTAATATAAAAGGGTTGTTATTTTCAGACATGAGTTTAAAATTTCCCCACAAATGGATAATTTATGACAATTTCAACCATACCACATAAACATTGTCTTATTTCATGATTTAAACAATTATTATATAATTTAATAAAATAATATTCTGATAAAATATCATTATTTTAAATTTTTAATGAAATAATTTAAATGAACTGTTAATCGATCATGAAAATGGGGTAATTAAAATAAAATTCAATAGCAACAACCTAATATATCCTATACATCTATAGAGACCATGGGTCACATAAATTAATCAAATTATATCAATTATTATATTTTTAATATCATATGTTATAATTTTTCAATAAAAATAAAACTTATGCATCAATGATTCATAATAATTTCAATGCCATATATTATTCTAAAAAAATTAAAATTAATTTCATCGTTAATTTTTTTTATTAACTACAAAATAAAAAGTATTATTCATTCACAGCGTACTTTTTTCCCTATGTTGACACATAGTTCATATTAAAAATAATGTGAGTGACATTTTGTAACATTCATTGATTAAGATAGTATGTAAATAATATTCTTGAACAAGTGTCCATTGAACAAATTAATTATTAACATAATGTGAGAAGTATTGAATTACCTTCATCTAATATGAAATTGGTCAAAACATTATATCCTTTTCACTTAGTGAATACCTAGATTAACATTATTTATTTTTCATATTGGTGATAAATTTTACCATGATTATTATTGATTTTGTTAAAAAATAAGAGGGATAATTTCCAAATTTTTGAATATGGAATATATATTTTATTATTAAATTTATAAGAGTGGAAGAAATTATCTTTATTGTATGTGTGAATTATGAGACCCAAACATCCTTATCTAAAAAAATATATTTTCATGTATAATGTTATATTTTTTCATATCTTATGGCAAGGAGAAAAATTAATGTCTAAAACTTTTGAATTAGTAAATAATGAACAAATTTCCTTAAAATCATTCATGAATATTTATTATTTAAATGTATTAATAAAGAAATATACCTTATATAAATTTTTTTTTATAAAAATAAATATTTCTCTTCCAAATGATTTTTATTTTCATTTATAATAAATTAATAACCAATGAATTAATTGTATATATATGTAACTATAACTTTTTAAAAATTTAGTTAGTCATATTCAAACCATCTTATCCAGTGGATAAATGATAAGTGCTATTATAAATAATAATATTTAAATAGTTTATTGTGGTTTTGTTAAAATAGCTGCTGCATGTAACTCAAGCTTCAAAGAAGTAAAACTAATTAAAATGAATTATTTCATTAAAATTCTCCAGGTATTACATGGACCACACCCACACCACTACAGAAGATACCCACTCATTTCAATATTCAATAATAATTATAGAAATTGGAAATCTATACATTAAGAAAACTAAATGAGAAAAACTATCACACATTTAACAACATTGAAATCCATATAAGTATTTTCATGGTATGATTCAACGGGATGTTCCACCTCTATTCATTTATACACGAGAAATGGTGTTTGTATTCCAAACACCTTTAATTCTAAGAACTATCCCATGTGAATAAATACAAAATGGAAATGAACTTATTCCACACATAAAGTCAACTCTAAAATATTGTATTTGTATATTACGATGGGAGGAGACCATATAACCCTATTACCAATTCTTTGTTTCAAAAAATTAATTTAAATAATTTTATATAGAGTTAAAATTTGATCATTATTGACTTTAAATTATATAATAAAAAGTCTTTACTGTATGGATTAAATTGAACATTAAGAAGTCCTCACAATAAAAATTTTAAACGGAACAACTCTATGTGCTCATTGCATAACATTAAACTACAATAAAATGTCCATTATTCATAACTACAATCTATAAACAATATAATACATATTTCACTAGATTAAAATATGCGACATATCATTTTACCAAAGGATATCAAACTATTCAGAGTGGCCTTCTGGCATAAACCAAAACAATTGAGAGAGGCATGTTCTATTAAACATAAATAAAAAAAGTCAACCCTATGTAAGAAATATATATTATTATAGTTTTATTTCCTCATCGATTAGATGGTAATATCTACACAAACCAATAGTAATGCCATTTTTCTACTAAACTATGAAAAAAATATCCCTTAAGAAAACTATATCGGAATTTTTTTCATAAGACCTTCGGACACTTATTAATTTCAAGATAATATATCTCATATCTAGTCACAAATTTTATTTACATTCCATGTTCTTCTCAGTAGAATATTATTTTTCTGAATCAGATAAGGTTTTAAACATACTATTACTCTAGTGTATTCAATCACTTATCTATTTACCTTATATATATTTGAAACATATGTACACTAAAATTATATATCTAGGGTTATGTGTTGTTTGATACTATTATCTTAGGATATATATAAATTCCTTGATATTTAATCCCCATTATAGAGGTATGATTCACTGTCTTTCTAGACCTCTCAATGGATATGAGACATGCACTAACTCATGTCTTTTCTTTCCATGATGTTGAATTAGGATGGAACCCTTCATGATTATCAACGTATAAAGACTACAACCACATTAGGTTTCCTAAATTCACACACTAGGATAACCATCCATTTTTTAAAATTTCTCCTACGCAATATTAATTTTAATGAAGATAACATATAATAATGATGTCTATCTTTATTCCAATTAATTAAAAAATTCAGTGTTTTTTATATTGTATATATTTTACCCAACTTCATATTTTCATCCATCAATCCCTTGATACTTCATGACAACTGTGGTATCCAAAATACATTTAAGGTTTGCATCCATGTGTTCAATAGTAATAAGAAGTTAATTGTATTAGGTAAATGATATATATCTTTTTAAATCATTATATTAATTCTAACAACATATGACCCTACTCTTTATCAAATATTATTCATTTTCATATGAACTCAAATTGTGTGACATTTTGTCTACTCTACATAACCTTAAATAGTGTAGAGGGGATCATAGTATAAGACCCAACTTCCATTAATGATAAATATATCACTATAAGGGTACAAGGTTCCTGATATGAAACTAGAACAATACGATTAACAAAAAACACCTAATGGAAGGAATTAGAATGAAAATAACAATTAAGTTAAAATATGGGGAAATAAGAAATAAATAAAAGGAAAAGGAAAATTTTTCATTAAACTCAAAATTCCATGAATTAAATTTAGAATACTTCGAAACCTTGGTCTCCTCAAATAGACCCAAGTGCTCTTGTAATATCAAAATTATGAAATTTCTAAAACAATTAATGAAACCTATAACATAATGATTTATAATTCTATAAATACTCACTACGATCCCCATTTTTAGGACTCATCCATTTTAATTATTGAATAAAATCCACATCTTGTATAACATGGACATACATGAACTACAGAAACTATGGAAGGAAAGGGATTCATAATAATGAGGATCATATGTTAATTACCCCATATATTTTCATTGAATTATTCTGTTATGTTTGACATGAATTTCTCATTACTATTATCCATAAAGAACACATTTAACACAAGAGTTATATTCATCCTAAAATAAGAAGTTTTTTGAATAAATAATCATCGTATCCTATACCATGGGAACCTACAAGAACCACTTTTTCGAGGGATGCTAGTCCTGAACAACACATACATTTTTCAAAATATAAAATTTTATGAATATTATAATGGGTGACTTTATTTGATTCATCCTACCAGTAAACATAATTTTAAAAAAAATGAGCGCATATAAGACCACATCAACTTTATCCATCCATAATTGTGACAAAACCATTCAAGTAATTTATATTTAGGACTCTCATACCAAATCCTTATATTCTAAAAATAATGAAGGCAACTAGCCCAAATTTTTCTCCAATGAAAATTTATCATCATCTTCAGATCATACACCATATGAAAGGTCAATGTGGAAGTAATTTCAATTTCTCCCAAGAAATTATTGTGAAATAATATGCGATTAATCCCCACTCATGCTCTTAAAAATCACGAGTGACATTTCTGCCTCCTATTAGGTGTAAGAAATTATTATGGTTTCATTGATGAAAACCACATCAGTCCTTTCAATATTCCAGGATTTCCCTTAGGAAACACAACACGTAATCTCTACTACAACCCATATGGATTCCCCTTTCATAGCATGGGCATCCTTAGTGAAATATGGTAAAATAAGATATTACTCTATGCAACAAATATATGATACATTGAGTGATTGGCCTGAGATAGACCATGTGATGGGAATGAGATTCCTCTTTTTATGTGAATGCTGGGACCCCATATACAAGGAATCCCAAATAAAATGATCCACTCCATCCCTTTTTGTCACTGATTTCACGAAATAAGAGATATTAGCACATGATTGTAAACAACAAGGTATTTTCCTATCTCATTATCATAAAATATGAATATCAATCTTTGTGATATTTGATACCTTTTTTATAGAAGGATAGATAAGATGAGACATTGAGTTTCAATATTAGAATCACCACAATGATGTAGTACATATGATGCTTGACTATCTTCCTATATCATTCCAAACCCATTACTCAAACCACCTAAGTACCTAATGTATTTTAAACCATGAGCATCCCCATATGAATTTAAACCACAACTAACTATCCCCATAATATTTTTATCATATTATATCGCATTCTTGAGTAGTATATATAGAATAATCCATATTGGAAAATTTTCTGTTCCAACCCATATATATTGAGTTTTAATTTATTAATACCCACTGGTCATTAAACTGTGACTCACCAATACTAGATAGGCATATTTTGAAGAAACCCCACTAGACTATAAATTATGATGATCTCCTATGTAATAATGTCGAGCAATCTTACTTGATTAAAATAGGATAATCCCAACTTATTTCATAAAAACTCAACCATGTTTATGATTCTTGGGTGTATTATGTGATGAGAATAATAGTTCTATTTAATGAGTATCAGATGTCTCATACCTCTCATTAGGTGACAAGCCTATGTTATTTAACACCATTGAATAGAATGTTATGACTACATTTATGATCATATGATGATAATGTGAATAGAAAAGTATCACTTCGTTCTCTTTTTAGTTGTTAAGGATAGCATTTTTAAGAAACATAACAAGAAAAAATGCCTCTATGGACAAGACATGTTTACCTCCATTGAATTTCCTATGTTTTTATGTATGAATACTATAAGTTACCTCAGGTATATAACTTGGTATTATATATATATAAAAATAGGATTTTATTATAGACCATCATACTGATAATTTTTATTGACAACAAATGTAATCAACGGGGTGTGATGAATCCCCTAAGAGTAATGTTCTAAAATTGATTGTTTTCACTCTATTAAGGTATAATTTGTTGTAATATATCATCATCCAGTTGAATAAGTGAATGTGATTGTTATTCTAAAACATATCATAAATATTGGAGGCTAGTCAAGAGATGAAAATGTGATACATTGATGAATCTATGGAAGGACTGGCTTTATCCCATCACCTTATTAAAGAAATAGATCCGAAACCAACACCTTTAGTGGGGAAGGATACCCAAATTCGGAATGATTGAATGCATGAACCTAGGACCATGACAATTAAAGTCACATGTCCAAAGATTGTGGTCCCGATAGAATTCATTAGAAAAATAAAATGTTGAAACTCATGTGAATCATTTACCCTTAAATAGTCAATGGAATTGTAAAGTTTGTGATTCATAGTGAAACTAAATCTTCAACATCAAGATCAGTAGGAATCATTATTATCTGATATGTTATAATGGTTAGTCTTATATTCTTTTTACTAAATTAACAAAACCATACATCCTTAGTAAGAAACCACAACATCCATTGAAATTCATGTGAGGGGAACCAATCATACAAAAATCCACCATATCAATACTAAAATGGTGGAATTGACATCTTTGATGGATACTATGCTCCCTCAGTCGGTGTATCCATTAAAATTAACTTAGTTTATTGTTATCAATATCATTTGGCATTGGTTGAGAATGAAGGAGACAATACCCCCTTGGGGATGGATCATAATGACCAAGAATCAATCACGTGATACTGGTATTATTTATATGAGGGATCATAATTACAGTAATTCCCTCAATTTTCCCTAAAAATTGTTATATTATTCATTATATAGAATCCACTAACAAAAATATCTTGTTCACTGAGAAGGCTTGGGATTTTTAAAATGTGGAAGCCTTCTATTATAATAGAGAGTCCCTAAGGAGGGATCCCACCACCCAATGTTGCTGATATTGTTTGTAGGCCCTACCAATAGTTATATTGTCTGGTATGATACCTACTCTACCAACCCAAACATAGAGTATTCAACACCCATTTTAGAAAAAAACTATCATCCCTACCAAATTAAAATTCTCTTCCACTGCTCATATAACCCCATAAACATTGATGTTCTCCTATAATTATCACAACATCCTACAGAGGTATTTTCTCTATACTAGGACTATGACCCTAAATACCCTCCATGAATGATGAATTAACTCTCTTAGCCACTAGGCTCATCACCAGTCATCACAGAGTTCCTCGCCCTAATGAAGAGCCATACCTCAAAATTTATCCCTAGGATGCCTCCAACTATATTGAATATTAACCCCATAAAAAATATTTCCTCCTCTCAGAAGGTCCTCCAAATGGAAGAGGGGATACTATCCCCATGATTCATCCCTCCCACAATTCTAAAAATAATTCATGTTAAACAACTTGAGATGTCTCTCATTCTCTCACTATCAAGGAACAAACACGTTAGAAAAAGAGGAGGGAAAGGGAGAACAAAGCCTAGGATACCCTTCAACATATAAAATCGAATAATTCAATTGATTTTGGAGAGATATTCTGACAAAACCCACTACAACTGGGTGTAGACACCCATCAACTATGGATGTTTATTCAAGAAGCTATGGACAACAAGGCAATTAGGTCCCTATACAAATATATCTACATGGATGATGACTTATATTTATAATAGTGTGTTTTTATCATCCACCCATACCACCATCAAAATCTATCATCTCCTCATACATATTGAATGTATGGTATATGATAGGGTTTGGTTTTGAAGCCTTTGAAGAGAAACAATATTATTTCATGTTCCATGTCAATGATAAACTCCCCCATGCACTACAGATTTTTGACTGTCCCTCTTACAAGGGAATCATGTTAAATATCATGTCATAAAAGAAGGATGACTCCCCTACACATGGAAGGATGTATTGGATTATTTCCTTCCCATATGAGGTCCCATAGTTTGTGTGTTTCACGTCACTTCCTCCATCAGTTTCCTAGTTTTATCATATAGAACATATAGGGGATGAAGGGAAATAATAACCACTAGATCAATAATATGACGTTGAAATCATATGGGGAATATTTTCCATTGACAAACTACAGGTTTTTTTTAGAAATATAAAATATTTAACTTTTCTATCCCGAATATGGTTTCCAAAAATCCTGAAAAATTCATCTGGAAAATATATGTGCAACATTCAATAATATGTAGAGATGTTAGATGAACTAAAAAGGAAGCTCCTAGTACCTCCATTCCATTTAAAAATAATGATATAATTTAACTACATATCTTCTCTAGTATCCCATCATCCATAATCATATGGGTACATCAAGAGGTATGAATGATTTTGTACTAGAATCCTTTGTGTAATTTAATATATAAATGAGCAGGAATCTCCAATTATTGAAATATGGATATGGAGTTAGTATTTCATTCTTTATATTTTTACACTCTTATAGTGATGAAAAGTTACACTTGTTGGCCTACCAAACCAACTACTAAGTATCAGTTTGATGTCAATGATGAAGCACATAAAGTGGTTGATCCTCTATGAGTTGAATGAAAATTGTAAGAGAAAATTATGATTGGTTACTATATCAATGATCAATGATAGACCATTTGTCTTTGATGTCCCACTAAGGTACTCCCAAAAATATATAGTAACACTGATAATGAGAAAGGAGACTGAGAATCATTTGATGATTCTGAGTCTATATAGGGAAGCAATACAGATTAAAATATAACTACTTTTACCCTAATCATGAATGTTATAGAAAACTAAGTGAAACACATAATCATAGGATAATGTATTATGAAATGGGTAGACCATGATGATCCATTCGATCTCTTATAAAACACAAAACTATGTTATAGATTGTTCCATTTCATGTAAATAAATAAAACATCTCACTACTAGATCACTACTGCATTGTTTAATGAACTAGTTGATCACTTAGTTGGAAAACACTTACTGATGACCCAATGATTATGTGTCTGGATGTATCAATTCTCATCTTGATGCCATGAACACATAGATTCAATCTAAAAAACTCAAATTAATCCATACCATGTATATGTGTATCGTACTCATCCACCATCATATTTCATCATCATAAGATTCACCTCCTTCGATGGTAAATGTGATATAAATTAAACATTATAAACTTTTGCTCATGATAATGCCTAATGTTTGGAACCCCATAGTATTAAGTTGTCCACCAAGCTAAGATTCATCAACATGAATCAGATAGCCCATGATTTATCATATATAACAATCTCATAACATAAAATATCACCAGTATGGAGGATTTATATGTACATTTCTTTTACTAGTTTAATCCCGCTATGCATATGATTAGTTTCATTGATCTATCTAACTGAAAATTGTGATAAAATGTATATATTTTTGTTTTTTCTGTGAGGAAATATTTTAATTTTTCTCTTAGAACATAGTTTCTCCATGAATAGTTTTTGGGATTGTATTGATAATTTTTAGGTTTATCAATTCCTGATACTTATATCCCCGATGCATCTTGGAGATTTCTATGAATTCATCATGGGAGTTTGATCCAAGGTAATTAAATACGGAAAACCATGAAAAAGTATCTTATGTTAGATCCTCCCATGCTGGAGTAAAATTATTATTGAAAAGAAACAGATTCAGTTGTGTAAAATCTAACCCATTATAAAATAAAAAAATTCCCCATTATTCTTGAGGTCACATAAATATTAGTGTCATGGGATCTCATAAATGAAAAAAACTATGGATAACAATTTCTGAGTAGATGAACATGGTCTACACCTAGAAAGATGACCATGAACATTGTTTTCCACATGTTCTCTATTGAAGAAATTTGTTAGACTCTAGCACAGAAAGATACAACATGTTTTTGATTTAAATAATTATCCCAACTATTTCCTCGACCATATAATTTTTTATAATTCAATAAAAGGCTGTTTCATCATAAAAAAACATCCTCCATGAAATGTTTGATCATGGAATAGTTGAAATATGACACCCTTGAGTGAATGTAATGTGAGTATATACTAGCCTCGATTAAAATGAAGATGTTAATAAATATTTGTGATACACTCACAGTAGTGCTCAAAATTTTAATGACGGTCTCCCTTATAGTTGTTTAATCAGGCTCATCAGATCAAAAATTATATACTAAAAAAATGGTGCTCTGTATATTTATCTCAATTATACATTTTCCTCGGCAACATTGTAACCATATATTACACGAATTATCTAGAAATTATAGCACAAAGAAACTCTTTAAAATTATAGTGTACTATAGATTGTGTGTACCCTTATGGACTTCATGCACAACACATTGTGAGGACAACACATGAACTATAAAATATTGGTGGAATCTTTTGGTGAATATATGAAATATACATATACCAATTCCATCATGTTAGTGGAATGCAATATAGAGATGAAATATGATGCACATCCCACAACTCCTTTAAACACCATTGTTATAAACTACCATGGAAAGGGGAAAATACCTCTAGTAGGGAATTTAATGAAGGATCCTTCAACGAAATTATTTTATATACAACTTAGACTAGAAGAAATGTATTTTTAATGATCACTAAGTGAATCCTAATGACGTAAGATCCTCATATATGGCCTTGTACCCATTGGAATTGTTGACCCATTTTTTTAACTACATGAATCCATTGCTCATCCTTAATATAAAAATAATTAGAATATATTGATTTCTAGTAGAAATGAATCATAAGATGTTTTAGTATATCCTTGATGTTTACTGTAATAAAAAACCCATGGGATTAAAAACATCTTACAATCATATAAGTGTGACATTAAGGATCACATGAACAACTTTTTTGGCCAATATCACTATCCCGGACATGATTCATTTGTCTAATGAGCTTTTCTAGTCACTCATTGAGTCATTGAATGTTCTCTTTTATTTGGATATTAAAGATGTTGAGACTGAATTTTAATAATTTAGAGAAGACAAACATGAGTATTTTGTTTAAATCATATCCATCTAATTGGTATATGAGTGCATGGTATTCTAGGGAGACATAATACAACTCTACATGTCTAAAAATATCAATGGTGTATAAGATAAACTATATTTGATGGAAGAAATGTCTGGGAGAAATATCATCCTCACTCAGACACTCTTCAAGGTGGGATATATTGAATATGATATAGACTCAACAAACTTTTCAAATCAAAGATATAAAATGATTGACAAAAAGTTGGGTGACATGATTTATGTGATTTTATATTTAGTGATTTGGTATCAAATACCGAAGACATTGTTTTCTAACAAGACGTCGCTTTTAACACCATACAAGAAAGGAAATTTCTTTATAAGAATATTGATATCCCCTCATCATATTAACAGTGCCTAAAATAATCACTTTATAAATGATTAATATTTCCAATCATTGATTCCACTCCTTTCAAATATTTTCAATCCCACTATTTTGATAATGGAAGATACGTAATAGATATAGTGAAACCATGAATTGAATTTCTCAAGCATGTAAATATTCCCATCAAATTGACACTCTACCCAATAGAAAACTATGATGATTAGAAAAGATGATTCATCATTAAAATCCATACAAAATGTAACAATTCATATTTTAGGCACCATTTTCATCATTCCAAAGAGGACATAGTTCTCTTATATTACATATTCATATTATAAAGAGAATGTTTATTTGAATCATCAGGAACAATATTTATTATACTAAATGGTACAAAAAATATTTATAAATAAAAATATTTAATATTTATTTAAGTTATTATGAATGGATCACCAATTTTTGACAAAGATTCATTTCTTTTATATCACACCTAAAACAATGTCCATTAAAGCCTCATAGAATTATAACCATAACAACTATTTTTTACATTATCCATAGTGTAACATGACAGCTATTTATAGAATAATACATTTTCATATCCTATATATTTATGAATAAAATATTAATTTTACAATAAGTACACGATGTTTCCAATAGCATTCTTGACATGAAATAATGGGTTTTAGTAAAATCATACATTTCACATAACATTTAGTTATAATGAAAAATTATATAGTAATATTATTATTAATTTAAATTGTAGTTAGCACCTATCCTTTGTATTGGTAGGTTTAAACATAACTAACTAAAATTTGATTACACATGTTTGTTAAATGTTTTTACATCTTCCAATAATTTTTTAGGTTTAAAATGAGAATGGATCCAATTTTAATCATAAAATATTCTAATGTTTTTTAAATTTTGTTTTACCAAATTTTAATGGGGA
This sequence comes from Viscum album, assembly GCA_963277665.1. Lineage (NCBI taxonomy): Eukaryota > Viridiplantae > Streptophyta > Magnoliopsida > Santalales > Viscaceae > Viscum > Viscum album. The sequence goes on along the minus strand of OY728155.1, from coordinate 1,218,555,544 downwards.
ACCGTTTAAAATAACGGGTTTTTTAGATTTATATGTTCTATATGACAATATAAAATTCTTCTCTGAATTTGGAGCATCATAAATTACCTTTGTTGAATTTTTTGTATTTTTCTGATAAAATTTACATTTTAATGAATAATGAAAAATACTAAATTTTAATTCAAAATTTCATTCCCATATAATTTATTTATATTGATATGTTTTCCTTTAAATTGGTTATAAAGTATAATTATATTAATTATTCATCATTATATAAAATTTTCATTGTTGTATGTAATTTCACATTGAAATTTGATATCAACAGCTCTCAATATTTTAATGGTTTTCACTTTTAAAAATCATTTCTCCCAATTTTACAACGGGAATTATTTTTAAATTAATTCCTTCTAATTATGTGTTTTGAATTTGGAAAAATGAATTCCATATTTTGAATAATAATGTACGAATTATGTAAATATGTCCATTTTTTTGGAAATTTTGATTAATAACTTTAGTAATTATTTTTATTTACAATGGTTAAAATGTAAATGAGGTAAATAAGTGTAAAAAATAATATTATAATAATTTTAAACTACCATAACACATGTCCTAATCCTATTTGATGAGATATTTCTGACTATGATCTTCTTTGGGTCGATTTTAGGACCTCATGGAGTCACTTGGGTGTTATAATGACGTGTTATAATAATTATTTTAAAGTAAAAAAAAATAGAAGTTGAACATGAATCCTTTTACTAAAAAGATATTAAGGTGGGGTTATATAATTGATCTCATTGAATATAAATTTTTATTAGAAAGGAAAAAATATTTACTTGGTCATGGTGTTTTATTTATAATTTTGAGAAATTACATAAATAAATTTATTAATTACACAATGATGATGCAGTGATTAACATATTAATGAAATATTTAAGTAAATTATAATATAATTAATAAAATAAATGCAATTTGAACATATTTATGACATAAAAAAAAATCATCTAGACATTTTTTAAATGTTATATAGAGATAATGTGGTTTCTTAGAATGGATTAATTTGTTAAGACTTTAAAATATATAAATTACTATATAGTTTCAAAATCAACATTAATGAGTTTTTAAAACATATACTATTTTATTAAATGGTATAATAGACACAAAAAATGTAGATTATGAAAAATGACATATATAATGTTAAAATTCTCATTAATTAAGTCTCATTAATTATCCACATGATATTCTCTTGTAATTTAATTGTAACCATAGTAACTATATAGTGTAAAAATACTATAGGAGCTAGTAAGAGTAAATTTATGTAACTAAGAGTTAAAGCTAAAAATAAAGGTTAAATTTGTGACCAAAATATTGATAAAACCTATTTATTTATAGTATTTACACACATAATCATATTATATTAGAAATATATCTCTTTTTAAATATTATTATTTTAAAATGAATTTACAATGAAATAATATTTCAAGACTTTCCTAAAGAGCCTCTCCTCTCTTTTATAAAAGGACACCACATCTTCCAACTTATGAAAACCTGTTATTGACCTTGGATTGACCAAATTATAAAGAAATAAGCTATAAAAATCACTAAATTCCACCTATGAGCCTTACCATGGGATGGAGGCCACTCAAAGAATCATTTTTTCTCAAATCAAAAGGATTTAACCAATTAAGAGGTAACGTCTTCACTTAGGCTCCATTCATTTATTTTATTTATCCAAACCATAAACTCTCTTAATTCCATTATCATATAAAATAAAAAAATCCTCAATATATTATTATTTTATTATGCTAAGGGTTCTACCAACACTTACAGACATCTCCATTGAATGAATATAGAACATGTTGTTTCTATGTACAATGAACTACTACCTCACAAAATGATGATTGTTAAATTATTTCCTACCTCCTGTAATGGTGTCTATTATGACGAAAATATATTTATATGTGATATATATAATATTTATATTTCCTATATATAAGGAACTGGCCTTAAACATTACAAAATATGGAATTAAATGAATAATTCACATTGAGGATCTTTTCAGGTTTAGAGTTTTATAGAATTAGGACATAACTATTACATCTCAAAAGATTAAAAGGTAGGCATATCTACACAGTTTCCATTTTTTCATAAAATAAAAACTCTTTAAAAAAAGATTCAATTCTAGTTCCATGTTTCAGACATCATGACTTTTCCTAGAACCCATCCTTGACCCTATTCATCTTTAAGTACTGTGAAAACATTTCAACACATGGGATGAGCATAAAAATCTCAATAAGGGTTATAAATAAAAGAAAGAAAACATTTTTTCATAAATACATACAAAACATAAAATCATTTACTTACCTGATGAAATCTTAAGATTTATGAAAGAAACATAGAAATAATTAATCATAAAGGTAACTTGTGGTATCTATATCATAATTACATTGTAGCTATCACAGCTACATAGGGAGTTACTTTGGAATACCCATCATAGTACATTCCCTAAATCTCTTAGGAGAAAAATTCACATTTACCTCTGTCACGTTACCCAGTGCATTGGAGTGCTATCTCGGGCTCACCCACCCTAGTTTTATCACCGAACCACCCGTATATGTAAATAATGCCCAAGAACCATAACATGATCATAACACATAACATAAGAATAAAGGAAATATGAAATTTACATATTGCAAAAATAAATTATCATTTCAAGATATTGAAATAGTAAATCAATTATCAAAATCATTTTCAATACAAAAATAAGTAAAAAGTGTATATGGTATTTATTTTTCCTTTTAAAAACATTCTGGCTTGTTACGGAAACCAAAGATCAAATAATACTCGCGGCGGCGGAAAGTTCGTTGTCACCGCTTACATAAAAAACACATTCCTTTTTTGTCATTTTGTAAAATTAATCATATAAAAATATTCCCTTTGAATAAAATGAAAAGTCAAAGGGGTTTATACACCGTATAAAATAAATTTGTGTATAAAACTAAAAATGCCTCAATGAAAGGAGATTGAGACGAAGTCCCTTACCTCGTGTCTAACTTGACTCGATCATTCTTTAATCTCTTGAATAATAAACTAAAGTTAATTTCTACTTTATTAATAACATTTTTCAATTTTATTATTCCTTTTATATCAATTATTACCAAATTATAAACATTATGTAATGATTTAAGTTAATAACATCCATTTTGTCGATATTTGGTACTTGAGTAAAAAATGTACACCTTATATTTATAAGTTGTCCATGTGTTCAATATTCCATTATATCCATAATGATATTAATTATTTTCATATCATATATATCCTATATATCCAGTATATACATGTTTTTATAATATTACATAACATTTAGAGGTAAGAAATGAAATGGATCGTTCATGGAGACGGTAAGCTGTATGTACGCATGAACGCTAATTTTATTTCTATGTATTATTTTAATGGAAATAAAAAATAATGATACATAGGTATATTTTAATTACATTATAATATCATATATAATATAGTTAACTCCATCCTTTATACATCCCACATAAGGAATTAACGAATCAAATTACATTGAGGGGGCGGTAGTCTGCACTTCCTCAAATGAGATTATCGTATTTACCCACTAGGGAAACCATAAAGGCATTATATAAATGGGAAGTAGAGAAGAATAAGTAAATCATAAACATAATATATATCATATATTAATATATTTCCATCATAATGTCCACCATGAGAGGCAGTAATATGTAATTGAACAATCATTGTTTTGTGAGGCCTTAGTTTTCCATCCACAGAAACATTATGTTCTTCATCCATTAGATGGAGGTGTGTGTAAGTGTTGTTCAAATACATCCCATAACAACATACTAGTATATTTAGGACAATTTTTTTGTTATAAAATAAAGGAATAAAAAGATCTTAGGGGTTGGATAAGTAAAATAAAAGAAAACAATTTAAGAGAAACCGTTACCTTTAATTTGGGTAACTCCCTTTGGTTTGAACCAAAGGACTTCTTAAAATTCCTTTTGCATAAGTTTAGGCTTCTAGGAGGAGGAGAGGGATGTTGTGAGCTTAATTTTTCAGAATTTGGACGAGCCAAATGGCTTGAGAGGTGTGAGGAATTGGTTAGAAGTGGTCTTCTTTTATAATGGGGAGGAGGGGCTCTTTTGGAATGTGCGAAAGTATTATTTTAATATATATTTCTTTTAGGTTTCTAATGGTCCAAAATTCATTAACGATGAAGATAAGACGACTCATGGTCGAAATAAAATCATCCAATACGAATTGGATAGGGTTTGGATAATATTTTTATCATTATATTCTTATTTATTTAAATCATTTATTAATGAGGTAAATACTGCATCATTATCGTGTCATAAATAATTTCATTTATTCGATGTATAAAAATTATAAAAAAATAATATAAATTATGAAATATTTTTATCTTTCCAATGAATATTTATAGTCTAAAATAGGACCTATATAACACCATATAAAAATTAATTACTAAAATATTTTTGTTAATGTCAATTTTGTCTTCACATGAAATTAATTAATCTAAATTGTCATTATCACTCCCTAGTGGCTCAATGGGGTCCCAAAATCGACTCAAATATGCCCATAGTCGTAAATGACTCAACCAATAAGGGTGGGACAAGTGTTACGGTAATTTTGAATTATTATAATATTCTTTTAACATTGAATTACCCTATTTACATTTTACCGTGGTAAATAAAAGTCAGAAGTTACTATTCAAAAAAAAATTATTTTCATCTTAATGAACCACATTTTACTTCTTGATAACAACCATGTATGTCAGAATTTTGAAATTAAATTCACAGAAGTGTTAAAATTTCATTTAAATGAAAATGTCAGTTTTTTTTAACTACCACTATGTGGTTTCACTATTCATCAAAAATTGAAGTTTTTCTGAAAAATACCAAAAATTCATCCTATGATATATTTGATATTTCGAATTCGAAAATGATTTATATTTTGAAAAATTCAAAACATAGAAGTGGCATTAATTAATTTTAAAATTAATTCCCATTATCAAAAGAAATAGCGTATTTTTAAGGAACAATATCTATCAAAAGATTGATACTCGTTTATGTCCAATTTCAAAGTGAAATTAATACCAGTGACCAACATTGGATTAAATGGTAAGAATATATTTTAATTTAAATTTAAAACCAACTAAAAAGTTAATCTAACCATATAAATAAATTATATTAAAAGGCACTTTTCAATTAAAATAAAATATTTTTCACTATTCTTAAAAAAATGAACTTCATCAGAAAAATACCAAAAAATTAACCAATGTAAAATTTGATGTCCCCATTCTAAATAAGGATTATATTTGGTCAATTAGAATGTATTAAAGTGACCAGAACTATATTTAAATAGGGTTCTCCATTAAAAGGCGATAAATCAGACTTTCAATGTAAATTATGCTTAAAATTAGATTCATTCACATTTTAAACCTCTAAATTTTTATTGGATAATGTAAATACATTTAAAAATCATGTATAATCATATTGTAGTTTTTTTTCATTATCTCTAATACATCTTCTAGGAGTTAACTACCATTTAAAATAATAATATTATATTATTAGTGCGCATTGTAAGATTCCAAAGAAACCCGTTGTTGCGTATCAGGTACGCTATCGAACATAGGAACCCCTTTAAAGTAAAATTAAAATTTAATTCACAAATATTAATAAATATGAAATATGTCTTATTCTTCATTTACCTGGGATGTTACATCCATCCCCCCTTTTGGGAATTACGTCCTCACAATTTTTATTCACTTATCAAAATAAGTGGGGGTATTTATCCCTCATAGCATTTTCAGATTCCCAAGTTTCCACTTCAACCATATGGTTTTTACACAAAACCTTTACCTAGTAAATTAATTTATTCTGAAACACTTCCTCTCTACGGTCAAGAATCTGTACTGGTTGTTCTTCATTAGAGATATTCTCTTCCAACTGAACTACCCCTGGGCTCAAAACATGAGATGGATTTGGTATATAATTTCTCATCATAGAAACATGAAATACATTGTGTACCTGGGATAAACTTGGTGGTAAAGCCACATTATACGCAACTGATCCATCTTTCCCCAGAATTTCATAAGGTCCAATGAACCTCATACTCAACTTTCCCATCATACCAAAACTCATCACACTTTTCCATGGAGAAACTTTGGGAAATACATGATCACATACCTCAAACGAAATATCCTTCCTCTGGTTATCTGAATAACTTTAATGTCTTCTCTGAGCTGTTCTCATGTGCTTCTGAATCAACTAAACTTCTCTGCCATCTCTTCTACCAATTCTGGTTCCATCAGCCTTCACCTACTTCATTCCAAAAACTTGGAGTTTGACAATTCTTTCCATATAATTCCTCAAATGGAGCCATCTATATTCAGGAATTCAAGCATTTATTATAATAAAATTCAACCAAAGAAAGATATTGGTCCCAAATTCCCTGGTAATCCATCGAGCAAGCATGTAACATATCCTCGAAGTCTGAATTGTTCGTTCTGACTGCCCATATGATTGAGGATGAAAAACTATACTAAAATTTAATTAAGAACCCAATGACTTATGAAGGCCTTTCTAAAATTTAGAAGTTAACCTGGGATCACGATCAGATAAATTGGAGAGGGGAACTCCGTGGAACCTGACTATCTATTTATCATAAAACCGTGCAAGTTGATCTAGAGACAAAGTATCTCTAATAGGAAGTAAATGACCAGATTTACTCAATCAGACAACTGTAACCCAGATTTCATTATTACCTCGAGATGTCTTGGGTAATCCCACAACAAATTCCATGGATATATTTTCCCATTTCCACTCTGGTACTAGAAGAGGGTGAAGCATTCCATTCGGAAACTATCACTCTTCTTTAACCTGCTAACAAGTCAAACACATCTCTGTAATATCAATAATATCTCTTTTCATTCCATCCCACCAGTAATTCTCTCGATGATCTATGTACATCTTAGTAAAGCCTGAATGAACTGAAAATGGAGAACTATGAGCTTCACATAACAACTCATTATTCAACTGTGAATCACAAGGCACACATAATCTCCTTCCATTTCTCAAAACACAATCATTATCAATGTTAAATTCAGGAAACATACCTTTATGAACCAACTCTACCTTTTTTTACAACTCACTATCTTCTTTATGCGCTTGCTTAATTCCATCTGATAAAGATAAGTTCACTAACACCTGAAACAAAACAGAAGAATTTCCTGCAACAACAACCTCCATGCCAAATTTTATCAAATCAAAAACCAAAGAATCTCGTTCCAAAAGAAGCATGTCTAATGAGACATTACTTTTTCGACTCAAAGCATCAGCCACTTTATTTTATTCTCCCGGATGGTAATGGATCGTGAAATCATAATGCGTGAATGTTTCCAACCATGTCCTCTATCTCATGTTTAATTCTTTTTGAGTGAATATATACTTTAACATTTTTTTGTCAGTATGTATTTCACATTTCACTCCTTAAAAATGATGTATACAAATTTTTAATGCAAAAAACAATGGCAGCTAATTCCAAATAATGTGTAGGGTAATTTAGCACATGTGGTTTCAACTAATGTGAACCATAAGAAATTACCTGATCATTATTCATTAGGACACAACCCATCGCTTTCAACAAAGCATCACCGTAGATAACAATCTCACATTTTCTGGATGGCAGTGCCAAAACCGGAGCATTAACCAATCTTTTTTTCAATTCCTAAAAACAATCATCACATTCTTTTGTCCAGATGAACATAAAACTTTTTCAAGTTAACTTAGTCATTAGACTAGATAACCATGCAAAATTTTCAACAAACCTCTAGTAATAACCTGCCAAACCATGAAAACTACGGATCTTGGTTATATTTTTGGATCTTGGCCATTCATCAAAAACTTTCATTTTAGTAGGATCAATAGTTATGCCATTTTTTTGAAACAATATGTCCAGAGAAAGAAATTGTTTGCAACAAAAACTCACACTTGTTGAATTTCCCAAATAGTTTCTTTTCTTTTATGGTTTGCAAGACAACCCTTAAATGATTTTCGTGTTCCTCCTTAATTTTGGAATAAACCAAAATATCATCAATGAAAACAACCACAAACTTATCCAAGAACTCATGAAAAATTCTATTCATAAGATCCATGAATACAACAGGTGCATTGGTTAACCCAAAAGGAATAACTACAAATTCATAACAGCTGTATCTAGTATGAAACAAATTCTTCAGAATGTATGCTTCCTTTACTTTCAACTAAAGGTACCCCAACCTCAAGTCAATCTTTGAAAAATACTGAGCTCCCTGGATCTGATACAACTTCATTTGATGGCCCAACATCTGCTGAAGTAGTTGCAAAGGATTTTTCCACCCCTTTCAGCTTCTATTTTGGATGCTTTCCTTCGGTGAATTCTTTGTTGGACACTCATTTGCATAATGACCCATTTCATTGCACTTAACAAATTTTACTGACTGTAAATAATATTTTGTCCTACCATTACCCTGATCTTTTTAGTGTAATTACGAGCCTTATGTCCCATTTTACTACATCGGTAGAACTTACCAGAATTCAAACGACATTCCCCAGCATGCTTTTTACCACAATTTTCACAAATTGTATACATAAGTTTCTTACCATCAGACTTTTTTAAAGAGTTATTCCCTTTCGCCTACCACCTCAACCCATTATTCTATAGTTTTTCAAAGAATAACTGATCATCAGTAAACTCCATTTCCACCTTCTCCGCACAACAACCATGTTTTTCATAAATTTTGAACTCACGAGAAGCTAAATCCCTTAGATACTTTGGCTTTAATCCTGAGTAAAAAAGGTTGATTTTACTATCATGATCTTGTAAGAAATTTGGAGCATACCTTGCCTGAATTTTTCTTCATAACCAGACACTAAGTCATCCTCCTGCCTCAATTCTAGGATTTTTTTCATTATAAGATGAACCACCTTAGGAAAATATTTCTCAAGAAATATTCCTTTTAATTCATCCCAATCAAGAGCATCAATCTCATCACTATCCATGATATTTTTCACCATTGACCACCACTGATCAACTTCACCTTCAAAACGGTAAACATCAAGACTAACCTTTTGATGTTATGAACAACCCATGACATCAAAAATCTTCTCCAATGCTTTAATCCACCCTTCAGCTAGAACAGTGTCAGATGGTCCTCTGAATGATGGAGGATGATGCCTCATGAAATGCTCCACTACTGACATGTTCTTCTGTGGTTGATCTGGCTGATCTGGTACATAGATACCACCACTGTTTACTGCCTAAGTCAACTATGTCATCATTGCATCAAACTGCTCAGTTCTGATTCTGACCATCTCAGGTTGATTATTTGGAAGGTTTTCTTCCTCCTGATGTCGTACCAACATAGCTTCCCTGTTTCCTCTGTGGAAAACCATTATGAACATAGAAATATCATAGGTGAAGGAACATGGTAATCTGTAAATGCTATATGATTTCTAATATTTACATAATTACTTTATGAATATTAATTTAACAATACCCTAACTCCTAAATTTATCTAAACCGGCCTCTGATACCAACTATAAGGACCTGACCTTAAACATTACATAATATTCAATTAAATGAATAATTCACATTGAGGATCTTTTCAGGTTTAGAGTTTTAGAGAATTAGTACATAAATATTACATCTCAAAATATTACAAGGTAGACATATCTACATAGTTTCCATTTTTATCATAAAATAAACACTCTTGAAAAAAAGAGTCATTTATATTTCCATGTTTTAGACAACATGACTTTTATTTGATCCTATCCTTGACCATATTCATCTTTAAGTCCTGTGAAAATATTTCAAAACTTGATATGATCATAAAAAGCTCAATAAGGTATATAAATCAAAGAATGAAAACATTTATTCATAAATACATACAAAACATTAAATCATTTACTTACCTCATGAAATCATAAGATTTAATAAAGTCACATAGAAATCATTAATCATAAAGGAAACTTCTAGATTCCATATCATACTTACATTGTAGCTATCACAGCTACATAGGGAGTTACTTTAGAATACCCATCACAGTATATTTCCTAAATCTCTTAGGATAAAAATTCATTTTTATATCTGTCACATTACCCAATGCATTGGAGAGCTATCTCGGGCTCACCCGCCCTAGGTTTATCACAGAACCACCTGTATACGTAAATAATTCCCAAGAACCATAACATGATGATAACACATAAAATAAGCATAAAGGAAATATGACATTTCCACATTGCAATAATAAAATATCATTTCAAGATATTTAAATAATAAATCCATTAAAAAAACATTTTCAATACCAAAATATGTAAAAAGAGCATATGGTATTTATTTTTTATTTTAAAAACATTCCGGCTTGTTAAGGAAGCCAAATATCAAATAATACTCGTAGCGGCGAAAAGGTCATTGTCACCGCTTACTTAAAAAAACATTCCTTTTTGTCGTTTAGTAAAACACTTAGTATAAAAATATTCCCTTTGAATAAAATAAAAATTCAAAGGGGTTTAAATACTGTATAAAATAAAGTCGTGTATAAAACTAAAAATGCCTCAATGAAAGGATATTGAGACGAAGTCCCTTACCTTGTGTCCAACTTCACTCGATCATTATTTAATCTCCTGAATAATAAACTAAAGTTAATTTATACTTTCTTAATAACCTTTTTCATGTTTATTATTCCTTTTATATCAATTATTACCATGTTATAAAAATTATGTAATCATTTCAGTTAATAACGTCCATTTTGTCGATATTTGGTACTTGAGTCAAAGATGAACACCTTATATATATAAGTTGTCCATGTGGTCAATAGTCCATTATATAGAGAATTATATTCATGATTTTTATATCATTTATATCATATATTCCTAGTATATACATGTTTTTATAATAGTACATATCATTTAGAGGTATGAAATAAAATGCACTGTTCATGGACATGGTAAGTCATACGTACGTAAGAACGCTACTTTCATTTCTATTTCTTATTTTAATGGAAATAAAAAATAATGATACATAGGTATATTATAATTAAAATATAATATCATATATAATATATTTAAATCCATCCTTTATACATACCACATATGGCATTAACGAATCAAATCACTTTGAGGGGGCGGTAGTCCGCACTTCCTTAAATGAGATTATCGTATTTAACCACTATGGAAACCATAAAGGCATGTAATAAATGGGAAGTATAGAAGAATAATAAAATCATAAACATAATATATATCATATATAAATACAGTTCCATCATAAAGGCCACCATGAGAGGTGGTAAGATGTAATTGAACAATCATCATTTCGTGAGGCCTTAGTTTTCCATCCATGGAAACATTATGTTATTCATCCATTAGATGGAGGTGTGTGTAAGTGTTGTTCTAATAAATACCATAACAACATCCTAGTATATTGAGTATACTGTTTTTGTTTCAAAATAAAGGAATAAAAAGATTTTAGGGGTTGGAGAAGTAAAATAAAAGAAAACAATTTAAGAGAAACTGTTACCTTTAATTTGGGTAACTTCATTTGGTTGGAACCAAATGACTTCTTGAAATGGATTATTCCTAAGTTAAGGCTTATAAGAGGAGGAGAAAGATGTAATGAGATTAATTGGGCAGATTTTGGACCAGCCAAATGGCATGAGAGGTGTGATGAATTGGTTAGTAGTGGTACGCTTTTATAAGGGGGAGGAGGGGCTCTTTTGGAAAGTGTGAAAATATTATTTTATTATATATAGATATTCGGTTTCTAGTGGTCCAAAATTCAGTAAAGATGAATATAAGATGACTCATGGTCTATATAAAATCATCCAATATGAAATGGACAGGTTTTGGATAATATTTTATTCATTATATTCTTATTTGTTTAAATCAATTATTAATGAGGTAAATAATTCATTATTATTGTGTCATATATAATTTAATTTATTAGATTTATAAAAATTATAAACAAAATACTATCATTTTGGAAATAGTTTTATATTTACAATGAATATATGTAGTTGAAAATATGACTTATATAACACCATATAAAAATTAATTACTAAAAGATTTTTGTTAATGTCAATTTTGTCTTCACATTAAATTAATTAATCTAAATTGTCATTATCACTCCCAAGTGGCTGAATTGGGTCCCAAAATAGACCCAAAGATACCCAGGTTGTAAATGAATTATAGAATAAGGTTTGGACAAGTGTTAAGGTAATTTTGAATTATTATAATATTCTTTTAAACTATAATTACCATATTTACCTTTAACCGCAGTAAATAAAAGTCAAGAGTTATTATTCACCAAAAATTATTTTCATCTTAATGAACCACATTTTACTTATTGATAAGAAACATGTATGTCAGATTTTTGAAATTCAATTCACATAAGTGGTAAAATTTTATTTAAATTTAAAAGTCAGTTTTTTTACTACCACTAAGTGGTTTCACTATTCATCAAAAATTGAAGTTTTTCAGAAAAATACCAAAAATTAATCCTAAGATATATTTGATATTCACAATTAGAAAATGATTTATATTTTGAAAAATTCAAAACATAGAAGTGGAATTAATTAATTTTAAAATTAATTCCTGTTATCAAAACATATAGCGTGTTTTTAAGAAACAATAACTATCAAAAGATTGTTACTCGTTTATGTCCAATTTCAAAGTGAAATTAATTCCAATGACCAAAATTGGATTAAATGGTAAAAATATATTTTAATTTAAATTTAAAAACAACTAAAAAGATAATCTAACCATTAAATAAATTTTATTAAAAGGCACTTTTGAATTAAAATACAATATTTTTCACTATTCATTAAAAAATGAACTTTTTCATAAAAATACAAAAAAATTACCCAAAGTAAAATTTGATGAACCCAGTCTAAAGAAGGATTTTATTTGGTCAATTAGAATGTTTTAAAGAGACCAAAACTATATTTAATGAGGGTTCTCCATTAAAAGGCGATATATCAGCCTTTTAATGTAAATTATTCTTAAAATTAGATTCATTCAGATTTTAAGCATCAAACATTTTATTGGATAATGTAAATAAAATTATCAATCATATATAATCATATTGTAGTTTGTTTTGTTCATTCCCTCCAATAAAATGGCTAGGAGTTAACTACAATTTAAAATAATAATTTTATATTATTAGTGTGGAATGTAAGATTCCAAAGAAACTCATTGTTGCGTATCGGGTACGCTGTCGAACATAGAAACCCCTTTAAAGAAAATTTAATATTTAATTAAAAAATATTAATAAATATAAAATATGTCTTATTCATCATTTACCTGGGCTGTTACACTATATTCATCATTAATTTTTATTTATAAAATACCTTTATGATTTTCTTGTTGTGTAAATACGATAATTTTATTTGAGGATCTGTGGACTACCGACCCCTCAAAGATACGTGACTCCTTACCACTAAACATGAAACATATAAAGGATAGTTTTATTAAAACTATGATACATAAATGAAATTAATATAATATTGGTATTATAGTATACATTTATGTCATTAGATTATTATTCTTCTAATATGAAAATTAAATGAATATATCATTATTGTTTACGTAACGCTTAACATCATAATGAACAATGCATTCCCTTTCTTCTATCAAAATACTATGGATATTATAAAAAACCTATATTCCAAATATATATGATATTTAAATCATGATTAATATTCCATGGATGATGTAATTTTGATCACATTGATAATTTACATAAAAATAAGTTCATTTTTAACTCAAGTAACAAATATAGACAAAACGTCTAATATGAACATAAATAATTATGTAATTTTTATAACATGCTAATAAATGATATGAAATGAATAATAATACTGAAAAAAAGTTCTAAATCCTATTAAAATTAACCTATGTTTAATATTCAACAACATAATGATTACACATGATGAGTTGGAATCAAGGTAAGATATATCATCCCAATCTCCTTTCAATCTGTAAAATTTTGATATTATACACCTACTTATTTTATACGATGTATAATAAATCCATTTAACTTTTAATTTCATTTAAAGGGAACCTTTTTTATATAATTTTTTTTTCTGAATGAAAAAGAGGAATGTTTTTAATGTATTTGGTAATAATGATTTCTCCACTACCATAACTGTTATTTGAAATTTGGCTTCCTCTATAAGAATTAACGTTTTTTAAGAAAACAAATTAATTATTCACTTTTCTGGTGTTTTTGTATTGAAAATGGTTTTCAAAAAGGATTAACTATTTCAATTTCTTGAAAATATCTATTGTGATTTCAAATGAAATTTTATAAGTGAAATGATGATAATTGAAATAATTTATGTGTTAGAGTTATAGAATGGTCCTTGAAAATTTTGGGTGTGGTTAGGTGTTAATCCGAAGATGGGGGGTTCTGTGATAAACCAAGGATGGTTGGTTACCTTATAAATTCCAATGCATTGGGTATTGATGTTGGTTGTATGGATATTTCATCTGTAAGAATGAATTGTGGAAGTCGACCATATTGTTATTATATTTAAGTATGATTATGCCCTATGTTACCTTTCTATGATATATGTTTCTTTATATGCATTTATGGAAATATTTTGGTTACAAAAATCATATAAAATGATCTTTTATTCAGGGAAGAGTATTTAAAACATCATAAAGGTGAGAATTACTACATTGTGAAAAAGTATTCATGGTTTATATGTTTTCCCAAGACTAACATATTTCTTTCATTGTGTATTCCATACTCAAATTTTTATGCTAATCCTATGTTTTGAAATGTTTTCCATAGGTTATAAGGATGGGTAAGAGAGATGAAGAAGTCGTGATGATTTTTATCATGAATGGTAAACCATGTTTTGTTTAAAAAGTTTCCTTCTGTGAAAAAAGTAGATACTGACTGTAAATATCCACTTGTAATGTCTGGGTCTATTATGTAGTAGTTATGGTCTAATTCTCAAAAACTCTAAAATTGAATAGATCCTCAATGTGAATTTTGACTGAGCAGAATATTATGTAATCATTAGGGATGGAACCTTATTGTCGGTATCAGACAGTAGTTAAGCTACAGTTATGAGGTTATGATGTTATCTAGGTTTAGGTTAAGTATCCCATATAATCAAGAGGGTAATTATCATATTGAAACATTTAGATGGTTATTGTAAATTACTTTGATTAGATAAAAAACTAAATTATGGAGATATAACGAAGTTGATGGATTAGAGTAATATAAATGTATCTATGTTATCTTTAACTTATAGAGGATTATTTTTTGAATTCATTTCATTTTTATGTGATTATTATTTTCAGAAAATTAAGGATAATTTATCAAATGGAAGTAAAGATATCTTCCACGTCCTTCTTATCCCTCCCATATGATCTTACCATAACTATTATAGAAAAATAATTCTTTAATTATTTTGATAGCTTCTTGAGTATTCAAATAACAAACAAGATATTGTTTGTGTTATCCAACACCTAATCATTTCTAGAACAATTTTATCAGTCATGGTATCTTTTTCATATTGATTTATGATCTAACCTTGTAAAAATCTATCAAAAAGTGAAATTATTGAAGTATAGTGAACGTTTAATTTTTAAAGGAGGACAACACGCTCAAGAAGAAATGTAACATCATGAACATAATGATATCTAGATTCAAGGTATGATTTATATTCTTATACATAATGAATGTAGCATCTACGCATTGATATTAATTAATGATTAGGATATTTGATCTGAAGTAATGATGTATTAAGAAATAAGGTGGAAGTTAATAGTTAAAGAATTCTGAAGAATTCTGAATGATTAAGAAGTCTACATTAAAGGGATTCAATAGTTATGGAATATTGTACGATGAGGAAATGTTTAAAATTATTAATGCTCTTTTAATGATGGGATTACATTTAATTTATTTTTTTAGTATGTGTAACACTGATGTATGAAATGTTAAAATATTTTTCAAGGAAGAATTAACTTTTATTATATGGACATAATAGATAACTTTTAGTGTTAATATGATTTTTTTTGAAATGATGAATGGTTATTACATTTAGGGATGAAAAATGAAAGGTATTAGATAAAATTTAATGTTAAATAAGGTCATGGTTTTTTAGGATATTATCTAAATTTTTAGAACGTTATAACAATTATATGGTTTTAGAAAAAGGTTAACTTGTAGGATGGGTGACAACATGTCGTGTCTGAAAAGGCCGTCCGAATCTTACCCACAAACAAATGGCGATTAGGGTACATCACCTACCATTGGCCTTGGTGATTTACCTTGTTAGTATGACTTATTGTTTTTACATAAATAATCATATGAATTACAAATAAGTTTATTTAGTTGATATATATTTTATCGAATGGATATCATTATTATTGGAAAATGATTGGGGGATTATGTGATAAATATTATTTTGGAATACATTCAATTTTTTGGGATCTTTATTTGATTAAGATAAATAAAATACTATGGATTTTTATTTGAGGAATAAAAGTTGAATTATTTTTGAAGAAATATATGATTAAATTTTGGATTTATGGGAATTAGGTAATTTGTGTAAGTGATTATACAATCTTGGGAAAACTGTGATTAGGTTAATTACATTTTTTTGTGATACTTTATGAGGGGTTGAAGTTATTTAGAGATAAATGTTAAAATTTACATTGGAAAATTACGTGATCAAATCCTTCTCAGTTTTGGGTTTCAATCTTTGTTGAACTATTTTGAAGAATTTTCCGGATTTTTTTATTGAATGGTATATGTAGAACATTAGTTATTACATTTTAATTTTGGTGATTAAAATAATCCCTTCCCTTTATAATGGATGATTATTTTTTAGTGATTACCTAACACTGAACTAACCATTTTGAGTTTGGTTAATGTCTAAATATGGTGGAAATATATAGTAAATAATTTTAGGATTTTTTGATTGTATGGAAGTTGATTCTAGTTCTTAAGGTGTGATCATGTCAACATTAATACTCATCGTTTTAAAAAAAGATGAGTTTTTAGAAGAAATTTATTAAACAATGAATCTCTAATTATTGAGTAAGTATGTTTTCTTTTGTTATTATTATAAGAAGTAAAATAATTCTTCCACTATATGAAAAGGATATTAAAAAAATTGTGTTTCCTTTTCCTACTATGAAATCAATGACCTTTTATCCCATCACATGTTTGTGGTTTTATGGTTGTTATCATTATCCTAATCATGTTTTCTATCAATATCCATCAAAACCTAACACATAGTTTTTCTTCCATATCCATGTTTTCCTACATGGAATAATAGTATGTGATATATTGGGTAACCTATTTATATATCTTTATTTACATTAAGGTGGAGTTTTTAATAATCATTTTTTACATCGGATTGTAATAAACGTGTTTGGAAAATTCATACTTTTGTCACCGACCCCAAATTCAAATTTGGAGGATGAAATTTCCAATGGTGGGTGGAGGATGTAACATCCCCGTTATTTATAGAATAATAAATTTATTTATCTATTAATATTTATGAATAAAATGATAATTTTACATTAAGTTTACTATTTTTTATATCGAACTTAACATTCAAGAACTTGTTTTTCTAAAATCTTATCTTCCACACAACATTGAGCTATACCGAAATTTAATGCGATAATAATTTTTTCTAAATAATATTTGATTACTATTTGTTTTATTAGAGGGAATAAACCTAACTAAATAAAATATTATTATAAATGATTATTTAATATTTTTTTCATTTATCCAATAAAATTTAGAGGCTTAAAATGTGAATGATTGTAATTTTAAGCATAAAATACTTAAATATTTATAAAAGATCATTTTACCTCCTTTTATAGGAGAACCATATAAATCTTGTATTTTAACATTTATATGTTCTATTTTAAAAAATAAAATTCATATTTGAAATAGGAGCATCAATGACTACATTGGTTTAAATTCTGCAATATTTCTGATAAAATTCATATTTTAATGAGTAGTTCAAAAACTGCATTTTCATCTATATTTCCTTCTCATCTAATTTATTTATACATATATATTTTCATTTTAATTTATTTTAAAGTTTAATTGGATTAAGATTTTATCATTTAATCTAATTTTCTTTATTGGAATAAATTTCACATCGAAATTTGATATAAACCCATGTCAATATTTAGATGGTTTTTACTTTTAAAAAACCCATTTTCTAATTTTGAAAATGAGAATTAATTTCAAATTAATTTCTATAAATTCTATATTTTTAATTTGGAAGAATAGATCCATATTTAAAATCATAAAGTCAAAATAATGTAATTAGGACCCTTTTATTTTTGAATATTATGAATAGTATCCTTAATAATTATTTTTATTTACCATACTTAACGGGTGAATCATGTAAATAAGGGTAAAAAATAATATTATAATAGTATAAAACCACTCTAATATGTGTAATAATACTATTGGAAGCAATATGTCTGGCCATTATTATTCTATAGTCGATTTTAGGACCCCATGGAGCCACATGGGTGTGAGAATGACATGTTATAATAATTAATTTATATTAATTGGAAATATAACATAAACATGTATCTTTTTACTAATACCATTTTATGATGGGGTTATATAATCGATATATTTGACTATAAGTATTAATTATAAAGATAATAAAATTAATATATCAAGGTATTTTTTTATAATTTTTAAATAGTAAATAAATAATTTTTATTATGACATAACGATGATGCAGTGATTATCTTATTAATGAAAGAATAAAATAAATGATATTATAAATATTAAAATAAATTTAATTTGAAAATTTTGATTCCATAAACAAATTAAATGGATGTGTATGATATGTAATATTTTCATTAATGTGGTTTTTTGAGTGAAAAAATTTGTTATGACTATAATAAAAACTATTACTAAATAGTCTAAAAAATGACAAAAATGAGTTTTTAAAACAAATACTATTGGATTAAATGATATAATAGTAATAAAAATAATTTATTTTTTAATTAACATATATAATGTTAAAAATTTAATTAAATATCCACTGGAGGTACTCTTTTCATTTTATAGTAACCATATTAACTATATAGTGTGAAAATACAAGACGACATGGTAAGAGTTAGTTTATTTAACTAAGGGTTAAATTCAGATGATAAGGTTAAATTTGTGACATAAACTTTCATAAAAACAATTGGTTGGTAGGATTTAGACCAGTAATTATATTATACTCAAAATATATCTCTTTGGAAATATTTAATTTGAAAATCAGTTTATAAAAAAATAATATTTCAAAACATTCCTAAAGTGCCTCTCCTCTTTCTTTTAAAAGCCTACCACCTATACCCGCATTCTCACACCTCTAAAACCAATTGGATTGACAAAATTATGATCTAATAAGCTCCCAAAATTCTTATATTCCTTTTATAATCCTTTAATTTGGAAGAGGTCCACTCAAGAAATCCTTTTGGATCCAATCAAAAGAAGTTTCCCAATTTAGAGATAACGTCTTCTCTCAAGATCCTTTCATTTATTTTCTTTCTACAACCCCATAAACTCTCATTATTAAAAAATATTATAAAAAAAATTATCCTAAATATACTATGATGTTTTTATGATAATTTTTGTACCTACACATACACACACCTCTATCTACTTGATATAGAACACAATGTTTTTGTGTACGATGAACTACTACATCACGGAACGATTATTGATCAATTTTCTCCTACCACCACTCCATGAAGTCATTATGATGGAACTATATTTATATATTATATTTATTATATTTATATTTTCTCTATAATTATTTAAATTCTATTTATAACATACCTTTATTCCTTCCATTTTGTGTAAATAAGATAATTTTGTTTATGGATGTGTGGACTACTTCCCCCTCAAAGTGATGTGACTTATTCCCCCTATACAAGGAATGTATAAATGATGGTTTTATTAAACCATTTACACATATGTGACATTAATATAATTCTAGTATTATAACATACATCTGTATAATTTAATTATTATTCTTTTAATCAGAAAAAGAAATTAAATTAGTGTTCATGCATACGTATGACCTATCGTCTACATAAATATTGCATTTCATTTCATATCATAAAATATAATAGACATTATAAATACATTAATACTCGATATATAAGATATTTAAATCATGAATAATATTACTGAGATGATGTAATTTTGATTACATGGATAATTAAAATTAGAACAAGTTCATTTTCGACTCAAGTACCGAATATCAAAACAATGTCTGTTATGAACATATATAATTATGTAATTTTTATAACATGGTAATAAGTGATATAAATGGAATAATAAACATGGAAATTGGTCACAATAAATTATAAATTAACCTATGTTTATTATTCAAGAACACAATGATTTTACATGATGAGTCGGACTCAAGGTAAGATACTTTATCCCAACCACCTTTCAACAAGTCATATTTTTCTATTATGCATCACCTTTTATATATGGTGTATAATAAATCTGTTTGAATTTTAATTTCATTAAAAGGGAATATTTTTTATATGAATTGTTTTACTAAATGAAAATTTAGTGTTTTTAACGTTTGTGGTGAAAATTAATTCTCCACCTTTGTAACCATTATTTGAAATTTGGTTTCCTCTACAAGCTTCAATGTTTTTTAAAGGAAAAGAAATCCCTTATTCTATTTTTGGGTGTTTTTGTATGGAAAAAGTTTTTTAAATGTGGATTTATTATTTCAATATCATTAAAAGATATCTTGTTATTTTAAATGAAATTTTATGAGTGACATGTTAATAATTGATATATTTTATGTTTAATAATTTCATAATGGTACTTAGACATTTGACGGGTGGTTTCGTGATAAAACAAAGGATGGTGGTTATGTGATAAACCAAAGATGGGAGGTTCCATGATAAACCATGGATGGTTAGTTGCATTAAAACCACCAATTTATTTTGTATGGATGTTGGTCATATGGTTATTCCATTTGTAAAAATTATTTATGGAAGTCAACCATTTGGTTATTCTATTTATGTATGATTATGTCCTAAGATACCTTTATATAATATTTTTTTTATTCTAGGGTTTTATTGTAATATTATCATTACAAAAAGTATAGGTAATGATAATATATTTACTGAATAGTATTTACTACTTCATAATGGTGAGAAGTATCACTTTTTGATAAATTATTCATGGTTTTCATGTTTTCCCAATATTAACAGGTTTTCTTTCATTATGTATCCCTTACTAGGATTTTTAGCTTCATCCCATGTTCTAAAATGTTTTCCAAAGGGTATAAGGATGGTTAATAGAAATGAAGATGTCAAGAATATTTTTATCAATAAAAATATATCATGTTTTGTTTAATGGTTTTCTTTTGGTGGAAAAAGTGGATAGTTAGTGTAATTATCCACTGTTAATGTCAGGGAATATGAGGTAATAGTTGTGGACTAATTCTCTAAAACTAAAGACTTGAAAATACCTTCAATGTGATTTATTGACATAAATCAAGATTATTTAATGTTTAAGGTTGAGGCCATATATATAGATCCAGAATGATTAAAATCCATTTTTTGACACTACCCAATAATAATATATAATAAATTAACATAGTATCTTGTCGAAGATGTGTTATATATTGTATCTTGTCCTCATGATTTTGGGTAATAGGGTTTGGATTAATTACTCAATTCCATGACGTGGGGGTTTCCTTCATTATTGATGACCTGATTTAGGTGAACTTTGAAAATAAGAATTATTGGAGGATGACGTTGTTCAATGAATTTTTGTATATCAATGAAAAAAATATGTCAAGTTCTTGAAATAACATCATGGAATATTTTAATGTAAATAAAACTAACTTCTAAGGATCAATCCTCTTGTTTCCATCCATCGATTTGGAATTATTTTCAGCCACCAAGTGTTAAAACAATCTTTTAGAAATATTCAACCCTCCCATGGTTCTTTGGTTGATTCCACAATTGATATTATTATTAATTCATGCATTTATATATAATTAAAATATTTTATGTTTCTAGAAAATATCATCCAAATCCTGAAAAAGTAAACGATATTATTTATATATGATTATAAGACCATAATTTTCACTACATACATGTTGAATTTCTTATCTTGGTCATTGTATTGCAAATTTATAAATTAATAAATGATAATTATCTTTCTAAAACGGAAGTTACTCATTATATAATCAAATCTATATTGATATTAAACATTATAAAGCCACCACATTTAGGGAACCTCAGGGATCTAACTACTACATAGTGACTCCCACTTTCTAATTTTATAATGGATCTATATCCACAAGCATGAAAAAATTGGATCCCCAATATTTATGAAACAATGTTCTAAATGATATTATCTCATCTAGGGTATACATCCCACTAGAACGATCCTCATTATCTAAAAAATAAATTCCCTATGCCGATGAAACAACACTCAATAGTCCCACCACTCATCTATGGAACAACTACTATAGGATAAATGTTTATGAGTATGGTAGTTAAACCCTTATTTAAAATGAGATTAATTGTTATCGTAAACATATCTCTATCCTTCACCAATCTGTTAAGTATCTCAAAGTAAAAATTTACCTCTCCTCGTATTACCATTTATCGAGTGGTATTATAACACAATTTCTTTTCACCATCATATATTATCAATATTAGTATAAAAATAAAACACATGGAATCAAACAAACATAATTCCACATCCTCATTGTTTTCCAAAGGTTGCGATGTTAACATTCTAGTAAAATACAATATTATCTTTTCCTAATGTCTTTATATTTTTAATGAACATATTTTTTTTCTCATGTTTCTCACACTATGAAAAAATCACATCGATTTAGGGTATTTCATTTGGTTGTTTATTTAATATTGTTGATAAGAAATTACATACACATAATTATTAAAAATGATATTTTTTTATGACATGGATAGTGAAAGAGGAGGGAAATTGACATATGAGATCCTCTCCATTATTACAAAAAGTCTTCCCCAATGATTTCATGTAGGTATCCACTATCAATATTATTAAATTACATCTTATCATAGTGCTAGAATCATTAAATCAACTTTATCCAAAGGATGAACCACATCCACCATAACCTATAAACCACATTGATAAACCTCTCTCCCCAACCATGTGAGATGTTTCTTATGATGAATCAACCATGTAAAACACCAACTAAACCTCATGGTGGCAGATCATCACTTCTCTTGAAGATATAATTGTCCATTATAGTGACACTACCCACTATAGATAAAAGATAAACTACAAGGTCATTGATAAGGATTTGAATCCCTCAATGATGGAATCCAACAATGTTTTTTCAATCTATTTACATTTATAATAAACTCAATTTGTTCAAAATTTCCCCATCATGTGCCTGGAGTACATAAACGTTGCCACCGCTGGCCACCTAGTTTAGTAGCTAGTAGATAAAGGATCTTATATAGCCAACCAACCCACCCAGTAGTGTGTGAATGATGAAGATATTATTTCTCATACATTCCCTATATAGAGTAACCATGTTTCTACAACAAAATAAGACTCTAATTCAAGTAATTTATTTATTATAGACCTAATAATTATGATATCATAAAGAAATTTATTTCAATATTCTTCTCCCAGATTCCTCATTAAGAATGTTGGATCAATGTTAATAGTATTAACCATGTCACTATTTTCATCTTCTTTGGATCATGGATCCATTGTTGCACCCCCTCCTATATCTTATGAGACATCTATAACCCTTTCCCTTATCAATGACTTATCCATTCCCACCGTAATTTCCGTTGAATTTAAATCGCCTCCTGATCCCTCTTTGATACTGGTAAATTGGTTGGCTCTCATTCTTTCTAGAGTGAACTCTTAAAATAGACATTGATCTGATGGTTTGGGTGATATTAAAATAGATAATCCATAACATTATAAAAAGATATTTTTCTATTGTATTCCCTTAAAAAATGATGTGAAACCTAGTAAATTTTTTTATAAGAGCTTACACCTAAACCACAATCATACCGAAATAAATCTTAGTATGGTGTATTGGACCTACAATAGGTATTTTAATAAATTCATTAATAAGTGTATTAAATACTCAATGAAATGGAAAATTATGTAATATTACCCTCCAAACCTCACATATGTTTCCATGTTGTCTCAGTTTGTTGTTTTATAACACCAATATAAGGAAGGGTAATCACATATTATATATTTATAGAATCTTCCACATCATAATCATACAAGGACTAGTATTCATTCCTCCTATTATGTCCATGATCCTTGGTTTCAAAGTATATCTAACCATCATTTATTGTTGATGAATCCTTCAAATATCAAAGAGATTATGTTATCCTTTTCACAATATTAAAAAAATTGAGTACATTATGATCATGAGTCTAGATTTTCATATGAAGTGATCTCACCAAAATAATCTACGAGTGGGGTTGATTATACCTCCATATAATTGTCCCTAATAAAGATGCTTCTTTAATATCCAATATCATCATATTCCCCAACTTTCACATCTCCAACATACATGTTGAGTGAGAGATCCTAATGGGGTTGAATGTACAGTTGAACTCTAACCCAATTAATTACTGGGTACTCTTGGCCTTGGGGATACATCAGTATATCTCTGACAATTATATAATTCATAAATTAAATATTAAAGGGGTGACTGTGAAACAGTAAATATTGAGGTAAGGAAGGGATATCTCATCATATTAATGTTTCACCCCCATCCATCGATTGGGATGGTAATATTGGAACCTTTCTCATATCCTTCATTCATTTTTATAGAACACATACAAAGATAGACCCACCATAAGGCATAGATGCATCCATGAAGCCATGCATATAGTAAGTTTAGTTAGTCTAAAAGATTCATCCTTCTTCTGAACCAATTTTCATGGTTGATTTAAACTCCATGATATTCTCAGTATATAGGACACCACTATTGAGGAGCGAGATCCCTTAGAAAAAACTAAAATACTACAATAACCACTAAATGAGATCCTCTCCTTCGATGACATGCTTCACCTAGTGTAGCACACCACTTTCTAAACCACCCTTTGGATAAATCCATCAACTATTTATATATTTCCATATTTTTTACCATGTCACATAGATATTCTACTTCCTAATAATGGGTGTAATTAAAGAGATGAGAATCATTTAGTGGGATATTTATCACTATATTCAATTCCAACATGGGTGTAAATACCCCAGGATTTATGGAGTAACATAAATTGTATCTAATATTAAACATAGTTTTGTATATATAGAGTGGTATGGTTAAAACAACAAAACATGTGTGTGAACTTGTACAGGTAATATGTCCAACAAAGAATGACCCAGTTGTTGTGATTGACTAGTACCCAACATTGAAAGTATAGATGGAATGAAAACTTATCTATAGTACATTGATGTTTTTTCATAATTATGGTGACCAGAGTGGGGAATGAAAATATGATTAACTACTCTACCCCAGTAATCATCAACATGACCTTGAACTTTTTTAGCTGTCGATGAAAAACTCTAATAATGATCATTAGTGATAATTCAATGTTTGTGTATGGGGGGGGGATTAAGGGATTTATTAACTCTAAACACCCAATATGTGTAGTGAACTATACATAAGGAAATATGAATTTCAAGGGAATATGAAGTGAGGACTTCCACTTCCTGATAATATTCATAAAATAACATAGATGTTCTAGTACTATGATATTTACATGGGCGTGATGGCCTATTTCTTTTGATTCTTCCATTAATAAGGTTCATATAAAAACCTCCTTATGGGAATCACATATGGGAAGAAAAAATTAAGTATGAAAGTTAATGATAAGGGCTACAAACCTAACATATGGGTGTATCCCATCATGGTGTATGAAAATTAATGATACTGGGCTTCTTCCATGATTACCCATTATAACCCAAACTTTTCATATTTTTGATCCCTTGAAAATTTGATTATTCTAACTTTCATCAAACCATAAGAATCATTCATAAAAATATTGACCTAATTCATTAATGTAACATCTATATGAAATATTAGTTTTTGGAATTGAGTTCATTCTATGGTTCACATTAGTTCCCTTGATTGTGTATAAATTTTTTCACGGTCCACCCAAAAGGTATGTAATATAAGTAGTTAATTATATAACACTTCAACAAGGAAGAATCCACCAATTTGTTAATGATAAAACATTATGATATAGATCTCAAAATTATAAAAATAAAATATTCTGGTGTTTGAAAATGACCCTCTCAACAATTATAATACTATTTCTAGGTGGTAGTAGACATAGAAATTAAAAGCTCCTTGTTTTTTTATATAACACAACATTTCCAAGATCCTCCATGAACACCCATTTAATTGATAGAACCCATATACATATGAATATTTATTGAAAACAATTCATATGAAGAAAAATTATTATTCCTTGGTCCATCCATGGTAGATATCTTCCCTGAGATCCAGGATGATACT
Source organism: Viscum album (assembly GCA_963277665.1). Lineage (NCBI taxonomy): Eukaryota > Viridiplantae > Streptophyta > Magnoliopsida > Santalales > Viscaceae > Viscum > Viscum album. Next base: position 1,218,528,960 of record OY728155.1, on the reverse strand, counting down.
GACATACTAATGTGGTGAAGTTTTGTATAATTTTTTTTTCCTTGTGGGATATAATTACCTTGTTTCCTATCGTATGTTCCATGTTGGAGTATTAATCCACTATTAAATTTTTAGTACAATCATAACAATAATTGATATACTATATAAAAATCATAAAACAATATTTTAGGATATCATGATTATTATAGGGAATATTATTATCATCTTGAATCATGATGTTTTCCAATGAAATACTACTGAAAAATGAATATTACTTTTGGTCCCCTATCAATATCATAGAAAATTTATCATTATTGGACTAAGACAGAACATTTGACCTAGTGAAATTGTATTCATCCATCTCCCTCAATCATGTTATGTTATCCACAAAGTCATTAATAGACTTTTGAATAATTACATTTTAAATATTATAAGTATAAAAATGAAAATTATCATTTATGAAGTATCTATTCCATTCATTTTTTTTATTTGTATAATTTATATTACAAAATAATTCTCATGGAAGCCTATTCATGGAAAATAATTCATGTAAATTAGAGTAATGAAAAGACTATATATTTTGTTCACTAGGTTCATGAATTAGATTATGTAAGGAAATGGTCAATATATAGAAATTGAATAATGGTCCCTTGTATTACCCATGAACATTTTTTCTTGTTGTGGTGAACTATAATTATCCAAATATGCAGTCCAAATTGTATAATTCTAGTGTTTTCTATCTGAATTCAAACCCCTCATCTCTAATGCGTGCAACTATATTGTGGGAATTTCATGAAAATTAAAATATTTCCATGGAAGGAAAGTCATAGAAAAATATACAATTAGATAAATTATTAGGGAATAAATGATGTATGAGGGTCAATGAAAAATATTTCGTGAAACTATAAATCAACAAATGGATGTTTAAATTTACATAAAAATAGAGTTCAACAAACATGTGTTGGTGAATAGTGAAACTAAGACTTCAAAGTGATATTAAATTATTCATGAAACATCACAATTGATAAGGTGAAGGCAAATAAATATGATTTCACTAATCATTTTGAGTATTTGGTTATTGGAATTTAATTATAATTTTTTATAATGTAACATGAAAATCTAAAATATCTTCTAACCATGGTTGGAAATGGATATAAATATGTCTGGATATATATCAATATTCAGCAGCTGATTCATTTAAGGTATTTGAATATGTTTTAGATGAATTTTGTGTAACTACCAGCCATGAATCTTATGGTTTGATCTTGATGCACATGATTCACACAACTCATTAGTTCACATTTCAATCTTCCACAAACCCATTCTATGATCACTATAGAGAATTATACGTGTTAGAGAACCTAGTCTTTCAGACTTCCTAGTTTCCTAAAATTATTTTTTTTCACCAAAATCTAAACAAGTTCGTTCATTTGAATACCCATTCCCTAAATATACATTCATGAATGAAATGTTCGCATGGTCCCCATAACCATTACACTCGGCCTTACACATTCAATGTCCAAATGCTTAATAAGTATCAAGGAACTATATTCCCAAGACCCTTGCACTAAAAACTGGATGATAAATCCTATCACCACTTTCTCTTAATCATAGGTATTGTCATCCCATGCTATATCAAACCATGTGTGGTCTTCAATCACCCATGTTTGATTCTCACAAGCATTGGCTATGTAGAAAAACTTTTTTTATTCCATCCTCATTATCTCCCAACACCATAACACTAAGAGGGGAACTAATTAAGTGTTGTAATTAGTTATGACAGTACCAATGTAGAGGATGTTTGACCAATTTTTTTTCTTGTTTGTCAAAGAACCTAGAGACTCAATAAGGATCACCTCCAGGTGAAGAGTTTGAGTAGGATGTTTTCACCAGATATTTTCTATCATGATTTGGACGAACGAGGGGGTATGTCTTTTGTCATAGGTACCCGGCCTAGGAAACCCTTCTTGGGATAGCTAGCCGATCGGTCATGTGAATGTGGGGTCATGACATAATGTTATAGTCAGTGGGTAGGGTCAGTTCATGTAGTCTCTATCTAGGATTACTTTCTTTAAATGTTTTCAATTGGTTGATGTAGTTAGGGTTCACACATTCCCTTTAAAAGGGTGATTTTAAAATACAAAAAAAATGGAGTCTGGAAGTAATGACATTACCAAGGGGAACCTTGATAATAAGCCCAAAAATACATGCTCTCTATTAGGTAGTTAAATGTTAATTCAATAATCCATGCCTTATTTCTTACCCATTCACAATATAACATCTCTTAATGGATGAAGTCAAATTATAACCTTAAACTTTTCAATTAACATATGATTTCTCTAGTCAAGAACTCTAGATTTCACATTGGATCAGAATGATATTCCATATGAGAGGAATATGAGATGACTGCATATTTTGGACATCCCAATGAGTAATAAAAATATTATTCTAGGATATTGATCCCTTGGAAAAATAAGAATTTTTATCACATGACACTAAGAACATGGTATGATTTCGCCTCATGATCTGAGACTATTCATATCAAACTATGTGGGATATAATTCGTCTTTTCTTTCAGCATACATAGGAATACTTTTTGAGTCTCAATCCTATCATGAACACTATTCCATATCCCCCATATTATGTGGTACCTTAAAATATTAGCATCATCCAAAATAATTCTAAACCATTTTCAAAAATAACATAACAATCCCCCACACTTTATACTGTGCGCATCCCCATTGTAGTTTAAAACATGGAAAACCATCCATAATTAACATAAATGTGTTCCTAGATATATGTGATGGTTATATGTGAATTCAACCCCAATGGTTGTCAACAATTTAATTCCCAAATGTTAATACTTTATATCTATTCAACAACACTAGAATTTAAACTATTAAACTCTCTTCATAGTAGAGCCTAATATGTCTTTTCAGATGAGGATAGAAAAACCCACACCTGATGCATATAATCCTAGTCCATATACCAAAATCATAGGGAACCACATGTATCATGAAAAAGGATCCTACATGATTAGAATAATATATATTTTCCATACATTAATGTGAAATTCCTATATTCTTTAACTCATGTGATGATAATTAGATAAAAAATGTGGTGAGCCAAAGATTCATACATGATGAACATGGGATCACTTAATTATATTCATATGTAATGTATATCCAAAAACCATATCTAATAAGTAGTTCCCAAATTGTAGTTACCACATTTCTTTAGGTACACCTCCCCATATTCTTCTGTGTGCCGACTTGTAGAAAGGAACTAATTGAAAAAATGTAATGAGTAGATTCAATCTTGACTCTAGAGATAAATCATAAATATAATAAACAACATAGAGTATTCATAATAAAATAAACAAAATTATATATATAATGATCCAAATATAATTATATTGACTTACCTATATTGATCACCTACTAGAACAACAAAAAGTACAAAAAAATAAACTCACATACACTCTCCCTACAACCGTTCTCAAGCCTCACCCTCCATGTCTCAAAATACCCATAAATATGCACAAAACACTTATTTTATATGTACTATGTGAAACCTAAAATTAGATATAAGTACAAAACATTCACTGTAATTCCCATGTAGGGTGTGATGATAAAATATAGAATGGTATCCCAAGGAACTACTGATATATTTCATCATATGTTTGTGTTTTTACAATGAAATAAAATGAAATAAACAATCATGAATGGAGGTTCATCATGCACTGTATAGTAAACCATAGAAGATGGTGAGGGTTACAAACCTATAAGGTTATCTAGTACTAACATGTAAACCTAGATCCTGCATATGCCTTCATTAGAACCATGTCGGAATCCAATCATTTCCTCCCTACATGTTAATATAACTAATTACCTTCCAATTAATAAAGACTCAATGGTTATTGGAATCCAAACTATAACATAGTACCCATAGAATCTTGAAAAATCATACGTATATATGATTTTACCCATCCTTTATCACTCAAGAGGGGTTTATCTATCTCATCTCTCATCATACTGTGACCCAACTCCTAGTGTAGTCTAAAACCCAATCTTTCTTAGGGAATGGAAAAAACCAATCACAAAACCCTAAGATATTCATGGAATGATCCTTAACCCAACACTAAAAGATACATAACAGAATCAACACATTGAACTGCAGATGAAACTTTGGGGAGGTCACAATCATTCTAACCCATTTCTATAAAGTCTATTAAGGTCACAAGAACTCCATCACATCTATACATACTATTAAAAGGATATAAGAAAAGTTTTTAATCCAAAAATACTCTTGGGAGATCAAAAGAATAGTGACTCATCCCTAAATACATTGGTGAGGTGATGATAAAATTGAAAGAGCCCCACAGACTATAGGGAGGTCACAATAACATTCCAACACATATAGAGATGACTATCCATGACTCAGAACATCAGATGATCCAAGGTATATAGTTAGTAAAGACATAGAACCATATCGAGACATACATAAATTCATCCATTTGGTCACCCACTAAGTATTCCAAGATCACTATAGTCTTATCTCATCATAACATCTCAATCCAATCTCCACTTATGAAATCACTACCTGAAGGATCATGTGGCCTAGTCCTCTAGATCTAGTTTGGACCCAACATGTTCCTTATCTTAACATATCCCAAAAATAAGGTACTATCCCATTCCATTACATTCTACGCATTCCTAACCTCAAAAGGTGTGTTCTAATAACAAATAAAAACCTATATGGTGTAACAATACAAAGTACCATTAGAATCGTATAATGTAATGGGAATATCAAAACATTCTCTTAATCATAGGAGGGATTTATTAGTCACGTATGATACATGCTTATATATCACTCAACATCACCTGGTTCTAATTCTCTTCTACCTTCCAACAATCCCTAGGAATGTGATGTAGACTATTATGATTCTCATATTATATATAAAGAAATCACAAATATCATATTTTGACACTATCAAATTCCACAACCCTTGGGAAAATAGTTGGTGGGAGATAACAATTCTTCCGAGTGTTAATGAGTAATGGTTCATGGAATTGGTGGCATAGATCCATTTGATTCCATTTTCCATATTATACTAGGGTACCAAAATCCAACATAATAAAACCATGCAGTATTCACACATGTACTCCAATTTATAGAAAAATATTTGAAACTGTATTATAAGGGATACTAACCTTGATGCCTATGTTAACCGCTCATCATGCATCGTCGATCCTTTTTCAATAACCTAGAGAACATTCAATGCTCTTGGGTACCTATCTCGCACCAATCCTCACAAATAGTGAAATATAAAAAATTTATAATAAATTTCAACTTATAATTAAAATATGAATAATATTCTAAAAAACACTATTTACAATCCTCATGTAAAAACATTGAGAAATGAGGATATGTCCACCATAGACACCTACCCAAAACTAATCCATTCATAATTCCAAAAATAAATTTTTGTTACTATGAACAGTTTCACCATAAATCACTAAATTCCCCTAATAAATTTTCTACAATACATACCTTCACTGAAACAAATTTGAAGGCTTGTGGGCTTTATCTCAATTATACCTCTATTTTTTATGAGAATAAGCCTCATCAATATGGCTGATTTCAACAATGAGCAACTATAAATAGATTTAACTCCCAAAGTAGAATTGTGTGGAAATAATCTTAAAAACATAATTAAATATATTAGAAAAATAGAGGGAAATCACACCTAGGATTGTAGAAAAAATGCACCCAAAATCACCCCAAGGATATGGAAGGCAGAAAATAACCTACATTCCCTACACATACTCATGATCTATGAAACATATGGGGATAATACCATTTTTTAAAAATTTATCCCAATAAATTCATAGGATAAACATGGTTCATGATGTAAATAACCATAGGAATGTAACTCCACCCTTATATCCTAATAATTTATTATATAAACAAAATTTTTATTCTGTAATCCCTATATGACTACTATTTCCAACAAACCCAGCCTCCTAGATCCCCTCCCACACTCACCTGAACCCATCTACCACAAATTGGTTCCAAAACCACATACAATTGGAGCTTTATTATTTTTGAAATAATAAAAACTATAGCCTATGTCCCAATCCCAAAAAATGACCTATCAACTAGATTAAAAAATCCTTATCATTTAAACATTTATAATAAATAATGATATAGTTTGTTAAAAACTACCCACCAAAACACTTCTTATCCAAGGGGAACTATGGTAACCCTAAATGCATATCTCCTGACCCATCCAAGTCATCAATTCATTGAGAACCCACAACATTATTCTATAAACACTTAGCCCACATCCAAAACATAAATCCAAAACCAACATAAACTTCCCACAAAAAGATGATCCAACCACATGCATACTACATAATAACTATGATGGATCTCACCAAAATCATCTCTCATATAAAACACCATAATGTTTTACATGGTTCATCTATAATATTATAGTTCAAACCACATTATGGAACCACTCAAAATGGTTATTTCCAAACCCTGGTTCTCCAAAATTTAGTTATAGATTTTTGATGTGCTCTCCTAGTAGTCAATCAAACTACCTATAGTGTCCAATAAAACTATAGAATTGTTTTCCAGCACACAACATTTAATTTTTTTCAATATAAATGTCATATATCCTCATAAAATAATCGTCCAAAAATATTTGGTTTCACCCACTAACGTTCGATAAAATGAATAGGTTCCACTAAGTGAAACAATTCGCAAATGACCTCAAAAAAGGGACTATCCCATGACCTAATGCATTAAAATAAATATAATCAATTAAAAAAATCATCCACATATAATCCTAAAAATATTTTAGTAACATGACCCACCCATTGAATAATTTAATGTGATCAGTTCACTATTTGAATGACGTCACAAATAACCAACCGCCCCAAAAAACAACCCCATGTCACAACAACACAACCACAAGCTTGATACACACACACAAACTCTATTGAAAAACCAAAAAAATAGTTTTAAATTAGGAAATTCATTTGGATCAAGGTATCAATGGATCATTCCACCACTTGTAGCCTGAAAACACTTCAACCATCAACAACCATTATCACATTATCATTGACCCTTCATATCCCACACACCATCCATTTTGGAATAATATAATTAGGAATGTCCAAGTCATTCATATCTGATCACCAACCCCAAACATCAATAATTGTATCCCATGGCCTATAATAGATGACATGATTTAACAACCAATATTTTTCATATCACCATATATATTATGTCACTCTTCTAATTATGTGTATAGAAAATGGGTCACTCATTACATATTCTCAACTCCTATAGATCCATTATTATCTATCGTTGATCTCTAACTCCTTTGCACCTTAATAGTTCATGCACAAGCCTCACCTAGATTGATCTTACCACAATACCCTGGTACTTCATCAATACCACCCCATTTTCCTAGATAGACATCATTCATTATCACCTACCACCCTAGGATTCAATACCCATAGGGTTTACACCACTATAATACCACCAAAAGAATACTCAAATTTATCAACATCCTGAACTACTCTCATCAAACCTAAACATAGACCATTCGATTACCCCAAAACTCACTAGCAATATGCTTAACAAGTAGAAACCATTATTCTTAAATATATAAATTACACAAATTTTCATCCAATTTTAAATTTTATTGCTCTAAGGTTGAGTGATACACTGTATATTAACCCGAGTCTGTATATGATGTACATATCTTTTTTTAGTCTAAATGCCTATTTACAGCCTAATGTCAATACTCATTGAGATCATAGGTGTGTCAGGGGTGTCTGGGGAATGATTGGAACCTGAAACCCAGAATTTAAGGAGAAAAAGGCTTGTCATATGGTTAGTAGAAATTGTGCAGGGCTGGCCCCATGTTCGGACTAAATGTATGAAACCTGGGTAGAGATAAAGAGGAGCCTACACGGTTTGGGTAAATTTTCTGTTTTGAGGTGCACCCCATTTTGGGATATCTGCAGTTTTTGACAGAACAGATTTGTAAGGAATGAACATGGGTAGTTAAACTTTTTTCCCAAACCATCTAGGGTTCCCCTTACTATAGTAATAGATCCACTTTTGGCTCTTGGTTTGGAAAACCATGGAGAATAAACACATGGACTAGTGTTTTTGGGTAAAATTATGGAATTTTCATTAAAATATTTATATTTTAACACTTAATTATATTCTTCCTACACACATTATAATCTCATTTTTAGAGCACTCATTGATTAAAAATCAAAGCCTTTCATTTATATCCTTCACCTAAAATCAGAATCGAGCAACATTGATCCTGTTGGATTCATATCAGTGAGTAATCAATGCCTATTTTGTTGTTCCATTCTCCTATTGGTATCGAATTTTCTATTTATGTGTATGCTAATAGACCCCAATTTCTGGTTTTTTTATACATTCAAAATTTTTATATGATCTACATGGAATTAAGTGCTGATATGATATTTGAACTCTACTACAATCCATTAGTTGGTGGTCTATAATTTTTCCATTGTGGTTGTTTCTTTATTAAGCATGTTTGCAATGTGATTCCCACTGGACATTCTAGAATGGCACTAGAATTGAATTTATTAATTGAATTAAATTAAATGGAACCTTCAAGGTATTCCCTTTAGATCCCTTAAACACTTTTTTGGTTTATTCCCCACCCAAGTCCACCTATGGGGTGATCCATTTTCTACATTATTTATTGAATTTCCCAGGGGTGAGTATTTTTTGCATTTGTGTTTACAGGAATTTTGTTATGATATAAATGGATTTGAATTTAGTTTTAGGTGATGGATATTTATTAGTTTTCCATTGGATAACATGTTATTACTTGCTTGAATTGACAAAATGGTCTATATGGATATTTTATATGAATGGGTAAACTTATTGATTGCTTTTTAGATTCAATTGTTATATGAGTGAATATACTGATAGAATTCAATGCTTGTGAATTGAAAAATGGAATTATATGGGGATTGAATGGTAGTGGGTGCCTTGGTTTCTACACCATGAATCTTGATTGAATTAAATTCTTTGTATTTTATTCACTGGATTTTGAATGTGGTATTCAACACTTTAGATAGACATTACACTTTAGGTCTTGATTCTATGGGATTCCTTGGGCCTTATTACCCCATAGATCTAGTTTGTGTTGGCTTCACAATGGACATGGTTGGTTGACATGATCTGTAGACTCTGGAGTAATCCTAACTAATTTTCTATCAATATTATCATGGGACTCCATGATGTTGGATTTATCTTCTACACCTAGGATCTAGCCCTTCATGGTATGAATCTTCAAATTATATGGAATTGTAATGGTAATTTTGATACACATGGTTATACATATCAGTCATGGTTGATGTGGAATTTCTAGTTATATCAAATGTTCAGGCTTATTGGATATTAATATTTTACATTAATTCCATTTTGACCAGATATTTATTAATGTATGATGAGGCTATATTGGTTATTTCATCTCCTTGTGTGGCTTCCACGATATAAGATCTTCAACATGTTTTTCAAAGATCCACTTGATGATTTTTACTAACACTTGTTATATATATGTTCCATCAGTAGTTCCCTTTAATACATCATATATGATTTTCCATTCACACAATTTTATCTTATTATATTGTATATCTAGGACCTATTATAGGGATGTTTGTGGCTACCTACTCCGATTGGTGTCTCACACCTAGAAATGGTTGTCATTGGGTACATGAAAATATTATTTGGATGCATGTAAGGGTCAGGGTAAGCTCTCATAGTTCGATGGTTGATCTTGCTCCTTATTTTTGAGTTGGGGAGCATGGGACCTAGAGGAGGCTCGTGATGCTATATTGAGATATCACTTTTTGGTATTTTGGTGTATTGACACACATATTGTATTATATTAATTAGTACATTTTTTTTTTCATTTTGTGGAAACATTACAGGTATCATCATCTTTTGTATATGATATTTCTTATGGAATTACTTTTATATTCCAATTTTTATCTATTTTCTAGTTGTGATACTATTCACTATATTATCATTTTTTAATTTTGTTGTTTTAAAATATGATAATGGGGGAATAGTCTCCCTAAGGACAGACCATAGGGCATCGCTGCTAGTGGGCAGCCTATGCCATTCTTAGAGATGTGGTGGAGGCCATGTATCCAATTTGGATCAGGGAAATGTAGAGTGAAATATGGGTCCAATATGTTAGACATTGTGAATCGTCTCCTAGGTTCATACCCTAGATTTAACTCAGTCTCATTAGAGAATATTGGTTAAATTATCTTAAGATACCTAATCACATTACCAAACTCATGCTCCTGTGAGCCACATATCCCCTAATATAGGATCATGTTTCTAACACACTATCCATTCCCCATTGTATGTCATTATCACCACAAAACCCTTGGCATCTAACTACGTCCAAGATGAGACAAATGACCATATACCAAACATAAATTATTCAAAAACAACACGTGTTTACCCATCCTCTTACCATGATATATGAATATTCATGGGGAGAACCAATATACCTCAAATCCAACTGATCATACACTAAATTCTAATCCATGATACCATAAAATCTCAAAGGACATCACATTTCAATATGCATCTGAATTCCCTATGATTTTTCCTTAACCACATATTTATTTAGTATAGAATTCCATCTAGAAGATATATGGGGAAACACTATCTATATTATATTCAACAGTTTATGCAATAGAATCTGCATCATCAAAGAAATTGATTAAAATTATTATATATTCACTAAAGGATTATATGAATGTACTAAACCCACCAGGGTTCTGCAATTAGTACATAAATTGCATATATTAACCCACTCATAGTCTCCATGCAACCCTTGATTAAGATACTCCATTTTGATTATCACTGGAGAACTGATACACTAGGATCAACTTGACATTCCTTTAGAAAAAATATCTTATTTAGTTCGGTTAAACAAAATTCCAACAACAATTTATTTTCTAAAATAAATTATATATTGTTATTGATACTATAAACAACTCAACCCCCAACACCATAATGTCATGTCACACATAAGAATACAAATGTCATGTGATTCCTACATTCCTAATCATAGTGTGTGAAGTCATTCCATTTTCAAATGGTCTGAGAGAGAAAAATACAAATAACATCTTTATTAAAATAATCATATTCAATAAATATATCATCCCTAATGGTAAAAATAAAGAACACCAATCTATAACAACATGAATCATGTACATCCCACAAATTATTTTTGACTCACCAATATGTGGACCATTGAATACTCTACAAGAATCCTAGAACACATTTCAACCATATCCCCAAAACATAAAATGAAACAAAGAAATGATAATATTTTTAAATACCCTATCCTTGAGAAACTCATTAGTTCACGGACCTAGATCTATATATGGTCTCAAGAGTATCCACTAGTACTTTATAACATAGAGACTTGTGGTTAGGGACTAATCTGTACAATGGGGAGACAACGCTCTCAAATCTAATTTATTCAATGCACTGTTTATAACATAGAATTATCATCAAAATAATCAGAGTACACATAATCAAATAAACACAATTCCATATCAAATTCACAACATGGATTAATAAAATTATACATACAATGATTTCCCACGTAAATAACTATAAATACAAAAATAAACAAAAACATAACTAATAATAACTAGTATAACATCCATTGCAAGGACTCACTCCCCCAGTCCCTATATTCTCATTTTGATGCACCTTCTCAATATTTTTAATGAAATTCTCTCAACCTGAATGAATACATTTAGTATTCACATGTATTGAGATACAATTGAAGGGTGTGAACATAAAATTCAACAAGGTGTCACTAGACATCGTTAATATATACCAAAATATACATGAAGATGAAAATGGAAATTTAATTCGAAATTAATCATCCTCATTTAGACAATCTGAACTTACAAGGTTTTCACAATAGTCATCATATGACACATACTTGTTAGGAAATTAGCTGTTATCTTGAACACCTTGACCCTAACCATGCATTATTTGGAGATGTGATTGAATCTATTTATTGAGTCATCCCATTGTACAATGACCGAATCCCATACCACACAAAAATAATCAGGTTGGAACACTTTCAAATCCTTAATCCAATACCAACCTATATTGGGCATGATCATACCGACATAATCCCTAACCCATCCTATCTCACTCTAGGTATTTCCATTAATCTTGAATTATTTCACAGCACAACCAATCCCTCATATTAGTTCTCAACCTAGTCTGACTCAATTAACCTCATATTCTTGGCCCTTAACCTAAAAATCATATCAATGTTAAAGACCCATTAGTAGAATGGGAAGGTCATGATCAGCAAACAGACCCATCCCTATATACTTGGATGAGGTCATAAGAATAGAGACTAATCCCTTTAGAATTTATGAAGGTCATAGGGACACCAAAAAATCCTTATGAATATATTTTTATAAAAATCATAATGAATTATCCCTAAAGACTCTAGTATGGCCATAATAATAGTGACCTATTCCTATAGACTATGAGGATCACACAAGCATATTGAAATACTTATTGCATTTTGGGTTTTCATAAGAAGATGAAAAAAATGAGTTCCCACATGAAATCAGATATCTTATTTTATTATCCAAATGCACCAGTCTCTTGGGACCTATATTCTCATAAAAACGAATCTCAATTCAATAATCATGGTGTAAATTGATTCCTCTAGTCCTACCATGGACTCACCTCATCAATAAAGACACATTACCAGTCATCCACCAGTGACAACGCTAACTTAAGGCTCAACCGACAAAGACTTTAGCGTCTAATCCCATGCCCCTATTTCCCACATCACTCTTGGTCCCACTATCTTGGAACTGTGCCGAGACATCACATTCTATATCAACCTATTCATAATATGTGGGGTCCTACACCCAATTCAAACCCTTAAAAATAACAATTCTAAGTCCTAAAAGATTCAAATCCCTCCAATTATATAACAATACTCCCCTCCATCTTTAGGAGGGAGTTCCTTATCTATCTTGATATATTCATCTATCCATCAAATTATGACCCACCCTTATGCATTTCCGGCCAACACACTAGCACAAGGATTGAAAAATAGTCTATATGAAATATCATATCATATCTCATGACCTCTAAGAGGAATATCAATAGCTCTAGCAAATCCCAAACCCATTGGTGACATATTAGATGGGTTATCCTGATTCAACCAAGTGGTTTAGTGTACTTAAAAATGTAATAATATGACTAGATCTATCATATCTCATACACTATAATGAATCTGGATGGTATGTTATGAAACCTTAGAGAATTCATTTTTTCTCAAGGACCTAGCTTCACCCCTGATTTCCTAGGCTGATGACATGAACCAGGGTATCAAAATAGAACATGTAGGAATTATTTCACCCACAAAAGAAACCATGACCAGTAGTAGTTCTTGTTGGTCACATGAACATAGGTCTCATTACATTGGATGACCATTAAAATATGAATCTAAACTTATAAACCAAGATCCATCCAAGAAATACTTAATAAAGACAAAAAATATCATTGGATTTTCAGAAAATGCATTTAAAAGAAATAAATTTATATAATTATGTTACAATTCATAGTGAATCAAAATTTTAATAACATCAGGATGTCGAGGATGTCAATACATGACACATCCCAAACCATTAGAACCAACACGGGAGATAGACTCCTTGGTAACCATGTGACTCTTAATTCATCAATATAACCCAATATATCACACACTTCCCAGAATTGAGCAGTAACAAGAAAACCAATGAGTTATATCTTATTCCCTAGATGAAGCATGAAGACTGCATTCCCACTTATGTGATTGTGTATTGTGGGAGAAAAATAGATATTAGCATACCATGGAGATTCCATTAAATTATTTTTATAAAGATAACTATTCCACTATTTTCAATATAATAATCAATAGGCACTCATTTCTCTTTTAAAAAATACAACCAAATACAAAATTACATTATATATTTTCATAAATCAATAAATTTATAATACATACATAAAAAAGTAATTTCAAATGTAGTATCATTTAAACAGAAACCATTACCACTATAAAGATAAAATGACATGAATTTAAATTAGAAAAAAGATGAAAATTGTCATTTCATTTTATATAACCCATTTTTAAAATAAACCCCAACATGTTTAAAAATTAATTTTTAAAAGAACTATTTCAAAAATATTACATTTCCTAAAATATCTATTAATTTTTTTGAAACAAAAATAGACACACATTCAAACTCAACACATGTATAAACATGGGATAAAAAATATTTTAATAAAAATATAAAAATAATAAAAAGGTAAACATAATATCATAAATAAATACGTACAACAATAATTCTCAATCATAAATAAATACACATCATAAATAGGATCATGAAAGGTGTGTAGAAACTTTCTTTTTAATATAATATATTGAGGGTGTTAAATGGGAAACAAATAATGAGGAACCAAACAAGGGTAAAATGGAGAATTTATAGACCTAAAAAAGTGGAACCCACAACTGGCTAAAATTTTTTCACATTTCATGTTTCCCAAATCGATTTGAAGAAATATCATAAATCAGAAAACCCTATCATAGCTATAAAGTTCAACCAGGGACTAATAGATCATGTTCGGATCTAAAATATAACAAAAATTGTCCCTCAACATCCAAATTTGTAACCAAGTATTCCTAATGTCATATAAAATATACGTGGGACACTATAAAACAAATATCAATCACCTAAAAATCTAAATCCAAAAAGAAATATAACATGACAATCCAATACATTCCATCATCAACACACACCATCAATAATGAGCCCCTATCAAAACACAAGAAGTGATGAATCACATTACATATAACTATACAACATACACACAAAAATAAAATAAAAAAAACTAGGATCAACTGGGGTGTAACATCAATCAATCAAATAATATCTCAAAAGGGTTCCAACCGAAACATCTGTTTATTAATTGAAACAAATTTCATTAGAGAACAATTTTGAATATTTTTTATAATCCCAAAAAAACATCAACTGAAATATCATTTAATAATGTGGCATAATTAATGTAGGTTTTTATAAATCCTCTTTCTAGATAACATATAAAGAAAAGGAAAATTAAAAAAATCCAAAAAAATCATATGTTTCAACACACCCAATCAAATAAATGCTTTATCCAAGACACCCAAACCAAGAGGGAACTCAAACCTCTTTTAATAATTAGGAAATCCATTAAAATGTAAACATCATATTTTGAAACAATGATACTTATTTGATATAGGGAAACCCCCTTCTATAATAGCATGGAATAAACCCTTTATAAATAAGAAATCTTATTTTTAAAATAAAGGATCCCCTCTTAAATAAGTAGAAACAATTAAGGAAATAAAGATTCACTTTAAAAATACAATTTGGAACAAATCACCAAGACCCAATAATTTTTATGTTATAAAACCGAAGTTGGAATTTATCAAATAACATGAATTTATAATATAATATATATATAAAATGATCCATAAAACTAAATAATTTTCCAATTTCTCCAATTTTAAAATTATTAATATCCTTTGATAACAACAATTATGGTATCATAACCATCTGTATTTTATACCAAAAACACTATTAAATCATCAAGAAAATAAGTTACTATTTAATATATATAAATATAATAAAACACTAACCAAAATTATTGGAGTCATGGTTTATAAGCAATAAACCACTAGACATTGCCTCATAGGATAAAAGAAAACATTTAGTAATGAAGAAAATTATAACAAACCTATCCATGAAACTTTTCCCACTTTGGATTTTATGGTTAGATGATATTGTCGAAAATCTGATAATTCTAATGAAGAAGATAAGTGCTTCCCTTAACATCCATCTAGTTGATGAATCACCAAGAAACCATCAACAATAAACCATATATGGGATTCTTATGATCAGAATGGACATTTATTGGAAGCTAGTTTCATGGAAATGAATTTTGGTTTTTATAGGAGAATATGAAATATGATATAAGTAAAAAATAAAAAAAACCAAAACCCAACTCGGTCACACTATTTACCAATCCTTGTGCAGACTATTCGGTCACCACTACCATGAATGTTCCCTATTTGAATGGTTTCTATGTCATGATTTTCTAAACAGTGTGCATAACTGTGACCCCCAATAAAAATTCAAAAAAATCATTAATGTTACCCTATGACACAATGATATCAATGAATAAATTATCAACGTAGTCACAAGAGGGGTTTTAACTTTTCTAGGTTTTATAATTCTCCTCACCATTCTACTTTATACCTTAAAATATTTAACTCACAAAAATCCATTACAACGTAATTCCAGGAAAAAGATTTAGTCCATCTCCCCAATGAGAAGGATATACCAAAATTCATACTACCAAATAAGAATCTAATAATGTAGGACAAGAAAAACCCCATTCTTATGAAACCTCTTAAAATGAATTCTGTCTGAAACTCAATCAAAGAACTATAAATATTTAAATAAATTTACTCACAATGAAAAATGTTTGGACAATCCATTCATTAGTCTACACGGAATATAGTAACTCTATTAAATGTACATAAAAATTCCACAGGATCATTTTCAAGAATGAACCTGACCAAAGGATAAATCCCCCAACAAAACTATAATATTTAAGTACATAATGGATATAATCAACATGATATTCCAAATAAAACAACCTAGATTAAATATACCATGAAGAAGGGAAAACATATTAAGGCCATCTAAATGTCTCCCCACTATATATGAATAATCTAAAAGAGTGGAACACTTAATGGAAAAAAAATAATGAAATATCCTTCAACAATTCTTATTCCATAAATGTATACTAAGGAAAGAAACAAGATCATGAAAACTATGAGAAAATAGGTAAAAGAACCACAGCTGAACACATACACAATAAGTGACTATGGATAAAATACATAACACAAAATATAATATTAGATAAAACCCCAATATTTTTCATACATATACATTTAATAACATTGATCGAAATTTTGGTACTGAAAATAAAAAAACTGTAACTCAACTCCAAAAACATGGGACACCCACTCTTAGTGACCAATAAAGAAAACCTTAACTCAAAAGAATTCACGGTCTACCCAAGAACCAAAATCTTATCCTTGATACCTAAACATACACATGAGCCATTCTCATGTAGTTAGTCCATCAATTCTCAATTATTTTTCTACATGATGCACAATGACAACATGAATAAAAAAATTGAGGCTTGAACATCACCAAAGAATAAAAATAGGAGGTAAGGGTCTATGATCCAATATAAAAAAATATGTAGGGATTAAAAAAGAAATTTTTAATGGTCTAAAAATGAAATCTATAAAAGAGATCACTATAAAATCCACTAAATATAATCTAAATCCCCTATGGAATAAATTATGTGAACCACTGCATAGATGAAATATCAGTTAAAGAATTATTCTTTTTATATCAGTTATCCTTACAGAACCTATGAATGTAACCTGAATGGAAACATTGCTAATGATTCTTTATATATTAATGATAATATAATCTATAATTCCCATAATTCAGACACTAAATTAATATAATTTTCTTCTATTTTCTCTTATACTAATCACTTTTACTGAATCAAAATGTGATAAAATCCCCACATTTCATAGGTTGGCATACTAAAAATTCTCAATGATGACAGACTTATAAATCACAAATGAAATGTGTTTTCTAGATAGGATAGAACAACACTCATCTGAGATCATGGAAACGGCTTCTAGAGAGGAACATATCAATCCTCTAATCATAAATTTTCAAATTAATAGAGCAAGAGGATAGACTATTGAAAAACTCTATAGAATCCTTAACTGATAGATAACAATAATAAATTCCCAGGTAATCCATAACCTTATAAATTATCACTTCATCAAGATAAAAGGAATAAATTACGGAGTCATTGAAATATACCATAAACGATTCATTTTATAGTTGGTCATGGATAACATACTTCTACCAATCCAATCCCAAACCATCAAAAAATGTATATGTTCCCCTCTCCCTAAAGGATTAAAAAGTTCTTATCATGTAAATGATATATTAGGCCTTAGTTAGAAACATTTTCCCCTCATAGTATCATTGATCACAATACAAAACCGGTGGATTATGACTGATAAAATCTTGAAAATGTTCAAGGAGGTGACTTGATCAAATCCCTGTAACCCCCCTATGAATCTGGACAAAGACTATGATGGGGAAGACAACATATATATCACTATAATGACTATCTATGTGCTTCCCTTCTTAAAATTTCTACTAATTTCTATGTCCATAGTCAAAAACATAAAAAACATGATATACAATCAATCCATCCATGGTTCTATAGACGTTAAACAAAATAATAAGAAATGTAGAATATAACGAAAAAACATTGAGGACTTATTTGAAAACACCTAAAATGGGATTTTTTACATTTTAAAAATATCAAATGGGTTCATAAAAACCCCATTCAATTTTATAGATAAAAAATATATTTTATTACCAACAAAAAAAGGAACCCGCTACTTGAAAACAAATTTCTCTTATGAAACAAAATTACATTAAAACACTCACTTTTTCAAAAGGATAATCAATCATTGGAAATTATCTCCATTATTAAACTATTTGTAGAATTACACCTTTCATAAATCCCTTTGAAATTCATTCAATAAAAATCATTACAGCATAAACATTATTTCAACCAAATAAATAAATTGTTCAAGATTTCATTAACTATTCACTAAATATACTTAGGAACTCAAAGCATGGTTTTGAATATATGATTAAATACTGAACTCAATAAAATGAATTAATATTTTATAAGAAAAATATTTAAAAATTCCCCAAAGATTCAACTTATTAGAATTTTTTTTGAAAAAATAAGAGAGAATAGTTGAATGAAAGGATTCATTTTTTTAAAAAATTACTATCATTCATCATAATTTATTTTTTGGCTGCCTAATTTTTCATACCATACACCAACCATGTGAGTGCCACTAGAATATCTCTAGAATGGTCCACATACCATATGCATGGTATAATAGATTATGTTCATCCCATATGTTTTATCGGTATTCCTTAAACATTTACTATAAAACTAATATTTTTACAATAATACATTTAGGTTATTCTTGCAAAAAAGAGTAGTAGAAAATCACTTCAATATATCTCATTAATAAACAACCATAAATAAAATATTTAAATTAAAACATTCAAACACCAATGAAAATATGGGTTTTAATGTGAGGAAGAGATAACCAAGCATTTTTCTTCACCCTCCAGTTGAGCTCTATTGGTCCTAGCTTCATTCTACCATTATACCCAGATAACAATATGGGTTCGACCTATGTTATAATGAGATATCCTAGGCTGAAAAAACATGAAAAAATATTTATTCTACCACAATAACTGAGTTGGGTTCTTGATTCCCCCATGTTGGTAATAAACATTGGGGTATCATAAGAGAATATGTGAGAATGATTTAACCCTCAAAATATACCCAGATCAATGATTACTCCAACAAGGAACATGACATTATGTACCATTAAATTGTATAACCATTCAAAAATAAATAATAATATATAAGTTATTATCTAAAAAACTATAATAATAAAAAAAATATCAAAATATTTTTCAAGAACAAGTTCCCATATAAAAAAGCCAACTTTTGACAATGCTTTTATAATATATAAGGTAAAAAAATTATATATGAATAGGTATCCATAGATGGAAATACCTAGAATGAAGAAAATTTTTCCAACCAACTCGAGTGAAAAACCCAATCATTTCTATGTAATTAGGTATCCACCACAACCCAAAGATAACCAAAATCCCAATAATTGGTGTTAAATAATCTATAAGAAATAACCTATATATAATAGAAAACCTGAAAACTGTATAACCACCAATATTTTTATCTAATGTGTGTTCCAATGGATAGTAGGATATGACCATTAGTCAATAAATTTCTTTTAATTATATAACAAATTCCATTATTTTAATATAATAGTTCAATTTTTATCAATTTTAATTATATAAAAAGAAAAGAAATATAAAATTTCCATATTTAATTTTCTAAAACACATCATCTATAAAATATTTGACATAAAGGACTTATAATGGTAGAATTGTTTCAAAAAAACTATTACATCTTTAAAATTAAAAATACCTTCCATTCAAAAACTAATAACATAACACTTGTCTTTTTATTTAAATACTCTATTTAAAAAACATAATAAGGTTTTAAATTCAATTTCAAAAGAATGTTTTAAAAACAATAATTTAAAACTAATATGTATTATCCCCTTTTAAAACACAACACACACAAACATTCTCACTCAACATGATTATAAGAATGGTTAACATAATAATATAAAAAGAAACAATAGAAATTATAAATTGAAATAATTACATAATAAAATTCTTAAAATAATTATTCTCTTAAAAAATAAAATATTTACCAAAAATTGACTTAGAAATTGACGTAAAATACTCACATGGGTATACACAATAAATATAAATAAAAAAGAATACATAATAAGAGGAAAAAAAGAAAGGGAATTATGACCCAAGAACTAGACATGAAAATGTTTAAGCAACTACCGAAATGATTGCAGTCAAACAACTCTTCACATAGTCTCATCAGTGACACACCCTTTGTTAGGTATTAACATTAAACAATTGGTTAATAGGTAGGGTTCAATATCCAACAAGAATAGTAAATTTACCTCACCATATTGTGACCTGGTTCCCATTTTGAAATAGATAAAAAGGTGGAACACTATAATTCCAATGTCAATAACTTGAAACACAAAAGATACACATATTATAAAACATGAAAATAAAATAATTTATACCTCCAACACCATTCTCTTCAATTACAAGACCCTATATAAATATATATAATCATGAATCAGAATCCATATAACTATAAAAATTTCACATAAGAATAAATATTTTCTAATAATGAGGTTAAATTAGGGCTTAACATAACTAAGATAACAAAATTGAAAAAATTACTTAATAATACTTCTACTTCTATATATAAGAAATGTAATTTTGACATACATTAAAAAAATTGCTCTTAAATAAAAACACAATTATAAGGGAAATCACACAAAATAAAAACCCCTATTCAATTTGGGAAAATTATAATACTCCTATGAAATAAAAATGGGAAATTAGATTTGTTTTAGAAATAATATAAATATCAATAAAGAGTTAACATGCTCGATCGACCAAAGGCTTCAAAAAACCTACCAAATAGGTGAAAAAACATTTCAAAAAATGGATATCTGTTAAACTTTTCATACCTCTTTTTGAAATAAATATACTTCATTAAATAAGGAACCTAATTTTATTAAATTATGAAACAAAGCCTTTAAAATTAAGGATGTTATTTTTTAACAAGTAATATACTCTTAAATTTAATAGATCCATTTAAGAAAAATACACAATGCATTACAAATCCAATTTGTCCAAATCACCATGAAATAATAATTTTTGTTTATAAAACCATTAATAAAATTTTATTAGACAACTTGAATGTATGAAATAATATTAAAAATTCAAGATCTTTTGAATTAAACAACATATCAATTTTTTCTAAATGAAAATATTGAAAATCATTGAGAACCATTGATTAAAGAAAGAGGAATATTAAAATTATAATTTTATTAGTTCCAAATATATTTTAAAAACTAATGAAATATATTATCCCTTTAAAAATAAAATAATATAGAAAAAACTACTTTATGTGGTGGAATAATGCCATTTATAATGGAAATTTCTAGAATTATCCTCGTAAGATTAATCAACACCATTAGAAACAGAAAACCATAGATTTGAACAATGAAAAACATAAATTTTTTACCAAAATGGAAAATATCATTAGATAAAATTATAGAAATGGGAATAAAACAAAGGGATAAGAAACAAAAATATATTTCCCTATGATCCAATTTATTAACCTCGATGAAACCATCAAGAGTACTCCCTAAAATGGCTTAGAAAAGGATAAAGATCCTTGAGAAAAACTTGAATTAAATAAAACATAATGGGGTATCTTATGGGAAAATCTTGAAATAAAAATTTTTAAAAATGAAAGACATTACCATACTAGATTTGGACATGTATAATTAATACACAGTTTACCAACCCCTGTGTAGGGAGTGTGAGCACCACTAACCTAAAACTGACCAAGTCACATGGCTTCTACTGAATGGTTTCACAAACTATGTCCCTAAATATGAATACATAGTTAATTAAGAAAACTATAAATGTTTACCCTAGGAAACCACAAACAAGAGAGTTAATTTAACAAAATTTCTAGTAAAACGAAAGTTACATTTCAAAGTGTTATATCTAAATATAGAACCCTCAGTCCATAATTTTGAATCATGAAGCCCATGAGGAATTTAAACATGCACACACATGCATGAAAAAACATATAAAATTATATTATAGGGGCCACCAATAGTTAAATTAATTTTAACCCCACTCCACGCTCTATTAAGCCTTTTAAAAGCATACAAAGAATATTCCACACTCTCAAGAACTAGTCTTATGCCATGATATACCCAATATTATTTGTAAAATATTTATAAGTAATAAATAATTTAATTTAAATTGGTAAAATTTGATAAAACTCACTAGGAGTCCTCTGGTTTCCAAAACATCAAGAAACATGGTCTGATCAACACTTAGTCCACACATAGACCTACATACACAAAAAACCCAATCCAAACACTCGTTGTAATGGACGAATTTTCCCAAATGTTCCTGAAAACCCATATAAAATATCCAAGAGAAATAAATTCAGAAAAATGACTTCTTAATGTATATATAAAACGTTTTTTGTCCACCTCCACTCAAGCTATGAAAATTCCCAATCAATTGAAGTGTTTCATTAATACTCTAATAAATATCATTTAGAAACAAAAAATTAAATCAATTGGGAATAAATAATGAAAATTTTATGGAGTATTAGGGGATAAAAAGGGAAACACATGTTAAATCAACATGAAATCACATAAAGAATCACCCTAAAAAGAGGGGATAAATAGAGGGGGAGGAAATAGATAAGAAGTCATCTCTATAAACACGCCTCACCTAAAAAATTGAGATGAGTCAATTTTTAAAAATGGAATCTTTAAAACCCATGGTATTAATATAGTTCATGATATAAATAACCCTTAGTATCGTGAACCCCACCCCCTTACCCCAAAATTTCAATACGTGAACCACTAGTTCAAGCTGGGAACCATATTTTATTACTATTTCTAGCTCCCTTACTATCAGGCTCCCCTTAAAATAAATCCTGAACCCTCTTGGAATATATGATGACTCAAAACAAGTTTTATTGCAGTATTTATGAATACTAAAGCACTTGATACTCTAGTATGGTCCCCATTTACCAAAATGATACATCAATCAAATAAGAATGTTCCCTTCGTAATTTCCTACTTAAAATGACATACGTCTATGGTAGTTATGAATTTTATTCATCATTTCATGTGATATCACCTTAATGTCAACCTGGTGGATCAAATATCTCTCTATTCAAGAAATATAGATTATATGTATCTTCTAATACATTACATAATCATATTATTCTTATATAACTTCTAAAACTGACTCTGTCAAGGTGATATTCCTCATTGGTGGAATTTATAGTTTCACCCTTACTCAATAAATAAAATCATTTTACCATCATGATGATTAGATCACCATTATATATTAACGATTTAATCCCTTAAACTAATTTTTTCTTACCGAAAATTTGGCCCAAACCTGATTGATATAGGGAAGAGATATCCCTTTATACTAAAATTGTTTCCATATAAGTTGAATAGGGAGGTACAGCTGGATGTTGTACCAAGAATTCAGATATATGGGGTATTACCTATCCTCAAATATCCCCACCATCATGAGTATATTCATCCCTAGCGAAGAAGTTGACGTTGTTGGATATTTTCTGTATAAGTCACCCTTATTATAAACACTTTTTATTGAAAGACTATAACTCCTAGATGAACCCAATACAAATGTTCCTCATTCAGAATGATTAAAACCCCTTTGATCTTGTTTTACCGCAGTATAAATCTTCAAAAGGGACTCCCTCTATAACTATAAATATTTTCACAATGCATAACATTCCTCTAGCTATTTATCTTTATCTCTATTTACTAGATATTCCGAGATTACCTACTTCTACAACATGTCACTTATATAACCTTCTTCTCCGTTTTGTGTATATTTTTCAGGAAATAATATAAAAAAAATCTTCTAACCATAGATCATACAATATCACCATTTACATCATGGTTTAACATACCTCAAAAATATCAATTGGGAACAAGGTGGGACACAGAAAAAATATTGGTGTACACATTTTTTGTAATACTTAGTAGACATTAGAACTAGATGATAAACAAGTATGGGTTACAAAAATAAAAAAAATGACCTCATCCATGTGAGTAAATAGTAATCCATCTTGAATGTCCATAACTTATGGCTACTAGTTAATGTTTCATTTATCATTTCCCTTAATTAGCACAATTACAGTAGGTAATGTAAAGGAGATGAATTGAAATAAACATCCATTATTCATCTTTAACATGTCTTTATTAATATTTCAAGATAAATATAGACGATGTTTAGTTGTGTTGTGTAAATTTCAGTGTGTAAAAGGATGAGGATATTTGGGTTCTCATAATTACCATTATATTCAAATAATAATATATATGGGAGTGTTAATGAGATACAAAATTGATGGAGGAAATTACTCTTCATGATTCACTATAACAATCTATATAGATTCTCTAGTACTGTGATATATATATTGATGTAATATACCATTTCATGTAATTTTAACATTGTGAATGTACTCAGTTGATCCCCCAATTACATATCATCTATGCACTAAATATCTAATGAATATGTTCACGATTTAGGCTTCCAACAAGAACTATGTGTTATATCCCTTAATTTTGTAACAGTGTTGATGATTCTAGACTTCTTCCAAGATTATCCAATAAAAAATAGGGTTCCTGAAATATAGAGCCCATGAGAATGATCATGTTCTCAATGAAAAATTACCTTGAGGCACATTTAGAGAAATATTGAACATCCTACTTAATAAAACATCAAGATAGAATCCAAGATTATTGCATTACGTTCCCATTAAAACTCCCAATAGATCCCTTGATAGTGATTACATTATATATTGCTTCATAAAATGGTTTTTTCCTATAAAGAACTCATTATATATCACCTCTTGGGTTTTTAATCCAAAAATGAGGTAGAGGTCCCATTGGTTAATAATAAAACTTGTATAGTGAATAGATAATGAGATTGTGTCTTGTAATCACTAATTGAATAGTTTGATATTATATACTGGTGGTGGTAGACATAAAATTTGGATGTCAATGGTACTTCATATATCCACAATATTCTGAAAAATAATTTTCATTCTCCTTGCATAATTTTCAGATCCTGGACCCATTGGAACACTCATACGTGAAATTTCATCCAATGTGCCAGTCCCAATACTCAATTCATTCAATGAAGTTATTGGGAAGGCCTACCTTGATGATTCTAGAATATTAGGGTAATTACTTTTCATCCTTATTTTCAACTCCATTGATCATATTAACTAGGTTTCAGACGGTTGTTTTTATTATGGGGTTACATAACCCTATGGATTGACCATCAGTAGCATAATTACAAAATATATTCCATGAAAAACAATTCAGCTAAAAACATTTTCATAACACACATAACATCAGTTACAATCACATCATCTTGATGCACGATGACATAAAACTTTAGACTTCTATATATTGGATATTATTTATATTATCATTTCAATTTCTCTAACATATTATGATGGTTACGATGGGATTGAATTCTTAACATGATGCCAAGAATCTCAACCATCTCCCACCACCATATTACAGAATCTTTGAAACACTCAATATCCATTTGAAATGTATCTTTTGAAATATTATAAGTATAGTTCAAAAATATCATATTTCATTAAATTTCGCATTCATGATTTTTTTCAATCATAGAAAATGTTACTTAGAAAATTATTCAATGTAATAAATTAATGTATGGTGCTTCATATAAATTTAAATAACACAGACACCAAAGATTCAGGTCACAGTGTGTTCATGTAAGAATTCTTTCAATAAATGCAATGGTATAAATGAAAACCATTCTTGAGGGAATCATGGTCCACAATTTCCCCCATCCATTTTATTTTTTATAGGTTAGGTAGGTACTAGATATATGTGAACCAAATAGATCAATATGTGAAAATTTAGGAATTTTTCCTTATGAAAAATTCCTATTTTCTATGTTTGATCCAACATTAAGGTGATATTTATTGTTACAAAAATGTCACCATTGAAGGAATTATAATAAAAAATGATGAATGAATGAAATTTTAAAAGTATTGGTGAAAACATAGGGGAAATTTGGATTAGATTTCAAAACATAAAACTTCGAGATTGATGTTGTAATAAAATTAAACTAATCATTCTATGAATAGATTTTGATGTGATATAAAAATCAAAAGAATAAGTGGATCAAAAAAATAATTTAACATCTCTAATAATGATTCTCTGTTCAATAAAAATCCCTTTACCTTCAAAATTTTATGTATATTTCCTTTGTAATATTATTGGATATCTCTTAGAACATATGACATGTAAATTCGAAATTGATCTTAAATATGGATAAAAAAGTTTCCACATAGGTGTGAATCATATGTAACTTATCTCACATGTTTACATTTAGTATTTTTCATATTCATTAGGTTCATTTCACATAACTACCATCCATGATGAACAAAGTTCATTGTAGTGGCACATTCCTTAGGAATATCAATGATTCCAATATCTATGATTCGTGAAACCCATACCATGATAACCAAGGAGACAGACATGTGAAAGGGAACCTTGTCTCATTCCACTCATGGTTTTTCATGACTCCCATGTTTTATTAAACTCGTAAAATAGTCCTTCATTTGATTCCCCCTGTTAGAAAAAATATTTTCTTGATTGTTATTTATAATCATCCATGTATCCAATCCATATAGGATTACTTATATAATATCCATATGCACAAATTCTATCCTAAACCCTTATTCCTAATCCTACTGCACTGTAAATTGGAAAAAAAATACCCTCCCCCTTTTTTCTTAATAATAGTAATGTTTTTCCTAAAATTCATCACATCATGTTTTTTTATAGAAAAAAACACATTATATTCCCATAATATGTCGATAAGAAAAAACACGTGTTTAGTGCACAATAATTCTTTCCATGCTATTGATAATATATTGAGACTCTTATAATGTGTAAGCCCTGATGATCACTATTGGAAAATAGACCTATACCCACGGTTTTGGGAAAAACCGTGGGTATTGGGGTGCTCTATACCCACGGTTTAAGAAAACCGTGGGTATATGCATAGTGGGGGAACCTATACCCACGGTTCTGGAAAACCGTGGGTATTGGTCACCTATACCCACGGTTTTTCTAAAACCGTGGGGATAGAGTGAATTTCGAAGGCCTATACCCACGGTTTTGTAAAACCGTGGGTATAGGTATTTATTTCAAGGCCTATCCCCACGGTTTTTGAAAAACCGTGGGGATAATTTTTTTTTTATAAGGACTATACCCACGGTTATGTAAAACCGTGGGGATAGCCTATGGCGGCAAAAAAAAAAAGACGCGGGAAAATAGAAAAAATTTGGCGGGAAAATTTATACCCACAATTTGAATTAATATATATATAAGATGATAGAAATTTATAAGCAAATTAAATTTGCAGCTTGGTTGGTTAGTGTGTTCTGTTTGTATGGTGGAGGTCTCCGTTTCGAATCCCTTCGGTTGAATGTTTTTAATATACAACGCGTAATTTATATTAATATAAGTATTATAATATATATTTTAAAAACAATTGTGAAGTGCGGCTCAGTTGGTTTGGATAGGCGCTCCTCCGCGATTCTTTAAGGTGACGCGGGTTCGAATCCCGCCGATTTCTTTTAAAAATTAAATACTTTATATTAATATATATATCTTAATATATGCATATATAACAGAGTAATTGAATGGCTTAGTTGGTGTAGTTTCTGCGGGATTTCACGCAGCGAAGCGCGGGGCTGGGTTCGATACCCAGCGGCCGAAATTTTTTGATTATTAATTCCCCACGGTTCTCAAACCGTGGGGTCAATGCTTTGCCAGCGTGGCCATGCACTTGCCACGCTGTCTCAAATCTATCCCCACGGTTTCTCTAAACCGTGGGTATAGGGTGACCCCCCTATCCCGACGCCGTTCCAGCCCACGGTTCCCAAAACCGTGGGTATAGCCTATACCCACGGTTTTGGGGGCTATACCCACGGTTTTGAACCGTGGGTATAGGGCAATTTTCCAGTAGTGGATGTCTTCTGTTTCACAATGAAATTATATTTATGGGATTCTAATGAATGTTCTATTATGGGTGGTTCTATGGATTTCTCAATACCTATCATCACGTGTACAATTTGTTTATTCTTCTTAAGAAACACCCAAGGGTTCCCACATCCATAACTAGTTATAGACCCAATTTTAATGGTAGATGGTTAGTTGTTGTTTTAGACCCAATGAAACTTAAGAACTCACATTGGTCTAGAGGATGGGTGGTTCGGAAAATCTCACCCTTTGTGAGGGAAATTGATTCCCACTACATACTATGTTATAAATTTATTATATGTTCATAAATCTATTCCAAATACAAGTATGGGACAAGTTACCCAAGACAATCTGTCATAAGATATACCCTTTTATTATTGGAAGAATGTAATCTGATTAGTGAGTCCATCTGTATATATATAATGTTCTTAATCACAGTCCCTATAATGAAAATCTGTTTATGTGTTGAAACCTTATACACTACTATTTCGGAATTTACTACCATATAGGGAGGATTTTTTATTCTATTGAGGTGATTGATCCATTATGAGGTTACCTATATATCCTTGGTATTAAAGGATTCAAAACCACTTTATTTAATTAAACCCATAAAATTTATCATCACACTGAATGTACTTGTGTGGTCACAAAGGGAATTGATATTTGAGCTCTAGTATCAGGGAGACATCATACACATCCAGGTTATAATAGGAATTATAGTTATCAATGTTCAATCACACCCTTAGGACTGAACCAAATATAAATTCCATTTTATGAGGGATATTTATATCATTACATTGATCGGAGATTACATACTAATATTTACTTCATTGGTAGAGATTCATGATTCCAATAATCTGTTTCATTATGGATACCAAAACCCCTGTGAGAAATGTATATAGTGAGAAACAATGGGTAGAATGTGATCAACCTTATTTCATGTAGATATTTAGAATATGTTATGGGACATCACTTTGGATTCATTAATATGGGGATTGGACCTTATAGAGGCATCCTATATATTCAGGTTATAGAAGGAATCAAATTCATCATAGTTAAATTATCTTCTTAGACCATTGTTGGATGAGGTAAAATGATCATCATATGGGAATGATTGGTTCTTGATGGTTACAATGTTTAAGACATGGAGGTAATCATAATTAGGTGTATGCCCATTTGAGTATAGGATTGGGGCACTTTAAGGTGTCCTATGTATCCTAGCTGTGGAATAAATCATATTCATTAAGTTCAACTGAATGGGGATTACACACTATTGGATCCCATTAACATGTGGCACACCATATTATGCTACTGGTCGGGCGTTACACACTTATTTTCCATTTTTTTGTGGGTCATACCATATTATTTCACTGTTTGGGGCTTACACAATCACATTTCCATTATGATTGGGGATTACACATTTAAGGGTGAAATGTTATCAATCCATGGGATGCCCTTTTGTCCTATTCTACTTACATTCCTAACATTATTGAATTCCTTCATGACATTCCATGATTATATTCATTGAGATGTTGAAGGATTCCCAAACATGTATGGTTATATTAAGAACATGTCCAAATACAATATCATGATCTAGTTTTCATTTCCAAGCGATGTTGTGCATCCTGCATGGTATATTTGAGTGTTGTCACATGATCAAAGATGAATTATCCACAGGTCATCGCAAGACCTATCTGGCTGATCCTATAATCCATTAAGTGATCGTGGTTGAAATTACAAGGGGGAATCACATGACCCATCGAACATACATTGTTTTCATTGTGTAATATGGTAGACACACTTGAGGTACATTGCTATTTTTCATGCTAAATGCATAGAAGGTGATGTAGGATCAAGGTTAAAATGGTTGGAGTTCATCATGAGATCTAGATAGCATTCTCAAAGGGCACCTAAAGGACTAGATAACATGATCAAGTACTAAAATTAAACTTAGATAAAAAATTTGGGGTTATTGTATGAGTCATAAATATGTTTGAAGGTCATTGTATGGTTTGTAACGAAATCCCAGAGGGCTTTGTGAGGCTGGGGTGGCATACTTGTAGGATTCTATGTGACTTACCTTAATGTGTCCAAAGTACTTTTGATGATCCATATAGTATATCAAAGGGATTTCATGAGGTCTAGGTGACATGTCATGGTGTTTTCAAATTTATTCGATGGTTCATGAAAATCGCTTGAGGATCAGTGGATATGTTCGTCACACAAGTCACCAATATTTTATAAATTGTTCTAGGTTTTTCAAAATGGCATATAATTGTTTATTGATATATTTTTGTAGTTATAACATGATGTGGAATATGTGAATGATGGTATTCATGTGTCCAATGAGAAGACCTTTGAATGATCTATGAATGATCAAATGAATTTCATTATGAATGCCTCATGATCACGCTATTTGTTCCTCAGATCATAAGTGATGGGATTATTTTCAGGTCATGAGATCATCCACTTTGAGAAATCAACTCTAACACCGGTTTGAGGATCCAAGAATCATTTTCATGTTCTCTGATCATAATGGTTAATTTTTCATGCTAGGGTGGGGATTTTATA
Organism: Viscum album; assembly: GCA_963277665.1. Classification (NCBI taxonomy): domain Eukaryota; kingdom Viridiplantae; phylum Streptophyta; class Magnoliopsida; order Santalales; family Viscaceae; genus Viscum; species Viscum album. The sequence goes on along the minus strand of OY728155.1, from coordinate 1,218,497,792 downwards.
GGCATCACTTCCCTAGGTATTATCCTCTCTATATATAATGTATTGTTTAAATCTATGATAGTGTTGGTTAAGGTCTTCTATACCATATGCAACATTTCTAGGAATTGTTGTGCATCACCCATGGGAAATAATATCTCATTTACCAACCATGATACCATCTCTTCAATTTCCCATTTTAATGATTATTTAAAATTAAGTGGGTTTCAGTGAAATATGAGAACATGTTGATGGACTTTCAAATTTTTAGGTTTTCATGTCCATATTATTTTGGGAGATCAAACTACTTGTCGAAATGCCTTCACGGGACCATGTGAAACATTTCTAGGTCTTTCATTGATATAATGATGGATTGTTTGGGGGACTTCATGAAATCAGTCCATCTTGTCATGGGGTATTATGAGACTTTTATTCACATAGTCCAGTCATGTAACATGAATTTAATGACCAATATATGTTCTCATCAGTCAATCTTTTATTTCAGTTGTTTATTTTAAAAAGTTGGGGGATCTCATGAGGTTACATGATTGTTGTCGAAGAAAATCATTATACTTCTTGGTGATGCATCATGTGATAAAAATGGATTTTTTGACAGGTGTGAGAACTCCAATTAAAATTATATTTGTTTATCCTTATGTAGAAGAAGGGGTAGTTGAAGGTCACCTAGACAAGTCTGATGCTCTTTGTGTGATGAGGATATCAAATAAGTGGGCTTTCATGAGATGAGGTGTACATGTTGTCAGTATCCTTCAGCATATTGTGAAATAACAGGGGTGCATTGCAAATTTTTTATGATAGTAAGAGGCTCCCATAGTTTCCTAATTTTTTCATTTCTTTTTAAAAAGGGGTGAGGTTTTACAACTTTTCTTCGATGTTGTCAAAGGAAATCATTCTGCTAATTGGTGATGTGTCACATGAGTTTTACAAATAAAAAAGGCTACCACCTCTAAAATATTTTCTATGATTTTCCACAAATTTTTGGATGTTTTATAATGAATCTAATTATTGAAAAGTTTTGAGACATGGGGTAGCTTATCGGGCTACTACTGAATGGTCTGCAAATTTCTGTGGCACCTTCATGAGTGCCTATGAACTTTTATAAGGGGCTCTATAGGATCTTATATGGGTTATTTTCCATGCATGAAAATCTCCACAAAATTATTCTAGGCAAGCAATCAGGTGTCTCATATGGGTTCATGTGATCTATGTGATCATGTCTACCATCTTCTCCCATTACTTTTTTGGGGAAAATAATACCTAGTTTCTTGTATATATTCATTTTTGATTTTTCTAATTCCCATTTGGTGGGCATAAAAAATGTTCCCCTCTCTCTTAATTGACATCCTCTAGGTATGGTTCTTAGTTTTTGGAAAATTACATACCATCCTATAACATTAGCATTGTATCAAATTAGTATATTGTGAGAAACATGGTCTCCCATGTGACAGTTTGTATTCCAATGGATGACATACAAATAAGGGAGTGGAGAGGGATTCATTTGACAACAAATGACTTCTTTAGATCTCTCTCACTATACTATTCCAACATGTCCATGTAAAAATACATTCCGATAAGATCTTATCATGAGACAATTTTTTGAGAGCTCCTCCACAAGAATTCATTTTTAGGGTTCCAACATGAATCAATCATGAACTGAATTTCAGTAATTTTTTGGAACTTTTTTATTTGGGATATGATAGTCTTAATAGTTTTGTGGGATGTGATGGAATGATCATATAATCCTCTATCTATTTTTTGGATCCCGTGGCCATTTAATGGTCACATGATTATGAATACTCTATGTATTAATTTGGTTGTGTGATGCATGTTTTGTTATGTGATCCCTGACATCTTTAGGATTCATGCAATTCATGAATCCCTAATGATTCATGAAACTCACATGATACTTCATGTTTAATGATTTTATTTTCAAATATATTATTTAACCAATATGAAATATTCAACATAATTTTTATAGATGGATTCAGGTTCACATCAATGATCTACTTGAGAGGATTATTGAATTTCCATGATTTCAAGAAACTACAATGATGTCTCTCCATACCACATGAATGATGATTATGAGGTTTTTAAGAGTTTACTCTCGCATGAGATCAATGATTATCCTCTATCACATTGTCTCTATAAATATGGGATTGGGTTTATGTATGATGTTGTTATTACCCCTTTGAAATTTCATCTTCCATCTCACTCTATGTCAACAACCCATGACTATATTCATAGGAAAATTATCAACGATGACTAGTTGATCATAGCTCAACCACAGGGTTTATATTATATGTTTAATAACTCTACCATGGTCCTGAATGCATGTTATTTCACCCATCATCCTATTTACTAGTGTTACTTGATTAAATTTTTTTCTTCTCTAAAAGACCTCTGGGGCGGATTGACCTCAAAATGAGATCTTCATCCTAGCAGTAATTTTTATAATGAATTTGTGTGTCAATTTTGGGTCAGGGAAAAAATATAGAGTTTACTTACAAGTTATAGAGGTTCTATATTTTTTATGATGTATGGATTTTTGAATTGAATGTCTTTTTACAAGATTATATACTTTTAGAATTGATCATCCATTGGTTTCATGGCCCGAACTAATTTTATCTATCTCAGAAAGATGTGGTAATTATCATGTGGGTTATCCACAAAATGGGTGTGATCCCACCTCGCATTGAGATTTACTATGAGTTCCTCCCTTCCAAGGATTCCAGGGATGAACCTCTGAAAAACTCTAGTCTTGATGAGGGACATGCTCACCATTATGAAGGATAAACTGATGAAGGATTTTACCATGCACTCACTTGTCTCCATTAAAGACTAGATTGACATTTTCCTTTTTCATATTATGGTTATTCAAACCACCATACTCCCTTACCAACATGTCTATGATGGTTTTGGATCTTATTTTTTAACTTTTGTGGTTGGAGATTCTATTTCATGGTGATATCTAGTGATCTTGGATATCTATCAATCCTTAGGTTTGTGGGATTATGTACATGATCATAAATGGATGGGTTTTCCCAATAGGGATGAATCTTCAAGAATCCAAGTTAGTATGTTTGTAATGGAAGTAAAAATAGAAGAAGGATGGTGTCTTAATCTAGTGTTGCTGACCATTTCAAATGTATACCATCTCCTTGAACACATTGAATATTGAATAATCCCTTATATGTTCAATTTCCCTTCTAATTCCTTATTCAGTCGTAAAGGGGAGTATTTCCATATCTATGAATTCTAAAATTCTCTAAGGATCGCAATGCCATAATTAGTACAATATTATTGCTCATATCAAGGGTTGGGGATATGTCAATGATCTCTGATGAGGGTGAATATGTGTTGAGACAATCCTAAATCTTTTATTTTACCCCTTTAAACATACCAACATGGCCTATCATTGAGAATAGAAGTGGATCATTTGATGAGAGCCTTAAAAGATCACTCTTAGGGACTAAGTTCTTATAGCAACGATGGATGACATGTTTCCCTAGGAGCTATATACACCATGTTTGTTTTCTCATATGTTTTATATGAACCCAAAGGGACTCTCATATCCCTTTGGCTACTGTGCGAGGAGAGAGACACCCTTGGACTATCCTCCATTATTGGATGGTGTTATTAAATTAAGGCACTGATATTGAGATCATTAATTTACACACTAATGCTCCTGGATTTCTAACCTAGTATTATGCCCACTCTTGGTTAGAAGCCTATCTATGTGGTGTGCTAATCTGACTAGTTCATCATTTTGACAATACATTTTCCTCACCAACCCCTATGTCTATGTAAACAATGTAGTTGATTAAGACTTGGTAGTGAATTTTAAAAATCTCCCAAACCTTGAATACGAACATCACGATAGTGGGAGTGATTCCATTGAGAAAATAATCACTTTTACAGAAGAAATGAGTGATGCATCTATTAAGGGAGGTATATGTGGTGCCTCCTCCACTCTCTCATTTCTAAATGTGATTACTATTTTTTGTATTAGAAAATACATCCCATTAATAACATAATATCAATCATAATTTAGGTTTATCTAGAAATATATTCAATCATTTACTACTGAGACTCCTTTGGAAACATTCTATGACCAAGGGGAACACCGTCATAAGCTATTTAACTACATTGGGGGGGAGTGGATTTTATTATCATCTACTTAATGACATCCTAAAACAAATTAACTACACTTGAAAATATTTTTATACTAATGAGAGAGGCCTACAGACTGTTAAAGATGAATTTTCCATTTCTGGAAAGATAAAGGATTCGTTGGAGGAACTAGATGAGAGTCACAAGTTTATATCTAGATCACAAAAATAGATGTATTCATAGACCATGAAAATCTGGAGAAATGAATAAATCATAGCCTACCTATGGTCCTACCATTCAATTTCATCATCCTCATTGGAAAATTTCAACAGTGAGATGAGTAGATGACTAATTTGATTGAGACTATATGTACTGGGGAAATAACAAAAGAGGAAATATGAGTGGAACATCAACATTCCATTAAAACTTATCTCCAGACACTAGCCGATATGGACTGTTCATCAGATTGAATATTATTGTAGTTTGACCATTGAAATGAAAAAAATACGAGATTCTTACAGAGTCATTGAAATTTTGAGGTTCCTCCTATTGTATGATATTAATGAACAGATTTATTGAAATTTGTATATTGTTATCCAAATTTAATTTATTCATGATGAGCATGAATGTTTGTAGATCAAACATTGTACGAACCACAAAAAATACCCATACATTCCATAATATCATGTAAAAATGAATGTATGGATATTAATACTTTTATCATAGAAGATTATTCTCACGAATCTCTCATGAATTCCTACATACACAGGTTTCATTATTGATGTACCTATTCAAGTTATCTTAAGATCACCTAACATTAATAAGGATCATTTGGGTAGGATATATATCCTATAGTGAGAGTGATTAATCACTTTCCAAATATAATAGGCTTGGTGAGAGTATATTTATTTTTCAATTTCCCTATGGTGGGCCTTACAATATCTACCATTCCTAAAGACTAAACTTTGATGTTCTATAGTTTACTGAATTTTCGGTCAGACCTTCTACTGTTTTAGTTTATGGTATTTAAGAACAGTCCTTCCCTTGATGTAGTTTAGGGTCTTTTAGATTATTTCTTCTATTACTAAAGATTATATAATTTTAGATCATATATTCAGTCACCTTAGTTTATGGACTTTTATATCTGACAATCTATCACATTACCTATCATTTTTTATCTCGGACCTTCTTATCACTACAGTTTTGGGTATTTTCACTATAACCTTCTATAATAGTAGCTTATGGATTTTACCTTAAACATTAAATCAATTTAGAGTATGGTGTTTCATCTCATAACTTCTATAATAGTAGTTTATGGATTTTTATCTCAGATCTTCTATCACATTCATTTATGGACATTTATCTCAGTACTTCTATCACTTTATCTTATGGTCATTCATCTTGGACCTTCTTGATGATAATAGAATATTTTTACGAATTTTCAATAATTACCCAAGACACTCTAGTATGTTGAGTTCTTCCATGGTGTTTCTAAGGCACATGATGATTAAATATCCATTCATGAAAGGTTAGATTTTTCTGGTTGGTAGGTCAATGACCTTATGTGTTGATAGAACTTCTAAACAGAGGTATATCCACCAAATTACAAGGTTCATGGATGATTTATGTGGGTAATATTGGTCGAGGATGAAATACTCAGGATTCTGGGTCAACTTGGATATTTGGAATATGAGGGATATAATTCATAACCCATAAGCTTGAATCCCTACTAAAGGGATAGGGAAGACAAGTCATGGATTCCTTATAACACCCTGAGGTTACAGGTTCCACCATAGTGTTACTAGGTCTCATAATGATTGATGATATTTTCTTGAAAGTAAGATATGTGTTTAGTTGTAATAACAAGGCCCTTATGTGTTCATAACATGGTCATAAAATGATGATCTACACTTCTTTATGAAGGTCCATGAATGATATTTTAATACTCAAAAATATATATGATGAGGTTGTGTGTGGGAAGGAAGCTATCTAGGAAGGGTACTAGAACCCAATAACATTTCAGCTCTTAAATTTTGATTATCAATCCCAAATCAATGTGGTTTAAAATCACATGGTTTGCGAAATCAAAGGATCGAGAATGGATTGTCAAATTTCATCCTTGATAATGCCTAGAAAACACAATGTCATAATGTCGAGGATGATGAATCTTCTTGAATAGTTTAGTATGAATTTTGTAAATAATGTTACAAAGTTATAAAGTCAGGTGGATAGTATGGGAAAATAATATCAGGAATGACCCACAAAAAAAGGTTTTGGGTTATACCGCATTGATTTTGTGTCACATAAGTATTGGGAAACCCTTTCTATAGAGTGACATATTTGGTTGACAAAAATAGTCACATATGAAGGATCCATAGACATACATGCATAGTCATGAAAAGGGTCCCTTGAATCATGGTATCCTTTTCCATGTGCCATAGAAGGTTTATGGTTAAATTAATAACTCAAATCATGATGTTTTATTTTTGGAAATTGTAATATACATGAAGGGTTTAAGAAACCTAAAAGTTCCATCACCTCCAAAGAAACATATTCTCATGGCTAGAAGATGTGAAAAATAATTACTCTAATAATTTACCTAACCAGGGAGTCCAACAAGAATAGGTTTTATTTTAGTGGGGTCACAAAGTATGCTATATGAGATTTATTTCTTATTATTTGGTTCCTTAACGTTTTCCTAAACATTAGATATGAAGGATTTAGCGAGAAAATACATGAACTTTTTTTAGTCTTCCAATTATTGGTTTTCAAACAAAAAAGTTTTGTGCCGCTTTCACTCTAAATTTAGGGTCTTTCAATTTTGACCATTATATGATATAATTTAAGTTTGTATAGCTCTGAATAATGTGACAGAAATTTATGGTTGTGACACACATGGAAATAATATGGGGAATGACTCTCAAGAACCAAATTTGGATTTCTAGATTAAAGAGTACCCCAAACATCCTTATGAAAATGATATGAAAGTATCATAAAACATGGATCATGGTTCTTGTGTCATGATTAATCATATGGGGTGGTCACACTAGGTATGGAAAGAAACACATTTAGGTTTTTATCTATACTATGGTGATGTTAGGTCTCACAAGGATCAGAAATCCCTTTTCACAGAGTCACACATATGTTTGATGAACATAAGCACGTATATAAGAGCCAAAGGTATACATGCATTGTTAGAAAAGGTGTCCCTTGAAGCTGGTTATCATTTCCATGGTCCATTTATATTTCTGGATACCTAATATACTCAAGACATGAAGTATGACTTATGGGTTTTGGTTCCAAAAAGTTGCAGAAGCATCCCGTCCTCTGGCTGACTAGGGTAAGGTTCTCATGGTCTTATGATAAGGGATGAAATGGATGATGCATTTCATATTTTAACATCATGTTGTAAAGAATATTTTTTCTCTATCCTATTTAACATCTTGTGGTTAGGTAATCTTTTGGGACGTTTATCCTCATGGGATGAGGATGTTTGACATGCCTATTCTCTTCATACAGTAATAATTTTATGTTTTGCAGTTTTAATTTCATGAAACTATGAAGTTTTTCTCTGTAGTTTAATGTCATTATGTAATGATGTGGGAACCAACATGAAATATTGTATATGATATATTTTCTGAAAAATTAATCTATACATATGTGATTCTTCATCATAGGGAAAAATGCTTTGTTTGACATAGTTACAATGTAGCCTGGAATGTATTTTTTCTTATCGGTTGTTTTATATATGACATGGATTGGAGATCCAAACATCACTACATATCTTGTGATGGAAATAATTGAGAAACATGTGGTGATCTAATTTTTACACCCTATATAGGACTGTTCAATGTATATAGGTGGACATTATTTCCATTGACTGTTGTGTTTGGGCCCAGGATTGGATATTTGGGACTCACTACATATCCCGTTATAAAATAAACTTTCCACATGTAGTTCTTTAGTAACCGTTAATTTTTTTGTCTTGTGATTAGGATTTTGGAATCCTCACATGAATAGGGGTATATTGGACAAACACAAGGATTGAAATATAGGTGTCATTATGTATCCTATATTGATTGGAATCAAGCTAAATGATCTTGATGATGAAGGAACATCATGAACATATCTAGTCTCTATGGAAATAAGAATGCATTTTCATTTTTTGTATGACTGGACAATCGAATGAAAATTATTTCAACACTACATATCCTGTGATGTTTGGCATTAGGTGACACATATTTCAGGAATGGAGATGTGGTAGGAGACCAACATTATCAATATGTGTCCTATGGGGCGAGGTACATAATGATAATGTAGTTTTACTTGTTGAAAAAGACATCAACTGTTATGATTAAAAATTTTGGGAGACGAGTCATTGTGTTCATTTTACGGTCTTTCATTCAAGACCATGGTGAACCCCTCATGAGAAAATTTGACTTGTTTTTTGTGGGTAAGCCCTTACTAAAATTCCAAAGCTCATTTTAGTTATTCTTGGTGTGAGAAACAAGGAATGGCTAGGGTTCCTCTCAATATGAAGAGGTTTCTAAGGATAAAAAATGTAGATTTCATATCATGTGGTCGGTGGACCAATATATATGATTGAAGCATCCCTACATATCTCATTGAAAATACGAATCAATCCATACTTAGTTATTGAAATACATGCAGTTTAATGTCATTCAGTAAGGGAATCAGTCGTATAGTTTAAATTCATGTGGTAAGGACATCATTCTTGTAGTTTAAGGTAATGGGTTAAGGAAGACAATCTCCCAACATAAATTAAATGGATTGTTATTCATGGAACCAATACTAGTTGTTTGGGAATCATTACATATCTTGTGATGGTAGGAATCAAGCCATAAATAGTTCTTGGATGAAGGGATTCCCCATGTGGATCTAACATTAACATGAAAGTGGGGGAAATTAATCCTTTCTCCACATAGTTCAAGATTGTGTCCTCTGATTATATAGTGATATGTTTCATCTTGTGCAGTTTAATATCCTGTATTGAGGATATCAACCATAAATTTCGATATCATTAAGTAAGAGAATGAGCCACTGTGTAGTATAACTCCATGGTGTTAGGATGTATGTCATCCAGTTTAACATGTTGTAGTGTGGATAGATTAGTAAAATATAGCATCATGAGACCACAATGGATACATATATTTTAATGTAATTTGGTCAAGACATGTTATACCATGGAATTTAATGTCTTGATTCCATGACATTGGGTGATGTTTATTTTATATAATTTTTATTGGGAAGATATTTTGCAGTTTAATATCATGTAATCAAGATGGGAGGTTCTTGATGACATCTATGAAATTTATTTATTGAGTAATATCACATTTCTGGGGAGATAGTTTAAAACACTCCCTATACATTGTGTCCAATGAGTAGGATCCATTAGGATAGATTTTATGTTTGATGTTAGGTCCCTACCATTTGGGGTATATCTTTGAATGTTTGTTCATTGGGATCATTGTAGTTATAAGAGCCAATACCAATTATCCTTGGAGGAATGGATGGAGAAAAACATTTTTGTTAAAGGATCATGATATATGATTCTAATAGACATCATGGTTGTGTAGTGTATGCACCACCTGTTCTCATGGAGCCAATCCTATTTGACCATAAATTTTTACAATTTCTCATTATCTGAGAGTTATCAGAAAATGTATATTAATAGCGGAGGTATATGGAATTTTAGGGTTAATAATGTATTCACCTTGTAAAATAGTGAATATGTAGTATTTTTTGTAATAGTACATGGTGTGGTACCGTAGGCCCATAAAGCACGATGTATATTTTCTATCCTAGACTTATTATCCTTCATCACCATCTTCAATAGTATATTTAAAGGAGTCTTATAGAAGGCATCTATTTATCTATTTTATTTTACATGTTACTGAATGGAGTGTTTAGACTCGATATTTTATCCTTGGTATAATTTATTCCAATATGTATAATATAATTTGTTGTTGTTTTCCATCAATATTGTGTGAGGGACTCCAAACCTAGTGATCATATGTGACATTATGAAGAAGAATATCTTCTTCTTTCCAACTAATATGAGTGTTATTCCAAAAGACCATATGGAAAATATGTTATTTCTAGTAAGGATGTACTTGAACTACATAAATAATTATGGGGAATATGGTTACACATACTCCATTCCCCAAAAGATAATTTCCTAGAATATTTAGCTGTATGAAAATATTTTTTGGATTGATGGATTATGTTTACATGGATCTAAAATGCATGATATTTCTTATTGATTACCTCATAGTCTTATATCATCATTTTCTAGTAATAAACTAGAATCTTGATTTGGAGGTGGAGCTTGGTTCCATTCTAATGAGCATCAAATGAGCCTACATGTAATTCTTCAATGATTGTGGGAATCTATAATTTATCTATGAATATAAGGAGGATATAGTTTAATCCTCTATTGTAGATTATTTTTTTTCATTTATACCATCCTGTAGGGTATTGTTTGATGCATGGTGTCGAATATTTTCCCTCTGGGATTGGCCTGTTAGGAGTGCTCCATTTTGGGGATAATTGATTATGCGGTTAATCCTTCCATGGTAGAATGGTGTTTCATCATTCCCAAGAGCAGTGCAAACCAAATTGATTTTTTACATATCGTAGATGATAATCAATGATACCATTCATCAATGCATGATATAGAATATTGCTTCCTCCTGATCAAGGTTGACCAAGACTATGGCTATACTATCTAGTACATCGGTATCCATATTCTATGGTTGGGGAACATGATTAAATGTGGGACACAATGGACACTCTGACCTAAATCCCCTAATGTTTCATGTAAGATGGAATATGTTCTACTTTTTATAGCATATTTTACTTTTATCTAATTTATCACAAGTTTTGAATCCCCTTTTATATCATGGTTGGTTATCTATATTTTTAGGGATAATTCCAACCCAATGATGAGGTCTTGTTATTCTACTTCATTACTTACGTATCCTTTAGATAGTGATAACAAGTAGAAAAAACTATTTTTTAAGGACAAATTCAATCCCTATGACAACCCAATTGATATTTGGATTTTCCGTCATTTTTCAAATAGGACTTTAAGAGGAACAATTAAAATATGTCTTCTATTTATGAAGTGTTTCATGGGCCTAGATAACCACCCTCATATGGATGATTGATGTTTAGTAGTGTATTCGCCAAGATAGGATGTCCTGTGAAGAAATTAGACAGGGTTTCCATGCCATCAACTATTGTGATAGGAACATAATATTTTATTATAATAGAATGATTACCCATTGGGAAAAACACCCAGTCAATATAGTAAGTCCAATGATTTACATGAGAGAATCAATATGAGAGACTATGAGGACTTGTGGTGCTACATGTAATGACTCATCTTTTTCACTAGGAATATGATTTCATGGATGTTATTCTTGACATCAAAGTATCAAATCTCATAACCTAGTATCATTTTTCTAAGGTATTAGAGACTGTTTTTTCTCTAAACATCATTTTTTAATAAAGGAGTAAACCTAGTGAGAATTCCTTCATAGACACTTATAGGATGAGTGCACTCTCATCCACCTCAGGAATCAGAACTAGTGGGTGTAGTAAATACTGCTACAGGATTCCAATGGATTTGTTTCAGTCATCATCCCATTGATATGATATTCCCATATTCATTATCTTAGTCTATAAGATAGATTTTATTTCCATGTTTGGATTTTATATTCCATATGTATGTAAAATCCCCTTCGACCCCCCTCAATTAATTGAGATTTATATGGGTGAAATTACTAAAATCGCACTAGACTTATCGGGGTCAACCTCAATACTATAGAGACATATCCAAATTACAAGGAACTTCAATGTTGTTTCGATGATTATTAATTTCATTCGATTTTTTTTAGACTAGATCTCATATCTTTTCAAATAAATATTGTAGATCTGTGAAGTGATCACATCCCTACAAAAATTTGACGACTAGTCCATAGACATAACATTTACTAATTTGTCCCATGAATGGAAGAAATATATGATTCATGATGCATTGATATATGGTTCTAGTGTTATATAAGACAAAGGTCATTACCTAGTAGAATAATATCCCCTAAGGTTCTATGAAGGTAGTTTATTCTTTATATTTAGGGGCCAAATATTTCTGATTGCACAATGAATAAACATTAATGATGTAAATGGCCTTGAATTAAGATATTCCATCAATTAAGAGTTTTGTGATCTAGAATGGGTAATTTTCCTTTGGGATGTATCGATTATGTTCTTTGAAATCAATTTATATATTCATATTCTCAATCTTTTTTTTAGAGGGACTATATTGGTGATCCATCTTCGGTATTTCACTTCTCATACATTTTTTCTTGATTAGTTTTTTAAATTACACTAGTTTATTAGTTTTATGATAGGGGTTCATCCTCATGGATTACATCTTGAACCCTCCATTTTCATCAGGTAATCAGATATGGTGTGTTTCCACATCTGTATTTAATCTATTAATTTCATTATAGTTCCAAGAGAACACATATCAATACTAATTTATAAATGAAATGTGTATCCACTATTATTAGAGTGGCATGGTGACACAAATTAATGTTGGTTGGGGGTCTTCTTATGTTTCTAGATTTACCACCATAATCTTATAAATGGTGGTGGAGATTCCTTCTATGAATATGGGAGGGTGTTATAGAGGTTATACTCATCTTCATCCACATATGAGCCTATGGATAAACATTATAAGAAGATAAAAATATGGGTACTTCTCGGTCACTGTGGAGGTGATTGAAAAGAGGAGAAGAAAAATTATCATCCCCTACTCTTTGAGATATTGTGTTGAGATGTCAGAGCTAATTTTATTGTACACTATCACTAGGGACAGAAGGGACTTAGACATTTGTGGTCTAGTCTATCACCTCGACATGATTTATGGATAGCACATAATCACTGAAAATATAATATAGGTATTTTTAGGATAGTCCACAAGGAAATGGGAGATAAGACCTATATATTATCACCCATTTTTGGGTTTTACCTCTCTTTTAGAACCCTATATTATCATATTTTACAGAAAAGCCTCTAAGGGTTCATTATCAACATAAATTATGCAATATTTTCCATAAATGGGATAATTTATACACTAATATCATGTTGAAGTCACTGCCATATGGCTATGGATTCAGATCCTTCTGAGCAGGATAGTGTAAGCGATGTATTTCAGGATAACCATAAACTAAACATCAGATGTTAGATCCACAAACTGAGTTTTGAGTTTGATATCACCTAGGGGTCATTTGTCAAACTTATGTGACATTGGTCATTACTTTCATATGTGGGGTTTCTCCAAGACATATGGCCCAAAAATTTGGAATTTGAGATATATGGGTTTGGAACATGTGAAACGTTTGTGGGAGAGCATATTTCTAATGATGAGGGTTTTGTTGGCCTTCCCTATTTTCATGGTAGATTGGATAATTATACACCTCAGGAGGTGATCATGCAAGAAATATATGTTTATAAAACCAATGGAAGGTTCTAGGATGCCTATATGTCTTTTTGGGTTTTTTAGTGTACCTCCCATGGGTCTCAGCTGAATATATGTCCTATGGGGGGATGTGATTGAAATATTGGGGTTTACCATGCCCATGTTCTCACATTAGTCCATGTTTTATGTTAATGAAGCCTCCCATTCCCTATTTATGTATAATAAAATCATAATTTGGGGAGTATTCATCATCAGATAAGGGTTTTTACAAGTATATCATTTCGAAATAACTTGTTGGATTTCATTATTTTACAAGGGCTTCATTTGATGGGGAACTCTCCATGCTTCGAATATTTCTTGGAAGAAGTATGAAAGAGTGAGATATTGTGTTAGAGAAAATTATGACTCTCACTATTATTTTAATTCCTTTTTTTGATATTTTATCCCACCTTTGGGTGAGAAATTTTATGTTTCCTCATTGGGTTGTGTACATATTGTGGGTTTGAGTAGTTGTGATCTCAGTGTGTTGTGAGATAGGCCAACAATTTTTTGAGTCATCCAGTTGTTGGAATTCTTCTCACTTATAGCTAGAAATTTCATCCAATCAAACTCTTCATCTAAATGGGAAATGGTTATGTGTTACATATACTCTATGAAGGTATATAATAGCACTATTTTTGAATTGACCATGCCTTTATGGATATATTTGAAGATGAAGGATATTATGAACCATCCTTATATGAAACAGAAATTAGTTGAGATAGTTGGTGTGGTTGAAATCATTAGTATTCCTAGGATCTAGAATATTTAGCATGTTAATGTCCAAGGATACCGAGAAATAACTAGGTACATGTTTATTTCAGAATAACTATGATTTATTCATCCATTCTTTACATCTCAGGCCACCCATATTTCGATGTGATTCAAAATCAGGGTGATTTTGTGGTTGTCGATGTTTTACATGAGGTTTTGGGTTCATTGAGACCTACATAGGTACTTGGATGGGTTCTATTGCTATATTGAGAGTGGTAGATGTAGCTTTGGATTTACATATCATTTTCCCTTTGTTGATGGAATTACTCGAGACTTGGATCAGGTTAGGTGAGTAGAATCCTTGAGAAGTTGTTCCATTTTTGAGAACTCATGGAAGACACTTGGATAATTAATTGGGATTAGAGGTTTTTTTAACTCATCAAAGATATTTTTATCATGTGTTTCCTATATTTTCTCTAGAAAAATAGGGATATTAAGTGAATAGGTTAAACATTTCCATATTGATATGAATTATGAAACCCTCTTATTTTAATGTTGTTTCTTGTTATTCAGGTACAAAATTTAATTTTCCTCAGCATTGAGCTGAACTGATAAATGAAATTCTAATAAATGTATTCTCATCATACAACAGATCATGTAGGAAAACTATTGTACTAGAAAAGGGATTTCCCATGTCAACTTCTATAAAAAACACCTTAGATTTATTTTTTCCTATTAATCTTAAAGGCCTATCATCATCCCACACTGGGATATGAAGTGTGTGAGATAATGTTCGGGGTCGCCTACACCATCAAAATTAGAGAAGGTAGGATTTATGATTTTGGGTGAATGGAAAGTGTCATCCAGCCACTCGGGATATGTGTTCCTCTTAGGATGTACTGGTTCATTTTTCCCTAACATGGAATCCATTCATTTATATTATGATTTCATAACTTTAAGAATCTCTAAGGGAACTATTATCTGAGATATTTCTCATCTAAAGACTGTGGGTGGGGTTAGATGAGGTGTCCCATAAATTATCTCCCCCTGATTCATGATTCATCCTATAACTGAATGATTTCCATGGATATGGATAGTCTATCACTACAATGGAAGGATTTCATGATTTTTTTTACTTCCATTTCTTTGTAGGCTGGTGGACTAGGTCAATAGTTAGTCTGATGCACATATATTTCTTTTTCTAATGGATTGTCTATGTGAGGGAGAATATTTTTATCTTGAAAAAGATGATTCCATGTGGTAATATATCTTCTGGGTGGATCTATGTTGATACATTTAAGATTTTGTATCTCACTCTCGTATTATGATAAGTATCCCTCTATAGAAGGAACTCTGATTCATCTGGGGTAGTGATGGGGATATAGGCACAACAGTCCCTATTTCCTTATAATTTTTTCACCAGAGAAGTGGCAACTCGATATTAATAAGTGCAGGATTAGGGAGCATTGATTGTTTCCTAGTGCGTGTAGCCTGGTTCTATTCATCCAGATCACCCTCCTCTTGGGGTTGGTTCTGTAGGATTCATCCCTCTTCATTCACATCTTGATCCAAAATATATATTGTTTTTATAATGATTAAATTAATAGAGTAATATTATGAAATAGTGTTAGTATCTTACATTCGACACAACTGGATGATTCCACCACATATTCCTCAGGGTTGTTAGTTGAACATGTGGCCATATTGGCTTGTGTTGGCTTGCAGTCCTGATGGGGTCTGATTTCCATTATTTTAAGATCCTCCCATATTGTTCATTGAATATTTAATTTAACTGAGGTTCTAATCTTTTTTATAAAGGGGTCTCAAATAACAAAGTTTTAACATGTGGTCTGATGAATAGATTTAATGTCGACCATTGATTTTGAACACCGAAAATTGATAAGACTAGTTCTATATATGGTGATGGTGGTGATGAAAATTACCTCATCCCTATGAACTAGGTGTTCTTTACTCCATAATTAGCATTGACTGATCCTATTATTGATGATCCAATGATTATAATTGGGTATTTGATGATTCCAAGGAAGGAAATTGAGATATAAATGCCCATGTCCTAGTGGGATAGAGTTGACTTGGAATCACTATTTATTTCCCCATGAATCTCTAAGGAGATGATCAACTATGTGATGGTGATTGAGATATGAATTCTCCCAGGCTAATAGGTTGGGGTTTGTTTGAAGATACTGAGGTTATTTCCTGAGTCTTCTCTTGAATTGACAATCCAATAGGTAGAGGAAGTGGTAGATATTTTCCCAGCATGGTGGGATGTGTTCTCACATGTATAGTTTCATTGGGTGTTTCTACTATGACCATTTTGGTTTGGATCAGCTGTGATTGCAAGGGAGATGGGTGTGATGGAATCCCTAAATTGTAACTTTTATTTCCAAGAAGTTTCTGTATTGACTGAAAATTATTCCTCCATCCCATAATTAAATTTGATTTTGATTGAGGGGAACAATTAATATGTATTATGGATTTCCTCACCCTCCGTTGTGTATTTTTTGGCATCATTGAGGTGGGTTTATTCTGTTTTAGTGACCAAATAGACCAAGAATTACCTAGTACCCTTATTTCATCGAAGGATATGGAATTTTAGGATAATGTATCCAAGGGGTTATTTTGTTCCATGGGTGTGGTAATGGGTAACATTAATTAATTTACCCATCCTCAAATACATGATGCGACTTCAAATTTCCTCTTCCTAAGGGTTATGATCTTGTGGTGAAAATAATTTTACATATTTGAAAGGTTTTTTTTCTGTTTTTGGATCTAGGTCATAGAGATATAAGCCATGACCAACTAATAATAGAGTATGTTGATGGCCTATAGGTGACTCTTATATATTTGATAATAAATTATCCAATTATTTATCCATTGATGATTATACCACGAATTTTGGAATAGATAATTCATGAACACCATTTCTAGCTCATATGGGACCTCATAGTCAGAAGTGGCAATCAGCTTGAATATGATGGGGAGATTTTTTACTAATAACTCTCTCTATATATGAATGATGACCTCCTATTACATATAATTACATGACTAAATCTTGTTAGTCCATATAAGATGAATCTAAGGGACACATGTTGATCTAGAGAGGAGTGTTGCTAGAATTTGATGGGGAACTATATTTGTTTGACCCCAATGTTTTAATAACCTCTTCATATGGAGCTGTATTAGATTAGGACAACTCTATTTTTTAATGATTCTATGAAAGGGGGGTTTCCTTGTTCATTAGAGATTTATCCTTGGAGAGGTTGACCACGGTGGATATTACGAGAAGAGGCCATGTGATCCATATCCACACTACCATGAGGAGGTATATAGCAGCAATGAGGGTCATCTATTTTGGTTGAATAGTTGAAAGACTCTTGTGGTGTTGGGAATGTGTTTCAAATGACTTTATGGAAAATTTCATTAAGAATATTAAGAATATGGGTCACAAAATTCATTATGGTCAGAATATGATAACCTATGTTTTGGAATTGGATAGGGATATGAGCTTGATGTATGATTGTTTCTTGGATAGGTTTATAACCATATGTTACTACATGAATATGATCCCACTACAAAGAATATTCTGGAATATAACAATGAGATTAATCATTATTGTTAGGAATATCGAGGCATGTTCCATTCTCATTTGATGAGCCTCAGTCATAAGGAGAATATGATCCTAATCACATTCTTTTGGAGTATGACGTTGGTCAGTTGAGGTTGAAATGTGAGCCTACCCTAAGGAATATTCTTCTCTCACTGAGTTAGCCCTATTTGGACCAAGAATATGAGCCCGGTATATATATTATTCCCCCACCATAATATGATGAAGATCCTCTAGAATGAGATAAGGTATATGAGACATAACCTATATTTCCTTAAAATGAAGCTGGTGCAGTCCTTTTTCGGTAGAATTATGAGTTTGTAGCTATATTCCGTGGTCCTATGGGATATGCCCGGAAGTCACATAGATAAAAATATCAGGATATCCTTTGTAATCATCCATTCTCACTATGTTAGGCCTTATTGCGACCCGACCCAATAAAGCCTAGAGTTGGTGTCAATCTACCATTACATTGGCATGATTACAAGGAATCAAATCTAGATGGATAGAGCAGTTTAGATGTATTGGTAAACAAGATATATACATGAGTCTTATATTACAATTGAATACACTAATTAAAACATATATTTTTTAGGATAATAATAAATTTATTTCATCTAGAATATTCTTTCATATATATATTACTATACTTCTTGGATTCATAGATAAATGAAATAAAATAAGGGTGATCTCAAATGTAATGTAAGTATTATGTATAGAGGAATAAATAATATATCAATTATAATAGTCAATTTATAATGGTAATATCGAAACACACATGCCATATAATCAAAAAATTAAATGGATAAAAAATATTTAAATGTAATAACTAAAAAACATGCCACTCAAATAACAAGATTATGCATATTAAATATGGTAAGGAAAACAACTAATAAATTCCATTAAATCAATGAACTATGAATGAAATATATACATAGATATGTTTATGAAAATCTCGTTGATAAATAAAAATTAATATAAATAAGGGAAATCCTTAATTATTGGATTCCATGTTTCCTATGTACATGGTACCTTTACCGTCAATAAATTTTAAAAGATGTTTTAGCATATCGGGTAAAAACCCATCTAAGGCTAGCCAACTGACTGTTCCCATGAGAATACTAATACATCATGGGTATATCTATAACTAGGAACTAACCAAGTCATACATGTCCAAATAATTCTCAATATATTGAATATCTAGTTTAATAATGTGCCTTATCAAATATCTGTATAGAGTATAAGATATAGATTTCTCAAAATTTCCCCCTTAATCAAATAATCGTCTTGTACACATCGTATATAAAAATGGAATAAAATTTTGGAAATAATAATTTCCATGATAAAGGATATGGATATTTAGGGGAAACATAATGTTCAATGATGGCTAGAAATTGAATATTTTAGTTACAATAACAATGAAATTTAGGAATTCAATATCCATTCCATCTTTCCAAAATCAATCTGAAATCATGTAGAGAATGAATAAGTATTGTATCAATATGACATATAACCATTAGTGTTAAAAATAAGGGTTCCATTCATTGAATAAATATAATAATAAATTTGAAATCACTCTTGGGGAAAATATCATTTTTTTAAAAACCCTTTTGAAAATACATTACTTTGAAAATCACTCTTAATAAATAATTAAAAAAAAAACTTTTAAACTTGAAATGGGTTGTTATATGGAATGACATTAGGTAAACCCAAACATATTATACAAGGTGAAAAGAAGATTCATTTTTGAATGGAAAAAGTGATAGAAGAGTTCTTCATTTAGAATGTGAAAAAATTGTCCATTGAGAACATTTGTAAAAAAATGGTGAAATTTTATTCAATAAATAATTTTAGAAAGATTAACGAATTTATGAAAAACATTTTTAGACAATAACGGTTTTAGAAGAAAACTGGTTATCCGACTAATGAGATAAATGATGTCGGGTTTTCATAAAAACAATTCTGAATCATTTTGAGTACCAACGACTAGGGAAATGGTTCTATTACATGGAACAGATAATTAATAAATAGAGGGGAAAAATTATAGAATTTATTAAATAATGGTCTAATAATTTATTCTGATGTAAATTCATGTGTATACAATCCCAAAAAAAATATTTTGTGAAGTAAACCATTCAAAAGACTATAACACTAATGCGAGAAACAATCAATGAATAGATTATGTGTTCTAATGTTAATACAAATAAAAAAGTTTAAATAATAAATATATATTAAAAACTTATTAAACGTCTAATCTAAGAATATTAATGACAATGAGGAAGTAATATACCCTAGTGAAAAATAATTGAGTTATAAAATTATTTACCACTCGGTAACTATTATCTGAAATCCCCATAGAAGAATTAATTTATATTGAAACTGAAAATACCTTTCCTATAAAACAATTCATGATAAAATATATAAAATTGGTTAGTATATACACAACACAAATTATTTAAGTGGTGACAATGACATTTATCTCATGAATTTAAAAGGTGAGATGGACATCCCTTATAGTGCATTTCCTTTTCGGGTGAACATCCATTATATTTACATATAATGGTTTAAATCAAGTTAATAATTTTTTTTAAAACCATATTAATGTTTCTGATATCATATATTATTTTCCTATAATATATTACTACCCTTTTGTCAGTAAATTTTCATCACTTCCACTATTCTAGGTGTTAATTTTTTAGTTCTTTGAGTATATTTTAACATGTTAGTTGTTGTTCCTATTCCATATATCATGATTTACTCAATTCCAAAATGTTTATAAATTATTTAATTATCATAAATATTCATTATTTATGTATTTATAATAATCTATATTATTTGGAGATATGAAATGAAATTCACCGTTCAAGGATATGGTAGGTCGTATGTACACATAAACACAACATTAATTTCATTGTCATATTAAAATAATGAATATTAAATGATATATATATATATATATTAATTAGTGGTATATTAAGTTCATATATTTTTTTATAGGTTTTGTAAATCAATCCTTAAATGTTCTTTGTATATTGTGAATGAATTATAAAAGTATGAGTTATATAAAAACCAAAGAGTCATAAAGTCATTATAAATATCATATATAATAGTTATAAATAAATTTTCCATAATAATTACCAAGGGTTAGAGGTTCTAAAGGGAAAAAAGAACAACATTTTTTTAGGTGGTTGTTCTCTGTATATAAAAATAATAAGTTCCTTACACATTAGATGGATGGGTGTGTATGTTTAGGTAAAACCCTTATAAAAAATTCCTTTTTATATTTAGGATAATGGTTTTATAAAATATAAATTGAATAATAATAGTTTTGTGGATGGATAATGAATATAAAACTAATGATCTTGAGGATAGATGTTACCTCTTATTCAGATAAATCCTGTTGGATATCATTAATGGAATTACATGGATGGATTCGAACCCAAAAAAGAGGAACCAGGGATGAAGGGAGTTATTTGGAGATCAATTTGGAATTATCATTATCATCTCAAAGTTCCACTAGAGGTGATAAGAAATTGGATGGTTTCGTTCCTTTTATAGTGAGAGGGGAGTGGCTTTCATGTATATTTTTGAAAATGGAATTCCACCAACATTTCTCTATGAAAAGTGGATCCAATAATAAATAATTTTATATCTAAGAGGTATAGGGCACACATATGAACATTAAATTGTGATTTGACATTTTTATAGTTCTTTTGACCCCTTATGATTAAACAGTAATCCCTTATTGAGCTAATTATTTTCTCAATTACAATTATTAATTTTTAATTACATTTAGAAATATTTTTTTTAAAATTATTTGACCTTGTTTGAAATTATAAAAAAAGGAATACAAATAAATAATATATTTTTCCAAATTCCAATAACATAACTTGAAGAAATTATTTTAAATATAATCATGTAGACGGGATGACAATGCAGGGTTTTAAAATTAAAACATTCAAAATATTGAGATGTGTTTATATCGAATTTCAATAGACACTTTATTATAAAGAACTGAATTGGAATAATTTGATTAAATTTATATAATTTTATTATTAAATCAACTTTTAATATAGTTTATCCTTATAATAAATTTGATGAAAATTCATTTTTTTTTAAAATTTACTATTGTTCACCATTCAAAATAATTGAAAGGTCATAGGAAAACACCAAAAATTCACCATAACATAATTTTGATGTTTCACATTAAAAATTAAATTAAATTTTGTTATATTAAATTTATTAATATTTAAAAATTCATATTTAAAATACTTTCACCATTAAAATGTGGTTCATGTGAGTTTATAAAAATATATGTATTATTTATGAAATTGTGTTTATTCTCATATTACGTGTATCAAATATATTAAATAAATATTAAGTATAATTTATAGAATATATAATATATATATTTCATTAATATTGATCACTAATAGTAATTAATTTATTATATTAACACAAAACACTTTTTGTAGCATAAAAATAAAAAAAATATCATTTTTATTCAATTGGATAATAATTTGTTTTATAATTAACTAGTAATTAATGAATTTATCATGGATTTTTCTAGAACATATATTTTAATATGTTTTTTAATCATATTTATAACTAATAATTAAACAGTAAGGTTATATTATATTACATTATATAGTAATATTTTTAAAAATGTATTGTTGTTTGGTAAAAGTTGATAATTCCTGTAATGCACGCTATCAAAAGGTATTTGTTTTAAAAAATGAAGGATAACTCAACATCTCATGCATGGAAATATATATCATATATTAATTTTATTTAAGATGGTTAAATATTTTATAATTTATCCTGATATTAATTTACCTTACGCGCTTTGTGTTGCGTGTGATACATGCTATTGAATATCTTATTGTTACTTTAGAATTTCGGGGCATCACAGCCTTGGCTCGGATGGATATTTGAGGCTGATAATGGGCCATTGAAGAATCTATATAGTCTTCCTAGAAAAAGAATGACCATTTCTCGATAAATGTGCCTCTCTCACACGGTTAGCCTCATCCAGAATTGGGATATAAGCCCAATTCCGAGCCTCTGGAATATGCCGCAAGACATTTCCGACATGCATGTGACCCTTTACCAATGAATGTGGCTCTCATAATTAGTGAGACCCAATGGTAAAGAAAATATAAGAAAACTCTAACACCTCATCCTTTGGTGGAATAAGTCGATAATCCTTCTGGATGGGAGAATGAATGTGTGGTTTCCTAGGACCAAACACTTGTTTGTAATGATTACTGGGTTGAGCAACCTATTTTATAGTGATTATAATGTGTGCATGTCCCAATATCTATATTATTTTTGGAATCAAATGATGGATTTATTTAACTGTTGACAATATGTAAGGAAATTGTATCAATGTGTGTATAGGGATAAAAGCATACAGATTTCCATTTCACCTATATTTTATAAGACATCTTTGATTGAATTGGGGATATGATACCACATTTTTCCTCCTTGTGTCATCGGAATATGTATCTAGGATTCATGCATGGAATAGGGATATGTGTGTATTCAATGTGTTCTGTAGGAATATTCCCGAAAACTTGTTCTGAGTGAGAATTACATCTAGAATATTCTAGCGTACTTCTTCAACAGGAGTGGGGATATGAGACTACTTCTAGATATCTATAATTTTCCTCACATGATGCATCATCCTTACTAACTATGTATTGCTGTCATAGGTGGTTGTACATTAGGTGGTACCCTCAATAAGATACTGGTGGGTACTGGTGGGATAATTCTAGTGATGGATGTTGATAGGAACCCTCCATAAAAGCCCTTGAACTGGAAGGGAGTCATATTTAGATCTTTTATTCACCATCATGAGATACGCGAGGTTGTGGTTTTAATGGTCTGGGGCTATACCGCTGAATCCATTGTATTTAGAGATGAGTTCCACTGCCTTAGCTACAGCTTTCCCTAGATGATACATAATTTTTTTTATAATCAGAGACACTCATGAAAAACTTCTTCGGTAAGGATTGTACCACATCAATGGTGTTCACATGCCATTATGTTATCAATATAAAATTATTCTATTAGGAAGGTGTGTGATTTTTTTGACCACTAGGGTCATATGTTTATATTATTTTCCAAAATGGATGATATATGGAGTCATTATCTTAGATCAAGATGATATTAATGAGTAAAGTATCTAAATCCAATAAGACAACAATGAAAAAATCTATCGATTCATTCTATATCTTTGTCCTGATATGTGCTCAGTCAAGTATGTCTGGTTAACATAATTTTCCTATTATTCTCAATCTCACAATTTTTCTCATTTGTACATGTTAATAATGTATAGACTTATTAAATGGGAACCCCAGTTATAGAGGATCGACTGCAAGGTTTTTTTGGGCTTATCATATTTGTTTGATATACCAAAAATTTCACATAACACTTGGAAAGACAACCATATTTCTATTTGATGGTTTTACATGAGGAGTATTACATTTTTATAGTATGAAAATAAAAATGGGATTAGGCATGATTAACCAATAATTATTTTATTTGAGAGATTTCACATTAGGGAAACCATTTATATTTTACATGGAAATGGTGTGTATGGGATTTGACCCATAGTTCAATTGTGGAGGGCTCAATACCTTGATTAATTACACGCATCATGTTTACTGTTTTCATAATTTTACCTAGAAAATACATGTGGTTCCCATATCCATATTTTTATATAGACCTTCTTTCCAAAGGAAGGTGGTCATTTGGGTTTTAAGACCCAAAGGTGATTAGGAACACACAGTGGTCAATAGGGTGGGAGGTTGGGCTCATTAAACCCATTGGGGGAGGGGATTGATTTGCTACTCTAAGACTCTCTTATAGATTTATGATATGTTCATGAATCTCTTCCTAATTATAATATTGAATTGGTTACCCTGACAGAATGATCACATGACAACACCTTTTATAAAAAAAGAAGGGAATCTGATTAGTGAATCCATCTGTATGCGTTTTAGGTTCTTCATTCCTTTCCAAGTAATGGTCATATATTTATGTATTGAAGTTGTAAAACCATGTTATTTTTAATTTTTTACCACCTAGGGTGGTGGTAAATATTCTATGGAGGGAATTGAGATGTTTTAAAGCATCCTACATACCCTGGTTATTACAACAATGAAAAACCACAATTTTTTTAAACCCATAATGTTTGGAGTTGTAATAAAAGGAAAAAGTGTGTGATTTGGGGAACCAAATATCATAACTTAGGTCTCAGGGAGATGTCCTATATAACATATTTATAATAGTAATTAGAGTTATCATATTACAATCATGTCATTATGATTGAACCAAATGTATATTCCCTTATGTGAGGGATATATATATCATTCCACTCATCAGGTATTACATACAATGATTACCCTGGTCGTTAGAGATTCATGATGCCAATGATATTTTATTTTTGGCTCCTAAATCCCATGTGATATATGCACAGTGTGAGAAACAAGGTGTATAATGTTATTAACCTCATTACATATGGATGTAGGACTTCTATGAGGGTAATTACCTTGGGATTTTTTAATATGGATCTCGGGCCTTAAGGAGGTGTCGTATGTATCTTGGTTATAGTAGGAATAAGAATCATCATGGTTCAGTTGGCTTCTCAGTTCACTAACTGACAATGTAGAATAAATATCCCATCAGAATGATTGGGTCCTGGTGGTTGAAATTTCAGAGACATGGAATCACTTATACTAAGGTGGATTCTCATTGGAGTTCAGGTTCTGGGATTTAGAAGGCATCCTTTATATCATCATTTTGGAAGTAATCAGATTCCTCATGTCTCAATTGACAGGGGATTATACACTTACCTTTCCCATTTGTGTTAGTTATACCATATTATGTCATTGGTCGAGGCATATACACTGGTGTTTCCCTATTATATAGGAATATCATATTATTCCAATGTTTGAGGATTACACATTGATGTTTCCCTTTCGATTAGGGCTTACACACTGAGGGTCAATAATGTTATCTAACCCTGGGATACCCTTTTGACCTATCCGTCTTTCTTACATGACACACTTGACTTCTTTATGAACATGTATTTATTTTATGCTTCATCATGTTGGTGTATACCTATACATGTCATGTTATATTGTGGACATGTCCACATAAAATCCAATTTTCTAGTTGGCTTATCCATTGTATGTTGTGTATCCTTAATGGAAGGTTTGAGGGTCACCTCATGATCAAAAATTACATATCCAAAGATCATAATAAGACCTAGATAGCTAATCCTAGATTCAATCACATTATCAAATTCGACATGCATATAGGGAATCACATGACCCGACCGATGAGCCCAAGTGTCATTTTTGATGCTTTCTGGCACACTTGAGTGATATCATGAGAGTCTATGTGAAATTTCAGAAGGTTGATGCATGATCCATGCTTACATGTTTAGATTTAATTGTGTGATATGATTGGTGTAACATTAAGTAATCTCAAGGACAAGTTTATATGCCAAGGTGCTTCCATGAGACTCATCTAATACATGATTGTGCCATCATATTAGTTAGAAAATAGTACAGTTGCAAACCAAAATGTTAGGATGGTTATCCTAGAAGGATTCTTGAGACTGGGGTGGCATGACTCTTGGGAACCATATGATTTTCATTAATGTTTCTATAGGGCCTTGAATGATATAAATAATTTGAAAAAGGTTCATCATATGCTTTGGGTGATATGCCCTGGTGCTGTCTCATGTTCTGGTTGGTTAAAATGTAGCTCCTAATGACTAACAAATGTGTTCTCACATAAGTATCCAATATTTTAATCTATTTATAGGCTTATAGAAAATGTAATATAATATTTATTGTCAGATTGTTGTATGTATCATGTAAGTTTTCATATGTATGGGGTTTTCATCATGTGACATACCAAAATTATTTCTTGTTATCTATGAATGATCACACAAATTACTTTATGCATGTATCATAATCACATTGTTTTTCCTAGAATCTTACCAGATGGGATGATTTTATTGTCGTGCAATCAACTACTCCAATAAATCCATGCTAGCGTTATTGTTTGGTTCCAAGAATACTCTTTCCATGATTCGAAGGTAGTGGTGAAACTATCATACTCATGTGGAGAGTGTATATGCCTCACCACCCTCATTGTTGGTTGTTTTTCATGACATGTATCACGCTAATCTAAGATGGATCTAGTGTAGGGATTCAGTGTCATGCGTCTTTATGAGGTTCAGTCCTAGATCAATTCAAGGGAATCAAATGTCTTTTACCTAAAACTAGATCATCCCAGTGGTGATTAAGTTGTTGGATCACATCCAATTATTTGTTTTTTATTGAAATATACAAACATTTATATATACTTTCATATCATCAGGTTGACAAGTACATGTACACTCACAACATAAATATGTTTATTGAATGGTCTTCATGAAACCTTCACAACTTCTCTGGTACATTCAACGATACATTGATGGTTTTTCAGAGGGCCTTTATGAAATCAGGTCGGCATGTCAAGGGTTCTTCTAAGACCATGATTCAGACAACCTTGGATTGTCATATGAGTTTTATGACAATGAGAGGCACCCCTCCTTAAGTCTTTTATTTCCTTCTATTATTTTACAATTGTTGGGGATCTTATGAGGTTTCATTAGTTATATAGAATAAAATAACCCTACCTATTACAAATGTATCACTTCGTCAACAAATAGATTTTTGGATGTGTGTGAGAACTTCAAGGACAATTTTATATATTTTTCCTTATAGAGACGAAGGGGGATCTCAAGGTTTATTGAACATGTGTGAGGCTCTTCATGTTATGAAGGTGAAATTCTAATGGGGTTTTTCAAGATAAGGTGGATATGTCTCTAGGTGCATCTAGTGTCATGAAGACCACAAAATGGTGCATTGAATGTTATTTACTATCACAATAGGCTCCTACCATCCCATTATTTATTTCATTTCCTTTTTTTAGAATGAGTTGGGATATCATGACGTTTCATGGGTTTTATAAAAGACAATAATTCCCCACATTGGTGAAGCACCACTTGAGTTTTATAACCCTGAGAGGCTCCCACCTATTTGATATTTTTCTCATATTTTCAAGAGATTTTTGGAGGGTCTTTCTAGTATCCATTGGTTGAAAATAAATATTACCTGGGGGAGCTCATCTAGATATAGAAACATGATCTGTGATTGTTCAAGTGCTATTGTGAGAGTAGAATGACATGTCAAAGGGTATCTATGAGGTGGTCTTTGGGATATGTTCAATGAGTTTCCACCTGCATGATCTTACATTGGTCATGTGATCACATTTATCCTAGGGGTCAGGTGATCTTCATGATCATGGACACCTTCTTCTTCATTTTATTATGGGTAAAAATAATACCTATATTTTTAATTTATTCATTGTTGAATTTAGTGATTATAATTTTGTGGAAATCAATAATGACATAAATGGAAACCACACTACTTTACACCAGAATTTGATTCTCTGCCTCAGGTTGTTTAATTTGTATTCCCCACACCAGTCATAATTGGTTCCTATTTTAAAATTTGAATTTTTTCAATGCATGAGGTTAAATGATATACTCACACAAATTCATGAACATATGATTCCCTGATTGTCGATCCCAAGGTACCCATGTTATAATAATGGGATGCCTCATGTGATTATCATAATAGGACACATCATTATGAATTCATAAATCATAATTTCTACACCATCCCCTAATATTACTCCATTCACAAAAAAATAATCGTTACCCCATGATTTTGATTTTAATGTTAGATTCTGATTTGATGACCTTAAATTGTGTATCTAAGACTATGCGGGTTTTGATTCTAATTTTTTGATAGGATACCATGAACACCTATTTGAGTTTCATTCCTCACATCACCATTATTTCATATTCTCCATGGTAGGTGTAAAATTTGATGCTTTATTATGTTCTAGGGGTATACACAATACCTCACTAATTAAATTAATTTCATTTTTATTCATTAAACTATAATCATAACCACATTACATTAAAACGTGTAGAATTATTCCCACATGACATTAACATGGGCCCTCCCATACAATGAAAGTGTATATGTAATCTTTTGAAATATTATTTAACCTATGATGGACCAAAAATATATAATTATATTTGGGAGATTCACTAAAGAACATCAAACAATGAACCATTCATTTATGATAAGACATAGTGGTCATATACAGAAACATTAGAGTAACCCCCACCCAATGGATTAGAAAATATTCCTTAGTTTATGAGAATAGGGTACCTCATATGAAGAGAATAGTAATCATATGTGCTGACAATATGACCTATCCACCCTATCCTCAGGTACGAAGACAATGTGATTTACCACATGCGATAAGAATGGGATGCCTTATGTGATGAGAATAATATGCCTATGTGATGATCATGGAATCTCTTCACTTTCTCCTTACGTGATGATCATAATATTATTATCCTGTATGACATGAATATAATCCCTTCAGTGATGATATAGTGATTCCTTAGGTGAAAAGAATATTTTTCCATCTACAATGAGAAATAGATTTCATGGGTCCTAAACCCAAGATACCATATATAGAAAATACTAGATTCCATCAAGGAATGTATATAAGAAGACATTTAAATATTCCAAACATAACTAATGGTATCTAATGAAGATCTAAATAACCATCATATCCAACATAAGGTGCCCACCTCGATAATGAATCCATGGTTATAAAAACTAGAATCCAAATTAAAAGGGGATTAGATACCTGATTCTCGAGTATGTATTAAATCATTGAAGGGGGCCTGGACTAGCGATAAAGTTCCTCTAAAGAATCCATATAAGTAGTGGATTGTATCACATCATCCCATTTTAATCAATAATCCAACACAATCACTATTAATGGATAAGGTAACCCAACTTTTTAATGTGGGAATGAATGATAAAGGGATTGAGAAAATCCAAGTGATCGAATCAAATATCGTCATCCCAATAATAATCATAAGAAAACACCAATGTCAATAAAAATTACCTTATTTTTAAAATTTATATCCAATTTGTTTTTATTCCCATATTTACATAGGGTTTTTATATTGTTTATAGAATTTAGACCTATGTAAACATATATATATATATATATCATATCATGGGAACAATAGTACACATTTTTTTGTTTTTATCATACACTAGAAATAGAAAAATTCCAAATATATGGAATATATGTTACTTAATACCTATAATTTTAGAATACATTTTAATGACCAAAATAATTATGTTTAGTCCAAAAAAATATTCATCATTATAATAAAATTTCCAAGTGTGTGATCTTCTCATTCATCTCCATTCATTTTTAAAAAGACTTGATAATGGGATGACATATTGTAAAAAATATTACATCCATAATGATTTGAATGGCCACCAAATATGTAGTTACATCATCTCTATATAATTTTTACCCAACCAAATATAATTTTCTAATTTAAATTCACTTAGATATCCTATAAATACTAATCCTTGGTTTGTGTAATATAGGGGATCCAAATTACTTTTTTATATAATCCTCCATAAACAACACATCATTACATTTGTGTTAGAATAAATATAAATAATTCATGGCTATTGGGAATGAGTTATTTTTAATATTAAAGGAAACACATTCTCAGTTATGATATATATTCTTCCATATCATACCTATCAACCAGATCTATATTTCTTCCCTATAAGAAGTTTCATTGACCCCATGTGTCATTAACAACACTTCAGTGGATTCCATCACTCTAATTTTGATAGTATTCATTCATATCATGCTTTATTCCATCTAAATACATATTTACATCAATACAGAAGGAAATGATATACTTAATATTCATTTCTATTTTAATAGTTCTAAATAATTTCAGTACATTGATCACCATTTGGGTCACAAAACCCACTCCTCATTAGTATAAGCACTATAGAGACAAACTTTGTGTGTCATATCATAGGATATTTGAACTATTGAAGAAATAAATTCATTCACATAACATAAAAACTACCATTATATAATACACAAAACCTCAGACCTCATATTCTAGTAAACTCTATATTAATTTCACCAGTAATAACTTTTTGGTACAAGTATTATTACCCTAAAACACAAGGTGAACCCATATTCGAGATTTTATTCACTATAATTTGGGTATTAATTTACATTGGACTTTCTGTAGCCTTATTTTTTGTATAATACCTCATATTTTTTAAAATGCTACCAAAATTTAATCACTATATTTTCTAGTCATACATACATTACTATTGATTTTCTAACGAATGAGTTATAATACATTCCTCAGTGGAAACTCCAAAAATAATTCCTAAGGGAAATGTTGATTGTCTAATCACATCATGTGGACCACAAATATCCTTGTAAGAATTATGATTATTTGAAATAATAAAAAGGCCAAACTCTTTAATATATAAACCTATAAAAACGTAAATATAAAAAAGTAGGGTTCTTTCCCAATATGTGTTTCCCCTACCCAAGGATTAGGAAAAAGTTAAGGACAAAAACATTGATATGATATAAATCTTATCGAGTGACGCATTTAACTCTATAAAAAGTTATGATATTCTTGTTGGGTTTTTAGGCCTAGGAAAAATTAGTGAATATAATTTTTCCCCATAAATTTGCTTGAATTATTTTTATCAAATGAACAAAGTTGTAATTTTAGGGTACTTAATCAATTTCTAATGTTGGAATTATATTTCCAAAAACCACCATTATGATTTAATTCATTATCTATTAAAATACAATCTGATACCTAAATAGATTAACTATTACATAAGTTGATGGTAAATGTACTACCATAGTCAGACTTCCTATATTTATATTAGAGTATAAGTCCATGAGGGATACATGTATCATATCAAAATTATCTATCCATAGTATATTGTGATAAAATTTGTGCTGCTATATCAAGACATCATATATATATATCTTTAGAAACATGATATGGAGGGAAAAATATATTATAGTCCATTTTCTCAGGAACTCAACATAGCTTACTATAATGGTACATGTGATGCCTTATACAATACACATATATTTATTTGCGGGAATATGTTCAAATGGTTTTGTATTTATTGATATATATTATTGAATCAAGATTTTTTAGTTATTATATACCTAATACATTATTTATTAAATGTTCATTTGTATTAAATTGTATTATTAATACCCATTGTGGAACTCACTTATCAAAAATGGATAGTAAAAACAAAAAGGAAAATTGAGGAGTCAGAAATGATTTTAAAATGATAATATTATCATTATTTGGTAAAAAAGTTGGGGATGATACATAATATATATTCCATCACATTCATAATATACAAAGGGAATGATGAATTGAAATACTATTAGGGGGGATGATTTAAAAACTCCTGATGTAAGATCCCTTCTGGATCTGACTCAGTGATGGATTAACATAACCTAGCCAATGTCACATTTCTACCTATATATGAGGTAAGAATTCCTTTTCAGTTGTAATAAAATATATCCCCAAAATTTTTGGCTACCTCATCATGTATTTTTCCTCTCTTTTACACATTCTTAGTTATAAAAAATAATATATAAATGTGTATTACTAAGGTGTTTTGTTTTGTGGAGTTATACTGGTATGTTGCTACCTCTGCTAAATGTAGAGAATAATTATAATCTATTGTGGATCTCATGTACTTCCAAACCACACCTTCATGTTAGTATTAGGTATATAATTATCATACCCATGATATCCCATAGTGACGAACACGTATAGAATATTAAATAGATATACATTGAGGTCATGTAATGTGGTACAGTAAACTATCATATATATATATATAATGATACATACTAATGTATCGTCTACTGAAGCATGGAATACTCTAGTTCTTAATCAGGATCCATCATAGATATCAGTACGTAGTCTGTAATAAATAACTAAACTATTCTCTGATAATAATATCCTCTTAGAGAGTTTGTGAAACAATCCAAAAAATTAGTTTAATATAATAAAATGTTTGATATATTTTTTAACACAGAACATTGAGTTATAAGTGAACTATTAAATACTAGAATATTAATACCATATGAATTTAACATTTATATCATATCTCTTAAATTAGTGGTTGAAAATGAACAATCACATTATGGAAATTATTTATAATATTTTAATATAATTAAAACATATATATTAATTCATTAGAAATATTAACTAAATTTTTAGTAAATTCATTTCATACTTCCAAGATACATTTTCTAAAAAAATGTTTTCATTGATTTTTTGAGAGACTATTATAATTAATTTATTCTAATATTAAATGTTTTATTTGATAAAAATGATACCATTTCTTAATTTATCATATCATAATTAAATAAGGGTGAAATATTTTCACATTTATGAAGATATTGATTTCTTAGTTATTAGTAAAAAATATCAATTTTAAAGAAACATCATTTTATATCATTAAAATTTAAATTATTATTTGTTTTTTTATAATTTATCATTACATTAATTTATATATAAATAATCTTACTAGTTACATAGGAATAAAAATTATTCTCAAATTATTTATAAGTTTATTTTTATGATTCAAAACATATATTTCGAAAAATTGTTTTCCAATGGGGTTTAAACAATTATATTCTTATTTATTTCTTCCACTAATATAAATTTTATCTAAAATAATTGATTACCAATTTGGAATCAGGTGTATTAAATTTGAAAACTAGCTCATCTTTATTTTATTCATAACAAACTGTAATCGTGGTGTATGTTTCTCAACTACGTAAGTGTAAATCAATTAATTAAGGATAAAATTAATGTGATATAGATTTAAAAAGTGATGTATGAGTGACAAATTTTATATTGTATTAATATATTTACCACCACCTTCATATATATGAAAATATGGCCTTTTGGTCCCATTTTTTCTTTGATAATAGATTTTATATTAATTTATGTAATCCAAAATTCCAAAAACTAACTCTCATTAATTAAATTTTCCTTATATGATTACATAGGGTTAAAAATATCTTATGAATAAATAAAAAAGTTTATTTATAATAAAATCATTTTTTTAATGAAATTAATTTAATTTTCTTTCTTAATGATTGTATAATTACAAGAAATTATATTATAATGGTAATATAGTTATTTTGTTAGTAGAGCCAAAATTAATGTAAATGAAATTGAAAAAATGAAAGTCAATATTTTTTGAAGGAAATAAGGTGTAAACATAATTATTGGTTAATAGTAATGTATATGATATCATGAAAATTATATATTCAAATTACATTTTCTTATTGACACCTTTAATGTCAAAATATATGAACAATTATTGAAATAAATTTATTTATATTTTATGATCAATAATATATTATGAAATGATAAATAAGTAATAAAAATATTCCAAGAGTATAAGGGAAATATTATGAGGTCTAAAATGATTTTCCTTTATAATTTTGGGCTAATATTTACCTTATATATATGTTTATAATTCATTTGTATTGAAAATATTTTTTTCTGTGGTTAATGTTAGAATTATTTTATGATATAGTTATACCAAAATATAAGGCTTAAATTATTCATAAATTTATCCATATATCTTAATGTATTTATACCCTATACTGTATTAAATTTTATATTCTCACAACTTTTTCCCACATTCACAAGAAAATGAATTTTTTCTATTCAAATATAAAATGTAATTTAATATGTGTCCCTTCCTTTACTATAAAAGGAAATGGCCTATCATTTATTAATCAATTCAAAATAATCCACTTATCTCAAAAATACCATTAAAAACATAATTTTATAATCTTTATCTAGGATGTAGATATTATAGAACCTTTTAAATTCCCTAACTAGGGTCTTTGAGAATATATCCAAAACAGGTTTCTCAAAGAGGTTGTAATCATGTTACTGACATCATTCATGATAATTATTATTTTACCTCCTTCAATATATTCGTATACATCAAAATGGAACTACATTGTGATATTAAATACATTTTTAGGTAATTATGTTGATGCAATAACCATTATCCATCCACTTTCCATTAAATGGAAAATGAAAACATCACTCCAATAAAAGTGTGGTCTACCACCTCATTGTGATGATATGATTCACTTTTCATCACTAAAATTAACAGTTTCTTATTATGATGGATTCCATTTTTATATATGATATTTATTAAAGAAAAATATTATTTAATTATTCTATTTTAATATCTACCTTATTATGTACTCATATATTGGAAAACACTAATGTTTCTCATGTGTATGCATGGACTACAACCTCTATCAGAGGATGTGATTAATTTTTCATTTTCTCTTTAAATAGTTGGTAATAGAGATATATTTATTGAATATATAAGATTTTTTGATATTTTAATTATTATTGAATGGTGAAATAAAATTTATATTAGTTTTATTCCATCTAATGAATAGTGATAACATCACCCTTGTGTACATATAGACTAACATCTCTATAAAGAAATTTAATTTATTCTTCATCACCACATTATATGAATTTTAATAAAATATTATCTGTTGGAAAATAATTATAATTATATCATTATTAATATTTTTTATATGATAAACCATGAAGAATGTTAAAATACTAGAAACATTTAACCAAAACATACATTGAAATTATACTATTTTTCCCCTGAATAAGAATTTACGGAAGAAATTTTTATTAATGTGTAATTAGATAATATATTGAAATGATAAATAGTAATATATATAAATGAATATTATTATATAATATATTTTTAATAAATAAATATTTATTATATTTTAGTTTATTAATGTATTAAAAGAAGGATGACACAAAGAGTAAGGGTTTATCATCTTACTTTTATTTCTTTGAGAAATACTTTATAGTCACCACCTATTTCACTTATCTAGTATATATACAACCAATTTGTGTTTTTTATGATTATTAAAGGAAAATATTTGGGGAATTAAAAATATATACAATTCCACTCCTTAATTATGTTTAGATTTATATATTACCAAAGAATACGGGGTATATGTTTCTATAACATTTTAATTGGGGTTGCTGCTGCATGAATTTACATTCTAGTAAATTCAAATATCCTTATCTAATAATCCAATTTAATTTTTTCTCTATTGGTTATTTCTATATTTTTGTATTTTTCATACCACATCACAATCATTGGTACTCAAAATGGTTTAGAAAATAATTTTATGATAATCCATCCTTATATGACGACTTATGGATGGGAATCTTTTCCTTCCACATCAAATTTCATTAAAAAAAATTAAATAATGTTTTTAATATTATAAATTTTTTTTAATTTAAATCTTCTCATGTTTTATTTTTTATGAAAATGATTAAAATTAATCATTTTTTCATTTTATGATAGTGATATGTTTTATAAATGGTGTGAAAATTATAGTTTCTATTCATGATTATTACAGAAACAAATTTTCATGTCTCGATGACCACTCAATGAATAAGATATTATGTTAAATGTTTTATTTTTATTTTTAAATAATTTTTTTCAAAAATATTTTAGAAATTTTATGATTTTAAATATGTGATTAGAAAATTGAATATCTTTGTTCCTAAAAAATACATGTTATCATTTAAAATAATTTTTCAAATATGATTACACCATTAATTATACTTATTCTTTTATGTGGATATAATCCATTGATACCATACTTATTTTATCTCTTTATTATTTATGATTATTCTTTTGATATATATACAAAACTCATTTATTTTCCATGGGTTGTGATATGATGATGTGTTTAATTCTTTATAATATTATGATATCCATAAAAATGTATTATGATTGTGTGATGGTTTATTCTATTTTATCCCTGAAATTAATTTTGTAATTATATATTTATATCTCATTAGATGATTATTTTAATTTTGGAAATTATTTTTTTATATTTTTTCAAATTTTTATATTTGAGAATTACTATAATCTATTTATGCTCCCAAGATTATGAGTGGTTATGATTGAAAATAAATTTCATACATTTTGATGTGTGAGTATAAAAAATTTATTGTTCTACATCAATATTAGGTATGAACATGATTTTAAATAGTATAATTTAAAATTTTATTATGTGTGTATGATTATTTTCTCTCTATTCTCGTATGAATATAAATGTAAATGATTTAAAAAAAAATCACATGTCTATTCTTGAGTGCAATCACTTTCTATCTATGCAGTCAAGATTATTCACAAACATGAATATGAATTTAAGTGTTCAAAATAATATGATCACTTATGCATATGACGACACATGTCAATATTATGACTCATAATTTTGATATATGAATTGTTGGGTGTGATTTTCTATTGTTATGATTGTGTTATCATACATTTATTTAGATGTTATTACTAAATATTATCACTGAATTATATCTCCAACGTTTTACCTTTCTTTGTATTTGAGTTAACACTTTATTTTCTTCACCATTGGATATGAAGAATGATTTTACGAATTTTATTTATAGTAATTAGACTATATGTGTTGGATATAGTGGGAAGATATGTAGATTATTATTATGAGGTAGTTTTTTATGTCTCCAATTTTCTAAAGAAATTAAACCATTATGGTTCTAGAATGGATCATAATGATATATAATTAAAAATATTATAATAATATGTAATATATATCTATGTGATGTTTTAGGTCTCAATTTTTGGTACTATAGAAAGGTATAGTTATTTTTCAGGCTTGGATGATAAAATATTATTGAGAACCCCTTGTGTAATCCTATGTTTAAGATAACATACTAAGTTATAGAAACAAAAGGAATGTGGTTTACCTTTTAAATGAATCACTATTAGGATACTAGAAAGTGGATGTAGTTTTCACACAAAAACACATATGGGTAATAAATCTAAATACAGACGAGTAGGTATCAACATGATCATCACAAGTACACGATGAATGGGTCTAATATTTCACACATAGATAGACACTCTAGGGGTATTC
The DNA here is from genome assembly GCA_963277665.1 of Viscum album. Classification (NCBI taxonomy): domain Eukaryota; kingdom Viridiplantae; phylum Streptophyta; class Magnoliopsida; order Santalales; family Viscaceae; genus Viscum; species Viscum album. The sequence goes on along the minus strand of OY728155.1, from coordinate 1,218,459,762 downwards.
TTTGGTTAATTACCATTTGTATTAAAACCCATTTTGATGATTTGGATTGATGATGAAAATGGATGGTTTTGGTTAAAAAATGTGTAATAGATTGAAAACAACATGTCATGATTTATATGACATATAAATTATCATTGTTATTATATGATATCCCACTATGATTATTGTTGATCCAAAAAAAATTGGTAAAAGAAAATAGATAGAAATATAATGAACAACGGTAAAACACAATATGAAGGATGATTTATCTATTTTCATCACAAGAGACCCAATTAAATTACACATAGAACGAGAAATATCGTGATTATTTGTAACTATATATCTCAATATATGATTAAAAATTTGAATATATTGGACTTATTGTATGAAAAAAATAATATAAATATGTTCTTTCATAAAGAAAATAGATGAAGGTAGATTCATCATCATATATTTCATAAATATCTGATGTAGAACATTAGGAAATGTCTTAAATAGCTAGGAATATATTTTTTGTGATAAAAATAATGGAATAAATCAAATAATTTTTTTTTAAAAATTAATATTTCATTAGATGAAATAATTAAACACATATGGTACCTTTTGTAGTTTAATGTATTATGTGTGGTGAACTTAGGAATTATTGAATTTAATGCTCAAATCCAATGTATAGCTCCTGAACCATGGAAAGGAATAATTTATTCCAATTAATTATGTGGAATTATTTAGGTTTTTTCGTTTTGGGATTCATGAATTACATGGTCGAGGAGTTTTAAAATTTATATTATGTTTATTTGTATAATAATAATTTTATATTTTTCTATATATTAGTTTTTCACTAATTATTTTCAATAATATTTTGAATGGTAACGATAACCCAAAAATAATTATTTTGTGAAAAGGAGGATTTTTTGTAGAACATAATATTAAAGAATAGATTAACATGAAAATGTGCATGATTTTGAGATGATAATTTGTGTTTGAAAAATGATATGACTAATATAGAAAAAATAAATTTAATTAATTATATGTATTTAATATATGGAATCATATATTATTATTTTTGGACTTATGTTGGTTTATTATATTTAATGAAATAATTAGAAATATTTTTGGAGTATATGATTTGAGTATATACGGATTTTTTATATGACCTTATGAGAGATTGATATTATTTAGAGATAATTTTTAATTTGATTATGGAATTATATGTTCTCAAATCATTTTAATCATTAAGTTGTTATTTATGTTTTTTATAATCTGAACAATTTTATGGTCAGATGTACATTGGTTTTTTTACATAAATTTATGAAATTTTTTATTGATATTTATTCATATTTTATAATCTTTTATAAAAAATTTGTTTGATAAATATTTTATGATAATAATAATGAATCTCCATTCATTTATTTTAATTATTTCCATTAAAAGGTAATATTGGTGATTTAGGTATGAAATATTCATCTCAAATATTCATCTCCAGATGTAATAGGTATATTGGAAATTAATCAAAACAAAACTAGATGATAAATTATAGTAATGAAATAGATCGAAATAAATTATGAATATTTTATTATCTTATATATGATTATACTAAATGAACTATAAGAAACATATGCTGAAATAAGATTCTTATTATTCCACCTTCACTTTAAATGAATTGATGGTATTTTTTATCTCTTACAGATTTATAATTTTATCATCATGGAAATTAACATGATCATGTTCTCTACCATTTTATAATATTTTATGGAAAATATATTACTCCTCCAGGTTTATATATTTGTTCCTTTTAATGTTTCCCTTTCTTAGGAACCTATTTATGAGTTATTTTCTATAACCTACATGCATCCTATACCCCTTTTTTAAAGGATGTTTTATTTTCCCTTTCTATGCTATAGGTTTTTGAAAAAGGTAAATTAGAATATTAACCCCTTGATTACCAAGATTCAAACTCCATGGGAATAATATATTTAATGGGGAATAATTTAATACCCTAAAAATTACGATTCAAAGAATATTATTCAAGATATCTTTCTTAACACGCAAGATTAAGACTTTAGAGAACTATGATATACTATAAAAGTAATATTTTTTTAATGAGACCATTATAGCATTCAACATAAATTATAAATATGAAAAGGAATTAATTTTTTTTAATATATACAAATATACTTTTTATACAATGAAAAAGTATTGTATAATTAATAATAAATAAATACTATATTTTCAATGAAGTCATTTTATGCATCAAAAATATGTTTTCTTCACAAGTGGTTTCTATTTAATATTGTGAGATAATATTATAATTTAATTCTAAAACCATTAGATATCATTTTTGGTAAAAATGTTATAATTTAGGATATTATAAAATCTAAATTATATTTATATAAAAATTTGGTACATATCAAAAAATATATATTTTTCTAGGAATAGTAAAAAATATTGAATTTTATTACACTGCCATTTCATTTCTTATATACATAAAATTATTCTCTAAATATTATCAATATTAAACACAATACTCGTTTTAATAGAACTAATATATTTGATTACATATTATTCAATATTATAAATGATTTTGGTATAAGTTTTTGTTCTAGTTAAAATTCACCTTCGTTAAGTAACTATTTTTTATTTGGTTTTAAAATTTTATATTAAATTTTATTTATTAGACTTATAAAAATTAAATATTGAATAAAAATTCCACATTTTTTATTCTTAGGTCAATATTTGGTAAATATTTTTAATTTATATTGGACTATAATGAATAATAACCATGGTAAATATGTGTCACCTAGTTAAGGTAAAATTGGGTAATTATGTTTAAAAACAACACGTCGAGTACTTAAAAAATATATAATCAAAAAATTATTTCAATTTTTTTATATTTAAAAAAAATATAATTAAATATTTTAAAATATGTAATTTGTTTTAGAAAAACATTTATATCATTTTCGGTGATAGAAAATTCTGAAATGTCACTATCATCATTTCATTTACTCATATATATTCACATATAAATAAATATATTATATGACCGAATAAAAATATTATTTTGAAAATAAATTATTATTTTTTAGAATGGAAATTTATTTTTATTTATAGTTAAGGACTAATTTCATAATTTCTTACACAATGCCGATCGAGTAATTTTATAAAGAGTAGAAAAAAATAAAAGATTTATTTAAAACAAAAAGTGTAATATATTTTTGAATTATTTATTATCTACTTTGATTTGTTTAATAATAATATATAATTTATCATGTAAGACTTTATATTTTATTTCCATACTTTTAATGATTCCTTTAAATTGAAAATATTTGAACAGTTGTCAAAATGAATAAAATTGTGTTTATATTAAATAATATATTATTAAATGAATTAAAAATCTTATAAATATTGAAAGGGGATAACTAAAATTATATACATTATTTAATTACTTTATGTTACCATTAAAGATCTAATTTTTAACTTTTTAGTCAATTTATATCCCTCAATAACTGAATATATTTTTACCAGAGTAAAGGATTAAAATTAGTTAAAGAATGGGCTAAAAAAAATATATGATTTGCAATATCACATTTACCTATCAATATTTTATTGGTTCAATATTTTTAAACCGGAAACTCTCTTAAATTTGAACGTTTTCACAAATATTACCACCTCTAAAATAAAAAAATTTGTTATATTTTTTGAAATAATTAAAATTTCATCGTTTCAGATATTTGAAATGAAACCATCTACCCAATTTTATTAAAACCCCATTGAGCCACTTATTTTAACCAAAACCTGTCAAAATACTCTTCTAAACATCCTTATACTTGTTATATTGGTCCTGAATTCTATATAATATAGTCCCTATACACCTTAAAAAGACAATAAATGGGGGATTTTGAAAGAGGTGTCAATAAAATTAACAAATTTATTTCATTTTAAATCTTCTATTTCATAATTCAATCATATCCTAAATATTACAAAATTTTAAAATATTTGTATAACATATACTATAATTTTACAATGTTTATGGAATAACCATTATCCATATCCTTTCCATCAAGTGGTAAATGAAAGTATCATTTATTCATATGTGTCCACTACCGCCACCACATGGCACTATGATTCATTTTCAACACCATATTACATGGTTGGTTTTTATGATGTTTTTAATGATTATATATAATATTTGTGCATACATTATTCTTATTTCATTATAATAACTTATTTACATTCTTACATTTACATTTATTGGAAATTGATAACATCACTTGTGCATATGTGTGGACCACCACCTCCATTAATCAATGTGATTCGTCTTTCACTTATACTTCATATAGTTGGTAACATGTATAGATTTAATTAATCTATATTATATTTATGATATAAAAATTTTATATACATATAATTTTCAAAAATATTTATTATATCTTATTAAATGAATATTAATTAAATAACATAGCAGTCAATTCTAGAATAGTATATGTCACGTATCAATAAATACATATATACATAGTCAATTAGTTCCTTAGGGAACAAAATTATCTCCAAATAAACTATTTATATATATCACCCTTCCTAAAAATATCAAACACCAAACCATTATTTATAACCTATGGAAATGAAATATATGAATGTGTGAGCTCAGATTTATAGTAATGGAAAATAAGGGAGATTTTAATATACTATTACAATAATAGTATTAGAGCATGAGAATAATTTTTGAAAACAACTATAAATATATTAGGGAAACTATAAATAATTCATCTAAAAAAATAATAAAAATATATAAGACACGAATCATAATATAATCAAAGATCATAATACATGATAGAATAATATTTTCCCAAGATGTAGATATTTGTAATACATGTACGTACTGAAAATAATTTCCTTAGGACTCAAGGATAATTTCTATTAATATTATATTTTAATGAGATAATTCACCAAATCATCATACTATACATTGTTCACTCATTGAAATATCTTAGTGTATAATGTTCCTTACTAAACTTGTTTCACTCCCCATTATAATTTATTTATCTTATAATATGCCAATATTGACATAATGAATTAGAGGTCCATATAATTCTAGAAGGCCATTAACATAATGAAAGATTATAGATTTGTGTCATAATATAATATAAAATTCATCATAACATGTATTGTAAAATGTATAAAAATCATAAAAATCATCAATTTATAATCTCTGGATAAGAAATGGGTTTCATTGAAAATTTATAAACTCGTATTTTCTTATCCCATGGGAATGAATGGATTTTACAAATATATTTTAATAATAATAATAAGAAATAAATTTAAATAAAAAGGATTTTATCATAGAATAATCTCCCCAGTAAATATAAGGAAACACTAATGGATGCCATATTAGATGTAAAATTCACCTGAATGATCACTCTTAACATTTATTGTTGAAAAATACCTTACACATTGAAATCACTTATTTTTAATTTATAAATTAAAAAATATTAAGGTAAACATTTCCTTTTTAAATAAACATTGAAAAATAAAAATAATGATTCAATGAATTTATTGGTCATAATGGAAGAACATTCTATTAAGGTCATGTATATTAATAAAGATTCCCTTTATATTATTTGAAAATACTCAAAATTACCTGATTCAGAAAATGACAAGTATAATCCTTTTAAACCATATGGAAAAATGAATAAATGGTGTAAAAGAAATTCAAAAAAATCATAGAGCTATATTTAAAATAATATTGAATACATTTTGGTAAATCATGGGTAAGGAAGGAAAAAATGAATTAATTGATGAATATTATTAAATTTTAATAAAATAATTCTTTATGAATCATTACTATATTAAGTGGGTAAAAAGAATGAAAAAAAATTAATTTAATGAATTAATAAAATGATTAGAAATTAAATAGTTTCTTGAGAGATACATAATAATATTTAATCATCCGAAACAAAATTATTGGAAATCTTTATAAACAACGAGATTGTATCATAAATGACTTACCACTTTGGTAACTCTTAAATTATAATATCAATGAAATAATGATCATTATATGTTTATTATATCCTATAATTTTCATTATTATAATCAAAAACACATTCATGGGTATTATATACATCACGTAAAGAAAATAAGTGGTCAATATGACATGTATCCCATGGAAATAAAAGTGAGTTAAAAATCCATTACCTTGAGATCATCTTTTCTCATAATAAAATTAAACTCATGTGTAATAAATATAAATTTATTATAATTATATAATACAATCATGTAAATACTTATAATATCATTAATTAGTATGTTATAATCTTTCAAAATCAATTTCTTCATAATTCTTCTATATAATACTCCCTTTTGGATGTTGACTATTTCATTTCCCTTGTATGTTTTGGACTAGTTTTTTTGTCCTTGTAATTTGATTATGGATACATCATTTGAATAACGATAATAATGATATAAATATCATATATATTCATAATACCCATATTTATAGTCACCCACAAAATTGATATAAATACGAATTTAATTATTCATGGAGACGATAGGTTGTACATATTTATGATCACAATTATCATTTTTCAAAGGATGGAAAGAAAGAAAGTTAAAATTGAATTCACATTAAAATAATTTATATATCATAGATATCATATATATTCATTATTCATATCCTTATTACCATACATATAAAAATAATATAAAAAAATTATCACATCGCTTCATCGAGGATATAGTCCACTCGTACACATGAACAAAGTTATCATTTTCAAATGGATTGGAAGGTAAGAAGGTATATAGAATATTATAATTTTATAAGTATAATTATTTTATAAATATCATATATAAAAATTAATTCAACCATTATATCATTTTTTGAGATATTATGATAAAAAGTAAATTACATCGGTTCACGTGGTAGTAGTCCCCTATTCACCTAATCAACAATTTTGTTTCCCCTACGATGGAAGAGGAGATCAATGTAGGATATTATATTAAAATAATAAAATATATTTATCTGAAATATATGAAGGATATTATATAAAAAATTTTAATAATACATTATGGAGGATGAGGAAGAAATAATATAAAAACACTTGGTTAATTATAAAATATATTCTTCAGACAACATAATTGGGATAGAACCAAAATCATTCATAATAATGACTAATGGTCCAAAAAAATGCCAATATAAAAGTTTTAGGATATAATAGAAGGTATTTTTTGAGTCTGGCATAACCAAAAGGATATTTAATTATTAAGATGACAATATAAAGTGTCCTTATATAATTGGGGAAGTGAACCTAAACGAAAATTTCACAGAAGGGTAAAAAATGATAAATGAAATCCAAAGAAAAAATATTCCAAATGGAATTATATTATATTTTTAGATATCAAAATGTTGATAATATTCAATAAAATTTTATTTATTGAAGTTTAATTTTAATAAATATCAATAAGTTATCATATAACCTCCAATAAAACCCAACTAAAACTTTAATGTAGTAGTTAATTTTTAATTTAATTTATTATTCTTTATGAAAAAATATGTTGAAAATATTATATAGTATTAATTATTATAATTCAAAATATGGAATGAATTTACAAAATTAAATTCAAAAAATTGAATGAATTTTGTTTAAAATTAAACCTTTAGACATGTCGAATAAACATTGTTCCAATGAAAATATTTTCTTAAGAATAAAATTTATTCCAATAAAAATTAAACAAATGATTATTTAAAATTACATATATTTCTTTAATAATTATATAATTGAAATTTTTTACATTTTAAATCATTTTAAAATTAATAGAACCTTTTAAATAATTTTTAATCAAATGTATTTATAAAAATCATTATTTTTCACTATTCATAGATAAATTAATCTTTTTAAATAATTCTAATAAATTTTCAATAATGTAATTTTGGTATATTTAATTGAAAAATTATTTTCATTTTCTCAAATTAGTTCTCACTCTCGGTAAAAAATAAAATAAAATATGTTTGTTAGATGTGATGAAATCATTTATAAGAAAAATGTATTTTTATTCATAATACATTATTTATTTATATCCCTTTCCAAAAAAAATTGATCAATGCATACACATTTTATTGAATATAATATATATATTTAATTTAAATAACTAAAAAATTATGATTAATTTTAATTATTATGTAAAAACACATTTCTCAAATGAAAATTGTTTTTAAAAAATAACTTTCAAAATGTTTTTTATTTCCATTTAAAATAAATTGAAACAAATTATATTAAACATTTTAAAAAACAATAATTTTCATAATTTATTTATTTTTATTCATACTCCCAATTTGATGTATATGTTATAGCTTTCGTAGTAAATAAATTTATTTCAATATTATATTTTGTTTCTTTTAAACATAATGTTCTGTTTAATACGTTCTATCGAAGAAAATAAAATTATTTCAATAAAATATTTCATAATATCCTATCATGTCACATTCTAAAACAATTAATATAAAATTTACACATAAAATTAAATTTATATGACACAAACAACGGATGATACTTACGCCTCATCACATCATTAAAAGCCCATATAGCTTCCTCAAATTGGCGATTTATCAATGGTACATTGACCACATGATTACCCTTGCCTCAATTATCTTTCTCTATACGATCTAGGATCTCCACTGGTTATTCGTCATAAAAGATATCATGATCCAACAGTACAACCTCTATGTTTAGTACATGTGAATGATCATGTTTGTCCTTCCTCAGGAGAGATACATGGAACACATTGTGAACTTGAAGAGTTCTAGTAGAAGCACCAGTAGATAAGCTACCGTCCCTACTAAATATATAATCCGGGAGGTGATAATATTCCTAGGGATTAATATTTCAATATTATAAAATCTCATAATATTTTTCCATATATTTTTTCACATAAAAATAATCTCAATAACTTCAATGTCTTGATTATGTCAATAATTGTTTCCATAACTTTTCTATCGACTCAGAGAAACCATGATGGGTTGTTCAATGGATCTAACATTTACTAACATTTGTATAGTTTGATAAGATTCCAAATTATTTCATTCTCTAACTTCGTCCATACACATTGATTTTTTAAACTTCTGTCTATATACAGCTTCATAAAAATAAATCTGAATGCTTGAGTGAATGTTATTATTTTGAGAATATCTACTAGAGAAAGGCTATGATAACAACAACCTTTGAAATCCATAGAACAACATATCCTCATAAACTCAAGGGTTTGAATGGATCTATTAGCCTTAACATCTGTTTAGTGATTATACACTATTCTGAGACTCAACACAATATCTGGAGCCTACTAAAGACTACATTTAGAATATTATGGAGATACTTAGTTACACGATCAGATAAAATAGAATGTGGTACTCTATGAAATTTTATTACTTCTTTAATGTATATCATATAACACTACTGGAAAACCAGGTATTTGCGACGGGCTATTTGCGACGGGATCCCGTCGCAAATAGCCATTTGCGACGGGGTCCCGTCGCAAATAGCCCGTTGCGGAAAACGCCGTCGCAACTAAACTTATTTGCGACGGGACCGTCGCTAAAGCCCTTTTTTGCGACGGGCATTCTCCCCGTCGCAAATAGTATTCCGTTTTTTGTAAAAAACTTTTTAAACAGTTATTGCGACGGGCCCGTCGCAAATACCTTTTGCGACGGTTCCCGTCGCAAATTGTTTTTGCGACGGGCCCGTCGCAATAACATTTTTTTTTAAAAAATAAAAAAAATAATAATACTAGTATTTGCGACGGGAACCGGGACCCGTCGCAATTACTATGAATAGTATTTGCGACGGGACCCGTCGCAAATACTCTTTTTAAAAAAAAATAAAAAAATATTAATAATACTAGTATTTGCGACGGGCATAGTATCCCGTCGCAAATACTATAAAAAAAATAAAAAAAAATTATTAATAAATTATTTTAATTAATATAATAATAGAATTATAATTTACAAATGAAAATAATAAATTATTTTAATTAATATAATAATAGTAGAATTATAATTCAAAAATAAAAATAATAGAATACTAATAAATAATTTAATTAATATAATAATATTATAATTATAATTCATAAATAAAAAAATATTAATAAGTTATTTTAATTAATATAAAAATAATAGAATTATTTTACATTCAAATATTAAAATAATTCAAGTATTACCAAAAAATAATTAAATTATAATATTATAAAATTTTAATATATATATAAAATTTTAATATATATATAAAATTTAATATTATAAAATATAAATATTATTATTATTCATATTAATATTGTTATTTAAAAATATAATATTATTAATATTTTATAATGAGACAGAAACTACGAATAGAAAAAAAAAATATTTTGATTTCACAAATTTTATAACAGAAATACAAACTCTAATCTGTAGGAGGGGGGGGAGGTGGGGGATCTGCAGATGGTGGTGGAGGAAACTCCATCCCTAAAGCATGAGTGAGTCGGCGCATGTACTCCATCTGCTCCTGATGCTGCTGCTGCCACCGACTCGTCTGCTCCTCGTACAGCTGCTGCTGGCGTCGACGCTCCTCCTCATGCTGCTGACGTATCTGCTCCTGCTCCTGTCGGAGACTCTCTATCTGTGCAGTCTGAGATCGCAACTGCTCCTCATACTGTGTAGAAGAAGATGCACGAGCTCCCCTCGAGCTGGACGCCGACATCGCAGCACTGCCATAATAATCTCCGGGAGTCAGTCGAGAGCCGATACCAACTACCCGGCCCTTCTCGAAGGCATACTGGGTGGCCTGCATCCATGCCGCCTCATCAAACTGACGGGCAGTGGTCTGATCTGATGACTCGGCCTGACTCTCAGGCCGGGCCTGTGCCGCTGCGGCCTCATATGACTCCTACAGTTGCAATTTAAAATTAAAATTGTGAATATATTATATGCAGTTAATTTTTAAACTTGAAAACAAATAATACTGACCACGATGTGATGCTGACGATCACCTCTAAGCTCCCCAGTAGCAGGATCACTATACATCCTCCGATATACGTCGTACTCTGTAATATCGGGGTGCTCGACAGCCTATAAGAATAAAAAATAAACTGTTAATATTTATAGTTATATAAAATATTTATAAATAATGTACGTACCAGATGCTGTCTATGAGTACTGAAAGAACGACTCCCAGCTCGATGAGTCACCTCCTGCCTCCCCCGATTCTGCCTCCCCACCGATGATCTCCTCTGAAAGGCACCACTCAACCAGTGCGCACATAATCCATCCCATACATGGGATGAAATGTACTCTGGTCGGTGTGCTCTACATGACTCCTCAAAATCTGACACTCCTGATTTCTTCATCGCAGCTTTTCTTAAATTGTGCAAAAACTGACGAAGGCGATCACGCATGGCCACCTCCCATGCCTCGTGGATGGCGTCACGCATGGTATCCTCGATCGGATACCATAAACCCTACAAATAAATCAAAATATCAAGTTAGAAATGAAATAATTTTCAAAATAAAAATTATTTATTTACGTACGTACCAACCAATGGCCGAACATGGCCTGCTGCACATCAATGGGAATCTGCTCCCATGTGGTCCACGGCTGAGAAAAATAGTTGCGCAAAATAGCGCTGCCCTGTCCGACTGCTATATGCGAAAAACTGAAAAAATAATAAACATTTATTATGTGAATAGATTAATGAAATCTTAGTCAAATTCACAAGTTATTACACAGGTTATCACACCTCCGGGTGCGCGGATCAAACCCAAGACGTGGACGTCGCTCGGGGACGGGGTCAGGAATCATCAATCGTGCAAGACCGCGCCCCCTCCGCGTACTCCCTGAAGCGCCTGCAGGCTGAGGGTCATCTGCCAACAACTCATCCGCATCGAAAGGCAGGTCAGCCTCCGTCAACTCACGAAATGTGGCCTCGTCCATCTGAAACAGAAAATGTTAATATTAGCAAATAATTGATAATTACTATTATATATACATATATATACATATTATGATTGTATATAAATACCATGGAATTCTATAAGTGTTCATCTTCATCATCATCTTCATATATGTCAATGTCATCTTCATATTCCTCCTCAACATCATCGATATCCATTCGAGTTGCAGTTGCTTCATCTCTTACCATTTCAAATTCATGTGTGACATCATTAACATCATCGTCATCACCGACTCTTAAATGTGGGGTGTCGTCATCGATACTCATATCTCTTTGTAAAAAAGATTGATTTTGAGTACTTTCTTGAAAAACTTCAATTCTTTGCACATCAGTGAAAGCACATTCACTTTGACTAAACTGATTGTCTCGAATTTTGATTTTTATTACACTCCACCAATCAGTCAAGTCTCTTGATGTTGCACAGTACTTTGCATAATAAACTTGATATGCCTGTTGAGCCAATAAGAATGGTTCATTTACTGCGAGAACACTTTTACATTTAATATCGATGATTCCATGAGTCGGATGAACACGCACGCCTCTCTCTGTATCCAACCACCGACATTTGAACATGGTTATGTAATGTTGTCCAAGATAACAGAGTTCAATGATTTCATCAAGCATGCCATAAAAGTCAACTTCATTTTCTCGATGATGAGATCCTCTCAAGCTAACTCCACTGTTCATTGTTTTTTTCGATTCCCCATATGCATGCGTGTGGAATCGAAATCCATTCACCACATATGCATTATAAGTTTTAACAAGTTTGGAAGGTGGGTTACTCAATACACAGAGCCGTTTGTCAATTTTATCAGCATGTCGAGACACCTGAAGATTTGTGAAATAATTATCAATATAGTAAACTATACATTGAATGAGTTGCTAAATGATAAAGAATTTATGTTACCAGTTTTTGAAACCACTGAGAGAAATTTTTCAGTCGCCGTTCTTCGAGAGCAGCTGCTGTAATTTGTGGAATTTGTTTCTTGATATGATTATCATACAACCTATAAAAACCAAAGTTATTTACTGTAACATAAATGATAGAATAAGTGATATAAACACTTACAGTACAACTGATGTCATCTCTTCACAGTTGAGCAGAACATACGTATGAGCTCTATGATGTTCATCATCTGAAAGCCAGCGTTCAGAAACTCCACCAAAACCAAGCTCTGACTGGTTGAAAACAGATAATTGATTGTCGATTTCATCAATATTCCTCTCATTCCGTCCCATTCGGTTGTGTTTTGAAGGATACTCAGATTCAAAATAATGGGAGCAGAAAAAAGATATTTCCTCTTGCAAATAAGCTTCTGCAATAGATCCTTCAACAGATGCTTTGTTGCGTACTTTTCTTTTCAATTTTTGCATGCATCTTTCAAATGGGTACATCCATCGAAACTGTACCGGACCTCCACATTTGGCTTCATATGGCAAATGTAACATCAAATGTTCCATTGAGTCGAAGAAAGACGGCGGGAATATTTTTTCCAGTTTACATATAATTACAACAACATCTTTTTCAAGTTTGCCTAGAGCATCATAATCTGCCGTAGCCGCACAAATTTCCCGAAAAAAATGAGACATGTCTGTTATGGAATCCCAAATCACAGAATTCAACAGACCTCTTAATCCAATTGGTAGAAGTCTCTCCATTATAACATGACAATCATGACTTTTCAATCCAGTAATATGACCATTCTTTACACATCTACCCAAATTGGAAGCACAGCCATCTGGAAGTCTCAAATCTGCAATCCACTGACAAAATAATAAACGGTTTTCTTTAGACAGTGTATAAGCTGCTTTTGGTTTCAGTAACCTTTCTGTTCTGACATTCTCAAATAGTTCCAATTCTGGACGTCTGCAAATTTGGGCAAGATCTAAACGTGCATTTACATTGTCTTTGCTCTTTCCTGGCGTATCCAAAACTGTATGAAACAAATTATCAAAACAGTTCTTCTCAATATGCATGACATCTAACATGTGTCGGACCAACAAATCAGACCAATATGGCAAATCCCAAAATATGCTACGTTTAATCCAATTGTGTTCTTTCCCAAAACCAGAAATTTTCTGTTGGTTTATTGTGGGACCAAAAGTGATGGGAGGTAATGAAAATACAACCGATTTTAACTCCGAACCTGATAGCATTTTTGGAGGTCCATCCCTTTCAACTGTTCCTTTTCTGAAATGAGATCTGTTTCTGCGAAAAGGATGATCAGCTGGAAGAAATCTGCGATGACAGTCAAAATAACAAGGTTTCTTTCCATGAATGAGCATAAATGCTTTGTTCTCTCCCATACAGTAAGGACATGATTTCTGACCATGTGTACTCCAGCCAGATAACATCCCATAAGCCGGGAAGTCACTTATTGTCCACATCAATGCTGCTCTCAGTATGAAATTCTGTTTCGTTGCAACATCATATGTACTGACACCAGTACTCCACAATAAATTTAATTCATCAATCAATGGCTTCAAATAAACATCAATATTTTTCTTCGGATGTCCTGGAATTAGTAAAGTCAAAAAGATATATGGCTCCTTCATCAACATCCATGGAGGTAAATTATACGGAGTTAAAAAAACAGGCCAACATGAATATTGACTACCATAAGATCCAAACGGACAGAAACCATCAGTGGAAAGGCCCAGTCGAACATTTCTAGCTTCTAAAGCAAATGATGGATGCACTCTATCAAAATGTTTCCATGAATCACCATCGGCTGGATGATTCAAGCTTTTATCGGTTGAAATATTCTCTTTATGCCATGACATCATTGTCGCTGTATTCTTAGACATGAATAAACGCTGAAGTCTGGATGTAAGCGGAAAATATCTCAACTGTTTTACAGGAATCAAACCAGACTTCCCGTGTTGTCCTTCTTTATATCTCTGTTGCCCACATGTGGGACAACTATCCAACGACTCATTTTCCCCTGAATATAAAATGCAGTCATTTGAACATGCATGAATCTTCTGACAAGTAAGCCCCAAATTTCGAACCAACCTCTTACTTTCATAGTAATTTGCAGGTAAAACATTTCCTTCGGGTAACAGTGTTTTCAGCAAAGAAAATATCTGGTCAAAACATGTGTTTGACATTCCGTTATCTGATTTGATAGCCATAAATTTTGCAACTGCTTCTAATTTGCTCATCTTGCAGCCAGGATATAATGCATCCTCAGCAGACTTCAACAACTCATAAAATTCAGACGGTCCCAACTCAGGATTTGAAGCTATATCAGCCGGAGTTTCTGTATGTTGAACAGATGAACCTGCAACATCATGTACTAAATCTTGAAACTGGGATGGATCCGGAATCAAGTTGGTATCAGCTGCTCTGGAACTGCGTTCACCGTGTTGATACCAAAAAACATAATCAGCTTGAAAACCAAAACGCAAGAGATGTTCCCCCACTTTGTCAAACGTGTCAAACGTTCTCAATGCACATTTTCTGCAAGGGCATTTTATCTTTCCTTCTGAAACAAATTCTGAATTTGATGCCGCAAATGATAAAAAAATCTCCACACCCTCTATATATACTGGATTTAAACCAGAACCATTTGGATTTCTGCGTTGATTTATCCATATGCGGTCATCTAATAATGACTGTTGACGACCTCGCTGTTCCATATTTTTCTATAAAATATAAAAGCATTACTGGTTTTGAATAATTTGTTAGAAAAAACACTCAAGCAAGGATTACTAATTATTACAATTTATTACTAATTATTACAATTTATTGCTAATTATTACTATTTATTACTAATTTAGCAATACTTAGCAATACTTAGCAAAAGGAAAACTGCTTGAATAATGAAAGGAAATTTGATAATCATCGTTGTGGAGATGGTTATAAATTTTCCCTTCATTATCCAAGCAGATTTCGTTTACTAATTATTAGTAATAAAAAAAATATTATCAATATTTACGAAAAAACAATATTAATATTATTAAAATAATAAAAAAAATTAAAAAATATTAAAATTATCAATATTCAGAACAAACTTTGTTCTATTATTAACATGTTCAAATCTTAAAGGGTCGTCAATTGTCAATTTTTTGCTAAGTGTTCTTGAGTATTCCTGAGTATTCCTGAGTATTCCTGATTATTTGTGAGTATTCCTGATTATTTGTGAGTATTCGTGAGTATTCGTGATTATTCGTGAGTATTCGTGATTATACGTGAGTATTCGTGAGTATTCGTGAGTATTCGTGAGTATTCCTGAGTATTCCTGATTATTCCTAATTATTCCTAATTATTTGCAATTATTCCTAATTATTTGCAATTATTGGTAATTATTGGCAATTATTGGTCATTATTGGCAATTATTACTAATTATTCCTAATTAATCCTAATTATTCCTAATTAATCCTACTTATTCCTAATTAATCCTACTTATTCCTAATTATTCCTAATTATTACTAATTATTCCTAATTATTGCTAATTATTACTAATTATTGCTAATTATTTCTAATTATTGCTAATTATTTCTAATTATTGCTAATTATTTCTAATTATTGCTAATTATTTCAAATTATTGCTAATTATTGCTAATTATTGCTAATTATTGGTAATTATTTCTAATTATTTCTAATTATTTCTAATTATTCGTAATTATTACTAATTATTAGTAATTAATACTAATTATTGGTAATTATTGCTAATTATTGGTAATTATTGCTAATTATTGGTAATTATTGCTAATTATTGGTAATTAATACTAATTATTGGTAATTATTACTAATTATTGTTAATTATTACTAATTATTGGTAATTATTACTAATTATTGGTAATTATTACTAATTATTGGTAATTATTACTAATTATTCGTAATTAATACTAATTATTCCTAATTAATACTAATTATTCCTAATTAATACTAATTATTCCTAATTATTGTTAATTAGTCCTAATTATTACTAATTATTGTTAATTATTCCTAATTATTACTAATTATTGTTAATTATTCCTAATTATTACTAATTATTGGTAATTAATACTAATTATTGGTAATTATTACTAATTATTCCTAATTAATACTAATTATTGGTAATTATTACTAATTATTCCTAATTAATACTAATTATTACTAATTATTGTTAATTATTCCTAATTAATACTAATTATTACTAATTATTGTTAATTATTCCTAATTATTACTAATTATTGTTAATTATTCCTAGTTATTACTAATTATTGTTAATTATTCCTAATTAATACTAATTATTGGTAATTATTACTAATTATTGGTAATTATTACTAATTATTGGTAATTATTACTAATTATTCCTAATTAATACTAATTATTCCTAATTATTGTTAATTAGTCCTAATTATTACTAATTATTGTTAATTATTCCTAATTATTACTAATTATTGTTAATTATTCCTAATTATTACTAATTATTGGTAATTAATACTAATTATTGGTAATTAATACTAATTATTGGTAATTATTACTAATTATTCCTAATTAATACTAATTATTCGTAATTATTCCTACTTATTGTTAATTATTCCTAATTATTACTAATTATTGTTAATTATTCCTAATTATTACTAATTATTGGTAATTAATACTAATTATTGGTAATTAATACTAATTATTGGTAATTAATACTAATTATTGGTAATTAATACTAATTATTGGTAATTAATACTAATTATTCCTAATTAATACTAATTATTTGTAATTAATACGAATTATTTGTAATTAAAACTAATTATTGGTAATTATTACTAATTATTGGTAATTAATACTAATTATTGGTAATTAATACTAATTATTCCTAATTAATACTAATTATTCCTAATTATTCCTAATTATTACTAATTATTCCTAATTATTACTAATTATTCCTAATTATTACTAATTATTCCTAATTATTACTAATTATTCCTAATTATTCCTAATTATTACTAATTATTCCTAATTATTGTTAATTATTCCTAATTATTACTAATTATTGTTAATTATTCCTAATTATTACGAATTATTGGTAATTAATACTAATTATTACGAATTATTGGTAATTAATACTAATTATTGGTAATTAATACTACTTATTGGTAATTAAGACTAATTATTTGTAATTAATACTAATTATTCCTAATTAATACTAATTATTTGTAATTAATACTAATTATTCCTAATTATTCCTAATTATTGGTAATTATTACTAATTATTCCTAATTAATACTAATTATTCCTAATTATTCTTAATTATTACTAATTATTCCTAATTATTCCTAATTATTACTAATTATTCCTAATTATTACTAATTATTGTTAATTATTCGTAATTATTGTTAATTATTCCTAATTATTAGTAATTATTGTTAATTATTCCTAATTATTACGAATTATTGGTAATTAATACTAATTATTGGTAATTAATACTAATTAATGGTAATTAATACTAATTATAGGTAATTAATACTAATTATTGTTAATTATTGGTAATTATTACTAATTATTCTTAATTATTGATAATTATTAGTAATAAAATGAATAATTATCAATAATTAGAAATAATTACCAATAATTACAAATAATAACATTATTAATATATTTTATTATTAATATTAAAATAATATAATTTTCTAATTTATATACAGTTCTTTTTTCATCTGTGCGTTTTCTATCTCCACATACAAATAATACATGTGAAGACAGCAAACACACAGATGAAAAAAGAACTGTATATATATAAAAAATTATATTATTTTAATATTAATAATAAAATAAACTAATAATGTAATAATGTTCTTATTCCTAATTATTGGTATTTATTACTAGTTATTAATATTTATTCTTAATTATTAAAAATTATTACTAATTATTCCTAATTACCATATAAACAATACTAATAATTTAAATTTATTAAGTAATAAAACAATGTAAACAAAATTAAATTACAACTAATTAATAATAATAAAAACTAATAAAAAATTAAAAATAAATAAAAAATTAAAATGAAGATAAATACCTTGAAAATTGATCTGTTCTGATCGTTCTTCAAAACTTTAATATCAGCTCCGGAGAAAAAACTTAAACTGGAGAAAAACTAAACTCTAGAAATATGATTCTGAGAGAGAGAGAAGATAAAGAATGAGAATGAAATGAAAAAAACGGATGGGGGTATTTATAGGTTAGATTAGTTGCGACGGGTCCATTTGCGACGGGATTCCCGTCGCAAATAGTATTATTTGCGACGGGTCCCGTCGCAAATACCTTCGCCAACATTTATTACGGTCAACCGGTAAATAGTTATTTGCGACGGGTCCCGTCGCAAATAACCCTCTGCCGACATAGTATTTGCGACGGGGGAATATTCCCGTCGCAAATACCATTTACCGCCGCCGGCTATTTGCGACGGGAATATTTCCCCGTCGCAAATACGTTTCCCGCGATTTGGCGCGCATCGCGGGAAAACTATTTGCGACGGGGAAAGCAATCCCGTCGCAAATGCCTCATTATTTGCGACGGGGGTACATCCCCGTCGCAAATACTTTTTTAACATGACTATTTGCGACGGGATTAAATCCCGTCGCAAATAACCCGTCGCAATTGCTCATTTTTCCCGTAGTGTAATTATTATCTATAAGGATGTGTTCTCTGATGGGATATAACAGTACTAATATCATTAGAAGATCAACTATAACCCATATATCATTATTCCATTTAGATGTTTTGGGGTAGTCTAAGGAAAAATCAAATGTTGATATTTTCCCATTTGGATTCTGGTATGAGTTATTGTTGTAACATTCCCTTATAAGTTTTTCTCATTCATAAAATACAAACATAACAAGCATTGAGATAAAAAACATTCTATATTTTAGTTTTTTCCATCGCACAAAGATTAATAATTCAGTAATTTATTCATTTTTTTACATATAAGGGGAATAGTTAATGATGAAATGTCACCTTCCTAGAGTATATTGTTCTTTAAATCCAATTTAAAAGGTAGGAATAAAGAATTATTAAATATTATAATTACATGATAATCAAAGATAAACTCATGAAAATTTATAACAGTATTCTGAAACTATAAATCTTAAATTGGTACCTCATTAATATTCACATGGATATATGGTTTAGTACTCAATTGTGAAAAATAATATTTCTCACCTTCCATTCAGATTTTTGTATACATCATTTTCACATTCATAAAAATGACATCTTTATTGATCCCCATCATAGATAATCTTTTTTGATCCATTAAATTTAAATCATCGCCACCATGTTTAATTTATCGGGTTGGTAATGTATTGAGAAATAATAATCATAAAACGGTTTAGACCATATTATATAACTCATAATCAACACCTTCTCCATGAATATATAACACAATTATTTATAATTAGTAAAAAAATCAAAAAAATATTATCACTAAAGATAATTCTTTCACATAATTAATTCCAAAATTACAATAGCCTACTACAATTCAGAATTTGTGTTATTTTTATCATGAATATTTAATTTTAATAGGGAATAATATATATCTATATAATTTTACAAGATAACACATCCAAACACATTCAATAATGCATCACTAAAGATTACAAACCTCATCCATTGTAGTGTAATGTATGCATAGGTGAACAGTCTAACATTATTTATTTTTCATTGATGTTTTATTCACATTAATTTTTTCAATGATACTTTACTTCCTTCTTAGTTACCTCAATGAGTTTATTAGATATTAATGATAATTCATCTACAAATATTTTGAAAATATATATCCAAACCAAAGAAATTGTATCTCTCATTCACAACTATTGGCTTGTGAAATTATTTAATAACTTCATTCCCTGAAGGATTCATATATATTTTCCCTCTCTAGTGAAAATATAAACAAATAATGAATGTTTTTTTATACAAAATTCAAAAAGGATAAATTTTTCATATGACTTATCCTTCCTCGCGGTATTCAACACAATTTTCATCTGAAATTCAATACCATCCATTATAATTAAATATTGGAAAATATAATCAATAAAGTCTACCACCGACTGATCAAGGTGACCTCTATGGACATTAGCCATTAAATACATTAATATATTTGTGAAATTAACAAAACAAAATGGAATCACTATACATTCATAGTATATATACCTTGATGAAATTTTTATACTACATAGTTACTCCCTTTAACCATTAATTTGAGATTTCTAGAAAAAATTTCCATCTTGGAAATGTATTTATATCCACATAGTATCTCAAAAATTCATCAATATGGTCCATGACAATGATATTTTTAATCCACGATAATCAATGCATAGTCACATCGTACAATATTTCATCTTTATAAAAAGTAATGGTGCTCTCTATGGTGATTCACCTGTCCAAATAATTCCCTTGTAATGAATATCCTAGAGTTTCTTTTTCAATTATTAAAATTAAATCAGGGCCATTCTATATGGATTCAATTAAATGGGTGTGGTACTAGGAATGAGTTCTATTAATAACTCAACATCAGGGTTTAGTAGATGAATATGTAACTCTTGTATAAATAAATCAATGAACCCCCACACAATATAAATATCCTTGATATTGAGTTTATCCCAAAACATCTAAGATTCACTCCACTTCTGAAAAAGAATATAGTCTCATAAAATTGAATCAATATCTACTGTATTTCCATATATTTCATTGAATTGATAGATGAAATAGCATAGATCGGAATTTTATAGGCGAATTCCCTTTTTTGATAACTGATGTGGTATTTTTTTTTATAAAAATCCAATCCATTGCTATGATATGATTAAATTTATCCATAGGAAGTATAACCATATTTTTAGGACATACATTCTCAAAATATTAAACAAATTAAGATTTATAAAATTTAGAATCAGTCATCATACCCTGAAGGGTTTTCAATTTTAATTCAACATTTAACTATTGGTTTTTCATTTTCATACCACTACGAAAAATATTTAAATATTAAATCATGGGTAGATGAGGATTAAAATAATACATTAACAGTATTACATAGTACGGTAAGAGTATAATTCACTATTTCATTATTTTACGACTAACTAGAAATAGTGAACTTATTATATATCCCTTTTTCACTCATCATAATAGGATACTGAATTCAATCATTATCATTAACCATTAGAATTGATAACTAGATAACATAATTCCCATCCTCCATGAATTTGAATTTGTAGAGTGTGGGGGGAACATTTTGTGGATCATTCTCTCTATTCATATAATTTGATAAATTCTTCCCCAAAAATCATCATTCGATTTCCAAATCACCATCCTTTTAATGATTGAATAATTTACTATTGACCTTATTATAATATCCTTAATGAGACTTTTCAGACATAAATCATGAAAGTACTAACATCTTATTCGCTAATTTTTTTATAGATAATCCTTTCATTTATGAATTTCATTTGTTATTTAAACCATGAGATTTATGGGAATCTCCAATCTTCACTTCCAGCAAGAATAGCATATCAAAACATTTCATTATATATTTTCAAGAACCTTAAGGATAAATAAAATTGTTGTCTTTGTTTTAATCCATTATATAATTGATCAAAATTATATTCTGGTTTAATAAAAATACATGATGTGTACCTCACAAGTATTGTGATATTTTCATCATATGTACTAATAAATTCATCATTATACTACTTTTTCTCATAAAATGCCTTCTCTATTTTTTATGAATAATATAAATATTTAATTATTTAAAATTTATACATTAAACACATCCCATATAGTAGATCCAATTTTATCATGTTTCCTAATATTATTGTTAAGATTCTACAATTGATCTTCTACTACTTCCAAAAGTTATAGAACCAAAATGACTTTTTCCTGCATAATACACAAGATAATGGAAAATAACTTTTCTATGGTATTGGCCTATTTCTCATTAAGTATTAGATTATTGGATTCATTAATATATGGTGGATGATTATTTATGAAGGACTCAATAGATCATTGTTCCCCCTTCTCTTATTTTAATGTTTATTGTGAATTTTATCTTGAGAGAGTTGTGTAATTTTAAAAAATAGATTTTTAATCTATATCCCATAAATTGTTATTGCTCATGATTAATACCATTTAATTTTCAATAAAATTTATTATTTTCATGATAACATAGGGTCCAACACTCGACTAAAAAAATCATAATGTGATAAATATTAATATTATTGGGAAAACACATAGTTACAAAAAATCATTTACATTATGATTAAATCAGGAAAACATATTTTAGATCTACGATGAATTAGAAATAACTTAGGTTGTATATAATCTTTACCAAAAAAATTAGGATGGAATTGTATACAAAGAATTATCCTAAGGTTTCCTGTGGATGTTCCCACTTCTTTGTTTCCAATGTTTAATAGAACCTTTCTCAGATACCAACTAATGTGTCCCATACATTTTTTATGTTGAAACTAAATCTTATTGGATGAGAATTAAATACATTACAAAATATTACATTCTAAAATCTAATATATAGTATCATTGGAAACATGAATATAAAGAAAATAGGTTCAAAATTGAACTAAATCATTTCACACCGTTTTCTTCACAAAAATCATCGTTATTAAACATATCATACATAATACATTTCTTTATAACCATGGAAAATGGAATATATGAAAGGGTCAGCTCATATTCTTGGCATATGAAAAAAATGGTCCTATCAATATAACCTGATAATAAGTGTTTGATGACATAAAAAAACTATATCCATATGCATTATATCCATGATCATAAACAAGAAACATGGAATAAATAATGGTACTTCAAATGACAGGAGTGAAAACGAAATCCAAGAACATAATCCCAAAGAGAATAACTTTGCAATAATACATATATTTTTATGGTACACATAAGAATATAAATTCATTTTGATTTTAGGCAGGGATAATTTCCATGACAATCATAGTCGAATAAGGTCACTCCCCCAAACATCATTGTAGTCATGGTTCTACCTCCAGACTATCATAGTGGACGAAGACCCTTACTAAATTGAGTTCACACCGCATTCAAGTTTTATTTTTCACATGAGATATAAATATTTTCCCAATTCACTTGAGAGCTATATAATTCTAGGAAAACCCATAACCTAATGAAAATAGTATATGTTTTTTTCCAAATAATTATAAGAATTTGATCATAATTTAATCCATGAATACGAAATTTTATTATTGAACATTAAACCATGGTATTACCCATGGAAATGAAATGTGTTTTTTGAACATTTAACTAAATAATCAAACAATCACTCACTGAAAGGATTTTTTTTTAAAAAAAATGTCATTATAATAAAAAAAATCACAAGAATGAATAAATATGGTATATTTTAATAATATATATAGTAATTATCAAAAAACATAAAAGGATATCGTCATAGATGGAAAATTCTTTTAAAAAATATCAAGGAACATTTCATACAGATAAAATCCTCTCCACATTAAAATCTAGAAAATACCAAATAAAAATGAAAAAAGATCATTAAATTAAACATTAGAAACATGTAATGGAAGCATAAAATATTTTTTTGGACTCTTCATGTGTTAATAATGTTTTAATGATCACAAATCCTATACATTTTTTAAATCTGGTCAATATTATTTTATCTGTCTAAAATCATGTGTACGGATGGTTGGTTTATTTATGATTTATATAAAAATATTCAAGATCTTAAGTGAAATGTTTGATTATTGTAATTTATATTTAACTTTGTCCAATAATGATTTTTTGAATGATTATGTCAAATTCACTTTGTGAGTATTACTTCTCAAATCTGTATACCTACATTTTGCTAAGTCTGAGAAACCATGAGTCTGCCACTAGTTTTATTTTTCTAGAAAATGATCTAGACACCATGACCCAAACACTATGAACAAACAATGTGACCAGAAACTGTGACTCAGACACCATGACCAGACACTGTGACCCAGACATCGTGACCTAAACACCGTGACTAGACAGTGTGACCACACAGCGTGCCCAGACACCCTGATCCTAAAACTGCATATGTGCTACCAGTTCTTGATCACTATAAAAATATGAAATCATGAGTGTCCCACCGCTCAAAATAAAATAAGGAGACATCAGTTTGTGGTGACACTATTTTAACGTGACATCGTTTCCATGTGACATAGTTTCCAGCTACATTTTAACATCGTTCATTAATTTGTTTATTTTTTATTTAATTTCTAACGGACTTATTTATGTCATTTAAATACACTGACATAATTACTATTACTTTTTAGACATGTCACCTAAAAGTATGAGTATGAGGTGAAAAATAAATTCATCATGTCGACTCAAACGCATGCACTCCTAGAATAAAAAGAAAAGTGTGGCATAGAAACTAGAGTGTCTGATATAGTGAAGAAGCGTGAATCGACACATGTAACATGATACATCTAAAGAATAAAAAAAGAATTAATGAATAAAAAAACTAGGATACCAGAGATCAGAGTAAAAAATTTATTTTCAATTCCAAATCCCTGAAAAAAATGAGCCAGATATCACTAGAAACCAAAGCACAAGACTGGTAATACTATTTTTTAACACAAGAGGACCCTATTATTACATCTTCTTCATCCGATAATTCCTGACCAATATAGAATAACACTCAGAGCACTTTTAACCATATCACATCATCTTTTATCTATTGTGTACTATTTTTAGCTTTCGAGAAGTCTATGTTTGTGTGTATAAAAACACACACTATCTCCTACACTAAACCAATGGATACAAGATATCCATCCTCTCATATCTTTTTTAACTTGTTTATTCCCACTAATAAGTGTTGAAAATTTCCCTGTCTTACCGGGTAGTTTATACCCACGCCAAACTATGGAAGAGTTCGTGTGACCTGGAAAGTCAGGTTCACTGTTGTTTACCATGATCCAGGATGTGGTTCAAGTTTATTAATATAATCTTCTTCGTGGAATTTGATCACCAAGTGGAGTGTATTCTTTCACATATTGAGACAAAATAACTTGTTTTAGATCAACTGTTTTATTTAATTAATTTTCTATGATTTACAGGATAATTAAGAAATCACTTGATTTACTTTGATAGTTAATCTGGGAATTAAGTCATAATTTTTGTCCATATTATAATAGATTAAATAGGAATATTAATAACTGATATTAATATTAATGATAATTAATCAGTCTTATGAGAAGTTATTTAAATAGTCAAACTTGCATAACCGTATTACTTTTATTATCTGGGATGTATTTATTTATATTGAGGAACCTTTTAAGATAACTTTTCAAAAATAAATTCTTATAGATACTCAATCCACCCCCTCTTTAGTACTCATATTTGACCAACATTTGGTATCAGAGGTGTCTATTAAGGCTTTGTTTTTAAACTATTCATCAATGATTTTAGTTTCCCTTTAATGATATGTAAATTTCTATTAATTATAAATTTATATCTATTTAAAATATTTCCTTGTTATTGATAATATACTGGAAGGGGATCCAAAAAATAGACCATTATTCTTCAATGAAACTAATTATTCCCAATGAAAAATTAAAATAAAAATGAATTTAAATGTATGGGTTTTGAAAATTGGTTATCAATTATAGATGAGTATAAGATTCCTGATACTGATCTAATCACATGGGATGATCCAACCAATATTTCCTATAATAACAATTGTAGATCAATGAATGATTTAGATTTCTCCTTAGTAGATGATGAATTTAACATAATTTATTCTTGTAAAACTGCTCATTAAATTAGGGATACTTTTTCTCTTTCATATGGAGCAACATATACTATGAAATAAAATAGACTTAATACTTTTACATTTTAAATATTATAACCATAAAATGAAACCTGATGATCCTATTTCTGACATGTATCTTATGATCAATGAAATTGTCAAAAAAATGATTTCTCTTGGAAAATAAATCACTACCAAAGAACAAATCATGAGGATTCCTTGATGCCTTCTAGATAGATAGAGATGAACCCCTCTCTCTATTAGAGAATCATGCGACATCAGCATGTTACCTGTAAAATAACTCATTGGGAATCAAATGATGTATGAAGAGGAGTTGATAGTCAACATGGAATTGGAGGATGAACCCAAAAGAAAATCTATTTCATTTAAGACTACCACCTCTAAAAACAAATAAAAAGTGAAATTTGAAGCCTTTTTAAGAATGTTCCAGCAGTGAACAATCATCACCTGGTAGTGATGAGGAGATGGATCAATTAGATAGATGGTTGAAGATATTTTTCAAGAAGATGAATTTTTTTTAAATCATAACTTCAGAGGAAGGTATGATAAAAAACTGAAGTTGTAAACAATATTGGAAAAGATGTGAAAAGTATGATGATATATTATTCTATGGATGTAAGAGGAAGGAAAATTTAAAGGTAAATTTCCCCAAGAACAAGTAAAAAATGAAATTTGAGGACAAAAATTGAATGTATAAAAAGGAAATGAATGTAAAGTGGAGTGCTTCTAAGGACAGTTCATGTGTCTCAGAATCTTCACATGATGAATAGTCCAACAAATTCAATATGTGTTTTATGAAAAACACATTTGAGGTAACACTGGAATCTCATATACATAATTCCTATTATTTTAGAGATTAAAGAGATTCTGAGAATATACCTAATGAATAAATGTTTTAGTAATGTAATATGATTGTAGTGAAATGTAATGAAATAAAAGATAAATACAATTAGTTAAAGAAATATTATTCTCTTACCTCAACTATTAAATCTTAACTTACTGTAGAAATGGAGACAAATGTACAAATACACAATGAAAACAATTCACTAAAAAAATTTAATGATAAATTGAAAAAGAACCATGAACGTTTTATTATGGTAAAGATACTTTGGTAAAACTTCTAGGTAAACTGATTACTAAAACATATACTACAAGTATTGGTTATCAACCTGGTAAAAGAAATTTTGGAAGAAATAATTTTGATTCTAAATCTAGAACACACAGATTTACTCTTAGTTCTGGAAAAAATTTTGTTATTTTATATTATGATGCAATCTCTTCTTTCTAAAGGTTTTCTGGACAAAATAGATTTTATTTTTCAATAACATTACATAACTCTTATAGGAAATCAATGAGAAAATTATGGGTTCCTAAAGCACTGATCACAAATATTACTAGACCAAAGAAAATATTGGTAACAAAATATGTCTTTATTTGTCTATTTTGTATAATAGTTTCTTAAAGTGCTCTTGTGAAATCTTATGGTACATGGATAGTTGTAGTTCAAGACACATGAAAGGGGACTATTCATTCTTCAAGAACATTAAAAAATTTAAGCTGGACATGTCACTTTGGTGACAATGCCAAAGGAAAAAATCATTGGCATTGGCCGAATCGATATCTCTAACTCAGTTTTAATTTCTAATGTACCTTTTTTTATGTATTAAAATATAATCTACATTATATTACACAACTATGTAATGATAGATTTAATGTTAAATTTGAAAATGGTTCTTGTAATGTTTTTAATTATAAAAATGAATTAGGGTTTTCTACATTGAGAAATGAAAACGTATAATCTATTAACATAGAGTCTTTAGTCTCTCAAAATGATTCTTATTTAAGTGTATTTCACAAAGAGTCTTGGCTTTGGAATAAGAGACTATGACACTATAATATTCACTCCATCAAAAATATAACTACAAAAGTATTATCCAATGATCTACCCAAACATGATTTTTTGAATGATAAAGTGTGTAATCTTATCAAAAGGGAAACCAACAATAAATTTCATTCAATATAATGAATGAATCGTCAACTTCTCAAACTCTCGAATGGGTTCACATGGATTTGTTTAGACCATATAGAGTTTATAGATTAGATGGGAAGCACTATGGTTATTTTTTTTTAGATCAGTTTTCTATATATACTAGGACTTTCATTTTGGCTCCCAAAACTGAAGCCTGCTCTCACTACACTAAATAGGATAAAACTTTAGAAAGTCTAAGTTGACTTAGAATTAAATCCCTAAGAATTTTTCATTTTCATGAGAATTAAAATCAAGTGTTTGAATCTGTTTGTTCACAGAATGGCTATAATCACAATTTTTCTACCCCTAGAACACCTCAACTGAATGAAGTTGTAGAAAGAAAAAATGGATCCTTTTTATATATTACTAGAAAAACGATTAGTGAATATGACTTAACTATTTATTTTTAGGCTGAATCTATAAATAAAGCAGGTGGTATTATTAATAGGGTGTTTATTGGACCCATTCATAAAATAACTTCATATGAATTATGGAACGATAGAAAATACACTGTAAGCTACTTCAATGTTTATGGTTGGAAAGTATG
Source organism: Viscum album (assembly GCA_963277665.1). Classification (NCBI taxonomy): domain Eukaryota; kingdom Viridiplantae; phylum Streptophyta; class Magnoliopsida; order Santalales; family Viscaceae; genus Viscum; species Viscum album. The sequence continues at coordinate 1,218,430,472 of OY728155.1, read as the reverse complement.
TTCATTAATTATGAGGGCAATATTGATAAATTTTAATCCATGATCGAAGAATGAATAATTCTAGGATATTCAATCAGTAGTAAATCCTATATAGTGTTTAACAAAAGAACTAAATGTGTGGAAGAATCTATCGATGTCAAATTTGATAAAATAGATTGACATGAGCTTAATACCACTCTACAAAACCTAGATGATGATGTGTAAAATATGGACATTAATTAAAAATACTCTAACTATCCTGTAAAGGAATATGTGAAAATGTCTAGTTCGATAACTTTTTCAAATATAGGTCATAATGAACCCAAACCTATTGAAGAACATGAAGTCACTGGTCCTTTTTATAGAGCTGTTAGACCTCTTAAAACCCATCCTTTAAATGTAATTGTAGGATATTTAGATATTGTAACTCAAACTAGATCTTCTATTAGAAATCTGGTCGAACATCATGTCTTTTTTATACAACATGATCCTAAAAATAGTAATGATTATATTAATGATGAATTTTGGGTGACGACTATGAATGAAGAACTTAATCATATTGAATGGAAAAATGTTAGGAAAATTGTTGACAGAACCAAAGACACATTTACAATAGGCACTAAGTTGGTGTTTAGAAATAAAGTAGATGAAGCTGGTAACATAGTTAGAAACATGGCTAGATTGGTTTCACAAGTCATAAGTCAAGAAGAATGAATTGACTATGAGGAAACATTTCCACAAGTACCTAGACTTGATGCCATCAGAATTTTTCTTGCTTATTCTGCACATATAAATTTCAAAGTATATCAAATGGTTGTTTAGAGTGTATTCCAAAAAAAATTATATAGCTGAGGATGTCATTGTTAAGAAACCCCATGGTTTGACAATTTCGCATTTTTTAAATAATGTCGTTAAATTATCAAAATCATTATATGTTTTAAAAAAATCTCCAAGATCATAGTATGATATATTAAGTAATTTTCTTATTTCCAAAGGTTTTACATAATGAATAACTGATCCTAAACTTTTTATAAAATAAATTTTCAATTTTCTATTAATAGTTTGAATTTTGGTAGATGATATTATTTATGGATCTTAAAATATACTTTATGTATTGAATTTTCTAAAATGATGGAAAATGAATTTGAAAATAGTTTAATGGGTGAAGTAAAATTCTTTCTAGGATTTAAAATATTTCAAAATAATGATGGTATTATTTTAAATCAAATCAAATATAATTGAGATCCTATAAAACATTTTTCTTGGATTGCACTAAATGTAGTGACACTCAAATGAGAACTACTTGTATGTTGGAAGTTGATAAAGATGGAAATTCTATTGATCAACTCACTTACAGAGGAATGTTTGGAATCTTACTCTACTTAACTTCTAGTTGGTATGATTTTATATCTAGTGTATGTATGAGTGCTCGTTTTCAAGAAAACCCTAAGGAATCTCATTTAAATGTTGTTAAGAGAATTTTATAATACCTCAAGAATACACCCAATCTAGGACTATTTTTTCCTAGAAGAAGATAATTTCAGTTATTTAGTTATTATGATGCTGACTTCAGTGGTTTTAAGTTATATAGAAAAAGAACCTCTAGAACATGTCACTTTTTAGGAATGTCACTAGTATCATGGTGTAGTAGGAAACAACACTTTGTTCCATTATCTACTACTAAAGATGAGTACATAGATGCTGGTTGTTGTTGTGCACAAAATTTATGGATGAAACATCCATTACTAGATTATGGATTTCAATTCAAGCATGTACCAATAAATTTTTACAACACACATTCAATTAACATGTAAAAAATCACGTTTTACACTCTAGGACAAAACATATTGATGAATGACAAAACATTTTTAGAGACTATTATTGAAAAGGTGATATCACATTGGAATTCATTAGAAATGAATATCTTCATGAAGATATATTGTACAAGCCAATAAATTATGAAAGAATAGATTACATTATATGTGAATTGGGAAGGAAAACTCTTAAGTAGTAAGGGTATTGTTTCACAACATACTGCTTCACAGTTTACAGTTTTACATGTCAATGTCCTATGATTAATGTTTAACTCTTACAGTTCTAAAGTATTCTATCATAAATGTTACTGTTTCATGTTTATGGTCTCACAATTACTATCTATTGGTTAATTTCTATCATGATAATATTTCAAACAATACAGTCACATAGTTTTGAAGTCACACAGTCGTGATCTCACCGTGAAAACTTGTTAAAATCTCACCATGAAAACCTGTTGCAGTCTCATCATGAATACCTGTTACGGTCTAACTATGAAAGAGTGTTCTAGTCTCATTATAAAGACACATTATCATTTTATTTACATATTATAACCTATATCTCTGTACATAATATTTTATTCTTTTACTTTCCTACACTTTTTTATTTTTGATGCTTGATATCACTAAATGATAAAAATGAAAGAAGTTTCCCATATTTCTTCACCCGAGCTCTCTTCACTAAAGCCATAACCCCTACTTCAACCACTCTCTCTCTCTCTCTCCCTCTATTGAACCTTTTTTGAATTCCCATAATGAAATTCCAATACTCATCAACTATTGAGAACCGAATATCAAAGAAGAAGGTGAAAAGAACACCAAAGATTGCACCTGATGGTCCTTCAAATCATAACTTTTTAAAGAGAATAGTGGTACCGGAAAAGGAAATCGGCCCCATGTGGCTACTGTCAAGTAAGTCTTTAGTATTGAATGCTATAAAAGATGAAGGATGGATGCACTAGTTTACAAAAGATGAAATAAAGATTTACCCCAAGATATTTTCTCAATTTTATCAGTTTGTTCAATTCTATTTTGATACAGAAGATAGTTTTTTTGTGAGAAGCTGCATCAATGGAAAAATATGCACATTTTTTTTGAGATTATGGAATTCCTACTAAAGGACACCTCATTATAGAATTTTTCAGGACTGCCAGAGAGGTAATCCTCTTCCATGTATATCTTTGTTTTAAATGAAGCCTTAGAAAGATTGAATGGTAATGAAACAATGAGAATAGATATTGATGCTGAGATAAATGGTGAAACTAGACTATTGTTTATGTTTGTTAAGAATCTGATTAGTCTGTGAAAAAGAGATTTTCTACACACAAGTATTATGATTTCTTTTTCATACATCTTATAATGAATATACATAAGATTTACCTATGAATTTATGTTATAATTTATAAATGTGAGTTGATAAAGACAACGTCAAAGTAAAAATCCCTATTCTATTCAAGGTTAATCTCTGATATGATTCTGGCTAAAGGGTTGGTTGGATGAGAAAAAGGTGTCATTATGTACTATGAATTTTATATCGAAAAGGTTATATTTAATAGAATTAAAATCAGTGTGAATCTATGGATAAAGAAAGTGTAAAAAATAATGTGAGAGTCTATTAAAAGTTAAAACAGTTTAATCATTCCTCAAGACCTAATGACATTTTTTAACCCAGTCTAGAACCAGATGAGATTTCTAACTATCCTGTTGAGGAAGAAGAAGATGTTGATGCACCTACAGGGAAACATTCTTAGATAAACAAGGATATGAACAGGTTTTTCAAGTCATAGTTGAGAAGGATGTATTTGTTCCTGAAGAAATTTTTGTTTTGGAAGAAGAACAATATGATTCTAAAGAATAATCTATTGTTAATTTATGGGAAAAGGAAATTCTATAATAGCATATAGAAGATGATATTTTTCTTTAGAAAGAAACAGATTTTGAGGAACAATTAGAGGAAAAATCTATTCTTGATATTATCCCATATTTTGAATAAATAATGGAGTAATCCATTCAATTGGATAGAAAAGAAATGGGTGATGCTTTTGGGATTGAAATTTTTGAACTAGATCAAATATCCAAATCTATTAGTTCAGTGAAAGATTCACTTGTTGATGGAAAGAATCACCCCAATATATAATGGGTTTATGTGCCTAATATATTTGATCAAAAAACTTTTTATTCTTGGTATAAATTTCTCTAGCTATTTTAATTTAAATTATTCATAAAAAGCCTCAGTTAAAGGTATAGATCTGTCTACTATGTTTCAATTGAAACCAGTATCTGTTCTTGTTGTTATCTATGCAAAGGAACATGAGACTATCTTATCTTATATTACTAAACCTTCCCATGAACCTTCTACGTTAGTATGTAAGGATTATTTGAAAGCGTATGCATCCAATTTATTTGCTGGAGTTGAAAAGCGCCTGAACACCCAACCAGATCATGTGACAAAAATGAGTGAAAGAGATTATGCCCTACCATTATTAAAGATTATATGGGTGATTCGTAAAATAATGATTCATGAAATTAAAGAGAACAGAATTGAGAACGAACAACTAAGTGATGAATTGAAGTCTCTCAGAGCTGTGATTGAAGATATGCAAAGAGTGTTGAAATCAAGACTAGAACATGTTGCTAATCCTGTTAGTGGTCAAATTCCACATGAATTTGTCTCTGTAATTAAACTATACCTAACTTCCAACTGACAAGGTGGATGAAATAAACATACAAATAGTTTAAGAAATGTGTGAGCATGTTATTGTTCTTAACAAGTTGACTGATGAGTATAAGGGTGGTCTCTAGATAGTTCTAAACCAACTTACGTCCCTTGCATCACCTATTATAGATTCTAGTACCTCTGAACATCCATCTAAATTTTCTTTTCATAGTGATATTCTCAAAACAGTTGTTAAGAAAGCACATCAATTAGTTCTCATTGGATTTGGAAATGAGTCTCTATCATTGGTTGTTAAGAATAGTGACAGAGTTCTTAATCTGGTAGGAATTCATTCCATGACTTCCAATGATGCTCAATAAAAAATTTCTATTAAGGTGGATTTCTACTTCTTTAAGATTTTATCTAAGAATGATATGAAAAACCATTTCATGTACATTGTATAGAATCTAAAATTCCCTCCTATCGCTAAATATTTCAATATTTAAGTTCAAAAGATAAAGGAATTCACTCCATTATTGTACAAGTTAGTGGAGAACAAATATGACTTTAAGAAAATGATGCAGCATAATGGTGAGATTATTTCTGACTTCATCAATCTATTATGGACTTATCTTCATGTGCAGATCACTGCCATTGTGGCTCCTACAGCTACCCCCTTGCGACATAGTTTGATTCCTTCCACATTCATTGCATTTTCCTCTACTTCTATGTCTATCTCTCAGGCTCTGAGTCAGATCATACCTGTTATCCTTTCTCTACAGTTACCTCAGTCTTCGACCAAACCTACCTTGGCCCCCTCTATTTTTGACGGTCTACCTCTACCTTCTTTGTCTGGTGGTTCTCTTCCATCTTCAACTTCTACCACTACTCATGTGGCTTCTCCTGAGGCTGATCACAAGGGAAAAGAGAATATAGCTAGTGCTAAATACTAGTGAACACTATTTTTGATAGTCATATTTTTGTAGTTTTGTTGTCTACTATTTGTAATGACACATATTTCTCTATCTAATGCATTATCTAATATTCTTTTCTATTAACATTTGTACTTTTATGCTCTTTTTGATAATCCCAAAAGGGGGAGTGACATACACTCATACACTCTAAATGCACACTAACGGAGAGACACATCCACTATGAACAGATATCTCACTCACATGATTTTTGATCATCAAAAGGGAGAGATTGTAAGAATCCTCATGTGTTAATCATGTTTTAATGATAAAAAATCCTAAAAATTATATAAATTCTATTAATCATATTTTACCTTTCTCAAATCATGTGTACAGATAGTGGGTTTCTATATTCATTAAATAAACCTATCCAAGATCTTAATTGCTATGTTTGGATATTTTTAACTATATTTAACTTTGGTCAATAATAATATTTTTATAAATGATTAAGTCTAATTCACTCTATGAATATTACTACTCATGTCTATGTTAAAATATTTGGCTATGTTTGAGAAACTGTGAATCTTCCACCAGTTTTGTTTTTCTAGAAAAGGATCCTGACACCGTGACCCAGACGCCGTGACTAGACACCATGACCAGACACCGTGACCCGAACACTGTGACCAGACACTGTGACCCAGAAACCTTGACCGAGACACAGTTACCATACATCGTGACAAGACATTGTAACCAGACACTATGACCAGACACAATGACCAAACATCGTGATCCTAACAACACATCTATGCTACCGATTATTGATATCTATACAACTTTTACATCATGACTGTCTCACAACTCAAAGGAAAAGAATGAGGCACCATTTTTTGGTGACACCGTTTCCAAGTGACATAGTTTATAGATAGTCTGGGACAATGTTCGTTAATATTTTTCCCCTTTAGATTTAATTTATAATAGTCATATTGGAGTCTTTTAGATGCAATGACATAGTTAATATTTCCTTTTAGACTTGTCACATGACAGTATGTGGTAGGAGGTGCAGAATATATGCATCCTGTCGAATCCAACACATGCACTCCAAGAATAAAAAGAAAATTGTGGTCCATAAACCAAAGAGTGCAATATAGTAAAGAAGCGTGAACCAACAAATGAAACAAGATAAATATGAAGAACACTAGTAGAATTAACAAATCCAAAAATTGGGATATCATAGATCCAATTCAAGAACATCATCGCAATACCAAATCCATGAATAACACGGGAAAGATATAACTGGAAACTAGAGAACCATACTTTCGATACTGTGTTTTTTGAAAGAGGACTCAATTCTTACATCTGATTCATCTGAGAAGTTTAAATCTACATAGAATAACACTCAGAGAACTTGTAACCTTATCTCATCATATTTTCTCTATTGTGTAGTCTTTTTAGATTTGGAGTTGTGTGTGTGTGTGTGTATTAAAACACACACTATCTCATGCACTAAACTGATGGATACAAGATATCATTCCTATTGTATCTTTTTACACTTGTTTTCCCACAAATAATTGTAGAAGGGGTCCTTATGTGACCTGATTGTTTATACTCCTGAAAAAATGTGGAAGATGTTGTGTGACCCGGACAGTCCTGTGCACTATTGTTTACCCCGGTCGAGTGTGTGGATCATGTTTATTAATTTAAATTTATTGTTGGTAGGTGAGAACAATTTGGAGTGGTTTTGGTATTTTCTTGAGACTCAACCAATTTTTGTACATATATAGTGATGTTTAATTTAGTATTCTCTGTTTTACTACATAATTAACAAATCACTAGATTTACATTGATAGTTAATCATAGAAAGATGTGATAATTGTTTTTACTTATTATAATAGATTAAAAAGTAATATTACTAACTGATATTAATATTAATGAGAATTAATCATCTTTTGTGTAGTTATTTAAGTAGTCAAACTTACATAACCCTATTGCATTGATTTACTAGGCTGTATTTTTTTATTGGGGAACCTTTTAAAACACATTTTAAAACAGAAATATTTATTGATAATCAATTCATCCACATATAGACGACTCTTTTTCAAAAAACATAATTTATTTTCATGATACTAGAAAATTTTTATTGTGTTTTTTATTTCAAAATAATTATTCATTTCAAATTTTAATTAAAAATCCAAAAAATAACTCATTCAGAAAGTGGAAATAATATTCCAATTAAATAATTTTTGTTTCAGATGTAAAAAAATTTTAAAATGGAATTTAGAAACCATACATTATTATTAAATACATTTTTAAAATCATTTTTATAAAACATGGATATAGAATAAAATTTCATTTTGACAGAAGAGTGAAATAATGTATGTTTTGATAAAAAACATTATTCAGACACTTGAGTATATAAAGAGAGTAAAATTCAATGAAAAATTAAATTCTAATAAATAACCATAGGATAATACAATTAATTATTTTCTTATGAGATAAATCACAATAGTTTATAATTGGAAGCACAATGATATAAAATAATAGTAAATAATTAGATTATATAATAAAATCCTTACACTTTGGTAAAATTTGAATCATAATACCCTTGAATGAAAAAATCTTATATGGATATTTTATCCAAAATATTCAAAATAATAATCATAAAATGAATTCATAAAAAAAAATATACAACACAAAATAAAATAGTTGTTAATTTGACTTCTATCCCATAAAAAACAATGAAATAAAAATTAGTTACTTCAAGTTCCACTCACATTGAATGAAATTTATACTCATTTATAATGAATTTTAAATTTTTATCATTATATAATAGAATAAATTAAATAATTATAATATCATAAACTATCCTCTTATTATATTTCAATATTTATTTATTAATAATTCATAATTAAAATCATACATTCTAGGTGTTAAATATTTGGTTTTTCATGTGTGTTTTTGTTCGATGGTGTTTGACCATGTAATTTCAAAATGGTTACATCATTTCCTGAATTTTTATCATGATAGAAATATCATATATATTCATAATTTATAATAATTTATAGTAATCTATAATCGAGATAAAAATTAATTATAACGTGCTTAGAGAATATTTGAAATAATTTCTAATGGACGATGTATTCATTTTTAGATAAATTGAATGAAAGAAAGATAACTATGAATTAAATTTTCCAAAATCATTTTTATATTAATTAAATAATATATATTTATAAAATATATTATTTTTTTGTTCATATTAAAATAAAATTTATAATTTATAGCCTCACTTCTTGGAGGTGGTAGTTCACCCATACGAATGACAATTGTTATAGTTTTCCAATGGATTTCAGAGTAAGAATTTAGATGTGAAATTATAATCCCAAAAGGATAATTGTTTAATAAATAACATATATAATTTAAATAAATAAATGTTTCCCTTCTTTAGATATAGTTTGGGAAAAATAATTACATCAGTTTGTGATGAAGTTGTTTGTAATACACATGTTCATTGAATTTGTTTACAATTTTATGGAAAAGGGGATGGGTTTTTGTTTTTAAATTAACATAATAACATCTATTTATATGTTATATAATTTTTTTATTATTTCATCATGGTTTAATAATATTTCATTGATGTTTATGAATAAATAAAATAAAAATGAAATGTTAAGAACAATACATATTCTATATAAAACATCAATAAGTTAGTACAAAAATCCATATTAGGAGGGTATAATAATAAAAAAATACCTCTAAGACATGAGGATTGGGGTATGTAGAGTTATTGGAAATTAATTAATCAAACTGAATGGTTAATTATGATTTTAGGTGAGAGGATTTGAGGCATTCTTTTATATGTATGGAGGGAACCTACATAGAAATTTTTAATAATAATACAAAATTATAAGGTCATTCAGCAAAAACAATTTCAATTTGAACATAAATTTGATGGTGGGATATGATAAGTGAGATTTATGGGAAGTAAGAAGGATTTAGAAGAGTTTAATTGGAAAACATAGCATCTTCTCTTGGTTTATCCTTATGTAAGCCTATTTTAATCATAATCGTAATAATTAATTATTACAATGTTAACTATTCATTGTGAAAAAATTAAGTGGAACATGTAAAATAATATTAATTATTATAATTAAAAATATTTAATCCATTTTACCAGTTTCAATTCATATAATTGGTATAATTAAATTTATAATTCAACCCGTAAACTCTATAAAAAAATTCTAATGAAATTATTTCCATTAGTATAAATAGTTTTTTAAATTCAATTTGAACATAAAATTTATTTCAATGACCATAATTGTAAAAAAAAATATTATAGAACTATTTCAACTTTTAAGACAATATTAATATATTATTTAGTTTGTAAATTTTTTCAACAAAATAGAGAGTTTTTAATAAAAATAATTATTTTAGGATATTCATTGATAGAATAATATTTTCAAAAATTTATCAAAAATATCCTCTAAAATAATTATGGAAGATTATTTTCAAAAAATAATTTTATTATTTCATATAAATATTTTAAATGTAAGAAAATTAATTTTAATATCACTCTGTAAATTATAATGGAATAAGTTTTTAGAATTTTTTTAGGGATAAAAGTTGATTCGTTCATATCCCCTGATTAGAACGAATATTAGATTAATGATAACACATTTCAACGAAAATAAATTTTAAATATCATTATATTCATTCACTTTTTTTATTAATTTATTTTATCAAAATAAAAACGCATTCCTCAAAGAATGATTTTTTTAGAAAATAATTTCTCTAAATTTCAATGATTTCTTATTTTCATTTATAATCAATTGATAAAAAATGAATTTATTTTTTACACATGTATTCCATAAAATTTTAATAATTTTTTTTCTCATATTTATAAACCCCAATTTGTAGATATGTTATAACTTCCACATTAAACAAAAATATTTTAATAGTGTATCACAGTTTGATTAATCTTGGTGTGGCATGTAACACAAGCTATAAAAAATAAAAAATGATGGAAAAAATTATTTAATAAAATAGTTATTTTTTACATTAATGACTGTATAATGGTTATTTAAAATTCACATATCTTTTATTTTTTCCATCAAAATATGAAAATATCACCTCATGCGTACGTACAAACTATTGTCATAAAAAAGTGATGAAATTTATTTTTCATCACCAAATCATATGAATTTCTATAAAAGTTTTTAAAATGAATAAATAATAATATTATTACATGATTAATATTCTATATGTGATTAATCCACGAATTTGGTGAATGTATCGAAACAATCCTACCATAATATAAGGAAAATAAAATAGTTTTAAACTGAATGCCCATTTTATTGAATAATTGTTCATAAATGGATAATTGGATATTATGAAGGAATGATAAATAATACTTTATTTTTGAATATTGTTTTAGAATTTTTTTATTATTAATATTTATTTTTTATATATGTTATTTTGTTGATTTCAATGAAAGAGGAGTCTTGAAGCGAGGGTTTCACATAATATTTTTATTTATTTGATAGATAAGATATATTCATGAACTATTTATTTTATGTTGGATATTGACTACCCATGAATTTTTTTTATAATGACTCACATGTAAATTAAGATGACATAAAAATCCTTCTAAGGATCCATATTTCATTTATATTGAATTTTGTGATTACAAATGTTCTATGGAAATTATATTATAGTCACATTTTTGTAAGTATTATTTTTTTTGAATATAAATTGAATTAAATTATATATTCCATATTTGATAAATTCCATTAAATATATTATTTTATGATACTTTTCTTATTTTATCTCATAAATCTTCTTCTTGGTTTGAAAAATGGTTCATTTTTTTCTTCAAAAAACTGACCGTATTTACCCCTTTTGGAAGTGAATATTTAACCAACATATACATTTTTTATTAAATATTTTTAATAATGTTTTTATTATGATAGAATAATTGTATAAATTAATTTTTATTTTTATTTTTATTTCTAAAAAACATTTCAAAATAATCACCATGATATTGTTTCAATGTGGTACTTTTTAATGAAAGTGTTCTTAGAAAGATTGTTTTTAACTAGTATGTATTGAAAAAAATTCTCAACGTCATGAACACTCAATTATTGGAAGCTTAAATTACATGAATAAAATGTTATTTATAATAAAAAAAGAAATTTTCAGAGTTTTGTTATTATTAATTAAGTGATTCGATTATAAAATTAGTAATTTCTTCTATTGTTAATAAACTTGATATCTTAATGTTAATTTTAATTTTTTATGACATCTTATGATGTTAAAAATTCATTATAGGTGTTATGATATTATTATACCATCTTTATTCCTTCTCAAGTTAGTTTATGACAATGATGGTGAGCTGATAATGAGAACTGTTTATTTTCCATGCATTTTTATATGATAATATTTTGAATGGCCAGTGATCTTCTCACATATATATGAATTCATTAGTATTACATGATGGTTGTTTCATTATATCACTCAAGTTCATTCGGTAATGTGATATTGATATATTATGTTATTATAATTATAAGAGTAAATATGACTGAAAATATATTTCTTCATATTTTGATGTATGAGTATGATCACTTTCTTGGAATTCCCATAAGATAATGCTTGGAAACGACTGAAATATATTAATTATTCTTTTAATGCATGTGTATAATCAATTTCTAGTTATGAATGCAATATTATTCATGGATATATTTTTTAATGAATTTGTTCACATTTTTATGTGTGGGTATGACCTCCTTATAGATATTATCTTATCATTATGAAAGTCCATGACTGTGATTATCAATATTTTCATGATTATGATATATTATTAAAAATTAGGATTAGTATTCCATATCCTTATGTTAATTCTCATGATAATGATATCTAAATTTTGTGTGTGATATCAAATTATTATGATCATGTTCCCATACACATATTTTCTTGTTATTCTTAAAAATTATCACTGAATGAAATATCTAATGTATACTCATATTGAGTATCGATGATCACACTTTAATAGGATTTATTTTTTTAATGATATGAAGAAAGTATGTATGTATGTTATGTATAATAGGGGTACTTGATGTGAATAAATTTTTGGGATTTGATGATGAGTTTTTTATTCGTTTTTTATATTTCCATGTTTCTAATGAACATTGTCCTATAAAGTTGTAGAACTTATTATAATAATATATATTGAATATTAATATGTTAATATGTTATATTTATATATACATAATGTTTATTTCCCCATAATTTGATTCAAACTAGTTCATGTTTGTTCAATATCCACTTTTTGAGACATTGAAGTAGAGATATTTTTTGTTTTTGTATACTATAAATGGACTTTGAAAAATGTTTTTTAGAATATGTAGTTATAATACATTATAAAAAAAATGTGGCATACAAACTCACCTTTATTAGCCTGAGAATCAGTTTCTCTAACCATGGACACACCATCAGGTGGTGAAACATGTGTGTCTCCTCATTTCTATTAATGGAAATAACTTTCGGCAATTTTGAACACATCTATGGGTGATACACCATATAGTGGAGATATAGGCCATAATCCATTTTTGTTCAAAGTACATGTAGAATAATTTCCTGATGAAATAGAATGGAATATAACATTATTTAACACACCTATTAAGGATATTAAATATATCAAAATTACTTACCTTCTGGAAATTATCTCTAAATTTCACATTCTATGATTAATAATAGATTTATTGATTATAACCACGCATATGGTATTCTACTAGGCCCAAACATGCTGACATGTTTGCATTAAAGTTTAGGTTTTGATCTGACTTTTACCTCTCATGGGTATCAAACATTTAAATAATAGTGGGGATCCATTATAGGGGTATAGATATGTTAGGATATATCATATATCAAATCAATAGGTTTATAAACTGTCCCCATATATATGAGAATTCCACATGATTATTATCTAATTGAAAATATATCTTTATAAATAAAATTGTGGATGCAACCTCTACCTATCAGTCCCAAGCATAAATGGAATACTAAAAACCTAAATTGAAATTTAATATTTGTTTTAAAAGAGGATATATCATTATTATATGATAAAATAGTATGTACCAAGAATATGATTATAGGGTCATAGTACACCACTTAGAGCTATGAAACAAGAGTATTAGAACCTTCTGATTTGACCATGTCACCCACGTAAGCACTTCAGCTTATTTGAATTACTCTGACTGAAAAATATAGATATTATATGGGTTATTGATACCATCTTGATTCCTACATAGTAAAAATATATAATCAATTTTTAATGTAATGAAGGAATATTATGGAAAAGTGGGTGAACATTTTGCTTATTACATAGGAGATCAGAGAACAAAATCTTCATCATTGGTGGTGTCCCATTCCACATGAATTTTCATTTGATAAAAGATTTCTTCATCTAATTCCACACCACCACATAACATGTGGTATATAAATTAAGGCAAACTTTCTATATGATATGTCCCACATTTGAGTGAGTTAATTTCATCTTTGAGTTCTTTAATGAAATCTTCCACTTCATCAGGTTAACTGTACCAGGAAATATTGTTAGGTATATTCACATGCCTAAATATTTTCAATATAACTTCAATCTAATTTTACTATATTTAATTTATCCTCTACAAAAGAGTTAATAATCCAAGAATCGCACTCTTTCATGGAATAAGGATTTGTGGCTTGAGTGTGTATTAGTTAGAGAAGTCACACCCCACATGTTGAGGCAGTGGTATCCAAACGCTTCACCAACTTTTTAGGCATCTAATATATTATAGACGTACATGGTGTATACCACTTCATTTCACCCAACTTTACCCAAGTTTTAAGGGTCAAGCGGTCCCTTGTAGTGTAGCTTGGGTTGTTGAATCCTCAGAGACCTAAGAAGAACCTTTAGACACTCAATAAAAAGAGATGGATTTTTGGCTATGAAGTGTCAAACATGGGTGGATTTTATATGGTTTTAAAATAGCACTAAAAGATCTATATGAATTAAAATTTTGAGAAAATGAGTTGATCCTAGGTTATTGCTCAGGGTGGATTGAATGAATTCCTTTTTTTATGATTTTAATTTCATTAAATCGAGAAGGATTCATGCAATGAATTCAAACAAACCTCATAACATACTGATTAAAAACCTTAAAAACACATGATGATCACATATACACTTTTCGGATCATTTTCATGATCACTCCATGTTAAAGGATTTAATTAGTACATAAAAGTGGGGTGAATAAATTCAATAAGGAATAGAAAGAATAAAAATCATTTAATGAAAGAAACTCAATTAAAAGAAAATAATAACATTTAGGGAGTGAGAAATAAAATTCATACCAGCCCCTTGCTACTCCCTTGGATCAACCCATATAATATCTAGACATCCATTGATGACAAGTTCTCAACAGAATCGGAAAGTAGGCTTACGAGGGTGGAATTGAAGAAGTAAAAACAACAAAAATAACGATCACTCCACCGTTGTGTGAACAAAATAACAAGGTTTGGTGTGAATAAATTCCCACCATTAGGAAAAGGTACCAAGGTGATAATAGGAAGAATATAACAAGAGAATAATAAGAACTTTTATTAAAAACTATGGTGATTCGAACAACTTACATGGGAAGGAAAAATGCTACAAAGACAATTTGGCATAATAACATTACAATCAAAACAAATCTCCAAGGTTGCTAAATACTTTACCACTACTGCCTAAAATAAGAAAAAATCAAGTTTTTACCAATCCCCCAAAATCCCATGTGGCTTTAATTAATTGTGTTGGGGAAATTTGGGTAGAACATTAATGTAGAGGGACTTTTCCACTTCTTGCCCAGAAGTTGCAGCCAGCTTGCTTCCACCAGAAAGATGCGCCTAAAAGACATTCTATAAGGAAGAATTTGAGTGGTACATAGAAGACTTAAATTAATCCCATGATGTCCCCTTACAGTCTGTAATATATCATCCCAAAACAATAAACCATTAGCGAGATATGAAACAAATAGTTGGCTGTTTTTCTGGGCCACAGAATCTGGCCCAGAATTGAATCTTCAACTTGGGCCGCCTTAATAACCACAATTTATGGCGAATTATCACTATCTCCAAAAGACTTATTTGAAAATTTATATGTCTTCTATCATCCCATTAATTTTGGGCTTCATTGGAACTGTATTGTGGGCCCCACAACCCCATCTGCGGGATGATATCCAATCTTCCTTCTCGAGAATTGTTTCCTTTCATCACAAAATATCCCCATCATCCTTTATGAATCCTCCATTGATACCTGAATGAAAAATGTTCATATTTATGTTTATATACATTTACAAAAATATAAAATTAAAATATAGATAATTACATTCTTTAAAATCAGATGAAATATTGGGCCTAAATTGGTGCATATTAGGCATGAAGTACACAAATGATGAGAATGGATGTTCAAAATTAAAATCCACTAACTCAGGCCCATAAGATCAAAAATGAACATTTAATACCCTTAAAATGTAATCACAATATGTGTTTTTATTGGATAATCACACCCCCAAACTTGATTTTTGCTAGTCCCGAGAAAAATATATCTCACAAAAATGAAATTCGAATGACCTTTTCTAAAAACATTTTAATATACATTTCTCACCCAAAGATCACATTTCAAACAATTATGAAACCCATCAACTTCATTTAAATACAAGCTATGTAAATAGGCATATCTCAAGCCCAAGCCCATTCCTTTGTTCAAATTCATTACCATATTTCATCCAAATTCAATTAAGCATGATGAAGTGTTGTGCATCACAATAGACACGAGGATTCATTTCTATTCGAGGGAGAAAAGATGGAAGCGCTAGGAGAAATAAAATTTTAATAAAAAGAAGAGTACTCTTTTTTTATTTGTTTTTTAGGATTTTTTGGATTTTTTTTCTATTTTTCCACGGTAATTGAAATTGAACTCAAATGTGTCAACCCATGTTGCAAGACTTTGCTGATGACTCTCAGGCTCAAAGACCTTAGGGCACCAAGTGAAAATCACATACACAGGCATCAACTCAAGTTAACTCAATCAAAAAAAAATTCAAATTACCACAAATAGTGATAAAATTCCCAACTCTGGGCCAAACAACTAGGGAGTCATGATCCCCAAGTGCCGAAATCCACACATTAGGTCAATTCATTGCTCTACGCGCAATTGATTTTTTTGAATACTCATCTTAAAATTAAAATTATTTCCAGTCCTATGATATTTATTATGGGTCCCCAAGAACTCAAACTAAAACCCCATAATCTAGAGGACGTGCATTGTGTGTTTTTATTAAATGGATGAAAATATAACGATGAAAAATCACATCAGACAACCTCACTTTCCAATATCTAGGAATATGAACATAAACATGCATTAAAATCAGAATCAAGGCATGAAAAATTATTTGATATCCAATTTTAGAGTTTGGAATGTGTGTTATCATGTTCAAGGTTAATGAAATTTTTTATTCCACACATTTTCATCTCCCACCTACTTAGAATAACATTGTCCCCAGTGTTTAATGAATTATAACATAGAAGGGGAAGGATAGAAGTTCAATGAAGACATTGAAAATGAAAATTATTGAATGAAGTCACCTGGTGGTTGATGTTGAAAATTCATTCCCATGTCTCCCTTCAGTTCTTGTTTGTCTCCCAATTGCTTAGACGATTGTGACCAGCTTTTCCCAATGACCTATGACATGACTTTAAATTCTTTTTTAAATATATATATATATATATATATATATTTGTATTTTTTTAACCTAAAAAACGTACAAATAACATAAAATGATGATACATTGTCTTCTTTAGATTTTCATGGGTCAGGTATTGCTCAGGGATCACACCACGTGACACGGATGAATACGGTGCTCCCCTTTCATACCCATCCTTACTCATAAAAGAAGAACAGGTCATTAATCTATTTTTTTAAATACCTAAAAAAACATAAAATAAAATAAAATAAACAGATGATACATTGTCTTCTTTATATTTTCTGGGTAAGGTATTACTCAGGGATCACACCGCGTGACATGGATGAATACGTTGCTCCCCTTTCATACCCATCCATACTCATAAAAGAAGAACATTTCAACAGTCTAGGGTAGAATAAAATTATATCAAAATGATCCACTAATCCTCTTTGAAATATAAATTTGATTAAAATAACAAAATTATTGGAAACTTGAAAACCACAGGTTGCCTCTCGTGAAACGCTTAATTTAACGGCATTAGCTCGACTTGAACCCCCCCAACATATCCAATTCCAACATTAAAATTTTTAATAACCTCATCTTTCTCCACTTCAACATGATTGAGAATGCGTATCCCTTGTGGTTGGTAAGAGGATTTTTAATTTGATTCATTAACAGTCCTATTTTCTAAAATGAATGAGAAAATCCAAGGAATATCAGAAATGGTTGATCTTTTTTCTTCTGTAGTATTTCCTAATAAATCAAAGATCAACCCCCCTTTTGGGTTTCATGAGATGAATGAATGAAACCGCCAAGATCTTGCTTAAAAAAATGATAGGGTACTCGTGTGGGGAATGAAGGACTATGATTTTGAGCTCGGCTTGGATATGAAATTTAGACATAGGTTGAGAATTTGAATCCAACTAATTATCATTTTCCAAATATCTTGAAAAAATTGTTTCACTTTGAACAGAAGATTCTACCAAAAAATTGGAAAGAAAAGTGTTAGGAATGGGCATGGACTCAATGTTTTTGATTTCTATCAGTGCTTTAGTGATTGGTGTTTTTGAAAAATCGTCAATAGAGTTACACATAGGAGACTCAATCCATGATGTCGAATTCCCCTCTTGTGAATACATGAAATAAATTTCTTCTTGATTTAAAGACCCTTCAACAATTTCATGATTCACTTCCCCTACCCCAAATCCAAAGGTCGGTTCTTCAATTAATTCATGAGAGGTTTGTGGGAAACTAGAAACTCCACATAAGGTTTTGAAGGGTATAATTGGTGTTGGGATGAGTTCCTCCGAAGTATTAATGCATTGTAGTTCTAATCTCAAAGATAATACCTTAGAACTCATTATATCCATTTGATTACACAAATTTTCATGAAATGATTGAGTAACAGATAGGATGGGATTTTGAACATTATGAACTTCACTAAGAATGGACTCTTTAATCATCCTTTAGAGGGAAGGAAACTGATCATTTAAACATTCATTATCCCATTGATTGTACGTCTTATCGGGTGCGGGGTAATCATTCAAGGGTTGATCAAAGAAATTTTCTTATTAAGGGGCTTCCCAATATTGAATTTCCATTTGATTCCAGCATGAGTTTCTAGCATGGTAATTTTGAAGATAATCTATCGGAGAAGACAGAAATTTAGATTCTAGATTCTCAGGATACACACAAACAGAAAGGGGGAAAAGATAAGAGAGATGGGGGTGAGAATATAGAAAGTGGGTTGAGAAAAGGATGATAGTGTCTAAGGTAACTTACTTGGGTCCCCGAAAACGACGCCAAAATTTGGTTTCGCCCAAATTTTCCCAAGTTTTAAGGGTCAAGTGGTCGCTTGTAGTGTATCTTGGGTTGTCGAATCCTCAGATACCTAAGAAGAACCTTTAGACACACAATAAAAAGAGATGGATTTTTGGCTATGAAGTGGCCAACATGGGTTGATTTTAGATGGTTTTATAAGAGCACTAAAAGATCTCTATGAATTCAAATTATGATAAAATGAGTTGATCCTAGGTTATTGATCGTGGTTGATTGAATAAATTCCTTTTTTTACAATTTTAATTCCATTAACTTGAGAAGGATTCTTGAAATGAATTCAAAAAAACCTCATCACCTACTGATTAAACACCTTCAAAACACATGATGATCACCTATAAAATTGTAGGATCATTTTCATGAGCACTCCAAGGTAAAGGATATAATTACCACATGAAAGTGGGGTGAATAAATTCAATAAGGAATAGGAAGAATAAAAATCATTGAATGAAAGAAACTAAATTAAAAGAAATTAATAACATTTAGGGACTGAAAAATAACATTAAATCCAGTCCCTTTCTACTCCCTTGGATCAACCCATAATAGAGCTAACCCTCCATTGATGACAATTTCTCAAAGGATGTGTAAAGTAGACTTACGAGGGTGGAATTAAAGAAGTAAAAACAAAAAAATAACGATCACTCCACTGTTGTGTGAACAAAATCACAAGTTTTGGTGTGAATAAATTCACACCTTGAGGAAAAGGTATCAAGGTGATAAGAGGAGGAACAGAACAAGAGAAGAATAAGAACGTTTATTAAAAACTAAGGTGATTCGAACAACTTACATAGGAAGGAAAAATGCTACAAAGACAATTTGGCATAATAACATTACAATTAAAACACAGCTCCATGGTCCCTAAATCCTCCACCTATACTACCTTAAATAGGAAAAAAATGAAGTCTTGGCCGAGCCCCCAACATCCCATGTACCTTTAATTAATTGTGTTGGGGAAAGGTGTGTGGATCATTAATGTAGAGAGACTTTTCCACTTCTTGCCTCGAAGTTGCAGCTAGCTTGCATCCACCAGAAATACGTGCCTAAAGGACCTTCTATAAAGCATAATTTGAGTGGGACCTAGGGTACTTAAATGCATCCCCAGATTTCCCCTAACATCCTGTAAATGTTCAGTCCAAAATAATAAACCGTTCGCGAGATATGATATAAATAGTTGGCTGTGTTTCTGGGCCGCAGAATCTGGCCCAGAATTAAATCTTCAACTTGGGCTGCCTTAATCACCACCATTTAGGACGAATTAGCACTGGCTCCAGAAGAATTATTCGTTTATTTATATTACCTCTATCCTCCTAGGAATTTTGGGCTTCATTGGGTCTGCATTGTGGGCTCCACAACCCCATCAGTGGGATGATATCCGATCTTCCTTCTCTAGAATTATTTCCTTTGATCACCAAATATCCTCATCATCCTTTATGAATCCTCCATTGATCCCTGAATAAAAAATGTTCATATTTATTATTATATAAATTTCCCAAAATATAAAATTAAAATATAGATAATTAAATTCTTTAAAATCAGATGAAACATTGGGCCTAAATTGGTGCATATTAGGCATGATGTGCACAAATGATGAGAATGGATGTTGAAAATTAAAATCCACTAACTCAGGCCCATAAGATCAAAAATGAACATTTAATACACTTAAAATGTAATCAAAATATTTGTTTTTATTGTCTAATCACCACTTTCATGTTATTATTTGATCCATTTTACATTTATTCCAATCGTTGGATTCAATCATATGAAGAACATTGATTAATGTTTTCTGATCAGTAAGCTTCTCAATATAGAAAGACCAGATCATGGTCTAAACATATTCTATTTCTAATCTAATAGAGATTTCATTTCGTGGAATATTGATTCATATTACCATGTAATACTAGGTGATCATTTACTAAATCTAAAATTTCACTATGCGATATAATTTTAATGAGACATAGTTAGAAGGACATGGGGCCTTTTTTCTGTACACCGCTAAATTTTTAACCAAATTTATAGGGTGAATACCCCACAAAGATGGCATCCTCATCAAAACTGACTATTATAATTCTTTCTATTAGATATGTAAACGTTTCACTATGTTATTGGATTCACCAAAATTGACATTAATGAAATAATTTTAGGTATGGTATGACCCAAGTATGAACTATTTCTAATTCAATATCAGGATTCACATATATCAGTCATTAATTAATAGTGGAATAACCCCACCTATTATTTAAAGGATGTTAATACCATAAGCATCTAAAATTATTTTTCCATTAATAAACCAGAATCCTCTCATATGGGGTGGGATCCAACACATTAATACCTAGAATTTCAAAATAAGTCAGAAATGTTTCTTCCCCTAATAGATAAGTTCAAAATGAAAGTACAACAATTCCAATGATGGGGCCTAATTTTAATATTTTTTAGATACATAATTTTATAGAGACTATAATTCATCTAATGGTAATATAATAATTAATTTTCAAAATTTTCTAATATCCATTATTTTTTGGTGAAAATATTAATTATTTTAATTTGTCTTTTAAAATATAATATTTGTGATAAAATGTTTGATGATTTGTTTTGTTAATTTATTAATGTTTTTAGAACAATAAATTCATTGTATTTTTATGAAATTTAAATTGAAATAACATTTTGAGGAAGCTTAAAGTGAATTTTTTTATAAATAATTGACAATTTTCAACATTCCTATTTATTCTTTTTAATATCATTTAGAGTGAAACGTTATAGTTTTAGATTTATTTTTTTATTTTGCTTTTTATTTTTATCTTTAATTTTAAATCGAGTAATATCAAAGGTGTATAATTTTGGGTATTTCTTGGAGATATGTGGATATATTATGTCATTCAAAAGGGATATATATAAAGCTTTTAATTATTCTATATGAAGGTGGTTAGAGGATGTATGAGGTTCAATTTTGTAGTAAGTTAGTTCCATAAAGGTTCTCATGCCTATTAAATAGATATACATATGGGTATATTAAAATGGATGGGAACATATATAAGGGTACCTCGTATTTTAAATAATTCTATGTGAAGGCCAGTAAGATGGACATGTATAAAGGTAGATAGGAGAATATGTAATAGTGATCTCATATTTCATAAAAAACCCATGTATGTGTACCACCATTCTTCATAAAACACATTACATTAACTATGAATACTTTCAAAAGGGTACATCTAGCACCCCAATATTTCTTAAGGGTACTTCAACTTATATTGAGTATATATTATGGTTTTCCAAATGGAATTTAAAAATTACAGACAACAAAGCTCCCAAATAAAAATCAAAATTAATGGAATGATAAACTTTTTCTAATGAGAGTAGAACCTGAGAAGATAACCCAATGTGATGATATGATGAAGATTAAATCATGTTATATATTCATACAAATGATAATTTTATATATTCAAAGACAGATTCACATTATATTAAAAGAGCTTATCACAAGTTATAATAGAGGGGAAAATCAGTCGAAACTAATTCCATGTGGATATCAATTTTTTGATTGTAAAACGTATGAAAATGAAGATCGAACAATGTGAGGTTTCTGTTATTAGTTTTAATGGAATTATAATTGTTGGACCTTATGGGGAGGAATATAATCTTTGAATTGTACCACATAGTTTATGATTTCAATTAAAATAATTAATAATTTTTTTTATTATATTTCATGTATGGGATGGGTATTCCTTAATTGAAATTCTACTTTATGGTGTATTTGTTTTTTAATTATTACTCTCATTTTTAACTTGAAAAATGTTTTGTTAATATAATGTGTGATTTTGATATTCCTTTGAATTATTATTCTCCTAATATAATGGATGGAAAACCTGATAACAATTTATATGAGTTGAATCATGAATATATATGAAGACCAAACCATCATAATTATCATCAGCTTATACCTCACTCTTTGTATACTGTGATTATGAATTGTTGATTTGTGATAAAACACTCACTCTTGGGAGTTTCTTGAGTATGTAATATTATAATATGGGACAATTATTCATGCACATGTAGAAATTTTGTGCATGGTTGTTCTTTATTTAAGAAGTGATTGGTGTTTGATTTGGGACATCAATTTTTCCCTATGTGATCGAGATTATTGATTTTTTAATACATTAGTAGGCCTATAATAGGTACAAAAATTATCAACCAATATTAGTTCTATAATTTATTAAATATAATTTTTTTAGAGTTCTGATTCGTTTTTAGAATTTAATTTCATTAATAGTCCAATATTTTATATTTATTTTTATTTTTCTTCTTTCAAAATAAAAAAATATAGAAAAATATTTTATGGGAATAAATTTTATATACATGCACCCTATGTGAGATATCCCATTGGATAGCCACTGTTCTATATTTAGGACAATTGCAAATGTATTTCTGATCAAGTTTATGATTTCACTGACTTAAAAATGAATTTCATTTTTTGAGGATGAATAGTTTCTTATAAATTATTCACATTTATATTGAATATAATTTCCAATATTTATGGACTATAAATATAAAGAACCAAACATAAGAATTTGTATTTATTACATAGAAATTATGAGTATTTTTAAAGAGGCAACTAAAAAATGCACAAAAAAATTTACACTCTAGAACCTTTTCTAGTCCTGGTTTTGGAGAATTAAAAAGATAAATTATCAATTAAAAATATTGTAAAACAATATAATAAAAATTATTCACATGTTCCACCTCTTTACATGAAAAATACACTAAATTTAAATTCTTCTAAATATATGAAAATATATTTCAATCATAGGGTGAGCGTTAAATTTCCATTTTTTTTCAAAAATCATTTGCAAATGATTTTCATTGAAAACTATTATTTTTATTTAACAAATTTATCAAATAGATCATTTGATAAAACCATTACATAGAAAAGGTTTTTCAATACATTTAAAACATTTCAAAAATCTTCTTGAGTAATGAATATTACTTTGTAAACCATATATATTCAAAAATAATAATTCATTAGAAATATTTATTTATATTTATATATTTTGAAAATAATAATATTTATATAAAATCATGATACTCAGTTGTCCATAATAAAACCATAAGGACTCTAATACATATGACATGTTGAACAACATCTACTAGAGGTCATCATTTCACTCCCTATACCACATTAAATCATCTAATACTGTAGTTCTATAATTTTAGAAAACATTTTTTATCATCCCTCCTTTCTCCCTCATAATCAAAAAATAATTGAAAACCATAAATAAATTATTTTCATTGAAGAAAATAATCTTACAAATTTATTTACATGGGTAAAAAATATTCCATTAAATAATTTATTAGATTAATTAACATACATCCATATTCATAATGAATTTATCATAATGAGTAGATGAAAATATATCCCCTTAATAAATTTAACAAATGCTTGAATTAATATGCATGGAATGTATTTAATATCATAGATGGTGGCCATATCTAATGTAATTAAGTCCATTCATAGACATATAAATACAATTGCAGAAAAAAATGATATCCTATTAAATTTTCAACCACATGTAAATTACTGTTGCACATAAAATGATAACCTATACAGAATGAATATGTTGATAACTTCACAAATATAAATTATTTATAAAAGGTTAAATTTAAATTTATCAATAGAAAAATTGTTGTTTTTATTTTAAAATAGATTATTTAGGATAATAAATTAAAACATATTAACATTGATTCTCTTTATAATATATATTTATATATAAACATATATAGTTCATATAAAATAAATAAATTGATAATTGGTCTTTCAAATACCTCCCTTAGAAGGTTTTTTATTTAAATCAAGGATTTAAGATAAAAAATAGATTTTCGTTTCTATACCATGATCTTGATGAAAATTATAAAATTTGAACTTCTATTTATTATATAATTATAATGTATATATATATGTGTGTGTAAACATTTAAATTTATAAATCAGAAATATCCCTTACATTTTATAATGAAAATGCATCAAAAAAATTTCACCAAATGATACTTTATCACACTCACATTAATAATATAGAATATTGTTTATAATGAGGAAAAGGAGAATATATATTGCGCATAACCCACGAACTGACTCATCTTTAAATTAGTAAAAAAGTAAAAAGGGTTTGGATTGAAAAATATGGAAAATCTTATGGTTTTTTATAAGGATATTCATTAAAATACCACTGAATATAGTGTTTTAAAAAATTAGTATTTTATTACAGACCTCATCTCCAACAAAAACATTAAAAAATATCTTCAGCCTTATTATAATATACTCATTTACCATGACATGAAATATTATAAATTTGAATAGTAAATGTCATTAAATATGTTTATTTGTCATTATTTAATTCCAAAAAACATATCAAATTATTATTTTATCAATATTTTATTGCAAGCATCTGCTGGTTTCTCAAAAAATATCCACAAACCTCACTATCGGGAACTTTCATTCTCAATGAGAGGATTTAAAAAAATATATATTGGTTGATAAAAAATTATATTTCTTAGGTGATGTTGATGTTGGATAAAGGTGTCATTCGATGTGATCATGCGATGATGAATCAACATCGACCCGATGAGATTCAACGGTGGTGATGGGTGGAAGACGAAGACATTGTTCGAGTTTCAAGAGGCGATGGTGGAGGCATCACATGGTGGGGATGGTGGATGATGATCTAGAAATCGTATTTTAGGCTAGGATGATGATGAATATTCTGCTACATTTATCTATACAGTTGTTTTTTAATCTTGTCATTAAATTTTTATATAATTTTTTTTATTTTTATATAATAATAATATATATATATATACATAATTTCAAAAATACAATTTCACATATTTATAAAATATAATATCATTAATATATAATAATTTTATTGAAAAAAATATGTTTTACAGTTTATTATTATTATTATTACCTCTTATATTTTCTGAGAATTTATTGAAAAAATCTATTTTAATTAATTATTTAAAATAAATTATATTAATTATAATGTGATATAATTATAAATAATCATCATTATTATTTAAAAATAAAACATATAATTCATGTAATATTAATTTACAACAAAATTACATTAATATTCTTTAAAAATATTATTTCATTAAAAAGATATATTTCCATAAAAATATGTTTTAACCAATTAATGATATAATTTTTAGTTTAAAATGGAATATATTATATTAAATACGTATTTATTAATTCTATGTAATTAAAAATAGTTATTTACAATAATTTCATTTATTTTAAATAAATATATTTATATTAAAATTATTAAACAAATTAATAGAATATACAAAAACAATAAATTTTTTAAATTTTGAAAATTAATCAAATATTATTTATTGAAAATTATAATACTATAACATATGTTTTTGAACTATAAATTTTAATTTATTTCCTCTATTAATTAATAATTTATTATTTTTTACACTTTTTTATTTTTTCTAATATTGAATTATAGTTTAAATAAATAATTCTTTATTTAAAACTCAGGATATTACATTTATTTATTTTTGATTAATTTCACTTTTAATTTACCCTTTGGCATAGGATCATTATCATAATATGGTTGGTTTTCATACTTGCCTATATGAAAAGGTAATTAATGAAACTACTAATGTTGATAGGGTTTCTACTGAGTGGCTAATAATTTTTTTGAACCATCAACCTCTATTCAATAGGATCAAAAGTGTAAGAGAATAATACCAAAAGCGTAAATAAATATTACTCTCCTAATAATATAAAAAAGTAAAAATGAATTTAAAAAAATTCATAATAAGCTAGAGAAACCAATTTTTGAACATGCGATTCCCACTAATATAAAAAGAAAAAGTCATTTTTGATATTTGGAAAATTATTTTGTTTTATGGAAAGAGTTGGATCTTTTATAATTTTAAGAAGCCATATGTTCCATGGACATACAACTAACATTGATCATCAATTTGATTGATTTGATTTTCACTAACCTATTAAATTATTTTAAAATTCCTCAATCGAGTTTTCTATCCAATGAGGACTTATCCTTTTCAATGAAAGATAAAAAAATCATATGATATGTGCTTTAAGGATACAATATAGGATTATGAATACATCTCTCATTCTGCAACAAACACTCCCTGGAGGATGGATTCATTATAAAGAAAATCATTTTGAATATTATTAGGGAGATTTCTATTATATAGAAGAGGTTTTCTTAAATTTATTTTTTATTTTTTGAAACAGAATTTTACTATTCTATTCCAACTAAGGAATTTAATGAGACAGTTAATCTATTAAAAACCCATGATTTTTAAGAGGAAAAAATATACAAAAATTTATCCTCTTTTAGAAAACCTTTTTTCCTGAAAAACATGTATTTTGATTTTTTATGATGAGGAAATTGATCTAATAAATGAGGAAAAAAATTATGAGGAAATATACATCTACATTGGATTTAAAAACTTTTATTATTTTCAGGTACTCAATGACCCTCCTTTTTTATCATTTATTTATTTTGGTTTCTCTTAGGTGGTTTAAGGATAGAAATGAAAAATTTTATAATTATTTAGGATCTACACTCTATGAAATGTGTTTTGAATAGGTTTTTCCTAAACTATACTCCCACCCAGGGAAACCCATGAAAATATAATTAGAGGGGGATTTCACGGTTATTGCACAATTTTATAAAATATACACCCACCCAGTAGAAATTGTTCACCCCATCTGGTGGGTGAATAGTTAAGGAACACTATTTAAAACCCCATGGGACCCTATATATCATACCGTGTTCACGTGGTTTTTTTATTTTATAAAAATATTTTAAATATTTCCAAACCATTATTGTTTAACCCACACAACCCTAAATCTAGTTTATTTGATTTATCAGGTTTTTGGAGCTAACAAGAACCCCATTTTCCTCCTCCAAATCCATTTTAGGCCGATTAAATCACAATGGATATTTTTTAATCTTTCTCTAGTATGATATCTTCTCCAATTCCATATATACCTGTCTATTCTAAATTCATACAATGGTGTTGTTACATCATGTTACTATTGGTGGATTTAGAATCTCATTTTTTGATCTGGAATCTAGATTTTGTTTTCATATCTCCATAAACTGTTTTCATCATTGTAAAATATCGTGGTGGGTGTTCTGTTATGTGATCTCATTGATTAATGATAGGTGTATCTATTTTGATATCCCATTTAATAAATACTATAATTTCATGATTGATTTAAATTTTTTACAATTAAATTTTTTAAACCCTACTTGGATAAAATTGGAATATGAAGTTGTATTAGCAATAATTTTGGTGAAAATCCCACAATTCCAATGAAATTTAAAATTTGGGTGTTTTTATGAATTTTTTGGAATTTATGTAAATTTATTTGTGAACTAATTTAAAAAAAAATAGCTTAAATTGATTTGATAAGAACCCATTATTGGTTTTATCTTTAAAAATACTTATTGTTTAAAGAACCATGTTTTTTAACTAGAAATTCAAATGTCAAAATTATAAAATGGGAAATTGAATTTTAAAATTTTTTCATATAATATTTACACTATTATTTAATTGATTAAACATATGAAATCCTTGGTATATAATGTTTTATTTAAAAAAAGCACACAAGATTGTATTTTCTTACAAATAGATTGAATTTTTTTATACTCTAACAAAAACCAAGTTCAGTAGATCTTATCCTAATTGGGATGTTGATAAAAAATTTCCTGGGTTTCATTGGTACATGTGTAAAAATATCATCATGTTCACCAATATTAGATCTATGAGGATCCCATAACTATGACCAATTGTACCTTAGGGTATAAGACTATGTCTGTTGTTGTTATTACTTAAATATATATATATTTCATTTTTTGGGAACTAATTTATTCTTATTTGATTTTTAATATAGACTATTTTATATAAAAATTTTATTAATCCATTTCTCTAATTTTATCTATCATTTTAACTGAAAATAATGTTTTTTTTAGTTATAAAATTGTACGACCATGAAAATTTGTTTATAATTGAAAGTGTTACATGGTTTATTCATTATTTCATCATGTTATTGAATACCTGTTGATACCATATTAGTATTTTAATTAACACCATACCATTTCCTTTAGGTATTTGAGATTTTATATTTCTAAATGTCAACAAAGGGAAAGAGCCCCTTGGAGAAGGTGGATGTTATTAACAATTGAGAATGGAGTGCTGGTACCTTCATGATGCTTGAGTCATATCTTCTTTATTCTATGAACTTATTGAAATACCTATTTTGTTTTGATTAAATAACATGTTTATTATTATATCCACCTTGGGAGTTTTATATGATAATAGTGATATGTATCTATTTCTTACCCATGTTTGTGGAAAATTTATTCCCACATTCCTTTTTAATGATTTTAGGTTCAGGATGCCAACAAGGGGGATTGAGGACACCCTTTAGGTTACGTCGGTGTTAGATAAGGTATCAAAGTATTAGGTTTTATGAGATGGTTCAGGAATACGTGTTATTATATTTGTTTTTGAGTGTGTTGTCTTAAAGATATTATATAGTTTGAAATATTTTGAGGAATTATGAGGTAATTGCTAGCGATTTCCTACACGTCCCTCATTTTAACGGTCTTTTTGTGACTTAGGGTGGTATGGTAAAGGAATATTAAGAAATTGTTCTACTATTTTCCCCGATTTTGAGTTGGATAGGATGAAATCCAATTCCTATTTATCAATCTAATGGGATTAATTTCCCAAATTTCACTTTTTTGATTGTCGATGTGAGTGATATGTTATATTCATAATTTTTTTGTTGATTTTTTGTAGCATTATGACTCCAGAAAGAAATGTTAATATGATGCAGGAAGAAGTTGCTGATGGTCTATTGTGAGAAATACTTTCATAGTCTAGAATATGGATGACGTTATTTTGTTTCATTTCCATGTTATAGAATATGCACCAGAACCCATTCTCATTTATTCCCTAGCTGTGGAACCTCCAAGGGATGTGTCTTAAAATTATGTTGGAGAGTTCCCTTGAAAAAATACACTAATTTTCCAAGGATATAATAATC
The DNA here is from genome assembly GCA_963277665.1 of Viscum album. Lineage (NCBI taxonomy): Eukaryota > Viridiplantae > Streptophyta > Magnoliopsida > Santalales > Viscaceae > Viscum > Viscum album. The sequence goes on along the minus strand of OY728155.1, from coordinate 1,218,400,438 downwards.
CAAAAGAGTCCAAGGATTGGTTGATTTGGGTTGTGATTTTTTTAGTTATTATAAATTAACGATTCAATCATGGTAGAGTGTGAACCTCCAAGATTGATGGAACTAGAAAGAGATTTTAGGACCTGGTCGTGATAGAGAAAAAGAATGAAGGATTAGAGTATAAGGACCATATTTTTACTTTCATTGAAAACTTCTATCCAGGGTCAATCGGGCTGGTTAAGGCTATAGTGTTTTTCAAACTTGAGCACGATAACAACGGAATGACTGAGTATGAAAATCACTTTATTGATTTTGTATAATTTTAATCAGATTTTTTATCGATTTAGAATATAAAGACTCAATAGTTCAACATGGTAATTCACTTTGACAATAATAACAATGTTTTCTTTTTGAATATGTTGTAATATGTTGATGTGATGGATATGGAATTGATGGTTTAGCTAGATTAGTCTAGTAATTCAGTATTGATATGAGTTACTTTTTTTCTAGTGGTAGTTCAACGAGTTCCTATAAAGGGAGGAAAAAGTGTGATGGGTCTCATGTTGTTTCTATGTAGAACAATTTTTACAGCCCTTCTGGAGTTCTGTGCATAGTCTCTTTGATTTATTACCATGGTGGAAAGCCTTTCCAGTCAAAACGGGTTTTCACTAAGGAACCTAAAATATATGGTTTCTTCAAACACTTAGGTCACATGGATATGTTAAATCATTTCTACTATAATACTCGTATTGAAATGGGATCATCAACACCTCATATTACTGTGTTGAAATCTTTTGATTTATGAAAAAATGGATTCCAGCCACATGTATCTAGAAAAAATCATCTTAATGTAGTGTAAGAGTCTCTGTAGAAAGTAGATATTAGTATAGAGACTACTAGTGATACCAACACTACAAAATCTTCTTTTGTGAATGCTTTATTTTATAAAAGTGTGTTTCATTCAATCATTTCAACAAGTATTTTTATTACTCTATATCATCATATGTAGCTTTTTTTATCTATTATTGATATTACTACACCCAGTAAGGGATGTATATTTTTCTACTGATTTAGTTCCACATACTAAACTAGAATCTATTATATCATATCTCTTTACAGGAGTTGAAATAAATGAGATGAATACTTATTTGGATACTCATTTTTAGAAAACCTCAATATGCTGAGTGTGTCACCTTAGTTGGTTTCTATTATTTTTTCTAATAATGATGATGGAACACTTCAGCTTCATGTTGATTACTATAAACTCAATCAGTTTGTGGTAAATAATGAGTATCTACTTCCATGTATTAATGATTTTTTGACCAATTTTAAGTGAATAAGTTGTTCTCAAAGGATGATATTCGATCTTTTTATCACCAACTGAGAATAAAATAATCAAACGTTCCAGAAACCACCATCCCGATTAGGTATGTCCAATATGAGTATCTTTTCATTCTATTTGGTATATCCAATGTTCCTATAGTATTTATATAACTACTTAATTTGATCAAGCATCATTATCTAAAAATTTTCATGGTGTTCTTCATTGATGAAATTATTTTTCACTCTATGTCTAAATATGATAATGTACTTAATTTGTGAGTAGTTTTGGAATTAATGTGATATAACCAAATTTATTCCAAGATATCAAAATGTGATATCTATATTGGGGAAGTAATGTTCGTCAGACACATGGAGTATGAACACGCTATCTTAGTTTCTCCAAATAATGTGAAACCGTATTATGACATGGGAAAATCTATGAAGAATTTTTAATATTCTTTACTAATTAGGTTTAGTATGATATTGAAGATGGTTCATAAAAGATTTATCAATGTTTTATTTTCCAATAACATCCACGTATTGGAAAAAATAATGTTTTTATAGATGATAAATGTCAGAGTTATTTTGTTGAGATAATCTTCTTTTTGACTATAATGTTTGGATATTCACCTCTAAAAGTAAATGAGGGAAATGTGGTATTATGTGATTCCTACAGTTTTGGTTTGTGTTGGGTTTTTATATAGGCTGATCATTTCATTTAATATTAATCTCAAATGACTGGAAAAAATGGAAATATTTATCTATATTTTGTGTTGATCATTCAAATGTGAGGAATTCACCTAATAGTTGTAGGAAATACCTTTCTAGAAAAAAGATTATCATTTATTCCAAAAAAATGATTGAGTTATATCATCCCCTAAAATATTTTATTCTCCATAAGACACATTGGGAGGAATTCCTACAATTTTTTTTATTTTGATATTTCCTATACCATAGGGAAATAGAGTGTTACAGTAGATTCCTTGAGTGGGGAAATTTTTACCCAGACCATGAAAGATTCATAAAAATTTTGGACCAAGATTTTTCTACTTGTACCATTGTATATTGGAATTCAAGAAGTATGGATAGAGGTTTCCCTGGGTGGTGTTCAGTTGAAATCTTCTCTTCTAGATATTATTCTATTAGACCACTATATATATATATTGAATTCTGTATCTTTAGATTCTATCGTTATGGTGGGGATACCGTTTCTAGGTGTTCATTCTCCATGGAGAGTATTATATGTTCCTTGAATGAATATTGTTTACTATTGCATGTGAGGAATTATTTGATGAATTATATCCATAATATCCATTGGGAAGTTCACCCAAGAACCATAAAATTGTTCAATGATATGCAACAAAAATTCTGGTTTCTAGGTAAGAGATAGGGTATTGGGGATTTTTTTATTCATTGTTATACATGACCAGAAGTCAAGTTCGAGCACCATATACCTTAGTGTTTGCATCTTCAATTTGTAGTGTCAAAATGGATGTTAGAAGATATATCTATGGAATTTTTTGGATGGATAACAAGGTACCCAGATAATGAATAACGCGATATAGGTTGTGATCAATTGGTTGACCAGATTAGATTAATTTATTCCCATTCATGATACAACCTAAATTGAGGATCTAGTAAATCTAAATGTGAGAGAGACATTTCATTTTCATGGAGTTTCATTTGTTATAGTCTTTGAAAAATGATCTCTATTTTATTTCCCACTTATAGATATTCCTTCAAGTGTAATTGGGATATCAAGTTCATTTAACTATGGCATGACATCTACATATCAATTGGATGATAGAGATTGCTATAATAGTTATTGAGGATATGATTATTTCTTGTGTTTTCTATTTTTTTGTATATTGGTATGAAAATTTGGGACTCGTTGAGCTTTTCTATAATAATATCCACCATTCCATGATTAGAACGACTCCTTTTAAGGTCTTGTATGGTTGTCCCTATAAATTTCTAATGTGTTGGTCAGATATCATTGAATGTTCCTTGGTTGAAAAAATATTGGTCTAATAGAAGACAAATAATATGTAGTTAGTTTTTCATAGAAAATTAATTTCACATATATGGTATAATTCTTTTTCATATCATCGTCGTGGACCAATATAATTTTCCATTAGTGATCTCGTGTTCTTGAATGTTTTAACTTGTTTGGGTTAATGATCACATGGTAGGAAAGAGAAGCTTGGTCATTTTTTAGGAAATTTTGAGGTTGTCGATCTAGTGGGGAAAGAAGATTATAATTTACCACTTCATCCATATTTGGAATTAATACAAAATTTTTTCCATGTATCAAAGCTTAGGAAATATATTTTTGTCCATCTCATGTATTGAGGGTTGAGTGAACATGATTTTGAGCCTCATTTATTTGTCACTGAGATTCTAATTATTATATTTGATTCTAAATCCATGTTACTTCATGGTAAGATAATACATATGGTTTGAGTTCTATAGTATCATGGTTCAGATAATCAGTAGTCTTGGGAGAGAGATCCACTAATGAGAGAGAGAATGCTATATAATTTTGACATGGAGACTTCAGACCTGATTTTTGGGGATAAAAAAATTTATGGTGGATATTTTGAAGAATATTTTACAATATTTAGGTAATCCATGACCCTATTTATTAATCATTCTTTCATTTTAGTTGTTTTGAGATGTTTGATGGAAAATTATAAAATTTTGGCATTATCGGGCCTATGTAAGGTTGAAATTTATTTTCTGAAACCATGATCTCACCTTGGGAAAATCAAGAAATCGTGAAAAATGGGGGTTTTAAATTTTGGCACACACTTTATGAAAACATGCATCCCACTAGAGGGGTTCATAGTTAGAGAATACAGTTTGACAAATCAGGCAGTCCTTCTAGACTAACCAGGCATAAGACTTTTTTATTTTTTAAAAATATTTTAGAATTTTCTAAACCACTATTTTTTCACCTAATCAACCCTAAATTAGGGATAATCAGGTTCATATGTTATTATAATTTTTAATAACCCATTTTTTATACTAAAATAACCTTTTGTGGATCAATGGGCACTAAATCGCGTTAGATCCAAGTCTAGAAAGATATATTCTTTGGTTCTTTCTCTCCCACCCCCTACTTTTTTCTATATATATGGTTAATTATATTATCATGATGTTGATGGATGTAAAATCAATTATTTTGGATCTTTAATATATTTTTTATTTATATATATCTATATTCGGTGTTGTTAATTAGCAAATCCTATTGCAGTTGTTGTGTTACGTGATCTTTACGATTAATGGTTGGAGACTCCACTGATATGTTCCATTCAATAAACCCTTTAATTTACTGATAGATTTATATTGTTTTCAATTACATTATAAATACCAAATTTGATGTGAATTGTAAATTTTAATTTTTTTAGTATTATGTTTGATGAAAACACCCCAATTCCAAGGGAATTTAAAATCGAGGTCTGTTTTGAATTTTATGGAATTTGTGAAAACTAATTTGTGAATTGATTTTTAGAGAAATGGCATTAAAATATTTTATAATAAAACAAGAATGTTCTAATAATTTAAAATTCATGAATTTTTTAGAACCTCGTGTTTTGTATTTTAATTTTATATTGGAATATCAAAATTAGAAAATTGAGTGATTGAATTTTAAACTTTTTTGAAATAATATTCACATTATTCATTGATTGATTGAGAACAGGGGGCCCATGGTAGTTTGTAGTTTATTTGGTAAAACAAACTAGGTTGGTAACTCCCCAAAAACATAATGATTCTATACATCTCTAAAAAACATAGTTTGGCATAGCTTATTTCTAATAGGATACTGATGAGTCTTCTTTGGCCAATTTCATATAGATACGTGTACAAATTATTTCGTGGTCACCGATATGAGATGTGTGTGCATCTCATAACAATGAACTATCATTCCTTAGGGAATATTACCATGTTTCATTCTGATATTAATTTGATACGTTTATTACATTAATTGTGAAATGATATATTTAAGCATGATGATTTATATAAACTACTTTATATAAAATATCTATTAAACCATTGCTTGAAATGTTTCTATAATTTAAAATTAATTTAATGTTTTTTTAATATAAAATTTTACATCTAGGCCTATAGGATCAAAATTAAAAAACATATTCAGTTTATTTATTATTGAATATTTTCATCTAACACTCAGTTAGACCCTGCTAGGATTTTATCTCACACCATACCCTTTTCTTTGGGTTTATGTATATTTTTAATTTCAAGTTCGAGTAAAGGGGAAGAACCACTTTGAGGATGTGGATGTTTATGTACATTGGGATTAGAGTTTTGGCACCTTGAAGATGTTTGAGATTTATCTACATTATTTGGAGTACTTGTTGGTGAACTGTTTAGGTTTTGATACACTTTGTTTAATTATAGTATGACCTCTTTATGGATTTTTCATTGAGCATATTGATAGGTATTTTTTTATTCTGTTAGGTTTATAGACAATCCATTACAAATTTTCATTTTGTATAATTCTTCATTCTAGTCTCTATCACATGGGGATTAGGGATGACCATAGGGCTATTTCAGTATCAACTCAGGTGTAATAGTGCCTAGCCATCAGGGCCAGTTCATAACAATCGATTGTATTAATATATCCCATTAATTTAATTTATGATAATAATATTTATGTGTAAATGGTTGATGTTAATTTTTTTAAAAAATTGTTCTTGGGATGTTTTAATGAAGTTTATGCACTTTATTTTTTATCAATACCATCCTAGGACCACAAAAATTAAAGAGAAAATCATGAGGAGGAAGATAAATTATTTTATATTTCCAATGATGAAGTCATTCAAGAATATCATGATGATTATCTTTGGAACCATGGTCTAATAAAGAACAAAATAATGATCTCAATATAGTGGTTTTTAATCATGGATCCACATACCCCATTATATTAAGGATAATCTCCAAACATTCTAGCTATGTATATAATATATACATCACTGCTTGATGTGTTATCCCAAGAGATTTCATGCATTTTTGGTTTTTAGTTTTTAGTTAATTTCATTTCGATATATTATTTATTCCCTTAAAATATAGGAAAATAAAGAGGAACTAGATCAAAAAATTCTAATTGAAAATCTTAAACATATTTCTATTCTTCTTAGGAGTAATCAATTATATCCTTTTCCTCACCTTTTTACTAGTTTAAAATATTATTACAAGGTTAAAGATAATTTTAGAAGGTCGAGGTATTATTAATTCTTTATGTTTCCCATGATTTAGGTATTTACAAAGACTAAAATCATACTAAATCCTTAACATACTTTTTTATCACTATTTTTTTGAACTTTTTGATATTTTCAACTGAAAATATGTGAATTTACCCTATAATATACTATTTTTCATGATCAATTGACTTTTGGATCAAATTTTTGAGTGTTATACCTATTAATAATATTTCTAATTTAACATAATATTGAATTGGAATTAGAAATCATATGTTGGAACTCAAAAAAAATTCTTTGGTTTGTTTTATGAAATCGAATTTTTTATATAATGTTTTCTATGGAGAAAAATGATAATCATTACCCCGTACTAATGTATATTGAAATTTATTGTATTCTATAAAAAATAAATAAACATATGTATATTTAAATATATATCTTAGAAGGGTTGTTGTGTGTAGATCATAAAACCTAAATGATCATAAACATAATTGAATTCATAAAAATGTATGATCTATTAATGAAACTAACTACAAATCACACTCCTTTAAATATTTCATTTATATTAATTTTTAACATTGATTTATGGAATATTATTTTTTTCCATTTAAATTTTTATGACCAGAAATTAGTAAAAAAATATGACACCATGAAATTTCACATTCCAACATGTATTTATCGGACTAATTTATCCTTCGGTATCAGAGTTTCCTGTTGGTTAAAGATGATGTTTTGTCGATATTAGAGGGATTCATGGATAGGAACCAACTTTGGGAGACCATGTCAGAGAAATAATGTGCCTCTGTATGTGTTAGAAACAGTTAATTGTATGGTATATGATTATTTTGTAAAACATTTAGGGCCATTATTCAGCATATAGGGTTTGAGTTAGTAGAATCCACACGGTTGGTGTATGGTTTGGTAAACCCTAAGAGACTACTATGTGACATGTGCGAGATAGTGTATTGTTAAATTTTAGGTTGGTTTTAAATGGTGATTTATCCCTGGTCCATGTCCTTTTTTTATAACCCAACCTAGGCACCTCTTAATGAGTTATCCCCCTCAATTAAGATCCAATAAAGTTTAATTGATTTAGATTCTAGGTGGTTCTTCATCCAAGTCAAGTAGTAAGTGATCCACCTCTCTTCCCCTATTATATTACCATATTCTTACCTAACCCAATTGTCCATGAGTTTCTAATTTAGATTTTTATGGGATGATTTATTGTAAATTCTAGTATTAATTTTTTTCCATCATAGGAGTCCTATTGTAGTTCCATTAATTTAAGGTTGCATTTTTTAAAGGCTTCGGTAAGTATTTACATTCCATTTCAATTTTAAAATAATTTCTTGATTATTTGATTTTTTAAAATATATTTTGAACACAAATAATTCCTTATATGTTACCAAATATTTTTTTATCAAAGGTTAACATTATTTTATTGAATTTTCCAAATCAAAAATTTCATCAAAAGAAAAATTAAATTGTACATTGGTTTTAAATGTTGTATTATGAATTAAAATTGGTTAATAAAATTCTATCAATGTTTTTTCAAAACAAAATTTATTTTTATATGTGTTTTGAATTTATTTTTTTATAATGATGAGTGATCATTATATAAGAAGGGGGTTTCTTAATTCTAATAGGTTACCCTTTTTTTAAATAAATATCTTCATTTAAACAAGGATTTCCCTAGATTTTATGTGTTAGTGAATTATTTTAAAAATAGGTTATCCCCATTTTTAAAATTTTATGTGTTTCATTTTTTGAATTTTTTTATTAGATTAATACTTTATTTAAATTGACTTCTGGATTATTTTTTATATTTTTAGTGTGTCTATGTAATTTCCCCTAATGTTAATTTTGATGAAAATTGATTTCCAATTATTTATTTACAAATAAAATCATATTTATTTATAAACAGATGTTATGGTTGGTACTATAATTGATGATATTTTTTTGTTATTTTCTTATTTCCCAGATTAACATGTTATGACCCATTTTTTATTGTTGAGAGATTTAACATGTTAATACGAATTGTGATTCATGTTTAAATTCCGGGTTAGTTATCTTTATCAATAGCGGTGTACTAGATATTATATGTTGTGTTTTTTATATGCATCCTTCCATAGGGTTGTTTCATTGTCAAATGATGTTAATATGTTGATGGTAATATATTTTTTTATCATTTTTAGAAGGTACCTAGGTCACAAAGTGTACCTTTTAGAAACATATCCTTATTAGTTCAGTATGATATCCTGGATAATAGCCCATGGTTAAATATTATTCCAATATAGAGGTTTTGAATCTAATAAAGTATACAATAGATATTTTAGAGATTATTTTTTAAAATATTAACCTATCTTCTGTAGGTTTCACCTTTATAAATTGAGAAAAAAACATCTACCATTAGTTCACATGGTTTTTCATATTGTTTGTTCCTTTATATTATGGTTAGTGATTGCTATTTTCCTATCATTTACTATCTGACTAATATTTTATTAGTTTTTTCCATTATGATTGATTATTATAGGGGGTGTCATGTTATTTTTATTACTATAAATTTTTATAAATTTTAAATATATTATGTTTTATCATTCTTATACCATTGTGGGGTGTCAATTTATTATTGTTTTAAAAATGAAATACTTAAATTTTTTTATATCCAAGACATGGAATGTGTATCTTGTGATAATTTTAATTTAAAACATGGTTGTATTTGATTTCAAATGTTTAGGTTTGTAACAGAAAAGGGATTTTTTGAACTATTGAGTAGAAATTTGATTTTTTTTTTTCAAAAGGTAAGTGGATAGTTTTTGAATTGATAGTTGATTTTTTTGTCCTTTTTGAGTAATTTTTTACAATTTTTTACTTTGATAATGATTAAGTAGTATTTTTTAAATTTCATTTCTCTGTAAAGGAAAGGATAAATTATTTTTTATGCCTTATTTTTTGAACTAGCATTATTAGTTTCTTTAACATATAATGTGAATGGATTCCCACTAGTATAATATTATATATTGTCTGACACCCTATATACTATCATAATTGGGTTTGAAGTAATCAATATTTTCTATAATCTTTATGATATGTTATATAGGTTGTATCTCTCATGGTAATTGGATGTTGTTTAGGTTATTGTTGTACCTTGAGAGTCATATTGATATGTTGTAGGTTTCCCCCAATTTTAATTGAAACTATTGGGTTATATATTTTTTTTCATAATTATAGAAAACATTTGATTAGTTTCAATTTATTTTATATCCTTATTTTGGAAATGAAAAAAAATTCATTAAAATGGTTTCAAAAAAAAAAGAAACATGATTATAAAATATTTTATTTATTTTTAGCATTATTCCATATTTTGATATCATTATTTACAATTAATTTTTTTTATGGTACCCCAATGTAATAAAACATCAAACTATGTTCTTAGTTCGAGCCAGTAATGAAACTTGTATGATGTGGGTGAAAAAAATGACATCATATACATTTTTGATTCATTAGCACTTCTCTCCTACCAGAGGTGATTAGACATGTGACTTGGGACTTATTGTGGAATAACTTGGGTGGCATGCTAGGCCAGCTCAGACTAGCTTGATACGTAACATTAGGATATTTTGTAATATAAAATATGGTATGTGTGTTTTATTGAACATCAAAGAATAATGATCCTATATCATGGGAGTTATTGGTGATGTTATATACATCAATCTTTTAAATAACTTTAAAAACAATGCAATGTAGTTTTCAAGAATTTAATTGTTGAAAATTTACATGACCGGTTCTTTCAACACACTTAAATCACCTGAAATGATACCTCTAGTTTTATATATTCTTTTTTACCCTTTAATGTTGAATCTGTGTCATTGTAATATTATTTTGTTGATGTTTTAAAAAATTAATTTTAAATTTTAGTTTTTCAATGTATGCCAAAAACATGAATTATTATAAAGGTTTTTAGGTAATTTCTATTATTTCTTTCATTATGGGGGTTTTTGAAGAATTTTTGGAGAAAACGGTGGTTTCATCCTGATTTGTTCCAAACAATGAGCCCATTTCTAGATTTATATACAACATATTTTCTTTTACAACTCCATTGTTTTTTAACATTTTTTATCATTCCACCTCTCTCTTTGCCTCCCCTTACATTTTCAAACCACCATATCCATTTTTACCACGTAGAAACTCAAAATCATAGTGGATTTAGGTGATTTACTCGTGTATTGGGCCAACCCATGAGCCCATATACAATTTTAAAATAATAATTTACTTAATTTATATCTCATTAAATTTTTAATATTTTTTTTTGTCATTCCACCTCTCACTAGAGCCCAGAAACCCTAGGAACTCCCCAATGTTCTATTTTCCATATTTAGAGTGTAAATTAACTGGGTATTATAGAGATTTTCCTTAAGGATTCTTAAATCATCCAAATTTGAAAAGGTAATTTGTTTCCTTCATAAATCATTCATTTTTTAAGATTTTCACCAAATTTTATTCCCCACATGACATTCTCATTTTTATTTGAACCTCCCTTTCAATTTTGGAAGCATGGAAGGCTATATATTTGTGTGTTTAGGGATATTTCATCAAGGAATCTCAAGTATGTGATTTTCTCTCTTGTTCGTTCCATTTCATTAGGGTTTCTACCCTCCTTGAAGTTCCACATGTCAAAAATTGGGGTTTCATACATGGGGATGGTTTTTGAGGTTCTTGGTCCAATCTTATGGTTTTATGTTTGTTTTCACTCCCTTATGGTGTGGTGGTGGTGCGGTTGTAGTTCTGCACAAGGAATTGAGGGTTTTGAAATATATGGTAAGTGATTCCATAAATAAGAATTGTATAATGGTTTTGATTATGGGATTCATATTTCTCTTATGTTCCTCTTTCATTAGTTTAGTGAGAAAACTATTTTTGTTAGAATTTGTTAAGAGATTTATTTCTAAATTCCATTTTTGTGGGAAAATGGGTGTTTTACTTGTGTATTCCACATTAGACCTATTTTTATTGTTCTATTATTCATGTAATTGGTTTATAAAATTGTTTTAGTGCTTAAACATATGGTTTTGTGTAATATTGGTATTCATTTTGTCTTAAACATGGGGTTTAAATGGATTTTACATTATAGGTTCTGTTATAACTTGTATAATTGTTTTATGGATATTATAAGAGTTTTTTTGAGTTAGGAAAATGGTGAAATGCATGTTAAGATATTTTTTGTAGTGTGTATGACCAGAACTGGTCATTTTATGAGTAAATGGAATTTCGAATAATTTAGAACTTTTTTGATCAAAAAGAGGGAAACCTGAGTATCTTGGTGGGGGGACGTGTACTAGTGTTCTAGTGGTCCAGATTGGTTTTATGCCTATTTAACTTAGAAAGTATGATGTTGAAAACATTGAAAAACAATGAAGATGATATTTTAAGGGACCAATAGGTTATTGTTGATTCCCTTACTCGTTTTTCATGCACAAGACCAGATATTGTTATGGTTACTTGCACACTGAGATGCAAGGTACATGGAACACACAATGAAATAGTTCCTATGGGTGTTCCTATGTTGAGTTCTCATTAAATATTTGGCATTTATCATAGGATTATAGTGTGTTTGGATGGAAATTTCTATCTTGTACAAGTTTTATAAAAATTTACCCATTCTTTAATTATACCCACATTGAAAACTATTTTTATTTAAAATATTATCTTTTAGAAATTATTTCTACCATTAATATTTTATAACACATGCAAGATTTTTATCTTGTAGTGATTATCACGTGGAATATTTATTTTGTATCATATTGGTCTTACTCTCACATTATACATACACATTTGGGTGTACAAAAAGTTTTTTATGATTGAAACTGTAAAGGGGAATGTGTTTGGAGACGACGGTTCGGCTTTCTAGTTTCTTTCGTTGTGTAGTATTGTGGAGACAAATCGTGGGTGATGAACCCTTGTCATGTGGTCATTTTTGGGTTGTTTTTTATACTATCTATTATTTTTGGGAACTCCTGTGTCATGTTAAAAACCTTGTACTATGTTGTGAATTTTTATTTAAGGTGTCTTTGGCATAAATTTTTTGATGCAGTTTATTGATTGTTTTTTGTTGTTTTATGTTCCTTAATTAGGTTAAATCATTCCCAAACCATTATTTATGATTCCTGGACACTTATAAAAGCTAGTGGGGATAGGTAACTCCCTTATGGACTTTCCACAAGCTGGGTCAGGTGCTCGTTTTGAGGGCGACCAGATCTTGTCTGTGACAATGTATGCCACTTGAGAATAATTTATCAATTTATATAGTAATATGTAGTAATATGGTGTAATCCTATGTGGAATCTATAATGTTTTCTTGAATATTTTGTCAGTGAAAAATAAATTGTTTTATATATTTTTTAACCACATAAACATCTTTTCACATAATTGGTAAGAAACAATTAAAAAAATATATAAATTTTCTCTAACCATGAGATTCAAAATGTGGGAAAATTTTTAATTTTAATCATGGTGAAAGGGTTTTATTTAATATTTTAAATTATATTTTATTTTTGACCCATAAAAATACAACTATGTTTTTGAAATTGATTATTTTCAATGATTCACTTATTATTTTCAATTGTAGTGATTGTTTATTAATTTAAGTATTTTTATCTAATTTTGGTGATTAATCTTTTCTATTATAATGTTGATTCATCTAGGAAACATATTTTTCATTTATTTCATAAGATTTATTATTATTAATAACATTGGGATTAATAAATACGAACATTATATTTTTTGGTACTTTTTGTTGGGATTTTATACTCCTAATATTTTTATTCTATATGTATTATGAAATAAAATCATAATCCTTTTGAACATTTTATAAATAATGTTTAATTTTTTTTATAAGTGAATTAGGATTAATTTTAATTATTAAACAAACTCGTCCATAAGTAGTGTATACTTAGTCTTTATGATAATTATGTGAGTTTGTTCACCATGATGAAATATGAATGTTTGTAAAAAAAAATTATATTAAAATTGTTTTAATCGTTTCAAAAATTTTAAATAAATTGGATTTTAAATAATTGAAAACTGATGTTTTTGGGAAAAACATCTTTTTAATAAGGTTATCAGATTAATATATGCAAATTTTTCTATTCTGAAATAATATTTCAAAATGAACTACATTTTGACATTTCATGTTCTTCATTTTTTAGGTGAATTAAATTACATTAAATTTAATTGATTGATTACTTAAGTATATCATGTTGATTATGTATGGAGTAATTATATTATGAATTATTTCCATACATTTTTTTGATATACTTTTATTGAAATTCAATTTTATTTGATGGAGATATATTTTACAAATTTCATTATTTCTAATTCCTCTTTTTTTGGGGCAGAAATTTTAATTTTTTAAATTATTATTTAAAAATTTTATCTTGGTGATAAATTGTTGAAAGGATCCTTGATTTAATTATTATATATTTTAAGAAATTGTATTTTATTTTATTTGTATTCAATATTAAATTAAATATCACTTTAAGGGAGTTTAAAATGAATTTTAGATTTAAGAAATTAAATTTTTCATTATTTTTTGTTTCAATATTTAATATCATTTTTTGGGAAAAATTTGTATTTTGAAATTAATGGTTTAATATTTCTCAGAAATTCATTTTCTGTTATGAAATTATTATTCTCATAGAAGATTAATTTTCTATAACTTTTTTTTCTACATAAATTTATAATGTATTTTACATGTGCTATTTTAATGTAGTTAAGCTTCTATGTAAAGGTATGTGAAAACTGTATAGGTGACTATTGTGAGAGAATGTGAATTTGTATAGGTATTAACACCTCATGAATAGGGATTTATAAGTTTAGTATATAGAATCTTTCAAGTAGTGTATGGGTACCAGAGAACTATAATTTCACTATGTCAAAGTCAGATAGGGGACCTACAATTAGATGTTTGGATCTTTCAACATAGTGATCCAACATTTTACATGACCATGTAATAGAAACATCATTCTTTAAAAATCTAATAATGGTATCTATGATGTCATTCATAAGGAAACATCCAATGATCCTCTGCTACATTAGGGTACCTTGACTAATGTGGTGGCTATGTAAAAGTTGTAACCTCCCAACCCAAATCACTGATTCTATGTTGTAGTTCCACAAAACCTCAGGTGAACCTCCCTATATGAAAGGAGTAATCTTGGAGAACAGCCAAGATCCTCATAAATGATCGATCAGATCATTTATATAAGTAAATGTATTTTAGTTCTTCAATGTAAGATGGTTCATATTTCGATAATCAAAAAATAGCTGAAAATTACCATCATATTTATTGGTTCATAAACACACTTCACCCCTACACTATGTACTATGTCAAAACTAAATCATCCAGTTATAACTTATGCTCCTTCATCTCAGTTGGATCCATATGATGTGGGGTATCAAAATGGATTTTCTCCATGAAATTTTCCAAACATAGTTTAACTTATCATTCCTCCAGAGTTTCTAATTGTTCAAATATTCCAAAAAATATTTGAACCCATTCTTCAGCATCTAGAAGGCCTCTATTGATCTTGAAGGATAAATCATGCTCATGTTTAAAATCACGCAATGTTTGACCATATTACTGAAATTTTATTTCTATGATATGCACTAAGATAAAGACCATGGTTGACATGGCCATGATTCCAAACCCACAGAGAATATGGCGAATAATTCCAAATTTTATTCTCTTATACATCCAACGGTAAGGTTGATTTCTCATTCCTTGTGGAATTATCACATCTATCTTCATATGTAGTCTCATATGACATGATGGACATGATATATTCTGTAATTATAATGAAAATAATTCACAATAGAGAAAAGACATTATGGAAAACGGCAACCATATTTTGTAATCACGTAAGGTTTCTCCTAACCAGCCTATGGGATCATTCAAGGTTATCTTAAGAGTCTACCCTTAACCCATGTTATACCCTCATAGTTTTAACAATGGTATTCATCACATATCATTAGTCTAAATAATCATATATATATAATAACAAAATATTCATTGTTCAACTAATTAATTATGATAAAGATATATCACAATAGTATGCAATATTGATATATCTCAATAAAAAGAAGTATCCTTAATAGACATGACCAATCAAGGAATTTAATTAAGGAATGAATATGGTACACAACATCATGTATATATTAGTAATTTGGACATAACTTCCTTGTCATGATGCATTAACACACCTGAAATTTTGATAATCACATATCAACATGATGTGTGCCACCCAAGATGAGTTTAACAAATATAAATAGTACAAAATATAAATCCCCCTCTTTATGGAAACTCAGATGTCTAATATATAGTGATGGCCAGGCACTGGTATAGTTCATTGGCCTAAGATGCCACTATCAAATCTCTTGTTTATCATGTCTCATCCAAATACAATTAGAAGAGAGAGATAGTGAATCCTAGTCCACTAATACCCTTTTTAACATCCCATATTGAACCACCATGTCTGAGAATGTGTGTCACATGACCTCATATGATCTCATAATGACCCTAAATTTCCATATTTTTTTTAAAATATATGGAATTTTGCGAGTTCACAAAAATTTACTGCACTTGATTCTAAGGCCCGGAGTGCCCGGAATGAATTTCTGAACTTTTTTTCGGGTACGTTCAGTATACGTGTGAGCGGGTTTTTCTAACTTTCGAACCGGTACTCGGAAATGAAATTCGAGGTCACCGTTGAAATTGTAGCGCCAGTATTCGCCTAAGGAGACATTCACCTCAACGGCAGCGAGTTGAGACTAAATGATAGTTTTTGTGTTTTCATGTAAAAATAAAATAAAAATAAAAGTCTGTAAAATTTTTATTTTTTTGGCAGCACCCATGTGGGTGTTGGGAAGTGGGGTCCACCGGAACTAAACCTCCATCTGGAAGTTGTAAGTGGTGATCACCATACCTTAATATCCTATGAGAGGTTATGGTGGTGGTGACCACCCAAACCATAATCTCCCATGAGTGTTTATGGTAGTGGGGACCACCCATGACTAAACCCCCTTTAATTATTAGAAACTCTCACCCCCCTCATTAATGAGGGAGATCCTCATGACCTCGTCCACCTTAATTATACCAACTCACATACAATTTATCATGCCATCACACCACTTAATTGAGCGAATTTAATTTAATCCAATATGAATTGTGCCTTCGATTAAATTGGGGGGACACTTTTTATTATTGGATATATTTTTTATTCGGTGGAATTGGGGAGAGGTGGAGCTCTTGGGAGAAATATTATCCAATAAAGAATGCTTCCTCCATAAAGAACGTCAACGACTTCGAACTTCTTCCATGGAACTTCCTTCGACGTAGGATGTGTTCATCTACAACGAATCAATGTCTGCCTTCTCGCGCCAACATAAACCAACATTGAACAAGGTAGGGTTATTAATTAAATGGGATTTTATTCCCTTGATTATTTCCTTCTAAAAACAAAGAGCACAGATCAACATATTATCATTTTGATCCACAGATGTTTTCTTTAAGGGTTGGGAATAAATTGTCATGGGAAGTTGTAGGGGGTTATTCTTTATTTGATTAACACTCCCCATGTTCTCTCCGATTTTTCCATTGCGGGGTTGGGAATAGAAATTGACATGGTGATTATAGGAATTGATTTTTAAAATATCTTCCATGCTCATTCTTTGTTTATGTTCTTGATGAACCGCATGCTACCACTCTAAACGCAGAGGGTGTGGGCCAAACAAACATGGTCTGACCTCCCCCCCGATCTTCTTTGTGGTGTTCTACAAAACGACGATGAAGGCATTGAAGGTGATGAAGGAAACGACCGCACCACCCGTGACCTCCGTGCCCAGCACCGCCCCCATGATGCTCTAGTCTCCCAGTCGAACCGACCCCACGCCGCCTCTAATAGAACCCGCCACAAATGTGCCACGCCCCAGCCGTGCCGCCCACCGGCAGCACCGCCCCCCGGCCATGCCACACCCAGGCCGCACTGCACCCCGGCCGCGCCGCGCCCTGGCTGAACCAGCCCCCGACCTCCCAGCCGAGCAGCCCTGGTTATGCCATCAGTCGGCCCCAGTTACCCCATCCGCCGGCCGAACCGGCCCCAACCACCATGTCAGCCTACCGAACCGTCCTTGGCCGTGCCACCCCGGCATACAGGCCGAGCCGCCCCAAGTCGCGCCCCCATGACCCTCCAAACCGAACCATCCCCGTGACCCCAACTGAGCCGCCCTTGCAGTGCCCTTCGGGCTGAACCGCCCTCGCGGTCTTTTTGCACCCTCATGGCTCTCTACGGTCCCTTACGGCCTGGTGGGCCAGGCCCAGCGGGCTAGGATGAAACCAACGGGCCGAGCCAGACCAAACATGTCAGGTCGGGTCAACCCAAACCGGGTCGGCCCAGACTGGGTCAGGCCAACCTGGTCTGACGGTGTCGGACTGGACCTGGGCCCACTATAACCCTTTACATTCTTTTGGCTATATCATTGGCACCAGACCGGGCCGAGCCAGACCAAACATGTCAGGTCGGGTCAACCCAAACCGGGTCGGCCCAGACTGGGTCAGTCCGACCTGGTCTGACCGTGTCGGACTGGACCTGGGCCCACTATGACCCTTTACATTCTTTTGGCTATATCATTGGCACCAGACATCCGTCTGATGAACCTTCAGTGATGCTGGAAATCTTGGAGCATGAAGTTCCCTTTGAGTATACCCCACTGGATTTTGGGGTATAGTTGAGATACGATCTGGTTGGATTGTGGACAAATCCAACCGAGCCCTCCAGATTAAAAGACTAATAACTCACAGACCGGGTGTCCGATTGATGCGTTTTCTATTGCTTTAAGACCCCTATGATGTGGATTACATTTGAGATACTTCTTTATGGAAATTTGTGACAAATGGAGTATTGAACATTAGCTCATGAAGCGAATCCACCCAAAGACGAGCGATCGTTGTGCGGAGACCATGTAGCTTGATGAGACCTAACAACTACTAACCGTTTGACTCAGAGTGACTCTACTAGCCCAGTGGGGAGAGCCTTGGTGTCGCGGAAGACCCACGGTGGAGGAGCGTGCTTGGTTACGCAGCAGACCCATGGTACATGACAGAAAGAGTACCTCGACAGCCTACGAGGGGGCACACTTCGTGATGTGGCAGACCCACTGTTTGGAGCGCTTCTGTGTGATCCGGCAGACCCACGGTACACGACAGGAAGAGTACCTCGGAAGTACAAGGTTAGGGGAAAGCACGCTTGGTGCCATGGTAGGCCCACTGTACTCGATTACGCAGGAGTTCTCCAGCATCCAAGGTTCTGATAATGTGACTTGGGATGTTTCTAGATACTACACCTAAAATAAATTCCTTCTTGAGCTGAGTCAGCACTTTTGTGTTTTCCTCATGATTGAGATAGATTACTTAATAACTTAGCTATATGTATTGGAATATACCTATGTAGAGTTATCTATTGGTTTCATACTTTATGGTTTATCCTTGTTGGATTTTGTGAGACTTTTACGGTCTCGGGGTCCCTACTAAGTATCGTTATACTCACCCTTGCATGGGCTATGCCCGCTCCTTGTTGTGTTGGGTGTAGACGACGGGCAAAACTGACTAAGGCTGAGAGTACCAAGACTGGACGATACTTGGAGGTGGACCTTAAAACTTGTCGGTACAAGGAGGAGACATATGGACATGGATTGCTGAGGAGACAATCTATACATACCCTTCATGGCGTAACCTCGGAGGAAGTTCATGTAGATGCTTTTTCTTTTTCTTCAATTGTATTTCATTTTATTTGTGCTTGTACTTTCCAGTAGGGCTTGTATTCGGGCCCCTTTTACATTCAAAACTCTTTTGTTGTATAATTTACTTGGTGTTTCATCTAGCCATGTGCTTTCTTGTGTGTGTTATCGGTTATAAAGGCATTGACTTCCCAGTTTGAGGAAATTACGCCTTTGGTGCTAGTCGCCAGCCCCTGGCCTTGGGAAGGTGGGCTTGTTGTAGTCACGGCATGAGCCCCGAGGGAAGGGTCATGACAAATTGGTATCAGAGGATTCAGTTCTATCTTTTAACTTAGGACTCTGATATATCATATCTACAAAGTAATAGTGTTAAGTGTACTGAGTGTGGTTTTTAGTTCAGGGAGTCCAGTGTTGGTGCAGTGGCTGACGTATCCAGACACCAAGACCCTGACTTCTGATTTCTGACACTGTGCACGAAAAAATGGATTGCTTCTGTGTTTCAAAAGATTTCTTTAAGTCAGCTCAACTAGGTCAGCCCACCAGGTATATCTTTTAACCGTAATGCACCTGTTTCATTTTAGGATGTCCCCATGCAGATATCCAATTAGAGTTCCAATAGTTTTACACACAGATATACCACCGAGCGACGAGGCCTCGGGGCTGGGCCCTTTTCTAGTAGTGGCACCAGCGGAGGAACCAGTGGTACCCACATATGAGGATTGATGAACTCTTTCCTCAGCTGAAGGGATCGGAATGGTTCTCGAAGATAGACCTTAGATTAGGCTATCAACTGCTCAGAGTATGATATAAGGATGTGTAGAAGACGACCTTTAGGTGTTGGTACAACCATTACAAATTCGTGTTTATGCCATTCGGTGTGACCAATGCTTCAAAAAAAAATTCATGGGACCCATGAATAAGATCATTCAGCTATACCATGACATCTTTGTTTTAGTCTTTATCGACGACATTCTGATCTACTCGACAACTCAGAAGGAGCAATCCTATCTCTTTTGAGTAGTACTGGACACACTCTGAGAGCACCATCTTTAGGGTAAGCTCTGGAAATTCCAGTTTCGGATCTGAGAGGTTCACTTTATAGGTAATGTCATTACGGAGGCTGGAGTGGTAGTAGATCCAATGAAGACAGAGGTAGTACTTTATTTGAATCCACCCATGAGTGTGACAAAATTAAGGAGTTTCTTGGGTTCGGCTGGATACTACTAGAGATTTTTGTACGATTTTTCTCGAGTTTTAGCACCACTACCAGCCTTGAAGAAGAAGGGGAAACCCTTTGTATGGTTTATGTGATGATAGTAGAGCTTTCAAGATCTGAGGCAGAGGAAGACTAGCGCCGGTATCTTGAGGCTTCCAGAAGAAGGTGTAGGGTACATAGTCTACTGCGACGCATCAGGGACCAGACTTGGATGTTTCTTGATGTAGGAGCGAGCAATGATCGTTTATGGTTCTCGATAGCTGAGACAATATGAGAAGAACTATGCTACCCATTACTTGAATATAGCATCATTGGTCTTCACCTGGAAGATGTGGTGACACTATCTGATGGGCAAGCATTTTACTGTGTACTTTGATCACAAGAGTCTCAGGTATATCTTCTCTTAGAAGGACATGAATTTGAGACAACGATGTCAGTTTGAGTTCCTATAGGACTATGACTTCGAGATAGTCTATACTTATATTATGGGGAACGTTGTTGCATATGCACTTAGTAGAATATTTTGTTTATAACTGTTAGGCGAAGCGAGAGAGCCGCTAGCCGCTTTGCAGATATTCTTTTGTGGATAGAGAGGTAGGATATTTTATCAGTCTCTTACAGTCACTCCCCAATTCATTAGTGAGTCAAGGAGGCACAACATGGGGACGCTGACTGTGAAGCATGACGTGCTTAGGTATCCATAAGATAGGCACCTGAGAGATTTTCTAAAGGCGGGGATCACGTTATCCTCTTCATAGGAGGTACCACAGTATCAATCTCACTTCAGGAGGAAGTGTTAAGGGAGTTACACACATCCACTCTAGCAGTATATCCAAGAGTGGCGAAGATGTACGAGGACCTCTGACAACAGGACTAGTGGCCGGGAATGAAGAAGCCAGTAGCAGAGCTAGTCTCTCGATGCCTCAATTTTCAAAAAGTGAAGGCATAACAGCAGATACCAACAGGCTTGGTTCATCCTTCAGAGGTTCCAGAGTAGAGGTGGTATGGGATATCCATATACTTTGTGATAGTACTTCTAAGTACATCTAGGGAATATGTCTTGATTTGGGTGATCGTTGACCGACTCACCATGTCTGCCCACTTCCTACCGATCGGAGAGACGTGTTTAGTAGAGAGCATGTTACGCCTCTATGTGCAGGAGATTGTGCAGCTATATAGATTACCTTAGATGATTATCTCTGATCGTGATGCACAATTTACTACCCGACTATAGAAGGGGTTGCAAGAGGATTTCAGGACGCAGCTTCATTTGAGAACCACCGTCCATCCGATTACGGATGGTCAAACTGAGCGGACCATTTAGACAGTCGAGGACATGTTGCGTGCTTGTGTCCTCGACTTCGGTCGCAGATGGGAGGATCACTTAACTTTGGTTTTTTTGTATAAAACAACAACTATCACTCCACCATTGGGATGGCACCTTTAGCGGTGTTATACGGGTGACCTTTCAGATCACACTTGTGCTGGACTGACCCATGGGAGTCAACACTAGTGGGACCAGAGATGGTACGAGATATCATAGAGAAGGTGAAAATCATCCAGGAGCAGATTAAGACTGCACAGATCATAAAAAAGTCATATGGTGATAGGATACAGAGACCACTATAGTTCGAGTTTCGCGAACACATCATTCTACGGGTCTCACTCCGACGAGGTCTACAGAGATTTTCCGAGGCGGAAAGTTGTCTTCGAGGTTCATCAGACCTTTTTAGGTCCTTAGTAGAGTTGGCAAGGTGGCATACCACTTAGCTCTTCCACCTTAGTTGCACCGGGTGCACGACGTCTTCCATGTATCCCAGCTAAAGAGATAGGTGCATGACTTTTCTCACATCATCGACCATGGAGAGATATACATCGACGATGGGGTGACTTTTATGGAGGTTCTACTAGAGATTGAGGATCTATAAGATTAGATCCTTCATGGACAGTCGATGCCCCCAGTGTGCTTTTTCTGGCAGCACGGGAACCTCCAGGAGATCACATGGGAGCGGGAGGATCAGATGTGTGCTCAGTACGCCCACTTCTTTACATAGTTCGAGTTGTAGCTTATCGGGACGTAAATCCCTGAGGTGGGGAGAATGTAAGTTCCCAGAATTTCCATGTAATTGTTTTTATATATATGGTAATTTTATGAGTGCCCAAAAATTGACAACACGTGATTCTAAGGCCCGGAGTGCCAGCAATGAATTTATGAACTTATGTTTAGGTACATTTAGTAAACATACAAGTGAGTTTTTCTATCTTTTGAACTGGTGCTTGGAAATGAAATCTAAGGGCACCGTTGAACTCGCCGCGCCAATATTCTCTTAAGGAGACATTCACCTCAACGGTAGTGGGTCGAGAGTAAAAGATAGTTTTTGGGTTTTTTGTGTAAGAATGAAATAAAAATAAAAGCGTGTGACCTTTTTATTTTTATTTGTAGCACCCATGTTGGTGTTGGGAGGTGGGGTCCATTGGAACTAAACCACCTTGGGGAAGTTGGAAGTGGGTACCACCAGACCATAATCTCCAATGAGAGGTTATGGTGGTGGGGACCACCCGAGCCATAACCTCCCATGATAGGTTATGGTGGTGGGGACCACTCGAGACTAAACCCACCACTAATTGAGAGAAACTCTCAACCCACCTCATTAATGAGGGAGAGCATCTTGACCTCCTCCATCTTAATTGTGCCAAGTCAAATACAATTAATCTTCCCAACACACCACTTAATTGAGCCAATTTAATTTAATCTAATATGAATTGTGCCGATGATTAAAATGGGGAAACAGATTTTGTTATTGGATATCTCTTTTATTTGGTGGAATTGGGGAGATGAGGATCACTTGAGAGAAAACTTCTCCAATGATGAATGCTTCCTCCACAAAGAACGTCGACAACTTCAACCTTCTTCCTCGGAACTTCCTTTGATGTAGGACGTGTTTGTCTACAACAAATCGACATCCTCCTTCCCGCACCAACGTCAACCAACATTGAACAATATAGGTTTTTTAATTAAGTATGATTTTATTCCCTTGATTCTTTAATTCTAAAAACAAATAATTCGGATCAAATTGTTATCTTTTTGATACACAGATGTTTTTCTTACAGGTTGGGAATAAATTGTTGCAGGAAGTTGTAGGGGTTTATTATTTATTTGACTAACACTCCCCATGTTCTCCCCTCTTTTTCCTTTCCGGGGTTGGGAATGTAAATTGACGAGGGGATTATGGAAATTGATGTTTAAAGTATCTTCCATGCTTGTTCTTTGTTTATGTTATTGATGAACCACTTTCTACCACTCTAAACGCAGAGGCTGCAGGAAAAACAAACATGGCCCGACCCCCTGCTGATATTCTTTATGGGTTTCTTCGAAACGGAGACGTAGGTGATGAAGGAAACGACTGCGCCACCCGTGAACTCCACAACTTGCGCCGCCCCCGCGGTGCTCTGGCCTCCCGGTAGAACTGACCCCACGTTGCTGCCGACGGAACCGGCCACACCCGCGTCATACCCCGGCCATGCTGTGCCCCGGCCTCACTACCCCCCAATTTCACCACACCCCGGCCGCACCGCCCCCCCTGGTCGCGCCGTGCCCCGAATGTACTGGCCCTTGGATTCGCAGTCGCGCCACCCTGGCTGCACCATCTGTCAGCCCTGGTCACCCCACTCGCCGCCCGAACCAGCCCCGACCATCGGGATGAGCCACCCCGAGCCATACCCCTGTGTCACTCCTAGATGAACCATCCCTACCCCCCGTGATGTGCTTCCCTCACGATTCCCTCCAGGGAGAGCCTCCCACACAGCGCGCTCTGAGGTGAACTGCCCTCGCACTGACCCACGGCCGGTCCGTTCCCTCATGGCCATTCTGCGCCCTCATGGCTCTCTGCGGCCCTCATGGGCCACTGGGGGAGGATGAATCAAACAGGCTGGCACGCCCAACAGGCCGGGCCATACTGAATGGGTCAGGCTAGGTCGGTCTGACCGGGTCGGTCCGGACCCGAGCCCACTACGACCCATTACTTTCTTTCGGAAATATCCTTGGCACCAAAAATTTATTTGACGAACCATCAGTGGCACTAGTAATCATGGACCAGGACGGTTTCTTTGAGTATACCCCACTAGAGTATGGGGTATAGTTGAGATATGGTCAGGTTGGATCGTGCACGAATCCAACCAGGCCCCCCGGGACTAAAAGACCAATAACTCACATACTGGGCATCCTATTGACACGTCGTCTATTGCGTTGAGACTGCTACGACGTTGCAGACCATTGAGATACATATTCCTGGGAATTTGTGATAGTTGGAGTATTGAACAGTAGCTCATGGAGTGGATCCTCCCAGAGATGAGCGAGCGTAGTGCAGAAACATAGTAGGAGACTAAGACCTGACGACTGCTGACTGTTTGACTCGGATTGACTCTACTAGCCCACCGGGGTGTACCTTGGTGTCGTAGCAGACCCACGGTGGAGGAGCGCGCTTGGTGACATGGCAGACCCACGATACTCGATATGAGGAGTACCTCAATAGGCTACGAGGGGGAGCACGCTTTGTGACACAGCAGACCCATGGTGGGGAGCGCCTCTGTTTGACGTGGCAGACCTATGGTACTCGATAGGAGGAGTACCTCAGCATTCCAAGGTTAGTGGGAAGAGCGCTTGGTGTCACTGCAGGCCCACTGTACTCGATTGACTAGGGTTGTGCATAAGTCGAGGTTTCGATAATGTGATTGGGGATGTTTCTAGATACTTACCCTAAAATAGAATCTTGGTTGATCTGAGTCAGTAATTTTGTGTTTTCCTTATGATTGAGATGGATTACTTAATAACATAGGTATATGTATGGGAATATACTTAAGATGGGTTATATATTAGTTTCATACATTGTGGTTTATTCTTTTTGGATTTTGTGAGACCTTGAGGGTCTCGAGGTCCCTATTGAATGTTGTTATACTCACCCCTACACGGGCTATGCCCGCACCTTGTTGTGTTGGATGCAGATGACAGACAACACTGACTGAGGCTGAGAGTACTAGGACTGGACGGTACCCAGAGGTGGACCATATGGCTTGTCGGTACACAGAGGATACAGATGGACGTGGAGTGCTAAGGATACGATCTGTACCTACCCTTCCAGTAGGAACCTCAGAGTATGATCCAGTAGAAGTCATTTCTTTTTCTTCAGTTTTGTTGCATTTCAATTTTACTTGTACTTTCCAGTTGGGCTAGTATTCTAGCCCCTATTACTTTCAGCACACTTTTGTGATACAGTTTACTTAATGTTTCGTCCAGCTTTGTGCTTTCTTCTGTGTGTGTTATAGGTTATAAAGGCAATGACTTCCCAGTTTTAGGGAATGACACCTTTGGTGCTAGTCGCCTTCCCCTGGCCTACGGAAGGTGGGATTGGAGTAATTCATGGAAGGGGCCCCTGGGAATAGGTCATGACAGCTCCTCCTAATATACAAGAGGTTCTCGAATAGTACTGATTGTCTAAGTTCGATAGTGGGGACTATAACTTCAGTATCATGTATTATAGTAAAAATTATAAATTAAATAACTTATTAATAATATGAATAAACATGAGGAAAATGAAAATAATGGCATTCATGTCATGTCATGATAGAATATCAAAATAGATGAAATTTTTTCTCAATTAATTTATGTTGATAAATAAATAAAAAAGAACTACACATCACCATAGTGCCTTTCTTACCCCACCACCATGTCCACACTATGACAACCCTGGTTTTTATTTCACAATTAAACATAATTTATTACATAAAATTCACTTGATAAAACATAGAAAATCGAGAGTTCTAGTGTCTTTGGGGCATAGGATCATTAGATAACAACTTAAAACATGAAATAAATCATAATTATTGAAAAATTACTATACATGGACACTACATTCCCTCTTACATAGCATTGCATGGGATAACCTAAAGACATGCATAAGAAAAGGATCAGCTATAAAGCCCAGTAAAGGAATAATCATGTATTAAATGAGGAATACAATACATGTTAGACAATATGAATATAAATAGAGAAAAAGAGAAGAATAAACATAAATAAAATGATAAATCATGATAATCATAACTAGGAAATGTGTAAAAAACACTTAACATGGAATTAGCAAGAGCCAAGGCTCATTGCACATGGAGCATGAGTAAACCCACATTGCACATGGAGCATGAGTAAAACCTCATTGAACATGAATTAGAATGATTAAACACCCATTACATCTTATTTATCATGATACTATACATTACCCAGTGCATTGTATCCCTATAAGGGTGCACCCTTCTTAAACATTTCATTTCATTCATAAGTGTGCCACATTGATCATAAATTATTGAATCATTCAACATAATAATTTATTCCATGATAAATGAATGTGGAATAAATACATGAAAATATTCAAACAATAATTAAATGTGAATAATGTTGAATACCCTTGATAGAGAAATGGTCATGGTATTCACTACACATTGACTTTGGCTTGGAAATGCACGGTGCAATTTCGGCAACATAAAGACATGACATAAGAACGCATAAAAATGGTTGATGAGAGTGAATGGGTTGTCTCATAATATATACATGACATAGAAAATAAATGGGTAATATAGATAAATTTCACAACAAATGTAAGGGAATTTAAATTTATGATAAAAAATAATTGCTTGAATGTAAATGAGGAGAGAGAAATTCCATTCAGAATTTTGGCACAGTAAAGGGTGTACATGTGTAACACCCGAGAATTTTATGTTATATAAATCATAAAAGGAATCTTTTTCTAAACACAACACTTGCTTGGCTTGCTTTGCACTAAATCACGACCTTCCTCGATAGCTTGCGTCGTACGCAATACCGAGTTTCACTAAACAACGATATACTATTAAAATATTATTTAAACTAGCCGTTATGAATAGTAATAACCACTTTTTGAAATTTTATAAATTTTATTTTTCAAAATGGACTTCATTTTTGGATTTAGAATATCGAAATTATCCTAGGGTGAAATTTTGTTATTTTTCTGAAAACTTTCAATTTTTGATGAATAGTGAAACCACTAAGTGGTAGTTAAAAAACTGATTTTTTCATAAAACTTAATTTTACCGCTTCTGTGAGTGGAATTTCGAAAATCCGAGAGACATGGTTGATGTCAGTAAGTAAAATGTTATTCAATGAGATGAAAATAATTTTTTTGTGAATAGTAACTTTTTACTTTTTTTACCACGGTTAAAAGTAAATAGGGTAATTAAGGGTAAAAATGATATTATTATTACCCTATCACATGTACTAATTCTATTGTACAAGTTTAATTCGACCAAAAACAACCTTAGGAATAAAATATGACCATTTAGGCCCACTTGGATTAGATTAGGACATTTATTATTAATTTATTTAAAGAAGGGTTAAAATTGTTAAAATAAATGTTTAATAACTAAATAATTTTTTAATATGGGGTTATACATAATATAAATTCGACTATAAGTATTCATTAGAAAGCTAAAAATATTTCCTAAATAGTGGTATTTTATTTTTAATTTTTAGACATTAAATAATTAAATTTATTTATGACACAACGATGATGCAGTAATTATCTTATTAATGAAATATTGACATAATTGATGTTATAAATACCCAAATAAATATAATTAGAGACTTTTTATGAATTACAATAATTTTCCTGGTTAATATGACCTGTTATTATTGATTTAGTTAACGTTTTTTGAACTTATCATTCTGTTATGAGTTTCACAAAAATCAATTACTAAATAGTGTCAAAATTGACATAAAATAGTTTTTAAAACAAATATTATATTATTAATTGTTATTTTATTTCTAAAAATCTAATGTTCGGAAAAATGACTTAGATAAGGTTATATATATTAATAATAAACAACTTGGGGTTCTTTTGGCTGCTTATAGTAAGTTTATTAACCTTATAGTATAAGAACACAAGAAGACACGGTAAAAGTAAATTTATTTAACTTAATGTTAAATCTAAATGATAAGGTTAAAATAGGAACCTAAACTTGTCTGAATTCTATTGGATGAGATTATTTCGAGCCATCCCCACCTTATCTTTTAAATAAATCAATTTGGAGCTATTTAAAACCGAAATTGACTTTATAATAAAATAATATTTTTAGTTTTTCCAAAGGAGCCCCTCTCCTCCCTTATAAAAGGGAACCTCCTCCCCCTCTTCCTCACACCAGTTTGAGCCTTAAAGCTCAGCCAAACCCTGCCAATTTCTTCTCTCCACTTCCCTAGAAAAATACTAGAGGTTCTGGTCTTCTTCAAAGACCTATTTTAGTGCCCTAAATGGAGGTCTCAAAGAAGCACTTCAAAGAAGAGGTAATGTCCGTTACCGATTCTTTCATATTTATTTCTTCTTACACTTCTTCTTCTTTAGTTGTTTCATTATGAAGTAATAACATCAGTATCACTCATATACTGATATGTTATTATAAGTATGAAACAACCCTATTTCACCATCTATCCATCCTACAGAAAAAGAAATCACCGCGCGTGCGTACGTACAGAATATCGTCTCCACGCCGTCGTGTAATCTATTTTCCACCACCACCTTACTTGGATGGGTATAATGGTGTAAATAATAACTATATATGACAATTATAAAGTGATACTGATTCTTAAATAGTATACATACACTCCAATACAATTCCACGATCAAAGGAACGATATCATCACTCGTGCGTACGTACGGAATACCGTCTCCACAATGTGATGCGACTCGTTCTACATGATCTTCATTGCATAATGATTATATAAATGAATTGAATGAATTAATATGATATATATTACACTAATACCATTCTGGAAATGAGGTATCTATAACCTAAAGAGAAGAATAAGAATTTATTCGACAAAACACGCATAAGAACAAAAAGTAATAAACACCCGAATAACAAGTAGTAATGAAATATTACTAATAAGAAGCTAATAATATGACCATATATGATATCACAACAATAATTATGATTCTAGAATAAGTCAATAACATTATTTAAATCATTATACAGGAGGTTTGGACACTTACGAAGCAAATTGGACCTAAGGTAAGGGAAATATCACAATCTCATTTTTATCCGAGCTTGTTTATACTTCAGTATTTACTGGGTTGTATTTTATCATCCACATCCATGTTTCCTCAATATGTAATATTATTTCCATTCACCTACAATTGTTTAAATCCTATTTTAACTTTCGGTGAGTTTTTATTAAAACATATGAAAGGAATCTTTTGTAGTTTTTCGTACGAGGTACTTTTTTGACTTTTTCGACAAAAGTATGAGAAGAATGTTTTTTTAACTTATACGGCATGAATGGATTTTTAAAAAATTATTTCCAAGAAGCTTACTTTACAAGTTTTCAAGTTTATTTTTAATCAACTTCTTTTAGTTTAAAATTATATGACATGTTAAGAAAGGAAAAAGGATTTTAAAGTAGAAAGGATATTTTCCTCAAGAATGGAGTTCAAGTGTTTTATCAAATTTATTTTCCATATAAGATAATATAGGGTTCTGTTTTTATCCCTATTATTACATTGATTTAATTAAGTTGTCATGTAATTATTTTTATGAATTCCTTTATCTTATATGAATTGTTTGATGATGTCATGTTGTTTAAGAATCCCATTTTTATTACATGGGTTATGTAATGATGTATGTTTTATGATTTTGTGGCACACATAATAATGGTATCATTATGAGATGGGTGGGACCTATATCTCCCTCCAATGCATTGGGTAAAGATTTTATATCTCATAGATAGACATGGCTGGAACGGTAGGTTATACCGGTTCAGTGAAACAGGACTGAAACGAGGAGTGAAATCGGTTTAGAAATGGACTTTGTCAACTAAGATAGTCTTGGGAATGAGTCTTGACTAATAAGAAATGATTCTCTATGATTATGTGTGTATGCCACAATGTTTCATGTTTTAAGTTATGATTATTGGGATTACATTTCACTACTAAGAATTATCCCATGTTATGAAATTATGATCTCTTTTGTAGGTTAAAATTTCCAAAAGTTATGTGCTTATGTATATGATGTGATTGATATTTCTTTTGTTTACCCTTACTGAGAATTTGAGCTCACCCTTTTGTATGTTTTGTTTCCCCAGTTTAGGAAGAAGGTTATTAAGTAGAATATGCCAAAAAGGGACTCTAGATATGATGAAATAAATCGTAGGCAAAGTAGATGCTTTATGAACCAGTTGTTTATGTTTCCCAGTTTCTAAAGACACTATACCTATACGGTCCTTTCTTGGTTTGGTTATATGTTGTAATAAGTGTGCTTCAATTCTGAAATAATAACAATTTATGTAAAGTATGGGTCGTTATAGTTGGTATCAGAGGAAAGGTATAGTCAACCTTTGGAAACTAGGATGTGAAATCCTTAGTAAGAACCCTAAGGATAAGTCTAAGCATAGAACACAGTCTTAGTGTTTTAGAAATGGCCATGAAAAACCTATGATAAGACCTTAAGTGTGAAATTGTATTCTTGATTATGTGGTTTTCCTATTATAATTAGTGTTGATCACACTATTCATCTTGATTTTAGTCAATGGCTGGAACCCGAAGGAACCGTGTTAATGCGGAATGCGACGGGCAATGCAATGATTGTCCCCCGGAGCAACCAAACGTTATGGGAGCTGGAATGAAAAATCTTGTAGCCATGCTCACACAACTTTCTCAAGCTATGAATCATACATGACTTCCAAATGAGCAATGGAAGGAGCAACATTCTGTTGAATCCTTCATGAGGCAGCGTCCAACTTCATTCAGCGGGTCTAATGATCCATTAGTTGCTGAACAATGGATTAGTACTACTGAAAAGTTATTTTCAGTTCTTCAATGTTCTGATCATGAAAAAGTCATCTTAGCAGTGTATCGTTTGGAAGGTGATGCTGATCAATGGTGGAATCTTATTAAGAATATGAGGCAAAGGGATGAAATTGAGTCCATGGAATGGGACGAGTTCAAGAATTTATTTTTCAATAAGTACTTCCCTCGTATTCTCTGAACAAAGATGGAGAAAGAGTTTCTTGAACTGAAGCAAAAGGATGATGAATCTGTTGGTACCTATGAAGCAAATTTTACAAGAATTGCAAGGTATGCTTCTGGTATTATTATCCAACCTGAGAGTAAGATCGATCGATTCTTTAGTGGCTTAAAACCAAGTCTTCGAAGGGCCTTAGCCATAAGGGACTTCAATATCTACGAGGAAATTGTTCGATGTCCTATCAAAGTTGAGATGGAGATTAGAGTAACCCATCAGTCATATGGGTTTGATAAGAAGAGGAAAATTGAATTCAAAGGAAAATCTAAAGAGCACACTGAAAAGAAGATGAGCTTTCCCTTATGCTCAAAGTGTGGAAAGAAACATGGAGGGAGTTGTCTTAAAGGGACAAGTAAATGTTTCAAATGTGGAAAGGAAGGTCATCGGGAATTTGAATGCCGTAATGATGGGAAGAAGATGTCTAATGATGCAAACAAAGGAAGGGATGCACAGAATGAACCTACTACACTTCAATGTTTCAAGTGCAAGGAGATGGGGCATTATTCCAATCAATGCCCAAATCCAAGGGTTGATGATGATGGTCGACGTCAACAAACTCATAAGGCTCAATACAAAGGAAAGTCACATGAAATTTCTATCAGCGATGTGGAGTACGATAACTATGTGGTGAAAGGTACACATACCATCCACTCTAAAGTAGAAAATGTTTTATTTGATTCTGGATCCACCCACTCCTTTATTTCTGAAGAATTTTCTAAGGGTATCATCGTATTACCTCAACAATTAGATGTTGAGTTAGCTGTGACAACACCTAATGGCACAACAGTTGCATCAAAAGTTTATAATTCTTCTCCGATTGAACTTTGTGCGAAAGTGATTCCTGCAAATCTTGTGATCCTTCCTATAGTGGAATTTGATGTGATTCTTGGCATGGATTGGCTTTTTCTACATGGAGCTCATATAAATTGCCAAAGAAGGGAAGTCACATTTCATATTCCAGATCAATATATGATTGTCTATCGATGCAAGGATGAACATAACCTTCTAGTAGAAATTCCTTCCATCTTATGGGTCTTGATTCCACTAAATGAAGGTTATTTATCTCAAATGGTTGGTGAGAAACTCACAATTAAGAATATTCCCATTGTACGGGAGTTTGATTATGTCTTTCCAGATGAATTACTGGGTCTTCCACCGAATCGTGAAGTTGAGTTTTCAATAGAATTCACACCGGGTGCTTTTCCTATTTCAAAGACACCTTATAGAATGGCCCCAATTGAGTTGCAAGAATTGAAGAAGCAACTCCAAGAGAATCTTGATAAGGGGTTCATACGCCCTAGTGCGTCACCTTGGGGAGCACCTATTCTGTTTGTTAAGAAGAAAGATGGATCAATGAGACTCTGCATTGATTATCGAGAACTTAACAAGATCACTATCAAGAAAAAATATCCTCTCCGACGCATTGATGACCTATTTGACCAACTACGCGGAGCTCAATACTTTTCCAAGATTGATCTTCGTTCAGGGTATCATCAATTAAGGGTCAAAAGGGAGGATATACCAAAGACGGCTTTCCGTACAAGGTATGGACACTATGAATTTATAGTGATGCCATTTGGTCTTACTAATGCCCCTTCTATATTCATGGATCTGATTAATATAGTCTTTATAGACTATCTTGATCAGTTTGTGGTAGTCTTTATAGACGATATTCTTGTATATTCAAAGAGCAAGGAAGAACATGAAGATCACTTGATAATTATATTGAAGACCCTGAGAAAGGAGAATCTTTATGCCAAATTTACCAGGTGTGAATTTTGGCTTCAAAAAGTTGCATTTTTGGGTCACATAATCTCAAAAGAAGGGATATCTGTGGATCCAGCAAAAACAGAGGTTATCGAAAGATGGTCGAGACCAACAACAGTGACTGAGATCCGAAGTTTTCTTGGTTTGGATGGATATTATCGACGTTTTGTGAAATATTTTTCACGATTATCTAATCCACTCACCAAGTTGACTTGGAAAGGATTTAAGTTTGTTTGGACGGAGGAATGTGAAGAGAATTTCAAGGAGTTGAAAAGAAGGTTATCCAGTGCACCTGTGCTCACACTGCCTTTTAGTGGAGAAAGGTTTGTGATCTACAGTGATGCATCCAAGAAGGGATTGGGGTGTGTTCTTATGAAAAATGATATGGTGATAGATTATGCCTCATGACAGTTGAAAATACATGAGCAAAATTACCCAACTCATGATTTGGAGTTAGCTACGGTAATCTTTGCATTAAATATTTGGACGCATAACCTTTATGGTGAAAGGTGTGATATTTATACTGGTCATAAAAGTTTAAAGTATATTTTCACACCAAAGGAGCTGAATATGAGCCAAAGAAGATGGTTGGAGCTGATTAAGGATTACGACTGATCAATCCATTACCACTTTGGGAAAGCAAACAAGGTGGAAGATGCATTAAGTCGACAAGACCATGCTAGTTTATCCATGATGAGGATCACAAAAGATCCAATATTTATGGATTTACAAAGGATGGATCTTGGAATTATAATGAAAGGGAAAAAATCGTATCTTTCTCAAATGAATGTTTAACCATCTATACATGTGAAGATTAAAGAGGCACAGAAAGAAGATGTCGAGTTACAAAAGAAGGTGAGAAATGTTCCTGAATTCAACCTTGGTTGTGATGGGATAATAAAGTTCAGGAATCGGGTTTGTGTTCCTCCCATCCTCGAATTAAAGAAGGATCTGCTGGATGAGGCTCATAGTTCTTCATTCTCTATTCATCCTGGAAGCATGAAGATGTATAGGGACCTGAAAGAATACTTCTGGTGGGATGGCATGAAAAGAGATGTTGCTGAATATGTCTCTCGATGCTTGGTTTGTCAACAAGTTAAAGCTGAGAGACCGAAGTCTAAGGGGATGTTACAACCATTACCCATACCCGAATGGAAATGGGAAAACATCACTATGGACTTTGTCACATGACTTCCTAAAACATCCAAAGGCAATAATGCTATCTGGGTCATAGTTGATCGTCTTACAAAGTCTGCACACTTCATTGCTATTAGAGAGGATTTCTCTCTGGATCAGCTTTCCAGGATATATGTAAAGGAAGTGGTAAGATTGCATGGAGTACCACTTTCAATTATATCTTATCGGGATCCGAGGATTACCTTAAAGTTCTGGCGAAGTCTTCAGCATACTCTAGATACAGAGTTATGTTTCAGCACTGCTTATCATCCTCAGATAGACGATCAGTCTGAGAGAACAATTCAAACTCTAGAATATATGTTGATAGCTTGCTCTATGGATTTCAAAGGTGGTTGGGATCAACACCTACCTTTGGTGAAATTTTCTTATAATAATAGATTTCACTCCAATATTCAGATGGATCCTTATAATGCTCTCTATAGAAAGAAATGCAGGACTCCAACTTGCTGGGATGAAGTTGGGGAAAGAAAGCTATTAGGACCTGATCTCATTGATGAAATGGCAGAAAAGGTCAGATCTATTCAACAACACATAAGAATAGCTCAGAGTCAACAGAAAAGTTATGCCGACAACCGAAGAAAAGACCTAGAGTTTGAAGTGGGTGATAAAGTGATCTTACGAATATCTCCCTGGAAGAGGGTCATGAGATTTGGAAAGAAGGGGAAGTTGAGCCCTAGATATATCGGTCCTTTCGAAATACTGGATCGTGTTGGGAAGGTAGCGTACCGATTGGTGCTTCTACCGAATCTCTCTCAAGTTCACGATGTGTTCCATGTATCTCTCCTGAGAAAGTACATACCTGATCCTTCACATGTACTCAGCTCAGAAGTTGTACCGCTGGAGCAAGATCTTTCTTATGAAGAACAACCGATAGAGATTCTGGATCGTAGTGAAAAATCCTACGACGCTAGACCTCTCGATTGGTGAAATTTTTATGGAGGAACCACCAATTAGAAGAAGCTACATGAGAGTTTGAGGATATGATGAGGGAGAGGTATCCTCATCTGTTTGTTACAAAGTGACGAATTTCGAGGGCGAAATTCATTTTAAGGGGGGTAGAATGTAACACCAGAGACTTTTATGTTATATAAATTATCAAAGGAATCTTTTTCTACACACAACACTTGCTTGGCTTGATTTACACTAAATCGCGACCTTCCTCGATAGCTTGCGTTGTACGCAATACCGAGTTTCACTAAACAACGATATACTATTAAAATATTATTAAAACTAGCCGTTATGAATAGTAATAACCACTTTTTGAAATTTTATAAATTTTATTTATCAAAATGGACTTCATTTTTGGATTTGGAATATCGAAATTATCCTAGGGTGAAATTTTGGTATTTTTCTGAAAACATTCAATTTTTGATGAATAGTGAAACCACTAAGTGGTAGTTAAAAAACTGAATTTTTCATAAAACATAATTTTACCGCTTCTGTGAGTGTAATTTTGAAAATCCGAGAGACACGGTTGATGTTAGTAAGTAAAATGTGGTTCAATGAGATGAAAATAATTTTTTGGTGAATAGTAACTTTTTACTTTTTTTTACCACGGTTAAAAGTAAATAGGGTAATTAAGGGTAAAAATGATATTATTATTACCCTAACACATGTCCTAATTCTATTGGACAATTGTAATTCGACCAAAAACAACCTTAGGAATAAAATATGATTATTTAGGCCTACTTGGATTAGATTAGGACATTTATTATTAATTTATTTAAAGAAGGGTTAAAATAGTTAAAATCAAAGTTTAATAACTAAATAATTTTTTAATATGGGGTTATACATAAGATAAATTCGACTATAAATATTCCTTAGAAAGTTAAAAAGATTTCCTACATAATGGTATTTTATTTTTAATTTTTAGACATTAAATAATTTAATTTACTTATGACACAACGATGATGCAGTAATTATCTTATTAATGAAATATTGACATAATTGATGTTATAAATACCCAAATAAATATAATTTGAGACTTTTTATGAATTACACTAATTTTCTAGGTTAATATGACATGTTAGTATTGATTTAACTAACTTTGTTTGAACTTATAATTCTGTTATGATTATCACAAAAATCAATTACTAAATAGTGTCAAAATTGACATAAAATAGTTTTTAAAACAAATATTATATTATTAATTGTTTTTTATTTCTAAAAATCTATGGTTAGGCCCAATGACTTATATAAGGTTATATATATTAATAATAAACAACTTGGTGTTCTTTTGGCTGCTTATAGTAAGTTTATTAACCTTATAGTATAAGAACACAAGAAGACACGGTAAAAGTAAAATTATTTAACTTAATGTTAAATCTAAATGATAAGGTTAAAATATGAACCTAAACTTGTCTAAATTCTATTGGATGAGAGGATTTAGACCCATCCCCACCTTAGCTTCGAAATAAATCAATTTGGAGCTATTTAAAACCGAACTTGACTTTATAATAAAATAATATTTTTAGTTTTTCCAAAGGAGCCCCTCTCCTCCCTTATAAAAGGGAACCTCCTCCCCCTCTTCCTCACACCAGTTTGAGCCTTCAAGTTCGGCCAACCCCTGGAAATTTCTTCTCTACACTTCCCTAGAAACATCCTAGAGGTTCTGGTCTTCTTCAAAGATCTATTTTAGTGCCCTAAAAGGAGGTCTCAAAGAAGCACTTCAAAGAAGAGGTAATGTCCGTTACCGATTCTTTTATCTTTATTTCTTCTTCCACTTCTTCTTCTTTAGTTGTTTCATTATTAAGTAATAGCATCAGTATCACCAATATACTTATATGGTATTATAAGTATTAAACAACCCTATTTTACCATCTATCCATCCTACGCAAAAAGAAATCACCGTGCGTGCGTACGTTTGGAATACCGTCTCCACGCCGTGGTGTAATCTATTTTCCACCACCACCTTACTTGGATGGGTATAATGGTGTAAATAATGACTATATATGACTATTAAAAAGTGATACTGATTCTGAAATATTATAAATACACTCCAATACAATTCCACAATCAATGGAACGATATCATCACTCGTGCGTACGTACGGAATACCGTCTCCACGATGTGATGCGACTCGTTCAACATGATCTTCATTGCATAATGATTATATAAATGCATTGAATGAATGAATATTATATATATTACACTAATACCATTATGGAAATGTGGTATCTATAACCTAAAGAGAAGAATAATAATTTATTCGACAAAACATGCATAAGAACTAAAATTAATAAACACCCGAATAACAAGTAGTAATGAAATATTACTAATAAGAAGCTAAGAATATGACCATATATGATATCATAAAAATAATTATGATTCTGGAATAAGTCAATAACATTATTTAAATCATTATACAGGAGGTTCAGACACTTACGAAGCAAATCATACCTAAGGTAAGGGAAATATCACAATCTCATTTTTATCCGAGATTGTTTATACTTCGGTATTTACTGGGGTGTATTTTATCATCCACATCCATGTTTCCTCAATATGTAATATTATTTCCATTCACCAACAATTGTTTCAATCCTATTTTACCCTTTGGTGAGTTTTTAGTAAAAGATATGAAAGGAATCTTTTTTCATTTTTTATACGAGGTACTTTTTTGACTTTTCCGACAAAAGTACGAGAAGAATGTTTTTTTAACTTATACGGCATGAATGGATTTTTAAAACATTATTTCCAAGAAGCTTCATTTACAAGTATTCATGTTTATTT
Source organism: Viscum album (assembly GCA_963277665.1). NCBI lineage: Eukaryota > Viridiplantae > Streptophyta > Magnoliopsida > Santalales > Viscaceae > Viscum > Viscum album. Next base: position 1,218,362,125 of record OY728155.1, on the reverse strand, counting down.
TTAATCAACTTATTTTAGTTAAAAATTGTATGACATGTTAAGAAAGGAAAAAGTGTTTTAAAGTAGAAAGGATATTTTACTCAAGAATGGAGTTCGAGTGTTTTATCCAAATTATTTTCCATATAAGATAATATAGGGTTCTGTTTCTATCCCTATTATTACATTTATTTGATTATGTTGTGATGGAATTATTTTTATGAATTCCTTTATCTTATATGAATTGTTTTATGATGTCATGTTGTTTAAGAATCCCATATTTATTACATGGGTTATGTAATGATGTATGATTTATGATTTTGTGGCACACATAAGAATGGTATCATTATGAGATGGGTGGGACCTATATCTACCTCCAATGCATTGGGTAAAGATTTTATATCTCATGAGATAGACATGGCTGGAATGGTAGGTTATACCGGTTCAGTGAAACAGGACTGAAACGAGGAGTGAACTCGGTTCAGAAATGGACTTTATCCACTAAGATAGTCTTGGAAATGATTCTTGACTAATAAGAAGTGATTCTCTATGATTATGTGTGTATGCCACAAAGTTTCATGTTTTAAGTTATGATTATTGGGATTACATTTCACTACTAAGACTTATCCCATGTTATGAAATTATGATCTCTTTTGCAGGTTAAGATTTCCCAAAGTTATGTGATTATGTATATAATGTGATTGATATTTCTTTTGTTTACCCTTACTAAGAATTTGAGCTCACCCTTTTGTATGTTTTGTTTCCCCAGGCCAGGAAGAAGGTTATTAAGTAGAATATGCCAAAAAGGGACTCTAGATATGATGAAATAAATGGGAGGCAAAGTAGATGCTTTATGAACCAGTTGTTTATGTTTCCCAGTTTCTAAAGACACTACCTATACGGTCCTTTCTTGGTTTGGTTATATGTTGTAATAAGTGTGCTTCAATTCTAAAGTAATAACAATGTATGTAAAGTATGGGTCGTTATAACATGGGAGGAATTTAATGAGAGGAAAAGGGGTATACCATCATTAAAACATAAAGGGGAAAGTATGGGGGAAGTTCAAAACTATACCCCAACATTTATAATTGAATCTAAAAGGGCATAAAAATTTAAAGAATATTGGACAAAAATGAGAAATGAAGAAAAAACCTTAATTGGAAGTGTGCTTCCAAAGGATTGAGAGAGGAATGAGAGAGGCCTTTTGGGAGATTGGGGAACCTTGGGAGGATTATAGAGAGAGTGGGACAATTTTTGGACAATCTCCAAAGGATTTGAGTGAGGATGAAGTGGGAGCATTGGTGGGTTTATATAAGAAAGGCAAGGGAATTCTTTATTATTTAGGTTTGGAACACCCCACATTAAACTAATCCAAACCACAAACTATCCCACCATATTTCCCCATTATCATTGGAAAAGGGAAGTATAAAACAATATTTTATAAGGCCATAGTCAGAACTTCGTAATATAATAGGGTTGCTTATGTGGAGGTCACTCACACTCCCAAGGAAAACAATATAAGAAGACAAAATATTTAACAAGTCTTGAAGGGAGTAAGGCTTTGTAAAATAAATCAAAAAACCCAAAATAGAATTATTTTAATGGTAAATCTTATATTTTCACAATATAATGTTTATAGTATTTTATTACATCAGTATTGGGTCATTATGAGGTCATAAAACACATTATATATTTAAACGGTATTGAAGTTTTACTTAAAAATTTGATTGTCTCAAAAAATTAAGAAAATTTCACCGTTGGATAATTATGATTTCTTTATTGTAGAAATTATATTCATTTTATCTAAATAATTATATATATATGTTATTTTTCACTTTTAAAATAAAAATGACATTTATTGAAAATTCATTGGTTATTACAAAAATGGCTTTCAAACCTTAATAAAAATTACAATTGCATTCATTAAATTAAAAGATAATTTAGATTTAATAAATATAATTATTAATAATATTTTATTAAATTAATATTTAATTAAAAAATCAATTAATTCATCCAAAAATATTTCTTAGTTGAACATTAACTAAAAATAACATTTTTGCTTTAAAACCTATTTACAATGTGACAATAATATAATGAAAGTATTTTCATTATTATATAAAAAAATAATTTAAATTACCATAGTGAAAAGTTCTTGTTTAATAACCCCTTATAACACCCACTTAAGTCCGAAGAGTAAGGTGTGCGATGGTGACAAACTCTTGGGGAAGATTGGATAACATTGTTCGGGTGGTAATCTCTATCAACATCCACTTATCTTTTAGCTGGTCCCACTTGAGCATAACATATTCAAGCTCAGCTTGGTCTTGGTCAAGAGTGAAGCCCAAATATGCAACCTTCTTTACAGGCTTCAATAAATGGGCTTTGTATGGGGCACGTCTACTAGATGAGTCCATCACATCATTTGTCTGAGTAAATTGTATTGGTTAAAACCCTATATGTATACTAATCATGTGATCACTATTCAATGACTATATTAGAAACTGCCACAATTATTAACATAAAACCAATTAATTTGAAATTTTATATAATCATTTTACATAAAGAGACATTTAATTATATCAATATATATTTTCATTAATAAAAGTTTGGGTAGTTACAGTCTTCCCCCCTTAAGAAATTTCTCCCTCAAAATTTCCATTTCCCACACTATAACAGATGTGGGTAACTCTGCTTCATCATTTACTCTGATTCCCATTTCGCTTCTTCAAACTTGTGGTTTCACCATAACACTTTGACTAGGGGCATTGTCTTATTTCGTAAAACTTTTTCCATGTGATCTAAGATCTTCACTAATTGCTCCTCATAACAATGATCATCCTCTAACTGTACCACCTCTAAAAAGAGTACATGTGAAGGGTCCGGTATGTACTTCATTAAGAGGGATACATGAAGGACATCATGTACTCTGGCCATGGTAGATGGAAGTCCTAGTAGATATTCAAGAACCTCGACACGATCAAGAATCTCAAAGGGGCCGATGTACCTTGAACTAAACTTCCCTTTATTCTTAATCCTCTTGACCTTATTCCTTAGAGATATGCATAAAAATACCATGTCACCAAATTTAATCTCAAGGTCTCGTCGACGGTTATCTGTATAGCTCTTCTGTCGACTTTGGTCTGCCTTGATATTCTGCTGAATGGTTTTCACCTTCTCCAACATTTCTATGACCATTTCTAGTCCAAAATTCTTACACTCACTGACCTCATCCCATCACACCGGTGTTCTATACCTGTTCCCATAAAGGGCTTCATATGGTTCCATTTGGATGTTTGAGTTGAAACCGTTATTATAAGAGAACTCAACCTGAGGACTATGTTGATCCCATAATCCTTTAAAGTCCATTGAGTATGCTATCAACATTTTCTCTAGTGTTTGGATAGTGTTCTCGGATTGGCCATCGATTTGACGATTACAGGCTGTACTGAAGTTCAGTTTAGTATTCAGATACTGATGAAAACTCTTCCAAAACTTAGAGGTGAATCATGGATCTTGATGGGACACAATACATAGTGGTACTCCATGAAACCTTACCACTTCCCTAATATATATTCATGCCAGTTTTTCCAATTAGAAATCCACCCAAATATCAATGAAGTGTGCAGACATTAAAAGAAAATCCATAAGAACCCAGATTGTATTTTTGACTTTGGATTTCATTGGTTGTTCAGTGACAAAATTCCACGGTAATGTTCTCTCATTTCCATTCTGGTGTGGGAAATGGTTGAATCATCCCCATAGACTTCTACCTCTATGCCTTTACTTACTCACACAATAGGCACTTTGATGTATATTCATCTATCTCCTTATTCATATTATCCCTCCAATAATGCTCTTAGAGATATCGATACATCATTTTGTTTCCTGGGTGAATAGATAAATTTGAACTATGTGCATCATCCAAAAGTTACTTCATCATATCTGGACACGATGGAAAACATAGTATTTTTCCAAATCTGACAATTGTTTCTTCATTAATATTAAACTCTGCGGATTTCTATTTTCCGATAGCTTATATTTTATCATGAATTCCCACATCATTTTTTTGAGCATCCTTTAACCTTTCCAAATGTGGCGGTTGAGCAATCATTTGTGAAAGTATTGACGATGCACCCTTTTTTATGATTCCCATATCATTATTCATCAAATATAAGAAGATTGAATCCTTTTAAATTCTCATCAATGATTGAATCACTGGGTCCATTCTACTTACAGTGTCTTCCACCTTGTTCTCTTTCCCAGGGTTGTAATGGATTGATCAGTCATAGTCTTTGAGCAGCTCTAACCATCTTCATTGGCTCATGTTCATCTTTTTCTATGTGAATATATACTTGAGGATTTTGTGGTAGGTATATATATTTCACACTTCTCCCCAAAGAGATAATGATACCAAAATTTCAAAAGTGATGATCACTGTATCCAACTCAAGGTCATGTTTTGGATAGTTCTATTCATGAACATTCAATTGCCTTAGAAGCATAGGCAATGAATTTTCCATTTTTCCTTAACTCACATCCCATGATCTTCTTCAAATCATCACTAAATACCACAAAAATATCTCCACTTGTGGGTAAAGAGAGCACGAGAACATTGATAATACTCCATTTCAACACATTGAAGCTTTCTTCACATTCATCACTCGAAGAAAACATTACTTCCTTCTGAGTTAGCTTCGTAAGAGGGTTAACCAATCATGAGAAATTTCTCATAAATCGTCGATAAAATCCAGCTAACCCCATGAAGCTACATATATCTGTTACCGATGTTGGCCTCAACCATCCCTCAATTGCAACTATTTTGGAGGGATCCATATATATAATTTTTTTTGATTATATTTATCAAGAATGAGACCTACTTCAACCATAACTCACACTTGTTTTACTTTTCATATAGCTTCTCCTTCTACAAGGTCTTTAGTACACTTCTTAGATGCCTCTCATGATCCTCCTTGGTTTTTGAGTATATCATAATATCATATATAAAGAATACGAACAATTTTTCTAGGTTATCTATAAACACTCTATTCATCAATTATATTATTATTGTTAGAGTATTAGTGAGTCTGAACAGCATTACTATGAATTCATATTGCCGGTATCTTGTACGAAAAGCAGTCTTGGAGATATCTTTCTTCTTCACCCTTACTTGATAATATCCCAACTACAAATCCACCTTGGATAAGTATTTTTCTCCACCCAACTAATCAAACAAGTCATTAATTCTTGAGAGAGGATAATTTTTCTTTATCATGATTTTTTAGGCTCACGATAATCTATGCAAAGGTGCATTGACCCAATCTTTTTCTTGACAAAGAGGACTGGTGCACCCCATGGTGAATCACTTGGGCATATAAACCCTTTATCCAGTTTTGCCTATAGTTTTTTCTTCAGCTCCTCAAGATCCACAAAAACCATTCTATACAGAGTCTTGGATATAGGAAATTCCCCAGGTATATGATCAATTGAGAATTCAATATCTCTTCGTGGAGGAAGACCAGGAAATTTCTCAGGAAACACATCATGGAATTCTCTCACAATAGGCATGTATTCTAGGATGGTTGCCTCCATAGACTCAATAATTTGAGTGAGATACATGTGCTCATAGGGAATTAATATCCACGCTTGAGATGATGGATCTAAATAATATTCATCTTCCTCCTTGTACTTGTATTGAATCAGGGGTTGATTCTCCAAAATGAGTGTGATTTCCCTATCACATTAATTTATGTTGGTTCTATAGAAGGAAAGATAATATATGCCAAGAATTGCATCAAATTCTACTAGAGGGACTATGAAGAGGATCTTCGGGAAGTTTAATCCATATATTATGACAGGGGAGGAGTAGTATTCATGGGATGCAATGATTTCCCCATTTTCTGTTCTCAACAACATCTTCAATTCCATGATTTGTGGTGGTGCTGGGATTATGTAGGACCCCGGGACACCCTGAGAGGGGAGGGGTGAGTCAGGGTGACAAATTTTTCTTTTAAAGTATAGGATCTTGTTCCCACGTTGGTAGGAACTTGTAAAACCTGTATGATGGATAAGATTAGAAAGCAGACATTCACATGCAGAGAGAAGACAACACTTTTTACTTGGTTCACCACTAAGGGCTACGTCCAAGGAGCATACGCCGATAGATTGTCGGTCATATCAAATTCCACTAATCTTCACTAGTTGTGGATTACAATGGTTTGGGAACAATCAATTTGTCCCAGGTTCACTACCTTTACAAAGGTTCAGGGATAGCTCACTGCTTCCCTCGGGTCACTCCCGTTGATTACCCATGGTTCACTGCCCTTAGTGAAGTCCCACTCAGTTTATAGACGTGAAGGTCTCTTCAATAGATTTGCATTGAAGTCTTTGCCTCTGCTCAGCACGAGACTCTGCTTGCATCGAAGTCCGGAATAGATGCACTAGAACGCACAGAACCACTGAACCAGATAACCAGAACGTGCCAAAAAACTTCACTGACAATTGTGCGAAACACCAATCCTTTGCGTGCAAAACCTTCCTGTTGTACGCAAACTTTACTTTTTGCGCGGAAAAATATTTTGCGCAAAAACCCTCTTTTCGTGCAACTGAATCTTTGATGTGCGAACCCAATTTTTACGTGCAAATCTTCATTTTTTGCGCATCACGAAATTTTCCGCGCAATACCGAATATTTCGCACAAGCCCCTTTAAGCGATCTTTTTTCACGCATCAGACCTTGGATCTTCTCTAAGTATTCAACCGTACGGAATGAAGAGGGTCACCTCATATTTATATGCGTCTGAGACCCCCGCGCGCAAAATCCCCTTCAGCGCGAAAACCTCTCATCTGGCGCATAATATTTCATGCAAGTATCATTTTCCGCGCACCTCTCTAGATATTTCACACAACACAAGCCTTTGCCATTTTTTGATGTTTTGATTCTGAAACACTATTTGTGCAAAACATTCGGAACATCCACTGGGAAACAACACCACCTTCAATATAGTTGTATGAATAAACTATATGATCACTTTGCTGGCACACATTCAGAACATCCACTGAGGATTTACAACAAACACAAACCAAACTCCAATTCCTGCATAGAACAGCCATGGTTCCAACAGATTATTCTACTAAACATTCGAGATATAAAAGAATTCTTAGAACCTTAATCAAAAATTAATTTATCTATTCTCGAATAAAAAACTAGCGTACATTTCACCACTTCATTATCGGAGTTCACTTTAGCAGTAGTGATGGAAAAAGCTCTCCCTTGTTTCCTTGGATGTTGTTTATTGCCTCCAAAAACCCTTGGCTTATGGCACTAATTTGAAATATTCCAAACTTCTTTATTGTTGTCGCAATGAACCACATGTTGAGGTTTGAACAGTGCATTCCTATCCTCTATCGTAGGCACAGATCTTTATTGCCGATAGTTAAAATCTAGGTGCCCTTCTCTTTCACACCTAAAGTATTTACTCATACCCTTCAGGAAATTTCTAGGGTGCTTCTTTCCACCCCTTTGGCATGTGGGGTGCTGGGAATTCTTAGCACCATTTAATATATCCATCAGGCCACCAACATTGAAATCCACCTTATACTTCTTATCCCCATGTTACCCCTGATATTCTCTGCTCTCCATTTTTACCTTGATGGCACATCGGATAATTTCCTCATGATGTCGAACTCATGGATCTCCAGTGTTTTCCCCAAGCTAGGTTTCAGCCCACCAAAGAAGTGGTCAACCTTGAATTCGGTGGTAATGAAAAATCCGAAAGAGTATCATGCATGACTTGTGATGTTTTCCTCATACAATCCAACAGATTGGTCATATTTTTGCTTGAGGGAAAAGAATTCCCTTTCCATCATAATCTGGAGGGTGCACAGAAAATATTTATCGAAATACATCTTCTGGAAATCCTTCAATTCCAACGTCTTGATCTCTTCCTAATGCTTCATATTTTTGATCAACATCCACCATTTTTTAGCTCTACCCTCCATACGATGAGCAGCCAGGAGTTCCTTCTCTTTTTAAGAACATTGAAGGATGGAGAACATCTTTTTAATGGAGTCGATTCATTGTTCAGCAATTAAGGGATCAGATGATCAATTAAATGTAGGAGGCATTTGTCTCATAAATATCTCGATAGCTACTTGTTCTTTCATGGGGGGGGGGGGGGGGTTGAACAATCCTCTTGACCAATGTTTTTATTTAATGCTTGAGTTAGCTGAGAGAGAAGCGTGACAAAGTTTGCGATTCCCGCTTCTATTATATTGGGCATCTCATTAGTACAATCATCACATTGATCTTCACATCGGTTGTTAGCCTGAGTCCTCTTATTACTGGCCATTGGATAGAATAAAATTAAATTTAGGGGTAACATATAAATGGTATAATAAAGAAAAAACTTAGGACATATAAATAACTTTTATTTCCTTAACATATGAATCTATTAGCTTCAATCTATGTTATCTATGATCTACTTTATAATATATAATCTTAGGGATTTTTTTGTCCCTTAATAATGGTTCATACTAATCTTGTGAATTTACCAAAGACTATCCCACAGGAATTTCATAAACAAGAGTGCATCAAGGCCTATTTTCTTGCACTAGTTCCCATTCGAGTCTAGCTCAAATTGGTTTTTCGGGTTTTACCCCTAGGATACATCTGTGCCAGAGCCGCCTCTACCTGCTCATATCCAAATAGTGATATATTTTCTCGATAAACCACTTAATAAATACTCACCAAAACATAGTGATGTTTTTATTATAATTAGTCTTTTATCAAAGGCTTCACTAGGCTTTTCTATTCATAGTCCCAAAAATAACTAACCCTATCCTCTGATATCAACTATGACAACCCTACATTTTATTACACAATTAAACATAATTTATTACATAAACATCACTTGATAAAACGTAGAAGAACTAGATGCCTAGTGTCTTTGGGGCTTAAGATCATTACATAACAACATAAAACATGAAATACAACATATTTATTGAAAACTTTCTTTACATGACCACTATATTCCCTCGTACATAGCATTGCATGGGATAAACTGAAGACATGCATAAGAAAAGGGTAAGCTATAAATCCCAGTAAGGGAATAATCATGGAATAACATGAGGAATAAAATACATGTTATAAAATAGGCACATCAATAGAGAAAAAGAGAACCATAAACATAAAGTAAAGATAAATCATGATAATCATAACATGAAAATGTGTCAACAACACTTAACATAGAATTAGTAGGAGCCAAGGCTCATTGCACATGGAGCATGAGTAAACCACCATTGCACATGAAGAAAGGGTAAAATCTCATTTCACTTGAATTAGAATGAGTAAGAACCCATTACACACATGGCGTATCATGATACTATACTTCACCCAATTCATTGGAGCCCTATAAGGGTTCGCCCTTCTTAAACATTTTATTTCATGCATAAGTGTGTGATATGGATAACAAATCATTGAATCATTCAACATAATCATTTATTACACAATAAAAGAATGTGTAATAAATACATGAATCTCTTTAAACAATAAATAAATGTGCATAATGGTGATTAACCTTGATAGAGAAATGGGCGTGATATTCCCTACACAATGACTTTGGCTAGGAAAAGCACGGTGCAATTTTGGAAGCATAATGGCGTTACATAAGAACTCATAAAAATGGTTGATGATAGAGAAAAGGGTGTCTCATCATATTTACATGACACAGAAAGTAAGGGGGTTATATTGTAACACCCCGAGCTTCCACGATACGATTCTCTTTCAATAATGCAATAGCTTGCATTGTATGCAAGTTCGAGATTCTAACGCACCACGACCAATCAAAATAGCCATTATGAATAGTAATAACAAATTTTTGAAATTATATATATTTTATATTTCAAAATGGACTTCATTTTTGGATTCGTAATATCAAAATTAGCCTATGTTGAATTTTTGGTATTCTTCTGAGAACTTCCAATTTTTTATGAATAGTTAAAAATACATAAAAACAACTTTTTTAATCAAAATAAATTATAGTGATAAATTATACTATAGTGTGGTTTTAAAGTATAATTGGAATATATTTTTACAATTTTATCCAATGGTGGTCACTATAATTAATTTCACTTTGAAATTGGACATAACCAATTGTCAATATTTCAAAATATATTGTTTCTTAAAAACATGCTATTTGTTGTGACAGTGAGAATTAATTATAAAATTAATTAATTAAACTTAAATGTTTGGAATTTTCTAAAATATACATCATTTTTTAATTTAGAATATCAATTATAGCTTAGGGTGAAATTTTGGCATTGTTCTGAAAAATTTCAATTTTTATGAATAGTGAAACCACTATGTGGTAGTTAAAAAACTTATTCTTTGTTTAAATGAAACATTACCACTTCTGTGATTTAATTTTCAAAAATCTGACATACATGGTTGTCATTAAGAAGTAAAATTTGGTTCAATGGGATTAAAATATTTTTTTTTTGTGAATAGTAACATTTAAGTTAAATTAATCGCGATTAAAGGTAATTAGTGATATTTAAGGTAAAAATGATATTATAAAAATATGAAATTACTTTTACACTTTTCCTAACCTTATTGGATGAGTTATGGTCGACCCATAAAATCCATGGTTCAACTTTGGGACCCCATGGAGCCACTTGGGTTAAAAAATGACATTAATAACTTTTTATTTAAGGTAAAATTAAAATGGTCACGAACATGTGTTGTTTTACTAAAACAATTATTACATGGGGTTATATAAGATAAAATTTTGACTATAAATATTCATTGGAAATATAAAAATATTTCCTACATCATCATATTTTTTTATAATTTTTAGACATTAAATAAATTAATTTTTTGATGACACAATCATGATGCAGCGATTACCTCATTAATTAACGATTTAAATAAAATGAAAAGATAATGTAAAATCTAAGGCTTAAACTGGTCAAAAACTTATTGGATGAGAATATTTAGAACCCTTATCACCTTATCCTCAAACTATATCATTGTGGGACCTTTAGAATACTAAAATAATCTCATAATAATGTATCATTTCAATGTTTCCAAGAGTGCCCCTCCTCTCCTCTTATACAAGGCCCCCACCACTACCACCTTATTCACACTGAAAAATCCATTTGGCTCGGCCAACCTCTACCCAGATACTATCTAAACTTTACTCTCTTACACATAGAATCCTCACATTGGGAAGAAGTCTTCCCAAGGAATCCTTTGGCTCAAATCAAAAAGAGTTACCCGATTTTAAGGTAATGTATGCTCTTGTGTTCTTTTGTTTTATTTTGCTTCTCCAACCCCATAAAATATTTTTATTACTTTATTTTGTAAAAACACCAGTATCATGAATATACATGGAAGTTTTTATGAGAAATATTTTATTTACACTTACACAAACCTTTGTCTAATGGTTAAAGAACATACTGTTTCTGTGGGTGGCGAATTACTGCCTCACAAAACTATGATTGTTCAATCTTCTTTTAACACCTCTCATGGTGGAAATTATGATGAAAATATTTTTATATATGATATATATTATGTTTTTTTTCTTCTTATTTTTCATTTATGTCATACCTTTATGATTTCCATTATGGGTAAACGCGATAATTTCATTTTAGGAAGTGCAGACTACTGCCCCCTCAATGTGATTTGAATCATTAATGCCATATGTGGGATGTATAAAGGATGGAGTAAATGTTATTATACATTATATTATACTGGAATTATATTATAACTTTATATAATTATAATTTCATTCCATTAAATACGAAATAGAAATGAAAGTAGCGTTCATGCGTACGTACGACTTACCGTCTCCTTGAACGGTGCATTTCATTTCATACCTCTAAATGATATGCAATATTATAAATGCATGTATATACTGGATATATATGATTTATATGATATCTATATCATGAATATAATTCTGGATATAATGAATATTTCACCACATGAACAACTTGTAATTATAAGAAGTTTATTTTTGACTCAAGTACCAAAGATCGACAAAATGACCGTTATTAACATAAATAATTACATAATGTTCATAACATGATAATAAGTGATATAAAAGGAATAATGAAATGAATAAGGTTCTTAAGTAAATAGAAATTAACTCTAATTTATTATTCATGAGATTAAAGAACAATCGAGTCAAGTCAGACACGAGGTAAGGGAACTTCTAAACCCAATTTCTATTCTTTTGGTTAATCTCCTACTTTCAAATTATGTCATGATATTATTATGTCCTATATTTTATTTTTACTATCTTTATGTGTACTTATACTGAATACACATAATATATCTATTTTATTTACAATATGATCTTGGTAAATGAACTTCTTAACCCAATTTCCATTCATTGGGTTAATCTCCTACTTTCAAATTATATCATGATATTATTATGTCCTAACTGGTATTTATACTTTCTTTATGTGTAAATATAGTGAATACACATAATAGATCTATTTTATTTAAAAAATTATCTTTGTAAGGTACTTCATCTCAATCTCCTTTAATTGAGGCATATTTTCTTTTATACACAACTTTATTTTATACAGTGTATAAACCCCTTTGACTTTTATGTTTTTTTCAAAAGGAATATTTTTACACGAATTGTTTTACTAAATAACAAAATGGAATGTTTTTATGTCTTATGTATGTGGAGACAATGACTTCTCCACCGCCGTGACCATTATTTGAGTTTCGGCTTCCTCTACAAGCCATAACTTTTTTTTAAACGAAACATAAATAAAAGTTTTAATTTTCATTTATTTTGGTATTGAAAATGGTTTTGAAAGTGTTGTTATTATATCAATGTGTTGTATTGATATCTTTTGATTGAAATGTGGAATTTTTAGGTTTCTATTATGTATGTTTTATGTGATACTATTATGTTATACTTTATGATATGTTTAAACCTATTCATATGAGGAATGTATTGGACTTAATAAGTGATGGGTGGAGCCCGCTATAGCTCCTCGATGCATCGGCAGGTCTCATGAGACAAACTAGTGTCTTGGTATGAGGCCTTGACAAAATATTATTTATAGTCTTGGCACAAGGCCTTGGCTATGTAGTTATGATAGTCTGGCATTATGCATTCCATCATTATGAAAGTGGTTATTAATATTTCATGTGATTATTCGACCAGTAGAATATCCATGTGAATAATTAAATAGAATTATATCATTTTAAAATTGCCATATTATGTTTATGTTCAAGTTTAAAAAACTTTTGTTTTAGTTATACATTGTCTTAAATGATTATGTTTATTTATGAAATCTTCTAATATATTGTTATCCTTTCTGAGAATATGAGCTCACCCCTTTCAATGTTTTAATTTTTCTAGGATGTGAAGAAGTATTTTATGAATGACCTGCATGGATAGTTGGAAGGGGATATGAGTGTGGAATATGGAGACCATGTTATTGTAGTTTTTCATTTTATGATATAATGTAATGTTTATGAATGTATCTAGTGTTTCCAAGGATACTAAACTAATCGGTCTTTCGAGACTTGATCTTTTGTGATCATACCAATGTTATGCAATAATGCACCGACTCTGGGAAACTGGGGTCGGGGTGTTACAGTTGGTATTAGAGGTAGTTTAGTACTAACTTTGGAAGCTAGATTTAGATGAACCTTGATTAGAGAACATATCCCTAAGATAGACTTTAAGGATTAGTATAGAAAAACTTCCTAGAATTTTTGTATTATAGAGATTTGGTGAGTTTTCTAAGAAATACATCCATGCCTGGATATGAGCAGGTAGAGGCGGCTCTAGCACAGATGTACCTAGGGGTAAAACCCGAAAACACCACTTTGAGCTAGACTCGAACGGGAACTGGTGCACGACAACGGGCCTTGCTGCACTCTTGGTTACAACACTCCCGGGGGATATGCTTAAGATAATTCTCATTTTATTTACAAACAATTATGAAGGTTTTATGAGTATATACATCCTCAAAGAAAACATTTTTATGATTTCAATTTATGTTAAGTGTTTTGAAAGTATGGAATTATGTATTTTGATTCATAAACTAATCTAGTTTATGCCATTTTTTAGAAATGGTGCCTAGTGGGAGGAATGGAAACCATATAAATGCACACACTCTGTGTAGGGATTTCCCTCATGCTCAAGATAATTATTGTGGAGCTGGAGATACAACTGGTGCTGATCACATTATCACCATACGGGGACAACTCACTCAGGTTATGAATAATAACCTTACTCGTATGGAGCACCCTGATCCACAACATGGAGGATCAATGTTAGATCATTTCATGAGGAAACAACCGCCAACATTTAATGGGGGTAGAAATCCATTAGTTTCTGAGCAATGGATAAACTCCTTAGAATAAATATTCCATGCCTTGTGGAGTAGCGAAAGGAAGAAGGTTGTCATGGTAGTTTACCACCTTACTGGAGATGCCGATCAATGGTGGTCGCTAATTCAAAACACAAAAGAAGATGAAGAAGTATCAAGTATAGAATGTAGAGAGTTCAAATATCTTTTCATAGAAAAATACTTCCCTCGTGACTATAGAGCATATATGGAAAGGCAATTTCTGAGACTGAGGCAGAAGGAGGATGAGAATGTCGTAAAGTATGAGGCTAACTTTACAAGGTTAGCGAGGCATGCTCCAGATTATATACGTAACCAAAGAAGTAAGATCGATTGTTTATTTTATGGGTTAAAACCATTTCTCCGTCAAGAATTAGTCTCACAAACCTTCTCGTCGAACGAAGATATAGTCTCGTGTTCTATTAAGACAGAAAATGAATTCTCTAAATATTATGACAATAAAGTAAAGTAAGAGAAGAAGAGAACGGTATAACAAGAGATAGATAAAGGGAAAAAGGGAAATAAGGATTTTCCATTATGTGATAATTGTGGGAAGAATCACCCCGATACTTGCCTAAATGGAATGGGAGTTTGTTATAAATGTGGAGAAAAAGGTCACTAGGCTCGTGATTGTAAGGAAAAGAAAGAGGCTATCAATGTTGAATGCTAAAATTGTAGGGAAATGGGGCATTATGCAAATGAATGGCCTAAGCGTCAGGGAAACATACCTCAGAAAAGGCCAAGGGATCAAGGCCAATCTTATGCTGTTACTACAGTTGAAGTGGAATAATTAATTTGTTCGTGATTTTGGACTCAAGGATTATATTCTGGTTATAAGAATAATGTGATATATATAAGGATTGTATTTCAGTACATGGTGTTTTCATTAAGATTTTAATATAATGAAGGTAATCATATTTTTGTATGTGACAATAAGAGAAACTTTACTTTGTTTGAGGAATCTGATGATACAATTAATTTTGGAATTTAAGGACCTTTTAGAAAAAGTCTAGAGAGAGGTATTTTGGATAACTTTAAAGGTTGGAATGGATTAAGTTAAACTTTGGGTAGTATTGTTTAATGTTAAAACATTTATGAATATTATTTTTGGAATATTATAATACTATAGTTTTACGAAAAGTAAAACCTACAGGTCGGGGGATAACCCGTCACGTCGGAAAAACTTGCTGGAATCGAACCCACAACTATAGTGCGACATGCCTTTATTACCTACCACTAGCCTACAGGAAGTCCCTGGTTATTACAAAATAGTTTTCCTAATATAAATGGTATGTGTTAATATTTCTAACCTTGTATGATTAGGATAAATATAATATTTTTGAGTTCTATTATCTTTTTGAGTGAAAGATGAGTTTGTGGTAGAAATTAGTTGAAGGTTGAAACTCTACTTATCAAGCATAAATATATATATACCTGTCTCTTATTCTATGAATAAATTAATTTTTAAACATTAGTAAAGGGATATTAAAACAAAAAATGTGTTGTCCTAATACCTTATGTCTTGTTGAACTGATAATATTTTAAATCAACATAGATTGAAGGCTTTGAGGCCCTCAATTTTACATTTGTTTGTGATTGATGACCTCAATCACTCACTACAAAAATTTACATTTTCCTCCAATTATATGTCTCTAATTTCCACCAATTTTCTCTTTATTGAGATCATAATTTGGTGGTCACTTTTTTATTTCCCTTTCCTTCTTATTAAGGCAAAATTTTATTAACCTTATTTTTGATGTGGGTTTTCCAGAAAGGTATTTTCTATTTTCAACCATTTATTTTCAATGAAAAATTTCAAATTGTGAGGACGTGATTTATTGAAGGAGGGGAGAATGTAACACCTCGAGCTTCCACGATACACTTCTCTTTCAATAATGCAATAACTTGCATTGTACGCAAGTTCGAGATTCTAACGCACCGCGACCAATCAAAATAGCCATTATGAATAGTAATACCCACCTTTTGAAATTATATATATTTTATATTTCAAAATGGACTTCATTTGTGGATTCAGAATATCGAAATTAGCCTATGTTGAATTTTTGGTATTTTTCTGAGAACTTCCAATTTTTTATGAATAGTAAAAAATACTTAAAAACAAATTTTTTAATAAAAATAAAATATAGTGATAAATTATACTATAGAGTGGTTTTAAAGAACAATTATAATATATTTTTACCATTTTATCCAATGGTGGTCATTATAATTAATTTCACTTTGAAATTGGACATAAACAATTGTCAATCTTTTGATATATATTGTTTCTTAAAAACACGCTATTTGTTGTGACAGCGGAAATTAATTATAAAATTAGTTAATTCAACTTATATGTTTGTAATTTTGTAAAATAGACATCATTTTTGAATTTGGAATATCAATTATATCTTAGGGTGAAATGTTTTGCATTATTCTGAAAAACATCAATTTTTGATGAATAGTGAAACCACTAAGTGGTAGTTAAAAAAATGATTTTTTGTTGATAAGAAACATTACCACTTATGTGATTTGATTTTAAAAAATCCAACATACATGGTTGTCATTAGGAAGTAAAATTTGGTTCAATTGGATTAAAATAATTTTTTGGTGAATAGTAACTTTTAAGTTTAATTAATCGCGATTAAAGGTATTTAGTGAAATTTAAGGTAAAAATGATATTATAAAAATATGAAATTACTTTTACACTTGTCCTAACCTTATTTTATGAGTCATGACCGACTAAGAAATCCATGGGTCAACTTTGGGACCCCATAGAGCCACTTGGGTAAGAAAATGTCATTAATAACTTTTTATTTAAGGTAAAAATAAAATTGTCACAAACATGTATTGTTTAACTAAAACAATTATTACATGGGGTTATATAAGTTATATTTTTGACTATAAATATTATTTGGAAAGATAAAAAGATTTCCTACATCATGATAGTTTTTTATAATTTTTAGACACTAAATAAATTAATTTTTTTATGACACAATGATGATGCAGTGATTACCTCATTAATTAAACATTTAAATAAAAAGAAAAGATAATGTAAAATATAAGGTTTACACTTGTCCAAAACCTATTGTATGAGCATATTTCGAACCCTTATCACCTTATCCTCAAAATATATCATTGTGGGACCTTTAGAATCTAAAAATCATTTCATAATAATCTAACATTTCAATCTTTCCAAGAGTTCCCCTCCTCTCCTCTTATAAAAGGCCCCCACCACTACCACCTTATTGAGACCATAAAAGCCATTTGTCTTAGCCAAATTCTGCCCAAATATAATCTAAAATTTCCTATATTACTCCCAGAAGCTTCACTTTGGGAATAAGTCTTCCCAAGGAAGCCTTTGGCTCAAATCAAAAAGAATTGCCCGATTTTAAGGTAATGTCTTCTCTTGTGTTCTTTTGTTTTACTTTGATTCTCCAACCACATAAAATATTTTTATTAATTTATTTTTTAACAAAACCAGTATAATCAATATACTTGGATGTTTTTATGAGAAGGATTTTATTTACACTTACACACACCTTCGTCAATGGTTAAAGAACATACTGTTTCTGTGGGTGGTAAATTACAGCCTCACGAAACGATGATTGTTCAATATTCTTTTAACACCTCTCATGTGGAAAATTATGATGACACTATTTTTATATATGATATATATTATGTTTTTTTCCTTATTTTTTATTTATGGCATACCTTTTTTATTTCCATTTTGGGTAAACGCGATAATTTTATTTTAGGGAGTGCGGACTACCTCCCCCTCAAAGTGATTTGAATCGTTAATACCATATGTTAGATGTATAAAGGATTGATTAAATGGTATTATACATTATATTATACTGGAATTATAGTATTCTTTTATATAATTTTAATTTCATAACATTAAATATGAAATAGAAATGAAAGTAGCGTTCATGCGTACGTACGGATTACCGTCTCCATGAACTGTGCATTTCATTTCTTACCTCTAAATGTTATGAAATATTATAAATTCATGTATATACTGGATATATATGATATATAAGATATCTACATCAGGAATATAATTCTGTATATAATGGATATTTCACCACATGAACAATTTGTAATTATATGAAGTTTATTTTTGACTCAAGTACCAAAGATCGACAAAATGACCGTTATTAACTTAAATAATTACATAATGTTCATAACATGGTAATAAGTGACATAAAAAAAAATTAACATGAAAAAGGTTCTTAAGAAAATAGAAATTAACTCTAGTTTATTATTCAAGAGATTAATGAATGATCGAGTCAAGTCAGACACAAGGTAAGGGAACTTCTAAACCCAATTTCCGTTCTTTGGGTGAATCTCCTAATTTCAAATTATGTCATGATATTATTATGTCCTATCTTGTATTTGTACTTTCTTTATGTGTACTTATAGTGAATACACATAATAGATCTATTTTATTTACAAGATGATCTTTGTAAGGGAACTTTTTAACCCAATTTCCATTCTTTGGGTTAATCTCCTACTTTCAAATTATGTCATGATATTATTATGTACTATCTGGTATTTATACATTATTTATGTTTAAATATAGTTAATACACATAATAGATCTATTTTATTTAAAAAATGATCTTTGTAAGGGACTTCGTCTCAATCTCCTTTCATTGAGGCATATTTTGTTTTATACTCAACTTTCTTTTAGATGGTGTATAAACCCCTTTGAATTTTATGTTTTTTTCAAAAAGAATCTTTTTATATGAAGCATTTTACTAAAAGAAAAAATGGAATGATTTTTTTTGTCGTACGTATGCGGTGACAATGACTTCTCCACCCCCATGGACATTATTTGAGTTTCGGCTTCCTCTACAAGCCATAACTTTTTTTAAAACGAAAAATAAATACAAAGTTTTATTTTTTTATTTATTTTGGTATTGAAAATGGTTTTCAAAGTGTTTTTATTATATCAATCTGTTGTATTGATATATTGTGATTTAAATGTGGAAATGTTATGTTTCTTTTATGCATGTTTTATGTGATACGATTATGTTATGGTTTATGATATGTTTAAACCTATTCATATGTGGAATGCATTGGACTTAATAAGCGACGGGTGGAGCCTTATATAGATCCTCGATGCATCGGCAGGTCTCATGAGAAAAACTAGTGTCTTGGCACGAGGCCTTGACAAAATATTATTTGTAGTCTTCGCACGAGGCCTTGGTTACGTGGTTGTGATAGTCTGGCATTATGAATTCCACCATTATGAAAGTGTTTATTGATATTTCATGTGATTATTCAACCAGTAGAATATCCATGTGAATAATTAAATGGCATTATCTCATTTTAAATTTTCTATATTATGTTGAAGTTCAAGTTTAAAAGACTTTTGTTTTAGTTATACATTGTCTTAAATGTTTATGTTTATTTATGAAAGCTTCTGCTATATTGTTATCCTTACTGAGCATCTGAGATCACTCCTTTCAATGTTTTAATTTTTCCAGGATGTGAAGAAGTATTTTATGAATGACCTGCAGGGATAGTTGGAAGGGGATATGAGTGTGGAATATGGAGACCATGTTATTGTAGTTTTTCACTTTATGATATAATGTAATGTTTATGAATGTATCTAGTGTTTCCAAGGCTACTAAGCTAGTCGGTCTTTCGAGGCTTGATATTTTGTGATCATGCCAATGTTACACAATAATGCACTGACTCTGGGTAACTGGGGTCAGGGCGTTACACACATATATATATATGTCCCAACAAATTTAATGGAATTTAGATTCAGGATACGGAATAATTTCTTGAATGTAAATGGGGAGAGAGAAATTCCTTTCGGAATTTTGGCATTGTAACAGGTGTACATGGGAGGAATTTAATGAGATAGAAAGGGGTATTCCATCAATAAAACATAAAGGGGAAGTATGTGGGAGGTGAAAAACCATACCCCAACATTTATATGTGAAATTAAAACGGCATAGAAATTTAAAGAATATTGGAAAAAAATGAGAAATGATGAAAAACCCTTACTTGGAAGTGTGCTTCCAAAGGCTTGAGAGAGACTTGAGAGAGGATTATTGGGAGCTTGGGGCACAATGGTAGGATTTAAGAGAGAGGAGGGCGGAGGTTTTATGGAATCCAATGTATTTGAAAGTGGAGGAAGTGGGAGATTGGTTGGGTTTTTATAGGAAAGTTGAGGAAATTATTTATTATTTTTGTTTGGGACACCTCACATTAAATTAACCCAAAACACAAAACAAAACATGGTTTCTGCCCATGGATTTTGGAAAATGGAAGTAAAAAACAATATTTTATAAGGCCATAGTCCGATATTTTTAAAATAATGGGGTTTATTATGTAGAGATGAGCCACACTCTCAAGGAAAACAATTTAAAAAGTCAAAATGATTAATAAGTCTTGAAGGGTCCACTAAGGCTTTGTAAGATAAATCAAACAAACCCAAAACCACATTATTTTAAAGGTAAAATATATATAGGACGAACATAAATTCTATAGTATTTTATTACATCACTATTGGGTCATTATGATGTCATAAAACACATTATATATTTAAATGGTATTTAATTTTTAACAAAAAATTTGACTGTCTCAAAAAATTATGAAAAGATCACTATTGGAAAATTTCTTATTCTTGATTCCAGAAATAATATTCATTTCATCTAAATAATTTTCTATATATGTTAATTTTTACTTATAAAATAAAAACCGATATTTATAAAAAATTCATGGGTTTTGACAAAAATGACTTTCAAACATTAATAAATATTACAATTGCATTCATAAAATTCTACGATCATTTATATTTAATAAAAATAATTTAATAATAATATATTATTAAAATATTATTTAATTCAAAAATCTTTTAATTCATAAAAATTTATTTTTTAGTTGAACATTAACTAAAAATACTATTTCTGCTTTAAAAACTATTTACAAGGTAATAATAATAAAATGAAAGTATATTCAATATTATATAAAAATAATAATGTACATAAATATAATGATATGTTCTTGTTACATAACCCCTTATAACACCCTTATAAGACCGAATAGAAAGTTGTGTGATGGTGACAGACTCTTAGGGTGGCTCAGATAACATTGCTGGGTGGTAATCTCTATCAACTTCCACTTATCTCATAGGCGGTCCCCCTCGAACTTAACATATTCAAGCTGGGCTTGGGCTTGGGCTTGGACAAGGGTGAATCCCAATGACACAACCTCCTTTCCGATCTCCGACAAATGGGCTTTGTATAGGGAAGATGTACTGGATGAGGACATCACTTCCTTTGTCTGAGTAAATTAGATGTTTGGAAACCCTATATTGGTACTAATCATGTGATCACTATTCAATGACTATATTTGCAATGGATACAATTATTAACATAAAACCAAATAAGTTAAAATATTATATAAACATTTTACATAAATATACATTTAAATAGATCAAGAGGGATATCCATTAATATAAGTTTTGGTCATTACAAATGCTCTTAAACATAGCTATCCCCCACATGAACCATTCCCTTGAATAGATACATATTTAATTATACAAGAGAATGGTAATTATTGTGTAGGGTGTGAGAAATAATCATAGAAAAATAGTACAAAAGCATTATCAACCTAGTGTGATAACATAAAACCATATAATTCATAATAATAATAAATTTCTAATGACCATAGTCATACAATAAAAAAAGTGTTGTTCACTAACCAATACTCATCATCTAAAAGAAGATCTATCATCATACCCATGTAAAATTGATAATAATGTACTATCATAGTGATTATACTCCTACATGAAGGCTGTTGGCACACCACTTAGAATCCTCAAGGCATCGAGTGATGATAACTTAATCATAATCCACCAAACATCAAGAAATTCTCAAAATCCATAAGGCATTGAGAATATGTGTCCTAATTGAAATCCCAAGGGCATTGATTAAAACATGGAATCCATAAGAAATAAAGGATCGAACAACTACTCAATATTCACATGGATTCAAGTAGATCATGTAACGCCCCGAACCTAGTTACCCCGAGTCGGTGCATTATTACATAACTTTGGCATGATCAGAAAAGATCAAGTCTCAAAAGACTGATTAGTTTAGTCGCATTGGAAAAACTAGATATATTCATAAATGTTACATTACATCATAAAGTGAAAAACTACAATAACATAGTCTACATAGTCCACACTCATATCTCCTTCAGACTATCACTGCAGGTCAATCATAAAATTTTTCTTCACATCCTAGGAAAAATAAAGCATAGAAAGGGGTGTATAGCGACCCTACCTTTTATTACATTAATATTACATCATTTCAATGATAAAAAACATAATAGTATTACACATAGAGGATCCAAATGCTTAGTGTCTTGGGAAAACTAGGACAACACATAACAAATACAGCATCAAGCATAAACATTTATTTAATTTTTGCTTCTCTAGCTTCTTATTGGCACTTTTCCCCTCTTTAATAAATGTAGACACTAGAGGATATACCTAAAAATGGGTGATCTAGAAGCCTAGTTAGAGGATATATAAGAACAATATAGAATGGGGTGAGCATAATCATAACATGTGAAAAATATCATGAACATGAGAGGAATCATAAATATAAGACTTGAAATGTGGAAATGCATAAAAATGGAACATCATGTCTTAGTAGTTAACTACCACACATAATTTTGAACCAAGATATAATCTTTTTCACAAATAAATTAAAATTTACTCATGAGAGTCATCACTTTACCCAATGCATTGGAGCGCTGTATAATTCCGGGCACACCCGTCACATTTAATCATTCATATTGCGCTATATAATTCCGGGCGCACCTGTCACATCATATCATCATCATCATAATCATCATGTATTAGATATAGAACACATATAAAAAATGTACATAACTAACCCATGTAATGGAATGGGTTTCATCTCATAATAACAATATCATAAAATTTGGGTTCCCAAAATATAGAGGGAATAACATACATGGTTCAAGAACCGTTCACTTTGGGTGAGAAGTAAAAGGGGTGTTATTAAAAGATGAGTTATTTTGGAAAATATTTGGATTGAAATAAAAACCAGTGACAAACATTTATATCCCAGAAAAGTGAATATAATTATGAACAAATGATCTTTAAAGAGTAACCATATCAAAATGGAGGGAAAGAGGGACAACCTGAAGGAAGAAAATTGGGTTCGAGATTTCCCCTTACCTTGTACCCGAATGCTTCCTTCTCTTTAATGTCTTTTATAATGACATTATTTTCATTAATTAGAAATACAGAACCATGTGTCCATTAATAAGGTTCATTATGGTTTCATTATGTCATTTTATGTTCCTTTGGATGACTTATAGAGTTTAAAAACATTGTTCGGGGATGTTCATTTTTATGGTTTTTCTTGGGTTGTTCACTTGTATTTATAAATTGATGTTCAGGTAGAACATGGGTAAACATACAAAAATTATATTACATGTCAGTAATGATATTGAAGGATTTTTAATGATCTTATAAGAAAATTATATAATATCAATGTGCATGAATCATTAGATAAGAATTAAATGATGGTTATTTGGGTAAATTTGGGCGGTTTTTGGATCACTGCAAACTTGTTTTAACTTATCACTTAGTAATATGGCCATATGTTATTTCTAGAACATAAAATAGAACATAATACATATAAAATATTCTGTTTCAACAATAAAAATGGTTTCATTAAGAGATATGAATGTAGAAATGAAAGAAGAAAGTATGTCGTTCTTGAAGGTGATAAATTAACACCTCACGAACAACGTTCACTTTAATAAAATAAAACGAAGAGGGAGAATGGATTGGATAATATAATATAACATTAGAATCATAAAATTACAGTATGTGTATAATTATGGAGTTAAAATACAATTTTGATGAATATAGGTGGGGAGAGATCAAGAAATGAACTTGAACTTGAATGGAAATTAAACGGGAAGAGGGAGGGAAATTACCTCTTGAATCCACCTCTTGAGAACCTCTTTAAGGGCTTATACGTGGTATTTTGATGAGACCAGAAGCTCTTAGAAATGGGGGAGGGTATAGGGAAGGTGTTTGGGAAGCGTTTAGAGAAGTCTTAGAGCTTGAGAGGTGTGAGGAAATGAGGGTGTGAAGGATGGATTTTATAGTGGAGTGGAGAGGTGTTTCCTTAATATAAAATTCATTAGTTTATTATTTCCCCACAAGACAAAGAATAGTGAGTCTCTAATGACCAAGAATAGTAATTGAATAATTTAATCCCGAACCAAGTGTGATTACATCAGAAAAACATCACACATGACCCTATAATTATCTTATTTAGCTTATTTTGTAAATTACGGTATTTCACTATTCATCAAAAATTCATGTATCTCGGAAAAATCCAAAAAATTCACCCCAACCATTTTTCGACATGTAGAATCCAAAAATGAAGTCCATTTTTCAAAAAAAATCTAAATATTATTAATTTAATATTTAATTAAAATCATAATTTAATTTAAAAAAACCGTTTTTAAGATTAAAACTGATTTTATAGTGCTTTCAAAAATTACGTAGGGTCTTATAAAATTATCTAAACACTATAAGACATTTATTTGATAAATAATTATTACATTTTAAGGAAATAAATATTCTTTTATATTATTTAATTAATTATAATTAATTATTTATGACTTAAAAAATACCAAAATGTTTACTGAGGTCAAATTGTCACTTTCTAAGACGTCTAAATTTTATTTTATTATTTATGGGTAAGGTTAATCTTATGATGGATGATTTACTATTAATAAGGGTCATATTACTATTCATAAGGGTATGTTACTATTCTTAAGGGTACATTACTATTCACCAAAAATTATTTTTGTTTTATTAGACTCCAAAAATCATCTTGAGCACAACTGTGTATGTTGGATTTTTAAAATTCCAAACACAAAAGTGACAAAATTATGTTTAATGGTCACTTATCACTTAGTAAATCATTATGTTGTGTTTTCATGTTATTTTATGACAAAAATATAAGAAGGTAATTTCCATTGAAAATCTTTGGGTCGTTACATTCTAACCCCTTTAAGAAATTTCACCCCTGAAATTTCACTTTACACATACATGTGAGGGTACTTCTCCTTCATTGCCTATTCTGGTTCCCAAGTAGCTTCCTCAAACTTATGGTTCCTCCACAACACATTTACAAGATGAGTTTTCTTGTTGTGTAGAACGTTATCCCTCCGATCTAGAATCTTTACCGGCTGCTTCTCATAGGAGATATCATCTTCCGGCTGTACCACCTCTGAGTTTAGTACATGTGAGTGGTCTAGTGTCTACTTCCTCAAAGATGATACATGAAACACATCACAAACTTGATCCATATTCAATGAATGTGAAAGTCGATAGGCCATGACTCCTGTGCGGTCAATGATGTCAAAGTGGCCAATATACCTTGGGCTTAACTTCCCTTTCTTCCCGAATCACATGAATCGCTTCCATGGAAATATTAAAAGGGAGACTTTATCTCCAACATCAAACTCCAAGTCCCTTTGACGGTTGTCAGCATAGATTCTTTGCTGTCTTTGAGCAGCATTGATGTGTTTTTTGGCTGACTTTAACCTTCTCCATCATATCTTGAACAAGATTGGGTCAAAGTAGCTTTCTTTCTCCAACTTCATCCCAACAGGTTGGAGTTCTACATCGCTTTTCATATAGAGCTTCATATGAATCAATCTGAATAATCAAGTGGAAGCTATTGTTTTATGAGAACTCAACCAATGGGAGATGCTGGTCCCAACCACCATTGAATTCAAGAGAGAAGTCTCTTAGCATATTTTCAAGAGTATGAATAGTCCTTTTAGACTGGCCATCAGTTTGGGGGTGACAGGTCATGCTGAAATTAAATTCAGTACTCAAAGCATGTTGAAGGCTCCTTCAGAACATAGATGTAAACCTTGGATCACGGTTAGAGACAATAGAGAGCGAACACCATGCAATCTTATCACTTCCTTCACATATATCTTTGCAAGTTGATCAAGCAAGAGATCTTCCAGAATAGTGAAAAAATGGGCAGTCTTCGTGAGTCGGTCAACCACAACCCATATCACATTATTTCCCTTTGACGTCTTCAGGAGACCCTTGACAAAGTCTATAGTAACATTTTCCCATTTCCACATGATTATAGTTAATGGCTGCACCCTACCCTTGGAGTTTTGTCGCTCAGCTTTAACTTGCTGACATACCATGAACCTTGATATATATTCCACAATATCCTTCTTCATGTTATCCCACCAGAAGTGTTCTCGGAGATCACAGTAAATCTTGGTACTCCCAGGATGGATAGAGAAAATTTATCTAGGTGAATTATCCAACATCTCCTTCTTTATCCCGGGTGATAAAGGAACACAAAGCTGCGTTCCAAACCGAACCACACCATCATTGTCGATATGGAACTCTTGCAGCTTCCCTTCCTTTACTACATTCACCCTATTTTGTATCTCCACATCATCCCTTTGTGCTTTCTCAATCTTCTCCTGGATGGATGGTTGTGCAATAATTTGGGCAAGGTTGGATGTATCCCCTGCCATTATGATTTCCAAATCCAATCTTTGCATATCCATGAAGATACGGTGTTTCTCAATCCACAACGTCGACAGAGCAGTAGGTTCTTTTTTGGTTAGAGCATCAGCTACATTGTTCGCCATTCCAGGATGATAGTGAATAGAGAAATCATAATCCTTGATTACCTCTAACCATCTCCTTTGATGCATGTTGTGCTTCTTTTGTTTGAATATATAATTTAGGCTCTTGTGGTCGGTGTATATGTCACACATCTCGCCATAATGGTATTGTCGTCATATTTTCAAGGAAAAAATCACAACTTCCAGCTCTAGATCATGCGTCATGTAGTTCTTTTCATGGATCTTTAACTGTCGTGAGTCATAGGCCATCACATTATCATTTTGCATGAGTACACAACCAAAGCCTTTCTTTGAAGCATCACTATATATCACAAAACATTCTCTACTTTTTGGTAGTGTCAGTACTGTTGCAGTGATCATCCTTCTCTTTAACTCCTTGAATCTTCCCTCACATTCTTCTATCCAGTCAAACTTTACCCTATTCCTTGTTAACGTAGTTACCGGTCTTAACAATCGTGAGAAGTTTCTCAGAAAACGTCGGTAGTACCCATCAAATCCAAGAAAACTACGGATTTCTGTGACACTAGAGGGCCTGGGCCATTCCTCAATTGCCTTTGTCTTTGAAGGATCCACAGAAATTCCCTCACTTATGATCACATGTCCCAAGAACATTTCTTTCTTCATCTAAAAGTCACACTTTCTGAACTTAGCATACAACTTTTCCTTTCTTAATGTCGTCAACACAAGTCTTAGATGTTATTCATGTTCCTCCTTACTCTTGGAGTAGATGAAAATATCATCGATAAACACTACCAAAAATTTGTCAAGGTAATGTCTAAAGACTATATTCATCAAATACATGAAGATTGAAGGGGCATTAGTAAGTCCTAAGGGCATCACAAAAAACTCATAGTTCCCATACCTTGTAAAGAAGGTTGTCTTCTTGAATATCTTCCTTCTTCACCTTTACCTGATGATATCCAGAATGAAGATCCACCTTTGAGAAGCATTGAGCTCCTCTTAACTGGTCGAAAACGTCATCAATCCTTGGGAGAGGATACTTGTTCTATATGGTGATCTTGTTGAGTTCCCGATAATCGATACACAACAGCATGGTTCCATCATTCTTCTTCACAAATAGCACTGGCACACCCCAAGGTGATGCACTAGGGCGTATGAACCGTTTTTCCAGATGCTCTTGTAGCTGCTTCTTTAAGTCCTCCAATTAGATAGGAGCCATCCTGTAGGGGAACTTTGAGATAGGAGTATCTCTGGGTATGAGTTCAATTGAGAACACTACCTCATGATCGAGGGGAATTCCGAGTAACTCTTCGGGAAATACGTCATCGTATTCCCTCACGATGGGCATTCCCTCAAGGTTGGAACATTCCTTTGACTCAACCATTTGGGAGAGGTATGCTTCTTCATAGGGAATCAATACCCACACCATTGAAATGATTTTTCAAAGGAGATTCATGATCTTCCTTGCATTTTTAGAGGATCATGGGATGGTTCGGAATATGATAGGATATTTCCTTTTCCCAACATTTGATATGTGCTCTATATAACGAGAGCCAATCCATTCCCATTATAGCATCGAATTGCACCAAGGGAAGTATTATAACGACCCATACTTTACATACATCATTATTAATTCAAAATTTAAGCACACTTATTACAACACATAACAAAACCATGAAAGGACCGTATATGTATAGTGTCTTTAGAAACTGGGAAACATAATCAAGTGGTTCATAAATCATCTATGTTGTCTCCCATTTATTTCATCATATATAGACTCCCCTTTTGGCATATCCTACTTAATAACCATCTTCCGGACCTGGGGAAAAGAAAACATACAAAAGGGTGAGCTCAAATTCTCTGTAAGGGTAAAAAAAAGAAATATCAATCATATCACATTCATAAGAACATAACATTTTCAATATCTTAACCTGCAAAAGATATCATAATATCATAACATAGGATAAATCATAGTGGTGAAATGTAATCCCAATAATCAAAACATAAAACATGAAACTTTGTGGAAAACACACAAAATCATAGAAAATCATTTCTTTTTAGTCAAGACTCATTTCCAAGACTATCATCACGAACAAAGTCCATTACTGAACCGAGTTCACTCCTCATTACAGTCTTGTATCACTGAACCAGATTAACTTGTCATTATAGCCATGTCAATCCCATGAGATATAAATCATTACCCAATGCATTGGAGGGAGATATAGGTCCCACCCATCTCATAATGAAACCATTCTTATGTGTGACACAAAATCATAAATCATACATCATAGAAAAACCCATGTAATAAAAATGGGATTCTTAAACATCATGCCATTATAACATAATCCATATAAGATAAAATGACATCAGAAAATTAATTCCATCATAACATAATAAAATCAACGTAAAAATAGGGATAGAAACAGAACCCTATATTATCAAAGATGGAAAATAATTTTGATAAAACACTTAGACTCGATTATTGAGAAAAATATCATTTCTACTTCAAAAACATTTTTCCTTTCTTAACATGTCTTACAATTTTAATCGAAAAGAAATTGATTAAAAATACGCTTGAAAATTTGTAAAATAATCTTCATGGAAATAATTGTCAATGAAATCATAAAAATCCATTCATGCCGTATAAGTTAAAAAAATATTGTTCTCGTACTTTGGCCGGATAAGTCAAAAAAGTACATCGTACTAAAAACGACAAAAGATTCCTTTCATATATTTTACTAAAAACATACCAATGGGTAAAATTGGATTTAGACAATTGTAGGAGGATAGAAATAAAATTACATATTTATGAAACATTGATGTGGATGATAAATATTCCCTTGTAAATTCTATAGTATAAAAAATCTTGGATAAAAATGAGATTGCGAGATTTTCCCTTACCTTAGGTCCGATATGATTCGTACATGTCTGATCCTCTTGTATAATGATTTAAATAATATCATTGACTTATTCCAGAATCATACTCATTGTTATGATATCATATATGGTCATATTCCTAGCTTCTTATTTGTAATATTTCATTGCGACTTGATATTCGGGTGTTTATTGATTTATGTTCTTGTGCATGTTTTGTCAAATAAATTCGTATTCTTCTTTTTCAGGTTATAGATACCTCAGTTCCAAAATTTTATATATCATATTTACTCATTAAATTCATTTATATAATCATTATTCAATGAATATCATGTAGAACGAGTGTCATTACATCGTGGAGACGGTAGGCCGTATGTATGCACGAGCGATGATATCATTTCCATGAACGTGGAATTGTATTGAAGTGTATGTATACTATTTCAGAATCATATCACATTAAAATAATCATATATAGTTATTCTATACACATTTATATCCATCCAAGTAAGGTGGTGGTGGAAAATAGATTACACCACAACATGGAGACAGTATTCCGTACGTACGCATGCACGATGATTTCGTTTTCCATAGGATGGATAGAAGGTGAAATAGGGTTGTTTCATATTTATAATAACATATCATTATATGAGTGATACTAATGTTATTACTTCATAATGAGACAACTAAATAAGAATAAGTATAATAAGAAATAAATTTGAAATAATTGGTAACAGATATTACCTCTTCTTCGACAAGCCTCTTTGAAATCTCCTCTTAGGGCACTAAGATAGATATTTGAAGAAGACCAGGACCTCTAGGATGTTTCTAGGGAAGTGGAGAAGAGAAATTGGTAGGTTTTGTCCGAGCCTGAGGTCTCAATATAGTGTGAGGAGGAGAGGGAGTAGGTGCCCTTTTATAAGGGAGGAGAGGGGTACCTTTGGAATTATAAGAAATACTAATTTATAATAAACTCTAACCCCACTTAAAAACCTCAAAAAATGACTCAAATTTGAATCTTAGATGAGATAGGGTTGTAATGTCATCTGCCAATAATATTTAGACAATTTGGGAATTTATTTTAAACATTATCAACATGACTTATTCTTATATAATCTATTTAATTTTATTTGTGGTAATAATATTCTAAATTTTAAATCATTATAAATAATTAATTATATGTTGTGAATTGTCCATAATTTTATAATTTATTAAATTTTCGACCATATATATTTTAATTTACAATTTTTAAATATTTTTGTGAATTTTAACCAATTATATAATATATAATTCCTATAAATTAACAATAGTGTCAGTTTTGACGCTATTCATTTATTTGAGTTTAAATAAAATATATACAGAAGATATGTTGGAACAAAAATATTTAACAGATTCATAACATGTCATTTTTATCAATAAAATTATTGGATCACATTAAATAGTTCATATAATATTTATTTTAATACTTTTAAAATCATTTATTTTATATTTCAATCAATAAAATAATTTCAACATCACTATTGTTTCATAATTAATAATAATTATTTAATCCCTAAAAACTATAAATAAATTCATATGATCTAGTTAATTATATTATATTTCTTTATACTATTCATGTTTGATGGTTCATGATGTTTATCACTAAATTGAAATTATTATACTTATAAGATTTAAGAGAGTGACATGTTGTCACTTTCTTTGGTTTTAATAATAATTATATTTTTTCAAGGTCAAAAGTCCATGAAATGAATCTAGTCCGATCCTCAGGTGATATGGGTCAACTTTTATTCATCCAATAGGATTTTGGAAAATTATAGGGTAATTTAATAATCTTATATTTAGCCTTAATTACCTGATTTACCTTTAACTGCAGTAAAAAAATTACCATAGTTACTATTCATTATCTCAAAATAAAAAGTAATCTATTAACATAAATTGGACCCATTTAATCCAAATATGGAATAAATTTTTCAAAATTAAAAACATATTAGTTGTAGTAATTAATTTAAAATTAATCCCGTTGTTTAGCAAATGGGTTTTTAAAAGATAAAACATTGCCAAAGATTGAAATGTTTTTACCTATGAATTCAATGTAAAATTAATTGTAATGACATACATTATATTAAATGTTAAAAATATATTCTATTAATACTTTCCAAAAATTCAATATTATAATTTAACCTTATAAATTATTGCGATGAAAAAAGTTATTTTTAATTAAAATATAGCGTATTTTTACTATTCATTAAATTATGAAAGTTATCAGAATTATATAAATATTTATCCAAAGTAATTTTTTATATCCTGATTCCAAAGAAGAATTTTATTTTGTCAAATTGAACTTATTAACATGTCAAAAACTAGATTTAAAGTGGGTGCGTCATCAAAAGGCGACAAAACTGCATTTTTTGAAAAATACTTATTTTACCCGATAAAATTATTTTGTTCTCATAACATGTTCTAAAAAATATGTAAGATGATTAATAATGTTACAAAATTTAAAATTCAGGTAATACTATTCATAATGTCTATTTTAAATATTATAATAATATATCATAATTTAGTGGAACTCGGTATTGCGTACTTTACATGCTATCGAGGAAGGTCATGATTGCGTGTAACGCAAGCCAAGCTAGTGTTGTGTGCCGCGAAAGATTCCTTTGATGTTGCGTATAACATAAGACATAAAAAAATATACTTCTCATAAAATATTAGGTTGTTACATTCTATCCCCTTTAAAATTAATTCCGCCCTCGAAATTCGTCACTTCATAACGAACAGATGAGGATACCTCTCCCTCATCATTTCCTCAAGCTCCCATGTAGCTTATTCTAATTGCTGGTTCCTCCATAAAACATTCACCAAGAGAGTGGTCTTGTTCCATAGAACTTTTTCACTATGATCTAGTATCTATATCGGCTATTCTTCATAAGAAATATCTTTCTCCAGCGGTACAACTTCTAACCTGAGTACATGTAAAGGATCGGGTATGTACTTTCTCAGGAGAGATATATGGAACACATCGTGAACTTGAGATATATTTGGTGGAAGCACCAATCGGTAAGATACCTTCCCAACACGATCCAGTATTTTGAAAGGACCGATATACCTAGGGCTCAACATGCCCTTCTTTCCATATCTCATTACTCTCTTCCAATGAGATATTCGTAAGAACACTTTATCACCGACTGCAAACTCTAGGTCTTTTCTTCAGTTGTCAGAATAACTTTTTTGCCGACTCTGAGCTTCTCTTATGTGTTGTTGAATAGATCTGACCTTTTCTTCCATCTCATCAAAAAGATCAGGTCCTAATAGCTTTCTTTCCCCAACTTCATCATAGTAAGTTAGAGTTCGACATTTCTTTCCATAGAGAGCTTCATAAGGAGCCATCTAAATGCTGGAGTGAAAGCTATTATTATAAGAAAATTCCACCAAAGGAAGGTGTTGATCCCAACCACCATTGAAATCCATAGAGCAAGCTCTCAACATGTCTTCTAGAGTCTGAATTATTCTCTTAGACTGAATGTCTGTCTGAGGATGATAAGAAGTGTTGAAACTCAACTCTGTATCTAGAGTATGCTGAAGACTTCGCTAGAAATTCTAGGTAAACCTCAGATCCCGATCAGATATAATGGAAAGTAGTACTCCCTGAAGTCTTACAAATTTTTTACATATATCTTGGCAAGGTGATCCAGAGATAAATCTACTCTAATAGCAATGAAGTGTGTCGACTTTGTAATACGATCAAATATGACCCAAATAACATTATTTCCTTTGGATGTTTTAGGAATTCCAGTGACAAAGTCCATAGTGATGTTTTCCCATTTCCATTCAGGTATGGGTAATGGTTGTAACATCCCTTTAGACTTCTGTCTCTCAACTTTAACTTGCTGACAAACCAAGAATCGAGAGACATATTCAGCAACATCTCTTTTCATGTCATCTCACCAGAAGTAATCCTTTAGGTCCCTATACATCTTCGTTCTTCCAGGATGAATAGAGAATGAATAACTATGAAACTCATCCACCAGCTCCTTCTTTAATTCAGGGATGGGAGGAACACAAACCCGATTCTTGAACCTTATTATCCCATCACAATCAAGGTTGAATTCAGGAACATTTCTCACCTTCTTTTGTAACTCTACATCCTCTTTTTGTTCCTCTTTAATCTTCACATGCATAGATGGTTGAACATTCATTTGAGAAAGATAATATTTTTCCCCTTCCATTATAATTCCAAGATCAATCCTTTGTAAATCCATAAATATTGGATCTTTTGTGATCCTCATCATGGATAAAATAGCATGGTCTTTTCGACTTAATGCATCTGCCACCTTGTTTGCTTTCCATGGGTGATAATGAATTGGACAGTCGTAATCCATAATCAGCTCCAACCTTCTTCTTTGGCACATATTCAGCTCCTTTTATGTGAAAATATACTTTAAAATTTTATGAACAGTATAAATATCACACCTTTCACAATAAAGATAATGCCTCCAAATCATTAATTCAAAGATTACCACAGCTAACTCCAAATAATGAGTTGGGTAATTTTTCTCATGGATTTTCAACTGTCGTGAGGCATAAGCTATCACCGTATCGTTTTCCATGAGAACACAACCCAATCCCTTCTTGGATGCATCACTATAGATCACAAACCTTTCTCCACTATAAGTCAGTGTGAGCATAGGTACACTGGATAACCTTCTTTTCAACTCCTTGAAATTCTCTTCACATGCCTCTGTCCACACGAACATAACTCCTTTTCGAGTCAACCTGAAGAGTGGATTAGATAATCATGAAAAATCATTCAAAAAATGTCGATAATATCCAGCCAAACCAAGAAAACTTCAGATCTCAGTTATTGTTGTTGGTCTCGACCATCTTTCTATAACCTCTGTTTTTACTGGATCCACTGATATCCCCTCTTTTGAGATTATGTGACCCAAAATGAAACTTTTTGAATCCAAAATTCGCACTTGGTAAATTTGGCATAAAGCATCTCCTTTTTCAAGGTCCTCAATACAATTCTCAAGTGATCTTCATGTTCTTCCTTGCCCTTTGAATAGACAAGAATATCATCTATAAAGACTACCACAAAGTGATCAAGATAGTCTCTAAAGACTCTATTCATTAGATCCATGAAGATAGTAGGGGAATTAGTAAGACCAAATGGCATCACTATAAATTCATAGTGTCCTTACCTTGTATGAAAAGCCATATTTGGTATATCCTATTTTTTGACACTTAATTGATGATACCCTGAACGAAGATCAATCTTGGAAAAGTATTGAGCTCCATGTAGTTGGTCAAATAAGTCATCAATGCGTGGGAGAGGATATTTTTTATTGATAGTGATCTTGTTAAGTTCTTGATAATCAATACAGAGTCTCATTGATCCATCTTTCTTCTTAACATATAGAACAGGTTCTCCCCAAGGTGACACACTAGGGCGTATGAATCCTTTATCAAGATTCTCTTGGATTTGCTTCTTCAATTCCTAAAACTCAATTGGGGACATTTTATAAGGTGTCTTTGGAATGGGCATAGCACCCGGTATGAGTTCTATTGAAAACTCAACCTCACGATTTGGTGGAAGACCTGGCAGTTCCTCAAAAAATACATCATCATACTCCCATACAATGGGTGTATTCTTAATCATGATTTTCTCTCCAACAATTTGAGATAAATAACCTCCATTTATTGGAATCAAGACCCATAAGATTGAAGAAATTTCCACGGGAATGTTATATTCATCCTTGCATCGATAGATGATAGTATATTTATTGGTAATATTAAATGCGATTTCTGTTCTTTTGCAATTGATATGAGATCCGTATAAAGAAATCCAATCCATGCCAAGAATCACATCAATTTCCACTATAGGAAGGATCAAAAGATTTGCAGGAAGCACTTTCCCACAAAAATCAATCAAAGAAGAATTATAAACTTTTGATGCGACCGTTGTGCCATTAGGAGTTGTCACAGCTAACTCAACATCTAATTTTTGAGGTAATATGGCGATACCCTTAGAAAATTCTTCATAAATAAAAGAGTGGCTGGATCTCGAATCAAATAAAACATTTACTACTTTAGAGTGGATGGTAAGTGTACCTTTCACCAATTCATTATCGTACTCCACAACGCCGATAGTAATTTCATGTGACTTTCCTTCATCTTTGGCATTAAGAGTTTGTTGACGTCGATCATCATCAACAACCCTTGGATTTGGGCATTGATTGGCATAATTCCCCATCTACTTGCACTTGAAACATTGAAGTGTAAGAGGTTCATTTTGTGTATCCCTTTATTTGTTCGCATCATTAGACATCTTCTCCCCATTATTTCGACATTCAACTACCCGATGAACTTCTATTCCACCCATAAAACATTTTCTTGTCCCTTTAAGACAATTCCCTCCATGTTTCTTTCCACAATTTGAGCATAAAGGAAAACTCATCTTCTTTTCAGTGTGGTCTTTATATTTTCCTTTGAATTACATTTTCCTCTTCTTATCAAACCCATATGACTGATGGGTTACTCCAATCTCCATCTCAACCTTGAGAGAACATCGAAAAATTTCCTCATAGCTATTGAAGTCCCATATGGCTAACGCCCTTAGAAGACTGGGTTTTAAGCCACTAAATAATCGACCGATTTTACTCTCAGGTTGGATAATAATTCCAGAACCGTACCTTGAAAGTCTTGTAAAATTTTCTTCGTAGGTACCAACAGATTCATCATCCTTTTGCTTCAGTTAAAGAAACTCCATCTCCATCTTTGTTTGACTAATACAAGGGATGTAGTTATTGAAAAATGATTTCTTGAACTCGTACCATTCCATGGACTCAATTTCATATATTTACCTCGTATTCT
Organism: Viscum album; assembly: GCA_963277665.1. NCBI lineage: Eukaryota > Viridiplantae > Streptophyta > Magnoliopsida > Santalales > Viscaceae > Viscum > Viscum album. Next base: position 1,218,325,357 of record OY728155.1, on the reverse strand, counting down.
TGATAATATTCCACCATTGATCACCATCACCTTCCAAACGATACACTGCTAAGATGACTTTGTCATGTTCAGAACATTGTAGAAATGAAAATATATTTTTAGTGGTACTAATCCATTGTTCAGCCACTAATGGATCAAAAGTCCCACTGAATGATGGTGGAAGCTGCCTCATGAAGGATTCAAGAGAATGTTGCTCCTTCATTTGTTCATTTGAATGTCCTGCATGGTTCATATCTTGAGAAAGTTGTGTGAGCATGGCTACAATATTTTTCATTCCAACTCCCATAACATTTGGTTGCTCAGGGGGAAAATCATCACATTGCCCGTCACATTCAGCATTACCATGGTTCCTTTGGGTTCCAGCCATTGACTAAAACCAATAAGCATAGTGTGGGAAACACTAATCATAATAGGAAAACCACAAAATCAAGAATAAAATTTTACAATTAAGGTCTTATCATACGTTATTCATGGACATTTCTAAAACACTAATATTGTGTTCTATGCTTAGACATATCCTTAGGGTTTTTACTAGGACTTTCACATCCTAGTTTCCGAAGGTTGACTATAACTTTCCTCTGATACCAACTATAATGACCCATACTTTACATATATTGTTATTACTTCAAAATTGAAGCACACTAATTACAACACATAACAAAACCATGAAAGGACCGTACATGTATAGTGTCTTTAGAAACTGGGAAAGATAAACAACTGGTTCATAAATCATCTATGTTGTCTCCCATTTATTTCATCATATCTAGAATCCCTTTTTGGCATATCCAACTTAATACCCTTCTTCCTGAACTGGGGAAAAGAAAACTTAAAAAAGGGTGAGCTCAAATTCTCAGTAAGGGTAAACAAATGAAATATCAATCATATCATATTCTTAAGAACGTAACATTTTGAATATCTTAACCTGCAAAAGAGATCATAATATCATAACACGGGATAAATCATAGTGGTGAAATGTAATCCCAATAATCATAACGTAAAAAATGAAACTTCGTGGCATACACACATAATCATAGAAAATCATTTCATTTTAGTCAAGACTCATTTCCAAGACTATCATAGCAGACAAATTCCATTATTGAACTGAGTTCACTCCTCGTTCCAGTCCTATATCACTGAACCGGATTAACTTTTCGTTCCAGCCATATCTATCTCATGAGATATAAATCTTTACCCAATGCATAAGAGGGAGATATAGGTCCCACCCATCTCATAATGAAACCATTCTTATGTGTTCCACAAAATCATAAATCATACATCATGGAAAAACCCATGTAATAAAAATGGGATTCTTAAACATCATGCCATCATAACATAATCTATATAAGATAAAATGACATCACAAAATTAATTCCATCATAACATCATCAAATAAACGTAAAAATATGGATAAAAACAGAACCCTATATTATCTTATATGGAAAATAATTTTGATAAAACACTTTGACTCCATTCTTGAGGAAAATATCCTTTCTACTTCAAAAACATTTTTCCTTTCATAACATGTCTTATAATTTTATTCTAAAAGAAGTTGATTAAAAATAGGCTTGAAAACATGTAAAATAAGCTTCATGGAAATAATTGTCTATGAAATCATAAAACTCCATTCGTGCTATATAATTTAAAAAAACATTCTTCTCATACTTTTTCTGGATAAGTAAAAAAAGTGCCTTGTACTAAAAATGACAAAAGATTCCTTTCATATCTTTTACTAAAAACATAGTAATGGGTAAAATTGGATTTAGAAAATTTTATAAGGATAAAAATAATATTACATATTGATGAAACATGGATGTGGATGATAAATATTCCCCAGTAAATTCCGAAGTATAAACAATCTCGGATAAAAATGAGATTGCGGGATTTTCCCTTACCTTAGGTCCGATATGATTTCTACATGTCCAAACCTCATGTATAATGATTTAAATAATATCACTAACTTATTCCAGAATCATACTCATTGTTATGATATCATATATGGTCATATTCTTAGCTTATTATTTGCAATATTTCATTGCTACTTATTATTTGGGTGTTTATTGCTTTAGGTTCTTATGCGTGTTTTGTCGAATAGATTCTTATTATCTTTTTAGGTTATAGATACCTCATTTACAGAATGGTATATATCTTATTTACTCATTCAATTCATTTATATAATCATTATTCAATGAAGATCATGTAGAACGTGTCGCATCACATCGTGGAGACAGTAGGCCGTACATACGCACGAGCGATGATATCGTTCCCATGATCATGGAATTGTATTGAAGTGTATGTATACTATTTCAGAATCAATATCACTTTACAATAATCATATATAGTTATGCTTTACACATTTATATCCGTCCAAGTAAGGTGGTGGTGGAAAACAGATTACACCACAACATGGAGACGGTATTCTGTGCGTACACACGCGCGATGATTTCATTTTCCGTAGGATGGATAGATGGTGAAATATGGTTGTTTCATATTTATAATAAAATATAATTATATGATATAAACTGATGTTATTACATCATAATGAAACAACTAAATAAGAATATGTTGAAGAGGAAATAAATTTAAAATAATTGGTAACAAATATTACCTCTTCTTCAACACGCCTCTTTGAAATCTCCTCTTAGGGCACAAAGATTGGTCTTTGATGAAGACAAGGACCTCTAAGATGTTTCTAGGGAAGTGTAGATGTGAAATTGTTAGGTTTTGGCTGAGCTTGAAGTCTCAAAGTGGTTTTAGGAGGAGAGGTAGGAGGTGCCTTTTTATAAGGGAGGAGAGGGGAACCTTTGGAATTATATGAAATATTAATTTATAATAAATTCCAACCCCACTTAAAAACCTCCAAAAATGACTCAAATACTAAGCTTAGATGAGATATTGTTTTAATCTCGTCATCCAATAAAATTTAGACAAGTTGGGAATTTATTTTAAACATTATCAACTTGACTTATCCTTATATAATCTATTTAATTTTATTTATGGTAATAATATTATAAATTTAAAATCATTATAAATAATTACTTATATGTTGTGAATTGTCCATAATTGTATAATTTATTACATTTTATACCATATATATTTTAATTAACAATTTTCAAATATTTTTTGTGATTTTTAAACAATTTTATAATATGTTATTTCTATAAATTAACAATAGTGTCAATTTTGACACTATTCATTTATTTGAGTTTAAATAAAATATATACATAAGATATGTTCGAACTAAAATATTTAATAGATTCATAACATGTCATTTTTATCTATAAAATTAGTGTATCACATTAAATAGTTCATATAATATTTATTTTAATACATTTAAAATCATTTATTTGATATTTCAATCAATAAAATAATTTCAACATCACTATTGTGTCATAATTAATGATAATTATTTAATCCCTAAAAATTATAAATAAATTCATATGATGTTTATAATTTTATTAGATTTCTCTATACTATTATTTTTTGAATTTTTATGAATTTTATCACTAAATTAAAATTATAATACTTATAAGATTTAAGAGAGTGATATGTTGTCACTTTCTTAGGTTTTAATAATAATTATATTCTTTCATGGTCAGAAGTCCATGAAATGAATCTTGTCCGACCGTTAGGTGATCTGGGTTGACATTTATGCATCCAAGATTATTTTTCATGTGTTAGGGTAATTTTATAATCTTATATTTACCCTTAATTACCCGATTTACCTTTAACTGTAGTAAATAAAAGTTACTGTAGTAACTATTCATAATCTCAAACAAAAAGTAACCTATTAACATAATTTTGACCCCCTGAATCCAAATATGGAATCCATTTTTCAAAATTAAAAACATAGAAGTTTCAGTAATTAACTTAAAATTAATACCTTTGTTAAGAAAACAGGTTTTTAAGAGTTAAAACATTGCCAAAGATTGAAATGTTTTTACCTATGAATTCAATGTAAAATTAATGCTAATGATATACATTATATTAAATAGTAAAAATATATTCTATTTATAATTTCAAACCATTCAATATTATAATTTAACCATATAAATTATTGCGATGAAAAAAGTTGTTTTTAATTAAAATATAGCGTGAATTTACTATTCATTAAAATATGAAAGTTATTAGAATAATATGAAAAATTTATCTAAAGTAAATTTTTATATCCCGATTCCAAATAAGAATTTTATTTTTCCAAATTGAACTTATAAACATGTCAAAAACTAGAATTAAATTGGTTGCACCATCAAAAGGCGACAAAACTACATTTTTTGAAAAATACTTATTTTACCAGAAACTTTTTTTTTGTTCCCAAAACATGTTATAGAAAATTTGTAAGATGAATAAAAATGTTATAAAATTAAAATTGAGTAAATACTATTCATAAAGGCTAGTTTATAATATTATAATAATATATTGTTGTTTAGTGGAACTCGATATTTCGTACTACACACGCTATCGAGAAAGGTCATGATTGTGTGTAACGCAAGAAAACCTAGTGTTGTGTGCCGTGAAAGATTCCTTCGATGTTTTATATAACATAAGACATAAAAAATATACTTCTCATAAAATATCAGGGTGTTAAAATTATTATGAGATTTTCCAAAAGAATCTTCCCACATACGCCTACATGAGAAGAGTCAAACACTTTGGTTGCAATGATTACACCACTTGGTGTTTTTATAGATATCTCTACTTCAAGGTTTCGGGGATTAGATTTTATAGTTCTAGCAAACTTGCAAGATATAATGGAATGCGTAGAACTAGAATAAAATAATACTTTTTAAATTCTTGAGTGAATAGGAAGTGTACCTTGTTTGACTTCATTATTATGCTCCACCTCTGCAGTAGTGATGGCATAAGTCTTACCTTGTTCCTTTGGCTTTGGTAGCTGGTGATTGTGATTACCCTCTAGAACTCAAGGTTAAGTGCACTGGTTTGGATAGTGCCCTAGCTTCTTATAGTTGTAGCATTTAACCATGAGTGTTTCTCTCCTTTCATCAGCTACATTATCCTTCCATTTCGTGTCTTTTTGACACTATTGAGCATGGTTTTATTCTTTCCCACACTTGAAGCATTTCCCCGTCCCTTTGAGGCAGTTACCATTGTGCAACTTCCCACATTTTTGGCATGTGGGTCTTTGATTTTTCTTCCCACCTTTGTCACTAGATCCACCGGCTTGAAACTTCATCTTTCGTTTCTTATCCCCATAACCATGGGACCATTCTCCAAAATCCATATCCACTTTGACATCACACCGTACAACATCTTCATAACTCCCATAGTCACAAATTTTAAGAGCCTTTCGAAGGTGTTGTTTTAATCCACTAATGAATCTATCAATTTTTCTATCATTGTTGATAACAAAACCTAAAGTATTCCTTGCGTGCCTTGTGAAATTCACTTCATAGGTTGTGAAATGTTATCCTTCTTTTTTCTTGAGATCTATGAATTCTCTCTCCATCATCGCGTGAAGAGTTCGTGGGAAATACTTATTAAGAAACATTATCTTAAAGTCTTCCCATTCCATCTCTCCAATTTCTTCCCTTGGAATGGTGTTCTTAATCAAAGCCCACCATTGAAAAGCTTCTCCATTAAGACGATAAATGGCTAGAGTATCCTTCTCCATCTCAAAACAATGAATCACAGAAAAGATCTTCTCCATGGAGTTGATGCACTGTTCCACAAATAGTGGATCAGAAGATTCATGAACCTTCGGTGGTCGTTGCCACATAAAACATTTAATAGCCAGTTTCTCCCTCTTTGGTAACGGAAGACGTTCCCCATTATTAAGGTTATTATTAATAACCTGTGATAATTGGGTAATCATTGCCATGAATTTTTGAACTCCACATCTCTAATCATTAGGGATATCATTCGGGCAATCATTGCATTGGCCCTCGCATGAGTTGTTGGCCTGATTTCTCCTAGTTCCCACCATTTTCTAAAATAGAAAAGGATAGAATCAAACATAAATAAACAAGTCATGAATAAATTATTCATTTAAAAAGTTATACCAGAAACAGAACATATGGAATCCCTAGGTAAATATTCTTGTGTTCATATTTTAACTTACTCTCATACTAGAATTTCTTTCTAGGTTTCACTAATCCTAATTCCAAAATTAACTAAACCTTTCCTCTGATACCAACTATAGAGACCCTACATTTTATTACATTACTATTACATCATTTCAATGATAAAAAAATAATAGTATTACACGTAGAGGATCTAAAGGTTTAGTGTTTTGGGAAAACTAGTACCACACATAACAAATACAACATCAAGCATAAACATTTATTTAATTTCTTCTTCTCTAGCTTATTATTAGAACTTGTCCTCTCCTTAATATATGTATCCACCTGAGGATATACATCAAAAGGGCGATCTAGAAGCCCAGTAAGAGGATATATCAGACAAATATAGCATGGTGTGAGCATAATCATAACATGGGAAAAAGATCATGAACATTAGAGGAATCATAAATATAAGACTTGAAATGTGGAAATGCATAAAAATGAAACATCATGTCTTAGTGGTTAAATACCACACATAATTGTGAACCAAGCTAGAATCTTTTTTCACACATCATTTCACATTTACTCATGAGATTCATCACTTTACCCAATGCATTGGAGCGCTGTATAATTCCGGGTGCACCCGTCACATTTAATCATTCATATTACGCTATATAATTCTGGGCACACCAGTCACATCATAACGTCATCATCATTATGTATTACACATAGAACACATATAAAAAATGTACATAACTAACCCATGTAATGGAATGGGTTTTATCTCATAATAACACAATCATAAACCTTGCGTTCCCAAAATAAAGAGGGAATAACATAAATGTTTCAAGAACCGTTCACTTTGGGTGAGAAATAAAAGGGGTGTTCCTAAAAGAGGAGTTCTTTTGGAAAATATTTGGTTTTACATAAAAACCAGTGAAAAACATGTATATCCCAGAAAATTAAAGACAATGATGAAAAAATGACCTTTGAGGAGTAACCATATCAAAATGGAGTGAAAGAGGGAGAACCTAAAAGAAGAAAATTGGGTTTTAGATTTCCCCTTACCTTGTACCCGAATGCTTGATTCACATTAATGTCTTGTATAATAACATTATATTCATTAATTAGAAATCCAAAACCATGTGTAAATTAATAGGGTTCATTCTGGTTCCATTATGTAAATTTATGTTCCTTTGGATGACTTATAGAGTTTAAAAACATTGTTCGGGGATGTTCGTTTTTATGGTTTTTTTGGGTTGTTCACTTGTATTTATAAATTGAAGTTCGGGTAGAACATGGGTAAAAATAAAGAAATGATATTACATGACATTAACGATATTAAAGGAGTTTTAATGATCTTATAATTAATTATATTAGATCCATGTGGATGAATCATTAGATAATAATTAAATGATGGTTATTTGGGTAAATTTGGTCGGTTTTTGGATCACAACAAACTTGTTTTAACTTATCACTTAGTAATATGTCCATAGGTTATTTCCAGAACATAAAAAAGATCATAATACATATAAAATATTCTGGTTCAACTATAAAAATGGTTTCATGACCAGATATGAAGGTATAAATGGAAGATGACTATATGTCGTTCTTGAAGGTGATAAATTAACACCTCACAAACAACGTTCTCTTTAATAAAATAAAAGGAAGAGGGAAATGGGGTTGGAGGATATAATATACCATTAGAATCATAAAATTACATTATGTGTATAATATTGGAGTTAAAATACAATTTGGGTGATGATAGGTGGGGAGAGATCAAGAAATGAACTTGAACATGAAAGGAAATTAAAGGAGAAGAGGGAGGGAAATTATCTCTTGAATCCTTCTCTTGAGAACCTCCTTAAGGGCCTAATCATGGTATTTTGATGAGACCAGAAGATCTTGGACATGGGGAGTGGGTGGCTGTAGAAGGTGTTTGGGAAGAGTTTAGAGAAGGCTTGGATCTTGAGAGGTGTGAGGAAATGAGGGTGTGAAGGGTGGCTTCTATAGTAGAGGGGAGAGGGGTTTCCTTAATATAAAATTCATTAGTTTATTATTTTCCCCAAGACAAGGAATAATGAGTCTAGAATGACCAAGAATAGTAATTTTATAATGAAATACCGAACCAAGTGTGCTTACTTCAGTAGAACATCACACATGACCCTAAAATTAGCTTATTTAACTTATTTTGTAAATTACGGTGTTTCACTATTCATCAAAAATTCCAGTATCTCAGGAAAATCCCAAAAATTTACCCCAACCATTTTTCAACATGTTGAATCCAAAAATGAAGTCCTTTTTTCAAAAATAATTTTCTAAATATTATTAATTTAATATTTAATTAAAATCATAATTTTCTTAAAAAAAACTATTTTTAAGATTAAAACTGATTTTATAGTGCTTTCAAAAATTACGTAGGGTCTTATAAAATTATATAAAAACTATAAGAAATTGATTTAATAAATAATGAATACATTTTATGGAAATAAATATTCTTTTAAATTAATTAATTTATTATAATTAATTATTTATGACTTACAAAATACCAAAACGTTTACTAAGGTAAAATTGTCACTTTCTAAGATGTCTAAATATTATTTTATTATTCCTGGGTAAGGTTACTCTTATGTTGGATTATTTAATATTAATAAGAGTCATATTAATATTTATAAGTGTATGTTACTATTCATAAGGGTAATTTACTATTCATTGAATTGTTTTTGTTTTGTTATACTCCAAAAGTTATCTTGAGCACAACCGTGTATGTCAGATTTTTAAAATTCCAAACACAAAAGTGACAAAATTATGTTTAAAGGTCACTTATCACTTAGTAGTAAATTTTGTTGTGTTTTCATGTTATTTTTTTGACAGAAATATAATAAGGGAATTTCTATTGAAAAAATTTGGATCGTTATAGGGTGAGCTCAGATGCTCAGTAAGGATAACAATATAGCAGAAATGTTCATAAATATGTATAAACATTTTAAGGAAATGTATAACTAAAAAAACCGTTGTATATATGAACTTCAACATAATATTGGAAAAATAAAATTGAATAATTCCATTTACTTATACACATGGATATTCTACTAGTCGAATAATCTCTTGCAATATCAATAACCACTTTCATAATGATGGAATGCATAATGCCAGACTATCATAACCACATAGCCAAGGCCTTGTTCCAAGAATACAAATAAGATTCTGTGAAGGCCTTGTGACAAGACACTATTTTGACTCATGAGACCTACTGATTCATCGAAGTGCTACGGCGAGCTTAACCAGTCATTTATTAAGTCTAATGCATCACTCATATGAATAGGTTTAAACATAACATAAACATTCGTATTAAAATTAGCATACGAAATGTCAATATTTTCTCCATAAACCATAAAAGGTATAAAAATAACACATCCACAGTCAAACATATCACAAAACCGTCAATACAATATAGAAGATTTGTATCATAATAAAGAAACTTCAAATAAGCTTAAAATCCATCAAAAGATGTTGACATAAATGAAATCAAAACTATTTGAGAAAAATATCTCTTTTTTTGAAATAATTTAAAAGTCACATAATTATAAAATAAAACAATTACTTTGAAAATATTCTTATAAGCTTGTAAGGGATTCTTTGAATATTTTATAACAGCAGAAAATAGTCGCACCCTCCGTATATGTTAAAAAGAAATTCTTACCTTAATTTTGTCGAAAAGGTTAAAAAGGACATTGTTTGGAAAATGATGGAAATATTCCTTTATAAACATCTTATATAAAGTCAACAAGGGTATAAATGACTTTAAACCATAGTCCATAAAATAGTAAAAATTATTTTAAATACATTTTTAAGAATCATGGATTTTGATGATAAAGGGGTCCCAGTATATAATTACGTATAAACAACCTCAGATAATAAGGAGATTGTGAAATTAACCCTAACATTGTACTTTTCCATGGTCGAGGGTAGGTTAAACTCCTGTATAATAGTTAAATCATTTTTATTAAATTACACAAGAATCATGTACATAAATATTATATCATATATGATCTTTTAATATTGATTTAATAATAATATTTTAGTATTATCGTTGTTTCGGGTGTTCACTTACTCATTTCCTTTTATATGTTTTGTTACATAAGACATGTTTGTTATCCATAGGTTGTATCTTATTCATATATTGAATGACACCAAGTCCTTAGACATTATTTTTAATCATCAAATGAAATTAGTCTTGAATGGATACGATGGGGAATGAATCTCATCGTGTTCGTTGAGACGATAGTATGTACGTACGCACAAGCAAAAATATCATTCTATTGATATAAAAATAATATATAATTAGATGGTGTATCATATATACAGAATAATTATCATTTTATATTTATTATTTACATAAATTATACATCATTATTATACCCATCCAAATAATAATATATTGAATAACAATTAAACCATGACGTGGAGACGGTAGGCCATACGTACACACGTATGGTGACATGTCACCCAAGGGATGGATAAAAAACTGAATATGGTTATACCATATTTATAATAACATCACAGTATATAGAATATATGGGAGTTATTATTTTATAATGGAAATAAAAAAGAAAGAAGAAGTGGAAGAAGAAATGAACTTGAAAGTGGGTGGTGAAAACATTACATCTTCTCTGGGTTCTTCCTTTTGATTTGATAAAAAGGGATCCTTAGGTTGGCTTTCTGTTTAAACTAAGGCCTCTAGGTTGAAGTGAGGTAAGTTGAGAGAATATTAGGCTAGGTTTTGGACAAACCAAAAGTCTTTGAAGGTTTGAAAAATTGGTTAGAAGTGTTGTCCTTTTATAAGGGGGGAGGGGATTTTTAGAGAAAACTAAAGTATTTTTTTATAATAAAATAATATTTGGTTTATAATGGCTCAAAACAAGATTATTTAAATTATAAGGTGGGGGATGGGTCTAAAACCAATCAACCAATAGGTTTTAGACAAGTTTGGGTCACTATATTACCCTTATCATTTAGATTTAACTCTTAGTTAAATAGTTTATCATTTCCCATGTCTCTTTGTATTTTTATATTATATGGTTAATAAACATACTATAAACTACCAAGTGAACCCCAAGTGGTTCATTAATGACATACCTATCATCATATAATTTCTTTGGCCCAAATGTAGATTTTTAGGAAAAATATATCAATTAATAATATAATATTTGTTTTAAAAACTCTTTTATGTCAATTATGAAACTATTTAATAATTGATTTTTTTAAACTCTTAATAACTTTATTAATTCGAAATAAAATTTATTTAATCATTCTTAGCATCACATATTAACAGATAAAATTTGTTTAATTCATTAAAATAATCAAAATATATTTATTTGGGTATTTATAATATGGATTATTTTAATATTTCATTAATAAGGTAATTACTGCATCATCATTGTGTCATGAATAAATTACATTATTTAATGTCTAAAATTTACAAATAAAATATCATTATGTATGAAAAATTTTCACCTTTCTAATTAATATTTATAATATAATTTATATTTTTTATAATTCTTTATTAAAAATGTTTTTGTTATTTAACTTTGATTTTATCTCTTTTAACTCTTCTTTGAATTAAATAATAATAAATGTCCTAATCTAATCCATGTAGGAAAAAGAGGTTCATATTTTATTCCTAAGGTTGTTTTTGGTTGAATTATACTTAGAAAATAGAATTAGGACATGTGTTAGGGTAATAATAATGTCATTTTTACTTTTAATTACGCTATTTACTTTTAACTGTGGTAAATAAAAGTAAAAAGTTACTATTCACAAAAAATTATTTTTATCTTATCAAACCCCATATTACTCATCGATATTAACCGTGTCTCTCATATTTTCAAAATTCCACTCAGAGAAGCGGTAAAATTATGTTTTATGTAAATTTGCAAATTCTCCTAGGAGATGGGTAAAAGACGGTGAAATGTTCAATAAATTTTTATATATCTAAAATTATTGTAAACTGAATCCAATGAATTACATTGAAATTATATAGGTATTATGTGTCTATTGTGACCTAAAATAAATTTAAATAAAATAAATAATTATTTAAATAAAAATTTGGTTTTCAACTATAACTAAGTGTTTTTCACTATTCAAAAAAAAAGAATGTTTTTAGAAAAATTCCGAAATTTTACCCTAGGCTAATTTCGATATTTTGAATCCAAAAATGAAGTCCATTTTGAAAGATAAAATGTATATAATTTCAAAAGGTAGGTATTACTATTCACAACGGCTAGTTTGATTGGTTGTGGTGTGTTAGAACTCAAAGTTGCGTACAACACACACTATTTTTTTATTCAAAGAGAGGCTTACCGTGAAAGCATTGGGAGTTACATTCTCACCTCCTTCAATAAATTGTGTCCTTGAAATTTGAAATTGTTTATCGAAAATAAAAGGTTAAAAATATAAAATACCTTTTTGGAAAACCCATATCGGAAATAGGGTTAATAAATTTTAATTTTAATAAGAGGGAAAGGGAAATGAGAATGTCACCACCAAATTAGGGTTTCGAATACGAGAACATTGGTGGAAATTATAGACACGTAAAGAGAGTAAAAACGTAAATATTTATAGGGAGTGATTGAGGTCATCAATCACAAACAATTGTAAAATTGAGGGCCTCAATGCCATCAATCCATGATGATTTAAAATATCATCAGTTCAACAAAATATCAGGACAACAAATTTTTGGTTTTAATATCCCTTCCCTAAGGTTTAAAAAATAATTTAATCATAGAATAAGAGAAATATGTGTATATATATATATATATACTCGAGAAGTAGAGTTTCATCCTTCAACTAATTTCTACCACAAACTGATCTTTCACTCCAAAAGATAATAGAACTCAAAAATATTATATTTATCCTAATCGTATAAGGTTCCAATTATTTACATATACCATTAAAATGAAGAAAAATATTTTAAAATAACCAAGGACTTCCTGTAGACTAGTGGTAGTTAATAAAGGAACATCGCACTATGGTTATGGGTTCAATTCATGCAGCTTTGTCTAACGTGATGGGTTATTGCCCGACCTGCAGGTTATCCTATTCCTATTCCAAAAATTAATCATAAGAATTGTTTTAAAATTAGAAAATATTATCCACAGATCAACTTAATCCACTCCAAACATTATAGTTATCCAATGTACCTCTGTCCAGACTCTCTGTAAAAGGTACATAAATTCCAAAATCAATTGTCACATCAGATTCCCCGGACAAGGTAAAGTTTATCTTATTGTCACATACTGATAATATTCTTACTTTAGTCATATTAAATCCTTAATGAAAACAAAAATTACTGCAATACAATCTTTATATATACATCACTATTCTAATAACCAGAATATAATCCATGAGTCCAAAAACACAAATACATTAATTATTCCACTTCAACTATAGTAACAACATAAGATTGGAAATGATACCTCGACCTTTTCTGAGGTAATTTTACTTGGAGATTAGTGTATTCATTTTTATAATGCCCCATTTCTCTACAATTATAGCATTCAACATTGACAGCCTCTTTCATTCCCTTACATCATGATCCTGGAGACCTTTTTCTCAACATTTGTAACAAAATCCTATTCCTTTTAAGCAAGTACCGGGGTGTTTCTTCCCACAATTATCACATAATAGAAAATTATTCTTTACCTTTTTCCATTTATCTATATTTTTCTCCACTATTCTTATATTCTCATTCTTTACTTTATTGTCATATGATTTAGAGAATTTATTTTCTGTCATTATAGCACATGAGACAATGTCTTCATATGACGAGAAGGATTGTGAGACTAAAGATCGATAGAAAAATGGTTTTAACCCATCAAATAAATGGTCAAAATTACTCCTCAGGATACGTATATAATCTGTTTCATTCCTCACTAACCTTGTAAAGTTAGCTTCATACTTTGCGACATTCACATCCGCGTTATGCCTCAGACTGAGAAATTCCCTTTCCATATCTACCCGATGGTCATGAGGAAAGTATTTTTATAAGAAAATATCTTTAATCTCCCTCTATTCCATATTTTATACTTCATCATCTTCCTTATTGTTTTGAATCAATGACCACCATTGATCATCATCTCCAGTGAGGTGGTAAATGGCAATGAAAACCTTTTCCCTTTCGTTACTCCCCAAAGATTGGAATATTTTCTCTAAAGAATTTATCCATTGCTCAGCTTCCAATGGATTTGTACTCCCATTGAATGTTGGTGGTTGTTTCCTCATGAATCGATCTAACATTGATCCTCCATGTTAAGGATCAGGGTGCTCCATACGGGTAAGGTTATTATTCATAAACTGAGTGAGTTGTCCCAGTATAGTGATAAGCTGATCCGCACCAGTTGTATCACCAACTCCACTATTATTATCTTGAGCAGGAGGGAAATCCCTACATGGAGTGCGTGCATTGATACAGTTTCCATTCATTCCACTAGGCATCATTTCAAAACAATTTCATAAACTAGATTAGTTTGTGAATCGAAATGATATTCCATACTTGTAAAACACTTAACATAAATTGGACAGTTTATGGATATAATCCATAACCATAAAAATGTTTTCTTTGAGAAAGTATATACTCATAAAACATTCAAAATGGTTTTTATAGAAAATAAGAATTATCCTAATCATATCCCCTGGGAGTTTCGTAACCAAGAGTGCATCAAGGCCCCTTGTCGGGCACCAGTTCCCGTTCGAGTCTTGATCAAAGCGGTGTTTTCAGGTTTTACCCCTAGGTACATCTATTCCAAATCCACCTCTACCTATTCATATATAGACAAGGATGTATTGGTCGGAAATCTCACAAAATATCAATAATACAAAAATTTTAGGAAGTTCTTCTATACTAATCCTCAAAGTCTATCTTGGGGTTATGTTCTCTAATCAGAGATTATCTAAATCTAGCTTCCATTGTTTGTACGATAGTTCTTCTGATACCAACTATAACGCCCCGCCCCGAGTTAACCATAGTCGGTGCATTATTACATAACATTGGCATGATCACAAAAGATCATGTCTCAAAAGGCCGATTAGTTTAGTATCCTTGGAAACACTAGACACATTCATAAATGTTACATTAGATCATAAAGTGAAAAACTACAATAACACAGTCTCCATAGTCCACACTCATATCTCATTTAGACTATCCCTACAAGTCAGTCATAAAATATTTCTTCAAATCCTGGGATAAATAAAACATATAAAGGGGTGGGCTCAGATGCTCAGTAAGGATAACAATATAGCGGAAAATTACATAAATAATCATAAACATTTAAGGTAATTTATAACTAAAACAAAACCCTTGTAAACTTGAACTTTAGTATAATATTACAAAAATAAAATGAAATAATTCCATTTATTTTTTAACGTGGATATTCTACTAGTCGAATAATCACTTGCAATATCAATAACCACATTCATAATGATAGAATGCATAATGCCAGACTATCATAACCACATATCCAAGGCCTTTTTCCACGACTACAAATAAGATTTTTTCAAGGCCTTGTGCCACGAAACTAGTTTGTCTCATGAGACCTACCGATACATCGAGGAGCTATAACAGGCTCCACCTGTCACTTATTGAGTCTAATTCATTCCTCATATGAATTGGTTTAAACATAACATAAATATTCGTATTAAAACTAGCATACGAAATGTCAATACTTTCTCCATAAACCATGACTGGTATAAAAATAATGCATCCACAATCAAACATATCACAGAACAATCAATACAATTTGGAAGTTTTTTATCATAATAAATCAACTTTAAATAATCTTAAAATCCATCAAAGGATATTGAAATGAATGAAATCAAAACTATTTGAGAGAAATATCTCTTTTTTTGAAATCATTTAGAAGTCACATAATTATAAAATAAAACATTTACTTTGAAAATATTCTTATAAGCTCGTAAGGGAAGCTTTGAAAATTTTATAACAGTGGAAAATATCCGCACCCACCGTATAAGTTAAAAAGTCATTTGGCCTTAATTTTGTTGAAAAGGCTAAAAAGGACCTTGTTTGGAAAACGGCAGAAAGATTCCTTTATAAACATCTAATAAAAAGTCAGCAAGGGTATAAATGAATTTAAGCCATAGTCCATAAAATATTAAGAATTATTTGAAATACATTTTTAAGAAACAAGGATGTGGATGATAAAGAGGTTCCAGTAGATAATTACGTATAAACAACCTCGGATAATAAAAAGATTGTGAAATTAACCATTACCTTGTATTTTTCCTTGGCCGATGATTGGTTAAACTCGTATATAATAGTTAAATAATTGTTATTAAATTATACAAGAGTTATATACATAAATATGATATCATATATGATCTTTTAATATTGCTTTAATAATAATATTTTAGTATTATCTTCGTTTTGGGTGTTCATTTACTCGTTTCCTTTTATATGTTTTATTACATAAGCCATGTTTTTTATCCATAGGTTGTATCTTATTCATATGCAGAATGATACTGCGTCCTTAAACATTATTTTTAATCATCAAATGAAATTAGTCTTGAATGGATATGATGGGGAATGAATCTCATCGTGTTCGTGGAGACGGTAGTTCGTACATACACATGAGAGACAATATCATTCTTTTGATATTAAAATAACATATAATTGGATAGAGTATCATATATACAAAATAATTATCATGTTATATTTTTTATTTAAATTAATTATACATCATTATTATACCAATCCAAATAATAATGTATTGAATAACAATTACACCACGAAGTAGAGATGGTAAGCCGTACGTACACACGTATTGTGACATTTCATCCAAGTGATGGATAGAATAATGAATATGGTTGTACCATCTTTATAATAACATCACAGTACATAGAAGATACTGGATTTATTATTTTAGAATGTAAAAAACAATGAAAGAATAAGTGGAAGAAGAAAGGAACTAGAAAGAGGGTGGTGAAAACATTACCTCTTCTTCAAGTTCTTCCTTTTTATTTGATCAAAAGAGATCCTTAGGTTGTCTTTATGATCAAACTAAGGCCTCTAGGTTGATGTGAGGGAAGTTTAGAGAATATTTGGGAAGGGGTTGACCTAACCAAGAGGCTTTTAATTTATGAATAATTGGTTAGAAGTGGTGTCCTTTTATAAGGGGGAGGAGGGGCTTTTTATGAAAAACGTATAGTATTATTTTATAATAAATTTATATTCGGTTTATAATGACTCCAAACTAGATTATTTAAAGTCTAAGGTGGGGATGGGTCGAAAAACACTCAACCAATAGGTTCTAGACAAGTTTGGGTCACTATTTTATCCTTATCTTTTAGATTTAACTCTAAGTTAAATAGTTTAACATTTACCATGTCTCTTTGTATTTTTATATTATATTGTTAATAAACATACTATAAACTGCCCAGCTAACCCCAAGTGGTTCATTAATGAAATAACTATCATAATATAAGTCATTTGGATAAACCATATATTTTTAATAATATTATATCAATTAATAATATAATATTTGTTTTAAAAAACACCTTTATGTCAATTTTGACACTATTTAATAATTGATTTTTTATAAAGTCTTAATTATTTTATTAATTGGAAAAAAATTAATTTAATAAATCATAAAAATTCATATTAACCAATAAAATTCACGTAATTTATTAAAAGTATCAAATTATATTTATTTGGGTATGTATAATATCATTTATTTTAATATTTCACTAATAAGGTAATTACTGCATCATCATTGTGTCATAAATAAATTAAATTATTTAAGGTCTGAAAATTATAAATAAATTATCATTATGTAGGAAATATTTTTATCTTTCAAATGAATATTTATAATCGAATTTATCTTATGTATAACCCGATATTAATTTTTTTTAGTTATTTAACATTGATTTTATCTCTTTTAACTCTTCTTTGAATTAAATAATAATAAATGTCCTAATCTAATCCACGTGGAACAAATAGGTTCATATTTTATTCCTAAGGTTGTTTTTGGTTGAAGTATACTAATCCAATTGAATTAGGAAATGTGTTAGGGTAATAATAATATCATTTTTAACCTTAATTACCATATTTACTTTTAACCGTGGTAAATAAAAGTAAAAAGTTACTATTCACGATAAATCATTTCTATCTTATTGAAAAAAAATTTACTCCTTGATATTAACTATGCCTCTCTGATTTTTGAAATTCCACTCACAGAAGTGGTAAAATTATGTATTATGTGAATTTGATAATTCTTCTAGAAGATGGGTAAAAGACGGTGAAAAGTTCAATAAAATGTTTATATATCTAAAATTATTATAAACCAGATCCAATGAATTAAATTGAAATTATATAGGTAATATGTGTCTATTTTGACCTAAAATAAATTTAAATAAAATAAATAATTAGTTAAAAACATTCAGTTTTAAACTATAACTTAGTGTTTCTCAATATTCATAAAAAATTGGACGTTTTCAGAAAAATACCAAAATTTCACCCTAGGATAATTTCGATATTCTGAATCAAAAAATGAACTCCATTTTTAAAGGTAAAATTTATAAAATTTAAAAAATCAGGTTTTTCTATTCATAACGGCTAGGTTGATTGGTTGTGGTGTGTTAAAAGTCGATGTTCTGTACAACACATGCTACTATTTTATTCAAAGAGAGGCAAATCGTGGAAGTTTGAGGTGTTACAGTTCCTATGAAATAAGTCCACCATGATCCGCAATCACTCTTATTGAACATCATTCACAATACCTTTATAGGGGATGACCAAACCCTAGTGGTCATTTTCTCATGTACCATGAACAAAAAATCTAAGGCATGATAATACACAATAATGGTGACAGTGATAAATACATCATGACACTACGAAGAATATAGTAGAAATACAACATAATCTCAAAGAGTCAAATGGAAGGATTCTAATCTAAAAGGTTAAAGTCACCCTTGATTATTAAATTATTTCATTATAAGAAAAATTTGAGACATCCACAGTGGAATATTCTTTAGACTGTGGTGAAATTGTCTTAAAACATTGACACTAATAAAAAAACATGATATAACCTATCAAAATCAAATGTTTTCCACTATCCACTATGAAAACACAATTCCATGTAGTTTCCCTTAAAATTATATAACATGTCATAACTTTTGAAATTATGGTTTCTACTATCAACATTAGTTCTAGGGCTTCGACCCGGGGAACATTCCCATAAAATTTAATAACTCAACACCATAAATAATATACACTACATTAGATATCATAATAAAACTATTGTGAACCCACAAAGTCCCCAATAAAGTAAAATATTTTTCCAACAACAATAATAGCTAGTCCATGGAAACCATTGAATTACATCTTTGTATATTCGATACCACCATGCATGTTTAGGGTTATAAAAGATAATATCGAAACTTTTATCCCTAAAACAGAATGATCTATCTTGAAATTTTATCACTCTAGAAAATCTGAGAAAAGTTCTATGTAAATTATCATATCCAAATAATCAATCTAAAATTTCAAACTATTTAAAATAATCAAAGAAAATATGTCCTAAATTCACAATAAACATTTCATATAAAATAATAAATTTTCCAATAAAAATACTATTATTTTTGAATATTTGTCAATCATATTATATCATTAAACACTCTCTATGAATACAAATTTTTGGATTGATAGGTATAATTTATAATATAATTGATTGAAATAATAATCTAGTGGTTTAACTTTATTATTAAATTATAATAACAAAACATTTTTAAATTCACCAAATATTTGCTAATAAATCATTTGAGAATTACCGTGGTCAAAACTGGTAAATTCATTATATTGACCATCAAATCTAATTTTCAATATTTCATGTAATTTCATATGAATATGAAATATTCCTATAATAAATCTTTATATTTTCTATAGAAACACCAGTGTTAGTAATATCAACATCTTCATAATAGACCAATGTATAAAATATATGATTATAAATACATTGTTAACCCTATCACCTCAATATTCTAGAAATTTATTCAATAATAGTATATTTATTTTTGATAATAAACATTGATCAAGTTATAATTTTCTTTATTTTAATTTATTATTGAGAATGAACTAATCTTTTGAATCTTTATTTTTTCCTTAATTTGGACATTGAATTCCACATAATAGTTTCAAGATATAATCTACAATCCACTTTATTTTTCAATTTATAAACATTATATCTATTGAAAATGATGAATTTCTATGATATTTTCATTAAAAAAATATATCATAATTTAATGTATATAAAAAAGGAACAATTATTACAAAATTATAGTAAATATTATACTCCAAATATGAATGTTATGTAATCTTTAAATTAAAAATAGAGTAATAATTAATTGAAACCTGCATACTTTTTTTTATGAATATAATATGTTTTTAAAATATCTCATTTTCACTCAAGATAATTTTTATCATCTCAAGAGACACCCACATGAAAAATAGTTGACATCTTCCACGTCTATACTGATGTTTTCTAATGTGTGATATATTTTTACACTTTTTCAATCATAGAATATATTATTTATTTTTTATCACCTTAATAAAATTGATTTATTATGAAATATCTATCATCTAACAATAATATTTTTTTATTTCTCAATTTAACACCACATAAAATAATACATTGGAATAATTATTTATAAATGATAATTTATGAAATAAATTTATCACCCCCTGAAATAATGATTTATTTATTAATAAAATATTGGAATCATTATTATTTTGTTGTTATGGAAAAATTTAATTGGATTTCGAAATTTATATTAAAAATTTTTATTCTTTGGTTAGATAATACTAAAAGAAAAAATATCAATCACTAATTATTTATTGAAAACAATGGGTACCATTAAGAATTCCTTGATTGGAAAGGGAGAGCTTATTCATAAAAAACATTATAATTTTGTTTACGAAAATACATTATTTCTATTAATTAAATAAATACAGTTCCCGCTTATAATTTACATTATAAATATGATTTAGTAACATTTATATAATTTTATGTAAATGCACCAGTTATTGTAAATAAAATATCATTAATATAATGGATTTACCTTTTAAATTACTAATATATAGGATAATCAAAATTTTATTGAGAGTTGAATATTCACACATCTGGTTTTCTAATAAAACTTATTAATTAAATTTATTGGTTAATGTTTCATGCATGTTTTACCAGTCTCACAGTTTTGCATACACATTGACTTACTACACACTATTAGTACCATTCAATCAAACTAACAAGAACTAGATAAATAAAAATATAGGATCATTTAAAAATTATGAATTTATATTTAATAATAATTTTTTATATAATAATATTTAATATCGAGTGCTCTAATTATGGTATTATTATTTATAATTTCTAATAGTTCAACTATGAAATTTCACATTTTACACAAGTATAATTCATATATAATTAAAAAAATAACAATTATTTATTCATATTTGGTTCTATTTGATTAAAAAATAATATATCATAATCCTCTTATAGAAACCTAAAAATCGTATTCATGTTTTACTAATATGTAATATATATATATATATATATATATATTACACAACTAATAATCAATTGGTTTAGTGCCTTAGTACGTTAGAATCATTATTTAATAACATTAAAAAATATCTAAGTTGTTCATTATAGATCATATATGATTTATCCATTATCTCCATATTAGTTACGATTAGTTGAAGAGATACATTAAAGTAAGGGTCGAGTAAAAATCATATAAAGGAGAGGAAAATATTGTTTCTAAATAGATAAATAATTTATAATTATAATGATATAATATATCATTATTATAAGAATTAAAATTAATTTCATTATATATTAATTTTCAAATGTGAAAAATATATAATAGTTAAGGATCATATTCACAAATAATTGATTACATGTATGAAAATATAAAATATTTGTGAAAGGAACCTTGTCAATTTCCCACACATAATACATAATATGATATATGCTTTGCCTAATTCCCCAAATGGCATATTGTAACATCCCCAAATGATAAAGGGTTAAATGAATAAATGATATGACTCATGTGAACAAGATGCACATTCTTTTTCAGAAGCTCACCTAATTAGAACTCTACAGTTAAGCGTTCTTGGCCTGGAGTAGTGGTAAGGATGGGTGACCTCTTGGGAAGCTTCCCAAGGTGTGTGTGAGTGAGGACAAAGTACACTGGAAAGGAAAAGTGCTAGCCTTTGGGGACTATCACTAGTCAGATCACCCGTTTAGGCATGTGGGTGGACCCTGGGGTGGGCCCCACGTGTCTACTGGGGCAACTGGGGGAACCTGGTGGGCCAGGACCCGACGGCCATGTAGAGGCGGGGTGGTTGTGCTGTCACTGGGACCCAGTTTTCACATTTGGTATCAGAGGAGGAACCCAGCCTTAAGTGCGCGGTGCACTACCTGGGTTGAGATGTAGGGCCCACAACGAGGGCATTGTGCTCTAAAGGGGGGTGAATGTAACATCCCCAAATGAAAAAGGGTTAAATGACTAAATGATATGACTCATGTCAACAAGGTGCATCTTCTTTTTCGGGTGCCTACCTGTTTAGAACTCCACAGTTAAGCGTGCTTGGCCTGGAGTAGTGGTAATGATGGGTGACCTCCTGGGAAGTTTCCCAGGGTGTGTGTGAGTGAGGACAAAGCACACTGGAAAGGACAAGTGTTGGCCTGTGGGGACTGTCATTAGTCAGATAACCCGTTCAGGCATGTGGGTGGACCCTGGGGTGGGCCCCACGTGTCTGCGGGGGCAACTGGGGGAACCTGGTGGGCCAGGACCCGACGACCATGTAGAGGCGGGGTGGTTGTGCTGTCACCAGGACCCAGTTGTCACACATATATTTTTTATAACAGTTATAAAATATTAGGATTCATGGTTTACCACATTTCTATAATATAGGCTTAAAAATATATGGTGTTGTTTCCGATATCACTTGAAAATTTTATTTGATATTTCCCATGATCAATCACTCATGATCCTTGAGACATTAATATAATGGATTATCCAATCTATTGTTCAATTTTGAAACATTATCTCTATTAATAATTAATATTTTCTATAATATTTTCATTAAAAATTATAATGTAATATAATGTATTGAGCAAATTAAAAATTAGTAAAATACACTAGTACATGAGTTATATAATTTTTAAATTAAATGTAGTGTAATATTTTTTAAAAACCCCCATAATTTATTTTCATAAAATAAAATTATATTAAAATACCTAATTTTCACTCATGTTAATTTCTATCACATCCTGAGACACCCACATGAATAGGTGGGGAAATATTCCACATCTATGATGATGTTTCGTACTATGTGATATATTTTTACACTTTTTCTATCACCAAATATATTATTTATTTTCTATCAAATTTATCCAATATATTTATTCTGAAATATCTATAATCTTATATAATTGTTTTTTCTTAATATGACACCATTTATTGAAAATATAATTAATTTTAATGGAAACCTATCAATTTACCATATTGGGTGTTCTTTTTTTGAACAATATCATAGAAGAAAATGATTTCCCATCCATTATAGAGACTACAATACATCTATTTTTTTTAATGATTCTAGTTCTTCTACGTGAGTAGGTTGGTTCCTAATATAGGTTTGGAGACCAACATTGAGACACATCCCCTTGTTGTGGAGAAAAATCCATAGAAATACCAGACTAGGTCTGTCCCACAATGTATCGAACAAATGATGATATAAAGGGTAGGGGGTCCATATTTGAGATAAGATAAAGCACCAATAACTTTCTTGTACTGGTTGAAGATAAAAATGAATCAGATAGTGGTTATCAAACACCTAAACGATATGGGTTACCATTTCATCTGAGCTGGATGAGATGTTTTGGATATTTGTAAGGAAATTATTGTTTCTACAAAATGATAATATAATCAATTTCTGGTTATTTCACCTAGTGAAGCACTCTCCTTTGTGACAAAAATCTATAAACATACTACGAGACATGATCATGTTGAAATCATGGATCTCATTTCATGTGTAATAACCTCCCCAATTATTTTCCATTAGATCTATGATGTAGTTAAAATCACCTCCCATGATCCATGAATAATCCCCAAGGTATAAGGGAAATAGATCATTCCAGATATATTATCCATATTCCGCATCACAATTGGAAAATAAAATCATGATTAAAAGAATATGAACTCTAATTCTAGTTTTTAGTGACAATCTGGTCATATGAACCCAAACAAATCCATTAAAATATTCAATTTTTCAAAATACCCATATATGATTATTTTTAAGAGCATCTTCCAAAAATTTTCTTATTCTAATTATGTGCATGAAGTGTGAATTCATACAATGTTGTTTCTTGGGTTTCAGCACATCCAAAATCAAGGAGTTTATTATATGGATCTCATTAGATACAATGTCGATTTTATCTCAGGCTTCTTGACATTGGGCACTCCAAATAATATATGATATCATTGATTATGAGATTTGTGGGATTTGGAGACTTTTAATGAGAATTTATAAGGTCTTACGATAATGGTCAATATACACGTAGATTGGAATCTAGTTCAAAAACCACTAGGTGGGAGGAATGGGTGATGGTATGAGGAGCCAATTCTTGTTTGCACTAGAAAAAACTAGTGGGTTTGGATATCATAGGGAATTAATTGGAGAGAGAGAGGGGTGATGAAATAGAATCCTTAAAGAAACCTACTTAGGGGAAATCATATAAAATTGTAGTTATACTACCACTCCATTCCTTTAGGGGACATTAAAAATAACGGGCGATGAAGAATCCTTAGAGATCAATGGGATTTTATATCCCTAGGTCCACAGTTGACAAATCCCTTAAATTGGTGAGGGGAGAGGGAGCCAAGAAGGGGGTCGTACTCTTATTAAAATGTGATTTAATAAGGGGAGAGTACATAAAAGTTATAGTAAAGGGTCACTTGGGAGTAAAGATAATTGGAGAATGTAGGCAGTGGGGTTTGGATAATGTAACAGACATTATATGGGTTTAGGGAAGTGGGTAAACTAGAAGAAGCAACCAAAGGTGAATGATCCTCAGGACCTGATCTATATCTCTCGAATTATAAATAAGAGTGACATTACAAATGACATCTTGAGAATAAGTAGGCTATGTAAGAAGGGAAAATATTTGATCTCTAAGAGATAGAGTATCCTTCTCTATGTATTATGAGATCAAAAATGGTTTAGGATATATAATCTTATATATAGATCTATTCCACGTAAGAATGAAGCTGCTAGGATGTCCACTCATCCAAACATATGAAAAATACAAAAAAATAATCTATATAATAAAGAAAGGAGGTGTTGTGGAAGGGTTAGAGGCGTCCTTAAAGATTTATTCATACAAAAATCTATGAAGAGTCTCACCTAGTGTAAACCCCTAAAGGCCACCTAAATAGATTGAAACATAAATTCTAGGGTATTGTGACCACAATTTCCCAAAATCATCATAGGAAGATACAAATTTCTAGAATGAATTGGTGTTTAACACCAACACCATCACTAAAATAGAAATACCCCAATATGAAATTTTGTCTTGATATAAGGTATGTGGGGGATTATCCTTTCTGAAATGCACCAAAAATATCCATATATGAAGAAGTGTTTCCAAATCAATGGAATTTTTTGAAAAGGTAATCATTATATACATGGTTCTTATAATAATAATGTCATATATAAATTGATATCCATTGTATTAGAGTGTTATATATAAAGACTTATATCCTTTTCAAATAAAATCACATAAAGAAAACATTAATAATTCCATAATTAATAGTCATATGATATACTAGTTAAAAATAAATTGATATCCAAATATATTCTATAAATATAACTTTACACACCATTTAATCAAGATGACTAATAATATTATATTTACACTATACTGAAAAAGGTATACATTGTATAAAATTGTTATACTAATCAATTTATATTATGGAATCTAGGTGAACACACTTCAATCAAAGGAACAAAAAACAGTGTATGCATAGAGGAGAGTAATTGGAAGAATAATTAAGGATATACTCTTAAGATGAATTTGTGATACATAAGTAGTGATACATCATTTATCCTATAAGGATATTATGATTCTCTTTTTTGAAAATATTGGTAATGAATAAATCGATATATAAAGAAGAAAATTTGTTGAATTTTATAAATTTACATTAAATGAATTATTAAAATGATTATTTAACTATGGAAAACGAATTAAATAAAAATCATATAATAATGGGTAAAAAAATTATTTTGTAAAACTATGAATCAAGAGAATAATTATGTAAAATAATTTAAAATCAGTTCCTAAGAAAACTTTTTAAAAATAAATATTTCGTTCTTTGTATAAATAATGTATTCCCAAATAAGTAAATTACATCCATTGAAGTTAATTTTTTCAAATTTTTGGGAAGAAATAATTCTAGATATATAAAAAAATTACTTTTTTGGAAATCTTCATTATTCTAGTGTTGAAAAATTTATAAATGTTTTACATAGAAATCATTGAGTGGAAGGAAATCAATTTATTTTGATTGAATAGAAATCCATTTTAAATATTATCAATTCTGAAAAACCATAATAGAAATAAAATAATATATTCCCTTTTTCAAAATATGTATAAAAAAGTATGAATATTGTATAAAAGAATCCAGTTTATACTTCCTAATGAGATAGGAAATTGGTGATAAGTAAAGATTAGACATATAAAAATGATTCGTTGGAATGAATGGGAGTTACTCTTTAGAGTGATCAAATATTAGATCAGAATTTCATTCATATTTGGTGATTATTAATTTATAATATAACATATAGAGATGAAATTAGGAGGATAAAAGTCGCTTAAAATCTCATAGTCAAGAAGGGAGTTTGGGACTTAGAGAGGGATTTTTTAAGTCACGAAAACTATTACTGTATTACTAAATTTAAATAAAAAACCACTTTGAATAAGAGAGGTTGAATTTGAACAAATTATAATGTAAATAAATTATATTTCAAAGTGTTTTTAATCAATATTTATATGATAAAAAATATAAAAATTGATGTACATATTACAAACATTTTTAATGAACGGAATTGGAGATATCAAATTATCACGACTTTCATATTTTTTTATTAAAATAGCATGAGATAAATAAAAATTAATTTAACATTAAATATCATTATATATAAGAGAATAATGATGAAAAATATTAACTGGTCATTATATACATCATTCTATATAAAAAAATGTATATAAGAAGATATATATGTCAAGGGTTCAAAATGGACATAAGAAACCATTACAAGTATCATAATAATTTAGGTAAGTGTCCTTTAATAATGAGGTATTAATGATGAATTTAATTACCAATTAAAATTAAGTTGGAAAATTATTATATTATATTCATGTTTTACAATAAATCAAACTTTGGAAAATAAAGTTTGATAAGAAATATTGGTCAGAATGAAAAGAAATTTAGTCAGTAGAAACCATTGCATCATTGGTATCCCTTGAAGATAAATCTTCATAAGTAAATAACACAACATGGATATTAAAAACCAAAAAGAATTTAAATTAATATTTTAAAAAATGTTAATTTTAATTTAATAAAAAATATTAAATATTTTATGGTTGAAAATAAAAAAACTCCCTTAGGAAATATAATTTCATATAAGAACCCTTCAACTTATTATGTATTATTTTTATAATGTTTCAAAGATCCTAAATGATAAAATTATATTCATTAAATAAATTAGTATGAAAGTTATTAAACTATATTTAATTTAAAATAAATCATATAAAATCATATTCTATTTAATCATTATATAGTTATTTATTATGATTTCATGGAAATTAAATATGTGATATCTTTTTCTATAATTTTACTGATCCAAGAAGATATTTGAGAAAAAAAGATAAAAAATATAACATATAAAAATTATAAAAATATTTATTATCTTATTAAAATATAATAACATTTATATGTAATTTCCCATAATCATCTATGATATATTTTTAATGAAATTTTCAAGTATGCTGTTAAACAAACAAAAAACAAGAACAACCTATATATTGATGGGTTATAATTATTTAATAAGTGTAAAATATCACTAAAATGGAAGAATATATATACTATTTAGATGTTTTATGTTGGTGAATAAAATTTTATTTGGTTGTTATAAATAATTAAAATTGTGATGGAAAATGAAAAATTTTACTTCATTGAGGTGGTTGTTCGTATAATGCATGATTAGAGTTTAATTTCTTAAAGAATGAGAGGTAATGGAATTGAATTATAATTTTACTCTTCATAATAATAATTATATTATATATGTTAACTTTATTCATTAATTATATCCATCTAAATAGATAATAGAGTTTGTGGTGAAAATAGGTAGATGTTGCTTCATTCAGGCAGTAACCTACACAACAAACCATCGATGCCTTTCTAAAAATATTATGTGAAAGAATGAATAAGGATAATTCCATTAATATATTAACACATAAGTATAATAATCATAAAGAGGTTATTATATTACTATTATTTTGGTATGTTCTGAAGATAATAATTATTTTCCAAAGGATTAGATTATATAATACTAATGTTGATACCATGAATATCCTATTTATGAACTCGTTTGAATTGAAAAACATTGGATAAATTTTACTGACTAGGGGAATTAGGAAATAAAAGGTAATTCTAGGATAAAAAACTATTGTTTCAATTCGTAGATATTTTAAAGGTAAAGAGTAACACTATTCAAGAGATGATGACTCTAAATGAGACAAATTAAGGACTATAGAGTGATATTGGCACGATAAATCATTAACCATGTTTCTCCATTTTTTTTTAATTTTTTTAGTTTTCACTTACTCTTATATAGGGGCTTTTTCACTTTTTCAACCAGAGTAACTAGTTTTCAAAACGTAACATTTGATTTAAAAAAACATATCAAATAACACCATTAGAAAATATAGTTGTGATAATAATTAAAGAAATACTTATAATAAAATTATAATTATAAACAAGAAAAAAATTAAATTAAATCATTATACAAATTAAATAAATAATTTTTGATAGAAAATTGACATTTTAAGCATTATGTTATCATAATATTATTTATCACTAACTAATTATTAAATGTTTTTTAATTATAATTAATTTTTTTAAAAATATAATATTAGATTAATTATTTAAAACATATTGATTTAATTTTTTAGGAAAAAATTATAGGACAATAATAAACTAATTCTTGGAAATTAATCATTTCAACATTTTCATGGTTATTAAATTCAATATCAGTAATCTCATATTGATGCTCATTAATAAAATATAAATTATCAAATACCATGGATATGTTGACCCTTAATATGAAATAAACTATTTAGATTATCTTTATAATCTTTATAAATTCTAATTTTTAAAATAAGTGCATAAAATTTTATGCAGGACGATAAATGTATGCACATAAAAACTATTTATATGGTGAAATATTACACGAGTTTCTAAAATAGGTAACAAGTGTTTTATAAATTCAAACTATTTTTTAAAATAATTTGTGTACATTATTTAATATATACTATAGAAATAATGTTTCATAATCATTTAAATCATTATTATATTTAGATAATATAAAACATATAATTTTTTAAGATAAATATTTATTTCTCTATTAAATTAAAATCACCTTTTTTATAAAACATTAAATACTTATCTCTAAGATACATTTTAGTTGATGAATTATTAATTAGAGATAATTATATAAAAATAATTCTCTAGAATTTTAAGATTTTTATTTTTAATAATGATACAGTATATTAATAAATATTACCTTTGATGAAAAATTCCCTTTTAAAAGATTCTGTTTTTATATTTCTATTTTGTATGAATTTATCATTGATTAAAATATATTTATCTAACATAGGATATATTATTGATATAATTTAATAATATAATATTTCAACGATTTTTTTA
The DNA here is from genome assembly GCA_963277665.1 of Viscum album. Lineage (NCBI taxonomy): Eukaryota > Viridiplantae > Streptophyta > Magnoliopsida > Santalales > Viscaceae > Viscum > Viscum album. The sequence goes on along the minus strand of OY728155.1, from coordinate 1,218,295,277 downwards.
GTTTTTTATTTCACATGGAAGCATATTTCAGAACATTGTTTATTAAGAAGAGATAATTATATAGTAAACTACTGTGTCATTAAATTATGATATATTTTAAATAAATTAACATTGAGTGAAATTGATGGGGTTTAAAATACCTATCTCTATTCTATATTATTTTTAGCTTTTGACGATAAAACCATTCTCTCCCTTATAATCCCTCTCTCCATTTCCATATATTGTGTGGATGATGAGATATTATCCCTTGAAGTGTATGATAATACCTATAAGTCATGTTGTTTGGATGGGTTGATTCCAGTTGGTTCATTGAAAATGAGAGGAGGTGTGACAGGGACAATGTCTTTGTGAGAATTCATGAGGTGTAAACTGAGATTATAAGGAGGTCGTCATTTTGGTATTATACACCAGTGTCTTAATAATGAATGGTGGTGTTCTTGGGTTGCATCAAAAGTGGTTTTCATAGTGTTGGGGATGTTAGTATTTTGGAGTCTGGTGGAAACATTGATCAACAATCCCGGAGGTAGCGACCATTAGGGATTCCATAGAATAAATCAGAAATGTGTGGGGGATAAAATGGATTTCCTCAACATTTTTATCTTTTATAATGTGAATATTCCCAAAATATGATTTCTGCGAGTGGGTGCCGCAAACTAACCATCCTGACCATATCAGGTCATAAACCACCACACCATAGGAATAATGGTCCATGTTGGGGTGTAATATATAGAATTATTATAATATAACCTTGTTGAGTGTGCATAATGTACATAAAAAATTAAATTATAATGATCTATATTCACATGTGGCACATATTCATGATATTTCGTTTGCTTTTATATAGCTAGGGGCCCACATTCACATTAATGTGGTGCCTTTCAGAACTATTGCATTGAATGGATAATTATAGAAAATAAATAGATTATCAAGGGTATTTTGATATATAGAATATGATGTAATGGATAGTTTGGACATCCATGACAATTTTAGAGGAAAAATAAAAATATTTTTTAATAGTATATCCTACAATCAGGTAGTGGTATGAAGATCAGTACATTATCATTCAATAGGTAGGACCACTATCCCCCCACCCAGGATGAAGAATCCCCTATCTATAGGTTTTTTTATTGATAGGGTTGACATTCCTACTATATAAAAAATGTAGGATATCCAATATCTCATCCTAATGGTAGTTTTTGTATTCCTTTATTAAATTAAGGGCATGAGATCCCTTAACAAGGTGCCATGTTAATGGTAGGGTTGGTATTCCCTAAAATACACAATGAACAACATCCAATATTTTTAGGGTGTTATTCCACCCATAAAATAGCTCAACTAGGGAACTTGGTGCCCCAATAGGGTTATTACTCGCATGACCGAGGAGTTTTTTTTCTTGACCTCCCCTATGATTTTAGGGAGGTGACATGGTTTTCTCATACCACTATTGTTTTTTTAGTAGGGGTCATTATTATGCTAACCAATATATATTCTTAAAAAAGGATTACGTTTCACTGTGGATTGCATGACTACTGACATATATATTTTATTAATTATGGTTAATCTATCCTCAACTAATGTAATTTCCTCAATAAGGAATGGTTTCCACTATTTATGATTTCTAATAGTGATGTTGGCTTAGAGGGGTGGATAAAATTGGAAATTTTGAGAGTTATGACCCCTCAAATTGAACCCTTGGTTACCTTTGATTTGAGACATATGACTGATGGCTTTCAACATTATATTGTGTTTATCTTTTAGTACCCCGATCATTAAAAGATTCTAAACATATTTTTACCCTCATGTTATTGAGATGGTATGTTTTAGACTTCTCTATATTATTAAGTGTTTTTGATTCATAGAATATCTAGATTTTATTGTTTTTCCTTCCCCAAGCTAATCTTTCGTGCCATGTGTATTAACATGACCTCATTTATTTCCTATCCGTTTTATTTTTTGGGGAATCCAACTATGTTTGTGTATAATGAAACCTATATAGAATTTTTTCCCATGCATTTTATATATGTGAATATGAGAATCTATTTTATAAATGGGATTTTCATAAGTGGATATGATGTTTTTGGATTTCTTATTATTCATGATGGAGTACAGTTTTTCTTATTTGATCCGTTAACTATTATAGATGGAGATTATTTTTGGAGTATATGGGTAAAATAGGAGTTCTCTAGTGTATTTTATCATTAAATTTTAGATGCTTCTTCCCCCGAAGGGACCTAAGGCCTTCATTTTTATTGATTTTTGATAACCCCCCTTTCAAGGGATGAGGGGCAACCCTTACAAATCCCATAGGCTTAGAAATTACATGGACCGTAGGCTTAAGAGATTACATTACCCGATGGTATTAGGGAATTTAACTAGACTATGTAAAAGAAACTACCCCTCCCCAGCATCTACATCATGATAGTAGCTCTCCACCTTCGCATGAACATCTGGCTAGGATTCTCGTGCAAGCAGAGGCTGGTACTGATGGCATATCCATACCCTCACATTCTAAAAAATCCATTTAGCTCTACTTTGGTGAGTGAACCTCCTTTGAATCCTCTTCTAGGGCTGCTTCTTTTTTTGTAGTGTGTCTGGGGAAACTACATGTTGCCCGAAGGCCTTGAGGTGGCTTGAATGCCTTAATGGTGGCCCGAATGGCCTACTGACTTGAAGGTCTTGGTGGCCCAAATGCCTTAACGAATCTAAGGCCAAACCAGTGGCCCAAGGTGACTAGTTCCGGGTTCTATACTATTGAACAATACCTGCTTCATTGACTACTATAGTGCCTTCTACAGTACTCACACCATGTACAGTTCTGGTAGAGTACGCGCACAATGTATAGTTTTGCAACAGTTTCCACAGAGTGTACAGTTGTAAAAAGGACCCATGGTTGGTTGTGTCTTATCAGAGGATTAACATAGTGTAGTTTTACAATGGATGACGTTTGGAGTTATCTTTAATTTGGGGATTTTTGTGGAAATTTAGTGTAATGATGTTCCGGGGTTTTTAAGATCATTTGTAACACTAGGGGCTTCATGGATGATTCTATGAACATACCCTTTTTCATTGACTTAATAGCCTCCTAAATTAACCATAGATTTGAAACATCATTGCGGGACATAATCATGTCATTAAATATATCATATAAAGGTCCATCATAATATTAAACCTTATCTATCTATCATATCATCATGATATTTATTGAACATATTGAGTTTATCCTATCAATTATATGACTCATACTACTAATAGCCACCATAAATTTCATGTAATAGTTGTGAAGAGCCAAGGAATTTGGGTTTTCTATCTCCAATGGTTAGTATGATATAATGTGATGTTTTTTGGGTTATATTGAGAAATATTATTTCTCCTTGATTTGAGGTAATTATTATAGACTTTTCCCTTGGTGTACATTATTCTGATAAAAAAAGAAGGTTGATCTGTTGAGTATGATTGTACTACCAATATGTTGGATATGTTATGCATCTTTTGATTATAGAGGATATTGGTATTTATAAGGATAACTTGATCCTCACAAGAAATAGGTTTCATAAATGTACAATACATCCATTTTATTATGGATCTATATTCTACTCTATATATATTGATTATTATATTGATATATCTTGACAACATGTTCATCTAGTAGTCAAGACTGTATCTCTCATTATAATGATTGTAATTGTATACTATGGTTGGGGATTAAACCCTTATTTAAAATGAATATTTATATATGGTTGTTTAACCCTCTATATGGTAGCTCAAAAATACTTATGTTCACTTCCAGGACCACATCCCTCATAAGGTTTTCCCCGAACATGTTTTATTATTTATTTGTCTGAGGTCATAGGTTCATGTGGAGACTCTGGACGAATTTCATTAAAGATTTGGTTTTGTTATCATGTATCAATACTTATTCCCTATCCCCAGGTGAACAATATTATATTGGGAATCATGGAATTGACACAAAAATTCATTGGTACAAAGATAGTGTTTCACATGAAAATAGATAGAGTGGTGTTGTGGATGGACCTCCACATGATATATTATGTTGAGATATGTGACCTTATTATTGTATGACTTGTTTCCTACAATAGAAAAATTCAATAATAGAGCTTATAGTATAAGGCCCCATCCTTAAACCTTACTTAATCTTGAGTTATTACATGATTACACATTGAGGATCTTTTCAGGTTTAGAGTTTTAGAGAATTAGATCATGAAACTTGCATTACATTCCACATTTAAACAAAGTGGTTACATAAAAGACAGTATTCATTCTTCCCATCAACGGAAACATATTGAAAATAAAACATGGATTCTTTCTTGACACATCCTTGACACTATCATCACATCATGTACCTTTCCCTTGATCTGTGAAAAACATTTCAAAAACTTGGGATGAGCATCAAAAGCTCAGTAAGGGTTATAAAAATATGGAAAGGAAACATGAGTTCATATATACATAAGAATGAAATCATACTTTACCCATAAAACATAGGAACTTTAACATACCTCATCAAACCATGAATAAATCATAGAAAACATAAGACATAAAGGTAACTTGAGGAATTCATAACATTCTTGCGTAGGGAGTAACCCTCTTGGTTACATTTGGAATACCCATCACAGTATATTCCCTAAATCTCTTCGGAGAAACCTTAACGTTTCACTCCTTCACATTACCCAATGCATTGGAGAGCTATATCGGGCTCACCCGTCCTTAGTTTATCACAGAACCACCCGTCTTCATAATAATGCCCAAGAACCTCAACATAATCGTATCACATAAAACATGCATAAAGGAAACATAACATTCCCACCTTTCAATCACAAGATATCAATACAACACATTGATATAAAAACATTATGAAACCCATTTTCAATAACAAAATAAAATAAAAGTAAAACATGGTATTTATTTTTCTTTTAGAAAGAAGGTATGGCTTGTAGAGGAAGCCGAAACTCAAATAATGGTCACGGCGGCGGAGAAGTCGTTGTCGCCGCATACGTACGACAAGAAAATTCCCTTTTTTCGTTTTGTAAAATGCTTCGTATAAAAAAGATTCCTTTTGGATAAACGTAAAAGTCAAAGGGGTTTATACACCATATAAAAAAAGGTTTTGTATAAAACAAAATATGCCTCAATGAAAGGAGATTGAGAGGAAGTCCCATACAAAGACTGTATCCTTGGTTTAAGGATAAATCAATTACATAATTATGTGTGACAAACGAATACACCAAATATAATTGGATATTAATTGTAAAATAATCAAAGTTCATTCACACATATTCAAAGGATGACATATTCAATAACTACATGGTGAACCCAAAGAAATCGAAATTGGGTTAAGAAGTTCGCTTGACAACCTAACAGCGTCACATCAAAATGAGTTGATGAGAGATAAAAAGTGTATCTCATCACTTAGACATAAAATTTAAATCAATAAGGATATATGAGAACATATCAACACATAAAAACATGTAAAATAAAAGACCCAAAAAAATAAGTCTTTTAAAAAAGAGGAGGGTGAAAGGTTCCATTACCGACTTGGGTATCTTTCAAAACATACACCCCATGAAATAAGGACAGTAAATCATTGATGTAAATACTCATAAACGAATGTCTATTACACAAAGAGTAGAATAATGGGAAGTACATACACCACTCAAAGGAAATTGTGGCAAATGTAGCATAAATCTCACGTGAATAAAAGTGAGATGAAAAATCCCTTACGAAAACTCGGTAGCCTAACGACGCCAGATAAAACTTACAAAAATGGATTGATGAGATAAAATAGGGTATCTCATCATATTAACTTAAAGTTTATAGAAATAGTAATATAAAATAACATCCCCCAACATAACAAAGAGGAGCTTAAAAGAAGTGACATAAAGGAGAGTACTTAAAAAGAAAGAGAGAGGTTAGATCTCTTACCAAAATTCGGCAGCCTAACGGCGCCACTCAAAACTTCCAAAATGGATTGATGAGAGAGAATAGGGTCTCTCATCACATGAACATAAAAATTACAGTAATTGTAATATAAAATAACATCCCAATAACAAGAAATATGATCTTTATAGGGAATGACATAAAAGAGTGTACTTAAAAAGAAAGAGGGGAGTAAGATCCCTTACCTCAAGTCCAACTTGTCTTGTTCGTTTCTTTATATTCCTGAATAATAAACTTTGGTCAATTAATAATTGCCTAAGTACCTCCTTTAGATATTATTCTTCAGTTCATATCACATATTATAATGTTATAATAATTGTTTAATAATGTTAGTTCATATCAGACGTTTTTGCCGATGTTTGGTACATGAGTAAAAAATGAACTTGTTTGAAAAAAGATTGCCCATGTAGTTATAAGTAAATAATTTCCAGAATAGTATTAATGATTAAAATATCATATATATCCAGTAAATATTCATTTCATACTATTACATATCATTTGGAGATAAAAAACGAAAAGCACCGTTTATGGAGACGGTAGGCCATACGTACGGATGAACGCTACTTTCATTTTTTGTCATATTAATGGAATTAAAACAAAATGAGATATATATATATATATGTTATAATTCCAGAATGATATCCATAATTTTGATGTAATATATTGCATATATATCCATTATATATATGTACTTATAGTATTACATAACATTTTGAGATAAGAAATGAAATATACCGTTCATGGAGACGGTAAGCCGTACGTACGCATGAACGCTACTTCCATTTCTATTCCATATTTAATGGAATTAAAACATAATGTTACATAATAGTATTTTAATTCCAGTATGGTATAATATATAATATCATTAAATATATCCTTTATACGTACCACATATGGTATTAACGAATTAAATCACTTTGAGGGGGCGGTAGTCCGCACTTCCTTAAATGAAGATATCGCGTTTACCCATAATGGAAACCATAAGTTAAGCCCAAAATGAAAAATACAGAAGCTTAAGGAAATCATAAACATATTATATATCATTTATAAATATAGTGTCATCTTAATGGACACCTTTGAAGGTGTTAAAAGAATGTTGAACAATCATCATTTCGGGAGGCCGAAATTCGCCATCCACGGAAACAATATGTTCTTTAACCATTATATGTAGGTGTGTGAAAGTGTAGCTCGAATACTTCTTATACAAACATTTTACTATATTTATGATACTGTATTTTTTACAAAATAAATGAATAAAAAGAGTTTAGGGGGTTGGAAAAGCAAAATAAAACAAAAGTACTCAAGTGAAGACATTACCTTAAAATCGGGTAACTCCCTTTGGTTTGAGCTCAAAGGCTTCCTTGGGAAGACTTATGCCCAGAGTGAAGCTTAAAGGAGTAAGAGAGGTAAGTGGAGAGACAAAATGGGCAGAGTTTGGCTGAGACAAAGGCTTTGGGAGTGTGGGTAAGGAGGTAGGGGTGGGGGCCTTTTATAAGAGGAGAGGAGGGGCACTCTTGTAAAGTTACAAAATGTTAGTTTATTTTCAAAAGAGCTTCGGATTTTAAAGGTCCCACATTAATTTATTTCGAGGCTAAGGTGATAAGGGTTCTAAATCCACTCATCCAATAGGTTTTGGACATGTGTAGGTCTTAGATATTACATTATCTTTCCATTTTATTTAAATCGTTAAATAATGAGGTCATCGCTGCAACCTCATGATGTCATAAATAATTTAATTAATTTAAGGTCTAAAAATTATAAAAAAAATACTATGATGTAGGAAATATTTGTATCTTTCCAATGAATATTTATAGTCAAAAATCTTATTTGTATAACCCCATGTAAAGTTTTTTTAATAAAACATTTCATGTTTGTCTCATTTTTACTTTAACTTTAAATAAAAAGATATTAATGTCTTTATCCAACCAAAGTGGATTCATGGGGTCCCCAAGTTGACCCATGGGTTTTCTTGGTCGGCCATGACACATCCAATGAGGTTATAACATGTGTCAAGTTCATTTCATATTATTAAAACATTATTTTTAACTTAAACTACACTAATTACCTCTAATCGCGATTAAAAACTTAATAAGTTACTATTCACCAAAAAATTATTTTTATCCCATTGAACCACATTTTACTTCTTAATGACAACCATGTATGTCGGATTTTTGAAATTCAAAACACAAAGATGGCAAAATTTCATTTAAACGGAAAAATCAGTTTTTATAAGTACCACTTAGTGGTTTCACTATTCATCCAAAATTGAAGTTTTTCAGAAAAATCCCAAAAATTCACCCTAAACTATATTTGATATTCCTAATTCAAAAATGAAGTCTATTTTACAAAATTCAAAACATATAAGTCACATTAATTAATTTAATAATTAATTCTCGCTTTCAGATCAAATAGCGTGTTTTTATGAAACAATAAGTATCATAAGATTGACACTGGTTTAAGTCTGATTTCAAAGTGAAATTAATTACAACGACCACTATTGGATTTAATGGTAAAAATATATTCTAATTTCACTTTAAAACTAATTAAAAAGATAATCTAATCATATATATAAATTGGATTAAAAAGAGGTTTTGAATTAAAATACAACATTACACTATTCATTTAAAAAAATGAACTTTATCGGAAAGATACCAAATATTTACACAAAGTAAATTTTGATGTCCCAATTCTTAAGAAGTGTTTTATTTGGTCCAAAAGGATGTATAGGAGTTAAAAAAACTATATTTAATGACGGTTCTCCATCAAAAGGCGATAAGTGAACCTTTAATGAAAACTAGGGCATATACGCCTAAAATCGAATTATTTATGTATTTTATGCCTTTATCTTTTATTGGATAAATTTAAAAACATTAAAAAACATATATAATCATATTTTAGTTATTTCTATCCATTCCCGCCAATACAACGGCTACATGTTAACTACCATTTAAAATAATATTATTTTATTATTAGAGTGCAACATATGATTCCCAAGAAACTCGTTGTTGTGTGTTGGGTACGCCATCGAGCATAGCGTCCCATTTAAATTCATATTAATATTTTATTCACAAATATGGATAAATATGAAAATGTCATATTCTTTATTTACCTGGGGTGTTACATCCTTCCCCCCTTTTGGGAATTGCGTCCTCGCAATTTTAAAATTGCGCTTGGAAACATCTTTGAAAGTCCCACATCGGAACAAGAGTCGGTAAAACAATTACTTTAAAATAAAGAAAGATAAGTACAGAGGTTACCCAAGTTAACCCATACTAGGACTCCATGTAGGAAAACATGGACATGGAGGAGAAAACATAGGGTCATGTTCTGATGGAGGGTGATAGAAAACATGTTTAGGAGAAAGTTAACAATAAAAAAATCACAAACTTGTGATGGGTTAAACGGTGTTGGGTTCCCCACTAGGAAAAGTTAATAGACAACATTTTTGTTTTAAGTTACTTTTTATTGAGGAATTTATTCATAAAGAAACATAATCACTTATCATGCTGACTTTCAAATTTTACTAGATTCCTTAATCAAACACATATTTTTTTTCCAAAAGACGAGTATTTAGGGAGACTTGTTCGCATTAAGAGTACTATAATCAACTTCTAGAGAATCACCAAATCCACAAAAGTGAACTAAATACATCCCATGGCTTTAGGCATTAACCAAAACCAAAACTAGAAAGGTTAGTACAAGGTCAGATAATCCAAAAAAGGATAACCCTTTATAAAAAGAAAATATATTCTTAATCTCAAAATTTGTCCAACAAAACCCAAAGTTCAACGAGGACCATCCGATAAACAATTTGTCCATAAAATTATTCAAAGTAAACCAATATAAGATTGAAACCCAAATATTTGAAGGATTTAGTTGCATAGTCTTCCAAGTTAAATCGTAACATTTATCTCCAATCAATATCAGTTGCTCCTAAAGTCTCGTATTGAAAAGTAATTAACCTAATCACATATCCTCCTTAATAGGTTAATCATTTTCATAAATAACACAAAATCAACTTACTCTTAATTAATAAAATCATCTAACTAAAAAGAATCGGTCAAACTAACCAGGGACTTCACATAGTCTAGTGGTAGGCGATAAATACCATTCGCACTTTGGTTGTGGGTTCGATTCCCGCAGCTTTGTCCGACGCGACGGGATGTCACATGGTATGCGTGTTGTCCTTTTTCCAAAACTATATAATTCTTAAATCATTCCCCAAAAAGTGATAAAATCATCAAAAATGATCATAACATATTTTAACCTCAAGTTTATCTCATGCCTTTCATTTTCCAGCATATCATATAATAACCCATAATTACCTCAAAAGTAAGGATCATATAAACTCTAATGGTTAGCTTTATAATTATTACCTGAACTTCCACATGGATTGGTTATCTCGTACATGATGCATTAAAGAACATACCAAGGTTCAAGTGGTTGATCATGACTCCTTGATAGTTGGTTTAGAACAACCACGAGTTTCCTCATTGAATCCCCCATTTTATCTAGTATCTTAATCATAGAACCACCACAGTTTCCTTCAAACCTGTTGTCTCTTTGGTGCCTACTAGATCAATCCATTCACTAAAAACATAAATGTCAGTGTGAGTATATCAAAAAAACCATCATGTACTAATGAGGAAGGTAAACACTAAGATACACTTACTCATTCACTTTATCTAAAACTAGGACTATTTCTGAAATCCTAACCATTAATGTAACGTCACTTATGCTTAAAGAATACCCTAACCTCTAAAGTTATCTAAACCGACCTTTGATACCAACTATAAGGCCCCAGCCTTAAACCTTAATTAATCTTGAGTTATTACAAGATTACACATTGAGGATCTTTTCAGGTTTAGAGTTTTAGAGAATTAGATCATGAAACTTGCATTACATTCCACATTTAAACAAAGTGGTTACATAAAAGACAGTATTCATTCTTCCCATCAACGGAAACATATTGAAAATAAAACATGGATTCTTTCTTGACACATCCTTGACACTATCATCAAATCATGTACCTTTCCCTTGACCTGTGAAAAACATTTCAAAAACTTGGGATGAGCATAAAAATCTCAGTAAGGGTTATAAAAATATGGAAAGGAAACATGAGTTCATATATACATAAGAATGAAATCATACTTTACCCATAAAACATAGGCACTTTAACATACCTCATCAAACCATGAATAAATCATAGAAAACATAAGACATAATGGTAACTTGAGGCATTAATAACATTCTTACGTAGGGAGTAACCCTCTTGGTTACGTTTGGAATACCCATCACAGTATATTCCCTAAATCTCTTCAGAGAAACCTTAAAGTTTCACTCCTTCGTGTTACCCAATGCATTGGAGAGCTATATCAGTCTCACCCGCCCTTAGTTTATCACGGAACCACCCGTATTCAAAATAATGCCCAAGAACCTCAACATAATCATTTCACATAAAACATGCATAAAGGAAACATAACATTCCCACCTTTCAATCACAAGATATAAATACAACACATTGATATAAAAACATTATGAAAACCATTTTCGATACCAAAATAAAATAAAAGTAAAACATGGTATTTATTTTTCTTTTAGAAAGAAGGTATGACTTGTAGAGGAAGCCGAAACTCAAATAATGGTCACAGCAGCGGAGAATTCGTTGTCGCCGCATACGTACGACAAAAACATTCCCTTTTCTCATTTTGTAAAATGATTTGTATAAAAAAGATTCCTTGTAGATAAACGTAAAAGTCAAAGGGGTTTATACACCATATAAAAAAAGGTTGTGTATAAAACAAAATATGTCTCAATGAAAGGAAATTGAGACGAAGTCCCATACAAAGACGGTATCCTTGGTTTAAAGATAAATCAATTAATTAATTATGTGTGACAAACGAATACACCAAATATAAGTGGATATTAAGTGTAAAATAATCAAAGGTCATTCACACATATTCAAAGGATGACATATTCAATAACTACATGTTGAACCCAAAGAAATCGAAATTGGGTTAAGAAGTTCCCTTGACAACCTAACGGCGTCACATCAAAATGAGTTGATGAGAGATAAAAAGTGTATCTCATCACTTGGACATAAAATTTACATCAATAAGGATATATGAGAACATATCCCAACATAACAAAATGTAAATTAAAAGACCCAACAAAAGATGTCTTTTATAAAAGAGGAGGGTGAAAGGTTCCCTTACCGACTTGGGTATCTTTCAAAACATACACCCCATAAAAGAAGGACAATAAATAATTGATGTAAATACTCATAAACGAAAGTATATTACACAAAGAGTAGAATAATGGGCAGTAAATACACCATTCAACGGAAATTGTGGCAAATTTAGCATAAATCTCACGGGAATAAAAGTGAGATGAAAAACCCCTTATGAAAACTCGGCAGCCTAACGTCACCACAAAAAAACTTACAAAAATGGATTGATGAGATAAAATAGGGTATCTCATCATATTAACTTAAAGTTTATAGAAATATGAATATAAAAGAACATACCCCAACATAACAAAGAGGAGCTTAAAATAAGTGACATAAAGGAGAGTACATAAAAAGAAAGAGAGAGGTTAGATCTCTTATGAAACTTCAGCAGCCTAACGGCGCCACTCAAAACTTACAAAATGGATTGATGAGAGAGAATAGGGTCTCTCATCACATGAACATAAAAATTACAGTATGTGTAATATAAAATAACATCCCAATAACAAGAAATATGAGCTTTAGAGGGAATGACATAAAAGAGTGTACTTAAAAATAAAGAGAGGAGTAAGATCCCTTACCTCAAGTCCAACTTTTCTTGTTCGTTACTTTATATTCCTGAATAATAAACTTTGGTCAATTAATAATTGCCTACGTACATCCTTTAGAGATTATTATTCAGTTAATATCACATATTATATTGTTATAATAATTTTTTAATAATGTTAGTTCATATCAGACGTTTTTGCCGATGTTTTGTACATGAGTCAAAAATGAACTTCTTTGAAAAAAGATTTCCCATGTAGTTATAAGTAAATAATTTCCAGAATAGTATTAATGATTAAAATATCATATATATCCAGTAAATATTCATTTCATACTATTCCATATCATTTGGAGATAAAAAATGAAAAGCACCGTTCATGGAGACGGTAGGCCGTACGTACGCATGAACGCTACTTTCATTTTTTGTCATATTAATGGAATTAAAACAAAATGAGATATATATATATGTTATAATTCCAGAATGATATCCATTATTTTTATGTAATATATTACATATATATCCATTATATATATGTACTTATAGTATTACATATCATTTTGAGATAAGAAATGAAATGTACCGTTCATGGTGACGGTAAGCCGTACGTACGCATGAACGCTACTTCCATTTCTATTTCGTATTTAATGGAATTAAAACATAATGGTACATAATAGTATTTTAATTCCAGTATGGTATCATATATAATATCATTAAATATATCCTTTATACGTACCACATATGGTATTCACGAATCAATTCACTTTGAGGGGCGGTAGTCCGCAATTCCTTAAATGAAGATATCGCGTTTACCCATAATGGAAACCATAATGGTATGCCCAAAAAGAAAAATACAGAAGATTAAGGAAATCATAAACATATTATATATCATATATATATATATATATAGTTTCATCTTAATGTCCACCTTTTCAGGTGTTAAAAGAATGTTGAACAATCATCGTTTCGGGAGGCCGAAATTCACCATCCACGGAAACAGTATGTTCTTTAACCATTAGATGTAGGTGTGTGAATGTTTAGCTCTAATACTTCTTATAAACACATCCTAGTATATTGATGATACTGAATTTGTTACAAAATAAATTAATAAAAAGAGTTTAGTGGGTTGGAGAAGCAAAATAAAACAACAGTACTCAAGTGAAGACATTACCTTAAAATCGGGTAACTCCCTTTGGTTTGAGCTCAAAGGCTTCCTTGGGAAGACTTATGCCCAAAGTAAGGCTTAAAGGAGTAAGAGAGGTAATTGGAGAGACAAAATGGGCAGAGGTTGGCTGAGACAAAGGCTTCGGGAGTGTGGGTAAGGAGGTAGGGATGGGGGCCTTTTATAAGTGGAGAGGAGGGGCACTCTTGTAAAGTTACAAAATGTTACTTTATTTTCAAAAGAGTTTCGGATTTTAAAGGTCCCGCATTGATGTATTTCGAGGATAATTTAATAAGGGTTAGAAATCCCCTCATCAAATAGGTTTTGGACATGTTTAGGTCTTATATATTACATTATCTTTCCATTTTATTTAAATCGTTAAATAATGAGGTCATCGCTGCATCATCATGATGTCATAAATAATATAATTTATTTAATTTCTAAAAATTATAAAACAAATACTATGATGTAGGAAATCGTTTTATCTTTCCAATGAACATTAATAGTCCAAAATCGGATTTGTATAACCCCATGTAAAAATTGTTTTAGTTAAACATTTCATGTTTGTCTCATTTTTACTTTAACTTTAATTAAAAAGATATTAATGTCATTTTCCAACCAAAGTGGCTTAATGGGGTCCCCAAGTTGACCCATGGGTTTTCTTGGTCGTCCATGACACATCAAATGAGGTTATAACATGTTTCAAGGTCATTTTATATTATTAAAACATTATTTTTACCTTAAAGTACACTAATTACCTCTAATCGCGATTAAAAGCTTAATAAGGTACTATTCACCAAAAATTATTTTTATCCCATTGAACCAAATTTTAATTCTTAATGACAACCATGTATGTCGGATTTTTGAAATTCAAAACACAAAGATGGAAAAATTTCATTTAAACAGAAAAATCAGTTTTTATATGTACCACTTAGTGGTTTCACTATTCATCAAAAATTGAAGTTTTTTAGAAAAATCCCAAAAATTCACCCTAAGCTATATTTGATATTCTGAATTCAAAAATGAAGTCTATTTTAAAAAATTCAAAACATATAAGTCACATTAATTAATTTAATAATTAATTCCAGCTGTCAGATCAAATCGCGTGTTTTTATGAAACAATAAGTATCAAAAGATTGACACAGGTTTAAGTATGATTTTAAAGTGAAATTAATTCCAACGACCACTATTGGATTTAATGGTAAAAATGTATTCTAATTTCACTTTAAAAACAATTCAAAAGATAATCTAACAATATAAATAAATTATATTAAAAAGTGGTTTGGAATTAAAATACAACATTTTACACTATTCATTTTAAAAAATGAACTTTATCGGAAAGATACCAAAAATTTAAAAAAAGTAAATTTTGATGTCCCAATTCTTAAGAAGCGTTTTATTTGGTCCAAAAGGATGTATAAGAGTGAACAAAACTATATTTAATGACGGTTCTCCATCAAAAGGCAATAAGTGAACCTTTAGTGAAAACTAGGGCATATACACCTAAAATCGAATTATTTCCATATTTTATGCCTTTATCTTTTATTGGATAAATGTAAAAACATTAAAAAAACATATATAATAATATTTTAGTTATTTATATCCATTCCCGCCAATACAACAGCTACATGTTAACTACCATTTAAAATAATATTATTTTATTATTAGAGTGCAACGTAAGATTCCCAAGAAACTCGTTGTTGCGTGTTGGGTACGCCATCGAGCATAGCGTCCCCTTTAAAGTCATATTAATATTTTATTCACAAATATGAATAAATATGAAAATGTCATATTCTTTATTTACCTGGGGTGTTACATATAGAATAGTATATAATGTTTTGTGATGATAGTATGACTATATCACATCATTATCATAATAATTCAATTCATGACATGAGTTTTGTACTGATAGATATAGACACATGAACAATCAATATTTAGAGAAATATGGATTGGTGTAAATTTTTTTGTAAAAATTATGAACTGTATCACCACTTATTTAATCCACATGATGAATTGAACATATATTAATTAAACAAACTGTCATAGGTTTTCATTTGTTATATATTCCATTGAAACCCTTGTGAGACATGTTATTCCAAAACAATATTTATTAGTGAAGGTTATGTTTCCCTAATTATTTTACGTAGTGTGAGATTATCCTTGGTGTATAAATAATTATTTTATTCATTATAATGTTATGTATCTAATAAATAACAATTTCCCTTCAAATGTTGTGAGAATAGACAAAGATAAATAAAACTAGCCTTTAGATGGTTTGGATGCCATTATATGCTATATGAATGAATGAAAAATTTACTTATAGGAAATATGTATGATTGATTGAATCCTTATAAAGGGTGGACTGAAGATTTTACTTTGTGGGAGGCCTATGTATGCATCAGATTTCATACTATGTGTGGAATTTGATATCTATAGATTGTATTCATAATCCATATATGGGTTTATATAAAATATGAAATGAACTATTTTTTGTTTCCTATTATATAAGATCTTATTGAGAATGGGTTGGATTTTTAAAATTCCTACCTTGAGAGTTACATATGTGCTATGAAATTTAGTTTTAGTAAATCTATAATCATGGGGAATCATTGGTCACCCTAGAGTTAATTTGATAATAGTTGATGATATTCATATGATGTAGTAGTGGTGTTGAGGAGTACACTCGTGCAAGTGGACTCTTTGTATGGATGGTAGAGGACCATATTAACTAGTTAAATTTAGATATATTGTTTCTTGAAAAAATGAAGAGTTGTTTCTTTTATTTGAGCGATATTGGGATCCACCAATCATTCTTTTTCATAAAAATGACCTTTATGATGGTTTCATCTTAGTTTTCTTGTGTGGGATTGCTGTAAAAATTAATAGGATAAGAGACTGTTCGAAAAGTATGGAAGAATTTAATACATATACTAAAATGGATAGAGTGTTTCCCTATATTAATTTATTAAATTATATAGAGGACATTAATAGTAAATAAATCAATTTTAGAGTTTTTCCTTTTGTGGGGTAAGTCAAGTAGAACATTATTGGCGTACCCATAACATGGAAGATTCTTCAATGTTGTGGGGGATGGGGTTTTCTCATGAGGTTTTTGATGTATTTTTATCTAGAATGTGTTATAATCGGGTCAATAAATCATAATGTAGGGTCTACAGAATTTGTCAGACCATCTGATTTAGTTTGTGGTAGATTAGGCTACCAATTATGAAGTGGCTTGTGTTTTTGGGTAGTTATAAAAATGTTTATTTTTTAAAAAACATTTATTGATATCATCGATGAAATATAGATTAAATAAAAAATTATTAATATTTTATGGTGTGTGATAGAAAGTTTTATGTTTAGATATGGATAAAAGAAAATCGTAGATGTCAATTTAGGAGTTAGTGAGGATATCCAATTTTTCCTTCAATCCACAAGATGGAATTATTGGTGTTGTAGAATTTTTTTAACATTATGAGGAGAGAAGATAATATGTGTCTGAAAGAGAGACAATCATGAAAAATCATCTAACATCAATGTAAAATTTACAAATATCACTGTATAGAAATTATACATGGACAGAATACTCTCAGTAAAAAATCACCTTGAACCCTCTTTAATGGCGGTGTTTGAGGTACTTCCATAGTAAGAAATAATAAATTTTTATATGGATGTTAGTTGTAACACCCCAAGACTTTATGATTTATTTAATTTTAAATAAATCGAATGTCATTGATTTCATGTAAATCCCTCAACATCGGGTTTATAAACAACACAGTGCCCCATTATGGTATTGTTTAATTATGAATATTAAACACTATACATTAAATTGATTGGTTTGAATTGAAGAAATATAATAATAAAAAATATATTTATTTTTCACACATTCATTGGTAACCTGTTAATGATAAATAAAAGTAATAATAATTTGAATTCCAATGAAATATTTTCTAAAAAATTGTGTTTATTAAAAAAATGTGTTTCATCACTTCTTTCACACTTATGAAAAAATTAATTTTTGAAATATGTAAAAAATTATTTTATATATTTAATTTAATTTTTTAAATCAAAATATCAAATGTATATTTGGTTATATTAATGTTATTTTTCTGAAGATTTTCTTTTTTTGATGAATAAAAAACAATGTTGATTTTTACTGAAAACTGTCATTTTATTTAAATTATTTTAAATTAAATTATTTTTGATATTGGATTTCAATATTAATTTCTTATATTTTATTAACAATTAAATTATTTGTTTCTTTCCGATCAATTTTACATTCAATTTCTACATAAAAATTTTCTATACTTCGGATAATTTTTTCTTTAGAAACCTGATTTTTAATCGTGTATACAGGTATAATGTTACATTGGGTTTAACCAATTAAATGAGTTGGATTTATAAGTATTTATTCCATATTTGGAATCATTATTATTTATAATATCTAATAAGTTATACATAATTTTTTAGGATTATAAATATAAAAACTTAAATTGAAATTAAAGTGATTGAGGTAAAAATTGATTTACAGGGGATTAAATAAGCCATTAAGGGTTAAAATGGATTATATGTTTGGACTAAATAACTATTTTATGGACATATATAGACCATATAACATTTTATTTTAAACCATTACCAATTTTGTAGTCTTTTGGAATTATAATTACATGGTTGTATTATTTTTTTTTATAAAATTCCATGTCTATCCTCTCCCCCACTCATTAAAGACTACTGCTTATACTCCCCTCTCCAGACTCACAAATACATTTGAATCAACCAATACCTACCAAAATAACATCACGTATTAAATACCCATATGGAAATCAGCCGATGCGGATGATATGACCAGGTATGAATGTGATGCTTATGACTATTCCGACATGTAATCTCGTCCTCTTTCTCTTGTTTGTCTCTGCACTTATTTTTATTAATAAATTTGCAGTCCAAGCGTGCTTGGATCTGACTTCTGGGGTATTTTAATCAAAAATAAATTTTTGGAAGGATTATGGTGTAAAACAAAGTAAAGTCCTGTGAAGAAGAGGAAATGTTTCAAAATAAGCATTTTTATTTTATTTCATATTCCAAATCCCAAAAAGAATATTAAATTATGATAATATAATAACATAATAATATCCAATAAAATTATATGTTATTATGTTAATAAAATCACTTATATCCACATCCTCTTCCCTCAAATGGAAAATGAAACTGTAGATCATATGTACGACAGACTACCGCCTCATAAACCGATTTAAATAATATTCCACCACCACATTTTAAGGATAGATATTAGGATTTATTTATAAACAATATAATGTATTAATGTTTTTATACTAATTATTTATACATTATATCACTAGTATCTTCTTACATTCTAGTCCATTTAAAATACAATAGTGTCACCTATGTGTATGGAGGACTACTATCTCACGAAGTGATGGGATTAATTTTTCCATTGATCATTATATAAAATGGAATAAAATATAAATTAATGAATATATGAAATATAAATTAGATTATATTTATTATTTAAAATTAATATATTATCCACTTTCTTACCTTTTCTCTTATTAATGGATGAAAATCGTCATTAAGGCATACATACAATATATCGTTCTAATGAGAATATTTTATTAGTTTACTATATAAAAATAATAAATGGTTATTAAAATGTGTATACTGAGTAAATATTATATTTATATAATTAATATAATTCTATAGATGATGGATATATATCCAATTCACAATAATTTAAACATTCATGGAAAACATGCATGACAAAACAAGGTAATTATCACCCAAAGCATTGAAAATGTTGAATAATTATTATGAAATTAGTGGTAAAAAGTAATAGTATGATCATATATAATATTATAAGTATTAAAATGGTTTTCAAACAAATTATTAAAATTATTAAAATTATTAATATCATTATAAAGGTGGATAAATAATTTTCCACAAAATGAAAATGTGAGGTAAGGGACCTCATCCCAATTTATCTACATTAAGACATAAACTATTATTGTGAAACTAATTTATTTTATATGGTATCAACACTACTCATTTTAAATATTTTATAATGAATAATTAAAATAGCTTTCTATTTTGAATTTTTATTATAATTATTTTATCCACAAATATTTGACCTTAAATATATCATGTTGTAAATAATTTCATAACTAATTTTTTTTTCATTGGAAGATATTGCCTCTTAATTTACTATTGATATACTATGATCATATGTATAAATAATTTTTTATTATATATTTTATTTCCATATTCATTATGTTTACTTACATTTTTTATAAAAAAATAATCATTTATTAATTTTATCCTAAAAATTTTGATCACTGTAGGGGATTTTATCTAATTTTTACGTTCATTGAGATATATTTGTTAAGATCTACTTTTTCGCCTTCATGTGATGAATATAATCCCAATGAAACGCTTAACATGGATATAAATATTTCCTAAATATCATAAAATTCTTACTTATGGTTTATAATTTCATTGTTATTTTCTTGATAGGGGAAATATTAATAAATCTATATTCATTACATAATGAGAATATATTTTCTAGAGGTGTATTATTAATTAAAAAATATATTATTCAATATATGAAGAATGATTAGGATATGTAGTGATGATTTGGGCATATGATTATTTATAACTTTAATCCATTGACATCTATCATGAGACAAACCAGTTATCCAAATTAAATGGTTTTCTACATGTAGTTTTATATTGTTTTTTGAAAGGTATTGATGTTAGAGGTATCGAGATTTGTTATTTTCTGACATCTATTAATTAAAAATTACCTTCATTTATATTTTAATAAATTTTAATATCCATGAGATTTTCAGAATAATATTATCCATGGATTCATTACATTCTATGATTATTCAATAAATTAAATTTGTGTTATATTATTTAAATTTATATATTTATTATATATTATCTATTAAATTAATCACTTTAATTATATGGAATCTCATTTAACATTCCATATTTATTATTATTTTTCTATTTTTGATAACCATCTATTTGATTCAGTGACATGTATATTCAATTAGTTTTCTTTAAATATTGATTATTTTTTATTAAATCATGATAGCTTTGATTGTATGTTTCCCTCACTTAGAATTTGAGCTAGCCTTATTTTATTTCATTTCCACAATATATGATAAAAAAATATTTGAAATGGTTTTCAATGATGTAGTTTATTTTTTTATGTATTATTTTTTTTATTTTCCCAATATAAACTAGGTAACATGTATGTATATTTTTCTCCAAAAATGCTACACTGATTGGAAATTTGGTATTTATCCCCTTGTGTTTATAGAAGTGTAATAAAGTAGGCACTAGCAGCAGGTTTCTAGATTAGGGGTTGTTATAGTTGGTATGAAAGGATGAATAGTACAAACCATGTGAACTATATTTTAGAAAACATAGATTAGAGAACATAATACTATGATAGACATAAATGATAACTATAAAAGGGAATTATAATGTTTTTATAAGGAAGAAGTTATGTTTTTTCAATAAATACACCCCTATATATACACTACATGTCAATGTAGTTCTAGCAGATAATTTCCATATATGATATTTCTAAAAAGGGGACATTGGGCTTGTCCCTATCAGCACATGGTTGATGACATTGGTCCTTACTATACACCTATTTTAAGTCTCATGGGAGATATGAAAAAGATAATTTAAATTTTCTTTAAAACCATTATATTTGAATTAAAAATAATTATATCTCCAAATAAATAAGATTGTGACTATAAAATTAAAAATTGATAATTTTTTATGTGTTACACTATATTTTTAATTCTACATTAAGAATAGAAATTCATAATTTTATGAGATAATCTAGTATATTTCATTATTTAGATATCGAAAATGGAATGAAGTAGGGTATAAACAGTCTTGTCCTAGTTAGATATTTACCAGCGTAGTAAGCCAATACTACTGGTATTGGAACTGAGGTAATTATGAAAATATTTATAAAATATAATCATGTTATAAAAAATAATATTTCCAAGATGGATAAAACTATTCCACATTGTGATTTACTATGTTTGATTTATTCAAGAAACATAATCCCCCATCATTAGGTGGGCATTCTATCCCAGCAGTAGTTGAATAATGGATTAAGTCTCATGAGAAGATCTTTAGAGAAAAATGGATATGATGAAATGAAAAATAATACAATTATAGTTTAATGTGTCAATGTCGATGTTGATCATTGAAAATATTTGATCGAGAATACTAGGGAGGAATATGAAATATAAATCATGGAATAGAAATTTTTTAAGGGGACATAATTTGATATAAATTTCCCTCATGATGAAGCAATTTATTGAATTGAGAGTTCCATAAAAAGAGGAAAAATAATGATAAAAGTGTGTCTGAATATGAGGCTACATTTATAATGTTATATAGGTATTATAAGAATTACACACACTATAGAGTGTAAATATTGACCATTAAATTTAAAAGAATATTCCAAGTCTCCAAATGTTGTTATTATCTCAATATTTTCCATGATATGATGAAATATATTTATATTTTGACCAAAAAAATAATTAATTCTCTAAATCATAAATATTCAGGGTGATTTTAGTGAGGAATATGTTATCTGAGAATCATGAAAAAGGGAATGTTTCAGTGAAGAAAAAGAGAATGTATTAATTTACACTTTGAAAAAACTCTAGAAAGAATCATCCTGGGAGATACTTAAAGGGATTGAGAGATTTTTATAAGTGTGGATGTTAGTGTCACCCACCTAAATATTTCAATAGTTATAAATAAAAAAATACTATTTATTTTTTCTATAGTAGGGAGATACAAAACTATTCAAATGAATTCCCCAATTATTAACGGAATACAACACATATAAATCTAATGGGATAACACCAAGCTTACGTGATCCCCATATATATGGTCAAAGTACCCAATCACATGGTGGTAGTTACACCAATATCATCTTAATATTTAGCAAATTATTTATTTTATCCACAATATTCACACTCTTTTATATCTAGCTAGTTTTCTAATAAAAGATAGATTTTTTGCATTAAGAATAGACCTTTTAGTAGACACTCCAAGTTGTAATATCATAATAATAAGGATGTTTCAGGAAGTCCCCATTATGACACAAAATCATTCTTTATTTACTGACATTACAATTTTTCTAATTGTTTTCTTTGAGAAATTTCGCGGTATATATTGTACTTTAAAATATGATACAAAAATTTATTGTAAGAAGAGTGAATATATAATTAATGATGATATTGAATTAATTATCCTTATATTAGAGAAATGTTTTGAGTCATATCTAGATCCACCCCCATTAAAAATAATAAATGATATTATTCGGTATGAAGAGAAAAAATAATATATGGACAGAGAGTTTAATCTTCAAACTGAGGATGTATCAATTATAAAGGAGTACATTGATGTATTGCTTGAATAAATACATGGACATCTACGAGAGTGTGGAGTGTATTCTTTCATCAATTTTTTAGGATGAAAGAACTTATCAATTAACCATTAGTGATGAATTTTTTTTTTCAAAACTGGTATTATTTTTTTCACATTGGTTAGTATGCGATGTTCTTGCCGAAAATGTTTTCAATAATGTTTTATGTCGGTTAAAAAATGGACATTGTAAATGAATATTATATTGATTTATAATTTTGGTTATCATATAATTGATGTCAAAACTAATATAAATAGTATTTTCATGATAGTTAGAAAATAAAAATGTTAAAATACACTGACTTGAGGTGTTTTTCATGTCAGTTATCACATAATTGACGTAAAGAACTATCTACTGTACCGGTATTTGATGATGTTTATTAAAAAATAGATTAAAAACCATTTATAATGGGTTCTCACATTGGTAATTTTATAACCAATGAGAAGAATTTTTTTTATAAATAATATTATTTTCAACCATCCTCTCCATTGAAGACAATATCATAAATATATAGAAAGACACACATAAACCATTTAATAAAAGCAGTAGAAGAACAACCAACAAATCCCATTTATAATTACAACATTCAAAATTACAATATATTTTTAAATAATCAAATAACTGTAAAAAAATTTCCTATATAAACACATTTACAATTACAACATTCAAAATTACAATATATGGTACCAACGAACTAAAATCCAAACACACCTAAAAAATTATTTCACCATTCAATATGATAGTTTCTCATATCCTATTCACTTTAAGGATGGGGTTCCAAAAAAAGATACAAATTATAATTAAATTATCTAACATTTATTATGAAAAAATGAATGATATATTATGGAACAGTTTACAAATAAATCTATCATGGTGGATCTTCATAACTATATGCGTTCCAATTATTTCCTACCTAAATATTAACACATAATATCAAGATAATTTTATCTCTTATTATTTAAGAAAATGTTGGTTAAATAACATTTTCAATTCTAAATCACAATATTTTATAATATATCCAAAAGATACAGGCATGATATTGACATTTTCTGGATATGTCTCAGCTCATTTACATGTACTATTTTTTCCTTTTGATGTGCAGTTTTCATTTGGGTTTACCATGGTATGTGTTGGATAAAATTTGAAAAAAATAGAAAGAACTAGGGAATTTTACAATTGGCCCAAGGTTTTCCCTAACCATGTTCCCTATTCCAGCAAACTGTGGAACACTAGACAGTGGGGATTTACATAGTTGGTGCATTGTCATTCAAACATTCCACCCCCATAAGAGTAACCATGTGACCAAAAAAATAATGTTAATATTTTAGTCATGTTGGAAGAGGAAAACATGAACCCCTTCCCATTAAATCATCCTTGACTTTTAATTCCATCTGAAAACCTGTTTTTTAATATCCCAGACCCCCATAACTCAACTTATTCAACCCAACCATAAACAAATAAATTTATTTATGTTTTAGGGCCCTCTATATGGAATAAAATTATTTCCAACATCCTTTCTTCATGATTCAACGCTCGAATCAAATATCTTCACCCCTCATAGTAAGAGAATCCCATCCTTCTTGGTTTACCATTCTTCCCTATATTCTTCTCTTACTCTTTGGGTGGTTATTATTTCAGTTTTTGGATAGATCTAGATCTATTATTACGGATCTAGATCTAGTATTTTATATCTATATCTACATTGGAGAGATATTGAATTATGTTATCTTGATTTAGTTTATAGATCTTGATATTTTTATAAATTGTTAATACGTTGAATTTTTGTGATTTTAGTTGAGAGATTGTTCATTAAAGAATCATGGTTGTTGGTTTAAATTTAAATCCAATAGTGGTGATTTTTATTATGTGTATGAAAATTTTATAATTTCTAGATTCATTTGAAAATTAATTTTAATAATGGAATTAATTAATTTGTTGAATTAATTAAGGAATGAATTGTGAAATTATGGGATTTGTGATAAATAATTGGGGACATAATTATGAGATATTGAATTGTTTAATTAAACAATTAATTGTTGTACTAATTTTGAGATATTGAATTTTTTAATTAGATAACTAATTATAAAATTTATTTTGAGATTCTATATTATAGAATTAGATAAATAATTTTAGAATTAATTGCGATATATTGAAATTGTAAATTATGTAATGAATCCTCGAATTATTTAAGATTTATTTTAATTATGTAAATAAATTTACTTAATTTTTGAATTAATTCATATTATTGATATGAATAGTTATTTTTTGAATTAATTAAGGGAATTATTTCAATTAATTAATGGTCAGACTAATTAGTGAGATTATTTGGATAAGGGGATTAATGTTTATTAATCATTATTAATGTTTATTAATCATTATTAATGTAATATAGTGATATTATGATATATATGATATATGTGACATATGTGATATATATTCAATTGATTGATAAAATGTTTGGGATACAGATTGATGCTCTAAATTCCCTTATAATGGAAAATTTCATGCATGTGAATATTGTTCGGGACAAGGACGGATGCTCCAAATGCCCATGAGGTTTGGGACATAGAATGAAACTCCAAATACCCACATGGAGCTAGACATTTTGTTCTATGCCCATACGATTTCCATTGGACTATGGTTACAATTAGATGTGATAGAAATTTGTAATGAAATAGATAATTAAATCTCATTTGATAAAAATATTTTGAATTTATATGTGATGTGGTTTAGACTCTAGCATAGGTCGAAGCATGTACTGAGGTTCAGGTGTCCTCGGGAACCTAGAGGTTTATGTCGTTAAATAATGAATATTTTATAATGTGATAAATGGTTTCTAATTTTTATCACATATATCTTTATGAAACTGCATACAATGTTATTGAATGGATATTATCTTAGACACTGTTTATGGTTACCTACTAAGTTGTAATCACACCCAACTCAGGATACCTGATCTGTACCTGAATATATTTTTTGGTTTCCGACTCAGATAAGGGAAGAGGCACTATGTTAAATGGATTATTTGGCCTTGAGAATATATGATAAAACCACACATGATTTGGGACCCACATAGGGGATTCTTTTGTGTCTTTTTTTTGGCTTTCAATTGAGACAATTACAACCTAATCATTTTTTCATCTCTAATGATTTAGTTTTGATCATGTATTTCTAGTTTTGTTCATCTTGTGATAATAGTATAGTTCTTTTTGGATATATGATATTCAATTATTGTTTCTTAATTTCCACTAGTTTATTACTCAAATAAAAGTGGTTATTGTCACCCTATGATCGAAATAAGAACCTAACTACTGGCTAGAATCCTATAGCATATGGTGAGGCACACTTGATATCATATGTCAGGCCGACATGGGGAACCAGTGTGTGGCACCTAGGATGGGACATTACAAAGTGGAATCAAATCATGTTTTCTTTTCTTTTCCATTTATCTTACTATTTGTGAAAGGAAGACACGAGACTTAGATGATTTTGATCTATTTAGGTGGTCAAATATGGGATTTCCAAACCCATGTATGGGAGAAAACCTAGGTATGGATAGGTGGATTCATTTTTTTGACGTATCTTTTTAATGATGAATGTTATATCAACTTAGGTGATGTACATGTTGTGTGATTTTTTTATTATTTAAGATATTTTTTAAGATTGTATGACTTATGACTTTTTTCCTAGTATGGAATGAGTGTTGAGTATACATCAATCATTATAGGAACTCATGTTTATTCTGATATGCATCATTTCAGGAATGCATGGTGAAATGGATTGTGTGTATGTTATTAATGATGAATTATTATTTTTACCTTGTGAAAATGAATGAATATGGATCCTAACATATAATTGAAAATTATTATAAAATGTTGAAAAATGTGAATAAATGGGTGAAAACTGAAATTTTAATAATGAGAACGCAATTACCCTTATTAACCAATTCCAAGGTGTAGGCTGTGTATGGGTAATAATAGTGCCCCAATTTTTACAGAATTGTGTGGTTTGGGAAAAGACTATTGTGATTTTTCTTATTATCTAAACATTACCATTTTTTTATTTGATTCCTAAGATGTTTGTTTGTAATTATAGAGATATGCCTCTATGAAAACCCATTTCAGTTGAAGATTAGAGGATATGTCTAGAGTTGATCCACCAAAAATGGAACCTAAGGCCCCACCAGTTCTTATTGAAGTATACAGGGAATAATTTGAAGATAAATTCATTAAATTAAATTCAATTTACTTAATGATACCCTTGTAGGGTCATGAAAAGAATATATGTTATAATGAGGGATTTCTAGTTGCAAAATGCTATGACATTTACTAGAGAGGGTGTGCCTTGTGAATAAGACTTCTGGATTGAATCCAACCAATCTATACAAGACCACATTAATCCTCCTACTAAGAATTGATTAAATCTAGATATAAACACATTGTTTGGTCATGAGAAATGAATTTCATACATCCGGGCTTTGGATGGGTAGGTGGAGACTATGGAGTGGAAGGAATTTAATGAGAATATATTGGAACACTTTTATCCAGACACACTGAGATTGGAAGAGAAGTTTTTTTCAAGATGTATACTCAAGGGATTATGTCCAAAATAGAATATGCTAGATGTTTTATATATTTTCAATTCTTTTATCTAGTGTTGGAAGAAAGTGATGATACATCATAAAAATTATTTTGGAATGGACATATGTATGAATTTAAGTAACAAGTGAACATATTCAGTCTAAAGAAGTATTCCTAAGTGGTAAATTAGGCTCTCATATCAATGGGGAACCTGATGGAGGCTTCTAGTGGTAGAAAGGTGGTTCATTCTAGAAGATTAAGAGGTTTAACATTAGAGATTATAAGCATCGTTATGAGAACATTTTCCAAACCATAGGGTAGAATACTGGACAGAGAGAAGGATTAGTTACTCATAATCTTACTTAAGTACGTTTCAACTAGTGTGGTTGGTCGGGCCACATTCATAAACATCATTCCCCACCAATGGTAGTGTGTTGATCTTGTAGAAATATGGGACATCTATATTGGTTCTGCCGGAAACCATGGTATAATGTTAGTGATGGAGGAGTAAGATAGAACTAGAGTGCAAGGATTAGGTCTTCTACACTATATCGGTCTTGAAGAAATATATTTACTGGTCAATGCGGTAGAGGCTTAGAAAATGATGCATTTGGGAATGTTCATTCATATTAGTTGAGTAGCACAACTTAGGGGAGTAAGACCACATCACATAGATGAGGGGCATGACATTTATATGTCATGCACCATTAAATTTTTGATAGTTTGGTTGGAACATCCATTGTGATAGGTACAATTATTGTAGCTTCTATATTTTGTAGTTTCATATTTGATATTGGTGTCTCTCATACCTTTATATTTTCAACATGTGTAAATGGGATAAGCCTAGTGGTGGAGTACATAAGTGGTGTCCCAATGATAGATACACCATTGGGTGTATGGTATATAGAAATATGATTATGCAAGTGTTTTTTTCTTGAGACCATGGAGTACTTATTTCTATGGGAACATTATATCCTATATATGTAATCCTTTGACCTAATTATAGGTATGAAATGTTTAGTCACATACCGAGCCTATATTGGTTTATACCGAAGGAGAGTGAATATTATTTATCCTAATAGTGAATATTACTTTAACTTTGGAATCTGAATTACCCAGTCAGACCATGTGGGAAAAATAACATAACAACATGGAGATCTCACAACCCAGGTTGCAAGTATATTGTTGGATGATGGTGGTGTAAAGCATGGTGTATTTGAAATAGTGGGGGATCAATTTTAGGATATTTTTTCTAGAAAAATTGTACAGGATTAAACCTAAGATCGATGTTTTATTAATTAATTAGCTCATAATAGGGGTGATCCAATTTTAATTCAACATTACCGAATGTCACCAATAGGGATTTAATATCTCAAGACTCAGCTGGAGGAGTTGGGAGATAAGGGATTTATCTACACAAGTATGTCCACATGGGGTTCTCCGATTTAGTATGGAAGAAAGGTTGACTGGAGTTTGTACATATCTATCGATTACCTGATATTAAACAATATGACTATGAAGAACCAGAATTTAAATTAATGTATTGATGATCTTATAGACTAGTTGAGAGGTAAAAGGGACTTTTCCAATAATGACATGATATTAGGGTATAGAAATCTAATATTTCAAACTTATGATATACCATGGACTTATTTTAGAAGTAGTTATGGCCTTTATGATTTCATCATAATGCCATTTGGGTTAATGAATGCACGATTAGTGCTTATATCCTTGATGAAAAAAAAATCCATCCATACTTGGATTAGTTCAGGGTAGTGTTTTCAATTGACATCTTGGTGTACTATATAACCTAGGTTAATCATTCCCAACCCCTTGAAATCATCTTGAGTACATAGAGATAACATCTTCTGTACTCAAAGTGATCTAAGGGTCAATTTTGGATTAATATAGTACACTTCTCGGGTCACATCTTATCAGAGGAAGGTGTTTCTATGGGCCCAGAGAAAATTTTGGAAGGTGCGTCATTAGAGAATCCCAATAACATTTTCAATATCTTATGAGTTTGGGGTTTAGCTAGATATTATTGAGTGTTTATCTAAGAATTTTCATGATTGGCAGTACCACATAAATGTTTGAACAAAAGGGGATGATGTTTGATTGTTCATAAGCATGTGATAATGACTTATAGGATATGAAGAAGCATTTTACATCGGCATCGATATGGATCCTAACTATGTCAAGTGAGGAGTATATGTTTTATTGTGAGGCTTCTAGGATCAGAATTAGAGTTTTGTTAATTCTAGGATATACAGTTTTGGGGTAAGTGTCTCGTCAATTGAGGAAACATGTAATAACTACCTCATGCATGACCTCACCTTGGTATATGTTTTTTCTAACATAATGTGTTGGTGGAACTATCTGTTGTGAAAGAGTATTGTGTTGTATATGGACAAAAACAGTCTGATGTATATCTTTTTACAATGAGATATGGATTTTTCATAGTGGGGATGGAATTATCATATGCAGTCATAAAATTTTAGTCTAGAATATATTCCTAGAAAAGGAAATAGTATGGCTAACACATTGAAGAGGAAGAATCAGAATCATGCAGTTCAGGAGTCTAATGCTACGTGAAAAAAGATCACTCTACTAGTATGGATTCATGTTATAGATTAGGATATCCATGATTAATTTAATATCGTATTAGTATCGCTGGAGTATGCACTTTATATTTGGATTTGAGATAGTCATTATGAAGATCAAGATTGTTTGACCTTCATTGAATGCCTTGAAGGTGGGGAGTCACCTTCCAATTAGAGCATTGATGAGGATGAGATCATATAATTCAAAAATCGAGTAACTATACCTACAATGATGTGAGAGGAGTTTATATGGTAATTTTATAACATGAAATGGGTTGGGAGTACAAGTGTGAAAAAATACAATGACCTTCAATGACAGTTTTGGTGGTTTGGAATGAAAATTAAAATAGTGGGGTTTTTAACACGATGCTACACCCATTGGTAGGTGAAGGCCAAACATCAATAACCTGGAGGATTATAGAATCATTTCCCATTCAAGAGTGTGAGTGGGATGATAAGAATATGTAATAGGTTCTGGATATCTAGAATATTCCTTGGAAGAATTATTTTATTTGGATGGTTATAGAACATTTGACAGTGGTAACTCTTTTCTTGCCAGTATGGGAGACTTTCTTGGTGGAGATGTTGGGAGAACAGTCTGTTTAGGATATAGACTTTCTACACATGGGTCTGTAGACTATAGTTTTATACCATGATTCAATCTTTAATTTTCACTTCTAGATGGTCTTAGAAAAATCTCTTTGTACACATGATTTATTGAGTTTGAATTTTCACCCACAGATAGATGGGTAGTCAGAGTTTACTATACAAGATATTTAGGGTATGCTACAATCATGTGTTTTTTATTATTCTGGGACATGGGAGAAGAACTTGGATTTAGTGGAGTTCACTTTTTTTAAAGGTGATTTCTTGACCCAAACAGCCAAAGCACAAACATTATTAAATGAATGGTTACAAAATTATAAAGTACATAATCATATTAAAATATTTTTCATGAAAGGGAATAAGAGCAGAGGTGAGGTCTTCATAACAGGTTATGTCTTGATTAGTTACCAAGTTTGCCAATCCATCTACAACCTTTTTTCATCCTGATAAGAACGTGTGATGATGTAGTTCAAATCGGTGAACAAATGGTTTCAATCCGTCCAACGTGTAGTAATCGGCCATGTTAGATGAGTTACACCATTCCTAATTACGTGTATAATAGTGGTCGAGTCACTTTCAATCCAAGGGTTGTTCCAATGAAAAACCATGGGAAAATTAATCACATGAATGAAAACCATCATCTCAGCTTCAAGGGAGGTTCCAATGCGACAATAAACAATGGAGCAACATAGAATCTTACTGAGCTGATTCATGAAGACAACACCACACCCTACATGCCCTAGATTACCCTTGGAGGATCCATAAATGCCTATTTTGATCAATACAAGGATAGGATCTCTCCAAAAACATTTCTAGAGTGTGATTCAGATGATAGAGGTTTTCATTTATCCATAAACATTTCATGATTCCAAAGTCATGTACAGTGTTGGGGAAATGTCCTTTTTGAATCAGAGCAGCTTCCTGTATGGAAGTAAGGATCTAGACCTGACCTACATTAATATTGAGTTAGTAGTTGTTATGAATAATTGAATTATGATCATACCATATCACATGGTGGAGTTTAGGAACTCCATAAAGGAAAAGATTCCCGATTTATTGAGAGACTTCCATCTCTAAACATTTCATAAGTTGAGTTTTGACAGAGTAAAGTATCAGTCATCTGTAATCCAAGTCATCAAAAATATAGTTCCAAAGAGTATAAGAAGTATAATAAGAAAAAAACATGTTGTTAGAATCTTCTCTGTGTTGATTACAGATTTTACATTTAGAGAAAAGATTAATTCCAAATGATTGAAGACAAATATAAGTAGGAACTCTATTGTGAGAAACGCGCCATATGAGACTGAATCTTGAGGGATTTATCCAAGGTTTTTTGAAGTATTTAATCCAGTTGTAATCATTCTCATTGTTACAAAAAATATGATTTTAGTAATCTTTTTAGGTAATCATTCCATTGTGGTAAGGCTCCCAAATAAATAAATCATTGTTTTTTGTGAAAGGATAGTTTTCAATGAGTTTTAAAATAGTATTTGGGAGATGATCTTATTGAGAATTTAAGTTATCTTTGATAGAGATCTTGGTGTTTTTAGGTGTTTGATCTGGAGAAATCATAGAGAGTAAGGCTGGGAATATGCCCCTGTTTGGGCCTTCGGGCCACTGATTAGGTCCCCAAGTCCTTTAAGGCCTTCAGGCCACCCAGGTTATTGGGTCAGTAATTCCTTGGGGCCACCTCAAGGCCTTCGGGCCACCTTAAGTGAAGATGAAAACTAAATAAACTAAAAGGAAAAAGCTTCAGAAGAAGTAGTAGCAAAGATATTTCACCATAGAAGAAACTATATGGATTGAAAGAATGAGAGGGTATGGAAACTGCCATCGGGACAAGCTTGTGCATGCACAGGATAGCGTAGCCGAATAGCCATGCAAAGGTGAAGAGCTGATTTCACGATGAAGATGCTGGGGAGGAGCAGTTCCATGTATTTTTTTTGGGTTGTATGTAATGTTTGAAGCCTACGGGAAATGAATTTCACTAAGGACTATGAGCCATGTAATACATACACCTGTGGGCATCATAAGTGTTCCACCTCACCTGTTGAAATTGGATTATCAAAAATCTATAAAAATGAATGCCTTTGGGCCATTGGAGGAGGATGGAATGTGAGTCCAATTATCTAGCCCTAATTTCATTGTGGAATCTCTGGAAACCATCCATCTGGAAGTATTCATAATTTTGTTGAAGGATTTCTTGATGGAAGGCCATGTGGATGAAATAGTGAAGCTCTAATTTCTAGTCATATGTTTGTCAAGAAATCACTTTTTGAGAAAGGTGATAGATTATGAAGAATTGTGAAAAATATTCCAAGTAAGCCGATCTTCAATAGCTTTATTAATGTACATTATATTTTTTGTGCCAATGCCACCATTCTTAATAGTCTTGCAACAAATTTACCAAGGGACCTTAATAATATTTCTCTCATGAATTCTACTGGTGTAGACAAAATTTTTGATAGTTGTGTTCATTTTCATGATAAGACCAATATGAAATTTGTAGACCATCTTGGAGACAATAGTGGTTTTAATAAAGAATTTCCTACCTATCATAGAGATATATTTTCCCTTCCTAGGGGAATGTTGGTTCAGAAATTGATTAATAATAGTCACAATGTTGAAAGAATTTGGTCTATAACAAAATATGGGGACACCAAGTTATGCAAAGGGGATAGAGACTTTATTCAGACCTAATTCACTTATAATGTTACATTTTATATTGTGGGGAAAGTTATTCCCAATGAAGATGCATGATTTGTTCCATCTTAGGGTTTATCCAGAAACCACCTTATAGTGAGAGATACTAGTCTTGAGGTTAAGAATGCTTCTTTGACACCTTGGAGGATAAGGATGTTATCATCATCATAAAAGAGGTGAGTGGGGGAATTTACATTCCTAGAGACATGAATGGGTATCATATTATTTTAAAGCACCAAATGATGGATCAGATTAATGAGGTAGTCTTCTGCTATTGAGATGAGAATTGAAGAGAGGGGGTCACCTTTTCTAACACCATTGGTGAATTTAAAGTATATTTTGGGAGATCCATTGATAAAAATTGAGGTAATGGCCGAGTTGAATAGGGGTATGATAGTAGTGATAAAAGGGGCACTAAAACCAAATATTTGAAGGAATTTGAAGATTAAACACCCATCCATGGTGTCAAAATTATTCTGATGTCACATTTAATAGCTATATTACCTCCTCTTTTAGTTGTATTCAAGTTGTTGATACACTTAGAGGCAAGACAAATACAATCTTGAATGGATCTACCCATTTTAAATCCAAATTTGTTCCAAGGGACAATTTTATTATTAATAGTTGAGAGCCTATTAGTAGAGATTTTGGTGTGGATTTTGTAAAGAGTGTTGATAAGCGTAATTGGTTAAAAAAGGTGAATCTCAAAGGCATTATAAACTTTAGGGATCAAGGTGAGGAACTAAGAATTCATATCCTGAATAAGAACCCCATTGGGGAAAATGGATTTAATAAGATTACAAACATAGATATGAACCACATAAAAATAATGTTAGACGAAACCATTGTTAAATTCATCATAACCCAGAGCACTATCTAGATTCAGAATGAATACAGTGTCATTGATTTCATGATCCATTAGAGGGTTAAGAAGGAAGGTATTGTCTGCATCGATGATCACTAAAGGAATGACCTCAGGAATGAGGTCTTTATTGTTATCAAGTCCATTGAAGATGTTTTCATAGTAGGAGAAAATATTTTGAGCTATGTCATCTTCCTTGTCAAGAATCTTGCCCCATCCTTTATAAAGGTTAGAGGTCTGCAAGCCTTGATAATTATTTAGAGAGAGTTATAGAATTTTTTATTTCTGTCACTATTAGATAATCATTTACCATTATAATATTTATTTATCATATTTTCTGTAAATGTGAGAAAGGAATTGATTTTGTGCACAATGTTTATTTCTTTCATAGGATCTATGTGGAGGTCAGAGTTGGCCTTTTTGTTTTGCAGATTATTGAATTCTTTCACATGAAGAGTAATTTCATTTTTAACATGTATGGATTTGGAGTTGCACCATGATTCAAGAGTCCATTTGAGGTGTTTAATATTATGATTTCATGTAAAGGCATTATTTCTATGTCCCATTGAGGACCAAAAGATTGGGATGAAATGATTACACTTGTCATCAATGAGATACACTTTGCTGAAACCGAAAGGTAACCACAGTTTCATGTCTTTGGAGGAAATGTAAACCAGGATAGGGTGATGACCATTGTTAAGTATCTGAATACTAATTCTGGAGATATTTTATCATTGATTTAATGAAAGGACATTCATAAAGGCTCTATCCAATTCGGAAGAAACCAATTTATTGTAACGAATTCTATACCAGATGTATTTCTCACTAGTGAGAGTAATTTCAAAAAGATATTTATCCTTGATCAAGGATTTAAATTCTCTCATGGATATAGAAGCATGAGATGGGACAATTTATTCACAAGATTTAAAAATACCATTAAAGACTCCCATAAGAAACCAGGGGAAATTGGTGGTAATGCCTAAATAAGAGAGGTCACTGTAAACAATTCTTCATTGTTGGTATCTGTTTTTAGAATAAACAATAGCATAAGCATTGATTTTTGGAGCATTAAGGGATGGGTCAGTGGTGTGCATATTGCATATTTTCAATGAAACAGAAGCTTTAGAAAAAAATAGTGCACATTTCTATGGAACACATAGAAATATGCAACAAATAGCTATCATTTTCATCCTAGAGAAGGTTTTTAGACATTGTATAATAATACCCACTAGCAATAGGTAGAGGAGTATGAGTAAATTTGATAGGTGTATCCAATAAATACTGATGTTTGACAGAGTACAGAAGTTTACTCTACTTCTTCTTCAAGTGTTCTTTTCAAATTGGCAGATGCTTGGGTACTTGAACTGAAGATGAATTATCATGTAAGAGAGGTTCTGAGTTCTTGTTCATGCCCACCCCAGCTTCTACCATGGGTATAAACAGCATGGTGAAGCCACTAACATCCTAGTATTTGATAGGGATCTATGATTAGGGTTTAATTCCTTACAATGTTAAAATTTTATCTAGATCCATGGGGTTAGGTGTATTCACCTTAGAAATAGAAGACTGAGGAGTTTCCTGAATACCCTTCGGGTTGATTATAATTTTTCCAGTTTCTAATGTTTGGCTCATGATGTCACATCCCAAGTAAGTAATGAATAATATATATAGTTATCTATGTATATATATGAATTAGATAGTGTTTTAGAGGCTTAAAATGAGAATAAATCCAACTTTAAGCATGAAATACTCAAATATTTTTAAAAGATTGTTTTACCACCTTTTGATGGAGAACCATTTTTAAATCTATCTTTTGACAATTTTATAATCTATATTTTTCAAAATAAAATTATTCTTTATGATTGTGACATTGAAATTTACTTTGGATAAATTTCTGGTATTTTTCTGATAATGTTCATTTTTTAATGAATAGTGAAAAATGTTGTATTTTAATTCAAAAACTTTTTTAATCTAATTTATTTATATGATTATATTATCTTTTGAATTGGTTTAAAAGTGAAATTAGAATATGTTATTACTATTTAATCCAATAGTGGTCATTGGAATTAATTTCACTATGAAATTGGACTTAAACTAGTGTCAATCTTTTGATATATATTGTTTCATAAAAACACGCTATTTGTTCTGACAGCGGGAATTAATTATTAAATTAATTATTATAACATATATGTTTTGAATTCTGTAAAATAGACATCATTTTTGAATTCAGAATATCAAATATATCTTAGGGTGACGTTTTGGTCTTTTTCTGAAAAACTTCAATTTTTGATGAATATTGAATCCACTAAGTGGTACTTAAAAAACTGATTTTTCGTTTAAATGAAATTTTACCACCTCTGTGTTTTGAATTTAAAAAATCCGACATACATAGTTTTCATTAGGAAGTAAAATGTGGTTGAATGGGATTAAAATAATTTTTTTGTGAATAGTATCCTTTATGTTTTTAATCGCGATTAGAGGTAATTAGTGTAGTTTAAGGTAAAAATAATGTTTTAATAATATGAAATGGCCTTGACACATGTACTACCCCTATTTGACATGTCATGGCCGACCAATACAACCCATGGGTCGATTTTTGGGACCCCATGGAGCCACATGGGTAAGATAATGACATTGATGCCTTTTATTTAAAGTAAAACTAAAAATGACACTAACATGTATTGTTTTACTAAAACAATTTTTAAATGGGGTTATACAATTAAAATATTTGTCTATAAAGAATCATTGGAAAGATAAAATGATTTCCTACATCATAGTATTTTTTTTATAATTTTTATACATTAAATAAATTAAATTATTTATGACATCATGATGATGCAGCGATTTCCACATTATTTAACGATTTAAATAAAATGAAATTATAATGTAAAATATAAGACCTAAAAATGTCAAAAAACTATTGTATGAGTATATTTCGAACCCTTATCACCTTATACTCAAAATAAATCAATGGGGGACCTTTAAAATCCGAAACTCATTTGAAAATAAAGTAACATTTTATACCTTTCCAAGAGTGCCCCTTCTCTCCTCTTATAAATGGCCCCCACCTCTACCTCCTTACCCACACCTCTAAAGCCTTTGTCTTGGACATTATCTGATCATTTTGTCTCTCTACATCCCTCTCCTCATCCTAGAAGCCTTAACTTAGGTTGTAAGCTCTTTAAGAAACCATTATGGTTCAAACCAAAGGGAGTTACCCGATTTTAAGGTAATGTCTTCACTTGTGTTCTTTTGTTTTATTTTGTTTCTCCATCCCATTAAACTATTTTTATTCATTTATTTTGTAACAAATACAGTATCGTAAATATACTAGGATGTTTTTATAATAATTATTCGAGATACACTTATGCACACCTATATCTAATGGTTAATGAACATACTGTTTCTATGGATGGTGATTTTCTGCCTCACGAAACGATGATTTGTTCAATATTTGTTTAACACCTTCAAAGGTGGCCATTAAGATGTCACTATATTTATATATGATATATAATATGTTTATGTTTTCCTTAATATTCTGTATTTTTCATTTATGGCATACCTTTATGGTTTCCGTTATTGGTAAACGCGATATCATCATTTTAGGAAGTGCGGACTACCGCCCCCTCAAAGTGATTTAATTCGTTAATACCATATGTGGTACGTATAAAGGATAGATTTATTGATATTATATATGATACCATACTGTAATTATAATACTATTATGTATAATTATGTTTTAATTCCATTAAATAAGAAATAGAAATGGAAGTAGCGTTCATGCGTACGTACGACTAACCGTCTCCATGAACGGTGCATTTCATTTCTTACCTCTAAATGTTATGTAATATTATAAATTCATGTATATAATGGATAAATATGATATATATGATATCTACATAATGAATATAATTTTGGATATAATATATATTTTACCACATGAACAACTTGTAATTATAAAGAGTTTATTTTTGACTCAAGTAGCAATGATCGAAAAAACGACCATTATTAACTTAAATAATTACATAGTGGTCATGACATTGTAATAAGTGATATAAAATGAATAATGAACTTGAAAAAGGTTCTCAAGCATGTAGAAATTAACTCAAGTTTATTATTCAGGAATTTAAAGAATGATCAAGTCAAGTCGGACACGAGGTAAGGGAATCCATCTCAATCTCCTTTCATTGAGGCATATTTTGTTTTATACACAACTTTATTTTATACGGTGTAAAAACCCCTTTGACTTTTACGATTATTCAAAAGGAATCTTTTTATATGAAGCGTTTACTAAATGATAAAAGGGAATGTTTTTTTGTCGTACGTATGCGGCGACAACGACTTCTCCGCTGCTGTGACCATTATTTGAGTTTCGGCTTCCTCTACAAGACATAACCTTTTTTAATGAAAAATAAATACCATGTTTTACTTTTCTTTTATTTTGGTATTGAAAATGGTTTTGATTATATTTTTATTATATAAATGTGTTATTGATATCTTGTGATTGAAATGTGGAAATGTTATGTTTCCTTTATGCATGTTTTATGTGATACGATTATGTTATGGTTCTTGGGAATTGTTATAAAGACGGATGGTTCTGTAATAAATTAATGATGGGTGAGCCCGATATAGCTCTCCAATGAATTTAATAATATGAATGAGGTAAATGTTAAGGTTTCTTCGAAGAGATTTAGGGAATATACTGTGATGGGTATTCCAAACGTAACCAAGAGGGTTACTCCCTACGTAAGAATGTTATGAATGCTTCAAGTTACCTTTATGTCTTATGATTTCTATGATTTATTCATGATTTTATGAGGTATGTTAAAGTGCTTATGTTTTATGGGAAAATTATGATTTCATTCTTATGTATATATGAACTCATGTTTCCTTTCCTCATTTCTATAACCCTTAATGAGATTTTTATGCTCATCCCATGTTTTTGAAATGTTTTTCACAGCTCAGGGGAATGGTACATGATATAATGATAGTGTCAAGGAAGTGTCAAGAAAGAATCCATGTTTTATTTTAAATATGTTTCCGTTGATGGGAAAAATTAATTATATCTTTTATGTAACCACTTTGTTTAAATATGGAATGTAATTCAAGTTTTATGATCTAATTTTATAAAAATCTAAACCTAAAAAGATCCTCAACGTGTAATCTTGTAATAACTCAAGATTAAGTAAGGTTTAAGGCTGGGGCCTTATAGTTGCTACCAGAGGTTGGTTTAGATAACATTAAGAGTTATAATTCTATTAAATGATTATCCAAAAATATTTTTTTATGGTCAAATTGAAATGATATAGCATTTGAATATTACCATGTTGCTTCATCTAAGACATGTTTATTCAGAATGGGTTTCCACAGAGAAAACAGGGAAGCGGTTCTAGGAAGGCATACAGAAGGAAATGACCTTCCGAATCAGCATCCTGAGATGGTCGGAATTTGAACTAAATAGTTTGTTGCAGTAATGGTGCAGTTGACTCAAGCGATAAATGGTGGTGGCATCCATGCACGAGATCATCCAGATCAACCACAGAGGAACATGTCAGTGGTGGAACATTTCATGAGGCAACATCCCCCATCATTCAGAGGATCATCTGACCCTGTTCTAGATGAAGGGTGGATTAAATCACTGGAGAAGATTTTCTATGTCATGGGGTGTTCAAACAATCAAAAGGTTAGTCTTGCTATTTACTGTTTGGAGGGTGAAGCAGATCAGTGGTGGTCGATGGTTAAAAATATCAGGGACGCTAAAGAGATTGATGCTTTCAACTGGGATGAATTCAAATGTATGTTTATTAAGAAGTACTTTCCTAAGGCTTTTTGACATAGGATGGAAAAACAATTCATGTAATTGAGGCATGAGGAAGACACAGTGGCTACCTATGAAGAAAGGTTCACTTGATTGGCAAGGTATTCTCCAAATTTTATCCGAGACCTTGATAGTAAAATCAATCATTTTTACTCAGGATTAAAGTCAATATGTCGAAGTGAATTAGCTTATCTTGAGTTAAAAAGTTATGAAAATCTTGTTAGATGTGCTGAGAAGGTGGAAATGGAGTTTTCCGATGATCAAGTGTTCTATAACAACCAATAGAAGAAGAGACCGAGGTGGTAGGAGAAAGAGAAAAATTCTCCAAAAAATCCTTATGGTAAGAAAACTAAGTTTCCAGTTTGTGATAAATGTGGTAAAAGGCATACAGGGGAATGTCATATGAATTCTGGAAAGTGCTACCGATGTGGTAAGATGGGACATAAGGCTCGTGATTGCACTGAAAAATATCAGGGTGATGGTAAGACCAAATTTGATTTACAGTTCGTGAAATGTTATACGTGAAATGAGTTGGGTCACTATGCAAACGAGTGTCCGACAAAGAGCTTGAGTGATGGGAATTAGTTAGACTACAAGAAGAAAGAGGTGGTGAAATCCTTTGCAACTACTTCAGCAGATGCTGGGCCATCAAATGAAGTGGTATCAGGTACTTTGTTCTTTTTCATATTATACCAGTGTGTTGTTGGATTCAGGGTCTACACGTTCTTTCATATCTGAAAACTTTTCTAGTAAAATGGGAACACCATCTCAATAAATGACTCCTGAACTTGTGGTAAAAACACCTGGTAGAAATGTTGAGGCAAAAAGAATTTATAAGAATCTTCCTATCCTTATCAGTGGAAAGAAC
This sequence comes from Viscum album, assembly GCA_963277665.1. Classification (NCBI taxonomy): domain Eukaryota; kingdom Viridiplantae; phylum Streptophyta; class Magnoliopsida; order Santalales; family Viscaceae; genus Viscum; species Viscum album. The sequence goes on along the minus strand of OY728155.1, from coordinate 1,218,253,863 downwards.
CTACTTGCAAACCTTATTATTTTACCTCTAGTAGAGTTTTATGTTATCCTGGGTATGGATTGGATCTCTATTTACCATGATAAGATTGACTGTAGAGCTAAAGAAGTTTCTTTTCAGAAAGACTTTCAGTTTTTGTACAATAATGAACCCTTACTATTGATAACATATCAAGAGGATGAGAAACTTGTAAAAGATGGAAATGAATGTTACCTTGTACACATCGTTGAAAATAAAGGAACTGTTCAGATTATTTATGTGCCAGTGGTAAATGAGTATCCTGATGTTTTTCCTGATGAGTTTCATGGAATAATACTGGATTGGGAATTTGAATATACTGTTGACTTAGTTCCTGATGCTAATCCAATTTCAAAACCCCCTTATTGAATGGCTCAAACTGAACTTTTAGAGTTGAAGAAGCAATTTCAAGATTTATTAGAGAAAGGTTTCATTCAACCTAGTACATCACCATGGGGTTCACCTGTTTTATTTGTTAAAAATAAAGATAGTTCTATGAGACTTTGCATTGATTATGGAGCCTTGAATAACATCACTGTTAAGAAAAAATATCCTTTTCCTCATATCGATGAATTGTTTGATCAGCACCAGGGAGCTTAGTATTTTTCAAAGATTGACCTGAGATCGGGGTACCATCAGCTGAAGGTAAAGGAAGAATATGTTCTGAAGACCACATTTCGTACAAGATATGGCCATTATGAATTTTTATTAATGGATTTTGGGCTAACCAATGCACCTTTCGTATTCATGGACTTAATAAATAGAATTTTCCATGAGTTCTTGGATAAGTTTGTGGTGGTTTTCATTGATGATATTTTGGTGTTTTCTAAAAGCAAAGAGGAGCATGAAAGACATTTAAGGGTTATTTTGGAAACCTTTAAAGAAAAGAAATTGTATCCGAAATTCAGCAAGTGTGAGTTTTGGTTGCAACAAATTTATTTCCTTGGTCACATAGTTTCTAAAGATGGGATAACTGTTGATCCTGCAAAAAATGAAGGTTGTTGAAGAATGGCCAAGACCCACAAATGTAACTGAGATTCGTAGCTTCCTTGGTTTGGTAGGCTATTACCGAAGGTTTGTCATAAATTTTTCACAGTTATCTATTCTAATGACTAAGCTAACTCGGCAGGGTGTTCTGTTTATCTGGACAAAATAATGTGATGATTGTTTTTGGAAATTGAAAAGAAGATTGGTGAATGATCCAGTTTTGGCACTACCTTCCAAGAATGGTGAGTTTGTTATCTACAGTTATGCTTCATTGAAAGGACATGGTTGCATCCTAAAGCAGAATGATCATGTAATTTCTTATGCTTCACGTTAGTTGAAAACTCATGAGGTAAATTACCCTATACATGATTTGGAATTAGCTGCTGTTGTTTTCGCTTTAAAAACTTGGAGGCATCATTTGTATGGAGTAAAGTGAGAAATATATATCGATCATAAAAGTTTAAAGTATATATTCACTCAGAAATAATTGAACCTGAGACAGAGGGGATGGATAGAATTAATCAAGGATTATGATTGTACAATTCATTACCATCCGAGAAAAGTAAATAAAGTGGCTGATGCTTTGAGTCGAAAAAGTAATCATTCATTAACAATGTTGCGTTTGGAACTTGATACTTTGGTTAATGATTTGATGAAATTTGGCATAAAAGTTGTTGGTGTAGGATTTCCTTCTGTTTTGTTTTAGGTATCAATAAAATCCTCTCTATCAGACAGAATCAAGCAAGCACAGAAGCAAGACAGCGAGTTGCAGAAAAATGTAGAGCTGGTTTAGAAGGGTAAGTTGCCTGAATTCAACATTGATAATGATTGTGTTTTGAGATTTGGGTAGAGATTGTGTGTGCCTTGTGATTCACAGGTGAAGAGAGAGTTGTTATGTGAAACTCATAGTTCTCCGTTTTCAGTTCATCCAGGAAGTACTAAGATTTATAGAGGTCTTCGGGAGTATTACTGGTGGGACAGAATGAAAAGGGATATTGCTGATTTTACTATGAAGTATTTGACATGTCAACAGGTTAATGCAAAGTGGTAGTTACAGAACGGGATGCTTCAGCTTTTACCAGTTCCAGAGTGGAAATGGGAGAATATATCCACAGACTTCATTGTGGGATTGCCGAAGACACCTCGAGGTAATAATGCAATCTAGGTTATTGTTGATCGCTGGACTAAATTTGCTCGTTTCCTTACTATACGAGATACGTTTTCCCTAGATCAACTTTCTTGTTTGTATCTTAATGAGATAGTCAGGTTACATGGAGTTCCCCTCTCCATTGTATCGGATCGTGATCCCAGGTTTACTTCTTACTTTTGGAAAGGCCTTCAGAAGTCGTTGGGTACTGAATTAAATTTTAGTACAGCTTTTCATCCTCAATCAGATGGGTAGTCAGAATGAACAATTCAGACTTTGGAAGATATGATACATACTTGTTCGATGGATTATCAAGAATGTTGGGACCAACATCTTTCTTTGGTTGAATTTTCATATAATAATAGTTTTCATTCTAGTATACAGATGGCACCATTTGAGGCATTATATGGGAAGTGGTGTCGAACTCCAGCTTTCTGGGAAGAAGTGGGTGAAAGGAAGTTGATGGGACCATAATTGGTAGAAGAGTTGGCAGAAAAAGTTCAGCTGATACAGAAACACATGAGAATAGCTCAGTGTAGGCATAAGAGTTATGCAGACAACAAGAGAAAGGATCTCTCTTTTGAGGTAGGTGATCATGTTTTTCTCAAAGTTTCACCCTGGAAAAGTGTAATGAAATTTGGTAAGAAAGGAAAGATGAGTCCAAGGTTCATTGGACCATATGAAATTCTGGAGATAGTTGTATCAATTCTTTACCGAGTGGATTTACCTTTGAGTTTATCTCAGGTACATAATGTTTTTCATGTTTCGATGTTGAGAAAGTATATGCCAGATCCATCTCATGTTTTGAGCCCAGAGGTAGTACAGTTGGAAGAGAATCTCTCTTATGAAGAACAACCAGTCCAGATTCTTGAGTGAAGTGAGAAAGTGTTGCAAAATATGGTAATTCACCAGGAAATGGTTTTGTGGAAAAACCATATGGTTGAAGAGGCAACGTGAGAATCTGAAAATGCTATGAGGGATAAATACCCCCACTTATTTGATAATTAAATAAATTGCGGGGACACAATTTTCTAAAGGGGGAAGGATGTCACATCCCAAGTAAGTAATGAATAATAGATATAGTTATCTATGTCTATTTATGAATTAGATAGTATTTTAGAGGCTTAAATGAGAATAAATCCAACCTAAAGCATGAAATACTCTAATATTTTTAAAAGATTTTTTTACCGCCTTTTAATGGAGAACCATTTTTAAATCTATATTTTGATAATTTTATAATCTATATTTGTCAAAATAAACTTATTCTTTATGACTGGGACATTGAAATTTATTTTGAATAAATTTCTTGTATTTTTCTGATAATGTTCATTTTTTTAATGAATAGTGAAAAATGTTGTATTTTAATTCAAAACCACTTTTTAATCTAATTTATTTACATGATTAGATTGCATTTTGAATAAGTTTTAAAGTGAAATTATAATATATTTCTACCATTTAATCCAATAGTGGTTGTTGGAATTAATTTCACTTTAAAATTAGACTTAAACTAGTGTCAATCTTTTGATATATATTGTTCCATAAAAACACGCTATTTGTTCTGACAGCGGGAATTAATTATTAAAATAATTATTGTAACATATATGTTTTGAATTTTTTAAAATAGTCTTAATTTTTGAATTCAGAATATCAAATATAGCTTAGGGTGAAGTTTTGGTATTTTTCTGAAAAACTTCAATTTTTGATGAATAGTGAAACCACTTAGTGGTACTTAAAAAATTGATTTTTCGTTTAAATGAAATTTTATCACCTATGTGGTTTGAATTTCAAAAATAAAACATACATGGTTGTCATTAGGAAGTAAAATTTGGTTCAATGGGATTAAAATAATTTTTTGGTGAATAGTAACCTTTATGTTTTTAATCGCGATTAGAGGTAATTAGTGTAGTTTAAGGTAAAAATAATGTTTTAATAATATGAAATGGCCTTGAAACATGTACTACCCTTATTTGACATGTCATGGCAGACCAAGACAACCCATGGGTCGATTTTTGGGACCCCATGGAGCCACATGGGTAAGATAATGACATTGATGCCTTTTATTTAAAGTAAAAGTAAAAAATGACACAAACATGTATTATTTTACTAAAACAATTTTTCCATGGGGTTATAAAAGTCAGATATTTGACTATAAAGAATCATTGGAAAGATAAAATGATTTCCTACATCATAGTATTTTTTTATAATTTTTATACATTAAATAAATTAAATTATTTATGACATCAAGATGATGCAGCGCTTACCTCATTATTTAACGATTTAAATAAAATGAAATGATAATGTAAAATATAAGACCTAAAAATGTCAAAAAACTATTGTATGAGTATATTTCGAACCCTTATCACCTTATCCTAAAAATATATCAATGTGGGACCTTTAAAATCCGAAACTCATTTGAAAATAAAGTAACATTTTATACCGTTCCAAGAGTGCCCCTCCTATCCTCTTATAAAAGGCACCCACCTCTACCTCCTTACCCACACCTCTCAAGCCTTTGGATCATCCATTCTCGGATCATGTTGTCTCTCCACATCCCTATACTCATCCTATAAGCCTTACCTTAGGCAGGAAGCTTTTCAAGAAACCCTTTTGGTTCAAACCAAAGGGAGTTACCCGATTTTAAGGTATTGTCTTCACTTGTGTTCTTTTGTTTTATTTTGTTTCTCCAACCCCATAAAATATTTTTATTAATTTATTTAGTAACAACTCCAGTATCTTCAATATACTAGGATGTTTTTATAATATGTATTCGAGCTACACTTACACACACCTACATCTAATGGTTAAAGAACATACTGTTTCTGTGGATGGTGAATTTCTGTCTCACGAAATGATGATTGTTCAATATTCTTTTAACAACTTCAAAGGTGGACATTAAGATGTCACTATATTTCAATATGATATATAATATGTTTATGTTTTCCCTAAGAATCTTTATTTTTCATTTATGACATACCTTTATGGTTTTCATTATGGGTAAATGCGATATCTTCATTTTTGGAAGTGCGGACTACCGCCCCCTCAAAGTGATTGGATTTGTTAATACCATATGTGGTACGTATAAAGAATAGATTTAATGATATTATATATGATACCATACTGGAATTATAATACTATTATGTATCATTATGTTTTAATTCCATTAAATAAGAACTAGAAATGGAAGTAGCATTCATGCGTACGTACGGCTTACCGTCTCCATGAACGGTGCATTTGATTTCTTACCTCTAAATGTTATGTAATATTATAAATGCATGTATATAATGGATATATATGATATATATGATATCTACATAATGAATATAATTTTTCATATAATATATATTTTACCACATGAACAACTTGTAATTATAAAGAGTTTATTTTTGACTCAGGTAGCAATGATCGACAAAACGACCATTATTAACTTTAATAATTACATAGTGTTCATGACATAGTAATAAGTGATATAAAATGAATAATGAACTTGAAAAAGGTTCTCAAGCATGTATAAATTAACTCTAGTTTATTATTCAGGTGGTTAAAGAACGATCGAGTCAAGTCGGACACGAGGTAAGGGAATCCGTCTCAATCTCCTTTCATTGAGGCATATTTTGTTTTATACACAAATTTATTTTATACGGTGTATAAACCCCTTTTACTTTTATTATTATTCAAAAGGTATATTTTTATACGAAGCTTTTACTAAATGACAAATGGGAATGTTTTTTTTTGTCGTACGTATGCGGCGACAACGACTTCTCCACCGCCGTGACCATTATTTGAGTTTCGGCTTCCTCGACAAGCCATAACCTTTTTTTAATGAAAAATAAATACCATGTTTTACTTTTCTTTTATTTTGGTATTGAAAATGGTTTTGATAATGTTTTTATTATATCAATGTGTTATTGATATCTTCTGATTGAAATGTGGAAATGTTATGTTTCCTTTATGCATGTTTTATGTGTTACGATTATGTTATGGTTCTTGGGCATTGTTAGAAGACCGGAGGTTCTGTGATAAACTAAGGGCGGGTGAGCCCGATATAGCTCTCCAATTCATTGGGTAATGCGAAGGAGTTCAACGTTAAGGTTTCTCCAAAGAGATTTAGGGAATATACCTTGATGGGTATTCCAAACGTAACCAAGAGGGTTACTCCCTACGTAAGAATGTTATGAATGCCTCAAGTTACCTTCATATCTTATGATTTCTATGATTTATTCATGATTTGATGAGGTATGTTAAAGTGCTTATGTTTTATGGGTAAAGTATGATTTCATTCTTATGTATATATGAACTCATGTTTCCTTTCCATATTTTTATAACCCTTACTATGCTTTTTATGCTCATCTCAGGTTATTGAAATTTTTTTCACAGGTCAAGGGAATGGTACATGATATGATGATAGTGTCAAGGAAGTGTCGAGAAAGAATCCATGTTTTATTTTAAATATTTTTACGTTGATGGGAAAAATGAATTCTATATTTTATGTAACCACTTTGTTTAAATGTGTAATGTAATGCAAGTTTTATGATCTAATTCTCTAAAACTCTAAACCTGAAAATATCCTCAACCTGTAATCTTGTAATAACTCAAGATTAAGTAAGGTTTAAGTTTGGGTCCTTATACATGAACACTACAGTATTAGTAAAATCAACTGATGTAGTGTGATCTTTCTCAGTTGATGACCTCATAGTGTCTAGGATGTGGTTTACACTTTAAAAAAAGAGTCCTTGATAATTAATTGATTTATCATCTTCTTCAACATCATCTTCCCAGTTAGTACGTGAACTATACCTTATGTGTGTCAAATTCTGTGTTTTTAAAAAATAATTATATTTCTTTTTGGGTGGTTCAAGTATGTCCATCATGGGTATTTTCTCTTATTTAGTTTTCTTTGTTTCCTTCCAATCATTCTGAGTTGGCTGGATTACCTCATTCATGATAACCCTACAGTTGTAGGTAGTGTTACCAATGAATTTACAATGATCAACGGCGAGGGGGGTTTCTACTCATATTCCACTCTAATTTCAACTATTTAATCATTAGAATTGATGTTAATTGAGTTGGGTTTCATTGAGTCAAGGTTTATTTCTACAGTAACTCTAGAAAAGACACCCATGTTATCATTTAAGGTCATGTGATTAATTTTAAGATGTGTTCCTATGTAGGAGACAATATCATTCAGGAATTTGGCAGCCAAAAGAACTAGCAATGTCCATGAAATTTAACCCACACATGTGCTAATGGGAATCTATGTGTGTGTGAGGTGAATGTAGAGTCCCAATCTAAAAATATATTTAACCCTGTATTGAGATTAAGATTACTAGACATCCTAAATATTTATAAATCATCTTATTATTTTAAGAGGATGTGAAAATAGCATTTTCTTATGGGGATTAATTTCTAGTTTACATAATTCCAGCAATGTACAGTACATGAGTGACGTTTAGTGAAGGGACATGGTTGGTTACCTTTGTGGTAGGAGATATGACCCATCATAGAGAATTTTAATAGTTTCACACATTGTTTAAGGGAATCCCGGTCCGCTTCCACTAGGTATCTACCATCATCGAGTATCTTGACTAGTGGAGGCTTCATCTTGAATTCATTGCGTAGAATAGAGCTTTTCAGCACATCCTGGAATGATATCCATTGGGATATACCTGAAAAAGAATGATTGTGGGAGTCTTCATTAGGTGCCTCTTCATTTTGCACAGCCACTATATGATTGTGCACAAGGGGGACCTGTATCATCTGAGGCATCGTAAAATGGTGTTAATAAAAAACTCTAGGTGCGAGGAAGTTCACCATGGAATCGAGGAATGCATAAATTAGGTGAGGAGTACTAAACTGATGAGGGCTTTAGAGAGATATGTTATCTCATTTCTGTAAAATCCCGATCATTTCCTTAATGTTCACATATAACAATAGTTATCAGGATACCTTTTTATTTCATCATATGAATTAGTTTATATTAGTTCATTAATATCTCTTCAATACTGGATGGAGGTAGGGGAGTTAGAATTATTAGGACTGATTCTCGTGTAGGAGACATCAGAGTCGGTACAATTGAACCAAGAACATATGACTATAGGTAAGAGTTGGAAATATTCATATACAGATAGACATCAATGACCCCAAAAGGTTACATTTGGTGATATTTCAGTTCATTGGGTCACAAATAAGTAAGATCATTATTGGATACATAGGTACAGAATGTTGGTTCCCATTTTTGTTTGATGTTTTCTGTTTGTAGAAATAATCGGGCTGGGGGCATATAAAGTTTCCCTTCCACAGAGATACAATGTTATGAATGATGTTTCACATGTTTCAAAAATATGGAATTATCTCCCCAACCCTTCTTTAGTGATTTATGTTGATATTTTTGAGCTTCTGATGGATGCAACCTTTGAGTATCATCTAATACGTGTGTTGGATCACAATGAGAAAGTGTTGTAGGGAAACACTATGTCGATATTTCATATAAGGTGTCTATATGGGAGTGTGTTGGAGGAAGCATGGGTAATGGTAGCAGATATTAAGGATTATTGGCCCTATCATTTGACTCATAATATTAGAAAGTCTTAGGAGTGGATATTGAGGATAAACAGTTATATGGTATGGAGATTGTAAGATCTCGACTTTTTTTTGATATGTCACAAATCATTTAAAGGCACTATAAACCCTTGTATTAAGTATGTTTCATATAGGATTACCATTGGGTGTTACTAGGTGGAAATTATTGATAATTGGAATTAAATAAGGAATTGTATGGATGGCACATAGTTTTCCCTAACTCTACGCCCTGGCAGAGCAACAATGCAACCCTAAAAAGTGGGGATTTTCATGATTAGAGCATGGTTTGTGAAACTGTTCACACTATTATGTGTATCGATGAAACTCTTAAAATGGGTCACGGGGTTTAGGTGCACATTTATGGGAAACTATTGAACCCTTCCCAGCAAATAGTTCCAGACTTCTATTTCCACAAGACAATTAGTTTTTAAATCGTCAAACCCCAAAAACTCACCTTATTCAACCCAAGATTAGACCAACAAGATTTATCTCAATCTAAGGGCCTTCCATATGAATTCCAAGACTTCCTGATCTCATTTATTTGCATCTTTAATCTCTAATCAGTGATTTGTACTATTCTCGATTTGAGAATTATAGAATTCCTAGTTTCTGAATCTTTCTTCCTTCCTTAATCCTATTATTTTGGTTGTTTTTCTTCTTATATTGGAATATATATAGATCTAGTATTGTGGATATATATATGTATGAATATATATCTATATTAAGATTATAAAAATATTTATATATTTGATCTTGATTTAGGTTATATATTCGGATCTCATTCTATGTTGTTACTCCATTAAATTATGGGGTTTCTATTTGGAGATTATTAAATGATGGATCCAGGTAGGTTGTATAAGATTCAAATCCATCCTCATGATTTTTATTACATGTCTTAAAATTGTATAATTTTGGGAGTTTTTTATTAATTGAATTTTCTAATTAAAATAATTAATTTGGTGAATTAATTAATGAAGTAATTATGAAATTACTGTGTTGGGATAATTAATTTTAAACATAATTATGAGATATTGTATTATTGAATTAGATTGTTAATGTTGGAATTAGTTATGAAATATTGGATTATTTAATTAGATGATTAATTATGGAATTAATTTTGAGATATTGGACCATTGAATTAGATAATTAATTATAGAATTAATTAAGATATATTGGGATTGTGGATTATATAATTAATCACTTTATTAATATTCATATATTTGAAAGTATGAAATGGATTTAATGAATTGTTTAATTAATTAATATAATGGATGAGATTAATTAATTGTAGTATTAGTTAAGGGTATGAAAGTAATAAATTAATTTTCATATTAATTATTGATATTATTGTGATAAGAAGATTAATGTTGATTGATATTTATTGATGTGATATACTGATATTTTGAAATATGTTGTATATGTGAAATTGATTGATAAAAGAGTGTGGTACATAGACTAACACTCAAAATTCATATATAATTCAAAAATCTATGCATGCATATATTGAATAGGACTAGGGATGATGCTCCAAATACTAATGGGGTATGGGACACTGATTAACACTCCAAATACCTAGGGTGTATTAGACATGACATTCTACACACCAACGATTGGTGTTCAAATATGGTTACATTAATCCGTGATATATAATTGAAATGAAATCGATAAAGAAATCCCATTTATTAAATAAATTTCCAATTTATATGTGACAGAGTCCAAATTGCACCATAAGCCGAAGAAGGTATTGAGGTTTGGGTGTCCACAAAAACCTGAGGGATTTGTTTGGATAATTTTAGAATAATTAATAATATGATAAATATTCACTTATTGATAATATTTACTTATTTATAGAACTTCATACAATGTTATTGAGTGGATATTATTTTAGACACAGTTGGTTGTGACCTAGTGAGTTTTCCTCGCACTCTACTTAGGGTGGCTGATCGGTACATGAATAGATTTCATGAATGCCATATAAGTAAAGGGAAATGGAACTATCTTATATGGTTGGTTTGGGATAGATCATGGATGATAGAACTAGAAGTGATTTGGGACCTACATGGGGAGTTTTTAGTTTCCTTTTATTTTTATTTCGTTGGGAAACATGGTATGTACATCAGCATGTCATCTCCTCGACATTAGGATTGATTTTTTATTTCCAGTTTTGGTCATCTTGTGATATTGATAAAATTATTTTTATAGTTATATTTCATTTATTTATTGTTTTTTAAAATTAAAATGTTATATTACTCTGAAAAAAGATGCTATATACTCCTCATGATCGATATCTGAACCACTTTGTTATTCGGAAACATCTGGCGTATATGGAGGCATGCCTGAAGTAATGCAGCCAACCATCTCGAGGAACTAGTTTTTGGAACCTCGGGTGATATGTTACATTACTAATCATAAATAAAATAATAGATTTTCTTTTAAATTTTTTTCTTAGAGATGTTATTTTTTATGATCCCTAAAAAAATGACATTCTTGGTTTGAAAAATATTTAAATTAAATATTTTTAAATTTCATTATGATAAAAACAAGAATAAAAAAATTTAGACATACGGGTAATGTTCATTCACAAAATATTTTCAAACTATAACATGGATAGAACATAACCAGTGGATTTAGTCATCCATTTGAAGAAACACCTAACATCAAATGGACACTGATTTAAAAGTAAATCTAATGTTTTGGTTATTAAGATAAAAGATATATAACACATTCTGAGATATAGTAATCATTCATTTGAAGATAAGGAAACATCCAACATTGAAAAATTTATTTCCTTTTAAATATTTCAATAATATATTTTCTTCTTTCTACATTTCACATTTTCATCAATATAGGTGAAATAAATTGTGGGTCCATAAATCTATAAACATTTTTATTATATTTATCTTTACACATTGTTAAAATATACCTAATAAAAAACAAATCTATGTATAAATTTTCATTAAATTATATATACAGAATGATTAATGTCAATAATTACATGGAAAATTATTCACTGTGTTGATTCCAATCTCATCTCCAGTTATAAGTTTTGTGAAATAATTTCTCAAAAGTTACACTATCATTTGATGCCTACAAACATCATCTCCAATTGTAATATCATTAAAATCCAACAATAAATTTTAATATGATTAAAATATATCATGTCTATAATTATCTGTATCTGAATTCATTTCACAATTTTATTTTCTATTTTCTATATATTATTTATTTACCTTTCCTGTATTCTAATAACAAAAATATCAAATTAAAAAATTTAAATTGCTAAATAATAATAATAATGAAATGAAATTATTGAGAAAACCTATATGGTTGTATTCTAAAAAAGTCTAGATGGAAAAACAATAAGTGATGGATGCATTGTACAACTATACTCACCTCATATTTTGGTAATGGCACACTAGATGAGCTATCTATATTATCCTTTACAAGGACCATATGATTCTTTTTCTATATATGTTTGTGATGAGTGATATATCCTGTATAAAATAACCTCCCATATGAAAAAATATGATGGCACGTATCTTAAATATATTATTGAAAATAATTATGAAGCTATGTAGGGAATTTTTGTTATAGGATAAGTGTTGGGTCAGCATGTGGAGGTGGAGGATTGGGAGTTTTAGTTTGAAACAATCATTGTATTCCTATAAACATCGAGAGTACCACATGTATGATCATATCCTCCAAGGCCACATGAATATCCTAAAATTAAGCCTCAAAATATTTTTTATAAACACACTCCCTTGATGAAACTGAAGAACCTGTAAATTCTTTTTTCACTGATATACACACCAGGTATTCCCGTAGATGACCTAGGTGTTAGAGATTTCTTAATGGTGTAGCTGAAATAACCTACCTACCCTCAGCTAAAAAAACCATGTCTGACTATCCCCTCAATATAATCCTGCATAAAATATTTTATGACATTTATAATGAATCAAAATATATAAATATATGAATTAACTTATTGAAATAAATAAAGTAAACATCTTAAAATACTCTCACCTAAAACCCTTGATTATTTTATACAATATTATACGTTTTTACTCATCTGAGCCCCTTCAATTTTTCATGTCTATCCTAGGGAGATGGAGGAGAAACCTATGAAGATACTGAAGACTCAAATCTCATTTATTAAAAATTTTCATCCATAATTTGTTCTTCCAATAGTGTATACCCTCCATAAGATTAATTAGGAGGGTATACATTTCTATATTAGATCTAATCATGATATATCCATGATTAATGTAGATTAAGATTAATGAAATTATTAATTAATCATTAATATAAAAAATTTATAAAATGTAACATTGACCTGACTAAAATATGATTATTGTCCTAAAAATAAAAAAAATTATTCCAGGTGTCTTCATCTAAAGGGATATACATCACCTGGTTTATGGTGATTCCTATTCAAAAAAATGAAATTTGATGTGGGGTTAGATTTTAAATCCATCTATCTCATATAATCCAATGATATTCATTTCCTCTTAAATTATCTAGTGTCAGGTATATCATATTTCATCTTATAATAATGGGTAAAATATATTACTATAAATATTTTAATAAAATTTAAATAATAACAATTTTACTTACTAAAATGGTCTCCCAAAGTGAGATAATGTCAATTTGCCATCCCTTCTCCAACCATAAATCAAAATAATGACTTTTCTTTTATCCGAAATTGATATGAAAGTATGGAATTTTTTTAAACTTGGACCTCTTGTAATATCATTATATTTAATGACTATTGGTATATTTTGGACCAAACAATAGAAAATTGATACTTTTTTAAACATGTATCACCATGTAAACCAACCCTGAAACTCTTCTTTCCCCCAGTGGGAGTAGATGTCTCTTATAAATAAGGATGATTCTCATCAAGAGGATCATGTATACATTCCCCCATAGAGGCATGAGTATTATAATATTGGGATGTATATGGTAGATATTTTAATTGATAAATCATTATCCTACAAATCAATGGAACAAAAAATTAGTAAAAAAATATAAAAAAAAATATTACAATACTAATGCAAAAACATATTATCAAAAAAAGTAATCTAAATTAATCTTAACACATTTTTATTAATATTTTTATAGTTAACTAAAATTATAATATAGGTAATGATATATAAAATTTAATATAAATGAATGAAAACAAATAAAAAAATGGTGTTTGAATAGTAAAAATACACTAACCTAATAAATCATTTATTACACCAAAGAGAATATTTTTTCAATATACTCTTATAAAATATTTTTTTCTATTTATCATATTAGATTTATATTATTAATTGTTTTAAAAAAAAATCAATTTATAGATATATTGTGTGTGGGAAAACATGTTATAATAAACAAAAAAACTAATATAATCAAAATACATCTATTAAAATCTAATGTAAATTTTAAAAAAATTTAAAATATGTAATATTTTAATAAATTTTAAAAAGTATACAAGAATTAAGAATATGTTACCTCTAACATTAGGAATATAGTAAATGAATTTTTCCAAATTCCTTTATCATGGTCATTCCATTTGGAACAAACTATGTCTAGAAATTCTCACTAATATTATTTATTAATCTTTCCATTGGTGTAGGGATATCCCATAAATCAACATATTCATCATGTATATCATAAAAAACATACTACATTTTCCTTGTAAAAAAATATACCAATTCATATTGGATTTATCATGAACATATAAAAATTTTATCTCATATTTTACCATTAAAAACGGATTATTTATGTATTCCAATCTATGTAGATTAACAAGTTTCCTTCCACATTCATTATGTCATCCCTAGGTGTTACCCAAAAAATAGTTACAGTTAAGCGTAGGAACATAAAATATAATGAAATAAATCTCCCATATTTATTTAATGACCCCAAAATATGCCCTTGATGTAGAAATTAGTTTTTTGTCATTAGCACCCGAAAAATGAGTTTATTCTGAGAACACCAATACACTACTATTCTCAAATACACTTCTAATGTCATGATTTTTGAATGAGATGTATAATGAATAATATCATACCTAGAATATGTTATCAAATTTATACATGGACTACCCAATAACAATGTAAAATTTTTAGATGCATCTAATCTACCATTCAGAGTCTCTTTATAAAATGGAAAAAACATTTTTAATGTCATTCAAAATCCACATATCCTTCTTATTTAGATAACTTTATTTCAACACATTAATATGTAATGCTATATATGGCTGAGAATAATCGATTTTATTCAATATATATAACTATATCTTCTTTATATGTTCACATATTAATGATTTGAATTTCATTCCACTGATCTCCATTCCCCCATAATTAACTCATTCACGGTGAGATAATGGAAAACCAATGTGATCCACTACATAAAAGTAATTTGTATAAAACCCAAAAATCTCCTCAAAAATATACTTATCAATAATAGAAGATTTAATCCTATATGTATTCTAAACATACCCCTTCAATATTAGAATATACATTTTGAAAGGATATATCCATCAAATTTATACAAGTCTTCAAGGAATTATTTATCGCAACAAATAAACCGTTAAATGAACCCTGATAACACAAAATGTGGAAGAAAATACATTTTTAATTGATAAAGTATATAAATAGAATCATTCATAAATTTTTTCAATTCATTCTTATTAATACCCTTATTAAAAATTTAATTGAAAAAATAATACACCTTCTTAATAGTCATTCTGACAAGGATGGTAAATATTTCACACAATGAAACCAATAGGAGTTTTTGCATCATGACATAACAATAATGAAATTTCACACTTTTCAAGTTCAAATCATTTAAAGACAAATAATATTTTTATATATGAAAAATAATCTTTTGGAACATTGATATGATGAAGACACTAAAAAGCTAATTTTTTCCCATTGGATAATGTATGAAATCTTGGGGTGATGGAATTTTCACTTTCCATCTAGTGTGGGTGTTAATTCAAAACTAATTCCAATTGAGAGTAAGTTAGATATTTCACTCAACCCATCTTCAGACATTACTTTGATATTTGACAATATTAAAATAAATCTTTCATTGATATTTTTTTCAACATGCCCGATATCAATGTTAAGATTTACCTCATGATATCTCTAATATGATAGATAAAAATATTGACTGTTTCATCCAACATATTCATTCAGTACTATATTTATGCATATTTTTGAATGTAACATCATTGCTTTTCACCCTCTCAAAATATTGATCAGTGGATAATGTTTTTTAGAAATATAAACTCTTGGGAGCCATTGAATTCCTTTTTTTTAATATTCTATATGAGTGAAACAGAGACAAAAAAATTAGATGAATTATGTATATTGTTTTATATCACATGATATTATTGGTAATATGAAGTCGGTTTTTCACAAATTGGACATTCTTTATCCCCTTAACACTGTATCTAGAAAAATTTCTATATTCTAGGAAGTCATTTATAGTGAATATAATAATTTTTTGATGTTTAAAATATTTTATTTTATAAGAAGAATATATCCTAATACCCCCCAAGTTATTCAAATCATCAATTAATGGAATAAATAAAACATCAATATTAATTCCAAGCTATTTTGGTTTAGACATTATTACTCACAACAAGAAATTATTTTTCTTCATCCAGTGCTTCAGAGATAATTAGTAGTTTACCAAAAAACATTCCCTAAACTATGTGGGATGATAAGGCTTATATGTGGATTTATTCCATCTGTGTACAGTCCTAGTGTTATATTTCAAACTTCATTATTAAATGTAGGAATATTTTGACCATTTTTCTTCCACTGTGGAAAATCATCTGTATGTTGTAATTTTTCACCACATATTCTCTCATATTTATTCAATTTCAATATTTTTTCCTCATTTTATTTTTCAAATAAACGTTTCAAATAAGGATTTATAAGAAGATTCCAAAATGACTTGGTAGGGGTCTCTATACTTTTAAATCATCATTTAATTTCTCTTTCAACTTATACCATGATGTCCCACATTTAGGAAAACATGATAGAAATTCATATCCCTTACTATACGTCACAGAGTCATTGGGGATGAAAAATATTTTTGTTACCTAATTCCATTAGGCATAGTATTTTATTCACATTATAATGTGAATCAAAAAGATAATTTCCATTGTAATGATTATAATTCCACAATTGTAGAAATATTGTAAAAAAATTTCACTAAAACCATGTTTTCATTAAGTTAATCAATCTTAATACCAAAGATAAAACTATAAATTAATATTACCTAAATACAATGGTTTTTTAGAATCGACATATATATGCTCAGTTATAAATCAATATAAAACTATACATATCCTGAATCAATTGTACAATTTCATCAA
Source organism: Viscum album (assembly GCA_963277665.1). Lineage (NCBI taxonomy): Eukaryota > Viridiplantae > Streptophyta > Magnoliopsida > Santalales > Viscaceae > Viscum > Viscum album. The sequence goes on along the minus strand of OY728155.1, from coordinate 1,218,236,758 downwards.
AGTTATATTCTTAAAAATAGTTAACATAAATATATCTGAAATTCTACATAGTTTCATAAAGCCAAATACAATGGCTATAAATCAGATGAATACCATGAAAAATTAAATGATATTTGATAAATATACATTTAATATTATTCATCTTCAAACATTTCCAGAATGGACATAAAAACATTTCCATCCTTGAAAATTACAATTTATCAAAATTCAAATATGCATCATCACTATCCATATATCCATCGATTATTCATAGTTACATAATCTAACATTTACTCATCATTATATATAACAAATATCAAGAATAAATATATAAAAATAATATCATGGGAAAATAATATAGTTCTGATAAAAGTTATTTCAAGGCGTAAATATTATATTTTTTTTAATGTTAATGTTTTTTGTAATGTAATTGAAAGAAAAATTTTCTAACCACATTAAAAAAAGTTAATAAATATTTAATATGTTCTAGGGATTTAATTAATTCACCCATAAAATATTTATTAAAATTATATTTTCGTAGAAGATAAATTTAAAAGCAATCATAATCATAACATATCATAATACACAAGGGATAAATAAATTCAATTAAAAAGGATTTTGAATACTTTTTATTATAATACCTAAAAAATAAGTTGGGTGTTGTTATTAGAGTGCATAAAAACTAAAGAATAAGAAATATTAATGAGTGTTGACATAGACACAACGTATTTTATAATAGAATTATCAAATTACTTTGAGAAGTAATAAGATATTACATTTACATTATTTTTTAACCATTAATATATGGAGAGTAATTTATCAAATAATGAGATTAAAAATTATATTGAAAAAACTAAAAAAATAAGTGATAAGTTATAATGAATATTAAAAAAATTAATGAGAAAATTCATTATTGCTGAAGGAATTAAAAAATAGATTCCTTTAAAAAAATTATAATGTAACAAATAATTGAATATAACCTTATTAAATTGTAAAAAAATATAATGAATTATATCCATAAAACTATATATAGAATGTAGACATGTAAGATAATGATTCACTTTCTAAAAATTAAGATTACAAAGTGTAAATTAATGTGAAACAGTTAATTTTACTTCTTAAACATGAAGACGATTATTTTTGTTCTCAAATATGTAATGATTACTTGTGTTAATTGAAATATGACCTGGGGTTTTTTAATTAATCTCATTCCTTTCATCCATATCCCCTACATAATCTTGTTTCATTTATGATTACATAATAAACATTATAGATAAACTTTATTCATATCCTTTGATAATCATACTCTATTTTGATAATGACATTAAAAATGTAAATAAACTTGTTCTTATGAGGGATAATCAAAAATGAATTGTTAAAAACCCCATGAAAGTATATATGTTAATAAATATCATATATTTTATTTTTATGAAACAAATGATAATGATGGATAACATCAAACATGATGCTATTTTTTTCACATGAGGGAGAAGGGTTATTGGAATAAAAACAACATTAAATTGAACAATAATCTTAGACAATCATCAACATCATAAATATAAATCATTCAATATAATATTTCTATTTTTTATTTGGAAATTAGATACTTTTTTTGTAAACATTATTATAATATAGATAATTTATCCATGTATGTTCTGAAACCATTGAAAAAATAAGTTTTTTCTACCAATAGTTTATATAGGGTGATTCTTGTATTAATAGTGACAAAAAAACAATATTTTAAAAGTTTTTTTATTCAATTTTAACTAATGTTTATTTTCAAGTAGTATAAAAATATTTTTCTCAAGTTTCTATCGAACACAGTGAGACATTATATCATTTTGGAATGAATATTATATATTATGCATCAAAATGAACTAACAGTTTAATAATACTTGAATCATTGATAAAAAAGATGATTATAAAATATAATAATAAATAAAAATTAGTTGTGCAATATAAATTATAATTCAAATAAATCCATAGTAAATTTCCCAATATGGATGTACAGATTCATGAAGTGTTAAAACTCTTATGTATTCAAAATGATTGTGTATGCAGTAAAAAATGAAAAAGAAACAAGAAGTAGTCAAAGTAATTAGAAAAAAAATATTTTATAAATTATCTAAAAAATATTCATTTTGTAATTTTATAGATTGATATAGTGGAAAATCTATTTTTTAAATCGATTCCTTTAAAAAATAATTAATAGTAAAATTAAGGAAAATAAATTATATTCTAAAAGATATTTGAACCTTTAGGTGAGCGAGTTGGAAATTATTATATTGATAATCATATGAATAATGATGAGGTCAAGGAAGCTTGAGGGTGTATGAATATGGTAATGTGATATTGGATTCCACTAGATTAGAAAATCAAGAGTTAGAGATTCTTCACTATCTAATGACCAAACAGATATAAACAATAGTTTATTGAGCTTACTAGATAGAAGATAAGATCTATCTTTGATGAAAAATGACAAGGTCGACAAAACATGAGGGTGTATAAAGATCGTAATGATATATTGAAGTCCTCAAATATAATAAATGATATTGTTAGGGCATTCATGCAAGATAAATGAGATTTTACATCATAATAAGGGGCGACAATGAAATGATTCAATCGATAATTAAAAAAAATAAAATTGTGTATAATTTTGGTTATTTAATAACAGATGTTATGAACATTTAAATATTTTTTTCACATTGTATATTTAATAATAAATGGAAAATCCTAATTTTTCATGTCAAATATTTAGAAATGACATGAAATTTTTTTGAATGTTAATTTTTCAGGTTGAAGCATATATATCCTACATGAAAAATCATTGAAAATTTATTTTCACATAATTTATATATGAATCTATGTGGAAAGTTAGTTATAAGATATTTTCACATCAGTTCAACATATGTGACATTATAAATGATACTTTATAAAGAGTTTTTATACTAGTGACCCCTATAGACTGGACACTATATAGTTATGTATTTGAATAAACAAATAGGGAATTTGTGTGATAAGAAATTAACACTTTGTATTGTTTGTCCATGGGTATCCCCTATTATCTTCATTAAGAGGAAATATGGGTCCATGCCATTTTATATTGATTATAGGGAAATTGATTCTATTATGATACATAATAATTATACTATATCCCACGTTGATGGGCAGTTTTATTATATTCACGAGGCTTAAAATTTTTCAAATAATAACAATAATTATGGTTATCATATGTCACATCTATGACATATTTTGAAGGTATTTATAATATTATTTCCATTATTGCTGTGTTTTGGGGGTTTCCCATGCATTTTTTGAGGAATGAGCGAGTTTTCATGATTTGGAAAAAAACTTGAGCCCAATTAGAGATTTAATAATAAATTTTATTTCCTTTATAAATCCTTTATTTTATAATATTTTTCATCTATTGCAATTACTACTTTGAATCCACGGACCTATAAACACCACTATATTAATATCGAAAATTTAAGAAGCTATAATAATTTTGGATAGGGGTTTTTATTTATGGAATTAGGCCAGCTCGGAAGCCCATTTTCTGTTTTGATAATAAAATTTTATAATTAAATAACTTATTCAATTTTTACACTTTTTCAGTGATTCCACATCCCACTCAAAGATATCATCTTTAGACGTGACCCCATTACCTTCCCCCCTTATTTGGAGCTCATATTAATCAATAATTAGGACATAACTTCATAGGAGTTCTCAAATCATCCATATTTGAAGTGGTAACTTCCTTCCATCAAAACTCTTTCATTTATCACTCTTCTCCCCAATTCTATTTCCTACATTCCCTCCTTATCCTTTTTCGAACCTCAACTGATTTTTTTGGTAGTTTTGGAATTTATTTACTGGTATATTTTGGGATATTTTTTCAAAATCCTTCTTATATGTTGGTTTCCCCCATTCTTTCTCCAATTTACATAGGGTTTCTTCCATTATTGTTGATGTTCCTAATGTCCAGCAAGTAGGGTTTTGAAATAAGAGTATGAACATGTGTTTAATGGTCTGAAATTATGGTTTTTTTTGTCTATTTTACCTTATTTAAGGTGAGGCGGTGGTGCGTTTGAGTTTTCTGACAATGGATTCAAGGGTTTTCATTACTTTGGTATGTGATTCTTTATGAATGCAATCTTTGTGTCTTAGAATGAAGTATTTATCATATTTTCAGGTTTATCCCATTTTATTATTTCTAAAAAAATTAGTTTTAGTGGTGTTTGTATTGGAAATGAATTTTAAATTCCAATTCTATGCGAAATTGGTGGTTTTTTATAGAAATGTTTTATTGGTTTATTTTTGGATGCCCTATAAAAACATAATTCCTTTTATAGAACTGAAATGGGTCTTCCAATTATGATTTTAATGTTAATCCGAATTGGTTGTTTTTACGAAATTGGGTTTTATTGGTGTTTGGGGAATGTGTGAACATTAAGTGCCATGTTTGTGTGAAAATGGAGGTTTTGCAAAGTAATCATTTCTTGGTTCACATTGGGACGCCCTAAAATTGATTGATTGGTTTCATTGAAATAAATTGGGCTTACATTTCTATTTTGGTAACTTACAAGTCTGCAAATAGTGCACAAAGTGGGGGTTTCAAGGAGTTTTGGGGGATAAAAAATGTGGGATTTTGAGAAACTATTTCATTAAAAATCAAAGCATTTTGTTGGGTGTTTTAAATGGTCTAAAATGTTTATATCTATAATACTGATTTTATATGACCATTCGTGATTTTTTATATGAAAATGGATTTATTTATCATGCTGAAATTATTTGAGCACAGAGGGGGAAGCCTAGGTACCTAGGTGTAGAAGATATGTACTTGTACGCCTAGTGGACCGGATGGGTTATGTCACTGTTTCAAAGGTCATTTGCATAACGACAACCCTCCCTAAGCTATATAGATGATGACTGGGGACCACTAGGTTATGGGTATGTTCACTACTAGTGGCATGGGAATGAGAACAGATTTTACTATAGTTACTTTACACCGACGTATGAGGTACATGGGGCCCAAGACTATCAAGTACCTAAGGGTGTTCCCAATTTTGTTTCTAATTGGATTTTTGGAATTTCTGATTTTAAATAGGGTTTTATGGAAGTATATTACAGTAGAAAACATGACCATTAAAATGGTTTAGCATTATGAAATTTTTATTTTGAAAACTATTTTCAATTAAATGTTGCATCTCTTGGAATTTGCCGCCGCTTTTCATTGCTTATTCAAACATCTTGATTTTTCAACATGTATTGCATGCACATTGGAATCATTGGGAGGTATCATATTGGTCTTAGGATAACACCCTACTTACACCGCTTGGGTGCAAGTAGACTTTATTATTCTTGAAACTGGTAAAGAACAGCTTTGGGTGATGGCTGTTCGTGGCGTCAGTTACCATCTTTGGGGTGGAGTTATAGAGACGGCTTGTTGGTGATTACCCCTTTTCACATGGAGTCCTCAGGAATATTTTTTTGTTGTTCCATTGTGTCTTTGGACCTTTTTTATATAATTTTAACTTATGTATTCAGTTATGAATTTTTGTATAATCCCTGTTGGTATGAATTTTTCTGATTCAATTTATCAAATGTAATTGATGTTTTATATATACATATTTTGGAAAATCGTCCCCAAACCAAGATAAATGACATCAAGGAACATGTGCCAGCCCATGGGGATATGGAACGCCCTTTGAAAATTTCCATGGGCTGGGATTTGTGCAGGTATTCGTTGCGACAAGATTCAGTTTGTGAGAAAATCGTATCAAAGGTATGTTAACATTTTTAGATTATATTAATATTTAGGGATGAGTTGGGATAGATATAAGCTAGGATTGTCGGGGATCCGGGTTTTGGTCATTAGTGGGGTTCTTGGAACACACCACTCATTGTAGACCTTGAGTCCCCAGGGGACTTCAGAATTATCTGATTGAAAACACTTCCGGGTGAGACGTGTGGGCTGCAGACCACACGTGGACATCAGGCAGGAGTGGGGTAGTTGTTTATTTTATTAATGAAATGTGTTTATATTGGTTATATTCAATATAAAATTTTCAGAATGGTGTAATTGACTGTGGATTTTGTGACTATTTCATTTTGTAGCAACATGCCTCCCCGAAAAGCTCCCATGCACCCAAGGGAAGAATCCTAAGAGATTTATCCCACACCAATTGATATGATGCTAGTAAAGGATGTGGTCAGGGATATCTAGGATCTAGGATAGGGACCAAATCTTATTCCAACTCTTATTAGAGAGGATGAGACTGGTCTTAGAAAGGAAAAGGCCCAAGAGTTCATAAAAGATAAGTCTCTTTCATTATGAGGTAGCATAGAACCCCATGAAGAAGAAGTATGTCTCGAAAAGATCGAACACATGTCAAGTTACTAGATATAGACGAGGAGCTCAGGGTTAAATGTGCCTCCATTATATTGGAGGTTCCCAGCCATAGGTGGTTTGAATTGGTAGTTCCAACTCCGAAGAATGAGCAGAATCATTGGGGATATTTCAAGGTTGACTTTAATGAATAGTATTTCCCAGAGGTATTGGCTTATACTAGGTCATAAGATTTCATGGACCTTGTTTAGGAGAATATATCTTTGATGGAGTACGCCAACTGTTTCAGTGAATTGGTTCTATATGCTCTTAAAATTGTCTCTTACGGGCAAGGGATGCTCTAGAGGTTTGAGAAAGGCTAGCGACCAGAGATATACTCCCAGCTGTTCTTGTTCAAGCAGAGAACCTGTGCTAAGGTTGTTGATCGGCTATGCATGTTGGAAACTAAAAGGAAAGGAAGGTCTATTTTATATTGTCTATTATCACAAGTGAGAAGTGGTAGCTCCTCATAGAAGAAAAGGAAGTGGGGAGAATAAGTGAAGAAAGGAGGTCGTATTTTATGCCACACTTCCATGCCATTTTGGTCCGCGGCTTCTAATTTGAGATCAATCATGTGACACTAATGTGGAAAACCAGGGCACATCTGACTATCATGCTGATATCCTCCAAATCCTTGTTACCAATGTGGAGGTCTTGTTCATTAGTAGCATTTCTACGGGGCGACACATCCACTTCAGAGTGGGGTAGGGTCAGTGGCTACAAGAGGAGTACCATCATAGATTGAGCCATCGAGGATGGGAGGATCTTGATTTTGTGGATACGGTGGTAGGAATGGGTCATATTCTATTCCGAGCCTGTTCAGGGAATATCCAAAAACTAGATGTCCTCCCCATTACGAAACCATACATCTCCATGCAGTTGATTAGGCACCAGAGGATCGGAAGCAGGACCGTCGACAGTTCGAGGTACCATTTTGATTGCATCTTCTATAGCTGATACACTATTTGATACTGGTTCCACTGTTTCATTCATTTCTTCCCGTTTTGTGGACACACTGAATTTTCCTACCGAGTTGTTTTCATTTATGATGGAGTTGGTGATGCCGCATAGAAAAAAGTAGGAGCAGGGTCCCAGGTGCCCGTCGTGTGCGCTTTCCGTGTCCGGGGTTGAGATGGAGTGGATCCTCTTTGTTGTAAATATGGACCTTTTTTATTTCATATTTGGAATATATTGGCTTGTACACTTACAAGAACACATCGATTGCTAAAGGAGGCATGTGAGTTTCGTGACACCAAATGGGAGTCGTTACCTTTTCTTGGAGAATGGGATCCATAGTCAAGTCGCACTGGACCTCCACTCCTAGAGTTGGGAAGTCTTATCTTCCACTTGTCTCCACTCGTTCTAGAGTATTATAGCCTTTACCCTAAAAGGGAAATACCTCATTTGTTGAATGAGTTTCCAGAGGTATTCTCGGATTATTTTTCAGGTTTTCCCCTAGAGCAGGATGTGGAGTTTTCAATTGATCTGGCACAGGGAACACAACCGATATCTCTTCACTCTTATTTTATGGCCCCCACCAAGCAAGGGGAATTTAGGATATAGTTGGATGAATAAGAATCCAATAGATTCAGTCCCCCAAGTGTCTCTCCTTGGGCCGCTCTTATATTGTTCACGAAAAAGGCTAACGGATCCCTCTGGTTGTGCATCGAATATTAGAATCTGAATAAGGTAACAATTAAAAATAAATACCCATTACCCAGAATAGAATATTTTCTCTATCAGTTGAAGGGGGAAAATTGTTCTCAAATATAGACTTTCATTTGGGATTCCATCAAATCAGGGTTAAATAGGTAGATATCATGAAGACGGCCTTCCGAATCAGGTACAACCACTTTGATTATTTTTCCATTCCCTTTGGATTGAACAGTGCTCCAATAGTCTTTATGGTACTCATTAATAGAGTGTCCAATCAGTATCTTTATTTCTTTTTGTGGTGTTTTTGGATGACATCATAGTATAATCTGGCTCTGAGGAGGAACACGAACATCACTTGCGGATCATTCTGGGCACCTTGTGAGAGCATCTCCTTTTTGGATCATTTTCAAAATGTAGTTTCTATATAAGGGAGGTGAAATTTCTATATAATTTGATCTCGGATAAAGGGGTTTCAGTGGACCCCAAGAAGATCAGTTCGGTCATGTCATTGGAGAAACTGAAGCATGTGTCTGAGGTTTGTAGTTTCCTTGGCCTGGCTGGTTATTATAGGCAGTTTGTTCGGAATTTAACTCAAATTTCTTTAAATATGATGGTGCTCACCCAGAAATGGGTGATGTTTGTATGGGGCTCATAATATTAGGCATCATTCGAAGAGATAAATAGGATGTTGACTACATCCCCTATTCTAGTTTTTTCAGAGGCTAGAAATGGTTATGTGGTCTATTGTGATTCTTCAAGTATGGGTCTTGGGTGCGTGCTTATGAAAAATGATCACATGGTGGTGTATGTATCTCGCCATATCCGACCATGTAAGAATAATTACCCAACCCATGACTTGGAGTTGGAAGCGGTGATGCATGCTTTGAAGACCTGGCATTTCTACCTCTTTGGAAAGAAGATTGTTGTATACTCTGATCACAAAATATTGGCTTATATCTTCTTGCAGATATACCTCAACATGAGACAATGTCATTGGATTGAGTAATTGTTGAGGTTCGATGATGAAATTTTCTATACCCAAGGAAAGGTTAATTTGGTGGATGATTCCTTGAGGAAAAGAGTTCTAGTGCGGGCTTTGAGGAAGCCCTGTGATGAGTGAGCTTTGATGGGATACTTTGCTTAGATGTATGTGGAGACCAAAGAGCATAGTGGAGGTTTATTCTTGGTGAGCGTCCAGTTGACTCCTTCATTATTGGAGATTAGTTAGTGGGAATATCCTAGTGATGATATTTTTTAGTTGAAAAGGCAATTTCTTCATGTTGGGGAGATGTCCTCTAATTTGTCATTGTCTCTTGAGGGAATCTTGTGGTTGAATTGTCGTTTTGTAGGTCTATTAACTCTGTAAAAGGTAGTGATGTAGGATAGCCACTAGTCTCAGAGGGATATCCATCCAGGTACCCCAAAGATGTATTATGATGTACAATGATGGGTTAGGTGTCCATGTATGTGATGGGACATAGCTGACTTTGTGTCGATATGCCACACATGCCAGTAGGTCAAAGGAATGAACAAAAGGCCCTTTGTTTTCCTCCCTCCAAAACACATTCATACCAGGAAGTGGAACAAGGTCTCCATGGACATCATTGTTGGATTACCTTGTACACATCAGGGTAAGAATACCATTTGGGCGGTGATTGAACATCTAGCCAATTCAACCCACTTCATTCTGATCAAATATACAGCTAAAGTGGACGAGTTGGGATGTTTGTATCTTTAGGAGGTGGTGAGACATCATGGTGTTCCATCCAATTTTGTCTCAGTAATGGACCCTCGTTCCACTTTTCAATCATGGTAAGGCCTTCATAAGGCTTTGGGGTATCATATTAAGATGAGCACGACATGCCATCCTCAAACAGATGGTCAGATAGAGCGGGTGAATTTAATTTTTTAGGATATGATCTGTGCATGTGTTTTGGGCTTTGGAGGTCTATGGGATAGCCATTTGATATTTTTTGAGTTAGCCTATATTAACAATTACCAATCCTTGATTACAATGGATCCTTTTGAGGTGAACTTTTGTTGGCCTTATCGGTCACCCCTATGATCGGATGAGGTAGGTGAGACTTCACTATTCGGGCAGAGCATTATGTAGGAGACTTCTGAGAAGGTCCAATTGAGCAGGAAGTGCTTATTGACAGATCAGAGTCTACATAAATTAAATAATGAACGAAGGAATCTAGGCCTAGAGTTTTCTGTGGGTGACAGGGTATTCATGAAGGTAGCCCCTAGTCTGGGCCATCGTCGATTGGGAAAGAAAGGGAAGCTGATGCTGCGATATGACAGACCTTTTGAGATCACCGAGATTATTGGAAATGTGGAATACAGGTTGGATTTACCATCTCAGTTGAAATGCTTCCATGATGCCTTCCATGTCTCCCAATTGAATAAATACAACCTGGATCCGTCCCATGTGCTTTATTGGGAAGAACTAGAGATAGAGACTGACATGTCAGTATTTGAGCGGATAATGAATATAATGGAATCCCAAGAGAAGGTGCTTCATGGGCTGTATATTCCACTAGTCCAGGTTTTTTGGCAGCATGGTAGTGATACACATGAGACCTGGGAGTGGAAGTCATGGGTTGAGTAAGAGTACTCGTTCTTCTTTTCTGATCAAGTTTCAGGTTAGCTTTCATGGGTGAAACATATTTCATGCAGGGGAGAAATGTTACATATGTGACATATTTTAATGGTATTTTTTATTTAATTTCAATTATTTCTTAGTTTTTGGGGTTTCCCATTAATTTTAGGAGGAATGGGTGAGTCTTTATGATTTGGGACAAACAATGAGCCCAATTCCATATTTTTTTTAAAAAAATTCCTTTATAAATCCTTCATTTTAATCATCGTTCATCCATTACAATTCCTACTGTGCCTCCCCTGACCTATTAACACCACCATATTAATTTGGACTATTTAGGAATCCATAATCATGATAGATTTGGGTTTTTATTTAAGAAATTAGGCCTACTCGAAACCCAATTTTTCATTTTTGAAAATAAAATTTGTTTATTTAATAAATTTTTCATTTTTTACTCTATGTCGGTGATTCCACCTCCTACTCATAGATAACATCCTTTGTCTCACCCCCATTACATTTTCCCCTCTTTTGAGCTCGTAAACATAAAAAATTAGGGTATACGTTCATAGGGGTTTTCAAATCATCCAGATTTAAGGATGTAACTTTTTACATCATAACTCTTTCATTTCTCACCATTTTCCCCCATTACAGTTCCTACATGACCTCTTAATCCTTGTTCAAACACCACCTGAATTTTTGGATATTTGAAAATTCAGCTACTGGGGTATTTTGGGAGATTTATCAAAGATCCCTTAAATAAGTGGGTTTCCATCCTTCTTGGTCCCATTTTATTAGTGTTTATTCCCTTATTCTTCATGTTCGTAATGTCCAGGTATTAGGGTTTTCAAATTAGGGTTTTAAGTTTTGTTTTAGGGTCTTAAATTATATTTTTAGATCTATTTTACCTTCCTTAAGGTGTAGTCGTGGTGTGTTTTCTTTTTTGCACAATGGATTCAAGGGTTTTCATTACATTGGTTGGTGATTCCCTGTTTAAACAATATTTGTGTCATAGAATTCTGTATGTATAGTATTTTTAGGTTTATCTTATTTTAGTATTGCTAAAAAATTAGTTGTAGTGTTGTTTTTATTGAAAATTGATTTTAAATGCCATTTTTATATTAAATTGGGGGTTTCTCATAGAAATGATTTATTGGTTTATTTAGGGATTCCCGATAAATACTTAATTGATATTATTGAACTAAAAAAGGGCTTCCAATCAGGTTTTTAATGTTATTCTTGAAGTGGGTAAAGGAAAGGCTTTGGGTGATGGTGGTTCATGGTGTTAGTTCAAATCCTTGGGGAGAAGTGGTGGAGATGGCTTGTGGGTGATTACCCCATGTTTTGTAGAGTCTTTAGAGCTATTTGTCTATTGTTTTTTGTGTATTTGTATTTTTTTACTGAATTTGAACTTATGAATTCAGTTATGGATTTTTCTATAATATTTTTTTGTATGGATTTTTCAGATTCATTTTATTAAATGTTATTGTTGTTTTATGAATTATTATTTGGGTAAATAGTTCCCAAAACCAAATAAATGATACTTGAGCACTTGTTTTAGCCCATGGGTATAGTGAACTCCCTTAGGGCCTTGCCATTGGTCTGGTTTGGTGTCGGTATTGTGGTGACCAAATTCAATTCGTGACATAATATATTCTGAGTAGAGAAAGAATAATTTCTCAATACAATATTCTTAATGGAGGAATGGATATTAAATGTTTACAATAATTTCACTGGTATTGACTAATGTGACACTTATATTTATGGATCTAATGAATGTAGTGTTGAAGGTCTATCTTTGTGATTTTTTTGGGCTATGCTATGATGATATATTTATGTATTAATAAATATATGAGGACCATGAGAATCACTTTTGGATCATTTTATAAAATATTTGAGGAAATATTTTATTGAGATAATTAGTTAATGCGATTTATGGAATAAATAAACTTATTTTTATGTATATATTGTCTCAAAATATGGATGATCAATTGACCGATTGAAGAAAATTATTGTACATGAATGGATGATACTAATGAAAATAATAAAGGTAAGTAAATTTAATGGTTCCTAATTTTATTATCATTATTTCATTTAGAATTTTTTCTGGTAGGATAACCCATTAACCAATCATACACATAAAGGTTTTAAGTTCATTTTAAAAAATTTATGTGATGAAAATTTTTATGACCTTAAGAAGAGATTAGTTAATTCTATGATTTTCAATTTAGAATAAGAAATGATGGTTTTTTAATATATAGTGTTGCATCAAAAAATGGATAAGGTGATTTTCTTATGAAGAAAGATATATTTATATCATCTTCATCAGGTTGTTGAAGAATCGTGAATAAAAATATCTATTCGCCACTCATGAGTTGGAAACAGAAATATTTTCATTGAAGATATGGAGAAATTATCTCAATGGTTAAGGATGTGAGACAAGAAAACACCATAATAGGAATTAAATACATATTTTAAAAAATATCAATATAAGACAAAGGCAATGATCCTAGCTACTCAATGTTATATCTTAATACAGTACCATCTAAAAAAGAAAATTAAGTCGTGGGTGCATTATATAAGAAAATAGATGAACTTATGAACCAACTGATAGTTGAGATTGATCATACATGCATCGATCTAGTAATGATGCATATGGGAATTATTATGGAATGGAAGAAAAAATTTATTTTTTAATTATTATAAATAAATATTTTGTTTAATGGATAAAAATTTCCCAATCTGATAGTGATTGTTTTCAGATGAAAAATATACCTCTAAAAGATGGGAAGTTGGAAAAATATTTTTGTGATGATGGAATACACAAATTTGGAATAGTATTATGTTTTCTTTCGATAAATAAAATAAGAATTGAAAATTAAGATGAAACTCATATTTTTAATTTCTCTATACAAAGTTGGAGAACCATGATGTATAGGTATTTTGGGGAACATTTTATTCCGGATAACGTGAAGTAGGAAATTGTATATTTTGTATCAACATGCTTGATCTTCCAATAGTTGATGGTTAAGATACTGTATCCTAGAGGATTCACACCACCTCCTATTATTCCTACGCATAAATTGGATTACATTATTATATAATTTTTATAATATTACCATAGAATCCCATAATGAATGATGTAATATGTAATTTGATAGATCACCTAACTGAATAAACACATTTCCTCACAATATGATAATAATTTCCTATTGATCACTTAACAATGATCTATATAAATTTATTTTTAAGACATAATGGCACACATATTGTGATTTTTTTAGTCATGGTCAATATTTTACATTAGTACTCTAGAAGACTTCATAAGTCTCTTGATACTAAGATTTGTTTGAGAACTTCATACTATCCAAAAACATACGGACAATCCCAAAGGACTATTGAAATAATGTAATACATGATTAGGTCATAATAAATTTATTTTTTTGGTATATGGGGTCAATATTTACCTTTATTGGAAGTGGACTAAAATAACAGTTACCACTCAATTATACAAATGACACCATATAAATTATTATATGAAAATCGATGTCATAATCCAACTTGATGAAGTGAATATGGAGATTTGAAACTTCTATAACCAAAAAAATTATATATACCAAACATCTAGTGAATAGTTAGGGTAACATTAAATCGACACAATGTGACAAAAATAATTATGCTAAAAATCGAATGATGGTTTTTCAGTTCCAAGTCAAAGAAAATATTTTCAGGAATTTATCTCAAAGGGAGGGTGTAATAATGTTTCATGAGAAAAGGAAACTGAGCTGTAGGTACATAAAATCCTTTGAAAATATTTAAATAATATTATCTCTATCATATCATTTCATAGTGCTACTATGACTCTCAAATATCACATGATGTGTTCTATATATTGTTGTTTTTGAAGTAGATGACTGACCCGAAGCCTTTCCTCACCTCTGATTAAATATAATTGGAATCTGACATCCCTTACATTTACGAACCCATCTAGATTCTTGATACTAGAGAGCGTGAATTGAGGAACCATATGACTCGACTGTTAAAAGTACTTTGGAGAATTCAAAAAATAGATGAAAAAATTTGAGAACCATAGATGTTATGAAGAAGAACAACCCATATTTGTTTTTAAGGTAGAATCTATAAATTTTCGAGTGAAAAATTTTTATAGGATGGAATAATGTACCCCATAAAGACATTATGATTTATTTCCATTAATTTAAATTCAACCTCTTCTATAGATTGCGATGCATGAAACAGTGAGTTTAATCAAAAGTTGATACTCAGTTACAATATTCATTAGACATGAAAATTATATAATAGATGTTAAAATAGTGGGTATTAATTGGAATAACAAAAGTTTTATAAATAAATATAGTTTATACATGATCATTGGTTACCTATTAATTTTATATTAAAAATAAGAATCACTTGAATGTAAAAGAAATATTTTCTGAAAACAATATTCTTTTCAATGAACACAGTTTTATCCATTATTGCACACTTATGATAAAATTGATTATTTTAATTTTTTTAATTTTACATTATAAAATTAGTTTCATTTTATAAATCATGATATCAAAATTATCTCAGTTAATTTTTTTTATTTTTCTAGAAATATAAATTTTTTGATGAATAGTTAAAATAACATTTTTTATTGAAACATTCCATTTCATTTAAATTATTCAAGAAGTTAAATTTTATAAAAAATTAATTTGAAATTAAAAAATATATCAATTATATAAAAATTAAACTAAAATAGTTCATTGTTATCAATAATGTGTATAATTTAATTATAAAAATTTCCATACTTATGATAATTTTCACTTTGGAAACATTTTTTTCTATCTCTTCTACTAATTTAATATTAAATTCAATTTTTGTACTGATATCAAATGAATTTTTAAAAATGTATTTCATATTTTTAATGATTATAATTTTAATATCCAATAAGTTTGTCTTAGTTTTTTACATAATGATTAGTAAATGATATCAAACTTATTTACCATGTTTTGGATAAAAACTATTTTAATGAGGGTTTAAAATAAGAATAATAGAGTTCACAATGACATAAAAGTTTGACAAAAACTCATTGGATGAACATATTCATACCTTATAACTTTATTTGTCGATAATGTGACATTTTGGAGCCTTTAAAATTTATCAAAATGTGGTTAAAATTTTGTTTATCAATAATAACATGTGGGTCCTCTCCCCCACTTATATAACCCAACTCCCTACCATCCTATATCCCAAATCCAAAAGCCAATTATTTCATCCAATACCTAAAACAATCACTTCCATACATTCCTCAACTCATTCTAAAAGACATTTGTTTTGTTCAAAATCAATCCTAAAATGGATTTTGGTGTAATCTCAATGAGGTCTTCTATATAAGAGGTAATGTTTCTAAACAAGCATTTTTATATTATTTATTTTTCTACTCCATAAAATATAATTAAATATTTAGAGTATAAAAACAAGTATCAAAAATATAAATATGTGTTATGATGTTAATTTCTTGACCAATATCGATCTCTTATTCTATAAAATGGGAAAAAACAGTTAGTCATATGAACGGTGACCAACCATGTCGCAAACTGATTGGACTTGTTTTCTACCACATCCATTAATGGTAGGATGTAGTCATCGATATAACACATTTATATGAAATATATGATATAATCACTATTCTCTAATTTTTATATCTCATATAACTTATTACTTTTCTTTCCTTTAAAAATATTACAATGGAGTTCATGTTTACGGTGAAGTACCACCTCGAGAAGCGATGTGATTAATTTTCACATACGGTTTACATGGAACATACTAAGGATATAATTAATTTAAATATGTGATATAAATGGTATGTTATTTATTATAAAAAATAATATATTTCCAAAACCCTTACCCATTAATTCATTTTGGTAATGATATTCGGGCATGTTCAAACTTACGACTTACTGTCTTTATAAAGAATCAAGATTCAATATCCATGTAAAACACTCATAAATGGTAATAAACAATTAAAAAATTAGTAAATAATGTATTTATAACATAAATATCATTCTTTGATTATTTATCTATATCATTATCATAATAAAGACATCGTTCTATAAAAATCGCAGATGAGAAAACAATGTAATTAAAACTGGAAACGATGAAAATAGTGAATCATTATTAACAAATGGGTGGTAAAAAGTAATAAGATCATAATATATGATACAATAACTATGAAAATGTTTATATTATAAATTATTTAAATGATCGAAATTATTTTATAGGAGTTTAATTCATGTTTAACTAAAGGAAAGTGTGAGGTAAGGTAATTTGACTTAATTTACCTTGATTGAGGCATATTCTATTATTGTGCACCTAGTTTACTTTATATAGTTTAGATACTCCCTATTTTCAGGTACTATATTAAATATAAAACATTCTATTTAATTTTTTTATTTTATTCAAATTATTTAATCCATGTTATTTTATGCTATTGTTACCAAGTGGTAAAGAACTTCATTTCTCAATTTATTTTTATTTGGTATAGTGATTCTTTATTTGTAGTTGACATTATATAATTATGTTAATAATGAATTTTGATTATATGACAATATATTTCCACTTTTTCAATGGGTATTTATATCTGATAAATATAATATTTTCATTGAATAATTCTCACATCAACATTATGATCATTATGTGGTATTTTTTCCCAAATTTCCATTTCATTATGACTTATTTATAAATAAACACATATTCAATTGTAAGTGTTTTATATACAAACCAAAAATATTTTTGATATCAATAAATATTTATACATGATAGTTATTGTTTTTATTCTATTTAATCTATATTATTGGTATCATGGATATAAAAATATCCAAAACTGTATTCCATTCTTACATACAGTGATTACATTGAATAGTATTTGATTGAATATGGAAATATTGATAAATTAGTTTATGTTATTATATGTGGATATTTTATGCTAATGAATATTATTCATAAATTAAATGTATTTTGTGATATATGTGTAATTATTAGTACATGTAGTGAAATATGAGGACTAGAATTATATATCCTCTCAATGCATCGATAAGTATCATGAGACAAAGAAATTGGAATGATTAAATATGTTTTTCAAGTAGTATGAAACCATTTTTAACAGTATTGATGGTATTGGTATCATGATTCCTATTATCAAGAAATAAAATGATTTAGCATTATATTCCTTGTGATTTTTTTTTTCATCTGTGGTATTTTCTGAAAGATATTATCCATGGAGGCATTTCATTCTTAGATTACTAATTTTATAGAATCTGTGTTTAGTGATTTACATTTCCATATTGATTATCCCACATATATTCATGTATTAAAGTTATTTTAATGGAATTTTATATAATTTCACATATTTATTATTCATTGTAGTTTTATGATATAAAAGTTATTTATTAAATGGTATGCATTTTTAGTTAAATACAATGACATATTTGTTATTTTTTATTGGTTCATGGTATCTTATGCTGTATATAACTGTTACAAAGAATTTTATCTCACACTTATTTTTTTCTTTTCCCTGTGATATGAATTACAAGTCATGAAATGTTTTCTCATTGATGAAATTCATTTTCTTTTGTTGTGTATTATGTTTTATTTTATATTACAAATATAAATGTGTCCCATATTTGTATCTGGTTCTCCAAAAATACAAAATTCATTGGCCCTTTATGATATTACCCCCTTGTAACTATTTATATTTAAAAATGTATGCACTAAATTTGGGATATTGTGGATAGGGTTGTTACATCAATGATTAGTAGAGTTGTTTTTTCTCAAGTGGTGGGATGGTCTTTCTAATGAGAAAATGTGGTTTGTGATTGGATTCATGACAAGACCTTCTAAGGGTCATATCATGTTTCTATATAGGTCTTTCTTCTATAATGGATAAAGCTAGTATTTTGGGATGAAATAAAATGTTCCGACCAAGTAATTTGAGTAATAAATTCTCTCAAAAGTCATACATATATAAAAAAAGGATGTGTGTGTGGGTGTGGTTCTTTTTAGCTGGAGTTTATTTTGTAGATTTTAGTAATTATATGGTCTAGTATATTCATATTCAAGAGATAATGGTTTTTAAAGTGGTTAATATAAAGAAAATAATGATTTAATTTTTTGATACATAGCTTAATATTTATTTTTTTTGTCACAGAAAATACCTAGGGATAGCGTATAAAATTAAATAATGATGATTAATAGTAAAGTATTTATGGTCTTCTCGATTTTGAGTCATTGTGTTTACCCCAAGGATGAGCTATTTTATAGTTTATAGTGTTATATTTGATTGATAATTATATATTATTTATAAAAATAGAATTTTAACCAAATTACACATATTCTCAAGAATTATACATCTCTTTTGAATCAAATACATGATTATCAAATTTGACACCATATTTGTTGTTGGGATGTTTTTTCCATATGAGTGATATAATTTTATTTTTATCGAAAATTCATAGGGTTTGGCTATATCATTTAGTGGTTTTATTCAATTTAAAAAACTAGTGTTGTTGGTATTTAATAATATCTCATTCTAATAAAAATATTATATATACATTCCCAAGAATTATAGATATATATTTAAGTGGATTGTGAAAAACAACATGGGATCAACATGGGGTAATAATCAAAAGTTATCCACATGCACATGATCTTCACCAATGATTGATCCATATTTCATATATGATTCTTTATTTTGTTTTATCTATTTTTTAATATCAATATTATTATAGATTTTCAATTATTCTCAGATTCATGTGTTTCAATTATTTTGAATGAATGTATGTATTGAATTATCATCAATTAAATTCATTCTTTATGATTATACAATTTTGGTAGTATACTATATCACCTATTATGTTTCTTAGTCTCTCTATATCAATCACTCTCTCTCTCCGTATCTCTCTCTAACTTACATTTATAGATGATGAGCGATCGGCCCTTGCGTTGGATGACTACAATGATGTGTAGTGACATAAGTAGGGGTTGTCATCAGGTAGTTTTACAATGGACCAATGTGGAATGAATAGGAAAACGACTCAAGTGGATTGTGTTTGTGTGAAATGGATATTCTGAGGTGTCCAATCGGTGGAGGTTATAAGGAAAAAACATGGTTGATCAAGGTGGAGTCACAAGGAAGTATTTTAAGGGGTCTTCGGTGTGGAGAAACCCATTCTGTAGTGGGGGGTGGGGTGACCATAATGCAGTTTGAAATACGTGTATTCTATGACCATTCGGGTCTCCCTAGAGAATGGGGGGGGGGTAAGGTTTTCTTATTATATATAATCCCTCAGGATCAATTGGTTACTTCTAGCCATGTGACTCATGGGAGTGTCATGGATATATCAGCTTATCCCCATGAGGCTATGATGTGTGGGCCGACCTAGGATGTGTCTTAGATTAGTGTTCCACATGTGAAGTGGGCAGAATATTTGTGTACATTATTAGGATATCCAGACCTGATCTTTAAGGGAGTGTCCTACATGTAAAAATATATCCACCAGAATGAATGGGTTCCATATTTCCATACAGAAATGAATGTATTATGGTTTACACACACACACACTAGTAGTCCCCCAAGTACCCCCTAAATAGAAGGTGGCATGCTAGATGGTTTCTACATGGATTGATTTCAACTCCATGGAGTTATTTTTTGTAAAAATTATAATAGTTGTCATATTCTGAAAATTATATATCATTCAATGAATTTTTTGATACTTAATTTTGGATGGAGTTAAACTACTGAAAATATGATGATTAGTACATTGTGTGATAGGTAGAATTTTAATTTTGAGACAAGGGGACCATGATAGGATTTCGCGTGATGGTCATAATATTCTAATCCAATGGGTATAAAAAAATATTCCCTCGGTTAATCTAGGGAACATGATACTCTATGTGTGGGTCAATATTATAGTAGGGTTGGTACTCCCCCCATATACTGGGAGAAATGATCTTCTATAACATACTAAAGAAAGGGTTAGTATTCCTCAGATTTACATGGGGTGTAAGATCCTATATCTATGGTTATTTATAATTATAGGGTCCTTTTTCTTAATAGTTACTCTGGTATTCTATGTGCTCATTTGAGGAATTGGATCCTTCATAGTGGTATGTACTCCATTAACCAAGGTGTATTCTATCTAGGAACAGGTCCCCACAAACTATTATTTTATTACGGTAAATTGGTTCTCTATTAAAAGGGTTTTTGTGATTATTGGGTTCATAATTCCATAAAACAAGATCTACTCTCTTAAAAATAATAGATTCATCAATGGATTTCTATATTAGTGACATAGGTATAGTGGGAGTTATTTTTTGGTTTTTCATTGGATAATTATTTTCCTTAGTAAGGATAGGGAGACCATTTTATGATTATGAATGGATTTGTGGGAGTTCAAGTGGGTGAATACATAGGGTATTTAGATACTTATATCTCCATAGTAACTAAAATGGTTTCCTTCAAGAGGTGACATGTTTCAAGATATTTACATCAAACTATGTCGATATTTTTTAACATAAATTATCTTATGTTTATCTAGAGATTCCAGTCCTTGTGGGATAGAAATTAGATAGTATGGACTCTTTATTGTTTATGATATTTCACATTTTATATAATGTAGGGATTATCTTGTATTTTCATTCATATTGGATACTCTCTCATGAAAGGGGTTTTTAGAAGTACAATTAACTTCTCCTTCCATGTTAGTTTTTAGTGCATCCTTTTGAGTATTTTTATACTCACCCAAGAATGATATTTCTAACCACAAAAATTGTTTCTATGAAGATAACACATAGGTTCAGAGATCATATTTTTAGAAATTTATTTGGTGTAACTAGTTAAATTTAGATTACTAGTGACACATGGAATTTTATGAAAGATAATTGTCAGTTGTTCTTGTCATACTGACTATTATAGCTGCAGAACATTTCAAACATACACATTGTGAAAAGGAGTTTTTAATTAATTTATATGATTCCCTAGAAGTATTTTTTGATATTTATTTACTTTTTATTTTCTTATATGGGGATGTAATTGTATCTTATTTTCTCACATATGTGTTATATAAACGTAAATATTCAATATATAATTTTTTAAATATTTTATTAATTCCTTATATTAATATGTTTCTGGTTGATACAGTCTAAGGCCTCTATATTGTAAAAAATGAAAACATAGTTTTTGTCATTGAAAGGCCTGGGTAAGACCTTTCTGATCAATACGAGGGTAGGGGTTGAATAACATATCTCATATTCATTTATATATTATTTCTTATAAATAGTTCCTCCTATTTAAAAGATATTCATATTCATAAAAATAAACTCCCTAGTACCACCACATAGACACAAGAATTATCATTATTTAATTCACACCACGATTCTCTAGTCATTGGTATGGTTTGTAAATATTCCAATCCCACACAATCAAATAAAACAATCCTTTTATGTATGTATAATAAGCAAATAATACCCAAAAGATGCATTGGAATATAACCAAACAATATAATTTTTTCCCTAGTACAAAATATGGATCAATCATGTTTGTAACAAATTTTAGAAATAATCACTAATAGGGTCAGAACGTGTCTCTATGATTATTGTACCAAATTAAAATTTTCTCACCTAAAAAATTGTATTATTTTAAAAATTTATTACTAAAAAATATCTAAGAACATTCTATTTGGAATTTTTTTATGAAAACTTTATCCATTAAAATTTGATATATTTTCTCTATTATATTTCATCATCTAGAATGTTCACCTGATAAAAACATTCATATAATTTTTTTCATATGATTCAACCAATTATAATGGGTTTTCTACTCATACGTTTTCTCAGATATTAAATTTCATTATAATATTTATGACCAAAAAAATTTATTCTCCTTTTTATTTATCATCAAATAAGATATTTCATTATTTTTAGCCTTTTTACATAAATTTTGGATTTATAAGATCATCTGATATCTCTATCTGAAACATATTCTCAAGTAATGAATCATTTTCCTAAGTGAAGAGTAGACACACCTACCGTGCACACACATCATATTTATAGATGAATT
Source organism: Viscum album (assembly GCA_963277665.1). Lineage (NCBI taxonomy): Eukaryota > Viridiplantae > Streptophyta > Magnoliopsida > Santalales > Viscaceae > Viscum > Viscum album. Next base: position 1,218,214,021 of record OY728155.1, on the reverse strand, counting down.
AATTAAAGAAGATATGGGAATCCAATTTTAATATCATGCTCATTAAAATTGTTAAATTCAATTACCATGATCAAACATTTCTCCAAAAAGTTCTCAAAAGATCTAGAATATTATTGAACACATAGTATATGCTTCAGTGAATTCACCCTTATTCAATATTCCTTAATCCCAATAAGTATCAATATTTTACTCTATGATAATTTTGATATTGGAATTATTATATAAATATCATCACATATAATATCACAAAAAATATCAAAATAAACATCGGTGATTGGCAATAAATTTACAATACTAACACTTTTTTCCCTTACTCTCTGTTTATTTTATTAAAAACAATCCATCTGATATCGTTTCATCTGGTGATAGTACATCCCTAACCTTTTTATACATCACCTTTATCTATCTGATTATTTTCATTATAAATTATCATTAATTTCAATTATAATGTATTTTTAATATAATAATATTTATACAAAAAGTTTTCATAGTCATCGTTTTTCAAATTAATTTTCACAAATTCATATATATAAGTATGATAGACATTATAATAATGTTTATCTAATGGAATTAATTCAAATTATTTATTATTTGGACATTTTTTATAGAAATTATAAAATTAAACATTCCATATAATTGTCCATTTTAACATTGAAAAAATTTCATATTCCGTTAATAATTATTTAAACATCATCAAAAATATTATTTCTTAAAAGAAATCATAAAATTGGAAGGAAATAATTTCAAGTGGAAATTCTATAGATCATTGTAAAAAAATATTATACATTATAAAGACTTCATCTCAAGATAAAACATCAATAACTCCACATTCAAATATCAAAACAATTTTTATATCTTTATACATATAAATTTGATGGTAATTTTTATATATTTATTATTATTTCGATTTCATACATTAGATTAAATTCATTCAGTAAACATCACTATTTAGATATGAAAACACTTCATTCAGCCACAATATCTAACATTCCTGAAACACCATTCGTACACTTTTTTTTGATTTCATCCTCAGAACATTTTTACATTAAAATTTTAAATAAACATGAATTTGTCCCCATTTTAAATTTAATATATTTCTAACCTTTCTAACCACATATTCAATCAGGTGTTTTTTTAACACATGATCTTAAAAATTTAAGAACAATATTATATACCCTAATTATATTACTAAAAATTTTATCAAATTTGAAATTTTGTATCTTAAGAGATAAACTATTACCACCAAACATTGTCTAAAAAATCATTGATACAAAAGATTCATCCCTTCGAATTGGGTTAGAAAACCATCATTCACTCCTCTCTATCTGATGTCACATTCATCCTGTTTCCATTGTTATAAGTCATTATAGTGAGATATGATTATTTGTTTTAAAAAAATGAACCATTTATAGAAAAACTTATTTTTCAATAACACACCAACCAACTTTTTCAGAACAACATTGAGCATCCTCAAAAACTATATAAGCTAACTTGGTCACACTAAAATACCCATTTGGATTTTTTCAACCAAGGATCATAAATCAATGAAACCATATTACTTAAGATATGGATTAATTATATAACAATTATAAACCTACTTAAGTGAAAATTATATAATAAAAAGAATAATTAAATTTACATGTTATACATTCCACAGGTTGTGACTTTCGAAAATTATTCCTCAAACATCCAAAATTAAAAACTTTTTCACTTATTCCTATAAGAAAAATATTTCTAGACTCAAATTCATCAAACATTTAAATAGTACACAAATTGAAAAATAACCACATTCCAATTTTTTAAAAATCCAACTAAATACCTTATATACTTAAATGTTTAGGAACAAAACAATGGTATGATTTTATTAACTACATTTTTCATCTCCTTTAAACCACTATCTAATGAAATTTTGAGGGCATGGTTGAAAAGACATACCATAGACTTGAATAAATGAAGGACATACACACATATTAATTGTTAACTTATAAATTTTTTTCCTTTGGTATTAGCTTAGTGAATATATTGGCATCATTATCTATTATGGGAATACATTACAGTTTTTGATCATTCTTTTCGAAATTATATTTAGTGAGGTGATATTTCATATTATCTTTAATTGAATGAGGATATGACTCTATAGTTTATGTTTGATTTATACCAATTTAATTTCGAAATTCAATGAGAAGGGGTAAATTCACTTCTACAAATAAATATTCTAATTTAGTGTTCGTCAACATAAGTTGTGTCACATCTTGGGTTAACGTAACATTCAAATATTAAACCGCAATGAGAGATATGTAATTTTTATTCTTCGAATGAATAATTAAACAAAGTTCTCCAAACCAATCCACCTGATGAGGTTATCATAACAATAAAACTTCACATCCAATTATAATTATTATAACTAAACAAAACAATTTTTGTTAATATATAATATTTTAACCAAAATTCTAATTTTCCCTTTGACATATCAGGAATAATTTCCCCCTCTATTTGTTGTGATTCTATCAGATAACTTTGATAGTTATAAAATAATGCAATATCATAGAAAATTCATTTCATGAAGCTATTATATATTATAAATGTTCAAATAAAATCTTATACTTCATAATATCTATCTTCATTCTTTCTGAATCTTTAGGAAACATGGTTTTAACTAAAATTGGAATTGAAAATGTAATTTTGTATTCCATTACAAACATATAATGACCTTTCTTATCATATGTATCCTTATATAAGAAAATATTATTCATAATTTTTGATATTTTTAAACAAAAAAAATTCATTTCATCAAGCCAAGAAATTCAATATAATTTCTTCATCTCCCCATAAAATGTTTCAAAAGTTTCTTCATAAATCATAGAAAATATAATATTTTAAACATAAAAAATCTCTATGAGGGAAACTTTTAATTTTATTCAATGTATATATTATTATCAACTCTTAATTTTATTAATATGAATTCTATATCTATGTATCCGATTTGGAATACCATGACCTCAATGCTTTCTTCAACCAGTACAAATCCTTTTTCTTCTGAAAAATATAACTATTATCTTTCCCAGTCATGAATCCAAAATTTTGTTCAATATGAACATAATTTTTGAGATTTCAAATAATAAATTATCAATATATATATATATATATGAATATATTTTTTATTCATTGTCTTGTAATGGTATGTAAAATTCTGATAGTTTCAAAAATTTCCACTAGAGAAAAGACATTTTATATTATTTCCCTCAATTTGTGAGTAAAAATTTCAATCCAATCATACATACTCTTTTATAATTTCCCCATGAATATTCAACATGTATCAAAACACCCACATTATACCAATAACGTTCTTATTTTTTTGGTTTTGGTCTTAAGATCCAAAAATATCGTTTTTTCTCAATTTGATCTAGTACTTCATTTATAACAATAATTTTGTCTTCATTTCTTCCAAAATTAAATAACATATGTTGTATAATATAATAAATATAAATAAGTATATAAATAATATTTTAATTAAACTTTAGTTTGAACCTGTTTTTATATGAAATGATTTTTTGAACATGCACACATTTTCTTAGAATAGGATGACAGGAAGCAGTTTGTTCCTCATCGGTTGAGTTATCAGTGTTAGATACTTAATCATGATCTACATTAACATTGTTACTCTAATAATGAATTTTTTACATTATTTTGTTGCAATCACATCATCTTCCATATCACCTAAATTTTCATATGTTTTTGAATCATTGTTATCAGTTTTTATGATCTTTTATATACTCTAAATGACATATCATTCCAATTTAATTATGAAAACGTTTTTATATGACATTTAAAATAACACATATCTAATAATACATTCCATTATTTCCCCGATTTAATTTTATAATACACGGATCTTCAAACAATCTTAAGTGATTCGAATGTGGGTTTTCTTTATAATACAATTCATTAGATGTCATATCATAGTTTAGTTTTTATAAACATTAATTATGAATATTAATTGATACACTAATATCCCAGCTCAAAAAATAATAGGATGTATCATGCACAATTCATAATGTTTGTAACCTCTCCACCAAATATCTATTTATTCACTTAGAAACACCATTATATTGTGGATTTTATAGTGAACTAAACAATTGATAAATTCCATGCTTTCAATATAATATTTTATATCTTATTTTTTATATTGGACACCTTTATCAGTTCGAAAAAAATTTAATGAATATCAAAATTCATTAACCTCCCTTCTAATGAATATGTTGAAAATTTTTATGGCCTCTAATTTTTGATTTAATAAAGTAGTAAATTTACATAATGTAAAATATTACATTAAATAAATAATTTACTTATTTATATATTGTGGTTGTTAGCTCAATTGACCATAGATATCATTGAAAATCTGCTATAAGGGACACATTGAATTTATATCACCATGCTAGTAAACTGAGCTTGTTATCATCCTATTATGGAGAGTGAAAAAACAGGGATATATTATTATTTTCATATCAATAATATCACAAATATAACTTTTCTTTGAAAAATTGGTCATATTCCTTTGACACCTCTTCCATATCCTTTTATTGCACAACTGATTTCAAGATTCATGCTAAGACAACATAAACATTCTACATAACCAACATGAATAAAATTTGTCTTTGTTCTTAGTTATTTTGATATAAAATTACAATATTCATATATAATTACAAAAATCCCATATTTTATGAAAAAAATATTTAAATTATCAAATTTTGGTGAAACTATGAATAGATTGTGTTGCTATCAATCAAAAAACCTGTTTCTTTTGGATTTAAAATTTTATTTCCTAATGAAAGAATTTACAATTCTTTTTATTCTGAGTGGGTAACCATTGTAAAATTTAATTTTACATTTCTTCTAATCTTTCATGTTCTTTAATGGCTTCAAATCTTTTATCATCAGAGAAGATAACTTTTTGTCTAAAATTTAGGGATATTCTCCTTTGGTAGCTTTGAGAGAAATTTCAACTCTAAAGGATTTCTTTACTTTAATTTATTTATTCATATTTGATTTTTTATCTTTTATATAAAAAATTTTATTAATAAAACCTCACAATACATATTTTTACAATATATAAAGGTAGTTCATGTCATTCAGAAATTGTATCCAAGCGTTGGAATCTATTTTCAATCCTCATTCAATTTTTCTCAATCTCTCTTTTCAAATGGTTCAATCCATCTCAAAATATGCCTCTAGAATCATATAGATTCATTATATCATTATTTGTTAATACAAAACATATATTATTTCTCTGAAATCCTCTAAAAGTCTATTATTAACCACATAAGAAATATCTCAATCTATAGCATCCATGATCTCTGATATTGCATTTCTAATTTATTTCAATATTCATACCTCTTTCATTGATATTTAATTGTACCATTATTTTGGGGTAACATTCTATTATTTTTGTCTTATCTATTAATAGAATCACCTAAAATAGAAACTATTGGTTTTAATTTTGTACACCGGTAAATAGTAGGTTTTTCAACTATGTATGTTTTAGAAACAGACATTGTTTTACAAACATTCCTGTTTTTTAGAAAATCATCGTCTTATTTATAAAAATTTTAGGATAACCTTATTGATTATTCATTTTCTTTATAATTTCCAAAATATACCCAATAACCATAAGGTATTTTTCAAAATTTTATATTCTCTACTCATATTTATCAAGTTTAACTAGAATTTTCTCACACGTCCTCATTTATCATCGAATTTTAAATAAGTTCAGTATTGTTGTTTTTATCATTAATAATTTTTTTCTCTTTATGAAATTTTTATTTTTCTTTAATATAATACTTCTGATTGTCTTATGAGATATTATCTTTCATCAACTTCATGTTTTCACCATCAAGGCATTCCTTTTTTTGGAGACCTCCATTTCATTCTAATTTTTATATAATCTCCATATGAGTCTATTATTCTTTATAACTACTAATTTTATAACTAATTATCTTTTCATCATTCAATTTTTTAATAATTACTATTTTAGAATATTTCTCACTGATGTTATCAATATTGTCATCACTGATTTCATCTTCGTCATCTTTTGATAAAAACAATTTGCCTTCAGATTTTGATAGATTTTTGACCATTCCATTGAAATTTGATTTTAATTTATCTACATTATTATTAAATAATCATCTTAAAGTTGTTTATCTGCATGTCTTTCAGCATTTTTCATTATTCGAGGGAAATTTACAGAAATGCTCCAAAAAACTCTATAGATAATATTTTTAGGGGTAACATCAAATTATACTTTACTATTCCCTATTTTACATGTCTATATACAAGTCTATAAATTCCTAAAATACTTACTAACCACGTCTTTGGAGAAAAAGTAACAAACTTCATCATTTCTACTAACATTTATATATTTCACCTTCTTAGTAGCTTTTAAAATAATTTCCCCATCTTCATTCACTATAATATTTATAACATTCTAAATTCTAATTTCATATATTATTAGATTTCCATATATATCATCTAGAGAAAGTGATTAATTATTTAGATTATACAATGAGAAACATTTTCATATAACATATCTAGAATAATTCATAATATCTTCTAAAAAATATTATATACTTATAACATTTCCCCAAGTAACAGTATCATTTATATGATTTCATTCACACTTTTAGAGAAGTCCCCAACATAATCACCCATCACAATGTCTGTATACTTCATCCCCTATATTTTTAACATGTATTTCATAAATTTCATATCTACTGATTTGAATTTTTTCAGAATTTATAAAATTCCATTACTAATTTTAACTATAATAAATCTATAAAGATATCTTTCTAAAAGTGATAATTTTATATATTTTCTTTCTCAACCATCATTGTCCAATGTTCTCAGATCATCATAATCAATGGGGATGATATTCAACATGGGGTGGGGGAATTCCTATTAGGGATTCATAAATATCATAACTATTAGTCATAAGATATGGTAACACTATATAATTTTATATATGATTGTTTTTCCCGTTGAAAAATTAAATCCCCATATCATTTAGATAATTATGATTATCCAGAGAAACATTTAATTTCTAAAAAATGTCATAGATTCTATGATGGAATCCTACACTCTAATACCAATTGAAAGGCTCAATATGGATCGTTCTAAACACAATGTGGGAGATGGGTGAATCAGTGATATATTTTTATTTTATGTATTATTTATTATGAAATAACCTTATTCTCTTGTTAATGAGTTATAAGATCTCTGAAAAAACACATACATGAACAACCAAATGAATATAAAAATTTTAAACGATCACTACTATAGAGGAATAGCTAATCATTTTCTATATTAGAATTTATCCAATATCACTCAATAAACATGAAAAAATGTTCTATTTTATGTTGTTACAGTAATCACGGAACATCCTTAAACATGTATTTAACTATTACAAACAATAAGGGCTGTGACAACATCTAAAGAATATGTAAGAATGTTTTATAATAACATTTAGATACATTCATGATGTGGATCACAATTCATTCTCTTTGATTCTTATAAAAATCCACTTTTACAATACTTGAAAAAGATTAATATTTTTTACATTCCTAACCATACGTATATTGGAAATCTATTTTTATACTTTATTATGAAAGAAATTTCAATTCAAAATTCATCTTTTTTATTGGTTTGATTCCCTAATATAGAATTTTATTATAGTGATAATATCCTCATGATTTTCTTCATCTAATTAGACATGTTATAAATGTTTTATTGTAAAAAAATTGTTAACTTATTTCATCTTATTTAAACACTAATAAAAAACTGACTTATTCATCATCTTCTCAAACCAAGAGTTTTCTTTATTTAGAAATTCCAAACTCTAACTATGGGTATAGAATATCAATCGATGTCTCTATCTGAAACTAAATATTTAAAAGTTGAATTTTTTCCATGAATATTACCTACACGTACATTTTAAATGATTCTTATTTAAAGATGCATGAGTTGGGGAAATGTTGGGATATCAATTATGACAACCCAGTCAATGTAAAATTGAAATTCAAATTTCCGACTAATTAAATTCTCCACAAACATTTCAACAAATCATGAAAAATAATAAATTTTTTTGAGAAGATTTATTAAATTTACCTTATTCAACATCCCAAAAACCTTGATGAGTATCTTAATTTTACACTATAGTATTTAGAACTTTTAATTGTTATCACAAAATCATCAAATTTAATATATTTATAACAGCTTCATAATGAACTTTTAATACTTGAATGAACATTAGAATTATTTCACTTTTTATGGTCCTAACCAACTGATTCTTCTATTCATAAGTTTCCATATGTTGTTGGATTTCCTAGTGATAGTTCTTACATATCCTCTTTATACTTCCTCTTTATTACATCAATGACCTGAATCAGAATTTTTTTGAAATATTCTTTTATATACCATTTTCAATTTAATGATATTTATTCAAAAAATTTGTTCAATAATCATGTAGAAATGTTGACTTCATAACACTATAGATGTATTTACTATAAATATTTTATAATATTCTATTTTATTTAATTCATCTAAACACTTTTTTAGATAGAATTTGTCTTTTGAAATTTTACATTTCATCAATTCTTAGCATTTTCCCTTTTAAATTTGATAGCATTTCAACTATCCAGTAGACTTCTCAAAATTGGAACATAAAATAAATATATTCAAAAACATCATAAAATCATTAAAAAATCTATCTTTTAAAATATACATATATATTCATATAAGAATATATTTACTACTAAAAGACTTCATCTGATCGAAGAACATCACCAAACTCACCTTTGATCATAAACATATTCATCTAATCATTTTATATATCCATTTCATGTTGATTTTTAAAAATTGATATTTTGATCTTTTTTATTCATATGATGTTATTAAATTAATATAATTAACTTATAATATTAGTTATCCTTTAATATGATACTAGAACATTGAATTTATACACTTCTTTCAATACAAGTCTGCAGTTGGTGCTATCCGAATTCTAGAGTGATTGAAAGTGTTTTATAAAAAATAAACTAGATGAATGTTTTGATTCCAATAAACATTTAAATATATATAACAAGATATCAAAATATCCTATAGATTTTTAATTTCCCTCTTGAAATAACCATCTGTCCAATTGTGAAAAAATGTTCTGAAACTCTATTATTTATCATCATTGTGCTAAATAATTTTTCAGAACATTGAGGTAAACCTCATATCCCAATTAGACACAATGGAATGTGGAACTTCAAAAAACCTTAACAAATCCTTACTGTATATACTTTAAATATGATCTTTAGAGAAATCATCTCTAATAGAGATGCATTGCACTAATTTGTTATGGAGATTTACTACAATTCATATATCATTATTCCCTTTTGTGGTTTTTGTGAGTCTGAAGACAAAGCCATGGTGATTTTTCTCATTTCCATTTTAGAATGGATAATATACGTAACACCCCCATTTAACATTTTATCACATCCTTAACTTGATAAAATACTAATAATTGAGATGAAAACATTATGATAACTTGATGAAATACTAATAATTGAGATGAAAACATTATAATATCTCTCTGCATTCCATCCCACAATAATTATAATTTGAAATATCTATACATCAATATACTTCCATGATTAATAGAGAATGAAGAACTATGAAATTCCTCTAAGAAATCATTTTTCAGTTTTGTTTTGGAGAAAATACATACAGAAATTATGTACCTTATTATTCAATAATTACCAAGTTTAAAATTAGGATCAATTTCACCCTTATTTTTCATTTGTACATCTTGCCCATACCTCATTAATCTTCACCTAGAGTGATGGTCAAACATTCAATTGAGAAAGATACTATTCTTACCCGTCCATCTTGTTTTCTATATGCATCCTTTACAAATCTAGAAATAATAGATATTTTATTATAGTCATCCTATATAAGCTATGCAGAACCTTTCAACTCAATGCATTGTCCGCATTATTTTAATTCCTATGGTGGTAATATATATAGTAGTCATATTATTTATTTAGTTATAACCATCCTCTCTACTGTATGTAAAACTCCTTTGGATTCAATATATACATTAAAATTTTTAGATCGGTATATATGTCACACTTTTGTAGATTTTGATAATTCTTCCATGTCATTAATGTAGGGAATTCCATAACAATCCCTAAAACATGTATTGGGTAAATTTTCTAATGAACATTCAATTTTCATGAGGCATAAACTTTAAAAATTTAATTATGAAATTGAAAACATCACAAAACATACTTGGATTAATCACTATAGATTACCAATCCATCTCCACTGAAGGGTAATGTAATCAGAGATGTGATAAATAATATTATAATTAGCTCTCTGAAATTATCCTCACTATAATAAATATAAATCAACATGAATCTCTTCCATTTTAACATGGAGAGTGTAATTTAAACCCATGAAAAAGTATCTAAAATGTTTTTATAATATCACAAAAAACCATGAATGTTATGGATCTTATTCACCATTTTGTTTCTAATGGTACATTTAGTAATATTTATCTTGGGAGTATCCACTGAAATACCTTCACATTAGATTACATGCCACTATAATGAATGATTCCTAATCCAAAATTATCATTTGGATCATTTTTCCTTTTTGTGTCTTTATGTAGATTCATTAGTACAATTTTAATGTGATATTTATGATTTTACATGAAAATTTGATAAATTAGACCATCTAATAATGTGACATCAAAAAACATTGAAGGTACTCTCTAAAGGTTGTACACATTAAATTTATAAATATATCTAGTGAATTTTTAAGGCCCATTGAAATTACTATATACTCACTTTATCCATACCTTTTATGTAATACTTTGACATGTTTATCCACCATCCCTACCATTAATTTAGGACATCCAAAATAACGATTAATCTTGTAAATTTATTGATCTCCATGAAGTTGGAAAATCAAGACATCAATAGAGGGTATATGATTTATGTTCTTGATCGTGATCTTTTTCAACACTTGATAATCAATGTGGAGTCTCATCTATCCATCATTCTTTGTGATGAATATAATAGGCACATTGCAGGGTGAGTCACATAAGAAAATGAATACCTTCTAAAAATTCACATAGTGTACCTTCTTCAATTTATTCAACTCAATTGGGGATATTCTCTAGGGAGTGTATTAAAATATCATGGAAAAATGGTTTGATTTATATTGAGAAATAGAATTCATGTTTTTGTGGAATCCAATGACTCTCTGCTAAAAAGTAATCCACAAACTCTTTAAAAATATGGATATATTCGATAATAATTTTCTCCATAATAATATGATATAAATATTATTTTTTCATAAAAATCAAAACACATACAATGTATGTGATTTTTAACAAAAGTTGACATTTATATTTCTACTGATATATGGTCATAGGTTTGTTTGGAATAAAAATGTGACATCTTATCCCCTAAAACATATTTCAGATATATATAAAGAAATAAAAAAGAATTATAATATAATAAAAAATTAAACTAGAGGAAGAAGAATAAGAATTTCTCAAAGAAAACTCTATTAAACATCAATAGGAGAGGAATCATATAATTGATATGTGATTATCGTACCATTTTTGGTCTTCACTACTAATTTTAAACTAAATATTTTTTTTGGCACGCTGATACCCTTAGAAAAATATTCATATAGTATAGAATTAGTATATATAGAGTCAAATAATACATTAGTTGTTCAAAAGTGGATGGTAAGTGTACCATTCACAACATTGTAGTAACACCCATCATCAGAAATAGTGTCCAATTGAGAGAAACCTTTGTTTCATAGCTTATGATGTTAGTGGTGTCGATCACCATTAGTATCCATTATATTTTATCACTATATATCATAATTCCAATATATCTTAAATTTAAAGCACTAAAGTGTGTGTGGAACATTCTATTAAACTATCTCTACATTCACTTCACTAACTTTATCCGTCACAATAAATCTGTATTACTTTTCTCATTGGATATTATTCCCAAACATGAAACACAATATTGGTTCATTTAGTAGTACTCCTATGTTCTCATTAACAAATTTTTGGTGGGTATGAGTTAGAGACCTCTTCTTCCTTCCTAATGAAATATAATTTTAACTTACATGGAATCCCATCCGCATTCTAAAATCCCTAGCACCAAGAGGGTTTTCAACTTCCAATTTTACTTTTAGGTCACATAGAATGATTTATTCATTTCTTATAATGTCCTTTATTTATAACAAAGATCAAATATTTAGTATTATTCTATTAAAGAATCAGTAAACATTACTTTCAGGTTGAATGATTATACCTAAATATTAAAACACAAGTCTTGTAAAATTTTCTACGTAAGTACCCAATGATTCATCTTCTTTTTTGTTAGTCAAAAGTAATTCCATCTCCATAATTGTATGTAGAATTCAAGTAATGTAATTTTTGAAAAATGTGATCATAAATGAATTCTTATTTATGGTTTCAACTTATACATAGTGAATTGTTTAATAATATTTAACCATTGATCTACCACACCTTCCAAAAAATAGACAACTGAAATGAAATTTTCATTATTTGAATAGTTGAGAATTGAATATATTTTTTTAGTGGTAATGATACATTGTTTAGAAACATTTGGATCATCTCATCCACCAAAAGAAGAAATATATTTCCTCGTAAATGACTCAAAAAAACATTATTCCCTCACTTGATCATTTGGATGGTCATTAAGAATAATAACTTGAGATATTGTTTAATAATATAAATGGTATTTTTAATGCCATATTACATAATTTTGGATAGTTTATAAGAATAATCATTGTATTTTATAAAGAACATGGAATTAAAACAATTTCTTCTTGTTCCATTTATTGACTAAAATGGAAAAACAAAGTGTAATCAATAATAATCACAGCATGGAACCACATAATCAAGAAATAAAATCACATATAGGATGTCAAAAATCATGGTGCATTCTTTTTTAATATATTACATGTTAGGTTTTTCCAAGGTCATTTGTAGTATCCATATATTTAAATCCACCATGATGATTTGTAAAGAATTTTTGAGTTTGAAAATTTTATACTATTAATGTGTTAAAAATAGTGACAAAAAATGCCTCTTATCATGTAGCAGACGATGATTGAGTACAACTCAATGCTCCCTTTGTAGAGTTATTACCCATAATTACCTCTTCTTTAGATCCACATCCACATGTAGTATCCAAAAATGGATGTAAATTATTTGATACCACTCTCTCAATTATTTACCAAAATTAAATGATGTTTTCTAATATATTAAATCATACAAATGAATATCCTTAGAAATATCACCAGACATATATTTAGAAATATCCATTGGGATATCACAATTTTTTTCACATCCCAGTTTATAAAGTTTAACTATATATTTCTAATGATTGAAATTTTAGAGACACAAAAATATAATAAAACTATATCACAACAACATAAATGAATATTCGTTACATTTAAAAAATACACACCAAATTATTATAATGGTTTAGTCACTTTTCATGAATGGTATATAATTGTTTATTTACTGAAAGATTATGAATATATACCATAATGATCTTCTCCATTTGTACTCATTAAAACATACCCTACTTAAAAACATTATTCATAACCATTGAATGTAAACATAATAAAGGGTAGGATCAAATGATTATAATGGAAACTCATGGTGAATACATATTCAGAACATCAGCATAAGGGTATGAGACCATGAACATAATAATGAAAACTATACCCAATATGACAATAATCAAAATCATGTGTCATAAATTATATATTGGATGTTCATAACACATTAATATTAATGAAATCACATAAAATTATACATGATGACCTAACATTGAATTAAGACATTGATTGGTTTCATACACATACGATTATAACATTGTGAATGTGCATATAAAGAAACATGTTCACTAATTCAGTTAAGGACCTCAAATATGGCCCCCATAAACATATAAATAATCAACCAGGACCATGAATATCCTTATGTACATTAAATCCAATTATATGTAGAATAATGTGAATATGTAATCAGTTTCATGCATAGCATTGTGAAAATTTTATTAGGTTCAATCATAACATAGTGAACATGTAATATACTTCATCAGTATAATATTTACTCATGAGTTTTCCATCATCATTTTATGCATTAGAGGGATATATATGTCTCAACTATCATATAATCCATTAATTGATGTCCTATATGATCAGAAAAAATTCAACATATCATAACTCTCAAAAATAAGTTTGGTTCTATAAAAAATTATTTATTGTATAACCCATGGAAAGAACCTAGTTTCCTAAAAATCCTGTGAAAAAAATATTAAACCATCTATATAAATGATAAATATGGATTCATTAGATCATATCCATCTTAAATATTAAGTAACCTCAAAGTATTTCATCTTATATAGACAATTATTTTGAATTATTAGTTAGAAGAATTATTGAGGAAAACAAATATTACACGTTGAGAAAAATATTTTAAAACATAATAAGTTTTCAAAATCATTTTTGTTGAAAATAAACTTGTATATAATAAAATAATAATTAAATATTTAGTGGTTATGAAAGATAAAATTATTTTCATTCTATACATGTTTGATGAATGTTTTCATTCACATTTTTAGTAAAATAAAAATGTTTATAGTTTGGAAAATGGACTGATTATTAATTTCAATTTTTTTGTAAAATATTACACAATATTATAATTTCAAAATATAAATAATCGGTATAATTTATAAAAACAGAAAAATATTAAGAAAACATGATTTCAGTAGAAAAATTATTTTTGACCAAAGGGAGAAATAAAAAAATATTTTTATAAATATATTTGTTTGGTCTATTTAATCCTTTAAGAGATAAAAATGAAGTAAAAACATGTATCGTCATGAAATAACTATAGTAGAATAAATTCATGAGTTTCTAGATACATGAATCATAATATTACATCATTAGAAGCATAAACATATACATTTTCGTGAAATAATGAGATTATATCATAACAACTTAAGTAACAATGAATTGTGACCCCCATGAAAAAGGGATCCTAAAAAGGATATTTAAAAACATATAATTTATATAAATATAAAAATAAAATACCTGCATGTTCATTTTATATACCACATAAAATAAATATGTGGTGAATATGACATGAGTCGTGTGGATATAAAAAAAGTGTGATGGAAATACCCTAACTTGAATTACTATTTCCATAAAAGAGATGTATTCTCAAATATAATAAATATAAATTTTTTTTACATATATTTTAGGTGAATAGTCTTATATATCCTAATGTATATGGTTTTCTATAGCATTTTATTACACTTTTATTAACAATTACTTGTTAAAATAATCTTTTGGTAATCAAAAAATGTTTTCACATATTTTTGGTTTGGTATTTTGGTCCTTTTAGATTGATCATAGTTATATAATTTAAAAAATTAAAAACATGAAATTATTATATTTTTTATTCATTATATGTGTATTTAGAGTAATCTATTAAAATTATATATAGAAAATAAATTACACAGTTCATAGAGATGGTAGCATGTATGTACGGATGATTGTTGTATCCAATTTCATGAAGGATATAATGAAAGGATGGTAAATAATAACTTGTTCTGTTGATTAATTATTAATATTTATATATCAAAGTCACTCATTAAATTTATCTATTATTAGCTTTCATGATAAATTTAGGTGAAAATTGTTTCACATCCCTTTGTGTGCCAGTAGTTCCCTATACACACAATGGATGTTATCACATCCCCCACATAATGGAAAGTAAAAAAATGGTATATGTGTAATGTATTTTAATTTTTTTTCATATTTAACATATCGTATATATACATTAAATCCATCATTTTACCCAGCTATAAGAATTGTGGATGGAAAATTTGTCAAATCAATTCATGTGGTGGTTTTCCGCCATACACACGAGTGACAGTTTTTCCCATTTTACAGAAGAGAATATAGTTTTAGCTCATTCACATAACATAAAAACGTATTGGAATATAGAATATAATATGCTTATTGTATTATATTATATTAAAAATTGATTATTTTAGGGAGGAAATAAAATAAAATTCTAGGTTAGGGATGTTACTAATTCACCAAACATATTCTTTTGGTTTTCACCAAAATCATTCATATATTGGATTTATGACAAAAAACAGTATCTAATATGAGAGGAGGTAATTATGTATTTTATTTGGGTGCGTATTTTAAGGGGTTTTAAATGTGTGATGATGAAATTATAGGGGTTAATTATTTTAGGTGAGTTGAGTTACACTCTTTTAATTTTTTAAAATAAAAATGTTTAACGAAATTTTTCTCACGATAAAAAGTTCCAAAATGGTCATCCTATATATAATAAGAGATAAGGTATACATATTTTCATCCAATTGGTTCTTTAAGAGTTTATAGTTCTTTTTAACCCTTGTCTTTTTAGTTTAAACAATGTTTAACCCATTTTCACATTAAGCGCCGTAATTAATTTTTACATCTATTACTATTTATAATCATAACAAATTAAGTTTACTTTATTAGAATATATATGTTAATATGAATCCAATTTGGAATTCACTATATCAAACTAAAATCAAAAGATTTAGAGTGTTTAATTTCAAAATAAACTCACAAATGTGATGATATAACATTTTTCCAAAGAGAAATTCTTATAAGTATAGAATGTTCTCATATCCTAATACAAAACAGAATTCATTATAATGACCTAATTTGGATTAATAAATATATAATTTAAATAGTCATACATTAAAATTAACTTTAAAAAATTTGATTTTATTAAATGTTTAAAATGAATATACAATTCAGAATAACAAACTACATATTTCACTGTTTACAAAAAAATTATCTTTTCACAAAAATTCTCAATAACTCTATAAAAAGAATAGATATTTCATAAATAGGGTTTAATTTTTAAAATAATTTATCTTAAAGGGGTAAATTTTACTATTATTATATTTTTTAAATGAATTACAAATATTTTTTGAGAAAATTGTGTTATGAGAAAATATAATAATATTTTTTTTAAAAATGTTTACTTTTTATCAAAATGATATATAAATAACCATTTTACATAACAACATAAAAGTATTTATTACTCTTCATACTATTAACTCTTACTAATAGGTTATAAAATTCCTGAAAATGTGCCCGACATCCAATCCCCTCTAGTAATGTATACTATGTAGCATTAATTTCAATGTCCAAGTTACCACCGACAATTGAAAATAATATTCATATTGAATAATTATATTAAGGATATAAATATATTGGTTTTACTATCAAAAATAAAATGGTAAAAAATATATAAATAATTTATCTATTCAAGTGATTGATTGATCATGCACTTGTTTTTTTTATGTTTCATTAGCTGTTATATTATTTGTATATGTTTATCCCTCTATAAATTTCTCAAACCCCTATGAGAGCTATAATTATTCCAAAATTGTGGAATATTACAACCCATAACATAAATTTATATGATATCAAGATAGACTGGTGTCTACCTTAGTTCCACATAAGATGCTTCTCAATGGTCTAGGCTCCCCACATATTCTCTATACATCATATATTTTGTAGCCTCGATGAGATGAATAATGTATTCCCCATATCAGAGTATCAAATAAAAATATTTAAATGATATATGAAAGGGAGGACTTCCTCATCAGTATTATCCCAACACTATTGGTTTCTCAGAAATGCCTTTTGGAAATAAATTCTTATTTATCACCCCATTAGTGACTGTTAATGAGAAGTACAATTCCAACTAAAAAGTCCTCAAAAACATTTCACAAGTTGATACCTATAATGTGGAAACACCAACTTTAATTTTAGTAGTGTGAAGAAAATTGAATATGTGGTTTAAATATTCATTATTGTTGATATGGATCTTCTACAGTGGGATATTATAAATTTTCACCTTCATAAATGTAAAATAACACTAACCCATATGGAATCCTCTAAACAGGCTACATAGGATCTATTGGATACTTTAACCCATACTAGGTCTTCAATAAGTATTCACTAAGAGTAAAAAAGAACACAAGTTGGTGAAAATGCTCATATTCCCCTTCTCATTGATGGACAAGAATATGATGGTGGTAAATGATGTTAAGTAACATATGCATCCTCATAGTCATCCTTTCTTACATCATATATGTACATCATTAAAAGATATATTCCATCATATTTAGAAGAAAAATATAATGAAGGCACATATCCTTTCTTCCATCTAGGGAACTTATCTCCATATTCTAATGGAAACTCCTGAGCAGGATCATATCCATGCTCCAATATATATATCTTATTATAATGGTTTATTGAACACATTGGATTGTCCCAAATTATTAATCCCACTAATGATTATATAGATCATTATCACATCCTATTTTCTACAAATGGTTGGAACCATATTCTCACTCTTATTCAAGAGAATAATCATTATATTCCTGTGAATAATGATGATCATGATCAGTCACATTTTATAATTTCATTATATTTTGATGGAATAAATCAATTATTGCATAAGGTTTTCCACATAACCCTAATAATATCACACAGAACAATTTTAAAATTCTAATAATCATCCAAAGTTTTAGTATATTATTCATCATTCTTGGGAAGATAAAAATTGTGTTTTATTAATAGTATAACATTAGGGTCATATTCATTTCGACATATATTATAGCCATTGGTGTATCCTGAGGGGACCTATTGAGCATCATTCACATATTAATCATCACTCCTTGGAATCCTATCGGCATAATTGAATTGTTCTAGGATACTTGAAGCAGAATCATATCATCATTATCATTATCACATTTAACTCATGCTTATATATTATGAAAATCACTCAAGAGGGGTGAAAATAGATTTTAATAAATTTTAAGCCGTATGCATGCAGGTTATCTGTTAATGAATCATATAGACCATATTTCGTAACTCCAATCATGAACATGGTTCTAACTCTAATCCCCAGACCATGTTGATATAAGATGAGTCTCCAAGGGAACCATACAACATTAGACTAGCATCATATTCCTTCCTTAATCAAGGCTCAATTACTTGATTCTCATTACTGTATTTTCAAAATATCTCAATAGCACTATGTCTCCTTCAAAATGGTAGAAGGCTTCAATGCCATAGGGAATGACCCTATGGAATAAAAAATTAAACATTTAGAGTTTATATCGATATGAGCTACCTCATAGGTCATCATCATAGAAATATATAGATAAACCATGTAGTTTCTCTATATATTAAAATATATGGATGTCTTACACATTGAATGAGTATCACCAAGAATGAAGTTACTCCCCTCACAATCCCATCAATAATTGGTCTTCCCAAATGACCTCCATGAAGAATATATGCTGGTAACCATGGAGGTTATACCCTTAGAGTTCATTATGATTGTATTTCATGTAATAAAATCATAATTTGGAATTAAGGTAATCCATGTATTGACATCATTTAATGTTTTCCTACATATCCGAGGTAACATGATAGATCTAGTTAGACTACAATAAGTGACTCATTGTGGATTCATTAAATCATATCCCACCAAAAGTAAATTCTAGGTTGAATATCATCATCAATGCCTCTATTATATTGCTTATACTCTCTTCTCCCCATGTTAAATCACTATATATATAACCTTCATAGTTAGAAAATGTTAATCAATACCTCTCCAAGTATGAATTGAATAACATTGTCGTATTTAATTTTAAGGATGAGAACAATATATTGATCATATTTTGGGCGACAACCATTGCCAATTAGGACATTCAAAAGACATTATAGGATGTGTGATTTCATCATATAGGATTGAATCAATTAAATACTACTATCCACCCCAATATGATATATTTATCATTTGGGAAGAACACTAATACATCCTATAAATAAGTGATCATTTAGCAGGATCATCCTTGCAACCCTCATAGGTAAATAACTTGAAATGGATGGAAAGAAACCCGAGGGCATCCTATAGTCCCTATTTAATTGTATAAAGGTTCACCACCATAATTAAAGGGATTCTCCATTAGAATAACATGTTATTTTTAGTGGGAATATGTATATTCTAACTTAACTTCTCTTTTTGGACAACCTAGTTAACCATGGAGTAAGACATATATTTTTATCACCTTATTTAATGTCTCAGGACTATGATATATTAATTATAGTAGTAATATCCAATAAAATCAATTCATTCTTTAATATTGAAAATGATTTATTCAGTAGGATTGATCAATCAATGTTCTCTTAAACCAAGATACATATATATTTGTGTGTGTGTCTTGTTTTTGGAATTCCAATCATGGAATCATAAGTCAATCTAAAATGGAAAAAAGATCTCATCTCAAAAAATTGCAACATTTATCCCAAGACCGAGTAATGGAACAATGAATTTAGAAATCTATAAAATCATATTTATCTAGAGAATAACTGATAATTCCCCCTTGGTTGTGGGAATTCTTACAACCACCACCACCCATATGATCATCAAACTCAAAATAGCTCTAGGATTTTATGGCCGAATAATCACTCAACACGTAACATTTTGATTTGTGAATTTTTATAAGATCCTCCTAGTATTTTATTAAAATCAATTTTCTCAAGGATGGGGGAGGTAATCCATATATAAATATCATTGTTACTCCCTTTATTTAGACGATATCACTAATTATGGGAGTATTTAGTGAAATTCCCTTAGGACTCTCAACATCAATGTCAATCACTAGGGGAATATAAAGCCTCCTTGGATCCAAAAAAATAAACCATCTAAAATTAAAGAAAATGCTAAAGATTATAATATAATATTATTGACTGATATTCCATGGGTGATATATCCCTTTATAATACATGTAAGATGGTAGAATAAAACATTTTTAAAATTATGAATCTATAAATGTAATTGGAGTTTTAATCCCAAATATTCCATGTATTAATATGAATGAAAGGAAATATAATGAAACTTCCACCTGATACATAGTTTCCCCCAAAAAAAGTATTGTAAAAAAGAAAATAATGATAGTATCAATATTTGGGAGCATTGAAGAATGACATTTTACAACCAACTCATTAGGATTTAGAGATAAATAATGTAACGACCCAAACTTTTTAAATAGTATATCAACATACTCTTAACAATTTAATATAGATGTTAATGGTTAATGCAGAAAGAGGAGTCGATGGCTTCATCCAGTAGACTCGAACCTTATAAAGCCCAATTATCAGATCTTAGGAAGGAGGTAGCATCTGTGGGATTCGCTTTGGACCAAGCCCAAGCCGAACTCCAGCGTGTCAAGCTTGAACGGAAACGCCTACGGGAGAAGTTCAATTTAGTAGAGATTACTACTAGGGCAATGTTATCTGATCCTCCCTCAGATTCTCTCACCATAGCACACCTTACACTTAGGTCATATGCCGATGTTATAAGGGGCTCTGTAACGAGACCCTAGCTTCTTTGTGTAATCCTTTGGGATGAATGAATTGAGATTTCCTCCTTTAGTGATGTTTGTAAAATTTCAAATGTCTGGATAATTTTAGAATGTATTTTATTGATTAATTTGGAAAAAAGGATATTTTAAAATATTTATGAAAACCATAAATAATTAATGATGTGTAATGATTTTCAAAAAATGGTTTTTACAAAAGTGTTCAGTAGGGAATTTGGAGTCTAATAAGATCAACTTAATTTTTGATGAATAGTAAATTATGAATAGTGATTTTACTCTTAGGATTAGAAATGTGACCAAATGGATCAGTAATTTAACTTAAAGAAAATTTTAATATAATTTAGACACCATGATAAAGTAATGAGATTTAATAAAATGGGTAAATAACGGTTTCATAAATTATTAGTCAAGTATTAGTTTTTTTTGGTGAATAGTGTTTTTTAATAAAAAATTTAATTAAAAATAATTAGAAAATTATTTTTATAAAATGGACTTTATTTTTGAACTTAGAGCATCGATATTATGTTATGGTGATTTTTGGGGATTTTTCTGAAAAAAATGAATTCTCGATGAATAGTACTTTTATTTAAAAATTAAATTAAAAATATTTAGAAAATTATTTTTATAAAATGGAGTTCATAAATGTACTTAGAGCATCGATATTTTCTTAAGGTGAAATTTTGGGATTTTTCTGAGAAAGTTGAATTTTTAGTGAATAGTAAAAATACAGTTTTAGGGTTTCGGTATGTTTAATGATGTCATAACTGTGTCATGATGATTTCATGAGATATTTTAAGGGTTGGCCGGACAAGGGTGATGAATTATTGTTTTGGGGTCCCCATGTGGCCTAACTCCATGGTAAATGCCAAGGGAGAGCACACGGTTTTGAGGAAAGCACTTGTGAGGTGTCCCTTGGCCATTAATGTCTTGTCCCCTCACATTCCCTATAAATACCCACCCTTTCCTCCTTTAGTTTTCACTCCCAACTCTCCCCCAACGAAGTTCTGGTCTCTTTACCTCCCAAGGAGCCCTCTCAAGGTTCCCCCAAGCCCTCAAGGTCAAAACCGTTGAGTTTTAAAGAGTTATGTTTTAAGGTAAGGGATCTGACCTCTCTCTTTCTTTTCATGTAATCTCTTTTATGTCATTCCTTTTATGCTCCATGTTCTTATCTGATAGGATGTTCTTTTATATTTATCTTACTTCCATTTTCATGTTTTTATGATGAGAGATCCCCTCTTACTCTCATCATTTCTTTTTATGAAAGTTTAAGTGACGCCGTTAGGCTGCCGAATTTTTAAGGGATTCTTTCACCCTTCTCTTTTTTTAAGTTCTATTTTCATGTCAAGTCTTTCAAGTTCCTTTTTATTACATTGGGGGTATGATCTCCATATCTATCGTACTGATCTCTTTTGATCATATTATGAGAGACCCTATTTGATCTTGTCTAATCTTTTTTTATTAAAGTTTAAGTGACGTCGTTAGGCTGCCGAATTTTCATAAAAGAAATCTTTTTTTCACACTTCCATGTTTTTCATTTCATATGGTATATCTTTAAAATTTTATTACCATGTTCTTAAATCCCTTATATTCTGTCCCCCTACTACTTTATGGATCATTTATGAGTGGGTGACCCATGTTCCCTCTCTTTTCAATGTTTTCTAAAACCTTGTAACATAGCCGTTATGCTGCCGAATTTTCGTCTCAAAATGCCTCTCTCTTTTCTCAAAATTATTTTATGTTATAAAGTAAATACTCAAAGCTCTTATTTCTACAAGGGTATTCACATATATATCAAAATTTTCTATTTTAAATTCTGGGATTTACATACATGAAACCCGCTTCCCCTTTCCGTGGGTTTAAAATTACATAAAGATCATGTCTTTAAAGCAGTTTTTAAAATGTTATGATTATGAAATGAAACCCATTTGTTTTATGATATATGGGTTGTTTATGAAATTATTGATGATGATATATGTGTCTCACATGATAATAAAGACATGTCAAGGGTCCGCCCAGATAGCGCTCCAATGCATTGGGTAAAGACTTAATCTATAGAGATGACTTTTTAGACTGATACCTTGGTGAATAACCTTGGTAATTTTTAATGACACCTTGGGGATGGACCTTGGTGAAATGAAATGATTGTCAATATTGAATGTTACAGCCACATCTTCAAGTTATGAAAAATGTTATTTTTATTATGATGTATCTCATGATTTCTTTCTCATGCCTTAAAGTTCTTTTCATGTCCTTATTAAAGTATCTCAAGTTCACATGTAAAATGTTTCTCTTGTTTCCCTTACTGGGCATTCTGCTCACCCTTTCTTTTGATGTATTTCCCCAGGTTATGAGATGAAGTAATGAACCTAGGATGAACTTAAGGAGAAGCCTTTGAAGTGTTTAAGAAGAATGTTTTATGTTGTTTTCATGTATTATGTTCCTTGTTTCCAAGACACTAAGCCTTAATGGTCCTCAGTTTTGTGTAATGTAATGAAAGTTTATGTTATAAAAAGACGGGATGCTATAGTTGGTATCAAAAGATGGTTTAGTTATTTGTGGAAATTAGGATATAAACAAATTTAGGAAGATCCCTATAGAAAAGTTTAAATTTAGGAAAACTTCCTGGTATTTTGGTAAGTATTGAGTAAGTGGTTTATCAAACAAATACATCCCTATCTGGATACGAGCAGGTAGAGACGGCTCTGGCACAGATGTACATAGGGGTAAAACCCGAAAACACCTCTTTGAGCTAGACTCGAACGGGAACTGGTGCAAAATAACGGGACTTGCTGCACTCTTGGTTACGTCACTCCCGGGGGATATGTTTGGTTAATCATAAGATTTTTATGAATCATTATGAAGGAATTATAGAGAAATGTAATTGTCTAAGAATTAAGTCTTAGTTAAAAGATTCACAAATGAAATAAGTTTCTCACTAAAGTTTTATCCTTTTAGAAAATGGCGGGCAATAGGAGGAACCGTGCCTATGGTGACCGCAATGCACCATGTGCTGACAGCCCTCCGATTGAATCTGGAATGGAAACATTCATGCGAATGATGAACCAACTGACTCAAATTATGAGTAATAACTTGAATCAATCTGAGAGGCCGATCTCACCACAAAGGGAACAAAATTCTGTTGAGTCCTTCATGTGTCAATTACCACCATCATTTAGTGGATCTACTGACCCATTGGTTGCGAAACAATGGATAAGATCCATTGAAAAGATCTTTTCTGTACTCCTTTGTTCGGAACAAGAAAAAGTCACCCTTGCTGTTTACCGCGTAGAGGGAGAAGCTGATCAGTGGTGGTCACTAGTCAAAAACACGAAGCCTAGAGGAGAGATGGAAGTTATGGAGTGGGAAGAATTCTGGGGAATATTCTTTAACAAGTATTTCCCTCGTTCCATGAGAACGAGAATGGAGAAAGAGTTTCTCGAGCTGAAGCAGAGGGAGAACGAATCTGTCGGAAGCTATGATATTAACTTCACCCGACTTTCACGATATACCTATAGCTTTGTCATGGATCCAAGTGGGAAGGTTGATAGATTTTTTGGCAGACTGAGACCTCATCTGTGGAAGAATTTAGCCAACCGAGACTACGATAGCTATGAGGAGATCGTGCGGAGTGCAATGAAAGTCGAGCTGGAGTTTGGTGAGACACAATGGTCTCATAAATCAAATGACAAGAAGAGATCGTTGGAGCCCAGTTTAGGGAAGACTTTTGATCAGGGAAGAGGTGGAAAGCAAATGAAACTTACCATAGGCAATAAATGTGGGAAGAAGCATCCGGGGAACTTCTTGGTCGGAAGTGGAAAGTGCTACAAGTGTGTAAGAGGAGGCCATATTGCTCAGAATTGTCGTAGTGAGGTGGATCCTCAACTCCCCAACACTAACGACCGAGGAAAGATGGTTATGGCCTTACCCTAAGTCCATTTCTTCAAGTGTGGACAGCTTGGGCACTATGCTAATCTCTGTCCAAATCCAAGGGCAGTGGAGGGGAATCACCATCAACCTCAGCAAAGGCCAGGGGAGCAAGGTCGTGCTTTTGCTATCACAACAACTGAAGTTGAAGCTCCGAATGACATGGTAGTAGGTACTCTTGTTGTCCTCTCAAAACTAGAAACTACTTTGTTTGATTCTAGTTCTACACATTCCTTTATTTCTTCCAAGTTTGCAAAGAATATAGAATCAATCCCCAAATTGCTTGAGGTAGAGTTTCCAGTCAAGACTCCAAGTGGGATTATCCATGCATCAACAGTGTTTAGAGATTCTAGTGTTTACTTTAGTGAGCACAATCTTATCGCAAATCTAGTAGTCATTCCCATGTTGGAATTCGATGTTATACTAGGGATGGACTGGCTCTCAATGTATAATGCTAAGATCAAATGCAGAAGTAAGGAAATATCAGTAGTCTTGAATAAACGACCTATAGTTATCTTCCAAGGAGAGATATCCCGAACTAACACCTATCTAGAAGTACCTCCCATAGCTTTCTTTATGGAGTTAATCGGTGATGATGAAGAAGGGAAAGGGAGCATACAAATTGAAGACGTTCCGATTGTTCAGGAATACATGGATGTATTTCCTGAGGAGTTACCTGGACCTCCCCCAGAAAGAGGGGTAGAGTACTCCATTGAACTCGTACCTGGGTCTCAACCGATATCGAAGACTCCGTATAGAATAGAAAATGTGGAGCTAGAAGAGTTAAAGAAATAACTCCAAGACTTGTTGGAGAAGTGGTTTATCCGACCGAGTGTGTCTCCTTGGGGAGCACCAGTTCTCTTTGTGAAGAAGAAGGATGGATCACTGCAGATATGCATTGATTATAGAGAACTGAATGGGATCACAGTGAAGAAGAGATATCCTCTTCCAAGAATTGATGATTTATTTGACCAGCTTCATGGGGCTCAATTTTTCTCTAAGATTGACCTTTGATTTGGTTATCATGAACTGAGGGTGAAGAAGGAAGATATTCCAAAGACTGCCTTCTGATCAAGATATGGGCATTATGAGTTTACTGTTAGGCCCTTTGACTTGACTAATGCTCCTGCTATTTTCATGGATTTGATGAATAGAGTCTCTAAGGACTACCTTGATAACATTGTGGTAGTTTTTACTGATGATATTTTGATATATTCAAAAAGTCGTGAGGAGAATGAAGATCATCTGAGGGTTATTTTAAAAACTGTATGAAAGGAGAGGCTCTTTGGGAAGTTCAGCAAGTGTGAGTTTTGGTTACAATAAGTGGCTTTCTTGGGGCACATCGTAACCAATGAAGGAATATCGGTTGACCCTACAAAGACAATGGTTGTGGAGGAGTGTCCTCAACCCACAACAGTAACTGAGATTCGTAGCTTCCTTGGTTTAGCGGGATATTATAGGAGTTTTGTGAAAAACTTTTCACGACTTTCTAATCCACTAACCAAGTTGACTCGAAAAGGGGTTAAGTTCATCTGGACAAAGGAATGCGAGGAAAGTTTCCAATAGCTGAAGAAGAGATTGGTTACTGCACCTGTGTTAACACTACCCTCTATCGGAGAAGGATTCGTTATTTTTAGCGATGCATCTCTGAAAGGGCTTGGGTGCGTCCTCATGCAAAATGACAAGGTAATTGCTTATGCATCTCGAAAGTTGAAGATTCATGAGCAGAATTATCCTACGCATGATCTAGAGCTGGCGGTAGTTGTTTTTGCTCTAATGATATGGAGGCACTATCTTTATGGGGAGAAATGTGATATATACACTGACCACCAATGTCTAAAGTATATTTTCACATAGAAAGAATTGATCATGAGACAAAGGAGATGGTTGGAGCTTATTAAAGACTATGATTGTTCAATTCATTATCACCTTGGAAGAGCAAATAAAGTCGCGGATGCGTTAAGCAGGAAAGACCCTGTTGTTCTGGAAACAATGAGGATCTTAGGAGATCCCTTTATTAAAGATCTAGTAAAACTGGACATGGGAATTATAAGGAAGGGGACATCATCAACCCTATCCCAAATGATATCTCAACCTTCATTACTAGAGAAGATCAAGAAGGCTCAAAAAGAAGATCCTTTGCTGCAGGAGAAGTTTGAGGCTGTAAAGGATGAGAAGTTACCTGATTTCAATATTGATCAAGAAGGTGTATTGAAATTTCGTACAAGACTATATGTTCCATCTATTTCGGAGATAAAGAAAGAACTGATGGATGAAGCTCATAGCTCTACTTTATCTATACATCCAGGAAGCACTAATATGTATAGAGACCTTCATGATCATTATTGGTGGGATAACATGAAGAGGGAGATTGCTGATTACACTACAAGGTGCCTGGTGTGTCAGCAAGTAAAGGCAGAACGACAACTTCCTAAGGGGGTATTACAACCGCTACCCATACCAGTATGGAAGTGGGATAATATCACTATGTACTTTGTAACTGGTCTCCCGAAAACATCCAAAGGAAACAATGCGATATGGGTTGTTGTGGACCGTCTCACCAAGATAGCCCATTTTATCTCTATTCGGGAAGATTTCTCTCTGGATCAGCTTGCCAAGATATACGTGAAGGAAGTGGTAAGGCTGCATGGGGTACCACTATCCATCGTGTCTGATCGTGATCCAAGATTCACATCAAAATTCTGGAGAAGTCTTCAACATGATCTGAATACTGAATTAAATTTTAGTATGGCCTATCATCCTTAAACTGATGGCCAATATGAAAGGACTATTCAGACACTCGAATACATGCTGAGATTATGCTCAATGGAATTTAAAGGTGGATGGGATCAACACCTCCCATTAGTTGTGTTCTCCTATAACAACAGCTTCCATTCGAGTATTCAGATGGCACCCTATGAACCTCTGTATGGAAAGCGATGTAGAACTCCTACTTGTTGGGATGAAACTGGTGAGAGAAATCTTCTTGGGCCTGATCTTGTGCAAGAGATGACAGAATAGGTTCACTCCATCCAACAACACTTAAAGGCTGCTCAGAGTCGGCAGAAGAGCTATGCTGACAATCGTCGAAGGGACTTGGAGTTTGGTGTTGGTGAAAAAGTCTTCCTTCGAATTTCTCCATGGAAGAGAGTCATGCGGTTTGGGAAGAAATGGAAGCTCAGCCCTAGGTACATTGGCCCCTATGAAATCCTTGATTGCATAGGAGCAGTGGCCTATCTTCTAGCACTTCCACCGAACCTAGCTCAAGTTCACAATGTCTTCCATGTATCTCTCTTGAGGAAGTACATACCCGACCCTTCGCATGTACTGAACCTAGAGGTGGTACAACTGGAACATGAACTCTCTTATGAGGAGCAGCCAGTGGAGATCTTGGACCGTAGAGACAAGGTTCTACGAAACAAGACTACCCACCTTGTGAAAGTGTTGTGGAGGAATCATAAGTATGAAGAAGCGACTTGGGAGCCTGAGGAAACGATGAAGCAAAAGTACCCTCACCTTTTCGACTAGGCCTCAAGTTTAAATTTCGGGGACGAAATTTCTTAAGGGAGGAAAAATGTAACGACCCAAACTTTTTAAATAGTATATTAACTTACTCTTAACGATTTAATATAGATGTTAATGGTTAATGCAGAAAGAGGAGTCGATGGCATCATCCAGTAGACTCGAACCTTATGAATCCCACTTATCAGAGCTTGGGAAGGAGGTTGCATCTGTGGGATTCGCTTTGGACCAAGCCCAAGCCAAACTCCAGCGTGTCAAGCTTGAACGGAAACGCCTACGAGAGAAGTTCAAGTTAGTAGAGACTACTACTAGGGAAATGTTATCTGAGCCTCCCTCAGATTCTCTCACCACAGCACACCTTACACTTAGGTCATATGCCGCTGTTATAAGGGGCTATGTGACGAGACCCTAGCTTCTTTGTGTAATCCTTTGGGATGAATGAATTGAGATTTCTTCCTTTAGTGATGTTTGTGAAATTTCAAATGTCCGGATAATTTTAGAATGTATTTTATTGATGAATTTTGAAAAAAGGATATTTTAAAATATTTATGAAAACCCTAAATAATTAATGATGTGTAATGATTTTCAAAAAATGGTCTTCTACAAAAGTGTTCAGTAATGAATTTGGAGTCTAATAAGATCAACTTAATTTTTGATGAATAGTAAATTATGAATAGTGATTTTACGCTTGGATTAGTAATGTGACCAAATGGATTAGTAATTTCACTTAAAGAAAGTTTTAATATAATTTAGACACCTTGATAAAGTAATGAGATTTAATAAAATGGGTAAATAACGGTTTCATAAATTATTAGTCAAGTATTAGTTTTTTCGGGTGAATAGTGTTTTTTAATTAAAAATCTAATTAAAAATAATTAGAAAATTATTTTTATAAAATGGACTTTATTTTTGAACTCAGAGTATCGATATTATGTTATGGTGATTTTTGGGGATTTTTCTGAAAAAAATGAATTCTCGATGAATAGTGCTTTTATTTAAAAATTAAATTAGAAATATTTAGAAAATTATTTTTATAAAATGGAGTTCATAAATGTACTTAGAGCATCAATGTTTGGTTAAGGTGAAATTTTGGGATTTTTCTGAGAAAGTTGAATTTTTAGTGAATAGTAAAAATACAGTTTTAGGGTTTCGGTATGTTTAATGACGTCATAACTGTGTCATGATGATGTCATGAGATATTTTAAGGGTTGGCTGGCCAAGGGTGATGAATTATTGTTCTGGGGGCCCCATGTGGCCTAACTCCATGGTAAATGCCAAGGGAGAGAACATGGTTTTGAGAAAAGCACTTGTGAGGTGTCCCTTGGCCATTAATGCCTTGTCCCCTCACTTTCCCTATAAATACCCACCCTTTCCTCCTTTAGTTTTCACTCCCAACTCTCCCCCAACGAAGTTCTTGTCTCTTTACCTCCCACGGAGCCCTCTCAAGGTGCCCCCATGCCCTCAAGGACCAAACCTTTGGGTTTTAAAGAGTTACGTTTTAAGGTAAGGGATCCAACCTCTCTCTTTCTTTTCATGTAATCTCTTTTATGTCATTCCTTTTATGATCCATGTTCTTATGTGAGAGGATGTTCTTTTATATTCGTCTTACTTCCCTTTTCATGTTTTTATGATGAGAGATCCCCTCTTACTCTCATCATTTCGTTTTATGAAAGTTTAAGTGACGCCGTTAGGTTGCCGAATTTTTAAGGGATTCTTTCACCCTTCTCTTTTTTTAATGTTCTATTTTCATGTCATGTCTTTCAAGTTCCTTTTTATTATGATGGGGTATTATCTCTATATCTATCATACTGATCTCTTTTGATCATATTATGAGATACCCTATTTGATCTTGTCTAATATTTTTTTATTAAAGTTTAAGTGACGTCGTTAGGCTGCCGAATTTTCATAAAAGAAATCTTTTTTTCTCACTTCCATGTTTTTCATTTCATATGGTATATCATTCAAATTTCATTACCATGTTCTCAAATCCCTTATATTCTGTCCCCCTACTACTTTATGGATCATTTATGAGTGGGTGACCCATGTTCCCTCTCTTTTCAATGTTTTCTAAAACCTTGTAACATAGCCGTTATGCTGTAGAATTTTCGTCTCAAAATGCCTCTCTCTTTTCTCAAAATTATTTTATGTTATAAAGTGAATACTCAAATCTCTTATTTCTACAAGGGTAGTCACATAAATATCAAAATGTTCTATTTTAAATTCTGGGATTTACATAAATGAAACCCGCTTCCTCTTTCCGTGGGTTTAAAGTGACATAAAGATCATGTCTTTAAAGCAGTTTTTAAAATGTTATGATTATGAAATGAAACCCATTTGTTTTATGCTATATGGGTTGTTTATGAAATGATTGATGATGATATATGTGGCTCACATGACAATAAAGACATGTCAAGGGTGTGCACAGATAGTGCTCCAATGCATTGGGTAAAGACTTAATCTTTAGAGATGACTTTTTAGACTGATACCTTGGTGAATAACCTTGGTAATTTTTAATGACACCTTGGGGATGGACGTTGGTGAAACGAAATGATTGTCAATATTGAATGTTGCAGCCACATCTTCAAGTTATGAAAAATGTTATTTTTATTATTATGTATCTCATGATTTCTTTCTCATGCCTTAAAGTTATTTTCATGTCCTTATTAAAGTATCTCAAGTTCACATGTAAAATGTTTCTCTTGTTTCCCTTACTGGGCCTTCTGATCACCCTTTCTTTTGATGTATGTCCCCAGGTTATGAGATGCAGTAATGAACCTAAGATGAACATAAGGAGAATCCTTTCAAGTGTTTAAGAAGAATGTTTTATGTTGTTTTCATGTATTATGTTCCTTGTTTCCAAGACACTAATCCTTAAAGATCCTCAGTTTTGTGTAATGTAATGAAAGTTTATGTTATAAAAAGATGGAATGCTATAAATAATGGGAAATCTTTGTCTACATCTATAGACCAATAATCAGAAAAAAAAAATTTGGATCTATTTCCAAAACGAAATGGTTCACCAAATTTTAATATGAGATAAAAGAGTTGATGTGGCTCAATAAAAAACATTTTAAATAAAATATTCCCAAATATTAAAATTCTACAGAATAAGATAATGTCTCTCCTAATGTATATATTTAATCAGACGTAACCACAAAGACTGATTGAGAATATTCAAGAAACATGACATGTTATGGCTCAAGTCCATTTTTCTTTCTGAATTCCATGGCTAAGGTGTATCTGGAATTTCCTCCTCTATGAAAATTCATTCCATTTCATTCAATACATCCAAGCCCAAGTAATTCTAGATATTTAAAGATGACATGGGGGAGCTAATAAAATCATGTTTTCCTTATTTCATCAACCAAGGTGCTGACCAAGAAACATAAATAATTAATATTCAAGGATCTATCACGGATATTTTCACAAAATTAAAATATATGGATAGGTGAAATGAATATTTATAACCATAGAGGAACTAGGACACCAATATTTCAGACTCTACTCACACTATAACAAATTTTTCTAATCCTACAGTCCAAATAATCAAGGGCAAGGGTTTCCTAAATCATCATTTGACATTATTCATGCCTTGATGTGTCCCTGTGATGGGAACATTAATGAAGTAAGATTATATAGAAATATTTTTTTTACAAAAAATATATTGGGCAATGTTCATCTAGGATCATAATTTCCTAGTTCGTTCATTTTTCAACATGGAGGATCTTTGATGACAGTTCCTCTTTGTATTAAACTCAATTCTGATAAAACCAATTATCCATTGATCTCTAATCGCAATCCAAATGATAATAATTTGGTCCCATAAATTATTTATATATTGAGGGGAAATAACTATTCCTTGAACATGAATTTCCATAATTAGTAGCTACTATATTTATAGATAGATAATTTACTTGATGAACTAAAATTGTTGTTGATTCCAATATTTTACCCTAGTGTTTTATAAGAGTTTTTATTAGTTTCATAACTCTTGCAGGATTCCAAATACCAAGAAAACATAAAGTGGATCATTAATGACATATGTAACATTATATAATTCATTTGGTCAAAACATATATTTTTAAGACTATTATACAATTTAATAAATTATTATTGGTTTTAGAAATTCATTTATGTCAATTTTGAGACTATTTAATATTCGATTTTTATGAAAGTCATAGAAAATTGATTCCCATGAAACAAATTCATTGAATCAACCCTAACATGTCATATTAACCTATAAAGTTGTTATATGGCATCAAAATATTCAATTTATAGTTATTTTAATATTTATAATATAAAATATTTTAATCATTCATTATTATGATAAATATTACATCATCATTCTTTCATAAATAAATATCATTTTTTAAATTCTAAATTTTCTAAATATAATATTATTATTTAAAAATAATATTAGATTTCAAATTAAAATTTATAGTCAAATTTATCTTATATAAAACCCTATATTAATGAATGTTTAGTTATTAAACGTTGAATTTAACACTTTTCAATATTCTTTAATGAAAATATAATAAATATCCCAATCTATTCCAAGAGGACCAAAAGGGGATAATATTTTTATGCAACAGTTGATTTTGGTTGAAACTCATTTATCCAATAGAATTACGAAATTTTTTGGGGTAATTTTGTATTATTATAATATTATTTTTACCTTCAATTACCCTATTTAGTATTAATCGTTCTAAATAAAATTTAAAAAGTTACCATTCACAAACAATTATTTTCATCATATTGAACCACATTTTATATATTGATGATATCTATGTCTGTAAGATTTTTTATATTCAATTAATAGTAGTGGTATAATTATGTTTGTTTCATATTTTAAAATGTTCATAGAATCTGTATAAAAGACTTTTAAAAGTTCAATAAAATTTTATATTCTAATCTTCTTATAAAATGACTTTATTGAATTAAAAAAATCCCAAATTAAATGTTTTCAGAAAAATTCCGAAAATTTACCCTATGTTAATTTAGATAATTTGAATCCAAAAGTGAAGTCCATTTTGAAAATTAAAATTTATAAAATTTCAAAAATTTGGTATTACTATTCATAAATGCTTTTTAAATGGCTAGTTTGAGTGGTCCTGGTGTTCTAGAACTCAGATATGTGTACAACAGAAGCTATTTTATTATTCATAGCAACGAAAATGATGGAAGATTTCAGTGTTACATTATTCCCTCTATAAAATAATTTCATCCTAAAAATTTCTATAATATTACTATATAAAATGATTTATGTGGTTCTTCATCCTATGTTCCTCTGGTTCCTACATTGCCTCTTCAATTTTATGGTTTTTTAAAAGAAATTTTACCAGGCGAGTCGTCCAGTTTCTAAAAACTTGTTCTTCGGTTTCAAGAGTTAGGATAGGCTCTTCACAATAAGACAGATGTGATTATAGTTATATTTATTCATAGTTTAGTACATACGTTTGGTCATTCATGTATTTTCTCATTAGGGATACGCGGAACTCAACATGATCTTTAGAGAGACTTGGTGGCATAGCCAAATGGTAAGCTACAACTCCAATTCATTCCCAAATTTTGTAAAGACCAATGTACCTGGGACGTAATTTACCCTTCTTACTGAATTTTATAACACCCTTCCATAAAGATACCTTCAGGAAAAGAATATCACCCACTTGAAAATCCAAATCCTTCCTTCCGTTATAGGAAAAGCTATTTTGACTACTATGTTCTGCTTTAATGTGGGTTTGGATAATATTCACATTTTCCATTATTTCCTCAACACATTCTGTGCCTAGGCATTTTATTTCACAAATATCATCGCAACATGTTGTAGTGTGACATCTATTTCCATATAGCGCTTTTTAGGATTCCATCCAAATACATGAAATAAATCTATTATTATTGGAAAATTCTGCCGTAAGTAAATAATGATCCCACATACCACGAAAGTCAAGTAAGAAAGATCTCAACGTGTATTCTATGGTTTCAATAGTCAGTTCTTATTGTCCATTAGTATGAGGGTGGTTGGAAGTGCTCAAAAAATGTTTATTATTTAAAACTACTTAAAGACTTTTATAGAATCATGATGTAAAACGGGGATCATTATTAGAAATAATCGATATGGGTACACCATAAAGTCATAAAACATCATTAATATATTGAATTTCTAAACATTCAAGTGGTAAATCTTCTCTTATAGCTTGAAAATGTTGTGACATGGTACGATGATAAACAAGGTCCCATATTGCATCATTTTTTCTAGGAGTCTTTGGTATCCCCATTAAATAGTCCACCATAATATCATCCCATTTCAACTTATGTATGAGAAGCAGTTTCATCAATCCTCTAGGATGTTTTCTTCTAGTAGTCAACAGTTGAAAAACCATACATCTTAACACATAATAATCAATCTCCCTCTTCATTTTGTCCCACCAAAAATGTTTTGTTGTATATCTATACATCTTATCATACCGGGTTGTATAGATAAATTGAAGCTATGAGAATCATCGAACAATTACCTTTTTAGATCTGGTGTATTGGGAACACAAAGACTCTTCTCAAATTTCCAAATTCCTTCTTCATATACGATGTCAACCAATCTCCCATCATTCACAGCTTTAATTTTCTTTTGAAACTCCACATCATCAGTCTGAGAACCTTTTATAATCTATAATAAAGATAGGATGGAAATAATTTGAAACAATATTGATGTTTCACCTTCCACGATTATTCCAATATCAATCTTTACTAGATCTATGAACATTAGATCTTTTTCAACTCTCATCTTGTTCGAAACTCCATGATCCTTTCTACTCAAAAAATAGGCTACCTTATTTTCATTCCTCTTGTGGTAGTTTATTGTGAAATCATAATCTTTGAGTAGTTTAAGACATCTCCTTGGTTCAAGTTAAGATATTTCCATGAGAAAATATATTTCAAACCCTTGTGATAATTATATATCTCACATTTTCATGATAAAGATAGTGTATCTATATTTTTAGAGCAAAGACTACAGCTACTAACTCAATATCAAGAGTGGTGTAGTTTTTCTCATGAATTTTTATCTTCTATGATGCATATAAAATAACTCTATCATTTTGCATAAGGACAGAACCATGTCCTTTATTTGATACATCACTATAAATAACAAACCCATCATTCCCCAATGGTAGATTCAAGATAAGAGACCTGACTAATATTATCTTCTATTGTTCACAACATTATTCACACTCTTTTTTACAATTAAATTTGACCCCTTTACTTGGGATCCTAGTTAATGGGTTCTCCAATTGGGAAATATTCTAGACAAAATACCGATAGTAACCTACTAAACCAATAAAACTACATACCACAGTTATACTCATCGGTGCAGTCCACTACTGGATTGCCCTTGACTTGGAAGGATAAATATAGATTCCATCCTTATAGACAATATTTATAAGAAAATAAATCTATTTAATCCAGAATTCACACTTTATAAACATCCCATATAATTCATTTATTCTAAGAGTTTTCTGAATAGTGCGCAAGTGATTTTCATGATCTTAGTAGCATCTTTAGGATACCAATATATCATCAATAAATACCACTAAATTGTCATCATGATATTCATTGAAACTCTATTCATTAGATCCATAAGAAGAAATGGTGCATTAGTCAGTCCTAATCGTATTACTGTAAATTCATTATGCCCATACCTGGATTAAAATTTTCTATTTGGAATCTCTTCCTTATTCATGCATGGCTGATGATATCTGGATTGAAGTTCAATCATTGAAAAATTTTGAGCTCCAAGAAGATTATCAATTAAATAATCAATGATAGGTAGGGATACTTGTTCATTAATTTTATAGAATTGATCTCCTTGTAGTGTATTCACAACCTCATAGATCCATCTTTCATCAAAACAAAAAGAACATGGGATACATATAGGGAAAAACTATGGAGAATAAATATTTTATTACTTTATTTCTCTAGTTTTTACTTTATTTAAACTAAATATATAGTGGCCATTCTATATGGTTTCTTTGATATGGGCCTTGAACTAGGAATTAAGTCAATGGAAAACTCAATTTCCCATTGTGAAGGATGTATAGGTAAATATTTTGGAAACACGTAAACATATTCTTGATCAATGTGTACATCATCTATTAGATCATTACATTCCACACCCATAATTATTACACTCCCCTCGTCTTGAATAATTTAATTTCGTAGAGAAATTAGGGGTGGATCGAGATGGGAATCAGATTGTGATGTTTCTTTTCTAAAGATAAGGGATTCTTTATAATCATCAGCAATTGTTACCTCATTATTCTTACAGAAAAGTTTCCCATCATAGTCAAAAATCCAATCCATACTGAGGATTATATCAAATTCAATCATGGTTATGGCAATAAGATTTTTAGATAAAGCATGTTTATATTCTATAATGGTAACTGATTGAAATAAATATGTTGCAATGATACTTTTATTTGGAGTTTTGACTAAAAACTCCCTTGTTAAGTATATTTAAAATATCTAATTTTCTTGGAAAACTCAGAAGATATGAAAGAATTAATTTATCCAGAATCAAATAAAGTATTGGATAATTTTTAGGAAATTATACCACCACGTCATTAGGAACTTTGTCCTCAACTGTAGTGTTCAGATAATCTTGTCTTCTCTCCCTTAGCCTTTTTTGGAGGTAAATCTCCTTGACACTTACGGAATTAATTTTCATAATGCCCCATTTATATAAAATTCTATAATTGGACATTGATAACCTTTTTTTCCCTTAAAATCATGATCTTGGTGGCCTTTTTCTCCATAATTGTAACAAACTCTAATCTCATTTAGGCATGTACAAGGGTCTTTCTTCCCACAGTTTTTGTAGGATGGAAATTCAACTTTTCCTTTCTTTATCATATTTCCTTTTCCATAGTGTTCAGAATATTTCTTCTTCTAGTGATTAATTTTAATCTTATAAAACATAGATAATTCCTTTTTTCCTTGATAGCACATGAGACTATATCTTTGTAAGATGAAAAGGATTGTGAGACTAATGCTCAACAGAGAAATGGTTTTAAACCATTAATGA
Source organism: Viscum album (assembly GCA_963277665.1). Lineage (NCBI taxonomy): Eukaryota > Viridiplantae > Streptophyta > Magnoliopsida > Santalales > Viscaceae > Viscum > Viscum album. Next base: position 1,218,175,918 of record OY728155.1, on the reverse strand, counting down.
ATAGATCAATCTTACTTCATTGGTTATGTATATAATCTGTAGTATGCCTTTATAACCTTGTAATGTTCACCTCATACTGTGTGAAATTTTCATCCTTCTTTTTTCCTCAGACTCACAAATTACCTTTCCATATGCGCTCGATTTTCACGAGGAAATTATTTTTCATAGAAAAGATATTTAAACTCACTATATTCCATATTTTATACTTCCTAATCCTTTTTTGTCTTTTTAATTAATGACAATCATTGATTTTCATCTCTTGAGAGGCGATAAACTACCATGAAAACATTTTCCCAATCGATACTCCCCAAAGCATGAAAAGTTTTTTATAAGGAAGTTATCCATTACTCATCTACAAATGGATTTTTAGTCCCACTAAATGTCAGTGGTTGTGGCCTCATGAAGCGGTCTAACACTAATCCTCCACATTATAGATTAGGGTGCTTCATATGTGTGAAGTTATTATTCATAACATTAGTGAGTTGTCCTAGTTTGATTATAAGTTGTTCAGAAATTGTTGCATCACCAGCTCATCTATAATTATGTTGAATATGAGGAAAATACTAACATGGATTACATAAATTGATATGGTTTCCATTACTTCCCCTAGGCTACAATTTTAATAAATGTTATACACTAGATTAGTATATAAATCATAATGCCTAATTCCAAAATTATAAAATACTATACATAAATTTGAGCAGATTATGCATATAAACCATAGTAATAAAATGTTTTCTTTGGAGACGTATTTTCTATTAAATTAGTCATAATGGTTTTAAAAAATGTGAATTATCCTAAAAATATACCTCAAGAGTGTCAAAACAGGTGTGCAGTATGGCATGTTGTCGTGTACCGGGATACCTAGGGTCAAGCCCGAAAATCCTTGTAAGATTTTACACTCCTCTACAAATATGATCTAGAACCAAATCCACTTGTGGTGTCCAGATAAAGATGTATTACCTGGAAAACCCACATAATACTTATATTACCAAAAAAAATTATGTTCTTCTATACTAATCCTCAAAGTATGTCTTAGGGTAATGTTCTCTAATTAGAGTTTTTATAAATCTATTTTCTATTGTTTGTACTAAACTTCCCCTGATACCTATTATAACTCTCTGACCCTAGTTACCTAGAGTTGGCGCATTATTACATAACATGTTCATGATCGCAAGAGATCATGTCCTGAAATACCGATCATTTTATCGACATTAGATTTAATAGATACATACATAAGTTTTACATTACATTATGAGATAAAAAATAAATATTGTGTCTCCTTTGAATACACTAATATCCCTTAGCATATCCCTGCAGTTAAATCACAATTTAATTCTTCTTATCCTGGGTAAAATAAAACATAATAAATGGGTGAGCTCTGATGCTTAGAAAGGATACCAATATAGAAGAAACTATCCCAAATAGGCATAAACATTTAAGTCACTGTATAGAACTAAAACACAAGCCTCTAAAACATAAACTTCTTCATAGTATGTCAATGATAAATAAAATAATTCCATTTACTTAATTAGATGGATATTATACTTGTCTAATAATCACTTTTAATATCAATATCTAATCTCATTATGATGGAATGCATAATCTCAGACATCTTAACAACATAGTCTAGGCCTCATTCCCAGACTACAAATACAAATATTTTCAAGGCCTTCTGCCAAGATACTAGTATGTCTCATGAGACCTACCGATGCATCGAGTGTCTATAGAGGGAACCAAACATCACTTATTATGTCCAATGCATTCCTCATATGAAAATGGTGAAATATAACTTAAAAATTTGTATTAAAATAGAATAATAAATGTTAATAAATTAACCATAAACCATGAATGGAATAAAAATAGCACATACATATTCAAACATATCATAAAACTATAAAAAAATATAGAGTATTTTATCATATTAAATCAACTTTGATTAAACATAAAAAACAACTATAGATTTTGAAACAGATAAAATCAACCCAACAAACTATTTGAGAGAAATATCACATTCAACATTAAAATCATTTAAAAGTCATAGAATTATAAAAGAAAAAATTTATTTTGATGATATTAAAAAAATGATTGTAAGGGAATCATTGAAGGTGTTATAATAGCATAAAATAGCTGCACTCACCATATAAGTAAAAAACCATTCTTTCCTTAATTTTCTGGAAAAGTTATAAAGTACCATATTTGGAAAATGACAGAAATATTCCATTTAAAAAATTTGACAAACAGTCAAAAAAGGGTATAAATGACTTTATATCATAGTCTATGAAATAGTAAAAAAATATTAAATTCATTTTTATGGATCATAGATGTGGATGATAAAGATGTCCCAGTAGATACTTACGTATGAACAACCTCATATAATAAAGAGATTGAAAAATTAACCCTTACCTAGTACTTCTCCTTTATCGAGGGTAAGTTAACCTCATGTATAATGGTTAATGAATTTTAATTAAATTATACTAGAACCACATACATAAATAGGATATCATATATGATCCTCTAATATTTCTTAGTTAATAATATATCCCTAGTATCATTGTTTTGGGGGTTAATTGATTAATTTTACATTATATGTTGTGTTACGTAAATCAGGTTTTTTAAGGATATGATGTATTTGAATCATATATAAAATGATATTATGTTCTTTTATATTATTTTTTCTATCATCAAATAAAAAACTATTTTTGAATGGTTATGATGGGGAATGAAATCTCATCGTGTCGTGGAGACGGTAAGTCGTATGTATGCACAAGCGACAATATCATTCAATTGATGATGAAATTGTCTGTAATGAGATGGAATATTATTTATAAAGAATCATTAAATTGTTATATTTTTTATTTAACTCAATTATACTCATTATTATACCTATCTAAATAATGAAGTGTTGAATAACAAACTACACCACGATGTGGAGACGGTAAGCCGTATATACTCATGTTTGGTGACATTGTTATTCATAGGATGGATAGAATAATGAACATGGTTTTACCATATATATAATAAAATCTCAGTATGTATATGGTACATGAGTTATTATTTAATTATGGATATGAAAAATAAAGAGGATGTATATGTTGAAAAGAACATTGAAAGATGTTTTGAAAAAATAACCCCTTCTTTGGGATTTTCCTTTTGATTTCAAAAAAAGGCCTACATAGAATTGTTTATTGATCAAATTAAGGTCTCTAAGATGATTTGAGGGTAGTTGGGAGGATATTTGGGCATGGTTTTTCCAAGAAAAAAGTCCATGGAGGTGTGAATTAATAGAAATAGAGGTTCCATTTTATAAGAGATGTGAGGGGAACTTTAGAAAAAACATGAAATATTAGTTTATTAAAAAATTATTTTCGATTTCAAATCAATAAAAATTGATTTATTTTAAGGATAAGGTTGGGATGGGTCGAAATCCCCTCATAAAATAGGTTTTTGACATGTTTTGGTCACCACATTAACCTTATCTTTTAAACATAACCCTTAGTTAAATAGCTTAACTTTTACGATGTATTCTTCTATTTTTATACTACATGGATAATATAGTTAATATGAAATACCCAAAGAACCTCAATTGGTTATTTAATGAAATATTTAATATTATTTAATTCATTTTTCTGAACATTAGAGTTTTATTTCTTCTATATAATTTAGTAAATTATTATTTGTTTTAAAAATTCATTTATGTCAATTTTGACAATATTTAATATTTGTTTTTTGAAAGACATAACAACATGATTCAATCGAGATAATACCTTTAGTCAACCCTAACATGTCATATTCACCTAGAAAATTCATTTATTACATAAAAATATTTAATTTACTTTTATTTTAATATTTATAATATCAATTGTTATAATCATTCATTAATAAGGTAATTATTGCATCATCAATGTGTCATAAATAAATTTTATTATTTAAAGCTTAAAAAATATAAATAAAATACTATGATGTATAAAATCATTTTATATTTATAATTAATATATATAGTAAAATTTATCTTATGTATAACCCTATATTAAAAATGGTATAGTAATTAAACATTGAATGTAATACTTTTAAAATTTCTCTATATAAATTAAATTAAATGTCCTAATCTAATCCACATGGATAAAAAAGGATCATATTTTTTTATAAGGCTGATTTTAGTCGAAAAACACTTATCTAATAGAATCATAATATGTTTTAAGGTAATTTTATATTATTATAATATTATTTTTCATTTTAATTACCCTGTTTACATTTAAACGTGGTAAATATAATCCAATAGTTACTATTCATAAAAAAATTATTTTCAACATATTGAACTATATTTTAATTACTGAAGAAAAATGTGTCTATCAAATTTTTGAAATTAAATTCATAGAATCAGTAGAATTACGTTTTATACAGATTTGAATATGTGCCTAGAAGGTGGGTAAAAGACCTTAAAACGTTCAATAAAATTTTATATATCTAATCTTATTATAAAAACCCTCTAATGAATTGCATTAGAATAATATAAGTATTGTTTATCTATTTTTATTTTAAAATAAGTTCAAATTTAAAAACAATTATTTAAATAAAATGTAGGTTTTAAATAATAATGTAGTGTTTTTGTACTATTCAACAAAAATTGAATATTTTCAGAAAAATAATAAAATTTACTATAAGATAATTTCGATATTCCGAATCCAAAAATGAAGTCCATTTTGAAAAATATAATTTATAAAATTTTAAAATGTGGGTATTAATATTCATAAATTATTTTTAAATGGATAGGTTGATTGATCTTGTTGTGCTAGAACTCAGAGCTGTGTACAACACAAGTTATTGTAATATTAAAAGAGAAGTGTGCCATGGATGCTTAGGGTGTTACAAAAAGGATATATCAAAAACATTAAGAATACCAATCTATCACTGTTGGTTTGGAACAAGTCATGTAGATTCAATGACACTCTTCAACAGTAAGGGTGATTAGTGGTGGTATTTATGAAAATTAATGGTGAACATTCAATCAAATGGAAGAATATGGCTCCTAGATTAATAATTTAAGAGGGTTGATTGATGATTTTTTTAAAGATTTGATACTGTGTCACATCATACTTTCCTAGAATTTCTATGATGACGCACTCTCTAATGCATCCATAACCCCGAAAAAGTTAGAAAAAGATGATATAATCAATCACATCACACATTACAAGGTGGTTTCTCCATTATTTAGTATTTTACTGAAATAAGTCAATATAATCAACACCCCAACTAAAAAAGAGGAAACAATTCCCCACATCTTTATATCATGGTTTGAAATATGTCCCCATAATAGATTACATTGATTGTGAAATTTATTTTGGTGGATTTAGAAAAAAAATAGATAAAGATATGTGGGATAAATTTCATCCACTATGATGTAAAACATTAAGGGGAAGTTAATATAAAATTAGGATTCAATGGAGTACTCATCATATTCATTAAATGGGGAGACAACCACACATCCATATAGGATTTACATACTATCACCAAAAACAAAAACATATATGAACCCAATATCCTCAATAAAATCAAGAGAATTGGTTACTTCTAGCCATCAATAATGAATGGTTGATCATATTTTGTAAAGACATTAAATGAATGTTAGATAAAAGATAATTCCATCCATCACCCCCAAATTCTATTTTATAATAACAAATATTCATTGACACGCGTTATATGGAAAATTGAAGACATTAGGATTTATACCTTACAGATTTTTAGGGAGTTTATCTACACTTGTACTATGAAAAATTTCTTCTACAAGTAGGATGAATCTATATACCCCATTTAATTCAAAAATATTCTACCACTAGCTACTTGAATACCTACATATTCAAAATATTTTATGTCTATGAAAAAATATTTGTAGAATATGTATCCAATTTCTTTGCTTTTAGGATTGAAAAGATATAATAAGAATAAATTTTTTTCTAACTACTCATATCACATCCATGAAGCAACCAATTGATAGATATATTCATTCAACACAAAATGATTTAATCTTCAATAGAATATGTTCAAGATGGAAAATAATTCTTATCTATAGTAACTCCCTCATTCTTCGTGGTCTTATCTCATCAAATCACATATTACTACATATGAAACCCAATATTAAAATTTATATAGTATATACGTCATCATACTCCTTGAATATATGATAATGTCCCTTTGTATATCATTATAAAATCAATTATCTCATGATGAGTACTATTATATTTGAATGGATGAGTTGGAGGGACTCATTGAGAAAAAAATTTCACACTGCACAACAATAAATTCTATCAGAACTTGGTAAGAAGTATATTCAAAAAGTAATTAATTATCTTTTTATTCATCCATGGATATTTTTTACTGACTCTGAGTACTCCATTTCCAAATAGGAGGAAACTACAAAATATGGAACCTAAATGGGTGGGATCTAAATCTATAAATTATGACTATTACAAGAATTCATATTTCATGATTATGAAAGATGGAGAGCATATAATGCAAGAAAAAATGGAAATTTTTCTAAAGGAGTTATTTTTTAACATAATGTTGTGTTAATAGAATTTTAACTATATCATTTCAAACAATATAGTCATACTCAGTTCCATATGACATCAAATTGCAAGGGATAGGTCCTCACATCAATTCCATAAACTGCAATAAAACATATGTCTGTTTTGGATGTTGTTAAAATGAATGAAATATGGTCTACCTTAAATGACCATTCATATTTATTATGTTGGTCTATTTTTAAGACCCATACTCTTTAAAAATGATTACCATCCATGATGTAATTCAAAATTTTGACACCTTCTTATATTATTTAATATACAAAATGATAAATTTAATTATCCATATATCTAATATAAGTGGTTTATTTCCACGTATTATAGGATACCCAATAATTCAATGATAATCTGACCTAGTCCTAGAATCAATTTCCCATAACATAGATATTCTACCCAATGGTGTCCATTAGTAACTTACCAAAGGTTTCTTCTTTCCAAATATCAAAATGGGGCCTATATATTTCAGCAAAACATCTCATGTACATGAACAAGATCATTTTTTTGTTAACATTTTCAATAAACTGCATGTGTATTGATTCAAAAACTTTGGGTTTTGTTGTGATACCAGGATCATATATCCTAGATTCAGTGGAAAATATACCAATGTAATATCACCACCAAGTGTATGGTCTTCTAATTTACACTGGGATTTCATACTTTAGACATTATGATAGGATGAAATTTCACTCTCTCAATTAACTATATGATGAATTATTAATTATTTATAGAGATATGTTGTGATGTGAAGATATACCATTTTAGGACTATCCCAAATTTATCATATATTGCCACAAATGAATATATCATCTCCTAAATAATCTCATGACTTTTTATATATTATACCCTATGGTGGGATGAAAATCTATATCAAGGGGGAGTATATATATTTTATATGAAATTTCCATGTCTATTTATTCTTGTTATGATACGATATGCAGTGACATCCAAACTACTAAACATATGTACTAGTTAAATGACCTCTATACCCCTACCATTTCTGGGTTCCAGATCCCCCCTTCACCCACATATGGTTTTAAAAAACATATTGTCATTAAGAAAAGATTATATTTTTCTATGAATGATCTATATGAGTGAAAATAGTGTATACAATGCTATGTGTTGGATGACCCTAAACTGTGTGCCACCCAAATCCTAGGGAAATTTCAATAAACTTTATGACACCTGCTCATGATTGTAAAACAAAAAATGCACATAGATGTTTTTACAAATAGAAAAAAACTTCTCTTTAATTCAATACATATATATTTAAGACCCAAAACATTTAGTTATTTTTTCATGAACCATTGTTAAGAGAAACGTTTTCCCACTCAGGTAGTTTCATAATAGTATTGGGCCATTTTCACTCATATTGGGTATTTATTTTGTTGTCCAATACTATGATAATGCTATTTTTTTTCCATGAGTCCAATATATATTGAATTCCATATATAGATGTACATTTCTTTTAAATTTAATGTTATGAACACCCATTCCTATATAGAATGACATTAAAGTCGATAATATATGATCCATCTTGAGGGACCTTAAACATGTTCAAGTTGCCTATTGTACGTGGACTTATTTATTAACATGAGATCTAGATATGTGTTTAATTTCCACTAATATATTTATCCATTTCTACAATCCCATGGTGGGATAAAATTGTATTATTTTTTAGAAGTGTTATTTCTTATATGGATCCTTCTTATCTTTGCTGGAGGATTTCCCATTAAGTAATTATATAAAGGTAAAATAATTCTTATCTCTCAAATGTATTATCAAGATAAACATAAGATCTTTATAGAATAGGTTTATTTATTCAAAACCAAACATTTAGAAAAACTCCCCTATCAAAAATTCATGATCTATATATGTGACTTTTACCATAACAATTATAATATCTAATCCTACAAACCAAAGATTTATATTGATGCCAAGATCATATATCCTAGTACCATTCATGAATTTGAATCAACATAATTCTCTATATAACAAATAGTTTGGGCCATATCCATTATTGATGTGGTTTCTCTAATTTCCCCAATACGAGGACCATTATGAACAATATCTTCATTCTTCCTACTACTATAGGATATGTAGTGACTTCTAGAGACTAGATAAAGATAATAATTCAACTAAAACCCCCACATTTTCTTACTGTCCATCTCACATTGACTCATTTTTAAGATATGGGTATCTCATATAGCACATTATTTAGATTAAAAAATCCCCCCACCCCAACACCATAAAAACATCCATAACTTATTATATAAAATGACATCACATATATTTCACCTTGAAAAAAATTGAACTATTCAAAATGGTATACCCCATGTGTTATTAAACAATGAAAAGTGAAAAATATAAAATGAAATTTGGTCATATAAACCCAATTTATATAATATCTTTTAATTAATAAGAAAATATTCCTCATATGAAAGAACCTACCACTTTTGGTTATCTCTCTATTAGTGATATTTTAGTTGTGGTCAAAATTACAAACAATGATATTTTAAATCCCCTGACCCAAAACATAGATAATGCCTATATATATATCAAAACTATTAATTGCATTATTAATAGAATTTCATTATAGGTGGGAAACTCATAGTATTTATTATGAACTCATTCAAAAATTCCTATGATTAAAATCTTATAGTATGTGTTCTTCTATACTCACATGGGTTTCAAAAATTCCCTTTCATCATTATACAAAAAAATATACATGTCCCCATTATATGACCCTAAATAAGATAACATATTTTTCAACATTGTATGTTACTAAAATTTAAAAAATTTCTCCAAACATGGAAAGCAATAAAATAATTTTATTGGTCTATTTTTTGAGACTTTATTTCCCTATATAAGATCATGATCAATGAAGGGGGCACTACATGCAGATACCAACACTACGGTAAAATTATCAATTTCCCATAAGAATATTTCTTTGGGAATCTATATGTGTGTTTATGGTTATGAACTATGGAATTTAAATAATTACAATCATTGGTATTTTATATTTCTAATCCAATACTAGGATATATTAATTACCCACACCTATATTTGAGAAAGATCGATGCAAGATCTATCCTTTATAAGGCTTTGTATGGATTATTTCCTATAAATTCGGAATATTTAGTGATGTATCAACCATAAATAATGCATCTATATTTGAGTTAAAATCCATATATATTCCCTTTTATCAACCATAAATTTTCCAATCCAGGTTACATCAGGACTTCATTATTCCGATGTCATTTTTATTACTCCATTCCATTGTATCATATATCAATATTTTTTTGTTTGAGACATGTGAAAATTCAATGGATATAAGTGATGACTGAACTCCACTCTATGGTAAACTCTTAATCATAATATGTAAGACTCCATATTCAATATCTCCATCCAATGGAATATATCAAAATAGGTGGAGGCCTCTAATCTCTAAAAATGTCTCGAAACAATTTCGTAGAACAAATCATTTGAATACGGGTTAGTATTCAAATTTTCAAGGCTTCATGAATATCATTTTCCAAATTAAAATTCCTCTATTAATGATTTGGACATTTTTAATCACTATAAAAGTTGTTTTGGTTGATTTAATTTAATATAATCTATCCATGTTTTTATTTAATAACACCACTTATCAGTGGTCTAACCATTTTTCACGTTAATTATTTGTTCCCCAATTGAGAATATCTACAAAATTATGTGTAATAACATAATTAAGGTTGTATTTTTCCATAACCATTCAATATAATCTATCAAACATTTCATTTTTATTGAGAACTATGTCCCTAAAAATTACATGACTCTCCATGATAGCCTAAATTAGCATTATCCACTTTATTCACATCAGGTTTTATCGCCAATGTAAAATATGATATTGGGCCATTTTTTTCAAAGCACTATATTGTTAAAATAAGTGAATCTCCATTCAATATTTTCTATACCAGAATTAGGGTCCTTATCAAATTTGTTTTTCACGGTGACCAAATTTGTTAAACTATTGTTTTTTTGTTCAATGTTGGGGGATTGTACATTATATCCTATAATGGTCCTAATTTAAATCCTAATAACATCACATAATAATACAATAAAACATTTCATATTATAAACTTATAAATAGAGCCATTTGAAATATCTATATGTCTACTCATTAATTTCTTTGATTCTTAGTGACTATGAACAGAAAATTAAGTAAATTATTTAAAAGGAAAAAAATTTATATTTCCCATTACATGAACATAGAAATAACCATGATACTATCATTTGACAATTAGGTAACAAAAAAATGCATGATAAATTTAATGTTATATCACTTATCCCAAATTCCATGTTCAATACTCGATGACATAACCTTTTTAATTCTTAACTTCTTTTGAATAGTGTATCTCTAATAATATTATTATATCCCATGGGAAAAAAATCTTCATAAACCATATATATATATATAATAATCATATACATATATTATATATAGATTTTATTCTTAATGTATATTCCACAAAAATATGAACTACCAGCTAGGGTCACTTTCATCTTGATTATGGCATCATCTAATCTACCTACACATATGAAAAAAACATAGTGGAATTCATCAATTAAATATTTTCTATGATTTTACAATGTATACTTTCTACATAGGCTCATATCCTAATTCCAACACATTCATTTGTGTTGTTCACAATATTTAGTTTCACTGTTCAAAGATAATCAAATATGCTCAATGTTACAATTTTATCAATAATACAATTTTCAAATGTATGAGCATTGTATTATATTTATTAACCTCTTGAAATTATTATTACATGACCATAAATATAATGTGATGATCATTTAATAACCTTGAAATTAAACAATATACCCAAATTTATGAGATAACCATTACTTTCATAGTTCCTTAATTCATGTGAGGATATTACCATTCCCTTACTACATAGGTCATCCCATTTTTGGTTAAACCTTATGACCTTAAACACCATCATCCATAGGTCATTAAAGTATAACAACAAACTATATTATGAAATCCCTAAGGTTATCTAAATTCATGATATTGGTATCTTCACTCACATAGGGTTTCCTACACATATGATGTAATGAAGATAGTATAGTCCATTTTCCATAGATGTTGAGAAATTCATTTAGAATTATTATTTTTGGTCATAGTGAGGGATTCATTTTATCAATATTAATTCATATGGAGAAAACACTAGTTTGGATAACCCTAGAAAATGTTATACGGTATTGGTTGAGGTTATGGTGAAGAATCATGTGGCTGAGAGTGGTATATTAGGTTGATCTTTGGATTAGTGTTGTGAAAAGGGAAACACATATGTGAGTTTTATAATACCCATATATGTTCACCCTTGTGTGTGATAGTAGTATATCACCATCACATTATGTTATTGGGACATTTCAAATTTAGATTTGAAATGTCCGACATAGGAGGAGGGGGTTTAGAGGACCCTACATTGTCACCCATATACAAGAGACCTGAAATGGGAATCCCATTAAATGGAGGTAAATCCAATAAAGTAGAGTGAAATCCCCTTAAATGGGGATCCCATTATGAGTTGAATATTTTTTATGGAAACAATATCATTACAAGGGGTAACCCCTTTGATGAAATCTTCTAGTGTGTAGAATTATCTTATTTGGATTCCACAGAGCTATTGATGATTAAATGACTCCCCTATATTGGAATACCCTTATGTGAGTTCCCTAATAAGACTACATTAGGTGTGTTCTGAGTTCCAAAGATAGTAACATAGAAAAGTTTGTAATGATTCATCCTCTAAGTGTTCCCACTCATGGATTCCCCCTAAATGAGTAAGTCCCCTTACTAAGGTTAACCCCAACATGGATCCCCTTACATAAATCCCTGTTTTTATACCCTCATAGGATGGATTTTGAGAAATGTATTTAGTTTTTATCTAAAAAATAAAAAGGTCTAAAATTTTTTAATGGGATTTTCTTGTGTTTTAATGCATTTAGTAGTGTTGGGCACATTGTAAGTGGATAATTAGCCGATTCTTTGATTAATGGAATCTTTTCTCTCCATTGTTTCTATCATATTATTTCATTTGATCTAGTAAAATTATTGATGTAAATACATTAATATATATTTATTTGTAATAAACTTTTTCCCATATTACTCTCTATTGAGATGTTTGACTTGGACTAGGATTTTGGAATTTATTCCACCAGATAATTGGGAAATCATCTCAATGGCATATGAGTTTTCCATGTAGAGGGAAATGTATATACAATTAAAATGATAATAATATGTTTTTTGTGTATTATAATAGGTTTATTACTTCCAATATATTATTCATGATTATCATTATTTTGGTTAAATGGACAGTTCCATTGAATGTTTTAATAATGGTTTTTTATTAATGGTTTGGAAGGGTGATAAGGTTGATGAAAACACCAATAATTAAATATATTCATTGGTTGTGTATTACAATAAATATTTATTATTTATTCCATAAAAATAATTTTATTGATAATGTTGAAATAAGTTGTATATTAATTTTAATTGTATTATATTTCATGTAATGATTGATTGATGGAGTTTGGTCCATATGTGTATTAAAAATAGAAATAAATGGTGATACACTATTGGGAGACTGTGTAAAATAATATCTTAAAGGATTATACTCTATATAATATTGGTGGTACCATAATTATACTCTTTTATATTATTATTTGGATGGGTAAAATGGGATTTTTGGTTTTGTCACACTGGTTTATCAACTTTCTTTTGAATAACATTCTATATTTAAATATAATGCCTATGACCACACACATGTGTCAATGGGAACAACAAACTATTGGAACTGGCATAGTTCCATGTCCTTCAAAGGAATATGAATTGAAATATTAAATGTTTACTTACAGATATGATGATTCCCAGGGGAATAACTAAAATAAAATTGATTGAATAGAGGGGACTGATTATGTTTACATTATAAAATTTCTTAAAATGGAGAGTGTTGGTTGAAGATATATTACCGGAGTATATCGGGGTGGAACTATTGGAATACTTATAAAATTTAGGGTTGATAAGATAATCAAGGGTCAAGTTTTCCTCCACCAAAAATTTCTAAGTAAAAATTTATTTATAAAATGGCTATATTATGGTTATATGGGAATGTGACAACCAACCTAGGATTATTGTTGAATGTGGGATGATAATATGAAAACCCAAAAATACTACTGTTAGGGTACTCTAATGAGGCAAGAAATACCATTATGAAAAAATCGTTGCACTAACGGATGTTATTTCTTATAAATGATGACTTGGGCATGGGAAGTGAGTTCATCATAAGGGAAACCATTTTAGGTTTCCATGCTATTGTTTGGAAAATGTGGCCTTATTGGAAACCCTAATATTACATTGTCATAAAGGTGGTATTTCTCTGGGGTTGATGGTGTCGATTTCAAATAAAACCTTGGAACATGAACTAGTTTTTTGAGCAAGCTATTTCTATAAGGATAGTGATAAGTCACACACTTGAAATGAATACAATGGTTACATGTGATGGATTGGGAAGGTTGAAAAACAATTTTATTTTAATTATATTAATATTTGAACCATCTATATTCAGTCATCCGATAAGAAAGGGAACATTATAATATGCCAAGTGATTCATAGGATTTAAAAGATGAGTTATATAATTACATGGGATTTCGAGGGTTCCTATAATCTATTCTATATATGTGGAAATGTTGGGAGATATTCTTGTAATTTATCGTATCTTTACATTCTACCTATTGATATTGTGAGTGATTCTTAGTGAATATTATGATTTTATAACATCACCTAACTATTCTTTGTGATATTCCTATAGTTTCCATGTATAAATGAATTCTACATAAAATTATACAATATTCCTTCTGTGTTTCGATAATTTGGTAGTGGTATATAATAATATGATAATCGGAGAATGATTTGTATGATTTTGTGTGTACACCACATTGAGAAAGTCTCATGGAATTTCATAGTAGGAAATGAATCTTTTGATGATTACATTATGTTCATAGGTACCGTATGACCCTTTTTTAAGAATGAAGAATCCATATAAGGTGTAATAATTGATCCTAAAAATTGAGAGTGGAATTTTTTTTTATTCCTCACTATTTCAATTTCTTTTTTGATAATATCACCATTGAATAAACTATATTTACCAAATATTTTATCAATACAATTGTTGGTTCCCTACTGATTTATACTCACACAATACTCAAGTGTCCATGACTATGATTACATGAGTAGACAACACTATTTTTGGTTTATGTTAGGGAATATGTGTGTTAGTTTATTTAATATTGTGGTAGATCAGAGAGGGAATAACAACTAGGATGTGACAATGATCCATTGTTATATTAAATCCTACATTTATATTATATTAGTTATTGTTTAAAAATGATTTTCTTTTTTGGGTATCATATTATATATTCAATTATAGTCATGTGTTTTAATGATTGTATGCTTCCATATTTCCGTTATTATAGTCTGGCTTTGATTTATCAAACATTCATGCTCATATTTTATAATTATGGATGTCATCTGGTTATTTTCATAGTGTTATAATTTAATGATGGTATAGTATCCCCAGGGTATAACCCTAAACTCTATCTACAAGTAGGTTTCCTCTTGAATAAGGTGAGTCACCCTAGAGGTATTTTAACAATAACTTGTACAATCACTATTGAGTTGGCTAAGGTGGAAAGTATGTACAATGTTGTATCAGAGCATCATTTACTATATATACATCTTTTGGGGTATGGTATGTATGGAAAATGGACATGTGGAAGCTTTCTATGGTCCTCAATGTGGTGTATAATGATCACCTTTTATTATGTAATATCTATGTTATATGGGATATGATATTTTAATTCATGGATACCTTTTTTTCAATTGTATTATTTCATGTAGTATGATACACTTGTTTTTTGGATTTATGGTTTATATGTTATTTGGTCATAGAAAGCTGTAAAGTTTTCATTTAGTATTCATCATATTTTTAATGTAGGATTTACATGACATTCACATGTTTATGAATGATTTATATCATTGTTGATAGGGTATATATGTTCAACAAGTGAATAATTAAATATATGAATGTTCATAAAATAACCTATTTTTGAATGTCTTCTCACGAAACCAAAACATTTTTTCTTGTCTGACATGTAATGTGGGTCTTATGAAGGGATTATTCGTGATGATGATAGTATACAAATTCTATGTATGGGATTTATAGAGACCCTTAATAGGTTGGTATAGGTGTTTAATTCCTTCTTGATCAACCCCTTCTATGTAATTCTGATTATTATTTAAAATTTTAAATAGGGTTTGATTATTTTAATTTTAAAAAACAACCAATCTGGGGTTTTCCCAAATAGTTTGTTCTTGGTATTCTACCCAAACAAACTATATAATAATGGTATAGTTGACTATGATAGATGTTAGATAACTCCATAATATATATGTACATTGATGAGATAATAGTCTTTAAAAAGGTAGTAATGTATACAGATTCCCTTTGAGAATTAGTTCCCTAGTTGGATTATGAATTTACATGTGATTATAGATGTTTATACTTGTATTATAACACTTTAGTTTTTGTTTTGTAAGATGAGTTACATATTTATAGTTGATGTGTGATCTTGGATACTCACCTATGAGTTATGAATTATATGAGAGTTTTGATTTATTAGATAGTTTTGGGAGATAGGTTCATTTTCATATGTGATGAAAACCCAAGAGGAGGATTATTCAAGATTTATTAGATCCTTATAAATGGGAATCATGATTACATTGTTCCAATCAAAAGACCAGTGCACGTGAGGTGATATTAGGTATGTGGTTTAGGAAAAGAGGTTTCTTCGGCCTTGTAAGACAAAACACTGTGAGTGTTAGCCCTTATGGTCTCAAGTATTAACATTATTGATAATGTTTAATAATATGGTTGTTACAGTTGATTTTGATTTTGATTCCCAATGAGATACTAGATTATGGTCATATATGGTCATATCATGGTTGGGTAGAAAATGGGTCTCCATTTCTTTATTTATAATTGCATTTATGGTTTTCAACCATCATATGATGTCCTTTAGCATTTGTGATCCCTTCAGATAATTTGAAAAACAACTCACGTACGTCTTCCAGGATGTAACACAACATGATTTTATAAAAAATAAAATTAATTAATTCAATATCTTTTGTTATATGTAACACAATGTTTCAAAAAACCATGATATAATATTAAAATATTATTATATAACGCTATTATTATATAATTTATATTAAATTGATGGGTAATAATATGTATAAATAAATGAAGAAAATTATATTTTATTAGAATTGATCAAATAAATTAATTCTTATCAATTATTTATAATTGGAAATAAAAATCAATCAATCTAAAAGAAATGTTTTTTGAAAAAAAAATTAATATGAAAATTGGTTATTATTATCATCATATTAAATTAATCACTATTATTACAATATTTTAATAAATTGTATATATTATATACTCAATAAATTTTATCTAGTATTTTCATAAAATCATGGGATGATAATAAATACAGTTTTATACCTAAAACAATATTTTTTTAATTATTTCCTCACGTTTTCACTAATTTTTTATAATTATATTTTATAAAACTATTTAAAAAAATTAAATTTATTTTTAAAATAATCATTCCAAAATTATCATACTTTGTCTCTTTATTACTTTTTAAAAAAGGTTAATTTTTATTGAAATAATAAAAAATTATGATTAATTTTAAAAACTATTTTTAGTTCAAAACATTTACAAAGATTAATTTTCATTAAAATTAAATTAATATAAAATTAGTTAAATAATGTAATTATTTTTCCAATTTATCTTATTTTAATCAATTTCATGTTGAATTTTCTTATAATTTTGTTTGCTTTTGAAAACAATTTCTTCAGAAAACCACTTTTTCAACTCATCTCCATGTTTAATATCAAATTGAATTCAAAAAATTTTTTGAATTAAATTTTGGTAAAAAATATTATATTTTTTAATATGAGTATGTAATAATAAATAATATTTCTAAAATAATCATTGGGAATAATGAATAGTAAAAAACTTTATAAATTAACAACTTTGATAAATGATAAAATAGTTTCTTCCAAGGGGTAAAGTAAAAATGATAATATTTAAAATGACCTAAAAACTATATAATTAAAATTTTATGGACATATTCAAACAGTATCTGATATATGGTTCTTTAATGAGACATTAGTGTCCCTTTTCTCCAATAATGTGACATGGAATTGCTCAAAAATTTTAAAACATCACTTGTGTGACACTCACCTCAATTGTAAAGGGGCACCCCATGTCTTTTTTTAGTCACACTTAATAATACTTTTGGATTAGAAAATATCATTACAAATCACAATATTTATTTTGTCCCCATGACTTGGTATCCTTGGTTAGATCAGAAAACAGTTCTCGGAATTCATTAGGTATAAACATAGAGAGCTTTGCTAAAGAAGAGGTATAGTTATTAACCATGCATTTTAAATTTATTTAATCATACACCTATTTCAAATATTCATCAAATATGTTGTAATAATAACACCTGTATCATCAATATATTAATACATTGTTATGTTAGGGGATAATATATATCCATGTTCTCCCCTATCAAATGGGAAATGAAACCATCGATCATGTGTAAAGTGGAGTACATCCTCAGAAATTGATTTATTTTTTTTAAATCGAAACCTATCACTATTAGGTATAATGATATATTTAAATAAAATATGTTTTATTAATTTAATTATTAGTCTTATATAATTATAATATCACATATACCTTCTTACTATCCAATCCATTGAAAAATGATAACATCCCTCATGCATACGTGTGTACCATCGCCTCTACGGAGTGATGTAAAATGTCTTCCATTTTAATAATTACATTTACTGTAATAATGATATATTTAATGAACATATATTATATTTAATTAATTCGATATTTTTTCTGTCATTAAAAAAACGGAAACATTATTCCGGCATCTGTATGGCCAGTCGTCTCCAGGAAAAATGTAACTATTATTATATCTATAAATTTTATATTATATTATAAATAAATACATACATAATAATATATATTATATTTATATCATGTTTAACATACCATATATTATGGATCCTTTATCATTGTAATTTTACTAAAATAATGAAATAAAAACATAATTGAAAAACGAGGCAGTTATTACCCAAAATAGTGAATCAAAAAATTATTAATAAATGGGTTATAAAACATTATAAGTATTAATATATGGAATAATATATATGATTATGGTTATATTATATAAATATAAAAAACCTATATTTATTATAAAAAATATTCGAATGTTTATAAAGGATGTCAAGATTTGAGGTATGAGGTTTGGATCTCATTTTTAATTTTTTGTAACACATGAAGTATTCTTCAATATTTTCTCATGTATCATGTACATGCTTACAATTAATGTATTTTATGACTATTCAAATGAAAATTATTGGATTTACAAGTCCATATTATATTAATTCCACTATGGTTGTTATTATTCATAGTTTCCAATGTTATAAGGGTTTCATGATACAATGTCATTGTTTATCATGATTTTATGTGATTATGATTTTAATTATTATATATTATGATATACCTATCATAGAAAACCTACATTTTCTTCTCATATTTTCATTAATATAATTTATATTTTTTACATTCATTTCCCTCTCCTTATGTACTATTGATTTTAAAAGAATTACTTTTATAGGGAACCAATTTTATTTCTCGCTACTGTTGATAACCATTTCTCTTCTATATCCATGTTTTTTATGAATTTTTAATAAAATTTTCATGATATTATGTAAATATTGTTTAAATATGTTTGAACCATTATCATTTGTCTAAAATAATGTATAAAATTAATCTTATTTTCATTTTTAGAATGATATACAATTTACTTCTTCCCAGTAATCTGAATGTAATATTTCTTTCAATGTATAAAAAATGTATAAAATATCATGGAATCATGTCCACTCAATGCTTCAAATATTTTCTTTCATGTATCCTCTTTTATTTTTACAGGATATTTTTTATTTAATGTTAGGGATTTTATAATATGTTATTATATTAATGTTCTGTTTAAAATTTTTAAAATATATTTTCATAAAGAATATATTAATGACCACATATTTGTATTTCAATACATTAAAGACAATGACCTAATATGGTTCATATTATTTATAAGGTGTATTATTTTAAAAGATAATCCTTATCCATTCTCTATACGTTTTATGATTGTGTTGAAAATTTATTATGAACATGGTTTATTTCCATGGGTTATGTAATGAAGACATGTTTACGAAACCCATTTCATTATCATGGGTTACAATATCATGAATGATATTGTGACACACATATGTATGATTTCATTATATAAAAGGTATGAAAAGAATTATATACCCCTCTAATTTACCTGGTAATAATTAATGATCTATGAGCTCAAAAGAAAAATGGGAGGATATCCAAAGCATAGAAAAATTTGGTGAATGGTAGGACATACCAATCCTTGAAAAATAAGGTATATAAAAGGTTATCATACTCAAAAAATGGGCAAAAAAGATGATATCCTAAAAACAAAATAGGGAATATTGGTGGTTGTCTCTAGCCTCAAGTATGTACACTGGTGGATTAACCAATCCTAACTTGATTTGATTATCATTTTATGCATCCTTGAAATACTATTTTCTACACATATATGTATCCCAAAAATATATGTCAGGTGCCAATGTTTTACCCACATGGATAATTATCTATAATTTCTTTATGAATCATGTATTATCAACTATAAATATTTATTCTGTGACTCATTTTTGTGATCTGTGAACTGTAGTGTATGTTTTTCATATATTATTTTCATTTTCACATACCCTTATTCTCGTGTTATCTTGATATATCCATTTTTTACTTAAAAACCATCCCATATCACCCTTTAGTATGTTTCCTTTCCTCGGTTTATGAAGAAATGAGTTATTCATTCCATGACCAAGAAGGGTTATCGTAGTAATGAATTTAGTTGGAGACTATTTAGTTCATTAATGAATCATTTTTTAGGGGTCAGTGTTTTAAATGATGCTATACCCTTAAAATTACAGGGTAGAACATTAACTTATTTAATGAATATTAATATATTAACATGTGATATGGATTTATAGAATGTATAGGTCACTACAGATTGTAATAGAGAAAGGTGTTGTATACCTTTGGATACTTAGATGAGAAAACATTAGTGAGAACACTCAGGAAAAGATAAAGTATCTGAAAATATCACAAAATTTTAGTAAAAGAAAGAGAAAGTGGATTCCAAGATATTTCATACATATTTAGACACTAAAAATGGGTTTGGATCTATAATAGTTGTACCATGGAGTAATATCTATGAATATGGGGAATTGTGATTTGACATGATTTTAACCTAGTTCTCTATAAGGAGCCTTATTTAAAAACATGTTTAACACTCCCAAAAGATTTCTTCGGGAAATTATAAAAATCATTTTCAACCATTATTACATATTTTAATAGATGATGTCTACGAATGAAATAGGATAAACCTAAAGTATAAAATATATTAAATAATTTTTCATGATTTTTACATCCTATAAAAATTTATCATTATTACAAATTTCCCTACTAAGAATATTTTTTCACACATTATGGATTTTGGTTTTATTCAATTGATGGATCTTGAATTCATGATGTTAATGATAAACATGATGAACAATTAAATGGTTTCCCCCTAATAAAACCAAATGTTATTGTAAATAGATTTTAAAATCATGATGTTATTACCACTCAATTTGTTTCCACCATGAATGATGTCGAACATAAAAATGAGAAACCAAGGGAATAACATTCTATTATTTTTTTCTAGAGGGAACAAATGTAACGTCCCGGTTCCAGAAGCTACTGAGAGGTTCCCGGTACCCGGTCAGTCACATCGCATCAGGATAATTTCCACGAACTCTAGTGGCTGCTGAATAGCAGTGAGGGCCTTGGGTGTGATAGTAGAGAGACTATGCCCTCATTGGCAGAGTAACACAGCTGAAGTAAAATAGATTACAATATTGGAAGTAGTAAAACATACAATAGGAAAACAATGTATGTATTAAAGAAGAAAACAACTTGATCACATATATATAATGATGCATGGTATATATTTATAGGAAGGAAAAAAACAAATCAAAATCCTAGAATACAGTTTTAAACAAAATTACAAAAGAAAACAGATAAACTCCAGTAGCATCGCAAGTCGTATCTTGGTCCCATGCGCCCCAGCTTCGAATCTATCAAGTAACTGAATTAGAAGGGTGTCTTCCCTTATCTATACCTGCAACAATATAATCTGTTTGGGCACAAAAGGTTGACCCAAATTGGGTGTGGGATGAATCATGGTAGGCAACCAACCAATGATCTATCTCTAACAGTCAGTGAATATATATATAACAGGTAATAAGAAACAAAAAAGAAGTAAACAAGGATGTACTCAAAAGTAAACAATCCTAAAGTTTCATTCACAAACATTTACTTTAATGTACTTAATCATCTAACTCAAAAACAAGTAACCCTCTCGGTATTTCTCATAGCTAACCCCTCTCGTTCACAATACAAGGAATGATGTACCAAAGACTCTCTGAAAAGGCACTCACCGTTAATTCCCCATATATTCTTTATACTGTAAACTACAGACACATTGAGGAAGCACTCAATGTCAATTCCTCTTGTGGTCTCATAATGTAACTATTGACACTCTGAGGGAGCACTCAACCTCAATCCACCATATGGTCTCACATCATGATAATTATAATAGACTCTCTGGGAAATCCCTCAACGTCAATTTCCCTTATGGAATCACTACAATGGGTTCTCGTAAACCCATTTAAAGCAATTATGCACAAATGATAATCAGCAGCCGAAGTAAACCTAAAAAACTATATGGATAAACAACTAAATCATATCCCAACATGTCAGATTGTAATCACTCCACCCTAATAATACTAGGACTACTAATTCTTTATTTGAAATTTGATATATCCAGTCTATTATGTCTGATGCATTTCGAAATGGAATAAAAATAAAACCTAAATTATTAGATATTTAATTAGTAGTGAAAACCCCGAATGTTATAATGACGTAATATCTTGTCTATGAGTATTATCTTGTTGATCTTTCTGGTAATGTGGTTCAAAAAACTCTTTTTATCTACCCTTTGATTAAATTTGATGTTCTATTATGCATGAATGAAATTTATTTTTGTAAATACATCATCAATGTATTATGAAGTGAAGTTATATATTATATTAGTAACCGGCATATGATCATATTTTTGTAAGGTGATAAATATCAAAATCTAATTGAAATCACATCCAATGGATAGGTTATGATTCCTACTTAAATGTGGTGTTTATCTCAAACAACATAGGAGAAACTTAGTATCGATGACATGTATATTGGGTGAAATTTTGTTTATGTATTTCTAAAATATTTCACTATTCACCCTCCAAACCCTGATGTGGTGTTCACAATAGATGTTATACCCGGTGTTACAAAAATTTTAAAGACACTATATAATAATCCTTGTTTTTAGAGGAATTAAAGAAGAAACTCATGGAGAATTTTATAAAGGAAACCATTCTACCTATTTTTTTAGTTTCAGTTTAATATGTTATTTTTTTAAGGAATTATGAGTCAACGTGACTATATATGGTTTATCAAGAACTAAAAAAGGTCAAAAATCAAGAACAAGATTTTAATAACATGTATGTATGACTTGTTTTTTCAACTATGTAGGGCTAAATAGTTTTTTTGAAATAGAGCATAATTCTATATATTATCAAATGAGGGTAAATTAGGAGGATATATTGATGATGAAATTACATACAATTTATTGACAATAATAATATATTAAGCTGCAATTTCATCTTACTAATTCCCGGAAGATCATCTTGTATTTAATGAGTATTGTTTTTAGAGATTTATTTCATCTAATTAATGAAGAATTAATAAATGATATATATATATATATATATATTCAATGAGCACTAAATATCCTAAAAAAATTAGAATTGTGAAACGATTTTGGGTAAGGAGAATATGCTTGAAAAAATTACAATGACTGTATTTTGGATGAGAATGTTTCATTTTTGGGTCCAAAAATCTCAAAAGAGGTTTTATCTGTTGATCGTTTGATGTATGATGTTATTTAATGTTCCCCCAAAAAACACTATGACTAGGATAGTTGTTTTCCATGTTTGGATGGATATTATCAATGATTTTTAATGATTTACCACATATATTTAATCCACTCATAATGTTAATAGGTAAGGGATCCATGTCTCATTAGATAAATGAATCTGAATAAATTTTAAAGGAATTTAAGGGAATGTTATTCAACTCTCATTTTTTATATATTAACCTATAATGGATAAGTGATTTTAATCTATTATAATGAATTGATGAATTTAATGGGATATAATCTCAGGCGTAGTCGTAAGGTTATATATTATGCCACATGAAAATTCTAGGATCATGAGAAATGATACCCAACTCATGATGTGGAGTTTTCTTGTGCAATTGTTTAATTAATGATATTCAGTTGTTATGAAAATAGGTAAATGTGTGATATATATAATAATAACATTTAAATAAATATATTCACACAAAGTGATTTGAATATGCACTAGGGAAGATGGTTTGTACTGATTAATGATTTTGACTTCTTAATACTTTACCACCGTTGTGACGTGAATAGGGTGGATGATTTTTTGAAGCAATATGGTTATTCTAGCATACCAATGATATTGATCACAAAATATCCATTATTTATGAATTTTAAAATGATGTATCTTGAGATTGTGAAGGAATGGTGAAATTATTATGTTTCTCCAAAGTGTCTTCACCTATCTATCCATGTGAAGATTATGTGGTTCCAAAGGAAGATATAGAGTCGTAAAGGAAGGTGAGAAATGTTCCAAAGTCTAGCCATGATTTTGATATAATGATATGTTTCATGAACCATGTATGTGTTTTACCCATACCATATCTTATGGAGTGTTTGAATAGGGCTCACAGTTCATCATTTATTATCAATTTAGGAAGTACAAAGATATATATATATATCTAAAAGATTATTTCTTCTAGGATATCATGAAGAGTGGTATTACAGAGTTATTATCTCTTTTCTTGTTATTATAGAAAGTAAAGGATGAGAGAAACTAGTATAAGAGGATGTAATAATAATTTCACAATATAGAAATGGAAAAACATGGCCATGGATTTTGTTTCCCGACACCCAAAAATATGTAAATGATATAATTATATTTGGGTTATTTTCAATCACCTTATGAATTCATCACACATAATAATAACAAGAGAAGGATTATATCTAGATCATCATTTTAAGATATTGATTAATAATGTTGAAATGTTTCATGGAATACCATATTCTATTGTATCAGATTATGATCTAAATATTACATTGAAGTACTGGTGAATTCTTTTCTAGACTCTAGATATAGAGTTATATTTCATCATAGCAAAAAACCCTTAGATTAATGGTAAGTCTAAGATAAAAATTCAATCCTTAAAGGATGTGTTGTGATCCTTTTTAATGGATTTCAACTGTGTCTGGTATCAACATCTTCATCTATTCATGTATTCCAACAAAAATAGCACTCACTAAATCATTAAGAGGTGTCCTTATAATGTTCTCTGGGAAATAACTGTAGAACACTAAAATGTTCGGATGATGTTGTAGAAATAAATATATTGGGATGTGGTCTAGATGATAAAATTGAATAGAATGTCTAATGAATTTATAAACACATAGGGATTTCCCAAAATCGAGAGAAATATTTTGTCTTAAATTATTGTCAGGATATAGGGATAAAAGATGGTGGTAAGGTGTATCAGTGATTTTTTGTTGGGATGAAGGTTATGATATTTTTAAATCAAGGATTTCTAAGCCCTAGGTATAATTTTCAATGCAATATTGGTTATTGAGTTTAGTTAGTATATTATTTTTGGTACTTCCACTAAACCTCTCTCAAGTCTATGATGTGTTTCATGTATCTATCTTTTGGATATATATAATGAACCCTTCAATGTACTTAAATCATAGTTCATACTAATTGAGAAAAAATTATCAAATTATTATCAATCAGTGAAGATTATAGATCATAGAGAGAATGTTCTATGAACCAAGACCACTCACCTAGTTAAAATATTGTGTTGAAAACACCAATTTGATAAAGCAATATGGGAAAATGAGGTTATGATGATGAAAATGAATGATTGTTTTTTGGATAATTGTGATGAAATTTAAATGATGAAAATAATTTTATAGGGATTAGAATGTATCACTTAATTGTTTTATAATATTTTTCAAAAAAAAAATTGATTTCCTTGATAGCTTTAATTATACGCAACACCTAATTTAAATGATTCCAGATATAATATTTAAATTTTAAAATTTAAGGTGAATATTATAAGCTAGATGATAAATTTGATGGAATGAATAATACTACCTAAATTATTAAATATAAATGCTTTATGAATTTCTAACAATAATTAATTTTTTATCACCTGATTAGAAATGTGAATAAAAATTATTTGTTAAAAAATTTAATTGTTTATATGAAAATTGATTTTATTGGTGCATAGTTTTTTAATATTAATAAATTTTATCATTATCTATTGGTGAATGATTTTAATAAAATTTATAAGTTTTACATTTTATATATTATTTTATCATTAATTTAATAACATTTTCTAGCAATTGGATAATGATAAATTTATTTTTATTATTAAAAACATTATTTTTCTAAAAATGATTTCATCATGTTTGGTGATAACTATTTAAATCATAAATTTTTTTCTAATATTTTTTAAACTAAAATTATTTTTTTAAATGATCAATTAAAAAACAAATTAATGTGAATTTTTAGAATTTTTTTTATAATTTTTATTTTTTAATGGATGGTGAAAAATATTGATTTTTATTTGAAAAAATTAATTTAAAAAAAATAGAAAAATACATTGAGTATAAAAATATTTTAAAAATATATTTATTAAAAATATATTTTAAATAACCCAATTTAGTAAATTTAAATAAATTTTATGTTTATTTCATATATAAAAATTATTTACCCTTAGTAAATTGTTTTCTATGAAAATCCTCATTTTTAACAAGTTTGCTACTTTAATTTTAATTTAAATTCTTTGACATCGGTAAATATGATTTCATAAAATAATAGAAATGTTTTTAGTTAATCACATTTTTATTATTTAATATGTATAACTTAATATTTTTTTCATATTTAGTAATAAAAATCATACAATTTAATTACCACGGTTAAAGATAAAATGGGTTTACTAAGTAGTTAATCAAAACAAATATGGGTTAAGATAAACTAAAAAATTATCTTATTCATGTTTTCACTGCATATTTGGTCATTATATCATATAAATTAATACAATGATCCCATTTGGATAATTTTTTAAAATAAAGTGACATGGTATTATTATAACACACTAAAAAATTAAAAGTGTTTAACCCACCTTAATTATAAAGGGCCCCTGTAGATTATATTGTATTCACACATAAAATTAATGTTTATTAGACATAACCCAACCAAAATCCATCTATATTTAATTATCCACTATCTTCAATCCATTTTACTTAATCAAATAGTCATATTAAGGCTTTAGGTTAAAACCTATATATCTTTTCCAAAGAAGATGTGTTTTTCTAAACCATGGTTTTCAATAAATTTATTCTTCCACATACGTTATATGTTCTCAAAATATGAGGAAATAAAAAAAATAGTATATTAAACATACTGATATGTTAAGATTATAATATAATATCCTATATCCATCTCATTCTCCATTTAATGAGAAACAAATCGTCAATCATGTGTATGGAGGAGGGCCATCTCGCGAATCGATATAATTATTATTTCCATACTATCCTATAATAGAATTATATAATGATGTAAATACAATGTATATATTTATATATTATATTAATAAAATAATTATACTTTTTTAATAATAATATCCCATACACATTCTTATATTTAAATCTGACGAAAAAAGATAATGTCACTTGTGTGTAAGCATAGAATCCGCTTCCATGAAGAATTGTGATACGTCATTAATTTAATTTTAAAATATGTGGTAATAATTATTTATTTAATGAATATAAATTATATTGTATATACTAAAATTATTATGGTAATGCAACCAATTTATGTACTATTTTTCATTCTATCCATCAAAAAATGTAAACAGTGTTCTTCCGTAAGTACCACCTACCATCTCCATGAACAGTGTGACTCATTTTCATATCCCTTACATTTATAAAATATTATAAATACATATATAATGAATTTATATGTTTTTTATTTCATTTTAATTTTCTATATATGATATGATTGGTTTCAATGTACATGATCCAAAACTACCAATCCTAGACATACATGAAAAAATGGGTAGTCATTATCCATAACATTGATTTTAACTAATAATTGTAAATAAATGGTTGATAAATTTATATATGTAAATCATATATATTATAGTATATATTATTATAGTTCTCTAATTGATGAATAATAATTTGATATTTATTATACCGTAGGTTCAAACATGTACAAATGAATTCGGGACTTGAGTTAAGGGATTTTCTTCTCACTTTATTTCATTTTGTCACATCCCATATTCACTACATGTTTCTTTTAAGTAATTTATACTTCCCATGAATATATTTTTTATTTAAATATTTAAAATTATGGGTTCTAAATATACATGTAATCATTTTCCATCATGGTTATTATGATTCAAAAGTTAGGAAAATGAAAATGTGTGTAACATTCAATCTCATTTTTTATCATGAGTGTCTAAGAATTTTATTCTGATGAAAAAATAATATAATATTTATATGAATAAACATAGTCCATTTCATATACAGTTATTATTTATTGAATTTAAATTATTTAAATTCATTTTCATTTTTTTATATAATAAAGATTCCAAATTAATGATATTACTGAAAAACTGACATTATTTCTCTCTACGGTTGGAAACTCTTTCTCATCCAAATCACAATTTACAAAAAATATTATCATGAATTTTTTTACTATTTTTAAAATATTTTTTACTGATTTAATCCATTTTTTTTACTTTTAACAATGTGGTTTAAAAATAATAATCATTTTTTTCTCAATAGTAACTTTTGACATTTTACTAACAATGTGAACATAATATTTTTAATATATATTGAATTTTTTTAACATCCCCTATAATTACCACTCAATGATTTTAATATTACCTTAAATTTATCCAATGATATTTTCATGTAATGTTTGGTCTTTATGGTTTGTGAAATTATTATATTTTAAAGTGTTGATTTCAACATGGAAAGGGTATTTTCCTTAATATTGTATTAATTATTCTTTTTTGTTACTTATATTAATTCACGATAACAAATTGGGATGGAACTTATGATTTAATAGAGATATGATCTTATGATAAAATCCTTGTCCTTTCCATATATGTTTAATTATTATGTTGAATAATGTTTATGAAATATATTTTTTTCACAAGGGTTATTCTATAACGAAATATTTATGAATATCATTTCCCTTTCACTAGTTATTTTATGTTGAGGGAAATCTTAACACCCAATTGTATGATTTTAATTATGTTTTGGTTATACCTTGAATTATATATCCCTCTAATGAATTGGTTACTAATTAATTTTTTTAAGGTTATTGGGTAAAAAGTAGGCTATCCCAATAATAAAAAAGCAGGTACATGAGAGGTTATCTGAAGCCCCAAAAAGAGGGTACATGGGATGTTATCCCCTGAATGAAGAAGTTACACATGATGTTAGGCCATGATTGAAATAGGGTATGTTTGAGGTTATCCCAAGACTAATGTACGTACATTATTGGTTAGGTGAAGACTAATAAGTTAAGGAAGCCTTTTTTGGTAGTCTTAATATAAAATATTCTATGCGTACATGCAAATCAAAAGTCAATGTCCTAAACCAATATACTACTCTTATGAATTATTAATTTATATTAATTTTTTATTAATGTCTTATGATTGTCCATTATTTATTTACTAACTCGTGTTTATCATCTATGATATGCATGGTAATATTTTTAAAAGTTATTCTGATATTCTAATACAATTATGACCATATTTTGTTGACATCATCATTTTTTACCCTTAATAAGATTATGAAATCTCACTTATATATGTATTCTTTCCCAACGAAATGATGTATGGTTTTATATATGACATTTAATTGAAGGTTTGTAGTAAATAATAACTAAGGGAGAGATAATTTTTTTTACATATGAACAAATTGTTTATTTATCCATGTCTCTAATGTTACTAGAAAAATATGATTCTCACAGGGATCTTTATGTTATTCAATGAATATTCATTTATTAAGAATTGATATCTATGTATTTAATATATGGGTCACTATATAATATGATATTTCAATTTTGGGATTACAATTAGTGATTTGGGTTCATGAGCATTGGATTGATGTTATTGGACTTGAGGTAGTTCACATTTAACATTATTTCCAGGTATCACTATGGAGTATGCTCATATGGGTATGACATACTTTAGAATGTAGTATTATTTTTCCCAATAAAAGGACGATTTTTTGGTGGAAAAAGGTGTACATGAATGGTTTTACACGTTAGTGTCATAGAAATTTTCTTATTTATTTCTTTTTTTTATTACAAGATGATGACTTTAAACTGATGGAAGAATGAGACATGTATTGAATACTGATGGAATAAGATTTTACACTTGTTAGGATCATATGAAGTAATGATAAATTATGAATAAAAACCTATTAAATGGATCTATATATGGATAAATATGTGTTAGAATGGGACATTTTAAGTTGACATGGAGTAGTTTTGGAAAACTCATGATTCATGAGGGAATGTACTCACCTGTAACTCATTGTGCCCATTTTTAATGGATCAAATATTGTTATTGTGTGAGATTATGAATAATGGATATATTTAAATTATTATGGAAATTGTTTCCCAAAATTATTTATGAAATGGGAAATTTATCTTTTTGGTGAGTGGTGACATTGTACATATATTGTGGTATTGGGGTAAAATCTTCAAAATTGTGTTCCCTGAAACAGACTCGTAGGAAGGGGTGTTTTTTAAACCTATAGAGATTATTCTTGGGGAGTAATATATAGGGGAATTATGTTATTGGGAGTTCACAATATGTTGTTTGATTTTATGATCCCCATTATAAATAAATTATTTGGCAATTTGTGAGTATGTCATTCCTAGTGAGAGGAGAACAACTTTTCGTTGGTGTTTCAAATGAGAACTCAAGTATGATAGAGAAGACCACTTCTAGTCCTGACACATAGTAAAGGATTAATCCAAGGCCATGGAGGCATAACCATTTTATTTTAAGGGTCATGCATTCATTTAGTATGATATCTAGATACATGACATAAAAATGGGAAGCCAGTGTGATGGCAAGTCTAATTTAATTTAGTTCCTCAAAGGATATTAGATAATAAATTCACATATGATATTAGGTGGATTTTTACTTTTTAATTTATCTCGATGTATTTAGATATAATTTGATAGTTACTTAGATGAATAGTGCCCTACTGATTAGGGAGGGATCATGACAACTACTATCAATGATTTGGGATCCAAACATAGAATTAGATAGTGTTTTGGGTAAAAACATCATGTTGATTGTTTGGATGATGTATTGATTAAATTCAGGTTTTAGTATCACCTAGTATAATGTGATTGAATATTATCATGAAATATTGTAGAAAGGAGGTTTGAGGGATTTTTTAATTTGAAATGGATGTATTGAGTTGGAACTCAAAGTGATAAATTCATTAAGTTGCAAATATTATTTCTTTGTTTGATGGTTCTATTACTATAGAGCAACATGAATTAGAATTAACATTTATGTGATATGATTTTGGTAGAGAGATATGCCAACCTTGGAATTTATTGATGAATGAAACTTACATATCATAGGATTGATTTTCATAGGTATGTTTTTAGTGATTTCATGAGGATGATGAGTGGTCTCTAAACATTTTATATATCATTCCCCTTGTGATTCCTATTGGGAATCAGAAAAAAAAACTTCATTATTTAATAGAAAATGACATATTGAGGATGAATTAACCACTATGGTAGGTTGGGATTAATGAATAAAGAAAAATGAGGATTCTCATGGATGCCAAGCATTATAGTGGGTACGATGTAAACATTGAAGTCCTTATGGGATAATAAATTCAAGAAGAATTTTTTTTGTTATGGATATATTGAGAAAAATAATTTGGAAAAAATATTCATGTGTTGGGAAAACACAATATTTTTTGGATATGAGTTCATACTTTGGTGATAACATGGGTTATAGAGATATAACATTTATTATTAGTTGTGGTCCATCCTTGTGAAAAAATAAACAACTATAAGGGATATAGATAATCCATATGTGACAATAATTATATGGGTCACGTATACGTGGGAATAAAAATATGTGTGTTGGAGGATTCCAAAAAATTGGAATAGTCCAACCCTAAAGGTGGGGGATTGTAATGCAACTTTTTGGTCCCCAATTAATGGGAACCACATACGGATAATCCCCTTATATTGTAGAAACTCTATAATATGTGGAATCCCTTACATGGAATAATCCCTTTATTTGGATAACCCATATGTAGACATTTCATCTTATGGGAGATTACTCTATGTTGAACCCTATGTTTACACATTAGAGTGGCTGAACCTTATTCCCCCTCCCACACTTTCACTCAACTGATATCCAATTATGTTTGTTCTCTATGAAGTATTCCTATATATGGGTTCCTGAGGCGGGATCCCATATTATGAGAACCCAATATATGATTTTATCTCTGTGGGTGCCCTCATATGGGATCCTCCAACATAGTTGAATTATATTATGTTTGTGATTCGCTTTGTGGATCCCCTTATGTGGTTCCTCTTTTTTGACCTTAATGTTAAGTTGGGTGAATAGTTTTTACATTTGTTAAAAGAATTAAATTCAAAAGATCTATAATGATTTTAATGGAATTTAGTGTCTTTTTACACCATGTGTACTGTGTAAATATTTCATGGGGGGTTTATCACCACTTTAATTGACGTATTAGGTGTTTTTTCTTTTGTCCTTATTGGAATCAGGTTCCATTTATCCAAATAAAATCTCAATATAAAACATAAAATCTATATGTATTATTCCTAGATTTTTTCCCCATTCTCGGTAAATAGTTGTTTTTCTCAAACTGGTGATCTGGTGATGAATCCAATAGAAAAAAGTAGAACAACATGGATTCAAATTTTATTTTTCTTATAATAGTTAATGTGTGTCAGGAGGGTAATATCGTACAAGTTTTTTACATATTCAATGATTAATGTTTATCCAATGATGTAATATTTATTTTTTTGTTTTGGTAGATATTTAATGATTCTCAGAAATGAAAAATTAAATATTTCTTATGTTATTGATCTTGGTGGATACCAATGTGGTGAGAACCCTTTTAACTAAATATTATCACTATTTTTTAATATGTGGGATTCAATACTATTTATTTTCTAATATTAATTTCATAGTTAATAGTGAAATATGTTTTAAATTATTTATATTTTTTTAATTCATTTAGATTATCTATTGATGGTTCTTGGGTAAAATTTGTATAAGAGATACCTATATGGTCTTAAATGTGATTGGGTGAGACTTTCTATGTAATGCCCCGACCCTAGTAAACTAGAGTCGGTATATCATTACATATCATTGGCATGATCACAAGGTAAGCATGTCTCGAAATACCGACCAGTTTAGTAGTATTGGAAACAAGATTCATAAATAAGTTCAACTTTACAGCTTGTAGAGAAATACAGCACAAATATATTTCATTATATGCATCCAAGCCTCCTAGATTATACCTACTGGATACTCATAACTAACTTCTTCATATCATGGGAAAATCAAACATAAGAAAGGGGTGAGCTCAAATGCTCAGTAAGGGTAAGTAATACAATGGAAAATGACATAAATATTAAGTGTGGTAAATAATTGAAACCACATTCCTTTACCAATAATAAACATGAATACTTTTATGGAAAGAATATGAGATGAGTAAATAATTCCAAAATAAAAAATAATCCGGGGTATTATACTAGTTGATTGACCACATGAACCATCAATATTATTTCCATAATAAGGGAATGTATAATGATGCACATTCAGAAACATTTTGTCAAGGCCTCTGCCATGACGTCTAAAAATGATTAAGGCCTCTGCCAAAACCATAAATCAAATTGGGAAAGGGCCTCAGCCAATTCCACATATAGTTGTCTCATGAGACCTACCGATGCATCGAGGAGATATAGCGGGATCCAACTGTCACTTACTAACTCCAATACATTCCTCATATGAAAAGGTTTAAACGTATCATAAACATTCTTATTAAAACTATCTTATGAAATGTCAATACATTAACCATAAATCATGAATGGTATAAAAATAGAACATCCATTGTCAAACATATCACAAAACCTTCAATACAATATGGAATTTTTGTATCATAATAAATCAACACCAAATAAACATAAGATCCATCAAAGGATGTTGACATAGTTGAAATCAAAACTCTTTTTGGAGAAATATCTCTTTTTATTTTGAAATTATTTAAGAGTCACATAATTATAAAATAAAAAATTTACTTTGAAATTTTTTTTATAATCTTTTAAGGGAATCATCGATGAGTTTATAATGGTAGAAAATAGCCGCACTCGTCGTATAAGTTAGAAAAAGAGATTCTTACCTTAATGTTTTTGAAAATGTTGAAAAGGACCTTCTTTGCCAAACGATGGAAAGATTCCTTTATAAACATCTTATAAAAAGTCAAACAAGGGTATAAATGACTTTAACCCATATTCTGTAAAATAGTAAGAATTGTTTTAAATAAATTATTAAGAAACATGGATGTGGATGATAAAGAGGTCCCAGTAGATAATTATGTATAAACAACCTCGCATAATGAAGAGATTGGGAAATAAAACCTTACCATGTACATTTCCTTGGTTGAGGGTAAGTCAACCTCTTATATAATGGTGAAATAATTGTTATTAAATTATAAAATAATCATATACATTAATATGATATCATATATGATCTTTTAACATTGATTTGTTAATAATATCTTAGTATTATCATCATTTCAGGTGTTAACTTACTCGTTTTCTTTTATATATTTTGTTCCATAAGCCGTGTTTTTTATCGATAGGTTGTATATTATTCATATCCAGAATGATATCAAGTCCTTAAACCTTATTTTTAATCATCAAATGAGAATTATAATTGCATGGATAAGATGGGGAATGAATCTCACCGAGTACATGGAGACGGTAGTCCGTACGTACGCATGAGGGACAATATCATTCTTTTGAGATTAAAATAATATATAATTAGATGGCATATAATATATACAGAATCATTATCATGTTATATTTATTATTTAAATCACTTACATATCACTATCATACCCATCCAAATAATAATGTTTTTAAATAACAATTACACCACGGCGTGGTGACGGTAAGCTGTACGTACGCACGTATGGTGACATTCCGTTCAATAGAGGGATAGAATATTGAATATGGTTGTACCATATTTATAATAACATCACAGTATATATAAGATACTGGATTTATTATTTTAGAAATGAAATAACAATGAATGAAGAAGTTTAAGATGAAAGGAACATGAAAAAGTGTGGTGAAAACATTACCTCTTCTTCGGGATCTTCGTTTTGATTTGATCAAAAGGGCTCCTTAGGTTGGCTTTCTGATCAAACTAATACCTCTAGGTTGAAGTGAGGGAATTAGGGAGAGTATATGGGCAGGGTTTGGATGAACCAAAAGGATTTTATAGTTTGAATAATTGGTTTGAAGTTGTGTCCATTAATAAGGGAGAGGAGGGGATCTTTAGAAAAAACATAAAGTATTAATTTATAATAAATTCATATTCGGTTTATAATGTCTCCAAAGTGTATTATTCAAAGTCCAAGGTGGTGATGGGTAGAAATCCAGTCAACCAATAGATTTTAGAGTGTTTTGGGTCATTATATTACCCTTATCATTTAGTTTTAACTCTTATTTAATTTGACTAACATTTACCATGCCATTTTGTATTTTTATATTATATAGTTAATAAACATACTATATACATCCAAGAGACCCCCAAGTGGTTTATTAATGATACACCTATCATTATATAAGTCTTTTGGCCGAACCTTATATTTTTATGAATAGAATATCAATTAATAATATTATACTTGGTTTAAAAACTCATTTATGTCAATTTTGACAATATTAAATAATTTATTTTTTTAAAGTCTTTAAAACATTATTAATTAGAATAAAATTAATTTAGAAAATCATAAACTTCATGGATTTCAGCTAAACTTTCAAATTATATTAATTTTTACATTTATAATAAAAATAATTTTATTCTTGCACTAATAAGGAAAATACTTCATCATTATTGTGTCATAAATAAATTTAATCATTCAATGTATAAAAATTATAAATAAAATACCATTATGTAGGAAATATTTTAATCTTTCAAATAAATAATTATAGTCGAAAATAAAACATATATAACCCTATGTAAAAAATTGTGTTTCTAAAATATATATGCTTATGTCATTTTTGTATTTACTTTAACATAATTAATATAAAGTGTCATTATCACTTACAAGTGGCTCCATGGGGTCCCACAATCGACCCAAATATGCCCATGGTCGGACATGTATCAACCAATAGGGTTAGGACATGTTTTAGAGAAATTTAGTATTATTATAATACTAGGTTTTACCGTTATTTACCAGATTTACCCTTTAACCATGGTAAATAAAAGTTTTATTTATTAATTTAAAATTAATTCCCGCTATTAAAACCAAATGGCGTATTTTTAATAATTATCAAAAGAATTACACTTGTTTATGTCCAATTTCAAAGAAAAATTACTTACAATGACCATTATTGGATTAAATGGTAAAAAATAATCTATTAATACTTATAATTCATTAAAATTTATAATTTAACAATATAAATTATTTTTATTTAAAAAGTTGTTCTCTCTTAAAATATAGTATTTTTCACTATTCACACAAATATGAAAGTTATCAGAGAAACACCAAAAAATTATTGAAACTAAATTCTTATGTCTCGATTATAAAGAATAAGTTTAATTTTTCAAATTTAATATATAAAAGTTTCAAATATTGGATTTAAAAAGGAATCTCCATTAAAAGGTGGTAAAATTGTATTTTTTTTAAAAAATACTTCTTTTATGTAAAAAAAATGTATTTGTTCTTAAATTATGTCTAAGAAACTCATTATATGGATTCTAAAATTATAAGTATTATATAAAGTTAAATATTCAGTTAATACTATTCATAATCGCTTTTGAATGGCTTTTTTGGTAAGTCATGGTGCACTAGAACTCAGTGTTGCGTGTAGTGAAAATTATTGAATTACTTTGAAAAAATAACGTACGATCAAATCTTGGGGGTGTTACATTCTTCCCTCCTTCAATGAATTGCGTCCTCACAATTTGAAATTATTTTTTGAAAATAAAAGATTGAAAATAGAAAATACCTTTGGTTAAACACCCATCGAAAATTAGGTTAATAAAATTTAGTCTTAATATGAGGAAAAAGGAAATAAAAGGGTCACCACCAAATTATGATCTCGATTAGGAGAACATTGGTGGAAATTAAAGACATATAATTGGAGGAAAAATGTAAAAATTTATAGGTAGTGATTGAGATCATCAATCACAAACAAGTATAAAATTGAGGGCCTTAAATTCATCAATCTATGATGATTTAAAATATCATCGATTCAAAAAAACATATGGTATTAGGATAAAAAAAAATTTTGTTTTAAGATCCCTTCACTAAAGTATAATAATTAATTTCTTGATAGAATAATAGAAGAAGAAAAATATATACTTGACAACTAGAGTCCCATCCTTTATCTAATTTCAACCACAAACTCATCTTTCACTATAAAAGAAAATAGAACATAAAAATAATATTATATTTATACTATTCGTATAGGGTTCAAAAAAAGGAATTTATAATTCATCTACTAGATTTTTTTTAAAAGACTACATTATTCAATCCAGGACATCACGTGGGCCAGTGGTAGGTGGTACACCATTGTTACCCTTCGGTTGTGGGTTGAAGTCTTGCGGCCTTGCCGGATGTGATGGGTTGCTGCCCGACCTACGGGTTGTCCTTTTATGGAAATACAAAAATAATCGTGAACTAGAATTATCCAAAATACTTATGTCCAAACTCACATTCCAAAATTTATAAGGTAAACACAATGAAGATCCTTTTTTCAACATAAAAACATGTGAACACCTTTATCACGTATTCTTTTAAAATCCTGCTACATCCTGAATTACCATACAACCTTATTGATTACATTCATGATCCCTTATTCCTTATAGAATACTTGATATACTCTTTCGATCAAAAATTGTTGTAAAATCCAACAATGATAAAATATTCAAATCACTAATCAGTTTCAAGGTAATCACTAATCTCCAATATCATTTATCCAAATCAATCATTTATTATTCCAAAATCACTACCTCGGTATCAGAACCATATTATGGTTTATCTTTCTCTCAACCATATATTTTCCAAAAATATAACCTGCTATTGAGTCACTTTTCTTTGTTCCACACAATCTCAAGTCCTTAATGAAATAGTATTGTAGTATAATCCTTATATAATCTATAATTATTAAAACCAGTACATTGTTGATACAACACTCAAATGACATAATTCTCTAATAACAACATAAGAACTCTAATCATTCCTCCTCATCTATGGTAGTATCATAACTTGATTATTATCTAATATTATCATTTGGGGAATACTCTGATTATTTGGACATTGGTTCATGTAGTTTCCCAACTTCTTGCAGATGAAGATTTGTACATTTGAAACCTTTTTCTTACCCTTTCAGTCACGTACATGGTGTCCTTTTTCTCCACACTTATAACAAACTCCCACTCCCTTTAGGCAAGTTCCAGGGTGTTTCTTCCCATATTTATCACATATGGGAAAATTCTTCTTTTCCCTCTTTCCATTATCCATCATTATCTCTTCCATCCTTTTCTTCTCTTGCTTCCCATCAAAGCCATAGGAATTGAGGAATTCTTTACTTATATTATTAACACATGATACTATTTCATCATTTTTTGAGAATATGTGGGTGACTATTTCCCTTATAAATGTTGTATTAATACTGTGAAAGATATGATCCTTATTACTCTTTCGGTCATATGTATTTATGGAGTTCACATTCCTTCTAATGGGCTCCATTTCAATTCAATAGCATAAACTAGGTCAGTTTACTAATTACAATGATTAATTCCAAACATGTAAAATACCTGACATAAATTGAACAGTTTAGGGATATAATCCATAATCATAAATATGTTTTCATTGAGGAAGTATATACTCATGAACCCTTTATAATTATTTGTAACGAAAATGAGAGTTATCCTAAGCATATCTCTCGGGAGTGTCGTAACCAAGAGTGCCAGAAGGCCCATTGTCATGCACCAGTTCCCGTTCGAGTCTAGATCCAAGTGGTGTTTCTGGGTTTTACCACTAGGTATATCTGTGCCAGAGCCACCTCTACCTGCTTCTATCAAAACAGGGATGTATTTCTTGGAAAACTCAAAAAATCTCTACAATACCAAAATTCTAGGAAGTTATTATATACTCATCCTCAAAGTATATCTTAGATTCATGTTCCCTAATCAGAGTATATCTAAATCTTGCTTCCAAGGTTTGTACTAAACTTCCTCTAATACCAACTGTAATGCCTCAACCCTAGTAACCCAGAGTTGGTTCATTATTACATAACATTGGAAAGATCAGAAGGAAATCATATCTCGAAAGACCGATCTTTTTAGTATGATTGGAAAAAAGATTCATAGATATGATAAACTTTATAGCTTGAAGATAAATAAAACACAAATATATTTCATTAGAAACATCCATGACTTCTAGATTATGAATGTTGGTCACTCATAACTAACATCTTCATATCCTGGGAAAATGAAACATAAGAAAGGGGTGAGCTCAAATGCTCAGTAAGGGTAAGTAATACAGCAGAAAATGACATAAATATTAAGCATGGTAAATAATTGAAACCACATGCCTTTAACAATAATAAACATGGATTCTTTTATGGAAAGAATACGAGCTGAGTAAATAATGCCATAATAAAACATAATCATGGGTATTCTACTAGTCGAATGACCATATGAACCATCAATATTATTTCTATAATGAGGGAATGTATAATTCCGGACATTCTGAAACATTTTGTCAAGGCCTCGGCTAAGACATCTAAAAATGATTAAGGCCTCAGCCAAAACCATAAATCAAATTGGGAAAGGGCCTTGGCCAATTCCACGTCTACTTGTCTCATGAGACCTACCGATGCATCTAGGAGCTATAGCAGGCTCCACCCATCACTTACTAAGTCCAATAAATTCCTCATATGAAAATGTTTAATCATATCATAAACATTCTTATTAAAACAAGAATACGAAATGTCAATAATTTAACCATAAATCATGAATGGTATAAAAATAGCATATACACAGTCAAACATATCACAAAAACTTCAATACAATATGGATGTTTTGTATCATAATAAATCAACTCCAAATAAACTTAAGATCCATCAAAGGATGTTGACATAGATGAAATCAAAACACTTTTTAGAGAAACATCTATTTCTATTTTAAAATCATTTAAGAGTCACATAATTATAAAATAAAACATTTACTTTGAAAATATTCTTATAACCTTGTAAGGTAAGCTTCGACTAGTTTATAATGGTAGAAAATAGCAGCAGTCGTCGTATAAGTTAAAAAAAGACATTCTTACCTTAATTTTGTCGAAATGGTTAAAAAGGACCTTGCTTGGAAAAAGACGTAAAGATTCTATTATAAAAATATTATAAAAAGTCAAACAAATTATAAATGACATTAAAACATATTTTGTAAAATATTAATAATGTTTTAAAATAAATTTTTAGGAAACATGGATGTGGATTATAAAGAGGTCCTAATAGATAATTATGTATAAAAATCCTCAGATAATGAAGAGATTTTGAAATAAACCCTTACCTAGTACTTTTCTTTGGTTGAGGGTAAGTTAACCCCCTGTATAATGGTAAAATAATTT
This sequence comes from Viscum album, assembly GCA_963277665.1. Classification (NCBI taxonomy): domain Eukaryota; kingdom Viridiplantae; phylum Streptophyta; class Magnoliopsida; order Santalales; family Viscaceae; genus Viscum; species Viscum album. The sequence continues at coordinate 1,218,134,891 of OY728155.1, read as the reverse complement.
ATATTAAATTATACAAGAATCATATACATTAATATTATATCATATATGATCTTTTAACATTGATTTGTCAATAATATCTTAGTATTATCATCGTTTCGGGTGTTAACTTACTCATTTTATTTTATATATTTTGTTACATAATCCATGTTTGTTATGGATAGGTTCTATCTTATTTATTTCTAGAATGATATCAAGTCCTTCAAAAATATTTTTAATCATCAAATGAGAATTTTAATTGCAAGGATACGATGGGTAATGAACATCGTCGCGTTCGTGGAGATGGTAGTCCGTACGTACGAATGAGGGACAATATCATATTTTTGATATTAAAATAATATATAATTGAATGTTATTTCATATATACATAATAATTGTCATATTATATTTATTATTTACATAAATTACATATTATTATTATACCCATCAAAATAATAATGTTTTTAATAACAATTACACCACGACGTGGAGACGGTAAGTCGTACGTACGCACGTATGGTGACATGCCATTCAAAGAATGGATAGAATACGGAATATAGTTGTACCATATTTATAATAACATCTCCGTATATAGAGGATACTGGAGTTATTATTTTAGAAAGGAAATAGCAAAGAAAGAAGATGTTGAAGAGTAAGGGAACTTGAAAATGGATGGTGAAAACATTACCTCTTCTTTGGGTTCTTCCTTTTGATTTGATCAAAAGGGCTCCATAGGTTGGATTTATGATCAAGATAAGTCCTCTAGGTTGAATTTAGGGAAGTTGAGAGAGTATTTGGGCAGGTTTTGGCCGAATCAAAAGGATTTTATGGTTTCAAGAATTGGTTATAATTGGTGTCCTTTTATAAGGGGGAGGAGGGGCTCTTTAGAAAAAACTTAAGATATTAATTTATAATAAATTCATATTCCATTTCTGATGGCTCCAAAGTGGATTATTCAAATTATAAGGTTGGGATGGGTAGAAATCCATTCAACCAATAGATTTTATATAGCTTTGGTTCATTATATTAACCTTATCTTTTAGTTTTTACTCTTAGTTAATTAGATTGACATTTACCATGTCACTTTTCATTTTTATATTATATATTTAATAAACATACTATATACATCTAAGAGACCCCCCAAGTGGTAAATTAATGATACACCTATCTTGATATAAATCTTTTGGACAATCTTTATATTTTTATGAATATAATATCAATTAATAATATAATACTTGTTTTAAAAAATCATTTATTGCAATTTTGAAAATATTTAATAATTTATTTTTTTAAAAGTCTTAAAAACATTATTAATTCGAAAAAAAATCATTTAAGATATCCTATAATGTAATAGTAATCAATAAAATTTTTTGATGTCATTGAAACATTCAAATTATATTTATTTTAACATTTATAATACCAATTATTTGATTCTGGCATTAATAAGGAAAATACATCATCATTATCGTGTCATAAATAAATTTAATTTTTCAATGTCTAAAAATTATAAATAAAATACAATTATGTATGAAATATTTTTATCTTTATAATAAATATTTATAGTCGAAAATAAACATATATAACCCTATGTAAAAAATTGTCTTGCTAAAAGATATATGCTTCTGTCATTTTTGTATTTTCATTAACTTAATTAATATAAAGTGTCATTATCACTTACAAGTGTATCCATGGGGTCCCAAAATCGACCCAAAGATGATCATGGTAGGCCATGTATCAACCAATAGGGTTAGGATGCGTTTTAGGGTCATTTAGTATTATTATAATATTATTTTTTACCCTTCTTTACTGGAGTTACCCTTTAACCATGGTAAATAAAATATTTACCGAAGTAATTATTCAAAATGTATAAAAGTAAAAGTTACCTATTTAAAAATTTTGGACCTCCTAATTCTAAATATGGAAACTATTCTTCTAAATTCAAAACACAAAAGTGGCCAAAATTAATTTAAAATTAATTCCCGTTGTCGAAACTAAAAAGCATGTTTTTAACAAATAATAACTATAAAACGATTGACACTTTCTTATGTCGATTTTAAATACGATATTATGTCCAATAACCAACATTGTATTAAATGGTAAAAATATATTATAAATAAACTTTAAAACCACTCAAATTCATAATTTAACACTATTATTTATTTTGATTAAAAAAGTTGTTTTAATTAAAATTTAGTAATTTTCACTATTCATCAAAATATAAAAGTTATCAGAGAAGTACAAAAATTTCACCCTAAGATAGTTTCAATAATCCGAATCCAAAAATTAATTCTATTTTACCAAATTCAAAACAAAAGAATTGAATTTATTAATTTAAAATTAATTCACGGTAAAAAAACCAAAAGGCGTATTTTTAATAACTATCAAAAGTTTGACACTTTTTTTTGTCCAATTTCAAATTGAAATTACATAAAATGACCATAATTGGATTAAATGGTAAAAAAATAATCTATTTATACTTCCAAACCATTAATATTTATAATTTAACAATATAAATTATTTTTATTTAAAAAGTTTCTTTCAGTTATAATATAGTATTTTTCACTATTCACCCAAATATGAAAGTTATTAGAGAAACACCAAATCTTTATTAAAACTAAATTATTATGTACTGATTATAAATAATAACTTTTTTTTCAAATTAAATATATAAAAGTTTCAAATATTGGATTTAAAAAGGCTTCTCCATTAAAAGGCGTTGAAATTGCATTTTTTGAAAAAAAATAGATCTTTTATCTAAAAAAATGAATCTGTTCTTAAATTATGTCTATGAAAATCAGAATATAGATTATAAGATTATAAGGATTATATAAAGTAAAAAAATTAAGTTAATACTATTCATAACGGCTTTTGAATGGATTGTTTGGTAAGTCATGGTGCGCTAGAACTCGGTGTTGCGTGTAGTGAAAGTTATTGAATTACATTGAAGAAATAACGTACTATGAAATCTTGGGGTGATACATGATATGAATTGTTAAAGGATTTTTACACCCTATATATTAGTTTTCCTCACGAGCATAACCATTTGGTTTATTCTTTTGATATCTATCATGTGAAATATGGTGTCCCTGCTATGGGAGGTCAACCTATTTTATTAAATGATTAAGATGAATTTAATAAGAAAAATATGGATGGATAAAAGTATAAAGAACTATAAAATAAATTTATAACTATCATAGTATTTAGATCACCGATGAATAATGGATATAATTGTGAATTGAATGAATTTAGATATAGAGACCCTGACAACTAGAATGGAAAAAATGGATTGAATATATTGCCCCTGGTATGGTTTCTTAAACACCTCCTTGAATAAAAGTTTGTTGGACTGATATGACCTGCCTATGTAGGCTATGATGGAAATTTTGGATTATATAGAGCCCTTGAGATATATTACAAGATTATAGTGAGTGTGTTCCTCCCTCTTGTATTCTTGAATACCCAAGGTTGTATACTAAGGGCATATTTTTTTAGGATTTGTGTGTGAGTACTAACCAAGGATGAAATTAGTAAGTAGGAATGAAATTATTCCATCCCTTATGGGAAAAGAAAATGGTACTTCTCATGTTCAGAAAATAAGGTAAAAATGTGATCACAATGTTGTTGATGGATTTTATTCTTTCTCAATAATGGGTTATCCATATATATGATTTTGAGATAAATAATATAGGATGGATGTCCATGATATTGTATGTACGTGGGAACCCTGATGAACATTTTGGTAATAAATTTACCATAAATATCGATTGTTCTATGAGGAAAATTGTATTGATTTTATGTGTCACCGTAGAAACTAAATCCATAGTGTGATCTTATTATCATTTTAGTGATATAGAGAGGTTTTCGAATTGATTACCTGGAAATTATAATATCATATGGGTTGGGATGGTATACAATACATTAAATTTTTATTATTATGAAATTTTAATGTGGTTGATGTTAGTCTCTTATAATAATTGGATCTTTAAAAGATTACAAGATATTATTAGGATCTAGATGATAAGAATGATGATTAAATGGGATTACTAAGGAACCTAGTTTAGTGTGTGTATATATATAGTTGGTCTTACTAGCATTAATTCCAAGTGATTATTAGTATATTTTCATTAAACCTAGTGATGATGCAATGGAAACCTCATAATTTCTAGGATTTGGCCGTTGAATCATGTTATGTTTCACGATATGATAAATAATTCCTCAAGTTTAGAATTTGTAAAATATTATTTATGATATTTTTATAATGTTCCATGGATCAGGATGTGGTATCATATACATTGAGATACCCCGAATCATTTCTAGGATCCTATCTTTACTGCCAATAGAGGTACAAAAATGGTATTCCATAGTAGAACATTATCCCTTGATGATTATGTAATCTTCATAAAGACCCTATGGCAATAGTGGAATAATTTATAATGGATCCTAGGTGTTACATTATAATCCAGGGATCAATTATGGATACTTATTTACACTTCTACACAATATTTATTTTTTCATCTGAGCATGTCTCAATTTTATACACTGTATTTACAGGTTATATTAGAGGCTTTAATGGTGGTTCTCAACTATGTTTTACATACACCCTTCTATTGCAGTAATGTCACATTAATAGAAGATAAGTCTTCCTTTTTTTAGTTTTAGGTAGATTTTATTCCCAATAAGACATGATCAGGTAATTTTACTCAAATAATATTTTGATATAATAATTTTATGATTCTCAAGATGGTAGTAGAGCCTCATATTTAACTTTATTAATTTATAATGTACTTATGATCATCCTAGTGGGAAATTATTTTTTACATCAATACATCTACTTATGTCTCTAGGAATGTATGCGTCAACATTTAATTTGTTATATCATAAACATGACTTATTAGTTTTGGGTATTCAAATATATCATTTTCTATGTCATTTAATTATTTATTATGTGTTTTTAATCTAATATGTGGGTATATTATCTTCACTTAAACATTGTATACATGTATCGATATTCAGAGACAAAACATTTGGGGGTTGTACGCCTAAGGTCATTTAGTGACCGCTAGTCAGGGAACTATCGAGTGGCCTTGGGAGGTGAGATACTATGGCATCCTACCTTTTTAATTTGTTGAAAATTATATATATAGAATAAAATGTAACAATAAATAGGATCCTTAAATGATTAGTGTCTTTGAAATAAATAACATAATACATAAATAAAAAATATATAATTTATTATAATCCACTTGAAATGATTCATCATTGGATAATATTTATTTATTTTTATTTCATCTCATATCATTGGTACATGAATAAAAAAAGCTGAAAATGATAAATCTGTGTAATGGAATAAAAATGATATATCTATTATGTACCAATGAATCATATGAATAGGAAATGATCATATGATCATGAGGAATATCCAAAAATAAAAATACGAAATCATTATAAGAAAATATTCCTATAACAAAAAAATTACTCATTCATAAGAATATCACCATGGTTGATCACTAATATGTCATAAATCATAATTATCATGGTTTTTCATGATGGTATCATGAAAATTTTCACCACTAGAGACTAATTCATTACATAATACCTTGGTTCTATATCATGGTGGTCCATTAATTTTTCATAATTCATGTGATCCAAATCGATGATAATAAATCATTTCCTCGATAACATTTGGAATATAAGGTAAGGGTTTCATATTAATATATTGAGTTCATAAGTGATTAATGATATGAACATTAACTTATTTTTAACTCATTGAGAGGGAGTGTGGGTTTCCAATATTTAAATTAATGGATCAGTAAATTATACTCACATCTAAGTGAATACTCTTTGATATGGATTTTTTTGGGGTATTGATAATATAATTTTTTTATGTGAATGATAGTAATTAAATAAATAAATTTGGAATCATGATATTATAAATATTGATTATGAAAATGGAATAATTGGAGCGGATGATGGTCTCCCATTTATAAAATAAATGTATTGGATATAGTGGGATAATTTATTGGGGTTTGAAAATATTTTCACCCTTTATTTTGATAACATTCCATAAAATTAGTACTTATATGAAAAAAGTAAGTGGATAATTAAATTACCTTGATGTGTTTCCTATTAACGAATAGGGATTGAACCTTGACAAATTAAGTAATCCATGGAAAGAACATTTTGTAGGTAAAAATACTATATCCTCTTGACTTATGGATATGGTGTGTAGATGAATTAGAATGGGTGGGTATTTATAGAAATATAGAGAATAATTATTTATTATCAAGAAAATTGACAATATTTAATAAAATGATCAAAACTAATAACCATCCAATTTTTTTCAACAATGATGTTTGTATTTCAATAGAAACCAGGTTCTAGGAAACCATCCGTGGATATGGATCACATGTAGTAAATTACATATATAGATTAAGACATGATCCATGTTGCTTAATTTCATACAATAATGAATCAAGATGTTCTATAATATAGAGTCATTTGATGTGTACCTACTGCTATGTAGTTTATTATCATGTAGATATGGAATATTTCATAAATTTTAATGGAATCTATCCAGAATATTGGTTGGAAGCGATTTCCAGAGATTTGGAACATCCACATGGAAAACAAACAGTCTCATAATAATTTAGTGTTATCAATGTAAATTATCCAAATTTGGGGAAACACAGTCACTAAAATGTAATAGAACTATTGGGTAATTATTATTTATCATAAATAGTGAATATAATATTATGGGTGACCTAGATTAAATTAGATAACCCAAAACTGAAAATATTCCAAGGAAAATGGGTTCATTATTTTGGGGAATGTTTCATGAAAAATGAAAATTATGACAACTACATCCCATGTAGATCTAAATCATATGTGGTAAGGGTATTTTTGTCATCATCGCAATGATTAATGGGAAGAGAAAAATGACATTAATGGTAAATTTAATAACAGCACCATTTTCACATTTTTTTCTATGGATGCATAGGTGATATCCATTTAATTGTAAGGATCATACATGGATTTGAATCTTACATATGAATGTTAAACCATGAATGTTTGGATTATTAAGGAATTTTAACATCATGAAGGAAGGAAAAAAATGTTTTGTAGTTTAGGATCATACTACTATGATGGAAGTTCATGTAGTTTAATTTCATATGAGTAGTAGTTGTTCTTTGAATTTTGGTCCCTTATAGCAACAACTTGTAATTATTTGTTCCTTGAATTGAATCAAATATTATTTTAAAGAATATTTTAATTGTGGTAAGTCCCATAAGGGATCCAGTTATAATTATTGAATGTATATGATCCTTGACATGGACATGGTGATTTCCAATTATTCCATTTGGAAATTAAAGGCTAACCCTGGAGTATGATATTTAGGAATCACTCTTTTTCCTAAATGAATGGAGATCGTCAAGCTAGGGTTTGTTATAAGTAACCCCCCTATAGATCATGCTTGAATACTAGTATGGGGGTATATTTTTATTTTAGAGATAGTACAATGATATGGTTCTTGTCATTTCTACATATTTAATTGAAATGTTAATTAACCGAAATTTATTTATTGGAAAAATTAACCCACATATATTTAACTCATATACACTGTGTGGGGATTTATCTGTTAAGCACATGTTTATAAATGAGACAATTTTATTTGTAATATCCTATATAGATCGAAGTCAAACATAATAGGGGGATGCTTATATTTTGATTATGAGGGTGATTCTTGTGTTCATGGAAGTGTATTTGGACAATGATATTTATCCAATAGTGGTAACAGTTATTTCTAAACATTTCTTTTAAATTTTTTATTCCATTACTATAACTATCTCATATTCGAGGAATATGGATATGGGGCCTGATTTATTATCGAATAGGATAACCAAAATCTATTTAATTATACATGGATTGAAATTTCATGTAGGTTATGGGTACATAGAATGTATCATGTGTCCCTATGATTAATTTCATGGAAAATGGAAATATATATTTTATATTTTAAGTTCATTAGATGAGGTACTATTTCTATATATTATATCATTATAAAGCTATGAATTTTATTTAGGAGGTATAACATCTACCAAACAATACCGAATTACATATCATTGAATAAAATGCACTTAAATAATTATAGTTAGTTAAAATACAATTTAAATCAAATATCACTTGAGTCATGATTGACATGGGAAACAAAATCTAACATGTAAAATCATATGAACCACATCGAAGTGAATGGTATGGAAAATCTGGGGATTTTTTATTTCGATTCTAAAGAGAATCCCTGCATTGATTGAGATCTTGTTGAGAGACATGGTTGGAAGTGATGATAATTATTGGTTTATACTAAAATAGAATATTTATGTGTCAAAACATATCCCACATTAGGATAATCAACCCACACATATTTCAAAAAATTGTCCCCCTATATAGGTGTAGCTCATATGCATAGGATGTGATAATTTCATATTCTTTAAATATTATGTTTATGTGCTGTGAATTTCCATATATATAGCTGATTTTACTTTCATAAGATGGAATTAAGTCCAATGTGGGAGTGGTTTATATGCTTGGATGATCTATCAAATATACCTCTTCAGGTCGCTTAATTTTTCTTATGTTCGTTAAATTATTTTCTATGCCCTGGGTAAAATACCTTGGAACATACTTTGATTGAATTAAATATATCTTTATTCATATATCTATGATATATTGACAATGATTATTGTTAATAAACCTTCCATAAATACCGAGATCCACATGGTAATGTGGTTGAATTAGTTATCATGGAGGTATTTCCTCAATATAGATAAATTTGGGGAATATATTGAAGATACATATAAATAAAAAATCACCCAATGAGAGTGTATAAAATAAAAAAATCCCATGTATCCTCTGAGATGGGGTGAGATGGGATGATGTCCAAAATTTTACCATTGAGGGGGTGAAATTTTATAAAATACCCTCAGAAGAAGGGGATGGAGAACTTTATATAAATTAAGACAATTATAAGAGAATAATGATATTTCACTATTGAGAAAAAATTAGTAAATAATACTTATAATAACCTCTTAGTGTTACTAATTATCATGAACCAAAATATTGTTCATCTACTTTTAGAATATTTGCAGGCCATCCTCACGTGGCTGACCAACAATAAAATTATTGACACCTATTCATTTCTCATGGGAAGGATAGGTGGATGATGATAGACATTCTAGGGAACTAATATGATTTATGATATCCGCATTAGAGGCAAATGTGGTATCATGATGTTATATGTGGTTAATTATAGGGTGTATGTAATGGTAGAAACATATTTATTGAAACATAGTAAAACTAGTATTCCTTATTAGTAGAGTATCTCTTTTGGTTGTTTGGATCCCATACTCTCATTTGGTGGGATGTTTACTATTTTACCATTATTGTAAGTGTTCCCATTTTCATTATACTTCAATATAGGGGAGATTAGATAAAGAATATACCACATGGTTCATTTAATATTCTAATAGAATTCGTCCCAAATAGATCCTTTTGGGGAATATTAGGTAAGACTAAGAATTCTTATTTTTGGGGACCCAACAGACGATAGTAAGGGTGGTAATTTGGATGATAATCTTTCCCAACTTCATCTGGAAGATTAATTTCTAGAATCATGTCAATTTTTTCTTCAAAATAAAATGTTAATTACCCTCAAACATTATCATTATTGAAGTAATAAATTTCATCCATTAGGCATTCATGGTGACATCACCTTATCTATTTTTTCATTGGAGTGATGGTATATGCTTCACATTCCATATATTCTATGACATTAATTTTTTTTGATGTCATGCAATTTCCATGGTTTAATTAATGAGATATTATTTACATTGTTATATACTCATGAACTCTCAAAAAACCAGGTCACTTAATGTGAATAATCATAGTTGGAGTCTTATCATAGAGGTTTTCCATAAATATCTCATGTAATTGTTCTCGAGGAAGCTCTATTTTCTTAAAATGCATGACACCCTTCTATATTTAAATGATATCAATGAAATTATCATTCCCATATTTCTTATAGTTAGAGAGGCCACAAATAGATTTTCCAATTCTATGAAAAAAATTGGATGTTAAATTGATAATCAATGTGTTCCAAGCATGCGATGGACCAAGATATAATATTATTATACCATGAAAAGGCAAGGCCATCCAAGGTATATATATAAAATATGATCCTCATATGAATCTTTGGTTATTAGTCTCCTAGAAATGGGATACACTGGGATGAAAAATGGTTGAGGTGATACTAAGGATCTCTCATTCCATTAAATTTCATGAAATTTGGGTTATATGTTTTGGGATGTTGAGGTGTCTAATACATCCACTTTGGATATTGATTTATCTATAGTTCTATCAGGGCGCATAATACATCATGAAAAACCATATTGGAAATGAGGGAATCTATAAATTATTGGGATATTCCTATCAAATTCAATCTCAAATTATTTTTATAAACTTCTATCTAATATCATCCTATGGTTTGGAAATCATTGTAATCAATTGAAAATATAGTAAAATGGTTTTATAATTATGATCACTATTAAATGGGTATTAACTATTATACAACTATACATTATTAATTTTTATATCAACGAAGATATTTAGTTAAATTAGGTTTATAATCATCAACGTGACAACCAAACTAAAATTATTTTAATTCCCTATGAAAATCAGCATTAATAAACTGGATTTTTATTATTTTTCCTTTTATTTGATAAATGTTCTATTTTTCTATGATGAATTCCTCATGGATGGGTGATGAGTGGGTAGTGAATTTGGCCACACATATTCCCTTATAATTGGTTCTAACAGGCTAGTTGGGAGACACTACATATGCCACCTCTTTTTTACATCCATCATCAGTATTGGGGTTCATGGAATGATTATGTTTAATAGTGGTGACATTAAATGAAGTGGAAAATTTGGTAGGAAACATATTATCCTATAGGGTAAGATCATATTTTATATTGGTATTTTCTTACCCAATAAATGATTCAATAGATGAATTAAAAGTCAAAAATGATAAAATTTACACAATATCTATAGGATGGGGTACTCCTTATGAATTGATAATCACTGTGGATAACCGGGATGATGTTTGAATCATTCATCTACTAGTGATATGGTAAAACCCTTAGGAAGTTGTCAGGATACTTTGATGTGCCTTAGGAGTGCTGGAAACTACATGGACATGGAAATTCTCAAGAGTTTTAGTGGTTGGATTCCCCTAGTGGGCTCTTCTTCTAGTATACAGAATTAGGATGGCCATAACATATTGGGGATCCACTATAGTTTCTTGTAGAATTTGTGCCATACACCAATAGATATTATCATAGTTGATATATTCCCTCATGGGAAGCTCATAGGTGGTTTCATTGTTGAGTTTTACTTCCTACTCTACCTTTACAAGAAACAAAACCAATGTGATATACTTTTATAGGGATAGTATCCCAAAACAATTGGATGTGGAGATCAGTACCACCTGCTTCTTGAAGATAATAATTAGTAGGATGGACTACATAGATTCATCCAATGGAATCATTTCTAAGCTACATCTTATAATGGTATAGATCCATTGTAATATTACTAACAAACAATGGAATTCACCATCTAGTGGTTGTGGTTGGGGATGAAGATATTTTTTATGAGTCCATGAGGTCATGATCTCAAGGGTAGTCTAGGTTATGTTTTGTCACATCCGATAGTTATCTATAGAGGCATAAGGTATCTTGTAGGTCTTACCATCTTCTCAGTTCATCTTGGAGTTCAGTGGTAGACTAAAATAATCCATTGGGATTAAATTGAGTCTTTTAGGTCCAAAAATAGAAAAATTCAAATAAGAAACCCATTACTTTATCATCAATTTTAAGAGTAAATGTTCGATCAATCAGTTTCAGAGTTAAAGGATTCATTTAATTTCCTTATTTAATGTGGGAAGGGGTTAATAGATGACTATAAAGGTATATAATTTTCAAATGATTCAAATCACGTTTAATTTTTTATGAATAAATATTATTCTAACACTAATTTTGATTCTATACATACCACACTCCAAAAATAGTTGTTCACTAACACGTTACGATCGACATCATATAAAATGTGATGGTTGTGAGGATGGGGGTCCTTAACACTGTAGACTTTTGAGAGAGATTATTTCCTACCCCATATCTCTATTATAAAATTATTAAATATTCTAGAATCCAATATAAAATCCTTGTCATAGACTGCTTAATCATATGAAAATGATATGATTGAATCCATGTTGATATGTCATCACCTCTATATATTAGTGATTATCCATCTTTCTCATACAGATTTCTGATGATTTAGTTAAAGACAACTTACTGGGATATGGGGAGTTTAGTTCTATCTAGGGTGTCTATTTGGTCTAAATATAACTAGATGAGATCTCAAGAGTTTAACACCTTCCAAGGTTGTAGATGGTATTTTGGAGTAAGGATTGAATCTTAATGAGTCATCCCAAATATCCTATGAAAATTATAATTAAAACCCATGTCATTCAATCAGATGCGTAAGGGGAAAATTATACTATTTATCCTACTACGAATACGAATAATATCCCATGTAGTTCAGATATAGAGTTTGGTATCACATCTAAATAAGTTCTTTAAAATGTAGGAATTAGGTTATGTTGATGTATGATAATCACATATCTCTAAGCTGATGTTAGTAAAACACTTTTTGATAAATAAGATGCAATAAATGATAATGCATGTCTAATGATAGTATAGTATTATATTTGAATGTGAGGATTAGACATAAAGTATGTCGTCTAATGATTCATGTTTCATGGAAGGGGTGAAATAGGGAATAAGGTGGGGCTCTTCCCTAATATACAGAACACATTATTTGGGTTATATAGAAATATTTTTTAGGGATAGCACATTGGAGGAGTCCTGTATGTGATAACTAAGAGGATATAATTTATTCATGTTATAATAGTAATTCCCAAGAAGTGTATCTTGACTCAAAATGATTATAAAGGGAATACACATTAGGGATACCCAGAAGTAACATACGATGTGTGTGAATCAGGTAATAGAAATAAGGAATGTGGCATACATTAAAGACCACATCTGATTACTATTAATCCATGAAGGGAATCTATTTTTGGAATCATGATGCTTGATTAAAAAAGGAATAAATATAAACATATGGAGTAATAGAAAATTTATATATAAAGATCATGAAATGAATCTATTTGATATAAAAGCCACAAAGTTGTATTTATACTTAAGATAAATCATATTAGCTAAAAGGAGATATCTTGACATAGGGTGTTTGAAAGTATGGTCCGACATACACATATGAAGATGTCGGTTTGTTGACGCATTTCTTTTACATTGATGGATATGGAAGGTTCATCATACTCAAAGTACAAAATCACGATGAGAATGAAAAATTTAGGGATTACACCATTGTGAATTCAAAGACTTATAATTATATCTCAAATTTATGTGAATTAATGGGGTTTAAAAATAGGTGTCACCCTGGGGATAACCAAGGGGAATATATAGTTGTGAATAATTATAACCATTATTAAAAACTCAATGGTTTTTTAAAAAACCGTGAGAAATATCTCAACTAAATGGTGTTTTGGTAAGCCATGTAATGTATCTATACTCATGACAATTATGTTCGGATGGTAAATTAATTCTTTAATTTTTATCACTCTCTCTGGGTCATGCCACCTTGCGTTTCATCATGGCCCCAGTTATGAATTTTTACTCTACCTTCCTCTTTCCAAAGGAAGAATAAGTTCATATCTTTCTTAGCAATGTCTTCTCCATTATAGAAGTGGGATGATGGGATATTGGTTCCTCATTCCATGTTTCTCTTCTTGTAATTAATTTCCTAGTCCCACTCTCCCACAGTGATTAACATGTGTTTTCTAAACTTATTCCTCGTGAAATATCTTTATGGATAAAAGTTAATTATGCTACTTATTTTTGGACATTCCAAGGGGTATTGATAGGGGAAAAACCTTTGGTTAGGAGAGTAGTCATATTGGGAGTTTTTATCTTGTTTGTAATATCTAACATTAGTCACCTATATTATTCATCACAAGATGACTTTTATGGTTGTAGAACCCAAGGCATCCCATTTCTGCAATGATGTATTAGATTCCAATGCCATATCCCCCAACGCATTCACCTCAGTAATCCCATGCGAAAATGGGATAGCATCTGGTGATATATATAGTGTTTAAAATCTTGTACAGATGGGACAAGACATATCAAAACTCCGAATATAGGCAGATCCGGGAGGTAAATCCCTTAGAGTGAGAAGCTAGAATTTTTACCAATGGGTGGATCTGAACAGCCAATGTGTTAGGTCTCAATAGAAATATTAAAAATATTATAGAGGGTGGTAAATAGGATAGACTAATAAATAATCAATTGAATTGATTAATAAAATTAATTATCAAAGATAATTTTAATTTCCAATTAACAACATAAAACATAAATAACACGAAGATGTTTTTAATATTAGTTCAGTCTAATGTGGGCCTACACTATTCGTATACCTCTCTACTCAGCGAGAGATACATGTGAAGAAATAATATTTTTATGGTGGAATCATTACTACATTATAGAATCCTTTTCTAGTTAATGGATACCCAAGACACCATCTTTTAATGGGGATTCATAACCCTTAAAACATAACATATGATAGAGGGAGTAACAACCTAGACATTCCTATCATTATATATAGGTAGTCATAACCTTTATATACTAAATTTGGAATAATTGGGTCACAACCCATGGTAGAGAAGAATAAAATATAATTTTGTGCATAAAATAATTAACAGAAAAACCGAGTTCTTGTGTGATATAAGAAATAGTGTTAAAGATTCAAAACCATGTGAATATTAATATATGTAATTAAATTGCAGGTACATTTTGTGGAGGATTAGATCAACTCATCTCATTAAGGCATTAGATATTGAAACATATGGAATTTGGACCATGAGAGACAATAAATGTGATGAAACAAAGTGTCACATGATGTTGCAAATGAATAGTAGGTTCAAAGTCTACAGTACATTCTCATAGAAAAAATAGTGTGTTGAAGAAGTGGTTATCCAATATCTTCATTAAAGTGTCTGAAACTAAAAAAATAGGATTTTCAAAATAGAACTAATAGAACAATCTCCAGGTAAAGAAATGATATATCAAATATGGTCGAATTATTTAGGAGAGGGAAAAATATCATGCAGAATAATCATAATAATTAAATGTTTGGATTAAAATCAATGATCTATTCAATGAAATTTTAATTACCCAATAAATGAAAATTAAACATCAAATTTAATCCCATAAATATTTTAAGATTGTTTATAACAAATATTAAATACAATTCAAGTTAAATACGCAAGTTATTTGGAAATTAATAATAATTATACTACTTTAAAATGAATATAGAGTTCTTGAATAAATATAAAATTGTCAAATAATAATTTATACAATAATTAGACAGTAAAATTAACATAGAATATTAAAGAATGAATATTCATGAATACATGTTGCAAGAGTCACATATTAATAATAATTCAATTTAATAACATTTTTTGACTCATTAAGATATTAAAAAAATACTCTTCATGGCTCATATATATTATATATTAAAGTAATAAATTAATAAAACAATAAAATTAAATATAATATGTATATATTTCATCAAAATATAAAATTTGACAGAAAATATATCATGAATAAATTCGTTGGAGGCGGATAAAATGACACTGTTAAAAAAATTGAGTCAGCATTTGAGTTTATGTTAGCATTTACAAATAATCCCCATTGGTCTTTTAAAAAAAAATACTCATTTATTCACATTAAAAAAATTAAGTCAGTATTGAAGTTAAAAATGACTTACCTTTGGATTTAAAAAATGAATCGCCTTTGATTTTAACATAAAATGACTGACTATTGGGTATTTTAGGAAATTACTCACGGTTGATAAATGAAGCAATGGATCGCCTCTGATATAGGACGAAATTACTCATTGATGGGATTTTAAAAAAAATGGAAAGTGAATATAATGATTATCCTTTTTTTAGGAAGAATAAAAAATATATAAGTAAAAGAAATTTCTCACCATATCTTTTTGAAAAAATGGAAAAGGAATACGTCTCACTATTGATTTTTAAAGAAGCAGAAAAAACTAGAAGGGCAAAGAAATGCCTCAACATTGACAAGGAGATGATATGGTGTGGAAGTTGCAATTGATGTTTTGAAAATTCTTTTTGGTTCAAATGAGATTCCATCAATTAATGTGGAGAAACCACATTTTTAAATAATGAGCTACCATTGTTAGAGAAAATTAGGTACACACCCATGAAAGGAGGAAGATATCTACAGATGTTGGATACCCATCAAGATGATGGAGTTGAGATATTGTTGAACTCTAAGAAAAATGAGAAATCTTAGTGAAACATAGAAGAGGTTATAAAGGAAATAAATGATGAAAATCATGATAAAGAAGAATATTTAGGCTCTTACATAGAGGAAAGTGGCATGTGGTCAAAGATAATGAATAATGTTTCATCATTTTATTTTTATCCTGAACATATGAACTTCAATGTAGTTTATCTTATCTAAATGATTGAATTTGATATTGTTCCAGAAGACTTATTTGTAGATAATATTACTATATTTTCAACTAGTCATGAATATGTTCATTCCAATATGAATTAGATTAGATATCATAAAAAACTTTCATGGGCATGTTTTCAACACTACATAATATATTTATGTACATCAGACCATTTTTGATGTAGGTATATGATGTTTTTATAGTTTTATTTAGTTTAATGAAATGAATAAAATCTTGTAATCTTTCTATAAATATAAAAAATAGTGAGTCCATTTAGAAATTATTTTGATATTAAAGCAACAAAAAATATTTTAAATTATAGAAAATTTCGAACTGAATATTTGTTATAAGATCTTCGGATAAAAGTTATCCTTCAATTTAAACTAATTATATAAATATAAATGAGTTTAATTTGACACAAGATATTTTATAAATGAATCTTCTCAGTATAACCCTGGTTAATAAATAAATACAATAGATAACATTAAAGGATTTTATACTAAAAACATTTATTAAAACGAGAAACATGATTCATGTTAGATCTAATATAAGAATATGCAAGAAAATGATTTACACAAAAATGTAGTTTAATAAAGTTTATATTTAATTATAATATTTCAAATTTAGCATGAATAATAAAATTATGATCACAAAAAATTTGGTTATAATTAAATTATAAATAGGTTTTAAAATCAAATATTCACATAAAAACATAAACTCTTTTTGAATATTTAAAATTAGAATATAATAGCTAATCATGAAAAACATAAATTCATGTATGCACATTATGATACAATCTCTCCATTTTTGTATAAATAGAAAACCAAACATTTAAAACCAATTATCTCACACTTTTAGTAAATAAAAAAAAATAGAATAAAATCCCCTCTAAATAAATAAAGAAATAAAATAAATAAATTTCTAATATTCGAAATTCAATTTTTTATTGAAATTGAGAATTGTCTAATGTCTCATTATAGAATTATTTCTGATCATTCTCTTTAGGGGTAAATTCCAGAACAACATCACCCTTATTTGCATGATCTCTTATAAAATGAAATCTAATATGAATATTATTGTTTCTATAGTCCTTTAAATAAATTTTTGAATATAAATTGTTGATGTGTTATTATATTAAATAGAATATTTATGATGATAAATTCAAAAATCACAAAAGGTTTTGTTAATCCATAAGCATTAATCACAACTACTAGTAGTAGAGATATAGTCATCTTTTGTATTTGATAGAGAAACAGATAATTTATTCTTTGAATAAAATGAAATTAAACGTTTTCCAAAAAATGACCCACACCTAATAAACTTTTTCTATCAATTATACAACGTCCAAAATAGGAGTTAGAGTAAGATAATAAATAAAAAAAGAATTTTTGGATTAAATGAATCAGAATCAACAGTTACATTAATATATCTAATTATTCATTTTAATCATTAATGTGACTTTTTTTAGGATATTCATGAAATATAGGACATAATAACACAGTACACATAATATCGTGTCAAGATAAAGTTAAATATAACAAACTACTTATCATTCCAAAATAAAAATTAATATCAACTTATTTAACAAATGCATCAACATCTAATTTACAATTACTTCCAATGTATGTTTTCATATATTTAGTTAAATTGAGGCCAAAATCATCAACTAAATCTTTAACATACATAGATCGATTATTAAAAATAAAATCTTTTATATGAAAAATTATATGCCAAGTAAATAACATTAATTACCCAATTAAACTCATACCAAACATAAAATGAATCAAAATAGAATATAAGTAAAAATAATTTTACTAGAAGAACCAAAAACTATTTAATCAACATAGGTTTGAAAATATTAAAACATCATATGATGATATTTTAATAAAAAAATTTGGATCAACATTTCCTTTGTTTAAACCATTATCTAAGAAAAAGTAAGAATTTATTTCAAACTAAGCATGAGGTTCTTGTTTAAGACTACACAAAGCTTCATATAATTTAAAAACATGATTATGGGTATTTTTTATTTGAAGACTAGGGGGCGAGAAACATAATTTTATTATTTTATAAAATGATTTCAGAAATCACTTTTTACATCCATTTCATATAATTTAAAACCTTGAAAAAAATAAAAATAAAAGAAAATTAAAAAATCCTCTATCTTGGAAACAAGTGGACATGAATCTACATTGTCTATACCTTTTTATTTAGAGTATCATTAAGAAACAAGTATGGATTTTAATTTAAAATATGTCTAGAATCATCTAGATTGATTCTCAATATCCATAAAATTTGATTTACCTACTATAAAGATGCCACATTAAACATTACATAATCTTGAATTAAATGAATAATTCTCATTGAGGATCTTTTCAGGTTTGTAGTTTTAAAGAATTAGGCAATAAATATTAAATTACATCTCAAAAATTACTAAGTAGACACTTCTACTCAGTTTCTATTTTTTCACAAAATAAAAAACATAAAAGGAATCATGTCTAGTTCCATGTTTTAGCCAGCAAGGCTTTTCCTTGATCCCATCATTGACCCTATTCATCATTAAGTCAAGTGGAAAACATTTCAAAAACATGGGATTTTCTTAAAAAGCCCTGTAATCGTTATAAAATAAGGAAGGAAAACATTATCCCATTAATAAATACAAATCAATGAAACCAATACTTTTCAAGCATAACATACCTTACAAAATCATAATATTTATTAATAACACATAGAAATAATAAATCATTAACTTAAATTATTGTATTGATAACATACTTACATTGTAGATATCATAGCTACATAGGGAGTCACATTTGGAATACCCATCATAGTATATTCCTTAAATCTCTTAAGGGAAACATTAATGTTTACCTCAGTCATGTTACCCAATGCATTGGAGAGCTATCTCGGGTCACCTACCCTAGGTTTATCATGGAACAGCCTGTATACGTAAACAATGCCTAATAACCATAACATACTCATAACACATAACACTAGCATAAAGTAAAGATAACATTTCCACATTCCAATAACAATATATCAAATTAATATATTTATATAAACAATGCTTTATCAATCCCTTTTTAAAATCATTTAAAACATTTGATAAAGATATTTTTGAGTCAATGTGTCCCGAGCAACATTAAAGATTTTAAAGAAATTTTTATTTCAAAAATTTTTTGTTCATATAAATAAATCCTTCGAATCATTTTTAAAACAAGGACATTAATGTGAAATATTTATGAGAATATATCATTAATACATTTAAATGATATTTTAGTTAAAGAGTTCCTAACCAAATGAAAGACGCTTGAATACAAATAATTGAGGAATAACATTAATAAAAAAATTATAATATCATGAAAATAAACGGATTCATGATACAATATTACAGAGAATAGTATTAACACCATATAAAATAGAATTTGTGCTTAACAAAAATAAAGTCTCAATGGAATGTAAATACAGACGAAATCTCTTATAGAGGCGATATCCTTAGATTAAGGATAAATCAATTACATAATTATGTGTGACATATAATAATAAAACCAATATAATTTGATATTAAGTGTAAAACAATCTGTGTTCATTCACACATATTCATAGCATTACATAATCAAGAAGTATATGTTTAACCTAATGAATTGAAATTAGGTTAAGAAGTTCTCTTACAAAAATTCAATAGCCTAACGACATCACATAATAATTTGGAAAATGAGTTCATGAGAGATAAAAGGATATCTCATCACTTTTAAATAAAATTTATAGAAATAAGTATTTAAAAGAACATATCCCAACATAAGAATATGCAAATTAAAAGACATAACAAAAAAAAGAAGTCTTTTAAAAAGAGGAGGGTGAAAGCATCCCTTACCGATTTGGTAACTTACGAAACATAGACCACATGAAAGAAGGATCATAAAATAAAGATTTAAATACCCATAAATTAAATTATATTACAAAATTAGTATAACCGTGTGCAGAACATACACCACATAAAGGAAATAGTGACAAATAAAACATTAATCTCACGGGAATAAAAAGGGGGATAAAACCCTTTACCACATTCTAATCAATTGATTCATATGACCAACAGTTAATAACCACCAAATGAATCATAGAATATCATGAATATAAAAATATTCATGATAATATATATCAAATGGAATTACACAATACACTAAATGCAATAAATATGTGGCGAACAATGGAAATCTCACAGAATAAAATGTGAGAAGAGAAACTCTATACCTTGTGTCCGGCTTAACCCGTTTGTCCTTTAATCTCCGGAATAATTAGATAAATTTAATTTTTTCTTTATTAATAAAATTTTTTATGTTTAAAATTTCTTTCACATGACTTATTACCCTGTTATAAACATTATGGAATCATTTAAGTTAATAATTTTTCTTTTGTTGATATTTGGTACTTAAGTCAAAAATGATCTTATTGTTACAAGTTGTTCATGTGGAAAAAAGACAATTATATCAGGAATGATATTGATGATTTATATATCATTTATATTATATATATCTAATATATATATGTATTTATTATATTACATAACATTTAGAGATAAGAAATGAAATGCATCATTCATGGAGACGGTAAGTCGTACGTACGCATGAACGCTACATTAATTTCTATTTCAAATTTAATGGAATAAAAACATAATGATACATAGGTATATTATAATTGAAGTATAATATTATATGATATATATGTTACATAATTTCATTAACACCATCCTTTATAAGTTCCATTTATGTCATGAACGAATCATATCACCTTGAGGGGCGGTAGTCCACTCTTCCAAAAATGAAATTATCGTACATACACATATTGGAAAGCATAAATATATGTTTTTAATTAAAAATTATTGAAGAATATAGAAAACCTAAACATAATATATATCATATATAAATATAGTGTCGTCATAATGGCCTCCATAAGAGGTGGTAGGAGAAAATTAAACAATCATCGTTTTGTGAGGGGTTAGTTTGTCGTCCACAAAAATAGTATGTTATTTACCCATTAGATAGTGGTCTGTGTAAGTCTTGTTTGAATCCTTCTCCAAACCACATCCTGGTTTCTTTAGGATATGGGTGTTTTTATGAAATAAATAATAAAAATAGAATATCGGTTGGAGAAGTAAAATAAAAAAAATAATTTAAGAGAAACCATTACCTTTTATTCGGGCAACTCCCCTTGGTTTGAACCAAAATGACATTTCAAGTGCCATCTACCAATTATAAGGATTCTAGGTGGAATAAATGGATATTGAGAGTTAATATGGTATGTGTTGGATGATCCAAGGGGTTTGAGAAGTGTGATGAATGGGTTCGATGTGAGGGTTTTTTATAAGGTGGAGGAGGGGCTCTTTAAGAAAGTGTGAAAATAGTATTTTATTATATAATGATTTTCGGTTTCTAAAGGTCCAAAACTTATTAATGTAGAAGATAATATGACTCGTGGTCTAAATAAAACCATTAAATAAGAATTGGATAGGTTTTGGATATTATTTTATTCTTTATAATCTTTTTTATTTAAATCATTTTTTAATGAGGTAAACACTACATCATTATTGTGTCATAAGTAATTTTATTTATATGATGTCTAAAATTTAAAAAAAAATACCGTGATGTAGGAAATATTTTTAGAATTTAAAATATTATTGATATTTGAAAATATATCTTATATAAATATATGTAAAAATTAATTTACTAAAAATATTTTATTTTGTCATTTTTGCCTTTACATAAAGTTAATTAAAATAATGTGTCATTGTCACTCTTATGTGTCTCTATGGGGTCCCAAAATCGACCCAAGGATACCGATGGCTGTCCATGACTCATCCAATAAGGTTATAACAATTGTTAAGGTAATTTTTTATTATTAGGATATTCTTTTTACCATGAATTTCCCTATTTACCTTTTACCATGGAAAATAAGTCAAAAGTTACTATTCACCAGAAATTATTTTCAACTTATTGAACCACATTTTACATATTAATAACAACCATATATGTTGGATTTTTGAAATTCAATTCACAAAAGTAGTAAAATAAAATTGAAATAAATAAGATAGATTTTTAACTGCTACATAGTGGTTTCACTATTCATCAAAAATTGAAGTTTTTCAAACAAATTCCAAGAATCCACCCTAAGCTATATTTCATATTCATAATTTAAAAATGATTCCTATTTAATGAAATTAAAAACATATAATTTGGATTAATTAAATTAAAATTAACACCCATTGTCAAAACAAAAAGCGTGTTTTTAAGAAATAATTACTATCAAAATATTGACACTTGTTTATGCCTAATTAGAAAGTAAAATTACATCCAATGACCAAATTGAATTAAATGGTAAAAATACAACTTAATTAAAATTTAAAACTATTTAAAATAATAATCTAATAATTAAAATAAATTATATTAAAATCTATTTTTGAATTAAAATACAGTATTTTCACTATTCATTAAAAAATGAAGTTTATATGAAAAATACAAAAATATTATCCAAAGTTAATTTTGATGTCCATATTCTAAAGAAAGATTTTTTTGTCAAATAGAACATATAAAATTGACAAAAACTAGATTTAAAAAGGTTTCTCTATCAAAATATGGTAAAATATCTTTTTAAAGAATATTATAGTGTTTCATGCTTAATATTGGATTCATTATAATTTTAAGCCTCTAAAATTTTTTGTGTACATGTAAAAACATTTAAATAACCTGTATAATCATATTTTAGTTAGTACTATTAATTCCCGTCATTAAAATAGCTAAGCATTAACTATCATTTAAAAAATTTATATTATTATATTATTTTTCAGTACAACTCAACGTTGTGTGCAACGTAAGATTTTAAAGAAACCCGTTGTTGTTTTTCAGATGTGCCATAGAACATATCATCCCCTTTAAATTAAAAATAATAGTTAATTTAAAAATACTAATAATTATGAAATATTCATATTCTTTATTTACCTAGGATGTCACATCCTTCCCCTCCATTGGGAATTGAGTCCTCAAAATTTTAAAATTGGGCTCAGAAACATCATTAAAAGTCCCACATCGGAAAAAGAGCTGATAAATCTATCACTTTAAAAGAAATAAATTAAACAACCAACATCACCCAAGCTAACCCATACTTGGATTCCCTAAAAACATGGATATGGAGAAGAAATTCAATGTCATGTTTCTGATGCAGAGTGATAAAATACATGATTAGTGGAATGATAATAGTAAGAAAACCCCAAATTTCTGATGGGTTAAATAGTCATTGGTTCCCCTGTTGGAAAATAAACAGACAACATTTTTTTAAGTTCCATTTCATAATATTATAGAATTTATTTATGATATTCTAATAATAACATAAGGAAACTTTCATACTTGACATGTAGACATTCATCATGCCTATTCGGTGGTGGCATGTTGGTGAAGGAGAGTGGTACAACAACACCTTCTGTTGTGTGGTTCAGGGTTCGAATCTTGGGTGACCTATTTTGGGGAGAACCTCTCCCCCGGGATCCACCCATCTTTCCAGGTCGCTCAATCTCAACTGGGAAGAAAAAATGAGGCATGGAACAATGTGCTGAAGGGTTGCTTTGACGAACCATCGTTGATCGGGTTGTCACCATCTGGAATGCTCTACCTTCTCAGAAAGCAATGACTCCTTCCCCGGATGAGGATCTACCTCAGGGTAGTGACCTCTTCTTGGGGGAGAGGGGTTACCATGTGTGAAGGTTTTGAAAAGGCAAGACATGGGAATTCCCTTTTAAAATAAAAAATATAGACTTTCATCATTTACAAAATTTCTATCACAAACTCATATTTTCTCCTAATGATGAGAATTCAAGATAACTTGGTCACATAAAATGTGCTCGAATAAACTTCTAGAGAATAACATGATCCAAAAAATATGAATCATATATTTCCCCTATCTTTATACATAAACTGAAACCAAAATTTGTTAGTGCAAGATAAGATAGTCCCCAAAAGGATAATCTTTTAAAAAATGAAGTACTACTCTTAATCTCCAAAATTCAAAAAAATTACCCAATGTTAAAGAAATAACATTCAATATACAATGGTCTATAAAAATCATCAAAATAAATAAAAATATGATTGAAACCCAAAACTTAGAAGGATTTTATCACGTAGTCTTCCTCAGTAAATCTTAACATTTATCTCTAAAAACATTGACTACTATAAAATTCTCATTTTGAATTGTAATTGACCTATTGACATATTCTATATGAAAGGTTAATCATTTCCAAAAATGACACAAGTAAATATATGTCTATAATAAAAACATGGATTCTTCCAAAATAAAATTCCACCATTACTCATCAAAAGTAAACATAATTATTCCTTGAATAACATATTCATATATCAAACTTCGTGGTTACACATACTATAAAAATTCTTCCAATGTAATCCCATCATCAAAAGAGCCTTAATAATTTTAATGATTTAATCATCTTAAAATATACCATAACCCTTGAATCCCATACATGTTTACTTCTAACTCATTCAAAATTATTCATGATCCATTAACCAATCTTTGCCAACTTCTTTTGAAATACCTCTTTCCTATAAACAAAATCCTGAATCTTATCCTACGATTCAACAATATTGAAACATATGTTAAGAAACAATACACACATTTATTTGATCATTTCCAGTTTCCTCATCTTCAATTGGAATGTCATTAAGAATTGGTTAACATATATTTGTGTGATCTTAATGATCCCATTCCTAGACCTTCTTCATAAGAAATATATTTATATAATGGCAATTAGAACCACATTTAAAACATTCAATTGATCCTTCAGAAAGAACTTATTTCCCTTTCCTAGAGTCATTTGGATGATTACATTTTCTATGGATGGTTCTTGTTTTATAACATTAAATTCCATATTTATAACATCTTCCCATCCCATTGATACTTTTTCTTATGTGTTTGTTTCCACATCCATGACTCATAGGTTTTGCAATATACTTACCTTTATGATTATTACCTGAAAATATGTGGGGATTTGTCTGTTTCATATGTGATTCCTTAATAAATTACCAACGTTCAGGTTGTCAATCATGACTCCTGATAGTTGGTTGAGAATAACCACAAGAGTTCTCATTGCAGCTCACATTTCATTCAGCTGCTCAATCATAAAATCTTCATAGTTTTCTTCACATCCACTATTTCTTTGGTGCCTGCTAGATCCGGCCTTTACTAAAACCAAAAAGGTAAGTGTGAGTATATCAGTAAAATCATTATATAATATCTTACAAGGAGGGTAGATACTAATATATACTAATTCATGTTATCATAAACACATTCAATCTATCTAAAATTATTATGGATTTTTGTAATAATTTAACCATTATGGTTATGTCACTTATGCATAAATAACACCCTAACCTCTAAAGTTATCTAAACTAACCTTTTATACCAACTATAATGACCCAACCATAAACAATACATAATATTGAATTAAATTAATAATTATCATTTAAGATCATTTCAGGTTTAGAGTTTTAGATCATTAGTCCATAATTATTATATTACATCTCAATAATTACAAAGTATACACTTCTACTCAGTTTGCAATTTTTTTCACAAAATAAAAACTCTTGAAAAGAAACATGTCTAGTTCCATGTTTTAGACAACATGAATTTTCCGTAATCCCATCAATGACCCTATTCATCTTTATGTCCCGTGGAAAACATTTCAAAAACATGGAATGAGTATAAAAAGCACTGTAGGGGTTATAAAATAAGGAAGCAAATCATTATCCCATCAATAAATAAAAATCAATGAAACAAATACATATTAATCACATGATACCTTTCCAAATCATAACATTTATGAATAACACACATATATCATAAAGCATAAAATTAACTTATGTCATTCCTAACATACTTACATTGTTTCTATCATAGTTACATAGGGAGTCACATTTGGAAAACCCATAACAGTATATTTCCTAAATCTCTGTAGAGAATCATTAATGTTTACCTCCATCACATTACCCAATGCTTTGGAGAGCTATCTTAGGCTCACCCGCCATATGTTTATCATGTAACCACCTGTATACGTAAACAATGACCAAAAACCATAACATAATCATATCACATAACATGAGAATAAAGGAAATATAAAATTTCCACAATCCAATCACAATATATCAAACCAAGATTGATAAATAATAAATGCTTTATAAAACCATTTTCCAAACCATTTAAAAAAAATTAATTAAGAAATTTTTGAATAAAATTGTCCCATACAACAGTAATGCTTTTAAATAAAATTTAATTTCAAAAATATCAGGTATGTTAAAATAAATCCTTAAAACCATTTTTAAAACATGTACATTAATAAGAAATATTTATAAGAATAAATCTTTAAAACAATTAAAATGATATTTTAGTTACAGAGAGCCTAACCAAATGAGATATGCATAAATAAAAATAATTGAGGAGTAATATTAATAAAAATATTATAATATCATGAAAAAAGGGATTTAGGATATAATATTCCAAAGAATAGTATTAACACCATATAAAAGTGAATTGGTGCATAACAAAAATGATGTTTCAATGGAATGTAAATTGAGATGAAATCCCTTTTAAAGACGGTATCCTTATATTAAGGAAATATCAATTACATAATTATTTGTAAAAATAAGAATACATAAAATATAATTGTATATTATGTGTAAAAAAATAAATTTTCATTCACAAATATTCATAGCATAACATAATCAAGAAGTATAAGTTTAACCCAAATAACTGAAATTGGGTTAAGAAGTTCTCCTATAGAATTTAGACAGCCTAACGACATCACTTTAAAATTGAGAGAATGAGTTGATGAAAGATAAAAGGGTATCCCATCACCTAGATGTAAAATATACATTAATAATGATATAAAATAACATATCCCAACATAAGAATATGTAAATTAATAGTCATAATAAAAAAGAAGTCTTTTAAAACCAGGAGGGTGAATGCATCCTTTATCGATTTGGTAAATTACAAAACATACACCACAAGAAAAAGGATCATAGAATGAAGATGTGAATACACATAAATAAAATTATATTACACAAAGAGTACAATCATTGGAATTACATACACCACAAAAATGAAATAGTGACCAATATAGCATGAAACTCAAGGGAATAAAATGTCAGATAAAACCCTTTACCATGTTGTAATCAATTAATTCATATGACCAAAAGTTAATAACCACAAAATGAATCAATGAATAACAAGAATATAAATATAATCATGATAATATATATCAAATGTCAGTACAAAATACCCCACGTGCAATAAATAATTGGCAAACAATGGAAAACTCACGGAATTAATAGTTAGATGAGAAACCTCTTACCTTATGTCCGACTTGACCCGTTCATTCATTAATCTCCTGAATAAAAAGATAATGTTAATTTATACTTTCATAAGAACAAATTTCATGTTTATTATTCTGTTTATAACACTTATTACCATGTTATAATTGCTATGAAATCATTTAAGTTAATAATGGTTGTTTTACCGATATTTGGTACTTGAGTCAAAAATGACTTCTCATAATTAAAAGTTGGTCATGTGGTCAAAATTATATTACCTATAGAATTATATTGATGATTTATATATCTGATATATCATATATATCCATTATATATATTTATTTTTAATATTATATAACATTTGGAGATAAGAAATGAAATGTACTATTCATGGAGACGGTTAGTTGTACGTAGGCATGAACACTACTTTCATTTCTATTTCATATTTAATAGAATGAAAATATAATGATACATAGGTACACTATAATTAAATTATAATATCATATGATATTTATGATACATAATTCTATTAACACCATCCTTTATATGTTCCATGTATTTCATTAACAAATCATATCATCTTGATGGAGCAGTAGTCCGCACCTCCTCAAATGAAATTACAGTATATTCACATATTGTAATGCATAATGTTATTTTTGTAAATAAAAATTACAAAAGAATAGGGAAAAATAAACATAATATATATCATATATAGATATAGTTATATCATAATGGCCACTATAAGAGGTGTTAAGAGAAGATTGAACAATCATTGTTTCGTGAGGTGTTAGTTTTCCGTCCAGAGAAACAATATGTTTTTACCCATGTGATGGAGGTGTGTGTATGTTTAGATCGAATAATTATCATAACAAAATACTAGTATATTGAGGATATTGTTGTTTTAATAAAGGAAAATAATAAAAATATTATAGGGGTTGGAGAAGTAAAATAAAAGATAAGAATTTAAAAGAAACTGTTACCATTAATTCAGGTAACTCCCTTTGCATTGAACCAAAATGAATTCTTGAAGAGCCTTATGCCTAAGTTAATGCTTCTAGGTCAAAAATAGGGATCTTGAGTGATTATTTGGGCAGTGTTTGGATGATCCAAGAGGCTTGAGAAGGGTGTGTAATGGGTTATAGGTGCATGCTTTTCATAAGGGGGAGGAGGGTCTCTTTAGGAAAGTGTGAAAATAGTATTTTATTATATAATTATTTTCGGTTTATAAAGGTAAAAAACTTATAAAAGTAGAATATAAGATGAATTATGGAAGATATAAAATCATACAATAATAATTGGATAGGTTTTGGATGTTATTTTAATCATTATAATATTTTTTATTTAAATCATTTATTGATGACATGAACACTGCATCCTTACTATGTCATAAATAATTTTATTTATTTGATGTCACAAAATTAAATAAAATACCATGAGGTAAGAAATATTTTTATATTTCAAAAGAATATTTATAGTCTAAGAGATAATTTATATAACTCTATGTAAAAATTAATTTACTAAAAGATATTTTTAGTCTCATTTCTGCCTTTACTTTATGTTAATTAAAATAAAGTGTCATTATCACTAATAAGTGGATCTAAGGGGTCTAAAAATCAACCCAAGGATTCCCTTTGTCGGAAATGACTCATCAAATAATGTTACAACAAGTGTTATGGTAAATTTGTATTATTATTATATTCTTTTTAACATGAATTGCCTTATTAACCTTTAACGCTGTTAATAAAAGTCAAAAGTTTCTATTCACCAAAAATTATTTTCATCATATTGATCCAAATTTTACTTACTCAAACAAACCATGTATGTCAGATTTTCTAAGTTCAATTTATAGAAGTGGTAAATTTTCATTTAAATTAAAAACTCAGATTTTTAACTACTACATTGTAGATTCACTATTAATCAAAAACTGAAGTTTTTCAAAATAATACCAAAAATTCATCCTAATATATATTTGATATTCCGAATTCAAAAATTATTTTTATTTTACCAAATTAAAAACATAAAGTTCGATTAATTAAATTAAAATTAATTTCTGTTGTCAAAACAAAAAAGCGTGTTTTTAAGTAATAATAACTATCAATATATTGACACTTATTTATACCCAATTTCAAAGTGAAATTACATCCAATGACCAAAATTGGATTAAATGGTAAAAATATAATCTAATTAAACATTAAACCCATTTTGAAAGATAATATAACAAAAAAAATAAATTATATTAAAAGGGAGTTTTAAATTAAAATACATTATTTTTCACTATTCATTAAAAATGAATTTTATATGAAAATACCAAAATTTTAGGCAAATAAATTTTGATGTCCCTATTCTAAAGAATGATTTTATTTTTTCAAATATAATATATAAAAGTGACAAAAACTATATTTAAAAAGGGTTCTCCATCAAATGGAGGTAAACCAACCTTTCTAAGAATACTAGAGTGTTCCATGCTTAATATTGGATTCATCGTCCTTTTAAGAATTTAAAATTTATTAGATAAATATAGAAAAATTTAACTAAAATTTATATTAATATTATAATTGGTTCCGTTCATTCCCACCATTTTAATGTCTAGGTGTTAACTACCATTTAAAATAAAAAATTTATTATTTTATTTTTCATTACAACTCAACATTATGTGAAACGTAAGATTTCAAAGAAACCCTTTGTTGGGTATTGGGTACTATATAGAACATTGCATACCCTTTAAATTAAAATAAGTAATTAATTTAAAAATATTAATAAATATTAAATATCCATATTATTTATTTACTAGGGATATAACACTTACATAACCTCAAGAAATTCTATTAAATTACAAAACTTATTTGTAACAAATTTATTAAATTAATATTGCACAGAAACAATCTAGTTTTCATCTTTTAAATAATCAATAACATTAATATAAAAAATCAAAAATAAAAGTAGATTTATAACAAAAATTTGAAATATAATTTCTAATTTTAACACCACTATCAACGTTTCTAATTCCAGTTTCAACAGGATAATCTATATGAATATTCCATGAATGTGGCTTAGGTTTAGGATTATTCTCCCCCTCAATGGATTCATCCTTATCCTGAGGTTTTTCATCATGAAAATTAATAACCCTAAACTCATCATAAATAAAATTTGAATTATAATTTTATTTGACATTATTTTAATAAAACATAACATGAACATATTATTCAATGACCATAGTTCTTTTATTATAAACTCTATAATATTAAATATTTTATGAATAACCAAGATTAATACCTTCATCTATTTTAGTATTGAATTTATATAAATTGTACATTAAATTTAAAATAATATATTTACACACAAAATCTTTAAAGTAACCGTCTTTAGAATTTTTATTTTTGAATAATTTAGAAAGTGTTTTCTTTTAAAAATGGTCTAATAAGAATTATATTTGATATATAACATATAGAAAAAATATCTTCAGCCCAAAAATATCTAGGAAAATTATATTCAATTAACATAGTTAGATAAAATTCAATAAGGGTTCAATTTTAGGCTCTATAACACCATTTTTTGTGGTTATTAAGGAGTAGAAATATTAGGGAAATAACAATTCTATTCAAAAAAATGAAAATCTAAATTTTTGGAATTCACCTTTTTTATCATTATGAATATAAACAGTCATATAAACTTTTCAAATTTAAACTAAATTACAAAAATCAATAAATATAGATAAAGTATCGTTTTTATGAGAAAAAAAATGTACCCATGTAAATCAACAATAATCATCAATTATAACAAATGTATTTTTCATTCCACCAAGATTAGATATTTCGGTTGGTTTAAATAAATCAAGACATTGTACCTATAAATTTTTATTAGCCCTCATTTTTTTGATTGTTCTACATTTTTTTATTTCTTTCATTTCATACAAGAATCAATAACATGATGGTGTTCATTCATTAGAGATGGAAGCTTTAATACATTTTAAATAAATAATACATTCAAACACATTACATGTTGACCATTTAGTTAATTAAAATCAATAATATAAATATTGATCATTTGATTAAAATGAAATAATAAATCATCATCGTTAAATACTAAATATTTATCCTTTTGAAATTTCACTTCCATTCCATCATCACATAATTGTGATATAATAATTAATTTTTTTAATCCTATTTCATATATACTTTTTAAGTAGTGGTATAATTTGAATTATCAACATTACCATCACCTTTAACATTACCTTCAGAATTGTATTGAAAAGTAACTGTTCCTCGATCACATGATTTGTATGTGGTCACCTTTTAGGGGTCGTCAATCACATTCCAAGTGCTTCCAATGTCCATGTACCATATGACCTTATTATGGAATCCAATACAATTTTCCTACAAAAACCAATCACATGAAAATTTTCATACTCAGTCTATTTTGGGTCCAATAGGATTAATAATAGAACTTTTATATACCCATACAAAAATTAAACATGTATTGTATGGTACCAGAGTTAATAGGTATTTAATTAAATTTGTTTATGTAAATCCCAAAGATTGTTTGAATCTACGTGAATAGTCATTTTAAAATTTTTCTGTCATGTGACATTTAAAACACTTAATAATTCATGTAAAACAATTTTTACTCTTAACAAAATGAGTTTTAATCATTTTAGGAGTTCCTATAACATAACCAAAACCATCTTTATTTTTATCAGTTTATTCAATTTTATCATCTCATGATATTCTTCCGAGAATTAATGAAATATATATAATTTTTTAAGACATTCAAATTTCTGTTTAAAAATTTAATTCAAATATTAACCTCTTTTCAAATGATCATAAACTTTTTAATGAAAAGTAGAAAATTTTCCTGAATTTCTCATTTTCTTATACAATTAATTTATTTTTAGAATCATTTTTATCCTTATTTTCCTAAATATTATTATATAAATTACTACCTTTGAAAGTATCATTCCTTATTCATTAAATTTATAAATATAATTCATGAAAATTTAGGTTTGCAGAATCATAGTCCAACTAAAAATATCAACATTGAGAAAAATAATTAATAACTTTATCCAATAATTCCAAGAGGCACATGTTACTATTTTATTTTTTTCATTACCTGATAGTTCACAGGAATCATATTCTTTTGAAAAACTCCAAAAGGTTGTAAATTACTTTTTTTATTGTATTTATTCTCATATTTAGCATAATTATTCTTGATATGACCTTTCTTACTGCACTCATAAAATGTTACATCTAATGAATTGTAATTTGTATCACCTTTCATATCCCCCTTATATTTCTATTTTTGACTGTTTATTCTAAACCATTTTTTGAATCATTTATTTCTCATTCTTCTGAAAATTCCATTTTTAATCTGAGCCGTATCTTCTTTTTCATTATCCTATAGATCATAATCTTAAGAGTCTATAGAAACAAAATTAAATATTTTAAAAGAGACACAATTTATTTTTTGTCTCCTTGGAAGCTATGTTTTTGAGGTCCAAAAGGGGCTTGGATAACCTATTAGGGTGGGGGTGAATCTGGGTAAGGAAATTCTTTTGTAAATTATTCCCAACCCACTAAATCATGACCTATTTATTTCAATGGTAACAATATTTTCTGTTTATTGTATCCCTTCCAACAATATTTTTGGATCATGCTTAAAAACTGATGTAGGAAAGAAAACACAAGTACCAGAAAAAAATTCAGGGTTCACACTCACTGCGAAACATCCATGGAGCTTAAATTATAAATGTGATGATGTACCAAATACACTATGGAGAACATCTATTACATAGTTCAAGATAAATGAATTCGATGACCAAGATCACTACATTTACATTATTTAGGGTCATCTCACTCCTTTCCCAAGGGTCACTCCCACAGTATCTTTCATTGGCTCAGTACTCATGGAAAAAGACCAGCTTCTTCCTCATAATTTACTCACTTGTCAGGAAAGGATTCACAAAAGTTTTTTGGAAAGTTAGGTCCCATAATTATCACTAATGAATTCATCCTCAATTGTATTTTGATACCCCTTTCATGTTCCTCCTAGTCTGTTCTTTCAATTTTTAGAAAACAATTGAATTTATCGGTTCTTCCTTCTAGTCAACTATAATTGGTTTCTCCTTTCTATATAACTATAAATTACCACCTAATTCATTGGAAGGATCTTTAAATGACTCCATGCATGTATTCTTTAACTACCTTGAATTTATATGTTTACAAACTCCTCTTACAAATATAGTCTGATGATGAGAATCCATTGGCTTCTAATTCTTATTCAGAATTTAGATACAATAATGATACTGTTCATTGGGAAATCCTATAAAATGTCCCCATCTCTGAGATCCCCAAAATAAATTCATGTGAAAATGTTCCCTGAATTATTTTTTAACATTATAGAATAAAATTAATTTTATAAAAACTATTAGTTTCAAAAAAATTACCTTTGTGAAATGATTTTAATCTCAGGACAAATATACCAAAATCCTCTACGAATTAACATGAATCCTCTATGACTGGATTCACCACATGGTGTGTCCTTCACAAACAACATTACCTTTAAAAACACCCTCAACACTACCAACAATTTTTTTTGATGAAAGTAGTGTCTCTTAATCAAAACTTTGGATCTACACCTTCTTTCCAAACATCCTTCACTTCACGGATGGTTGACATTGGGCGAACTCCATTTTAAATTTATAGATATAATTCTCTAAAATACCACACTATGAACATTCGTCACAAAACTATTATCCTATACGGATTCCCTATTACAAACCTCTTCTCATTCATTAGATTATCCCTAACGAACTACATTTGACTCCACCAAATTCTTCCTGGATTGATGAAATTTTCTTATGAAATTAACTATACTTATTGATCTAATTAGGGGGTCTTTATATAATCAAATAGACATGAAAATACCACTAATAGAAATCAAACAAAAAATCGATATGGTACAGTCTTCACTGCATATTGTGTAATGTAGCATGCATATCACTAAATCAATGTATTCCATGAATGAAAAAACCCTTGACGGATCCATAAATCACCACCTCTTAATTGAAAATGACATGAATCCCATGAAATTTATACTTCTGATGAAGTATGAACCTCCCATGAACTTCTTTTCATATGTGGATGGTATTGAATTTTTATTTTGAGGTCATCCATTTCTGATTTTCCATTATCATTTTGGATATTTTGAATTAGGTCTGTTAACTATGATTTCCAATCTAAAAAGTGTTAGTCGTGAACATTTCATTTAAAAAATTCCATTCCCATTAAACATACTCCAAATTTTGAGGCCCAAAAAGTTGAAAACACATGGAAATTATGCAACCTTAAATATATACTTCGAAAACACCATCCATAATGATTCATGGTCTTTCATATTTTTTAACAAACATAATCACCCCAAAACCACAAAGATGACACATTGAGGAATTTTTTCCAAACAATTTCATTCAGTTCTAATTCATACTATAGTAGTGATATAATAAATTATTTTAAGGTTTAATCTTAAATATTTTTATCTTTTCAATGGAAACCTTCTTAGCATGAAATTTTTTTGTTATTCTAATAGGACTCATTCACCAATTACTAGGTTTTCCGGGGCTTATCTGATTAAATTCATTCCATTAAAAATGCTTGTCATGACCCCTCCTCGGGGCCCATGCCGTGACTACCCCAAGCCCGCCTTCCATAGGCCAGGGGCTGGCGACTAGCACCAAAGGCGTAAATCCTGATAAAAGGGAAGTCATTGGTTTATATATGAAAAAAACACCATCGAGTATGCAAGATGATATAAACACTAAGTAAACTGAGTAAAAAAGTAAGTGCTGGAAAGTAAATGGGCCAGTATACAAACACAATTGAAAGTACATTACAACTGAGAAAATAAAGTACAACAACTGAAAAGTAAAGCAGCAACCACCAAGTCGTCCTCCGGAAACCCCACCAAAAGGGTGGGTATAGATGGTCTCCACAACACCTCAAATCTGTCTGTCCGCACCGTGTACGTCCGCCTGATAGTCCACCTCTGAGTACCATCCCGCTCCATAAGCCTCAACCATGATCTGTATTGTCCATCATCTGCAACCAACATAATGTAGTGCGGGCATAGCCCATGCAGGGGTGAGTATACGATACTCAGTAGGGACCCCGAGACCCCCGAAGGTCTCCCAGAATCAAAAAAGGATAAACCACAATGGAACGATACAAACATGAAGTATCAACCAAATCTACTTAGGTATATGCCCATATATATACCTAAGTCATCAATTCTAGTTCGAATCCAACTCAAGAGTTCGGGAACATCCCAGTCCACACGGGAAAGCAAAACCCAGTCCACACAAGAAAGCAAGTAAATCATATTGATGATAATGATTGAACATCAAGACTCATCTCACACAGGTATTCTACTCACGAAGAGGGGTGGAGATGATTAGATTTAGCCTCTAAATCAACTCTTCTTCTGAAGCCACGTAGGATCCAAGTATAGAATTCGTCGCTGCAGAACCCACGAAGGATCCTAGTATAGTAACCATCAGTGCCAAACCCATGTAGGATCCATGTATAGTCGTTCTCACTGCCGAACCCACATATGATCCAAGTACATTCGTCCTCGTAGCCGAACCAACGTAGGATCTAAGTATAGTCGTCATCGTCATCGCAGTCACGACCAGCTCTAGGGTTCCCACACACAGCACACTCGATTCCAGGAGGGTCCACTCCATGAGCCAAGGGGTGGAAACATAAACATTCAATAATTCCAGAGTTGATATATCAAAAAGTTCCATCTTGTCAATAGGAACTCAACACAATATAAGGCATGTCAATCGGACGCCCGGTCTGAAAGATATTAGTTTTTCAATCCCAGGGGCCCGGTTGGTTTTTAAGCTGAAACCAACTCGACTGTACTCCAACACGTCCAAACCTCAAGTAGAGTAATCCAAAAGGGCCTTATCACTAAGATGAATTCAACGTAATTGACGGCAAGTCATTCGGGCGTACATCCGTTATGTGATAAGCTTTTCCTCTCCAAGTGACGGGTTGGTTTCATGTTCAAACAAAACCGGCCATACAGAAACATCGTCGAAACCTCGAGTGTAATATACAGAAACGACCATCTCGATCCAAGTATCCCTACACAACTGACTGTGCGTCGATCAGAGGTCTGTAGAACATGATATAGGCATTTGAATGAACTTGGTCCGAAAATAGGGGGTTTGGGCCCGGTCTGACCTGGTCCAATACCCCCTGGGTTAACCCAAACCGGGTCGACCAGACCTAGGTCCGGGTCTAGCCCGATTGGGCGAGACCCGGCCCGGTTGGCGCAGCCAGCCAATCTCGGAAGCCGGCCACAGCTTGGCTGTCAGCCGAGCGGGGTGTGAAGTTGGCGCGACCCCTTTGTTTTAGAAATGCCCCCCCCCCAGTGGGGTCCGCCCTAGGAAGGTCCGGGGGGGGGGGGGGTTACAAACCCCCTTACTTCGGGTAACGGACGACCTTAATGGTCGGCCGGTAGTGAGCCACCGCAGGACCGGCGGGGGTCCTGCCTCCTAGAGCACCGGCGGCCGGCTTGGCCGGCCGCCCCCTGCTGGACCGCCATGGCCTAAGGCCACAACTCTTCCTCGACCGGCGTGGTGCGACGGTGCCGCGCCCCTCCACCGTGGCCCGCTCTGACCGCAGCCTCCCTTGGCTTCTCCGGCGCCGCGCACCTCCACTGCGTCCCACTCTGGCTGCGGTCCCTTCAGCCTCAACGGCGCAATGCGACGGCGCCGTGCACCACTGCCATGACCCGCTTCAGTCGCGGTCCTCTTCATTCCCACGAGGTGCAACGACATCACACCGGCTTCACCTCAAACGTCAACGTTGATCAACAATAATGAGAGGAGGAGAATCGGCCATGTTTGCAAGGTCCGATTTTTCCTGTTATTTCGATAACAAGAGGCCAAAGAATACGAGAAGCTGAACGATAAAACAAGAACAATTTTAATTCATTGAAATTGAACTTAACCCTAACCTCAAAGGAAGTTCGCGGTTGTCATGTGTCACAGATGATGTCTTCACTTGATAAATGTCGTCGGTGTCTCCTCCCTTGTCATGGAGGAACAATAGGATGGAGAAACCGAGCTGCTGAGTCGACATTCTTTGTCGGAGAGTTGGCGTTCTTCGACAAGAAGATGAACCGATCTTCCAAAACTCAAGATGTCCCTTCCCTTTCTCTTTACACCACAATTTCCAACCAATATAAAATAAGGATCTTCCTTATTTTATATACTCTTTCCAAGCATTTCAAATTTTTAAAAACAAACACTTAATTCAATTAATTGTTGATGTTCAATTAATTAATTAAATGTGTGTTGGCAAGCATTAAATTGAGAGAGTGGGGAGAGGAAGGGTCAACCCCTTAAAGGGAATGTTTAACAAGTTAAGATGAGTTACAAAATGTAAGAGGGGGTTAGAGGAGTTTTAAGGAATGTGAAGGGGTGGGGATCGTGTGGGCCCCACCTCACCAATATCATAACATGGGTATTTAGGGGCTTGTGGGTCCCACCCCAACTACTCCATGATGTATATAACGACTTGGATAAAGAATAATAATTGTTCCACAATTTTTATTCAATTAATTATTAATCCACAATTTTTAACAACTCCTCCCGCGCAAAAACATCTTCGGTAAAGGTCTTCTTAAGAACTTACAGATGCTACGGTTTAATCGGTGCCCTCGGATTTCAATTCCAAGCACCGGTTCAAAAGACAGAAAAACCCACTCGTTTGTTTACTGAACGTACCCGAGCTAAACTTCGAAAACTGATTCCGGACACACGGGGCCTCAGAATCAGGTGCCGTCAAAAACTGCGTACTCATAAAAACCCAATGAATTTAAGAAAAAATATTCCTTGAAATTTATGTGTTTTACAGTACTCCCTCATCAGTGATTTACGTCCCCATAAAGATACATCATAAACTAGGGGAGAAAATGAGGGTATTGTGCATGTATCTGAGCCTCCTACTCCCACGTGCTATCCTGGAGGTTCTTGTGCTGCCAACTGATGCGCACTATAGGAATCGACCATCCACATTGGACCCGCTCCTGTCAATCCTCGATCTCCATCGGGACCTCGGCAAATGTCTTTTCATCATCGATGTCCATCTCCATGTGAACAATGATATGTGTCGGGTCATGCAAGTATCTCCTCAGCTGAGATACGTGGAAGACATCGTACACCCGGTGCAACTAAGGTGGAAGAGCCAGGTGATAAGCCACCTCGCCTATCCTACTGAGAACTTGGAATGGTCCGATGAAGTGTGGAGATAACTTGCCGCCCCGGACAAATCTCCATAGTCCACGTCAAGGGGAGACCTGTAAGAAAACATGGTCACCATCCTCGAACCCTAGTGGTCTCCGTCTCCTGTCATCATAGGACTTCTGTCGCCTCTGAGTAGTCCTCATTTTCTCCTGGACGATCTGTACCTTCTTCGTCATGGCCTGGACCATCTCTGGTCCTACAAGTGCTGACTCCCCAGGGTAAGTCCAGCACAGAGGTGATCTGCAAGGTCAGTCGTACAATGCCTTGTATGGTGCCATCCTAATGGTCGAGTGGTTGCTGTTGTTGTACGAAAACTCCAACAAGGGTAGGTGATTCTCCCAACTGTGACCAATGTCTAGGACACATGAACAGAGTATTTCATCAAGATTCTAAATGGTCCTCTCCATCTGGCCATCCTTCTGAGGGTGAAAGGTGGTGCCCAGGCGTAGCTGCGTCCCAAAACCCTCCTAGAACCCCATCCAGAGCCAGGAGGAAAAGTGAGCGTCTCGATCAGAGAAGATAGAAGATGGCACACCATGAAGTTTTAC
Source organism: Viscum album (assembly GCA_963277665.1). NCBI lineage: Eukaryota > Viridiplantae > Streptophyta > Magnoliopsida > Santalales > Viscaceae > Viscum > Viscum album. The sequence continues at coordinate 1,218,095,013 of OY728155.1, read as the reverse complement.
TATATCTTAAACGTAGAGGCGTGCCATGCTCTCCACTGATCCCTGCTATCTAATAGGTAAGAAGTGGGCCGACTTGGTGAGTCGGTCAACAATCACCTAGATGGAGTCGTGTCCTTTGGAAGTACGTGGAATTCCCATCATGAAATCCATAGATATCTCATCCCATATCCACTTAGGGACCTCTAAGAGTTGTACCAGGCCTTCTAGTACCTGGTGCTCCACCTTCACCTGCTGGCAGATGCTGCATCGTGAAACGATCTCTTCCACAGACTTCTTCATACCCGGCCACCTGTGATGTCTTCTGATATTCTGGTACATCTTCGCTACTCCTGGATATACCGATAATGGGGAAATGTGAATCTCTCTCATAACCTCCTCATGTAATGCAACTAGTACCACGGTACATCCTTTGAAAAGGATGACGTGATCTCCTCCTACAGAAAATCCATCAGGTGCATGTCATATGGATATCTATGCACATCGCTTCTCATAGTCAACGTCCCCACGATGTGCCTCCCTGACCCGATGAAGTATTGGAGGAGTGACTATGAGTGGCTATAGAAAGGTTGTATCGTCTCTGTTCATGAAGGATATCTACCACGCGGCTAGGTGCTATGTTTCCTCTCTAAGTAGATGAATACCCGATTTCCTACTGAGAGCATCAGTTACTACGTTCTCCTTCCCAGGAGTATAGACTATCTCAATTTCATATTCCTAGTGGAACTCGAGCCATCGTCGCTGTCTCAGGATCAGGTCCTTCTGTGAGAAAATATACCTAAGACTCTGGTGGTCAGAGTAGACTGTAAATCATTCACACATCAGATAGTGTCACAATATCTTTAAGACAAAGACCACTGCCGCTAACTCCAGGTCATGGGTAGCGTAGTTCTGCTTGTGCTGCCTCAACTATCGTGAACCATAGGAGATCACTGTCGGCTCTTGCATCACAACACACCCGAGTCCAGTCCTTGATGAATCGCAGTAAACTACGTACCTTACACCCTCCTTCAGTATCCTCAAGATGGGATCCCTGGTCAATCACTGTCTTGGATCCTGGAAGCTCTGCTGACATCTATCCGACCACACGAAGGGTTTCCCCTTCTTCGTCAAAGCTGAAAGCAGTGCTGTAGCTCTGGATAAGTCTGGCACAAATCTCTGATAGTACCCAGCCAAACCTAGGAAACTCCACACCTCCGTCACACTCCTGGGTGGCTCCCATGCAAGTACCACCTCAATCTTCACAGGATCCACTACTACACCCGCCTCAGAGATGAAATTCCCCAACAAGTGGACCTCTCGAATCCAAAACTAATAGTTCGAGAGATAACCATAAAGCTGGTCCTCTCGGAGTGTGTCCAGTACAACCCGAAAGTGGTTGGTGTGCTCCTCCTTAGTGGTCGAGTAAATCAGTATGTCATCGATAAAGACAATGAAAAACCGGTCAAGGTATGGCTGGAAGAGCCTGTTCAAGATACTCATGAACACTACTGGAGAATTGGTTACATCAAAAGGCATAACCATGAAATCGTAGTAGCCATACCGACACCTGAAGGTTGTCTTCTACACATCCTCGTCTTGAACTCTGATCTGATGATAGCCTGACCTGAGGTCTATCTTCGAGAACTAGGATTCCCCCTTGAGCTGATCCAAGAGGTTTTCAATCCTCAGGAGTTGATAAATGATCTTCACAGTCACATGGTTCAGGTGACGGTAGTCGACACATAGTCATAAGCTCCCATCTTCCTTCTTGGCAAACAAAATCGGAGATGCCAAGGGTGAAACACTTGGTCGGATGAATCCCTTTCCCTACAAGTCCTCCAGCTGTACACGTAGCTCCCGAAGCTCAACAGGAGCCATCCTATTTTCTGGAGTAGATATTGGGGATATCTAGGGATACATTTCAATATAGAAGTATACATCTATGCGAGGAGGTAGTCCTGGAACTTCGTCAGGAAAAATGTCTGCATACTGATCCACCACAACAGGAAAACTCAGACTCTACGCATCAACTGCTCCTAGGATGAGACAACCAACTGTTGGGTGATCGGTTGTCCTCTCCTCTGTGTGAGTTCATCATGCATAGAAAAGGATCACTTCTCACTGGTTAAGGTGAACCTACTCCCATCTATGCTGACACACCACACTTTGCGCCTAATACAGTCAATCTGGGCATGGACTGTAGATAACCAGTCCATACCCAAGATGACGTCATAAGGCCTCAACACCGCTACAAGAAGATCTTAGCTAAAGCTCTCGCCTCCCAGAGTAAGCTCACACTACCAGCACTAGTGTGTAATCGTTGAGTCTACTCCCATGGGAGTCTCTAGCCATAAGAATCAAGCCAATGTCTCAGTCGGAATCTCCGAGCTCTGAACAAGGGAAGCAGAAATAAAATAATCCCTCATTCCTATGTCTATAAGAATTGCAGCAAGGGTGTATTAGACACAGATAGTACCTCAAATCATCTCAGGCTCGTCGTGGTCGTAAGTATACACTGCCTAAAGATGAGCCTACCTCTGTCCGCCAGCTCCCTGTGGTCGGGGTGGACCTCCTGGTGGTGGTGGCGGTAGAGCCTCAAAGCATCACCCACCACCCGCTGCTCGGCCAGCTCCTCTTCCTCGTCCGACTTCTCCTGAGGGACCACCGTGGTCAAAAATCTACATCTTACTTGGTGGTCCCACAACCATATTATGCTCCTCTGCATTGCGGTTCAGGAAGTCACGAGCCATGTGGCCCTGCCTGCCACATGCATATCACGGTCTGCCTCTCGTATGATTGGCTCTGCTGCGTGTGCCCCGCACCTCCGAACCAGTATCCTAAGGTCGCCCACCTGATGGACTAGTCCGCTTGGACCTCTGCGACATCTTTCTACTTCTGTCTAAAGAAGACTATGCTACGTGTAGCCCTACGGTAGGTCTCGCTACTGGTTCAGGCTCAGCAAAAATGCTCTCTACAAGAAGGGATCGCTCCAATACTCCTTCCTGCGTCAGAATGCTGAGGGAGATCATCGAAACTCTGATCTCATGCCTCAACCCCTGATCGAGGGTCTGATCCTAGAAGAATGGGTCATGTACCATGTCCGTGGAGTAGCGAGAGAGATCAGTAAATCTCCCCGAGTACTGGGCTACTATAATGCTGCCCTGTCGCAGCTGTAGAAACTCCTTGATGTGCACACACGGAGGGTGGTTAGAACGAACTTTGAGTGGAAGAGACTCTCAAATCCATACATAGTAGTGATGCCTAGTCATGCACCTGGAGCATCAGGATCCACCATCTACCTGCTACTGCGTGCATGAGACTCGCTGGAAGGATCACCATGAGGTCAGCTGGTGTCCCTACTTATCTAAAGACTCGGACGATAGCCTCCATCCAATCCTCACCTGCCCGAGGGTCCATCTCTCCGTGGAACCTGGGTGGGCTCTGACACTGAAACTCGTGTAGTTCACTCAGGCGACATGCACTCTCAGCTACTGGAGTTGGGGGAATTGGTGGCTCAGTGAGTAGAGGTATCGCCAGTACCTCCGCTGTAATGGGGCCCTGCACCGAGGCCTCATCGCTCGGTGGGCTTCCATATTGCACAAAGCTCGGAACCCTAGCTAGCTGCCGTCGTGGGTCCATCTTGAAAAGAAACAGGTGTGCCATAATTAATATAGTATACCTGGTGAGCTTACGTAAGTAATCACAAAGAATTTTTTTTAAATACACATGAAATCAATGTTTTCGTGCACTGAGTCGGAAATCAGAAGTCAGGGTCCTGGTGTATGGATACATCGGCTGCCGCACCAACATTGGACCTCATGGACTGATAACCACACTAAATACTCTAAAAATTATTGCTTCACTAAAAAGAAATTATCAGAGTACTGAGTTCTACGGTAGAACCGACTCCTCTAATACCAATTTGTCACGACCCGTCCCTGGGGCCCATGCCGTGACTACCCCAAGCCCGCCTTCTATAGGCCAGGGGCTGGCGACTAGGACCAAAGGTGTAAATCCCGATAAAAGGGAAGGAATTGCCTTATATAAGAGAAAAACACCATAGAGTACGCATGCTGATGTAAACACTATGCAAACGTAGTACAAAAGTATGTGACGGAAAGTAAATGGGCCAGTATACAAACCCAACTGAAAGTACAATACAACTGAGAAAAGAAAGTTCAACAGCTAAAAAGTAAATCAACAACCACCATGTCGTCCTCTGGAAACCCCACCATAAGGCTGGGTATAGATGGTATCCTCTGCTCCTCAAATCCGTCCATCCACACCGTGTACGTCTGCCTGATAGTCCACCTTTGGGTACCGTCCCACTCCCCAATCCTCAACCACAATTAGTACTATCCGTCGTCTGCAACCAACACAATGTAGTGCGGGTATAGCCCATGGTGGGGTGAGTATACGATACTTAGTAGGGACCCCAAGACCCCCTAAGGTCTCCCAAAATCCACAAAGTATAAACCACAAAAGAAAGATACAAACATGAATTATTAATAAACTCTACATAGATATATGCACATACATATACCTAAGTCATCAATTCTAGTTCGACTCCAACTCAGAGTCCGAGAACATCCCAGTCCACACAGGAAAGCACAACCCAGTCCACACAGGAAAGAAAGTCAATCATATTGATGATAATGATTAAAAGTGAAGACACAGCTCACATAGGTATACTACTCACGAAGAGGGGTGGAGATGATTAGATATAGCCTCTAAATCATCTCCTCTGCCGAACCCACGTAGCATCCAATTACAGAAGTCGTCGCTGCCGAACCCATGTAGGATCCTAGTACAGAAACCATCACTGCCAAACCCACGGAGGATCCACGTACAGTCGTCCTCACTGTCGAACCCACATAGGATCCAAGTATAGTCGTCCTCGTTGTCCGACCCACGTAGGATCCAAGCAGAGTCGTCATCGACGTCGCAGTCGCAGCTAGCTCTAGGGTTCCTACACACTGCATGCTCGATTCTGAGAGGGTCTACTCCACGATCCATGGGGTTGATACATCGACTGTCATGAAGTCCAGAGTTGATGTATCACTATGTTCCGTCTCGTCAATAGGAACTCAACACAACAGACAACACGTCAATCGGACGCCCGGTCTGAGAGATATTGGCTTTTCCATCCCAGGGGTCCGGTTAGTTTTTAAGCTGAAACCAACCCAACCATACTCCAAGTATGTCCAAACCTCATGTAGAGTAAGACAAAAGAACCGTCTCACTAAGAGTAACTCAATGTTATTGACGGCACATCATTCGGATGTCTGGTCGTTAAGTATTAAGCGTTTCTGCTCCAAGGTCCTAGTTGGTTTTGGGTTCAAACCAACCCGATTGTATCCAAATTTGACGAAACCTTGGGTTTAATATACTGAAACTACTGTCTCTATCCAAAGATCCCTACACAACTAACAGTGCATCGACCGAAGGTCTATATCCCAAGAAATGGGTGTTTGAACGAACCTGGTATGAAAATAGGGGGATTGGGCCCGGTCCGACCTGACCCAATACCCCCTGGGTCGGTCCGGACCAGGTCGACCTGAACCAGGTCCGGGTTCTGCCTAATTGGGCGTGGCCCGGCCCGGCACGGCCTGAAGCCTGGCTCGGAAGTCGGTCGTGGCTCTGCTGTCGGCCGAGCGGGGGGCGAAGGGGGTGCGGCCCCCTTTGTTTTGGAAACGGTGGCCCCCGGTGGGGTACGCCCTAGGCAGGTCAAAGGGGGGGGGGTTACACACCCTCCTGCTTCGGGTAACGTCCGGCCTTAATGGCCGACTGGTAGTGAGCCACCGCGGGACCAGTGGGGATCCCACCTCCTGGAGCGCCGGCGGCCGGCTTCGCCGACCATCCCTTGCTGGACCGCCGCGGCCTAAGGACATGGCTCTTCCTTGGCTGGCGCGACAACGCCGCACCCCTCCGCCGCGTCCTGCTCCAACCATGGCCTCCCTTGGATTCTCCGGCGTGGAGAGACAGCGCCGTACACCCCCGTCGTGGCCTGCTCTGGTTGCGGTCCTCTTCGTTCCCACACAGTGCAAGGACACCGCGCCGCCTTCACCTCAAATGTCAACGTTGATCAACAAGAGAGCGGGGATGAGAATTGGCCGTGTTTGTGCGTTCCGATCTCCACCCATATTTTTGATAACAAGCGGCCAAAGTATACAAGATTCACAATGATAAAACAAGCACAATTTTAATTCATTAAAATTGAACTTTACCCCTACCTTGAATGAAGTTCGCAGTTGTCAAATGCCACAGATGATGGCGTCATGAGAGAATCCCCTCATCGTCGTTGTCTCCTTTCTTGTCACGGAGGAAGAAGAGGATGGGGAAACTGAGCCACTAAGTCCATGTTTTTCGTTGGAGATTGGTCGTTCTTCGACAAGAAGATGAACAGATCTTCCAAAACTCATGAGCTCCCTTCCCTTTCTCTTAACACCACAATTTCCATCCAAAATAAAATAAGGCTCTTCCTTAATTTATTTACTCATACCAATCATTTCAAATTTTTAAAAACAAACACTTAATTCAATTAATTGTTGAGGTTCAATTATTTAATTAAATGTGTGTTGGCAAGCATTAAATTGAGAGAGTGGGGAGAGGAAGGGTCATCCATTTAAAGGGGAAGTTTAACAAGTTAATATGAGTTACAAAATTTAAGAGAGGGTTAGAGGTGTTTTAAGGAATGTGAAGGGGTGGGGCTCGTGTGGGCCCCACCTCACCAATATTTTCACATGGGTAGTTAGGGGCATTTGGGTCCCACCCCAACTACCCCATGTTCGATATAACCACTTTTATAAAGAATAAAAATTGTTCCACAATTTTTATTCAATTATTTATTAATCCACAATTTTTAACAACTCCTACCGAGAAAACGCATCTTCTGTAAAGGTCATCTTAAGAAATTACCAACACTGTGGTTTCATCGGTGCCCTCATATTTCAATTCCGAGCATCAGTTCAAAAGATAGAAAAACCCGCTCGTTCGTTTACTGAACGTACCCAAGAAAAACATCAGAAACTAATTCCGGGCACACCGGGCCTTGGAATCAGGTGCCGTCCGAAACTGCGTACTCGTAAAAACACAACGAATTTAAGAAAAAAAATTCCTTGAAATTTACAGGTCTTTACATTACTCCCACCTCAGGGCATTACGTCCCCGTAAAGCTACATCCTAAACTAGGGAAACAAATGAGGATATTGTGCACGCATCTAAGCCTCCCGATCCCATGTTCTTTCTTAGAGGTTCTCGTGATTCCACATGATGCGCACTAGAGGAATAGACCATCCACGTAAGACCCGCTCCAGTCGATCCTCGATCTCCACTAGGTCCTCTGCAAATTTCGCCCCTTCATCATTGTCCTTCTCCCCGTGATCAATGATATTCATCGGTTCATGCACTTATCTCCTCAACTAAGATATGTGGAAGACATCATGTACCCAGTGCAACTAAGGTGGAAGAGCCAGGTGATAATCCACCTCGCCAATCCTGTTGAGAACCAGGAATGGCCCGATGAAGCATGGAGATAACATTCCACCCAGGCCAAATCTCCATAGTCCACGTCGAGGTGAGACTCGTAAGAAAATGTGGTCACCATCCTCGAAATCTAGTGGTCTCCGCCTCCTGTCATCATTGGACTTCTGTCGGCTCTGAGCAATCCTTATCCCCTCCTGGATGATCTGTAACTTCTCAGTCGTGACCTGGACCATCTCGGGTCCTACAAGTGCAAACTCCCCAGGGCCAGTCCAGCACATAGCTGATCTACAAGGTCGGTCGTACAATATCTCATATGGTTCCATCCCTATGGTGGAGTGGTAGCTGTTTTTGTGTGAAAACTCCACCAAGGGTAGGCGACCATCCCAGCTATGACCAAAGTCAAGGAAACATGCACGGAGCATGTCCTCGAGAGTCTGAATGGACCTCTCCGTCTGGCCATCCGTCTGAGGGTGAAAGGCGGTGCTTAGGCGTAGCTACGTCCCAAAATCCTCCTGCTACCCCTTCCAAATCCAGGAAGTAAAGAAAGAGTCTTGATAAAATATGATATATGATGGTACACCATGAAGCCGTACAATCTCCAGAATTTAGAGGCGTCCCAAGCTCTCCATTGAGCCCTGCTTTCTGATAGGTAAGAAGTGGGCCGACTTGGTGAGTCGGTTGAAAATCAACCAGATGGAGTCATATCCTCTGTATGTATGTGGAAGTCCCATCATGAAATCCATAGATATCTCATCCCACTTCCACTCCGGGCCCTCTAAGGGCTGTACCAAGCCTGCTGGTACCTGGTTCTCCGCCTTCACCTGCTGGAAGGTGAGGCATCGTTAAAGGAACTCTTCCACATCGTTCTTCATACACAGCCACTAGTGTTGTCATCTAAGATCCTGGTACATCTTTGCTATTCCTGGATGTACCGGCAAAAGGGAAATGTGAAACTCCCTCAGCACCTCCTCTTTTAATGCAATTGGTACCATGGTACGTCCTCTGAAAATGATGACATGCTCTCCTCCAACAGAAAATCCACCAGGTGCATGTCCTATGGATATCTGTGGACCTATCTTCTCATAGTCAATGTCCACACGTTGTGCCTCCCTAACCCAATTAAGTATTAGATGAGTGACTGTGAGTGACTATAGAGAGGTTGTCCCATCTCTATCCACGAAGGATATCTGCAATGCGGCTAGCTGCTTTGTTGCCTCTCTAAGTAGCTAAATAACCGATCTCTTGCTGAGAGCATCAGCTACTATATTCCCCTTATCATGAGTATATACTATCTCAAAGTCATATTCCTGGAGGAACTCGAGCCATCAACATTGTCTCAGGTTCAGGTCCTTCTGCGAGAAGATATAGCTGAGAATCTGGTTGTCAGAATAGACTGTAAAGCGTTCTCCCATTAGATAGTGTCGCCACATCTTCAAGGCGAAGACCACTGCCGCTAACTACAGGTCATGGGTAGTGTTGTTCTGCTCATTATTCATCAACTATCATGAACCATAGGCGATCATTTTCCACTACTACATCAGGACACACCCGAGCCCGGTCCCTGATGCATCGCAGTAAACTACGTACCCCACACCCTCTTTCGGTAGCCTCAATATGGGTGCACTGGTCAATCTCTGTCTCAGATCCTGGAAGCTCTGCTAACATCTATCCGAACACACGAAGGGGTTTCCCTTCTTCTTCAATGCTGAAAGCAGTGCTGCAACACTGGATAAGTCTCGCTCAAATATACGTTAGTACCCAGCCAGACCTTGGAAGCTCCGCACCTCTGTCACACTCCTGTGTGGATCCCAAGCAAGTACTACCTCGATCATCACAAGATCTACTACAACTCCCACCTTAGAGATGACGTACCCCTATAAGTGCACCTCTCGAATCTAGAACTGACACTTCGAGAGCTTACCATAAAGCTGGTGCTCTCGGAGTGTGTCTAGTACAACCCTCAAGTGGTAGGCATGCTCCTCCTCAGTGGTCGAGTAAATCAGTATGTCGTCGATGAAGACCACGATAAACCGCTCGAGGTAAGGCTAGAAGCTCTTGTACATGAGACTCATGAACACTACTGGAGCATTGGTTATACCGAAAGGCATAACCAAGAACTCATAGTGGCCATAACGACACCTGAAGTCCATCTTCTTCACATCCTCGTCTTGAACTCTAAGCGGATTATAGCCTGACCTGAGGTCTATCTTCGAGAACCAGCGTGCTCCCTTGAGCTGATCAAAGAGGTATTCAATCCTCGGGAGTGGATAATTTTTCTTCATGGTCACCTTGTTCAGGAGATGGTAGTCGACACATAGTCATAAGCCCCCGTCCAACTTATTGGTGAACAAAATTGGAGAAGACCAGGGTGAAACACTGGGTCGGAAGAATCCCTTGCCCAGTAAGTCCTCCTTCTGTACCCGTAGCTCTCGAAACTTAGCGGGAGCCATCCGATATGCTGGAGTAGATATAGGGGTTTTCCCAAGGTGCGGGTCAATATAGAAGTCTACCTCTATGCGAGGAGGTTTTCCTGGAACATCATCAGGAAAAATTTATGCATATTGATCCACCACAACAGGAAAACTCGGACTCCACACATCAACTGACCCTAGGATGAGACTAACCAACTAATGAGTGATCGGTTGTCCTCTCCTCTGTGTGAGTCCATCTTACCCTGAAAAGGATCCCTTCTCGCCGGTGAAGGTGAAACTGCTCCCATCTGTCCGGACACACTACACTTTGTGCCAAATACAGTCAATCTGGGCATAGACTATAGATAACCAGTCCATACCCGAGATGACATCGTAAGGCCTCGATGCCACTACAAGAAGATCCCAGTCGAAGCTCTGACCTCCTAGAGTAAGCTCACACAGGTGGAACTAGTGCATAATCGTTGAGTCTTCTCTAGTAAGAGTTTATAGCTGTAAGGATCGAGCGAACGGCTCTATCGGAATCTCCGAGCTCCTAACAAGGGAAGTGGCAATAAAAGAATGACTCGCTTATGTGTTTATAAGAACTGCAACAAGGGTGGAGTAGACACAGATAGTACCTCAAATCATCTCAGGCACGCTGTGGTAATAATCCTACACTACCTGAAGCTGAGCCTGCCTCTGTCCTCCAAATCCCAGTTGTCAGGGTGGACCTCATGGTGGTGGTTGTGATAGAGCCTCAAAGCGTTTCCCACCACCCGCTAGTCGGCCAGCTCCTCTTCCTGATCCGCCTGCTCCATGCTTACTGCCACGGTCGAACCTCTACCTCTTTTTGGGTTGTCCCTCAACCGTCTTCTGCTCCTCTGCATGGTGGGTCGGGCAGTCACGAGCCATGTGGCCCTACCCGCCGCATCCATAGCACTGCCTGCCTCTCGTATGACTGGCTCTCCTACGTGTGTCATGCTCCTCCGAACCAGTATCCTGATGTCACCCACCTGATTTCCTGGTCTACATGGACCTCTGCGACATATTTATACTACCAGTTGCAGAATAATCCTCTACGTGTCTCCCTACAGTAGGTCTCACTGCTAGTGTAGGCTCAGCAAGAAAACTCTTTACAAGAAGGGCTCACTCCTGTACTGCTGCCTGTGTGGAATGCTGAGGGAGAACATCGAAGCTCTGATCTCATGCCTCAATTACTGGTTGAAGGTAAGATCCTAGAATAATGAGTCATGTACCATGTTCATGGTGTATCATGAGAGATCGGTAAATATCTTCGAGTACTGGGCTACAATCTTGCTGCCCTGCCACTGCAGTAGTAACTCCTGGATGTGTACCGCATAGAGGGTGGCTGGAACGTACTCTGAGCAGAAGAGACTCTCGAGGTCTATCCATAGTAGTGATGCCTTGTCATTCACTTGGAGCATCAGGCTCCACCATCTACCTGTTGCTGCATGTAGGAGACTCTCCACAAGGATCACCATAAGGTCAGTAGTTGTCCCTACTAATCTGAAGACTTGGACGATAGCCTCCAGCCAATCCTCGGCTACCTGAGGGTCCGTCTCTCTGTGGAACCTGGGTGGCCTCTGACGCCGAAACTCGTGAAGTGCACTTAGGTGATGTGCACTCTCACATGCTGGGGATGGGGCATCGGTGGCTCGGTAGGTAGAGGTACCGCCATTGCTCCACTGTAATGGGGCCCTGCATTGAGCCCTTGTCACTCGGTGGGCTGCCATCTGGCACAAAGCTCAGAACCCTAGCTGGCTGCCATCTTGGGGAAATTCTGAAATGAAACATGTGTGCCACGGTTAATATAGTATACCTGGTGAGCTGATATAAGTAATCACAAAGAAATGTTTTGAAACACAAATGCAATCAATGTTTTCGTGCACTGAGTCAGAAATCAGAAGTTAGTGTCCTCGTGTATGGATACGTCGGCCTTCGCACCAACACTAGACTCCCTGGACTGATAACCACAGTCAATACTCTAAACATTATTGCTTCACATAAAAGAAATTATCAGAGTCCTGAGTTTTGCGATAGAACTGAATCCTTTGATACCAATTTTTCACAACCCATCCGCAGGGCCAGTGTCGTGACTACCCCAAGCCCGCCTTCCATAGGCTAGGGGCTGGCGACTATAACCAAAGGCGTAAATTCCGATAAAAGGGAAGGCATTGCCTTATATAAGAAAACAAACACTACAGTGTACGCATGCGAAAGTAAACACAAAGTAAACTGAGTACACAATTAAGTGCTGGAAAGTAAATGGGCCAGCATACAAACCCAACTGAAAGTACAGTACAACTGAGAAAAGAAAGTACAACAGCTGAAAAGTAAAGGAGCAACCACCAAGTCATCCTCCGGAACCCCACCTGAAGGGTGGGTACAGATGGTCTCCTCTACTCCTCAAATCCATCCGTCCACACCGTGTACGTCCGCCTAATAGTCCACCTCCGGGTACCATCCCACTCCACAAGCCTCTACCACGATCAGCACTATCCGTCATCTGCAACCAACACAACGTAGTGCGAGTATTGCCCGTGCAGGGGTGAGTATACAATACTCAGTAGGGCCCCGAGATCCCCGAAGGTCTCCCAGAATCCACAAAGGATAAACCACAAAGGAAAGATACAAACACGAAGTATCAACCAACTCTACTTAGGTATATTCCCATATATATACCTAAGTCATCAATTCTTGTTCGACTCCAACTCAAGAGTCCGAGAACATCCCAGTCCACACAGGAAAGAACAACCCCATCCAAACAGGAAAGAAAGTCAATCATATTGATAATAATGATTGAATGTCAAGGCTTAGCTCACACAGGTATACTACTCACGAAGAGGGGTGGAGATGATTAGATGTAGCCTCTAAATCATATACTCTGCTGAACCCACATAGGATCCAAGTACAGAAGTCGTCACTGCCGAACACACGTAGGATCATAGTACAGTAACCATCACTGCCGAACCCACATAGGATCCAAGTATAGCCATCCTCGCTGTCGAACCTACGTAGGATCCAAGTACAGTCGTCTTTATTGCCGAACCCACGTAGGATCCAAGTACAGTCGTCATCGTTGTCGTAGTCGCAGCCAGCTCTAGGGTTCCAGTACACAGTACGCTCGAATCCATGAGGTTCCGCTCCACAAGCCAAGGGGTAGATAAATAAACTATCACAATGTCTAGAGTTGATGTATCAAAAAGTTCTGTCTCATCAATAGGAACTCAATGCAACAAACGGCGTGTCAATCGGACACCCGGTTTGAGAGATATTGGATTTTCCGTCCTAGGGGCTCAGTTGGTTTTTAAGAGGAAACCAACCTGACTGTACTCAACTGCATCCAAACCTCAAGTAGAGTAATCCAAAAAAACCGTCTCACAAGGAGTAATTCAACTTAATTGACGGCACATCATTCGGACGTTTGGTTGTTATGTTATATGCATCTCGAACCAAATATCCCTACTCAACAGACGATGTGTTGATCGGAGGTCTGTAGCCCAAGATATGGGCGTTTGAATGAACTTGGTGTGAAAATAGGGGGTTTGGGCCTGGTCCGATCTGGCCCAATACTCCATGGGTCGGCCCGAACCGGGTCGACCCGACCCGGGTCCAGGTCCGGCCCGATTGGGCGCGGCCCGGCCAGGATGGCAGGCCCGACCCGGCACTGGCGGCTCGGCTTGGCGTGGGTAGCGTGGCCCGGTGCGGCCTGCGGCCTGGCTCGAAAGCTGGTCGCGGCTCGGCTGTCGGCTGAGTGGGGTATGAAGGGGGCATGACCCCCTTTGTTTCGGAAACGGTGCCCCCCCGGTGGGATCTTCCCTAGGCAGGTCAAAGGTGGGGGGGGGGGGGGGTTACACACCCCCTACTTCAGGTAACCGTCACCCTTAATGGCCGACCGGTAGTGAGCCGTCGCTGGACCCACGGGGGTCCCCCCTCCTAGAGCGCCGGCGGCCGACTTGGTCGGCCGCCCCCTGTTGGACCACTGCGGCTTAAGGCCGCGACTCTTCGTTGACTGGCGTGGTGTGATGGCGTCGCGCCCCTCCGCCGCAGCCCGCTCCAACCGCGACCTCTCATGGCTTCTCTTACGTGGCGCGGCGGCGCCGCGCACCTCCTCCATGGCCTGCTCCGGCCGCGATTCCTTCCGCCTCACTGGCGTGGCGCGATGGCACCACGACCCGCTCCATTCGTGGTCCTCTTCTTTCCCGTGCGGTGAAACGACACCACGCAGCCTTCGCCTCAAACATCAACGTTGATCAACAAGAAGCAGGGAGGAGAATCATCCTTGTTTGTGTGGTCTAATCTCCTCCCATTATTTCGATAACAAGCGTCCAAAGTATACAAGATGCTCAACGATAAAACAAGCACAATTTTAATTCATTAAAATTGAATTTAACCCCTACCTCGAAGGAAGTTCGCGGTTATCAAGTGCCACGGATGATGGCGTCGTTGGGGAATTCCCGTGTCGTCGGTGTCTCCTACCTTGTCGTGGAGAAAGAAGTCGATTTAGAAACCAAGCCACCGAGTCGACGTTCTTCATCGGAGAGTTGGCGTTCTTCGACAAGAAGATGAACCAATCTTCCAAAACTCAAGAGCTCCCTTCCCTTTCTCTTAAAACCACAATTTCCAACCAAAATAAAATAAGGCTCTTCCTTATTTTAATTACTCATGCAAAGCATTTCAAATTTTTAAAAACAAACACATAATTAAATTAATTGTTGAGGTTCAATTATTTAATTTAATGTGTGTTGGAAATCATTAAATTGAGAGAGGGGGAGAGGAAGTGTCATCCACTTAATGGGAAAGTTTAACAAGTTAAGATGAGTTACAAAATTTAAGAGGGGGATAGAGGTGTTTTAAGGAATTTGAAGGGATGGGGTTCATGTGGGCCCCGCCTCACCAATATCCTCACATGGGTAGTTAGGGGCTTGTGGGTCCCACCCAAACTACCCCATGTTCGATATAACCACTTGGATAAAGAATAGAAAATTGTTCCACAATTTTTATTCAATTATTTATTAATCCACAATTTTTGACAACTCCTCCCGAGAAAATGCATCTTCTGTAAAAGTCATCTTAAGCAATTACTAACACTACGATTTCATTGGTGCCCTCGGATTTCAATTAAGAGCACCGGTTCAGAAGATAGAAAATCTCGCTCGTTCGTTTACTGAACGTACATGAGAAAAACATTGGAAACTAATTTCGGGGACACCAGGACTCAGAATCAGGTGCCGTCAAAAACTACGTACTCGTAAAAACCAAATAATTTAAGAAAAAAATTCCCTTGAAATTTACAGGTCATTACATTACTCCCACCTTAGGGAATTATGTCCCCGCAAAGCTACATCATGAACTAGGGAAACAAATGAGGGTGTTGTGCACGCATCTGAGCCTCCCGCTCCCATGTGCTTTCCTGGAGGTTCCCGTGCGGCCACCTGATGCACACTAGAGGAAAAGAACATCCACGTAGGACCGACTCCTATCAATCTTCGATCTCCACCAGGACCTCCACAATTTTCACCCTGTCATCGATGTCCTGCTCCCCGTGATCAATGATATGCGTCGGTTCATGCACGTATCTCCTCAGCTCAGATACGTGGAAGACATCATGCACCTGGTGCAGCTGAGGTAGAAGAGACAGGCGATAAGACACCTGGCCTATCCTACTAAGAACCTGGAATGGTCCGATAAAGCTCAGAGATAACTTTCCACCCATGCCAAATCTCTGTAGTCCACGTCGAGGTGAGACCCGTAAGAAATCATGGTCTCCATCCTCGAACTCTAGTTGTCTCCGCCTCCTATCAGCATCAGACTTCTGTCAGCTTTGAGTAGTCCTCGTCCCCTCTTGGATGATCTGTACCTTCTCCGTCATGACCTGGACCATCTCTGGTCCTACATCTGCTAACTCCCCAGGGCCAGTCCAGCACAAAGGTGATCTGCAAGGTCGGTCGTACAATGTATCGTATGGTTCCATCCCGATGGTGGAGTGGTAGTTGTTGTTGTACGCAAACTCCACCATGGGTACGTGATCCTCCCAACTGTGACCAAAGTCCAGGACACATGCTCAGAGCACGTCCTCAAGAGTCTGAATGGACCTCTCCGTTTGGCCATCCGTCTGAGGGTGAAAGGAGGTGCTCAAGTGTAGCTACATCCCAAAAGCCTCCTGCAACCTCTTCCAAAGCTAGGAAGTAAAGTGAGAGTCTCGATCGGAGATGATAGATGATGGCACACCATGAAGCCGTACAATCTTCTGATCATAGATGCGTCCCAAGCTCTATACTGAACCCTGCTCTTTGATAGGTAAGAAGTGGGCAGACATGGTGAGTCGGTCGACAATCACCCATATGGAGTCGTGTCCTCTAAAATTACGTGGAATTCCCATCACGAAATCCATAGATATCCCATAAAACTTCCACTCCGGGCCCTCTAAGGGATGTAACAAGCCTGCCAGTACCTGGTGCTCTGCCTTCACCAGCTGGCAGGTGATGCATCGTGAAACGAACTCTGCCACATTCTTTTTTATACAAAGCCACCAGTGTTGTCGTCTAAGATCCTGGTAGATCTTCGCTATTCCTGGATGTACCCCCAATGGGAAATGTGAAACTCTCTCAGCACATCCTCTTGTAATGAAACCGCTACCATGGTACGTCCTCTGAAAAGGATAACGTGCTCTCCTCCTATAGAAAATACACCAGGCGCCTATCCTGTTGATATATATAGACGTCACTTCTCACAATCAACGTCCCCACGTTGTGCCTCCATAACCCACTGAAGTAGTAGAGGAGTGACTGTGAGTGACTGTAGAAAGGCTGTCCCATATCTATCCACGAAGGATATCTGCAATGTGTCTAGCTACTCTGTCGCCTCTCTAAGTAGCTGAATACCCGATCTCTTGCTGAGAGCATCAGCTAATGTATTCCCATTTTTAGGAGTATATACTATCTTAATGTGATAGTCCTGGGAAAACTCAATCCATCACCACTGTCTTATGTTCAGGTCCTTCTGCGAGAAGATATACATGGGACTCTAGTTTTCAGAGTAGATTGTAAAGCATTCTCCCATCAGATAGTGTCGCCACATCTTTAAGGTGAAGACCACTGCCACTAACTCCTGGTCATGGGTAGTGTAGTTCTAATTGTGTTGCCTCAACAGTCGTGAACCATAGGTGATCACTGTCTGCTACTACATCAGGACACACCCAAGTCCGGTCCCTGATGCATCGCAGTAAACTACGTACCCTACACCCTCCTCCGGTAGCCTCAACATGGGTGCATTGGTCAATCTCTGTTTCATATCCTGGAAGCTCTGCTGACATATATCCAACCACACGAAGGGATTTCCCTTCTTCTTCAAAGATGAAAGGAGTGCTAAGACTCTGGAGAAGTCTGGCACAAATATCCGATAGTACCTAGCCAGACCTAGGAAACTCCGCACCTCTGTCACATTCCTGGGTGGCTCCCAAACAAGTACTGCCTCGATCTTCCTAGGATCCACTGAAACTCCAACCTCAGAGATGACGTGCCCCAAGAAGTGGACCACTTGAATCCAGAACTGACACATTGAGAGCATACCATACAACTGGTGCTCTCGGAGTGTGTCAAGTACAACCCTCAAGTGGTAGGCGTGCTCCTCCTTAGTGGTCGAGTAAATCAGTATGTCATCGATGAAGACCACGATAAACCGATCGAGGTAAGGATGGAAGATCCTATCCATTAGACTCATGGACACTGCTGGAGCGTTGGTTATGCTGAAAGTCATAACCAAGAACTCATAGTGGCCATACCGACACCTGAAGGCCATCTTCTGCACATCCTCATCTCGAACTCTGAGTTGATGATACCCTGACCTGAGGTCTATCATCGAGAACAAGCGTGCTCCCCTAAGATGATCAAAGAGGTCGTCAATCCTCGAGATTGGATACTTTTTCTTCATGATCACCTGGTTCAGGCAACGGTAGTCGACACATAGTCATAAGCTCTCATCCACCTTCTTGGCGAACAAAATCAGTGAATCCTAGGGTGAAACACTGGGTCATATGAATCCCTTGGCCTGCAAGTCCTCCAGCTGTACCCATAGCTCTCGAAGCTCAGGAGGATCCATCCGATATGCTGGAGTAGATATCGGGGTTTTCCCAGGGTACATGTCAATATAGAAGTCTACCTCTCTGTGAGAAGGTAGTCCTAGAACGTTGTCAGGAAAAACATCTGCATATTGATCCACCACAACAGGAAAAATCGGACTCCGCACATCAAATTATCTAAGGATGAGACTAACCAACTGATGAGTGATCATTTGTCCTCACCTCTGTGTGAGTCCATCCTACCCTGCAAAGGATCCCTTCTCATTGGTGAAGGTGAACCTACTCCCATATATGTGGACACACCACACTTTGCACCTAATATAGTCAATCTAGGCATGGACTGTAGATAAACAGTCCATACACAAGATGACATCGTAAGGCCTCAGCGATGCTACAAGAAGATCCCTGCTGAAGCTCTCGCCTCCTAGAGTAAGCTCACACAGCCGACAGTAGTGTGTAATCATCATGTCTACTCCAGTAGCAGTCTCTAGCCATAAGGATCGAGCCAACAGCTCTGTCGGAATATCTGAGCTCCGAACAAGGGAAGCAACAAAAAAATAATGACTCTCTCTTATGTTTATAAGAACTACAGCAAGGGTGGAGTAAACAAATATAGTACCTCGAATCATCTCAGGAGCACTGTGGTCGTAATCCTATACTGCCTGAAGCTAAGACAGCCTCTGCCCGCCAACTCCCTGTGGTCGGGGTGGACCTCCGGGTGGTGGTGGTGGTGGTGGTAGAGCCTCAAAGTGTCGCCCACCACCCATTGCTCGGCCAACTCCTCTTCCTCGTCCTCCTGCTCCCTACTAATCTCCACGGTCGAACCTATACCTCTCCCTGGGTGGCCCCTCAACCATCTGCCGCTCCTCTACATGGAAGGTCGGGAAGTCACGAGACATGTGGCCCTGCCTGCCGCATCCATAGCACGACATGCCTCTCGTATGACTAGATCTGCTGCATGTGCCCCGCACCTCCAAACCAGTATCCTGAGGTCTCCCACCTGATGTCCTGGTCCTCTTAGACCTTTGTGACATCTGTTTATTTCTGGCTGCAGAAGACTTCGCTACATGTCGCCCTGAAGTAGGTCTCACTGCTGGTGTAGGGTCAGCAAGAAATCTCTTTATAAGAAGGGCTCCCTCCAGTACTCTTGCCTGCATGGAATGCTGAGGGAGATCATCGAAGCTCTGATCTCATGCCTCAATCCCTTCTCGAAGGTCCGAGCATGGAAGAATGAGTCATGTAACCTGTTTGTGGAGTAGTGTAAGAGATCAGTAAATCTCATCGTGTACTGGGCTACAGTTATGCTGCACTACCGCAGTAGTAGTAACTTCTGGATGTGCACCGCACAGAGGGTGGCTGGAACGTACTCTGCGCAGAAGAGACTCTTGAATTCTATCCATAGCAGTGATGCCTCATCATGCACCTGGAGCATCAGGATCCACTATCTACCTGTTTCTGCATGTAGGAGACTCTAAAAAAGGATCTCCATGAGGTCAGCAGGTGTCCCTACTAATCTGAAGACTCAGACGATAGCTTCCAGCCAATCCTTGGCTGCCTGAGGGTCCATCTCTCCTTGAAACATGGGCAGTATCTGATGTTGAAACTCATGTAGGGCACTCAGGCGATGTGCACTCTCAGCTACTTGGGCTGGGGGCATCGGTGGCTCAGCGGGTAGAGGTACCGCAAGTGCCTCCACTGTAATGGGGCTCTGCACCGAGGCATTATCGCTCGGTGTGCTGTCATCTCGGACAAATCTCAGAACCCTTGCTGGCTGCCGTCGTGGGGCCATCCTGAAAAGAAACAAGTGTGCCACAGTTAATATAGTATATCTGGTGAGCTGACACAAGTAATCACAAAGAAAAGTTTTGAAACACACAAGAAATCAATGTTTTCTTGAACTGAGTCAGAAATCAAGAGTTAGGGTCCTGGTGTATATATACGTCGGCCTTCGCACCAACACTGGACTCCCTGGACTGATAACATGACTCAATACTCTAAAAATTATTGCTTCACAGAAAATAAATTATCAGATTCCTAAGTTTTACGGTATAACCGAATCCTATGATACCAATTTGTCATGACCCATCCTCAGGGCCCGTGTCATGACTACCCCAAGACTTCCTTCCATAGGCTAGGGGGTGGAAAATAGCACCAAAGGCGTAAATCCCGATAAATGGGAAGGCATTTCCTTATATAAGAAAAAAATACCACAGTGTACGCATGATGAAGTAAACACTAAGTAAACTGAGTACAAAATTATGTTCTGGAAAGTAAATGGGCTAGCATAAAAACCCAACTAAAAGTACAGTACAACTGAGAAAAGAAAGTACAACAGCTAAAAAGTAAAGGAGAAACCACCAAGTCGTCCTCTAGAAACCCCACCTGAAGGGTGGGTACAGATGGTCTCCTATGCTCCTCAAATACGTCCGTCCACACCGTGTACATCCGCCTAAAAGTCCATCTCCGGGTACCGTCCCACTCCACAAGCCTCAACCATGATCAGCACTATCCGTCATCTACAACCAACAAAACATAGTGCGGGCATAGCCCATGCAGGGGTGAGTATACAATACTCAGTAGGGACCCCGAGACCCCCGACGGTCTACCAGAATCCACAAAGGATAAACCACAAAGGAAAGATATAAAGATGAAGTATCAACCAACTCTACTTAGGTATATTCCCATACATATACCTAAGTAATCAATTCTAGTTCAACTCCAACTCATGAGTCTGAGAACATCCCAGTCCACACACGAAAGCACAACCCCATCCACATAGGAAAGAATGTCAATGGTATCAATGATAATGATTGAATGCCAAGACTCATCTCACACAGGTATACTACTCACGAAGAGGGGTGGACATGATTATATGTAGCCTTTGAATCATCTCCTGTGCTGAACCCACATAGGATCCAAGTACAAAAGTCGTCACTGCCGACCCCACGTAGGACCCTAGTACAGTAACCATCACTACCGAACCCATGTAGGATCCATGTACAATCATCCTTGCAGACGAACCCACGCAGGATCCAAGTACAGTCATCCTCATTGTCGAGCCCACGTAGGATCCAAGTACAGGCGTCATCGTCGTCGTAGTAGTAGCCAACTCTAGGGTTCTTGCACACAGTATGCTCGAATCCAGGAGGGTCTGCTCCACGAGCGTAGGGGATGATAAATCAACTGTCAGAAAGTCCAGATTTGATGTATCACAAAGTTCCGTATCATCAATAGGAACTCAACACAACATACGATGCATCAATCAGACGCGTGGTCTGAGAGATATTGGATTTTCCGTCCGAGGGGCCCTGTTGGTTTTTAAGCTGAATCCAACATGACCATACTCCAACTCCTTCCAAACCCCAAGTAGAGTAATCCAAAAGAACTTTTTCGATAAGGGGAATTCAATGTAATTGACGGCATGTCATTCGGACGTATGGTCATTAAGTTATATGGGTCTCGGTCCAAAAATCCCTATGCAACTGATGGTGCGTTGATCGGAGGTCTGTAACCCAAGATATGGGCGTTTGAATGAACCTAGTCTGTAAATAGGGGGGTTGGACCCGGTCTGATCTAGCCCAATACCCACAGGGTCGGCCCGAAGAGGGTCGACCCGACCCAGGTCCAGATCCGTCCCGATTGGGCGCGGTGCGGCCTGGCTGGCGCAGTCCGACCAGGCGCTGGCAGCCCGGCCCGGCACAGGCGGCCTAGCCCGGCCGCGGCTCGGATGTCTGCTGAGTGGGGTGCAAAGGGGGTGCAACCCCCTTTGTTTCCAAAATGGCGCCACCCCCCGGTGGGATCCTCCCTAGGCAGGTCAAAGGTGGGTGGGGGGATACACACCCCCCTGCTTCGGGTAACGGTCGGCCTTAATGACCGACCGGTATTGAGCCGCTGCGGGACCCATGGTGGTCCCGCCTCCTGGAGCGCTGGCGGCTGGCTTGGCCTACCACACCCTATTGGACCGCTGCGGCGCGATGGCGCCGCGCCCCTCCACCACTGCCCGCTCCGGCTGCGGCCTCCCTTGGATTCTCTGGCGCGGCACGGCGGCGCTGCGCACCTCCGCCGCGGTCCCTTCGGCCTCACTGGTGCGGCACGACAGTGCCTTGGCCCCCTCCATCCACGGTCCTCTTCGTTCCTGGGCGGTGCAACGACACCGTGCAACCATCACCTCAAACATCAACGTTGATCAACAAGAAAGAGGGGAGGAGAATCATCCTTGTTTTTGCGGTCTGATATCCTCCCGTTATTTTGATAACATGTGGACAAAGTATACGAGATGCTAAATGATAAAACAAGTACAATTTAAATTCATTAAAATTGAACTTAACCCCTACGTCGAAGGAATTCTGCGATTATCAAGTTCCGCGGATGATGGCGTCGCTGGGGAATTCCCGTGGTGTCGGTGTCTTGTCCCTTGTCGCAGAGGAAGAAGTCGATGGAGAAACGGAGATGCCAAGTCTACGTTCTTCATCAGAGAGTTGGCGTTCTTCGACAAGAAGATGAACTGATCTCCCAAAACACAAGATCGCCCTTCCCTTTCTCTTAACACCACAATTTCCAACCAAAATAAAATAAGGCTCTTCCTTATTTCATTTACTCGTGCCAAGAATTTCAAATTTTGAAAAACAAAAACTTAATTCAATTAATTTTTGAGGTTCAATTAATTAATAAAATGTGTGTTGTAAATCATTAAATTGAGAGTGGGGAGAGGAAGGGTCATCCACTTTAAGGGGAAGTTTAACAAGTTAAGATGAGTTACAAAATTTAAGAGGGGGTTAGAGGAGTTGTAAGAAATGTGAAGGGGTGGGGATCGTGTGGACCCCACCTCACCAATTTCCTCACATGGGTAGTTAGGGGCTTGTGGGTCCACCCAACTACCCCATGTTGGATATAACCACTTGGATAAAGAATAAAAATTCTTCCACAAGTTTTATTCAATTCTTTGTTATTCCACAATTATTAACAACTCCTCCCAAGAAAACACATCTTCGTTAAAGGTCCTCTTAAGAAATTATCGATGCTGTAGTTTCATCGGTGCCCTCATATTTCAATTCTGAGCATCAGTTCATAAGATATAAAACCCCGCTTGTTCTTTAACTGAAAGTACCCGAGCTAAAATTCAGAAACTGATTCTGGGCACACCGGGCCTCGGAATTAGGTGCCGTCAGAGACTGCGTACTCGTAAAAACCCAAAGAATTTAAGAAGAAAATTTCCTTGCAATTTATAGGTATTTACAATGATTGTGAATTGATGAATGATCTTACATATGGTTTCATCGTCACCCATCTCGATACCTTTTTTACTCAGCACAATGAATTCCAATATTTTTTCAGATCAATTTTTCATAACCCAGATGAGTGACATGTATAGTCCTAAAAATATAATGGGAAGTATATTAAATAGACACATGAATAATTGATCTTTTTTAATAGCATAATATAAAATATTAAGATCTTTTTAATTTAAATCATTTTTAGTAGAATCGTTTTTGGTATGTTTATCTAGGTAAACTTCTGAAATTGTATAATTTTAAAACATGATAGCCTAGTTCTCAACTCTTAGTTATCTGAGGTATGAATCAATTCAATATCTATAGTACCCATAATCACATCCATCAAAGTGTGGTGTATTTTGAGGAATCCTACCTTCATTTTTGTTCAATCCAGCCGTCTTAAAAAAATTTACGTGGGATTTGTGGTCTAGGAATTAGTTACCACCAATAAAATAAATTTAGACACTATAGATAAGGGTTTTCTAATTACAAAATGAACAAAATTTGATACAAATTGAAATGTATCATAAAGGAAATAAGAGTTGAAACAAATTATAAAAAGGAATAGACTCTAATACAAATAGTTTGGCCCTAATAGGGATATAGAAGATTGTATAGAATGGGTGAATAGAAAAGAATAAAAATTCTAATCAAA
Organism: Viscum album; assembly: GCA_963277665.1. Taxonomy (NCBI): domain Eukaryota; kingdom Viridiplantae; phylum Streptophyta; class Magnoliopsida; order Santalales; family Viscaceae; genus Viscum; species Viscum album. The sequence goes on along the minus strand of OY728155.1, from coordinate 1,218,071,109 downwards.
ATAATTTATTAATTAAATTAATTATCAAAGTTAACTATATAGGTTAATTAGAAATATAAAAATTATATAACACAAGGATGTTGTTTATATTAGATTAATCAAAAGCTGGATTACTCTACACTTATACCTCTCTACTCGAGAAGAGATACGTATGCACTAATATAATTTTTATTGGGGAAACACAACTCAATTACATAATAATTTTCATGTCGAGGGATAACCATGACAATAAATTTATATGGAGAGTCCCAATACTTACAAGATATATTTAGTTAGAGGAGGTTATAACCTGAAAAATTATACATTTAGATACAGGGAGTGAAATCCCTCAGTCATGACTTCAGAATCCTTTAGTCACAACTCATGGAAGAGAAGAAAGAATAATCCTCTTATGTGTAAAAGCATAAACTAAAAAAAAGAGTGCATGTGAGAGATGAGATTAAATGTTTGAGACTCGGCACAAGAAAATTGAGAGGACAAATAATTAAGCCCTAGGTACGAGTTGTTTTGGAATAGAATGGATAATATCTTGAAGGCACTAGAAGTTAAAGTAGATAACTTCATCCCAATAGTGATTTTATAGGTGAGGAAATAAAGTGTTGCAAGATTCTCCAAATGAAGAGAATGATCAAGGATCACTACACATTCTCTTTGAATAATAATTATCAAATTAGTGGTTAGCCAATATCTTTGTTGAAGTGTGCTAGAATCGTCAAATAGGTTTTTTAAAATATAATTAACTAAACAATCTCTGAGAAAATAATTTATAAATCAAATATGGTTTAATTATTCAAGAGAAAGGAAAAATTGTGATAAAATATAATCACACCAAATAAATATTTAAATTAAAACAAAATTACGATTAAAAAAAATGTTAATTACCATTAAAATAATAATGAAAATTTACAAGTAATCCCATAAAATATTCAAATTATATTAAATTAATAATAAATAAAATTGATGTTAATATAGTGTGTTATTTAAAAAAAAATAATAAATATACTTTTTTAAAGGGAATAAATAATGTTCAAATAAATTCAATCTCATTAAATAATATTTCATAAATTATTTATTTAATGAAATTATCTTAGAATATTAAATCACAAATATTTTATAATACATGCTACTGAAGTCACATAACAATAATAAAAATATTTATTAAAATTTTAAAACTCATTAAAATATTATAAAAATCTATTCATGATTCATATATATTATTTATTAATATTAAATATTACCAAAACAACTAAGAGAATTTTAATAAACATGCAGGTCATCAAAATATAAAAATTGATAAAAAATTGAGCATGAATAAATTCATTTGTGGTGGTAAAAAGTCACTTTCAAAACAAATACTCACCATTTTGTTTATGTAACGATTGATAAATAAGGAACTGTTGGTTTTTCTAAAATAGTAGTCATTGTTTCAATTTAAAAAAACTAAGCCATTGTTTATTTAAAAAATGGCACATCATTGAATGTATAAATAAACGGGTCACCATTGTGTATATGAAAGAATAAAACACCATTTATAAAATAATAAATGACTCAATGTTGACAAAATATGAAATGACTCACCGTAGGGATTTTGAAAAGAAATAGCAATTTCATATATAAAAATGTCCCACAATTACACTTTGAAAAAAAATTGAAAAGGAATATAATTTATCTTCATTTATTTTTTAGAAAAAATAAAAATGGAATTAGAAAATAAATGTATCATCATTTTTTCTTAGAAAAATGAAAAATTCATATAACAATTCTTGATTTCCTTCGGAGGAATAAAAAAAATTTAAAAACGAAAAGAAATGTCTCGCCATTTCTAAGGAGATATCCTGTTGTAGGATGTGTTTTCTGATTTTTTGAAAATTATTTGTTGTTCAAATGATATGTATTCGTACAATGTGGATAAAACCCACAGTTTAATAATGAGTATCCTGCATTGGAGAAACTGAGGTTCACACCCCGGAATGGAGGAGGTGGCCTACTAAAGATGGAGATGTAGAAATATGATTTAGTTTAGCTACTATTAAACAATAAGAATAATGATAAAGTTTTGTGATTTTTGGAAGATTTTATAAATGAATAAAAATGTGTAAATCATGAAGAAGAAGAATATTGAGGTGCTTCCATGAAGGAAAGGGGCAAGTGGATGAAGATAATGAATATTGTTTCATCAATTTTTGTTCAAAAAATCATATAAACTTTAATGAATGTTTACCCTATATAAACAAATGAATATTGTGTTGGTGTACAAGACTTATTTATATACTTTTGTAGTCTTTTCTATGAATCACGAATATCTAAATTCTGATATGAATTGAATGAGCTAGGATAAAAAAATAGTATGATTATGTTTTGTGAAAAGCAGAATGTATTGTAGTAATTTGGATCATTTTTAAGGAATTTATATTATGTTTTTAGAGTTTTATATAGTTTAATTAAAATAATAAATACATTTTATAGTTCTATCCCAACAAACTCCAATTTATACTGATTTGGAATGAATATGATATCAAAAAAACTGAAATCATTTTCAATTTGGGAGAATTCAGGATTTTATAATTATTGTAAGAATGTCAGATAAATCTAAAAGACTCTAAACAATAGAATTAGACATACAACTAATCTAATAAAATGAATATAATATAGTTTTATTTTATAAGTGTCATGTTTTGAAATAATCCACTCAGTATAACACATGTTATAAAAAATATAAAAGAAAACACTATAGCATTATATACAAAAATCATTTCATGAAACCTGAAACATGATTTATGTTCGGGATAAAATTAAAAAATGATAAACAATGATTTAAACAACAATGTAGTTTAATAAAAGTTATATAAACTTTTTATCTTTCAAATGAAGAAAGAATTATAAAATTATTATCATTGAAACTCATGTTATAATTATATTAAAAAAGAGAATTAAAAAATAGTTTTTTCACAAAAAAATAATAATAGGGATTTGATTATTAATAAAAAAGAAAACATTCCATCAAACAAAACAATAATATATTAATGGACTTGTAAAAACACCATAGAGGTGGATCTATGGAGTTTTCCCCCTAAAGGGAAGATATCAAATCATTAAGGATGATCTAGATCCCATTAGAGATCGATTAGGGAGGTGTACCCCAATGAGGGGACACTAGGGTTTATAGTTGATTGGGATTAGACCTTATAAAGGTATCTTACTATCCTTTTAAGAGGTAGGTATCAAAACCCACATAGTAAAATGGATGATTTGTGGATTAAAAATGGAAGTTTCACTTCATGAGATGATTTATATTGGTTTCATTAGTGTGAGGATTATTCATGGGACCTACATGGGTTGTTTATAATAGAAATGTTGATGTGGATGTGTATTACCCATTAGAATTACCCAGTTGGTTTGAATGATCACACTCAGATGTGGTGGCCTAGGTAAAATGTAGTCAGATGTGGATAAAGTGTTGGTTTTAAAGGATATAATGGGGGTACTATGTTTTGACCTTATAAAGGCATCCAAAGTATCTCAAATATTTTTGAATAAATTCCCTTGTAGTTCGGGATGTTTCGGGCCCATTCATGGATGTGGCCCAATTAAGAGGGAATTATTGGATCTTACAAATTGAAGTATTCCAATATTGTTGGGGCTTACATCTATAGAGAAGGTATTTTTAATGGGTCTTATACATCGAAGTGTACGACTGATGTGGGATATGTTTCATGGTCTCTACAATCTTCTAAAATAACATAAGTCGTTCTCGGTGTGACAAACAATATAAAGCAAGAGACCTAACTATCATTTCATGAAATTTTCACCAATGAGATATGGTTGGGGGATTATGCATGACATATTCCCATTTATAAATTCATTCTATATGAGGGTAATTTCATTCCATGTGAGAAACTCTCATTCCATTTCAGTCGTACATAGATAATCCTATCAAATAAATGTTGGGGATTGCGTGTAAGAACGGTCTAAAGTACAGAGGGTGACAAAGCCCATAAGGAGTGGAATGGAGGACTAAGAGTACGGTAGGTGGGAAGGTTCCAGAAACCCTTCCATCTATAATCTTATGTAGATGATGTCCTTCCATATATAGAGGATCTAATTCTATGTCACTCATACGTGGGGACATCTGTTATTTTTCACATATGGATAGATCAGATTTTCACATCCTATGTTGAGGATGTTAGTTCTAGGAAGTTTTACATCCCCCCACTCAGATGTAGGGGACTCAATATTCACCCCTTGTATGTACATAAACATCACTCTTAAACCCTTGGGAGTGAGATGACTTCAACAATTCCATGTTTTAATGGTGTGGAGGAGTGGACACTCAATATTTCCATGTTAGAATACTGATGATGAGAAGTAAGGGGTATTATCATATCTATGGTGAGATTAAATAGTTTTACTAGAGTCTTAGGACACACTAAATATTGAGTAGGCCATAGTAATGTGAGACACATTCAACATGGGGACATGGTGTGTATTTAACCAATCCTAGATGGATATAGTGGTTTAGAGTGCTAAACCTTCTCGAAGAGGTGTCTGTAAAATGAAGGAAACATAGAGAGTCCTTTGATTGGGGATTCTCGAATTTGATGGCCTCACAAAGAGGTTATTTACGAATTTCAAGTGCATTTTTAATTTTAGGTGCTTCAAGAAGGAATAGGATTCGTGGAACATGGATCCAATGTCTTAGGATGGGGTTTTGGTTCAAAAAATGATTGCTTCATGAATGCTTAATGATTCGTGAATCCTCAAGTACCCTAAGGGTCTTCCTCTTCCAAAAAAGGTGGATGCCTTTATTAAGGTTATCTAAAACATAGTTTGAATTATCTTGGAACTCAGTAAAATTTGTTTTGTGATGCCAGGATACCATGGGTGATCCATTTTTGTTTGGTTCGAGATGCTCTGAGTGCTTCACGAATTGGGAGAAATTTGGAGGTTGAATGGTTTGGAATCCATATCTCAATAGATGGAATGATTAAGGTCTTTATAGTAAAAATGTTCCATGATGCATATGTGGTTTGCAGAGAAACAATGGGAATCATGTACGGTTAAAGTTGTGTTGGACTCATGATGTATTATTTCCCCCCTTAGTGTGATTGTAGAGCACTACCAGTCTCGCAGATCATTCTATCAGGGCTTCACACATTCTTTAATAGAAATAGTCTATTGTAAAATTGACTCACAAAGAAAACAATTATGAATTATTTTGGAGTTTTTTGAGCTATTATAACTTCCAAACCAGTTGTGGCCTCCTTGACTAATCATGTGGTACATATTTCAGTACCAAGAGCTCAAAAAACATACCTAAACTAGCCAGTGAGTCCTGTGAAGGTAGGGAGAGACATGGCATTCTACCAATAATGATTTCATTGAATAATTTCAAACCCCATCATCAAGAAGATTCAGTATTAAGATGTGAGATTTTTAAATTTAGGGATTACCACTTCTATGAGGCCCTTCTAGATGTGGATAGGACTAAAATCTATAGAGTATTCTCATAAAGGAACACTATTTTGTCTCAAATCAAGGTGTATATCAAATGGATGTGTGCCTACAAGTATGACCTGGGATAATTAATTTTATCCCGAGTATAAGAAAAAAATGTGTTTTACCTAGTTATGTTATTTTTAGTTAAGGGTCACCCATGTGGGAAACACTGGGAAGTGGGATACCCATGGAGGTAGTCTTCTTATGTAGGACAGTCACTCTTGTGGGTTTCCCAAGTAGGGGGCTATCTCAAATAAGAGGTTCATTAAGGTGGTTTACCTAAGTAGTTGGTTGACTGAGTAGGAGGCTTCCAAAGAGGGAGGATATCCCTTGTAGGGGGTGGTTCCCAAGTAGGGGGTCACCCATGTACGGTTTGGGGTGTACCCATGTAGTTTACCCATGTGTTCCTCCCAATTAAAAGTTAACAATTTAATAAAATATGTAGAATGATAAGGGATAATACCTTATTCATCCACCAGGTGTTCATCAATCCATCATATTATTTGAGTTTGGGTATGTATTTAAAAAAAACTCATGGAAACATGTGATAAAACAATGAAAAATATATGGGTTGAGGAGTTCGTTGACTGAACAACACACAAACTCAATTTTCTTCATGATGAATTCCCAATATCAAAGAACTATATATTTTTTATGTATGTCCACATAGGCTCTACAAGTGGTGAAATAAAATCTTTTAATTTGATATTTTCCCCAGAATACGGAGTATAAAACCAATAAGGATATTTTTTGATGAAAAATTTATTATATGAGACCCTCAGTAAATAATTTTTAACCTATTGAAACCTTTTAATCATCAATTTGGGAAATCCATAACCTATACATAGAGGTATGATCCCACCACCATGTTAGTGGATCATGAAAATTTTATGATTATTTTCCATACCTCTACTTCTGAACTGTCATAAGGCTCATTAAAATCTCATTTGTCTCTCCATTATATATGGAGAGAAATTTCTACTCAAACATGAACTTTTTCAATCTGATTGAGGAAAACATAATGAATATTGCATCAATGTGTGTGGTATAAATTTTTCATTTACAACAATTTGATTTATTGGTATGTTAATTTATAAAAACAGTATTCTATAAAACCTTGAATCTTCACATTTTCGAACGAACAATTCAAATGTTTCTAACTTGATCAAGATGTTTCATCTATTTATAATTTATTTTCAAAAAATAGTATCATGAGGTAATATATAGTAATAATTACATTTTAAATAGAATCTTTTTCATCTAATGAATATAATCTTTCAACAAATATTAATATAGATATTTATTAAATTTTATATCTAATGAAGGATGGCCCCATTTATCTTTTCAAAATATTTATCTAGTTTTAATCTCTCTATATTTCACTATGAAATGAGTCTTTTAGGGTTTTCATTTAATATAATAGATATTTTTTGTATAAAATGAGGATGATAATATCATATAAAACACATTTACAGTTGATTAGACTATATATTACCCAAATATCCCATATAAATTTACCTTTTTCTTTTCCAATATTATCTAAACTTTAATTTCCTCAAATTTTATAGGTATGTCTTGATTTTGTTTTGATGTATATTTTTAGTATTTAATTCTATATGGATATGGTTTTGAAAAATTAAAGAAGTATGGATCAATTCAAAAGGAGTTTTTGGAACCAACTAATTGATTTTGAGCTACTCGGGTTCCATCGGCTAGCTGGTTCAGTGCCATAGGCTATAGATCATATGTGCCAGTGGCCCTCCAACCACTTGTGTAGCACCGACTAGCATGTATATTTCCACTAACTAGTAGGATTTAGATTCAGTATCCATAAGAACCTCCTAGAGCCACCGTATATCTTGGGGAGCAATATGGGTTTCAATCTTATACACTCTATAATTTCCACATGAATAATTTATTTGATACCACCCCTTCTTGGCTCAACCTCTATTGGGTGAAAATGAACTGAAGTGAACCTATATGGAGGACATGGATACCTTTTCCCATATCCTTAACACTTGGCTATTCGATTAATTTCAAAACTCTTATTTAGTATATTTAAGTAGTTATTACAATAATATCCTATTCTATTATGTAAAATCAAAAATTAGGGTTCTCATCACCAGATCTAGGGATTCAGACATGGTCAAATGTTATTTTATCAATTTTATGTTGGATATGTAGTGGGACCTTGAGAATATTCATCTTACAACTAATTGGATCTTGATATATATTTATTGGTAGTTCTCCCCTGGTATTTCATATCTATTTGTATCCCTCTCCATGTTATAATTATTTAATATTGATTCTAGAATCCCTAATGATATGAATTTGGATTGGTTTTATGAAATCCATTACATTTAAAATATTTAAGAACAATTCTTATTATTGGGTATCGATATCCTTGAGATATGAAGTCCTTGTAATTAGTGTCCTTTATATGATCTTGGATGTATTGTAGTCATTTTTTTGTGGGTTTTCCCAATAGGTCATGATTAAGGGGACATATTGTGCCTTCTTTGTGGATGTGTGGATATATTATGGAAACACTTGTAAAGATATCATTATGTTCATGTTTATCCATGTTGAATTGTTAGAGTTATATAGGTGTAGAATGGATGATGTGATTAATAGGCATGACCTAGGATAGATTGTTTATTACCATAAGAACATGGAATATTTAACTAATATGGGAATGACTGTATGAAATTGTAATATTTATGTGATTCATAACACTTATTTAATTATAATGATTGGGAATACCCATCATCATAAGTAATGATTCAATGATTTAGGGGTTTTAGGTGTATGTACCATAATGAAGAAAGGTAATATCCCTAAGGATACCCCAATGATTACTTCTTAATGTTATAGTGTGACATTCCCATAATAGTTGGAAAGCAAATTTTACTAATAGCGAAATGAGGATAAAAGGAATTACTAGTTATTAAATTCCTTATAGATTAATGTCAAAGTAGGTAGGGAATGGGTGTGTTTTCACATGGTTAGTTCACTATTACTCATGAATTTATATTTAATTTTAAAATTTAAATTATATTAATTTAATAAAATTTCACAAATTACAGCACAGATGTTATGGATACATTGATGGTGGTGATCTGAGGTTATACTCACACCCTACATGAGAATCATGATAAATGTGTGGATTATGTCTCTATGATTTTAGCTAAGTCCACGAGAGCTATGATGCATAACTAAGAAGGAGGAGCATGGATGATAGAACAGATACCAGGATAGACTCCAACAAATTTATTCCTTTTATTTTTTATTTCCAGCTGTCTCCCTATATTTTGTAAACTACCTCATTAAAAGTCCTTTTATTTAAAATGTATGACCAGTAAGACATTACATACTTTATTACAGTATTTTTATGTCCTACAATACAAAATTATAGGTTAATTTATTTATGTCTTACAATATTCCTATGGTAAGACTATTATTACAAATGGAATATATGGAGACCCAACCCACCGTGTTCCACGTAGATGGAAGAAGGATGAATAGTTACAATCCCAATCTCATCTCTAATAGACTATAGGCTGGAGACAAGCACCGAGAAGACATAATATGAAATGGCGGGCCCTATCCTAATATACATGTATGAACAAACCTAACCATCTTAATGAAATACCGAATTTGAATATGCAATACAGTGAGATATAAAGTATAAAAATTCATGTAGTAACCCTTAAAATACATTAGGATTTGATAGTATAAACCAAAAAAGGAAAAAATACATTCCCAACCACTAATGAATTCCCTACCTAAATTATATGGAATAAGTAAACAAAAAATAGCCTCTTTGTTGACCTCAAAATCATGACAACCATACAAATCCAATTCACTCATGTCTCCATAAGGTTCACCAATGTCAGTGTTGGTCTTTTTTTTCTACTTCATAAGACACGGTACATGTGGGAGAAGACCAAATAGGGATGATTATATACATACCCAGTAGGGCTCCCTGAAAATCGTAATGTGGAAAAAGAATGATATATTAATTTTCAGTGCAACCCAATGATGTAATGTCAATTAGATATGGACTCAATAATATTCATCACAACCCAACTAAGAAATCAATTATTTATCTTAGTTCATGAATATCATTACCTCTTTGATTATTGCGTTGTAAACACTTCATGAAAAACTGGAATTTTGTATTTGTGCTCTACAAATTCTTTCTAAGTGAACCAGACTTCTGCCATATTGCTCTATGAGCACTTAAGAGAACTAGGAACAATGAGTTTGAACTATTTGAATTGGTATCTATGGATGACCTCTATGAAATACCTTAATGAACTTGTCTTCCAAACCTTATAAGTTTAAGATTCAATTTCCACGCAATATGCTTATCAATAAGTCTTTGAAGATTTTTTTCAAAGTGAGAAAATGGAGAAAAACATCATGATCATAAAATATGATTGAAGCACCTTGGATCATGAATCACTACTTGGGATCCTATGGGAAGATTATAAGAAGTACCCTTAGTGAACGATGTTGTAGTTCTATTGATTCAGTTTGAGTGATGACATCTTCATTTTCTAGAATAGTAAGGATGAACTAGCCAACTAGTTCATAGTCACACCAGGGCAGGACTAGTGGAATAGAGCTGCTGATGGAAATATCTGAAAGGATCACACAAAAATCATAGTTGACTTTCTCTACATCCACATCAATAATATTAATGGGGAGAAGCCCAAGGTTGATTTATCTTTTCCACAATACCAAAATCTCATCAAGGAGGAGTTAGAGAACAATAAAAAAGTATCGACTAATAGCTGGGACCCGTGTGAGGGTAGGAACTTCACATATGAATTGGCATGGGCCTACTTGGTATGCATGGAATATACTGAGTTCAAAGTAGAGAGGAGGCATGTTTAATTATATGAAGCATCATGTGACTCTCAGTTCCATGTTGAATAGCCACAGGAGATCACCCTAGACCTATTTATGATTTTGTCACCAAGGACTATCAAATTTTATCTTCATCATTGGTATGTCCCTATTAGCCTTTGGGATCTACATTTGATCTTCAGAATCTCGATCGTAGGGGGAGATGTTTGACATGTTTCTCTAGTTAGAGAATTTGTCGCTGGATCCGGAATAGATTCCTCATTTACAGAATCTGCTATTGGGCCTAGTTCATGGAACTGAACAGATGAATATAGGGACAATGGATGTCCACTTCAAGTAGTGGTTCAGTTATTTTTGGAACTTTCTGGTAGAGGGACCTGCCGAGGAGGAGGTGGTGGCTTGTAAATCTCTGAAAGGGTTTTTAACCTATGGGAGGGGATTCTTGTGAGGAAAGGGGGATCAAACTGACGGATCTTGGAAGAGAGAAAATTGATGTTATGGGGGTTAAACCTCAAATATAAGCCTCAAACCATTGATCGGTTTGCCAAATTAATCACAGAATTCATCTGTAGGTTGATACATCTAGTGAGGGATGCACACATGGGTGTGAAGCTGAGAAATATTATAAGGGTGGTGCTATTGGAATAAGGTAAGAGTGTCAATCCTGTGATTATCAGGATGGGAATGATATACGTAGTACATCACCACATCCTATAAGGGGAAGATACTAATATGCATATGTTTACTACCCCATTTCTCATATAGCTATGTGTATCCACACATAAATGGATATTATTATCCAAACATTATCTCACCTCCTAAAAAATATCATGTCTAGTGATTCTAAACACTCTGAGGAGTTTCCCTTTCACACTAGGATTTAAAAATGTGCTGAGAAAAGTTGGGTTTGCTGATCACTTCACCATCAACCCATTCTCCCTTCTTACTATGGTGGTGCCCAATGGGGTCAAAAGGACTATATAACAATGATCATTTGACATGTCCTTATAATTTAGCTAATAGTAGAAATGGTTGACTTTGAGCTAATCTATGAGTCATACAAACCACATATGTTTTCATGGAAATTTAGATTCCTGGAAAGGATCACTCCAAAAGTGTACTCAGAGGTTCTTCACGAGTACCATCCTTCATTGATTAGAAATTTATGTCTAATGATAAAAATGTATGATGTGAAGATATGGAATGAGCTATTTCCATATACTTCTGTGTACAGGCTAGTTCATGGCTATGCGAAATGCTAGGTGGCCACATATCGAGGATTATTGTTGAGGCAGAAGACTATCTGGTCCAATGAAGGAGTAAACCCTCCACCATGTGGACAATTCAAAGATGTGGATAGAGGAATCCATAGAAGTAGATATAGAGTAGTAGGTAGGGTAGTAGTAGAGGGACTTGTGATTTATGGGACCACAATTGGAAGGGAATGTGATGGAAGGGAAGTGACACTACAAGTCCCACCACTCTTGGGTAGGTGAACCTAAGAGTAAGGGGAGACCCGAGTTGAGTGGGATCTATCCAAGGAGTTCTGTATGATAGTTTTCTAAGCTCTTGGGATGTGGTTTACCCATGTGGACATTTCGGATGATGATATCTTATCTGAATCTTGGGACAAAAAGACATATAAATGAAATTATCTAGCATTCAATGGATGTTGTACAATCTCTACAAATTCAAGAACGATCCTTTCCTAGATCTCACAAGCCAAGTATGGTTTCTTCATGTCTTAGGATGAGGGTTCACAATATGTAATGGAGGTAGAGGACCTACTACTGTCTCGAGGTGCATCACATCCAATAAAAGACTGGGTTAAAGAGTTTCTCAACATGAAGTCTCCTATAAAAATGTAGCATCTTCTCTTGATATGAATACTCGCATCATTGATGGGTTGGATAAATCTTGTTGAGAATATGACAATGAATGGTTACCCATATTGATTTGTGAAACCACAACCATCTTAGGCGAATTCAAAAAACATATTGGAGTAACCCCAACCACATTTTTCTTGTTCCAAATTCCCATATTCTTTATCTTGATTCCCTTACTAAAATATGTTCAATACTGGATGATATTCTGCAATGAAACACTAATTATGGTGATGGAAAAAAACTAATATCTATGGGGGTGCACACTCTGGGTTTAGTGCTTAGGGTAGAAGTAGTTGTAGTGGTGACTAGAGTTGAGGATCTAAGAGAAGCTACCTCAGAATCCACCAATATCCCAGTCACATATGGGGGACTATGCCCTAGAATTATGATAACCAAGACCTGGGAGTCTGATATGTTAGTCATTGAATTTCTGAAGTCCCCTATCTCGATAGATCTATACTGGTAATTTTGTGATAAGATTGGCTGACAAGATCATTTTTAATAGTTTTTAGGATATCATGTGCTCCTCTGTTTGAAATGGATGGATAATTTCGGGTCCCTTTTTTCAGTAGGGGTTTCATCCCATGTGGGGATGGTCGTTAAAGAATATAAGGAAAAAAACTCTTCTGAATAGTTAATTGAGGCTGTGAGTGATGCCCCTGGTGGGCTGGAACTCAGTGTAGATAGGGACAAAATTTTCAAGGTGGGATCAAGATAGGATGGACAACAGCATGACATGGCTACCATCCCATATGAGATTATCCTGGAGGGGGATCCTTCTGCTGATTTCCTTATGGAGTTTCCATATTCATATCATGTAGATCCTGAAGAACTAGTCCACATAAATCCTATTGTGGTCGATAAGAATAACATCATCTGTACTTGTGCAAGTAGGTGCATCAAAAGAATCATTTAATAGACTCTGGAGTGGTAGATGGTATGCCATATGGGTTCCCACCACATTTCATTGTGCAACATGTGCACTGGTGGGGATGCTTCATGTGGTCTCCACATTCTAATCCATCATCATAATTCGAAAATGATATAGGAGGGAGGAAACATATGGATTTTTATTGGTGTTAGGAGAAGTTTGAAAACATACAGAAGCTTCAAGAGGTCAATTAGGATATCCAGTTCCTTGAAGAACTATTGAGAGAGTTCTCCACCTTCGTTGACACTAAATCGAGGCTTGTAACCTAAATAAAGGATCAACTATAGGTGGACAAGGAGGATATAAGATTGGTGTCACATAAAGTGGATGATATATTGGCTGATCAGGGTCGAGTGTATATTAGGTTCAATTATCTTGTCCTGGAGGATTATGAAGAAGAAATAGAGCTCATGCAGCAGGAGAAGACCCCTGAGGCCCCACGCCAATGGATGGGGGAGCTACATCACTCAATGACAGGAGAAAAGCTATAGGAAAAATTTGTTTATGACTCATAAGTGGCTAATATGTGTGGATGTACCCTACTACTTTCATAGCTTTCATACTTTTTATCAATATGATTCCCATGTGTATGGACATATTATTTTTCTTTCAGTAATTATTTCACTACATTCATACTTGTGATACAGTCAGTGATCAATCCCTACGATCACATGGGGTTATGCTTAGTGTGAGAAACAAGGTAAGATGATATAAATGGTCACATTTCATTACTATGTTAGATAATCATATAAAACGCCAGTCATCAATTTTTAACTAAACATCAAGAGTGTTTGGGATGAGAGAGGCTACCGCTAGATTTTAGGTTTCTAAGAACATACAAATTAAATTCCTATCATAGTCTACATCACGAAGATAATAATGTAGTGGTGTTAGAATAATCTAAAAAACAATTAAGAGAATCGTGATTCAAAATTCCAAATATTTATAACACCATGATATTGGAACGATGATTCATCATAACTACTAACCGTGCTCAAACACAACATATGTACCATTAGCCACAAATGGGGAAAACAAGAGAGGGTCGACCATTGACCTTCTTCAAAACATGGAACCTATCCGAAAATTGCTTCTAAATTATTTGAAAAAGGACTAGGATGGTAGGTGAGCTAATGTGGTATGAGAGAAGGTCATTAGGGCGTCCCTTATGATGTGGAAGATGATGAGGAACTAAATTTGGGGGCATGATGTGTGGAAATGAAGTCATTAAATATTTCAATGGACTCTAACACTCATTTAATTATGCCAGTATGACATAGAACATTTTAATATGAACATTGGTCTAAAAATTTAAATCCATATTTTGAGGGATCTTCATCTCGAATGCCAGTGATAGTAGAAAATGAATACAATGTGGTAGCTGACTATCATGGGGAAAAGTACCTCTCAAGAGAGGGCCTGACAAGTCTTTCAATTTCAAATAATGAAATGTTGATGATAAACACACGGTTTAATGTCATATGGTTAGGATGTTTCACAATTAGTTTAATGATATACATTAATGAAAAAATGGTGGATAGTTTAACATCATGAAATCAGGATGTCGCACATAGGTTATGGTCATACCATCGGGATGTCAGCCAACAATTTAATTTCGTGTCTCATAGACTATGGGATCTTAGTTTAGGGTCCTAGTGTCTGGATGAAGGGACAGTAGCTTCCCAATAAAGGCATATGTAGAAAAGAAAAGTGAAAAACTCAATGTAAATGAGTCCAAATAAGGACTAACATCACACCACATATTCCTTAGGAAACTCCCATAGAGTTTAAATTCTTTATTATTGAATATAGATGTCTAGTTTATGGTACTAAAGATTGGACCAGAGGTTTCTCTGGGAAACATAACAATGTCAATTCACACCTTACCAGAATCATAATCCATCCTGATCAATGTTTGGTGTGGAAACACAAAATGGTATCAAGGATCTAATAACATGAGAGTGAAGATGCACAATTACAATGGTTTAGTGTTAGATCATGATAAAATAGAGTGTAATGGAGGTATGTTGAGCATTTCATTAAATTAATCAAGAAGAAATCGATGAGTGGGGATCAACTTTTGACAATGTTTGAATCACACAGACTATGAATGAACCAATAAATAATGGGGTGAGAAAATGACGGATCAAATTTTGACCATGATGGAAAACATTGGACTAACATTTTTTACCAAATAATTATTACAGTGTTGGGAAAGGATGGGAGTTGATCCATTAGTGTCTTGAGACTATTACAATTATGGGGGGCCATATGGAATTGTATGATCATGGAAATTATAACCAAGAAAGGATTAATGTATTGAATGGGGAGGTATCTAAAAATGTGACTATGATATGGGATTTAAAATAATTTTATTGTCATATCGTGTGGACTAAAGAAGAAAATTTAGAGTTTGGTTGCTCAGACAATTAGATCATTGTTTATGGTCATAGAGTATGGACTGATGATCACATATTGTTTAAAGTCATTGTCCATTGAATTATACTGAGTCCAAGGGTACAATATATTGATAAAAATATGGCTGGGACCAAATAAAAAGTGAATTTATGTCAATTTATATCCAATAAGTATGGAAATTAATCCACACCGGGTTCTTGAAATCATAGTGTGGTGGGAGTCTGACATTCATGGGGGAAATCCCCACTGGTAAGGAAATGAATGTGTCCCACAATTACCATGAGGCATCCTGAATTTGATCAAGGTAAGGTTGAAACATAAGGTTGTGAATAGAGGACATTTAACATCTAGTTTAAGGTTATATTTCTTCGACCAAAATATGGTAATGTATCAAATGGTCATGTGTACTGGAGTGTTGAAAAAAACATAATATGAATGAGGTCCATGAAGGGCCTAGAACCAGACAACATATTCAAAATAAAATCTTGTTTCCGACACTTTTTGTGGCCTATACACATATAATACTAGTCTCACATGCGTATGAACCAGTGTTCCCACTTTCAAAGGTAGGAGCTGGCCATCACTTCTTCATCGATGTATTATCTTCATCGAAATGGAATGATGGGATGTCAGTTCCTCCTACTATGAATTCTTCCTTAGAATTCATCGACTAGTCTCAGTCCCCCTCATATATTTGAGTCATCATTCGTGATCCTCATTCCCACTTCCATATCTTTTTGGAGGACGATTAGCAACAATAATTTTGTCTTGACATTCGAAGGGGTCTTGACAGGGTTGCAAACTTAAGTCAGAGTGGATGGTAACTTGAGGCTTATCAGGGAATCTCTTGATGCTTGAACATTGGTCACATGTATTCTTCCTCATAATAGGCCTTTTCAAGGGTCTGGAACCCAATGCTTCCCATGCAGATTGTGGGGTATCAAATATAAGATGCATGTCTCTAACGGTTTCCTCATCATCACAAGTTAAAAATGGGGTATGTTAGGAGGATAATGTCAAACGAAGAAGGATCTGACCAATTATAACACTTATGAAGGTATACTAGATTGGAACATCTATATGAGGGATCACTGAGATGGTTAACTTAATGGATGGATCAAAACCCTGAATAAGGACAGACCCAAGAAGTCACATGTCCCATAAAGGGAGTATTTCCACAATGAAGGCTGAACTGGACACTACTAAGGGCGTATAATAGAAAGTGGATGCTAATGAGGGTGGGGGTACACCAAGGTTTACCTTTGGATGGTATTTAACCACAGGTAGTCTTCTTACATTCCATTTTTATATGATACATATCAAAACACGTGTACTTCAAAGGGGTGATTTGGGGATTACACATGGCTATCTTCTTGTCATAAGAGGTGCACTCTTGGTTATATTGTGTTGAGATCATGCATTGATACTTCATGGGTGCTAAAAATAGAAATGGGATGAATGACATGATATCATCGGGATATGGTAGCCCTGGTAATCATTAGGATGGATGAAATTGGATTAGACGAATAGTATGGAATGAATGAGATGGGACCGACGTGAAGATTAATGGTTTTGGCATAAACCTTAGGGTGATTTATTACATATCCCTGTGGTGGGAAATCAAAGCCAACATGGTTTTGGATAGGGTGATGATACACCTAATGAGGTGTCTTGTGAGAAATAGAGCTCTTGGATGGGGACTCGAATAAAATAAAACCTTCAGGTTAGGGCATGATCTTCTTGAGTCAAAAACCCTCTAGGGAGAGACCATGATGGGAAATGGGTAATCGGATTGGGCCATAGAAAGGCTTCTAACATATCATAGTATCGGGGAATCAAATAACACATAATTCAGGATGGGGAATAAAATCAGGTCATACGCAAAGGACAAAAATCTAGAGACATGATAAGTATTATGCATGTCTAGTATCATATTAAAAGAGGGATCCTCTTCATTGGAGGAGTATTGTGAAGTGTTGGGAATTCACATAGTAAGCAGATCGGGGGGATCGAAACACCTAAGAGAGTCGTACCTAAGAGATGAGTGCCCAAAAGGAAAGTGGCCACATCATGATGGATGATCTAGACACCACAAAGTGTGTATTAGGGGAGGTGGACTCCAAAATGGGGGCCATCAAAGATTACCATGAATTGGGATTGATCCTTAGGGAGGATTCATATGTAACATTTTTAGAAGATGGCGATAGAAACCTACATAGTTAAATTTTGAGGGGCATGGGGCTTACGTGCTGTGGTAGCCCATAGAACGGAGGTGGATGAGTGTCATGTTCCTTCTAGGATGTGGTGGAATGGGGAGAATCTAGGAGGATAATTAACGATATCAGATGGATCAATACACCATATAGAGGTGGATCTGGGGGATGACTCCCATAAAGGGATGATTTAACCTAATGTGGGTACATCCTGAGGAATGAGAACCAGAGGTTATAGTGGATGGATCAAAATCACCTATGAGAGAGGACCCTGGGTGGTGTGCCCCATAAAGGGAAGATGAAAAACCGTGAAGGTTCATCATAACACCAATAGAGGTGGATTAGAGAGGGTTAAACACTTAGAGTGGGGAAAAATGCTTTCCATTGGTTGTTATTGAACCTCAAGGAGGTGTCCTACATCCCCTATGTATAATAAAGGGATCAAATCCTTCATAGTTTAGTATGGACTACAGCTTAGAAATAAGAGGGGTACAAGTGGTTCTATGGAGAAAAATAGGTGTATTGGGATTACGTGTGGAAGCTTCCTACCGATGACTATGGAGTAGAAATGGTGAATGGGGATTATGTGTGGAAGCATCCATGGTTTCTTCCAAATGTCATAACATGAGGGCATCCCATGTTTATTGAAAGGGGTAAGGATTCAGTTTAACATCCTTGTAATTGATGAGGCATGCATTGAATATTAAATGTTCTTTTCATTATGTCTCCCTCATGTCAATCAATGAGGGAATCAAATGATCAATGCATATAGAACCTCTCATTCAGAACAAGAAGATACCTTTTTTATATATGGTGTCCTATAGTTTATAGTTGTTTAGTGAGGACTATTATGCATAAGGTGCCTAGTAATGATAGATTTTCGAACTTATGAAAGAGAATACCATTCTTTTTCAACCTTTCATAAGTGTCATGTGAGGAGGATTGTGGAGTTTTTTAATGAATTAATCAGTACAAGGTATATGGAGATTGAAGACGAGTATCTCATGTCACGACATGGGAAATAGACTAGGATGATTATCTGGACTCAAGGTGTTTCAAGGAGCTTGAAGGATTATTTCATGTCATGGTATTCCATAGGTTGAAGTGGGTGTGCATAAGGTTACATGGTAAAATTTATATGACTTGGGATGAAAAGCTTGTGGTGGGACTCTCCAATTTTCATGGGTTGAAGTGAGGGTAGCACAAAGAGTTTCTTGGAGGGCTAGGACCGTAGCCAATAAGTGATCCTAAGGGGGGTAGCCCTTGCGATATGGGCCAATGGGCGTAGATAAAGGATCATCATGAAGGTGATTCATGGAGCTCAGGGTCTCACGAAGGGTGGGGATTTGTAGAGATAAGGAGATTACAGAGGATGTGGGCTTGTAGAGATTATGTCCTCGCAATAGATTCCCTAGATCAGAGGGCGAGTGCTTCAAAATGGATGAATTCTTCATAGAGCATCAAGTTACTTATAGGGAATTATTCCTCCAAGATGAAGATAGGCCTTCATGAAGGGAATATCCACTTGGGATGGAGGCTCTGAAGAACATAATAAAGGTGGTTTCATATAGAATTAGAGCTCCACAGAAGAGGATCTCAAGGAGAACATGATCTCCCTGAATTGAGAGAGCAAGGGTAAAACCTGACAAAGTCTCCTCTCAAATGAAGGCATAAGGTGGGTATTTATAGGAAAAGGGTATCTAGAAAAGCATAAATGTGATCCATGAAGGAAATAACACTTCAAGAATGGAGGTATATATTTCGTACTCATGGAGAATTAAATCAGTACTTTGTGGTGTCTACGGAGCTCATCGAAATCAGGGAGTAATTTTTCTGTGCTTTGCGATGTTTGCAGAGCTCTTTGGGTCCATGGAGCATTGAGTCACTAATTAATGGTCATAGATGGAGCTTTGTGAATGGGCTCCATGAACCATTTTTCTATAGTAACATCTAATGTCCATAAAATATTATCCATAACTTCATTTGGGCTTCACAACCTATCAAATCAAAACCTATAAAAAATGATACGCTATAAGATCATGTATGATATCATTTTCTGAATCTTGTGGATGCATTTTATGATCCCAAAAAATCCAACATATAGTTTATGTCCATATAGATTGGACTATGTTGTAGCTTAAATTGAAATTATTTAATGGATCTATGTTTGGGATTGAAGATGAAATGTCTTGGTGTCTCTACATATCCCAAATGAATTGGAATCATGACACAAATTTTTTTGAAGGAAATATCCTTGCATTTGGTTGACCCATACACAGAGTGGGGGAATTTTTTTTTGAGTGGTTGGACTAGGAGATAGAATCAATGAATTGATACATATCTTTTAGGGAGAGGAATCAAGCGATACATATCTCTTGATGATTTCTTGGTAGGTGACCGATGTCAAGGGAAATTTCTTATCAAGTGATAATATTATGGAAATGTGCAGTTTATCATGGTGGAACTAGGAAAACGTTTCTAAAATTTTTACTTTCTTGTAGTAGGGACTATAGAGACTCTTGGTTTATGGTCATAGAATCTTAACGATAAGAATAAGCTTCTTTACTAGATATGTGTATCATGGTCGGGTAAAAATCTAATGTAAACAAGGACATTAAAGGCCCATCGCCACATGACAAATTGTAAATAAAAACACTCATACAGTATAAATTCATTATTTTGGGAGTGGGGATATATAGTTTAATATTTCACAACATGGATTGTTGAAACATAGTTTAACATCACGTTTAGGGATGAAAAGGGTTCCTTATTCAAAGTATTTCTAGAGTAACATTACAATTCTTGGAGGGGTGATATGTTCTATATCCATAAATATTAGATGTTGTAAACTATTGGGATAAAACATATGAATTATGTAAGGGCCTTCCCACTTGGACCCCATCCTTGGAGTTTTTCTATCAGGTATAATCATTTTTCATTGATCTAGCACTATATAACCCTGTAGAAAGGAGAAGATATGAAATTTATTATTGAAATATATGTATATATTATTTTGGTGTCTCTATATATTATGAAAGGTCTAGAGAATATTCTCTTCAAGGGTTTCTGACTCAACTATAAGGATATCTTCCATTCTATCTGGAATCAGCTAATCATAGAAATCTAACTAGAGCAATGAAAACTAGATCTTGATGTTAAACAATACCTCTTATTTGTATTTCTAGAAGAAAAAAGTCACCATGCTGGAATTTTGGGTCATAACATGAATTTCCTTAAAAAAAATTGGGGATATTTTTTGACAAATGTTTTATAGTCTATCCCACCATCTTCTATAAAATATTGTAGAGGGTCTTGCTGAATTCTTCAATCTATCCATTTTCCTATGAATGACATCGATAATTATGGTTGGGTGAAATAATGTACTAGGAATACAACCTCTTCAGCTTGATATCCATGAATATTAGTGTTGTAAATAATGATAATGGTGTGAGGGACACCAATTTGATATATGAATATGGATCTCATGAATACAATAATTGAACGAGTCTCAACTTATTTTATAATAATTTCTTCAAACCACTAGGAAGTGAAATCTATCCTGGTAATAATGAAAATGAATTGGTGAGTAATTCATAGCTGGTATAGGCTCACGGCATCAATTCCCTAGAATATAAGGGTCCAAGAATACTAGGTCATATGGGTGATCCAATGGATTATCCTTACGCACTTGTTAGAGAGCGGTGTTCGAGCCTCCAGCGTTTGGGATGACCTAGTGAAGGTGCATGTGGATCCTCCCCCCTCCTCCCCAGAGGGGGGAGAGGAGAATTTCCACCATTCCTCTTTGATTCCAAGGCCCTTCATCCCTTTCACTAGCATGGATTTTCGTCATCCATTCTTGTCGATACCGATTTTCCCTAAGGTCTCGGATCATCACAATGGCCCCCCTCAGCTCGTACTTTCAAAAACATAATTCAACACAGCTTTAGATCATCATAGGTTGAAACTTGTGGCTTGATTCTTGGGTATCTAAACCTTGATTGACACATTTGACATATTAGTTTTTGATTCATGGGGGATTCAAGATCCTGTGGTGGTGGGTCTGCCAATCGACACCACTTTATGATCTGGTTCTCCTTAGAGGACAATCTGATAGTTTCTTTGTCCAGCACCCATCATGTTTTCAATGGATGTGATTTTCACAACCTTCAGTAGTCCTTTGAGATCATTATGAATCAGGATGAACCTTCGACCCCAGTTTGGGTAAGCTTTCTTGATCTACCTCTCTATTTCTATAACCCTTCGATTATCTATAAACTCGAGAATCTGCATGGAAGGTATTTGTGCTTTGATAATCAGATATCTATGGTTTCTCATCCAATATACCATCATGTATGTGTTATGGTTGAGGTCTCAAAGGCTCCAACGGAATGGTTATGCATCTCACTTGGTCAAGAGTTCATATATAAGTAAAGATTGGCATTTGATTTATGTCCAACGTTCTTCTTGGGGTGCCACCAGTTGGGCCATATAGTCTCTGGTTGCTGTCGCGGTCATAGAGGTAAAAAAATCACAATCACAGTGTTATGTCCAGCTAAGGGGTACGAAGTGCAGGTGGATCCTATAGTCTAGCAGGCTCGGGATAATACTCCCATGGGAAAGTGTGAAGAGGTGTATGGGGATATTCCAATGGTTGTAGAATCTGTTAGCCTACAAGACTGTACAAGAGTAGAGCCCAGCTCTTGGGAGGATCAGCTACACTAGTGAACATCCTTAGTTCCCTCAGTTGGAGTGAAGTTTTTGAAGTCAAAGGTCATAGATTTGTGGGTAGATGATGTTTTTCCCCGTCTAAAAAATGATTTGGGGAAAACAACCTTGTAGGTGGGCGGAAATGAGGCTATCTAGCGGGGTGGAACAAAAATGAAGGTATTGGATATACCAGTTCCAATCATTATTCTCGAGGAAGGCGTGAAGGAATTGATATTTGGTGATATCCAGGGTACTAGTGGAACTCATGGTCTTGTATGGGAATACACTAACAATGCACCTCAGTTGAAGGGATGAGGATATGAACATCTCACAAGATCAGACATGGTGAAGGGGAATACTATCTTGTTGGCTGAAACAAATACTCATAATGGACAAGACACACTAGATGTAGTGACTATATTGGGGACTATAGACCCAAACATCTTGGTATCCAGTCCTACTAAAGCTGAAGGCTATGAATAGGGTAACGAATAATGGCTTAGAGAAAATAGTAGGAAAGGGAGAGTTTTCGTGTAAGTAGAGGAGCATCAGTGAAGGTTCTTGGATCAATCTAGGGAGCCGATTTGAGGTTTTGGGTGTTCAAGAAGCCACCTTTACTCAATAAAATTTTTTTAGGTGATGACTGCTTTAGTAAACTCTCAGGGGATAGCATGAACCACTTTCAATGGAAAGGGACTCACATCCCTCAAATGAAGAAGGGGAAAAAGGATTTAGAGATTGAGGGAAATGTATTATGGTCCAAGGAAACATTCCAAAGGGACTCAAGGATTACCCCAATTTTCCAAAGCTTATAGAGATGAGGTCAGGAAAGAAGGTCATGGAAAAAGAAGGAAAATGCCTACAAAAGAGGGAATGTAAAGAACCTGGGGAGTGTTTGAAATTAATTTTTCACTCCAAGGATGAAATGTCAGAAAAATATGTCTGAACCAATGTCTCAGAAGAGGAGATTAAAATAATTTATCGAATAAGGTTTCAAGTTGATTCCAATGAGTGCCAAGAGTTTTGGATAGATCAAAATGATCAAATACAAGATGGGGGCTTCATTTAGAGCCCAATCAACTCCAAGGAATTCATTCATAAAATGGATAGGAAGCTCATTTACCTTGAAAATATTATCAGAGGGGACCCAGAAATCTAGGATAGTGTAGTATAATGTGAAATTTATAGGGTATATGATTCAAAATATGTACATCTTCTATTCAATAATTTTGTGAGCTCTTTTAGCATGTAGAGGTCTTGTCTGTGAAATATGGTTTCCCATTTGTCCTCAAAATGGGTTAAAAAAATTTAAATTTGGATGGATGGATGGTGGATCCATTGGCCAATGTAAAATTTATAATATATAAAACATGTATAGAGCTTCTTAGGAAACAAGAAAAATTCATAGAACATGGGGGTTATAATTCTTCCATCCTTCAGATTTGGTGGGAGAGCTTCAATCCTGCCTTTTGAGCACCACAGAACCCTGCATGAACATACTAAAAAAACGATGTAATTATCTTAACCTTGGATTCAAGGAAGGATTATTCTATGAAAACAACATCTATTGAAATTCTTCTCGATATTGGGTCAACTCTGGAGGGTAACTACACTTCACACTAGCAGATTCTCTCATGTTCACCTCTGCCTGGTCGGAGAATACCATATAGAAGATACTAAAAACAAGGGATGTATAATCAATTTTTTGTTCTACTCTAGGGAGGAGGGATTTAGTGACCCCAATGTGGGTTCAGTGTTAGATAAGTGGTTTACCTGATTCCTACCATTGTTTTTTGAAATTATGGGAGTGATACTCTTCAATGAGCCATATAAATGAACAAACCATCCAAGTAATTATCTATAAGATAAGTGGATAGACTGAAAAGGTTGGTGTCTAAACCATTTTGTGATCAAGGAACATAAGTCATCTTTATATGGGAATGGAATAATTCCATGATCTAGAAAACATGCTCATGCAAGGGAAGGAAATCTAGATTCGTGTTGATTTTTCCACGATTGATTTTATTGAAGAATGATTCAGATTAACCCTTCACATGAAATAGGGGGACATCAATGTCGATGTTTAGATCAATACAATTAATGAGAGCCTAATTCTTTTCCACATAGTTGGTGTAGCGTTATGAAAATAAAAATGCGTATGGATGGAAATATTCTATCAGGGTAATGATAATGATCCCTAGTCATACGTTTTGAGACTCAGATTGCTAATCCATCTACCGATTGAGTTCGCAAAGGCACCATTGAAATGAATATGTCATCATGGCATGAATATTTCCACTATATTGATAGCCTTGAATTCGAAATTAACATCCATAGAAACATTTTTAGAATCAGAATGAGGATCAAAAAATTATTCCTACACCTAACCCTTGACAACCTTCTTCGGTATGAACAATGATATTGAACTACTGAAGAATCACTACCCATCATTCCAGATGGACTTTCAAAATTGGGTGATTAAGAATATACATTATTTTATTCACATGGGGCACCAATTTTATCTCGTCATGATGTTAATAATGCCATAAATTATGCACAGTAAACACCAATGTGATACAACACTACTCAAAAAGGGAGTTTCTAGACTCTATCTCTAGGATCGTGTGACTGATGTAGTATAAAATATTCTCTAAAACTTTATTTTTTATTTTACTGATAATTATTGCCAAAAAACATTCCAGAACGTTCACATAAATGAACTACAATTTCCTATAGAAGAGTTTAATTATAACGAGAGGCTGGAAAAAATGTACCTTGATGTCCTCAAACTTGGTATGACACTCCTCATCCTAGAGCTAAAGAATCACTTTATTCATGATCTTAGTAATGTTATTACAAGTTCCAACCCTATTACAAAGGAACCTATGTATATAGGCTATGTGGTCTTGAAGACATCAAATTTCTTATAGGTTTATTAGTGGAATCATCTAGATAATAACCTTGATATTCACTTTTTCGATCTTGATGCCTTTATACATGAAGAATGTTGAGAAATAACCAAATGTCAACCCTAAAGGCATACTTCAAGGGGTTAATTATAACATTGAGGACATAGAGGAAGCTAAAAACTTTCCATATATCTCATAGGTGTTCCATACACTAATGGTGTTTAAACAACACATTATCTACATAGCATGCCACTAGAATGTCGATGATTCTTTTGAATATCTGGTACATGGATCATCGAGAAGAAGCTCCTACATTATTTAGACTGAAGGAATGACATGATAACAGATTTTACTATGCAGCACTCACATGTTGGTAGACATTTCATCTTTGAGGTTCATATAGACTTGGTTGAACCTGGAATATCCATCCATGAAAGAGAGATCATCGAACCTTATTGTGACAACAATCATCAACTCTGTCACTGGAAGGGGAAAATTGTCCTTTGGATAGTGGTAGTTGAATTCCCAAAAGTCTATGTAGACTATGATCTTCCAATTATTCATATGTCTTAGATGATGCTGGATAACCTATTGGGTGTGATTTTTATTTATGAATCTATCATTGATACAATAATCAACAGCAGCCTCGACCATGGAATTGAAATACGGGTGAATCATTATGGGTGGTGCTTAAACTTTTGATCACATACTATAAGACCAAGGTGGTGGATAGTGACATGAGGGTATATCCCTAGAATATATTCATATCTTCAGGAAAATAAATCACTGGGCTACTTTAGGAAATCCATGTACTGCAGCTATTCTCTACATGAATAGTTCCATTGATCACTATTGGAATAAGATTTTCTTCAGTGCCAAGGTTCACCTAAACCATCTCATCAGCATGGGTGGAGAAAAAAAAATAAAATGGATGATGAACATATTTTAGATCTAATCAATCATCTGGGATAGGGGGATTAGTGTGAGGATATGGTTTTTTCAAACAGACTGATTCTAGGGGAACACTGGTTCCGTGTTTGGCTGAGGTAGAATCTCCATTGGGATACTTCTGATCTACTGAAACCATGGCGACTGAGGTAGTAGTGCTGATCCAATTAGTACATATATGTGAAGGTCCATGTTTCATAGAAAATCAATGGTGATGGGTCATTTTGAGATGGTTCAAACCATCCCATCAGAACAATATGGAATGACATATAGTTGTACCCATGGGGTGAAAATCTTAGTATACGGTAGAGGTTAGGGGTTATAGTATTATGTGAGCATAAGTTGTGTAGGAGAACAAGGTAATATTCTAATTTTAATTTAATTTAGGGACATCACACCCTTTCCTCCTAGAGACGACAAAGAAATTACCAATTTCTACCATTATATAGTCTAATTGAGGAATTTAGATGAAGAATGTGTCTTCCAAATCCATCCATGGATTGGATACAATGGAGGAGTGCTTTACATATTCAGTCTTCACTTACTTATCCATGTACCAATAATATTCCACATCCATATAATAGGTTTCACAAGAATAAAATTGAGACACATCACCATGGAGTATGCATAATCGAACATGGAGATAATATATGAGCAATTGGTGATACGAGGAGGGGATTGCATCATGGAGATGAATATATTGTACACCCATCAATGTGTTATATGTGCTGTCATGAGAGAAAACCATGAATTCAGATCATTCTACTAAATCACCAAACCGGTTCATCAAAAACATTCCTTCACACAGTACCTTCTCGGTTTTGTCATACCATAGAATTATCAAGTCGGTGGGGCTCTAGAATGCTTTAGTGAGTCCCAACCGTCAATGTATCCAATTCAAGATGAGACTGATCCTAGAACATGTGTAAACTAGAAATAGGAAAAATCCATTTCATAAAACAATTCAGTGATGTACAATTTGAAGATGTGTCCCTTCATGATAGATCCTTGATATTATCTACAAAATGAGATGATTGATTTTAATTCTGAATCCTTTACCTCCTTAGTGAAGATAGACTCTACAGATGCAACCTCTTTTTCAAAATGAAGGGGGATTTTCTGAAATCCTATGAGGGATTATCTCATTTTTTCAGATAGATAGAGAGCCTCAGTAATCCATATCATTTTAGGAATTCTGGAAAAAAACTCAGTATGTTGTAAATCCATGATAGGTTCATATTTCTAGATGTATGAGGTTTCTCTATGGAATGAAGAATGACAGGAACTACTGGATAATCCCCTGTATTTTTAATAGTGCTGGAATGATCCTGATACCCCTCAAAAAAATCCTAGAACCACCAATAGATGGATTTTTGATTACTATGGCCTAAATATAACTATATTTTTTAAATCATGGTGTGGTCACTTCTACTATTCCTCATCAATTATCATGGTCGACAATAGTGTTGATTCTAGTGGAGTAGGCAAGAATGATTATGCCTGCTATGTTCTGTTCCAAACATTCTATCTAGTTTTGGTGGCATGCATGGCCCAGATTGAAGCTTTGGACTGATTATTCAAGAGGTTTTCATATCATAGAATCCTTCTATGATGGTATTGGTTGTGGAAAATTTGGGGGGATTTCTTGATATTCCAAATTATTAGGGACCATGTAGGGTTCCACCAATTTGACGGTATTCACATTTGAACACTCATGGTCAATGTCAGAGGATCCTTCCAATGCTCGGTAGAAACTGTGTGTGATTCCCATCTCTATATTAGATTATTTTTCGTGTTTATGAAATGTATTTTTCATCCATGGAGGACATTACATTACCTTGTGTTGTCAGTGATTAATCTACCGAAATGTTGAAGGCTGAGAGAATGATGAAAAGGCGGTACCTAGGTAAGGTAAAATTAGTTTTGGAGGTTTGGGTCAGACTTGGTGGGCATAGATTATTCCATGGACATGTGAGACAGCCCTTCAATCCAATATGTCACCAAAATTTTCAGTCCTGCTATTGTAATCCACCACCCATTCACCGGAACCCAAATTGTTGCTATCAGGCTTGGCAGAGAGGTGTGTCACCTAGGCCAGGAGTTCAACCAACATGACCATGCCATTTACCACTAGATCCTAGAGCCAATCATTGAACACATAACATTTCTTAATATTATGTGTAAGGATTCTTTGGCAACTTTAGTGGTTAGGATGAACATTGAGGTAGACATAGCGGGGCTTCCATTATTCTTCCAACATCAAAATCCCTTACTGAAAAGTAATTTGGAAACTAACAAGATTCATAGAATTTGGAAAGGAGTGGGTTTGGATTCTCATGTCCGTAAAGGAACTTTGGGTGCTTAAATCTGACTTGGGGCTGGAGGCTCATTTGGGGATAGAGCCGCATTTTGTAATCTATGTTGGTGGTGCATGACAAGCAGGTGACTACTAAATTTGCACTCAGTGAGGTTGATATTTTTGAGACTAATGTCCATGGTGAGTTAGTTCTTGGTGTAGTTCTACTGGAAATATGTATAGTGGATCTGGGGCTCCCACTTGCACTGCAAAAACACCCTCTACCTTGGAGGCACTTCTTTCTAGAGTTTGAAGAGGTAAGGGATTCACCTTCTTATCCTAATGCATGGTTTTCTCTACATTATTTTCCTTGTTGGTGATATACTAGAATACTTATACGAAATTATGAGTGATAATGATGGAAACAAGTTCAATTTTGACATTCTAAACACAAGTTTTTTAATAGATACTCTTGACATATAGGCATGTTGAGAAAGTACATAAGGCCCTTCTACCGAGCGATAATGTTTTCAATGTGTATGTTTGGGAGTATATTGAACTTGATGAGGTAGGAAATACCCTTCATGAATTTATTGGAGCTGAAAATATAGAGAAACTACCTAAATAGGTCTTCCTAGCCTGTGGTGGACCTAATAGGGAATGGGTGGTACCAGAGGAATGCAGACCCTTCCAATAATAGAACTAAACATTTTAGCATGGATACATCCTGTTTTTATGGGGTTTACAACATGATTCCATACATTGAGATGAAGTGGGTAGAATACGGATGTGGGTATCTCATCTCATTTAAGGGGGAGAAGGTTGGATTCCCAATATCCAAGGGGTGTTCAAATGTCATCCACACATAAAAGTTTGGCTAGTTATGTAAGGACACAACCCTTTTTTCCTAGAGCTGGTACCTTACCATATTACATTGGAATATAAACTAGGAATATGTATCCCAATTTACCATATATTTTAGTACATTTTAGGAAAAATATACATATATATGTTTATAATTACACAATTAAGGGAAATACAACAATAATTTATTTCATTAGAAACATCCATGCCTCCTAGATTATTCCTACTCATAACTAACTTCTTCATATCCTGTGAAAATGAATCATAAGAAAGGGGTGAGATCAAATGATCAGTAAGATTAATCAATACTGAAAAAGATAATATAAATAGAAACATTAGGTAATATGAATAATTAAGAACACACGCCTCTAAAAATAAAAAACTTGAACACGTTATGGTAGGAATATGATCTGAATAAATAATGCCATAATAAAACATAATCGTGTATATTAAACTATTGAAATAACCACATTAACATTATATTACTTGCTTAATAATGATGTATGTTCATATTCCAAATACTCTGAAACATTTTTTCAAGTCCTCTGCCAAGATGTCTAAAAATTATTAAGGCCTCTGCCAAAACCATATATCAAATTGGGTAAGGCCTGGACCAATTCCATGTCTTTTTGTTTCATGAGACCTAGCAATGCATAGAAGAAAAATAGAGGGAACAAAACATCAAATAATAAGTCAAATTCATCCAAAATTTTAGTGGGGATAAACATAAACCACATATACATTTATATTGAAACTATCCTATGAAATAGAACTAATGTTCCCCAATCATTAAACATAAAACCCTAACCATTTCGATTAATATGGTCAATGGTTTTAGGATAGGTCATCCAACATAAAATTATTCCTAAAAAAATCAATAATATATGGTATATTTCATCACAAATTATTAAACCCAATAACACATATGAATCAGCATGAGTGTTGAATCAGATGAAAATACTCTTATAAAACCATTAAGCAATTCATGAGATAAACACTCTTTTATTATGAAGAGAAGAGTTATATTGGAAAAAAATTTGTATAAAATAAGAAGTGAAAAAGATAGTATTTTAATAATAAAATGAGTTATTTTTTAATGAAAATGGTTTCTAAAAATATATTATAGAGTTCCCTTGAAAATAGGTAAGAATTTGAGAAATTCCCTTGAATCAGGCTTGTATTTTGGAAACAATTTAGAAAGTTCCATTAAAAACCTATAACTATCTATAAAATATGGATGGTTTCATGTTGGTGAACATATATAGAACACTAAAATAGATATTATGAACATTACATAATAATATATACGAATTTTATTGATGTAATTAGTCAATAAAAGTAACCAGAATGAAAATGGATATTTGGGTGAGAAAACCCTTACCATTTGTCTGAATGTGTTCCTATCTTGAACGTAATGACCTAGAATATAAAAGTAAAATTATTTATAACTTATTAATGAAAATAATAGACCTATATTTAGTTTTTCATAAATATTTTTAGGTCATTTATGTTCTTATTGACATGTTAATATATTGATTTTCGTAATTCTGGAGTGTTTGTTTTCTTGATATTTATAATCGGTTCACTTGTTTTTAGGTAATGGAGTTCATGTGGAATGATTGTAAATCTCTATATTTGAAATTAAATATTATTTATGAACATCCATAATTGTTAATGGTCATTTATTTCATTTGGTTACATGTAATGAGGATGAATTATTTGATGACAACCACTTCGATTATTTGGCGGTATTTGGATTATTATGAACTAGTTTGGTCATATAAATTAATAATATGTACATATAATTGTTACTAAATATTAATTAGGTTATAATAAATATATTATTTTATAGATAAACCATATAAATTGTTTAACGACCAGTAATGAAGGAGAAATTGAAGAACAAAACTTCATCGTCCATGAAGATTATAAATTAGAACCTCATGGACGCCATTTCGTTTATAAAAATAAAAGGGAGGTTGTAAGAATAATGATGATGGTTATTCCATTAACATGATAAAATTATTTTATATAGATGATACTAGAGTTTTCACTGTCACTTGGATAGAGGATGTGAGGGGAGAAAATGAAAAGAGATGAACATGAAAATAAAAGAAAAGATGAGAGATCCCTTATGAAAATTCGGTAGCCTAATGGCGTCGCATAAAATTTCATAAAATGAATTGATGAGAGAAAAAGGGTATCTCATAATATTTAAATCAAAAGTGAAGTAATATGAATACATAATATAAAACCCCAACATGTAAGAATGGAAATTCAAAGATACAATATAAAAGAAGTGCTGACTAAAAGAGGAGGGTGAAAGGTTCTATTACATTATAGATTAAAACCCAGACCATGATGGTTGGGGCCTTGGGGGATTAAAAAAACCTTGAGAGGACTTCTAGTGAGGTAAAATCACCATATATTTGAGGACTAAGGATCTGGAAGGAAATAAAATGAATGAATAATTGGGTATTTATAGTAAAAGAGAAAACTTTTTATTAATTTAAAAAGACACCTCATTAGTGGTTTCTGTAAAACCATGGGCTTAACTGTGGTATTTGACCATAGTTTTGGCCACATTGGAAAACAATTTCATATGATATAGTACACAAGTAGACCATCCTTTTATTTTTATTATTATGTCATTTTGATATCATAAAACTACCAAAAACCCAAAACTATATTTTTACTATTCACAAAAATTCAAGTATTTAAGAAAATTCCAAAAAATTTACCCTAACCATTTTTTGATGTGAACAATGAAATAAACACCATTTTTTGAAAATAATTTTATTAATGTTATTAATTTAATTTTTAAATAAATTCAGAGTTAATTTGAAAAAAAGAAAGGTACAATTAGTTTTATATCACATTGAAAAACTAATTAAGATCTCATTATATTATTACATCAACAAAATAAAAGAACATAATTATTTACTACTCATAAGGGTCATATTAATATTTATATTAATATTCATAAGGGTATCTTACTATTCACCAAAAATCAACTTTGTTCTATCGGACTCTAAATGACTTACTGATCAAAATACTAGATGACCATTTTTTAAATTCTAAACATAGAAGAATAAATTTTTTTCTTAATAGATAGATTATAAAATGTGTTGTCCTATAGGTAAATAGTGTTTCATGAATTCAATATTTAGTTACAAAACCTTGAGGTGTTACATTGAACCCTCCTTAATTAAATTTCGTCTTCGAAATTAAAAAAAAGTAACTAAAAATATCCATGTATATCTTCAATATAAGATTCTCAGGATCCCATGATGGTTCCTCCATATTATGGTTCCTCCAGGGAACCTTTACCAGACGATTCATCTGATTTATTCATACTTGTTCTATGGTATCAAGAATCTTGATGGGATCTTCAAAACAAGACAGATCATAATCATGTTTTATTTATTCAAAGGTGGGTACATGTGTTTTTTTTGGCATGTATTTCCTTAACATTGACACATGGAACACATTGTGAACATTAGAGAGACTTAGCAGAATTTCCCAGCAGTAATCTACAGAACCAATTCAATCTAGAATTTCAAAAGTTCTGATGTACAGAGCACTTAATTTTCCCTTCTTACTGAATCTTATAATACCCTTCCATGGAGATACCTTTAAGAAAACACGTTATCCTTATTGAAATTCCAAACCCATCATTTGGTTTCCAATATATCACTTTTTCCTACTTTGAGCTATTTGGATATTGGTTTGGATAGTCTTGACATTTTTTTATGTTTTCTCAACATGTTTCGGTCCTACGAGCTTTCTCTCACCAACATCATCCCAACAAGTTGGTGTATGGAATCTCTTTCCATATAAAACTTCACAGGGTTCCATATAAATACATTAATGGAAGATATTTTTATTGGAGATTTCTACAAGAGGTAAATACTACTCCCATAATCCTTTAATGTCAAGTTTACAAGACATCAACATATCTTCCAATGCTTGAATAGTCCATTTTGATTTTCCATCAGTCTTTGGATGGTCACCGGTGCTCAAACAAAAATATATATCTATGTTCTTCTGAATACTTTTCCATAATTATGATATGAAACAAGGATCACAATCAGAAACAATTTACAAATGTACTACATGACGTCTTACAACTTCATTAATATATAGTATTGCTAAATGTTCTTATGGTAAATCATTTTTATAGAAAGATAATGCACTGATTTTGTAAGATGATAAAAAATGACCCATATCGAACCATTCTTTTATAGAGACTTTGGTATTCCCATAACAAATTTCATTGTAATAACATCCAATTTTCATATATGAATATGAAGGGGTTGCATGACTCCCCCAAAACATTTTCATCCAGCCATCACCTATTGACAAAAAAAACATCTCGACACATAATCAGCAATCACTCTCTTCATGTTTTCCCACAAAAAAAGTTACTTTAGATATCTATACCTATTTTTGCAACCAGGGTGTATAAATATTTTAGAACTATGAGAATCATCCAATAGTTCCCTCTTTATCTCAAGAATATAGGGAACAAAAATCAATTTTCTAAATTTCAAAATTCCACCTTAATAAATGAAGTTAATCAACTTCCCATCATTTACAACTTTAATTTTATTTTGAAACTCCTCATCATCAGCCTTATAACTTCTTATCCTTTGCAGAAAAAATGTTTTAGAAACCATTTGAATAATTATTTATGTGTTATATTCCTTGATAATTCCCAAATCCATCTTTATTGGATCCATAAACAAATGATCCCTTTCAACTCTCATCTTGTTCAGAATTCTGTGGTTCTTTCTACTCAAAGGGTCTTCCACCTTATTTTACTTCCTCAAGTGGTATTTTATTGTGCATGCATAATTATTGAGTATCCCAATCTATCTCCTTTGTCTCATGTTGAGTTATTTCTGTGAGAATAAATATTTCAAACTCTAATGAAATGTATATATCTCAAATTATTTTTTCCATAGAGGTAATGTTTCCAAATCATCGAAGAAAATATTACCACTATTAAATCAAGATCATGATTTGGTCACATTATTCATTAATTTTTAGCTCATTAGATGCATAGGTAATCACTTTATCATTCTGCACAAGGAATCATCCATGTCCTTTCTTTAAGGCATCTATAAAGATAAAAAATACATCCTTCCCTAACCATAGTGTCAAAATAGAATCATTCACTAATCTTCTCTTCAATTCATTAAAATATTCTTCACATTCCATTTTCCATACAAACATAAACCCTTTTCTTTTAATATTGGTCATTGGGTTGGCTAAATGGGTGAAATTCTGAATGAAATTCTGATAATAACCTGCCAAACTAATAAAACAACATACCTCAGTTAGGTATGTTGGAGTAGGCCATTCTTGCACAACCTTTGTCTTTGCAGGATCTATAGGTATTCCATTCCTAGAGACAATGTGTCCCAAAAATAAAACATATTCGAGCCAAAAATCACACTTGTTAAACATCACATAAAATTCCATTATTCTTGGAGTCTTTAGAATAATGCACAAGTGATTTTGATGATCTTCATTGATTTTATAGTATACTAGGATATTATCAATAAACACCAACACAATTCATGAAGATATTCTTTGAAAACATTATTCATTAGATCCACGAAAATAGATGGTGTATTAGTTAGTCTAAAATGAATTTTTGTAAACTCATATTTCCTGTACCTTATTTGGAATACTATTTTAGGAATGTCTTCCTTACTCATTAGAAAATGATGATATCCAGATCAAAGATCAATCTTCAAAAATTATTTGGATACAGGAGTTTAATTGAATAAATCACGAATGTGAGGAAGGGGATACATGTTCTTTATTTTTATAGCATCGATCTCCCAGTATTAAATGCACAACCTTATAGAATCATATTTCTTCTTAATGAAAAGAACAGAGCCTCCCCATGGAAAAAATATTGGGAGAATAAATATTTTATCACTCAATTACTCAACTTTTTTATTTAATTCCAATAACTCCAATGTGGCCATTATATAAGGGGTATTTGACATTTTCCTTGAACCAAGAATTAAGTCAATGGATAACTCAAATCTATGCTCTAGAGGATGTCCAGGTATATCCTCTAGAAAGATGTCAATATATTCTTCCACAACATGTAAATCTTCTATTTGAACATTCTTTTCCTAACCTATAGTTATTGCATTCTATTCTTCCCCAATAATTACATTCAGTAGAGCTATTGGGGGGTGGTTTTAGATGAGAATCATATGGTGAGGTTTCTTCTATAAAAATAAGGGATTCTATAACATTCTCAAAAATTGAATCTTCCTTCTTCTTTAAATATATATTCACATCATAATTTGATATCCTATTGATACCAAGAATTATATCAAAGTCAATAATTGGTATGATGATAAGGTTAGAAACTAAAGGAAATTAATGTGACAAGAGGGGGACTGATCGACACACCTTTTTTTTGAAATGACACATCCACTAAGAGTTCTGACTGATAAATACTATATTAAATAAAATTGGACATGTATAATTTTCTTGGAAAACTGGGATGATATAAATGAATATGACCGTCTAGAATCAAATAATGTATTCTCTAAGTTTGATGAAATGATTAATTTACCTACCACCACTTCATTAAGGACTTCAATATCAGCAGTTGTGATCACATAAACTTGTCCCTACTCCATTATCCTTTTCTGTTGCATGTTTTCTTCACGACCTGGAAAATATTTAGCATAGTGTCACAACTAAAAAGTTATAGCATTGAACATTAATGAATTCTCTCTTCCCCTTACAATATCCTGTAATATGGCCTTTATACCCACATTTTTAGCATACTTTTTCTCCTTTAAGAAGGCACCACGATGTTTCCTTCCACAATTATCACAGTGTGGAAATTCAAATATTTCCTTCTTCCATGTTTCCTTATTTCCTTTCCCAGGGTTTTTTTCAACCCTCTTCTTCTCTTACTTTCCCTTAAAGTCATAAGACTTAGATAATTACTTTTTTTCTTGATTGCACATGAAACTATATCTTCATATGATGAGAAACTATGAGAGACTAGATCATGTCGGAGTAATGACTTTAGGACATCAAATAATTGATAAATTTTTCTCCTTGGATTTCATATGTATTCCATAACATGTCTCTCTATCCTTGTAATATTAGCATCATACTTTGAAAAATTATCATCTTCCTTCGGCTTCAAATTTATAAAATGCCTTTCCATATCCACACATTATTCACAAGGAATGTATTTATTTAGGATGATTTACTTAAAGTCCCTCCATTCCATCCATTTTATCTCTTCCTCCTCCCCTGTGTTTTAGATTAATGAAAAACATTGATTTGCATCTCCCAATAGATGATAAATTTCCAAGATGACCATCTCTTTTCATTACATCCCAAAGTGAGAAATATCTTCCCTAGGGAACTTATCTACTACATAGCTACAAATGGGTTTGTAGTCCTGTTGAACGATGAAGGATATTGTCACATAAAGAGATCTAACATAACTCCTACATGTGGTGGATCTGGATGCTCTATATGGGTTTGTTTTTTATTCATAACCAGATTAAGTTGTCCCAGTATTGTTATAAGTTTCTCAGCAGTAGTCACAACACCATACCCATCATCATTATCTTGCATCGGAGGGAAATCCCAATAGGGGACACGTGTGTTCATGTGGATTCCATTCCTTCAACTAGGTTCCATTTCTAAATAATGTCATATACAAGATTAAGGTATGAATCAAAATGTATAACCATGTATTAACAAAATACATAGCAAATATTAAGATCTTATGCATGACTAATCGAGTAATCACAAAAATGGGTTCATGGAGAAAAAGAATACATTTAAATCCTTCATAATTTATTGTAATGAAAATTTGAATTATCTTTACAATATTCCCTGAGAGATTCAATACCAATATTGCAGGAAGGCCAATTTTTATGTACCAGGATACACTGGGTCAAGCCGGAAACACCTTGTCGGAGTTTTCACTCCTAGGTACATCTGTTCCAGAGCCACCTCTACCTTTTTGTATCTTTACATGGATGAATTTTCTAGAAATATCCACTTGATTTCTTCCTTACCCAAATACTAGGACATTATTGTATGATTTTCCTCAAATACAACCATAGGGATAGGTTCCCTAATCTACATTTTCAAGAATAGTTTCCAGGTTTTCTACTAAACTTCCTCTAATACCAACTCGATGGACCCAACTCCATTTTCCCAGAACCAGCACCATATTTTATTACATTGTCATAAAAACAAGGAATATTTATTCTGAAGGACCATGTAGATTAGTATCTTTTGGAAACAAGATACATATATAAGTTTATAATTACATCCTGTAGGTAAATATAACCCAATTGTTTTCCATTAGTTGCATCCAACCCTCTTAAATTATTCCTACAAGTCACTCATAAATAATATCTTCATATCCTGGGAAAATCAAACATAAGAAATGTGTGATCTCAAATTCTTAGTAAGAGTAATTAACAAAGGGTGCAATAACATAAACATAAATAGTAGGCAAGGTGAATAATTGAGAACACACACCTTTACTAATAATAAACATCAACCCATTATGGTAGGAATACGAGCTGAATAAATAATGCCTTAACAAAACATAATCATGGGTGTTAAACTAGTCAAATAACCACATGAACAATCAATTACTACCTACATGGTGAGGGATGTGCATATTCGAAAGATTCTGAATCGTTTTGTCAAGGCCTCGGCCAAGATTTCTAAAAATGATTATGGACTCGGCCAAAACCATATCTCAAATTTGGAAAGGCCTCGGTCAATTCCACGTCTATTTGTCTAATGAGACCTATCGATGCATAGGGGTCATATAGAGGGCCCCACCCATCACATAATAAGTCAAAATCATTCCTCATATTAGAGTGGATAAACATAAACAACAAATATATTCATATTGAAACTACCATATGAAATGTAACTATGATTCTCTAATCTTTAAACATAAAACACTAACCATTCCAAGAAATATGGTGAATTGTTTTAGGATAGATCATCCCCAATAAAATTAGTCACAAAAAATTCAATAAAATATGGTATATGAAATCATAAATTATTAAACCCAATAATACATAAGAATTAGAAAGAGTTTTGTATCAAACGATGATACTCTTATAAAATCATTAAAAAAATCATGAGATAAATAATCTTTTATTTTGAAGAGAATAGTTATTTTGGAAAAATCATTGAATAAAACCATAAGTTAAGTAATATTTTATTTTCATAATAAAATTATTGATTTTATAAATACAATGGTTTCCAGAATCAAATTATATAGTGCCTTTGAAAATAGGTAAGAATTTGATAAATTCCCTTCAATCAGGCTTGCATTTTGGAAACAATTTATAATGTTTTTTTATAACATGTGAATATCCATAAAATAAGGAAGGATTACGATTAGTAAACATATAGAGAACACTCACAAAAATTTTATGGGGATTAAATAATATTATATAAGAATTTCATTGAGTTAATTAGATAATAAATGTAACCCGAATGAAAATTGAGGTTCGGTTGAGAAAACCCTTACCTTAAGTTCGAATGTGCTTTGTTCATGAATGTAAGGACCTGTAATATGAAATTAGACTCATTGATAACCTATTTCAGAACATTATATACATGTATTTAGTTTATAATAATTATTTTTAGTTCATTTATGTTCTTATTGATATGTTATTATATTGAAATTCTGGGTTCCTAAGTGTTTGTTTTTTTATTTGCATAATCGGTTCCCCTGTTTTTAAGTAATGGAGATCATGTAAAATGGTTGTAAAACTCTAGAATTGAAATTAAATATTATTTATGAACATAAAAAAATGTTAATGGTCATTTAAATGATTTTTTTTACATGTAATGAGGATGAATTATTCGATGAAATCCTCTTCGATTATTTGGTGGAATTTGGAATATTATGAACTAGTTTAGTCATAGAATTTAATAAAATGTACATATAATCATTCCTGAATACTAATTAGGTTATAATACATTTATTATTGTCTGGATAAACCATATAAATGGCTTCATGAATTGTAATTTATGAGAAATTGAAGAACACAACTTCGTCGTCTAAGAATGTTATAAATTTGTACCTCATGGAAGTTGATTTCGTTAATAAAAATAAAAGAGAGGGAGTCCGAATATTTGTGATGGTTCTTACATTAACATGATATAATTATAGTATATAGATGATATTGGAGTTATCATGATAAATTTTACAAAAGATGAGAGGCAAGAAAAATAAAAGAGATGAACTTGAAAATACAGGACATGTTGGGAGATCTCTTATGAAAATTCGGTTGTCTAACGGCGTTGCATAAAATTTCATACAATTTATTAATGAGAGAAAAATGGTATCTCATCATATGAAAATAAAATAATAAATAAGTGTAATACATAATTTCAAACCCCAACATATTATATGGAAATTCAATGAGAAAACATAAAAGAAGTTTTGACTAAAAGAGGAAGGTGAATAATTCCCTTACCTTGTAGAGTAACTCCTAGAACATAAAGGTGGGGACCTTGGGGGATTAAAGACACCTAGGGAGGACTCATAGGGAGGTTAAACCACTATATATTCTAGGATGAGTTATTTTTAATGAATTATAATGAATGAATGATTGGATATTCATAGTAAATGGAAAGATTTTTTTAAATTAAAAAAGACACCCCATTAGTGGTTTTTGTAAAACCATGGGCTTGCCTATGGTATTTGACCATGATGTTAGCCACACGGGACACCTAATTTCATATGATACTATACACAAGTAGATAATACTTTTATTATAATTATTATATAATTATCATGACATTAAACAACTGAAAACTCAAAACTATATTTTTACTACTCACGAAAAAATCATGTATTTTAGAAAAATCCCAAAAATTCACGCTCATCATTTTTTGACGTGTAGAATAAAAAAAATCAATTTTTTAAAAATAATTTTGTAAATATTATTAATTTAATTTTTTAGTAAAACTGTATTTAATTTGAAATATAATAATTTTAAGGGTATAATTATTTTTTTATCACATTGAAAAATTAATTATGATATCATTATCTTAATACCATAAGAAAATAAAATAAGATCATTATTTACTACTTATAAAGGTCATATTACTTATTCATATTACTATTCATAAGTGTATGTTACTATTTACTAAAAATAATGTTTGTTCTATCAGACTCTAAATGACTTACTGATCAAAACACTAGATGACCATTTTTCAAAATTCAAAACATAGAAGAGTCAATGTTGTGTTTAATGGATAGATTTTAAAATCTATTGTTTTGTAGGGACACAATGTTTCATGAATTTTATATTTATTTTCGAAACCACGAGGTGTTACATTCTCCTCTCCATAGAAAACTTTCTTCCTCAAATTTCAAAAAATGTTAATTAAAAAGATTCGGGTATGTCTTCTACATAAGCTCCTTAGGCTCCCATGTTGCTTCCTCTATCTTATGGTTCCTTCAAAGAACCTTTACCAAAAGAGTTGTCCGATTTCTTCACACTTGTTCTCTGGTATCATGAATCATGATGGTCTCTTTACAGTCAAACAGATCAGTCTCAAGTTCTATTTTATCATAGGTGAGTACATGTGTTGGGTCTTGCATGTATTTCTTTAACATTGACATGTGGAAAACGTTGTGACCTTTGTGGAGACTTTGAGACATTGCCAAACGGTAATCTATGGATCCAATTCGATCTATAATTTCAAAATATCTGATGTTCCTAGGATATAATTTTCCCTTCTAACTAAATTTTATAATACCTTTCCATGGAGATACCTTTATAGAAACATTTTATCCTTCTTGATATTCCAAATCCCTCCTTCAGTTATCAACATAGATATTTTACCAACTTTGAGATGCTCTGACATGGTCTTGGATAATCTTTACCTTTTCTGATGTTTATTCAACATGTTTCAGGCCTATGAGATTTCTCTCACCAACATCATCCCTGGAAGTTCATGTATGACATGTATTTCCATATATCACTTCATATGGTGCCATCTGAATATTTGAATGGAAACTATTGTTATAGGAAAATTCTACGAGAGATAAATGTTGATCCCACATCCCTTGAATGTCATGTGAACAATACCTCAACAAATCTTCCAAATATTGAATAGTTTGTTCTGATTGTCCATCAGTTTGTGGGTGGTAGGTAGTTCTCAAATGAAGATATGTATCATAGGCCTTCTAATGACATTTCTAGAATTGTGATGTAAAATGCGGATCACTATCAGAAAAAATCGATAAAGGTACACCAAGAAGTCGTACATATTCATTAATATTTCCATTTTCTAAACGTTCAAGTGGTAAATATTCTCTTATAGAATGAAAATGTGTTGATTTTATAAGATGGTAAATAATGACCCATATCACATCATTCTTTCTTAGAGATGTTGGTATCCCCATCACAATTTCCATTGTAATATCATCCAGTTTCCACATATGAATTAGAAGGGGTTGCGTGAATCCTCCAGGATATTGTCTTCAAGGATTCACCTATTGGAAAACCAAACAACTCAACACATAATGATAAATCACTCTCTTCATGTATTCCCAAAAAAATGTTCCTTTAGATATCTATAAATTTTTTTGATACTAGAGTGTATAGAGAAATTAGAGTTATGAGCATCATCCAATAGTTTCCTCTTTAGCTTAGGAATACCGGGAACACAAATCCTTTTCTGAATTTCAAAATTCCACATTCATAAACTAAGTCAGTCAACTTTGCATCATTTATAGATTTAATTTTATTTTGAAACTCCTCATCATCAGCCTAGGAACATTTTATGCATTCAAGTAAATATGTTTTGGAAACCATTTGAAAATTTAGTGATGTGTTAACATCCTTGATAATTCACATATCCATCTTTACTAGATCCATGAACAAAAGTTCTCTTTCAACTCTCATCTTGTTCATAATTCTATGGTCATTTCTATTCAAAGAATCTTCCACCTTATTCGTCTTCCCTGGGTGGTAGTGTATTCTACAATCACAATATTTTAGTAGCTCAATCCATATCCATTGTCTCATGTTGAGTTCTTTTGTGAGAAGATATATTTCAAAAACATATGATCTGTATATATCTCAAATTTTTTTCCACAAAGGTAATTTCACCAAATAATCAAAGAAAATATTACCGCATCTAACTCAAGATCATGAGTTGGATAGTTTTGTTCATAAATATTTAGCTGCCTAGATGCATAGGCAATCACTCTATAATTATTCATAAAGAAACACCCAAGTCCTTTCTTTGATGCATTACTAAATATCACAAATTCATCATTACCTAATGGTAGAGTCAAAATTGTAGCATTCACTAATATTAACTTAGATTATCTAAAACATATTTCACATTCCTTTTTCCATACAAACATAAACCCTTTTATTGTATGATTGGTCATTGGGTAGGCTAAACAGGTGATGTTCTAAATGAAATGCCGATAATAAGATACTAAACAAATAAAACTATGTACGTCATTTATGTTCATTGAAGTATGACATTATTTAAAATCATTTGTCTTCACAGGATGTATAGATATTCCATCCGTAGAGATAATGTAACCTAAAAAGGAAATTGATTGAATCCAAAAATCATACTTTCTAAACATCCCATATAATTC
Organism: Viscum album; assembly: GCA_963277665.1. Lineage (NCBI taxonomy): Eukaryota > Viridiplantae > Streptophyta > Magnoliopsida > Santalales > Viscaceae > Viscum > Viscum album. The sequence continues at coordinate 1,218,027,885 of OY728155.1, read as the reverse complement.
ATTTCTTCTAAGATTCTTCATAATAGTGAGCAAGGGATTTTGATGATATTAATAGATTTTAGAGTATATGATGATATCATTAATAAACACCACCAAAATGTCATCAAGATATTCCTTGAAATATATATTCATTAGAGCCATGACAACAGATAGTGCATCAGTTATTCCAAAAGGCGTTTCTGTAAACTAGTAAGGCATGTACCTGGTTCGGAATGCTATTTTTGGAATGTCTTCCTTCCCCACAAGCAACTGATGATATCCATATCTATGATCAATCTTCAAAAAATATTGAGCTACATTATGTTGATAAAAAAATCATCAAAGATAGGTAGGTGATATTTTATTTTTATTTTTATAGCATTGATCTGCATGTAGTTAATGGAAAACCTCATAGACCCATATTTCTTCTTAACTAAATGAACAGGGGATCCCAATAGAGAAATGCTAGGTGAATTAATCCTTTATCACTCAATTCCTCTAGTTTTTTATTTAGTCTCACTAACTCCATAGTGTCCATTCTATAAGGGGCCACTGATATGGGTCTTGAACTGTGAAATAAGTCAATGGATGGTTCAATTTCATTCTCTAGAGGATTTCTAGGTAAATCCTCTAGAAGGACCTCAATATATTCTTGCACGACATGTACATATTCTATTTTAACATTCTTTTCCTCACCTATAGTTATTTAATTCTTTTCTTCCCCAATAATTAAGTTTAGTAGAGCTATAGTGGGAGGAGCTAGTTGAGAATTATATGGTGAGGTTTCTTCTCTAAAGATAAGGGATTCTATACCATTCCCAAAATTGTAACTTCCTTATTTCAATAGATCTTCATATTTGTTGACACCAGAATAAGCTTCTCCAATTTTTTTTAAATACTCCCATAAATGATCCAAGAGCATAGTGCGTTTTTTAAGCTTCGATTTTAATGGTCGTAGAGCCCAAACAGAGTTACGGATTAGGAGTTATGGACATTTGATGTTGGGCTGGAAAACTGGTTCACGAAGCCCATTCGCGAAGCTCCCTATACAATCGCCGAGCGCCGCCGTGGAGCAAGAATGTGGGATGCTCCGTGACCCCGTTTGACATTTACGAACATGCCACAGAGCAAAGATGGGAGATGCTCCGTGAACTAATTTGACGTTTATGAGACATCCACAGAGCAGGAAGGTGAGATCCTCCACAAATCCCTTTGACATTCGCGAACCCACCGCGTAGCAAGATTTATCTTCACACCGAGCGAGCTCTACTTCGCGGCGCCCCTTGCCATTAAATACCCAGCTCAATGCCCTTCTCCAAAGGCCACACTTCTACTTAGGTGGATGATCCCCCAGTTCGTAGATCTCCACTTTCCTTCGTGAAGAAGCTCCGTGAGCCCTTGCTCCGCGAATAGCTTCCTTCGCGATGCTGCTCCATGAGTCCATGCTCCGGGAGTAGCTTCCTTCACAAGGTTTCTCTGCAAGTTCATGCTCAGTGAATACCCTTTGCTCCATGAGATCCCATTTCTCCACTAGTACATGCTCTGTGACCACCGTTTTCTTCGCGAGTCCATTCTTATCAAGGCCATGCTCCCCGAAGCTACTTCGCAAAGACCTATCCATGCCTCGCGAGGCCATACTCCATGAAGCTAATTTTCAAAGACCTATCCTTTGTGAGGCTCCTACCTTCACACCCGCTGATCCATACCACAGGGGTTGTGCTCCCGCACCCCCGCTCGGGCAGTGTCAGCCTGCGGTCCCGACCCTACGGGCCGGTCCCATTGCTACTGTCACTAACCCCCATGCCAAATGGAGAGTCACACCATGAACTTTTCAGGCCTACACGTCGAAATTTACCATGGAAACCTTATGCGCACCCACTTTCACCAATGAAATACCATGGTTTTAGATACTCCCCATCACACCATTATACACCTTGAGTCGAAATATTCGTCTTGGTTTCTTTCTCATGTCATCTGTTAAGATTCTCAACATTAATTCCCCTAACTGCCTTGAGTTGAACCATTCCTCATGTAACTCATCCAAACCCCATCACATGGCTCCAATGCCAAGTTGAACCAGAAAGGGCCACCCTTGCATATGTCCCAACACTAACCATTTCTATGCACCTTATGCCAATAGTCCTATATATATGACTATAAACTATAGTGCACCCTATGTTACAAAAATAGAATACCACTTTCTCAAAACAATAGATGCCTTATGCACCAAGAATAAGATGCCTAATACCATTATTACAGTGGCACAATTTCAAGAGCATTGGAATCTGGTCAAACATTCCATCATTCCACCTCAAACTTTGTGTGTCCTTAATTTGGATCTTCATCCCCTTCCATGTTTGAAGGGACCCCCAAATAGCCTGGTCACTTGCCACATCGTCTCACCTACCGTCCTAGGCCAACACCCCGGAAGAATTTGGATGACACTTTGAGTCAGGTCCTATGTTTCGAACATGGTCAGCTATTGACCCTCATTTTCTTGTCCCCATTTCAGGCTAACGTGATATGGATGCTGTGTTTCGAATATGTGCAACAGTTATCCTCCATCTCCACGCCACCCTCATTGTGTTCTGAATGTTTGGAATGTGATTCACACTTTTTATATCCTTATGTTCAAACTGATTCCAACACGCTTGGTGTTATCCCTCTTGTGCACTAGCGCAAAGGAGAAGGCCTCAACCCACTAGTGGGTTGGGATTCTCTCATGGCCATACATGAGAAAGAAATCAGGACAACTTCCTCATGTAATCCCCATCCACTCTTGCCACTCCATAGCGGCACCCGGGAAACATCCTCGTGTAAGCCCCATCTACCATTACCGCTCCATAGCGGCACCCGACCAGCATCCTCACGTAAGCCTCATCCACCATTGCTGCTCCATAGAGGCACTCAGGAAGCTTCCTTGCATAAGCCCCATTCACCATTGTCACTCCATAGTGGCACTCGAGAAGCATCCTTGCGTAAACCCCATCCACCATTGTCGCTCCATAGTGGCACCCAGGTAGCATCCTCATGTAAGCCCCATCCACCATTGCCACTCCATAACAACACACGGTCAGATTCCTTGCGTAATCCCCATTCACCATTACCGCTCTATAGTGGCACTTGCACAACTTTATTACATAATCCCCATTCACCATTGCTTCTCCATAGCGGCACCCAGGAAGCCACCATGTGTAAGCCCCATCCACCAACCTTCATGGATGCTCCTTTCGCTATGATCATCTGGTCCTTGCTGCCTCTTGTTTCTAACACCGAGCATGACTCATATGTGCTTAGAGTAGTAAGCATCAACCATTAAATTATCTATGGGAAGCCTGGAGTGTAAGTACAATGGAATAATATGAACTACGTCGACTTTGATCCTTGTTAAGGCAAGGTACGTATAAAGCCTCTCGGAGGTTCAAGCCCAACAACCATTGGACCCCAAGTCCTACTTCACATTGGTTCACCGATGCCCCACCAGAACTACATGTTCTTTGATATTTGTTAAGGAAAGGTATGTAGGAAGCCTCCATGAGGTTCAATCCCACCACCAATTGGTCTTTCCAACACCATTCACATCAGTTCACCAACACCATGGGCCACCTCAGAGCGTAAGCCCCAAATGCCCCCATCAACTACGGGGGCTTGATCCTTGCCAAGGCAGGGTACGTAGGAAGCCTCCATGAGGTTCAATCCCACCACTGCAATCATTATGATAATCTTCACGTCAGTTTACCAACAACTTGGGCTGCCTAGAGTGTAATCCCCAGAACCAACATGGACTACGAGGACATTGATCTTTTCCAAGGCAGGGTACGTAGGAAGCCTCCTCAAGTTCAAGCCCACCACCCTGGTCATTATGACCATCTTCACGTCAGTTCACCAACACCTTGGATAGCCTAGAGTGTATTCCCCACACCGAACCTAAACTACGGGGACTTTGATCCTTACCAAGGCAGGGTAAATAGGAATCCTCCATGAGGTTCATGCCCACCTCTAATTGGGCCCCATGACCTCCTTCATTTCGGTTCGTCGACCCACCTGAACTATGATTTCTTTGATCCTTGCCAAGGTGTGGTACGTAGGACACCTCCCTTAGGTTCAATCCCACCATCTATCTGGGCCCCAGGTCCTCTTTCACCTCGGTTCAGCCCCATCCTGCATGACGTTAAACTGTGGACCTCAATTAGTAGTAATCCATTGGTCCTCATGTCTAGAAGTAAGACACTATCAACCTCAATCTATGGTAAGATATTTAAGTCCCCAATCAACGATAAGTATTCATCAGATGAACTAAATGGTATTTGATTCCCTTCCATGGGGATACGTAGGAAGCCTCCATGAGGCCCAAGCCCAACACCCATGTCTTATCCGGATCTATCCCTCGATCCCATGTGTTCCAAGAAGATCATGCCCCATCCTAGAGGTTCTACTTCCCCCAGGTCCCATGCATGCATCCATTCTCATAGGCTGCCTCCTCTAGTGTCCCATCGTCCCACCTAACTACACTGACTTTGATTCCCATCCACATAAATATGTAGGAAGTCTCCTTGAGGCTCAAGACCAACACTACCGTCACCTTTACAATGGTCTCATCTCATTCCCCCTCAACTCCATTAAACTCTACATCATCCATCCTAATTCACACCATGGCCGCCACATCCTAGTATAATCATGTCATCCATTTCTTCAATGCTCCTAGCTGTAACTGGGCTACTAACCGCGTGTAAGACCCAGCATGTATTCAGGTTGTTGTCCTCTGTATACACCATGATTTGTCAACCCTTCAAAATAGGTGGGTTTTGATCCCTGTTGTCTGCACAGGGTACGTAGTACACCTCCATGAGGTTCAATCCCAACCAATGGTAAACCTTGGTGTTCCCCTATTCTGGGGTGCACACTCTATGATCCTCCCTCAGTGGTGTCCATATCAGCTTTCACGGTGTGACATATCCCCTCTATTGGACACACCACCTATGATCCGTCTCTATGGTATTTTATGATCACCCTCATTCCTTCTTTGTAAGATGTTAAACGCGTAGCCTACCTCGTGTAAAACACGAGATGTCTGAGGAAAACCACAGAAGACACACCTTTGGCATAACTATCTTCGCTAGATGTTAAACTCACGGCTTACCCCTTGTTAAACATGGGAAGCTGAGATAAACATCAGATCCATGCCCTCGACATGAGATACCCCACAATCGACATGGTATTCCTCAGGATATTCACCCTTGAGATTCCCCCTTATGTGGAAGAATTTAGATTCCCCAATTTCCACGCTTTCAGATATGCCCAGACACACCTGTTTTTATCGTCTAATCCAACTGAAGGTTTCTACCAGGTCAAGACCCCATGGAATTTCTTGATGGAAGTAGTTTAATTAACTCTTTTCCAAAAAATATATGGCAGTATGAACCAGATTCACGAACCACGAATTAATCTATAAGGGAGACATGGACTAGGTAGCGTGTTCCGAGGAGGAATCCACAAAATGAAGAACAGACATCCCATCATCCCATTTCAATCAAGGAGCAAACATCCCTAAAAAAGTGACGGATGTTTCCCGCCTTTGGAAATAGGAATTGGGGGCAACAGTTTCATGTCCTTCCTAGAATGAGGCACACTCCCCGATGAAACCGTCTGAAACAACATCAGAATTTGATAGCCAATTCATACTGAGAATTATGTCATAGTCAATCATTGGTATGATGACAAAGTTATAAACTAAAGAACCTTTATGTTACATGAGGGGTACTAATCGAAACATCTTTTTTGAAATGATACATATACTATGAGTTTTGATAGATAACTCCTTTATTAAATCAAATTAGACAAGTTTAATTTTTTGGGAAAACATTGAAGATATAAATGACTGTGGCGATCAATAATCAAATAAAGTATTGGCTATGTTTGAGGAAATCATTAATGTACCTTCCACCACGTCATTAGAGAAATCAATATCAGTAGTCGTAATCACATAATCTTGTCCTTGATCCCTTTTCATTTTCTGTTTCATGTTTCCAGGATGATTTAGACAATAATTTTCATAGTGTCCTATATCCCGACAATTACAACTTTAAACATTAAATAATTCTTTATTCCTCTGAAAATCACCAGAAATATGGGATTTCTACCCTTATTTGTATCATACTTATTTTCCCTTTATGTAGGCATGATTTTGATTCCTTCCACAATTATCACAATGTGGAAATTCAACTCTTCCCTTCTTCCTTGTTTCCATATTTCCTTTACTAGAGTTTTCAGCATCCATCTTCTTCTCGTTCTTTCCCTTAAATTCATATGACTTAGATAATTCATTTTCTATATTTATATCCCATGAACCTATATCTTCATATGATGAGAAATTCTTGGAGACTAGAGATGCTGGTGGAATGGATTTAGGCTATCATAGAATAAATCAATTTTTTCCATGGATTTTATATATAGCCCATAACATGTCTTGCTAACCTTGTGAATTTGGATTCATAATTTTGGTCATTATCATCTTCCTTTTGATTCAAATTCACATATTTTTCTTTCTATATCCTCTCGCATTTCATAAAGAAAGTATTTATCTAGGAAGATTTCCTTACAGTCCATCCATTCCATCTCTTATATATCTTCGTCCTCTTATGTGTTTTGGATTAATGACCACCAATGATTTGCATCTTCTGATAGACAATAAACTGCCATGACAACCTTCTCTTATTCATTACATCCTCAAAGAGAGAAATATATTCTTGGGGGGAATTTATACACTGCTCAGTAACAAATTGGTTTGTAGTCCCATTGAACGATGGAGGTTATTGTCACATAAAGTGATCTAACAGAGCTCTTCCATGTGGTGGATCCGGTTTCTCCATATGGGTAAGGTTATTATTCATTACCTGAGTAAGTAATACCAGTATAGTTATAATATTCTCAACACTAGTCACAACACTAGATCCAACATCAATATGTTGCATCAAATGGAAATCCCTATAGGGGACACACATGTTTATGTGGTTTCCATTACTTCCACTAGGTTCCTTTTCTAAATAATAAAATACAATAGATTTGGTTTTGAATAATAATTTATAATATTATCTTAACAAAATAATTAGCATAAATTGAGATTCAATGAATGAATAATAACATAATCAGAAAAATTATATCATTGAGTAAAAATAAACCTTTAAATACTTCATAATGGCATGTAAAGAATGTGTGAATTATCCATAACATATCCCCCTGGAGTGTCAATTCCAAGAGTGCAGAAAGGCCCATTTTTCTATACCAGGATACCCAAGGTCAAGCCTAAAACTCTTTTTCAGGGCTTTCACTCTTAGGTCATATAATCTAGATCCACCTCTACCCGTTTGTATCCAGATAGGGATGTATTTTCTAGAATGATCTTCATAATGTCTTACTAAACCAATATTATAGGATGTTATGGTATGTTTTTCCTCAAATAATATATTTGGGTTATGTTCCATAATATACATTTTCTTACCTAGTTTCCATTTTTTCTACTAAACTTCATATGATTCTAATGGTAAAGACCCGACCCCAGTTTCTAGGAACCAGTTTCTTATCTTATTACATTGAAAAATAAACAAGGAATATGTATCCCAAATGACTAAGTGGTTTAGTAGATTTTGGAAACAGGATACATATATATGTTTAACATTACATCATGAAGGTAAATACAACACTAATTTATTCCATTAGAAATGATCATGTCTCCTAGATTATTCCTGCAAGTCATTCATAATTAACATCTTAATATCTTGGTAAAATAAAACATAAGAAATGTGGGATCTCAAACACTTAGTAAGAGTAAGAAATATAATGGAATATAACATATACATAAAAATTAGGCAAAGTGTATAATTTATAACATGCACCTTTACAAATAAAAAACATGAACACATTATGGAAGGAATATGAGATGAATAAATAATCCCATAATAAAACATAACAATGGGTATTCTACTAATCAAATAACCACATGAAATTTCAATTACTAGCTTCATAAAGATAGATGTGCATATGTAAAACATTCTAAAACAATTTATGAAGGCCTTGGCCAAGACATCTAAAAATGATTAAGGCATCATCCAAAATCATATATCAAATTGGGAAAGGCTTCAGCCAATTCCATGTCATTTTGTCCAGTAAGACCGACCAATGCATCGAGGGGATATATAGGGCCCCACATGTCACATAATATTTCCAATGAATTTCTAATATGAGTGGGGATAAAGATAAAAAACATATACATTCATAATGAAACTGTCATATGAAATGTAACTAACTTTCCCCAATCATTAAACATAAAACGGTAACCATTTTGAGTAATATGGTGAATGGTTTTAGAACTGATCAACCACAAAAAAATTAGTCATAAAGAATTCAATAAAATATGGTATATGAAATAATAAAATATTAAACACAATAATACATAATAATTAGAAAGAGTATTGAATCATATGAAAATACTCTTATAAAATCATTAAATAATTCTTGAGATAAATACTCATTTATTTAGAAAGTAAGAGTTCTTTTGGGAAAATATTTTTATAAAAACAGAAGTGAATTAAGATATTATTTTCATAATAAAAATTGTTATTTTATAAATATAATTGTTTCCAAAAACAGATTTTATAGTGCCCTTGAAAACTGGTCAGAATTTTAGAAATTCCCTTGAATTTAGGCTTGTATTTTGGATACAATATAGAAAGTTCCATTTAAAACGTGAAACTATCCATAAAATAACGAAGGTTTCGGGTTGGTAAAAATATATAGAACACCAAAACAGATTTACAGAAGCTTAAATAATAATATACATGTATTTCATTGAGGTTATTAGACAATAAAAGTAACCTCAATGAAAATGGAGGTTCGGGTGAGAAAAATATTACCTTATGTATGAATGTGTTCTATTCATGAACTTTAGGTCCAGGAATATGAAATTATACTTATTAATAAATAATTTAGGAACATAATAGACATTTATTTATCTTATCATAATTCTATTTAGTTCATTTATGTTATTATTAATATGTTATTATATTGATTTGTTTTGTTCTAGAATGATTGTTTTCTTGATTTTCATAACCAGTTCACTTGTTTTTAGGTAATGGAGTTTATGTGGAATGGTTGAAAATCACCATAATTGAAATTTAATATTATTTATGGACATAATTAATTTTTAATGGTAATTTCTATTATTCGGTTACTTGGAATGAAGATGAATCATTAGTTGACAACCACATCGATTATTTGGTGGTATTTGGATTATTATGAATTAGTTTTTTCATATAAATTAATTATTTGTAAATATATGGGTTCTTGGATATAAATTAGTTTAAAATTCATATATTATACTATTTTTTACCCGCATATTTAATTTCATTACCAGTAATGAAGGAGAAATTGACGAACTAAACATTTCTATCTAGGAACGTTATAAATTTTAACCTCATGGACATTGATTTTGTTTTCAAAAATAAAAGTGAGGGAGTAATAATATTGATGTTTTTTATCAAAAAAACATGATATAATAAAACTAAATAGATTATATTTGAGTTATCATGGTCATTTAGATAGATTATGTGAGGAGAGAAAATGAAAAGAGAATAACATGAAAATAAAAGAAAAGTTGAGAGATCCCTTATGAAAATTCGGCAGACTAATGACGCCACAAAAAATATCATAAAAAAAATTGATGATAGAAAACGGGTTCCTCAAAATATTTATATAAAATTTGAACTAATAGGAATGCATAATATCAAACTCCGACATATTATAATGGAAATTATAAGAGATAACATAAAAGAAGTGTTGACTAAAAGAAGAGGGTGAAAGGTTCCGTACATTGTAGAGTAACTCATTTAACTTGGAGGTTGGGACCTTGGGGAACTATGGACACCATGGGAGAAGTAATAGGGAGGTAAAAACACCACATATAAGTTATCGGGGTTTTTAATGAAAGAAAACAAATGTATGATTGTGTGATTATAGTAAAAGAGAGAGATTTTTTAATTAATTTAAAAAGACACCTCATTGGTGGTTTTTAAAAACATGGGTTTTCCCATTGTATTTTCACTTGGTTTTAGAATAACGGGACAACTCATGTAATATTGTAATGTACACAATTCTTCCATCCTTGTATTTTAATTATTATGTCATTATGATGTCATTAAACAACAGAAAACTCAAAACTGTATTTTTAGTATTCACGAAAAATTCCAGTATTTTAGAAATTCACAAAAAGTCACCCTAACCATTTTTCGACGTGTCGAATCCAAAAATGAACTCCATTTTTTGAAAATAATTTCCTATTTATTATTATTATTTTTATTATTTTTAAAATCATAGTTAATTTGAAAATTAACAATATTAAAGGTATAATTAGTTTTATATCACATTTAAAAACTAAGTAAGATCTCATTATCTTACTACATTAAGAAAATAAAATAAAATAATTATATAATCTTCATAAAAGAAATATTACTCTTCATATGGGTATGGTATTAATCACCAAAAATTATGTTTGTTCTATCATACTCAAAATGAATTTCTGATCAAAAATCTAGTTGAGAGTTTTTTGAAATTGAAACACAGAAGCAGAACAGTTCTATTTAATGGAATTATTATAAAATGTGTTGTTTTGTAAGGAAGAAACATTTCATTTCTTCAATATTTATTTTCAAAACCTTGGGGTGTTACTTGGTATTAGTTGGTATTTTCACCTGTCACATTTACAAGGATTCGAACTGAGTGGTGAGAGAATCTATAAGATTCTCTTAAAAGGGGTTCCGATCTAGTTGAGGATTTCTGACAACTAGTGCATTAATCAGATCATAAAGGTTGTATTCTAGACCATAGGCTTATGGAGTGAGCTTTAGAGTGTATTATAGAGTGGGTTGATCTAGGCCTTGACCGAGATTCTCACATTATTTAGGTGGGTTGAATGATTCATACCTTGGTCAATTTCCAAAAAAAATGGTCTTTATCCTTTTGGGAGGAACTAGATCACTGGGATTGTTTTGGATTTAATGGATGAGAAATACTTTTGACTTCCCATATGACAATAGTGGAGTAGGAATAATATCCTTTCAAGGGGAACTATAATATATGCCCTATTTAGAAAGGATATCATTGACGATTTGGTTTGGATCTATAACCTTTGTTGTGGGGAAGAGATTTCTAGATCATGTGATTTTTTCTAAGAGACATCAGGGAGATCTAAGGGATTGAGATGTCCCTTTCCCTTGTTTATATTTTTATATATTAGTAAATGATGTAGAGGTGTCCCTTAGGCTTAATTCTTGACTTTACTTGTAGGTGAGGAAAACTGTTTGAGATTCTACTTGATATTGTTCAACCATGATAGGTGGGTTCTCTCTATCAGATCCAACACTGATTTCCCCAACCTTTGGAAGTGAGATGATAGTTATAGTTACCATGAAGACACCTAGGGGTGAATCCTCAATATTTCTAGTCGAATCGAGATTTTTCTAGATATGACTAAAGTGGAATGTTTAAAACTGTATCCATCCACAGATCTGTAAGTGTGAGGATGCTTCATCAATTCTTATATGAAGCAATGTGAAGCTCTGAACATATCTGTGTTAAAGGGTATGATTGTAGATGGGTGGAATAGGATGTTTCTTTACAAGGAGTGGTGCAAACTCATCCATGTGTCACTAAATATTGATGTTGAAAATGTGATATTGACTCTGTGGGTAGACCAACTGATAATAAAAAAGATGAAAACACATTTTACATATGGTATGATGAAGTCACATGACCAATTATTGAGTGGGGGCCTCTATAATGATGAACGTGAGAATTGTGTTTGACAAAAAAAAACTACTCACAGCTGATCGGTGATAGGAGTGTCCCACAATATTCCCTATTTAGAAGAAGGGCTTGGTTCCTGGTCGTCCCATGAATCGAACAGTGCGAGCTTTGAATGTGGAGGTGTCCCAGATGAATACAACTACATTGGTGGACTAGCATGTGGAGATGAAATTCCATGATCTAAGTGATATCTACACACTGCTTATCACTCGGGTGGGGTTTTGACCACATTATCTAATCCCTATAGAACTGGGAACTCACCATTGACTCATGTTCAAGGATAGAATCAATCATCTATAGGTGTACCTGGTTCTCCATTTCTATCATTATCCAGAGAAAATCTATGTCACCTCTTGTATAGGAATATAATGAAATTAGAGGAGAAATATATGACTGCACTATGAGACCCTAGATGAAAGCCAAATCATTCTCCACATATATATATACATGTTATGGGATATTGGAATCTTATGGATCTCATCTTCCAGGATATATAATCTCACCTATTGGTATTCTACCACAAACCTTAATGAATTTGATAGGGTTGAAGGCTCTATCATTGATTCACATTCAGTTTTTGAATCTGAGAATTGAATGGGATTGACCATGACTTGGAGATTCTATGAGTTTTTCCTTCAATTGTGGTGGTTCACCCTTATGCTTCTAGACAGTTCTTCAAGGAAGGGGAATATTTGGCCCTAGGACATTCATGTTATTGATTGATATCATATGAATGACCTTCACTATGATTATTTGGGACCTGGGGAGGACCTACATACTAGTTTTCTTAATATTGTGGAAATCATACACTTTGGATGGCAGTGGGATGGGGAGGACCCCCCGTGTTTTCCAATGACGATGGTATGTGGAGGACCATAATAAATTTCATTAATTTAGTAGAGAGGGTCTCAATTTTGGATGAATATGGAGTGGGTCAAGTATCCACTAGATCTTGGAATGGTGCAAGGAGTACCTTCACACAGCTGGTTGGTGACATAGAGAGCACCTCATTATCAGGAACCATAAGTACGGGGAGGAACACTGCATTGGATGTTGATGGAGTAGGGAGCCTATACCTTGAATGATTCTAGGAATGTGTGGAGGACCTACATGTTGTATATAATAGTTGTTATGACTTATTTATTAGTAGGAGACTTTATGGGGAGGGCCTCCATACTCAGTATCATCATCATAGACTAGCCTATGATGGAGTATAGTTTTTTCAACAGTTGATTGAATTGACCAGACCTATCTACAGGGAAGATGAGGCCAAAATCTCATATATGGATTTAGGGGTCCCTAATCTATAGTTAAAGGGACATGGTGGTGTGTTCTGGGGGTGTTTGGTTCTATGGGAAATGTTGGCATTGGGTCTTTGGGACAGGGGTTCAACAGAGCAGTGGAATGGTCCCCCTATTCCTCGGCCTGGAATGTGTATCACTAGTGGCGCTAACGAGTCCTAGTGTTAGCAACTATATTATTCCACTAGGAAGTTGACATTGATGGGGTGAATCATTTTTCTTAGACCTCATCAGAGTATGGGAGTGAGTAATGGGAGAACTCCAAGGATAGGTTCTTGAAGCGGTTCATCATTATAGTGTGGATTAGAAGACCCTTGCACAACCCTTGAGGAAAGTGGGGTTATTGAGGAACAAAAGCCACTAGTTCCTGGATAGCCATGTCTCTCATGAGAATGACTCCATATTCCTCATATCATCATAAAATAGTGTCGATCGACCTCCATTGAACAATATATGAGGGTGATATGGGGTGTGTTCCCCTGGTAGCTGATATTATAGTATATGTTGTTTCATAGGTGGGGTCATGTGGGATTTATGCATATAAATTTCTTATGCCCCAGCATCAATGGGAATTGGGATTTTGGTTAGCAGAAGCTTGGGTCCTATAATGAAGTAAAATTCAACGATTAGTATGGATACTGGAAATGTAATTTCCAACTCCCCACTTTCATCCAATCATCCATGGATTGATAGAGAGATCCATGCTGACAATGTCACCAATAGGAATATCCAATGTTAATTTACCCCAATTTTTACTGAGTTACACTCTAGGCCCAATGTGTTATAAACAAATCCTAGTGAAATATTATTGGATATGGTGACATTCTTATTTACTAATTTCTCAAACACAACTAGTCTGCATATTTAGGATAATAGATTCACTTTTGGGTCACTAATTATGTTTGTGATGCTTTCGTCGGGGCACACCACATTTCTTTTCGTCATAGTGATGGAATTGCATTGTTACCCCCGTTAACTCTTTCTAAAGGTGGGTGATATTCATCCCTTTCTCAATGATGTCTCGTCCTTGATCAATATGGGATGAGGGGATGTAATTTTCTCCTTCCATGGATTTATCGATCGAATTTTTTTCACGGTCAGTGTCTCCCTCATATATTATTATTTGTTCATGAAACTAATTCCCAGTTTCATATCATTATGGTATACATTTAACTAAACTTCTTAATTTTGTCCATTCCTTGGGGTCTTGATAGAGTAGGATCCCTCTGTTAAGGGATTAGTCATGTTGGGCGTCACTGGCATGTCTGGTCGCTAGAACATTAGTCACCTGTATTCTTCATATCATGAGAAAATCTATGGGCATATAGCACAAGGAATATCATGTTATTAATGACGTATTTGATGCCAAATTCATATATTTCAAGGATTTTACCTCTATAATCACATGTGAACATGGGGTAACAATCTTTGTATACACCTATAATCCAAAGCATTCACATTAAGGATCCCATGTGAACATGATGTAGCATCTTGAGATTGGTATCAAGTTTAACATCTTGAAAAGATGAGATGAGATTGATCGTAAAACCCAATGAAGGCATATCATTGAGTTATATCCCTTGTATGGACCACCTATAATGTTTTCAAATGGATGAATCATAACGAACCGTAGAGGTAGATCCGAGGAGGTTTCCCCATTAAGGGAAGATTTCACACCATGGAGGTTCATCTGGACACTGTTGGTGGTCGATCAAAGAGGTTGACCCTTATGAGGGTGGAATCAGGGTTTACCATTGGTTAATATTAGACCTCATGGATGATTCCTATGTACCCTATTTGTGATTCATCAACCAATACACACATAGTTGATGGATAGTCTGGGGATTAAGCATTAAATATTCCATTAAAAATATGATTTATCTAGGTTGGACTGATGTGGGGATTATGCATGAGAGCTTCTCAGGGTGTTTTTAGTAGCATAAACGATACGGATGGGGCATGCATATCGGGATCTCTTAATATTGTGGCATCATCTCACAAGGATGTGGCGGCCTGAGTAAAATTAGGATGGATGTGGATGAAGTGCTGTGGGTAATGAATGCATAGGGGGTGATTTGTTTGCACCACATAGAGGCTACCTATGTATCCTAATTAGTTGGGAATAAAATACCACATAGTTAATGATGTTTGAGACTTATGAATGGACGAATACCAATAAAGAGGAATTTAATAGGGCCTACACATAGAAGGATTCCCTTCTAGTTGGGGATTACACCTATTGTGAAGGAATGTATGATTGGATATTACACTTAGAAGGATCCCCATATAGTTATGGAATAAATCTTTAGAGAAGGCCCATATGATTGGGGCTTACACATTGAATTGAACCCTAGAGGAGGGATAGGTTTCTTGGATTCTTCTATCATATAATCCCAAATGATTCATTCTCGGTGGGAGAAACAGGAGGAAGCAGTATAACTAACTGTCATGTTGTGAAGGATATGCCAATGGAAGATGGATTGGGGATTAAGCAAGGAAGATGCATGTGGATGAGTTTGTTCAAATTGAAGATGATTTCATTTCATGTGAGGATATCTTATTCCACTAAACTCATACATTTATGCTTCTATCAAATGTTTGTGGATATTTTATGTAGAAAATTCTCGAGGTGAACATGGAGAAAAATCCCAAATGTGGAGAGAAGGACGATTGAGAGTACGATGGGTGGGAATGTTAATGGTCCCCAAACACTCTCTGATTCGGTGTGGAGGATGTAATTCAATGTTAGGATGATCTTATTCTTTTTTACTCATACACGAGGAAATATTGCATTTTCCACACATTTTTATATCACAGTCTGACATCATCTGTTGTGGATGTTGGTGCTAGGTAGTTTTACGTCATGCATATCTGAAGTGGGGGACTCACTCCTCACCCCTTATACTTAGAAAAACCATCGCTCATAAACACTTGGGAGGGGGATGGCTTCACCAATGCCATGATTTAATGATGTGGTTGAGTGGTCACTCACAAGGTCCCCATTAGAATCCCTATAAAAAAATATGTGAGTATTAACATAACTTTTAGAATAATAAAAAGTAAAATGACTATCCTAATCCAAACATAATTTAGACTAAGACACAATTAGGGGATACCGAGGATACATGTGAACATAAAATGTAGTTGAAGTAATCATTGATGAATATGGTGTTTTGGACCACTCAACCATCACGAAGAGGTTTTAGCATAATGGATGAAACATGGAGAGGACAAGGAGATAGACTTCATGTAGAAATGGACCACAATGAGAGGTTATTCCTAGAGGATGAGGCTTCGTGAAACATAGTTCACATTCCATAAGATTTTTTCTTGGTTCAAAAGAGTTCTTCATAAAGGTCTAATGCTTAACAGTGCCGCATGAACCCCTATGGGAATTTCTCCTCCATGAAGGGTATATGCCTTCGTAAAATGGATAAAAACCTTATATGGAGGTATCTTGGAACATGGAAAAGTGGGTTTCACAATTCTATAATGCCTAGGGTGATCCATTTTGATTTTATTTTCTATGCTCTGGGTGATTCATGAATTGGGAAGAATGTTTTATCTAAAATGTCATATTCCATACATAAAAGGAGAGAATGAGGTGTTTATATACAGGAAAAGTGTTTCACAGTGCTCAGATGTTGTTCAAAAAGAAGCACTAGGCTTCACACATGGTTATGGATATGTCCGATGGAGGGACATAAGACTTGTGGAGAATTCCATCAGGGCTTCATGCGTTCATGGAAAGGAAGAGGTATCTATAAAATAACATCACGAATTAGACCCTAAAGTGTGATTTTGGTGTATTTTGATTGATGATTTAACTAAAACCAGTTGTGGACTCCTATACTAATCTTGTGGCATGTAATTCTGTGCTAAAATCCACCCAAACATACTTGACCCAATCAATGAGTCATGTTAAGGATGGTATAGATAGAGTTTTAAACAATGTATGACGTCATTTGATAATTAACCCCACACCACTTGTTTGTTGGTGTTGGGATTAGGAAGGGAGATTGGTAAAATTAGGGATTACAACTTGTAGGACTTGGTGAATATGAATAGGACTTACATATAAAGATGATGCCCATGCTGAAAAAATATTGTGTATCAACTCAGGGTATATATAAAATGGATTAGTTCCTATATGTCTATCCTAGGAGAATTAGTTTTTCTCCCTAGTAGAATATATATACGGTATTTATCCCTGATATATTGGTATTGGGAAAGGGCCACCAAGGTGGGGTTTCTTGGGTTGTAGGATTCCGTTTATATGTAGTCTTTTTATGTTAGAGGGGCACCCAGGTGGGTTTCCCATGTAGGGGTTTATCTCAAATATGAGGTTCGTTCGGGTGGGTTACCCAAGTATTGGGTCACCAATATATGATGCTACCCATGTGGGAGGGTCTCCCATATATGGGTGTTTCCCAATAAGCAGGGCCCCCATGTTTTTCACTCGTTTAATGGGGGGTCCCATGTAGTTCACCATGTGTCCCTCCTTAATAATAGTGAATTGTTTTGGAAAATATGTAGCATGAACTAAGATCATACCTTATCCATCCAACATGAGTTCATCCAAAAATCAAAAACATTGAGGTATGGTGTATATTTTGATACTGACTCATTGACCTATGTGAGATAAAAATGAACATGATATGGGTGTAGGGGATTCCTAACCCTCCAAGAACTAACTTGAGTTTCATCATGAAAATTTTATAACATCCAAAAAACCATAATATTTCTTCTATAATTCCAATTTGTCTCTATAAGTTGTCAAATAAAATATTCTAAAGTGAAACATTCACCTGTATATGGAATATAAAACCTAAAATAATATTTCCCAATGAAAATTTATTTTATGACACCCGCAATAAATGAGTTATAACATGATGAAACATTTTAATAATCAATTTTTGAAATCCATTACCTATACATAGAGGTAGGTTCTCACCACCATGTCTACAGATCATGAAATTTTTATGATAAATCACTATACCTTAGTTTGTGGTTGGTCACGAGGCTCATGGAAATCCCATTTGTTTCTCTTTCAAACATGGAGGTAATTTTATAATCAAATATGAACATTTTTTCTATGTGTATAAAATATTATAAATTCTATATTAATGAATATGGAATGAATTTTCCAATGCCAACAATTATAATTATTGTTGAGTTAATATATAAAAATATTATTATATAAAACTTACATTTTTTCACATTTTTTCAATAACTATTATTATGTTTCAATAATTGATCAACATAGTTCCTATAATTTTTATTTAAATTTAAAAATATAAATTGAGGTACAAGATAATGATAATTAAATTTTTATAAAAAAATTTCATCTAATGAATTCAATTTTTTATATAAATTTAACACAATCATTTATTAAATTTTACATCTCATGAATGATTCCCCCATTTGTATTTTCATCATAATTTTTAATTTTTAATGTGCCGATATTTCACTATGAATTGAGTTTATTTTATTTTCCATTAATATAATATATATTTATTTATAAAACTAGGAAAAATTATCATATATGACCCATAAGTAGTTGACTATAATAAATATTACTCAAATGTCACATATGAATCATCCTTTTATTTTCTTATATTATTGAAACTATAATTCACACAAGTTTTCAATGTTGTTTTTTGATTTATCATTGATGTATCTTGGTCTTATATCATATATTATTATTTGGAATAGAAGAATCTGATAACCAATGAACAATATATAAGGATTTTTGGCACTAAATAAATGATTATGAGCTACTTAGGTGCCACTAAATAGCTATTTCATTGCCACTAGCAAGAGATCATATGTGGAAGTGTGCCTAGAACGACCTGTATAACACAAAATAGCTGGTATATTTCCACAAGCTAGTAAGACGTTGAGGCAGTATCCCCATGACATGCATAGAGAAACCACCTAGCTGGTTGATTAATATATATATATATATATATATATATATTAATCATAGCTACCCCATATTTTCCACATGAATCCTTTATTTGATACCTCTTTTTCTTAGCTAAACCTATATTAGGTCAAAATTAACCGAAGGGAACTATTATAGAGTATTTGACTATTTTCTTACCATCCCATCAACACATGGACATTAATGGAATTTGGAAACTACCATTTAGTGTGTTTATGATATTTAAAAAATATCCGATTATCTTATGTAAAATCATACATTAGGTTTTTCATGGCTAGATCTAGGGATTATGATGAGTTAAAATGGTACTATTTCAGCGTTTTGATGGAAATGTAGCCTAACCATGAGAATTATCATCTTTCACATAATTGGGTATAGGAATATCATTAATGCTGGTTTTAAATTGTAATGTAATATATGTTTTTATCCCTCATCATGTTATAATTATTGTATAATTAATCTACAATCCCCCTTGATATGAATTGTGATTTTTAAATGGACTTCATTATACATTCCTGACCCGAGAACAATCCATAGCATTGGGAATTGATACCCTTGAGGTATGTAGTCCATACCAATACTGTAGTTTTTATAATTTAAGATATATGATCAAAATTTCAGTGTTTGTTTTCCCATTATTTCTTGATTAATATGCTATATTTTTCCTTATAATTGGATTTTTACATATATTATGGAAACCCTACTAAAGTAATCCTGATATTAATTTTTCTCTATTGTGACTTTTTAGCCTTATATAGGGGGGATAGAAACTGTGACTAATAGTATATGGTATTGGATGGTTTATTTGTTACAAAACGAATATGGAAAGTTTAACTAATATGGAAATGACCACATGAAATGGTAAGTATTCTATGATTTAAAACTCTTAATTAAATTTAATGGCGGGGAACATCCATGTACATAAGTACCATTAGAATTACTTAGGATTGTTAGGATTATGTACCATCATGATGAAAATGAATAGCTATGAGGCAACTCCAATGATTAATTATTATTGCTATAGTGTTACATTCTTTTACTAGAGGGCAAGAAATTTTTTGTAATGGTGGAATGGGGACAAAGGTAATGACTACATATTATATTCCATCTAGATTTATGGAGATGCTAGTAGATAAGGGGTGTGTGGAAACATGGTTAGCACATTAAGACTCTTGAAATGTATGATTATTTAAAAATAAACATTATTTTTTCACAGTAAAATTTCAATTACTAAATCACTAATGGTAAGGGGACATTGGTGGTGGCCAAATCGGTTTGTAATCACACCCTAAATGGGAATCTTGATGTGTGTGTATATTATTTAAATACTGATCATGTTGGTGACATGGGATCTGTGATTCATAACTGAGCTATATGAGTATGGAGGATCGTTCTGGTGTTGGGATAAAATCTAATGAATTTATCTATTTTATTTTTCTATTTCCTTTTATCTGTATACATTTTTACCAACCACATTGGGAGTCCTTTGATTTATAATATATGACTATTAAGGAATTTGTTACTATTTGATGCTATTTATTCCCTTCTACTATAAAATTATATGCTTATTTATTAATTTCTTATAATGTTGCTGATGTAATACCATTGCTACCAAGTTAATATGTGAACACCCAACCCATTGTGGCCCTCTTGGTTGGCCGAATCCTAAGAGTCCATAACCCCAAGATCACCTACTATAAACTAGAGACTGGAGACACCCATCGAGAAGGCATAATATGATGTTTGTGGACTTAGGATAATATACAAGTATGAACACTCCCATACATCTCCATTCAACAATAAATATTAATGGAATAAAAGTTACATCTATAACATTAATATTCTTATAATGACATAAAATATATTTCATGTTTTGATTGTATAAACCAAAAAAAAGGAAAAAACATCCCCAAACCGTAATGAAGATTCTATCAGACATCCTAAAGAATATCTGAACACAAATATAGCCTATCGGTGGACCTCCAAATCCTGACCACCGTACATAGTCAATGAACCCATTTATCACTGGGAATCACACATGTCAATGTTAATATGTTTTGTTTTCATAAGACACTGCACATGCGGGAAAATACCTTGCAATGGTGAGTATATACAATCCTAATTGGATTCTTTAAAACTATAAAGGGGAAAATAGAATAATACAGTAATATTCATTACAACCAATATAAGTAATTTCATTAAGATATTGAGTCAACAACAATAAAAATGCCGATATAATCCACAATAACCACCAAAAAGGAGAGAATGGGGATCTTCAAATCCATATCCCAACTAAGAATGACGAGTTCTCCCAGATCTCTAATGTTTCATATATGATTCCCATCATCATGAATAACGACACTAGAAATTGTTTGTAGGGGCCCATATCACCCCAATGTGATCCATAGGTATGGGCTCCACAACTCTAAACCATCCATCAAACTGAACATCACCAGAATATGCGTTAAGGGGTATACTCCTCACTATTTCCCTACGTTACTTAGGGACCATATCTTCTGTGAAGGAACCCCACACCGCCAATGATTTCTGATGGGGGAGTACCACTCCATAGATAGAGGTCCCAAACATAGTGTAGAATAGTACCATCTATATCTACATGATGTGTACTGGGGACCTTCACTCTAGTTTAATAAGGGATTTATAACACCAACATCAATCTAACGATATTTCCCATATTTATGCATAATAATACTCTTTCGAAAGAGGTTTCATGCCTAGAACACATCACATCACATCTCATAAATTATATCAATGGAATCTAGCTTGTTTTTTGTGAAAAAAATTCAGGATAACCTACCAATGGGCTCAAACCTGAGTCTCGGAGAAAGAGATACTGGATGATTAATTTACAGGTTAGAATACATGGTGTATATAGAGGTCCACATGGCATGTTTACCCACCTCATCCCCGAGAATTTTTCTTCTCTAGACATGGATTGCAAATCCATGTTGTAATATATGGTTCATATAGGTGGTACCCCACATGTCTCATCCACCCATACTCTTCCCATGCTCATTTTTCATGACCATGTACATATGCTCATTCCCGTGTATATGTTTTTGTTTTGGTATCCTTGCAATTTCTCATGATGTATTCCATGAAAACCATTGTGTGTAGGGGATGGGATATTACTCAGCATGCTCTGTCATCCATATCCCATGTATTTCCGGATGTACAAGATGTGTTCCCTACCATACATGGCCAGTGGTTCCACGTGGGATACTGGGCATGTACTCCCTATACATGCCACACCATATACTATGGATGAAAAGGAATGTAGGGCATCCACATAACATTTTATACCTATCATTCTAATAAAACTGTAGCTTCCAATATTAAGTGACTAAATAGTATGTGTTTATTAGACTACATGTTGTGTAGTAAAATATTCTGATGAAATGTTTAGTTTTCTTATTCTTTTCTATATATGTATTTACCACAAAGAATATAACCATTTTACTACAAAAAATTGAATTAGTTTAAATCTTTCCATCACTGCCAAGCAGTCAGTGGCTAAAAATTGAAATGATATCCTCTTCTAGAAACATGTTCCACCTCTCAAAGATCATGGAACCACCTGTTTCTACCTTGAATCACATATCAATGGTTTTATTAACTTAATACCATGATATATCCAAACCATCCCCACACCACTAATACGTTCTGTAAGAACACAACCAACTCAAATTTTGGGGTCCAATCATGGATGAACCTGTCCTAAAAATGTTGAATGGTGACCTAGTGGTCCAATGATGATGAATTCTATAAACGAGTGGGAAAAATAAAAATAGCAATATATAAAACATCTTTGGAAAATCCTTTTGTCCAAGAATCATATAAAAATGATATTTAGGATGAGATCATGGAATCATAAATACATTTAAATAAAAAATTCAACTTATTAAAATCAACTCACATAAAGAACAAATATCATTGTTCAAAAGAGGATAATTATAAATCTATGCTCATTATTTTAATCAAAGGGGTGGAAACAAAAACTGATGAGCTCTACCTCAATTTTAATAAATCATAGATGATAAATTTATTCTACATGGATGTAAAATACTCACTACATGTACTATGTCTCGAGCCTCCTTGATTTGATCACCCAACATTATATGATCGTGATCCTCCAATGATGAAGAATGAACCTTCACCAATCCTCCTAGGTTATGTCACTATCCCTAGATAAAATTAAATAACAAAATACTTATATAGGTAATTGGGATACTTAATTTTAAATAAAATAAATATTAAAATATTATTTTTAATTAAACACACCTATCAATGGATTCCTCAAATGGGTGTCCAGTACTGAACAACCTTAGTTCACTTCTAAGTTAAACCCTATATTATGGAATATTCCATGGAGTCATATTTGTGGTCCTAGGATATATTTATTTGTTATTCCAATATTCTAGACAGCTACTTTAGTGTGATATTAAAATGTTTATTATCTTTATAATATCAATACTAGGCTCACTAAGCCATGGAAATCAAAATGTCTCAATACATAGCTCTAAAAAATATTCCTAGAAATATGCAAAGGTCATACATGTAGAAAAAGAATTAATCATAGTCTCCTAACATTTATGTATTTTCACACCGAGTATTGAAAAACTAATCTGAAGATTATATAATGAGACATCAAATGATTTTTCAACATAAATGAGCTATCGAGAAGATTTTTATGTTTTTAAGAAACTTGCACCCAGGGAAACCACATTCTCATGAAGAGTCCTATATGGTTAGTTCCAAAACACCACTGGTCCACCCGAAACATTCTAAAATATAACTATTCCCCCACAATCTTTATCATCCCTATTTATATCCTGCAATGATTCATGCACATATGGATTCAAGTAAGAAAATGGGAAACACAAGGCACTTTGTCCATCTACAGTCATAGATCCAAGTGTTTCACACATTGATAACCTGATACAGTAACTGAAAAAGGGAATTATATCCATATAGATGGTGTACCATCCTAACCAAATCCCCTTTCTCACCACCAAGGTGAGATCCCTCATAACACAGTATCCCTTCATCAAACATCTATGGCCACCGTTGTTAGTCCTGAAGGGACACATTACATTCTTGATCTATCCTCATCCACCCCGAGAAAAAGCGTACCATTCTTAACCATCAGTTGAACCAACTCCATTCCCATAATTAATCTATCCCATTTGATCCAACAAGAACTGTGGTGACCCTCCAGTACTCCATTATGTTTCAAAGAAGGATGTTTTATCTATTTTTAATTTGTTAAACACAAACTCCAACAATGTTATATGATCTTTCCAAATATGGATATGAACAAAAATAAAAAAACAATGCATTTTATCCAAATACAAAATGGCATTCTTAACATGTCCACCTACCTAGGGTAAAAAGACTTTCTTGAAGAAAAATTGAGTCCCAATGGTCTGCTTCATCATTTATATAATCATGAATTGAATCAAGAATCGTGGTTTGAAATGATCATAGAGGGAATTACAAGAATCTATAATACGACATGAATATATAGGGATACCAAAAACATAACTAGGATCTTCTTTTTAAGGGTTAATATTTGGGTAAACATGGAATGAGAGTCCATGATCCCTTTGATAGTGTCATCAACTATCACTAAACATGGAATCCCTTGTCTGGAAAAACAAAAGGATACCATTGCATTTCAACTTATATCTAGGAACCCAACCTCTACCTATTGACTGTTGAGAAAAAAACAATTAAACTTTCTAATAAAACAGAACATCTATAGCCACTGAATTAGATTCTAATGGATCCCAACACATCCTCACCTCCATATAGATGCACTAAAAAGGAAAATTACCACCTCAACACCTCCTATCACTGCATGTATGGTGTCATCTTCCATCCTTAAAAAAGAATGAAATTCTCCCAACATTCAAGAAATAAATAATGTACTTATATATTGGATATACTGTCATAAAATATCTCATAGTTTATTTCCACAAGTTATGCCTCCCTAACACATTGAAGTAGTGGTGGGATAACAACCATTGACCTAACATATGTTTCAACATCCTTACCTATAAGGTCCAACACCAATGTGGTCAAAATTTGAATCTCTTTTCTCAAAAATAGTGGATGGAAAATTTAATTGTGATAATATTATATAATAACCATGAATTTGGGAAGCATTCAAGCATGCACCTCCTAAACATTTTATGGGGCCAATTTCAACTCCATGTTCAAGAAGACATATCATATGACGTGGAACTCCTAAATTTAGAACTAAATAAAATATATATCCCTATAATTATGGTACTATTGGAGAATGTTATGATCTATAATAATGTGTATCATATACTCCTCATCTAACGTGAAGTGCATAAGTATTTCACCATAGATGAGTACTAGTATTTGATACAAAATGTAATATGGATCTAATTCATTAGTTTCACAAACTATAATAGTGAATATATGATTCCAATAGGTATCAATAGGAACTCATATAAACCACACCACCTCTAGGAATCCACCCATTGTGTATCCCCCCTCAATCTTGAAGTTGGTCACAACCCAACCTGAAGAAATATCTCAAGTTCCACTTCATACCTATGTACTAAACGAAGAAGTCATTGATTCTCTAGGGTGGATTCTCCAACCTAATATTCACATGTCTTGGGTGACGTAAACCCAAAACTACCCTCCAACCCTCATATAAGTCATAGAAGAAAATGAATGGTATTGTTAGGAGAGCACACTAGTTCATAAAAATCCATAACTCTATATATCCTCCAATTGAACTATTACCTCAGGCAACTCAATAGGGTTATTCGATATGCTGGAAAAAATATTGGGTTGTCACTCATTTCAGGTGTATATATAAAGAATTCCATTGACATGTTATTAAGAATGAAATATCCTTAGGGAAGGAATCCACATAGTTCTCTAACACCATAAGAAACTATATCCCATATCATCTACTTCTCTAAGGTTTATATTATAAAATTGATAACATGGTTTTATCCACATGAACTTGATCCCATACTTCTCTATTAGGGACTTCATATAACGAATGAATGAATAATCCATATCAAAACATAGAGATTATACAACCCCAAGTAACTGTTTTTTGGTAAAGGATAATAAGAAACTAGTCTATATCGAGGAAAGAATCATAGGACCTCACGAATAATATGCAAGGATTATATATGAGAGTGTATCCACCCACTACCAAGACACACTATTGTAAATGTCTGTGATCATAAATCCACATTATAGGGGCCTCCAACCTAAGAGTCGATCGAAAATGATCCATTGGTAACACAATGTATAATATGGGTTATGTCCAATATAACATGGCTTTCATATATGTCATAAAACAATAACTACATCGTATGAGATATAGGTCATACCTCGATCAGTCCTAAAAATTTGGTGTCACTTGACTCCCCCACACAAAGCCAAAATTTTCATTTTCCCACCTATTCACCACAAACTGTGATTTCTTTGACACCTTATCACACAATAAAATTTGAACACACAAGTAAAAGGAAATTTTCCACTACACCTCGAGACAATCAAATTGGGGTGGTAATGACACACCAACATGGATTTAGATTAAGTTATGGTAAAAAATCTTTCTGGGGGGAGTTTCCATCTTCTATGTGTATCCAACATCATGTCAAATATCACTAACACATGTCTTTGCTAAGGAATAATTTCACCCTTGAGAAGTCTCCCCTTCAAGATGACCATAAGGAGGGGTCTTAACTAAGATGGAAACTCACACAACATGCTCGATCCAATCCTCTACCACCTCCAAAGGGATTCAAGATCACCATGAATATGAAGTTATATATATATATATAACACCCAAGGAACACTTAGAATAGGTTTATTGTCCTTAGGTTCCATCATAGAAAACTAATAATCTATAATGTAAATGAGTTTAAAGTGTAAAAATATGATCACTTGTTGTATAGATATTGGGAAAACCTAAACCACCAACTAAATCAAGCCATACACTGCAATAGGGTATTGATCATCACATAACCTAAGAAATTACTATCATTGGAACTCAATTAACACACTACACATGTTAATTATATCTTTATATCATATTACATTCATCCACTAACCTACATGTGGATGATCATCCACTCAGACCACTAGGGATGGTTCCATTCCCTAATTAGCAGGTGATAACACTGCATATCATTCTCCTTTAGGAAAAAACTCATTAATATATTACTAAAAAGGGGAAACATTTCTCAAGTGTTCATTTCCATGACACTATCTTGAAATTTCTATGGGTTTTAATTAGGGTGGAATCTTAGAAATTAGGAAGATGTACCATGATAAAAAAGAATTTTTAAGAGGTGACATAAAGAAAAATGGTAAAGAATTAAATCATATATGTTACATATAAAAATATTACCCTAAAACAAATCTCTATTTATTAAAATTAAATAAAATTGTAATCATAGTCTTGGTGAAAGGATATGTCAGCCACTCCACCATCAATACATTTGTAGGATTAAATGAGGCACTCCAGACACATTGACATCATTTCCCTAAGTCACAACCAATAATAAAAAAGGGTAAAAATCAAACCTTATAATATATAATTAACATCTATGAAAACAAAATGTGATGACTCAGACCACTTGGGAATCACTGTCTAGATAATGGTCGAGCCATCACAACCCAAACCCACATCTAATAGGCTAGGGGATATGTAGACGCCGGAAAAGTCCGTTGTTCCCAAACGAAGCTCCGGATGCGGAAAGCGAAGTGATATTTGGAGTCAGAGGCACGTTCCGGAGGGCCCGGAGGACTTGCGCGAAATTTCAGAGGCCCGCGCTCAAAGTTGAGTCTCGGCGCGCAATCCTCCCGGGATGCGTGCAATGCGCTGGGCCGGCGCGCTATTTTGCGCGCCCGTGGCCTGCGCGGCTCCCTTGCGCGCCGGGTCCTGATTCCGCGCCCGCGAAGGGAATTCCGTGCCCGCGACCGGATTCCGCGCCCGGGGTTGCCTATAAATATAAGGCGACCCCCGACGTTTTGAGGTTGCCAGAATCCGAAGCGTCGCTCGTTCGCGCAATCCAACCCCTTCTGCGCGCAATGCCGATCTTCAGGTAACCTCCTTTCTTTCGCACAATAGAGCCTTGGGGTTCGCCTTCGCGCGCAATCCCCTTGGCTCCTTTCCTTTGAATAATCCTTAACCCGAAGGCCTTTGCGTGCAAAAGAAGCCTCTTGCGCGCAATTGCCCCCGGGTGCGCGCAATCCATCCCGATTGCGCGCACCCCCCTCTTCAAAGTGGCCGTTCGTTAGAGAATGAGCCGTTGCCCCCGCGTGCTACCCGAAGCCCGGTGCGCGCAATCTCAATCATCTGCTCGCAAAGCGCTGCCCAATTGCGCGCCAGCCCGCACAATTGTGCGCCGACCCGCGGTATTGCGCGCAAAGCTCCTCTTTTGCGCGCAATCCGCCAGGGTCGCCCCCCTTGACCCCCTGAGGGTACCCGCCTGCGTGGCGCCCGATGATCTTCATCCTAGGTGCCCGCACCGTGCGTTGTCTTCCCGTGCGGCCCTCCAGGCTTGTGCGAAGTGACACGGACCCATCAGCGGCAATCCATCGTCCCGCATGACGTTAAACTGCATTCGTCCAACACGACGTTAAACTGTGCATCGTCCAACACGACGTTAAACTGTATATCGTCCAACACGACGTTAAACTGTACCACGTCCGCGCTGTAAGACGTTAAACTGCCAAGCACCTTCGTCCTCAACACACGACGTTAAACTGTACTTCGTCCGGCAAGATGTTAAACCGTCCGCTTCGTCCTCAACACACGACGTTAAACTGTACTTCGTCCGGCAAGACGTTAAACCGTCCGCTTCGTCCTCAACACACGACGTTAAACTGTACTTCGTCTGGCAAGACGCTAAACCGTCCGCATCACCTGATCCCGTGCCTCGCACGTAGGGTCCCCCCTCCGGTTTGGATGTGGCCCCCACCCGCTCGTCTCTGCAGGGATGTCGGGATTGTCCCTCTTTAGGGACGATTTAATGGGAGCGGCTTTTCCCGACGGGGGTAGGGTATTACAAACCCCTAGTTTCTTGTGGGGGGCTGCACATGTGTATCTCCATTGCGCTCCCCCACTGCCGAAGCCAGTAGAGGGTGTGACTGGGATCGAGGTGTCTCCTACTTTCGGTCCAAGTCCCTTCCAACTGAGTTTTTCCGCATCCGGGCTGCCTCAAGTGCGTAAGTCCTGACAGAATGAACTACGTGGACTTTGATCCCTGTCTTCTAAACAGGGTACGTAGGAAGCCTCCCTGAGGTTCAAGCCCACCACCTGGTCGTCCCGGTCATATTCACGCCGGTTCGTCCATCAGTGGACCCCTCCAGGGTTCACGCTTGCGTCGATTCACCTATGAATCCGCCCTTGTGGGAGACTGCCCGTGTGTATCTCCATTGTGCCTCCCCACAGCCCCTTTTTCCATCTCTCCTTTTAGCGTCCAGCATGACGTGAAACTGTGATCCACCCGGCCGTTCCACCCCCCTCTGTGCGAGGTGGTTCGGTTCAATCCTCCGCCCGGCGGCCTCGACCTCTTCGTGAGTCGGCTTGCCGACGTCCAGCATGACGTTAAACTGTATACCCGAACTACGTCGACTTTGATCCGTGCTAACGCGCGGTACGTAGGAAGCCCCTACGGGGTCCAAGCTCTTCACTCCATCATCCATCCTGATCCTTACCCGGGCCGCCACATCCCGGCGGGGTCATGCCACTTCTCTCCACTCCACATCACTTGGGAAGCCGCCCATGCGCTGGCCCCAGCGTCGGAGGTTCCCCGCAAGGGGTTCTGTCATCTGATCCACTTTTCGTGTTGATCGGTCCGATGCCATCCCCGCTGGACGATAAACTCGCGGCATACCCCGTGTTAAACATGAGAAGCTGAGGAAAACCTCAGGGGACACAGTTCCCTGCACCCAGTGCGGGATGCCTCAGCTCATCGTGCCTTCGAGAAGCCCTATTAGGGACGGAAGACAGACGTGCAGAGCCGCAGTGTTACGACACGCCCCCAGCACCCAGAGCCACCCGGCCTCCTCACCGCAGGTTGCTGCCCCGACCAGACTCCTTGGAGCGTCCGGGCAGAAGCAGCATAATTAACCGGTGTCCATGAAGATATGGCGCCGGGAACGAGATTCACGAGCATGTCTTAAATCTATGAGGGAGACCCGGATTAGGCGACGAGTTCCGAGGAGACGTCCAAGGAAGGAGGAGACGACATCCCATCATCCCGGTTTCGATCAAGGAGCAGACGCACCTGAATAAGGGACGGATGCCGCCCGCCTTTGGAAAGCGGGACTGCGGGACCACAAGCCGCGCGCCCATCCCCTCGGGTTGACGGGTGCACGCGCGAACGCGTCCTGGCGGAACAGCGTAACCTGACGCACATCCGCACCGAAACAGAAAAATGGTGAACCCGACGTGAATCTCTTCTCCTCGATTCGAGGACCTATGGCTTTCAGAGGTGTTGGAAGACCGGCATGTTGCCCGGCTGAGCATTCAGTCTTACCCGCCAGGGGCTGGGGAAGGGACATCGGGCACTCCGTCTCGCAACGTCGAGGGCCTGGGTTCCCCCCACGGAAGGCGTCGTGGCGCTAATGGTTGGTTGTCGATTCCTTTTTACTGTCAGTGTTAATGGGTCCTTCTCCCTGCTTTCAGAAATCAGGTCGCCCGATCCAGTGCCTGATCGCCACCCGCCCACTGGCGCAGGGGTAGGGGAAACACCGACGCGGCTACTCCGCGCGGTCCCGCCCGTTCCACAGCCGTCCCAGCAGCCGCAATTGTGGGACAACCACGCCCTCTCTCCCCTTCGGAGGTCATCCAGAGAAGGGTGATCAACACCCTAGTGCGGAGATATGAGGAAGAGGGAGTCATCCCCACTAGGGACATGGCTCGCCTAGACCTTGAGGAGGCTGCACCTCGCCACCACCGCCGCCCCCGAGGGCCGCGCAGGGAGGCACCGCTGCCTACCTCAACGTCCAACCGCTTCGGGAGCTTATCCCCGGAGCGCTCTGACAGTTCCCTTCCCTATGCGGATGAGGTGGAAGATGCCCGGGATCACCCTCTCCGGTCTCGCTGCCTGAAGATGAACCCGTTGAAGTGTGCCTTTGGGGTCACCTCCGAAAAGTTCCTTGGATTTGTGGTAAGATACCGGGGTATTGAGATCGACCCAGAGAAAATCAGGGCGATTAGCCAGATGCCTCCCCCATGTACCATCCGGGAACTGCAAGGGTTCCAAGGCCACTTAGCCTATATACGCCGATTCATTGCGAATTTGGCCGGCAAGTGTAAGCCCTTTTCTCGGCTCATGAAGAAAGGTGCCACCTATGTATGGGATAAAGAGTGTCAGACCGCTTTCGAGGAAATCAAGCAGTACCTGCTTCAACCTCCGGTTCTGATGCCGCCTGTATCCGGGAAGCCGCTGGTCCTCTATGTGACCGCCCTGGAACGGTCCCTGGGTGCCCTTCTCGCCCAGAAGAACAACGAGGGAACGGAGAATAGCCTCTATTACCTCAGTCGCATGCTCCTCGACACGGAAGTTAGGTATTCCCCCATCGAGAAGAGCTGCCTGGCGCTCGTATTTGCCGTACAGAAATTACGGCACTACTTGCAGCACCATGAGGTACAGTTGGTTTCTC
Organism: Viscum album; assembly: GCA_963277665.1. Classification (NCBI taxonomy): domain Eukaryota; kingdom Viridiplantae; phylum Streptophyta; class Magnoliopsida; order Santalales; family Viscaceae; genus Viscum; species Viscum album. Next base: position 1,217,996,100 of record OY728155.1, on the reverse strand, counting down.
GGGTAGACCCGTTGAAATATATCCTGATCCGGCCTATGTTGACTGGCCGTCTAGCACGGTGGGCTGTGATTCTCCAGCAGTTCGACATCAGGTATGTGTATCAGAAGGCCATCAAAGGGCAAGCATTGGCAGACTTTCTGGCAGCTCACCCGACCTCCGCGGATCAGCCGCTGGATCTAGGCTTTCCTGATGAGGCCATCCTCTCGGTCGATCGAGCCGGTCCATGCTGGCAGATGCACTTTGACGGTGCCTCCCGGAGCCCCACCGGTAGAAGACTCGATAATCCTAAGCTCAACAGAGTGGGCTTGGGCATCGTCTTCATCACCCCAGAGCGAGCCGTGCTTCCATACTCGTTCCTGTTGTCAGAGGGCTGTACCAACAATGAGGCGGAATACCATGCCCTCATCACCGGCCTCGAGTTGGCTCTCGAGATCGACGTGCCCCGTCTGTGCGTGAAAGGGGACTCCGAGCTGGTCGTTAAGCAGATCAATGGCGACTATGTTGTCAGGAAGCCGGAACTTGTGCCATTGTTGGAGTGCACCCTCCTTCTGATGGCCCGGTTCCCTTCTCGGCCAGAAATTGTCCATATTCCCCGGTCGCAGAACGGTCGAGCAGATGCTTTGGCCAGCCTTGCTGCGTCACTTGCGGAGCCTGAACAGGACAACCTGATCGTCCGCGTGACGCGCCGCAGGCTCATCGCTCCCGTTATCCCGGAAGAAGATCGCGGCCCGTTGGTAAGTAATCTCACCACGGTTTCCCCTATGCCCGGAGCCCCGAGTACCCCAGATATGACAGTCGGATCAGCCCCTGATTGGAGGACGCCTTTGGTTGAGTACCACCAACATGGCATTCTTCCATCGGATCGGGCCGAGCGCGAGAGAGTTCGACGCCGCGCATCGCAGTTTGTCCTCCAGAGCAGCCCCGGCCTGGAGCAGATCCTCTACAAACGCGGATTTGATGTTGTTCTCCTCCGTTGCCTTCAGGGAGTTGAGATCCCACGAGTCATGCAAGAGGTTCATGCCGGTTCATGCGGTGCCCACCAGACTGGGCCGAAGCTGTCCCACCAGATTCAGAGGTTGGGATACTTCTGGCCCTCCATGATCCATGACTGCATCGAGTATGTCAGGAGGTGCCATGCGTTCCAGGTTCATGATAACTTTGTGCATCGGCCGCCGGAGCCTCTCCATACCACTAGGTATTCCGGGCCCTTTGCAGTCTGGGGTCTGGACGTTGTGGGACCTTACCCGCCGGTGACAGCTCGCCAATGCCGGTTCATTCTGACCGCCACAGACTTCTTCTCCAAATGGGCAGAGGCGATTCCGCTCAGAGAGGTCAAATCCTGTTCGATCGCTGACTTCGTGACCTCCAACATCATCTATCGATTTGGAGTGCCTCACGCTATCCTCACGGATAACGGAACCAATTTCCGGGCAGCCGAGTTGAAGAAGTTGTACGCCAAGTATAACATTCGCTCGAACCATACATCTCGCTATCATGCGCAGGCGAATGGACAGATCGAGGATTTTAACAAAACCCTCTCTAACATTCTGCAAAAGATGGTTGGTCAGAACAAGAAGAGTTGGCCGGACAAGCTCCCCAACGCCCTCTGGGCTTATCGGACGACGACTCGCAATTCCACCCAGATGACCCCTTATTCCCTGGTGTATGGAGCTGAGGCCGTCCTGCCCATTGAGATCCAGTTGCCGTCCTTGCGCACTGCGGTCTACGACCAGGAAGCGCCGGACCGAGTTGCTGAAGCCCGTCTAGTCGAGTTGGAAGCACTGGATGAGAATAGACTTCGCGCCTTGCACAACTTGGAGAGGCATCAAAGCAGAATGGCTCGAGCTTTCAATAAGAAGGTTCGCCTCCGCTCCTTCCTGCAGGGTGATCTAGTGCTAGCCCTAAGAGCACCGATGATCCCCGGCAGGAAGCCGCCCAAGTTGGAGCCCAAGTGGGAGGGACCTTTTGTTGTCCACAAGGTCTATCCCAATGGCGCGTACTCCCTAAAGACTATGGATGGTGAGCGTGTCACTCCTCCCACCAACGCTAGGTTTCTCAAGCAGTACTTTGCCTGAGTACACTACGTCCGCGCGGCAAGACGTTAAACTGCCAAGCATCATTCGTCCAAGCTACAAGACGTTAAACTGTTCAGCATACGTCCTGCACGACGTTAAACTGCATACGTCCAAGCTGCATGACGTTAAACTGCCTAGCATATCGTCCGCGCTGCAAGACGTTAAACTGCCAAGTGTTTCGTCCAACATGACGTTAAACTGTACTACATCCGAGCTACAAGACGTTAAACTGTTCAGCATCTGTCCCGCATGACGTTAAACTGCCCCTCGAGAACTACGTGCGGCTTGATTCCCATCCTTATGGGATACGTAGGACCATCTGGACATTCATGTTTCAGGCCCAGCCCCATCCTTTGGGAATTTCCATCCCATCTCGGGCCCTTGGCCCAGTTGCCTCCGGGTGTGTGGCGTATGGTGTGAACGCGGGGCTATGCCCTCATTCACGTCGGTTTGCTCGCCACGCTGTACGCCCCCCACATTTGGGGATGCCTTCTGCTCCCCCCTTCCTTTCTCGTCCTGCATGACGTTAAACTGCACTTCAAGAACTACGTGCGGCTTGATTCCCATCCTTATGGGATACGTAGGACCGCCTGGACATTCATGTTTCAGGCCCAGCCCCATTTCCCGGGAATCTCTATCCCGCGTCGGGCCTCTGGCCCAAGTTCCCCTCCTTTTTGTGAGAGGCGTATCGCGTGAGCGGGGGATTATGTCCTCATTCGCGTTGGTCTACTGGCCGCGCCGTACGCCTCCCCCCGTGTGTGGGACCACCTCACACCTCTCATCGCCCTGCATGACGTTAAACTGCCTCTCAAGAACTACGTATGGCTTGATTCCCATCCTTATGGGATACGTAGGACCGCCTGGACGCTTGTGTTTCAGGTCCATCCTCGTCTCTTGGTTGATCACGGGGATCTGCCCTCTTTTGGTTGCTCTCAGGGTGAGTCCTCCGACCCTTTCCGGTGATCTGTTAACATGTTTTGGGTACTTCGGTCTATGAATCGTAGTGTCAGATTCAATCCCGACAAGTCCTGTGTTGCTTTTCAGGCCTCGCGCTTCCTCTTGTTCGAGCCTTCACTCAAAGGGATCCTCGTTAGCGGTTTGGGTACGATGCCTCAGTGCTCTCCTACCGCTCCGGGTCGATTTACCGGCGGGTTTTGGGCCGCAAATCGATATGAATCCTGCGATTGAGCGGTCGATGCTCGTTTGCTTGCCCCGTCTTAGGCTGACGCGATCGGATGTTGTGTTGCGGATATGGTCAGCAACGTCCTTGATCGCCATGTCGGCTCTTTCAGGCTCTGAACATTGGTTGTGCAGCCCTCATCATACTCCGCCTTTGTGCATTGTAGTGGAATCTCGACACTCTCTTCATACTGACCTTCAGTACACCTCTACACGTTAGGCAGACCAACCAGGGTAATGATGTCGTTCGAGGCTCCCATGATCTGAGCACCAAGGATATATGCGGATATCCTCCCTAAGGGCCATGCGTAGCTGGACCCTCGTCCCCATAAGGAGGAAGGAGTCGCCCGAACAATCGCGTTCTGGGCCCAGTATATCTGGAGGCTAGCATCTCTGCCCCTCGGGTGATGGACATACGCAGAACCCTATCCCAAGACTCTTCTCCTGGAATCGTGTGTGACCGCAGGGCTGGGTATGTTCCCACCTCCGCCGTGTCCGCCGTACCGCGATAAGCGGATTCCTCCATGGTCCGAACCACACGACCTTAAACTGTGTTGTCTGGTCCTACCACACGACCGTAAACTGTGATCGTCTTGGCCGCCCGACGAGAAACGGCACTGCATCGTGATGTCCTCCTCAGGGGACACTCATGTTGGGCGCTGGTTAATAACCACGCCATTCATCAATGCCTTCCGTGGCTTGATTATTGTGGCGACGCCAGAGATTTCTCAATCACAGGCATGTCGCCGCACAAAGAAAAACCATTCATCTTTAAGGACAAACAAGAAATATCAAATGCCGCTCCTTCTGTGTGCGAGGGTCAGACCCGCACTCTTCCCCGCACTGGTGCCCGATTGTGTTGCGCCGCGCTTCAAGAACTACGTGTGGCTTGATTCCCATCCTTATGGGATACGTAGGAACGCCCGGATGTTTGAAACTTCGGGTCCAGCCCCCCACCTCTTAGAGATTCCCCCTTCTCCGGGGAATCCGCCGCCTTCAGGTCACCCTCAAGGCGTGTTCCCCGACCCCTTGCAGTGGTCCACCGGTGTCAGGAGTACTCTGGTTTATTGCCAGGAGGGTCAGGATCCGCTTGGTCAGGTTTCCTCCACTTTTCAAGCTTCGTGCTCCCTTTCATTCGGACCCATCGTCTACGCCCTGGGTGGAGCCCCCGTGAACGGTTCGGACACAATGCCTCAGTGCTCTCCCACCGACTCGGGCCGGTACCCCCAATGGCCTCGGGCAGCAAATCGATATGAATCCTGCGATTGAGCGGTCGATGCTCGTTTGCTGCCTCATTCCACCAACGGTTAGTGCGATATTGATGCTGCTTTTCCTCCACGGTCGGCAGTACTCCCATATCGTTACTCCGGTGCCCCCAGTCCTTGAGTGAATGGCCGCATGATTCACATTTTCCACCTCCCATTCTGACCAGGCGAAACCTCGACACTCTTGACACTATCCCTCAGTGCATCTTCGCATATCCAGGGGATAGGACCACGATGTGGCGTACTTTGAGGTCCTTATGGTCCGAGCTCTAAGACCTTAAACTAAGATCTCTCCTTATGGTCCGAGCTCTAAGACCTTAAACTAAGATCTCTCCTTATGGTCCGAGCTCTAAGACCTTAAACTAAGATCTCTCCTTATGGTCCGAGCTCTAAGACCTTAAACTAAGATCTCTTCTTATGGTCCGAGCTCTAAGACCTTAAACTAAGATCTACCCCTATGGTCCGAGCTCTAAGACCTTAAACTAAGATCTACCCTTATGGTCCGAGCTCTAAGACCTTAAACTAAGATCTCCCCTTATGGTCCGAGCTCTAAGACCTTAAACTAAGATCTCCCCTTATGGTCCGAGCTCTAAGACCTTAAACTAAGATCTCCCCTTATGGTCCGAGCTCTAAGACCTTAAACTATGATCTCCCCTTATGGTCCGAGCTCTACGACCCTAAACTAAGATCTCCCCTAAACGGGATTCTACGTCCTGCATGACGTTAAACTGCGCTCTCAGAACTACGTGTGGCTTGATCTCCAGCCTGATGGAGTACGTAGGAACGCCCGGGCATCTCAACTCGGGTCCAGCCTCAGGGATCGTTAAGTCCCGCCCCTCCTCGTCGCCGGCCGTCTGGCCTGGCTTCTGGTAGAGTGGTGCAGTTGTGATATTCTCCCCGATTCAGCTCGGGATGCCCCACTGCAATGGTGGGAAGCGACGGTTTCCTCGTCAAAGAGGTGCTGTCTGAGAATTGGGGTGATTCACGGCCAGATTAGTGCATCCGCCTAATACGCTTTCCCCATGGTGGCGCAATTCTGAGAGCGTTGGATTCTGTCCGAACAATCGTCACTTCGCCCCACGCTTCGCATGCCCTGTTGATCTGGGTTTCCACCCTTGTGTCTGAAGGAACCCCAAAGCGGTATTCATGATGACATGTGGTCCGCCTCCTGCAATATGAATGATGACCTTCGGTCCGTCTATTGCAGTTGTTATGGTCAATCCATTGTCCGCCTACCGTCTTGGGAATTTCCTGGAAGGCCGACCGTTGTGGATGTCTGGATTCGGGACACGCGATTCACCCTTTCTCATTTCCCTATGTTCGGATAAAATCTCAACGCCCCTAGCGTTGTCCCGCTCGTGTGTTGGAACAAGTTGGGGGGATGATACATTGATTAGGTCTGAGGTCTCCTTTCCTAGGAATGACCTCCCTCTTTTCTCCAGAAATCCAGGCCCAATTATGGATGCCTGATGCTTGGTTAAAACTCCCGCAAGACAACGAATTGTGGTTGAGCATGTTAAGCCAAAAGATGCAGATAAATATATTGATTCATACAAATGGATCAAAGTAGCGGAAGAAAATGTTTTGGGAACGGCAAAACAAAGCCCTTAGGGATTAGCGTGCTGAATGAGTCTTTCTAATGCCGCTACCCTTTGTCTGGTGGCCTCCAGAGCTGCTTCTCGCTCTCTGCGTGCCCTCTCTTCGTCGGCGGTCGCAGCACGCAGTTCGTCGATTCTGGCCTGTGCACGCTCCCGCTCGACCTGAATTGTGACCATCTGTTGGCCCGCCTCCGTCAGCTGTACCTGGGCGTCAACCAGCTGGGCTGCTAGTTGCTCCACAAGCTCGGTACACGTTGCGACGAAGGCCTCCTTCTCTGCCGCCTGCCCTTCGAGGCGCCGGACTTCCTGCTCCGCCGCAAGGAGTGCCCGCGTGCTCTCCGACATGTCCCGACTTTGTGTGACGTCCGCACGCCGGCAGCTCTCGCGCATCTTTTCGGCCATGAAATCACGGACCGTCAGATGGAGGCGTTGAGCATCAGCTCCCCCGGCACACAGGAAGCGCAGCCAGGTTTGAAGTGATCCCATGCGCCCCAGCCACTCCGAAGGGTCTCGCTTGAGGAAGCGCTGGATGCACTTCCACCCCCTGCGGTGCGTTATCCGGCTCTCCTCGACCGCCTCCGCGTCCGAGTCGTCCATATCCTCGGGGTCGGCAGGCCGGTAGGCAGGGAAGGCAGCCAGCAGGTCTGCTGCAGGGTCCGCCCCTGGGAGGTCCTCATTAGAGATAGGTTCCCCAACATCTGGGCGACCTTCTTCTCTCTCCCCAGCGGCGCTGACACCCTCGTCAGCCCCCGACCTCTCTCCAATGTCAGCACCGCCGGCGTCCGCAGCCCCCTGATCAGCAGTTGGTGGCGCCGGCTCGGTGTGGGAAGTCTGTTCCGGAGCAGGCGGCATGTCCACCACTGGTCCACTCGTAGATGGCCCGGGTTCGGCAACCCGAAGAGCCTCCAGTGTTGAGATCACTGCGCGGGGCATGCCATGGTTAGTCACGGATCGTCAATGGCAAGCACCAGCAGTAAAGCAAGGAGAAGCAAGGAGACTTACGGGAGGTCAGAGCGTCATCTTCCGCTATCTCGGCCGCCGCAGGAACAGTTGCAGCAGGGGGCCCTTCCGCGCTTGTCAATTCGATAATGGGTGCCTGGCCCCCGCCTTGTCCTGCTGGCACCCCTCCTACTCCCGCTGAGGACGCCTGACCAACATCCGTGCGCTCTTGAGAAAGATGGGGAAATGGGTTAGAAGCTGCATAAGAGAATGGATGAAGCAGATTGAGTAGGGATAGAAGCGGACCTCGAGGAGCTCAGTGACATCAACATTGTCAGAGCCGGCCACCTCGCCGCTCTCCCGCGGACTCCCCTGATGGGATCTTCCCTCGGAGCCTTCATCCTCCCCCATCTCCTCCTCTTCCTCGGAGTCGTTGCTACTGTCGTCTTCTTCCGGCGGCATCTGTTCTGGAGCGGGCTCTAGACCGAGCATCAGCTTCACCAGAAGGGATGGCTCCGCACGCTGACCACGTTGGCACGCGTAATCGTCCATGGCCGTCAGATACGCATACTGCCGGTTGAAGTCCACCCTGTCGGCAATATGGAGGCGCCCGACCTCTGGCAGATGGATTCCTTCTCTGAGAATCTTTCGCCAGATGGCGTCGGTCCCCAGTGACTGCCGCAGGGTCATCCAGGCCGACCACAGCGCCGGGAATACTGCATCGTGGGAGGGTTCGAGCAGACGTCTCACCTGCTTCCCGGGCCGCTCTTCGACCACCGCGCGTGCCCCCTCTCTGGGCGCTGAGGTCGTGGCGGCAGCTCGCGATGTGCCCGCCGCCGAAGTCCCTGCCCGCGCCGGCTCCGCTGCTTGGCGCGCCTCCGTTCTCCCCCGTGTGGCGGCGCCTCGCCTCCTTCCTTGACGCCCGGTCTCCGCACGGGTAACCTCGAGCCGCCGAACTGGCTTCCGTAGAAGCCCCTCGGGGTACGCGATGGCCCAGTGTTCGGCGTACTCGGTTGCCAAGCCTGCGTCAACCCCGGTAGGAGGGAGAGTGACGACGTCGCCAGAGCCGAAAGTGGCAAACATCAGCCACATCTGGCGAAGGACACAAGGGTTCGTCTCCTCCCGGACAGCAGTGAATACCCTCTTCGGCATCCGCTGAAGGCACCCGAACTGCCTGGCGAACCGGGTTGGCACGTAAGGCTCGGAGATCACCTTCCCGTCGATCCGAGCCACGAGCACCCCGCCCCGCATGTTCAGGAAGTATTCATGCGGCTCCAGCGGACCCTTCCCATTGTCGATCATCTGGCCGACGGGAGTGGGGAACGGACTGAAGTTGAAATTGGCATGATTGACAATCCGAATCCTCACGCCCTCCTCACTTAGGGTCATCGGAGCGACCCCCGCGATGTTCAGCAGGGAGGGTCGCAGGCCGTTGCCCGGAGGAATGATGGCGTTCGGAAACGTGTACCCACCGAGGTGAGCAGCCACCCAGCCGTGGAAGAACTGAAAGGGCCCATAGATCCTTCGTGGCGACCCCCCTCGTGAGATGCGTCCCAGGATGGCATACAGCCTCGCCAGCACTGGGACCCCGAGGTTGTATCTTTTGTAGGCGGCCATAGTGCCCGCCACCGCCAGTGTCGCCGGGCGAACGCCCATTCTCCTGTCCCGCACTGGCAGGAGCCACCCTCTCAGAAAGGCGGCCAGGAACGCCGCGTACCGGACATTTGGGTCCCGGGCCTCGATGACGCGGTACCCCCATGAGCGGTAGTCGCCCTTCTCCAGGACCCGCCAGTACGACCCGTTCCGGCTCCTCTGAGCTGCGGTCGGGCACCGCTTCCCCCTGCCTGGCATCTTGACCGCTGGGTCATGCTCCAAGAACTGCCCGAACCACTCCTTGTAGGCTATGTCCTTCTGGAAGTCCTTGACCCCGAGCCGCTCTGTAGCCAGGTCCAGTAGATGCCACGTCAGGATGGGAGTCCGTGACCTGTCACCCCAGGTGTTCCTCGGAGGCAGGAACTCATCATACTGGTAGCCCTCCAGCGGGATACCTCCGATGCAGTGGATGTCCCAGAGACCGATGCCGACCTCCCCATGGTGAAGATGAAAGGTGTTGGTATCCGAGGACCAGCGGGTGAACAGCTCCGGCCCGAGCTCGGACTGCTGGTAGAAGTGGAACTGCGACGTCCACACCGCCTCAAACAGGCCGATGTACCGCAGCTCCTCTGCGAAGTGATCGCAAGTGTGGCGTACCCAGAACGCCCAGGACCACTCGCTGGTGAAATTGCCCCCAGACCGCAAGTCCCAGTCCTTCAGCCAGACCTTGGTGTCGTCAGTGACACTCTGGCGATATGTGCTCGAGTAGAGGGCTGGAGAATTCTCCGCAGTAGGCTCACCCCCGTAAATGGTTCGCGTCCTCGGGTTCAGGACATAGACGTCCAAGTGCCTGGTCTCCCTGGCAGGATGCCCATTGTTGGTGATGTTATAGCGGGGAAGCTCGTCCTCCCGAGTCACCCAGGTCCGTGGCGCATCAACCTCGAACCCTGGCACCGGAACCTCATCTAGGATGCCGAAGTTCCAGAGCGGCAGGTTGTCCGACAGTGGATATGTCTTCTGGGCCGGCGTCAGCAAGTCGAACAGGGATTGATTGTTGGAAACAATCTCCTTGGCTCCGTAAAACTCCTCGTTCGCCGCCATCTCTGCTCTGCGAATGGCGGCATCCCCCTCATTTCCTTGATGCGCGGCCATCTCAGAAGTTTCGGGAGTCGTGCGGGTTAAGGGATGAAGTGTGCGGGATCGGACGAGGCTGGTAGAGAAGTTTGAAGGTTGGCGCGCAATCCAAGTGGACGGCGCGCAATTGGGAAGAATGTCGCGCAAAGTTCCGGGTTTTCACGCAAAGACAGGCGAATTCCGGATGGTTTTGCGCGCCGATCAGGCGAATTTCGCGACCGGAAAAGGTAATTTCGCGCACGAGAGCGTTGAAGCTTATCGCGCGGAAGGCCTGTGTACGGAACGCGGAACCCTGGACCCCTATTTATAGACGAGGCCGGGATGCCGCGCCGCACAGAACGCTTGATTGCGCGACCGCGGCTGCGAATTGTGCGCCCGGCGCCCCTTTTTGCGCGCCTAAGTCCCGCGCAGCCCAGGACTTCGGCATTCCGGCGTCTCCCTCGGAACCCGATCGTTGCGACCTCTCACCGATCAGATTCCGAGGGGGGGCTTTTGTAGACGCCGGAAAAGTCCGTTGTTCCCAAACGAAGCTCCGGATGCGGAAAGCGAAGTGATATTTGGAGTCAGAGGCACGTTCCGGAGGGCCCGGAGGACTTGCGTGAAATTTCAGAGGCCCGCGCGCAAAGTTGAGTCTCGGCGCGCAATCCTCCCGGGATGCGCGCAATGCGCTGGGCCGGCGCGCTATTTTGCGCGCCCGTGGCCTGCGCGGCTCCCTTGCGCGCCGGGTCCTGATTCCGCGCCCGCGAAGGGAATTCCGCGCCCGCGACCGGATTCCGCGCCCGGGGTTGCCTATAAATATAAGGCGACCCCCGACGTTTTGAGGTTGCCAGAATCCGAAGCGTCGCTCGTTCGCGCAATCCAACCCCTTCCGCGCGCAATGCCGATCTTCAGGTAACCTCCTTTCTTTCGCGCAATAGAGCCTTGGGGTTCGCCTTCGCGCGCAATCCCCTTGGATCCTTTCCTTTGAATAATCCTTAACCCGAAGGCCTTTGCGCGCAAAAGAAGCCTCTTGCGCGCAATTGCCCCCGGGTGCGCGCAATCCATCCCGATTGCGCGCACCCCCCTCTTCAAAGTGGCCGTTCGTTAGAGAATGAGCCGTTGCCCCCGCGTGCTACCCGAAGCCCGGTGCACGCAATCTCAATCATCTGCGCGCAAAGCGCTGGCCCAATTGCGCGCCAGCCCGCACAATTGCGCGCCGACCCGCGGTATTGCGCGCAAAGCGCCTCTTTTGCGCGCAATCCGCCAGGGTCGCCCCCCTTGACCCCCTGAGGGTACCCGCCTGCGTGGCGCCCGATGATCTTCATCCTGGGTGCCCGCACCGTGCGTTGTCTTCCCGTGCGGCCCTCCAGGCTTGCGCGAAGTGACACGGACCCATCAGCGGCAATCCATCGTCCCGCATGACGTTAAACTGCATTCGTCCAACACGACGTTAAACTGTGCATCGTCCAACACGACGTTAAAATGTATATCGTCCAACACGACGTTAAACTGTACCACGTCCGCGCTGTAAGACGTTAAACTGCCAAGCACCTTCGTTCTCAACACACGACGTTAAACTGTACTTCGTCCGGCAAGACGTTAAACCGTCCGCTTCGTCCTCAACACACGACGTTAAACTGTACTTCGTCCGGAAAGACGTTAAACCGTCCGCTTCGTCCTCAACACACGACATTAAACTGTACTTCGTCTGGCAAGACGCTAAACCGTCCGCATCACCCGATCCTGTGCCTCGCACGCAGGGTCCCCCCTCCGGTTTGGATGTGGCCCCCACCCGCTCGTCTCTGCAGGGATGTCGGGATTGTCCCTCTTTAGGGACGATTTAATGGGAGCGGGTTTTCCCGACGGGGGTATGGTATTACAAACCCCTAGTTTCTTGTGGGGGGCTGCACATGTGTATCTCCATTGCGCTCCGCCACTGCCGAAGCCAGTAGAGGGTGTTACTGGGATCGAGGTGTCTCCTACTTTCGGTCCAAGTCCCTTCCAACTGAGTTTTGCCGCATCCGGGCTGCCTCAAGTGCGTAAGTCCTGACAGAATGAACTACGTGGACTTTGATCCCTGTCTTCTAAACAGGGTACGTAGGAAGCCTCCCTGAGGTTCAAGCCCACCACCTGGTCGTCCCGGTCGTATTCACATCGGTTCGTCCATCAGTGGACCCCTCCAGGGTTCACGCTTGCGTCGATTCACCTATGAATCCGCCCCTGTGGGAGACTGCCCGTGTGTATCTCCACGGTGCCTCCCCACAGCCCCTTTTTCCATCTCTCCTTTTATCGTCCAGCATGACGTGAAACTGTGATCCACCCGGCCGTTCCACCCCCCTCTGTGCGAGGTGGTTCGGTTCAATCCTCCGCCCGGCGGCCTCGACCTCTTCGTGAGTCGGCTTGCCGACGTCCAGCATGACGTTAAACTGTATACCCGAACTACGTCGACTTTGATCCGTGCTAACGCGCGGTACGTAGGAAGCCCCTACGGGGTCCAAGCTCTTCACTCCATCATCCATCCTGATCCTTACCCGGGCCGCCACATCCCGGCGGGGTCATGCCACTTCTCTCCACTCCACATCACTTGGGAAGCCGCCCATGCGCTGGCCCCAGCGTCGGAGGTTCCCCGCAAGGGGTTCTGTCATCTGATCCACTTTTCGTGTTGATCGGTCCGATGCCGTCCCCGCTGGACGTTAAACTCGCGGCGTACCCCGTGTTAAACATGGGAAGCTGAGGAAAACCTCAGGGGACACAGTTCCCCGCACCCAGTGCGGGATGCCTCAGGTCATCGTGCCTTCGAGAAGCCCTATTTGGGACGGAAGATAGACGTGCAGAGCCGCAGTGTTACGACACGCCCCCAGCACCCAGAGCCACCCGGCCTCCTCACCGCAGGTTGCTGCCCCGACCAGACTCCTTGGAGCGTCCGGGCGGAAGCAGCGTAATTAACCGGTGTCCATGAAGATATGGCGCCGGGAACGAGATTCACGAGCATGTCTTAAATCTATGAGGGAGACCCGGATTAGGCGACGAGTTCCGAGGAGACGTCCAAGGAAGGAGGATCCGACATCCCATCATCCCGGTTTCGATCAAGGAGCAGACGCCCCTGAATAAGGGACGGATGCCGCCCGCCTTTGGAAAGCGGGACTGCGGGACCACAAGCCGCGCGCCCATCCCCTCGGGTTGACGGGTGCACGCGCGAACGCGTCCTGGCGGAACAGCGTAACCTGACGCACATCCGCACCGAAACAAGAAATAAAAAATAACTAAGAAGGAATAATATGAAATGGTTTTCCTTATAATAATGTGCCTTTATTCATGAACCCAACCACCTTCATGAAATAGTGATGATGCATTTAAAATAAGGTGACATATTTAGTGTAGACATACATGAAATAACCCATATGAAAATACAACATAGTATGATAGTATAAACCGAAATTAAATGGCCAAATATACACCCAACTAGAAATGAAGTTTCAAATTGACATCAACATGAATAAATGAAAACCAAGATTGAATGGATCCTGATCACCAAGTCCTGAACGTCGTACATGGTTAACTCACTCATGTATGTATAAGATCTACCAATGTAACCAATGATCTATGTATCTTCTATATAAGACATGACATGTGTAGCAAAATACCATGTATTTTTGAGTATATACATTACCAGTGTGACACCCCCAAAAAATAAAGTAATAAATATAAGCATTAGAGAATATTCTTCTCAAACAAATGAAGTAATTTCAATTAGAAAATGATTGGATAACTATAAAAACCATATATTCTCAATAAGAATCATGAAAAAAATTGACAGGGTATCTCTTGTTCCATAGCCAAACTAAAAATGCTGAGTCTTTTCAGAGTTACAATGTTCCATCACATATTGATAAAATCATGAAAAACTACATAAATAAGTCACGTGGAGAGGCATGAACTACATCACAGTGGTTTATAGTCAAGGGGACACAACATCAATCAATTATTCCTATGTAACCTCACTAAAATATGTGTTGTGGGTATAAATCCTTTATACTATCCTATACACATTTGGGAATCAAAAATATTGTGGGGGACATAAATACCACTAAATATCAAACATGAGGGAGTAGAACATGTGTAGATAGACTGATCCTAGTATAAGGGAGTACCGTATCATTCTATATAAATACAATGAGGGACCCACACTCTGGTGCGATATTGGAGTTCCAAACAAGACATCAAATTGAGGATCATTCCTTGATCTCTACTGCCATCAAGTGTCAACTAATGAATCATCAATCTTGTAAGACCTCACATAATATCTAATTTTTCAAAAATAATAATATAATCACATTGTATGTGGGAAAATATTTAGGATTAGATACCCATGGGAAAATATTATTCCTGAAATAGGATATATTAGAGGTAAAAATTATTGGAGGGAATACATAACATGTAATGGGGTAAAAACATCATGTAACCCTACCATATGGAATGGCTGAGTTCTCCTTTGAACATGGATTGGGAATCCATTTCATAATATACATCATCTATAGGGGCACATGATGTATCTCATCCACCCAGCGTCTACCCATGTTCTTCCATCTATGGCCATGTAAAAAAGCATGGTCCCATGTAGAGGGTCATGTCTGGTTATCCGTACCATTATAAACAGTGTGTTTTATGTCACACACAACATGTATCGGTTTGGATATCACTAACTGTGTCCTGTTTGGCCATGACTATATACTCTCTAAAGTAAATGACATGTTATCTTCTATACATGATGTGTATGGACACATAGTATCTATGGTGTATACTCACATTACTTGTCAATCTAACTGTCTAGGGGTTTCTTAATATGTTGACCATCCACAAGGAATGCAGTACTTATAATCCAACAATAATCATATGAAGTACTCAAAAGGGACTGCACGACATGTGTTCATTAGACTACATGGCGTGTAGTCCAATTCTTCATAGAAAATTATTTTTCTTCACTGTGTTTCCCATATGTGATCACTTCCACACATCCCATTGTATGACCACAAAAATCGAATGGGTTCATCTTTGGCCACCGAATCCCAGCATCTAGTGCGGGAAGTCTATTTTGATTCTTTTCTCAAATCTTGAAACACATATCAAAGATTTTCTCACTTATTTCTATGTCTAGGTCCCCCCAATCCATAGAGAGATAACCCAAATTACATTACACATATGGATCCACAAAAAAACGACTAATTAATTCATGATGAACACAACCACATAAAATCTAAGGGTCTGGTCACACTGGAACCTACCTCGGAAATCCCTAATCATTTCATCATTTTCCAATGAATAATACCATGAAGAATGGGTGTTCATAATGCACAAGATAAATGGGGAAAACATCATTGTCCAAGAATTATCAACCAATGATCATATAAAAATGATATTCAGGGTTATATAATGGAATATCAACTAATTTGATATAAAAAATATAATTAATTAAAATAGAACCATGTGATGAACATGTTTAATAGATCAAAATTAAACAATTATAAAACAGTTATCCATATTTTAATCACAGGTTTATGAACAAAATTAATAATATATTCCTTAATTTGGATCGATCATTGATGAATAACCCATTCACCGACAATTTATAAGAACCATTGTGTTCCCATCCAATTGATCCACCTTAGTACGTTCACCTAATGTTCTATAATTCTGATCTTACAATGATAGATAATCGTCCTCCTCTAAACCTTTAAGGGTTATGTGGGAAAACTCGGTGAAAATTTCATAACATAATATTTAAATAGATAATTTGGTTATGTCATTTATAATAAAATATATAAATAAATTGTTTGTTTTAATTAAGTGTTCCTCCTTACTACTGACTTAGTCTAATGCTTGGAATCGACCAACATTAGGTTTTTCTTAGGGTAAATTCTTTTTTCAGGAATCAACCATTGTATCATATTTCTAATCTAATACTCCATTCAAATTTTATTCAAATATTTCATGAAAATAACACCCATATGATGTTAATATATATAATATTTTTATAATATCTATATTGGCCTCACCATGCCTCAAAATATTATATTTTATCAGGTTATGGATAAAAAAAATTCCATGAACAATATCTATATTTATATGAAAAAATATATAAATTATATAATAATCTATATATACCATGATTCAGGGCTTTATCACCGATCAGAAACATCATGTGTATAGGGAGGCACACATGAGGTCATGTGGAACTCTGGGAAAAACTAAATGATATAGGTATTGGTGTTATAATGTGGCATAAAATGAGGGTATATTTTCAATATTTTTATTCATTAATGTATTTTTATCGTGTGGGAAAGAATATTAGTGGTATAAAACTTAGGTTGGGGAGTCATGTACATAACTGTCATGCTCATATGTAGCTGACCATTGAATTTATAATGATGTGCTAGTTATTATCAGTTCTTTATTTAAAATTTTTGTTTTGTTTTGATTAACATTACTATTTTGTTACATTTTATAGGAATTGGTTATCATAATTCATAATGAGTAGAATCATAGTCTCACATAGAATGTTCTTATTGTTCATATATTTTTTCCCATTAATTAAATGTCCTTAGTAATATCTACTTTATCTATCATTTATATATGTAAACACAGATATAAATTGACAGATACTAATCATGAATTATTTTTTATATGTATATGAACAAGACTATCATGTTGGTTTGGAATAATATTCATGGGACTTGGGTAGTGCTAATGTTGTTAGGACTTATAGATGTTGGTACCCACAAAAATGGGTCTCCCCATAATGATAATTTGAGAGTTTATTTAATCATATTAATTTTTGATCAAATTATGTTGTTATAATATTATCTAATAATTAAATATGAAATATTATATAATCACACCCCAAATACATCTTTTGGGACTACCTAAAAATGTTGGAAGCATTCTCCCATACTGGGAAATACTTTTGTATTACATTAGAGAGGCAAGAGATTGTATCTATGAATGCTCTGGTTCTCTCTCCAATGGTTAAGATTGTAGACCCTCTTCATCCTATATTCTATTAGTTGGTTATAGTTTAAGGTAATGTTGACAAAAGGATCATGTTAACCTACAATTGATATTTCAAGATTCATCATCCCCCCATCCTTCTGGGGTAGTAAATTCCAATCGGATATTGAGTATTGGATTGATATTATTAATGGAATTTTTTATCTAGTGGAGAAACCAAAATACAAATGATTAAAATTTTATGTGTATATCCTCTAGGTAAAGAAAATTATGTTTTAGTGAACTAATAACCATGATAGAAAGCCTAGGGGTCTTATTTGGAAGACCATCAATGAAACATTTTCAATGGGTGTTTCCCTGATTTGTTAAAGTTATACCACCATATGATTTTATAGAAATTCCATATAATGTGATTTTAATTGATACATATTTGGACTGATTTATATAGTTGATAAACATTTCAACTCTTTTTGATTAAATCATAGCATAGCAGGACAAAAAAATTGAGACTATTTTTAACCTAGAGATGAGATTTTGGGTGATAAAGTTTTACTTAGAGATACACTATGAGGTGATTAAGAAGGATTTCATAGATGAAAATGTTTTGGAGGGGAGTTAAATTTTTTTATTCCCCATCCCTTAGTACAATTGTGAGTGAGATATCTTGTGGTGTTGAGGGTGAGTTTTACATTATAAAGAATATGATTCTAGAATAAATGAACCACAATCGTGAGAGACATATGCAATAGAGTAAGTTATATTCATCTCTATATATTAGAGGATGTTCTATAAGGTGTTTTAACTATTGAAGAAAAGGTTAGTAAAGTATTTTTTACTTGAAAAAGTTCAATGGATTTCATCACTATAGAATTATAGGGTATCATCAATATTCTAATTTTAAGCTATCATGTATAGGATCAAGTTGGTTAGGCCATGATATTGGTAGGTAATATCTATAGTGGATGTATATTCCATATCATTAAGTGACTCAAGATATTCATACATGAACAGGGTATGGTTGTGGATCTGATTGAATAAATTTTTTATTATGGAAAAGTTCCAAACATATGGTAGTGTAGGGTCTTCAACATTTAATGGAATAGTAAATATTATGTCTATAGTTTCAACTACTCTATTTGATATTAGAGATTTACATTACTTAATATATTATCATGCTATGATGGTTTAATAATTTCTAGATATTTTCATCCAAGAGTTCATTTAAATTAAATCTTCGTTGGGAATGAACATAAAATATATTCTAATATTTTTAGAGTGTCATCTAGTGGTTTATAGTTATAGAAATTCGTGAAATCTTATGAATATAGAAATAAATTATTTTTATTTAATATTTTAAATGGATTGGTTGATTATTTACTACATTCATATAAATTTTAAATCATGATGAGTGACAATAAACACTCAATATAGATATGTTTATTCCATCACCAAATAATGGAATTTAGAATAATGTAGAATAGAACAGGTCTGTGTCTATATCAGATCCATTATAGGAGAAGTGGAAGGTCTAGTTCATACTGATGATCATGGAAATGTTTTTTCATATCTCCCACACATCATGGATATTTATCTTGATATTTTTCTAGATAAATATTATGGTATTCCAATTTATCTGTGGATTTAGTATGGGATTATTCATAAAACTAGTGACCAACCTATGTTGGTTTAATCACAGTATATCTAGTTATCTGAGATGAAAGAACAAAATATATTACTTGAAGATTTATAGGTGAATGATTTTACTGATAACTTCATCTTGAAAATCTATATTTTTTTTCTAAGAAGGTGGATACTAGAATTTTTTATATGTGGATTTTAGGAATTTAAATCATATCATGATAAAGAATAAGTATCCATTTCCAAAAAAAAATTATTTTTTCAATCAATGGGAGATGAGTGGTTTTATAATATTGATTTTCAATTTAGATACAACTAGATTCAATTAAAGGGATAATAAAACACAGAAAAAACATGTAGAATCAGTTATGGTACTTATGATTATCTACAAAATAATTTTGGGTCGAAAATTTATCTTGTAGGATTCATAATCCTCATAAATCGGATCTTTCACCCATATATTGACCCATTAATCCTTTTATTCATTTATTATATTATATATATTCATGGAACTCGAAATTATATTACATACATATAATGATAATTTTTAGTTTTCTTTGACTGCATCATCTTTCGTATAAGAATTTGAATTGTCCAATTTGGAACTAAGATGTATTATTATTCGGCCAAATGATTATGATATATTTATTTATATTGATCTGGATAATTAGCAAGAAGATACATTATGTAAATTTCTGATGAAGTTTCTTGAAATAAAATGTTATTATTAGTTATTAGGGAAATATATGATGTTAAACTAAGAATTAACCTATATGTCCCCACTTATGACCAGGCATACCAAGATATGGGTATTGTTCTGGAGCACCAAACACTATGAGGTGTCCTTTATATATTTTAAGAGAAGGTGGAAATATAAATTGATTCTAATTATACCATAACCTAGTATTGATTATTTAGTTAATTTTCATGCATAAATTATTGTTCTATGGACAATTATCATGAAGAATGACCATGTTGTCATTATCTGTATCATTATATATAATCCCATGAAAAAACAACACTACTCATGATCTAGAGTTACAAATGGTGGTTAATGGACTAAAACGTTTGTAGGAACATGTTTTTGGGTTAGAATTTCTAATTATTATAGACTATTACTGTTTATAGTTCATTATATCCCCATATATGTTGACCTTTTCAAGGAGGTAAGGGGTTCTGTACCTATGGCTGTTAGAATTTAAAATACATTACAATATTGTGAATGGGAATAATATTGTAGATTCTCTTGGTAGGAAAACGCATGATTATAGAGATATATTGTGAGAGGATGTGTGTAAGTTGATGAGCGTGTTGGTGGATTGGTTTTGTGGGTGTATTTAACTATTATGATTTGATGACATGTGGTCCCTTCGTCATCACATCTTTCTGGGGGGCTGAGTGAAATCAAAAAATAACCTCAATCCTCAATGATCCCTTATGTTGTAATAAATGATGGGAAATAAACACATTCCAAAATGATCTTTAGTTTTTTATTATAGTAAGTATATTAATCATAAATTAGTTCTTTCTACTTTTATGAGAGATTATTTTTTGTGAAATTATCATGCATCTAATTGGGAAGTGATCCCAGGTTCAACTATGTTGTATCATGGTTATAGATGATGTTTCATGGGGATGGGTGTGAAAAAAATATTTCATTATTCACCACTAATTCTCTTACAAATCAGAGGGTTATGGTTAGGTATTAAATTATAATGGGGTTTCTTTGGACTCTCATATTTCCATTGTCGATGTAAGATAAAGTGATTATGGGTTTTTTGTGTGATTTCCCAAGACTACAATAGGTGGATATTAGGTATGGATTTTTTTCAATTTATTGATGAATTTATGTCATTTCATGCTAATTTAAGAGACCTATACAGTAGATTTGATATGAACGGTTGATTTATGATAGATAATGTGACTATCAGGAGTTATAATTAACAATGTATCTAAAATAGTTACTTATATCACCTTATGATTTTGGAATGTATTAAAGAAGATGATGGGTAATCTATTGATTCATAGTAATGTATATCATCATCATTCTAAGGGGAATTCAAAATGTAAAATGAAAACATTAATGTGTATTCTTAGTGAATTATTTTTGATACATGTTAGAATTTTGAATGATCATATGTCCTTGGTAGAGTTTTCATATAATAAAAATTTCCAACCATAAATATAAATGAATATAATTGAGTTTTTATAGGGTTACATTAGTCATTTGTCACTATGTTGACAAGATGTCGATGAGGCAGCTGTTATTAGGATGGGATTGGTTAATGAGACCTCTAATAAGTTGCAGTAAATATTGAATCAGTTGGGGACAACTGAGAGAAATTATATCTCTTATACTAAAAATATATGATGAACCTTAGAGTTTTCTAAACCATATTTGGTTCACTTACTAGTGACACCTCGGTTGGGACATTAATTATTTTGGTTGTAGAGGAAAATAACTTCTCATTTTATGAGACCATTAAATATTATCAATCATGTGAGGATAGTGGATTATTGATTAGATCATCCTCCATCATTGCAAAGAATATATAATGTGTTCTATGTGTCTTAGTTTTATATGAATGAGCATGATCTTACACATCTGACCGACTGTGATGATGTTTTGTAGGAACCAAATGCATAATTTAGGGTAAATTAATATTGAATATTGGATCGGGTATAGAAATTGATATGTGGATATAATGTTCCTCATGTTTTGATTCTATGGTAGCACAAACATATACAATTGGAGACCTGGGAGTACAAATGAAATATTTGGGCTCAATTTACTATTTTGTTTGAGGGACACCTCTACAAACACATCTTTAGATGGAAATGTCTTTAGATGGGGAAATTTGTTACACCCTCAAAATTTCATGGTAAATGTGGATTTAGTTTTAAAATATAATTGTTTTCTTTAATTTATTGTTTATATTTGTAGAAGGTATTCAGTACCTAGAGATGAGAAGACAAGGAGATGTGGAAAATAACCAGATGATTTTAAGCTACTAGGGTTTCAACTACTAGCATATTTAATACCATTGTCTAGTTAATGGATGTTCTAGTTCCCTTTGAAACACATATGTTTCGTTGACTTTCTAGTGTAGTTCACCCATTTAACTAAAAGAAAAAGAATTAACCCTATGATTTTCCTATGGAAATCAATAATGTGGAGGCTATCCACTGGTTAGTTGGTGGTGATTATTGAGATTTTAATCTATGAGACTTTATGTTTTCCAATGAAATCATATTTTTTAATTCCTTTTCTTGGAAAACCCATATTCATCCAAGAAATCCAAAGGACTCCTTTAGGTTGGATTTGGATATATTATTTCCTTTTATTAAATGGTTAAAACGTTAGTCGATCTGGTGACTCCCATTTGATATATTTTAGCCATTTGAACAAAAATCACCCCTTCCCATGGGTTAAATAATTTATCTGGGTTTTCATAAAATGATATATAGATTCTAATTTGATCTAATGGGGTTTTACTGAATTTATATTCGATATCTGGTAATATATAGAAAATTTTATTCTTTCTATTAATCAAATCTTGATCAATAATTAGTGGATATTTCATATCTATTTTGATCCAAAATCTTATTGTTATTCTTCTATTATGGTTATAAAATACCTCATGACATGAATTGATATTTTTTATGGGTAATTATTTTCATTATCTTGATCTGGGAGAAATTATTTACATTTAAAATCAAAACTCTTGAGGTGATATGTCCAAAACAAATATCCCCTTGTTTGATTTTGTATGTATCAAACTCATGTGGGTGAGTGTGTGGCCCATGATACCTTAATTATTGTAAAATATTAGGTATTATATGATCTAATTTATATATGGAAGTTGTTTAAGAATATTAAAAATTTTCAATAGGTATGATGATAAATATGTTACTCTATATTGGATAGTGACATACGTTGAGGGGGATTATGCATGATATGATTAAGCACCCATGTATCTTGGTTGATTTTTGGTTACCATAAGAACCTAGAAAATACATCCTATATTGGAATTTCCATGTGTGATTAGAAGTGGACCATGGTTCAAAAAAAATCATTTCATCATTTTCATGAGGAAAATATTTTTGTATTAGTAGAGTTCTATTAATTTTGGATTGTCATGTTTATTTATCATCAATATTAATGGGAATATCCACAAGGTCATGCATATGATTACTTCATAGTGGTAGAGTGTGGTATTCCCATAATGGAAAGAGTAGAAATTTCATAAATGTGGAATGTGGATATTGGGAGTGATTACTTTTTTATATTCCTTATAGCATATTGTCAATGTAGGTAAAAAATTTCATGAACCAATATGGGGTGAAATTCGACCTGACACTCATCCAGTGTTATCATATGGCCAAAATGGTGATCTCAGTCCCCATGGACAGGAAACTAGTTACTGGGCATCAAACATTTCTTTTTTTGTAATGGATTTACCCATGAGTTACAACTATAAACATTCTACAAGAATAAAACATCACCACATCATCAACAACCATAACCAAAGAAACTCATTTATCACAAGTTTAAAAATTTATATCTTTAATCAGAACCAAAACCAAAAAACAGTGAGGGAAACCCACTAGAATAAAACAAAAAACCACCATGAAACTGGAGGACCCCACCCCCAATCCACATCCACTAAAACATGCATTGAGATTAAAAAAAGAATGTAGATTCACGATCACTACCATGGAACATATTGACATTACCTCGGACAAACATAAAAATGTCTACACACAATTGATGGAATATGTATGTTGTGAACCAATGTCTAGTAGGAAATGACCCAAAGGGAGATTAAATGCAATAATATAATATGGAAAAGCAATATGCATGTTTTCAAAATGAGTAAAAAAAATTAAAACATTTCCAAATAAAACATGCTCTGAAATTAAAATGTAAAAGTAAACACACTACCAAGCTGAGTGTTATTTGTATCATAACATGAGAACATCATTCAAATCCTAAGGTACTAGAGTTATAAGGGACCGAGGATCCTCATACCACGATGATATGGTATAGAAACCAAGACCCAAAATGTCCTAATTCATTATCCACTATTGAAAACCGCATCCAAATTTTTATCGGTCTCTGATTATCAACATATTTTAGTTAGTGTAGTAACATCAATCTTGTTATGGGGAACTAGGTCTTGGGTCTACCAATCTACCTAGAGTACTAGAACGAGTCTTCCCTATCTTGTTTCCATGGATTCCCTTTATGATCAATTTCAAATCCCATATAACATGAACCACTTCTTATACATTCAAATAATACACCATGTAGAAAACAATCAAACCCATCTACTTTTCAATATGGGAAAACACTTTAAATCATGCACGCATAAAAAAATTGATGACATGAATTTCACCAATCAAAAAAATTTTAGAATAAATCTAGAAAACATTAAAAGTACAGTAAAAAAATCCACCAATTCTAAAGTAGGTAATCGCATTCCTCAGTCATTGAAACTCCAAGAAACTGACAGAAAATAGAAAAACACAAGGAGACCCTTGATAGGTCAAGAAAAATCATAAAATCATGATTTATTACATGATAATTAATATATAAACATCTATAGTTCAACCCATCAACTAGAAATGAATGAACCCAAATAAGGAGAAACAAAGAACCAAGAAAAAAGAAGAAGAATAGAAATGAAGGGACTTACTTGGAGTCTCTTGAAGCATCGACAACAAAATCAGTCAACAGTTGGAGATACAAGGGAGCCCATGGTGAGGGATAGTCTCCTATGGAAGAAAATACCAAATGGGGGATGAAATTGTTTGATGATTGATAAAATGTGGGAAGGGGAAAAGTTGAAATTCAAAAACATTAATGACCTAGCTAGGCTATACGATTCCTTGAAGAGAGATCTCACCAATGCAGTTGATCATATGCATCAAATTGAACTAGTGGTTTGGGATCACTATTTTCTACATGCCTATATGATAGTCTATGGGGTCTGGATAGTTTCATTGTCTAGGGCACACTATCTCTTCTAGGATGGGGCATGGTTTATACTAATCAAGTACCAACTATGTTTGACAATGTATCAGTCTAAAATTACCATTTTTCTAAAAAATTCCCAAAAAAAATCTATGTAATAAAGTTAAGACAATAATAAAATAAAACATAAAAAAATACCTCAAAATAAAATAACAAATGAGACAATTCACCCCACAATGAAAACATTCCTCCATCCGAAAGACCTTCCAAAGACTAATCACAAAAAAATTATGGGTATTGCTCCTCAACCAATGACCCATGATCTCATGTATCATGCTCCTCATTCGCAATCATTCCAAGAACCCAAACCAACAATATGAAAATTCCATGAAGTATAATATTTGGGGAATAAAAAATCCCCACTGGTTGTACAAAGACAACTAATTTAGATTCCATCTCCAATTCATCCCAATTCAGTAAATGATATTTGTATAGATTGATGTTTTTCAACAATGATCCATGGAAGAAATCATGAATCAAAACCAAATGAGGTAATAAATATCACTAGTATTCCACATTACCAAATCTCTTAGTAATCTCAAAAGGTCCAACATACATAGACATTAGATTCCCCTGCTTACCAAGATGATTGTGTGAAAAGAAGGGGCACTTTCCAAAAAACATGATAATAAACTGAGAATTATAGGGCTCGAAATTATTGGTTTGTGAATGACTTATGGAGACTATGAACTATCCACAGACACTTCCTAACCAATTGAACCTTGTCAGCTGTCTTGTATAGAAGGTTCAATCCAAAAAATGAGGTTTCACGAACTTTAATCCATTATATTCAAGATCGACATGGTCGACCATAAAGAAACTTGAATAGAGATATTCTTATTGAATATTTGTAACTATAATTGTAGGAAAATTACACCAAGAAAAAATAGATAACTCATGAGCCTCTGAAGTACAACACACATGCCCTGATAAGTTCATCTATTATTTGATTTTCTCTATCTTTCTGGCCATTATTTTGATGATGGTATATTGTAATCAATTGGAACTATAACTCCATTACATTACAAATGCCTTTCCAATAATTAGTGGAAAAGTGTGCGTCGATATATGAAATTATAGTTAATAGTACACCATGAATCCTTACTACCACCTAAGCATAAAACTGACCCAGTTCATCAGATTTTTTGTAATCATTGATCAAAATTAAATAGGCTGATTTGGTTATATGGTCGATCACCAACCATATAGTGTTTCATCCTTGAGGTTCATGAGGAATTTTTGTAATGAAATCCATGGTGAACTCATCCCACTTCTAGATAATAATGGGTTATATATGAAGCAAACAAGAGGGCCTTTGGTGAACTACATTAAACTACAGACATGTATAACAATAATATACAAGGACAATTATGTCCTACATCATGCCATCCCACAAAAACCATTGTCGCACATCGGAAAACATATTTGTGGTGTTCAGATGAGTGTCCCATTATGACTGGTCCCTATCTCGCATCACCACCTTCTGAATCAACAATAACCCCCCACATGGACCTTTATGAAAAGAACTCTATTTGAAGACAAGGACCACTCACCGGAAAACTCCCCATCATTTGAAAACTATATACCACTAGAAAATATCATCTATAGGTTTTTAATTCCAAATCAACACTAGAAGTCAGGGTGTCAGTTAAAAACTATCAAATAATACACCTCAACCATATTCCCTGTTCTCTAGTTGAATCTAGAAAAGAAGCCCCATTAGATTTCATTCATCACTAGACTCTTATATATCCTACACCATCAAAAACTGTTTAATGACTCTTCTACTAAATTAACATTTTATTGGATGTAAATGATATCAAAACCAACACCTTGGATGTACTCAAATGAACAACGCTATCTATTATTCAAATAATTCAGGGAGAATATATAATCCAAGATCCTATGATTTGAGAAGAGTATAAATTTCTCCTTGATGAGATAATGATGTAATGTCTCCAAGGCATGAATCACCACCACACATTCTAGGAAATGGGTTATGTAGACCTTTTCCTATGGTAGGAGATGGTAAAAACCAAACGCTGACACATGATCATCCTGCATCAACACACACCCAAGACCCATAGCCAAGGACTCACAGTAGTCAACGTATCTATTTCCAATTTCTAGCAATATCAAAATAGGGTTCATGGTAAATCATATATTAAACTCCACATATGATTCTAGACATTATATACTCCACTCAAATCTAACCATCTTTTATGTGGGAATAGTCATGGAAAATTAAAACCAATACAAATCCAAAAAAAACCAAATTTAATACCCTTCTAAGCCCAAATTTGTTTAATCTCATAGAAATTATTCAGTTGTTCCCAAAACACTACGACCATGATCTTCTTGGGGTCCACTGTAACACCCTGCATCGACCTCACATGTCATAGAAACTTCACCTCATTTATATAGAAGGTAAATTGAAGATCATATCATAGAGACAGTGTCCTTGAAGAGTTCCCAATACAGTTATAAAATGATGATCATGCTCATCCTCTATTCCTTAATAAAAAAGGATGTCATCCCCAACCACCACAATAATTGATTCAAGGTGCAGATGTAACACCCTATTCATCAACACATTGAATACTACATGATAATTCTCCATCCTGAGTGGAATAACTAAATACTCATTGTATCCATGCCTATATCAGAGTGATTTTTTTAAGAACATCCACCTCTATGACTCTAATATTATGAACCTCGAAGGAAAATAGATCATAGAGAACCACCATTCCACCTTGAGCAAATGAAGTAGGTCATAAATGGTGGGAAATTGATATTTATTATTTATTTTCACCTAATTTAATTTTTTGGTAATTGATATATATATAGAGAGATCCACCATCCATCATTAAAAAAAGAACTAGGGTGGCCTATGGTGATATACTTGGGGGAATTAACACATTGGATTCCCAATAATCCAAATATATATTTAATTCCCAGAACTAAGTGGTAACAATGATGTAATAGGGAAGATATATCAATTGTGTTCTCAATGAAAATTGATTTTGAACTCCATGCCTCTCTCTAGAGGAGACAATAAAAAATTCTTGAAATATATATGGGAACTAATCCACCAAAAGAGGTGATCCACTCTCAAAACCACTACAATCGTCCACCAACATGAGTGTTGATATATGAAAAACAATGATACCAAATTTTAGAAGAGGATTTCTATCAAGTCTTGACAAGGGATCCCATTCAACATGAATAAATTGTTTACTTCAATAGTGTTATAAAATACTCACCTGGAAATGATAAAAATAATTGTTCATGTAGAAATGAATCATCCAATCAATACCAATTGTAACATTGAAAAGGTCCATTTCAAGAACTAAGAAGTCCCATTCCAACTATAATATTGATAGAGTAATGGAACATGATGGAAAACTAAAACCCTAATAATTATTCATAGCATGTAGTGGCCCTAAATACATCTCATAAAACACGAGTTTAGTTGTTAATTTCCAAATATCACCTATATGGTTAGATATGAATGAAAAAGATGAACCTGTGACAAATAGTATAGTATCTAGGTAAAATTCAATAAGAATCATCCCCCGAATCATTACAGGTCTTGATTTTAGTTCATTTATTTTTTGATTCATATCATGAGGTTTCCTCATCTTTTCATGAGCCTATAGAATAATGAAAACCTATGGTTGTACCTTAAACTAAACTTCCCCTAAAAAGGATCCATCACAGCACCCACAACCACCAAATATGAAATCCACTATCATGGATGGTTCTGACTTGGATGATATCCCTTTGGAAGATGTGGAACCTATAACACCCTAATATTGTTCTATGGCTCTGCAAAACAATTGCATGTTCCTCGTATGTCCACCCCGCTGGATAGGTCCAGGCTAGGAAACACATGCTAATTAAATATACCCTAGATTACCCCACTAATTGCATAGAATCGATCAAGAAACCAAATATATAGACAAATGTGTCTAGGATGGAAATCTTGACCTACCTCTTCTCATATTTTTCTTCTCATTTCTCTTTATATAATTTTTAGATGTGCTAACACTGCCCTGGACAAATCCTGAATCTACTGTAGAAAAACTAGACGTCCCAGTAAGATCTATCGCACCATCAATGAATTATTTAACACCTCAGCATACATTTTATTCTTAAATATGTACACCAAGAATTTATTTTTTAGCCTCATCCATAATTCAAACTATTGTGCCTTTATCTTCTCATTAGAAATTAGCATTGACAAGAAATATACAAATTCCAAAAAATGGTTTACATAATCCAACAAAGTCTAATCCCCTGGTATAGTTCAAAAAACTCATGTGTCTTAGTGAAAACTATTGTCTAGGGGAAATACATCTCATTAAACATGACCTTGAAGCCTATCCAATCCATCTGCTCAAGATTCCTAGCATGAACCACTCAAACCCACCACCTCTAGCTAGGACCATCCAAGTGAAACAAATCCAACTTCACTGTAACTACCCCTAGTGTGTCCTGAAACCCAAATATATTTTTTATCTTCTCTATATAATCCTCATAATAATAGGGTTCCACGATACCTCATAAACAAGAAGCTTTTTCCCTGAAAAAATCATGAGACATGTCATATCCAAGACATAGATTAGTTTCCTTTACATGAGAAACATTAGAGCCCACTCCATAACCCAATAAATGGATATCCAAAACCAATTCTTCTATTAGCCTCTGATAAATCGGTGAAGGAGAACACTCTCTATCCTCTTCTAGTAATTTTTTATAAAGTATCTAGTGAGGAATAATTATATAACATTAAATAATAATTTAGAAAATATCATTACAATATTTTGAAAATTTATAGCATCAAAAAAATTCCAAATACATACATAGATAATGAAAACCATATCCAACCCAATGATATTCCAAAAAAATAACCCTTAACTTATGTACATGCATAGTCTTCATTATGAATGTATCACCCTGAGTAGAATATAAACGAAATACTAATATACCATGGTGCCCTAAGCCATGTTACGATAATTTCTAGTTGGAAACACCACAGACATCCACATCCTCAAATCCAGGCAGTCATAGCTCCATTCAATCTAGACTCTCCAAAATGATATGACACAAACAAGGGGACAAACCATTATCTGATCCCATTTTTTCATGAACCAAGCCTAGGTTCCATCCGTACCAACACCTGACCCAGCCCATGACATTTCATGACGGGAATTCCTGATTCCCACAGGACAAAAATTTGTTCCTTTTAATCAACCATTTCACTTTTGGAATGATTTAATCCATGTGATTCAACTATAGATATTAAAAAAATTATTCCACATCACCAATTACTCTAACTAAAGAAAATCAACTATTACAATTTAAAATTTTCTTATCTGTAAACAAAAAAACATCAAAATGGGGAGGGGAACCAACTAGGATACAACCAAAAACCACTATGAAAAAAATGTGGTCCACCCTCAACCCACCGCCACCAACACCAGTAATGAGAAGAACATAAGAAACTGTATACAATCTCACTACCATGAGAAAAATTTACATTACCTGGATCCATCATAATAAGGTCTACAAACACCTGAGGGTATATTTAGGGTGTATTCCAAATCCATGTATGATATCAACTTAAGTGATACTCTATTCTGTAACAAATTAAGTCAAATAAATAATTCTCTTTTCAAAAGAAGGAGTAATAAATGAAAATACTTATAAATAAAACATGATTTGAAATTAAAATGGAAAATTAAACGGACCTACAAGTCATGAATTAAGTATATCATCACATGTAAACCATGAGATAATCATATGGTACTAGTTTGGAGGGGACCTAGTATCCTAATACTTTAGTGATATGGTATAAAAATCCTGATCCACAACATCCTCATACATTATCCACTATAGAGGAATCCATCCAATGATATAGTGGTATGTGATCATCATATTAGTTTATTAAGTGTGATTGCATCACTCCTGTGGGGGGGAACTTCTCCTTATCCCCATTGATCATCCAATTTTTTCAAAGACAACAAAAATATTGATCTGGAGTACAAGGGAATATTTTTTGAATGGATTTACATGGGGTCCATTGAATAAATATTTTTAAACTTTTATATAATTGTATTGTGAAGTCATTTATTACATAATTAACATGTTTTTATTATGTGATATTTTAGGGATCACACAAAATTACAGAAAAACATCTGGAAATGAAAAATAACATATTGAAAATATGAACTTATTCTTTATTAATTATCATTAAAATCATCTTAGAACAAATAATTATATATAACACAAATTTGACTTTATATTACCATATACATCTACCCATTCCATATTTGAATAGCTATAAAATATGAAAAATATATATTTTTATACCTTTGGAAATAAAAAGGGTTCATTGGATATATTTCATGATACATATAATTACCATAAGATATTTTTCCTTATGATTACATTAGATTCATGATAAAAGTATAATATCTAACATGTTGTTTGGGAGGATTAATTTAAGAATACTATTCTACTAATTATTATTATAAACTCCATTTAGTCAATATTTCTCTAATATATATAAAATGATAATATTGCCTTACGTACTATAGGGTTAGATATCTCTGTATTTTATTGTATTTCAAAATTATCTTAATCTCATTACAGATATTTTATTATTTTACCAAAATAGAACATGATTCATTTTTTACCTTGAATCCTAAAAATGAATGTGACTCTTAAATCATGGAAATTTCAATTTTCATTCTTGTTTTTATGACGAAATCCAAAATATATTTTCTCTGGCTTTCTAGGAAAAAGGGTTCTATCATAACAATCATTCATAATGAGTGATTTTTGTCATTTATCAGGACATAGAGGTTACTATATTACATTATATATATAAATTTCATTCAGATTATGAAATTTAAGGAATCAAATACAATTCACAAGGTTAATTTTTTCATATAAAGCTATTTTATTAGAAAAAAATATAATAACCATCACAATTATTATAAATAAATATTTATTCAATAAAAATATCGTTCTCATGTTTTCCCATCGTCAACACAAATCTAATACGAATCTGGAACATAATATAATGATGATGTGTACTAATGTAACAAATATTTTGATTTATTTTTTCCTTAAAACTAAAAAAAAATTATTATAAAAATATTTACCTCTAATTTGAGTCTATAATTGGAAAAAATTGATGTATTATTTTATGTCTTTTTTTAAACATAATCTTTTAAACCCCTATTTTCATAATAAATTCATAATTATTGTGTCATTAAACAAACTCCCGTGTGTCATTATTATCAATACAATTTATCTTATTTTCCATAATTTACATCAAATATATATGTTACAATTCTATTTTAACACTCTTTAATTTAGCATATTTAAAAAAAGATGGGATTGATAAAATTTCATAGACATCACTAGGATAAAATTCTCATAAAAATCTCCACATTAATGTTGGTAACATCAATGTATTTACAATGAATATTAAATATTTACCCTTTTTTATTTAGTCCACTTACATTACTAGAAATTTTAGAATCATAATATGATTATTGAAAATATGCTACAAAATTCAAATTTCTACCACAAATTCCAACATTATAATAATTATGTTATTCTATTTCATCATCATTTGGGAATAATTTTTTAATTAATATAAATTTTATAATACAAAAATATCATAGATAGAAAATATATTCATGATAATATTATTATAATATATATAACTCATTCCTCAATGGGCATATCAAATTAATAACATGTCATATTAACAATCATCAAATATAATCACAAGTATTACATTTATTTTTCATTATCATGGGATTCCAAATACAATTATAAATTTTAAATTGGGATTCATGCCAGTCCACAAAAAAAATATTTCACTAGAAATAGAAAAAATAAACAATAATGAAATATATAGTATTCTTGAAAGATGTATTGTCTCCAATTAAATTGTTATATTCTATGTTTCAATAATGAATACATTAATTTATTCACTATACAATCATTCATCCATTCAACTACTTTATTTTTATTTTTTTAATGAAGAACTATATTCCAATATATTTCCTAACTCTAATTATATTCTAAATGATATTAATTTTTATATAGGTCCATTATTATAATGAAATCTTATCATAACACATATGACATTAATTTTAGCACACTTATAAATGTTGTTAATCCTATTAAAATCTAGTAATTTTATAAATAGAAAATTAAAATTAATTTTATTAATAAATTGAGTTCAATATATAATTAAATACCAAAAACTATGTTTGGACTTCAAGATCATCAGAATAGTCACATTGGATTGTATAAAATCAATATTTTTATTCACATTAGTCACTACATTCTAATAATACATTTTTTTCTATTCTTCTTTTATAATATAAATACTATGATTTGATTATTTCATGATTCACTATTATTATATTTAAAGAAACCATATATCTTAATCATAAATATATTCAACGAAATTGAATGGATAGGTAGTCAACAAAAAATCTCATTAATAGTCACTGTAATAATGTTATGACTACATTAAAATTTTGAAATTTGGAAATATTTTTAACTTATTCACATCCACGTCATATTGATGGTCATATCCTTTAAACACGTAATAAATATTCCATTCATGAAAAATATCACATCATTTAAATTTCTATAATACTAAGAAATAATTTCTATATTGTGGCATAGCTTAATAATGATTATAGAATCATTCCATTAAAAATTACTTTAAAATATTTTTCTATATCACGTTATTTAAAATTTATTGATTCATAATTTATAAATGCAATAGAAACACTATAGTATAATTATATATTATCCACACACAAAAATCTATAAATATGTAATGAGAATATTCTATGAAGTTTCCAAGGCATTTCTCTTTTTATTATTTTGTTATTCACCATTACCATTATTGTTTCTTCTAATTTATAATTGTTTTCAATGATTTTTTATTCACTATTTTATTTGGGTACTCTGATAGAAAAGTGAAAAATATGAATGTGTTGTGTCATGGTTGATCAGACATCCTAAATAATTCATTTTGATAATAAAAATTGATATGATATTTTATGACATGTTTTGGATGTTATGATAATAATATTTTATTAATATTAGAATAATGACAACCCTTAATTCATAAGTTTATATTGATTTGAAGAATAAAAAATTTAAATCATCACACATTAGATATAATACAATTAGCACCACAACCTATATATAATTTAAAAATTATATTTTTCTAGTTATAAATATTAGTCCTCAAAAATATATTTAGTTATATTCTTATTTATGAATCCCTGACTAAATTTAATCATCATCAAGAATAAATTCATTCCCTATTAACTCTTCCTTCACCATATGAATTGCATTATATTATTTATTCATTCAAAATATATTGTTTTTAAAATACTATAAAACATAATGTGAATTTATTATAACATAATATTCCACTCCTTATGAAGAAGTTATAGTATTCCCCATTTTTTTTATGAAATGCATTTAAAATGGATGGATGAATTTTGGAAATAATATTTTTATAAACCCTAAGATAATTAAAAATCCTCTTGGTTTCATAAACATCATTCATAGATTACTAAAACACCCTCAAAAAAATCCTTGATTGAATATTGAAAAATTATGTTATGGAGTAGTTTTAAATAATTCTTAGTATGAATTAACATTATATCAATATGTTTTACTTCCAACATCATTTGAATATTGTATTTTATAGTAATCTCAATCATGTTTTCTTTCACATGAAGGATTTCATTGAGGTATTTCCTTAATCAGGTGATCAATTATTCAATATCATTTATTTACTTAGCTTTTTTACTCTCTAATATGTTTATTTTCTGAATATTCATCACTATTTAATTCTTTAATTTCACTCTCATGATGGTTGTAATATTTCTGTAACACCATTAAATACATCATTATTTTAAACTCCCACAGTTTCAAATTATCACTATAATACTCCTTAAAACTACTTTCTTCTTATCTATAAGAATTATCAAAATATTATTATTTAATAATAATTTTTTTGAGCCATTATTTACAATGTAAAACTCTTTCATTTTCTCTCATAATCACAATGTATAATATCATTTATTATAGAAAATTTGTAATCCTTTTTATAATGGTTTTATTTATTATGAGGTAATTCCAACCATTAAAATCTTATTCTACCATGAAAATCTTAGATAACCTTTTATATTGATCATATGATTACCCATCATGATGTTTCTTAGGGAATATATATTAACAGTGTCCAATAATTCCATTATTGATAAACATAAACGTAATTTTACCTCTTTAATTACATTTTACTCATTATATTCTATTTGATAAGAATAAAATAAAATTATTGAAATTTGTGGATTCTTCATTATTATAACTTTACTCTACATAAGACTTGTTTGATATAAAATTTAAGAAACAATTAGAATAATTGAATTTATTGATATTTTTATATTTTTTTTCATCCTCAATGTTGACTATGTCTTCATAATTATTTTATTATAATATTTTTCATCTTATCGATGGTCCAATAACACAAATGATGGTACATAAACACATTGGATTTTTATTCAATATTATTCCTGGTATTTCGAATAAAATTCATTACCGTAATTAAATCCTCCAAAACATCATCACAATATTGAATTTAGCTGAATATCTATTCCACCTAAAGAAATAACTCATCGACAATGTTATATTCTTATTTTCATATATCCTAAAATTTTTAAAACCTTGTTTTCAATTATAAATCTTTATATTGTTTATCCCAATCATATATATCATGTAGATTTATAGTAATTAAATTATTTATTTTCTTTTCGTTACCCAAATAAAATATTTCTCAAGGGGGATAATAGATACTTATTTTTTTAATATTTGATCGTGTTTATATTTCTCTTATTATGAAATGTATATGTCATCCTAATAGAGGTAATATCTAATTAATTCCTCATGATATCATGATTGTCTAATCAAACAGATTGATGATATCAAACGTTCCTCTCATTCAATTAAAAAAAATTTCCATCACACAAGGGTTACCATTGGATTTTGACTTTATTTATAATATCAAAAGATGCATATTATCTAAATAGTTTACAAAATAAAATAAAATAAGATACTATGGAATACCAATAATCACTACTCTTCATGGATACAAGTGATAAATAAAATCATATAAATCAAAAATATAACCTTCATCTATATATTATCTTTGATAACAAATGACATGTTGTAGAGATATATGCGTGACCGATATTAGTGGTAAAAATTAGTGGTTAAAATAACACTAACTCATAAATTTATTATTAATAATCATATTTAAGATCATATCAATAAACTATAACAAATTATGATTTTCCTTATTAAATTTTTGAACATTCATGACATAATAGTTTTAAAATGGTTTCAAACGTATTTTTATTGAGTTGGTTATCTAAGGAGAGAAATGGTTAGTATTTATTCATCTATATTTTTTATATTATAATTATAATTAATAGTTGATGAATCAAGATGATGTTATTAGACTCCATTTTTAATAATGATTTAATTTTTTTTAACATTATGTTGTTATCCTTGGTCACGTTATCATGGGAAATTAATGGGTCATATCTTATATCTATTTATTAGAAATTTCAAAAAAAAAATCTATAAAAATTCTCTACCATCTTTATCATAGAACATAAAACAGAATTTATATGAGAATTATTGAATGGCCAAAAATTCCAGTGTCTCTATTTTTTCTCTCCGCTGTTTATATTGACCTAAAATATATATTTATGGATTTCATGACCAATATGGGAAATGGAAAGCATGATCAGGATGAATAACCCAAAACATTAAAAGAATTAATAGACATGGAAAAAAATAAACCCGGAGAATATTTCCTGTAATTATCTATATGATACTCAAATTATGTGAATATTTTATATTGAATAATTCTTATGCAATGGTAACAACTCTGCCTATATCATTGAGTTGTAGCATAATGATTTATTAAGACTATAATTTGGAATAACTAAAGAATTGATATTGAATTTTCTATATAATAATAACATATTGTCCTCACACTCCTCAATGAGAAAGTTTTAAAAAATAATACATGAAATAATATTCAATACTAATAAATAAATTACCTCTTGAAAGAGGTAATATAAAAATACTAATGAGAAAATAATCTCAACACCATATTACAAGATTGAATAGGGTTTATTAGTGTTTTGAAAATAATTATTTAAATATAAATTCATTTTGATAATGTTTCAATGAATATTAACTCACATCATCCCATTTTTTAGTTTAATACATGTGGTTTTATCATATATTAAGATATACAGATCTCCCCAAAAACCAGGTTCTCAAAAATATGTGAGACTTCAAAAATAAAAATTATAATTTTATTAAAATATAATTTTCAATTACTAATAAATAAATATGGTATACAATAGAGATTACATAAGAAGAATAATTTTTATACAGTTATTTTTTTAATGATATAAAGTATATATGTTTTAATATTTTACTAACATTAAATGACATTTAAAATGATATTTTATTTTTCTTCAACCATTATAATTTGTTTGGAGGGGATGGGGTCTGAGACATGTGTTATCATACATGGATTATTTTTTGATAGAATACTAAATAAGATTGAAATATTTAAAATATATATTGTTTATTTTTCACAACTTAAAGGGATCAATTTTTTGAATAATTAATTTTAGGTTTTGGGATATTTTCTATAGAATACATGGAATTTGATATAAGAATAGATGTTGTATCTAAATATTGGGTAAGGAGAAACACCAACTCAATAATGGTTTATTAATTGTTACTTGAAGCATTTATTTTGGGTAATTTGTATGAGATATTTATATGTACCTCAACCATATTGTTGTGACTTGAGTGGAAGAATGTGGTATTGTTAATATGAATTGGTGGTGAATTTATGCGAAAAAAATTTAATATTAATTTTTATTGAGATTTTATTTTCCAACTTGATATATAATTTGGTTATAATACACAGATATCTCTAAATTTTGGTAACAGATTTAAATTATTTATGTCAATGTGTTTTTAATTTTTCAATTTTAATTTTATACAGTCATGAATTAAATTTGTACATTCGTGTATTATTTATAACCAATAAAATATTACTATGATAAAAAAATCATGATGCACCTATTCACCCTTCCTCATAAGTTTTATAAGACTTATGGATACTAAAGGTAGTATCCATTCTAGATGGTTCTTTCAGTAGAATTATTTTCAATGTTTAACATTTATATATATAATCTTTTAACATAATAAGACATTCAATTTTAAGTAACCGAACATTATTAAATATGGAATAACTATATAAGATTCATATAGAATCACTTAGGGTTGGTTTTTACCCATTATTGATTATAAAATTCAAATATGACATCCAAAAAACATTTGTTTGATTAACACATATATATAAATTTCCACAATAATGAATAGTCTTAAATTTCCTTATTGAATGTACAATAAATTTTTTTATATATGAATGTTATGTTCTTCATGTATATGACTGAAATATTACACATTTTGTTCCATAATTTTTTTTGTTTATATCTTAGTAACAATGGAAAATCAATGTTCAATTGAACAATAACTATTACCTAATGATGTAATTAAATGGAAACAGTAATTGTAACCAAAATGATATAATTTATGGTGTTTTGAACATTTTATGCCATAGAGACAAAATCAATAATATATAAATATTGGGTATATTCTATTTATATTTTTTAATTTTTAAAATAAATATGTTATATATCTTGTTTAATAACATATTATTATGTTATGATAAGATTATTTAAAGTATATTGTTTTTAAATTATGATATTTTTGTGAAACCTGACTGGATAATGAGTTATTTATAAAATGAGAAAAACTTTTATACATTGTAAATTATATAAAAACTATTAACATAAAAATAATGAAGATGTGATGGATTGGTTTCTCTCACTTGGGTTTAACATATTTAAATAAGAAAATTAATTATTAGAATATTAGGTACACAACATATGATAACGATGACTGTGATGCTTTATTCTAATATATTATAGAATTTTAAATGAGTAATTTGATGAACTAATGTTTCCTATGGATTTTTCATATGTTTTTCTGTTAGATGTACAGTCTTCGCAAGATCCATCCATCTTAAGTATGAAAATTTTAGATGCAAGACCTACTGGAGAAATCTATCTCTAAAGATGATATAGATTACATAATAGGATATTAGTAGAATTATATGATTAAAAGTAATGTATAGAAGTAGAATTAATTTTATTTATGGATTAAGAAGTAATAAATGAAAATATTTTTGTTTAAATAAGAAATTTATGTAATGTTTGATAATATTAAACATCATTATATTTATGATAAGTGATGAAAAATGAAGTAGCACTACCACATTGAATTTTATTTAGGTAATTTGTTTTCTAAGTGATGATCACTTGAAGAAAAGAAGTAAACCATGATATATTTCAATGAAAAAAAAGAGTATAAAATGTGGAGAAGAAATTTTAGACTCTTGCGGACGATACTGAATGAGATATTTAATGTGTCTAATAATAAATATAACAAATACATTCATAAGATAAAATTTGATGAATTATGAAAGAAGATATGCTCTCTCGTAACCACTAGAAGCATGGATTTCAATTATAGTTCAAAAAAGTGGAAGAAAAATTTGATTCTACGTTATTACCTTTATTATCATATTATATTTATTTGGGATAATAATAATATAATAAGTCACATATTTTTATATATTGTGATTTTTAGGTCAAACATTTCAATTTTTTTTAATTCATCTGATGAAAATTTGTTAAATACTCAACACGAATATGGGATGATTATTTCGTGTATGGATTGTTGTGATGCAATTAGAACCAATAGATAATCACATATGATATATCATAAATATTATATGTTTATTAACAAAAAATGAAAAATACGATATTCTTGAATCTTGTATTTAGATAATTTATGTATCAATATTTTATGTTATTTACAAATTAAAAATAAGAAGTCCGATACATATAACAAATAATGAAAATGATATAATAATGTATATGAAAAGTTTTTAAAAATAAATGAAATATTTTATGGAAATATATTATTATGTTTTAATTATATGATAATTCGATGTATGAATACTTTAATGAACTAAAATTATTTAACCTTCAATAGTTTACCTGAGGTGGTTTGCTTCAATGATTGATATGCTATTTCAGTCCTCCTGAGATGGAAACTACTGTCGAGCATCAAGCACAACACAAGTGTGAATAATTTATCCAATAAAAATTAAAAAATAAATGAAATATAAATATACCAAACACTATAAGAGATAAATCAATAAAATAAGAGGTACCTCCCTATAAAATTAAAGGTCAACAACAACAATGGAACAACGGTTACTCCAAAAATTAATGAAGCCATTATTGACCTATATATGTAAAATGACAATGTTGGTGTGAACCCTAAGATGATCAGTGATGAGTTCCAAGTAAAAATCAGCCCCTATGACTTACCATTATTTATAATTCCATTTAATAAAAATTTTAGGATATAAACATATGATATTAGGGTATTATTTTGTATCAAAATAAGCAGAAAGCTGATACTTATTTTAAATACCCCCTTCAAATTACCCATAATAGTTTCAAAAAAAATTATTTTCTAGTAAATCATTCATAAAAGGAGAAATTTTATAAAACCAAATTTCCATTTATAAATCATTACTAAGAAAACATTTTATAATACTTTAGAAAAAGATAATAGAATATTAAAAATGTAATGTATGTGACATGAGATCATTTGATCATGTCTAGATGGACTAGAAAATATCCATAAAAAGTCACATAATAAACATATATTGGCACTATATATGAATAAAACTTTCATAAGACTTGAATACACACTCAGTTGTTCAAATGAGGGATATATCCCAATAAGAGTTAGGTTATCTTATGCAGGTCCACTAGTTAGTGTGAAATCTAAACTAATGTAGTGTGTGTTCCTTGATATCCCACATAAACACCAATGATTTCCTATTATATAAAGTTGGAGGTGATTTTTTTATCAAAATACCATATGCATAAATATCATTAAAATTTCTATAATCAAACAAACATCTTTCTCATATGTAACTCCATTTTTAGCAGAACACATTTTTTATTTTCCAAAATTTTTAAATAATGAAAATTTCTATTTACCTCGTATATATGAAAAAACATGATTCCAGAATATAAATTAAATTTCTAAAACAAGGTTTATTTGTTAAATGGGGGTCCCATTTATGGGTAAGAACAAAAAATTAACAAATTAATTTCATTACATTAAAAAGAAAACACTTTACTTCTTGTAAAATCACGTGTTTCAAAAGTATCCATGTTTTGAACTAAACAACACACATAAAAATAAATTCACCTTGAAAGAAATAAATATAAATAATATCCCATTATACATGTTCCCGTCAACATGAGTTAGTTTTTATAAATAGGGAACCTATATATATAACTAAATATGTATTTATTTATATGTAACATTATTTAATTTAAGCATATGAAAATTCCTTTAAAGGTCTTTACGTAACCAAACATGACATAAAGAATTTATAAAAAACTAGTCAAAATCAAAAAACACATTTGGGAATTTTCAATTCACACTTTAGAAATCACATGGAAGAAATTTAGTAATTTATAATTATTTATATTTCAAAACATGTTTATGAACATTATATGTTAAGATAAACACATGTTGGAAGAATAAGGAAAATGTTGAGATAGGGTGAAAAATAATTCTTAACCATTATAGTCAATTTACATATCATATATACATTATTATTTAATGGAAACAGAAATTAAAATCTCCAAAAAATTATATTTTTCTAAATTAAATGATTGGATCTATGTATACCAACCCTAAATAAAAGAGTGGCTCAAAATCATCAATTCACAATAACCAATCCCATAATAATCAATAATGAGGAGTCTAAAAATGGAAATAAACACCATCCATAACTAAAAAAAATAAAAATAATTTTTTTTGGAAACCCTAGTACCTAACCATCCCAAAACATTAGTGAGGTAGGTAAGAAAGAGGAATAAGAAGGAGGTGGAGGAAAAGAAATATAATAGATGGTCACATCATGAATCAAGAGGGGAA
The DNA here is from genome assembly GCA_963277665.1 of Viscum album. Classification (NCBI taxonomy): domain Eukaryota; kingdom Viridiplantae; phylum Streptophyta; class Magnoliopsida; order Santalales; family Viscaceae; genus Viscum; species Viscum album. The sequence goes on along the minus strand of OY728155.1, from coordinate 1,217,954,405 downwards.
ATCGATAGATGATTGATGGATAATGGTAGAGGTAAGTGTATCTTAGAGGGTAGTGTGTGTGAGTGGAAACCCCATGGGGGACGGGTTTTGATGATAGGGTTAGGGGATACCATTTAGGGGATAAATCCTTCAATAAAAGTAGGTAAACATATTATTATTTTATTATCTTATCATGTTATAAAAAATAGACACAATTAATGGTTAGGTCGCATGGTTTTTCAAACAATGCATAAACCATGAATCTGGTACTAGGATTATAGAAGAACATTCATTGGAAAAAATGGTTTCAATCCCCATAAAGTATACATGTATTTATATCTATTTAAATTTTTATAAACTATAACATTTTTATACATGTTTTTAAAAAGTTTTTCCTAAAATAATATGAAAAGATATACATGCCAAAAAATATCATTTTCTGAGAACAAACCACTTGATGGAAAAAAATAACTACGAACCAATATATTAACAAAAATTAAATATAATAAGTTTATATTGGGAGAATTTCCCCCACCATGACACTTTATTCTATAGAAATGTCTTAAAAGGTTTGATTTACCCCTAAAAACAATAAACTAGTACCCATGAAGAGACTCTAACCCTAAATACTAAGAGATTAATGCTCTCCTTAACTTTGAAATATGAAACATCAAAATTCAAATAAAACCAATGATATAATCTTTGTTAAATAAAGAATTATGCAATGGAACTACTTGAAATATCAAGGAACACAAACCACCAAATGATATAATTGGGAAACAAATATCATAACTCAAAAAACATAAAATCACGGAACACCCTATATCTTAAAATATAAATCATACAATAAAATCAGCATGGTTTATTTGGGTTTTACCTATGAATTTTCCACATGACAAATTATCCTGGAACATAAATTTACTATGATCATGGTCAATTGGGGAGGGAACATTGAATATACCCATTAATAAATCTTGGAAATTGGCTTTACCATAACCACTTTTGATGGTGGCGTCACCACCTTAATTGGATTAAAGTCATGAACTATTTCCCCCAACTATAAAAAAATCATGTTTCCTAATAAGATCAAACATCTATGTGAAATTTTTCACATAACAATGAACACCACCACTTCACAACAATATTCAAAATTTATCAAATCGAAAATCCCACCAAAATAGATATATTCCTGAAATGAATTGAAAACCTAGTAAATCCAAAAATAGTAGAGACAGTAAAGTTATTTGAAGGTTACAAAGAGAATCCACCATATTTTAACTACCCTCATAACTATTTAAAAAGTCCCATGACACATTAAAAAATGCATCACCTAAGAACCTTAATCCCCTGGTAAAACCAAGAGCTCAAAAAATTTCCCCCTATAATGAACAAAATTGGGACTAATGAAATGAAATATAAATACATGATAGAGCATTCAATTATATAAAAAACATTCCCCAACAAAATCAACAAGGGTTCTAATGTCAGGTCAAGGGTGGAAAACCTCATGATATCTCTTGGAACATATACTATTGGGATACCAAATGAAAAAAATAATAAAATACCCTTCATATTCACCAAAACCATTCAAAAAATGCATTCCCATTCAAATAGGTGACCATAATATTGAGGTATGAACATCATCAAAATTGATGATCTCTAAAGAAATAAGATCTCCTTAGATTGTTCTAAATATGGAACACTAAGAGAAACATTTATTCATAATTTCATAAAGGATTCAATACACCTAAAACATGAAAATCTCAAACCACTAAACAATAACCATAAAAAAATTTCAAACCCAGCCTTCATCTAGACCTGAAGGAAGAAATTCTAGAGACTGGCCATTATTTATTATGGTGGCTTTTATACTATATACTTCATGGATGAGAGCCGTACAATAGAATACAACATATCATAAAAATATCCATTTAAAAAAATTAAACAGAAAAAACAGAAAAACCATTTCAATAATTATCTATGAATAAAAAAAGGAAATAACAAAACACACAAGGATACAAAAAAATATTAATCACTCATCAGACCATTAAAATATCAATATTGAAAACAGTTTAAAAATGAAAATAAAAACTTATAAGGGATGGAAAATATAAATGGGGAAACATAGAAGATTTAAACAATAATATCACATATTTTTATATAAATAATAAATAAATTTAAAAGTAAATTATCAGGTACCATAATGTTTTAATATTACTGGATACTTGACACACAATCGTTATTTTTCTTGAATAATAATCAACATATCCCATAAATATATTCCCACCAAGTAAAATTCCTAGAAATACCATACATAAATCATTTATTCATAACTTCAAAAGATTAAACATAAGAAATTTTCAACTGAGATGCTCATTAAGGGTAAACATGGGAGATATCAATTACCACATATGATTCCTTTCACATTTTTGATCCCAAGTCAAAAGCGCCTCATCCAAAAAATAAAAATATGTTTCCTTTTAAGAAATTTTTAAAAACATAAATCATGGTTAAAATTTTATTTCATCAATAATTGGATAACATTAAATAAATTTAAAAAAATTTCTATGTTTTTATACGAAACCTAAATTATTTTCAGGTGAAGTGATAAATGATGCCATATTTCCCACAAAATCATTCTTTTTCATTTATGATTACATAAATAGTGGAAAATGAATGAAAAAAAAAATTTCTTGAAAAAAATAGGTGAATAAAATTAATTATATTGTATATGTATATATCATAATATTTCATCATCGTAAACATGTTCATAAATAATCACGATAAACATTGAGATTTTAAAATATAATAGTTACCACTTTGGTAACATTTGAATGAAAATCCCTATGATATAGTAACTTTAAATGAGTCATTAAATATAAATATAGAAAATAAATTAATGAAATATAATTTTAAGGGTCTCTATATACTAATCATAAAGTAAAATATGTGCACAACATAACATATGACCCAACAAACTCAATTTGATACAAAAATCACCAACATAAAGTCTATAATATATATGTACATCTTATAAAAATCATATATAACAAATATATATTTTTTACAAATATAATATATAACCAAAAACATATATATCATATCATAAATTCTTACTTAGTACACTTTTATCTCACGTTTTTAAAAAAATCATTCTTTAATTTACTATTTTGGATAATAACACTTTATTTTTCATGTACAATTTTATTTTGTAGTTGTGGTCCATGTAGATTGATCATAGTACCATAATCTATTGTGTTTTAATAATGATATAAATATAATATATATTTATTATATATTTATTTCTAAATACCAATAAACTTTATAGATAGGAAAATTAATTATATAGATCATAGAGACGGTATGTCGTAAGTACAAATAAACGATGTTTTCATTTTTAAAAGGATTGATGGAATAAAAGGTAAATAACAATTCAGATTTATAAAATATTTCTTATGTCAAATATTTCTTATATATTGATTAACATTATCCTCATTACCTTCTATGTAATGAGTAAGTAAAAAAAAAGCCATATATCTTCGTGTGGTGGTAGTCTGTCGTACACACATGAATTAAAACTCATATAAATTTAAATTTATCTTCAATGTTATTCGAGAATATGAAATTAAACATTTTAAAATGAATAAAAAACAAACATTTTCTCTTGGAAAATAATTAAAATGGATTGCATGTAATTAACACTCTTTTGTGACATAGAGCATCATATACATTAACCATTTCAAAACGCTTTTTAATTTAAATATCCGTAAATAAAATATCCAAAATTTTAATTATAAAATGTATTGGATATATATAATGGGGATCACCATTTTTACATGTTATATCAGGCTCACCCATTATCTATAGTGGGGATCAATACTTCATATAATCTATATATGGCTTACAAGTTTCTCATGAGCTATAACAGGGAACAACCCTTCATATATTCTATATCCAACTCACCCATGAGATATAATGGGGATCAACCATTCATATAAGTTGTATGAGGATCACTAGTTTCATATAATTCTCATGTATCAAATTATGAGTAAAACATTATAATCATAATAAACCATAAAAACTCTTTTTCAATCAATATAAAAAAAATTCAGACATAAATACCCTTTTATTTTGAGAATACATTTTCGATACCCAATCACTATTTTCAATAAAAACCCAATTTAAATAAAAAATTACCAAATAAAATAAAATTGTGTTCCTAATTTATAAAAAATATTACCTTTCAATGGAATCAATAAATCCAATTAATGTCGTGATGACATGAAAGTCTTTATCTCGTACTTTAAAAATAACACATTTTATTTGTCAATTGTAAAAAATTTCCTTCTAAGACATGTAAATACAATCCATTTTAAAACAATATAATGAAATTACAATTAGACATAGAATATATTTGTTATAATTTTTTATCTATGTAACTAAATAATTAAAATAATTTTAATAATATTTATATGGATAAAAACATTTTGAAATTAAATCATTAAACATTAAAAGTGTCCCATACAAAATGTATCATTTTAATCATAATCTCCATGAAATAATAAAATTAAAAATATTAAATGACATGATAATAGAAAAAAATGTGGATATAGAAAGAAAATGGTTCTATATATACACCATATAAAATAATAAAGGCGTATAACATCATGATATGCCTCAATGAAAAGATATTGAAATAAAATACCTTACCTTGAGCTAGAATTATAATGTGTTCCTTTATATTATGGATAATTAAAAATATTTTAACTATTTACTAGCTTCAGAACCATTTTTATGTTTATAATTACATTTATTCCACATATCACAATATCTTATACAACTTCGTAAACAATTTAATCTATAGTTGGAGCTTCGACCATATATGGGTTAGGAGTCGAAACAACAAAGGTTGGTCGACTATGGTCAAGGAAACCATTATATAAACTTTTCATGAATAATAATCATGAAATTATTTTAATATTTATACATATAATTTCATTTTATAACCAATTATAATAGTTTGTTATTAAAAATAAACTAATGTTACAATCATGGAGACGGTAGGTCGTATGTAAACATGGGTAATGTTTCCATTTTAAATGATCATTATGGAAAGAAGGTAAGTAATATATATATATATATAATTGTAATTATATCATATATACACTATTATTATATAATATATTCTTATATATAAACTTCTTGTGATGTAAAAGGAATCACATCACTTCAAGGAGGCGGTAGTCTACACATCCATGAACGAAATTATCACTTTTTCTATTTGTGAAAAATAAATAAAGAAAAAAATATATTATACTTTTAGATTAGTAATTATGTTATGAATATAATATAGATATAATTTATATAACCTTTTTTATTAAATCCATCCTTAATTTATTTAATGTAATGTGTGAACATATCACATCGCTTTGAGGAAGCGAATGTCTGCACGTTTAAAAATGATGTTATTGTATTTTTACAAAATGAAAATCGTGCAGTTATGTGTTATATAATAATTAAATAAGTTTTTTTTGACAAAATTAATATTATATATATCATATAAAACATTATTTCTATCATAATTCTCGATCATGGTATGTGGTAATAGAAAAAACGAATGACATTGTTTACGAGGCAGTTGTTCACTATACACATGAACACAAAAATGTTCATTAGAAGAATGATTCATTGAAAAGGAGTCTTTTCAGTATGCTCATGCTCAATATACCCACAAGTGGAGAATTTTTTTTAGTATTATGTGATGCTGTGAATAAGGTCACAGGATGTGTGTTGATGCAAAATGACAAATTCATTGCATATGCTTCAAGGAAATTGAAAGTTCAAGAGATGAATTATCCAACCCATGATCTTGAGTTGGATGTGGTGATATTCTCTTTAAATATTTTGTGGAATTATCTCTTTGGGGAGAAATTTGAAATATATATGGACCACAAAATCCTCAAGTATATATTCACATAGATAGAGTTGACCACGCACCAACGAAGATGGTTAGAGGAGATCAAAGACTATGACTGCTCAGTCTATTACCACCATGGGAAAGCGAACAAGTCGGAAGATACTCTAAGTAGAAAAGACCTAGAAATTCTATCATTGATGAGAATTAAGAAGGATCCAATCTTCTTAGATTTGATGAAGATGGACCTGGGAATCATAAAGAAGAAAACATCATCATTCCTTTCACAAATGATTGCTCAACCATCTCTTTAGGAAATTTTACAGGATTCTCAAAAGGATGATGTGGGAATTCAAAAGAAGGTGGAGGCTATTATAAAATGAAAATACTCGGAGATCAATGTTAATGAAGACGTAATTGTTAGATTCGGGAAAATTCTATGTGTTCCATCAAGTCCAGAGCTGAAGAATGAAAATTTGGATGATGAAAATTGTTCGAATTTTTCAATTCAGCCATGAAACAAAAAAATGTATTATGGCCTCAGAGAGCATTATTGGTGGGGTAATATGAAGAAAGAAATCATTTAGTATAAATCAATGTTCTATGTATTATGGCCTCAGAGAGCATTATTCGGTGCATGGCCCTTTATCAGCAGTGGCACCGGCGGTAGCTCTACCCGCCGAGCCACTGATGCTTCCAGCACCAGCCGCTGAAGATGCACGATGCCTTGGAGCTCTGCATGAGTTCCAATGCCAGCGACCGCCTAGGTTCCGTTGGGAGACGGACCCCCAGGCAGCAGAGGACTGGCTAGAGGCAGTGGTACAAGTTTTTAGGCTAGTGAGGACACCTGCAGACCTCATGGTGATCCTCGTTGCGAGCCTACTGCACGCAGCAGCGGGCCGATGGTGGAGCTTGATGCTCCAGGTGCACGATGAGACATTTCTTCTATGGACGGACTTTGAGAGCCTCTTCCGCTCAGAGATTGTCCCAACCAACCTTCGTGCGGTGCGTATCCAGGAGCTTCTTCAGCTTCGGCAGGGCAGCATGACGGTCGCTCAGTATTTGGCGAGATTTACCGATCTCTCGCGCTACTCGACCGACATAGTACGTGACCCATTCTTCCGAGCCCGGACCGTCGAGCAGGGATTGAGGCACGAGATCAGGGCTTCGATGATCTCCCTCAACATTCCGACACAGGCAGAGGTGTTGGAGAGAGCCCTTCTAGTGGAGAGTTTTCTCGCCGAGCAGGCTCCAGTGACAGGGCCCTCTACAGGACGGCCCGTAGCAGGGTCTTCTGCAGCTGGCAGTAGACAGGTGACGCAGAGGTCCAAGCGGGCCAGAACATCATATGGGTAGTCACAGGATGAAGATTCGGTTGTGCGGGGCACCCGAAGGAGATCCAGCTACGCGAGGGGCAAACATTGCTACGCATGCAGTGGGCGAGGTCACATGGCTCGAGACTGCCCGACTCATCTTACAGATGAGAAGCAGGCGGTAGAGGGACCTCCCAGATAGAGATTAGTCCACGGTTGTCCGCATGGTACAGGAGGATGAGGCGGAGGAGCTGGCCGAGTAGCCGATGGTGGGAGACACTTCGAGGTGTTGCCACCACCACCACCAGGAGGTCCACCCCGACAGCAGGGAGTTGGTGGACATGGGAGAGCTCAGCTTCAGGCAGCTGAGGCCTTCGATCATGGAGCTCTGGGAGCAAATGGACAGGAGCAGAACTAGTGGATTCGTCATTTGTACTTATAGTTCCTTGTTGCTATTGTGTAGCGTCTTTGTATTATGATCTACAATAATAAAAGACACATACCTTTGTGATGTTTTCCTTCTTGTCCCCTTTTGTGTTGTTACTAAGAGGTTTTAGTTTTGACTATTGACTTGACCCTCACTTGGGAGACATCTACTGGAGGAGACCCAGTTACCACACACTGATGCCGACAGTGTGACTCAACCCTTGGAGGTGAGAGTAACGGTTCGATCTCTTGGTAGTAGCGTCGAGGCCTTACGACGCCATCCTTGGTATGGATTAGTATCATCCATGTCGGGATTGACTGTATTAGGAAAAGGAAGTGGTCCATTCGGGGGATGAGACCAGATTTCTCTTATCAGAAAAGGAGAAACCTTAGTAGCTCCTGTGGGACCGGAGATGGTCCAGGCCACGACAATGAAGGTCCAGGTCAACCAGGAGCGGATGAAGACAGCTCAGAGCCGGCAGAAGTCATACACTGACAGGAGGCGGAGGCCACTGGAGTTTGAGGACAGTGACCACGTCTTCTTGCGGGTCTCACCTCAACGTGGTATATAGAGATTTGGCCTAGGCGGCAAGTTATCTTCGTGCTTCATCAGACCCTTCCAGGTCCTCAGTAAGATTGGCGAGGTGTCTTATCGTCTGGCTCTACCATCTCAGTTGCACCGGGTGCACGACGTCTTCCACGTATCTCAGCTGAGGAGATACGTGCACGACCTGACGCACATCATTGAACATGGGGAGCTTGACGTTGACGATGAGGCAACTTTTACGGAGGTCTCGGTGGAGATCGAGGATCGACAAGAGCGGGTCCTACGTGGACGGTCGATTCCTCTGGTGCACATCAGATGGCAGCACGAGAATCTCCAGAAGAGCACTTGGGAGCGGGAGACTCAGATGCGTGATCAGTACCCTCATTTGTTTCCCTAGTTTTTGATGTATCTTTATGGGGACGTAAAGCCCTGAGGTGGGAGTAATGTAATGGCCCGTAAAATTAAAGGGAAATTTTTTCTTAATTTTTTTAGGAATTTTACAAGAGCATGGTTTCTGACGGCATCTGATTCCGAGGCCCGGAGTGCCCGGAATCAATTTTTGAAGTTTGGCTCGGGTACGTTCTGTGAACGAACGAGCGGGAATTTCTAACTTTTGAACCGGTGCCCGGAATCAAATTTCGAGGGCATCGATGAACTCGCAACGCCGATATTCGCTTAAGGAGACCTTTTCCGAGGTTGCGTTTATTGTGGGTTGAAAGTTAGTTTTTGGGAATTTAGAATAAGTTAAATAAAATTGTGGAATACAAATTTTATTCTAACCTGTTGGTTTTTTTCTCCCAAAGGAAGTTAGAGGTGGGACCCACATCCACTTAACCTCCCTTGGGAGGATTAAGTGTGGTGGGGCCCACACAAAGCATAACTCTTCATCTTCTCTTTTTTTTTAAACTCCCAACAACCCCTCTTTAATTAACATGACAAGTTGGGTTATTAAATGGGTTGAGTTGTTTAATTTCAAACCATTGAATTTCAAAATGGTTTGGTTGTGTAAATAAAATAAGACTTTAGCTTGTTTTATTTTGGTTAGAACTTTCTAGCCACCTTGAGAGAGTTTGGAGCTTTCTTCTTCTTCTTCAAACTCAACGAAGAACACGAAGTACGCGAAGAACGCCGTTCTTCAACGAAGAACCTCTCCGTCGAAGAACTCAGTACTTCCGCGACGCTGTATCCGCGACGCGACGTACTTCTTCCGCGTCATCTCTTCCGCGACGGTTTTATGCGACAAAATCACCTTCAATGAACTTCGAAACCTCGCTTCACGATGCCGACGTCCTTTTTCCGCGACGCTGACCATCGCGACGCTCGTCTTCCGCGGGTTGTTGGCGATCATCGTTCTTGAAACTGAGGTAGGGGGTTGTTGTTGATTATTTATTTATTCTCGTTCTGGGTTCTAGCATGACAATCTTGAGGATAAATGATTATGTGTTATCATATAACGAGAAGGGGGCCGGACCGCACAAACACGACCGAAACCCCCTCCTTTGTTCTTGAATGTTTCTTGCGGATGAAACGTGATGGCTTGGTGTCGTCGCACAAAGCAGATATCATTCGACAATTATTGCGTGGAGTCGTCGCGCCGCGCCGTGGATAGATTATCATGAACGCGATGTCGTCGCGCCGCGTCGAAGGAAACTGAAGGCGATGCGGCCGGAGCGGGGCCGCGGTGGAGGGAAGCGGTGTCGTCGCACCGCGCTGGACAACCAAGGCCGCGGACGGTTCCGGGCCGCGGCGGGACGTGTTGACCGGAGGCCAGCCGTGCTGCCGGTGTCGGATGACGGAAGAGGACCGGCCCTTGCCGGTCCTGTTGAGAAGAAGCCGGCCGGCCAAGTCGGGCCGGCTGGAATGGTGAAAAACGGGGAATTAAATTCCCCCGGGCAGCTTCTATGGCCCCCCATGAAGGGAGGGGGCCACAGTTACAAAGGGGGGGGGGCAGCACCCCCCCCCATTTTTCTCGAAGGCAGGCACCCCAGTGAAGGGGGGGGGCGTTGTTTTCAAGGCGCGGCATCCAGCCGCGCCGCCAGATGAGGAAGAGCGGGGGCCTTGCCCCCCGCGCGTGGCACCCGAGCGGCACACCGGGCCGCGCCGGACCGCGCCGCTGGCCGAGCCGGGTCGGATCCGGGTCGGGTCGACCCAGTTCGGGCCGACCTAGGGGGGTCGTACCGGGTCTGCCCGGACCCAGACCCCCCATTTTCGAATCGACTTCGGTAATTTTCTCATAACTTGAGCTACGGACCTCCGATTGACGAACCGTCTGCGGAAATGAGATCCTTGGATCGAGGCGGTCGTTTCGGTATATTACACTCAAGGTTTCGGAGAACTTTTAGTTTGGCCAGGTTGGTTCGTACATGAAACCAACCGGGCCCTCGGAGCGGAAACACTCATATCTTGAGCTACGGACGTCCGATTGACGTGCCGTCAGCTTTGTTGAGTTCCTCTTAGTGAGAAGGATCTTTTGGCATACTCTGCCCGAGGTTTGGACACAGGTGGAGTACAGTAGGGTTGGTTTTTCCTTAAAAACCAACCGGGCCCCTGGGACGAAAAAGCCAATAACTCTCAGACCGGGCGTCCGATCAATGCGCCGTCTGTTGCGTTGAGTTACTGTTGACGATACAGAAATTTTGGATACATCAACTCTGGACTTAGTGACAGTTGATGTATCAGCCTCTCGGCTCATGGAGCGGACCCTCCCGAACGAGCTTGCTGTGTGCGGGAACCCTAGAGTTGGCTGCGACTGTGACTGCGACTGCTACTTCGACAGCGACGACCGTGCAGAGATCCTCAGTGGACTGCAGCGACGACCGTGGAGAGATCCTCAGTGGACTGCGACGACGACGGTGCAGAGATCCTCAGTGGGCTGCGATGATGAAGATAGCTGGTCTTGTATCCTATGTGGGTCCTAGCTGTGCTGGTCTTGTATCCTATGTGGGTCCCAGCTCAGATGATTCAATACTCGTCTTGTATCCTATGTGGGTCCCAGTATAGTTGAATCAATGAAGACAGTTGGTCTTGTATCCTATGTGGGTCCTAGCTGTGCTGGTCTTGTATCGTATGTGGGTCCCAGCTTAGATGATTCAATACTGGTCTTGTATCCTATGTGGGTCCCAGTATAGTTGAATCAATGAAGACAGCTAGTCTTGTATCCTATGTGGGTCCTAGTTGTGCCGGTCTTGTATCCTATGTGGGTCCCATCTTGGATGACTCAATACTGGTCTTGTATCCTACGTGGGACCCAGTATAGATGAATCAATGAAGAGTGCTGGTCTTGTATCCTATGTGGGTCCCAGTTTAGATGACTCAGTGCTGGTCTTGTATCATATGTGGGTCCCAGCCGTGCAGGTCTTTTATCATATGTGGGTCCCAGCATAAATGAAACAATGAGGACGGCTGGTCTTGTATCCTATGTGGGTCCCAGCTTAGATGATTCAGTATCTATGTCTGATAATCTTTTTCACCTTTTCGATGATGTATACCTGTGTGAGTTGAATCCTGTTGTTTTCCTGTGTGGATTGTGTTGTGCTATCCTGTGTGGATTTTGTTTTGCTTTCCTGTGTGGAATACATATACTTTCCTGTGTGGACTGAGTTTTACTTGGGCTCGGAGGTTGGAGCGTATTGGAATTGATGACTTAGGTATATGTATGGGCATATACCTAATCAGTGTCAGTTGTTACTTCGTGATTTTATCTTCCTTTGTGGTTTATCCTTTGGGGTTTATCCTTTGTGGTTTTTGGGAGACCTTCAGGGGTCTCGGGGTCCCTACTGAGTAGCTTATACTCACCCCTGCACGGGCTATGCCCGCACTACGTTGTGTTGGTTGCAAACGACGGACAGCGTTGATCGTGGTTGAGGCTTGCAGAGCAGAACGGAACTTGGAGGTGGACCACTGGGCGGGACGTGCCCGGAGCGGACGGCGGGACCCGAGGAGCAGTGGAGCTATCTGTACCCACCCTTCAGGTGGCATTTCCAGTGGACAGCTCGGTGTGGCGGCTTTTACTTTACAGTTGTTGTTTTCCCTTTCGAGTTGTACTTTACTTTTAGTTTGGGTTTGTATACTGGCCCATTTACTTTTCCGCACTTTCAGTTGTACTCTGTTCTTACTTAGTGTTTACCTTTCCTCTTGCTTACTCTGTGGTGTTTGTTTACTTTACAAAGGCAATGCCTTCCCTTTTTACCGGGATTTACGCCTTGGTGCTAGTCGCCAGCCCCTGGCCTATGGAAGGCGGGCTTGGGGTAGTCACGGCACGGGCCCCGAGGGTGGGTCGTGACAACCTTCCTTTCTCTAGAATCCTACTTGGGCACCCCAAGATCCCAAGAGGCCTCTCTCAAGCCTCTCCCAAGCCTTTGGGATCACACTTCCAAGTATGGTATTACCTCTTTTGTCATTTTTTAGTCTTAAATTCATTATGTTGTTATCCCAATTTAATTTCAATTAAAAATGTTAGGGTATGATTTTTCACCTCTCCCACACTCACCCCTTTGTGTTTCAATTATGAGAGATCTCTTTCAGTCTCATTTAATGCCTCCCATGCACACATGTTACCATGCCAAAATTCAATAAGTAATTTCTCTGTCCTCATTTACATTCATTAAATTCCTTTGTATTATGAAAAAAATATCTTTACATATGGTGGGAAATGTTTCCAAATGAACCACTTAATGTCTATTTTAGTTATATATGATGAGACACCCCTTTATCTCTCATCAACCATTTTTATGAATTTTTATGTCATGTTGTTATGGTGCCGAAATTGAACTGCGATTTTCCAAGCCAAAATCATTGTGTAGTGAATACCATACCCTTGTCTATATCATAATTATTCACCATTATTCAATTATAAATATTTAATAGTACTTTCATGTGTGTATTCCAAATTTCTTAATCTTCGAATAACTTGTGATGTTGATTTAATCCAAGTTATATGATCCATGTGGCACACTTATGCATGAAATTGAAATGTTAAAGAAGGGTGTGCCCTGATAGCACTCTAATGCATTGGGTAAAGATTGGTATCATGATACGTCAAGTGCAGTGAGGTCTTACTCATGATAATTCAAGTGAAATGAGGGTTTAATCATTCTCTATGTTCAATGAGCCTTGGATCATGCTAAAATCATGTTAAATGTTGTTTCCACATTTCCATGTTATGTTAATCATGTTATATGATGCTTTTATGTTCATGTATATCATATGATCCATTGATTTTCTTATTTCCTAACTTGTATTTTATCTTACATGTTATGCCTCGTTAACCCCCTTACTGGGATTTATAGCTCACCCTTTTCTTAAGCATGTCCTCTGGTTATCCCATGAAATGCTATGTATAAGGGAATGTAGTGGTCATGTAAAGGATGTTTTCAATAAGACGTTGAGGCCTATATTTAACATTTTTGTGTAATGTTCCTAATGCCCAAAGACACTAGACCTCTCGTTATTATATGTTGTATCATGTGAAGTTTTCTATGTAATAAATCATGTTTTTTTTGTAAAAAAATAAAGTGTTGTTATATGACATATTTCTACAATCAAAATTTCATCCTCATATCATTCCCATAAATATGATAAACATGTCTAAAAATTACATTATTCCTAAATTATCATATAAACTATAATGCTTATCAATACCTTAAAAATCATGTCCAAAATTAAAGTCATACTTATTAATAAACTAAATCATTACATAAATAGAAACCATACTAAACATCTCCATGAAATTTTGTATTCATTTTATGATTACATCAATTAAAACATTCAAAGGAGTCTCTAAAAAATGGAATTATCATGAATTTTTACAAAATAAAAAACTTCTAGGATTTTCCATCATATCACTAGATAGACCATCATCAACTCCAACTTCATCAATAGATTTCACCATCCATTTTTTCTTCTGATAATGTTTATTTCCACCCTCACTAAGTAACTTTGGATACTCATTATCATAATATCCAAACACATTGTAGAAAAACAAATACAATTATTGACTCAATATCTATTATCTCACTCTTAGATTCATTAAAACACTTATCTATGCAGTCAGAAACCTTGTGACCAGACATATCACAATAGTAACACTTTCTTTATCATAAATTAAAGTCACCAAAATTTATTTAACCACACACGTAATATGTTTTAGGTTTAAATCAATAAATCATGGTTGTTATATTCTCTATTTCTCATCACATTTATCATTTCATAATCTCTTCATTTCGTGGAACCATAATTTCGGGGAAATCCTTCTAAAATTTCCCACCATAACAAACCACATTATCATAACATTTAAATTTATGAGAGGAAAAATCTATTCATAGACTATGTTTTATCCCAACGTAAAATATCTCAATCTTACTATCAATGTCTCGAATAAAATCTATAACACACATGATAATCTTGTAATGTTTTCTTAATATGTGGCCACTAAATCATCATTATTTCAAACAAATTCCAATAATTTTATATCCATCATGTACTAAAAAAACGTAGATAAATATATCTCAATGTATAGATTCTTAAAAGTTTCTCATTATATGGAATAAATATCATCATTCTTGTTAGTATTATTAATCAAATACCACCATCGATTAGCTTCACCTTCAAAACAATATATAGAAAATATTACCTTCAGATGTTTTGAACATCTCATGTCATCAAATAGCATCTCAGTGAAATTGATACATCCTCTATCAACCACTAATTCATATGATCCTTGGAATTAATGGGAATGTTTCCTCATGAAATTATACACTACCATCATGTTACATCATGGTATTTATGGTTCCTCTTGAGCATGGATACCACCACCAGTTAATGATTTTTTCAACATATACATCACAAGAAAAAAAAGGCTCAGTTCCAATTCCAACCATCTCAGGATGTTAATTTTGAAGTATCATTTTCCATGATTCCTTCTCACTATATATTTCTTGTAACTTATGTGGAAAACCATTTAAAAAACTAATGATTTGCCAAATTAATTTGAAAATCAACAAAAAGAAAGTATCATTTGAAATTAACAAAAACTAAAATCTTTTATGGGAGTTCCATTACCTCCATCCTATCCTCTAATGTTATCTAAACCTTTCTATCGATACTAACTATAAGACCCTAACATTAAATAATAAATAATCATTATTTTTAGTTATGAAATTAATTTATATCACATTAAATGTATTTTCAAGCTTAATGTTTTATATAATTTTTCCATAACTCATACATAACAAAACCATAAAATACATAATGGACACATCCGATCAATATCCATTTCCCCCAAAAATAAATTACAATTAATTTAATTCATGAATTATTCTGATTGAAAATATCCACTATCATGAACCAACCCGAGTTGGCCCTGAACTAGTCACCCATGTCGATCGGTGGAGAGGCACTAATGGAATTCTTGATCCCGAAAGGCTATAAATGCGTGTCAGGAATCATAAAAAGTAATCAAAGGGAATATTTTCACCTCATATAAATAAATAATATAGAAATATAGAAAGATAAATCCAATATATATATATATATATTTCATCCAAACTGAACATCATTTAATAAGAGAAACAAAAAATACACCAAACTAAACAACAAAGTCCAACTAAACCTGAAAACCATAACACATCTACGTGACCCACAGTGCCGCTCTCTGATATCACAACCAACCAATACGAATCCTTTAAATAAAATCAACCTTAATTTTTTTCTTTTAATTAAAATATATCAACATAATATTTTACTAATATCATCAAACATTAAAAAAAACACAGGCTAATTCCATTTTTTCAATTATATACTATATTCTTCCCCAATAATGAACCATAATCATTTCAAATAGAAAAAATGATGTTATATGTTTAAAAAGTAACTAAATGTGTTCCAAACATTTTCCAAACCATTTTACAAAATGCATTGAATGAAAATAGACAACTTTTATCAAAGAAGTAAACTATGAAATTAATCCAAATAAATGATCAGATAATGAGGTAAATTAAAATAAGAAAATAAGGATAACCAATGAATAATAAATCTCAATCATCTGTTGTATACAACTAAGTTTCAAGAGACATGGGAGAACCAATCATCCTATCAAATAATTCGGGACATAATATACATCATGACTCATTCCAAAAATCATGCCTCACTCGATGACATAAAATTCTCCCACACACTCAACCACACCCTACCTGGTATATACTAAGGGGAAGTATCCCATTGAAAAATTAACAAACCAAATCAAATTAATTATTATGGGAAACTAGTAATATCATAATCCTAACTAGTTCATCAATTGTTCTCAGAAAAGACTCTAGTTATACAAGGTCTCAAGATCAAAAGTAAAAGGGGGTGAGCCAACTAATTCTAACTGATCATCCAATAATAAGAAAAAATTGAATATATAAATAATTAAACAAATAGTAATCACCCTAAAGATAAATCTCTTGTCGTAAACAAATAGATCTCAAAGGAGTCCACACCGAGGACCTCCAATGATGTTAAAAGTAAATGGGTCCTGAGAAGTCCACAAGGAGGGAATTACACCAATTCAAATAAATGGATCACATGGAATATACAAAAATTATATCATACCCATTAAATATAAAAAATTTAAGATGATTATCCAAGGAGGGTTTTCATGATAAAATTTCCACCACTTTCACAAATTTTCCAAATGGGCATCAATAAATATTTCAAAAATAATTAAAATCACCCTTCCAAAAAGTTATAGACATGCCATTTTCCATTTCTCAATAATTTTTAAAAATATCATTTATCTTATTGAACAACATGTGAATCAAAAAAAACATTTTTATTAATGTTCTAAATGGGCCACAAATAAACATCACATTCCATTAAATATTTATAGAACCAAACACGGACCAAATTCAAGTCGAACCCCATTTATAAATCCATTTAAGAAAACCAAGGTCACCCTTTAGATGTCAAAAATATTATTACAAATCTATAACATACATTATATTTGAAAAATATCTCACAAAATCCAACTGATCCTTTTATCAGATACATGGAGTACATCACATAACAAAATATTGAAAAATAAAAAAAATAATTATGAAATCCACTTCATTTCATACCAAAAAATTATTCAAAATTTCACTCACAAAATATATTAAAAATTGAAAAGGTAATAAAAAAATTAAACTAAAATATCTTAAAATTAATGGCATTTGAAATGGGAAACCTTCCTCAATCCGTGGACCTTCGAAAATGCACAACTAATTTTTTTTTTGAAGTCTTAAGAAAGAAATATCATCCAATATTAACCTTAAAAACACAAAACCCCGAACATAAAAAATTTAAATACCATCTTTATTTAGAAAATTCAATTGGGGAAGAATATATCAAGAGAAAAATGGAAGAAGAATGAAGAGGGATATTAGTAGAGATGATTACCTATAAGATTCACAAAAAAAAAACCATGAGGAATCTATTATATTTAGACATGGGAGAGGAGAGGATGCATAATTAATAATATAGGAGCACCTCTATGGTCACATGAACAAATATGAGATGAGAGAAGTAATTTTTGGGTCAATATCTGGAGAGGGTAAAATTGTAATTTCAAATTTTTTTAAATATATGGGTAGCTTTTATAATTTATCCACACGATTTCATTAACCATGTGCCAAATGTGTGATACGGTTCTACTATGAGATAGATCCTTCTCGCATTCATTCCAGAAGGTTTGAAAATATATGTGAAAGTCATGTCCCAAGCATCATACACCCACCTAAAGGAACAAAAATTTCTTGGTCAATGCAATAACGTTTACTCTAACCATGATCCAACAGCGTGCCACCTAAGACCAATCCCAAAATCATTATATATCAATATAAACTCATGGACTATACCAGGGAATAAAAAAAGGGTCAAAACAAAATGAAATAATCCCTCAAAATATTAACCCCATCACACAAAAAACATGAGAGAATACCCAAGACCCCAATATTAACTAGAACAAATGGGTGAAATTAAAAATTATAGTGTGAATATTCTCCCCAACAATAATGATTTTCCCCCATAGAAATACATAATATTTTCTAGTCGACCGATCAATGAAAAAGGATTCCCACAAGAATATTATCAAAAATCTCAAATCATAACAAGTTAACGACCTCTAAATGAAACTCATAATTCTTACCCAAAATGATCCAATGATTCACACACACTTCCCAAAACCCTCTGTAAAATTTAAACACATTACCAATCCCAACATTGTACCAAAGTGTGAGGATCTCCGAATTAAAAAACATTCAATTGAAATCACATCCTACTCAACTAATGCATGAAACCAAAACGGTTTACAAAAACGTAATGCCATAATGGGATAACCACCATTAGAAGACAACTAGATTTAATTAAAACTAGAAGAAACCCTAATGAGTCCAATGGTGGGTCTCCCATTATTAAGGATCAACCATCTTAAACTGATCAACACCAACTAACACTTGAGGAAATCATGCTGTAAATTCCCACACTGATTAACAACCCCCACCTCCATGGGGGGCGGAAGACGAATAAAGAAGCATCAAACAATGAGATAGGTTAAAACTGAAACTGATTCACAAATTTAGTACATGTAAAGATATCGAAACAATTATTTATATTTGAAAATACACTTCCATAGAAATTTCTGGAAAAAGAGGCAACCATGCATCCTAATAACCAAATAGAGGAAAGGATTCCCAAAAAGGAAATGAGGTCTCTAAGAATTTTTCCATAATATGAGATCTTAATTGATGAAAATTGTAACAACCAGAGTTTTTTTGAGAAATATTTTTTTATGTCTTATGTTATACGCAACGCCAAAGGAATCTTTCACTACACACAACACTGGCTTGGCCTACGTTACAAGCAATCACGATCTTTCTCGATAGCATGTGTAGTACACAATACTTGGTTTCACTAAACAATGATATATTATTATGGAATAGCTGTTATGAATAGAATTAACTACATTTTGAATTTTATAACTTTATCTTAGACATTTTCTAGAACTTTGTATTAGAACAAAATAAATTTTTCGGGTAAAATAACTATTATTCAAAAATACATTTTTGCCGCCTTTTGATGGCGCACCCACTTTAAATCTAGTTTTTCACATGTTTATAAGTTGAATTTGACAAAATAAAATTCTTATTTGGAATCAAGATATGAAAATTTACTTTGGATAAATATTTCCAATTATTCTGATAACTTTCAAATTTTAATGAATAGTAAAAACACGCTATATTTTAATTAAAATAACTTTTTTCATCACAATAAATTATATGGTTAAATTATATTATTGAATGGGTTTAAAGTATAAATAGAATATATTTTCACCATTTAATATAATTTATTTCATTACCATTAATTTTTCATTGGATTCATAGGTAAAAACATTTCAATCTTTGGCAATGTTTTAACTTTTAAAACCTGGTTTCTTAACAATGGGAATAATTTTAAATTAATTACTGCAACATCTGTGTTTTCAATGTTGAAAAATTTATACAATATTTTAATTCAGTGGGTCCAAATTATGTAAATAAGTTACTTTTATTTTTTTGATGTGATGAATAGTAACTACGGTAATTTTTATTTACAGCAGTTAAAGGTAAATCGGGTTATTTAGAGTAAAAATAAAATTATAAACTTATTCTAACACCTACCTAAATTCTATTGGATGAATAAACAAAGACCCATATCACCTAAGGTTCGAAATATATTCATTTTATTTAATTTCTACCCTTGAAATAATTTAATTATTATTAAAACCAAAGAAAGTGACAACATGTCGCTCTCTTAAATCTTATAAGTATAATAATATTAATTTAGTGATAAACTTCATGATACTTCAGACATGAATCGTCTCCAGAAATCACATAACATTATCTACATAATGGGAATTTATTTATAATTTTTAGGGATTAAATAATTATCATTAAAGGTGACACAATAGTGATGTTGAAATTATTTTATTTATTGAAATATCAAATAAGTTGTTTTAAAAATATTAAAATAAATATTATATGAACTATTTAATGTAATCCAAGAATTTTATATATAAATATGAAATATTATAAATATATTAAATATTTTATTCTGATCATATATTCTGTTTGGATTTTATTTAAATTATAATAAATGAATAGTTTCAAAATTGACAGTATTGTTATTTTATAAAAATAAAAAAATATAAAATTCTTTAAAAATAACAATAATATTTAAAAATTATAAATTAAAATTGATATGGTATAAAATGTCATAAATTATCCAATTATGGAAAATTCACAACACATAAGTAATTATTTATAATAATTTAAAATTTAGAATCTTATTACCACAAATAAAATTAATTAGACTAAATAATGGTAAATCAATTTGATAAGGTTTAAAATAAATTTCCAACATGTCTAAATTTTTTTTGATGATATTAAAACCCTATATAATCTAATATTTGAATATGAGTCATTTTTGTAGGTTTTTAAGTGGGGTTTGATTTATTATAAATTAATATTTGTGAGGATTCCAAAGGTGCCCCTCTCCTCCCTTATAAAAGGGCACTTCCTCCCTCTCCTATTAACACATATTTGAGCCTTAAAGCTCGGGAAACCCCTTACCATTATTCTTCTAAACATCCCTAGTAATATTTTTTATGTACTTGTCTTTTCCAAAGACCAACTATAGTCCCTTAGGAGGAAATTTAAATGAGGCACATCGAGGAAGATGTAATCTCTTCTACCGATTCTTTCAAGTTTCTTCCTTCTTCTACTTCCTATTATTTAGTTATTTCGTTACGAAGTAATAAAATTTTTATCACTCATATATTAATATGTTATTATAAATATGAAACAACCATATTTCACCTTCTATCCATCATATAGAAAACGAAATCACCGCGCGTGTGTAAATACAAAATACCATCTCCACGCTGTGGTGTAATATGTTTTCCACCACCACCTTACTTTTATGGGTATAATGGTGTAACAAATAACTATATGTGATTATTATAACATTATACTGATTCTGAGATATTATATCATCAACTCCAATTCCATTCATATAATTATGGAAATGATATCATCGCTCGTGCATACGTACGGTCTATTGTCTCCACGATGTGATGCAACTCATTCTACATGATCATCATTGAATAATGATAATGTAAATGAATAGAATGAATATATATGATATATATTACACTAATACCATTCTGTAAATGAGGTATCTATAACCTAGAAAGTTGAATAATAATTTATTTGACAAAACACGCATAAGAACATAAAGCAATAAACACCCGAATAACAAGTAGCAATGAAATATTATTAATAAGTACTTAAGAATATGTCCGTATATGATATCATAATAATTACTATGATTCTGGAATATTTCAATGAAATTATTTAAATTACTTTATAGAAGATTCAGATACATACAAAGCTTATCAGATCTAAGGTAAGGGAAAATCTTGAAATCTCATTTTTATCTGAGATTGTTTATACTTCAGAATTTAATAGGGAATATTTATCATACACATCCAAGTATCCTTAATATGTAATATTGTTTATATCCTTCTACAATTTTTTAAATCTAATTTTACCCACTGATGAGTTTTTAGTAAATGTTATGAAAGGAATCTTTTGTCGTTTTTAGTACGAGGTACTTTTTGACTTTTCCAGCCAAAGTATGAGAAGAATGATTTTTTAACTTATATGGAATGAATGAATTTTTTATGATTTCATAGAACATTATTTCCATGAATCTTAATTTACACGTTTTCATGTTTATTTTTAATTAACTTCTAGTAGTTTAAAATTGTATGACATGTTATGAAAGTAAAAACGTTTTTGAAGTAGAAAGGATATTTTCCTCAAGAATGGAGTTCAAGTGTTTTATCAAAATTATTATGCACTTAAGATAATATAGGGTCCTATTTATATCCCTATTTTTACAATGATTTTATTATGTTATGATGGAATTATTTATATGAATTATTTTTATCTTATATGGATTATGTTATGATGGCATGATGTTTAAGAATCCCATTTTTATTACATGGGTTATGCTATGATATATGATTTTTTATTTTGTGGCACACATAATAATGGTATCATTATGAGATGGTTTGGACCTATATCTACCTCCAATGCATTGGGTAATGATTTATATCTCATGAGATAGACATGGATGGAACAACAAGTTAATTTGGTTCAGTGATACAAAGCTGGAAAGAGGAAATAACTCGGTTCAGATATGGACGTTGTCGGATATGATAGTCTTGACAATGAGTCTTGACTAATATGAAATGATTTTCTATGATTATGTGTATATTCCAAAAAGTTACATGTTTTATGTTATGATTATTGGGATTACATTTCACTAGTATGATTTATCCCATGTCATGATATTTTGATCTATTTTGCAGGATAAGATTTTCAAAATGTTATGTTCTTGTGAATATGATATGATTGATATCTCCTTCGTTTACCCTTACTGAGAATTTGAGCTCTCGCTATTGTATGATTTATTTTCCCCAGGCCAGGTAGTAGGATATTAAGTAGGATATGTCACAATGGACACTAGATATGATGAAATAAATGGGAGATAGTGTAGATGATTTATGAAACAGTTGTTTATGTTTCCTAGTTTCTAAAGACATTATACCTATAGGGTCCTATCATGGTTTTGTTATATGTTTTAATAATTATGCTTCAATTTTGATGTAATAACAATGTATGTAATGTATGGGTCGTTATAGTTGGTATCAGAGTAAAGGTATAGTCAACCTTTGGAAACTAGGATGTGAAAGCCTTAATAAGAAATAAAAGGATATGTCTAAGAATAGAAACAATATTAGTATTTTAGAAATGTCCATGAATAAGCTATGATAAGACTTAAAGTGTGAAATTCTATTCTTGATTATGTGGTTTTCCTATTATGATTAGTGTTTCTCACACTATGCTTATTGGTTTTAGTCAATGGCTGGAACCCGAAGGAACCGTGTTAATGAAGAATGAAACGGGCAATGAAATGATTGTCCCCCTGAGAAACCAAATGTTATGGGAGATGGAATGCAAAATCTTGTAGCCATGCTCACACAGCATTCTCAAGCTATGAATATTTCAAGACTTCCAAACGATCAAAGGAAGGAGCAACATTCTATTTAATCCTTCATGAGGCAGTGCCCACCCTCATTAAGTGGGTCTACGGATCCATTAGTGGTCGAACAATGGATCAGTACCACTGAAAAGATATTTGTAGTTCTTCAATGTTCTAAAAATGATAAAGTCATCTTACCAGTATATTGTTTGGAAGGTGCAGATGATCAGTGTTGGAATCTTATCAAGAATACGATTCAAAGAGACGAAATTGAGTCCATGTAATGAGACGAGTTTGAGAACATATTTTTCATTAAGTACATCCCTCGTTTTCTTCAAAAAAATATGGAGAACGAGTTTCGTGATCTAAATCAAAGGGATGATCAATCGGTTTGTACCTACGAATTTTTTTTACAAGGCTTGTAAGATACACTTCTGGGATTATTATCCAAACTGAGAGTAAGATCGATAGATTCTTTAGTGTCTTAAATCCAAGTCTTTGAAGGGTTTTATCCATAAGGGACTTCAATAGATATGAGGTAATTGTTTGATGTGCTCTCAAGGTTGAGATTGAGATTGTAGTAACCCATCTGTCATATGAGTTTGATAAGAATAGGAAAATGGAATTCCAAGGGAAATCAAAAGACCGCACGGAAAAGAAGATGTGTTTTCCCTTATACTCAATGTGTAGAAAGAAACAAGGAGGGAATTGTCTTAAATGGACATGTAAAAGATTAAAATTTGGAAAAGAAGGTCATCGAGCATTTGAATGCAGAAATGATGGGAAAGAGTTGTCTAGTGATACGAACAAAGAAAGGGCTACACAGAACACACCTCTTACACATCAATGTTACAAGTGCTAGGAAATGGGGAATTATGATAATCAATTCCCTAATCCAAGGGTTGTTGATGATGATCGACGTGAAAAAACTCTTAAGGCCAAAGATAATGGAAAGTCGAATGCAATTTCTATCGGCGATGAGGAGTATGATAACGAATTGGTGAAATGTACACTTACCATCCACTATAAAGTAGAAAATGAATTATTTGATTCTGGATCAACCCACTCTTTTATTTATGAATAATTTTCTAAGGGTATCACCATATTACCTCAACAATTAGATGTTGAGTCAGCTGTGACATCCCCTAATGGAACAACAGTCACATTAAAAGTTTACAATTCTTCTCCGATTGAAGTTTGTGGGAAAGTGCTTGCTGAAAATATTTTGATCCTTCCTATAGTGTAATTTTATGTGATTCTTATCATGGATTGACTTTAATTATATGGGTCTCATATCAATTTCCAAATAAGGGAATTCACATTTAATATTCCAGATCAATCAACGATCATCTATCGATGCAAGGATGAATATAACCTTCCAGTGGATATTTAATCCATCTTATGTGTCTTGATTCTAATAAATTAAGGTTATCTATCTCAAATGGTTGGAGAGAAACTCATGATTAAGAATACACCCATTGTACGAGAGTTTGATGATGTCTTTCTAGAGGAATTGCTAGGTCTTCTACCAAATCGTGAAGTTGATTTTTCAATATAATTCATACCGGGTGCTATTACAATTTCAAGGAAACCTTATAAAATGGCCCCAATTGAGTTGTAGGAATTGAAGAATTAACTCCAAGAAAATATTGATAAGGGATTCATACACCCTAGTGCATCTCCTTGGGGAGCACCTGTTCTGTTTGTTAAGAAGAAATATGGATCAATGAGACTCTTCATTGATTATCGAGAACATAATGAGATCACTATCAAGAACAAATATCCTCTCCAACACATTGATGACTTATTTGACCAACTATGTGGAGCTCAATACTTTTCCAAGATTGATCTTCATTCAAGGTATCAACAACTAAGGGTTAAAAGGGAGGATATACCAAAGACGGATTTCCGTACAAGGTATGGACACTATGAAATTATAGTGATGCCATTTGGTCTTACTAATTCCCCTTCTATCTTCATTGATCTAATGAATAGAGTTTTCAGAGACTATCTTGATCAGTTTTTGGTAGTCTTTGTAGATGATATTCTTGTCTATTCAAAGAGAAAAGAAGAACATGAAGATCACTTGAGAATCGTATTAAAAAACCTAAGAAAGGAGAATCTTTATGCCAAATTTACCAAGTGTGAATTTTGGCTTCAAAATGTTTCATATTTGGGTCACATAATCTCAAAAGAAGGGTTATCTGCGGATCCAACAAAAACATAGGATATCAAAAGATGGTCAAGACCAACAACAGTAACTGAGATCCGATGTTTTCTTGGTTTTTCTAGATATTATAGACATTTTTTGAATGATGTTTCATGATTATCTAATCCACTCACCAGGTTGGCTCGAAAAGGAGTTACGTTCGTTTGGACGGAGGAGTGTGGAGACAATTTCAAGGAGTTAAAAAGAATGTTATACAATGCACCTGTGCTCACACTACTTTATAGTTGAGAAAGGTTTGTGATCTATAATGATGCATAAAAGAATGGATTGTGTTGTGTTCTCATTAAAAATTATATGGTGATAGATTATGCCTCACGACAGTTGAAAATCCATGAGCAAAATTACCCAACTCATAATTTGGAGTTAACTGTGGTAATGTTTGCATTAATTATTTGAAGGAATTATCTTTTTGGTGAAAGGTGTAATATTTATACTGATCATAAAAGTTTAAAGTATATTTTCACACAAAAGGAGATGAATATACTCCAAATAAGATTGTTGGAGCTGATTAAGGATTACGACTGCTCAATTCATTACCACCATAGGAAATTAAACAAGGTGGAAGACACATTAAGTTGACAAGACTATGCTAGCTTATCCATGATGAGGATCACAAAAGATCCAATATTTTTTGGATTTACAAAGGATGTATCTTGGAATTATAATGGAAGGGGAAAATATTATCTTTCTCAAATGAATTTTCAACCATCTATACATGTGAAGATTAAAGAGGCATAGAAAGAAGATGTAGAGTTACAAAGGAAGGTGTGAAATGTTCCTGAATTCCACCTTGATTTTGATGAAATAATAAGGTTCAGGAATCGGGTTTGTGTTCCTCCCATCCCAGAATTAAAGAAGGAAATATTGGATGAAGCTCATAGTTCTTCATTCTCTATTCACCTTGGAAGAACGAAGATGTATAGGGACCTAAAGGAGTATATCTGGTGGGATGTCATGAAAAAAGATGTTGTTGAATATGTATCTCGATGCTTGGTTTGTCATCAAGTTAAAGCAGAGAGACAGAAGTCTAAAGGGATGTTACAACCATTACCGATACCAGAATAGAAATGGTAAAACATCACTATGGACTTTGTCACTAGACTTCCTAAAACATCCAAAGGCAATAATGCTATCTGGGTTATTGATGATCATCTTACAAATTCAGAACACTTCATTGAAATTAGGCAGGATTTATCTCTTGATCAGATTACTAGGATATATGTAAAGGAAGTGGTCAGATTGCATGGATTACCACTTTATATTATATCTGACCGGGATCCGACGATTACCTCGATGTTTTGGTGAAGTCTCCATCATACCTTAGATACAAAGTTAAGTTTCAGCACTGATTATCATACTCAGATAGACGATCATTCTGAGAGGACAATTCAAAATCTATAACACATGTTGAGAGCTTGCTCTATGGATTTCATAGGTGGATGGGATCAACACCTACCTTTGGTGGAATTGTTTTATAATAATAGCTTTCACTCCAGTATTCAGATGGATCCTTATGAATCTCTCAACGGAAAGAAATGCAGAACTCTAACTTGATGGGATGAAGTTGGGGAAAAATCTATTAGGACCTGATCTTGTTGATGAGATGGAGGAAAAGGTTCGATCTATTCAACAACACATAAGAGCAGCTCAGAGTCGACAAAAAAGTTATGCTGATAACCGAAGAAAAGACATAGAGTTTGAAGTGGGTGATAAAGTATTCTTATGAATATCTCCCTGGAAGAGAGTAATAAGATTTGGAAAGAAGAGAAAGCTGATCCCCAGGTATATTTTTCCTTTTCAAATACTGGATTGTTTTGGGAAGGTAGCTTACCGATTGGCGCTTCCACTGAATATCTCTCAAGTTCATGATGTGTTCCATGTATCTCTCCATGAAAGTACATACCTGATCCTTCTCATGTACTAAGATCTGAAGTTGTACCACTGGAGAAAAATATTTCATATGAAGAATAGCCGATAGAGATTCTGGATCATAGAGAAAAAGTCCTACGAAACATGACCACACACTTGGTTAAAGTTTTATGTAGGAAACACCAATTAGATGAAGAAACATGGGAACATGAAGATGCGATGAGAGATAGGTATCCTCCTATGTTTGTTACGAAGTGATGAATTTCAAAGGAGAAATTCATTTTAAGGGGGTAGAATGTAACACACTGAGATTTTATCAGAAATATATTTTTTATGTCTTATGTTATACGCAACACTAAATGAATCTTTCACTACACACAACACTGGCTTGGCTAGCATTACAGGCAATCGCTACCTTCCTCGATTGCGTGTGTAGTACGCAATACCGGGTATCACTAAACAACAATATATTTTTATGGAAAAGCTGTTATGAAAATTATTAACTACACTTTGAATTTTATAACATTATCTTACACATTTTCTAGAACATGATATTATAAGAAAATAAATTTTTCGGGTAAAATAAGTATTATTCAAAAATGCAGTTTTGCTGCCTTTTGATGTCGCACCCACTTTAAATCTAGTTCTTGACAAGTATATAAGTTAAATTTGACAAAATAAAATTCTTCTTTGGAATCAGAATATATAAATTCACTTTGGATAAATTTTTCATATTATTCTTGTAACTTTCATATTTTTATGAATAGTAAAAACACGCTATATTTTAATTAAAAACAACTTTTTTCATCACAATTATTTATATGGTTAAATTATAACACTAAATGGTTTTAAAGTATAAATAGAATATATTTTTACCATTTAATATAATTTATGTTATTACCATTAATTTTACATCGAATTCATAGGTAAAAACATTTCAATCTTTAGCAATGTTTTAACTTTTAAAACCCGGTTTCTTAACAACGGGATTAATTTTAAATTAATTACAGCAACTTCTGTGTATTGAATTTTGAAAAATGGATTCTATATTTTAATTCATTTGGTCCGAATTTTTTAATAGGTTTATTTTATTTTTATGATATTATAAATAGTAACTACGGTAATTTTTATTTACGGCATTTAAAGGTAAATCGGGTAATTAAGGGTAAAAATAAGACTATAAAATTATCCTAACACCTACCAAAATTCTATTGGATGAAAAAAAGTTGACCCATATCACCTAAGGTTCGGAATAGATTCATTTTATAGACCTTTGACCATTTAAATAATTTAATTATTATTAATACCAAAGAAAGTGACAACATGTCACTCTCTTAAATATTATAAGTATAAAAATTTTAATTTAGTGATAAAATTTATGAAACATGGAACATGAATAGTCTCCAGAAAACTAATAGAATTATCTATATCATGTGAATTTATTTATAATTTTAAGGGATTAAATAATTATCTTTAAAGGTGACACAATATTGATGTTGAAATTATTTTATTTATTTAAATATCAAATAAATGGTTTTAAAAATATTAAAATAAATATTATATGAAATATTTATTGTGCTCCACGAATTTTCTAGATAAATATGACATGTTATGAATCTATTATATTTTTTATTTCAAACATTTCTTCTGTTTGGATTTAATTAAAATTCAAGTAAATGAATAGTGTAAAAATTGACACTATTGTTATTTTATAAAAATAACATAATATAAAATTGTTTAGAAATCAGAAAAAATATTTAAAAATTTTAAATTAAAATTTATATTGTTTAAAATTTCAAAAATTATCCGATTATGAACAATTCAAAACACATAAGTTATTATTTATAAGAATTTATAATTTATAATCTTATATCTACAAATAAAATTAAATAGATTAAATAATGATAAATCAAGTTGGTAATGTTTAAAATAAATATACAACATGCATAAATTTTATTGGATGATGATACTACAACCCTATCCCATCTAGTCTTATAATATGACTCATTTTTGGTGGGTTTTAAGTGGATTTTGATTTATTATAAATTAATATTTTTTTAGGTTTCCAAAGGTGCCCCTCTCCTCCCATATAAAATGGACCCTCCTCCCTATCCTATTTACACAACATTGAGCCTTCATGCTTGGAAAAACCTTAACCATTACTATTCTAAACTACCACAGTAAAATTCTGGAGGTTCTAGTTTTCTAAAAAGTCCAACTGTAGTCCCTAATGAAAAATTTTAAAGGAGGAACGTTGAGGAAGAGGTAATCACTTCTACCGATTTTTTCAAGTTTCTTCCTTCTTCTACTTACTCTTATTTAGTTGTTTCATTATGAAGTAATAAAATAAGTATCTATCATTTTCTGATATGTTATTATAAATATGAAACAACCCTATTTTACCTTACATCCATCCTATGGAAAATGAAATCAATGCCCGTTCTTACGTAAGGAATATCGTCTCCATGTTGTAGTGTAATCTGTTTTCCGCCACCACCTTACTAGGATGGGTATAATGATGTAAATAATAACTATATATGATTCTTATAACAATATAATGATTTTGAGAAATTATATCATCAACTCCAATTCTATCCATATAATTATGGGAACGATATCATCGCTCGTCCGTACATATGGCCTACCATCTCCACGATGTGATGCGACACATTTTACATGATATTCATTGAATAATGATTATGTAAATGAATTTAATGAATTTATATGATATATATAACACTAATAACATTCTGTAAAAGAGGAATCTATAACCTAAAAAGAGGAATAAGAATTTATTCGACAAAACACGCATAAGAACATAAAGCAATGAACACCCGAATAACAAGTAGCAATGAAATATTATTAATAAGTAGATAATAATACGATCATATATGATATCATAATAATTACTGTGATTATGGAATAAGTCAAAGACAATATTTAAATCATTATACAGGATATTTGGATATGTACAAAGCTTATCTGATCTAAGGTAAGGTAAAATCTTGCAATCTCATTTTTATTCGAGATTGTTTCTACTTTAGAATTTACCTGGGAATATTTACGATCCACATCCAAGTTTCCTCAATATGTAATATTATTTCTGTCCTCTTACAATTGTTTAAATCCAATTTTACCCATTAGTGTGTTTTTAGTAAAAGATATGAAAAGAATATTTTGTCATTTTTTGTACGAGGTACTTTTTGACTTTTCCGGCCAAAGTACGAGAAGAATGTTTTTATAAATTATATGGAATGAATTGAATTTTTATTATTTAATAGAAAATTATTTATATGAATATTCGTTTTCAAGTTTTCAGGTTTATTTTTAATTAACTACTTGTCATTTAAAATTGTATGACATGTTAAGAAAGGAAAAAAAATTGAAGTAGAAAGGATATTTTCTTCAGGAATGGAGTTCAAGTGTTTTATCAAAATTATTTTCCATCTAAGATAATATAGGGTTATGTTTTTATCCCTTTTTAACATTTATTTGATTATGTTATGAGAGAATTATTTTTATACAGTCTTTTTATCTTATAAGGATTATGTTATTATGGCATGATGTTTAAGAATCCCATTTTTATTACATGGGTTATGCTATGATATATGATTTATGATTTTGTGGTACACATAAGAATGATATCATTATTAGATGGGTGGGACCTATATCTCCCTCTAATGCATTGGGTAAATATTTATATCTTGTGAGATAGTCATGGCTGGAACAGAAAGTCAATCTGATTCAGTGATACATAACTAGAACGAGGAGTGAACTCGGTTCCAAAATAGAATTTGTC
Organism: Viscum album; assembly: GCA_963277665.1. NCBI lineage: Eukaryota > Viridiplantae > Streptophyta > Magnoliopsida > Santalales > Viscaceae > Viscum > Viscum album. Next base: position 1,217,923,223 of record OY728155.1, on the reverse strand, counting down.
TGCTATGATAGTCTTCCAAATGAGTCTTGACTAATATGAAATGATTTTCTATGATTATTTGTGTATGACAAAAAGTTTCAGGTTTTATGTTATGATTATTAGGATTACATTTCACTACTATGATTTATCCCATGTCATGATATTATGATCTCTTTTCTAGGATAAGATTTTCAAAATGTTGTGTTCTTATATATATGATATGATTGATATCTCTTTTGTTTACCCGTTCTGAGCATTTGACCTCACCATTTTTTATTTTTTCTTTTCCCTAGGCCAAAAAGAAGGATATTAAGTAGGATTTTCCAAAATGGACTCTAGATATGATGAAATAAATGGGATACTGTGTAAATGATTTATAAACCAGTTGTTCATGTTTCCCAGTTTATAAATACACTATACCTATACGGTCCTATCATGGTTTTGTTATGTGATGTAATAGGTATGCTTCAATTCTAAAGTAATAACAATGTATGTAAAGTATGGGTCATTATAAAAATATTCACATACTGGAGCCTAAAATTACTCCATTTAACATACGAAATTCAAGATCTTGACCAAGGTCCCTCATGCCCTTTATTCCTAACTAATGACAACTTCACCACAGGGCCTATAGTTAGGGCAATAATTTTGGAAGCTTCTAATGCCTTGGAGATAGAAGCTGAAAATCACTGATTAGAGCTTCTTCTTTCCACCATAATGGAACTTTAGATGATTCACAACAGAATTCACCTCCACTCATGAGGGAGAAAATTTAGAAATTCAAAATGATAAAAATCCACCCATTATAATAGATGTTCTCAAGAGACACACAATTTCCACATTTAAAATTTAAATAGAACACAACATAATAAAACACCAATAGACCCAACCACTACAACAAGAGAAGAACCTAATAAATGGTTCTTTAAACAGAGCCTATAATAGCACACAACTCATATGGACTAGCTTCACATATCTTCCTGGAAACACCCCAACTGAACAATTTCAAATGTCATTGGAATTAACGAGAACAAAAAGTCTTCTAAAAAATTAAACAGGGTGACTTGTTATGATATATATTTCCACACATATAAAACACCTTAATAATTCTCTTAGAATATTGTAAATAATGACTAATATGACAGTCAATTATTTGACCAACATCAACAGATTCAATCCTCTTCCTCATATCCTTAATGAAATTCTATTCACCACATCAAAATATCATATTAATATTAAGTACCTCATTAACTCTATCTATAATATACTCAAAATTAATATCCATCCACCCCATGTTGACATTTGTGGTTAATCCAAGCTCTAACACCTTTGAATGAAAATTAGTACAATGTCTGCCCCCAATACATTGAAATATCAAGGAATCGTCTTCAACGAAATTTGAACGGTTTGTAATTAGGTAAACATAGTGAATAAATATATGCAACACTAATCCATCACCTTAATAGAAATATCACATCTCCATTATCATCCTTACCTTCATCATCTCAGAAAAATACTTATAGATGAATGAAGCCATGAATAATTCCAAACTAATTTATTCTGAAGACATGGGATCAAAGATTGACTTCCACCAATTTCATGACAATCATTCAAGAATAATGGTAGAAAATAATTCCTTTAATTACTTAGTAAAATCAAGGATACTGAAAATCCTTTTTATTTTCTTTATCCTCTCATCTTCTTCAAGAGGATCCTATGTAACTTAAATAAGAGGATGACTAATCTTTTGAAACTCAAGAAGGAAATCCATTGGTTGATAAACTAGAAGGTCTTATAATGGTAAACCTACCATAGTCGCACCTCGAATATCAATAAATCCATTAGTTTGGAAAAAATCGAACCAATAATAAATCGAAGAGTTCAATTTAGAAAAAATCATAAAAAAGAGTTCAAACTAAAAATACAGCACAATGATCGTTTCATAAACATTGGTAAAACATGAAAAAAATCCATCAGTAATTATATCATAATAATATAAATCTTAAAATAAAATTTGAATGGAAATAAACTTGGTGGGTTTTGCACTCACCAATGGTATTCTAGGGAGCCTCACACATGTACATTCTCGTACCACCCTATGCATTCGTCAACTAATTACCATTCCGACCACTAATCCATCAATCATATTCCAAAATTTTTCCCACATATATTAATTCATGTGAGTACATGTGGAAATAATAAAGGTCAAGAAAAATTCCATTTATCAAAACTAAATATTTCACCAATGTTTTAACTCATTCAATCCACATCCCATTACATCATTAAAAAACATTTTTTATATGTCCCTTAAAAACTAAAAAACCCATTTTTCAAACTCTACACTAAAATAGATATTTTAACACTAAAGAATATATATCCCATGAGGTACATTCAAAACCATTTTTAGTAGCTTAACAAGTTTCATTCCATCAAAAAAAAAATTATTAAAAACTTGTTCTTCCCATTTAAAATATATTCCAAAACCAAATTACACTTCTAAAAAATTGATTCTAATAAACCCCATGTTTTTATTATAAAGATCCAATATCATTATATAATTCACATTTTATAAAAAAACCATCTAAAAAGGAATTTTTTTAATAATTTCCCAGAATTATTTAGAAAACTCAATTTCCACATTCCCAAAACCAAACCACTACCATAATAATATAGTTTTTCACAATTCCAAAATATGGGGTTTCAATAAAATTTTTAGAATCAAGGATGGCCCTAAGAACTCATAAGGGGAAACTAGTGTCTATGGGTGGCTTGTCCATATGGCTAGAAACTATATTCCAATAACAAAACCATCACGAAGAGTTTTCTAGGACTTTTTCCTAGGATCCACATGGATTTCCTTGACTTTTGGGGGAACTGAGATCATTATCCCAAATCTACAATCAATTACCAATCAAAAAACAACAAAAACAAGAGAGAGACCAAATAGAATCTGACTTCCCATGGAAAATCAAGGTTCAATCTAGAAAGTGTTGTCTAGACACTAACTTAACATTCACCCCATGTTCTGATAGTCCTACTCCATCTACATTTACATCCTAAATAACAAAGGGAACTTTAAAAGGCAGGTTTTTTAACGATCCAACCTACTATGATAACATTTTTTCACAAACCAACCCGGTTCAACCCCAAACCGGTCACCCAAGTCGATCAATGGAAAGGCCCTAAGGGAATTCTCAGTCCCTATAATCTGGAAACTAGTTCTCGAAATGTACAGAGTGACCAAAGGAAATAATTTCCACCTATATGAACAAAATAAACTAATTAGAAGAAAAAATCATCGGATCATAATATATATATATATAAATATATATAAAATAAAAATTTAACCTCATTTTACAACATAAACTAAAAATACAAAAAAATGAACAATAAAGATCCACTAAGCCAGAAAACTACAACACCTCCATGTGACCTCGATGGTCACACTCTGATACATGGACCATCCATCACCCACGGTGATTGAAACTGAGCTGAGACCTACACCAAAATTTAACAATAGGAGGATTATATGGGTTTGATTATTAAAACTCATTAGGAATGCCTAAAAAAATATTCCCAATGCACATCCTTTAAATAAAAGAAACATAAATTTCATGTTTAAATAAAAATATTTAAACTATGTTTTCCCTACATATTATAATGTTAAAAAACCATGGTACATTTATATTTTTTAATTTTAAAACCATAGTCCTCTCCAAGAACGATAAATTTGAATTTCAAAGACAATGAAATATTTTTTATTCGTTAAAGGGAAAATAATGTGTAAAAAAATTCATAAAAAATACCATATACCATTGAAATCCAACACATAACTTTTAACCATGTTGAACACCAAGAAAGTAATCCAGAACAATTATCCCATAATTAGAGAAATGATATTATGTAAACAATGGTTAAAAACCATCGATACATATCAATCCCCTGCTGTATAAATATAAATACTAATAGAAATTGGATAACCTATAGGCTTGAAAAATATTATAAATCAAACTATACATCTTAACTCGTCCTGGAAAGCATGCCTCACTCGATGAAATCAAATTCTCCCACACGCTCGGCCACACCCTACCTCGTATAGTCCCAGTTAAACTATCCCAAAATAATAATAACTAAACAATTCCAATTCCATACATCCTATACTAGTGAGATCATAATTCTAATAGCTACAATAATCATTCTCAGAAAATTCACAAGACATTCCTTATCTCCATATAAAGTGTATAAATGGCGTGAGCCATCCGATTTATATCAAGCATCCAATCATAATGACATATATCATATATAAATAATTAATACAATAAGTACCACCCTGATCCACCCTAAGGATCAATATATTTCAATAAACAAATTGATCTTAATGGAGTTCAAACCAAGGATCTCTAATTCATCTCAAAGTAAATGGCTCACAAGAAGTCCAAAATTATGATGTCCCAACCATTAACTCAAATGGTTCAAGAGGATTCATAAATGAGTAATTACCATAAATTAAATATAAACTTGTAAGGAAGATTATCCAAGGAGTGTTTTCAAAATATATATTTTCACCACTTTCACAAAAGCACCAGATGGGCCTCTTTCATCCTTTCTTAAAGAATCAAAACCCCTTTTCCAAAAAGGTAAAAACACACCATTTTCCCATTTAAAATAATTTCACAAAATATAGCATAAGACCCCTAACCATAAGTGAATACCAAAAACTATTTTCCTCAGGATTCCAAATGAGCCACACATCATCATAACATTTAATTCGAATTATATATAACAAAATGCACAACATTTTCAATCCCCAAACTATTTATAAATTCAATTGATAAAACCATGTAAACCCATTATACATTAAAATCATATTTACGTATCCAACCCATGAGTTGGATATAAAAAAACAATGAACCAATGATAGTCGAGCATTTTATGAAACACTTAGTGTGCATCACAAAACAAAATAATGGCATAAAATTTAAAAAAATCATGAATACCTACTCATTTCACAGAAATTTTTTTCAAAATATTATGTATTAGTATTTAACATATAGGTAAGGTGATAAAAGAAAAAACCAATGGTTCATTAATTTAAGGGAAAATGAAAAAGGAAACCCAACTCAATATCACAGTGATCCAAGAATGTACAACTGAAACTACCTTCTGAAGGCTCAAGGAAGCAAGAACATCAATGTTAAACTTTAGACAAAAAAATGCAGTACTAATACATGGGAAATATGATTCTTAAGTTTAAAACACATAGTGATAAGAATTAATCTAGAGAAAAATTAAGGAAGGGTGAAGATGATAAATTGAAGAGAGGATTACCATGAAGATTCACAACAAAAACCTAAATAATATCTTATATCATCAGTTGGTAGAAGAGATTTTTGGGATAAATGGGTAGGACCTCTCCTAGGGCCTCACAATCTAGGAGAATGTGAGGGGAGGATATTTGGGGTTAAAATTATGAGAGGGTATAAAGGTAATTTCACTTTTTTGATCTGGATACCTCACAAGGTCTAGCTATACCGATTGGTAAATAGTCCACTAACTAGGTGATTTGGTTCTTCCTAGAGGCAGAGCATTCCCTCATGCTTCTTGCATGGTTTGTCAAACTGTGTGCATGTTGTGCACCATTCCTCAGACCCCAACCCAAAGTCGCATGATTTCCTAATCTAAGCCACACACATTCTTCTAATTGTGTGACCGTGCTTCCCAGAACAAAAACTCAACTTTTGAATAAAAAATGCATGAATAAATAAGGATATAAAAATTTGGTCAATACTTAACAAAAGTAACTTCAAAAATTTAAACCTCATCACACTTGGATCTTGAGAGAAAAACCAAGATCCCAATATGAACTAGAACACATGGGTGAAAAACAAATCAGGGTGTGACATCCATGGCCTCTAGAATTAATTCCTAATTTCCTTTAAAAATTTTTAATCCCTTTTAGAATTTTTTTTACAAATTTGGGTTGAGAAAAAAATCTCAATAAGGGGTATAAAAATAAAATAAATCTCATGTTCAATAAAAACACAAAAACATGTATAATATTTACTATTATTTCAATTCTCTATGATAATTTGAATGAAAATATTTTATCATGAATAAAAATGAAACTCCTTCTAAAAAACATCATTAAATTCCATAGATATAAATTATACATCTTTGGGTGACATAGAACATCATATACATAAACCCCATCATAAAAACATTTATATAGAAAAACCAAAAGGATGACATTAAACAGTATCATTACGTAATGTATTAGAAATATATAATGGGGATCACCCTTGATATATGTTATATCAGGGTGATCCGTGAGCTATAATCAGGCTCAACCTTTTTTATAAGCTATATTGGGCTCACTCATTTCTCATGAGATATAATGGGGAATAAATATACATATTTTATTTATCGGGCTCACCTGTGATATGTAATGGGGATCAACCTCTTGTATAATCTGAATTGGTCTCACCCATTTCTATAATAATCAAGTACCATAAAAAATTAAAATGAACTCAATATAAAACCCTTTAAAAACTCATTTTTTAATCCATATGAAATGAAATTTAGATAAAAATAAAAATATATTTTGATAACCCATTTCCAACATCCAAACACCCTTTTTCATGAAAACACTTTTTCAATACTGAAATAAAAAAATAAAAAAACAAGAATTTTCTCGTATGAAAACATGTAAAATTGACATGGAAGTAGGAAATAAACAAAATGATGCCAGGAAAGGTCATTATCATCTTACATTGAAAATAGGCCATTTCATTTGTCGTTTGTGGAAACATTCATTTTAAGACACATAAAAGGAATCATTTTGAGAAAACATTAATTAATATAAAATTATACATAAAATACCATTTCTAGTCCTTTTATATCAATATAAATAAATATGTAAAATAATATCATGAATTTTGACATGGATAAAAAGATTTTGAAATTAATTCTTCAATCATTCAAAATTCCTCATACCACAATGAACATTTAAGACATAAACCAATTAAAAAATATAATTTAAAAAAAAATTATATAGCATTGTAATACATATAATATTAATATTTAATGACAAGTAGGATGTATATACACTTTATAAAAGAATACATGTGCATATTAACAAGATATGCGTCAATGAATTGAGATTGAGATGAAATCCCTTACCTTGAGTATGTATTGTCATATGTGTATTTATATTCATTAATAATAAAATTGATTTAATTATATACATGATTCGAATCATTTTTAAAAATTGTCATTAATTTTATTTCACTTATTACAATGTTTTATACAACTAATTAAATAAGTATACATTGGGTTGTTCCACTATATTCAGTTTTGTTGTAAAAACGAATATGGTTGGTTGACTTTGGTCAAATAGGTCATTATAAAAATATTTCAAGAAAAATAATAATCAAATAATTATAATATTTACACATAAATTATAATTTTAAAACTAATAAAAAAATTCTTATTAAAAATGATTCAATATTACAATTAGGGAGACGGTCGGTTGTAGGTAAACATTAGTAACATTCCCATTTTTCAATGGTCTTTATGAAAAAAATATAAGTAATATTTATCATTATATAATAGAAATTAAATCATATATAAAATATTATTTGGTCATATATATTTATATATAGAACTCTTGCGATGTAAAAGGAATCACATCTCTTCAAGTATGAGGTGGTCCTCACATCCATGAATGACGTTATCACTTATTCTGTGTGTGGAAAGGTAATAAAGAAAATGATATATTATATTTATGGAAAACAAATTATGTCCTTAATACCATATTGATTTAATTTATATCACATATCTATATTAATCACATCCTTAATTCATTCCATGTATTGTGTGAACATATCACATCAATTTGAGGCCGAGATAGTCCACACATCGACAAAGGATGTTATCATATTTTCTCAAAATTGAAAGCATGAAGTTATGTGAAACATTTAAATAAGTTTTTCGAAAACCTAAATTTTATAAGTATCATATAAAAAATTATTTCTATCATGATTCTCAACCATGAGTGGTGTTACTGAAAAACAAACAACATCATTTGTTTTTGTGATTGTTCACCGTACCCAAGAAAGGTAATTTCATTACCCATTTGATGGAAGTGTGTGTAGGTATATGTATAACCATTAACATAAAAAAGCATAAGTAGAAATAGGATAATTATATTATTATTTAAACATTAAATAATTAGAGTTTAGTGGTTTGATAATAAATAAATCAAATTTTATCATTAGAGAATGTTTCATCTTTTTCGGGTAACACCATTTGGTTTTCACCAATGGGATTACATGGTTTGATTTTTTCCATATTTTAGGATACTAGGATGATATTAGGGATTTTTAATGTAGATTTAGGAATATTTTTGGATGATCCAAAAATTATTTAGATGTTTGAAGATAAAATAAGAGTGAATGCCTTTTTATAGTGGATGGGGAGTGCCATACTTATAAATTTTAAAAGATAAACACTATTGTGGGGTCTCCATTACATAATTTTCTTCAAAAAATGAAAACAAATGGATTAAGAAGAGATTATGGTTGATCAAAATTTAAAAAACACAAAAATAATATCATTTTAATCATTTGTTACATACTCATTAAGATTTCCCTTTTTTCATTTTGGTTTTTCATTTATGTATCTAGTTCTGTAACCTACGTAATTCATTCATATTACAAAATTAAAACCTATAATAAATGAAAAAATATAATCCAATGAATAAAAATATGAAATTAAATTTAAAAAATAAAAATTTCTTTATGTTTTGGAAAATAATTTTAATAGAAATTCATGAAACATGCAAAAATTTTATTTTAACCCTAACTACGTGAACAATGTATTTACTATTTATAGGATAATATATTTATTATAAAAGATTATTTTCCCATTAATGTACCAGGATTTATATTTATTAACACTTAAAAATAAAATTTGGTACGATAATCAATTTATTAATTATAAAGATTTAATAAAATATCATTTATTTTATTTTATTATTAACAAAATAATTCATGTGTGGTAGTTTCATTAGTATTTAATGTAATTATATCATCTAAAAAGTTAAAACAAAATTATAATGAAAAATAAACTCATTTAGAGTCAAAAATAATATTTATAACCAAACCAATGTTCCTTTTTTCCTACTCCAAATCATTGTAAGGGTTAAAGAGAAAGACAATTTTTTAGTCTCTTTCCTTACATAAAATATTTTATAGCTCACTTTTATGGAATAATGTCCAAATAACTCATAAAATATATCATAATGTGTTTAGTGTCTAAATATTTCCATACAATGGGTTTAGAAAAGGGTATTTTCATTTATAGATCATATATTCTATGATTAAACATTTAGTAATCTTCTTCTTACCTTAATTTTTGTAATTATTTTTGATTATTTTCTGTAGTAGTTTTTTTGAATAAATTATTATATTATTTGAACAAAAAATATAATATTGATTCCAAATATTTAAATCCTTTTTTCTAAATTCAATTAAAATAATTGGAAAAATTAATTTAAAATTAAACCCACTAATGTTGTGAGACAACTAGTTTTTTAGGAGAAAACTTATAAAGATTAAATTTTTTTTATCCAATTTCAATGTAAAATTTAATCAATTCGGATACATTGAATTGATTTCTGTATAATTTAATAAATTTAATTCTAAAATAAATTTAAAATATAATACTACTATATAAATAAATTTTATGAAAATGTAATTTTTAATTTAAATGTAGTGATTTTCAATATTTGTCCAATGTTTAATCTTCTATGAAAAAATCGTTAAATTAACCAAAAGTAAATCTTGAGACTACACTTTCAAAAAATAATTTTTTTTAATAAATTTTTAAAAACTTCCAATTTTTTTAAAACATGTTTTTTATTAAAATTTAGTAAATTATCATTTTATAAAATATTGTTTTTGAGAGTAAAACTAGATATATTCATAACATATGCCTATCAAATCAATTGGATAAATATATAGAAAAATTATAAATATGTGAAAACAAAATATAGTTAGCATTATTCACATCCTCAAATATATGAAACATTTGAAAAAATAAATAATAAATAATATGATAAACATTATGATATTATTTGAAATGATATGCCTTACATATAACAAAATTTATCGAAGAAACTCGAGGTTGCCTGCAATGTATGAAAAACATGGTGTTGCGTATAATGTAATATAAACTATGCAATGCGTGTAACTCATGATATAAAATAATTTATATAAATATTAATGAATATTTTTATAAAATCTATTGGGGTTATAATAGTTTATACCTTATTTACTTTACATTCAATTGGGGATACAATAACATTGCTCATTTGTACAATGGAATGCCCCTATAGAAGCGATGTGATTCATTTTTCACTAATGTTATACATGGAACATAAAAAAGTTAAATTTAATTAATACATATGGTAAAAATTAATTAATTATAATATTAATGCCATATTTTTTATTCTTAAAACATAAAATTTATTTTATTTCTCACTCTTTCACTAACTAAAACCAGATGATGACATTCATGTATGTGTGTACTACTGCCTTCACAAATCAATGTGATGGTTTTTTCATCACAGTACCACATGGATTATATAAATAAATAAATATATATATATATACATATTTGAATAAATAATATACAATATAGTATATGAGGATAATTTTGGAAAGATAAAATATTACTTACCTCCATTCTATAATGATATTTGAAAAATTAAATCATTATGCATGGGTACATATAGCCAACCATCTGTAGGTTTGTAACATACATTATTTATCATAAACATAATTCATTATTGGATTTAAGTGTATAAGTGATGTATAAATATGATAATTATTTCATTCTTGTTATTCTAGTGATTTTCCAATAATGACCACATTCACCAAGGTTAACATATTAAACCCATTGGTGACACAAAAGCAACATATCATTAAAACATTCAGCATAAACCAAATTTATTATGTAAAAACAATTAACATTGTATTAAGAATAATAAAAGTAATATTAACCATTTAAAAGGATATTTAGTTAGTAATAATACTATTCTTCTATTCTACAATTCAATGTACATACGTGACTAGTCAGACTCAAAGTATGATATTTCTTCCCAATTTCACTTTATTGAGGAATATTATAATGTTCTGCAACTGATTTATTTTATATGAAATATGTGATTCTTATTGTCAAGAAATTTCATTGATAATTCATTCTTAAAATTGTTTTAATTTTAAATTTGTGTTATTTCATCTAGGGGGATTTTACATGGAAATTATCATGTTATAATGAATTTTATAACTCAATTTATTTTCATTGGATAATATTACATATACATTTCCTTTGATATTATATGATTATGTGAATATTGAATATTAAATGTATTGTATTTTATATAAATCTTTTTTATTTGGATTTACTTTTGACCTACATAATTGACTTACTGGTTAATTCTCACATCATTGTTATGATCCTTGTAAGGGTGTATTTCACAATCTAATTTTAATCGTGAATGTTTATGATTTAATTTCCATGGAAGGAAATTATTTTACTATTTATTAATAAAACCCATTAAGTTTCTTATAATATGGTTATTCATTATTATTTCAATTGATAATAACATTTTACATTCTTACATACTCAAATTAAATGACAAAATGTGTTTATGAAAATATAGATTCATTTTACCCTTCATTTGAAAATATGTTTTCTTCCAAAACATTCATTTCAATAAATGTTTTAAAAAAATTAACTTTTTCTAAAAAAAATTAATATATTTTTATACATTTTTACTTTTTAGAAAAAAATTCAATAGAATATTTATTTGTTCCCAAAAAAAGTGATTTTTGAAATTTACCAAAAATGTGAATAATTTATTATTTTAATGAAATCAGCATGTATATATTTCAATCAATCATTATTAATAAATTTTTTAAAGATAATTTTATAATATTCATACAATATTTACAATGAATGGTAGTTTAAATTTTTATTCCCATAATTAGATTAAAAAATAGATTTTTAAAATGAAAATTATATTTTTTTCAAGAATGTTTTTATGATATTTTTATGGATTCCTATTGATCCAAAACCATTATTGTTTATCTAATGGTTATATGTTGTAATTATTCCATAATTACAAATTATATAATTTTTTATGATTATTTTGACCAAATAATGTATTGAGTTTCAAATTATGTATTCATTTCTGTTTTCTAAAATTTCTCATGATATATTCACTTTTCATTGATCATTAGACTTTACTTTTCTCTTAAGTATCCATATTATATATCCTAGATAGGTTTAATTCTTAAATTATATATCAATTATACATATGGTGTTTTATATAGAATTTTTTTCATATGGAAATAGTGATAAATTGTTTTTGTTTACACAATATGAATATTTGATGATAAGGCACATTAATGATGAAATTAAGTCGATTATTGGATATATAATGAATTCTTGGGGAATGTTGTCATAGGTGAGAATCAAAATTATATGTCCACTTATTTCAGTGATATTTATCGTGATACAAAATATTTTTCCAAATTATACTAGTATTTGCCTTTAGTTTTAATGGGCTTCTGAAAGGTATTGATTGTTGAGGTATCATTATGCATGAGATCTTACCATCCAATAATAAAGTATTTCTTTCATTAATTATTTAGTAATTATTAACCCAGAGATTTTGTCAATTCTACTATCATTCAATTCATTTTTTTCCTAGTTCAGTGATTAAATGGAATTTTCTCTATATTATTTACTTTTACATAGCTATCATGTCTTATCATATTATACATTAGTTTTTTTATAACGATATTATCTATGAATGCATTTCATATTCAGTTTACTGATTAAATAGAATGTGTTTTCAATTATTAATCTTTAAATGTTGATTATAAATTGTCAAATTTTTATTGCTATGTTATTGGTTAAATGATACGTGTGGTTATTTATTTACATATATATTATAATTAATCATTATTGATTCACGATAGCTTCAATTGTACTTACCTTATTCCGAGAATTTGTTCTCTCAAGTATTTTTTTTTCATTTTCCGAATATTCCAATAAGTGTACTATGTTTGATGGGTATGTATATTTTGGAGGTAATATTATTATTCTTGAAAAAATAATATGTAATTTATTTTTTAACAAGTAATAAGAAAATAATGTATGTATCTAGTTTACAAATTCTACTAAACTATTTGGTCATTCAAGATATGATTCTTTGTATATTTTTCCAATGTAATAAATAGGCACACATTCTAGGAGACTAGGTTTGGGGTCATTATAGTAGGTATCATAGGATGTTTATTAGTACCATAGGAACAATATTTAGGGAAAAAATTTAGGGAACATACCTATATGACAGACTTTCAAAATAAGAATAGAATAGAATCCTAAATTTTTGGTGAGGAAGAGTGGGTGTACTAGTCATTATCCAATCAATACCTGGTGTTGGGCATCATTACATACTGTTCCCTTTTTTTAAACTATTAAGGTACATTATTTGGTTAATTCAAATCTTCTTTACAAGGAATCATGATAAATGACAAAGTTATTTTTTATATGAAAACATTCCCAACAAACCCAAGTTTAAGATTATGGTATTTAGTGTGCTTAAATTCACCAATTTCAGTTAAATATTGAACTAGTTTTTGGATTATGAATTATTTTTCATAATGATATGATATAATATAGTGTATTATATTTTTTAGAAATAACACCTAGTAGATGGAATGAGAACTGCATAAATGCATGTAATAGAAAGAAAAAAAAATTATAGTTTCTTTGGGGGGATTAATACAATCATTTGAAGTTAACTAATCTCACAAAAATTCTCATCATATGATGAAATAGTATCATGTGATAACAGGATAGATTAATTATTATCTATATATTATACATCCAAAGTTATGAAATAGAATAATTGCACAAATAAAATGAGGCAGATAACGGGACGAAGGGAATGACAAGTTTTCCCACATGTGATAATTTTGGAATGAAACATTCTTGTATATTCTTAAAGAGAATGGGAGATTAACACTAGTTTAAATATAAAGTAAAACATTCTCATTATTGAAAGGTAATGAAAAAGGATTTTAATGTCTATTGATTTATCTATAAATAGATGGGGAACATTGTAAAAAAAATCCCCAAGAATCAAATAAATATACCTCAAATGAATCTAATGGATAATCGTAAATATTATGTTATTACCATTTACAATGTGTAAAAGTTAATGTTCTTGTTAATGTATAGAATAATTATTTTATTTTATTATTTTATCAATTATATCATTTTTATTACAATAATAAAATATATAAGTATTTTATTATAGTACTTTCTCAATAAATATTTGAAATAATAGGTCAAATGTTTGCGCTAACCAAGAAAATAGATTTAGGGAATTTTTTAACTTATTTTAAAAAACATGATTGAGGGAAAGATAACCATAATGTGTTCCTTATGTTGATATAATGATATTGGGATAAGTAAATTCAAAATATATATAATGAAAAGTTGATAATACTAATTATTGTGGAACTGATTAATGAATAGTAGACAAAGAGCTTTATGATATCATTGATATAGTTAAAAACAATTTTTGATTTTATATAATATATATAATAATAACATTTTTATTTAAAGAATAAATAATCTTGATTTTTTTTAAAAAAATTTATGGTTGTTCATGTTACAATCATGTTTCAAGAGAATACATGATTAATGTATTAATTAGTTTTGTTTATATTGATTAAGAGCTAAATCATGTGGTTTGGGGGATAAAAGATAAGTTAATTTTGAAATTAATTTACATTATTTCAAAAGTTTTGGATCGAAATATGGTATAGGGGTTAGAAGGTTAACCATTTATTAAACTATGTGTAATTTTTGATGTCGTATCAAATAATAATGTATTACTTTATCAAATGTATATTTATTTACATTAGATAACATATTATATATATTTTTTCATATTAATAACTAGAAATCGAAGGAATGGATTATCATTATATATTAGATATTAAGATCTGATTAAAGTGAATTTTAGTGCTCCCTAAGAAAATAATCTTTCAATATTCATTTAATGGATTATGTGATGAATTCCAATTTGATCAATGTACAAACACTACAATAAATTTAGGCTATAGCCACGGTTTCATGAACTGGGGTTGGTATTAGCGTGGCTATAGGTCGGAGCCTATAAACATAGTTTGAAACTATGGCTATAGTCCTATTACCACAGTTCGAATCGTGGATATATCTATAATCCACAACTCTAACAGTAACTATAGACCTATAGCCACAGTTTTCAAACCACGGTTATAGGGATGACTCAATACCCATGCCAACAAAGTCCATATTTCCTAAAACTGTGGCAATAACCTATATCCATGGTTTTAAAACTAGGTTATAGGTCTTTCCACTATATAAAAAACCGGGCACGGTATACCGTGCTGGCTGTTGGTAGGACACTACCAACTCCCCCTCCCCCACACATAGCCCCCCACCCCGCACCAGCACGCCAACCCCCTACTCCTGCACACCTCCCCTGCCCCACCCGTTGTAACTTGCACCCCACCCCTGCCCCCTCCTCACTGCACACCCCCTCCACCTCCCCCTAGACACCCCCTCAGCACCCGACACCAGTACCCCCACCCCCTTCTCCTGTACACAATCCTTGACCCACTCCTACACCTTAAACCCCCCAGAACCTTGCACCCCCTACCCCCTCCTCACTGCACACCCCCTCCCCCACTCCCCACCCTACACCAGCACCCCCACCCCCTACTCCTACACACCTCCCCTACCCCAACCCACCCACCCCCTACACCTTGCACCCCACATCCCTACACCTTGCACCCCCTTCCCCCTCCTCAATGGACACACCCTCCCCTGGGAAAACCCCCCTAGACACCCCACCCCAATTCCTACACACCCCCTACTAAACAGACCCCCCTGGACAGCCCACCCCTTACACCCCCCAACCTTCCCAACACACTAGTCAATTGAATTGGGAAAACCAAAAACATGCTAATATGGATATGATATAATAATTTCCAGTCAAATGAACTAAACTAATCAAAAACATGCTAGTTTGATTAGAACTAAATCAAACATCATCATGACAAATTGAGTATGGTAGAACAAAACCAAATGGTTTTTAAAAAGTTCATACTGAACCAAACTGAAAATAATGTAACCAAACTAACTCAAACCAATCAAAAATGACTTCAATAAAGTGTAATTGAGTAAGATAAAATGAAACTATTGAAACATACCTATTTGAATCTAAAATTAATTTAATTGAACTGAATAGCCCCAAAGCGAAGAAAATGAACATGTTACAATTGACATAAAACAAAATAAAACCCAATAAAAATAATCAAGAAAACCTAACCTTAGACTAACTGAAACAATGAGTCTGGCCATGTTATGATCTTTTAGAAGCACTCATGCCCGCTAGTTGAGAGTATATCCCATTCATGTGGTGCTTCACTGTCCCCAATGAGATCCAAAATGCACTGCAAAAAGATAGGGAACCAAAGAACCACAAAACCTCTATTTAAAATTGAGTTAAAAAATAAAAATGGAAGAAACCTTACCTGAATCCGATAGTGAACTACACATCTTGCACCATGTATTCCATGACACCCTTCACCTGGTTAATCATACATGAGTTCCCATAATCCATATGTTAAGAGACCAACACCTCATACAGAAGTTAAACATTTCCAAAGTAGAATATATTATGTACCTCATAGTCGAAACACATGAACATAAATTACTACATGAACGAAAACTAAATCATGAAATTTCCCACACCCTCCAAAACACCCTGAACAACACCCTACACAACACCCTGCACAACACCCTACTCTGCACCCTACATTTCACCCTGTACTGCATTGCACAACCTGCACTACACCCTCCACTACCTGCACCCTACACCAATCACCCTGCACTGTACTGCACTTCACTTCACTTCACTGCACTACCTACACCATGCACCCCCTGTCAGTCCCCCTACCCATTCACCCATCCCCTACCTCCCCCAACCAAGTACAGAACCCCCCCATACCCTGGACACCCCCACCCTGCCCCTTGCCTTCCCCATGCACCCCCTGCCCCTACCCATTTTCCCCTTTAGCACCCCTGCCATCCCCCCACCCACTGCCAGTCCCCCTACCCCTGCAAATTCCCACATCCAGTCCCCCTATAGACCCCGGACACCCCCCACTCCCCCTCAAGACCATGGAAACCCTTCCACCCTGCCCATTCCCCCCTCCAGTACCCCACTGCACTGTCTGCACTGCACCCTGCACTACACTGCCTGCACTCTACTGCCTGCCCTACACCCTCCACTACCTGCACCCTACACCCTTCACCATGCCCTTCACAACACTTCACTACACTACACTTCCTTCACCATGTACCCCTTACCATTCCCCCTCCCCTACCTTGCATCCAGTCCCCCACTGCCATCCCCCCCAACCCAGGACATACCCCCAGACCCTGGACACCCCACCCTACCCCCTGCCTTCCCCATTCACCCCCTGCCCCTACCCATTCCCCCTACATTCCCTCTACCATCGCACCACCCCTTACCATTCACCCCTACCTTTTCCCATTCCCCCCTCTAGTCCCCCCTCCAGACCCTGGACACACCCCCACTCCACCCTCCAGAACCTGGAAACCCCCCACCCTACCCATTCCCCCCTCCAGTCCCCCACTGCCACCCCCCCGCACTGCCATCCCCCCCACCCAGAACAGACCCCCTACTATCTCCCTTCCCATTCCCCCCACCAATCCCTGGATAGAAAAATTGGAATAAAATATGGGTATACCTGAATGTATGTTACAATGCATTACAAGAAAAATAATCGTTGTTTCTTATAATCCACAAAATGACTCCTCAGTTAAGAAAAAAGAAATTCTCGTAGTTGAGACATACCTTAAAACAACTAAAACACATAACATGATGACTTTTCATCGTTAGAAATAAACCAGGTAGTGAATGGCATGACTTTAGAGCTCCTCATGCGCAGCCATTGAGTCTCTGCATGAGCTCATTTCAGATTCGTAGTTCCCTAATATGCTCATTTGACCTATTATGGGATTCTAAGTCTTCAATATGATGAAAAGTCACAACCCATCCAATATCAGGGTACCTTTCTACAAAAGGAAGATTAGGAATGGGATCATGGGGTGACATATGAAAGAAAACAACTAAATAAAACAATTTTTTTTGAAAATTTCATCAGCACATGAACATGAAAGATTATAAACATACCAGATAATCTAGATTTTAGGTCAAATCATAGGTTTTAATCATTTTTTGGGTTAAATGTTATCATAGTAGAAACCAATAGAGGTGTTAATATGTAGTAAAATAAAATAGAAAACTTAGGGAAATATCCCAATAAGAATCACATTTCTCCTCAAAATCAAAATCACTTGAACACTAACAATGGGATCAGGGGCTTCGTCTTGCATTCCCATAACCCAAGGGACTCCAGTTTTTAGTGGCCAGTGATTCCTTTTTTGTATTCACTTCCTATTATGGACAAAGAAAAATGAATTTTTCAGTCTGAACTTGATACACATGGAGTTCTTTCATGAATTGAAGTAAATGAATCTCCGATCTCTTTAATATTTTTTGTAGTTATTGCTGGTCATCGAATGGACTAAACTAATTCATTATTGTATTTCCAATTATCTTGAGTAGATTTATCTACCACATGCAGGGTAATATATAGTACAGATTCTTTCTTAGGTGAAGATAATAAATTTAAACTGATAACTTTCAGAATGTACCATTTCATGACCACAATATTGCATTGAATTTCCTCCATACAACACTTCTCTCCAGGCTTTAGTTGTCTGCAAAGAGATCAATATTCAGCCTGAGAAGAAAAGATAATTTATTTCTGTATTTTTGTTTAAATACAAGTGGAACATTACATGTCCATCACAAATGAATTGTAATTTTCCCTCTTGGATTCTGCTACCCCTCCTTGACACCCCCTCCCTCCTGGAAAGACCCCCCTGTACAACTCCTCACAAACATCATCCCCCCAGGACAGCAGGCCCTTCTGAACCCCCCACCCCCTCCTGGACACCCCCTCCCTCCTATAACTCTATCTGGATAGTTCCCCTGGACATCACACCCCCCCTTAACAGACCCCTCGGATAGCACCCCACACTACACAACCCCACTACCCCCCCAGACAGACTCCCCCCACACCGGCACCCTGCTATACAACCCCCCTTTCACCCCACCTTGCACCCCCCTGCACACCTACACAGCCCCACTTCACAGCCCCCCCCCCAATACCCCTTGCACCACCCCTTGCTGGTGGAATTTTAGAATGGAACTAAAGAAGGAATGATGGTATCCTAGTTAACACATGGAGACCTATAGTGTAGGGAGTCATAATGGCCTAGGTGTGGCATCATGAATCAAGAAAAGTTGTGGTATCATGAATCACCAGATAACACAAACCACATGATGAAGTGTTTTACTACATAATGTCATATACTTTGGTGCATATTAACAATAATATTCAAGTTTCAAGTATGAATCATATGTTTTTTTCAAATAATTGAAAATCACTATGAAATGATACACATTCTTTGGAGTATTATCTTCATATAAACACCCTTACACATTAGGAGAAACCATTGTACCAAAATTGCGAGAAACTGGAAGCCCTCTATGAGTGTTTTTGTGGACATATAAGAGTTGTGAATGACAAGAATATATGTTTAGGAGGTGGATGACTAAATAATGATGTGGCTATGGAGGTGGTTCTTTTGCCTAATAATTAAATACTCGATGCTACATTGTCAAGAAGAAGGGTATTTCATTGGGTGTGAAGTTCTGAGAAGAACTCGAAATGTCTAGAAATAGTGTTTTTTTTATATAACATTGATAATCATATGATGTATAATATCATATGAAAATGTTGTGCATAATTCTTTCCTAAAAGTATTAAAATATCTAAAATATGACTTTTTTACTATGTGATCAATGAAGAAGTGACAATATAGTCTAATAGTTGGGATTAACACTACCCCCCCCCCCCCCCCCCCCCCGCGTGCACACCCCATGCACCCCCCTTGCGCCCTCCCCTGCCCCTTGTAGCCCCCCACCGCCACCCCTTACACCCTCTTCCTACCCCTGTACACCCCTTGCACCCTCTCACTTCCCCTTTCACCCTCCCCCTGCCCCTACAGACCCCCCCTGCATCCTCCCCCCTTCCCCCATGCACCCTCCCCCACTACAACCTCCCCTTGCTCTAGGGATGTGATTTCTCTCACTTGGCCCAACTCCAGGTCTTTCTAATATACCATCAACACCTCCTATTATGCATGAGGAATCACCCTCTATTAGTAAGATCTCCTAAAGTTATAAAATTTAATATTTAGCCTCTGATAATCTAAATGAGTTTGATCATATTTAAGGAGATTATAATGAGCTAAAACATGAGTTAAAATATACAAATGATGATATTAGAGAACATAAGAAGTCCATTATTACAATGGTTGATTTTGACAAGTTGGTTGGGTTAACGACTACCCAAAAAAAGTTGAATGGGAATCTCCAATCATTCCCTCACATTTAAAAAGTTATTTCTAATGTATGTTTCAAAGAGCTAAAGGATGTGAATGGTCTAGTTAAATATTTTTAGTATGTTTATACTACCAAGCCAGAGATCAATGATCTTGGTGTTATGGTTGTATCTTAAATTTACATGGTCCAAAATCATTCAATGGTGAAATTAGACATGTCTAAAGAAGATCTTGATGAGGTTAAGTATTTCAGGACTAAAATGAATGGAATCCTACACACTTTATAAATAGTTGTATTAAGCTAGTTTGATTTCCTCAAAAGGTTTCAACCCTAGATAACTTCCACCTCAGAACCTTTAGTCATTCCAGTTTTTTAGAGTGGAGTTGATCAATTTCTCTCAAAATTTAATTATGTATCCTTATAGATTCAGTACCTATATTGTTGAACACTATTCCTTATGCTAGATTTCAAGAGGTATATTATCGGTGAGTTTTATGATACCAGAGAAGATGTAAGAATTCTTGGAATTAAAACTAATAGATCTGTAAAATTATGTAGTGGTCTTTTATGATGAATTTTATGGGAATTTGAATGAGATCATGAATGTCTCTATGGATGATCAAATGTATGTTTTTCAGACCACTTGTTCTAGTATATAGAAACTACTATCATTTGATAACCTCTTTGAATAAGGTCTATAAATAAGTTCAATGGCTATATTCACATTCTTCAATGAAAAATATAGTGGTTATTAAGAAACCATTTTTTAAAACAATAAAGAAATTATGTAAACAAGTTTTTAAAACAATCAGGAAATTATAGAATTCAAATTAAAGGTTTAGTTATAGGTAACCTACCACAACCTCAAGGCACGTTGCTTTTGACGTCGACAACTAGAATCTTCATTTTACCTGCTTTCATGCATATGAAACTTCACATATATTTAAAAAGAGATCAAGCCCCTATGTACATATTTTCATGGACAAATATGCACAATGGGATCCTTAAATATTTTTGAATACTTGAATATACCCCTTTACACTTACACATGTATGCATTTCACATATCAATATATAAGAACACCTATCCCCAATATATATATTCATACTTCCATGAGTAAATATATTTAAAGTGGGAAAATAAATATGTATATGAATACAAATGCATACACATGTAAGCCTTCATCAACAATAAGTCGAATCCACATCAACGAATTCCAAAACACACTGAAAAAATATAAGGAAACCAAAAATCACAAATTCCCTAATTAAAATTGGGATAAAGAATAAAAAAAAACCTTTCCCAAATACGATGTTGAACTCACTATCATGGATGTTGGTGGATAGAACCGGCCTCATCATAAAAAACCACCTATAAAAAATAGTAGGAAAAATGATATATAACGACTTCTTACATATATGAGATCAGTGTGTTAACTTGTCATGATAAATGATACATGAATAAATAACCAAAATTGAAAAAATAATATTGAGATGATATGTACATCCCAATACTAAATAACATGATCATTAATAAACAACTTTATTTTTCAAACATCACCTTCAATTTCCTATTCAAAAATCAAAAATCCCCAAAATATGGGAATAAAGAAAACATCCATCAGCACTTAAATACAAGAAATATTGATAATACATTGTTATTAACCTAGAAAATCCATTCCTTTAATGTAAAAAATACCTAAAACTCTTCTGTCATATATCCATCTTGATTTTCTAAATTGAAACATCATTTTTTAGCATGTTCTTCCTCTGGAATTCACCTTTATTCTTAGTTTATATAGGATTATAAATTTTATAAAGAAGATAATTTTCCTTATTTTATTCTTAATCCATCCCCCCCACCCACACCACCCCCACCCAGCCCCCTAGCCTGCACCAGCCCACCAACCCCTAGCCTGCACCAGCCCCCTAACCCCCCACCCCCGCACCAGCCCCCCTAACCACCATGCACCACCCCACCCCTTACCCTATACTAGCCACCACACAAAACCAGTCCCCTCAACCAAAAACTAGTCCCCCTGCCCCTACACCACCACCCCCCAGCCCCCTTGCATGCACTAGCCCCCCAACCCCCTAGCCTATACCAGCCCCCAAATCCCCTCAACCTGCGGCACCAACCCCCTGAACCCCCCTGCACCACCCCCACCCATTCCCATTTACTAGCCTCCCCCCAAACAAGTCCCCTACCCCCAAACGCAGCCCCCTCCCCCCTACACCATCTCCCTAGCATGCATCATCACCCAACCCACCTAGCCTGCACCAGCCCCCCCCCCCCAATTACCTCTACTTATTTTATGCTATAAATATAAATGTAAGATAACTTGTTCTTATTCCCAGTGGTTTATGTTGTAATGTATTTGGGGATTACCTAATCAGTTTTATACTCACCCTTTACTTGGTAACTTTAGTTCCTTTATAGATGTTTTGTACCGAGATATAGGTAAAGGCATGGTGTCGTACTTCTCTAGTGATGCATCATAATGTTGTAGGATTGGATATTGGAGTTGGATCTTTGTGATGGTTTGGGTTGATGCCTATATTGATTCCACGTCAGTTTCATTGTGTTCTTTCTTTTTTTTCATGTATGTGTAGTATCATTTATTTTATTCCATCCACTACTATGATATTACATCTAGTTTGGGTTGTATTGTATTTCATTAAATTCATCATATAGAACTGGATGTCTTTATTTCGAATTCAGTATGTTATTCTCATATCTAGGAAAATAATCTTCCAATGACCATGTATTCCCCTGGAACATATTTATAGACTTTGATGTTCTTGGGATTCCACCTAAGGTTTATAACACCACTTCCCATTCCCAATCCAATAGGAAAGAGGACGGATGTTACACCAGTGGGAGGAAACTTTATTACACATATGGAATATAAACTCATCATCTTTGAGGCCTTAATCCCACTATCATCCTTGTTCCAATTATATTTTATTGAATTTTATCTTCTACTTATGTATGGACTATTTATATTGATTGAGAAATAGTATGAGTGGTCACCTGAGTACACTATTATTGGGATTTAGGATCAATCTCCAAGAAATTTGGGATATATGATCACCCAAAAAGATGCTAAAAGGGGGTATCTATTTCTCAAGCCTATCCATATTCTCCCACCCTCACTTTGGAGGTCTGGTTTCACTACTTGGGTGCCTCTATCCAGTTCTATATCGATCAACATAATATTCTATTATAGGGTTGTGGGTTATTGTTCACCGAGCCACTAGACCACCCATTTTATCTCTCCAAGACCTCCCTGGCCTTATAAACTTCCTCTTCCATTGACTTATCCACCCCTATCCATATTCTGACTAACATCAATGGCCAAACAAGCTGACACTATATTCAAATTCATGTTGATATCAGCAGCCCGACTGCCCAACATGAGTATATGTTGGCTTACCAAAGCAAGGGGAAGGGACATGCCACAAAAAAAGGTGAAGAGAACTACTTTTTTAACCCTAATACCCAAACATAAACATATTTTTAGATTATAAAGGTACCTAATGAGTATCCCTGAACATAAAATCTAACATAGACCATGACTACAGTGTAGAATTCCCTAGTATTATATGAGAAAGCTGCACCTAGTACCCCAGATTAGACTCCTCTTATTTAAGACCAACCCATTCTAGATGGGTAGCCAGATTCAACCATGGATTCACATTATTCATAATAGATAACTATTAATTATATTGATAATAACAATCATATTATGTATCTCTCTCCCTATGAGAAAGATACTCATATGGAAAACACAACACATAGAGCCTGTTAATGTGAACCTAGAGTCTTATGATCTTCATACTCCCAAATTTTTATCTATTTTGAAATTAACTTGTGTTGGATATGTATTTAATTACACTTTTTCTTATTTTTTTCTATTTTATATGCCTTTAATGAACATATAGGCTAATTTTTTAACCACTGCTTCATTGTACGCGTCACTGTTTATCTTTGTTGACTTCACAACTTTAAATTAAATGAATTTTATGACTGTGGACTCGCATCCCCTTGATCATAACTGAAAAGTGGTTTCCAACCAAACAATATTCATTTTTTATTCACCACAAGACCTACATATCCCAAGAATCCATACATGGAAATACGAACATTATGGAGTGAGCATCTCAAAACAACAAAACCAAATAATGTGAAAACTAATGAACCCAAACGGTCATACCAATTGGAATATAAATCAAGGATACAAGGATCTAAAATCATGCCCTAATCCCCCAAACTGACCAACACCTACAAACATAAGAATATTGGTCCTCACAAGAACGGGTCAAAATATTTACCATAAATCATTTAAAAATGGTCAATAGTTTTCTATATTCTTGGAAAATTATCAAGATCCATGAATAATAAAATGACTACCCTTGAATATAAACACTCCCCTTTTGCAAGATACCTTTCGGTGAGGAATGCTGTAATCAAATAAAAGCATATACCACACTTTGTCATGATTCTAAAATAACATAAAATGGTCCCAACCTACATAATGTGACACAACCTGTAAAGCACTAGAAAACAAAGAAACCCATATTCCAAAAATCGCATTTATTTAAAAAACACTACATTCCCAAATAAATAAAAAAATAAATTTTATAATGACTAAAATGTTATTAGAAGAACAAAACCATTTGGAAATTTTTTTATTTCATTTAGAATTCACCTTTTCATAGGGAGTTCCAATACATTTTATCCCGATTTTAAAAACCACTAATTCCCTTACAAAATAAAGAGTCACTTCGAATGCTCAAATACCATTCTCTAAACCTTTTTCCAAAAAAATCACCCACAATTAATTTTTGATTCTAATATTAATCGCATCATCATCATCCAATGATAATAAGAAATATTTTTGGAACATAGCCCAAGGGATCTAAAATTATCATACAATTTTATAGACAATGATTTTTATAACTAAATCAATTTTCAGATTCCATAACCTAATCAACCAATATAAAAAAAGAAATAAAAAATGGGAGAAGAAATACTATTTTAAAAAACAAAAAAATAGATTAACCCCCAAACTAGAAATATTTAACGGAATTCAAAACCATTTTGTAGAAAAATGTAAGTTCTTCATTTCAAACCAAAATAACTTTCAATAAATAACTCATGATTTACTGAAAATGGTTTGAACAATCACATGAAAATGGGGGAACAAAACAAATCCTTATAAAAACTAATTTACATCATCAACATAAAATAAGACCCACCTTGACCAAACTCTTTGTGAATTAAATTTCTAAAGGGTAGTCTAAACATCTAATGAAATGGGATATAGAACCATGATTTACTAAGACATGTAGTTAGATAGGATATGTGCCATTTATCTAACATTCCCAATAACATCATTAATGTTGATTGTTTGTTCACTACCTTGTTTATACGACTATGTGAACTATCATAATGCCATAATTTTTTTCCCATCACAAAATTTAATCTAAGACCTAAGGTAACTCATACAATACAAATGATGATTTTCACATCCTCACAAAATATCAAGTGAAACTCCAAATTCAAAACTCAAATCCCACTAACCATGGAAACTCATGTGTCATTATGAAGGGTGGTGACAAAGAACCCACACATGAACAACCAACAAAGTTCTGATGACAATACCAACTAAATCATACCCAATTTCTCCAAATAACCAGAGATGGAATAGAGAACCCACATCCCTATACTGAATCATTGGATACAATACCATTAATTATGAACTATCATGGAGATTCCATATTAATAGACACATAACCTAACCCACCACTAGCCCAAAGATTGTTCCTGATACCCCCAAGCTGGATTCTAGTACATGGGTATTGAGAAAACCCTTTTGAGAATGATTTCTCCCATGAATACTAATGTGAAAATAAACAAACAGTGGAAAAAAGAATAAAAAATCCTTACAAGCATATTATAATAAAATAACCATAAAAGGATATAGATTTAACTGAAATAAAACAAAGTGGAAAAAGATACATAAATATAATAGGATAAAAAAGGCCGATACAATAATCCAAAATGAAAATAGACAGAGAAACGAAACCAAAAGAGCTCTGATAACACAACCTGTGAAATCTAACCACTCATCACTTCCCACTCATCTATTCATAAATAATACCAAACCAATGAACTGAAATAGGCCACCAATTTAACCAAAAAAATTTAGAAATGCTAAAAAAGTATATAAGGAAACGTACCTCATGTGAAACGATGAATGCTAGAAGAGGGGCGTTAAATAACGAAGAGGGGATGTTTGATCGTGCGGAGGATGGGGAGCTCGATCGCGAAGAGGGGAAGCATTGTCCGACGCACCGAAAGTAGGATGAATGCCCGAAGAATGTGTGAGGGATGGAGGAACCGAAAATGGAGAAGATGATGAAGGACGGTGGAACAGCAAAGGAGAAGTTGACGAGGATTTGACGAAGGATAATCGATCGGGTAAATATCTGCTAAGGATAAGGGTTTTGGAATATAGAATCCCAAGTGTGAGGGTGGTAGAGTAAACCTGAGTGTGAGGGTGGGAGAGTAAATCATGAGCATGTGGGTGGGAGAGGCGAGCCGAAACCCAAGCACGAGGGTGGGAGACCAAAATTAGAGGGAGTTGTTGCCACGAGGGAGAATCTCTATGTGGTTTTATCATACCTATAGTCACAGATAAATTAATGTGTGGCTATTGATCCATGTATATATGTCAATTCTCTAGTAGTGAAACAGGGGATAAAATTTTTCATCTGAAATAGAAACATATCAAGTATGTATATTTCTATACATACATAGAAAGTAAATGATTCCATCAAAATTTAGAAAAGGATATTGAAAAATAAATTCTACATATTACCTTAATTTTTGAGGAATTATATGGTCTATTATATAATCATTGATTTATGGATTTCAGATCTTAAGCTTTCCATTCATCATTTACATTAGTATGATCATTAATGACCATCACTATCAAATAATAATAAGCCATTAGTATTAAATATTATGTTCACGATTTCATTTCCCATTTATGTTCTTCTAAATTGAATCCTATATTTTTTATTATTTAATATGACTTTTTTACTTCCCTTTCACTCTTATTAAGAGGATTAATTTTTAATCCTTTTTATTATGTGGGTATTTTAAAAACTCTATTTTCAAATATCATTCTCTTGATTAGAGTGATGAAGTTTTAATCATGATGAAAATATTTATTTGAAGTGGGGAGAATGTAACACAATAAAATTATAAAATTATTACATTTTATTTGATACTATAGGTTCCACACAACACCGTTCATAAATAACCCATAAAATATATTTTTGAAACTTCATGCTCCTTGATTGCTTGTGGAAAATGAAACCTAGAGTATAAATAAACCATAGCATGAGATAATGTAATAACCAGTATTTTATGTTCGAGGGTTTGAATCATACTATATGAATTTTGAAAAATATGATTGTCTATTTATTATCAATAAAACAAGAATCACTTAAATTAAAAAACAAATGTTTTCTAAAAAACTATATTTTTTATAAAAGAAGGTTTAGTTTTTCATTGCACATATATTTTAAATTTAAAATTCACTATATATAAATAATTTATTTGTTAAAATTGAATTCATTTTTTAATTCATCATATCAATATTTTCATATAGTTAAATTTTGGGGTTTTTCTACAATATTTCATTTTTTTCATGAAGAGTGAAAAAAATAAATTTTAATCGAAAACTACCTTTTAATTTAAATTAGTTATAAATATAAATTACATTTTAAAATGTAATAAAATTAAAATTAGATAAATTATAAATCTATAAATACAATTATGTTCATTAGAATAATTTTTATATTGAATTTTTATATTAAATCTTTGAAAATAATTGATCATTTTCTCTATGAAATCCAGCTTTATCGTCACGTCCATGATATTAGATTATAAATTAAAATTTTCCACTTATCAGAATGTAATTTTAAAAAAATGTATTCAATATTTTAAATCTTCAAAATTTATATTATCTAATGTGGTCAACATAATTTTATACCAAAATGAATAGTGAAAATAGTAAATATTGATTATCTCTATTAGGGTGAAAATGGATGTAATGTAGGTTATCAGAAAAATATAATTTTTAAAATGACCTAAAAATTACTCTAAATTATATTTTATAGAAATATTTAGATATTTTAATTTATAATTCTTTTTAACACTCCATTTCACTCCTTTTAAATGTGAAAACACAGGTACACCTTTTTCCTTTCAAAAATTACATGTGTTCCACTCACATAACTTATAAAAGGCCACCCCGACCAAATCTTCTTCACTACATAGTGCCTATTTTTTAGAAAAAAATGACCATAAAACTTCCCCAAACTCATAATATCTTCTTGTATGAATTATTCTGGTAATAAGGGTGTCCTACGAATGCTTCTGGTTCAACATAAAGAGGTTTCCTGAAGAAGATATAGAGTTATTAACCAATAGTATTTATTTAATTTATTCCTCCAACTCATTAAATTTTTATTCAGAATTTAATATTTAAAAACATCAATATATTCTATATACATATATGTTGTTACATTATGTTAATAACATACCACAATTTCTACTTATGTCAAATGGTTTAATAAATAATCATTCGTGTGTACAACGGACTACCACCGCACGAATCTATGTCATTCTGTTTTCCATTACAACATCTACTTCTTGGTAATGATGATGGGTATAAAGTATATTTTTAAAATATTAATTTTAATTATACCTCTATATTAATTATAAAATATAAAACTTTTTTACTTTCAATAAAGTAGAAGATATGATAACATCGCTCATGTATGTGACAGAATACCGCCTAATAAAGAGATGTGAATAATTTTAAATAAAA
The DNA here is from genome assembly GCA_963277665.1 of Viscum album. Taxonomy (NCBI): domain Eukaryota; kingdom Viridiplantae; phylum Streptophyta; class Magnoliopsida; order Santalales; family Viscaceae; genus Viscum; species Viscum album. Next base: position 1,217,893,701 of record OY728155.1, on the reverse strand, counting down.
ATTCATATTAAAGTTAATAAGGAAATTTTTATGGAATATAAACTATATAAATGATATTATTATAATATTAATTAGATATTAATCATATTAAAAATTTAATATATCATTTTATTTCATACCCTTTCACTCACTAAAGGAAGCTAATGTTGTTCGTATATGTGTGGACTACCACCTTTATGAAGCAATGTGCCTCTCTTTTCATCACCAAAAAACATGTATAAAATAATAATATATTCGTAATTTTAATAAATAATATGAAATTTATATGTTATTATTATTTCATGAAAAAAATATTACTTACCTATTTTCCATAATGAACGGTGAAAACTGGAAACATTACACATGTGTATTGATGAACTACCATCTCCATGATCATAAAAAAATTAATTTTCCATAACCGTAATTAATTATTGGTTTTAAAATTATAATTTTTTTGTAAATATGTTATTTATTTCATTATTTTTAATTTGGATATTTTTGAATAATTACTTCTTTGACCATAGTAAACCGAATAAATTCATTTTTGACACATAAGCCTAATATCATCAAAACATTTGATGTAATTATAATTGATTAGGTATTCAAATATAATGTGGTAAAAAGAAAAATAAAATGAGTTTTAAAGTATATATCTTTTATTATGAAATTTATTAACATAATTTTAATATTTAGGAAGATAAATAATGTATATGATGACTCTGGTACCAGCTAAGGGACTTCATCTCAATTTCTCATCATTAAGGTATATTGTAATATTATGCACCTAATTTATTATATATGGTATATATAATAAACAAATGACATAAAATATCATTAATACTTCATTATTAATGGAATATTATAAATGGAAATTAAATAAATTGATATTAAAGTGACTAATTCCACATGAAGTTCATGAATTGAAAGGATAGGAGAGGAATACCTTACTTGAGTGTCTGACTCCTAAGATTTGAGATAGGATTCATGGAAAATTGGGGTTCCTTTTTTGGACTATAGGGATTATAGGGAAGAGTGTGGCCATGAATCAATGAGTTTTAGTAATGATAATTGAGATAATGTGTGGGATTATATAGGAAAGGAGATGGATTTATTTATTATTTATATTTTTCTTTATACATTATACAATATTCAAAACCCCAAACCATCCCAGGGATTTTTTCCATGATTTCAATCAAATTAGAGTGTTTTAATTTATTTTATAAGAACAAGTTCATAACATATTAAAATATTACCCTTGAGGATGTGGAGGTGAGTCACACTCTAAAAAATGATTTTAAAATATTAAAATATATTATAAGTCTTGTCGGATTTATAATAGAGTATAAAAATAAAAAAAATAAATATAAAACAAAATTATTTTAAACAAATTATATATTTGGTTGTTTATACAATTTATATAACTTATTACATCATTGTTGGTTAATTCAAATGTCAAAAAACAAAAATTATACTTATACGGTAATGATGTTTTACATGAAAATTCAACTATCTAGGAAAATAATAAAAATTTTACCATTGGATAATTTCAAAATCTCGATTAATTAAATAATATTTATTTTATCTAAATAATTTTATGAATATGTGGATTCTAACTTTTAGAATAAAAACATAAATTTATTGATAATGATAGGTTTTTTACAATTAATTTTTTTTGAACCCTTATAAAAATTTCATTTGATTACATAAATATTATATGACCATTTATATTTAATAAATATTATATAGTAATTATACTATATTAAAATATATTATATTAATAAAATTCATAAATTTATAATTTTTTTTCATAATTGAATTTTAATATTAATCAAAAATAGTATTTGTTCTTTAAAAATTATTTACAAAGTAACTATAGTTGGATAAAATATATTCATTATTTTATAAAAAGTAATTTATACAGTCATATTTCTAGGGTCTTCATACATACCCCTTTAATACATGGCTATATACCTTATGAGTAAGGTGCACAATGGTGGGGCTCTCATGGGGTCGTTCGATGAACATGGTTTGGGTCATGATCTCAATGATCTTGAACATCTCTCGTAAATGGTTTTTGTCATGATTAAGTTATTGGATATCAATATGATATTGGTAAAGGGAAATCATAGAAATGATACCTCCCTTAGAAGCTCTGATAAATTTGCATCATAGGGTATAATAATACTATTTGAGGTTATCACATCCTTATCTGTGTCAAATGGATTTTCAGAACAGTATATATATATAATTCAAGTGATTAATATTCAAAAACTATCTTATCAATAGTAAAGATACTCAATTTTCATCAAAATATAATTTGATATGAAATAGAATTACATGTGTTTTCCATAACCATGTTACCTAATAATACATTTCATAGAATGAAAAAAGAGGACTTTCATTATAACAGTTTGGGCCATTACAATTATTTATGGATATTTGGTATAGAGTATTCAAACTCGTAAAAATATTGATAATCCCACAATTATTTCAAATAGAACATGTAATACTGAGAAGAATGTATAGGGCCATGTGGGAAACTTGAATTGGGTCTATTTAGGATGAAATGATTATGTACAATATAATAGTTATATCAAAAAAATAATTGGATTGTTCACCATTTATGATATAGTAATGAGAGATATACTTTACATAAAACATGGGATGGAACATATAGATTGTAATAGATAACACCTATATAGAGAAAGTGTTAGTTTCTAGGGACATGATTATTGATCTTAGTTATCTGATGTTTTGATTTCTTAATTTTCAAGGAATATGGTATGTTCTTTACTATTTATTATTTATCATGTTCCCAAGACCCATACACTAGGATATGTTTCTAAAAACACATTCTTTTCAAACTAGATTCAATATAGATGTAACGGAACCCCAATTGTTCTCACCCAGTGGACATTTACCCACTATTCTCAGATATTCATATTCTATAATATGTATTCAAAATATCCATCCAAATTCACTACACATGATAATATTATAGAATAAAAATTCATATTACTCATATTTATAATCAAGGGAAATCGAAACATAATAATGGTTGGATCAAATGATCTGTAAGGGTACAGTATGATGGAAATATTCATAGTAGAACAAAATATTTCTATTATGGAATGAAAAAATAGCAAGAAATCATGGGAGTCTCCGGAAGCCAGACCCATAAAAATTTATAAGAAATAAAGAAATAGAAAATTAGAGTCATATTTATGAAGGATTATTTCCTATCCAAAAGTGAATCATTCCACACATATCAACATTCAAAATTATTTCACTATAATTAGGAATTATAATAGACCAAAATATACACGTCTCATTGATAGCCTTCTTGTACAGCACATCCGCAACTTGATTTGCTTCTCGATATGTGTGGGAGACTTCCAAATTGAAAAAAGAGATCTTGTTGAGACACTCAACCCAAGGAAGTATAATTCTATATGATACATCCTGTGTCCTCACCATCAAAGCATTCACAACAACCTTAGAGTCTGATTCAAGCCACAATGGTGTATAGTTGTACTAAGAAGCATAATAAATTTCATATATGATGGAAAATAACTCAACCTCATAAGCCGTTTTAATTCAAGTGGAGTGATAAAAATACACCTTGACGAATCCAAGATTAGTACAAAAGACACCTCCACATCCGGAGGGGCCGGGCATTCCTATCGCAGTCCCATCGACATTAACTTTTAACCATGACACAATTGGATGAATCCACCAAATGTATTTAACCTTTTTCGGTTAAAAAACAAAAAAAAAACAAAAAAACAAGGAAAAAATAATACAATTAATTTCATATATCATTTAACATGGCAGTTAAATATATAAGTGTATAAAATGACAATGAAAATAATGACATGATCATATAAATTAGTCATTACAATGAATAAATTCAAAATGATGGACATCTTAATCTTGAAGGAATGATTCTATAAATCCATTTTTTACATGATATATTTGTGACCTGAATTGTGTTTCATAAAAAATAAAATTTATATTAAAATGGGTATATTATTTCTTGAAACATTTTTTGGACGGTACATGGTAAAAAATCATGATAAAATGATTCTCACAAATATGACATCATTTATCGAAATATTTTATAAGATGGAAAAATACTGTAGAAATGCATTCAACACATTTATACATGAATTGGTCAAGGAAACATTTAATCATACATTATAAACACATTTAATTTCATATAAATAGACACATTACCTATAAATATTTCCAATATGATGACAATAGGTAAACAATTCTTATCGCACATCCAGTAATTTGAAATGATTATTTCAACTATAGACACAAAACAAAACTATACACCCCCAACACAAGGCTACCTAGATCATTATCTAATTTTCTATCATCAACATAGTCCTGAAATGTGTGGGAATATCCCATGCATGTGTGGATGTATACATACCCATTAGGACACCCAAAAATCTCCATGTAATAAAGCATAAAAAAATATTCATCTCAAAACCATAATAAACAGGGAAATAGAAAGGAAAACCTATATATGCTTATGTGAGGTGATCATGTCCTAGAATATTGTCTCAAAATTTAATCCCAAAATTTTTTACATTTCTTGCTTTGGATCCACATGTCTCATAAAACCTATGTTGTCCTTCCTGAAAATGAAGTTGATGGATCCCTTCCCCAAGACTATATTCTAAATACCATCTCTAATGTAAGAAACCTATCATATCCATGATCCTCAGATGAGATAAATATAAAATAAAAAGATATAGGATACATGTTGTATAATATGGGTGAAATACCAACTATATTGAATTTTTCAATTAGAATATCCCAACCCCATTCTTTCTTGAGTGTTATACAAATTCCTAAGGAGTATTATTGTCCCTAAAAGTGATGTACCTACTATTCTTTGTGATATTGACAGGGCATAAAAATTTTCTGAAACTATTCTAGGAAAAGGGGGAAAATATTCAATTTTATTAAAGTAAATGAAATGTTTCCCCAATTCAGCCTCCTTTCCTTATTCTATAGTCCCTCATGGAATTTCTCATACCAACTACACAATGTGTAGAAGTGTTACATGGTGTTACATATTTATAGAGGTATAGGGAATGTACCAAATTTTCATAAGCCTTATGAGGGTACATGGGGTGTGTCTTAGCCCACATGGAATATTGACCCACATGGGTCTATGGACATGTACATCCGGTACATTCCGAGCTGGTCATCAGGAAGCATTAGAAAATTGGGCTTAATCACAATCCAATGTGATATTAAACATAGCTCAAGACATTTTTCTATATCCCGAGACACATGGTTTATAATATTCTAAACTATACTCCTTATAATCATATATTTTTTCTAACACATTCTTCCACCAAAATATTTTCTCAATACATAATTTTTTTCATGATTGTCACTATGAAATCCAAAATGAATGTTTATTTTTACCAACACACTATTTGTAATTCTATTCTGACCATCCATTAAATACAAAAAATCATCACTATATTTTGTCAAAGCCCAATTACATGATGCCTTGGATAATGTAAATGTACATCCATGATACTTCCTTGGATTATTCTCGTCGTCACTAAATAACCAACACTAAAAAATACATAATAAAAAACTATAAAAATGATATGTGGATCCAAATATCAATTGAAAAATGAGTCGATTCTAGGAATCCTGTTTGGGAAAATATTCAAAACAATCACTAGTGGTGAAAACTCAATGAATGGAGGTAGAAATCCATAAAACACCAACGTGATGAACCAATGGATTCTATTTTCAACATAGCTAGTATTATTTGATGGAAATCGAAAATACAAGGATGAAGTCACGTCTATAATGGATAAAGAATTAATTTTTTCAAATTATAATAAAAATTATAATCTAATATCCATATGATAATTTGAATATAGTATCATAGGGTAATAGAAAGATACCTGTTTATATCAAATATAGGAGAATGGGGATGCTCCAAAAATAAAAAGTCATTACCTTGATATCATATTGACTATTGAGTGTGAATTAAAATTAGGTTATCTTTATCGAAGATGTTGAATATCAAAGAATTTATGATTAGACCCTGATTCCATGGTCATCACTAATATTATCTACCATGGATCCTTATTAAATAAAACCTCTATGTTATCAAAATAACTCTATGGAAGTCAATAATGAGAGATAAAATAGTGAATTATTATGTTAAAAAAATTATATAAAAATTAAATTTATTTTGTAAATTTAATTAATTTAATTTCTCTATTATTGAACCGTGATATTACTATTTTCATAAGTCTAATGGGAATGAAATTTATGTTGCACCAAGGGTATAAACAATGTTTTATATTCCATGTATTCTATATTTCTCCATTTTATACACAATTTAGAAGATAACAAATTATTTTTTAAATATTGTGTGTGTGTGTTCTAATATATAAAGTATTTTTAATATACTAACATTGTGACTTTTTGATGCCCAAAACATTTAAATAAATCTTTTATTAGATACATAAACATTATTTAAAATATTAAAATGTTCTTTTCATAAAAAACAAATCCATTTTAGAACCCAAAAAATTAATACCTTTCATCCAAAAAACAAAAATTATTTAAACATGTGATGTTACTAAGAATGAATTTAGTTCCCCAATTCCCCCAAGATTCCATGATAATTACCTTACAACCAAAGAATGTGAACAAGGGGAATTATCTTCCTATAATGAATATTTACATGTAAATACTTGATCTCTATTGCGTACTGTTAAATGGTATCTCTATCTCTAATTTTTATATCTCCCCATTCAATGATGAGTGATGCGTCATGTGAATATCTCCATAGTTGATACATGTGGAAGACATCATAAACTCTGTCTAACTATTGGTGTAATTCTAGGTGGTACGCTACCTTAGATATCATAAAAAACATGGAACAGAGTAACTAAACACATAGATATAATTCCTCCCTAGAAAAATATCCATTAACAATGATAGGGTGAGTCCTTTGGGGACATTTATTCTTCATCAATAAAAACTAATGTATTTTATCCTTGATCTATATAGTACTACTAGAAGATATATATTATCCTCATCCACTATTAGATTTTATACACTTTTTCCATCATTTCCAACACTAACTATATTCCCATAAGTGTCAAATCTATGAATTGAAAATAATAAAACGGTGACCTTGAAGGTCTATCATGAAGGGCCTTGAAGAGATCCATGTTGATAGTAGAGTGAAATATTTCATTTAATAAAAACTCCTTTATTGGTAAGTGGTTATCCAAAATTCCGCCAAACGCCATCATCTAAGCCTATATAATATCCTTCAGAACATAAATAGTCTGCATTGTCTTATCATCTATATGGTGGTTGAACATCAAGTTTATTCAAATCCTCCAACAGGATTCCCTACTAGTGGGAAAATAATTGATATTCGAGATATTAAACAATATTCAATGGAAAAAAATAAATAGGAAGATCTCATGCATTGAAACACAATTTAGGCATCCCACAAAACTCTAGTCTCTAATGGTAAGTATCCGGAGGAACTTATGGTTTTGATCTCTGATCACCTAGATAGAATCATGACCTCTCATAATTTGTGGAAATTCCATCTTAATGTCCAAGAATATGCCATTCCACTTATATTTTGTTACCTCAAGCAACTTCTCCAAATTAGCTGGCAATTAATGCTCAAATTTCATCTACCGAGAGGGGATGCATTTGGAGATGATAATTACAAGACAAATTATCAAACATGGAAACTAAATCTACCACCTAATTTCTTGGTGTATATTTTATACCATTGGATGTACCTCTATGTGGGTTATATGGAACTCTATAAGCACTTACCCTCAAATTGCGACCAGTACCATTGCATATCCTTGGAGAAATATGACATGCTACCCATGTTTAAAAAATGTATTAGGATCATGTATTATAAATATATATTCGTGAAAGGCCTCATAATCATTATCTCCGTGTTTTTCTTCCCTCATTCACATTATATTTGAAAGGTCACATCCACTGATCAAAGGTATGTTTCACCCCCTCATTGAAGAAGGAAAATTATATTTAAGAAAACAACACTAAATGCTACCCTTCCAAATTGGAATGAGATTTCCTATAGAGATCATCAATTTGAATATTCCATTTCACAACACTATATAATATAATGAATTCATATTAATGTAAGAACCCTCATTACCACCTCTATCTTTGGTTTATATATCTCAACGAAAAGATACACCTAAGTAACATATTGTAAGAAAAAAATAAACTTCTCACTAAATTCTATCATCCAGAATTTAGTTTATAATAATTCTCATAATGTCTCAACTACTACTAAGATATTTAGGATATCATTTCCTATCTCTACGTAATACCACACCAAATATAATCTCAAAATTCATTGAAAAACACCATGTACTCAACCTCCTCCTTTAGAAACCTCAGGGATGTAGTGTTGGTATAAAAAAACTAAAAACACCTATAATTCTTTTTAGTAATCATATGACCTAATAAAACTTCCCCCTTTTCCTATCAATGTATTCATGGGAGACAAAAATACTAGATAAGTTGAAAATTAATATCATGTGATGTCTAGAATACCTGAGAAATATTAGCACCACTACTATTACCTTGTGTTATTGAGTCAATAAGGTTTCTATAGGACTTTAATATTCCTCTATGTTTTGAAAATCACAAATACCTCATCATAAGGAAAACTGTTTTTCCCTAAGGATTATTTCCATAAGGAAAATTTTCATTCCCTATAGAAGTTCTTATCCTAACAATTATTTTCATTATTTCATTTAGAAACTCTCTAAGACAAAACCATTTTATTACTAACTTTAAAATTAATGTTGTTATGAAAATCCATGGAATCCTATAATTACTTGGATATATAGTATTATGTTTTCATGTTACAAATTCCCTGAAATTCATACTTTTAATTCCATGAAATTAAAATTCAGAATTATCTATAATTAAGTCTCTGAGTTCTCTGAAATCCAGACTCTAGAATCTCTGAAATTCAAATTCTGAATTATATAAAATTCACACTCTAAATTCACTAAAATTAAGATTCTGAATTTTATAGAATTCAGACTCAATATTCTAAAGAATTCAAACACCGTATTCCTCAGAATTCAGACTCCTAATTCCTCAGTATTCAGACTCCGAATTCTGAAAAATTCATACTCCCAATTCCTCAGAATTCATACTCTGAATTCCTCAGAATTTAGATTTTGAATTAATTAAAATTCAGACTTCAGAATCTATTGAATTTAGATTCCAAATTCTCTAAAAAACAGAATATGAATGTCCATATCATATAGACACTGAATGTTTATTTGGTTATATTTCAAATTATATTTTTCCTTAGACTCTAATAAATATAATAAGATAAGTAACTTTATTTTGATTACACATATTATTATTGTGATATGATGTCATGCAATCTATTTCTAAATAATCATTGGTTGAGTTACACTTGTATTGTTTCCTCCAAAATTCATGGAAAAATATGATAGTTGGAGGAGGGAGTTGATCGTTGGAGAAGTAACTCCAAATTAGAGTTCATTTAGATTAACTCATGGTTGTTCCATCACCCTAGAGATTACATGTTGTGAAGTAATTTCTATAGAGAGAGACACTCATTTTTTGTGCATACTGAACATCATTTTCAGATTTCTTAGTGCGACTTCGATTATTGCTGACTATAATCGAGGGATTCCATGGATAGGAAGATAGATGTGTCAACTACCTTAATGTTCGTGGACTTATAGTGATAGTAAGATAGTGGTTCCGACTAACTTAATGTTCGAGGGCTTGTGGGGATAGTAAGATAGATTCCTATATTCTTATTGAGGGCTTACCCTGGTGTGGTTAAGACATACTTTTTTGAAAGTATAAATCAGGGGGCCTTTATATAAGGTTGTTGGATACCATACTCTTTTGGTTAAAATATTTTATACATTTTACTTGGTTTTTTGAATTTTATTTCCACTTCATTTTGGTAAAGAAAAAAAGTTAATATTATCATATTTTCTTGTAATTTTGTATATTCTGGTAAGTAAGATTATATATGCTTTAAGGTAGAATATTTTCCTTTTAAAAATTCCTTATGTTTTATTTCTAATACCAAATTTCCAAATACTAGATCGTTTGTTTAGTTGAACTAAAAGTTGTCTGGTTAATTTATCATGTTTAAATATGTTAAACATAGTTTTCCTTAAGTTTAAAAACATAAGTTTCTTAACTTGAAATTCACCCCCTCTTGTAATTGAGAATCTAAATCATTATTTCCATCCTACATGTGTGACTCCCAATATAGCATCATCTCTATAATTCCTAGGTCCAAAAAATTCCCTACTCTATGATAACATGTCCTATAGTACAGAACTCCCTAATCAAGAATCAATACTTTGAGAGTTTTCTGTATATATGATGATTTTAATGTATGTCAAGGTATATCAATAAAATATCAACATTATCATCATCCAAGGTTTAGTATATGAGAATTTCATCGATAATGAACTCATCAAAAAATTCTATGGAAGGCTAGCTGATCTTGTGTTTGATCCCTATAATATCATTGGTGGGTTCATCATGCTAATGGGAAGAAACAAGTACCCTTAGAGAATATATAAATATCATAATTCCATAAATTTTTATGTCTTCTTCATGAACATTTATTTATTGGCAACCAAACAGTTGGATGTCCTTTGATATCCACTTTTGACATTAAAATTGAGCGAAGATGTCTTCAATTCATATTTGTGTATACCTATTCATTAAAGTTAAATGGTTTAGGCGATAATAATTCCCTCCCAACATTAATCTCTCTTCTACCATCATTCACATCAAAATCAAAGCTTCCCACGAGGACACATTAGGTTATACAAATCCATTCCTATAAATGTCCTATAACATGACACTCATATCTTTAATCTCAATGGGATCATTTGTTATAAAAATAATGGTATCCATATTATCATTGATGTAAATTCAATATAGACGTCAACCTCCCGATGAGGAGGTTAACCAAACACATACTCAAGGAATACATCTCAATTATCCTCAACTATTTTCAGAAAGTGAACATATAATCAGTTTGTTTCCATAATAATGAAGACAAAAATTTATTCTATATAAGTTTCACCCCCTTACAAATGATCCTAGCCTGCTCTATCTAATCTTCCATATACCCAATGTTGGAAAATATCAATATGTCTAACTAGATCCTCCAATTACATTTATAAAAATAATAAATTTGAGAATATACAGTTGATAGAAAATCTATATAGATAATGACATCATATACCCCCATCACATGAAATAAAGTTTCTTATGATACACTCTCTCCACCACATTCTATGTTAAACTACATACTAGTGATTTTGATCCCACAATTCCATCTTGAATGAGTCTCACATTCTATGGGTTAGACTACAGGATATACCATAATATTCATCTATTGAATAAGGGATAAGTCTATAATGGATTGGATTAATAATGTTTCTATCACAACTAAATATATTGTAGATAATACAAATATCTTACATCATATCATACTAGAATCTTCTAGATCATAAAACCCAACTACGGGAGAGTGACCACATCTCAACCCACTAGATCCCTATGACTAATAAGGAATGCTAGGTGGTTTTTTTGGTGGTATAATATCATAACATCGTCCACATTCGACATCCCTCCAGGGTCCTCTACCATGAAGAACATTCATATATTCCCTGAACACAAACCACTTATTCTACATTAGTGGACAATCCAATATCTATCTAATAATATTATTATGGAGGGTTAGGTAAGCTCTAGATATATGACCTCATGCATCATAGGAAAATAAATATCACTCCCACAGTAGACTAAAACCACACTATAAACCCCGTGATATGGACCATCAGGTCTGATACATGACATTCCAACTCTTCAAGTGTTGCAACATCAATTTGTGGTCCTAGATCATTACTAATGCAGTCTATAGTCTGAAGAGACTATTATAAGTACTAGCTAGATATGAATTCTCTATAAAAATTGTCTTTATAAACAAATAATGCTCTAGATCCACTGAAATATCGGGGATATAAAGGGACAACACTCCAACATTAATATCATGGAATAGACTAAACTTAAATATCTATGCCTTGAAATATGTATCACAGACCATATTTGGATAGTATAGTAATACGCTGAAAATTAATTTATATTATAAATATAAATATTATTTTCCAATGAATTTTTCATTATGAGAATACAGAAATACTATAAGATTTCAAAATATCAATTTAAATCATAGGTTTACATGAACTCTACAATGAGGAATATTGAATGGATATAAAAGAGTTAATATGAATCTAATGACACTTTGTTCATTTATTTAAGAAATGTACATTAAAACTAAAAAAATAACAAATCCAAATGTTATAATGGGTAGACTAAAAAAGAATAAATAATGTAAAATATAAAAACTGGTTTTATCATGATCCCCTATAATCATATCACAATGAACAATGATATAATAATGAAATAGAGAGATGGTATTAAATTATTCCTTTTCATGAAATTATTTAACCCTCTTTCCTATTAAAGTGAATGATGAAGAGTAATATTTATAAAATTTTTATAGTGAATTATGATCATAATCATTTATGGTTGTAAACTAATATATTTTTTTGGTTTTTATGAACTTTTTTTAATAAAATAGAAGTTTGTAATTGATGTTAGTTACATTGAAACATTAAAATTATTGTCGGGGTTATTTAATAAGAAAAATTATATCATTTTCAGAGTGTAAAAACATATTTTTTTTCAATATTACTTTTCTGGAAGTTCAGCATAAAATTCAAATTCCTGAAATATTCTTGCATGACACTTTTTACATGATAATATATATTATCGATGTCCAATGTAATTTTTATTATGGTCAGAATGTTTATTTTTGTATGAAATTGAAATATTTAAATGAATAATGATATTTATTAAAATGTTTAAATTCATATATTTAGAGAATTATGTAGATAAAATAGACATTATTTTGATACTAATGACATCATAATTATCATAGGGTGAATTTATGTTAATTTTCAAAAAGATTATTTTCCGGGTAAAAAATGATAATACTCTTTTTATGAAATACCATAACTCTTATAATGATTATATGATAATCATTTAAATTATGATAACCCTTATTCTTGAAAAATATTTATTTTAGGTTTTTATAATACATATTATTTTATACTTATAAACTTATACCTAGCATTTTGAAAATAATGATTTTATCTTTTCCATCAAAATGTTTTTTTGAGTTAAATGGGTATCACATAAGAATATATTTTTTACATTTTATATATTTAGTCAAGTATAATGTATTAGATATTTGAAATTAGAATTTATAAATTATATAATAAGTTTTATATCATTTGTAGAAATCAAAAGTAACCATTGTAAAAAATGAGTTAGTACAGTATAAGTAAAATAAAATATAGGGTTAACGTTAAAAGGTAATATCTCAAAATAAAAAAAACCAAAACATTAAATTGGAGTTTGATGTTTTGAATGTAGTTAAACAATGAATAAAAAATTATTTATTACCCACATTTTTTTAATTTAACTCCACCATAAATGGGTTAGCATTAAATATAGAATAAATGTTATTTAGTCACTTTTGATCACCCCTTATCATGAATAAATAAAACACATTGCCACCCCTTCTCCCCATATATTATAATCCTTGATGAATTACATATTATTTAACAACCCTATCCTCCCCACACAACGTACATATAGGTTATTCTTGTTTCACAAAAATTCTGTTTTCGATATTCATAAGGGGTCCTTCAATATGGTGATATCAAAGAGGAATCATTCTCAAACTACCTCTTTTAATTTATTTTCATCTTATAACTTCTCATCACCACATTAATCCATAAAATATTAATAATTGTATTATAATTTATATACTTGAAATTTATATTGATAATGTAATATCTTATGTCAATCCCTTTTCTCATCTACTCTTATTCAAATAAATGAAGCCATTATCAAAATTATGGCGGTTAACTGCCTTCGTGGATAATGAGGATTAATTTTACATTAATTCCTTGAAAGATGGGCATAAAACTATAATTATTATTAAATAATATTTTTATAAGTATATTTTAACTTATTTTAATTCTTGGATCTAATATATATATGTAATATTAAATAAACAAAATTTTTATGGTCGTAAAAACTACCAAAATAAAATAACCATTTATCATGAGCATTTTTATTAAATAAATCATCCACATGTCATAATACATAATGGTATATGAGAAAAATTTATACTTCTGGAACAACATGATTACTATTTATTTCCACTTGTGCACTATTATTCTAATTTTACATGAACATCCATAATTATACAAAAGTGAATCGACCATGAACCATGATAGAAATGCTCCCGAAACAACATAATTGAATTTTATAACACCTCATAATGGATTTAAATTAATGAAATAATGTTATAATAAATAAAATATATGTGGAATAGGTAATTAATTTATTATTTAATAAATCAAATTTGATTATCCCTGATATTACCAACAAGTGAAGAACGCATTCTGATATTAGGTAAGTCATCTCTTTGATCCTCCATTTTTCCTTTAGGAAATGTTTTACCTATCTTTTCCTCAATTTATCTCTACATTATGATATATATAATTTTATGATATTATACATATATTTATCTTAGTAATTCTTTCCTTTATGGGATATACATGTTTTAAATTGGATCCCTTCTTAATTCCTCTCGGAAAAGATACCCGATTAAATAAATCATTTTTACTTCTTACCCATTGTCATGTACACCACAAAAAATGTTTTAAGACTACCATATTTTTTAAAATCACTCATTTTATGAAGTAAATCATTTTACTTCATTATTTTTTTATTAGAATAATTATTATTAAATACTTTTAAAAGTCTCTTTATTATTTTCCGTAAAACTGTGCTTAAGAGAAACATTTGAAAAATCACTTAACCACTCATTTTCATGTTTTAAATTTAGTTGGAAAACATTATTCCGGATATATTCTTATTTTTTCCTTTAGGGATTTATATGAATTATTCAGATACCATCTTTTATGTACACCATTATGACACACTGTTGGTTTATCCTTTATGACATGATTCCAAAAATTGTTTCTTTACATGGGTAACCCTTATAATCATTCATATTCATGTATATGTTATGGTGTGTGTGATATGATTGAAATCCAATTAATTGGGTAATGTTTAGTGAGATGATAAATTATCTATGGGATTGGGGAGTTAATGAAATTCATTATGTGACTAAGTCCACAATGTGATATCGTCTTGGTAGTTGTCATTGAATCATTTTTTTTCATGATATATGTTGCATATAAATTATTTTGCTGACGTTTTAACGCCCTGAACCTAGTTACCTAGAGTCAATACATTATTATATAACATTGGAATGGTCACAAGCGATCAGATCCCGAAAGACCAATCAGTTTAGTAGCCTGGGAAGTACTAGATACATTCATAATATTTATATTACATCATGAAAAAAAACTTCAAAAACTTTTTTCCCCTTTTGAACACACTTATATCCTTAGACTATCCCTGCAAGAAAACCATAAAATACTTCATCACATCCTGACCATAATAAAACATAGAAAATAGTGACCTATAATGCTCAGTAAAGATAACAATATAGCGGAATCTTTCATAAATAATCATAATCATTTAAGGAAATTTATAAGACTAAAACAGAAGCCTTTTAAACATAAAAATCAGTATAATATGGAAAAGATAAAATCAAATAATTCCATTTACCTATTAACATGGATATTCTACCAATATAATAATCACATGAAATATCTATATCCACTTTTATAATGATGGAATGCATAAGGCCGGACTTCATAACCACATAGTCAAGGCCTTGTGCCAAGACTATAAATAAGATTTATTCAAGGCCTTGTCCCATGACAGTAGTTGTCACAGGAGACCTACCAATGCATCGAGGATCTATATAGGGCTCCACCCATCACATACTATGTCTAATTCATTCCTCATATGAAAAGTTTAAACATAACATAAACATTCGTTTTAAAACTAGTATAAAAAATGTCAATACTTTTTCTATAAACCCTAAATGGTGTAAATATAACACATCCACAATAAAATATATGAAACAACCTTCAATATAATTGGAATATTTATATCATAATAAATCAACTTCAAAAAAATTAAAATCTATTAAAGGCTATTGACATAGATAAAATCAAAACTTTTTGAGAGAAATATATCTTTCTATTTTGAAATCATTTAGAAGTCATGTAATTATAAAAGAAAAAATTTATTATGAAAACATTATTATAGTATATTAAGGGATGATATGAAGGAATTATAAAGGCGGAAAATAGCCTCACCCACCGTATATGTTGAAAAACATTCATTTCTTAATTTTGTTGAAAAGGTCATAAAGGACCTTGTTTAGAAATTAATGGAATGATTACTTTATAAACATTTTATAAAAAAAACAAGGGTATAAATGAATTTAAACTATATTATAATAATAATAAAATTGTTTTGAAATATATTTTTATGAAAAATGGATGTGGATGATAAAGAGGTACCAGTTGATTCTCATGTATAAACAACCTCAGTTAATGAAGTGATTGTGGAATTAACCCTTACCCTGTACTTTTCCTTGGTCGAGGGTACGTTAATGTCTTGTATAATAGTTAAATCATTGTTATTAAATTACAAAATAACTATATAGAAAAATATGATATCTAATATGATCCTCTGATATTTCATTGTTAATAATATTTCTGTAGTATCATCATTTCAGGTGTTAACTGATTCGTTTTTCTTTACATGCTTGGTTATGTAAGCCATTTTTATTATGGATAGGATGTATATGATTCATATACATAATGAAATTATGTTCACAAACATTATTTTAAATCCAAAAATGAAAAATATTCTTTAATTATTATGATGGTGAATGAATCTCATCGCCTTCGTGGAGACTGTAATCCGTACGTACGCACGAGCGACAATATCATTACATTGATGATGAAATCGTATGTAATTGGATGATATATCATATATATAGAGTATTTAACATGTTATATTTATTATTTAAATCAGTTATTCTCAATATTATACACATCCAAAATAATGAAGTGTTTGAATAATAAACTACACCACGACGTGGAGACGGTAAGTCGTACGTACGCACATTTGGTTACATTGTCATTTATTAGATGGATTGAATAATGAATATGGTTGTGTCATATTTATAATAACATCACATTATGTAAATGGTAGTGGATTTATTATTTTGGTATGTAATCAATGAAATATAAATTGGAGGAAAAAAAGAACCTGAAACAGGGTGGTGAAATTATTACCTCTTCGTCGGGTGTTTACTTTTGAGTTGATCAAAATGGATACATACGATGGATTTATGATCCAAGTAAGCACTATAAGATGATTTCATGGAATTTGTAAAGATATTTAGTTAGGGTTTGGTAGATCCAAATAGCTTTGGAGGATATAAACAAAGAGAAGGGTAAGAACCCTTTTATAAGAGAGGTGATTGTCACTTTAGTAAAATCTTGAGATATTAATTTATAATAAAATAATTTTCGGTTTCTAATGGATCCTAAATGACTTATTTATATTATAAGGTGTGTATGGGTCTAAAAACACTCAACCCATAGGTTTTATACAGGTTTAGGTCGCCATATTAACTTTATCATTTTTATTTAACTATTAGTTAAATATTATGACATTTACCATGTCTCTTGGTATTTTTATATTATATGGTTAATAATATTACTATAACAAGCCAAACGAACCCCAAGTGGTTAATTAATAATATATATAACTATATCTAAGTCATTTTTATGAAACATTGATTTTTAGGAATAATATATCAATTAATAATGTAGTATTTGTTTTAAAAACTCCATTATGTCAATTTTGACTCTATTTAGTAATTGTTTTTTGTGAAAATTATAATAGCATGATTACTTAGAAAAAATTTATTTAATCAGACCTACCATGTAATACTAACCTATAAAATTATTATAATTAATTATAAGTCTCAATTTACATTTATTTGGATATTTATAATAACAATTAATATAATATTTCACTAATAAGGTAACTACTGCATCTTCATTGTGTCATAAATAAATCAAATTATTTAATGTATAAAAAATATAAATAAATAAATTTTTTTAGCAAATAATTATATCTTTTAATTAATATTTTAATTCGAATTTATCTTAATTATAACCCTATATTAAGAATGGTTAGGTTATTAACTTTGAATTTAACACTTTTAACTCTTCTATAAATAAAATAATAATAAATGTTCTAATCTAATCCATGTAGACCGAAAGGATCATATTTTATTCATAAGTTTGTTTTTGGTCGAATTACACTTATCCAATAAAAGTATTACATGTGTTAGGGTAATTATAATCTCATTTTTACCCTTAATTACCCTATTCACTTTTAACCGTGGTAAATAAAAGTCAACAGTTACTATTCACCAAAAATTATTTTCATCTTATTGAATACAATTTTACTTACTGATGTTAATCGTGTCTCTCATATTTTTGAAATTCATCTAATAGAAGAAGTAAAATTATGTTTTAGGAAAATTTGTAGATGCTTCTAAAAGGTGGGTAAAAGACGGTAAAAAGTTCAATAAAATCTTATATATCTAAACTTATTATAATATGACTCCAATTAATTATATTGAACATATAGAGGTATTATGTATCTATTTTGTCCTAAAATAAATTAAAATAAAATAACTCATTATTTAAATAAAATGTCAGTTCTAAACTATAACGCAATGTTTTCCACTATTCATCATAAACTGAAAGTTCCCAAAAAAATACAAAAAATTCACACTAAGATTATTTTGTTATTCCGAATCCAAAAATGAAATCCATTTTAAAAATTAAAATTTATAAAATTTCAAAAAGTTGGTATTACTATTCATAATGGCTATATTCATTGGTCGTGGTGTGTTAAATCTCCATAGTGTGTACAACGCAATCTACTACATTATTCAAAGTAAAACATACTGTGGAATATTGGTGTGTTAAATTATTCCCTACATAAAATAATTTCTTCCTCGAAATGTTTAGAACATTATTGCATAAAAAGATTCAGGAGGTTCTTCATCATAAGATCCTTTCATTCCCACAATGCCTTTTCCATCTTATGGTTTCTCTATAGAACTTTTACCACATGGGTCGCCTGGTTTCTCACAACATTTTCTCTTGAATCAAGAATTTTTACAGGCTCTTCATAGTAAAACAGATCATATTCCGGTTGAATTTCCTCATAGTTGAGTAAATGCGTTGGGCCAGGCATGTATTTTCTCAATAGTGATACATGGAACACATCATGAACTTTGGAAAGACATGGAGGCATTTCAATCGATAAGCTACAACTATAATTCATTCTAGAATTTCGAACGGTCTGATGTACCTGGGACTCAATTTACCCTTCTTACAAAAACATATATCACCCTTCCATGGAGATACCTTGATGAAAACATAGTCTCCTACTTGAAATTTTAAATCCTTTCTTTGGTTATCGACATAGATCTTTTTCCTACATTTGGCTTCTTTGATGTGGGTTGGGATAATCTTCACTTTTTCTATTTTTTCCTCAAGAAGTTTAGGGCCTAAAAGTTTTCGTTCACCAACATCATCTCAACAAGTTGGTGTTTGACATCTCTTTCTGTATAATACTTCATATGGTGCCATCTGAATACTTTAATGGAATTTATTGTTACATGAAAATTATACCATAGGTAAATATTGATCCCACACAGCTTGAAAGTCCAATGAGAAAGATCTCACATGTCTTATAAGGTTTTAATTGTCTGTTCTTGTTGTCCTTCAGTTTCAGGGTGGTAGGAAGTGCTCAAACAAAGTTCAGAATCTAGGGATTTCGGAAGACTTTTCTAGAATCTTGATGAAAAACAGAGATCACAATCAGAAACAATCGATATGGTTAATTTATGAAGTATTACAACTTCATTAATAGATAGTCATTTTAAAGATTCAAGTGGTAAATCTTCTCTTATACCAATAAAATGAGCTGACTTGTTAAGATGATCAATAATTACCCATATTGCATAATTTCATCTATTGTTATTTGGTAGTCCCATGAAAATTTCCATCATAATATCATACCATTTCATCTCAGGTATGGGAAGAGGTTGCATGACTCCACTAGGATGTTATCTTCCAGCTTTCACTTCTTGGAAAACCATGCATCTTGACTCAAAATCAGTAATCTATCTCTTCAATTTGTCCCACCAAAAATGTTCTTTCAATTATCTATACATCATAGGGATACCATGGTGTATAGGGAAATTGGAGCAATAGGCATCATCCAACAATTCCCTTTTTAGATCAGGTATATCGGGAAAACAATGTTTTATCCCAAATTTTAAAATTCTATCTTCATATACAAATTCGATCAATCTCCCATGGTTCACAGCTTTAATTTTTTTTGAAATTCATCAAAATCAATCTGAGGAATTTTTGTTCTTTATTGTAAAGATGGTTTGGTAACCATTTGAAAAATAATTGATGTTTCACATTCCCTAGATATTCCCATATCCATCATTACTAGATAAATTTAAATAGGATCCCATTCAACTCTCAACTTTTTCAAAACTCCATGATCATTTCTACTCAAAAAATCTATGACATTATTTGCATTCCATGGGTGGTAGTGTATAGTGAAATCATAATCTTTGAGTAGTTAAACACACTCCATTTTCCTCATGTTGAGTTCGTTTTGGGAGAAAATATACTTCAATCTCTTGTCATCAGTAAAAATCTCACATTTTTCACTATAGAAATAGTGTCTCCATATTTTTAGAGCAATGACTATAGCTGCTAACTCAAGATCTTGAGTGGGAAAGTATTTTTCATTAATTTTTAGCTATCGTGATGCATAGGCAATAAATCTATCATTCTCCATAAGGACACAACAAAGTCCTTTCATTGATTCATTACTATAAATAATAAACCCATCATTCTGCGATGGTAGAGTCAAGATAAAATCATTAACTAATATTCTCTTCAATTATTAAAAACATTCTTCCCACTCTTTTTTCCAAACAAATTTAACCGCTTTATGTGTGATCTTGGTTAATGGGTAGGCCAACCAGGAAAATTCTGGATGAAACATTGATAGTAACCTGCTAAAACAATAAAACTACATACCTTGGTTATACTCGTCGGTGCTGGACATTCTTGGATTTCTTTTGTCTTTGAAGGATCAACGGAGATTCTATCCTTATAGGAAATATGGACAAGGAAAAAAATCTCTTCAATCTAGAATTCACACTTGAAAAACCTTCCATATAATTCATTAATTCTGAAGGGTTTTTAGAATAGTGTGCAAGTGATTTTCATCATTTTATAGCTTTTTCAGAATACCAAGATATCATCAATAAATACCACTATAATGTCATCAAGATATTTTTTGAAAACTTTATTCATTGGATCCATAAAGACATCAGGTGAAATATTCAATCCAAAAGGCATTACAGTAAACTCATAGTGTCTGTACATAGTTTAAAATATTGTATTCAAAATGTATTCTTATTTCACACAAAACTAATGGTATCCAAATCAAAGGACAATCATTGAAAAATATTAGGATCCATGAAGTTAATCAAATAAAACATCAATGCGCGGTAGGGGATACTTTTTCTTCATTTTTATATCATTGATCTCCCTATATTTAATGCACAGCCTCATAGATCCATCATTCTTTTTAACAAAATGGGCAGGCATCCCCATGGGAAACACTAGGTCTAATAAATCCCCTATTTCTCAATTCCTCTAGTTTTTTCATTAGTTCCACTAATTCCATAGTGTCCATTCTATAAGGGGTCTTTGATATTGGCCATGAACAAAGAATTAAATCAATGGAAAACTCAATTTCTCATTCTGGAGGATGTCATGGTAAATCCTATGAAAACACATCAACATATTCTTTCAAAATAATTACATACTCTATTAAAGCATTATTCTTCTCACCAGAAGTTATTTTATTTTCTTCCTCCAAAATAATTGAATTCAGTAGAGCTACTGGGGGTGGGTCTAGATTAGAATCAGGTGGTGATGTTTCTACTCTAAAGATAAGTTACTGTTTATAATCATTGAAAATTGTAACCTTCTTCTTCATACAGTAAATTCCGCATCATGTTCTAAAATACAATCCATTATGAGAATTATATCAAATTCAATCATGGGTATGACGATGAGAGCATCAGATAAAGAACATCTATATTCCCTAATGGGAACTGATTCACAAAAGTTTGTTACGATGATACATCCCTTATTTTTTTTGAATGACAACTTCTTTGTTAATTAAAATTGAAATTATCTTATTTTCATAGAAACTATAAAGATATGAAATAATATGATGATCCAGAATCAAATAATTCATTGGATAATCTTGAGGAAACCGTTAAATTACCTTCCACCATGTCTTTCGGATCTTCAAACTCAGCAGTAGTTATCACATAAACTTGTCCTTTCTCCCTTGGGTAGTTTTGAGGTATGTTCCCTTGGTGCTTAGGACATTCAATGGAATAATTCCCCTTTTCTCTAAAATTTTAGTATTCAACATTGACATCCTCTTTATTCCCCTTAGAATCACGAGTTTGGTGGCCTTTTTCACCAAACTTGTAACAGATTTCCATTTCCATCAGGAAAGTACCAGGGTGTTTCTTCCCCCATTAACCACAAGATATATATTCAACTTTTACCTTCTACCCCTTATTTCCCTTTTCCATATTCTTTAGAAAATCACTTTTTCTATTGTTTTTATATAACTTCTTATGACATAGAGAATTAAATTTCTCTCTTGATAGTGCATGAAATTATATCTTCATATGATGTGAAGGATTGTGAGACTAATACTCGATGGAGAAATGGTTTCAACTCATCAAATAATCGATCAATCATACTCCTTGAGTTACGTATATAATTTCTTCCATGCCTTGCAAACCTTGTAATGTTAGCTTCATACTTTGAGACATTCTCATACTCCTTCTGCCTCGGACTTTGAAATTGTCTTTCCATATTTGCTCGATGTCCAAGAGGAAAGTATTTTTCTAAAAAAATCTCTTTCAACTCCCTCTATTCCATTTTTGTTACTTCTTCATCTTCCTTTTTATTTTGTATAAATGACCACCATTGATCTACATCTCCCGTGAGATGATAAACTACCATGACAAATTTTTCTCTTTCACTACGCCCCAAAGCATAAAATATTTTCTCTATGGAACTTATCCATTTCTCAAATACTAGTGGATTTGTACTACAATTTAATTTTATTGGTTGTTTCCTCATGAAGTAGTCTAACACTGATCCTCCACATTGTGGATCGGGGTGCTCTATACGGCTAAGGTAATTATTCATAACCTTAGTGAGTTATCCCAGAAAAGTGATAAGTTGATCAGCACCAGTTTCATCACCAGCCCCAATATAATTATCTTCGTTAGGAGGGAAATACCTCTATGTATTACGTGCATTGATATGGTTTCCATTCCTTCCAGTGGGTGCCATTTCTAAAAAATGGCATACACTAGATTTGTTTATGAATTTCATTACATAATTCCAAACTTGTAAAACACTTAACATAAATTGAACAGTATATGGATATAATCCATAATCATAAAAAAATATCATTGAATAATTATATATTCATAAACCCTTTATAATGGTTTGTAATGAAAATGAGAATTATCCTAAGCATATCCCCCGGGAGTGTCGTAACCAAGAGTGCAACAAGTCACATTGTCATGCACCAGTTCATGTTCGAGTCCAGTTCAAAGAGGTGTTTTTGGGTTTTACCCCTAGGTACATCTGTGTCAGAGCTTCCTCTACCTATTCATATCCATACATGCATGTATTTCTTGGAAAACTCATAAAATAGTTACATTACGGAAATTCTACGAAGTTCTTCTATACTAATACTCATTGTTTATCTTAGGGTAATGTTCTCTAACCAGTGTTTTTCTAAATCTTTCTTACAAGGTTTGTAATAAACTTTCTCTAATACAAAAATTAACACCCCGACCCTAATTACCCAGAGTCAATGCATTAACTCATAACATTGGAATGATCACAAGGGATCAAATCCTAAATGACAAATCAGTTTAGTAGACTTGGAAGTACTTGATACTTTCATAAGTTTACATTACATCATGAAATAAAAACACCAAAACCATTTTTTCAACATTTGAACAAACATATATCATTTTAATATCCCTACAGGTCAACCATAAAATACTTTTTCATATCTTGGGAAAAGTAATATATAGAAATGGGTGAGCTCAGATGCGCAGTTAGGATAACAATATAGCAGAAACTTTTATAAATAAGAATAAACATTTAAGGCAATGTATAATACTAAAACAAAATTATTTTATAGATAAAAGAAAACCTAATATGGAAAATATAAATCAAATAATTATATTTACTTATTCACATGGATAGTCTACTGGTTGATTAATCACATGAAATATCAATAGACACTTTCATAATGATGGAATGCATAATTCCATACTTCATAACCACATAGTCAAGGCCTTTTGTCGTGACTACAAATGATATTTTGTAAAGGCCTTATGCCAAGACAATTGTTTGTCTCATGAGACCTACCGATGAATCAAGGTGCTATAGCGGGCTCCACGCGTCACCTACTAAGTCCAATGCAATCCTCATATGAAAAGGTTTAAACATAACATAAACATTCGTATTAAAACATGAATACGAAAAGGCAATACTTTATCCCTAAACCAAGAAAGGTGTAAAAATAACACATCAATGGTCAAACATATCACACAACCTTAAATACAATATGTATGATTTGAATAATAATAAATCAACTTCAAACAAGTTTAAAATCAATCAAATATGTTTATATAAATGAAATCAAAACTTTTTTAGAGAAATATATCATTATATTCTGAAATACTTTAGAAGTCATGTAATTATAAAAGAAAACAATTATTTTGAAATTTTTTTTAATATTGTAAGTGAAGATTCGAAGGTATTAAAATAGTGGAAAATATATGTACCCTCCATATAAGTTAAAAAACATTCTATCCATAGTTTGATCGAAAAGGTCGCAAAGGACCTAGTTTGGAAAAACGGAGGAAAGATTCCTTTGTAAACATTTTATAAAAATTCAAAAAAGAGTATAAATGAAATTAACCTATATTATAGGAAATATTAATTTTTTTGAAAAATATTTTTAAGAAACACCGATGTGGATGATAAAGAGGTCCTAGTAGATAATCACGTATTAACATCCTCACATAATGAAGAGATTAGGGAATTAACCCTTACCTTGTACTTTTCCTTGTACAAGGGTATGTTATCTTCCTTTATAATAGTTAATTAATTCTTATTAAATTAGAAAAGAACTATATAGATAAATATGATATCATATATAATCCACTAATATAGCATTGTTAATAATATTTATGTAGTATATCGTTTCGGGTGTTAACTGATTCGTTTATATTTATATGGTTGGTTACATAAGCCATGTTTGTTATGAATTGGATGTATTTGATTCATATAAAAAATGATATTTTTTTGATAAAAATTATTTTTAATCATAAAATGAAAATTATTTTTGAATAATTACGATGGGGAATTAATCTCATCATGTTCGTGGAGATGGTAGTCCGCACGTACGCACGAGCGACAATATCATTATATTGATGATGAAATCGTATTTAATTGGATGGAAAATCATACATACAAAATCATTAACATGATATATTTCTTATTTACATTATTTATACTCATTATTATAACCATACAAAGGAATTAATTGTTTGAATGATAAACTACACCACGATGTGGAGACGGTAAGCCCTTCGTACGCACGTTTGTTGACATTGTCATTTATAGGATGGATAGAATAAGGAATATGGTTGTAACATATTTATAATATAAACTCAGTATGTAGAAGTTTCATAATTCATTATTTTGGTATGGATTCAAAGAAAGAGGAAGTGGAAGAAGAAAGGAACTTGAAAGAGGGTGGTGAAATTATTACCACTTCTTCGGGTGTTTTCTTATTGAGTTGATCAAAAGGGCTCCATAGGTTGGCTTTTAGGACCAAGTAAGGACTCTAGGTTGATTTGATAGAAGTATGAAAGATATTTGGGTAGGGTTTGGCTGAGCCAAATGGCTTTGGTGGTGTGAAATTAAAATAAGGGGAAGTACCCTTTTATAAGAGTGGTGATGGTCACTTTTCAAAAATCATGAAATATTATTTTATAATACAATTATTTTCGATATATAATGGATCCAAAATGATTTATTTAGTGTCTATTGTGAGTATGGGTCTATAAACTCTCAAAACATTGGTTTTAGATAGGTTATGTCTCCATATCAACCATATCCTCTAAATTTAACTCTTAGAAAAATATTTTGACATTTACCATGTTTGTATGTATTTTTATATTATATAGTTAATAAACACACTATAACAAGACAAGAAAACCCAAAGTGGTTCTTTATTAATATATATAAACTTATCTGATTCTTTTTCTAAATACTTAAATTTTTAGGAATATTATATCAATTAATAATATTGTATTTTTTAAAAAACTCAATTATGTCAATTTTGACACTATTTTGTATTTGGTTTTTGTGAAAATCATAATAGCCTTATTACTTAGAAAAAAATTATTTAAACAACCCTAAAATGTCATATTAACCTATAAAATTAGTGTAATTCATAATATTTATCAATTTACATTTATTTGGATATTTAAATTATCAATTATTTTAATATTTCATTAATACGGTAATTACTACATCATCATTGTGTCATAAATAAATTACATTATTTAATGTATAAAATTTATAAATTAAATACCATTATAAAGGAAAAAGTTTTATATTTATAATGAATTTTTATAGCCAAAGTTATCTTTTTTATAGCCCTATATTAAAAATGGTTTAGTTATTAAACTTTAATTTTAACACTTTTAACTATTCTTTATTTAAAATAACAATAAATGTCATAATCTAGTACAATTGCACCAAATGTATCATATATTATTCCTTAGGATGTTTTTTTGTCTAATTAAACTTATCAAATAGAATTATGACATGTGTTATGGTAATTATAATATCATTTTACCCTTAATTACCCTATTTACTTTAATTGTGGTAAATTAAAGTCAAAAGTTACTATTCAACAAAAAATATTTTCATCTTTTTGACCCAAATATTATGTAATGATGTCAACTGTGTCTCTTGGATTTTTAAATTCAACTCACAAGAAGTGGTAAAATTAAGTTTTATGCAAATTTGTAAATGCTCTAAGAAGGTGGGTAAAAGACGGTAAAAAGATCAATAAAATTTGATATAACTAAACTTATTGTAAAATGACTCCAATTAATTACATTGAACATATATAGGTATTATATATATCATTTGACCTAAAATAAAATAAATTAAAATAACTAATTATTTTAAAAAAGTCAGTTTTAAACATAAACACAATGTTTTTCATTATCCATCAAAATTTGAAAGTTCTCAAAAACTACCGAAAATTCACCATAATCTAATTTTTATATTCCGAATCCAAAAATGAAGTTCATTTTGAAAATTAAATTTATTAATATTTCAAAAAGTGTTTATTACTATTCATAACGGCTAGTTTCATTGGTCGTGGTGGGTTAAAACTCCATGTTGCGTACAATGCAAGTTACTGTATTATTCAAAGGGAATCATACCATCTAATCAAGGGGTGTTTCAGACATGATAATATTATTTCAAGTTCTATATGTAATGGTATCATGTTATTCATTCTAACTCATGCCTTATTCTCCATTTCCATGTTTTCTCCCTTAATATTCTTTATAACTAACCATTTTTAATGATTCCCCTTATTCCATGGAAATATAAAATAATGGGATAGGTATGATGAAGTTAATTTGGTGGACAATATTGTCTTATAATTATATATTATACAATATGTTTATTTGTAATTGTAACTAGTTTGAAAAGACACTGAACATTTTATTTTTTATTTTTTAATTAATGTGATGTTATAAAAAATATACATGTTTAACAATATATTTGGATGTGTGGATCTAGGAAATCTCATTTTGTATCATAGTAGAGTTTGGTTATTTTTGGGAATTATGATTTTTAATATTAGGGTATAGTAAATAATATAGGGAAAAAGTTTTCCTTGAAGAAAATGATAATTATAAATAATACATCCACATATGATTTACATATCAAAGGTGTTAATATTGTATCCTATCTATATATATCATTTATGTGAAAATATAAGATATAAGAAGTGTTATTCATTGACTAAAATTGATAAGATGAAATTTCTCTAAGGGGGTATAACGCGACACCCAAAAAATTACATTATGTCATTAATATAATTATTATTTTAAAATGAATTTTTTCTTATCAGAAAGTACAAATACTGTTACATTTCATAAATAAATTTATAATAGAGGTTGAGGATAATTTTTAAAACCAATAATAGTACAAGGTAATAAAACACTAATAATAAAAGTAATAACACTCTATTACTTTATTTAAAAATGGTTCATTCAAACTACCACAATTACTATTATTAACAAAAATATTATAATGGGAAAACTAACATAGAATAAATAAATTAAAATATAATAATTTGTGTTACCTTTTTCACCTAGAATTATTCCAGCCACAAATAGTGATATAACAATGAAACCGAGACTCAGAAATTAAATATTTATTTAGGAAAAAATTTTGAACCTTATTTCGAATTGAATTTTACGATGAAGAGTAATATTGGAGGTGTATTTATAGAGAATCAAGATCATCCGAATTTATGATTTTCAATTAATATATTATATTGAAATTATGTCCATTAGTCAATAAAACAATTTTTCATTGTTTATTTGGGTTGTGTTGACTTATTTAGATGATCATTAGGATTATTTAACAAAGAATATTTTATTTTTTTAGATTAAAAAAATATTTTTATTAAAACGTGATTTCTTTTTATGGTTTAGAAAATATTTATATTCTTTAAATAATATTTAGAAAACTTTTGATATGAAAATATATATTAACGATGTCTTAAGTAATTTTCCCAATAGTGATAATGTTTATTTTTTAGTGAAATTACTAAATATTAATAAATAAGGATATTTATTTTAATGTTTGAATTGTAATAATTAGATTATTATATTTATAATATAGAATTTATTTGCTGGAATCATCACATAAGAATTATCCCAAGTTGAATTTATTATAATATTCAAAAAAGGTAGCTTTCAAGAGTAAAAAGTGAAAATACCATTTTTTGAAAAACCATAGCTCTTATAATATTTTTATGTTCATGACTCCAAATCTTATAAAACATATTCTTAATAAATATGTATTTATTTAATTTCATAATACATATTTTTTACAATTAGAAACACATACCTAATATTTTGAAATCCTTAATTATACATATTCTAAAAAATATATTTTTATGTGTTATAATAGTATCACATTAAAATTTTATATATTGAATCTTGTAAAAGAGATTAAATATTTTGAATTATAATTTAAAAATTATTTAATAAGTTTAACTTTATTTTTTTATATAAATAATGGAACCATGGTAAAAAAGAGTTACCATTGTTTTAGTAAAATCGTGTACACAATTAATGTTAAAAGGTAAATGATTAATATACCAAAAAAATAAAAACATAAACTTTAGTTTTAGATATTTAATATCCTTAAATAGACATTAAAACATTCATTATTAACCAAATTCATTGAAATAAATTCATCCCAAAATTAGATATCTTTAAATACATAATAATCATAATTCAATAACATAAGACCACCCATCCTCAAGTATAAATACCACCCCTCACAACACATTATCCTCACACATTATTAGCCATGAATCTTTAAAATTCAGTTAAAATACCTCTCCTCCCAAATCTCCTCACATAAAAGTTTTTTTGGTCTCACCAAAAGTCCAATTCCAATATCCTTAAGTGGTCCTTCAATAAGGTGGTATCTAAGAGGTAGAATTCTCAGACTCCCTCTTTTAATTTCATTTATTCTTATACCTTATCCTCAACTCATTCATTTATAAAGTAATAATAACTCAAATATAATTTATATAATATAATTTTATATTTTTAATTATATATCCTATAACCAACTATTTTCTCATATGCTCTTATTCAAATAAACTAAACTATTTATCAAATTATGTTGATTAACCTTCTTGTGGATAATGAGTTTTTTTTTCAATATCTCTTTATAGGATGGTCATAAAACACATATAATTGTTAAATAATGTTTTCATAATTATTATATAACATAATCCATTTTCATTTATTAATATAGAGTTGTGATATGAAATAAAA
The DNA here is from genome assembly GCA_963277665.1 of Viscum album. NCBI lineage: Eukaryota > Viridiplantae > Streptophyta > Magnoliopsida > Santalales > Viscaceae > Viscum > Viscum album. The sequence continues at coordinate 1,217,863,190 of OY728155.1, read as the reverse complement.
CAAAACTAGTTTGAGATGGTCAAAAAAACTGACACTATAAACTAACAATTAATCACTGAAATTTTCATTAAATGAATCACGAAAATGTCCTAAAACATTATGATATATAAGGTTATATATACTTTTTAAGTGGATAAAAACCATTTTATTCCAATTCTGGAGTAGTATTCCAGTTTTACAATATCGTCTATAATTATACACAGGTGAACTTACCATGAAACCATGAAACAAACGATGTCGGGATAACATAATTGACCTTTATAACTAATTGAAACGTCCATAAATGAATGTAATAAAATTATAATAAATAAAATATATGAGGAATATATTATGAATTATTTAAATAATTAATATTATTTTATTTTACTGGTCATTAATTATATTTACAAAACACATTCAGGCATATGGCAAGGGATTTATTTACACCTCCATATTTCCATTGTGTAACACTTTACCTCTAATTACGTCAATTTATCTATAAATTATTTTTATATAATTATAAAAAATTATATATATGTTCCAAATATATATAACTATCTAAATTTATTTTTATTTAATTTTATATAGATATTTTAAAAAGGCTCACTTCTCAATTTTTATCGATAAGAAAATGTGATTAAAGGGAACTTCTCTATTTCATACGCAGTTTAAAGTCGAATAATTTTTTTTAATCCACATATATTATCTAGAATAAATAATTTTTATCATGAAAAACCATTTTAGTTTATTTTTATTAATATGGAAACAATTATGCCTTTTTCTCCTTAAAATACTCTCTATTATTTTCACAAAAACCATGCTTTATTGGAACATTTATAATGTTCTTTGAGTACTCCTTTTGATATTATTAATTCATTTTTACATCATTATTCTTGATGTATCCATATTATTTAGTTTATAAATGTCCAAGAATGATTTAAATAATTTTTTTTCATGGAAACCATTATGAGGAACCCTTTGTTTTTCTTTTTGACATGATCACTAAGCCCATACCTTTCCATGGGTCACCATTACTATTATTAATTATTTTTGATTTATTTATGTGTAACACATATTCACATACAAATTTTTATGGTTGCACCTAGACGGTGCTCTAATACATTGTGTTATTTTTACTACCATGAGATTCTAACTATTGGATTAAGGAATAAACTTAATCCATTATGGTAGTCTCTCCACCATCTGATATCCTCTTGGCAGTTACCTTAACTCATGTTTATGTAATTATATAGGTTGCTACCACACTAGATTATTTTAATTATCATGTGATTCTATTTTCTAGATGTTATTACTCTATATGTTTATTCATTACCTATTCCTCTTATGTTGTCATGTTATTCCTTCTGACTCAAGGATTATACATCATTTCCATGTTTTTTCCCTTATTGGGCTTTATAGTTCTCCATTTTATGTTTACCCTTTTTCGTCATGAATAGAAATGAAATGGATATGTATAAGGATGTATCATGTGTATAAATTTATTGTGTAATAAATATGTATTTTTTTAAAATATTTTTAATTATACCTAGTGAACACAGACACTGAACATTTGATTGTAGACTTATATTATAATTCATGAGATGTCATTAACAATATGCATGTTTAACACCATATCAATAATTATAGGTATGGGTAATATCAGTATTCTGTTAGAATGGTAATTCTATATTGATACTCAATGACATAAATTCTTCCCTGTTGAACCTTGTGAATCTCTTTAATGTTGAATCAGCATTGTTGTGTAAGAAAATACTCCTCTCGAATGAGGTTATTAAACCTGATCATGGGATGTGTATATGAATCAGTTGTTTGTATCATCAATCTCCACCATTTTAATTTCAATCCATAATGAAGAATTTTCTTCAGCTCTACTATTTAATATAATGGACTTCATACCTGGATGAATACTCTGATCAGGGAAACTGACCAGTATCCTAGCACCCACAAGTCCGGATCACCACGATGCATGTGTAGTCTCTACCTATGAAAATAACAAAGTACTCTTAGCTTTCATGTGATACAATCATGAAATATTGGAATGATCTGATTCCTATTTCAAAAGAAAATATTGGCCTACACAATAGGTTGTAGTTTTTCTCAGGGTTAAATTGGTGTATGTATCTATCACTACACACCTACTGGGATTACATCATAAAAAAACCCCTGACTTGAGGCACCATCAATGGTTTATTCCCTTTTATGATCCTATAATGGAATCTTAGACTACATTATATATGGGGGTACCCAGAAATATTCAATATCTATAACAATCAAGATAGAATATTTGGGGAGCTACCTCCGGAATGATTAGAATCCACAACTCATTCCTATATGATTCATGTAATTATTTTTACATGAAACTAGTTCCATGGTGTAATGATATGAAATGTATGATATCAATTTCTTAGTGTAGGGATATGTTGGTCATTGTGCCATCACTAGGGTCCCTTGGATATGATATGAACATGAGACACTTAAACAACATTTTTTGAATTCCCAAAATAATCCTCATAATGAATCTATCTCAAAGCTAAATCCCAATAAAATGCAGGATTTGACCAATCTATCACATGAAAAAAACCACTAGTAGACACTTGGTCAGTGGTAAGCTGAGTGTACCACACCAATACCACCTATAACTATCTAGGGGCTGGTGACGTGCAGAATGTAGGCATACCAAACATATGGGATGCCTAACAATATTTCACTAATAACCAAGAAAATATATATCCATAAACACCTAATTAGTTATGAATGTAAACAACTAGAAAACAAATGTATGCACTACCTCAAATATCGTTCAATAAAGTGAAAATATATATAATCAAGTAAAGTGCAAGAAATACATACCTAAAAATATTATGTAGGAACAACTACAAAACAAGATGGAGTTCTCATTATGAAACAACTAGTCTGACAGTAGCGAATTTACCATAGCCACTAAACACCACTAAGAACCACCACACAAGGTCCTATTAGATATATATAAAATATCATATCTTCTATATTAAACAAGTCATGAAGGGAAAGATTCCATGTAAAAGTGATTTTTTACATTCCAAATATTACTCCCCAAAATCCCAAAGTAGTATCTAATCAAAATAATGATTCAACTCAAAACCATAATCAAGATAACCAATGATGGGAGAACCCAGATATTATTATATTAGCTTCTCAACATTATGAGTACAGTCTCAAAATCTATGACATAAAAAAGTATACATTCTACGATTCTTTTCAAGATTTCTCACAAAATCGACAAGATCCAACCCCTAGGTGATGTTGTAGGATCCATTATTCATGAATATTACTAAAATAACAACTATAGTATAGGATCCTTATCCCATCATATCTATATTGAAAGGATAAATCTTTATTAATGGAGGATACATACCCCATAATTTTGTTGAAATACTAACATAATTTTATTCTTTAGATAGAGGATCCTAGATCTTTTTTTCCATTGTTGAAATATTGAATCCATGGGTGGATCTTAGTCCAAATAGTGAGAAACATATTCCACCAAGAAATAATGAGTGGAAATCAGGGTATACCCTATGTATGAAAAGCCAAGGGGAAGTTTGAAACATGTCCTTTGAATGAATAGAGAGTTTTTACAAGTATTCTGACTAATTGTGTTCTGCCTTCCTATATAGAATATATGGTACCAACTATATAGTATTTATAAGGTTCTCATTTCATGAAATTTTTTTAGAGGTACTTAGAATGTAACCTATTTACCTGATTCATTTACCTCTGAGGGTACACGAGTTATGAAATAACATAAAAACCTATAGAGCCACACACATCCCTTAAAATTTATATTTTGTACATATAGAGCTGGTTATCTAGTGTCACCCAATGTGTATGCTCAACCGCATGACTATGATATAATTTAGTCATCATAATTTTTATCAGGACATCACAAGATACACAGAATATGTTCTTCTAAACTACACACTATGTAGTAGTGATTTTTCATGAATAATATATTCCACGTAAAGGATCAACAAATGAAAAAATTGCTATTATTTTTTAAGATAAATCATTAAACAAACTTTATTGTAACGCCCCGACCCCAGCTACCCAGAGTCGGTGCATTACTTCGTAACATTGGCATGATCACAAAAGATCAAGTCGCGAAATACCGATTAGTTTAGTAGCCTTGGAAACACTAGATACATTCGTAAACGTTACATTACATCATAAAGTGAAAAACTACAATAACAAAGTCTCCATAGTCCACTCTCATATCCTCTTCTGACAATCCCTGCAGGTCATTCATAAAATACTTCTTCACATCCTGGAAGATATTAAAACATTGAAAGGGGTGAGCTCAGATGCTCAGTAAGGATAACAATATTGCGGAAGCCTTCATAAATAAACATAAACATTTAAGGCAATGTATAACTAAAACAATATCCTTTTAAACTTGAACATCAACATAATACGGCAAAAGTAAAATGAGATAATGCCATTTACTTCTTCACATGGATATTCTACTGGTCGAATAATCACATGAAATATCATTAACCACTTTCATAATGATGGAATGCATAGTGCCAGACTATCATAACCACGTAGCCAAGGCCTCGTGCCAAGACCACAAATAAGATTTTGTCAAGGCCTCGTGCCAAGACACTAGTTTGTCTCATGAGACCTGCCGACGCATCGAGGAGCTATAGCAGGCTCCACCCGTCACTTATTAAGTCCAATGCATTCCTCATATGAGTAGGTTTAAACATATCATAAACCATAACATAATCGTATAACATAAAACATGCATAAAGGAAACATAACATTTCCACATTTCAATCACAATATATCAATACAACACATTGATATAATAAAAACACTTTCAAAACCATTTTCAAAACCAAAATAAAAGAAAGTTAAAACATTGTATTTATTTTTCATTAAAAAAAAGTGATGGCTTGTAGAGGAAGCCGAAACTCAAATAATGGTCATGGCAGCGGAGAAGTCATTGTCGCCGCATATGTACGGAAAGAAAAACATTTCCTTTTTGTCGTTTTGTAAAACGCTTCGTATAAAAAGATTCCTTTTGAATAAACTTAAAAGTCAAAGGGGTTTATACACTGTACAAAAGAAATTTGTGTATAAAACAAAATATGCCTCAATGAATGGAGATTGAGACGAAGTCCCTTAAAAAGATCATTTTTAAATAAAATATTTCTATTATGTGTATTCACTATATGTACACATAAAGAAAGTATAAATACAATATACGACATAATAATATCATGACATAATTTGAAAGTAGGAGATTAACCCAAAGAATGGAAGTTGGGTTATGAAATTCCCTTACCTTGCGTCTTTTCCTGACTCGACCATTCTTTAACCTCCTGAATAATAAACTAGAGTTAATATTTACCTTTTTAAGAACCATTTTCAATTTCATTATCCTTTTTATATCACTTATTAAAATGTTATGAACATTATGTAATTATTTAAGTTAATAACGGTCGTTTTGTCGATCTTTGGTACTTGAGTCAACAATAAACTTCTTATAATTACAAGTTGATTATGTGGTAGAATATCCATTATCTCCAGAACTATATTCATGTTTTAGATGTCATATATATCATATATATCCAGTATATACATTTATAATATTACGTAACATTTAGAGGTAAGAAATGAAATGCACCGTTCATGGAGACGGTAAGTCGTACGTACGCATGAACGCTACTTTCATTTCAATTTCATAATTAATGGAGAGAAATCATAATGATATAAATGTATAATATAATTCAAGTATAATATAGTGTATAATACTATTTACTCCATCCTTTATGCATCCCACATATGGCATTAACGATTCAAATCACTTTGAGGGGGCGGTAGTCCGCACTTCCTAAAATGAAATTATCACGTTTTACCCATAATGGAAATCATAAAGTATGCCATAAATGAGAAATACAGAAGTATAAGTAAAACATAAACATATTATATATCATATATAAAAATAGTGACATCTTAATGGACACCTTTTAAGGTGTTATATGAGTGTTGAACAATCATCATTTCGTGAGGCAGAAATTCCCCATCCACAGAAACCGTATGTTCTTTAACCATTATATATAGGTTTTTGTAAGTGTTGCTCGAATCCATCTTATAACAACATTATAGTATATTGAGGATACTGGTGTTTTTACAAAATAAATGAATAAAAAGAGTTTAGGGGGTTGGAGAAGAAAAACAAAACAAAACAACATTAGAGAAGACATTACCTCAAAATCGGGTAACTCTTTTTGATTTGAGCCAAAGGCTCCCTTGGGAAGAGTTCTACCCGAAGTGAGGCTTCTAGGAGTAAGAGGGGGAAGTTGGGAGAGTATATGGGCAGAGGTTGGCCGAGCCAAATGGCTTGAAAGTGTAAATGAGGTGGGAGAGGTGGGGGCCTTTTATAAGTGGAGAGGAGGGGCTCTTTTGGAAATATTGAAATGTTACATTATTATACAATGATTTTCGGATTTTAAAGGTCCCACACTTATATAATTCGTGGATAAGGTGATAAGGGTTCGAAATATCTTCATCCAACAGGCTTTGGACAAGTGTAAGCCTTGGATTTTGCATTATCTTCTCATTTTATTTAAATCGTTAAATAATGAGGTCATCGCCGCATCATAATGATGTCATAAATAATTTAATTTATTTAATGTCTAAAAATTATAAAAAAAAATACTATGATGTAGGAAATCTTTTTAGCATTCTAATGAATATTTATAGTCAAAATTTGTACTTGTGTAACCCCACTTAAAAACTGTTTTAGTAAAACAACTCATTTTTGTGTCAATTTAATTTTAACATTAAATAAATATATATTAATGTCATTTTCCAACTAAAGTGGCTCAATGGGGTCCCCAAGTTGACCCATGGGTTCTCTTGGTCGTCCATGACTCATACAATAGGAGTAGGACAAGTGTCAAGCTCATCTCATATTATTAAAACATTATTTTTACCTTAAACTACACTAATTACCTCTAATCGCGATTAAGAACTTAAAAGTTACTATTCACCAAAAAATTATTTTGATCTCATTGAACCACATTTTACTTCTTAATGACAACCATGTATGTCGGATTTTTGAAAATCAAATCACATAAGTGGTAATATTTCATTTAAACGAAAAAAATCAGTTATTTAACTACCACTTAGTGGTTTCACTATTCATCAAAAATTGAAGTTTTTCAGAACAATGCCAAAATTTCACCCTAAGCTATAATTGATATTCCGAATTCAAAAATGATGTCTATTTTACAAAATTCCAAACATATAAGTTGCATTAATTAATTTTATAATTAATTCCCGCTGTCACAACAAATAGCGTGTTTTAAGAAACAATTTATATCAAAAGATTGGCAATTGTTTATGTCCAATTTCAATGTTAAATTAATTCTAATGACCACCATTGGATAAAATGGTAAAAATATATTCTAATTATACTTTAAAACCACTAAATAGTATAATTTATCACAATAAATTATTTTGATTAAAAAAGTTGTTTTAAGTATTTTTCACTATTTATAAAAAAATCGGAAGTTCTCAGAAAGTTACAAAAAATTCAACTTAGGATGATTTCGATATTAAGAATACAAAAATGAAGTCCATTTTTAAATATAAAATTTCTATAATTTTAAAAAGTGGTTATTACTATTCATAACGGCTACTTTGATTAGTTGCGGTGTGTTAGAACTCAAAGTTGCATACAATGCAAGCTATTGCATTATTGAATGAGATGCGTATCGTGGAAGCTCGGGGTGTTACATTCTCCCCTCCTTCAATAAATTACGTCCTCGCAATTTGAAATTTTTCTTTGAAAATAAAAGGTTGAAAAGAGAAAATACCTTTGAGGATAACCCACATCGGAAATAAGGTTAATAAATATATAACATTAAAAGAAAGCAAGATAAGTACAAAGGTCACCCGATATAGCCCATTCTAGGATTCTATGAAAATATGGATATGGAGGAGAAACAAACCATCAAGGTCTGATGGGGAGTTATAGAAAACAAGATTAGAAGAAAGTTTAACCACAAGAAAATCACAAACTTGTGATTGGTTAAACGATCATTGAATCCCCAGTTGGAAAAGTTAACCGACAACATTTTTGTTTTAAGTTATCTTTTACAATGTTGAGGAATTTATTTAGGAGATTTACTAAGAACGTAAGGGAATATACATACTTGTTATGTATACTTTCATTCGTTAATAAATTTTTACCACAAACCCAACTTTTACTCCAAATGGTAACGAAACTCAAAAATATTCTATTTATCCTAATTGTATAAGATTCCAAATGTTAACACATACCATTTAGATTAGTAAAATTATTTTGTAATAACCAGGGACTTCCTGTAGGCTAGTGGTAGGAAATAAAGGCTTGTCGCACTAAGGTTGTGGGTTCGATTCCTGTAGCTTTGTCCGACGCGATGGGTTATTCCCCACCCTGCAGGTTGTCCTTTTCCTAAAACTATAGTATCATAATATTTCAAAAATAATCTTCATAAATTTTTTAACCTTAAACATTACTTATCCAAAGATCAACTTAATCCACTCCAACCTTTATAGTTATCCAAAATACCTCTGTCAAGACTTTCTCTAAAAGGTCTCTTAATTCCAAAATCAATTTATCAGATTCCCCAAAAAAAGTAAAGTTTCTCTTATTGTCACATACTAAAAATATGATTACCTTAATCATATTAAAACCTTACTGAAACAATAAGTACTGCAGTACAATCCTTATATATATATCACATTATTATAATAACCATAATATAATCCATGAGTCCAAAAGCACCAATACATTAATTATTCTGCATCAACTGTAGTAACAACATAAGATTGTCCTTGATCCCTTGGCCCTTTCTGAGGTAAGTTTCCCTGACGCTTAGGACATTCATTTTCATAATGACCCATTTCTCTACAATTGTAGAATTCAACTTTGATAGCCTCTTTCTTTCCCTTGCAATCACGAGCCTGGTGACCCTTTTATCCACATTTATAACAAACTCCCATTCCTTTTAGGCAAGTACCAGGGTGATTCTTCCCACAATTATCACATAATGGAAAATCCTTCTTTCCCTTTTTCCCTTTATCTGTCTCTTGTTCCACCGTTCTCTTCTTCTCTTGCTTTACTTTGTTGTCATAAGACTTAGAGAATTCCTTTTCTGTCTTGATAGCACACGAGACAATATCTTCATATGATGAGAAGGATTGTGATACTAAAGCTCGACGGAGAAATGGTTTTAACCCATCAAATAAATGATCAATCTTACTCCTTGGGTTACGTATATAATCGGCAGCATGCCTCTCTAACCTTGTAAAGTTAGCCTCATACTTTGCGACATTCTCATCCTCCTTCTGCCTCAGACTCAGAAATTGCCTTTCCATATTTGCTTGATGGTCACGAGGAAAGTATTTTTCTAAGAAAATCTCTTTGAACTATCTTCATTCCATATTTGATACATCATCATCTTCCTTTGTGTTTTGAATCAGCGACCACCACTGATCGGCATCTCCAGTGAGGCGGTAAACTGCCATGAAAACCTTCTCCCTTTCACTACTCCCCAAGGCATGGAATATTTTCTCTAAGGAATTTATCCATTGCTTAGCTACTATAGGATTTTTACTCCCATTGAAGGATGGTGGTTGTTGCCTCATGAATAGATCTAACATTGATCCTCCACGCTGTGGATCAGGGTGCTCCATATGGGTAAGGTTATTATTCATAACCTGAGTAAGTTGTCCCAGTATGGTGATTAGCTGATCGACACCAGTTGCATCACCAGCCCCACTATAATTATCTTGAGCAGGAGGGAAATCCCTACATGGAGTGCGTGCATTGATACGGTTTCCATTCCTTCCACTAGGCGGCATTTCTAAACAATGGCATAAACTAGATTAGTTTATGAATAAAAATACATAATTCCATACTTGTAAAATACTTAACATAAATTGAACTCTTTATGGATATAATCCATAATCATAAAAAGAAATGTTTCCTTTGAGAAAGTATATAGTCATAACCCTTCAAAGTGGTTTGTAAAGAAAATGAGAATTATCCTAAGCATATCCCCCGGGAGTGTCGTAACCAAGAGTGCAGCAAGACCCGTTTTCGTGCACCAGTTCCCGTTCGAGTCTAGCTCAAAGCGGTGTTTTCGGGTTTTACCCCTAGGTACATCTGTGCCAGAGCCGCCTCTACCTGCTCGTATCCAGACAGGGATGTATTGCTCGGAAAACTCACAACATCTCTACAATACCAAAATTCTAGGAAGTTCTTCTATACTAATCCTCAAAGTCTATCTTCGGGCTATGTGCTCTAAACAGAGTTTATCTAAATCTGGCTTCCAAGGTTAGTACTAAACTTCCTCTGATACCAACTGTAATGCCCCAACCCCAGCTACCCAGAGTCGGTGCATTACTTCGTAACATTGGCATGATCACAAAAGATCAAGTCTCGAAAGACCGATTAGTTTAGTATCCTTGGAAACACTAGATACATTTGTAAACGTTACATTACATCATAAAGTGAAAAACTACAATAACAAAGTCTCCATAGTCCACTCTCATATCCTCTTCTGACAATCCCTGTAGGTCATTCATAAAATACTTCTTCACATCCTGGAAGATATTAAAACATTGAAAGGGGTGAGCTCAGATGCTTAGTAAAGATAACAATATTGCGGAAGCCTTCATAAATAAACATAAACAGTTAAGGCAATGTATAACTAAAACAATAGCCTTTTAAACTTGAACATCAACATAATATGGCAAAAGTAAAATGAGATAATGCCATTTACTTCTTCACATGGATATTCTACTGGTCGAATAATCACATGAAATATCATTAACCACTTTCATAATGATGGAATGCATAATGTCGGACTATCATAACCACGCAGCCAAGGCCTCGTGCCAAGACCACAAATAAGATTTTGTCAAGGCCTCATGCCAAGACACTAGTTTGTCTCATGAGACCTGCCGATGCATCTAGGAGCTATAGCGGGCTCCACCCATCACTTATTAAGTCCAATGCATTCCTCATATGAGTAGGTTTAAACATATCATAAACCATAACATAATCGTATCACATAAAACATGCATAAAGGAAACATAACATTTCCACATTTCAATCAAAAGATATCAATACAACACATTGATATAATAAAAACGCTTTCAAAACCATTTTCAAAACCAAAATAAAATAATGTTAAAACTTTGTATTTATTTTTCATTAAAAAAAGTGATGGCTTGTAGAGGAAGCCGAAACTCAAATAATGGTCATGGCGGCGGAGAAGTCATTGTCGCCGCATATGTATGGAAAGAAAAACATTCCCTTTTTTCATTTAGTAAAACGCTTCGTATAAAAAGATTCCTTTTGAATAAACTTCAAAGTGAAAGGGGTTTATACACTATACAAAAGAAATTTGTTTATAAAACAAAATATGCCTCAATGAATGGAGATTGAGACGAAGTCCCTTAAAAAGATCATTTTTAAATAAAATATTTCTATTATGTGTATTCACTATATGTACACATAAATAAAGTATAAATACAATATACGATATAATAATATCATGACATAATTTGAAAGTAGGAGATTAACCCAAAGAATGGAAGTTGGGATATGAAATTCCCTTACCTTGCGTCTTGTCCTGACTCGACCGTTCTTTAACCTCCTGAATAATAAACTAGAGTTAATATATACCTTATTAATAACCATTGTTAATTTCATTATCCTTTTTATATCACTTATTACAATGTTATGAACATTATGTAATTATTTAAGTTAATAACGGTCATTTTGTCGATCTTTGGTACTTGAGTCAACAATAAACTTCTTATAATTACAAGTTGATTATGTGGTAGAATATCCATTATCTCCAGAATTATATTCATGTTTAGAAGTCATATATATCATATATATCCAGTATATGCATTTATAATATTATGTAACATTTAGAGGTAAGAAATAAAATGCACCGTTCATGGAGACGGTAAGCCGTACGTACGCATGAATGCTACTTTCATTTCAATTTCATATTTAATGTAACGAAATCATAATTATATAAATGTATAATATAATTCCAGTATAATATAGTTTATAATACCATTTACTCCATCCTTTATACATCCCACATATGGCATTAACGATTCAAATCACTTTGAGGGGGCGGTAGTCCGCACTTCCTAAAATGAAATTATCGCGTTTTACCCATAATGGAAATAATAAAGTATGCCATAAATGAGAAATACAGAAGTATAAGTAAAACATAAACATATTATATATCATATATAAAAATAGTGACATCTTAATGGCCACCTTTGAAGGTTTTATATGAGTGTTGGACAATCATCGTTTCGTGAGGCAGAAATTCGCCATCCACAGAAACCGTAAGTTCTTTAACCATTAGATGTAGGTGTGGGTAATTGTAGCTCGAATACATCTTATAACAACATACTAGTATATTGAGTATACTGGTGTTGTTACAAAAGAAATGAATAAAAAGAGTTTAGGGGGTTGGAGAAGAAAAACAAAACAAAACAACATTAGAGAAGACATTACCTCAAAATCGGGTAACTCTTTTTGATTTGAGCCAAAGGCTTCCTTGGGAAGAGTTCTGCCCAAAGTGAGGCTTCTAGGAGTAATAGGGGGAAGTTGGGAGAGTATTTTGGCAGAGGTTGGCCGAGCCAAATGGCTTGAAAGTGTAAATGAGGTGGGATAGGTGGGGGCCTTTTATAAGTGGAGAGGAGGGGCTCTTTTGGAAAGATTGAAATGAAACATTATTATACAATTATTTTCGGATTCTAAAGGTCCCAAACTTATATAATTCGTGTCTAAGGTGATAAGGGTTTGAAATATCTTCATCTAATAGGCTTTGGACAAGTGTATGCCTTGGATTTTGCATTATCTTCTCATTTTATTTAAATCGTTAAATAATGAGGTCATCGCCGCATCATAATGATGTCATAAATAATTTAATTTATTTAAGGTATAAAAATTATAAAAAAAAATACTATGATGTAGGAAATATTTTTATCTTTCTAATGAATATTTATAGTCAAAATTTGGACTTGTGTAACCCCACTTAAAAACTGTTTTAGTAAAACAACTCATGTTTGTGTCAATTTAATTTTAACATTAAATAAATATATATTAATGTCATTTTCCAACTAAAGTGGATCCATGGGGTCTCCAAGTTTACCCATGGGTTGTATTGGTCGGCCATGACTCATCCAATAGGAGTATGACAAGTTTCAAGCTCATCTCATGTTATTAAAACATTATTTTTACCTTAAACTACACAAATTACCTCTAATCGCGATTAAGAACATAAAAGTTACTATTCACCAAAAAATTATTTTGATCTCATAGAACCACATTTTACTTCTTAATGACAACCATGTATGTTGGATTTTTGAAAATCAAATCACAGAAGTGCTAATATTTCATTTAAACGAAAAAAATCAGTTATTTAACTACCACTTTGTGGTTTCACTATTCATCAAAAATTGAAGTTTTTCAGAACAATGCCAAAATTTCACCCTAAGCTAAAATTGATATTCCGAATTCAAAAATGATGTATATTTTACAAAATTCCAAACATATAAGTTGCATTAATTAATTTTATAATTAATTCCCGCTTTCACAACAAATAGCGTGTTTTAAGAAATAATTTATATCAAAAGATTGGCAATTGTTTATGTCCAATTTCAATGTTAAATTAATTATAATGACCACCGTTGGATAAAATGGTAAAAATATATTCTAATTATACTTTAAAACCACTAAATAGTATAATTTATCAAAATAAATTATTTTGATTAAAAAAGTTGTTTTAAGTATTTTTCATTATTCATAAAAAATCGGAAGTTCTCAGAAAGTTACAAAAAATTCAACTTAGGATAATTTTGATATTACGAATACAAAAATGAAGTCCATTTTGAAATATAAAATTTCTATAATTTTAAAAAGTGTTTATTACTATTCATAACGGCTACTTTGATTAGTTGTGGTGTGTTAGAACTCAAAGTTGCGTACAATGCAAGCTATTGCATTATTGAATGAGATGTGTATCGTGGAAGCTCGGGGTGTTACATTTATTGTCATAAAAAACATTATAGATATATTATTTCAACCTTCTTGTGTCATAAAATTGAATCATCCTCACTTTTCATCTAAGTCTCATCGCCTGACTCCTAATCATAAGAAAAAAACCATCACTGAACCTTCCCTAGAATTTTTATCACTATACCAAAACCTCCACCTTATAGAAATACATGATATAGATCACACAATAATGGTCCATAGATCCAAGTATCTATCACTCGATAAATTAGGATTTCATGACATGTTCAATAAATTATTCAAAATTAATAGCAATGACGAACTCTAATTCAATAAGGGGGGATCCCTTAAACCCATAATTGTGTGACCAAATGTTATTATGTTTGTCTTAAACACAATTTATTGATAGAAATAGAATAGAATAAGATGAAATTGCATCAATAAAGGTCGAAAAATTATCTATTTTCAATTCAATGAGAAATTATAATTTAATAACCATATGAGAATCTGGACATGGATTCAATGGGGAAGTGGTTGATACATGTACATATCAAATTCATTAATAAAAGGAAAGTTCCAATAAAAAAATTCCCAATATTGATATCAGATCGATTTCTTGTGAATAATTATTTTTTTATCATATTTGAATATGGGGTTGAATTCAAATACATTTGTTGTCGATCCATGATTCCAAGGTCACTAAAAACATTCTTCATCTCGGATCTCCTCTAATGAATCTCTCTAGGTAATGTGGGTGATATTATATGTGAAATAATGAGGGATTTAATAGAAAATATTATGTTAAAATTCTTATTTATCAAATTAAATTAACTACATAATTTATCACATTTTATAAATTTATTATTCACCTAAGATAGTGGATCATCTTGATGAATGATGAAAATGAACTTTATGTCCTTAATAAGGTAACACCAATGTTCTCAAATCAAAAAATGTTTGGATTTTTACATGTAGGACACCATTAAAATGACAACCCATTACCAAAAAAAATTATTAGCATGTGTGTGCTAATATATTTAGTATTTTTAATATACTAACATTGAGGATTTATGACACATGAAAAATTACTCCAACTCCACTAATTTCTTCTTAAAAAATATTCTAAATATTTAAACGGTATAATTATACAAATCAAAGTAGTTACATGCTTAAAATTTTATTTTATTTATGAATTATTGAGAAATGGTTACCCCATTTTTAAATATTTATACTGTTCATTTATATTAATATTATTCCCTTTTTTGATCATTGATATAAATTTTTTATATAATGAACATCTATATACCAAAAGTTATATGATAAGTGGATTCTAGGATAGATCTTTTCATTTTCATGCTAGAAAAAGATCCATAATGAATTAATTTTTCATCAACATTGACATCAATTTGTTATTCAAATATTTATCTTGAATTTCAATGTCAAATATATTTTTTCATATTATGTGTTAGGATTATTATGAATTTAATTCCATATTTAATTTGTTCTCCCGGTGTAAAGGGTCTTAGGGTCAGAAAAATTACCACTAGATGCGTATTCTTTATTTGGGATGCAGAAATGGTTCTTTTATATCTTTTTATGGGATTAATCATATATATATATTAAATATTTTAGGAAATTAGACCATGAAATGAAGTGATCATGTACCTTAATAATATAGTTAATTTATATATATATGAATATATTTAACTTCTATTTTTGGTGAGAAAAGAAAAATTGTATGTTGTGAGAAAAGTTAAACATCAATATGGTTTTAACATAATGATTTAAAATTTTGAATAATATTCCAAATAATATTAATATAATAATACATACATAAAATATGACCACATGGGAAAATATTGTGTGTTTAAACCCCCCTTAAATTCAATGTTTAATATTCCTTCCAAATATGAACTTTTCAAGACCATAATCATCCAACTGGGTAGTTTTGTGCCATAATCCGGTGAAACACTGATATCTTGGGTATGGAATGAATGTATGGGTAAAAATTTATGCTTATTTAGTAGTTCTATTGCATATTATGGATTTATTTTATTTTTCATTGTTATGATTTTATTGGAATTTTCATTTGGTTATTTTTTTTGAGAAACCGTATTCTTTTGGATACTATAATAATATATTTGGGTTTATCCATATCATGGATTCGATAAATAATTATATAACCAAGAGTACAATTTTCATATATGATATGATTAGGATTATTCTATTCCTAAATAACTATGTGGTGAGATAAATTCCTTATAGGAATCATTTTCATAGTGAATATGGGTCTTTTACCACTAATGGATATTACATTTTTTAATGTATCACCATTTTGGTGGGATAAAATTTAATAAAACATCATATTAGATTTAATTTAACATGATAATCATCTGATAAATATTTTTCGGTAGATGAATTACAACGTCCTAATAAAAATAAACTTTGAGATTAATCACAGTAAGGAGAAGCATGATGTAATCTATTCTAAATATAGGTACCCTAAGAGAACCACTTAATCTAAAAAGGTAACATTAAAATATTTTAAATTATAATAAATATTCTATGTGTTAAATAAAAATATCTTTCATACTATTCTAGTGTTTAATTTTTCAGCAATTGAATCTCGATGATTATGGAAAAATATAATTATTCACTTAAGGTTTTAACATCATTGGTTGTAATGTGACCAATGGAATCTTAATCTCCACTCATGTAATAAATATTAATATGTTCATTAGTGATTTAAGTAATTTTTGTATCCTAGGATTAATATTTAGGATTAAAGGTTGACGTAATGGAGAAAAGGATGTGTTTCATTGAAAACCTGAATACTATAATCATGTATAAACTTGTCATAAGACATGCATTATCTTATTTTTACACTATATAGGAACAAATAAACTATTATTGTTTAATAAAATGATATGGGTTTTTTAATATATATGGTTTATTATTTATTTCATAATATAACACGCTTTATTAGTTGACTAAAATGGATAATTCTGGATAGTGAATTTAATTTATTTCCATTTATGCAAATGATCTGATAATGTGAAAGAATTAAGGAATGATTACCTGATATTAAAAATGTGTTGGGAAAATAAATATGAACTAATAATATAATGATTGGGTTTTAAACAACTATATAAATATTATAAGTGGGTAATAGTTCAAATCAGAAGAAAAAAATTTGTTTGAAATGTTCAACAATATTTCTTCAAGAATAATTTATGTATCATTGAAACTCAGTTCTACCAAGGAGAATTAAAATTATATATATTGTATTGTCAATATACATGAAGGGGTATTTGTAAACACAATGGGATTTACATGATAGGTATAGGTGTTATAAAAATCAGTTGTCTAGTTTTGTCTTCCATGTCATACTGACTGTATGTTTTTATAACAATTGAAATTACATTGGAGTTAAAAATCATTGAATAATTGAATTAACTTATTTTTTACATTCATGTTATGAAGAAAAAATTTTATACATCAAATTTTAATGCAAAGGAATATAAAAAATATTGGATAGAAAATCAATTTTTTTAATCTTCATCTCATTTAATTAATATGACTATGAAAGTGGTAAAATAACAAAGGGTTTTGGGAACAAAGTCTACATAATATATTGCATGAATGGTTTTAGATATATCTAATTCTATTAGATACTTGAAAATAGGAGAATGGTTAAAAAATTGTTCATGTATTTGATAAAATATGATGGAATGTGACTCCACCACCATTTAGTTGAATATTTAAGAAAATTATCATATTTTCAATATAAATTCTTTGAATAAATAAGGTACCATATTTCATATGAAGATAAAAGTGAATTTCTAAAATATTATAACTAAGAAGAAATAATTTTCATTTATTATGAACAATGAAATCTGTATCAGAGAATGTTATTTTAAAATGAATATAGCTACAAATTCGTTAGTGGGAGTATTGTTTCACTTAGATAAGATAAGTGTTATATAAAAAGGATAACACCATTCTAAATCCACATTGGTTTCATCATAATATCTTAGAAGATTTAGGATGTGTGATGGTAATGAAAAATGTATATATTTACATTTTATTACCATTGAAGGTGGATATCACTATTTATTAAATAATTTTACCTATGCATCGTCAAAGGTATTTTTTAGTCAATAACCTGAATATTTTCTCAGATATATGATGATAATAAAAAATGTAAAGAATTTCTTTTAGTTATCCTAAATAAGTGAACATAACTATTTATTATAAGATAATGCCATTCAAATTACAGTTTGAATAACAATATAAATCATAAAAAATTATAGTCTATAGATAATGAAAAATCAATTAGATACATTAGTTGCAACAATAGTCTAATAATAGTGGTAACATAATAGGTATTATGATATTCTAGAAATGTAATAAAGTAATTGTGTCATTATATGAAAATTTTAAAAAACAAATTGTTAGAAATAAATACAAGGATGGTGATGATGAACATAGGGGGAGATACAAATAGATGACATATTTATAAAAAAATCAATTGGTGTGATGAAGTTAATGAGTTTGAATATGTTCAAAATGTGGAATATTTTAAAATATGATTCTTATTTCTCACTGTTGTTCAAACATATTTTATTGAGACCCAGAATTTTATTACATTACTATTACATCATTTCAAAGATAAAAAACATAATAGTATTACACAAAGAATATCCCAAAGCTTAGTGTCTTAGGCCAACTAGGACCACACATAACAAATACAACATCTAGCAAAAACATTTATTTAACTTCTTCTTCTCTGGATTCTTATTGGCACTTGTCCCCTCCTTTGTAAAAGTAGCCAACTGAGGATATACATCAAAAGGGGTGATCTAGAAGCCCAGTAAGATGATAGATAAGAACAATAAATCATGGGGTTAGCATAATCATAACATAGGAAAAAGATCATGAACATGAGAGGAGCAAAAATAAAAGACTTGAAATGTGGCAATGCATAAAAATGAGACATCATGTCTTAGTGGTTAACTACCACACATAATTGTGAACCAATAAAATATTGTTCAAAGATCATTTCACATTTACTCATGAGATTCATCACTTTTCCCAATGCATTTGAGGGCTGTATAATTCCAGGTGCACCTCTCACTTTGAAACATTCATATTGCTCTATATAATTCCGAGTGCACCCATCATATCATAACATTATAATTATCATGCTTGCCACATAGAACATAAATCAAAAGTAAACATAACTAACCCATGGTACGGAATGGGTTTCGTCTCATAAGAATGCATTAATAAGCTATGGGTTCCGAAAATAAGTATGGAATAACATACATGTTACAAGAACCGTCCACTATGATTGAGAAGTAAAAGGGGTGTTCTTAAAAGAAGAGTTATTTTGGAAAAAATTTTGTTGGACATAAAAAATAGTGAAAAACATGTATATCCCAGAAGATTAATGAAAATTATGAACATGTGATTTTATAAGAGTTACCATATTGAAAATCGAGTGAAAGAGGAAGAACCCGAAGGATGAATGTTGGGTTCGAGAATTTCCCCTTATATTGTACCTGAATGCTTCCTTCTCTTTAATGTCATTTATAATGACATTATATTCATTAATTAGAAATCCAGAACCATGTGTACATTAATAGGGATCATTCTGGTTTCATTATGTCATATTATGTTACTTTGGATGACTTATAGAGTTTAAAAACATTGTTCGGGGATGTTCGTTTTTATGGTTTTTCTTGGGTGGTTCACTTGTATTCTCAAATTTGGGTAGAACATGAGTAAACATCCAGAAATGATATTATATGTTATTAATGATATTAAAGGAGTTTTAATGATCTTATAATTAATTTTATTAGATCCATGTTGATGAATCATTAGATAAGAATTAAATGATGGTTATTTGGGTCAATTTGGGCGGTTTTAAGATCACAACGAACTTGTTTTAACATATTACTTAGTAATATTCCCATAGGTTATTTACAGATCATTAAATAGAACATAATTCATATAGAATATTCTGTTTCAACCATAAAAATGGTTTCATGACCAAATATGAAGGTATAAATGGAAGAAGAAATCATGTCGTTCTTGAAGGTGGTTAATTAACACCTCACGAACAATGTTCTCTTTAAATAAATAAAAGGAAGAGAGAAATGGGGTAGGATGATATAATATCCCATTAGAATAATAAAATTATATTATATTTATAATACTAGAGTTACAATACAATTTGGATGAAGATAGGTGGGGTGATATCAGGAAATGAACATGAATTTGAAAGGAAATTAAAAGAGAAGAGGGAGGGAAATTACCTCTAAAATCCTCCTATTGAAAACCTCTTTAAGGGCCTAAGAATGGTATTTTGATGAGACCAATATCTTTTGAAAGTGGGGCAGGGGATAGGGAAGTTGTTTGGTCAGAATTTACGGAAGTCTTGGACCTTGAGAGGTGTGAGAAAATGAGGGTGTGAAGGGTGGCTTTTATAGTGGAGGGGAGAGGGGTTTCTTTAATATAAAATTCGTTAATTTATTATTTCCCCAAAAGACAAGGAATAGTGAGTATTGAACAACCAAGAATTTTAATTTTATAATATAATCCTGAACAAAGTGGTCTTACATCACCAGAACATCACACATGACCCTATAATTAGCTTATTTAGCTTATTTTTTAAATTACGGTATTTCACAATTCATCAAAAATTCAAGTATCTCAGAAAAATTCCAAAAATTTACCCAAACCATTTTTTGACGTGTATAATCAAAAAATTAAGTCCATTTTTCAAAAATAATTTTCTAAATATTATTAATTTAATATTTAATTATAATCATAATTTACATTAAAAAACTGTTTTTATGATTAAAACTGATTTTATAGTGCTTTCAAAAAATACGCAGGGTCTTATAAAATTATCTAAAAACTATAAGAAATTAATTCAATAATTTATGAATACATTTTAGGGAAATAACTATTTTTTAAATTAATTAATTAATTATAATTAATTATTTATGACTTACAAAATACCAAAACGTTTTCTAAGGTCAAATTGTCACTTTTTAAGATGTCAAAATTTTATATTATTATTCATAGGTAATGTTACTCTTATGTTAGATGATTTACTATTCATAAGGTTCTAATTACTATTCATAAGGTTATGTTACTATTCATAAGGGTAGGTCACTATTCACCAAAAATTATGATTTTTTCATTAGACTCAAAAAATCATCTTGAACATAACCGTGTATGTCATATTTTCAAAATTTCAAACACAGAAGTGACAAACATATGTTTAATGGTCACTTATCACTTATTAGTTCATTATGTTGTGACTTCATGTTGTTTTATGACATAAATATAAGAAGGGAATTTCCATTGAAAAACATTGGGTTGTTACATTCTTCCCCCCTTAAGAAATTTATCCCCCGAAATTTCACATTACACAAATAGGTGAGGGTGTTTATCCTTCATTTCCTCTTATGGTTCCCAAGTTTCATCCCCAAACTTATGGTTTCTCCATAAAACATTGACAAGATGGGTTGTTTTGTTGCGTAGAACCTTATCTCTCCGATTCAAAATCATTATTGGCTACTCCGCATAGGAGAGATCATATTCCAGCTACACCACCACTGAGTTTAGTACATGTGAGGGGTCTGGTATGTACTTCCTCAGTAGTGATACATAAAACACATCCTGAACTTGAGCCATATTTTGTGGAAGTTCAAGACGATAGACCACGACTCCTAGGCGGTCAAGGATCTCAAACGGACCAATATACCATGGTATTAGCTTCCCTTTCTTCCCGAATCTCATTACTCTCTTCCATGGAGATATTTGAAGGAATAATTTATCCCCAATGTCAAACTCCAAGTCCCTTCGACGATTGTCAACATAGCTCTTTTGCCGACATTGAGCAGCTTTGATGTGTTTGTCGAGGACTTGAACCTTCTCTGTCATCTCTTGAACCAGATCAGGCCCAAGTAGCTTTCTTTCTCAAACTTCATCCCAACAGGTTGGATTTATACATCGCTTCCCATAAAGAGCTTCATACGGAGCAATCTGAATACTTGAGTGGAAGCTATTGTTGTATGAGAACTCAACCAATGGGAGATGCTAATCCCAACCACCTTTGAATTAAAAGAGAGAAGGCTCTTAGAATATCTTCATGCATCCGAATAGTCCTTTCAGACTGTCCATGGGTTTAGTGGTGATAGGCCTTGCTGAAATTTAATTCAGTAATCAAATCATGTTGAAGGCTCCACTAGAATTTAGATGTGAACCTTGGATCACAGTCAGAGACAATCGAGAGTGGAACACCATGTAATCTCACCATTTCCTTCACATATATCTTTCTAAGTTGATCAAGTGAGAGATCATCCTTAATAGTGATAAAATGGGCAGTCTTGGTGAGTCGGTCACCCACAACCCATATCGCATTATTTACCTTTGACGTCTTCGGGAGACCCATGACAAAGTCTATAGTAACATTTTCGCATTTCCACATGGGTATAGGCAATGGCTGCATCATACCTTTGGACTTTTGTTGCTCATCTTTAACTTGCTGACATACCAAGAAACTTGATATATATTCCGTAATCTTCTTCTTCATGTTACCCACCAAAAGTGTTCTCGGAGATCACGGTACATCTTGGTACTCCCATGATGGATAGATAATGTTGAGCTATGTACATTGTCCAATAGCTCTTTCTTTATCCTAGGCGATAAAGGCACACAAATCTGCTTTCCAAACCGAATCAAACCATCATAGTTGATATGGAACTCTTACAGCTTCCCTTCTTTTACTACATTCACCCTCTTTTGTATCTCCACATCATCCATTTGTGCTTCCTTAATCTTCTCCTAGATGGATGGTTGCACAATCATTTGGGAAAGGTATTATTTTTCCACTACCATTATGATTTCCCAATCCATTATTTTCATATCCATGAAGATAGGGTCTTTCTCAATCCACAACATGGATAGAGTCATATGTTCTTTTCTTCTTAGATCATCAGCTACCTTGTTCGCCTTTCTAGGATGATAGTGAATAGAGCAATCATAATATTTGATTATCTCTAACCATCTCCTTTGATGCATGTTGAGCTCCATTTGTGTGAATATATACTTTAGGCTCTTGTAGTCGGTGTATATGTCACACTATTCACCATAAAGGTACTACCGCCATATTTTCAAGGTAAAAATAAAGGCTGCCATCTCTAGATCATGTGTCCGATAGTTCTGCTCATGGATCTTCAACTGTCATGAGGCGTAGGCTATCACATTATTATTTTGCATGAGTACACAACCCAAAAATTTCTTTGAATCATCACTCTATATCACAAAACATTCTCCACTTTTCAGTAGTGTGAGTATAGGTGCAGTGATCATCCTTCTCTTTATCTCCTTGAATCTTCCATCACATTCTTCCGTCCAAACATACATTACCCCTTTCCTTGTTATTTAGTTAGTGGGCTTGAAAATCGTGAGAAGTTTCTCACAAAACCTAGGTAGTACCCAGCTAATCCAAGAAAACTACGGATTTATCTGACCCTAGAGGGACTAGGTGATTCCTCCATTGCCTTTGCCTTTGAAGGATCCAAAGAATTTCACTCACTAGTGATCACATGCCCCAAGAACATGATTTGATTCATCCAAAAGTCACACTTGCTAAACATGGCATACAACTTCTCCTTTCTCAATGTCACCAACACAAGTCTTAGATGTTCTTCATGTTCCTCCTTGCTCTTGGAGTAGATGAGAATATCATCGATAAACACTACCAAAAATTTGTCGAGGTAATTTCGAAAGACTCTATTCATCAAATACATAAAGATTTCAGCGGAATTAGTAAGTCTGAAGGTCATCACCAAAAACTCATAGTAACCATACCATGTACGGAAGGTAGTTTTCTAAACATCTTCCTTCTTCACCTTTACCTGATGATATCCAGAATGAAGATCCACCTTTGAGAAGTACTGAGCTCTTCTTAACTTGTCGAACAAGTCATCAATCCTTGGGAGAGGATACTTGTTCTTTATGGTGATCTTGTTGAGTTTC
The DNA here is from genome assembly GCA_963277665.1 of Viscum album. Lineage (NCBI taxonomy): Eukaryota > Viridiplantae > Streptophyta > Magnoliopsida > Santalales > Viscaceae > Viscum > Viscum album. The sequence goes on along the minus strand of OY728155.1, from coordinate 1,217,839,042 downwards.
CGATAATTGATACATAGCCACATTGTTCCATCCTTCTTCTTCTCAAGGAGGACTGGCGCGCCCCAAGGTGATGCACTAGGGCGTATGAACCCTTTTTCCAAATGCTCTTGCAGCTTCTTCTTTAACTCCTTCAGTTCGATAGGATCCATCCTATAGGGGCACTTTGAGATAGGAGTAGCTTCGTGTATGAGTTCAATTGATAAATCTACCTCACGATCCGGGGGAATTCCGTGTAACTCTTTGGAAAATACATCACCATATTCCATCACGATGGGAATTTCCTCAAGGTTGGCACTTTCATTTGACTCAACCATTTCGGACAGTTATGCTTTTTCATAGGGAATCAACACCCACACTATTGAAGTATTTTTCAAAGGAGATTCAGGATCTTCTTTTCCTTTGTAGAGGAGCATGGGATGGTTTAGAATATGAAAAGATATTTCCTTTTCTCGACATATGATATGTGCTCTATATAATGAGAGCCAAAACCTTACCATTATACTATCAAATTCCACAAAAGGATGTATTACGAGATTCTCTAAAAGAATATTCCCACAAATTCCTATGTAAAAAGAGTCAAACACTTGGGTTACAATGATTGCCCCACATGGTATTTTTACAGATATCTCTACTTCAAGGTTTCGGGGCTTCGATTCTGTAGTTCCAGCAAAATTTAAAGATATAAAGGAATACGTAGAACCAGAATCAAATAAGACTTTTTTCCATTCATTATTCAATAGTAATTTTACCTTGCACATCTTCATTAACATGCTCTACCTCCATATTAGTGATGGAATAAGCCTTCCCTTGTTCCTTTGGATTTGGTGCCTGCTGACACTGATTACCCTTGAGAACTCGAGGTTTGGTGCACTAGTTTGCATAGTGCTCTAGCTCTCTACAATTATAGAATTGAACCATTGGTGGTTCTCTCCTATCATCGGCTACATTCTCCTTCCTTTTCATGTCTTTTCGACACTCTTGAGCATAGTGTCATTCTTTCCCAAACTTGAAGCATTTCCCCATCCCTTTGAGGCAGTTCACATGGTGCAACTTCCCACATTTTTGGCATGTGGGTCATTGATTTTTCTTCCCACCTTTGTCACTAGATCCACTGGTTTGAAACTACATCTTTCATTTCTTATCGCCATAGCCATGGGACCATTATCCAAACTCCATATCAACTTTGATAGAAAACCGAACAACTTCTTTATAACTCATAAAGTCTCGAATCGCAAGAGCCTTTTGAAGGTGTGGTTTTAATCCACTAAAGAATCTATCAATTTTTCTATCATTGTAGATAACAAAACCATAAACATACCCTGCATGCCTTGTGAAATTCCCTTCAAAGGTTCTGACAAATTCTCCTTCTTTTTTCTTGATCTATATAAATTCTCTCTCCATCTTTGTGTGAAGTGTTAGTGGGAAATAATTATTAAGAAATATTATATTAAAGTATTCCCATTCCAACTCTACAATTTCCTCCATTGGCTTTGTGTTATTAATCAAATCCCACCATTGAAAGGCTTCTCCTTCTAGAAGATAAATGGTTAGAGTCATCGTCTCCATCTCAGAATAGTGAAGAACATAAAATATCTTCTCCATGGAGTTGACCCACTATTCCGCAACTAGTGGATTGGAAGATCCACAAAACGTCGGTGGTGATTGCCGCATAAAACATTCAATAGCTAGTTGCTCCCTCTTTGGTGAAGGAGGAAGTTCCCCATTATTATGGTTATTATTCATAACCTGAGATAATTGGGTAAGAATTTCCATAAATCTTTTAACTCCACCTCCCAAATCATTGGGGATGTCGTTCGGGCAATCGTTTCATTGGCCCTTACAAGAGTTGTTGGCCTGATTTCTCCTGGTTCTGACCATTTTCTAAAATAGAAATGGTTAGAACAAAACATAAGTAAACAATCCATGAATAACTTATTCATTTTATCAATTTATACCAAAAACGTCACATATAGAATCCCTAGGTAAATATTCTTGTGTGCATATTTGTACTTAATCTCATACTAGAGGTTTTCTCTAGGGTTCACTAATCCTAATTCCCAAATTAACTAAACATTGCCTCTGATACCAACTATAGCGACCCAAAATTTTCTTAAATTACTATTACATCAATTCAAAGTTAAACAACATAATAGTATTAAAAAAGAGGATCCCAAGGCTTAGTGTCTTGGCAAAACTAGGACCACACATAACAAATACAACATCTAGACTAAACATTTATTTAATTTCTTCTTCTCCAGCTTCTTATTGGAACTTTTCCCCTCCTTATTACATGTATCCACCTAAGGATATACATCAAAATGGGTGATCTAGAAGCCTAGTAAGAGGATAGATAAGAACAATATATCATGGGGTGAGAAAAATCATAACATAGGCAAAATATCGTGAACATGAGAGGAGCATAAATAAAATACTTGAAATGTGGAAATGCATAAAAATGAAACATCATGTCTTAGTGGTTAACTACCACACATAATTGTGAACCATGATAGAATATTGTTCACACATCATTTCAAATTTACTTATATAATTCATCATTTTACCCAATGCATTGGAGTGCTGTATAATTCTGGGCGCACCCGTCACATCATAACATTATCATTATCATTCTTGCCACATGGAACATACATCAAAATTGAACATAACTAACCAATGGTAAGTAATGGGTTTCATCTCATAAGAATACATTCATAAGCTTTGGGTTCCCAAAAAAAAATAGGGAATAATATACATGTCATAATAACCGTCCACATTGAGTGAGAAATAAAAGGGGTGTTCTTAAAAGAAGAGATCTTTTGGAAGACATTTTTTTGGAAAAAAAAACAGTGACAAACATGTATATCCCAGAAAAGTAAATAAAATGATGAAAAAGTGATTTTATAGGAGTAACCATATCAAAAATGGGGTGAAAGAGGAATAACCCGAATGATAAATGTTGGGTTCGAGAATTTCCCCTTACCTTGTACCCGAATGCTTATTTCTCTTTAATGTCATGTATAATGACATTATATTAATTAATTTGGAATCTAGAACCATGTGTACATTAATAGGGTTCATTATGGTTTCATTATGTCATATTATGTTCATTTGGATGACTTATAGAGTTTAAAAACATTGTTCAGGGATGTTTATTTTTATGGTTTTTCTTGGGTTGTTCACTTGTATTCTTAATTTTGGGTAGAACATGACTAAAAATCGAGAAATGATATTACATGAGATTTAATGATATTTTAATTAATTATATTATATCCATGTGAATGTATCATTAGATAAGATTTAAATGATGGTTATTTTGGTCAATTTGGGCGGTTTTTAGATCACAACAAACTTGTTTTTACTTATCACATAGTAATATGGACATTTGTTATTTCCAGAACTTTAAATAGAAAAAATACATATAAAATATTATTGTTAAACCATACAAATGGTTTCATGACCAGACATGAAGGTAGAAATGGAAGAAGAAAGCATGTCATTCATGAAGGTGATAAATTAACACCTCAAGAACAACGTTCTCTTCAAATAAATAAAAGGAAGAGGGAAAGGGGGTTGGATGATATAATATCCCTTTAGAATCATAAAATTACATTATATTTATAATACTAGAGTTAAAATACAATTTTGATGAATATAGGTGGGGAGAGATCAAGAAATGAACTTGAACATGAAAGGAAATTAAAGGAGAAGAGGGAGGGAAATTACCTCTAGATTCCTCCTCTTGAGAACCTCCATAAGGGCATAAGCTTGGCCTTTTGATGATACCAGAAGCTCTTGGAAGTGGGGGAGGGGCTAGTTAAGGTTTTTGGGAAGAGTTTATAGAAGGCTTGGAGCTCGAGAGGTGTGAGGAAATGAGGGTGTGATGGGTGCCTTTTATAGTGGAGGGGAGAGGGGTTTCCTTAATATAAAATTCATTAGTTTATCATTTCCCCAGAATACAAGGAATAGTTAGACTTGAAAGACCAAGAATAGTAATTTTATAATGTAATCCCGAAAAAAGTGGGATTACATCACTACAACATCACACATGACACTATAATTAGCTTATTTTGTAAATTACAGTATTTCACTATTCATAAAAAATTACAGTATCTCAAAAAAATCTCAAACATTTACCCCAACCATTTTTCGATGTGTAGAATCCAAAAATGAATTCTATTTTTTAAAAATAATTTTCTAAATATTATTAATTTAATATTTAATTAAAGTTATAATTTACTTAAAAACAATTTATAAGATTAAAACTGATTTTATAGTGCTTCCAAAAAATACGGTGGGTCTTATAAAATTATCTAAAAACAATAAGACATTGATTAAATAATTTATGAATACATTTTAGAGAAATACATATTCTTTTAAATTAATTAATTAATTATAATTATATATTTATGACTTACAAAACACCAAAACATTTACTAAGGTCAAATTGTCACTTTCTAAGATGTCTAAATTTTATTTTATTATTCATAGGTGATGTTACTCTTATGTTGGATGATTTACTATTCATAAGGGTCATATTAATATTCATAATGGTATGTTACTATTCATAAGCTTAGGTCACTATTCACCAAAAAATATTTTTCTTTCATTAGACTCAAAAAATCATCTTGAACACAGCCGTGTATGTCAGATTTTCAAAATTCCATACACATAAGTGACAAACATATGATTAATGGTCACTTATAACTTAGTAGTTTATAATGTTCTGATTTTATGTTATTTTATGAAAAAAATATAAGAAGTTAATTTCCATTGAAAAACTTTGGGTTGTTATATATTTACTTCATATATAATTCTTAGTAAAAAATATAGTTATATTATTTTAATAGAGGGTCACATAGATATGTGATGACAGTTAAATATAATTTTTTGAGTTAATAAAACTACAAAAATTATATAATACATAGGTTTTATGGGAAATTTTATTATATATGAAATGATTAATTTTTATTTATTTTGGTATTGTTAAATATTTTTTAAAAGTTTTTAGAGTAAGGAATATATGATATTAAAATGAAATCGATAAATCAGCTTTATTTCAAGTTAGTTTCATAAATATAAATATTGATATACATATCACGAAGTGTAAATTATAGTTCACCTCCCAAATTATGACTTTGAGTTATACCAAACCGATGTTCATCGTGGAGTATTATAGATTTTGAAGTAATGTTAAGAATAGACTATGTAAGATATTTGTAAAGAGATATGGAATATGTTCAAGGGGAAAAATGAATTTTTGTGTACTATAAGAACATCTATGTATACCATAAGGTGTTTCATATATATTTCCTTGGTATAATAGGTGTTCACGGATCATATATTAGTCTAAAAAACCTAGGATGGAGAGATATATAGTATGACCAACATCATTAATTTATACAATACATATTCAAGAATATATGATGAATTTATTTATATGGGGTTGGTAGAGTATTTTGTTGATCATTTTATCAATTGGAGATGGACTAGGTACTAGATTTATCCACTTTTATGATGTGTATGAAATACATTTTCTTTATTGAGATTGATTCTGGATAGTATTACCACACCTATAATGCACTTATGAGGTTCCAATCTGTTTTATGAATGATATGTAAAGTTATCATTCATGTTGGTGAATTTATTATGATTTTTCACCATCCATGTATATCTATACTCTATGATTCAATTATATATGACTAGGTTTTTTGGGACTAAATTATTTTGTATCCAACATTCACTCGATGTCCTGATCAAAAATTGAATATTTTCTTGTGATATATATTATTGGACATGGGTATAGAGATACACTTGTTTTATGGATATCATATATGACCCTTTATTTCTTTACTAGAATTGTGTCCTTTATAGAGGCTTCAATTTTCTTACATTTCTGAATATATATATTTCTACTTGTTGTCAATGCAATAATGGTTTTTGGGGTAAACCATTTTGGTTCACTTAATTGGGATTGTGTTTGGATCATATAGATTCCTTGTATGTTTTTTAGAATTAATCCAAAAGATTTTTATATCAATGTTCACTTGGTATTTTATATGATGTGATACAAGGTGAAGTTAATGTCGGGTTTAAAAATGTATTTTAAAAGATATCCAAAAGATTATTGGATATGGTTTCAAGTATCATGGTTAATTATAAATATATGGTAAAATTTCATGATTTATATTATGATTTAGTATAAGTGGGATACTTACAAATATATTACCGAAATCCGTATATATATATGATATATTTATGAGATTAAATGTATTTTATGAAAAAAATTATTCCCATGGAAAATGTGTATATTATTCCACGTAGCATTATTTAGAGAAATAAATGAGAACATTTTATCATTTAGTAATTCTCTTACATATTCTATCATTAATCGAACTGATTATTAAGATTAAACAGTGTGGATGAAATTTATTTAGTGAATTCATAAATGAGTTTCCTGAAGTATTATTTACAAATGTGTTATAAATTCAAGATTAAATAAAGTATCTATTGTAGAATTATAGTGGATTTATATATCACTATCATTTTTATGGATTATGAATTACTGTATGATGATGGTTTAGTTGAACCACAAAAAATATGTAAGCTCTCTATCTCTTACCACATTTACATTATAAGATTATAGAACGAAATTTTAGACAGAGATTCCCACACATAAAATATATGATTCATATCTATTCATTGATAAACTATAGTGAGTGATGACCTTTGGTTTCCCCATACGATCTTTATTAAACCATATAATAGTAAGGAAGATGTTTCAGGTTCATTATGGTGTATGGTACAGACATACATCTACATTTATTTATTTTATTATAATTTCGGATTTTTCCTATTTATTTCCAGGTAAACCCCCATACAATATATTTAATAAATTTTCATGTTCATCAAATTGTTATTATAATCATTTGAATCCCAAAAAATTTTAGCTTCATGGCCTTAGACAAGGAATTATAAAAAATCTAATCCATGATATCAAGTCTGTGGCCAAGATAATATAAAAAATTTAATCTAATACATCTTTTAATATGTCATGAAATTAAAATCACATGGGCATATATACACCAAAAAATCATTCTAGTTTGTCTAATAAAGAATACTCAATGAATTGATGGGATATTTTATATGAAGCCCCAACCATCACATAAATATAACCAATGCATGAATCATATAAGAGGAATGAATCAATTATACAATACATAATTGACTGAACAAGGCAATCAATAATCATCTGTATTGACATATTGGGTTGTCAATACATCCAAATCCAATATCAATTATTCCTTATAAATAAACAAACATTCACATAGAACTAACAAATATACATATTTTAAATACTTTCCCTAATCCACAAACAATCTTGATTATTTAATTAACATTATCCAATATGATTTATGGATGATGGGGTATTCAAAATGTGTAGAAAAATGGGTATACAGGTTAGTCTATACTTGTAATGATGTATAATAAATTCATAATAATAAAGAACATGGACATAAATAGGAATAATAAAGTCAAAATATTATCAAAGTGTGACAAACAACAAAATAAAAAATAAATGAATAAACATGGGATGATTCATATACACAAATCAAGTTATAAAATTTAAATTTATAAGTAATAAAATGAGACAATAAATTTATTATAAATTAATATTTTTTAGTAACGAAAACTCTTCTTGAAAATATAGATAAAAATAGTAGTGGATATTTAAAATGATTTTTCCATAAATATTTTATATCTTAGTTACAAAAAAGATAACAGTTTTATAAAAAACAATATTCATGGGGTATCAATAATAATTTTAAAAATTTATTTGATTTTTTAATAATTAATGACTCTTGGATGGAAACTATTCTTAATTAAAAAAACATATGTTGGAAGATTCAAAAATACATAACTTAAATTAAATCCCATTTCAAATATTTCTAAAAAATAACATATTTATATATTGATATAAAATTTAAAAATATAAAAATAATGGGAATATATATTACATTGTAAAACCTTAAAACCATTTATAAAAAGATAAATCCGATGGTTATAATATATTTTTTTAAAGATGAAGTAAAAAAAATTAAATATCTCTTTTAAGAAAATTATTTCTTCCATTTCTATCTTCGATTGGATCAATCCTTGAGCCATAATATTTTATACTTTTAGTGATACAAAATCCTATAATAGATTTTTATGTTTTTTGGGGAGGTATATTTTTTGGTCCTTTTCAATTTTCAAAGCTCATGATGTGTTGAGAAGTTAAGTGTTGAAGGGATCCCTTTATAAGTTATAGGAGTGGCACTATTGTAAATTATTATATATTTAAAATATATATTCCATTATACATGGAAATTAGCACCAAATTAGATTAATTTTTAATACAGGATAATATTGGTCTATAATTCACTCAAACACTCTATTATATTAATTATTTTGTTGTATTTGTTGACTTATCTCTTATTTTAACATTGTATTAACCCATTTGAACTTCATTGTGGTGACTCACTTTTACCAGTATTCATAATTTCAGGATGAAAATGGAATCTTAAAAATAAAATAGTTATAATTTTTTAATTCAAAACTAGAAAAAAAAATTTAATATTCAATTTATATAGATGATATGAAATTACTTTTAATATAAGTACACTTAGTTAAATGTAAATATTTTAAAAAAAAACTTTTATAATATAAACAAATATTTCTTGAAAATTCGTGTATAGTATGGAATCCAATTATTTTTATTCTTCACTAAAAAATTATAGTTTCATTACTTTTATTTAATTCAAAAACATATAATAATCTTCCAAACACTCAATTAAATCATAATACTTTTTTATTATGATAAAATAAAATTTAGTTTCCAAAATGAGAAACTTCAGTTTATAAATCCCAACTAAAAATTTTAAATGATCTATTTTACACATAATATATATATATTTTGATTAAAAAATTTTATAAAATTTTATATAATTATTTTATCAAGATGTTGAAATAATGTTTTTAGTATTTGTAAAAATTGAATTTTAACTATTTATAAAAAAATCAAACATTTTTAAAAAATACAAAATTTTCAACAAGATATAATTTTTGAATATTGAATGAAAATATTAGGTTTATTCTATCATATTCAGATTATAATATTTATAATTTTATATTTTATGTGGAAATATAAATATAAATAATACGAGTTTAATAAAATTAATGTCCTTTTAAACCTAAAATCTTCTTAATCTCATTTTTTTATAAATTTATTTCTTAGTGAGTTTTCATATATTTGTTTTGGTATTGAAATATTCCATATTATAACAATATTATTTCAAATGTGATAAATTTAACTTTTTTGGATAAATTTCACGTTACATTAAAAAACATTCTTTGAATAACATCAATTATCAATATTAAATGGGTTTAGTCAAATTTATGTATATAACCACAGTGTTTAATTAATTAATTTGTATTATAAAAAATCCATCATATTATTTATATGTATTAAATTAACATATCTATTTTTTTAACTAATAATTTTTTTTATATTTTTCTTTACTTGATGTTTTAATATTATTTTAATTTTTTAAACGACACATCACATTATATAATCCTAATGTATTAATCATTCTAAAATCTTTAATAAATAATATCCTATCTCATTTTAGTCCAGTGGTGTGTGAAATAAAATCTACTCAACATGGTGTTTTTTAATGGAAATCACATAAAATAACTACATTTGTTAATAGTTTACTCTCAGATAAAGTGGACAGAGTGTGTGGGTGTTAATGCATAATATTAAGCATGTGTAATTGACATGAAATTAATTTTCTTTAATTTTATTGATAATATAATTAGGATATATATTTAAACTTTTTAAAGTACCAATAAAAACATATAAAAAGTTATTATATATATTTGTTTAGTGGTACACTACTTAACTATACCAACGGTTATAGGTTCCTTTGTTACTCTTACATTGTGACTGATTGTGTGGATATTAAATGTTTTTAGAACTCTCATGAGAGTTTGTAGATTTGGAGAGAGAGTGCCTGGGAAATATGATACCCTTGTGTGTATGGGGATTACATTGGGGATGGCACACATTTCTTTTCAATATTTTGTAACAACCCAATTTTTCCCTCCTCAAATAAATACTATAATCAATATCTTGCTCCAAAATCTATTCCAAACTAATAAAAAACAGAAAAATTTTTTGGTAAAATATAAATACATATTATGACACCAAAGAAATATCCAGAGAATAAGTATGTTTGAATTGAATAAAAAAAATAAAATATATGCATATAGAAAATAATTTCTTCTTTTAATATTAATTAAATTTTATTAGTATACCTAAAACAATTTTGAAAGTCATTTTATTCTTAAAAATATACTTTTATAAAATTGGAGTTTTCTTCTATGAATTATATTATATTATTATTAAATAATAATATATTATAATTATAATATAATTAATATATTTCATATAAATTAAATCTTAGATTATTGGAAATAAAAATAAAGAATATGAATCATTTTAAATATGTATTTTTCAATATGAACAGATTTCCGCTATATTTTCCGATTTTATATAAATGTTGAATTAAAATATATAAAAACCATGATTTAAGAAAATAAAAATCCTTTTTATATTAATAATAATATTATAATATTAATATTAATATTTTTCATTTTTAGAAACATTATATTTTGTAAGTATATTTAGAAAATTAGTGTTCTTGAAAATAATATGAATTTTAGGGAATTATTATTAAATAAATAAATATTATAATTTAATGAAACTTTTTTCTATTAAAAATATGTATTATATAATTGAATTAGTAATTTTAATTTTTTTAATTTATAAACACCTCTTTCACATTTATTATTCAATTTATATTTTTAAAAACAATTAATACATCAAATATTTAGTATTTTTAAATTTATTAGTATCTATATTTAAAATCGAATAAAAAAATTATTTCAAATTTAGAATAACCATTTTCAAATTATATAATAAGTAACATGTTATTTTGTAATTAAAGATAAATAACCTTGGTAAAATATATTAACTATGCAGAATTCCAAAATGGTAAAAAATGAGTAACCTAAGGGGTAAATGTATAATCAAGATAAAAACCTATTTTAATTGAGTGGTAGTAGTGTTGATCTACCTTATCACCATTACTATCCATTAATTCACAATTTTGGATCCGTTTAACTTTTTATTTACTTTTCATTATTGAATTTTTTGGAGTATTTACCAAGATTCCAATCTTTTTTACTTGTAAAAGTGTCACTCCTCTCCTTACTTACCCTCACACAAAACCCCCTTATGTTAGGTCCAATATCTACCCAAACCTTTCCATACGTATATTATCCTCCTTTTGGAAGTTATTTTTTTTAAATATCAACCCTTAATGGTTTAATCAGCCTCTCAGAGGATATAATACAAGAATGGAGTTTTAACAACTAACCTATTTTTCTCCACTCTATTTATTTATATACATTTCTTATTACTAAAATTAAATTTGATTAAAGTGAAAGAATAAAATCATTATAATTATTATAGTTTTATGTTGTTATAATTATTTTACAATCATAAACCACCCCACCCATTTCCATTACGACAAATGAAAATGTGAATTGTGAGTTTCTGGGAATACCACCTACTAAAATAAATAATTCATTTTCCATCACATAAAAATAAGGATAGTTTTACTTTATTTTTTATTATTATATATGATATATAATTATATGTGTATAATATTGTTAATATGTTCAATTTTTGATGTAAAAAAAATTAATGATCATTATATGGTAGTACATTGATATCAGTAAATAACCCAAAAGTAGTTTATCATCCTTTTCATCTTCAAAAAATGTGAAAAAAACTATCATATAATATAAATATACAAAATATATCTACTTATAAACCATCAACTCTATTTCCATTAATGGTTTTAAAATGATAATACTATGTTTATAAATGAGTATCAAAACAAATTTTATGAACAAATTTTAATACATTCAATATTACTAACAAATGTTTTTGAAAATAGAATATATTAATATAATATATAAAGATAATTATTATTAGTTATGATTATAAATATAAATGTAAATTAATTAGGTTCCAAATTATAAAATTAAAATATTTTTATTTATGATACTAGAAGTCAAATTGCTTACATTGAAATCATGGTAAAATGAAAGGGACTTGTTAATCAAAAATAATAATAAGTTAGTTATAGAACTTATAATTGAAATTGTTTTTTTAAAGACTCCAAATTTTATATGATAACCTTTTTTATTTATAGGGAATTTTTTTTATGAAAATCCATTTCCATATAAGGTTTTCTTTTCACTTTTGTTTCATTAAAAAAAGAAAGGATCTATTTAGAAAAAATACCTATTACTATGAAATTTGTAATGATATATAGAAAATGTTTTCAAAAATCTATTTTCTTGATTTGATTTTGTTATCGTAAAATGATCTAACTCTAGCATATTTTTTTTCTCAGGTTTCACTATATATTTTCATTAATTATGAGATTATTTTTGTGTGTCATGTTTTCTATATCAATTGTTTTAATACATGATTTTTTACGCCACTTTGAAGTTTTATTAATCTGATTTTATTTTAGTGGATTCATTATAAAAATTTAATGGTTTCATTTAAATGTTTTATACAACCCATTTTATTAAAATAAGTTCATTATAATTTTATAAGTGAATAATTTTAATTTCAAAATTATATGTATGGATGATGATGGGTGGGGTCCATATCACCCTCCAATGCATTGTTGAAATGTTTATATGTTATGGGAAAAGCATTCTGGAATACATTTTTGTACCTCATAAGCCTGTAATTTGATGGTGTGGTTCTGGAAAGTGACATTCCTTGTAATAATGTATATGTAATATTGGAAATATTTTTTCCACTATTAACTTATGCTCTCATGATGTGTCTTGTGAAACTAATGGCTCTAGATGTGAATGTTAACACCATTATTAAAGAATAATTATTCATTACAATACTATTATCTAATGATTCAATGATTTTGTTAAATTATTCTAATACATTGTATAGATATTATGTTTCAATGTTATTTTTAATGTCTTTATATTCTTATTCTAGGTACTATTAACCTGATTTTTGTCTTATGTTCACCACTCAAGACTTTATGGTATTTCTATTATGCTATGTTTTTTTACTTATTATAATTAATTCATCATATATAAAATATTTATTCACCCAATACAATGCATTTGAGCTCACCCCTTTATTGTATTTTCATTCCCCTTATTATGAGGATGAGTTTTACTGATTAATTTATAATAGATGGACTAGTTTGATCCCCTATAAGGAGTAGTTATCTCATGTATTGAAATATTAGATGATTATGTTCCTCTTATCAAAACACATCAAACCTATATTTCCATGGAATATTATTATTTATCAAATTCAATGTTTTAAATCCTATAAGGGATGTAAAATAAAGCAATTTTTATATTTTAATAATATATTTGACATAAGAGGAAATGGTTTGGTAATTTTGGAGTTTACAAAAACTCTTTTGAGAGTTAAGGATATAGAAACTTAGTGGAAAACCCCTGAGATGAGTCTATTTATGGGATGATATCTGGAAATATTTTTCATTACATAAGTACAATATTTTTTTATAAAATAAATCCATTTTTTGATAGTGGAAATAAGATGTAGGTTATGGAATAGTTTTACCTAGGGGTAATAAGACTAAAGAGGGTATTTGGGTATTCAATCAACCGTTACCAAGTGTAAGAAAGAATTGACTAACTACACACTAGGATAGATATTCTTTTTGGATATTCATTAGTTGATCTCATACTCTTTATAAACCATTTTGAAGTATTTATTTCCTTGTTATGCTGAGGGATTTGGTGAACAATTATGAGAAACCCAACATAATTTTTAAATAATAATGATATAGTTTTAAATAACATGATTATACACCAACATGGTATTATAAAATGTTTTAATGATAAATTCCTCTTATGGTATAATTATTTTATTAATTTAATTTCTCTTTACTCATGTAAACACCTATTGGTTTTATTAGTGGTTATAAAAATAAGGAATATGGTTAAAAATGGATTTCAGAAAACTTGAGACGATTTCCCCTAATAAAACTCCAATTCAATTGGTGGATATTAAAATAACACACATAAATACTCACCAAACTATTTCAAGCTATAAACATAACACAAACCATATCGAGATCTTGAATTCCATTAGGAGGGATCTTTATTGTATTAATTATTTCATGTGATAATTTCCACCATCTTTTAATGGATCTATAAATCCACTTATCTCTGAAAATGCATCAATGTGATTGGAAAGATATTTCACATTCTCAAGTTCTCAGAATAAGAAAATCTTGTTTTGGGTTTTTTCCATTTGGAAAGTGAGGAAAACCAATGGTGGAATCTTCTAAATAATACCATGAACAAATATGAATTGGTCTACATTTAGTGGAAAACATTGATAGAGGTGTTCATTTGAAATTTTTTTCCTGAAACTCATTGCATAAAGATAGAGAAGAAATTCTTGGTATAGAGACAAAAAAATATAAATCCCTAGGGATATAAAAAATAAAACACCATGCCACTTCCTACATATTCTTCTTGGATGAAAACTGATCTAAAAAGTAAAATTTATTATTTTATTTAGTTGATAAAAATATAGTATTTGAAAGGATTTAGACATATGAATTATTAGAATCATTGATGATATTTTTTGTTACGTGTTGTAGTTGGATATGAAAATTGGAGTATCCTTGTACTTTATAGAGGGATATTTCATGGATGAACACTAAAGAAATCGTATGGGTATGTAAATAGGGGGGAATAAATATTGACCCTCTACCTTCCAATAGTGTGGGAGGAAGCACCTGAGCAATTTTGATAATGTATTAGGGAATTATTTTAAGTGTTGAAATGTAGGATGCCGAGCCTGAAACTTCCCAAGGAAGGTAAAAATATTGACTAACATAGTGGAGTAGTAGAAGGTCCCAGCTAAACAAATGCTCTCACTATAGTGCTTCAAATTTAAGGAGTTTGGTAACATTTTGGATCAGTTCCCCAACTGTTAAAAAAATTATGAAAATAGGCTCTGGAAAAAAAATAAATAAAATGAGAAAGAAAGGGAATTATTGATCACTAATAGTGAGATAGATTGTGAAAATAAATTCATGTGAGTTATATTTACTCAATATTCTAGATCTAAAAATACCTTATTTGATTCTACTTCATCACATTATTTTATATCAAAATATTTTTCAATGAATTTAGAATCACTACCACAAGAGATGCATACTGACCTATCTGTTAAAACACACAGGGGATCAAAGATTGTATCTATGATACATAATTCTTCAATTGTTAAACATTGGGGTAATATACATCTTACATGTCTAATTATTCTACCCCTGGTTAAATTTTATATGATTTTAGATTTGGATTAGATATCTCTAAAAATATCCTATATGAGTAATTGGGAGAAGGAGATCCCATTTTGTATTCAAGATTACATTATTCTCAACTAGAAATTTAATGATGATAATACACCTTGGAATAAAATTATTTAATATAGGTTATCAAACCCAAAAACAAGGGCCTTTTAACTAAAATGATCAGGGTGGAAGTGAACAATAATATAAATCATATTATATGAGAGTATAATAATATATTTCTCAATGATAGATTTTATCTTACCACAGAGTGTGTGGTTGATTTTTCTATTTAACATACACATGGACTTGTGCCTATCTCACTGATTATATATATATATAACTTTTGTGAATTTTTAGTGATTAAATAATTATATAAAATATAACATGGAGAAAGGTTATAACCACCTTAGGAATTCATAATGAGCAGCACCATTCCTCATTATTAAGAATAAATATAGCTCAAAGTGATTTTTATGAACTGTCATCTTCTTAACAATATCAAAATTTGGACGAATATTTTTTAACCCATATAAGTAACCCATTCGATCAACTCAAAATATATCAATACTTATCGATGATTTGCCTTCAATTTTCATATCATCTATTTTAAAAACCCCAGCCAAGATAATTGTTTTACTTAGAGGGAAAGGGGTGACCCTATGATACTTTTTCATATATTTTTTTTAAACAAAAACATCCTTTACCTAATGTTAAAGATTTTATTCCCTAAAAAAATTAAATTCAAACACACATCAACAGTAACAGAAGTATTTATAAGGTTAAATATTGAATATGAATAGCTACATCCCTTGTATGGTTGGTAGAAAATACAATACCACACAATCAACTATAAAAAATCCTAGGACTATAATGAGTAGGATATTCCCTTTCACTTTTGTCACACATTGTTTTCAATCCAACAGTGAATGTGAATCCTCTTAGAACTGATATTGTAAAATAGTGATTGTGTATCAAAACATTTTACATGTGATGATTTTAAATTTTAATAAAGGTTTTCAATTGAATAAAAGCTCTTCACTTTGTTAACTAAGAGTTGGTAAGAACTCCCTGTACTTTGTAAAGGAAAACATAGTCTCATTTTCCAGTACATTTCTCCTAGTCTTATACTACCCGAGACTATTCTTCTTGGTATGATTCTTCCTCATATGATTCTCCTCGATACGAATCTCCCTAGTATGAAAAATATATGTATTTTTCAAAATATGGTAGAGATGAATGTTACCACTTCTATTATGATTATATATTTCTTGGTACCATTCTATCAGTATGATTTTTTCTCAATCTAGAAATCCTAGTATGAAAATCCCAAATCTATTTTTCCTACACAATACATTGATCATCCAAAAATGTTTAAAAAGATAAATATGGTTATTATTTGAATACGATAATCATTGAGTATGATGATAAGCTGAATACAACAATGTGATCTTGTCGCTTATCATTTTACTTCACCCATCAAAACTTCTTCAACAAAAGATCAGTATGAAAATATACTTCTCTCCCTTAGACATCAAAGATTTTATATATACATTGGTTATTCATATACCAGTTAGTAAATGTGAAAAGTACACTTTTCCTTTTATAGGTGACCCATGACTGGTTTGGCCAAGAATCCCAAAAACAATCCCGCTCACACAAATTCACCCAAATATCAATTTATCCTAAAATCTGTGGTGAATTTATGACATTGTTAACTATTATCGAATCATCTCTAATCACCTTAAATCTTCTTCAATAATCATCTATTACATATATAATTATTTTTCAAAATCTAGTCTGAATTAAATTCCTAAATCATTTTTTTTTCAAAAATATTTCATCAATACAATGAAATGTACCAATTGAATAAAATAACACATTATTTGAATCTAAAGATCTCCCTTGACAACACATAAATATATATATTTAAAAAATATAGCAATTCAACTATAGAACCACCTGATGAAGACATTGGAAAACAAATTCGGGTTCATCTATCTCTTCCTTCTGCAATTCATTAAACCATCTCAAATGGATGTATATATTGTTGATCAGTCTCTTAATTATGATCTTCATTAGATTCATCTCAAATCCCTTTCCATCGGTCTGGGTTGAAAATAATTACACTTGACTATGTTGTTTTGCCTAGTATTATGGACTGATGTTTATAGTATCAGTTTCAAGAACATCCTTCAATAAAAAATATCATGCTTCTATCATGACTTTCCATTGTAACATCAATTCAATTGAAAAAATATTCAACATCACTTAACATGCATTGGAATGTATCATAACATTCCATTATTTTCACATTCATTCTTTTTATATTAACCTGAGTTCATTATTTTAGAAAACAATTTGTCCTGAATACATTCATATAGAATACATTTGTCCCAATTATGACATTTCAGAATATGATTTCTTAGAAATGATCATGCTAAGTAAGTTCGGCTTGGATATGATCATTCTGAGTACAATTTCTCTGAGTATGTTATTTTTTAGTATGATTGGATTGGGTATGATTTTCATGCTTGATCAGCCTGGATATCTTTCACTCCCACTTTATATAATCAATCTACAATTATAATATTTCAATATTACTTATGTTTTATGTGAAATGAAAATAAAAAAATCATCATCTCAATTTTATGAAATCCATTATTAATCCAATTATTATCAATACATGATTATGATCTTCTCTTATTGTATACCCATGGTGAATCCTAAAGAACAAATTTATTCAAAACATATTTTTCTTGATATGATGAATGTTCTTTTACAAAGTTAGTCTAATTCATAAATGAAAAAAATATAAAGTGAGGTGATATCCTTAAAACAGAAAAATATCTTGACAATAAAAGACAACACATTAAAACAAACACCATCATTATATTCTTGGTCCCAACACTGTTGAGGTTCAAGCATACAAATTTTTCATAAAATAATTCTGAAGAATGCATACAAACAATGAGTTTATAGGGATTTCAATTAGATTAAACAATTCTCCTATCATCTTCATGTATAATAAGAATGGAGTCTTTAGGGACTGCCAATATCAATTTTTGTTTTTCTTTTTAGATGGCATTGTTATATAATAAATGAGTATTGGAGATCATGAAAATCAATTATAGATTGTGTTTATTAACTTTATAAAAGAGAAATTATATGTAAGTTTTAAAAATGTGTATTATGTATACAGATAGATTCATTATTAGGTAATATAATTATGAGTCAGTATATATATATAGATACATGAAAAACTAACATTACTAAACAATGGACTAAACTAACCACTGTAATTGAGACCCTACATTTTCCTATGTTATGAGGAAATTATCAATACGTGTACGAAATATGTCAAAACTATAAAATCTAATAAACAAGTAAACATAGTAGGGTGTGGTGTTCATTTGGATAGTAGAATATGAGTATTATTTCATGAAATTATAGAAGAATACGATCAATACTACTATATATACACAAAATTATTGTGGGTAAGGGTTTGTAATATATAGTGATACCTCAAGTAAGGTCATGGGATTCCTCCTGATGGAGAATAAAATTATAACTTCTTATACCATATTATAATAAAAAAACTCTCACGAAAAATTACCCAACTAATGATTATAGGCTAATATTTGTGATATTTTCATTGAATATTTGGTGAAATTATCTCTATAGGGGAATCTTTTAAATATATACTAATATAAGATATTTATATAAATATTCACAGAGAAGGAATTTATAATTAGCTAAATTATTGAGTTTTAATTGATAAAATATTATAATTGGTCAATACATTTCCACCCAAGGAAGGAAAATAATGTATCCAATGCTCTATGTGGGATAGAAAATGCTACTCTATCCCTGATAAAGACTGATAATGACTTGAAACTCATGGATTTTGGGAGGATGAACAATAAATTCAAAATGGTAAAATATAAATTCAATCTTACCCAATTTAATAATCAACCCACCATTCAATTGAAGATCAAAAAATATGAAAAATGTAATTTAAAACTAAAAAAATGGTTATGAATATTCCAAAGTTCACATAGATTAAAATGAGGTTATATGGTTTGAAACATTAATATGTGTATCAAAAAACCCAAAAGTCAGAGAGGTAAATGTTTTATAAGCCACTTATATACTGTTTCTCAATTGATCCAATAATTATGGTGATTTATATAGATTTCATGAAAAACATTTGGGGGGATAATATAAAGAGGAAGATTTATGAAAACATATCATCATGCTATGTGTAATAATACGATTAGGCTTAAAAAACCAAACGACAGGTTTTAACCATTAATCGTACTAGTATGGAAATCAGAAAATAACCCTTTGGATTTCATTAGAGGTTTCCCTAAAACATATAAATTACATAATAATATTAGGATTATGTTATATATCATTAAAAATTAGTTTATTTTTGTTCCATCCTATTATATTTTTCCCTTGACTAACTAACTAAGATATACATGAGGAAATTTGTAAGGAATCTTGGAGTACAAATACCTGTTATATTCGATCCAAATCCAAGGATAACCTTATGGGTCTAAAGAAATATTCATAAATAATTGGAGATATATCAATTTTCTATAACTACTTATCATCCTCAAACAAATGGTTATCCTTGTAGGACAATTAAAATATTATAGGATATGATTTGATATTTTTCAATGGATTTATAATGATATTGGGATCAGCATTCTCCTCTAATATAGTTTTTATATAACAATAGTTTCTATTTATGAATTTAGATGGAAGGAAATGAGTCTTTATATAAGAAGATATGTAGGTAACAACATAGTAGTGATGATGATGGATATATGTTTTTTATATGCTCAGTCATTCTAAAATACATAATATAGATGGTTTGAAACATTCAATAACATATGAAATTTGAAAAAAAAATGGTAAAATCATTATGCATATAGTCGAATATGAGATCTACTTTATGAATTGGTGAAACATTTTTCCTTCAAACATATACATGGAAGCATGTTATGAGATTTAGGAAAAAAATGGATATTTATCCCTAGGTATATTATCCCCTTCAAGGAAATCAATCATGTTGGGGCTATATGGTATCTCTTAATAATCTCATTTGAATTCTCAAACGTACATGAAGTATTATGTGTATCATTTATGAGGAAGTAAATATTAGTCCCTACACATGTACTGAGCTTAAATGTCATGGATCTGGAACTGCATATAAAATATAAGAAAAAACATGTATAAATTCTAAATCAACGGGTTATGGTACAACAAAATTGTACAACTCATTTGGCCAAATATATAGGGAGAAGTTGTATGTTTGAAGAATCTATGTGAGATTCGTATGATATAATGAGGAAATATTAACCTAAGTAATTTTTTCCATGTGATAAAATTTCTCAGACGAGTTTATTTTTAAGGGTGTAAAATGTAATGACTTGTGTTCTCTCTCCTTAAATAAATACAACATTTGATAATATTCTACCCATATAACCATATATTCAATCAAAAACCATGAAATATTTCACAAAAATATAAATATTAATTATGAACATTAAAAAACCAAGTCATTGAAATAGATGTTATGAATAAGATTCACCAAAATCTAAAATATGATTATGATTAAAAAAATTGAGAGTTATTAAAAGAAATTAGTACATCTAAAGTAAGTCAGAAATTTTTTTTATGATTAAAATATATATTTTTCTAAAAATTGTGTTTTAATTTGAGGGAATACGTATATTATTTTCACGAAAAAAATCTGTTTGCCACCAATACCAGCACCAAACCCGGCCCATGGTAAGGCCTGAAGGGCATTCCCTATACCCACAGGCTAGAACTAGTGCCCGTGTATCATTAATTTATGTTTGGGAATTATTTACCTGAGTATGAAAGCATAAAACAATAAAAAAATACCATAATATAAATCTGAAATTTTTGAGCCAAACAAGTCATAAAAAACCTGAACTGAATAAATTGGTTTAAAGAAAATAAAAATGGTCCAAATAAAAATAAATACCGAATTAAGATATCCCCATGAATTCCACACGGGAAGGGGTCATCACCCACATGTCGGCACCACAGTTGCACACCAAGGATGGGAACTAACACCCCGAACCGCCACCACCCAAGGTATTTCCATTACCTGAGTCAAACATAACCAGGTATACATACACCCAAGGGTTGTAAGTAGGTGTGAGCCTAGGACAAATAGGATACCACCCAATGATTCAAAAGATCATGCAATACAATGTGAAATAGCAATCAGTTTTAATACGCAATGAAAAGCGGTGATAAATTCCAAGAAATGCAACCTTCAATTGAAACAGGTTTCAAGCTAAAATGTTCAGAACATTAATAAATTTAAATATAAATGTTATATAATGTATTTTACTTTCAAAAACACCCCCAGAATAGGGATTACACCATAAATACAATGAGAAAATAAATCGGGAACACCCCTAGGCACTGGACAGTCTCGGTTCCTATGTACCACATACCTCGGTGTAACGTAACCGCAGAAAAATCCATTCTCATGCACGAGACTCTCATAAAAAACCTACCCATACCCTAGTGGTCCCCATTTATCATATATGTAGTTTAGATACTATTTGTTTTATCCATATTCTAAGTGAAATAGGGATAAAGCCCTATCTGATCCACTAGGCGTACTAGTACCATCTGCCCAACCTATGTACTCGGGAATATCCCTTTATTATCAAACAATATAAGAATGGTATATAAATCCATTTTTATATGAAAAAACTCTACAGGTCACATAAAATCATCATATTAGCTACAAAAATTTTAATCCACTTAAAACACACAACAAAACACTTTGATTTTCAATAAAACTTCCCCTCAAAACCGTATATTATTTTTCACTCAGAACTATTTAAAAATCACAATTTTCACATTATATGCACACTTGTAAATTACCAAATTAGAAAACTAATCCCAATATATTTAAATGAAACCAAAAAATAGTTTTTTGGGGCAACCCCAAGGGAACCAAGAAAGGATAGCTTTGTAAAACCTCTATTTTCAAACAAACATGGCACTTAAAAAATCTCATTTTCCACAAACACCATTAAAACCCATTTTCACAAAAATGATAAAAGGTGATAAACATTAAACATAAGCTTTTAATCCCTATTAAATTTCAATAAAATCAACTATGTATTTATAGGGCATCCCCAATTGAACCTCTAAAATATTTCTAAGAATAACCCCCAATTTCACCTCAAATTGGCATTTAAAAATCATTTTCAACACAAACGCCACTAAAATTAATTTTGGTAGCCATAATAAAATTTAATAAACATTAAAATATCAAAAAAACCGCAAGTTAATTCCTATAGACTGCAAAAACATGGAATCACCTATCAATTTAACGAAAACCCTTGAATCTTTGTGAGAAAATCAAATCGCACCACCGCCGCACCAAGAGAGACCTAGATCAAACATAAAACCTAAGAATTTTCCACGAAAACCTAATGTTAAACCCTTGGTTAGAAATTCTTGTTTATGGAAATTATCATCCTCAAGGATAAGGAAATAAACCTTAATAACAATGAATAAAACCCTATAAAAATTTAATGAAGAGTGAAAGAGACTCACTTACTTGAGAGATCTTGAAATATCGCCCCAAATACACTAGTAGATGAATTATAACATTGTAAAATCATCAGGGGAGGTTTGAAGAAGGATGAGGAGGTTATTTAGGAATAGTAATTGAGGAAAAATATTATGAATTGAGGGAGTTAAGATGTAATGAAGTTACCTCTTCAATTCTGGCTGATTTGTGAAACCCAATAATGTTTTTCCATTATTCGCGATGAAAAATAATCATCCAAGAGGGGGGGAAAGAGGCTGGGAGAACATCTAGGTTCAATGGTATTGGTTTTGAAATAGAATCATGGAAAAATATTTAAAATTGAATAACTTATTCATTACACAGATATTGTTTTTTAAAAAGGAAATTGGCCTTCGGGCTGGCCAAATTCCTTAAATAAAAACACCAAAAACACCATTATTATGGATTAATAATTGTTCAAAATTAAAGTGGTGGTATTAATAGGTCAGAAGAGTCCATTTAGGAATTGTAATTAGTGAAAATTATTTAAAAATTAAAAAATTATAAAAGAAACAATATTTATTTTAAAATCTGGAATTTGGCTCATGGTTTGGACCAATTCATGAAAACTTACCCATTCGCCATAAAATCATGTAAAATCCAAAAAACAAAGAATTAATGGAAAATAAATGAAAAATACCTTTAAAATTTTTCATGTATGTGACAATTCACCCCACAATGAAAACGTTTCATCCTAGAAAGTAAACCTAAATCTTGATCGAAAAATAGGAACGAATACTCTTCCTCAACCCATGACTTGCACTCCCATGTCTAATGTTTATCATTACCATGTTTCAAATGAAACCAGACAGGGGGAATAGACTTCCCTCAAAGTAAATTCTCTTGGGAGTCCACTATTTGCATGGGCCGGTCAAAAACTAACTAGTCTGGCTCTATCTCTAGTTCTTCCAAACTCAGCACATGGGATGGATCTGGGTTGTATTTCAACAACTAGGAGACATGGTAGATTAC
The DNA here is from genome assembly GCA_963277665.1 of Viscum album. NCBI lineage: Eukaryota > Viridiplantae > Streptophyta > Magnoliopsida > Santalales > Viscaceae > Viscum > Viscum album. The sequence continues at coordinate 1,217,814,940 of OY728155.1, read as the reverse complement.
ATGGATGGACTTCAACTGAGAGGGTAAGGAAAAACATTATACCACCTTTCTAATATGCTTGGTAGACTCAAAAGGGCCAAAATTTCAAGGCGTCAGCTTCCCTTGCTTCCCCAATCGACGATGGCTCGGACGAGGGGCCACTTTCAAGAATACACTGTCACCCACATGAAACTGTAGGTCTTGATGAATCTGAATATAATATGATTTATGAAGACTTTTTTATTTCTAAAAGTGTTTCCTAATCAATTTTTCTTATTCAGATGTCTGCAACACTAAACTTGGCCCCAATAGTGAGGTCTCACCTACCTCAACCCAACACAGGGGGGGACCGACAAGGCTGATCGTAGATCACATCAAAAGGATCCATTCGAATTGAGGATCATTAACTGTTATTATAGGAAATCTTAACTATCCCCAAATGGATATCATAGGAACCTCCAATTTCAATCACACATGCACGGAGCATGTCCTCCAAAATCTGATTTTCCCGCTCTCTCTGACCATTCGTCTGAGGATGGTATGTCGTACTCATCTTAATTTGAAACCCCAAGTACTTTAAAAGGTCTTCCCAGAACCAAGAAGTGAAACGAGGGTCTCTATCTCAGACAACTATTTATGGTACTCCATGGAGCCTCACCGCCTTCTGAAGATTCAAATGGCCTAACTCATCCACATAAGCCGAAACTATAATTGGAATGAAGTGGGATGATTTGGTAAAACAATTAATCACTAAAAAATGGCATTCTTACCCAGAGGTGTACGAGGTAATCCAAAAATGATGTCTATGGATACCTCATCCCACTTCTAGGTAGGAATGGGTAATTACTGGAGCAAATCAGAGGACCTTTTATTCTCTTCTTTCACATGCTAGTATGTATAGTATCTCGATACAAAGTCTGCTATGTCATGTTGCATTCCAGGCCACTAGAACTGTCATCACACATCATAATACATCTTGGTGGAACCCGGATGGACAACCCACTGAGACTGGTGGTTTTCCTCCATCACCACCTTTCATAGAGACAATGACACTACCGGATGGACCTTGAAGAAAAAGATGCCCTCAGGAGACGACGACCAATTAAAGGATGTCTCCCCATCATGAGGAAACTTCTTTGACCACTAACAAAGATCATCACTGGTATGTTCCCACTGAATCAACTCCAACAGAGAATGAGTCAACTGGACGCTCTCCATGAATTCCCCTCCACTGTGTTCCCTGGTCTCCACATGCATCTGAGAAAATATCCACATCAAAGCCCACTCATCACTGGACTTATTCAAAGATTACACTAGAAATGTTCTTCTCAAAGCATCGGCCTCCACGCTACCCTTTCCTGGGGTATAGACAATGTCAAAGTTAAACCCATACAAGTACTCGATCCAATAACACTACCTCAAGTTGAGGTCCTTCCGTGAGAAGATATAGGCCATGATTTTGTGATTGGACTAGACCACAAACTTCTCCCCGAAGAGGTAGTGACACCAAGTCTTCAAATCATGCATCACCACTGCCAAGTACAAGTCATGGGTTGGTTAGTTCTTTTCGTGTGGTCAGAGTAGGCGATAGCCATATGCCAGCACGTGATCATCCAGCATAAGAACACACCCTAGACCAATACCTGATTCATCACTATAGACCACATATCCATTTTCGGGCTCTGGAAAAATCCGCATGGGGGTGGTAGTCAACAGTCTCTTCAGATCCTCAAATGATTCCCGACATTCTGGACCCAATACAAACTTCACCCCTTTCCTAGTGAGTGCAATCATCGGTGAAGAAAACTGAGAGAAATCCCAAACGAATCGTCTGTAATAACCTTCCAGGCCAAGAAAATTACTGACCTCAAACACATTCTTCAGCTACTCCCATGACATAACCACACTAATCTTCTCGGGGTCCACTGAAACCCCCTTCTCAGAGATCACATGACTAAAAAATATCACTTTCCATATCCAGAAATTGCACTTTGATAACTTTTCATGGATGTGGTGATCTCACAAGGTGCCCAATATGATCCTCATTTGATATTCGTGTTCCTCCTTAGACCCATAGTATACTATAATGTCATCCATGAACACCACAATGAAGGAATTGAGATACTAATGGAACACCTTGTTCATGAGTGCCAGAAAGACCATAGGAGCATTGGTCAATCCGAAGGGCATGGCAAAATACTCAAAGTGATCCTACCTACATTGGGTGGCTGTCTTAGGGATATCTGACTCCTTGACCCTAAGCTAGTGATAGCCTGAACGCAATTCTATTTTTGAGAACCACTTTTCCCCCTTCAACTGATCGAACAAATCATATATTTTTGGGGAAAGGTTATTTGTTATTAATTATTACCTTATTCAACTTCTGGTAGTCAATGCACAGCCGAAGGGATACATCAACCTTTTTCACGAACAATACAGGAGTGGCATAAGGAGAGACCATCAGGCAAATAAGTCCTGTGTATTCTAGGTCGTCCAATTGTATCATTAATTCCCTCTTCTCGGTGGGGGATATGTGATAAGAGGGAAGAGATATCTACTTTGTTTCCAATGACAAATAAAATTAAAACTCCACATACCTCTCTAGAGGAAAAACTAAGAAATAATCCAGGAATACCTCTGAAAACTCATTCACCACATGAGGTAGTGGTCCCTCAGGGGGAAAGACTAGTGTCCTATAGTGTGAGCGATTACAACTGGAATATAAGACTTCACGACTCTGGGATTGGAGGTCATGCACGACCTGACTGAGGATCCCATTCTCCATCGAAAACCTGACGACTCCTATCAGGTGCCGTGAAACTCACACACCACTGGTAGCTATCGATGTGTGCCTGGAAGTGTACTATCCAATCCATGTTGAGTATGACATCAAAAATATCATAGTCTAAGACCAAGATGTCCCGCTTCATCTCGACCCCGAACATGGAAGGCTCACACGATGGGCACCTGAGACCCTGCTCTTTCTTCTATCCTAGTGGCCTAACCAAATCCCTTTCGAAAGACATCAACTTAGATGGGAAATTCATCTTGTCCATAAAATGTGCAGAAATAAATGAAGCAGATTTCCCAGTATCAAAAAGGGCAGCAGCTATAGAAGATGTGATCAATACGCTACCTCGAACTGTCGATGCTCCCACCTCTGATCCTGCTGGTTCTTGATCCACTTCATGGAGATGTTTGGACTCTCCATGGGGATATCCACTTTTTTCGTGGTTGTGCCCTAAACTATATCTTCTTAGAATATGACCCATCCATACCACCATGTCCACTACCTCGAGATCCACTAGTCCTCAATGGATCAGACCGTGTTGGCCCTCCTCTTGAAGCCACTAACCATTCCCCACATAGAAGTGGACATGCCACACCATAGAAGTGATGTAAATACACCATACCTCCACACCTGTAACAAGGGTTTGGAAGAAGTGTACATGCTAGTCAAGTGTGTCCGGCTTCCCACACTGGTGGCACATGACCAATCTCACATTAGAAGCCATAGATAAAAACTACCTGGAAGTGTGGAATGAACTTCCACCTCCATTCTTCACATGATCCTTTTCTTATCTGAGGAGATGCCACTTCCCACTACTGATACTGAACCAGAGAAACTAGCCCTTCCATTCCTATCAATCTCCACCATGGACGCCCAATCAACGACCTCAGCATAGGTGCAAGGACCCGACACCAGTTTCTCAGATCTGGTGCCTTATTTTATTACATTGGTATTCAATCAAAGAATACGAATCCCAAATGATAGAGTAGTTTAGTGTTATTGGGAACAAGATACATACATAAGTTCATCATTACAACTTGAAATGAAAAACAACAAAGAAACTCCTTAGACAACTTCCATAACTCTTAGGTTATTTCATCATGTCATTCATAATAGAATTCTTCCTTCCCAACGAAAATGAAACATAATAAAGGGGTGAGAAAAAATGATCAGTAAGGGTATGAAATACAGCGGAAGATAAAATAAACATTAGACATGGTGAATAATTGAAATCACATGCCCTTAATAAAAAACTTGAACACATTATGGCAGGAATATGAGATGAGTAAATAATTCCATAATAAAACATTATCATGGGTATTCTTATAGTAGAATAACCACATAGACCATCAATATCTGAACTCATAATGATGGAAATAATAATGTCGGACATTATGAAACATTTTATCAAGGCCTCTCCCAAGACGTCTATTTATTAAGGCCTCAGCCAAAATCCATATCACATTGGCAAAGGCCTTGGCTAATTCCTCGTATAGTTGTCTTATGAGACCTACAGATGCATCAGGGGATATAGAGGACCCCCCCCATCACATAAAAAGTCCAATTAAATCTTCATATGAGCGGGGATAAACATAAGAAACATATATATTCATATTGAAACAATGATGTGAAATGTAACTAACTTTACCAATTATTGAACACAAACACTAACCATTCGAAATAATATGGTGAATGGTTTTAGCATAGATCATCCACAATATTGTTAGTCATAAACCATTCAATAAAATATGGTATATGAAATCATAAATTATTAACCCCAAAAATACATAAGAATCAACAAGAGTGTTGAATCATACGATAATAGTCTTCTAAAATCATTAAGCAAATATTGTGATAAATACTCTTCTATTTTGAAAAGAAGAGTTCTTTTGGAAAAATAATTGTATAAAAATAGAAGTAAAGTAAGATAGTATTTTATGATAAAATTAGTTTTTTATAGGGATAATGGTTTCCAAAAATATATTATAGCTTGCCCTTGAAAATAGATAAGAATTTGAGAAATTCCTTTGTATCGGGCTCGTCTTTTTTGAAGCGATTTTGAGAGCTCCTTTTAAAAAATGTATCTATCCAAAAAATAGGGAAGGATTATGGTTGGTATACATATATAGAATACTCACACAGAATTTATGAGGGGTAAATAACAATATATAAAAATTCCATCTAGGAAATTAGACAATAAAAGTAACCCGAATGAAAATGAAAGTTCGGGTGGAAAACCCTTACCTTAACTCCGAATGTGTTCTGAACATATACTTAAGCTCCTGGAATGTGAAATTATATTTATTAATAACTAATTTAATAACCTATTAGGCATTATTTAGATTATTATAATTCTTTTTAGTTCATTTATATGCTTATTGATAAGTTGTTGTATTGAATTTTGTTGTTCCAGGGTGTTTATTTTCTTTATTTTCATAATCAGTTCACTTGTTTATAAGTATGTGGATTCATGTAGAATGGTTATAAATCTATAGGATTAAAATTAAACATTATTTATGAACATATAGAACTGATGATGTTTATTTCTTTCATTTGGTTACATGGAATGGGGATGAATCATTAGATTACAACCACTACGATTGTATAGCAGTATTTGAATTATTATAAACTAGTTTTGTCATATAACTTATTTATATGTACATATTCAGGTTCCTGATTATTGATTAGGTTATAATAAAAATATTATAGTCTGTTTCAACCATTAATATGGTTTCATGACCAGTAATTAATAATAAATTAAAGAACAAAACTTCGTCGTCCACGAATGTTATAAATCAGAACCTCATGGACGTTGATTTCGTTTATAAAACTAAAAGGGAGGGTGTAAGAATATTTATGACGGTTCTTCCATTCACGTGATATAAATCCAGTATATAGATGTTACTAGATTTTTCATGGTCATTTGGACAAATTAGGTTTTTATAGGATAAAAAAAGTATATAAATTGAAATAAAACCAAATAAGAAAGAAGGGTGATTTACCTGTTGAAATAACCTTCTTGAGAAACTCCTTAAGGGATGGGTTTTGCTCATTTAGAAATACTAAGAGCTTTTTGGTCGTGGGGAGTGACCAGGGATGGGTAATTGGGTAGAACATCGAGTAGCTTCAAGGATTAGTGAAGTGAATAGAAGAGGTAGTGGTGGGGGGTTTTATATTGGAGGAGAGGGGTACATTTTGAATATTTAATTTCATTATTTTATTATTTCAATCAAGACAACCAATAGTATTGTTTCATTTGACCTATAATAGTAATTAGTGAATGTGAGTTAGAACCAAGGGGCCTTGCATAACTTCTGATGTCATAAATCATGTATTTTACTGATAATTTTTATATACGGTATTTTGTCGTATTTCACTATTCATAAAAAATTAATGAATTTCAGAAAAATCCCAAAAATTCACCCCTACCATTTTTCAACATGTATAATTCAAAAGTAAAATCCATTTTTCAAAAATAATTTTCTAAATATTAGTAAATTAATTTTTATATAAGTTCATAGTTAATACGAAAAATAACAATCATGAAGTGCAATTCGTTTTATGTGAAATTGAAAAATTAATTTGATCCCATTATCCTATTTCCTTAATAAAATATAATAATATTATTATTGAATATTAATAAGGGTCATGTTACTATTGATATAACTATTCATATTACTATTCTTAAGGGTATGTTACTATTCACAAAAATCAAGTTTGTTCTATCAGACTTCAAATGGCTTACTGAACAAAACTCTAGATGACCATTTCATGAAATTCAAAACATAGAAGAATAAAAGTTGTGTTTAATCGATAGATTATAAAATTGCATTCTATATTTATTTTCAAAACTTTGGGGTGTTACATTCTCCCATTAATAAAAAAATTCCATCCTCAAAATTCACAGAATATTACCTAAAAATATTCGGGTATGTCTTTAACATAAGCTCCTCAGGCTCCCATGTTTCTTCCTCCATCTTATAGTTCCTCCATAGAACCTTTACCAGACAAGTCATCCAATTTCTCAATAATTTTCTCTAGTATCAAGAATCTTGATAGGATTTTCATAGTAAGATAGATCCGGCTCAAGTTCCACTTCATCATAAGTGAGTACATGTGTTGGGTCTGGCATGTACTTTCATTACATTGACACGTGCAACACATTGTGAACCATGGAGAGACATGGAAGCATTTACAAATGGTAAGCTACGGCTCCAATTCGGTCTAGAATTTCCAAAGGTCTGATGTACCTGGGACTAAATTTTCCTTTCTTACTGAATCGTATAATACCCTTCCATGGAGATACCTTTAAGAAAACATGATCCCCTTATTGAAACTCCAAATCCTTCCTTCGATTATCTGCATAGATCTTTTTCCTAATTTGATCTATTTTGATATGGTTCTGGATAATCTTCACCTTCTCCATTGTTTCTTCAACATGTTCTGGGCCCACGAGCATTCTTTCACCAACATCATCCCAGCAAGTTAGTGTACGACATCTCCTCCCATATAATGCTTCATAGGGTGCCATCTGAATACTTTAATGAAAGCTATTATTGTAGAAAAAATCTATGAGAGTTAAATACAGATCCCACATGCCTTGAAAATCAAGTGAACAAGACCTCCACATGTCTCCCAATGTTGTAATAGTTCGTTCTTATTGCCCATCAATTTTTGTGTGGTAGGCAGTGCTCAAACGAAGATCAGTATCTAGGGACTTCTAAATACTTTTCAAGAATCTCGATGGAAAATGTGGATCACGATAAAAAACAATCAATAAGGGTACTCCCTGAATCCTCACAACCTCATTAATATATAATCTTCTTAGACGTTCAAGTGTTAGATCTTTTCTTATAACAAGAAAATGTGTTGGCTTGGTAAGACGACCAACAATGACCCATATTTCATCATTCCTTCTTGGAGTCTTTGGTAGTCCCATGACAAATTCCATCGTGATATTATCCCATTTACACTCAAGTATGGGAAGAGGTTGCAATACTCCTCTAGACTGTTGCCTTTCAGCTTTCACTTGTTGAAAAACCATACAACTTGACACAAAATCAACAATCTCCCTCTTCATGTTGTCCCACAATAAATGTTCCTTCAAATATCTATACATCCTATTGCTACTAGGGTGTATAGAGAAATTGGAACTATGAGAATCATCCAAAAATTCCCTTTTTAGAACAGGTATATCAGGAACACAAAGTCTCTTCACAAATTTCAAAATTCCATCTTCATATAAGAAGTCACTCACTCTCCCATCATTCACAGCTTTAATCTTTATTTGAAACTCCTCATCATCATCCTAAGAACTTTTTACCCTTTCTAGTAAGGATGGATTGGCAACCATTTGAAAAATAATTGATGTTTCACCTTCCATGGTTATTCCCATATAATTCATTACTAGATCCATGAAAATTGGATACCTTTCAACTCTCGTCTTGTTCAAAACTCCAGGATACTTTCTACTCAAGGCATCTTACACCTTATTTTAATTCCCTGGGTGGTAGTGTATCGTGAAATCATAATCCTTGAGTAGTTCAATCCATCTCCTTTGCCTCATGTTGAGGTATTTCTGTGGGAAATTATACTTTAAACTCTTCTGATCATTATAAATCTCACATTTTTTACCATATAGATAATGTCTCCATATCTTCAAAGGAAATATTACAACATCTAACTAAATTTCATGATTAGGATTGTTTTTCTCATGAATTTTTAGCTTTTGTGATTCATAATCCATATCCCTATCATTTTCCATAAGGACACAACCAATTCTTTTCTTTGAAGCATCACTATAAATAACAGACCCATCATTCCCCAATGGTAGAGTCAATATAGGAGCGTTGAATAATATTATCTTCTGTTCTTCAAAACATTCTTCACAATATTTTTTCAAAACAAATTTAACCCCTTTACATGTGAGCTTTGTTAGTGGGTTAGCCAGTTGGGAAAAATTCTGCACGAAATGCCGGAAATAACCTCCTAAGCCAATATAACTATGTACCACAGTTATGTTTGTTAGCATGGGCCAATCTTGGATTGCCTTTGTATTTGTAGGATCAACTAGGATTTCATCCTTAGAGACAATATGGACATGAAAAGAAATCTCCTGAAGCTGTAATTCACAATTGCTAAACTTCCCATATAATTCATGTCTTTTAAGACTCTTCATGATAATGTGCAAGTGATTTTCATGATCTTCGTAGATTTTTGAGTATACAAAGATATCATCAATAAATACCACTATAAAATACTAGAGATATTCTTTGAAAACACTTTTTATTAGATCTAAGAAGACTAAGGGTTCATTATTCAATCCAAAAGGCATCACTATAAACGTGTAATGCCCGTACCTGGTTCAAAATGCTGTTTTCAGAATGTCTTCCTTCTTCACACACAACTGATGATATAAAGATCAAAGTTAAATCTTTGAAAATTATTGAGCTCCATGAATTTGGTCAATTAAATCATCAATTAAAGGTAGGGGATAATTTTTCTTTATTATTATAGCATTGATCTCCCTGTAGTCGACACATAACCTCATAGATCCATATTTCTTCTTAACAAAAAGGACACTGGCTCCCCATGGAGAAACACTAGGCCAAATAAATACCTTATTACTCAATTCTTCTAGTTGTTTATTTAGTTCCACTAATTCCACAGTGGCCATTCTATTAGGGGTCTTCGATATAGGCCTTGAACCATGAATTATATCAATGGAAAATTCAATTTCTCATTCTGGATGATGTCCAGGTAAATCTTCTACAAACACATCAAAATATTCTCTCACAATAGGTGCATACTCTATTTGAACATTCCTCTCCTCACCCACAGTTATTTCATTATCTTCCCCCCTAATAATTAATATTAGTTGAGCTATTGGGGGCAGATCTAGATAATAATTAGGTAGTGAAAATTCTGCTCTAAAGAAAAGGTGTTGTTTATCATCATCATCAAAAATTGTAACCTCCTTCTTCTTATAATAAATTTTTGCATCATGGTCTGAAATCCAATCCACACCGAGGATTATAAAAAATTCAATCATGGGTATTACAATTAGATCAGAAGATAAAGAACATTAATATTCCTTAATAGGAACTGATTCAGATTACATTATAGTAAGGATACTTCCCTTAAGAGTTTTGACTGACAACTCCCATGTTAAATCAAATTGGAAATATCTAATTTTCATAGAAAACTGGGAAGATATGAAACAATGTGATGATCCAGAATCAAATAATGCATTGGCTATGTTTGATGAAGTGATCAAAGTACCTACCACCACGTCACGCGGGACTTCAACCTCTGCAGTTGTGATCGCATATTCTTTTCCTTTCTCCCTTGGCCTCTTCTATTGCAAATTTCCTTGACGTTTTGGATAATCATTAGCATAGTGCCCCATCTTTTGACCATTATAGCATCGAACATCATTGGATTCCTTCTTTCCTTTTCAATCACCCGCAAGATAGCCTTTCAAACCACATTTTTAGTATACTCCTTTTCCTTTTAAGCATGCAATGGGGTGCTTCCTTCCACAAATTTCACATGGTGGAAATTAAACTCTTCCCTTCTTCTGTGTTTCCTTATTTCCATTCCCAGGGTTTTTAGTAACCCTCTTCTTTTATTGATTTCCTTTAAAGTCATAAGATGTAGAGAATGAGTTTTTTTTCTTGATGGCACATGAAACTATATCCACATATGATGAAAAAATCTTGGAGACCAGTGCCCGCTAGAGGAATGGCTTTAGGCCATCAAAGAATCGATCAATTTTGTTCCTTGGATTTCGTATGTATTCTACAACATGTATTGCTAATCTTGTGAAGTTAGCTTCATACCTTTCAATATTCTCATCTTCCTTATGCCTCAAATTCAATAATTTTCTCTCCATATCTGATCATTGCTCATAACATAAATTTTTTTCTAAGAATCTTTCCTTAAAATCCCTCCATTCCATCTCTTCTATCTCTTCCTCCTCCTTTGTGTTTTGGATTAATGACCACCACTGATCCGCATATCCCGATAGACAATATAATTCCATGAAAACCATCTATATTTCAATATATCCCAATGTGATAAATGTCTTCTAAAGGGAATATATCCACTTCTATGCTACAAACGGGGTTGTAGTCCTATTGAATGATGGAGGCTGTTGTTGCATAAAGCGATCTAGCATGTCTCCTCCATGTGGTGGATCCAGATTCTCTATACTGGTAAGGTTATTATTCATTACCTTAGTAAGTTTTCCTAGTATAGTTATGAGTTGCTCTGCACCAGTCATAGCACCAGATCCAACATCATTATCTTTCATTAGTGGAAAATTTGTACAGGGGACACGTGCATTTGTGTGATTTACATTCCGTCCACTAGGCACCATATCTAGATAATGGGATACACTATATTAGGTTATGAATCATAATGTATTATCATAACATAAAAATACTCAGAAAAATTGAGATCATACGTATGGCTAATCCCATATTAACAAAAAGGGTTTCTTTGAGGAATATTTTACATTTCAATCCTTCATAATGGATTGTAAAGATACTGTGAATTATCCTAAGAATATCCCCTAGGAGTGTCATAACCAAGAGTGGATCAATTCTCGTTGTCATGTACCTTTTCCAATTAAAGTCTAGCTTAAAGCGGTGTTTTCAGGTTTTACCCCTAGATACATATGTGCCAGAGCTGCCTCTACCTACTCGTATCCCGACAGAGATATATTTCTTGAAATATCCACATAATCTATTCCTTACCAAAATACCATGAAATTATTGTATGAATTTTTTCAATGTATAACTTAGGTACCCTTCCCTAATTCTACGTTTTCTAAATCTAGTTTCGAAATTTTCTACTAAACTTCCTCTGATACCAACAATAAGGACCCGACCCCAGTTTCTCGGAGCCGGTTCCTTATTTGATTACTTTTTCATACAACAAGGAATACGAATCACGAAGGACCGAGTAGTTTAGTATTATTAGGAACAAGATACATACATAATTTCATCATTACATATTGAAATGAAAAACAGTACAGAGACTCCTTAGACAACTTCCATAACTCCTAGGATAATTCTGCATGTCATTCACAATAGAAATCATCTTTCCCTGAGAAAATGTAACATAATAAAGGCGTGAGATCAAACACTCAGTAAGGGTACGAAATATAATGTAATATAATATAATCATTATAAATGGTGAATAATTGAAAACACATGCCTTTAATGATAAACTTGAACACATTATGGCAGGATAATGAGCTTAGTAAACAAAGCCATAATAAAACATATTCATGGGTATTCTACTGGTATAATAACCACATAAACCATCAATATCTGAGCACATAATGATTAAATGCATAATTCAAAACATTATATTAAATTTTTTCAAGGCCTCATCCAATAGGTCTTTTGATTAAGGCCTTTGCCAAAATCCATATCACTTTGGGAAAGGCCTCGGCCAATTCCTCGTCTAGTTGTCTCATGAGACCTACCGATGCATAGAGGTGCTATAGAGGGAATCACCTATCACATAATTAGTCCAATGAATTCCTCATATGAGCGGGTATAAACATAAACAATATATTTATTCATATTGAATCTATCATATGAAATGTAACTAACTTTCCCCAATTATTTAACACAAACACTAACCATTCAGAATAATATGGTGAATGGTTTTAGGATAGATCATCCGCAATAAAGTTAGTCATAAACCATTCAATAAAATATGGTATATGACATCATAAATTATTAACCTCAACAATACATAATAAACAACAAGAGTGTCGAATCAAACGAGAATAATCTTCTAAAATCATTAAGCAATTCTTGTGATAAATACTCTTCTATTTTAAAAAGAAGAGTTCTTTTGGAAAAATCATTTTATAAAACTAGATGTAAAGTAAAATATTGTTTTATGATAAAATTATTGTTTTTATATGGATAATGGTTTCCAAAAATATATTTTATCTTTCCCTTGAAAATAGATATGGATTTGAGAAATTCCCTTATATTGGGCTCGCATTTTTGGAAACAGTTTTGAGGGCTCCATTTAAAACATGTAACTATCCAAAAAATATGGAAGGATTCTTGTTTGTGTAAATATTTAGAATACTCACACAGAATTTATGAGGAGTACATAACAATACATAATAATTTCTTCAAGTAAATTAGTCAACAAATGTAACTTGAATGAAAATGGATGTTTGGGTGGAGACCCCTTACCTTAACTCTGAATGTGTTCCTCTCTTGTAATTGATCTCCTGGAATATGAAATAATACTTATTAATAAATTATTTAGGAAGCTATTAGACATGTATTTAGTTATTCGTAATTATTTTTATTTCATTTATATCCTTATTGATAATTTGTTGTATTGAATTTCATTGTTCTGGGGTGTTCATTTTCCGTATTTTCATAATTTGTTCACCTGTTTTTAAGTATGTGGAGAATATGTGGCATGGTTATAAATCCCTAAGATTTAAATTAAACATTTATTATGAACATAAATAATTTATAATTGTTATTTCTTTCATTTGGTTAAATGTAAAGAGGATGAATCATTAGATGACAACCACTTCGATTATCTCGTGGTATTTAGATTATTATGAACTAGTTTTGTCATATAACTTATTTATATATACATATTATGGTTCATGAATATTTATTAGCTTATAATACATATATAACAGTCTGGTGAAACCATTAATATGGTTTCATGATATATAATGAAGAATAAACTGACGGACGAAACTTCGTCGTCCATGAAGGTTATAAATCGAAACCTCATGGGCGTCGATTTCGTTTATAAAGATAAAAGGGTGGGAGTAAGAATATTTATGATGGTTCTTCCATTAACATGATATAAATATTGTATATATATGTAATTGGAGTTATCATGTTCATTTTGACAAAGGAGATGAGGAGAGGATAACAAAAATAGATAAATTAAATTAAAACCAAATGAGAAAGAATTGTGCTTTACCTCTTGAAATAACCTCCTTGAGAAACTCCTTAATGGAAGGGGATTTGGTATTTTGGAAAGCCTAAGAGCTTCCTAGTTGTGGGGAGTGACTAGGGAAGGGTAATTGGTCAGAGATTTGAGGATCTTCATGGCTTATAGAAGTTAAGGGAAGAGGTAGTGGTGGGGGGGTTTTTATAGTAGAGGAGAGGGGTAAATTTCGAATATTTAATTTCATTGTTTTATTATTTCCATCAAGACAATCAATAGTATTGTTTCATGTGACCCCTAATAGTACTAAGTTCATTTGAGTTCGAACCAAGTGGCATTGCATCACTTGGGATGTCAAAAATCATGTATTTAACTGATAATTTGTATATACGGTATTTTATCGTACTTCACTATTCATAAAAAACTATTGAATTTTAGAAAATTCACAAAAATTCACCCCAACCATTTTTCGACATGTAGAATTCAAAAGTGAAATAAATTTTCCAAATATAATTTTCTAAATTTTATTAATTTAATTTTTAAATAAGGTCATATTTAATTTGAAAAATAACAATGTTGAATTGAAATTAGTTTTATGTGACATTGAAAAAATAATTAATATTCCATTATCATATTCCCTTAAGAAAATAAAATAATATTATTATTTACTATTCATAAGGTTTATATTACTATTCATATTACTATTCATAAGGGTATGTTACTATTCACCAAAAATAATGTTTGTTCTCTCAGACTCCATATGACTTACTGAACACAACTCTATATGACCATTTCTTGAAATTCAAAACATAGAAGAGGAAAAGTTCAGTTTAATGGATATATTATAAAATTGATTTTTATCTTTATTTTAAAAACATTGGGGTGTTACAAAAGGTCTTCATCTTGAACAAGAACACCTGAGAGTAAATCTCTAGTTAAAATCATTTCTCAAGCCTCTGGGCTTTCACCTCTCATTGGAGACAATTTATAGAGCATACCGAACCAACTAAATTAAAATATTGGCATACTCCATCACAGATTGATTCCCACAGAAAAAAGGTCCTTGAACTCTCTGGACCTAGCATAATCCAACACCTCTGGGTAGTACTGTTCATGGAAGATGGCCTTGAAATCTACCCAGCACAACTGCTCATTCTTCCCAGTCTGAAGCATTGACTCCCACCACATATGGCTTGGACCCTCCAAAAAAATGAGCCACACATTACCCTTATCTCCTCATGTATTTCCATGAACTCAAACATATGCTCGATTATCTCAATCCATTCCTATGCTTCCTCAGGTTCTGGGCTACCTCAGAAGGTAGGAGGCTTCTTTTTCAGAAACTCATGTGTTTTATCTTTTCTGGGACCTGTCTCTTCTTCCCTAATAAAAATAGGAGTAAGAACTAGTCTCGGTCCTAAATCTTGGACATCCCAGACCATAGTCTCGAATAACCTCTGATTGATCAGTGTGGGAGAACTCTCTCTAGCTTCCTCCCATGGGAGTGTGGGAGCTTTCCAGGGAGGCATGTTACAACAGAAATTTTACAGTCAAAAAGAAATATTCAATACCACAATTATGAAAATTTTTATCGAATAAATCAAAAAATAAATATAATAAACACATTTCAGTAATAGAAGGAAACAACTACACCACCCCCACCTGATGTCCACGTAGGGTCTGCAGCCCACACGTCTCACTTGGAAGTGATGTTAATCAGAAAATTCCAACATCCCATGGTGACTCAAGGTATTCCATGATAGGTGTGGGCCATGAAATCTACTCGTGACCAAAAACCAGATCCCCAACATTCCTAGATCCTATCTATCCCAACTCATACCAAAATAGTAACATAATCCAAAAACATTAACCCCCATTGAAACCATTTTATCACGAACTAAATCTGGTCGCCACCAATACAGGCACCAAACCCATCCCATGACAAGGAACGAAGGGAATTACATATCCCATGGTCTAGAACAAGTGTCTGGTATCATTAATTTAGTTTTGGGAATGATTTACCCAAGTAAGAAAGCCGAAAACATTAAAAACAATCTATTATATAAATCTGAAATTTTCGAGCCAAACAAGTCTTAATGAAAAACCTGAATAGAATACATTGGTTTAATGGTAATAAAAGTGGTGAAAATACAAATAATTATATCATCAAGAAATCTACAAGGGTTCCAAATGACAAGGGTTCATCACCCACACGTTGTCTCCCTAACTCTGCACCAAGGATGGGAACTAACACCCCGAACTACCCCCACCCAAAGTCTTTCCTTACCTAAGTCACACATAACCAAGTCTACTTACACCCAAGGGGTTATAAGTATGATTTGAGTCTAAGCCAAATAATATACCACCCAATGATTCCAAATATCATGAAATACAATGGGAACTAGCAAGCAGTTTTAAAACGCAAAGAAAAGAGGTGATAAATTCCACGAAATGCAACTTTCTATTGAAAACAGTTTTCAAGATAAAATTATAAGTACATTAAAACATTTAAATAGAAATTATATATACTTTAAATTAATTCCAAAAACACTCCAAGACATTGGATCATACAAAAAATACAACGATCAATAAAATCGGGAATACCCCTAGGCGCTAGAAAGTCTCGGGCCCCATATACCTCATACCTTGGTGTAAAGTAACCATGGTAAAATTTGTTATCATGCATGATCCACTAGTAGGGAACATAACCATAACATGTGGTCAAAATTAATCATCTATATAGTTTATTTAGAGTTTCCGTTATCCAAATTCTAAGTAAAATAGGGATAAAACACATCTGGTCCACTAGTCGTACTAGTAAACATCAGCCCCACCTAGCTACCTGGGCTTCCCCCATTGTGATCAAACAATTTCAGAATGCTACATAAATCCATTTTCATATCAAACACCTATAATAGTCACATAAAATTATTATAGTTGCTACACAGATTTTATACCACTAAAAACACACCACAAAACACTTTGATTTTTAATAAATCATTTTCTTGAAACCCTGTATTGTTTTTGCACCCAAAACTCTTTAAAAACCACAGTTTTCACACTATGTTAACACTTGTATATTAACAAAATAGAAAATGTAGCCCAAAATTTTTCAATGAATCAAAAAAATAAATTTATTGGGCAGTCCCCAAGTGAACCAAGAAATGATAACTTTGTAAAACCTATATTTTCACACAAAAATGGCACATAAAAAGGAACATGTTTCACAAACACCATTAAAACACATATTCTCAGAAAAAAGGGGATAAATAATAAAATTTTAATTTTAATCCCTATGATAGTTAAATAAAACCTACTAACTATTTATATAGAATCTCCAATTGAACCCATAAAATATTTCTAGGAATAACCCCCAATTTCACCTAAAAATGGCACTTCAAACTCATTTTCAATACAAATGAAACTAAAACTAATTTGTACGGAATAATAAAATGAAATAAACTTTTAAATATCAAAAACACAGATAGATAATTCACATAAAATTCATAAACATGGAATCACCTACCAATTTAATGAAAACCCTAGAATCTCTGTGCGAAAATCATGTCACACCACCGCCGCACCAAGAGAGACCTAGATCAAACCTAAAACCACAAGAATTGACCAAAAAACCTAATTTTAAAAACATGGTTAAAAACCCAAGTTTTTAGACATTAGCAACCTCAAGCATAATGGCTGAAATCCTAATAATAATGAATGAAACCCTATGAAAATTGAAAGAAGTGTGGAAGAGACTAACTTACTTAAGGGATCTTGAAACATCGTCCCATAAACACCAGTAGCTGAATTTTAAAATAGAAAAAACATCAACGGAGGTTATAAAATGGATTATTAGGTTATATAGGAACTAGAATCGAGGAAAAATAGTAATAATTGAAAGAGTTAAGAAGGAATGAAGTAACCTCTTCAATTCTAGACTATTTAGGTATCCCTATTATGTTATGTACTTATTCGTGATGAACAAAAGCTCCAAAGTGGGGGGAAAGAGACTGGGCACACGACGATGTTCAATGGTCTTGAGTGAGACTTGGAATTACTGACAAATATTTGAAATTAAATAAATTATTAATTTAACAAATTTGGTTTTTAAAATTGGAAATGGGCCTTCGAGATGGCCCAATTCCTTAAATAGAAACACCAATTACACCATTATTATTATTAATAAAGGATCCAAATTTCAATAGTGGTGTTAATATGTCAGGGAAGGCCATTTAGGAATTATAATGGGTGAAAAAAATATTAAAAAACAAAAAATTTATTAAAGAAACAATTTTTTTAAACCTATAATTTGGCTCACGGTTTGGCCCATTTCATGAAAACTCACCCATTCCTCCAAAAAAGCATAGGAAATGCCCAACACAAAGCATGAATGAAAAAAAAATGAAAAATACATTTAAAATATCTCAATTATACGATAATTATGATTAAATAATAAATAATTTTATTTATAATCTTAAAAATATATTTACATTAAATTTATTATTAAATTAAAGGAGATAATAAAAATAAATATGTAGTATTTTAAAAAGTAAATTTTCAACACAAAAAGTTATCCTCTATATTTCATGATTTTACATAAATAATGAATTCTCAAATTTTAAAATTATAATTTGAAAAAATTAACTTCATTTTTGTATTAATAATAACAATATAATATTATATTGAATTTTAAATATTTTTCTAAAACATTTTTTAGGTGAATAGTGATCAATATCACTTTAAAAAATAACATAAATTTTAAGAAAATAATATCATATCAGCATGAATAAAAATTTTAGGAAACCTTTTAATAATAATGTATTTATTTTCTTATGGAATTTATAATTTTATAAATGTTTTCTTTTAATTTAAAAATACATTTATGTAATTTTACCACTTAAGTAATATTTTTCAAAAAGCTATTTTCAAAACATTACTTATTTAATATTGAAAAATTAATTTTTATCAAATTTCAAAATTGAATTAGAAAAATATATTTGATATTTTTAAACCCTATGTGAACATTTTAATATAAATTTCATTTTATTTTAGGGTATAAAATATTAATTTCATACTTAAAGATTAATAAACGTAGTAAATATAAAAATGAAAAAAAATTGTAACTAAAAAGTTAAGAGGAAGTAAATATTAAAAAATATTTTAATTGAGTGTTTGAGGTGTTTATATACTATATCTCTCTTCTCCACTATTATTTTAAATATATTGATCATTTTCTATGAAATTGCCTTCCTATGATAGATATGATTTTTGTATTTGTAAAAATTACATTATATTTCACATATAAAAGGGACACTCCATACATTTTCTACCGTAATATAAAAACCTATTACATTTATCTAAACCTCAACCAAAAACTATTATACACACTTATATCCACCATAATGACCATTTGGTCTTCTCAGTAAACTATCCCATTCAATAATATGGGTAAGTTACTAACCAATATTTCTATTTTTAATTTAATTATATTCCTTTCTTCTTATTAAAATTTCATTTCACCAACATAAAATTTTGACATCAGTATAATTATTATAATATTATGTTTTTATAATTATTGGAAAACCATTAATCACAATCTCCTTTTCCAATAAGAAAAATGAAAATTCGAATCATTCGTTGTGTAGACTACTACATCCATGAATAAAATTGTCATTTTCATTCACTTGAAAACATTGATGGAATAATTTATATTTGATAAGTATATAGGTTATATATAGATAATATATATTATTAATGTGGTTTAATAGAGACAACCAAAATTGGAATAATAATTATAATTTAATCCGTTGATATCTTTAAATAATCTAAAACTAGTTTATTAACAATTTCGGCTTCAATTTTTTTAAGGTTGGGGTCAAAGCCTAAATTTATTATTAAAACCAAGGCATATTTAGTGTGGGTAGAGGGAGACCCATTATATAGCCCGAAGGCCCAAGTCCAAGTGGCCTGAATACAAAGCTTGAAATCCCATTTTTTATCCCAAAGGGCCCTCGCCATGCCCAAAGCGCGCCACATGTTCCCCGGCTAGGCAAAATAATAATCTTTATGATAAAAAATAATATCAATCCAAATTTTATTATCCTAGTTCTAAATTTCCATGATTAGTGACACATGAATTCTAAAACAGATTACAACAATATAATAGATGAATAAAATTCTTATTATTAATCAATATTGAAATAATTTTCTTTAAAAATGGGTTTTTAATAGATAATTTTGTCATTTATCTTAATTATAATACTCTTTAAATCACTTATGTGGAAAATAATGGTAACGGTAAGAGACTTGGTAACTAAAACTCCTTGAGTTGAGTTATATAATTTCTTATTGAACATCATTTTTCAAGGATAGTTCATTTTAGATGAAGTTATATTTTTATTTATGGTGAAAAAGTGTTTTTGAATCAAATCCATTTCCTTAAATGGTTTTTTTTCACTTATGTTTCTTTTAAAAAAGATAAAATGTGATTTTTAAAAAAGAGACACATAGCTATGGTATTTACAACGATAAAAACAAATGTTTTTTCATAAATATATTTTCCTACTTTGTTTTTTATTTTCATAAAATATTCTATCCATAATAGAGTTATGTTTTTGGTTTCACCCAATATTTATTTAATTTTTCCATGATTTTTGGGTGATCATATTTTTGGTTTCTATCGATTTAATATATTATGTTATTTTATACATTGATCATGTTTTATGAATCCCATTTTTTCCATGGGTTCTAAATGAAAAGAGGATGATTTCAAAGTAGATGTTTTATAAAAACAATTTGTATCCCTTTGTTAATTATGATGTGATAACTAAATTAATTAAATATGTCACTCATAATTATGGATGTTAATAGGTTGGGTTTTATATATCCTATTAATTCAATGGTTAAATATTGATATATTAGGATAAAATTATTATCATGTATGTTTTATTTGATCAAATGAGTGGGCCTTAAATAGATCATGAAGGTAATGATCCCTTTACTTATGTGTGTGTGATTTTTTAAATTTTTTCTTCATTCTAATCTTATGATCTCTAGATGTTGGTCATGAAAACAATTTCTATCTATGATAAATTTTATTCCATATTTAAATGATTATTATTCAATATGATATTATGGTATCATCATTCATGGTTTACATTAACTACTTATAATCCATATTATAGTTGTTATGTTTCGATGTTGATATTTTGTGGATTTATGTTCGTGTTCCTTTCACCTTAAAGTTAACTTATGTTTTATGTCCATCAATCATGATGTTATGATACTTCTCTTATGATCATTTTTTTTATTTTTTCTGTCAACTCATTAATGATGAAATGTTTAATCACCACTTATTGAGTATTTTAACTCACCACTTTCATATTTTCTCATTCACCAATACATGAGGATGATCTGTAATATGAAATTTTATTTATGCCCATGTTTTTTATTATTCTTATGAAAACATACATTATAAATTTTTTATTCACCCCTAACTATGCACTTGGGATCACCCCTTTCTTAAGTTTTTATTCCCATAGTTATGAGTTTGAGTTTTACTAATAAGATCACTAGAAAATGGTGTACTATGGTTCCTTTTTGGGATAACTTATCTCAAGTATTTTAAAATAATATGATTATGTAGCTATCCTCCAAATAAAAAGAACTTTTCATTCAATGGAATATTATTATTTATGAAAATTAATGTCCTAAATCATGTAAATGATGTAAAATAAAGGAATCTTTTGATTAGATTGCTAAAATATACATCACATTTTATATATAGATTTTTTAAATATCTATTATGTTTTATGTACTTTTAATTTAAGTGATATTCCACCATGAATATCATTAGTATATCAATAGGTTGTATGGATAGAACATTAACCAAAATATTTTTGTGCTGAAAACTTTTATAATGAAGGGGCATTCTACTGATTAGTAGCATCGATGGAGTTTATCTTATGTTCTTCGTACTATGGTCTAATGAAATGTTTTAAAAAAAAACTTTAATATGTGGTTTTAAAAGAGTGTTTCAAATATAATTATCACCACTCTTTATATGTGATTTTATACCACTAGATAGTAAGTTATGGACTGGGTCTTTGCAGACTATATATGACCAGATCAAGGAACCCATGGAAAGAAGGGTAAAACATTCCACATATATACTGTTTGTAATAGATAAATGGTGTTGGGATATATTATGGTTGGGACACTAGTTTTAGGAAATTTCTTGGATGTATTCTCATACTCATTTTCTAAACAACTAATTTTAATACATTATTGGAAAATTGGATCTTGTGGTTTATGTATATTTTCAAATAAAATATATATGTGTTTAATTAGGCTAAAATCTTCATATAATATTTCCATTTTATACTCAATTTATCATGTGATAGGTCCACTAAGGTTTGATGGTTTGAGGAAGGTTTGTGGCAAGTGATACTAGTTCAACTGAATATCTTTCACCTAACTTATTTCATTATAGTTGTTAAACTAGATCTCATCACTAACTAGATCTGTTCAAAAGAATAAGACCAAGGAAATAATGTTCAATTAATGGATATGGGATTGAATCATCTTTTAATAATAATTCTTGATCTAATGATTTATCCTTGGGAGTTGAAGCAAGTTCACATGGGTTATGCTTCATAATTTCCCTTACAAGGGAGGCTACCTTATTTATGGTACCAATAAAATATAGTGGGGGAATCATTGGTTATAATTCCACAAACCACACATGGTGGTCTATTTTGGGTGACACATGGGAAATAAAAAGTGTTTTTATATAATTTGTTTTCATTCTTGGAATTGTAAATGTAGTTCACAGAAAAAGGGATCTAGATCATTTTCTGAGAAATCACTATAGTGTGATAGGGGATTTTTAGGATTATAATGCAATGGAGTTGGTTTTGGTTCACTGTGATTGGGGTGATAGACATAGAATGGTGGTACTCCTCCTGGGAGTCTGTCTACAAGAGACCTAGTAAACAATCCTTACTTGATGAAACAACATTTTTCATGTATAATCCTACTAATCATGGTTATATGCCTTCTAATATTGGACGAATTTTTGTAATAATGTCCACCATAGAATTTATTTCTATTGAACAAGTTTATGACTTCTCATTTGGTTAGTGATCTACTCTTGGTGGCGTAGTACCTATTTGGATGGATTATTATTATTACACTCATATTGGTGATACATGAAGATATTAATATGTTCATTGAGTGTATGATCCTCTTTAATTGTAATGTGAATATAATGGAATTATTTTTATTACTGATTCACATATTCTATATTATCTTCAGTATAGATTGGATGGAACCATATTAAGAACATATTGACTTTTATCCTTGTAATTTTTTCTTAACATCCCAGTAGGTGATGGTTATACCTTTATCAAGTAATGTGGTTTATAAAAATTCCATTTTGTACCCAACGATCATTAGTAATGGATGATTGTGATATAGTTTTTGATAATGTCCTTGACGATTATAAAGAGATGAAGTCGACATGATTTCCTTTATTTTTTAATATTTTTTGAATATATTTATTAAGGACATCTTAGGCTCTTTTCCTAAGAGAAAAGTTTATTTTTTGATAAACATGATCTCAGGTAAAAAATCCATAATAATTACATCGTACATGATGGATCTAACATATCCTGAAGTGATAGAGGTATATTTTGAAGACATTGAGTCTTATCGATCAATTTAACAAAGAACATCACAATGGGGTGCTTCAATTTTTTAACGAATGGTGATGGAAGATTATGTTTATGCATTGATTTTTAATGTTTGAACCATGTAATGGTCAAAAATTACAATCTTCACTCTAATGTAGAAAAAATCACTGATTAGGTGGGTGAATCCATGCTGTTAATGAAGATTTATTTGAGGTTAGGATATCTCTAGTGGTTGGTGAGTAACAATGATATTTTGGGAAATTATTTTAGGGGTAGATATGTCCTATGTTATTTCCATTTTAAATTTTTTGATAATAAAAAACAATTAATGTTTATATCCATTATAAATTTGGTCTTACATATATGTGTAGATTCCTTCATGGTAGTATTAATCAATTATATTCAACTGTAATATCAAATATTTAAGTATAATTTTCTATATTTAAAGATTTTTTTGGGTGAACTAATAGAGAATTAGAAGTATTATAAACTTTTAATGTGTTATTTCTAGATTAGGGAGGTTTGTTTATATGGTCATTTGAAAACAATGGTAGGTATATCAATGTTCCCTGAGATTTTCTATGTTTTAGTATCATTGTATCATCCAAATAAAATATTTGAGGTAAATTTATTCCTTTTATTGGATGAATACTTAAGGTGACTTATTTAGGATTTATCTATATTGGCAGTGTTGATGATGATCATTGGAAATAATGAGGTGATGTTTATGGGATTTGATCATTATTTAATATATTTTTAGGATATAGTAGGGATAATGATGATCACATTGATCTTGAATTTACCTAAAATGAGTTAGGAGTATACATTGTATTTTTATTAATTTAGACATGGTATGGGAGGGGTGTTGATATCTGAATAGAGAGTAGTCACCTATTTGTTTTTTAGTAGAGGAAACCTAAGTGGAACTACATGATGAATAACATGAAGTTATATGTTGTAATTAAGATAATGAGATGATGGAATTCTTAATTATTGAGTGAGATGATACCTTTATATAATAACATTAATATCATATATTATATATTCTCATATTGTGTCCTAAACATTAGATATAAATGGTAGGTTGTGTACCTTCAATAATTTGACATCAATATTATGTAGAAACCTATTTATGGGAACATTTTAATCACCACATTATGTAATGAAACTCATACATTTTTATTTTAATAGGCTAATAGTGACTAAAAGTTAATGAAACTCTTCACTGATATACGTATTTACATTTTGGATTATTAGGGTAGCGATAAACTTATAGCTCATGGTGTTACCTCATCACAAACTGATAGATTGATGGAGATTCAGCTATCTAAATTAGATTTATTAGATATTGCAGAAAATATATATGTGGTTTTAATTTTCTACAATAATTAAACAAAGATGATAGGTTATGTTCTATCCTCTATTATTTTCATGATGAGCTAATACATGATTTTTATACCCTGATATGGTTTATTTACTAATGGATGAACAATTTTTATGATGCACCTAGATGCAATATTGGCGGTCTTGTATAATAAAGAACATATTGGGGTCAGTTTCAGGGTTCCCCAATGATTATTTATTGAAGTCCAAACATCATAGTCTGATATGTCTTCTCAAACATTACCCATTTTGAGTAAAAATTGGATTATTTTATGGTTAACATTGTGATGGGGTTTTTGAGATAACTATGAGTTAATGACATAGAATGATTAATTATTAACTAATTTTAAAATGATTCACACACCCTGATAGTTAGGGGTACCGTTTATTTTTATGTGTTTTGAATTATTTACAATCAGGTGATTACAAGATTTCATGTACTTTTGAATAGTATCATATAAAAACCTGAATATGGTTCACATTTGTTATGAACGAACCATGTTACCATGTACCTCACATGTTCCTACTTGTATATTAGAGGCTATAGGATAATATTGATGTATGAAATATGAAAATTATGGAGACCATACCCTTAGGAAATATAACCATAAAAATATAGGTGAATAAATATCAAGAAGAAGTCATTAATGAATAATAATATCATATGATATATAACATAGATAAATTTCATATAATTGTAAATATGAAATTCATACAATATCAAAATATTCTACTAGAAATTTCATACAACTAATACATCATAAAAAAATATCTCCTATTTGATAGTCATATATAGTTAAAATTGAAAATAAAATAAAAAACCCAATGAATCATAAACAAAACCGGTCTTAAGTCTAAGCATGATCTTATCTCCCAACACAATATTCATATCATAACTCAACCATATGATGAAGCCGGTACCTTTTCCATACATAGGACATGGAACATAATTTCTTAACAAGTATCATAGTCTATGAGCTATGTTTCATTATAACCTAGTAGGCCACCTCCAATGGTGTCCTGAAAAATTTACATAAATTACAGTTTTTCCCAATATAAACTGTTAATAAATAAAAAAAGAAAGTAACCTTTCACCCCATATAATTATGTCACCAATACATGTGTCACCATACCTACTTAATCTATTTTCTAAATATGATCATACACCCATGGTCTAAATATAAAACAAGGATGAATGATATGTCAATCATAATATAATAGATATGATGAATGAGTTATCATCATTTAGAATCACCAGGTGAATGATTTTCTGCCATTATAACTCATTTAATAGAATAATATAGCACACTCAAACATCAATAGAGAGTGATAGAATTCCTAGTGAATGATATTTAACCATTATCACAAGTATGATGCACTATCACTATCAATGATTTGGTCAATGATATAACCCCATTTTTATATTGAGTGTAAGAGCTTCCCCCATGACATCTCCACTATGTGGATGATATACCGTTGATATCACTATCACTGTGGTTGAAATAACACCACCCCAAAATCTCCATGTGGACTATGAACCACTAATAAAACATCAATTAGTAGGTTTTAAATATCTAATACCATCCATAAGGTGTACAATGTACCACCAATATTACAATACTAGTGGTTGATTCACCACTAAGATCATATTTTATGTGTATGGTACACCACTGAAACATATCCTAATGTGGAAAATGTAGTACTAGGATGATTCTCATAATCTTTTAATAGTCCAAATGTATCAAAACTCATGGGGATGGTCTACCAATAAAATTAAAAAAAAATTGGATGAAGTTTGATCACCTTATTTTCATTATGGTTAATGATGAATCACTTGGATCATTTCTAGTGGTGGAATACCACATTCTAAAAAGCATGGATTGGGAACCACCACTAACATCTCTAGGTGGAATAGGGACCAATACATATCGATAAAACTTCAAAATGACCAATTTATCATTAAAAATTAATATAATAAAATTATAATTAACAATCACATAATGTTTTATACACCTAATCCGTCAACCCATTTCATCGTCATGTTCCTAATTCAACTAACCCCTAGCATAGAACATTCTCAATTTAATTACCAAGGAAGTCACTAGTTCAAAACATGAGGCCCTGATATTTTAATTTCAAATATAGTTACTCATCTATGGTCAATAATTTCATATTTATATTTGAATGCCCTTAAGAAATGGTCATCGATGACCAATGGTGTTGCTAAACATCATATGCATACTATTCATAGTTTTCTCAGGTTCCCCTTATCCCATGACAATTTAATGAAAATAATTTATTTTAGTTTCATAGTATATAAAAAAATTGCAATTCCTTAAATTTCATAAGATGTATTCCACACATGTAAACACTCATGTGAAAGAAAGGGACCATCTTCAGTGGACTAGTAGGGCCCTACTCATTGGATACCTTTGGATGATTCGACTTCAAATTGTTTTAATATGTAAATTAGTAAAACAATCCCTATATTTAGAAATAAACATTAAAATACTATGAAATAGAAATAAATACGATTGATAAATAGTATAGGAGTTATAGCCTTACCAATAATGACCACTAACAAAAGACAAGATTTGATACTGATGAAGAATAAAAGGGATCTAGTCCTTAAAGAAGAGGAATGAGAGGAAGGAGGTAGAAAGGACTTGGATGCTGTAAAAACCAATTTCATAGACTTAATTATATTTAAAATATGTAAAATTTAATTAACTCATTAAAATATTTTAAAAAATAAGTAAAACCCCATCAGGTGGCCACTATGCATCCATAGAGTACCTGTTGGGCACTAGGTACCCTCTTCAGGGTGACCCGCCACCCTGCAGGGCACTTGGAAGTATTTCCACTCCTACCACCCCCATTGTGTACTTATTACTAGTCTATCTAGTACCTGATATCATATGATAATGGATGAATATCACAAAATCCATCTAGTTATCATAAAACAGATCCTTCAACCCTCAACAACAACTCAAAAATTTATAATTTATCTAATTAAATGGGATTGGGACAAAATGAGATCAAAAAAATAAATATTAATGATGTATTATATTACAACCACCCCACCATATATTATATCATCCCAAAATTTCTCTACCAGGAGTCACTATGTTGTGTCGATGAAAAATATGTGCCACTTCATTCGTATATCATACTCCCACTCTAACGTCTTCTCTTGGATATGATTTTGATGTCACTAAGAATGTACCACATCGAATATCTTCCTACATGATGTCTTCACTATCAAAACCTTAATATTATATAGTTTCTCCTTAACTGATTCATCTAGAATAAGGTCATCTTATTTTATTTTGATCACCATTGTGGGATATAGATGGTATCTCGAAATTTGAGATACACCGAATAGATCATGAATGGAATTGTATCTTTGGGTAATCCCTAAATTATACATTAAAGTACTATTTCTCTAAATAATCTCCAATATATCCAGATACATACACATCAATTTCCCTAAAACTTAATTTGAATGTGTCCTTTATAAGGAGAAACATACATAAATACAAGGTCACGTAACTCAATCCTCATATAATGTTACTTCATATATGAAATCGATACCTTCCTTCTCCAAGTTCATTTGAAACACTAAATACCCAACCTTTATCCTATACTGAGGTGATAACTCTGTTATACTATATAAATCATGAAATGGTTCCATATTAATCAATACTTGATAATTTTTTTAGATTTCATTTCAATCATGTTATGGTTCTCCCACAAACAACCAAAATCGAGGAAAGATGACTACATCATGACCTACATCACCTAAAATGTATTCTAATATTTCTAATTAGTCTATGGATGTTATGTAATAGTAATGTGCACTTAGATTAAACATTCTTCATTAATCCAATTACAAAAGCATGATTTAGAATGACCATACTCTTTAGAATCCATTTTTTAGACAATCAATGAACTTGAACTATATACTAAACATATATGTCAACCTACTCATTGATTGAATTTTTCTCACACATTTATTTGAAAATTATTGATCTTGATCAACCAGTTCATGAATACTCATACTCAATCAATTCATTAAGATGAGCATGAATATCCCATCACAAAATCTATTTAATCATTGTCTCAATTCCATAATGGAAAAGGAAATGACTGAGAAAACCTTATAGGTCATTTATTCATGATCTTCACTTTATTAGAAGTGAAGATTCAATAAATGAACCATGTTTGTTCCTTTATCATCTTGGTCCACTACTACTATCTATGAATTTCATGATTTATATTAGTAAACCATGGATGAAAAACTTATATCTTGGTGGGTTAATCCCATATAATCTACTCTTGTATGATAATAGGGAACACAACCCATTCTTGGATGTAAATAATACCTTTTACAATTATATTCCAATCATGAGGATTATATCAACCACATATTTCATACATATTTCCAATGAAGTAAAATTCATAAAGTTGTTTCTCCTTCACATTCCAATGGAGTGAGTCCATTGTATTATTGAATTTTTTTTTTCGTATCCTAATGATGAGGCTTATTATCATACCCTTATTATAAGACTTATACACAACCTATGTATGAAGAATCATAATCAACACATCTATAGTGATATTCCATTTACTAGGAGTACACACCACTTAAAAATAAAAAAATAGTAAGTACTTGACCCACAAACTCTATTAATGTTGAATATCCCACTAAGAAAAGATCTATCTAATTCTATTATAGTCTATATACACTATGAACCTCTCTACAAATTGGTAGTGAAAATGAAATACTATTTCATACACTATTGTTTTTATATCTAAATCAACTTTAGGTAGTTTGGATCATGCGGTCTTAGCTACTAAGACCCATACGTGACCACTATTCCTCCCTATAACACAATTACCCCATGCCTCAATTCGGAAGAATCATGATATAATGTATACTACTTAATCATATATGGTATGTCCAAGATCGGAAGAAAAGTTAATCTCCATTTTATCTATAAAAGGTTCTCTTATAGGAGTCTATCCAAATGAACTGTTCATCCTTTTTAGTTAGGTCATCGTTGATCCTACAAAATGAAATAACTCTAGGATTTACCACTAATAGAAACCTATAATACCTAGGAAACAATTAATATCCAAAATATTCTTATGAATATGACTAAAATCCAAAAAAAATTCCCTATTTGGGTCCCTTGATATTCCATCTTCATATATCATATTCCCCAAGAATCATAACTCATAGATCTAGAAATTAATCTTTGAGATCTTGGAATGCATTTGATTGATCCTTGATGTACTCAAAATGATCTCTAAATGGCTAGTTTGATCCACTATTGATTATGTGTACAAAAAAATATTTCAAATGCATAGAACCTAATATTATTCTAAATAAGGATAGAATACCTTATTATTTTGGTCCATGAACACTTTTAGAGTGTTAATCAATGAAAATTTTATCACAAAGAAGCATATAGTTCATCTATTCTACTAAAAGAAGAATGAAATTGTATATGGGCTCACCTTCAATTAGTGATTGTCTGACCTCGATTCAATTATATAAAACTACATGGATCTTACCAACTAATCAGAATTTTGATAAATATGGGTAAGTAGTTATTAATTATTATCCATTACTAGCTAAACTTCTAATAATCCACACCAAACATCAATGATTTATAATCCATCTTCAAAAATTACATATGAGAACCTCTTGGGAATGTGCTCAAAAATATAAAAAAACTGACCTCCATATCCCCAAGATGAATCATTAGCACTTAATTATCTATAGGTTTAATCCAATATGGAAAACATGGATAGGAACACATACCTGGAAGAAGATTGATGATGAACCAGATTCCATACTCAGGTGCTAACCCTGAAAAATACACAACAAATACATCATGGAATGAGTCATTAATAATAGTAATGAAGTTTCACATTTCCCCTAATCTCTCAAATTAACTCTAAGAAACACGATCATGATCACACATTGAAATTGATATCCAGGTCCGGAATAGCCATCCTATAAATCCCACTCACTAATAAAGGTACAAAAAATCACTATATATAGATGTGATGGATAGTCATTAGTGATAAAAGTTGTTATCTTCTCGATAAAGAGTCAACCAATATATGGAAAGGACACCTAAAAACTAAACATCATTAATTAAAATAATTAATAGGGAATCCAATAGACACAAACCACTGTATATTTCATTTATCATATTAGAATACTCTCAGATCACACTATTATGAGTGTATCGATAGAAAACTCCATATACTAATATAAAATCGTAAGTCCCAAATAAATTACTAGAGAAAAATTTGTAAATGAGTACTGTCCCCCAAAATAAAATAAAAAAGAATCTAGGTTCAATTAAACAAGAATAATTTGATGGATTATAAATGGATCCATGTTCTACATGGAATGAGACATATGAATTAAGTGAATATGGCCTGAAACCATGCTCAGAGCTCTCGTCCCCTTATTACCCTAAAGTGAATTTTCATGATAGATTAACTACCTCAGAATCTAGTCACCATAACCACCACTCTAACCTAAATTAACAAATGTATCCTAACTTCCCAACTACATTTGTACATCTAGCCTTGCCTCTGAACCCTGGATTTGGCCAGAACCACACCTACATTCATGATGGAGTGTGACTCCAAAATACAATTTTAGATTCCATAACTCCCTATTTGAGAAGAATTACATTATCCATTTACCACATTCATGATGTATATATCCCTATTGGATACAATAATAACACCTTCTCTAGTCAATCCCTATAATTAGATGTGATGAACCCCTACCCAGATTATTTTTTCCTGACAACTCCCTAGAAAGTCTCCTCAAAACTCTTCCACTTTTTCTATGATGGCATGTTCCTATCCCCAAAAGAAGAATTAAGTTTCCCATATGTCCTACCATTTGTATGGTCATATTCCATTACAATGGTCTAATTTATTACCACTAAAAATGGATTCCAATTGAATTATGTTCACCTTGGTTCAAATAGAGTGCCTCATTCCATCTTTAAAACACATGACCCAAATAGCCACACAACCTAACAATATAGGTGAAAATAATTGATCGCACATGGGGGACATTTGTATTTTTTCAATAATAATTAAGTCAATAAGAATGATTTTAGTATGAATTTAATATTAATATATTGGAAGGAGTTAAAGTATCTCACCATGGCTGAGAGTTTCCCTCCTACGGTTTTACTAGGGCTGCTATCTCCTTCCTCAGAGTTCTAGCTCTGTGACGCCGGTTCGGTTTGTTCGGATCATCCACAATTGCAGCATTTTTCCTCTTCTGCATCTGCATTCCCTTCCTCTGTGTCGCGCCTCAAACCCTATCACAGAAGCTACTATATCTGGTTGACTCATGGGAGTATCTGCATGTTACCAGAACATATTGTGCCGCGGAGGGAGTCAGAGTCTTCCCCTGCTCGATATCGCCTATTGACGCACGTCCGGCCTTCCATGGGACCATGCAATCCCTCCTGGTGCCATCATCCCTCGTGGGTGTCAGATCTGTGAGTGGGAGGATGATTCCTGATCTCAAACATCTCAATCTTCACCTTCATCACAGATATGAGACTTTTGATCAGTCTTCTCTCTGTTCGGGGTTTCCTTTTTCTTTTCACTCCTGCTTTGTGAAAAGGAGGGAGGATTGGGGGCATGACTCAGCTTCCATGATGGTGCGTAGTTCTAAAGATTTGTGGTTTGACTCACACATCCCTATTCGTGATGGTTCACTGAGTTTGAGTGCTCGCAAAGAGGTTGATTCACGAAGAACTGGCTGTGAAGAGGTTGATTCGCGAAGAGGCAGTTTCACAAAGAATCTTCCGTGAAGGTTTGCGGTGTTTCTGTGTTCGCGTTGTGTTTGATTCGCTAAACACCTTCTGTGAAGGATTGAGGCTCTGTGTGTGCACGAAATTTCTAGTTAGCGAGGTGAGTTCGTGAAGAGGCTGACTCACGAAACACATGCAACGAAGGTCAGAGGATCTGTGTGACCACAACAGTAGTTATATCGTGAAGTTCTTAACGCGAAGATCTGAGGCATTGAAGGATCTTGAAGGATTGAGGAACTGAATCCGTGTTGTCCTGGCGTAGAGAGTTTCCCCACGTAGAGCATGAGGCATTGTGAAGCCGTGAAGGCCTACCGTGGTGTGTTGCCCCGCGACGAATGGGGTGGCGTGCGACACGGGTTCTTGGACCGGGTCTTGTTTGTTGTAAGGGTGGTTTGGGATTTGAAAAGGTGTTGGCCCCTAAGGAGGATAGTGCATTCAACCTTTGATTTACACTATGGATGCTGACACTGTTAATCAATGGAAGAGGTTGTCCATAACAAAAAATGAAAAAGGGGCGATCGAGGCACAGAGAAATGAAGACCCACTCTTGAAAAAATGCATGTCTCTCCTCGTTGTGGGAATGTTCATTGAAAACATTTAGGTTAATCAGGGGGCTCTCAAAAACACTCTTCAGAAAATCTGGAAACTTGATGAAGGTGTGGATATTCGGGAGGAGGGAACTAATCGCAACATCTTCGAGTTCATTAATGAGAGAGATAGGGACAAAATCTTGTGTGGAAGACTGTGTTCCTTCGATAATCAGCTCATCCTCAAGGAAGAATTCAAAGGGGGAGACGATGTCCAGCAGGTGAATTTAACCCGCTCCCCCTTCTGGATATGAATTAAATGAATCCCCTTCCATGCAAGAATGGAACGCATAATGAGGGAAATTGGGTACAATCTGGGCCACATTCTTTAATGGGATTTCTCAGACCCAATAAAATGGGGCCCGGAGGTTCGGATCAAGGCAGAAATTGAGGTATCAGATCCCCTAATGAGGGTAATGTTCCTGAAAATCGATGACGCCAACACCTGGATATAATTCGAATTTGAGAAACTCCCACTCTCATGCTTTTTTTTTGTGGTCGTCTTGGCCACCTGAAAAGAATGTGCACCTCAAAACCTAATAGTGGATCTGGTGACATCACCCTCCAATATGGCCCTTGGCTCCGTGCAAAAATGAATAGATTTTCTTTCATCCCTGAGATGGAAAAACAAAAGGACTATGACCATCTCATGTTGGCGCATACTATTCAAGTAGAACCCACACATGGAAAAGTCATTATAATGGGACCTCAAGATTTATCTAATGTTGAATATCCCACTCAGAGAGAAGCTGGAGTTCATCCTAACCCCATAAAGGAAGAAACTCAATCATCTACAAGGTTGCTGACGATGAAAAAAGAACCACCACGGAAATTCTCAATGCCAAAGCCGATGCACTTCGAACCACCAGATCTGGATTTGGGTCCACAATCGTCTGTAATCGACATATCACCAATAGAGGCCCATGGAATGACAGGAACGAAAATGCTGGGCCCAATCACCCATTGCACGTATAAAAGGGTGCAACGTAGAGGAAGTGATGATCGCGTGGAAGACACTATCCCCGAGCCCAGGAAAGGACACACTGAAACATGTCAATTGGGGAGGAGTCCCACCAAAAGATGGAAAATGAAAAGTGGCAAAACAAGTCTGGAGGAACCAAAGGCAGTGGCAGGCGATACCCAGCCCCACCTAGAGAAATGATTGTGTTGTGCTCGAACTGTCGTGGGCTTGGAAACCTATGAATAGTTAGCACGCTTTAGCGCAATTGCTGTCAAAGTCACCGCGATATGGTTTTCCTTTCCGAAACCATACTTGAAAACAAGGACACCAATGATATTGCTCTAAAGTGTGGCTTCCAAGGCTGCTTTCTTGTGCCTAGAGAAGTCCATTCTGGGAGCCTCTATCTCCTTTGGAAAGAAAATATTGACATAAAATTTTTGACATTCTCCTTGCACCATGTGGGTGAAACTATTCAATCTAAATTGAACCCACCCAGGACCTTTGTGGGATTCTATGGCTAGCCTTCCCATGCTGATAAGGTGCAGTCATGGGACCTTCTGGGAAAGCTGCGACATGATCTACCTAGCCTTATTCTTTTTGGTGGTGATTTCAATGAGATCATGTTCCATAAAGAAAAAGAGAGGTGGTAGTACTCGACACTCAGCCTTGATATATAATTTCATGGACACAGTCACTAGGGAAAACCTGGTCAATCTGAGGTACATAGGTAATCCATTTACACGGTTCCACGACAACACTGAAGGCACCCACATTGCGGAGTGTCATGATAGATTTCTGGGTTCAACTGATTGGATTAATATGTTCAACATCTTTCATGTTGGCTATTTGGACCTTAGCTGTTTGGATCACTGCCCAGTTATCAATGATTTCTTATGAGGTGAACAAAAGCAAAAACTCAGCAGACCCTTTAGATTTGAGAGATTCTGGTGAAAAGACCAGGAATGCGAAGAGGTGGTCAAATTAAGTTTGATGAGTTCTCACGAAGATGTTGGCCTCAATCCCCAACAGGTTGCATCTGGTCTGAGATCATTTAGTTACAAGAAATTCCACCAACCTGATAGGCATTGTGATGTCCTTGAAAAGAAGTTTCACAACTTACTCAGGAAAACCCCATCCAATGGAAACATCTCAAGGATTGGTGCTGCTCAATGAGAGGTGGACGGGGCGCTTCGTGTTAAGGAAAGCTTCTGGGCTATGCATGCATGTGACATCCACATTAAAGAGGGTGATGCTAATACAAGGTATTTCCATATTAAAGCATCATCTAGGCATCGAAAAAACACTATCATGGGCTTATCATGACCTGATGGAAGCAATGATTCTGACATTTGCGGCATCCATGAAGCATTGGTAGGCTATTTCTAGAACCTCTTCTCCACAGGAACTTGTTTCATGTCAGCTGAAGTGGAAGAGTGCATCAAAACCATGATCACCGAAGAGATTAATCGGCAGCTTACAAAAGATGTGATGAATGATGAGATTCAACTGGCTTTGAAACAAATCCACCCCACTAAGTCCCCGGGACCGGATGGTTTTCACACCCTATTTTTTAAACAATACTGGCACATTATGGCTCCCGACATCTGCAAAATGATAAAAAAAACATCTAGTCGAGGAACACAAGTATTTCCCCCATCAATGAAATTTTCCTCTTCCTCATCCCCAAAATCATGAAACCTCAGGCGATCCCCGATTTTAGACCCATCATTTTCTGTAATGTCTCTTATAAGATCTTCTCAAAAATCCTTGACAATCGGCTACGTCCTTGTCTTCCTTATATTATCTCGGAAAACCAGAGTGCCTTCGTGACCAAGCGGCTGATTACTAATAATGCAATTGTGGCCCATGAAGTGTTCCACTCTATGAAAACGTGCTCCACTGCGAAAAAAGGAACCATGGCCGGGAAACTGGATATGACCAATGCCTATGATAAAGTGGAATGGTAGTTCATATGAGCTGTGATGTTGAGAATGGGCTTCTGCAATAAATGGACAGATATTTTCATGTATTGCATCTCAACCATCTCTTTCAGAATCAAGGTCAATGGGGAACTCACTACAGGATTTTCCCCAACCCAAGGCCTGCGCCAAGGAGATCCTCTCACCCATTTTCTCTTCATCTTGGTGGATGATGTTTTCTCTAACCTTATTTCTAGGGCTGCATCCTCTAAGTCTATTCATGGAGTAAAGGTCTGCTGTGAGAGCCCACAAGTGTCACATCTCTTCTTCACCAATGACTGCCTCCTTTTCTCCAAATCCACTATTAATGAATGCCGAGTGATCAGCCATGCGATCCAGAAATATGAGTGGGCGTCTGGACAGTCTATCAATCACGACAAATTGGAAATCTCCTTTAGCGCAGGGGTGCCTCATTCCAAGAGAGCTGAGCTTTGTGAATCTGTAGGCATCCATATGGTCAAAAACTACCAAAAGTATCTCGGAATACCTACGTTGATTTTCCGGTCTAAAAAAGAAATCTTTGCACCTCTCGTGGATAGAATTGAGAAAAAAATTCAAGGCTGGACCCAAAAATCATATCTAAAGCTGGAAAAGGAACCCTTATTAAAGTTGTCATTCAGTCTATCCCCAGCTAATTTATTTCTATGTTTAATGTTCCGGTGGCCATCGTTAACCTGATCCATTCTCATACTGCCAACTTCTGGTGGGGGAAAATGATGGAAGAAATACACCCCACTAGTTGGCCTGGGAGAAACTCTACAAACACAAGTCGGAGGGGGGGATGAGTTTCCGGAATCTTCTTCTGTTCAATGACGCACTGTTGGCCAAGAAAGGATGTCACCTTTTGAACCTTCCTTCATCTCTATATGTGTGGGTACTCCATGCCAAGTACTTTCCCCACGCGGACTTCCTTGGATCCTTTATTGGACCCCCGTCCTAGCTTCCTATGGAGAAGTATTTGGGGGGCGAAAAATCTACTGGAGAAAGGGGTGGGCTGGAGGATTGGAAATGGCTCATCTTTCATCATCTGGACCGAACCTTGACATATCGATAAGGATGGTATGTGGGCCACATCCCTCTCCCAACCAGGTCTCGAAGACGCCAATGTCATCTGCCTTTTTTCAGACAAGGGTTTGGGGTGGTGTGTGGAAAAGATCCAGGAATGGTTTAATGAAAGAAACAATAGAATTGTTCTAAGCATCCCCTATGTCCCTGATGTATGCCCCGACCATCTTTTTTGGCCCAATTATGTTTCAAGTGACTACACGGTGAGATTCGGGTACAGACTGGCCCTTGGAATTCGCTCTCTTGACCGTGATGAGGGACCATGGAAAGCGCTTTGGAAGCTCAATGTCCCCCATAAAATATTCCAATTTTGGTGGCAGGTGTGCATGGTCACCCTCCCTACTAAGAGCCTCCTTGTTTACCGACAAATGGCTAGTGATGATTCATGCCCTTTCTTCTTGAATATTCCTAAAACTCCTTGGCACACCTTCATTCACTGCCCGGGAACCAGGGAAATTTGGAAAAAATGGGGCCCGGCTTCGGATGCTTCACTGAAAATTGTCTATGACTTCCCTGATCTTCTGATGTGCTGGTGTTCCTCCCATTCATCAGCCGATTCAATCTCTTGTTGTACCCTGGCCTGGATCATTTGGGTTCGGCGTAATGATTCAATTTTCCACCATGATCATCATCGTCCCGAGTTCTGTATTGAACGAGCAACATCATAGATAGATGTCTGGAAGGACCGCAAAGGACACTTTATTCTAGGTGTTACTCCCTCCTATCCCCCTCATTGGACCCCCAACTGAAGGGCATCTAAAGCTTAATGTACAAAATTCTCTACCCAATGATGGGCCTGTTGCTCTCGGCCTCCTGGCACAAAATCATCTGGGGTAGATCATTGCAGCAAAATATGAATCACACCATGCTTTTTGGGAACCTATAGTTGTCGAGGCCTCTGCCATCCTTATAGGCATGATGCTCACTGTGAAACATGGATGGGATGATATCATCATTGAGTCTGACTGCCTCTCTGTTATCAACACCATTAACCACAATGACGCTGGACTCCAAGCCTTTGGCTTCATCATCAGTAGAATCCACTTGTTGCGCCAAGGCTTCTCTTATTGCACCTTCTCCTTTACCAAAAGGGAAGGAAACAATGAGGCCCATCAGCTGGTAGCCTTAGGACCCTTCAATATAAACCAGCTATGTCCGGAAAAGTTCCCTTCATGGCTCTGCTTATGTATGATTGCTGATCTTAGTCATTAATATTATCCTTCCTTCTTCTCAGAAAAAATATTGGAAGGAGTTTGTATTACCCATGATTTTTTATGAGAATCTTTATTGAATTTCCCATGTGAGAATGAATTATGTTATTATTAAATGAATAATATAGAACATCC
The DNA here is from genome assembly GCA_963277665.1 of Viscum album. NCBI lineage: Eukaryota > Viridiplantae > Streptophyta > Magnoliopsida > Santalales > Viscaceae > Viscum > Viscum album. The sequence continues at coordinate 1,217,776,333 of OY728155.1, read as the reverse complement.
AGAATCATTTAGTTTAATGTTCTATCCATTTTAATTCATGATAAATAAAATTTTAAATAAGGTGGAATAATCTCTTGAAGTAATACAATTAGATAATTCATTAAGGATCCTATGAAATTTAAGAATATAATTGGTTAGTTTATAATATTGAATAATGAATTAATTTTTTTCCATTGGATACTATATTGGAATTAAATTCACAAATGGAGATCAGATTGATTTTTTGACAATAATTGATGAAGATTACACTTTAGATAATTGTTTTGGAAGATCATTGGAGGTGGAATTTTCAACATGAATGTTTATGTGTAGAATCAATTTATGAATCTTTTTGGAATTTGGAGAGGTTTTGTTCCACAGAGTATGGGGTTTTTTGGATATTATATAATTTTGAAGAACAAGGTAAATCCACCTATAAAAATTTATTCTAAATATTTTCATATTTTTAATATGACTGTTATGTAAGGAATATATGTATATGACGTTTAAATAATTTTTTAGTTTTTTATGTTAGTGAATATACATTGTAAAATTTGAGAGGAATTATAATATATTTTAAAGGAAGTTAGAGATTTTTATGAATAGATTTTGGAGGCTTTGATAAACTGTTATAGTAATTTATTATGTCTTTATATGAGATAAAGTGTCTCGATAATCCCTAATAAGATTGAAATATGGTTGAGATGTTTTTAATATGTTGTAGAAATTATGTAAATTGTATATATTTCGATAAATTAGTAATGTAAAATACATTAAATTAATATGTAATAGTTTTTAATCCTGATATACAAGGGTTATCATATGAATTCATTATATATTACTCAAAATCAGATAAGTATAAATTTGATGGAGAATTCCCCCTAATATAAATAAAATCATCCAAAACTCTAATCTATGGACAAGGAAAACATAATATTTTTTACTCCTATGGAATGTTTTTTTAATTTTTTTAATATATTATAATGTTCATTAAAAATGTAAAAGGAAAATATCACACTATTATATGTTATATCCTTCAAGGAATATATAAGATTTTTTGGGATAAAAAACATTATTTCATTGAATAAAATTTGATAAAATTTTGAACCACACTATGAAATAAATGGGTTACTCAGTCTATGAATGAGAAATTTTTTTATACAATATATCAATTATTCTAGAATATAATGCGGAGTTTCATAAGTTTAAATTCGAGAATAGAAAATCAAGAGAAGAAATAATTCTTATAATGAAAGATTCAGTCATCAGTGATTTAAATATCATAATTACAGCTGTATTTATGATTCAAGAAAACAATTTTGATTATGAAGAATGAAGAAGATTATATGGCTATGTCCCATGGTGAATTAAATCACACCACAATGTAATTAAGGAATAAAAACAAACCAAATGTGATTTTGGAAGTTGAGATATAGTCATATTGTGTAGAAAATCCCATGTAATAGTGTGTGATAATGATAGTATTTTAGGTGAGATATACATACTAGTGTTATATAATGAAAGTTTTTAAAAATAGTATATTTGGATAAAATATAATTTCATACTGTAATAAAATATTCCACACTAAAACCATTCTGTTCATTATAACCATGAGGACTCACTCATTCTATGGATGATATGTTTCACCATAATGAAATTGTTTTTTATAATATATTTCTTAGAATTTGGGATTATGAAGATTTATATTTATATAAATTTATAGAAGAATAAAAAATTATGTGATAGTTAAATAATATCACAAGGAAGGAATTCTGAGACTAAATGAGATATTTTTTGAGATAAAGACTGGTAGTAAGAAAAGAATCATGAATGAAAATTTTATTTATATATTTATTGAAATATTTGACTAGTATAGAATAAGAAGATGCATAGAGTAAGGGAATTATGGAGCAGATATTGATGGTTTTTCATATTCAATGTATGAAAAGAATATCAATGTGGTATTTTCAAGTTATAAGAGATGAATATGGAGAATAAATTTTATTTATAGAGAGGGATCCAATGATATTATCATTTTAAAGATTTGATATACCAAATATATAGATTGATCTAGTGAAATAGAGAAGAATAATATATTTTACATATGATAAAAATAGGTTGATAAGATATATAAGTAGATTTCATTTTTAATAAGGACCCTATGTATCAAAGAACACTAAGTAAATCAGAATATAACTCATCTATAGAAAAAGGAAAAAATATTATGATGTATCCTTGATATTTTTATGAACCGAGGATGTAAATAAGATCTAGTTGATTCTTGAAGAGATTATTATTTTTTGAATCATTATCCATGATGATCCAATTGGATCTGTCATTTATAATGGGATTTCGGGTTGGAATAAGATCTTGAAAAAGGATTATTGGTGCATACATTATACCAAATTATTTATAAGGACAAATTTTCAATGATATAACATTACCTAAACTAGTTGATTATAGTAATTAATAGGTTTAGTGGGTAGGATAATAACATTCAAAAACTAGAGATTCATTTACAATCATTATAATAATACCTCATAAAAACCCCTAAAATTCCTAGTTGTGTTACATTTTTTTTGATCTTCTTATATGAAAAAATAATATGGGAAAAATGAGATATTCATTCATGAAATAGGTTCATATATTAAAATAATGGATAATGTTTTAGTTGGTAATAATTTAATCACACTAGTTTAATCCCCACTCATAGAGTGGTTTAACTAATAATATTTGAATTACAATTGTTAGAAGCATAATAGCACAACCCTTAATTAGATTGTCAATAGTTTATCGATTTAATGATTTAAAGTTCATATATTTTTCCCTATAAAAGTCTTCATAAATATTATATGTTAATATTCTAATGAGTTCCATGAAATAGTAAACATGGAAGATATATCTATGAATTCCTTATGAAATGTGAAGAAGATATATATATAATGAAATTTAAAATGGACTCAATGAAAAAAGAAAACAATGAATCGCTATTAATTCATGGTAATCAAATTAATCTTAATTTTATTATATATATTGATAAATTTTAAATACTAGAAGAATATTAGGAGAATATATCTCTCAAAATAATATAGGTTCAAAACATTTTTTCACCATGTTGTGGTCATATTGAACTCAAACATAGCATAAATAGAGTGGGATAATTCACTTGTGATGAACTAATCACAAGTATAAAATATTTCATTTGTGAGGATTTGAAGGAGGAGTTAAATTTTTAAAAAAATTATACCCTATATAATTCAATCAAATAAATAGTAACGTTAATTTTTGGATCTTATAGATGCATGGAGGAGGAAATAACCGAGCTTTAGGATAAATTAGAAAGTTTGGAGGAGGATTTTTGGAAAATGGTTGTTGATGTATGTAAATCTCTCTAAACATGATGGATCCACAAGTACCGCTAATGTGAAAATATATGAAATTTTCTTGATATTTGTGAAGGTGTTGGTTAATTAAATGAATTAAAAGTATAAATCCAAGAATAAACATGATGAAAATATACATTCATTAAAATATGTTATTACGATCAAGGATGGTTAACTAAGGACAAAATATACTATAACTAAATATGTTAATATTTACATTAATGAGATGAGAAAGATATATGAATATAATATTTATAATAAATATATGAGACTGAAGGTATGATAAATAATATAAATATGGAAAACAATATCCTCAATATGATGTTTCTAGAGTTTGATGTTAAATTAATAAACCTGACAGTGAAATAAGTTTATATATCAGTAGTATATTAGAGAAAAGATAATTCCACGTATTCTTCTAAGGATTATGTTTTTGAAAAAAATGCACTAAAATTTTGAAATAGGATATTTATTTCATCTAATTATCAATTTACTATAATCTCTATGAAAATTATAACTTTTTTCTGCAAAAATAATTTAGGTATTATTATTGTTTTCATATATATTGAAGGTTTCAAAAAATTATAGAACATAGTAAATAAATAGAATTTGTAAGAAACTCACCCGTAATTCTATAGAATATTTTTTCTTGTGTAGGATGAGTTTCACATCAAAATAATCCCATATTATTGATGATGCATTTTGAAAATTTCAAGAAATCAATTCTAGAAATATTTTACTTCAACAGAATAATAAAAAGATTCTTGGATTTTAATGCTACTATAGAAGGTTCATATACATGTTTCTTTACTGATATAATAATATTTAAACACAGGGAATTAAATAAAATCTTACACCTTGTGGGAATATTGAATTAATAAAATTACATAGATAAAAGATAATTTTTTTCCTCAAACGTGTTTGGATGGTTGGGGAGCCTTTGTGGAAATTGAAAGGAGAGTGGTCAGAGGGAAGAATATTATTATTCCAAAAAATCCAAGAATGATAGATGTGAAATTGATTAGGGAATGAAGAAAAGATGATAGAATACATGATGATAATAAATACGATTCTATTGTGGGAATGAAGAAAAAGACGTATTAAAAATAATATTCCCCATAATTATAAGAAGGATACTTCAACAAAAACACTTAAGAGTTTCTTCAACTATGAAAGAAGAGTTCACAACATAGGACAATAAAAGTAGGCCATGTAAATAATTATTATGGGATTGAAGATAAATTAATTAAACAGATAATCAATCCAATAGATAAATATAACGAATGGTTAGGTGGAAGTCATAGTAGAAGAAAAATTTAAGCCTCAAGAAAATTTACCCAGATTTGGTATCTGAAATATCCATGAGAAACCAAGTGTAAGATATAATAAATCTGACCATATTTAAGAATAATAATTTAAAATTTGTTTATACGAATTGTAAATATTATTAAACATTAAAACAGAAAAATAACATTCAAGTTCCATAAGAGAATATGAAACTCTACAAGAAGTGATCAATTTACACGAGAGGTTTTCAGAAAGTGATACCCTGAAAATTTCAAATAATCTATATAGAAGGTGAAAGAAATATGATAATTCTTAAAATATTTCTTTAATCAAAATACTAGCATAATAAAAACCATTAATAATATAATGATAACACAAATAACATTAGGTTCATTGAAGGATGAAATTAATGATGATATTCTACAAGATGATGTTTTTGAAAATAGAAATTAGTCCATGATTTAGAAGGTTTCAAAGTGGATTAATTATAAAAGAATAATTAATTTTTATCATATAAATAGTGTAAACACAAAGAATTATTTATTTTGATATGATAATATCATACTCACTTCTCCCAATAAGAATAAAATGATTTCCACTTATTTCACATATATTTTGTTTGTTCTTTAGACATAGGGAATTGAAGACGATGCTTGTTAAATGCAGGGAACTAGAAAAGAATTGATAAAGTTACAGTATTTATTTTCTACCTGATTAATGTATCTATATGTTATGTATTCTATCATTTGGTAAATTGAAGTATATTTTATGAAAATATAATCCTTGAGGAATTTAAGATTGATTGTATCGCTTATTGGGGAGAAATTTGAGAAACTTCCAAATCATTTATTTAATAAGACATTTGATATTGTACAAAATTACTTGAAATGAGTCATTTAATATGTATCATTTCTTACTATATCATCCTTTTCTTGAACAAATCAATTATTTGGTAAAGGGATATAAGATTAATTTATTAATGAAATGAGAAGTGAATTGTTTTTATAATCTCAATGGTAATATTCAGAAGCTAAAACCTAGTAATTCTATTGATTTATTTTAATCTATTATTATATGTGATTCCAATATTTCAGTTGGAAAACCTCATCATAACTTATATTCAACATATTTATCAAAATAATATTTTATTTTAATAATCCCCATGAAATTAATTTATTTTGGGTGTCATATTCTAGTTGGTTTATGGGTAAATTTGTTTTCTAAATTATTCCCCAATATTTTCAACACAAAACCTTTCCCACGTAGACTTATAGATTGATAATTGATTAATCATTTAATTATTTTAATTAATAAAAGTCTCTCTCAATATTCATAATATTTATATTCAATAATGTTTAGAGAGGAGAAAATTATAGAGACAAATTCACATATGTTTTCTATATTGGTATTAATAATAAAAACAAATGTGGGATAGTTTTGAGCCCACATAATGGTGATGGGTATCTTTTCTGAATGATCATGATGTCAATAATAATGATGTTAATATGTGTTGAATAATTATAGGTTATAAAGAATTTAAAGCACTAAAAAACATTGATGAGATGATTTATGGAAGATCCCAACAAAGATGCCATCATGCGAGGATTTGATGAAGACAGAAGATAATCTTGATAGATTATGTTTAGAAGTTCCCTCAAATTTAAATCTCAATAAAGAAGTTTTCTAATAAGGTTAATCAACAAACTGAGGTACTTATATGAATTTTTTGTTAGAGATCTATTCATATAAGAAAAATGCATTGGGTTTCTATCAACATTTAATGAAGAAGAACCTTTACTACTATTGGATATAGTATTATATATTAATTCAAAAAAGGAAAAGTAACTATGAAAAAAACATGAAACTATAAATTTTATTCTTTTGATAATGGTTGGAAAAGACCATTTAATGATGTGTAGAATGAATTTAAGTAAAATTGTGGAAGTTGTGGAAGTTGGGTTTAATCGATTATGGTGATTACTGGATATTATATCTCTATAAATATGTTTGGGAAGCTACCTATGACGTTTCATCATATGTATTTTCATATGGTGAAGTTATATGTTATATGAATAATATAATTAGATGTTGTTTGAGTTTTTATTGATGTTTAATGTTGTCATGAAGATTCAATGAAGAAATCAACAAAAAAATTATGTGTTATAATTTATTTTAAAAATATTGATGTGATTTTAAATGATATGATAAATTTATAATGTTTTTATTTTATTTTAACATTTTCTAGAGTGGATAGAGAATATTTGAGAATATTTGAATATATCTTGATATATTTTTAAGATGATTTTGAAATTTTTTGAAGCTAAAAGACTTTAAAGAAATCAAAAAAGTAAAAAAACTTATGTCGGCGTACAATGGTTACTCTTCTTGATATGTAAAGGTGATAAAATGTACCCATAACATATTTTATTGAATAATATAATACTAAAATTTATGGAAATTATATCTATGATACAATTTCAAATTTGACCATGTGCCACCAGATATTTTTGAGTTGGTATATTACATTTTTTATATAGTATGTGGTAACTAGGACATTACCATTTACACTTTAGTTAAATGTTTTTTGAGATGATGGGAGTTCAGGCTAGCCTCACCATTTTATCATGAAATTATTTCCGAATCTGTAAACCTATTATACATTTATGAAATTTTTATGAATCCTCCTTAGTATTAATGTTACTAATAGTAACCATCATGAAATTCAATGAGCATAAAAATGAATATATGTAAAAAATAGTCTTTCTTAAAGGTTTTCAATATTTCTTTTTCTGGCGATTATACTATGATTTAAACCCACACTATTTGGTTCTCCAAAACATGACTCCATCCAAGGTGGTGGTATGTGTTTTGATGTTGATATCAGGCCTATGTGATTGGTTTCCAATGTATTCTTACGAAGTGAATAAAACCCCACTAAGATCGATATTGTTTAATTAGATATGTCCTACCTTTAAAGGTTGTGTCATAATGACTGATTTGGTACGTATGAATGTTTTATATCCATGAACATGTTATGTTACTTTTGTTCAGATGCATCCAATGCCTATTCCCAAAAAATGAATTTCATTTGGAATGAACATTACGCTATGTAAAAGGCCCATATATTTATGTTTTTTTCCTATATCTTTATAACTTTTCAAGGAAGACAATACTCGTTGGTAATATGCCCAAATGAGAGTGTTACATAGGGAATATTCTCCAATGAGTATATATATTTCATAGAGATTATAGCTTAGTGTGGAGATGAATCAATAGTAATATGGACTAGTTTTGATTTGGTCTTCGCATGCAATAGGACAAGTTGAGCATATGTGTTTGACGATGAATATGTCCAAGTGAGGATGTGGGTTTAATAAGTAATATGTCTAAATGAGGATAGTTTGGGGGTACACCTTTTAAGTGGCCTATATATGTTTTGGATTTTTATGAATGAACCTCATAGATTTGTCTTACATATCCTTCTTAATCGAAATAAAATCACATGTAGTTCAAGGTTCCTAATTTAATGTTATATGTTAGTTACAATACATGTAGTTTAACATAGTGAGATATTGATAGATATTTGGTTAAAGTGTAGACAACAAGAGATTGAGTGGGGATTAAAAATGGATGTTTTCCATTTTATTCAAACAATAAGACTTCATTGACGGTGGGTTTTTAATGATTACTCTAGATTATAGGGATAATTAAGGAAATAAATCATTGAGTAGATAAGGGATATATCAATCACAGAGGTCATCATTGTAGATTACTTCTAGTAGGAGAATTAAATGTGATAGTATGCAGTGACTCAAGCTTGACGTACATGGACATTACATTACTTTTGCCGAAAACATAATACATGACACAAAAAGACACCCAAAGACCATGTTAGTTTAGTGTTTTGGAAACTCAGAACAAAATATTCTAATCATGGTGAAAGATCATCAAAATCACCTATAAAGATCATCCCATTTTGTTTTATTATGAAAAACATTTCTTTATATTCTGGAAAAAATAAAAAATAAAAAGTGTGAGCTCAAATGTTCAGTAAGGGTAAACATGGAGAACATAAAACAATCCTTAAATATTTGAACATAAAAACATGAACATAAAACATCAAAATCATGAGAAATGACATAAATATTGGCAGTACATAAGGAATAGATCATAAAGGAGCATTAATCATGATAAAATTTAATAGGAATAAAACAAGTAATTGTGGAAAACCATAAAGAATGTTATATGATTTCCATTGTAGAAAAGGCAGTGATGCCAAGACCATCATTATGGAAAAAGTCCATTACTGAACCGGGTTTACTTTTCATTCCAGCCCTGTATTACAAAACCGGATTTAATTTCCCATTAAAACATTTCTATATCATGAGATATAATTCTTTACCCAATGCATTAGAGGTAGATATAGTTCCCACCCATCTCATAATGAAACCATTCTTATGCATTCGAAAAAATCATAAAACATACAACATAGCATAACCTATGTAATAAAATGGGATTCTTAAACATCATTCCATCATAACATAATCCATAAAACATAAAAGGAATTCATAAAGATAATTCCATCATAATAAATTCAATGTAATAATAGGGATATAAACATAACACTATATCATCTTATATAGAAAGTAATTTAGATAAAACACATGAACTTATTTCATGAAGAAAATATCCTTTCTTCTTAAAAAAATATATTCTTTTCCCAACATGTCATGCTATTGTAAAATAAAACAAGTTAATTGAAAATAAACTTGAAAAAATGTAAAGGAAGATTCAAGGAAATAATTCTCTATGAAATCCGAAAAACCTATTCATGCTGTATAAGTTAAAAAACATTCTTCATGTACTTTTTCCGGAAAAGTCAAAAAGTACCTCGTATGGTAAAAAAAAAGATTCCTTTTATACTATGTATTAAAAGTCAAAAAGGGTAAAAATGACTTTGAACATACATAAAAGAATAGTACACATTTTATGAGCACATTTATAGAAAACATGGATGTGGATGATAAATATATCCCCAGTAGCTACTTACAAATAAACAATCTCAGATAGAATGAGATTGGAAAAGTTATCCCTTTACCTTAGGACTGATATGCTTTGTACGTAATCAAAACCCTTGAATAATTATTTAAATAATGTCATTGACTTATTCCAGAATCATAGTTATTATTATGATATCATATATGATTCACTTCGGTCATTATGTTACCTGTTCATTTTTCAATTCCATGTTAAAGCAACATTTTGGGTAATATTATTTTCATTTATCGTATGTGTTTGAACTTGTCGTTCTTGATATTATTATTACTTATATCATGATTTACATACTTCTAGAATGTAAAACATTATTTATATATCATATTTATTCAGTATATATATATATATATATATATATATTATAGATATATAAATGAAATGAAACACACCGTTCATGGAGACGATAGGTCGTACGTACGCATGAACGCTACTTTCATTTCCTCATTCAATTGAATGGAAGTAAGTAAATGAAATATATATATATAGTAGCCTTATTATTTCATATATATCATGATTATTTATTATATATACTCTATAAATATTCTTGATTGGTTAACATGGATAGTGAATCTCATCGCGTCGTGGAGACGGTAATCCATACGTACACACGAGTGATGATATCATTCCCATAATTATTGAATGGAATTGGAGTGTATGATATAATATCTTAGAATTATAATAATGTTATAATAATAATATAAATTTATTCTTTACACCATTATACCCATCCAAGTAAGGAGGTGGTGGAAAATAGACTACACCACGACATGGAGACAGTATTCCATACGTACGCACGTGCAGTGATTTCGTTAACCATAGGATAGATAGAAGGTGAAATAGGGTTGTTTCATATTAAAAATAACATATCAATATATTAGGTATTCTGATGTTATTACTTTATAATGAAACGAATAAATAAGTGGAAGTAGAAGAAAAAATAAATATGAAAGAATCAGTAAAGGATATTACCTCTTCTTCGACGCGCCTCTTTTAAACCTCCTCTTAGCGCACTAATGTTTGTCTTTGAGGATGACCAGGACCTGTAGTATGTTTCTTGGGATGTGGAGAAGGTAAATGGTTAAGGATTTTCTGATATTTAACGCTAAAAATGGTGTCAATAGAAAAGCTAGTAGGTGCCCTTTTATAAGAGGGGAGATGGGCACTTTTGGATACCTCTAAAAATATTAATTTAAAATAAAATAAAACCCCACATAAAAACTTCCAAAGTGACTCAAATACGAATATTAGATGAGATAGGGTTGTAATTTTACCTAGTAAAAAATTATACATGTTTGAAATTTATTTTAAACCTTATCAACTTGATTTATCATTATTTATTCTATTTAATTTTAATTGTGGTAATAACATTATAATTTTTAACTTGTTATAATTAATTAATTTTGTCTTGTGAATTTTCATAAATTGGTTAATTTATGACATTTTAGACCATATAAATTTCAATATATAGTTTTTAAATATTTTTTTGATTTTTAAACAATTTAATAATATATTATAAAATAACAATAGTGTTAATTTTGACACTATTTATTTTTTTGAATTTAAATAAAATCCACACAAATTATATACTCGATCCAAAATTTTTAATAGATTCTTATAATTTCATATTAATCTAGAATTTTTGTGGAGAAAATTAATTATTTCATATAATATTTATTTTAATATTTATAAAACTATTTATTTGATTTTTCTCTTAATAAAACAATTACCACATCATTTTTGTATAATTATTTAATATAGTTATTAGTTGTATAAAAATTAAATCTAAAATACTATTATGTTGATAAATATAATATATTTCAAAATAATTATTTTACTAGAATTTATCATCTTAAAATCACTACATGTAAATTGTTATACTTATTAAATTATGAATGTGGCAACTTTGACATCATTTAAAATAAAATAATATAAGTGTCATAATCACTTTTATTAATATTTAAATGGTCAAAAATTTGACCATTGGATGGTTATGGTTTATATATATTCTAAAAATAAGTTTTGGTGAGGTTTTTGGCCATATTAATGGTTATTGTTATTTTAATAAAAATTATATTATTGATTTTTCACTAAATAAATAATTTATGCGTCATTAATGTATAATCTATTAAGGTAATTAAATATCTCTTAAAAATAAAAATAAATTACCATAACATATAAAAACATTCTAGCTATAAAATTAGTATTTATAATCGAATTTATATTTTGTATAACCTTATATTAAAAATATTTTAATTATTAAATTTTGAGAGACACATATTTCAATTTCCCTTAAATAAAATAATTTAATGGTCTTAATCACATCTAAGTGGGTTCCAATTGATTTAATTTAGACGTAAATATGTTTTAGGACTAAATATAATCATACAATTATATTAATACAAGTTTTAGGGTAATTTTATAATATTATATTTATGCTTAATTACCCTATTTACCTTTAACTATGGCAAATAAAATTTACTGTAGTTACTATTCATAGTGCCCAAAAATAAAAAGTAGTATATTACCATAATTTGGACATACAGATTCCAAATATTGAATCCCTTTTTACAAATTCAAATCACAGAAGTTTCAGAAATTAATTTAAAATTAATCTCGTCGTTATGAAAACAAGTTTTAAAAGCTAAAACATTGCGAAAGATTGAAATGATTTTACCTATGAATTCAATGTAAATTTAATGCTAATGACATAAATTATATTAAATGGAAAAAATATATTATATTTATACTTTAAGACCTATAAATATTATATAATAACTATATAAATTTTTTTATGAAGATAGTTGTTTTTAAGAAAAATTTAGCATATTTTTACTATTCATCAAAATATGAAAGTTATCAGAAAAGTATCAACAATTTTTCCAATGTAAAATTTTATATCCTGATTCAAAATAAGAAGTTTATTTTTTCAAATTTAACTTATAAAAATATCAAAAATTAGATTTAAAATGGGTGCGCCATCAAAAGGCGGTAAAACAACATTTTTTTGACAAATACTTCTTCTATCCGAAAAATTTATTTTGTTTTCATAACTCATTCTCAAAAATGTGTAATATGAATTATAATGTTATGGAATTAAAATTTTGGTTAATACTATTCACAAAATCTAGTTCATAATAATATTATAATAATATATCGTTGTTTAGTGAAACTCGGTATTGCATACAACACACACTATCGAGGAAGGTCGCTCTTGCATATAATGCAAGCCAAGTCTGGGTTTTGTGTAGTGCAAGATTCCTTTGGTGTTCTGTATAACATAGTAAAAACTTATTTCATATATACATTGAACTGAATCTATACTCAATGTTGCGGAGAATAATTTCTACCAAACGAACATAAATTTGTGTGTAACATGAGCCAAGAATAGTGTTGCATATACTGCAAGCTAATACGGTGTTGCGTATAGAGCAAGTTAATCTTAGTGTAACATACAATAGAAGATATAAAATATATTAAAGACAAAATATCTCATAAAATCTTGGGGTGTTACATTCTACCCCCCTTAAAATGAATTTCTCCCTCAAAATTCTTCGGGGTTACAAACGGTCTACAACATGAAATTTTCTTTCATATAAAACCACATCATAAAAAGAAATACTAAAACATAATTTAAAAAGGAATGTTAGAAACAAAACGGATACCCAAAGTAACTCATCACTTGGGTTCCCACATAAGAGAATATAGGTGAAAATACGGATATGGAAGACAAATATAACCATCAAGTTCAGATGGAGTGTGGTAGAGAACATGGCTATGAAAAAGATAATAGTCACAAAGCCATAAATTTGTGATGATCTATGGTACCATATTATTCTTCCGATATGAGGGCACTAGGAAAACCTTTTTGGATTTCAAGATCATTTCCCTAATGTTGAAGGATTTTTTTAATTAAAAGAAATACTTAAATGATTTTGGTACAATCTCCCCGTTGTTCATTCCTTGAACAATTTCAACTTCATCTCTTAATGTAATGAGGTTGAATTTTTCATTTCTGAATTGTGACCAGATCATATGATAGAATGATAGGTCATTCCATCTGTCTCTATCACAAAAAGGTTATCACAAGTTATTAAATATACATAAGTCCATCTATGGTGAGATTAATCATATATGGTTCAAAAAATGGACTTATACTTCATCCATCATACCGCTTAATAAAATAAAACTAGTTTATACTAACCAGGGCCTTCCTGTAGGCTAGTGGTAGGTGATAAAGGCCTGTCGCACTTTGGTTTTGGGTTTGATTCCCGCATCCTTGTCCGACGCGACAGGTTATCACCCGTCCTACAAGTTGACCTTTTTCTAAAACTACACTATTATAACATTCCAGAAATAATATAAAAAAGGTCCACCATTAAACTATACCATATTATGTTTAACATAATCCATTACAATCTTTAGGCTTATCCAACATACTTTTGTCCAATCTCATAGTATAATGAAAACGATTACTAGAAAGGTTATATAACAAGAATGTGAATACCATTATTTATCCCCCATATATCATAAGATATATATTGTTGGTTACATTCCAAACATGCGAATACCTTAATCCTGTATTCTCTTGAAACATGAGTTACCATAGAACCTTAGTGAAAACATGAATTCAGTCAAAATATAACTCTTTCCACATACCAAAATCCCAAAAATTCTATATACTCAAATCATGATATTACTTTGTCCTTATATAAGTCATGAGCTCATTAATACTATCAAACATATTATTTTCTCCTTATCCATTAATTATGTCCATATCATCTGCATTCTAAAAATATTTCAATCACTTTACATGGTTACCTGTACCATATAATTTTTTCAAAACACAATAAACCAATACATAGATATTCCAATATTCCGTGATACTATAAATGAGATTCCACAATATTATTTTGGAATCTCGTTACATAAAAACATAATCATTCCACCACTTCATTGTCATAGTCAACATTGCCCATAGTGATCATATGTGACTTCCCTTTATCCTATACCTTAAGAGGTTGTGCCCATCAATCACCATTAACCCTTTCATTAGGGAATTGATTAGCATAATGCCCCATTTCATTGCACTTGCAGCATTGAATTGTTAGTGATAAGTTCTCTGTACCGCTTTCTCTATTCACGTCATTAGAAACATTTTCCCATTACTTAGGTACTCATCTTCTCAATGACCTTCTTTTCCACACTTGAAACATTTTGTAGTACCTTTCAGAAAATCTCCACCATGATTCTTTCCACACATTGTGCTTATAAAAACATTCATCTTCTTTTCACTAATGTTTTGAAATTTTTCCTTGAACTCCATCTTTCTTTTCTTTTCATAGCCATGAGATTGATATGTAACACCAAAATTCCGCTCTATGTTAATAGCACAATGCACAATTTATTCATAGCTACTAAAGTCTATTATAGCTAATTCCCTTCGAAGACTTGGTTTTAAGCCACTGAAGAGTCGATGAACTTTACTTTTAGGTTGGATGATAATGTTGGATTCATACCTAGAAAGCCTTGTAAAATTCACCTCATATATACCAACAAATTCATCATCCTTCTACTTAAGCTCAAGGAACTCGTTTTCCATATTCTTTCGAAGAATACGAGGAAAGTACTTATTAAAAAATATGTTCTTGAACTCATCCCATTCCATGGATTCAATTTCATCTTGTGGCATTGTATTATTAATTAGAGTCCACCACTGGTCTGCTTCACCTTCTAAATGGTAAACAACCAAAATGATTTTTTCATGCTCTGAACATCGAAGTGTGGAAAATATCATTCCAATGGTACTGATCCATTGGTTAAAAATAAGTGGAACAGAAGACCCACTGAAATAAGGTGGATGTTAACTCATGAAGGACTCAAAAGAATATTTTTCCCTTCTCTGATCATTTGGAAGTCCAGAATGATTCATAGCTTGTGTATATATAGAAATAATATTTTGTACTCTCTCTCCCATAACATTGGTTTGTTGAGGAGGACAATCATTTCATTTTCCATTACATTGATCAACACGGTTCCTTTGGGATGTAACCATCGTCTAAAACCAAAAAAGAATAGTGTGAGGGAAAAAATCATTCTAGGTAAACAACATAATAAATGGGGAGTACCTTCAGTATCTATCATCTAGTTTTAATTATAAGATCGTTATCGTAATTCTAGGACTATAACCTATACTTATACTTAGCCTTAGTGTCATCCCTATACATACCTTAGAAATATCTCTAGGGATCTCACTAATGTTTTCACATCCTAGTTTCCAAAGGGTAACTAAGACTTTGATCTAATACCAACTATAGTGAC
The DNA here is from genome assembly GCA_963277665.1 of Viscum album. Lineage (NCBI taxonomy): Eukaryota > Viridiplantae > Streptophyta > Magnoliopsida > Santalales > Viscaceae > Viscum > Viscum album. Next base: position 1,217,760,311 of record OY728155.1, on the reverse strand, counting down.
CCAAGCATGACATACATGGACATTGCATTTATTTTTTGTAAAACATAATAAATGTCACAAAAATACATCCAATTATCGTTTTAGTTTAGTGTCTTTGGAAACTCAGAACAAAATCTCCTAATCATGGTGAATGTTCTTCAAAATCTCCCATAAAGGTCATCCAATTTTGTTTTATTACCTAAAACCATTCTTTTTATCCCGGGGAAATGAAAACATAAAAAGGGTGAGCTCAAATGCTCATTAAGGGTAAACATGGAGAATATAAAACAATCCATGATCATTTGAACGTAAAAACATGAACATAAAACATCAAAATATTGAGAAATGACATAAATATTGGAAGTACATAAGGCCTAGATCATAAAAGAACATTAATCATGATAAAATGGCATGGGAATAAAACATGAAATTGTGGAAAACCATAAAGCACATGATTTTATTTCCATAGTAGCCATGGAATTGATTCCAAGACCATTATAGTGGACAAAGTCCATCACCGAACCGGGTTTACATGTCATTACAACCATGTATTACCGAACCAGATTTATTTTCCGTTTCATCCATCTCTATCTCATGAGATATAAATCTTTTCCCAATTCCTTAGAGGGAGATATCGATCCCACAAATATCATAATGAAACCATTCTTATGTGTGCCATACAATCATAAAACATACATCATAGCATAACCCATGTAATAAAATGGGATTCTTAAATATCATGCCATCATAACATAATACATACATCATAAATGGACTTCCTGAAGATAATTACATGATAATAACATCAATCTAATAACAGGGATATAAACATAAACCAATATCAACTTATATGGAAAATAATTTTGATAAAACACTTGAACTAATTATTTGAGGAAAATATCTTTTCTTCTTAAGAAACATTTTATTTTCCCAACATGTCATGGTATTGTAAAATAAAATAAGTTAATTGAAAATTAACTTGAAAACATGTAAAGGAAGATTTATGGAAATAATTCTATATAAAAGAAGAAAAATCCGTTCATTTTGTATAAGATAAGAAAACATTCTTCTCAATCTTTTGTCGGAAAAGTCAAAAAGTACCTCGTATAGTAAACAAAAGAAAGATTACTTCTATACCTTGTAGTAAAAGTAAAAAAGTGTAAAAATGACTTTAAACATATATAGAAGAATTTTACACATTTTCATAGCACATTTTTAGAAAACATGGATGTGGATGATAAATATATCCCCAGTAGATACTTACAAATAATCAATCTCATATAGAATGAGATTTGAAAAGTTATCCCCTTACCTTAGGTCCGATATGCTTTGTACGTATCCGAACCTCCCTTATAATGATTAAATAATGTAATTGAATTATTCCAGAATCATAGTCATTCTTAGGATAACATATATGATTCACTTAGGACTTTATATTACCCGTTCATTTGTCAATTCCATGTTAAAGAAACATTTTGGGTATTATTCTTTTCATTTATCGTACGTGTTTGGACTTGTTGTTATTGATATTATTATTATTTATATCATGATTTAAATACTTCTATAATGTAAAACATGATTTATATATAATATATATAATGTATATATATATATAATATATAGATAAATGAAATTAAACACACCGTTTATGGAGACGGTAGGTCGTACGTACGCATGAACACAGTTTTTATTTCCTCATTCAATTGAATGAAAGTAATTATATGAAATATATATATATATACATAATAATAGTAGAATTATTATTTCATATATATCATGATTATTTATTATATATACTCTATAATCATTCTTGAATGGTTAACATGGAGAATGGATCTCATTGCGTCATGAAGACGGTAATCCGTACATACGCACGAGCAATGATATCGTTCCCGTAATTATTGAATGTAATTGGAGTGTGTGATATTATATATTAGAATTAGTATCATGTTATAATAATCATATATATATATATTCTTTACACCATTTTACCCATCCATGTAATATGGTGGTGGAAAATAGATTATACCACGGAGTTGAGACGGTATTCTGTACACATGCACGCGCGTTGATTTCATTTTTTGTAGGATGGATAAAAGGTGAAATAGGGTTATTTAATATTAATAATAAAATATCAGTGTATGAGTCATACTGATGTTGTTACTTTATAATGAAAAAAATAAATAAGTGGAAGTAGAATAATAAATAAATTTGAAAGAATCGGTAAAGGATATTACCACTTCTTCGACGCAACTCTTTTAAATATCCTCTTAGGGAACTAAAGTTGGACATTAAATAAGACCAGGACTTCTAGTATGTTTCTAGGGAAGTGGATAAGGGAAATGGGAAGGTTTTGGCTGAGATTGAAGGCTCTAAATGGTGTGAAAAAAAGAGGGAGGAGGTTCCCTTTTATAAGAGGGGAGAGGGGCACTTTTGGAAAACTCTAAAAATATTAATTTACAATAAAATAAAACCCCACATAAAAACATCCAAACTGACTCAAATTTGAATATTAGACGAGATAGGTTTGTAATATCATTAACCAATAAAAGTTAGACATGTTAAAAATTTATTTTAAACCTTATCAACTTGATTTATCCTTATTTAATCTATTTAATTTTATTTGTGGTAATAACATTATAAATTTTAACATGATATAAGAAATTACATATGTGTCATAAATTATCCATAATTTGGTACTTTATGAAATTTTAGACTATATAAATTTCAATTAATACTTTTTAAATACTTTTTTTAATTTTTAAACAATTTAATAATATATTTTAAAATAACAATAGTGTCAATTTTGACACTATTATTTTATTTGAATTTAAATAAAATCCACACAGAGTATATATTCAAACCAAAATGTTAAATAGATTCATAACATGTCATATACATCTAGAAATTTTTTGGATAACATTAATTAGTTAATATAATATTTATTTTAATATTTATAAAACCATTTATTTTCTTTTTCTCTTAATAAAACAATTACCACATCATTTTTGTATAATTATTTAATATACTTCTAATTTCAAAAAAATTAAAACTAAAATTCTATTATTATGATAAATCAAATATCTTTAAAAATAATACTTTTACTTGAATTTATCATCATAAAATCAACCCTTGTAAATTGTTATATTTATTAAATTATGATGGTGACAACTTTGACATCATTTAAAATAATATAATATAAGTCTCGTAATCACTTTTATAAAGCTCCAAATGGTTAAAAATTCGACAAATTGATTTTTAGGTTTTAGATATATAGTAACAATAAGTTTTGTTCAGGTTTTTGTCCCTTTTAATGGGTATTATTAATCTAAAAAAATTATTGATTTTCACTAAATAAATAATTTCTCCATCATTAATGTATAATTTATTAAGGTAATTAAGTATCTATTAAAAATTAAAAAAATTTACCATAAAAAATCATTTTAGCTTTAAAATGATTATTTATAATTAAATATATATTTTGTATAACCCTATATTAAAAATACTAAAATTATTAATGTTTGAGTGAGACATGTTTCACTTTCCTTTAAATAAAATAAATAAAATGTCTTAATCACATCCAAGTGGGTTAAAATTGATTATATTTCAACCCAAGTCTATTTTAGGACGAAATATAATCATACAATTATATTAATACAAGTGTTAGGGTAGTTTTAAAATATTATATTTACCGTTAATTACCCGTTTTACCTTTAACTATAGTAAATAAAATTTATCATAGTTAGTATTCATAGTGCCCAAATATAAAACATAGTGTATTAAGATAATTTGGACCTACTTATTACAAATATGGAATCCATTTTTTCTAAATAAAATCACAAAATTTTAAGAAATTAATTTTAAATTAATCATGTTGTTAAGAAAACGAGTTTTAAAAGCTAAAACATTGCAAAAGATTGAAATGATTTTACCCATAAATTCAATGTAAATTTAATGATAATGTAATATATTATATTACATGGAAAAAATATATTCTATTTGTACTTTAAGACCATTAAATATTATAATTTAACCATATAAATTATCTTGATGAAAAAATTGTTTTTAGGATAAATTTAGCGTATTTTTACTGTTCATCAAAATAAGAAATTTATCAGAAAAGTATCAAAAATTTCTCCAATGTAAATTTCAATATCCTGATTCAAAATAAGTAGTTTATTTTGTTAAATTAAACTTATAAATATGTCAAAAATTAGATTTAAAATGGGTGCACCATCAATAGGTAGTAAAACTAGATTTTTTTAAAAATACTTATTTTATCAGAAAAATTGATTTTGTTTTCATACCTCATTCTAGAAAATGTTTAATATGAATTTTAATGTTATGTAATTCAAAATTTGGTTAATACTATTCATAACAGCTAGTTAATATTAATATTATAATAATATATCGTTGTTTAGTGAGACTCGGTATTGCGTACAACACACGCTATCGAGAAAGGTCACTCTTGCGTATAATTCAAGCCAAGTCATTGTTTCGTGTACTGAAAGCTTCCTTTGTTGTTGCGTATAACATAATCAAAACTTATTTCATTTATACATTGAAAACCATCTTTACACAATGTTTTATAGAATAATTTCTACCAAACGAAGATAAAATTGTGTGTAACATGATCCAAGAATAGTGTTGCGTATACTGCAGGCTAATACTATGTTGCATATAGCACAAGATAATATTGGTTTAGCGTAAAACAGAAGATATAAAAGATATTAAAAAATTATCTCATAAAATCTCCAGGTGTTACATTGAAGATCCTTTAGTGGATTGTTAATGAGTTAAAAATTTAGGATTAGATTTGGGATTACTCCAGATAAAATTTTGTAAGTGATCAATGATACATTAATGGATTGTCAATGAATTCAAAATTGCATAAAATATTAGATATTACTCCATTAAAAAATTTATTGTATCATCCCTATCCCATTAGGGGGAGAAAATTGTTCTGGTATATGTTTTTTCTTACATGATTATTGATATGGGTTAACTAGGATGATAATCCAAAGAATAGAGATGTTTTACTTATACAATTATTATTGGAACCCTTATTGTCAATGGAATAAATAATTTTAAATGAACTAATGGTTATCTTGATATTGGAAGAAAAAACAAAATATTACCATTATCAAAAGAAAACATGGTCGAAGGGGTACATGCTGATATGCATAATGAAGACATGTTTCATGGGAGGCTATTGAGGATCCTTCATTTGAATGGGATTTTAAGATATTTAAAATTGGTTAAAGGAATAAAACCAGTTCATTTATATTAGATCACCATAATTACATATCCTTGGTGGCGTGAGAGACATGAAATAGGATCAATTTCCTATAATATGATTTTTCAAAAAACAACCCACCATTTGATCTATCTTTATTTGTATTGGACCACAGGAAGGGGTTGACATAAAATTCAAGACCCCAATTTTTTCATGAAATAAGAGTATTATGTGAGGTTATAAAGTTCATATAAATATGAATTTAGATGATGTTGATGAAGGTACGTATAAGAGTGGCTATTTTATAAGGGTTTATCATTGGATTCCTTCTTTAATGAAATATATGGATAGCCATATGATATTTGTAAGTATTCAGATTACTAACAAAAATATTGTTCATGATGCTCCTCGCGTTTTACTATTTCAATAAAAATTAATGAATTGATTATGTTTTATTTATGTTCTTTCATAATTGGAATGAACTGCAGTCGATATGATTTTCTTCTCAAAATGTTAGTCCTAAAATTGGAAGAAAGATCCTTAACGTCTCAAACTCATGAATTTCTGTCCTTTTTATCTCTATGTATGTGCATATTGAAATGTGGTTTTTGTATTTATAGGTGATAAATTTTAAGAACCTTCCTCAACACTGGTTATCTCATAGCATTCATGTGAATATTTCTTATCTCACCTCTATAATGAGATATGATTACATGGACATAACAATTCACGTCCATCATTCTACAAAGAATGAATAGTTCTAAATTTTCTCTATGTCCACAATGATTCATAACCTCATGCAAAAAAAATTCTCAAGCATGAGAATTTAATGGTATCATGAAGGGTTTACCATCCCCATGGAATTCATGTTTATGTAAAGAATTCCTTAACTTGGGATTCAGGATCATTGAGAATGGTGGTGCTCAGTTATGGATAAGTTTCATTTTTTTATTTATTCTACTATTATTTTTATTAAGGTTTTACTACATTGAAAGTATCCAAAAATTCCTACCACCCCATATAGAATTGAGACTGATCAGAATAGAGAGTATATAATTCTGAGGAACCATGATAGCATGCATAATTTCTATGTTCTATGTATACGATACTCAGTTTCCATAAGCGTTGGACTGACCCCTATAAATTGGTTATTGCACCCCCATTCCATAACATTTCAGTCTATTGAAATATTCCCCTCATCATAAAAAAATTCTATTCTACTTTTTAGTGAATGATTCTCTTCATGAATGTGGATCTCTGTGATGGATCCATAACTACAACTATTTTATGGAAGTCATAAAAATATATGATAATTTCATTCCCTTTATGATAATATTACATAGAAATAGCTAATTAATATAACTTCTACATGGGTCCTATTTCACAAAAAATTCATGATAATGTATTACAATTTCATTTTTTAAATTTCATCTGAATAAATCCCTTTTCATTGTGAAAATACAAATACAATATTATATTTATATCAAGATAATGTCATCTATTTAGGCCCATTTATTATGATTAATTGTTTTTTTAGAGGTGATTCCATTTATGGGAATACAGGTGTTGAAAACCAAATTTATCATGTTGATCATCTTAGTTGAAGGAAAACTATTCTCATAGGTGAATCAAGGGGAAAAATACAACCTAAATAGTTCCCCCACTAACTCTAGACAAACACGACCCGATCCTACATCAAACATTTCAAGACTATAAATTCATCATTAACATATAATTGAAATGTCCTATTGTATTATTTAACTTGATATGGGATTTGTTCCATGGTTGTATCCTATATGTTGAATGGTTCAGGATATCATGGTCCATCAAGGATATAAAAAATTATTTAAACTGTGGGTGATTTATTTATATATGGTATCATAGATTTCCAAATTCATTATGTATTGACAAATGAATATCATTTTATAATTTATTAGTCAATTTTTGAGCACCAACATAATTCACCTACAAAATGATGAATCAAGGGTTCATTTTTTTGATATAAAAAATAGGGGAATCCCAATCCATGAGAGTTCCTTCTTACAGTTAATGACAAAGAAGATGTAGAGAACCCCCCCCCCCAAAGAAAGGGATATATTTTCCAATGTGAGAAGAATACTAGGAAATTCTTTTCATCTTTTCATAATTATCATTTTCATGGACTATGAAGACATATTTATACAACAAAATTGGCTAAGGATAGAAATCAGAAATCTATAGATTTTTCATTCCCAACGAGGATGAATTAATAATGGTTTATATTTGAAACCCCTATAAGAAACCCAATACACAACATTGAGATATTTGAATAAGAATGTTTTTCTAATAAGATATTCACTAGTGGGTCTATTAAATATGTTAATGAGGGGGGGGGGATCCTCCCAACTAGGTATGCTTGGTTAGGTGTTACTATCAATGTTGTAAAGACATGGAAATTTCAAGGAAATTGTTTTTCATAAATACTTTGAAATTTTAAAAGTCTGTGGCTTCTGATGGAAACAAATTCTGAGGCCCGGTGTGCCTTGAATCAATTGTTGAAGTTTTTTTCGGGTACGTTTAGTAAACGTACAAGCGTGTTTTTCTATCTTTTGAATCTGTGCTTGGAATTGAAATCTGAGGACATCGATGAACTCACAGCGCCGGTATTTGCATAGGGGGACCCTTACCACAGTTGCGTTTTATGCGGGTTGAAAGTTTATTTTTGGGGATTTATAATGAATAAATTAAAAATTATTGTGCACAATTTTATTTTATTTAGAAGACGATGTTTAGGGTGGGGCACAAATGAACCCAAACCCTTCACCGCCCCTCAACTCCCAATTAAAAACCCTTATTTATTACTTTGATAACTCCACAAATTTATTATGGTAGAACCTTTTCACCTCCCTCCTCCCATAAATTGTGCCAATTCGTATAATTAATATCAACGTTAATTTTTGGGCACCGCTTTTGAATTAATATGAATTGCATGGAAATTCTATTAATGGGTGAGCCACCTTATTTCTTTTGGGTTGGAAAATCACTTTTGGGGGAAATGTCTCTGGGGAATTAAAAAGGGAGGTGATCTTTTTTCGAAGAATAACACTGTTTTTCAATGAACAACATCCCCCACGAAGAACACGAAGGACTTCAACCTCAGACTCACCTCGACGTCAAGGAGTCTACGTCTCCTACGACAATAAATCTTCCTCCATCGTTGACGGGATGACACCGTTCTTCCGCGATGCCTGACTATGACGATGCTCGTATTCCACAGTTCAATGATGAACGACGTCAACTATGAGGTATTGGGATTGTTATATTTCATTTATGTCATTTATACCGTAGAGTAGGGAGTATAATTTTTGGGTGATGACTTGAGCCACTAACGTGGTGGGTACGTACAACCGAACAAGTCCAGACATATCGTTGTATCGTTCTTGATGCACGGGATGTTGGAGAAGATGAAATGAGACTGCAATGGTGATTTGGAGTCTTCACAATAGAGTTTGGATCCCAAGATGACTGCAGGCGCATACGAAACCAAAAACGGACCACCGGAATGACTCCGGTGGCCCGCAAAAGACCGCGGTGGCACGGGTCGCCGGCAGAAGCCCCCCGCGGCACCGGCCGCATCGGCGAGGTGGGGATCCTACGGTTTCATGGTATCCAGGTGAAAAGCGGTTCCACCCTGGCACCACATTCGCGGAACTGGGGCCGCACCCCCCCCCCCCCCCCCTCTCTGCAAGCTAGCCGAGCCGGCACACCCCCCCCCCCCCCGGCCGGGTCGGGGCGGGTCACATGGACCGGGTTGCGCCCAGATGGTCCGGGCCAAACCCGGGTTGGGTCGCCCCTGTTCGAGCCGGACCCGGGTTGGGTCGACCCGGTTCGGACCAGACCCATGTTGGGTCGACTCGGTTCGGGCTGACCCAGGCTGGGTAGGGCCGGGTGAGATCAGGCCCAGACCCCCCACTTCAGACCGTTTTTCAGTCTTTTCATATAATGTGAGATGCGAACCTCTGATCGACACACCGTCAGTTGCGTAGGAATTATTGTATGAGATGGTTCTTTTGGCATAATCCACTTGAGGTTTGGACACAACTGGAGTATGGTTGGGATGGTTTTAGCTGAAAAACCAACCAGGCCCCTGGAACGGAAAAACCAATAACTCTCAGACCGGGCGTCCGATTGACGAACCGTTTATCGCGATGGGTTTCTTTTGAAGAGATGGAATTTTGGAAAACATCAATTATGGACTTCACGACAGTTTATGTATCAACCCCCTAGCTCGAGGAGCATACCCTCCCAGAATCGAGTGTGTTGTGTGCGGTAACCCTAGAGCTGGTTGTCACTACATCGAGTACTATACTGGAATCCTCTATGGGTTCAACAGCGACGACTACCATACTGGAATCCTCCGTGGGTTTTATGGTGATTACTACTGTTCTTGAATCTTGTGTGGGTCTGGTAGTATTGACTTTGTACTTATATCATGTGTGGGTCTGGCAGAGTAGCTGGTTTTGTATCCTGTGTGGGTCCGACAGCTTACCTGGACTTGTATCCTATGTGGGTCCGATAGCATAGATAAATCAGTGACTACATATGATCATCTCTATCAATATAAGAAATTTATATACCTATGTGAGCTGATTATTGACTTTCAATCATTACCAACGGTGTGATTGACTTCCGTCCTGTGTGGACTGGGTTTTGCATGGGCTTGAGAGTAAGAGCCGAACAGGGATTGATGACTTAGGTATATGTATGGGAATATACCTAAGTAGAGTTGGTTGATGCTTTGTGATTTCACATTTCCTTCTGGTTTATCCATTTTGGATTCTGGGAGACCATCAGGGGTCTCGGTGTCCCTACTGAGTATCGTATACTCACCCCTTCATGGGTTATACCCGCACTACGTTGTGTTGGATGCAGACGACGGACAACGCTGATCATGGTAGAGGATTCTAGAGATGGACGATACCCAGAGGTCGAGCACGTGGTGTGACGTACACGGAGCAGATGGAATAACCTATGTTGCTGGGAGATACTATCTGTACCCACCCTTCAGGTGGTATTTCTAGAAGACAGCTTAGTGGTTGCTGCTTTACTTTACTGCTGTTACACTAGATTTTCAGTTGTAATGTTCTTTCAGTTGGGTTTTATTACTGGTCCATTTACTTTTTAGTACTTACTTTTGTACTCAGTTTACTTATTGCTTTCTTCAGTTGTGTACTCTGTTGTGTTCTTTACTTTTATAAAGTCAATTCATTCCATTTTTATTTGTATTTAAGCATTTGGTGCTAGTCGCCAGCCCGTGGCCTATGGAAGACGGGCATGGGGTAGACATGGCCCGATCCCTGTGGACGGTTCGTGACAAATTGGTATCAGAGGAGTCGGTTCTACCACAGAACTCAAGACTCTTATCTTCCTCTTCTATGATGTAATAGTGTTAGGAGTATTGAGTTTGGTTTTCATACCAGGGATTCCAGTGTTGGTGCGGCGGACGACGTATCCATACACCAGGACCCTGACCTATCACTTCCGACTCAGTGAATGAAAACATTGTTTCTGTGTGTATTTCCTTTCAAAATTTTTATTTGTGAATACTTTTTGTTAGCTCACTAGGTATAATGTTTGACCATGGAACACCTATTTCTTTTCAGGATAGCCCCACGATGGCACCCAGCTAGGGTTGCGAGTTACGTATGAGATGGAAGCCCACCGAGTGATGAGGCCTCGGTGCAGGGCCCAATCACAGTGGAGGCACCAGCGGTACCAGTACCCACTGAGCCATAGATGCTACAAGCCCCAATGGCAGAGAGTGCATGCCTCTTGAGTGTGTTTCATGAGTTTCATCGATAGAGGCCGCCCAGGTTCCGCAGAGATAAGGACCCTCAAGAAGTAGAGGATTGGCAGGAGGCCATCATCAGTGTTTTCAGATTGGTAGGGACACTAGCTTGCCTAATGGCGATCCCTATCGCGAGTCTCCAACTTGAATAAGCAGGTAGATGGTGGATCTTGATGCTCCAGGTGCACGAAGAGGCATCTCTACTTTGGATAGACTTTGAGAGTCTCTTTCACTTGGAGTTTGTTTTAGCCACCCTTCGTGCGGTGTGGATTCAGAAGTTACTACATCGGCAGTAGGACAACATGACAGTAGATCAATATTCAGAGAGGTTTACAGACCTCTCACGCTACTCCATGGATATGGTAAGGGGTCCTTTCTTGAGGGCCCAGACCTTCGAGTAGGGACCGAGGCACAAGATCAGCGCTTAGACGATTCCCCTTAGCATCCTGATGCAGGCAGGGTGCTGGAGGGACCCCTTTTAGTGGGGAGCTTTCTCGTCGAATAGCCACCAACTGCGAAGACCTACCATGGGGAGACACCGAGCAGAGTCTTCTGCAACCGGTAGTAGACATATGTCACAGGGGTCTAAGAGGACCAGGACTTCAGGTGGGTGACCTCAGGATACCGGTTCGGTTGTGCGGGGCACACGAAACAGAGCCAACCTTATGAGGAGCAAACAGTGTTGTGCATGCCGCAGGCAGGGCCAAATGACTCGTGAATGCCCGACCCACCATGAAGAAAAGAACCAGATAGTGGAGGGACCTCCCAGGCAGAGGTAGAGGTTCGACCACGGTGGTCTGCATGGATCAGGCGGATGGAAAAGATGAGCTGGCCGAGCAGCGGGTGGTGGATGGCGTTTCGAGGCTCTACCACCACCACCACTGGGAGGTCCACCCCGACCATAGGGAGCTGGCAGACAGAGGCAAACGTAGCTCCAGGCAGTAAGGTCTTACGACCATGGTGCACCAGAGATGATTTGAGGTACTATCTGTGTCTACTCCACCCTTGTTGTAGTCCTTATAGACACAGGTGCAGGTCATTCTTTCATTACCGCTGCCCATTTTCAGATCTTGGAGATTCCGACCGAGCCGTTGGATCGATCCTTATGGATAGAGACACCTACAATAGTAGACTCGATGATTATGCACTAGTGATGGTAGTGTGAGCTTACTCTAGGAGGTGATAGATTTGGATGGGATCTTCTTGTAGCGGCGTCGAGGCCATACAATGTCATCTTGGGTATAGACTAGTTATCTACAGTCCATGCTCAGATCGACTGTATTAGGCGCAAGGTGTGATGTATTCACACAGATGGGAGCAGGTTCACCTTCATCAATGAGAATTGAACCTTTCCAACATTGGATGGACTAACGCAGAGGAGAGGGTAGCCGATCACACATTAGTTTGCTAGTCTCATCCTCGGAGCAGTTGATGTGTGGAGCCCGAATTTTCCTGTTGTGGTGGATCAGTATACGGATGTTTTTCCTGATGATGTTCGAAGACTACCTCCTTGAAGAGAGGTATAATTCTATATAGACTTGTACCCCAGGACAACACCAATATATACTCTAGCATATCGTATGGCTCCTGCCGAGATTCATGAGCTGCGGGTACAGCTGGAGGACTTGCAGGGAAAAAGATTCATTTGACCCAGTGGTTCACCTCGGCCCTCTCTGATTTTGTTCACCAAGAAGGCAGATGGGATATTTCGATTGTGTTTTGACTACCGTTTCCTGAATCAGGTGACCGTAAGGAACAAGTACCTACTCCCGAGGATTGACGACTTCTTCGATCAGCTCAAGAGAGCACGATGGTTCTCGAATATTGACCTCAGGTTAATATATCACCAGCTTAGAGTTCGAGACGGGGATGTAGAGAATATGGCCTTCAGGTATCGTTATGGACTCTATGAGTTCTTGGTTATCCCTTTAGATGTAACCAATGCTCCAGCAGTGATCATGAGTCTCATGAACAGGATCTTCCAACCTTACCTCGATCGATTTGTCGTAGTCTTCATTGACGACAAACTGATTTACTCGACTACTGAGGAGGAGAAAACCTACCACTTGCTGGTTGTATTGGATACACTCTGAGAGAACCAGGTTTATAGTAAGCTCTTGATGTTCCAGTTATGGATTCAAGAGGTGTACTTCTTGGGACACATCATCTCAGAGGTGGGAGTTTCAGTGGATCCAGCGAAGATCGAGGCAGTTCTTGCTTGGAAGCCACCCAGGAGTGTAACGGAAGTTCGGAGTTTCCTCGGTCTGGCTGGGTACTATCGGAGGTTTGTGGAAGACTTCTCCAGAGTTTCCGCACCACGTACAGCTTTGAAGAAGAAGGGGAAACCCTTAGTGTGGTCAAAAAAATATCATCAGAGCTTTTAAAATCTTAGGCATTGATTCACTAGTGCGCCCATCTTGATGCTACCGGGGGAAGGCATTGGGTATGTAGTTTACTGCGACGCTTCTGGGATCAGAATCGAGTGTTTCCTGATGCAGGAGCATGCAGTGATCTCTTATGGTTTGCGTCAGTTGACACAACATGAGCAGAGCTACACTACCCATGAGATGGAGATAGCAGCAGTGGTCTTCTCCTTGAAGATGTGGTGGCACTATCTAATGGGCGAGCGCTTTACATTCTACTCTGACAACGAGAGTCTCAGGTAAATCTTCTCGTAGAAGGACCTAAACCTAAGACATCGGCGATGGCTCGAGTTCATCCAGGACTATGACTTTGAGATGGTCTATACTCCTGGGAAGGGGAATGTTGTGGCTGATGATCTCAGTAGGAGATCGGGCATTCAGCTACTAAGCGAGGCGACAGAGCAGCTAGCCGCGTTGCATATATCCTATGTGGATATAGATGGAGCAGCCTTTATTTAGTCTGTCATGGTCACTCCTCCACTTCTTCAGTGATTTAGAGAGGTGCATCATGAGGATGCTGACTACGAGACACGATGTGCTCAGATATCCTCAAGGGTGGAACCCGATGGATTTTACGAAGGAGGGGATTACATCATACTTTTCCGGGAATGTATGATGGTACTAGTTACACTACAGGAAAGATGTGCTGAGGGAGTTCCACACTTCCACTATAGAGGTACATCCAGGAGTTGGAAAGATGTATCGAGACCTCAAATGACAACACTGGTGGTCGGGTATGAAGAAGGTTGTATCGAAGTTCGTTTCACGATGCCTTACTTGTCAGCAAGTGAAGGCAGAGCACCAGGTACCAGTAGGCTTGGTACAACCCGTAGAGGTCTTGGATTAGAAGTGGGAAGGGATATATATGGATTTCGTGATGGGGCTTCCATGTACATCAAGGGGTTACGACTCTATCTAGGTGACTGTTGACCGACTCACCAAGTCGGCCCATTTCATACCGATCAGAGAGCATGACTCAGTTGAGAGCTTGGGACACCTCTAAATTTGGGGGATCGTATAGCATCATTATGTACCATCGACTATCATCTCCGATTGAGATTCTCACTTTACTTCCCGGCTTTGGAAGGGGTTGCAGGAGGCATTTGGGATGAAGCTGCGTCTGAGCACCACCTTCCATCCTTAGATGGATTGCCCGACTGAGAGGACCATTTAGAGACTCGTGGACATGCTCTATGCATGTGTCCTTGACTTTGGTCACAGTTGGGAGGACCAACTACCCTTGGTTGAGTTTGTGTAAAACAAAAACTACCACTCCACCATCGGGATGACACCGTACGAGGTGTTGTATGGCCGACCTTTCAAATCACCTCTGCACTGGACTGACCTAGGGGAGTTAGCACTTGTAGGACTAGAGATGGTTCAGCCCACGACAGTGAAGGTTCCGATCATCCATGATTGGATGAGGACTACAAAGAGCAGACAGAAGTCATATGCTGGTAAGATATGGAGACCACTAGAGTTCAAGGATGGCGACCACATTTTCTTACGAGTCTCACGCTGACGAGGTCTGTGGGGATTTGGTAGGGGCGGCAAGTTATCTCCATATTTTATTAGACCTTTTCTGGTCCTCAGCAGAATAGAATAGGTGGCTTACCGCCTGGCCCTTCCACCTCAGTTGCATCAGGTGCGTGATGTCTTCCACGTATCTCAGCTGAGGAGATACGTGCATGATCTGACCCACATCATCGATCATGGGGAGATGGACATCGATGACAGTGCGACATTCTCGGAGGTTCTGGTGGATATCTAGGATCAACAAGAGTGTGTACTTCATGGACAGTCGATTCATCTGGTTCACGTTCACTGGTAGCCCATGAACCTTCATGAGATCACATGGGAGTGGGAGGCTCATATGTGTTCTCAGTACCCATTTTAATTTCCCTAGTGTAGGTTGTAGCTATATGGGGAAGTAAATTCCTGAGGTGGGAGTAATGTAAAGACCCTGAATTTTCAAGGAAATTATTTTTCATAAATACTTTGAAATTTTATGAGTCTGTGGCTTCTGATGGAACCTGATTCCGAAACCCGGTGTGCCTGTAATCAAATGTTGAAGTTTTGTTCTGGTACGTTCAGTAAACGTACGAGCATGTTTTTCTATCTATTGAACTGGTGCTTGGAAATGAAATCTGAGGACACCGATGAACTCGCATGGCCGGTATTTGCTTAAGGAGACCCTTACCACATTTTCATTTTATGAGGGTTTAATGTTTATTTTTGGCGATTTAGAATGAATTAAATAAAAATTATTGTGCACAATTTTATTTTATTTTATTTTATTTACAAGAGGAAGTTAAGGGTGGGGCCCACATGAACCCAAACCCTTCCCCACCCCTCAAATCCCCATTAATACCCCTTATTTATTACTTTGACAACTCCACAAATTTATTATGGTGGAACCTTCCCACCTCCGTCTTCCCATAAATTGGTCCAATTCATTTAATTAATATTAGTGTTAATTTATTGGCACCTCTTTTGAATTAATATGAATTGCATGGAAATTCTATTAATGGGTGAGCCTCCTTTTTTCTTTTGGGTTGGAAAATAACTTTCGGGGGAAAAGGATCTAGAGAATTAAAAAGGGAGGTGATATTTCTTCGACGAAGAACACAGTTCTTCAACGAAGAACATCCCCAGTGAAGAACATGAAGGACTTCTTCCTCGGATGCACCTCGACGTCAAGGAGCCTACGTCGCCTACGACAACTACACTTCCTCCAACGTTGATGGGACGACACCATTCTTCCGCGATGCTCATCTTCCGTGGCTCAACAACGAACGAAATCAACTAAGAGGTAGGGGGATTTGTATATTTCATCTATGTGATTTATACCATCTATCATGGAGTTTAATTGTTGGGTGATGACTTGAACCACTAACAAGGTGGGTATGGACTAACGAACAAGTTTAGACCCATAGATGTATCTTTCTTTATGAAAGGGATATTGGCGATGATGAAATGGGATAACAATGGTGATTTGGAGCTTTCATAGTAGAGTTCGGATCCCGAGACCACCGTAGGCGCATACGGAAGCAAAAACCGACCATCAGAATGACTCTGGTGGCCCGCGGAAGACCATGGCAGCGCGGGTCACCGGCGTGGTGCCGCCGACAACCGGAGGTGGCATCACCTTAGCGTACCATCGGAAGAAGCCCACCGCGGCACCGGCTGTGACCGCGTGGGATCCAGGAGACAAGCGGTGCCATCCTGGAGCCACTTTCACAGAACCGGGGGCCACGCCCCCCCTGCTCGGCCAACTGGCCGAGCCAGCACACCCCCCCCCCCCCCCCCGGCCGGGCCGGGGCAGGTCACGCGGACCGGGTCATGCCACACCCAGCCGGGTTGGGCCACACCCTACCTGGCCGGACCCAAACCTGGGTCAGGACGCCCCAGGGTGGGTTGGGTTGGGTCGGACCAGGCCCAGACCCCCCACTTCAGAACGTTTTTCTGTCTTTTTCCCATAACTTGAGCTACAGACCCCCGATCGACGCACCTTTAGTTGCTTAGGAATCCTTGGATGAGATGGTTCCTTTGGCATACTCCACTTGAGGTTTGTAAGCAGCTGGAGTACAGTCAAGTTGGTTTAAGCTTAAAAACCAACAGGGCCCTGGAACAGAAAAGCCAATAACACTCAAACCGGGCGTCTGATTAACGCATCGTCTATCGTTTTGGGTTTCTTTTGATGAGACAGAACATTTAGATACACCGACTCTAGAAATCGTGATAGTTTATGTATCGACCCCCTTGCTCGAGGAGCAGACCCTCACGGAATCGAGCGTGCTGTGTGCGGGGACCCCAGAGCTAGCTGTGACTGTATCGATTACTGTACTAGAATCATTCATGGGTTTTATAGAGACGACTACCATACTGGAATCCTCCATGGGTTCGTCGACGATGACTACTATTCTTGTATCCTGTGTGGGTCCACCTATATTGATCTCTTTACTTGTATCCTGTGTGGGTCTGACAGAGTAGTTGTTCTTGTATCCTATTTGGGTCTGGCAGTTTAGCTGGACTTGTATCCTGTGTGGGTCTGACATCTTAGATGAATTAGTGACTACATATGAGCATCTCTATCGCTATATGAGAGATATATACCAGTTTTAGTTGAGTCTTGTATTTCAATCATTACCAACGGTGTGATTGACTTCCTTCCTGTATGGATTGTGTTGTGCTTGTGCTCGAGAGTAGGAGCCGAATGGGAATTGATGACTTAGGTATACGTATGGGTATATACCTAAGTAGAGTGGGTTGATGCATCGTAATTTCACCTTTCCTTATGGTTTATACTTTGTGGATTCTGGGAGACCTTCAGGGGTCTCAGGGTCCCTACTAGGTATCGTATACTCACCCCTGCACGGGTTATGTCGGCACTACATTTTATTGGATGTAGACGACAGACATCGCGGATCGTGGTAGATTCATGTAGAGATGGATGGTACCCAGAGGTGGAGCACTTGGTGTGACATACACGGAGTAGACAGATGGACCCGTTGTGCTGGGAGAGACTATCTGTACCCACCCTTCAGGTGGGATTTCCGGAGGACGACTCGGTGGTTGCATATTTACTTTACTGCTGTTGCACTAGATTTTCAGTTGTATTGTACTTTCAGTGGGGTTTGTATACTGGACCATATACATTTCAGCACTTACTTTTGTACTTATTTTACTTATTGCTTGCTTCAGTTGTGTACTCTGTTGTGTTATTTACTTTTATAAAGGCAATGACTTCCCTTTTTGTCAGGATTTATGCATTTGCTGCTAATCACAAGCCCCTGGCCTATGGAAGGCAGGCCTGGGTTAGTCATGGCACGGACCCTGAGGACGGGTCATGACAAATGTACTGGTGATGGAGGCTCTATTACTATATGTAAAATTGATGAACATATCAATTCCTGTCCTCTCCTGGATATATCATATGTTAGACCAAATTCAATAGGGGGACACCCCATATTGAATCAATGATTTTTTTCAGTTATATTTTGTATAGTTTGAAAATAACTTCAAGTGTAATGAGTTTCAGAATACTATAGTAATTTCATATTATATATATAGAGACTCCATCATGAAATACATTAACATTACATAACTTTTTGAAAATACATAAAACATTACACAATCAGATTCTTGAAGAATTTTTTTGTCTAGTTCCTTCAGAAACATGGAAACGTAAACATTATTATATAAAGGAATTATGACCTAATATGTTCTACAGGACAATTACCCATCTTATACACATCAATCAAAATATAAATCATCATAAATATGGTATATTAACATAAATAGTGGTGACCTCAAATTATCAGTAATGGTAAACAAGGGTGTTATGTAAACATAAACATGACCATAATTTTTTGAGAATATGATGATGAAAATAGAAGATCATACCCTACATAACAAAATTCATATACATGAATCATGGAAAAAATGGCAGTTCATAAAAATTGAATCATAATAAAAAAAAGAGAAAAAGCATTAAATCACAAAATAAGAATAAATCATTGAATTGTGGCCCACACATAATCATATAAAATTATTTTTATATTTTCCAATTCATCGCTTCAATGACCATCTTAGTGGTATGGGATCACTCCCCATTCTATCTTGGTTGTCATGGTTAACTACCATGGCCATCTTGGTAGTATGATGTCACTCCTTATACCATCTTAGTATTCTTGGTTAACTCCAATGGACATTTTAGAAGTTAAGGATTGAAGAAAATGTCATCTTAGTGTATCTAATGGGATATAAATCCTTACCCAATGTAGTGAAGGGACATATAGGATCCACCATTCACATAGTGAAATCATTAAAAATCATATCATAACCCTTGGAAGGAAATAGGTGTCATAAAAATAAAATCATATCATTACCTATGAAAATATATATATGATTCATAATCATTTCATTAAAATCATTACTCATGAAAAGATGAGGGTTTCAATGGAATATCACCCATGAAAGAGAAACATAGTTCTTTAATATGATTCCATTAAAACATAATCTATTTAGAGAACTAACAGAATTGGAACATTGAATAATTACCCCAAAAAATGAATGAGTTAAACAAATGGAGGTTTTTATAGATGGGAAATAATTTTGACAAATATTTTATGAAAACTTATTCATGAAAATTTCATTTCATCATTGGAAAATACTTTTCAAAACATAAATCCATTTGGAAAAATTTTTCATTTGAAATAACATTGACAACTTATAAATTAAGAATTGAAAACTATATATTATTTTTAAAATCCCATTTCCATGAAAGTGGGCTTCAGATATATTTTGAAAGCATTTTTTAAAATATTTTTGAAAACATGATTTTTAAAAACAATAGATTTCGGACCGAAGAGATAGATAGTCATATTTTACATAAAATATTATTGTTAGTACCAAAGGAGGGGAAATG
Organism: Viscum album; assembly: GCA_963277665.1. Taxonomy (NCBI): domain Eukaryota; kingdom Viridiplantae; phylum Streptophyta; class Magnoliopsida; order Santalales; family Viscaceae; genus Viscum; species Viscum album. The sequence goes on along the minus strand of OY728155.1, from coordinate 1,217,740,416 downwards.
GTACAAATACATAGGTATATCTTGAATAAACAAATGATAAGAAAATTCTGGAGTTTTCTTGAGATATGGATCATATGATTTCATTAAATTAATAACAAACATAAACAGTCTTAAAAAGTGATGAGATTGTTTAAATAAACTATTATAACTTGATTACATGGGATCACATGCTCCATGTAAGAAAATAAAATTAAATGAAGCTTAAAATACCATGAAGATAAATATATTCATGATATAATATATAAAATGGATGTATATACACCTCAATGTTAATTTTGGTGCATAACCAAACATGAGTCTCATAGAAGAAAATTTGAGACATAACTATTTGACTGATTTTTTATCATTTGAAACATAAACCTGATGAAAGAATGATAAAAAAAATGATATTTAATACCCATAAATTGATGTATAAAAATTATTTAATACATCCATGGGAAATATACACACCATATAAAAGTAATTGTTAGTGAACAAAGCATGTATCTCTTGGAAATGAAAAGTGAGATGAAATCCTCTTACCTTGTGTCTGGACTCTCATCGAACTCATTCAAAAAACCAGTATAATTAACAAATTCTATATACATCCTTTAAAAATCATATTATTATATCTAACACCATATATTACTTTACTTAAACCTTATATTACCAAATTTTTATTAATCTTTTATTATGGTTTCACTTTGTGTAATGTTCTCTTTGTTCTTCACATGTGTCATAATATGTTATATCTTTGGTACTTATATTGATATAATTAGTAAATAATGAACAAATTATATAAATATCATGTATATATATTATATATTTATTATAATAATCTATATAATATATATGTATTAATCATAATACACCGTACATGGAGATGGTAGGTTGTGCGTACGCATGAACACTATTTCCATTTAATTGTCGTATGGAATGAAATTATGTAATATATATATATATATATATATATATATTTGTCTATGTGCACATATACAATTATTATAGTAGCTTTATTATATCAAATATTTCATATATATTATCTAAACTCATCTATAATACATTCCATGTAGTGTATGAATGAATCATAATGCTTTTATTGGTGGTACTTCACACTTCCCCAAATCAAATTATCATATTTACACCATATATAAATTAATCTTATATGTTTTTTAAAATGAATATATAAACATAAATAAATAATAAAAATAATATAGGTCATATAAAAATATATTTTCTAAAATAATTTCCACCATGAGAGGTGCGGAAGAAAAATGAACAATCGTCATTTGGTGAGGTGATAAATCTCTATACACATAAACAATATGTTCACTACCCATTAGATGGAATTTTTTATATGTGTAGGTAGAAACATTATCCAAAAAAATTTGGATCATATTGAACATAATTTTTTTATACAATTATGGCATAAAGAGATTGGAGGGGGTGGATAAATAGAATAAGATAAATGAGCATGAGAGAAGACGTTGTGTCTTAATTTGGTAACTCCTTTTTCATTAAGACAAATGCGTCATTAAAAGATTTTCTCCCAATGTAAGGATTTAGAGAGAAAGGGATGGACGTTTTCTAGATATTTGTGAATTTATATGTCATGAACAATGCCTTGAGATGTGTGGGATGTGGGAGGAATGGATCCTAGTTTATAGGGGAGGAGGACTTCCACTCTTTTCAATATTTGATAAGAGAATTCCACCCACATTGATCATATTGAATGTGGACCCAATTGGGGTCCGAATTTGATACAAGAAATTATAGGTTTGAAATATGGTCATGAAATTGATTTTGGTCATGTTTATAGTTCATTTAAGTACATAAGCTTAAGTTATAGTCCTTAGTTAAGCATAATTTTAAAATAATCTATGTAATTAATTTTAATTACATACACTAATCTTTTGGTCAAAAAATAATACGACCTTTTTATAAATTATAATTTATTATGACTCAAAATATGGAATCCATTTTCCCAATTTCCAAATAGATAATTGGTATAAAATAGTTTAAATTTAATCCCATAGTCAGGTCAATAATGCGTGTTTTTAATGTAAAAATGTTGAAATGTTTGTTGTGTTTTTATTTAAAATTTCAATGTGAAATAGATTCCTATGACCTAAGTTAGATTAATTGATAAAAATATTTTATAATTAAAATTTGAATCAATTTTAAAATATAATTTAACCTAATAAATAAAATATATTAAATACATGTTTTGAATAAAAATTTGTTGCTTTTCAGAGGTCATTAAAACATTTCTTTTGAGAAAATTCTTTTTAAAAACATATAAGAACATTGCCAAAAATTAAATCATTCATTATCAATATGTTTCATTTGTATAAACAATAATAATTATTCTTTGATTTTTGTTTATCACTATTCATATAACTATGTTTATTGTCAAGGTTATAAATCTATCATTTAAATAATTATTTTAGTAAAATGATGTTTCATAGAAATAACTGGGCTACATGTAACATACATGAAGTCAGTGTTTCTAATAACATATTCTGAGTCAATGTTTTGTATAACATAAGTCAATACAATATTCCATACATCATACACCAATTTGGTGTCATGTATTGTATGCCAAGCCGGTGACGTGTGAACAGAATGTTTGACATGATGTATTGCAAAAAAAGAAGTGGAAATTTAATTTATTCATGAGAAAAATGGTCCATAAAAACTCGAGGTGTTACATTCCACCTACCATAAATTGAATGTTTTCCTTGAAAATATTTACTCAGATAAATAAATAATGATACATGTACTTCATAATATGTTCAATTTCATATGTATATTACCCTAGCTAGTGATTTCTCAATAAATCCTTTATAAGGTTAGTGGTCTTATATTGTAGATATTTCCCTATGTGTTCCATAATTTCAATTTATTTCTCTTTTGTATGAAATATCATACTCTAGTGGTATAACATCTAATTTTCGAAAATATGAAGGTTCAAGTATGTCCTTTCTTTGGAGAGATACAAGGTCCAATTCATGAACATGAGAGAGTTTTAGAGGAAGTGAAAAATGATATGTTACCATCCCGATACGATCAAGAACCTTAAAATGATCAATATACATAGGGATTACTTTCCATTTCATTCCATACCTCAAAACATTATTCTAGGGTGAGATTTATTGAAACACCTTTTCACCATCTTCAAATTCTAGATCACAATGATGGTTATCAACACAAATATTTTTCCGAATTTGTGCTATATTAATATGTTGTTGAATGGTTCTAACCTTCTAAGACATTTCTTTAGAGATCCCATGTCCCATAGATTTCTTTGTCAATACACATCCCAGCACATTGGTGCTCAATATTTTACCCTATATAGGGATTCATATGGTGCCGTATGAATTGTTGATCGAAAGATATTGTTGTAATAAAACACAACTACAGAAAGATTTTGACCCAAAAAAAACATTGAAGTCCATATAAAAAGATCTCAACACGTCCTCTCGGGTTTGAAATTTTCCTTCAGAATGATCATCTGTCTGAGGATGATAAGTAGCACTGAATCTAAATTCTGTATCATGTTATTATAGAAGAGAGCTATAAAACCATCACGTAATCCTCATATCCTGACCAAGTACAATAGATTGCAGAATTACATGAAACCTTACCACTTCCATAAGGTATATATTAGAAATTTTATCTAGAGAGAAATCTTTTCTGATAGAGATGAGGTGTGCTGGCTTAGTAAGGTGATCGACTACCACACATATAAAATTAATCATTTTAAATGTTTTTGGTGGTCTAATGAAAAAAAATATAGTGATGTTCTCTCATTTTCATTCTATAATGGGTAATTGATAGAACATCCCCTCGGGCATTTTTTTCAACCTTAACTTTTTGTAATACCAAACACTGATATAAAAACATTAAGATATCTCTCTTCATACCATCCCACTAGAAATATTGCTTCAAGTCCCAATACATATCCATACATTTGGGATTAATAGAGAATGAATAACTATGAGCTTCCTCTAATAGATCCTTCTTTATATATGGAATGAAAGGAACACATACACGGTTAATGAACCTTATCATTCCATCATGGTGATGTTGAAACTCATAATCATTTTGGACATTCTTTTGTAGCTCTGCATCTTCTTATGTGCCTCCTTAGTCTGTACTTGGATAGAGGGTTGATCATTAATTTTACAAAGATATGATTTTTCCCCTTCAATCGGGATTTCTAGATCCATCCATTGATAATCCAGAAATATTGGATCTTTTTTTATCCTCGTCATGGGTAAGGTGGCATGATCCTTCATAGTTAAAGAATCAACTACCTTGTTCACTTTCCCAGGGAGGTAATGTATTGTGCAGTCATATTCTTTTATCAACTCCAAATATCTTCTTTGGCGCAAATTCAACCCCATATTTGTGAATATATTTTTAAGACTTCTATGATCAGTATAAATATCACAATTTTCTAATAGTGATAATTCCTCAATATATTTAATGAAAAAATTATCTCTACTAACTCTAAATAATAAGTTGGAAATTTTTTCTCATGAATCTTCAACTGTCATGAGGCATAATATATAACCATGTTATTCATCATAATAACACACCCCAATCACTTCTTGGATGCATCACTATATATTTCACACCCTTCTCCACAACAAGGTAATGTAAACACATGTGAACTAAGTAACCATCTCTTCAGTTCCATGAAATTTTCCTCACATTCATATATCTAGAATAAGCTGACACCCTTCAGAGTAAAAATGGTTAGAGGATTAGATAGTCATGATAAATTATCCACAAATAATCAATAATATCTAGATAAATTAAGAAATATATGTATCTCAGTTACGATGGTAAATCTACGCCAGTATTCAATAGCCTTCATCTTTGATGAATCTACTGCTATACCATATCTTGAAATTATGTTACACAATAATGAAACCATTTTTAGTAAAAATTCACACTTCAAAAAAATTTCATATAACTTATCCTTCCTTAGATTCTTCAGTACAAGTCTCAAGAGATCTTCATGGTCTTCCTTTATCATTGAATATAAAATAATGTAACATATAAAGACTACCACAAACTAGTTGAGGGAATCAATAAAGACTATATTCAATAAATATATGATGATAGAAGGGGAATTAGTGTGACCAAAAGGAATCACTATATATTCATAGCTTCCATATCTTGTACATAATTATTTCATGGGTATATCTTCTTTCTTGAAAATCAATTGATGATATCATGAATGAATGTCAATATTGAAAATGTATTTAGCTTTGCACAGCCAATCAAACAAGTCCCCAATATAGGGAAGATTATACATGTTCTATATTTTGTTCTTTTTCAACTCCTGATAATCAATACAGAGTCTCATTGAACTGTATTTATTTTTCACAAAAAAAATACGGGTGCATCCCAAGGTGACACACTTGCTTGAATGAATCCCTTATCATACTTTTCATGGAGTTGTTTTTTCAATTTCTACATCTAAATTAAATCCATTCTGTAAGGAGTCTTTGAAATTGATGTTGATCATGGTATGAGTTCTATTGAGAAATCACCATTGAATTTTGTGGTAAGTCTATGAAACTCTTCTGGAAATAACTCAAAATAATAAAGAACACTAAAAATATCATCGATATCAATTTTATCCCCAACTATTTTAGATAAAAAAATATTTTTAATGTTAATTAAGACACATGTATGAGATGTAATCTCTTCAAGAAAATTATTATTATTTTTAGATTGATGGAAGATCATTGAGGGGTTTCAAATATCAAACATAACTTCCCTTACATGAAAATTGATGTGATATTTATGCAAGGAAATCCAATACATGACTAATATGACATCAAATTAAACCAATGGAATAGTGAAAATATTTAGAGGAAGAAGAATACCAAAAACATCAACCAAAGAGGAATTATATACATGGGATGAAATCATCATATTATTAGAAGTTTTCATGGCCAATTCCACATCAAATTCTTTTAGTGGAAGTATAGAACCCTTGAAAAATTAATTATATATGAAATAGTAGGTAGATACTAAATAAAGTATGACATTAAAATTTCAATATAGGATGGTATGTGTACCTTTAATCATGTCTTTATCATACCCCTAATCAGAAATTGTACTTACATGAGATTTCCCCTTATCCCTCGAATTAAGAGGTTTTTTAAGTCGATCATCATCATCAACCCTCATGTTTGGGTAGTGGTGACCATAATTCCTATTTTCCATACACTCGTATCACAAAATAGTGTAATGTGCATTGTGTGTCACTTTTTTCCCATTATCAGTGTTAGTTAACTTCATCCCATCACATTGGAAATAAAATTCCCAATGTCCTTCCCTTCCACACATAAAACATTTCTTATACCCCTTAATGAAATATCCTCCATTCTTCTTCGCACATTTAGAGAATAAAGTAAAGATAAAATTATTTTTTCATGATTTTTAGATTTTCTATTAGACTCCATCTTCCTATTCTAGTCTAAACCATGAGATTGATATGTGACTCAAAACCCTATTTCAACCTTGATTGTAGAACACAGAATCCCTAAATAGCTACTAAAGTCTCTTATAGACAAATAACTAATGATACTTTTCATTAATCCACTAACGAATCATTTAAATTTACTTCTGGTTTGATTAATAATTCTCAATGCATGTATTCCAAGTCTTGTGAAATTTCCATTGTTGGTACCTATAGTTTCATCAAACCTTTTCTTCATCTAAACTAAATCATTTTCCATCAAAGTATGAATAATCCTAGAAAAGTAATTATTGAATAATATTTTCTATACCTCCTTCCAATCCATGGATTCAATCACACCTTACTGCCTTATGTTTTTTATTAGAGTCCACCGCTAGTCTACATCACCTTCTATGTAATAGAACCAGAGTTACTCTCTCGTGCTCTTAAAACTGAAGAATGGAGAATATAATTTTAGTAGTCCTAATCCATTATTCCAAACAAAGTAAATCAGATGACCGTCTGATAGAATGAGTAATTTTCTTCATGAAAGACTCAACAAAATTTTCTTCTCTTTTTTACTCATTTGGAAGTCCATAATGATTCATATCTTGAGCAAGATGTGTGAGAATAGTATAGGGGGTTTTTCATTATAGCTCCCATATAATTCATTTTCTTAGGAGTAAAATAATTTCATTGTGCATCAAAATCATCATTAATGTTTTTCTTTTAGGTCCCATCCCTTGAATAAATCCAAAATGTATAAGTTGAGAGAAAGTTATAATATGAAAGAATAACATAATCATTAAAATTATCTTATAGGATATCTATAATATGACACCATACTTATTAAATGACACCTTAGTTTTATCCAAGGTTATCTATAGGAAATTTTTATTTAAAAAATTTATGATTGTTTGTAAAGAGTTTTTGAATTCTAAAAGAATATCAACCGAGAGTGTGAAACTAGGTGTGCAGTAAGGCCAGTTTTCTTGTACCAATTACATAGAGTTAGGCCGAGAAGAAATTGTTATATTTTTTACCCAATGGTACATTTGTGGCAGATCCACATCAACATAATGTATCCATACATATATGTATTTTTAGGAAACCACTCACTTTATCATTTACAAAAATTACAAGAAATTTTCCCATACATTGACTAATCCTTATAATTATCCCTAGAATTTTAATTTGGGTTCACATTAAGGTTTTTCCATCTAAAATTCCAATGGTTAACTAATCCTTTCCTCGGATACCAACTATATTTACCCCATCTTGAGATACATTAACATTAAAAAATTATGGATTAAGTAAAATATTACACCAAAAGGCACATGAATATTGTGCTAGTATAGTTCCTTTGGAAACATTGAAACATAAACACTAGTAAATAAGTTAATTATCTCCCCCCACGTTCTTCATGTCTATAACCTTATAAGACACAAAAAACATAAAACATACCTTCATAACCAGGGGATGGAAACATAAAATTGAGTGATCTCAAATGATCAGTATGGGTAAACGAGGGAGATATGAAAGAATAATCATTAGAATAATGGTATAATAATATGATCATGAAAATATAATATCATATATTGTGTATCAAATTTCAAATACATGAGTCATGGAAAAAATATTTGTAGTTCATTATACATGAACTATAAGAAAATAAAGAACATAATCCATGAAAGAACAATATAGGAATAAATCAAGCAATTTTGGAAGACACATTGGTATATAATATGATTTAATTAAACCCAAGGATTCATTACCAGATCTGTCTAGGTAGTATGGGTTCACTCCCCACACAAACTTCGTAGTCATGGTACACTCCCATGGTTATATTAGTAGAATTATTTCACTCCTCATTCGGTCTTCGTAGTCATGGTTCACTCCCACGCCCATTTTTGTAGTCATGGGTTACTCCCAAGACCCTATTATTCTATCTCATGAGATATAAATCTTTACAAAATGCAATAGAGGGAGATATAGGTCCCACCAATCTCACAGTGAAATCATACAAACAAGATCCACAATATCCTTAGAATTCAAATCATAACCCATGAAATGAAATGGGTGTCAAAAACATGTAATTGTATCACAACCTATAAAAAATATATAGGATTAATTATAATTTCATAAAAATAATAACCCATGAAAATAAGTGGGTTTCAAATGCATATAATCTCTGAAATATATACGAGTTTCATAAACATTATGTCATTAAAGTATAATGCATTCATGGAAACAATTTGAATGAATATATTGAATAATTAACCCATAAATCATGATTAATACCAAGATATTTAGTGTTATATGGTAAATAATTTTAGAATATCTTTTTATAAGATTTCATGAAGAAAATATCCTTTCAGCATTGAAAATTATCTTCAAAACATAAAACAATTTGAAAAAATTCCTTGGAAGTAGATTTTAAAACCTATAAATGAATAAATGAAAACATTAAAATCCTATTAAAATACTATTTCCATTAAAATGGGCTTATAATTTCATTTTAAAGTATTTTTGATATAATTGTTTTTCACTACAATAGATTTCTAAACAAATAGATAGACAATCAGATATTACTTAAAACGTCATATTAAGTACCAGAGCATGTAAAAATGGTAAAAATACAATATTATTTAGTTAAAAACAATAGTATAATATAATAATTGAGTTTTCTTGAGGTATTAATCATAATAAGTCATCAAAGTAATCATAAACATAAACAATCATGAAATTTGTTGAGATTGTTTCAATAAAATGTTATAACTTCATAACATCGGATAATACTCTCCATGTAATAAAGGTAAATTAAATTAATCATAAAATATCTTTAAAATAATTATATTCATGATATAAAATGTAAAATTGAATTATATTTACCACATAAATAATTAAGGTTCATAATAAATCCAAATTCTCAAAAATGGAAAATTGAGATAACTATTTTACCAATTTGGTATCATTTGATACAAAAAAACCAGGAAAAAAAGATCATAAAATAGATATATAAATACACATAAATTAACTTATAATAATCATTTAATCCATCCATATTAATTGTATACACCACAAAAATGTAATGGGTGGTGAATAAATCATGTATCTCATAGAAATAAAAAGTGAGATAAAATTCCTTTACCTCGTGTCTTAACTCTCATCTCACTCTTCCAAAAAACCTATAAATTAAATATAATTTTTTTTTAAATATTATAAATAACCATATTATTATATCTAATACAATATATGTTTTTATTAGTACCTTATTTTACCTCTTTGTTAACAATCCTATGTTATGGTTTCACATCGATTAATATTTTCTTTATTCTTTGCATGTGTTTTAATTTGATATATGTTTGGTCATTATACATATATCATGAGTTCAGAATAGAAAAAATGATATAAATATCATATATATTCTGTATATTATTATTATAATAATATATATAACATATAATTATTAAGATGAATATACCATTCATAGATATGGTAGGCCATACGTACGCATTAACGCAATTTCCAATTACTTTTCATGTTAAAGAAGTAAAGTAAACGAATTATACGTGTATATATATTTATATATATCACTATTATAGTAGATTTATTATATCATGTATATACACTAAATGCATCATTATTACATTCCATGTAGTGTATGAATGAATCACATCGCTTTGATGATACGGTAGTCCACACTTCTTCAAATGAAATTATCATCTTTACCCAAAATGGAAATTAAAAAAGATATGTGATTTAAAAGGAAAAAAATATTAAAAAAAATAATAAATATAATATAATAGATATATAAACATAGTTTCTATAATAATTTCCACCATGAGAGGCGGTAAAGAAAAAATGAACAATCGTCATTTAGTGAGGTGGTAGTTTGTTGTACACATAAACAATGTTTTACTTTCCCATTAGATAGATCTGTGTTTATGTTTAGGATGAACCCTTAGAATAAAAATGTACTAGTATATTTAATTTATTTTTCCTTTATAAATTCGTGATATAAATAATGTGTAGGGGTGAAGAAAGAAAAGAAAAGAAAGGATCTCAAGAGAAGATTTTATCTCTTAATCGGGTAACTCCATTTGGTTTTTTCCGAAAGCCATCCATGGAAGTGTTTATTCGCAAACGGGGTATTCAAGGAGGAGGAGAGGGAATTTGGGGAACTATTTGGGTAGATATTCTATCTTGGAAAATGGCCTGAGAGGTATGAGTATGTGGGAAAAAATGGTCCATTTTTATAGTGGAGGAGTTTCACTCTTGTAAATATTTGAATAGAGAATTCCATCCACATTTTTCATTTTGAAAGTGGATACAATATGGGTAAAAAATTATATAATTGTGATTATAAGGTCATTATATGTCCATAGAATGTATTTTTGTCATGTTTATAGTTCATTTAGGCATTTTTTAAGGTGTTGTCCTTAGATGAGCATAAATTTACACTAATTGATGTATTTAATTTTAATTACATCCACTAATATTTATAGAATAAAACTATGTTGACCTTGTTATACATTATAATTTATTATGATTACAAAAATTTAATCCATTTTTAAAAATTTTAGTCACATAATTGGTATAATGTAACTAAAATTTAATCATGTAATTAGGTCGAAATTGCAGGTTACTAATATAAAAACGTTCAAAAGTTTTCAATGTTTTATATCAAATTTCAATGTGAAATTGGTTCCAATAACATAAATGAAAATAATTTATAAAACTAATATCTAATTATACCTAGTAAAAAATTAAAACATGATTTACAATTATAAATAAAATATACAAAAATGTGTTTTGAATTAAAATCTGGTATTCTTTACTATTCATCCAAAAATGATGCTGCTCATAAAAACCTAAAAATCTCCCCAAAAGTAATTTCAACATTATAAATTCCAAATGAAAGTTTATTTATTAAAAATACACTTATAAATTTTTCTAAAACTAGTTTTATTATTTTTTACATATGAACATTAAAATGAGATCATTTGAGAAAATTTTATTTTTAAACAGATAAGGACTTTACCAAGGTGTTTATCTTTCATTATCAATATGGTTTAATTATATATAACATTTCTAAATAATATTTGAAAAGTATTTCTTACGATTAATATAACTATTATTAACATTCAGGTTATAATTTTCTCATTTAAATAATTATAATAGTAATGTTATGTATCAAAGAAACATTATTATTGCATGTAACATACACCAAGTCGGTGTTGCCTATAACAAATGATGAGTCGATGTTCCCTGTAAGGTATTCTGAGTATAAGTATAACGTAATTTATTTAGATTTGATATTACATGTATCATATGCTGAGTTAGATCCATATAACATACACCAAGTCTGTGTCATTTGAACGTAATGTTCGACTTAGTGCATTGCAAGACATAAATGAAAATTAAATATATTTGAGAAAAAGGGGCCTTAAAAACACTGGGTGTTACACTATATCTCCCCCAAAAATGCTAAATATCATCATCGTTAAGATAATGTATTTAGGTATGATCATGTTTTTTGGAAATGTTTAGGAATACATCCCACTTCTCATATATTCCCCACAACACACCCTCAATGATACCTATCAATAATTGTGGAGGTACCCATAATAAGAATTCGGTAATTATTTTTCACTAGGATGGGGTTCAAGTAGATGAAATGGATAAAATAATCATATAAAATCCTAATAACAGTTATGTATCTACACACTAGTTCAAATTTCAAAAAAATGTTTATCTTTCACCCTTCATTAAATCATTGTATGAGTGATAACCTGGTATTTTCTATCATATTTGGTTGAATCTATCACATTATGGGGAAAATGAACATATTATATTACCAAATATTCAAACTCTTACAAAAAAATTAGGGAATTATACAAAATATATTTAGAGGATACCTCATAATCTTTTGAGGATATATTTAGACCATCAGATGTTTGATTATTGATTCCAAATGAATTTTATCATAGATTATCGTAATTATAAAAAATAAACATCTAGACCTTTTCCTCCCCCTCTATTTAGTTTATAAGATATAAGAATTCACTAAACACTAACCACCCAAAACATTATAAATCACACATAATTTAACCTGAAATATCTCAAAAAATCAATGCAATAGATGTTTAAACAGTATAATAAAAGGAATGAATGATATGGCACAAAAGTAATTATTTCTTATGATGAGTTTTCCTACATGAAGTGGATAACAATAATGAATATATTTTCATTCATTGAAAGTATAAAATTATTAAAAATAAACTTAATAAATAGTCATTAATATTCTATTATAAAGGATTATCTATCTATAACACTGTATGTAAACTGTATGAACTATTCTTATCATTGATCATAGTGTTTGTACTGATCTGCAGTTCCTTTTATAGAAATTCTATCGGGTTTCCCAATTTCACTTCCTTTAATCCATCACATTTTCAACTGTATATCTTCATTAACTTATTGACTATGAAAAATAACATTTATAAACACTTTTGGAGACATCATTTTCGAAACATTCTTCAATATATTTATTTTGACATTCTAGTCCAACCATGAATGCGTCAGAATATATGATGTTATTATGTAATTACTTACTCAAAGATACATTAATCTATAGTTTCATTAATACTGAAGCCTATAACCTTCCACTAAAATATTTTATATTTATGTAATTCAAATGATTAAACTTATATTTACCTAGAAAATGATTTCAAATTCCAACAATCTCTGACATAAAAACATATTTTTATGGAAAAAACATATGAAATCTCTTTGGAAATCTTCCTCCTATATTTATTATTGTACAGTAAGTAGTTTTTCTTCATATTTTTTATTCACCCAAAAAAATTTAGGTTTCATGATAACTTAAATATTCTTGAACTAATTTTTTTAGTTAACAATTCAATATTATTTTTGATACCAAATATCATCTGGATATCAAACACATTATCTTCCATAAAATTCACGATGAAGTGGTACGTCAGGTCAATTTACATTGTCCTTGAATTTTAAGTTAGATTTCTAGCCAATTTAATCACACTCTAATTATCACATAACATAATTCTTACTTCCAAAATTCTTTTGTGTTTCTTTATCAATTGATTCAACCAAACTAACTCCTTACTAACTTCTATTGAAATTATATACTCTAATTCGGTTATAAATAATGAATCAATATCATGTAGCCATGAAATTCATCTAATTAATGTTCTTATATAGGTAAACATGAATTTGGATGTGATCCATATGGTTTCATAATATACAATAAATTATATATTAAAAAATAATTGAAATAGGCCTTTTTTCAAAAATCAAAACATTGTTACTTCCATTCCATTAATGTATCAAAGGATCCTTTTGAATGTTTCCCAATGATACCATCCTATGTTCAAAATAAATTGATATACAACAAACATTGAAAACAGTATATTATCTAATGTAAATATCAAATAATATATTTATCATTATATATTTTATTTATAATATACATTTTTATGTGATTGTTGTCTTATTATATTGTAGTTCTCTTTTCATTAAAAAAAATTAAAGGTTCTAAAATGGGTTTGAAAACTGGAGTATATCCAATCAATCGAAATATTTCAATGATATTCTAAATTAACAGTTTATATTTTAAAACCATTTTTCTATATTTTATATCACTCGCTATCCTTATCCCTAATATCTTATTTATTTTCATGAGAGAATTCATCTCAGATCAACCAAAAAGGTTACACATTAGCTTTGGAATCTTCCATTCATCTGGTCCTACCATAAACATGTCATCAATATTGAAAATAAGAATACATAAATCCCCATTACCCCATTTCTTCTGGTAAAAATATTATTTGGGTTTCTCCTTGAAATAATTACTCAATTATAAAACCATCAAATTTATAATTATATTACAAAGGGATCTGCTTTAATCCATAGTTAATTTTTATCAACATTCAAAAAAAATTCTAAATTTTATCTCCAGTGAACTCTACTAAATGATTCATATTGATCACTTAATCATTCTTTACATGATTTAAATTTTTCTTAACATCCATCAATTCAAGACGCATATTTTTAGATTCTAACATACTTATTACTATTCAAATTATTTAATGTTTAACTATCAGAAATGAATTTTCAAGGAAATAAACACTATCATTCTTTTGAAATCCATTTTCCACTAGTATTATTTATAATTATTCATTCAAATAGATTCCACTTCCATGTGATAAACAAAATTATTTTACAATTCCTTTTTACCTTCGAGTATCATGATCATATCCCATATTTGGATGGTTCCCAACAAAGATATCATTTCATCACATGTCTAAATACACAATGTACGTCCTTAATCATTTTATCTTCATCAAGAAATCTAGGTACTCGTCAATCTATCCAGAGTGCAAAATTCATAACATCCCTAAACCAATGGATTGCTATTTTATCTCTTTTTGGACTTCTAAGATGAGTTGGATGTACTAAATTTCTGGACACAATTCAAACGTCCATTTCCAATACATCTTGTAAACCCAATGAAGATTCAGTCACTATAAATTTTCTATCATATCTACCTATTGTACTATTATGATTTTTATTATTTCATAATTCTGATTTGATTTATCTAGATTTTCAATCATCTATTTTACCTACTCTTATACACATGGACTCCAATAGTTGATTTCTCACCTTCGACTTCTTTCTCCCCAATATTCCTTAATTTAACAAAACATTATTATTAAATATAACATCTCAAAAATATATTTATTTCTGACTTATTATCATCACCTATGATAATATTCAAAATTTTCATCTCTGTATTCAAAGAAAAAATATGTATTTATTTTTTATCCCATTTTTCAAAATCCTTGGAATAATTATGTACATACACCAAACATATAATGACCATAAGATGGTGAAATTCAGATCCCTTTTTTAATCATAACTCTTGTGTAATCTCATATACAATGGTTCATTCGACACTTCAAATCACTAGATATTATAATATGTTGATTGAATTTTACAAAATTATTTATTAATTCCCAAGTGCATACTCAAACATTTATTCCTCTCAGTTATGGTTTGATTCATAGGTCCGTCAACGTTTTTCTTCTACAAATTTAGAAGAATTTAAATATCACGACATTTTCCCTTATTTAGGTAGATGTTCTAGAAATTAAATTCAATTTAAATGACATTTATTATTGAATTAATAAGTTTTAACTACCTACCACATCCTATTTTTAATAGTCCTTTCTATTGATTAAAAACATAAATATAATTATCTTATTCATCAAAATATAAATCCATACATTTATAGTTTCATCCAAAAGTAATTTTAAAATGTAGAGTAAACCTCTATGACAAAGAACAGGGTTTGGACCCCAAACATATTATTAAACAAAATATACATTTTTTCTCTTGTATTATATTAATATTATTTAAAGTACACCCTCCTTTATTTTTATGGTACAAAATTTTACATTTTCCTATTTCCATGTGATTCCATTTTATTATTCCACTTGTTGTTAGAACATTTAAATTATTCTAAATGAGGTTATCATTATTGATATTTCAGACATGTGGATCATTAAAAGTTATACATTTAGGAATTTCAATACCATTTGAATTTCAAATCATGTCTAGAGTTCTATATTTAACTCATCATTAACTATAAAGGATACCCAGGTAAATTTTATCACCCCATTGAAAATGGTAGTGGCAAAAATTCCATCAAATTGTTTTCAAATTGATATAAAATTATTTCCAAGTCTATTAATATTCTGTAAATTTGTGATCATCAATAATCTTCCATTTTTTATCAAAATGTTGACTTCTACTTTTCTAAAAACAACATTATATTTATCCTCTACTTGAGAAAATATTCCAAACATAAAATATACATAAATTTCCATTAATCATTATCCCCAGTTGGATGAAAGGATCCAATATATTCAATGACTCAAGAATCTATAGGATTGTTAAAACATTGTATGAAATATTTACTTCCATCCATTAAATAGAACGAACATGAACTATAGGTAGTTGATACATTTAGGTGTTTTCCTTGAAACCATTAACATTATTCCTAATATTCCCCTCTTTCACAAAAATCTAGTATGTAGGATATGGTTTAGTTGACATTCTATAAGTTTTCTAATGAGATTTCCCTTATGATGAGTTCTATGAATAAACATTATTCCATTGAGGAAACTGCACTCAGGAACCAATATTTGGTGAGTTACGAGATGGAATGTGGACTTCTCTCTAACAGATCTTCACATTTATGATTAGGTTATAGATATCCCCGGATATAAATTGTTTTTGTATTCTAGAATTACTAACTATTGTGACCATTGTATCACATCACTGTGGAAGTGAACATAGTCGTATTAGTTCCCACACCTCATCCAAAAATATACCTTCAATATTTAAAGTTACATGAGGATCATATTGAAGTTATTCACATGATCTATCAATATACTTCCGTTATCCAATCATAATATTGAAAACCACCACAAAATACCAATATTATTCAGTGTCATAGGATTTAATTACATGTCTACCAGTGCTCTCATAACCTAAACATTAGTCGCCTTCCCTAGATTTTGAAGAAAATTTTCCATTCCAAATACATTCCCTTAAATTTCGGTTCCTTCTTATTCAACCACTTCCATTCAGACATCCATTTATTCTCCAAATGTTCAAATATGATAAAAATAGTTTAGTCATTTCGAAACAATTGTAACTGAAAATATGTTCTTTATAAGCCAAAATAAATTCTACTGAAATTATAAATCTTTTCCTAAATTCATTCAGTGGAAATCATTTTTAAGAAAGTAAACTCCTACTAAAAATGATAATTGTTTCACAGAGAAAGAGAGAGAGGGAGGAAGAGACTTACAGTAATTATGTGCTCTAAACTGAAACTCATATTTGGGACCACTTATTTGGGTTGGACCAAATAATATCTTAATCTAATGATAAAACAATCATTGTTTTCACCATAATGTTAACTATATTTTCTGTAAAAAATATAACATTGAAAAAAATTCTAAACCTTTGGAACACCACTTTCACATCGACTGAGTATACTAGAGGTAATATGTAATACCACACTACCCACCACACAAATTCAACCTCACACACCATTCAATACACACTCAAAAAAATTAAATCTAGCAGAAATTAAAAAAAATATAAAAAATGAAATAAAAAATTAAGCGTAATGGTTTAACATATTTTGATTATGTTTTTTGAATTACATGCAAGAAACACAACATATTTATATTTATTAAAAAACTATATAAAATTATTAAAAATATAATGATATTAGAGTTAGTAATATTCTATTATAGGGAATTAAACCTCTCCGAAATTTTTTATAAATTATAAACAATCTTCATATCATTGATCACACTATGTGTATCAGTCCCCACTACATTTTATATGAAACCTCCTACAATTTTCCAAGATTCACTCCCATCCAATTTTCACTATGGTAATGGTAAAACAAAATTTACTCACTGAAACTATTTTATTATGTAGATAAAAATTCAAAATACTTCATTCTAGAAAATTTCATTTATATATTTTATTGATCATTATAAAAAAATATTAACTCGATTTGAAGATACAACCCTCCAATGGTATTAATTCCACCCAGATAGGTTGATATATAACTTCATATACATTGAAACATAGAACCTTCCACTGACCAAAATAAAATAAATATTAATATGGTAATAAAATTTATTTTACCCTAAAATCAGGATTTGCATCCCAAAAAATTGGTATCTGATTTCGATATGAGTAATAATTTGCAATCATTTATCAATTATGGTGTATTTACTCATGTAAGGACAGAAATTTAGATATTTCATTTACACCAAAAAGAACTATAAAGAACCATTCGTGTGATTATTCTCAATAATGGGCAGAGCACTACCTAAATAGTATGTTACGAACCCATACCAATTCCTTGTTTTTTTCTCCCATGAATTATAAACATTAATGATGTTTGAATAATTTTATTTATTATAAGAGACGTTTTTATATTTTAATTAACCGTTCCCTCTTCATCGTTGTTCCCAACAAAAAACACTATATGATTGTTAATAACAATGGTGGAGGCACCCTTTTTGAGAAGTCCTTCATAATACCTATCTAGGAAGGATTCCTAGTAGATCATGTTGATGGTACATTAGTCTACATGCTATATTATATATATTGATTCATGGAAAAGTTCAACTGCCTACAAAGTGTCTCTCTTATTCCCTTCCTTGTATCTCAGTTTGAATGATAAATTGTAATCATTCATCAACTCAAGTTTACATTTCCTTGTGAAGAAAAACTTTTAGAGATTTAATTAACACTTTTGGGCTTTATAACTATCATTTAATTGTATTTTCCCCATGAATAGGTTGAGAAATATTTGAATAAAATTATTGGATATTTGGTATAGTGGGTGAACAGTCCACTCACCTCTTGGAGTCCACTACCTATGACTATTAGTTAATATCTCATCATGTCATAGGTTCTTGTAGCCATGTTCCCCAGACAACGTGGTGAACTCTTATCTTCATACCTGATTTAATTTAAAGGTGATATAAACCTAGTGTTAGATGTTGAGGTCAATACAAATATCATTCTTATTGATTTTTTTATTTTTGTAGTAATAGATCCACTAGTGTGTTCCACTTATATTGAGTCAGTAAATAAAACAAATGAGGGATTGGAAGTTGGGAATTTTTCTTGGATTAACTCATTAAAAATTTAGTCCCCCTTATTGATTTTATTTCCTTGAATACATAACCATAATGGAAATATAACTATGTTCAATTTTTTAAATTATGGATTAAGATTAGGTAGTGTGGAAGTTTTTTAGGACAGGTCAATGTTATCACCACTAAAACCTAACAAGAGGATATATGTTACTATGATAAGATCCATTTCTAATTATTATATGGTTTGGGTACTAGTGATTTTGACTACCAATCAATTTAATCTCCAATCTGAAAAAAAATCATCCTAGAGGAACTAGTGATTAAGAAAAGACACCATCACTCATTCAAAATTACAAATCATAAAGTGGGATCTATGTTGTGGATTGATAATGAGCTAAATTGATAAATCACTGAAAAAAATAATATTTTATGATTTTTTGGAAACTAATATATTAGATCACTACAAATATCAAAGATATATAGAAATGGTGAGATCACAGCAATCCAAAATAGCCAACAGACTCATGATTTTTCAGTAGAGGAATCAAGAATAGGTTACCCGTATCAACCAAATAAACCCATTAGCTAAGGCTAAAATAGGCAAGTGACTGAATTCCTGGTTGTCTATTGGTGCTTCTAGTTTAACATAATTTCATCTTCTACTTTATGACATGAAAAACATATTTTACTTATCTTTTTATGTTTTATTTAATTTAATATGATAGATATGGACTTCAAAATATTATTTATATATCCTTTTTATAAATAAATATGTAGGATTTATATTTTAAACTAACATACTATGATAATCCATTAATCTAATAGAGTAATATCTTGATAAATGAAACCATTTAAACATTTTAGTAATATATAACAATTAAATCATATATTTAAAATAAATTTTTCAAATATGAAATATATGAATCAATATATTATCTTCTAAACATGTATTCTTGGATATATATAGAGGCATATATACTATCATGGTATGTCGTGACAATTTAGTGAGATAAAATAAAGTGTAATTTGGGTTCCTGTAGAGTGTGTGAACATAGATCAATATATGTGGTCCAAATATTCTAGTATTATACCATAATCATAAGTTGTTATTAGCTAATTTGTATTATTTCCTCCGACACTTATGTTCCTAGATGGATATAGGTTGGTGAAATATTTTTCATAAAATACCAAAATTGTAAGATAAAGCAATTATATTTGGGTATGGGCTAGGAGATGAATCTACATCATTCAAATCATCATGGGTGTTTTTGAATCAGGACTCTAGTCTCTAAAATGTTTCAGTAACTTTAAAATTATACTTTTTTACATTTCACACAAATCATCTAATCTAATAATCAAGGAAAACATTGTTTCTCTAACTTTTTTATTTTTCAACGGACTCAGTGATCATGGTTTTTATTTAACTAGGGATGTGTAGTGAGTCCTATAAGATTT
Organism: Viscum album; assembly: GCA_963277665.1. Lineage (NCBI taxonomy): Eukaryota > Viridiplantae > Streptophyta > Magnoliopsida > Santalales > Viscaceae > Viscum > Viscum album. The sequence goes on along the minus strand of OY728155.1, from coordinate 1,217,719,758 downwards.
ATGAATTTTTATGTATTGCCTTTATTATTTAGTAAACCATGAATAGGGTAGTCTTAGTAGATAAGAACAATATTTTTTCTCAGGTCACATATTACTTATTTTCAACATGGAAAGCTTTAGTATATTACCAATTTTTTATATGAGCATATTTTTTTGATGTTATACATGGTTAATTCTTAAAGTGTAAAGACTAAAATTTTTCTAGGATTTCATTTATGAGTTTCTACTTTGGAAGGAACAACATCTCTTCCTATGGGTAGATATTTTTCGGCTGTTCATACCAATGGAGGCTAATATTTATGGTCATACATATTTAATTAAGGGATGTTATATTGAATATATAATGGGATGTTAAAACATTACATTAAAAAATATCCCAATACTAGTATAAATAATAGCAACAATGGATTCATGTAGTTTTTGTTCACAATGATCAAACCATATGAATTTGGGGTTTAGGTTCATACTTCTTTGACCAAAATAAGGTCATAATTTAATGTCATATATAATTGAGAAAAATATTAGGTGTTATACCTATAAATAAGGGAAAGGTTGACATGACATGAAAGGAAGGTCAATGTTGCATTGGTAGATAGCCTTGAAGAAAGGCAAAAAAATTATGGTGTTGGTGCTTCGACTGAACAATGTTGTGGTTTTAAGGCCATATAGATTTGTAAAAAAATGGGATGGTCAGAATAGAAATTAAATGGTAACACATGATGTGAATAGGGACTAAAAATATGATAAATACAACCTCAAGAGGGAGTGCATGCAATTCAATGTTATAAATGTTGGTCCACTATTAGATGGATTGTGTTAAACTAAAAGGGGTTTGAGAGATAAAAGTGATCCAACACCATTTAACAAGGAATGGGATAGTGGAAATAAAAACTCATGATTTTAGAATTTGGAACTACTATGATAAAAGAACTTTTTTAGGATTACCCTTAAACACATTATAAAGATGACTTCCATAAATGCTCTATCAACGGAGCATGGGATTAATAGAACATATCCTATAGTTGAATACATGCATTTGGATGGAAGTGCTAAATATAGAGAGATAACCATCATTACCAAGAGGAGGTGTCCTTTTGGATTTGGTTTTTCTAATTATTATTATCTATTGATGGTTTTTTATGAATGATAACACTTAGGGATTTTAATTTGGTCTAGGAGAAGTGGGTATTAAAATGTGATCCACATGATCAAGATCAAATAAAACCCTGTTTCAGAAATTATGTAACATTTAAAAAGAGAGAGAATGGATGAAAAATTGTTGTCAAGACTTAGATATGTTGTTTAGACATTACTAACTATCAAAAAACAAAAAAAAATCAAACCAGACATAGTTTAAAAACCAACACATTGTTCCATTGAAGATTCTAATGTGGAAATTAAAAATGAAATTTAAGATGAAATACAAGAAAATGGATTTTAAATTTATGAAATTTGTAGCTATGAACAAATTAATATACCAATATGTCTCTATTTATCCTATAATTACATGAATCATGAAACACATAGTTCTAGTAATGTATCATATTGGAAATTTCTCTTGTGTACGGGAAGATTGAGTTGAATGGAGAAGAATTGAAAGTTGAGGGGTGTGTTTCCTTTTAAAAATTAATGCCAAATGAAAATCTAAATTAAAAATTAAAAGATCTTTAAATGATAAATACACAATGTATTAAATTAAATTAAGTGGTAAATTGATAAATCTGATAAATATTTTATATTTAATTTCAATATATACTATGTTGGTAACCCTGGTGTAAAATGAACATTTTAGAAAATAGAAATTATTCATATTTATTATGAACAATGAAATTCATAAATTAAGAGATACATAAAATATAGTTTGATAATGGAATTTGTATATAACTATGTTTATTCCCTCATGTCTCATACACTTAGGTCAAGAGGTTTTTGTTATTACTCCCTTTATCTCAGTAGTTATTAAGAAACTCATCCCTCAAAATAATTCTTTTTAGTAAACTATTTAGTTTCTTCAGTATCTAGGGAACTTGTCCGATGAATTATTAGTCGTAGTAATCCCCTATAGAGGGCGATGAAAAAATAAAGGCATTGTTTTTGAAACCCATTTCAATAGTAATCCCTACTCTATCAATAGTAATTTATAAAAATGGGATAGTATATAGATATATTATAGAGTAAAATATATCAAATGAGAATGATGAGGAAATAGAGATCGACCCTTTGAGTTTGGAGATAAGCCTTTATAGATTCATTATTGGACTGACATACATAATCAAGGAACAAATGCCCAATCTAAGAGTTTTTATTAAATGGTGTTGATATTCCAATCCACCAATGATACATATTTATAATATTAAATATGAAAATGAATATTATATAATTATATTAGGGTAACTGAATCAAAATAATAATGAAATAAATTGTTTTTGACCAAAATTATATTCACCCTCCAAAGCATCTATCACGACACCACTTTATACCCAATAGAACTCACCAATTGGTCTGTTGGTCACTTGCAGAGGGATGAATCGAGAAATATCCCATTGGTTAGCTGTTATTGAATAATTTATAGATGGTGTAATTATTGAAGAATATTGGTCTTCTGGACATATCATTAATTTGAATATGGTCTTCTTAATATTGAGAAACCACTTTCCACTAACAACACCTATCTGGTGCCTTGCACCAGCTAGCCCATGTAGCATGAATCATTACATTGCAAATTTTGGGCCTAAAATATTAATCAAGGGAAACTAAAATATCTTATGACAAAATTAAAAGATATTTATTAAAAAATAGATTATAAAAAATCATATGTATGATCAAAATTTTCTCTCTCAATATACATTAATATATTCACTAAATCCATCCATGACGTGACTTAGGAAAAAATTATATAACGTAAAATAACTCAAATGAATATGATAGATGAAAAATAGAGTGTTTGTGAAAATGAAAACACATGATGGATAGAGGTATAAAAATTGGATAGATTTATTTTTATGTTAGGTTATTTTAATAATTTGGATGAAAATGAGAAAGATCATGATATCAAATTATAAAGAAAATGGGATTTTCAGCTTCCTCAGAAATAGATAATAAGATCATAACTAAATATCCTACAGTTAATGAACTCAAGATGCCTGAAATTATTATAGGGTTATCTACAAAGATATATATCATGTGTATAAGAGGTAATATGGTCATCTCATAGTGTATAATGAGAAAATGAAACACCGAATCTAAAATTGGGTGGTTCCAAACTCCATGACACATTTTCTAAAAAAATATAGGATAATTTCAATACAATATGTGGTCAAATATCTGTATATAAATTGAATCATACATTAATATGGATCTCTTGAAAGGAAATTATTCCCAATGTTGTAGGCTTATCTATGTATTATTATTGAATAAAATATATTCATGTAGTCTAGAAAAAATTGAACTTGAATTGGGTATCATATAGTTAATGATTATATAAAAATAAACATTATAATGAATTCATCTTAGTTTCAAGTTAGTGGAGATAAATCCAAATGAATTTGGAGAAATCATATATCAGGACCATGTAAAATTTTATTGTGATGAACCATGTGGCTTTTTTGGAGATAAGTGATATAGATGTTGTTATGAATCATTAATGAAAAGAATAAAGAAAGGTACTACTACAAATATTCACATATTTTTTAATCTAGTATAGGATTATTACTAGATTAAACAATATTTTGGTACTCTGGATTAGAGATTCAATTCTGTGTACTCAATTTCATAATGTGTTATTGATATAGAAACCAAATCATTAATGAGGAGGCTATATATATTGGGGATTTAGGTGAAAGTGATCATTCATGATTGAGACTATGATAACTAATTCCAACATCACTACATACCATATAATAATATGAAATTATATGAAAATATCTCTTATTATTATAACTTATTTATAGATCATTATCATTAATATGGGAGAAAAATAGTTATAGTTTCATCGTGATTAAGGTTACTTGAGGAACCATAATTGAATGTGGAGGTTTCAATAACCATGATGTAGAAAGTGCTAATAATAATGGGATTTAAAGATAGTCCTTGGATATGAAATCCATACATCCATATGTATTATATGGTAGAATTTATTAATAAGTGCATATTTATAGAATGGTGGATTCTTTTAACATGTTAGGTGAAACATGATGTTAGGTATGGTAATGGTGGATAGAACCATTTAATATATCAATAAATAAAATTATCATATATATTGAACTCTTATACGAAGAACACTTAATAAATTTAGGCCACATGGAATATATCTTCTCATGTTGTTCATATTCATGGGGGGATAACTGCTCAAAACTTTTGAAAGTCTTTTTGGAAAGACTATATCTCAGGATGTTGGATTTCATTTGACAATGAATCCCATACACTTTATAGTAACATCATATGACAAGGACCAATTAAAATTAGTTTAGAATCATTCAAAGTGGAAAATGGATATAATGTATATCATATTAAAATGAGGATGAAAATGTCATGGACTTCTAAGGTCACATGACTAGGAATGTTTCGATGATTTTTAGATTCATATGTTGTGGATATTGGTTATTTACATTAACATATTTTTAGTGAGGTTAAAATGAAATCAAAATATTTTTTTACAAAGTATTTCTTGAGAAAAAATTTATTAATTTCCACTATTATGTGACCTCTATCCATACTGATTAAAGATTAATATACATTTAGAAAATCAATATGTATAAGGTCCATCCCATTTTGGATCATGCTTTGAACACTTAGTCTTAGGTATCATGGGAGATCATAGGGCCAACAGTAATTCTCTTTAGATGAATGAGTAGAGGAGGTCCATCTTGTTGTATGATTGTGTAACATTATTTTAAAAACCACCATGATGTGAAACATGAAAACCCTAATGTTTTTTGCCTCAATGAGTGTAGTATGAATCTTTGTAGTGTCACATGGAAAACCCTAAAAACATTGTGTCATTTTCGTTATTACCCTATTTTTCACCTAAACATGTTATGGTGTGGGAATAGTAGGTATAATATTAATTTTACACAAGAAATCATTTTAGGATTTTTGACCTAACAATATCTATGTCTCTTGATGTTTTTTTTTATTTCTTGATGTTTTTCTTAAATTGTATGTAGCATAGATTTAGCGAGTTGGAACAGGACTTGTTTCTAGGGATCCCTTTGCGGGGTTTCCTCCTAGTGAGTATTGTGTCTTTTTCATTGGTAGTTTAGATTCCATACCACTAGAAAACCATTACTAGTGTTTTAGGTGGAACATATTTTACCATGACTCATGAGGAAAGGGCGTCAATTTAGGAATCATTTAGTGAGAATTTCCACGCAACATTCTGACAGAGATGATGTATTTTTCTTGACCATAACTTGTTATTTCTGTGTATTGGACATTATATGGGGCATGGAAGCCATGGGTTGTACAAAAGTGGGAGAAGGCCTCTCTTGGGGGTGAGTTTTCCCTTGGCTAATGGGCCATTTTTTGGGGCAACATATTTTGTAATGACATAGCTTTGTGAGTATAGTTAAAAAAAGGTTTCATCAAGACACTGATTGTCTGTTTCCAATTGCCATGAAATTTACATAGTATTCTTGAATTTTATTTCTCTTGAGGGCCACAGTGGGTGGCCTGTTAACGAAGCAATGTCCAAAATTATGGGGGAATTTATATTGGGTATAGTTTAGAAACTACTCTCACATGATTTTGACTTATGAAAAGGAGGTCTAGTGTGTGGTATATTTTAACATAGTATAACCTAGACTATTGAGACTTATAGTGTGAAATAATATTACTCATACTAGAGGATGGTAAATGATTCATCTTTTCCATCATTAGATTTACCATAAATGACCTTTATCTTCATGGGTTAAAATAGGGAATCATGTAAATAGTAATTTGTAGAGTTTATTAAATTGGGGAATGAGGTGATACATAAATTTCATAAAGGAATATAGAGATGTAAAAATACTCTCTATAGGATTTATATGCCTTTGGTTGATATACCATTCATGTGGGTAACATATGACGATATGTCGAGGAACTGTGTGCATGGTCCAACAAAGGATTCCACAAGACACTAATAGTCCATTTCTAATGGACATGGATTGTTTTGGGGATTTGGCCCACTCTGGGGATAGAGTATGTTGTGTGGATAGAGGTTCATATTCATGAAAAATGGTAATTTTAGGTTGGATTTTTTAAGTAATACCGAGAATAAGTGGAGGAATTTTTATCTTATCAATATCATTTGTATACTTACGTAGTTCTGACCCTTTTACAGATAGGGATTGGACACTTTTTTCATGGTTGAATCTGAAATATGATATTTGGATGTCACTACATGTCATGTGTTGACCAAAATCAATAAGTATGTTTTTCTTTTAAGGTTTATTCCAATGTTGATTGGATTCATGCATATGGATGGATCATTTTTTTGGATATGGGTTCACCAATGAGTCGGGGTGTGTGTCATACTTTCCTGAAAATATTCCTTGATTGTTCATGATCATGAGGGGAAATACCATTTTATGTGACCTATCTTATAGTTGAATATCGGTTATTGAGAATCTCACAGTTTAAATGTCATGTGATTACGATGTTGATGTAGAATCCCTGAGTTGTGGGAGGGTAATCAAGTTGGTTTGTTCTGACATGTCCAAAAATTTCGTAGGAAAGAAAGTGTAAACCATTGTTTTGAGGGTTCGTGTATTATAATGAATGAAATGGGGCATAGAAGCCATTATTCATATGAAAATAGGAAAATCCTCTCCTAGGGAATAATTTTTCTTTAGGTGGTATTTCTTTTTTGGGGGGGAACATACATAGAAACACCAGGGAATTGTATGCATAGTCAATAAAAGTTTTCTGTAGGACACTGGCTGCCCATTTATAATGGACATGGAGGATTATGAAGATCCTAGATCACTCAAAGCACAGATTTTGACACATGGCGGGAGTATTCCTAGATACATTAGATGCATTCAGGTCATGAATTACCCATAAAGTTGTGAACTCCCCCACCTAGATCTGAGACATACGTGGGGTGAGGAATTTTGATTCCCTTAGTAGGGTGGGACCTAGTTTTGGAGGTATTGGAACCCATAGATTGGACATTGTGCTTGGATATGATTCCTAAGGATGGGGATGAGTATTCTTTCTATGATCAGGGTGCCTTGTAGTTTAATTCCATAAAACAACATCATTATGTTTCCCAATGTGGAGGGGAAAACACTAATATTTCAATAAATTTCATTCTAGTTGGGTCAGTCATATGACATCCTTCATTTTTATTACATATCTTTTCATTGAATTTTACAAATAGAGGAACTTTAAATCCTATTGTCTTATAAATAAGGAGCATAAAACATAAAAACATAACACACATTTTTAAATAGCCATGATGTGATTCTTGAAAAGTAAATCCTATGTACAATTACTTCATCTCATAACCTGGAGACATACATCAATGGAAAGGGTGAGAAGAAGGCCCGGTTAGAAAAACAAGTGAAACAGTATTCATGCGATCTTGAGCGATATCAACAAAAACATGAGGGATATCATAAATGAATGATAAATAGGAATATAATAGAAATAATAACATGAATCATAACAATATAACGTGGCTACAAAATTAAATTTAGACATTCCGGAACAAATCACCAAGGTTCATCCGAAAGGTGTATAAAAATTACCAAGGTTGTTCACCAAGGTATTGTGAAACTTGTCATATCTAGATATTACATTATTAAACCAATGAATTAGAGAACTATCATGGAAAACCCTTTATATTTATTTATTATCATGTGATCCACATATATCATAATCAAAAAATTTCATAAATAACCCATAGAGAATAAATGAAATGGGTTTCATTTCAAAATCATGGAATTTTAAAAAGTGTGTAAAAATAAGATCATTATGTCATTTATAAACCATGGAAAGGGAGTGAGGGAAACATGTATGAAAAATACAGAATTATATAGATCACATTAATTTTTTGATAAAGACCCCTGGCAATGAAAATAATAAAAAAAATATGGGACAAGGGTCTTTAATCCATACATGAATAATTTTATAGTATAGGTAAATAATAAAATAGAAATATGATCATGGTTTGGATATTTGAATGATATAACACATGAAGAAGGAAACATGAATAAAAAGAGAATATGAGATTTCTTTTACGAAAAATTCAGCAGACAAACTGCATCACTTAAAATTCATAAATATAATTTGATGAGAGTGGAAAGGGTCTCTCATAAATTGAACATGAAATGGGAAGTTTTAGGTATATAAAATAACAATTCTCTAAATAATAAAATGCAAACTATAAGACATAACATTGAGGAAGTCGTGAATTAAAAAAGGAGGGTGAGAGGTTCCCTTACCATGAAGAGTAACTTCGAAAGCATAAAGGTTGGGACCTTGAGGGGCTTGAGGGCACCTTGGGAGGACTCCATGGGAGGATAAAAGACCAGATCTTTGTTTATGATGAATTTTTAATTAAATTAATGAGGGAATGGCTCGGTATTTATAGTAAAAGCGAGGGAAAAGTTTATCAATTTCCAAGGGACACCTCATTAGTGGTATTTTCAAAACCATGGGCATGACCATGGTGTTTTCCAATGGTATTGGCCACATGGGACACATAATAACATATCTTACTATTCAAAAGTCTACCAGAATTATTACATCATGATTACATGATTTATGATATCATTAATCACACTGAAACTCAAAATTGTATTTATACTATTCACTGAAAAAAAGTTAAAAAAATATCATAAATTAACTCTATCATAAAATAGATGCTATGAATTCAAAATTTAACTCCATTTTATAGAAATAATTTCGTAATTATGAGATATTTAATTTTTAATAAAAACACTATTTAAATGTATTAATACTAATACTTAACTACGAAATTCTGAAATAGTTATTTACTTATGCTATAATTTCACAATATTATTCATGATTCCTAGATTATAATCATACTTTCTTAAGTGAGGATACTAGTCCATTGGTCACATTACTATTCATAAGGGTAATATTACTATTCATAATTTACTATTCACTAAAAATTAAGTTGATCTTATCAGACTCTAAATTTCATATTGGTCCCAACTACAGAAGACCATTTTTGAAAATCATTTCAAATTATTAATTATTTAAAGCATACAAAAAAAATTTTAAACACCCTTTTTTTCAAAATTCAGCAATAATAAATAACTTTTTTAAATTCATAATATATTTATCCAAAAATTTGAAATTCACAAATTTTATCATACAAAATATCAATTTAATTTATACAAATGTATCACACAATGTATCTAAGGTCTTATTACATAGTCTATTATAAAACATACACGGAACATAAGTGTAAGGTGTGTTATGGTGAAAGAATATTTGGGAGGCTCAGACAACATTTATTGAGTGGTGATTTCTATCCTCTTGAACTTATCTCATAGGAAATTTCGTTCAAGCATCACATGTTGTAGTTCGGGAAGAGCATAGACTAGAGCAATGCCAAGTGATGCTACCTCATTCCCGAGCTAGGATAGATGGGCTTCGTACGGCCCAAGTATACTGGATGAGGCCATCGACTCTACATTCTGTATTAATTAACCATGATCACTTGTATTTATAAACAATAATCATAACAATAAGAGTTTAGTTTGCAATGGTTCTATTGACCAATGATGATATAATAGTAGAATCACAATTGTATCATTTTAATTAAAATCACGTATTTAATTAAAGGATATAGGTTTGTTGAGTATAAAATAAAATAACAAAAAAAATTATGAAATAAATATTATTCTAAAGTATGGGTGGTCATATTCTTTCTCCCATAAGAAATTCCATCCCCAAAATATTAACTCATATCCTTAGAAGAGAAAAGGTGTTGGAACTTCATCCTCATAGACTCCTCTAGTTCCCACTGGGATTCTTCAGATTTTTGGTTCCTCCACAACACCTTACCAAGGAGGGTAGTCTTATTGCATAGAAACTTGTCTCTATGATCCAGGATCTCCACTGGATGCACCTCATAAGAAAGGTCATGTTTCAGTTGTACCACCTTCTGATTTAGTACATTTGAAGGGTCAGGGATTTATATCCTCAAGAGGGATACATGGAAGGCACCATGAACTTGTGCTAGATTTGGAGGAAGTGCAAGTCGATAGGCCACTTCTCCTATGTGATCAAGGATTTCACAGCGGCCAATGACCTAGGGTTGAGCTTTCCTTTCTTCCAAAGCCTCATGACTCCCTTCCAAGGTGAAATTAGAAGAAATACAATGTCACCAATTCTAAACTACATGTCCCTTTGACCATTGTCGGCATAGCTCTTTTTCCAACTATGAGCAGCCTTAATGTGTTGCTAGATTGCATGAACCTTTTCTATCAGATCTTGCACAAGATCAGGACCAAGAAGTTTTCTCTCACCAGTTTCATCCCAACAAGTATGATTTCTACATCTCTTCCCATATGGAGCTTCATAGGGTTCTATTTGAATGCTCGAGTTGAAGATGTTGTTGTAAGAGAACTCAACTAAAAGGATATGTTGATCCCATACACCTTTAAATTCCATTGATCATGTTCTCAGCTTGTCATCATGTGTTTGAATAGTCTTTTCTGATTGGACATCATTTAGGGGGTGATAGGTTGTACTAAAATTCAATTTGGTACTCAGATCATGTTGAAGAATTCTCTAGAATTTTGATGTGAACTTTGGATCATGATCAGATATGATAGAATGTGTAACTCCATGCAGCCTTACCACTTCCTTTATATAAATCCTGGCTAGTTGATCCAGAGAGAAATATTCCCGAATAGTGATAAAATGGGTAGTCTTTGTGAAATGTCCTATAATAACCCATATCGCATTGTTTACATTAGAACTTATCAGGAGACCAGTGAAAAATCATATTATAAAATTATCCCACTTCCATGCTTGTATGGGTAGTGGTTACAATAGCCATTTAGGAAGTTGTTGCTCTTCCTTCACTTACTGGCATACTAGGCACCATGATGTGTAGTCATCAATATCCCTTTTTATAATATCCCACCAATAATGATCACTAAGGACTCTATACTTTTTTTTTCTTCCTGGATGTATAGAGAAATTAGAGATATGAGCTTCATCTATCTGCTACTTCTTTATTTCCGGAATAGATTCAATACATAGTATTGTATGAAATTTCAGTACACCTTCTTTATCAATATTGAAATAAGAAAACATCCCTTTCTTCACAGCCACATACTTCTTCAATAATAAAATATCTTCTCTCTGAGCTTTCTTGATCATCTCTAGTAATGACGGTTGAGAAATAATTTGGGTTAGGGTTGATGATATCTCTTTCGTTATAATTCCCATGTTTGGTTTACTCATTAATTTTTCAAAAGATCTATTTGAATCCTCATCATGGAAAGAACAATTGGGTCTTTCCTATTTAATGCATCAGGGACATTGTTTTCTCTTCCAAAATGTTAATTAAGTGAATACTCATAGTCATTGAGAAGTTCCAACCATCTCCCTTGTCTCATGTTCAATTCCTTTTGGGTGAAAATATACTTCAATCTTTGATCATCTTTGTATATATAACATTTCTCCCCATAAAGATAGTGCCTCTGTATCTTCAGAGAAAAAAATGATCACAACCAGTTCTAGATCATGTGTAGGATAGTTCTGCTCATGTGTCTTCAACTGTCGAGATTCATAAGCAATGACCTTGTCATTTTTATGAGGATGCACCCAAGCACTTTCATAGAGGCATCATTAAAACAACAAATCATTCTCCACATAAGGGAAATATTAATGTGTGTTTAGTATCCAATATCTTCTTCACCTCTTGGAAAAATTGCTCACACTCATTTGTCTAGATGAAAATGACACATTTTCGAGTTACCATGGTTAATGAAGTTCAAAGTCATGAAATTGTTTTCACAAACATCTTATAATATCCTACAAGTCCAAGGAAATAATGAATCTCAATTATTGTGGTAGGTCAATGAAACTCCTCTAAATATTTGGTCTTTTCAGGTTGAATTGTGATTCCATCATTGGTTACAATGTTCCCCAAAAAAGCTACTTGTTGCAACCAGAATTAACATTTGTTGAACATCCCATAAACCCTCTTGTTCCATAGAGTTTTCAAAATAACCGTTATATGATCATCATGCTCCTCAATAATTTTGGAATATATCAAAATATAATAAATAAAAACTACCACAATGTTATCAAGGTAGTCTTTACTGACTCTATTCATAAAATCCATAAAAATAGCACGTGAATTAGTCAGTTCGAAGGGCATAACAACAAACTCATAATGCCCATATCTTGATCAGAATTCATTTTTTGGAATATATTCTTTCATCCACCTCAATTGATGAAAACCATATCTAAGATCAATCTTAGTGAAGAATTGATCCCCAAAAAGTTGGTCAAAGAAGTCCTCAATTATTGGACGAGGGTATTTATTATTCACTGTGATCCTTTTTAGTTCTCTACGATCAATGAATAGCTACATTGATCCATCCTCCTTCTTCACAAAGGTAATAGGTGCTCCCCAATGAGACATACTTGACCAGATAAACCTCTTCTTCATAAGTTCTTGGAGTTTTTTATTTAATTATTCTATATCCACATTTTCTATCCTATACGGGGTATTTGATATCAACTGAGATCCAGGGAAAAGTTCAATGGGGAAATCTACCTCTCTTTTTAGGGGAGGTCTGGGAAACTCCTCTGGGAATATGTCAACGTATTCATAGATTATGGGGACATTTTCAATCCTTAAAATCTCATTTCCTTCTTCTAATTCGCTGATCAACTCCATAAAGAAGGATATAAGAGGTTCTTCTAGGTATATATCAGGTTGAGTTATCTCTCCATGGAAGATAACTGCATTTTTTTAATTAATGTCTACTAATATTTCCTTTCTTCTGCATTTGATCTTAGAATTATACATTGAGATCCAGTCCATCCCTAGTATAATATCGAATTACATCATGGGAATTACTAATATATTTGCGATAATATTGTTCTCACTAAGTAAATACTAGAGTTTATAAACACTAACAATGCTTGGATAATCCCAACCACAGTCTTTACTGTTAGTTATACTTTAAAAAAATTATGGTATGATTCATAATTCGTTGCAAACGTGGAGGAAATAAATGAATGTGTAGAAATAGAATCAAAAAAATTACTTTCTTGATTTGAGAAAACAATAAGATTACCTGCCACAAAATCATTTGGTGCTTCAACTTCAGCCATAGTGATAGAAAAAGCATGAAGTTTCTCCCTTGGAATTTTTTGAGGATGATGGTGATTCCCCACTATTGCCCTCAGATTTGGACAGTGATAGTGAAAGTGCCCAAGTTTTCCACACTTATAGAATTGGACATCAGGTAGGGCCTGCACCATTTTTTCCTTTTCGTTAGTGTTAAGGGGGTTAAGGCTTCACCTCAATAGAAAAATTCCACACGATATGTCCATCTATTCCACACTTTTATCACATCCCTCTCCCATGCAAGCAGTTCCCTGAGTACTGATTCCCACATTTATTACACGTGGAATGTTGTAGTTTCTTTCCTCTTTCCCATGATCAAAACTCCTCCCTAATATTTTCTCCAATGATCTCATATTTTAATTGTATTTATGAGACCATTGTATCTCAACATCTCTGTTTCAACATTCATCACACTCTACATGATTTCCTCATTTGTTTCATAGTCTCAATTGGCTAGATTATTACATAGATGAGGTCTTAGTCCACTAATGAATTTATCAACCATTCCACTAGGATCCATAAAAATTCTTGAGGTATAACGGCAATGACTAGTGATTTTTATCTCATAACATCACACAAATTCATTCTCCTTCTGCTTCAGCTTGAGAAACTCATTCTCCATTTTTTTCTCACGGAATAAGGTAAATACTTACAGAAGAAGATCCCTATGAACACTTACCACTCAAAAGATTCAACCTCCACTCTTGGCCTCATATTTCTAATCAGTTACCACCACTTATTAGCTTCTCCCACTAAAAGATATATATCCATGGTGACCTTCTATTGCTCTGAACAGTAGAGCACAGAAAGTATATTCTCAATAGAGCTGATCCACTATTCAGAAATCATTGGGTTGGTCGATCCAATAAATGTTCGAGGTCAATAACACATAAAGGACTCAATATAATATTGTTCCCTTGATAGTGAGATTGGTCCCTCATCTTGATTCATGTTATTTCCCATATCATGATTCATTTGGTTCATCATTCGCATGAAATTTTCTATTCTGGCTTCCATCAGAGGACCGTCAAAGAATGATCCATTGCGGTCACCATTTTCACGGTTCCTCCTATTTCCTACCATTTTCTAAAAGAGTCAAACATTAGTTAGAAGATTATTTAATTTATGAATCTTTTAACTGTAAAGGATTTTATGTCATAAAACATTTTTCTTAAACAAAAACATTTCTCTATAAATCCTTCATAATGATTCATAAAAATCTTATGATTCACTAAACATATCACCTAGGAGTGTCAATACAATATTGTAGTAAATCCTATTTTCATGTACTAGGATACCCTAGGTCAAGCCCAAAACACCTTTTCAGAGTTTTCACACCAAGGTACGTATGTTCCAGAGCCACATCTAGTTGTTCGTATCCAGACTGGGCTTTATTTGTTCGAAAACCACTTACATAATATTTCACCAAAATACCAATAAGTTTTCATATATATAATCCTTTCTATAGTATTATTCCTAAAATTTTCATAACCTAATTTCTATAAATATATAAACTATCCTCTGATAACAAATATGGAATCCCGCCTTTTTATTACATTACTTTTCATTACATTTTACAAACAGAGGATCCTTAAAGTTTAGTGTATTGGAAATCAGGAACCTAAAACATGAAATATTAAAACACTATTTTAATTATTGTGGAAAAGTTTCTTTAAAATTTCATCCAATGTAAAATTACTTCATCTCATAACCTAGAGACATACATCAAAAGAAAGGGTGAGCAGAATTCCCAATATAGAAAACAAGTGAAGCAGTATACATGTGATCTTGAGAGATATCAATAAGAACATGAGGGATATCATAAATGAACAATAAAAAGGCACATAATAACAAAAATAACATGAATCATAACTTGAAAATGTAACTAAAAATTTTATTTTAGACGTTCATGAACATATCACCAGGGTTCATCCCCAAGGCGTCATAATAATTAGTAAGGTTTTTCACCAAGGTATTGTGAAACATGTAATCTTTAGACATTAAATTCATTAACCTATAAATTAGATCACTATCAGGGTACTCCCTCGATATGTATATATTTTCATGTGATCCAAAAAGATCATAATCAAGAATTTCACAAATAACTCATATATAATAATATAAATGGGTTTCATTTGAAAATTACGACATTTTAATAAGTTCTTAGAAATAAGATAATTATGTCATTTTTAACCCATGGAAAGGGAGTGAGGGTTATATGTATGTAAATTACAGAATTAAATAGATCAATGTTTTTTATTCATGAAGACCCCTCATAATTAAAATATATTTGTGTCTTCATATAAATAATACAAGATACTTTCTTGAGAAAAAGAGAGTGATTTTTAGACGAGAATTTTGCAGCATAACAGCTCTATAATGTGGTTTTAGAAAACATTAAAAAGAGATGGGAAAAAGGTATCACATTCATAAATAAATAATTTTATAATATAGGGAAATAATAAAATAGAAATAACATAATGGTTCGGATATTTGAATGGCATACCACATGAAAAAAGGAAACATGAATGAAAAGATAAGATGTGAATTCTTTTACGAAAAATTCGGCAGCCAAACGATATCATTTAAAATTCAGAGAAATAAGTTGATGATTGTGCAAAAGGTATATCATCAATTGAACATGAATTGGACACTATTAGTTATATGGGAGAACAAATCCCCACATAATAAAATGGAAACTATAAGAGAAAACATAAAGGAAGTCATGACTTAAAAAGGGAGGGTGAGAGGTTCCCTTACCGTGAAGAGTAATCGTGAAAGCTTGAAATTTGGGACCTTAGGGGGATTTAGGGGACCTTAGGAGGACTCATTGGGAGTTAAAAATACTACATATTTGTTTATGATTAATTTTTTATGAATATAATGTGGGAATATCTCGGTATTTATCAAAAAAACAAGGAAATATTTAATTAATTTCTAAGGGAAACCTCAATGGTGGTATTTTCAAAACCAAGGGCTATACCATGGTATTTTCCCATGGTATTGAACAAATGGGACACTAAATAACATGTATTACTATTAAAAAGTCTTCCAGAATTATTAAATCATTATTACATCATTTACGATGTCATTAATCACACAGAAACTCATAAATGTATTTTTACTATTCACTGAAAAACAAAACATTTTATAAAAATCTCATAAATTCACACTAAACTAAAATTGATTCTATGGATATAAAAATGAACTCCATTTTGTAAAAATAATTTTTGAATTATGAGATATTGGATTTCTATATAAGAAACTATTTACCCATATAAATACTAATACATAACAATGATTTTCTAAAATAGTTATTTACTTATGCTATTATTTCACATTAGAATTCAAGATTCCTAAATTATATTCATACTTTCTTATGAGAGGTTACTACTCCATTGGTCACATTACTATTCATAAGGGTAATATTACTATTCATACTTTAATTTTCACCAAAAATTATGTTGATCAAATTAGACTCTAAATTTCATACTTGTAACAACTACAGAAGACCAATTTTGAAAATAATTTCAAATTATAAATTATTTAAAGTATACAAAAATATTTTAAAATAACCTTTTTTCATATTTCATCAATAACATGGAACTCTTATAAATTCATACTATATTTATCCAGACAATGGAAATTCAATAATTATACCAATAGAAACAACAATTTTATTTATAAAAAAATATTACATAATGTAACTAAGGTCTTGTTACATAGCCCTTTATAACAACTTCATAGGACTTATGTGTATGGTGTGGTATGGTGATAGAATCTTGGCGCAGATCAGACAACATTTCCTGAGTGGTGATTTCTATCAACTTGAACTTATCTTGTAGGTGATTCCTTTCAATATTCACATGTTGGAGTTCGACTTGGGCTTGGTCTAGAGCAAAGCCCAGTGATGCTACCTCATTCCCAAGCTCTGACATATGGGCTTCGTATAGCCTGATTCTACTAGATAAAGCCATCGAATCTTCATTCTGTATTAATTAACAATGTTCACTTGTATTTATATATAATAATTGCAATGTTAAGAGTTTATTTTCCAACAGTCGTATTGACCAAAGATCATATAACATTCGGAACACAATGGTATCATTTTAATTATACTCACTTAATTAATTAAAGGATATATTTTTTGAGTATAAAAGAAAATAACACAAAAATTTTGGAAATAAATATTATTCAAAAGATAGGGTCATCAAAATTCATTGCATATTGATTAACCCTAACCATGTGGGGAGTTCCGTTCTGAAATTCCTAATCCCACATGAGCTATGATCTATGTAAGAAGAAAGTGGTGGCAAAAGTTTCACCCAACCACCTAGGGATGACAGGAATAAAGGAAATATCATTATTGGGCCATTCCATTTAACTTCATGTGGTGGAGATTCATATGTTATGTATTTTAACTTAATTTAGCATGGGTTATTTCGTCGTGAAAATTATTTCCATGCAATCATTAAATTTCATTATAGTTTAACATCCTATGAAAAGGGTGTTGTTAGTCCCAGAAGATCAAATACCTTGAGGGAGGGGGTAAATCAGGGTATGACAGATTTAAATCTCTATCCCTTTGGTCTTGTTTCTCTATTAAGAGAAACTCTATTCTCTCTAATTTCCCTAGAAAAGTATAAACAGAAATAAAATCTAGAAAATTACACATAAATTTTTACTTGTTTCAGCCTCACTGGGCTACATTCAAAGAAAATACACCAGTGATGTACCAAATAAAATATAAGAGCACTTCTGTTTCCAATGATCGGAGAGGGATCACTATCTCTCTTGGTTTACCACCAATCAAAATTTGAAAGCTCACTGCTCTCTCAAATGAAGTGTGCTCACTACTTCTTTATAATATCCACTCACAATTTCTAAACCCATATTTATCTTCTATTTAATGAATACATGTATCCTAATATGTTTGTAGATTATATATTGAAGTTATAATTTCATCCCCATATGAATACAACTTTACCACATAATTGAACTGGTTAACATCAAATTTTAAGCGCACCACTTACTATGTCTTATGCACAATTCCATTTCCTTGCATGAAAAATCTCCTCATTTAGGTTCAATCCCAAATCAATGTTGCGTGCAACCTCATAAATTTTGTGAAACCTAAATTTTATGTGCACCCTTAACATTTATGTGCAACCTCATTTTTACGTATAGAAAAAGAAATTTCCATCAACTCCCTATATGTATTTTTTATAAGTACCAGAGCTCAGATCTTCTCTATGTCCTGACCTAATTCAAATGTGGGAGGTTACCTCCTATTTTTTTTTTTTGAAAACTTGACCCCTGTGTGAAAAAACTTCTTTGAGCACGTAATCCTCTTTGAGAGTAGAAAACACATATTCCATGCAACACCTTATTTCGTGCACTGCTCTAATATTTCGTGCACCTCATGCCTTTGACAATTTTCCATCGCCTGATCATCAAACACCACTTGAGTGAAAAACTACATTCCTGTATTTCTCAGACCACTCAAATATTTTTTGCATCTTCCTTTTCCAAAAACACATCTCTCCATTTTCTATTTTTCTGACCCAAATTTTTTTCATAAACTTGAAAATATAACACCCTTATATTTGACCTTTTTGTACTAACTCTAGATTTTCCATTCCATTTTAGAGGTTCTTTCGTCAATCATGGATTTTTAACAACATCTATTGAACCCAAAAAATCAGCATGTATTCCCCCTTTCTCAAAAAACTGATATTAGAAATCCACCTTGTCAACAAATAAAACATTGAGGCCCGCTTTTTCAACAAACACAACCAACCTAAAAATGATTTAATGATGCCTTGAAGGATTTTTCCAAAAAATAAATCCTTTGGGTTTATTGAAAACTCTTTCATTAAATCATACCCCATTAAATATTCATCCACCATTCGCCTATTTTTATTCTGATAGTGATCAGGAATTCACTCAAAAAATACTCTAATCCCACATGAGCAATGCTCGACGTGAGAAACACGAGTAAATGAAATTTTCATCAATGAAACGCTATATTTCTAACACCAATTGTTGATACCAAAATTATACCAATTTCTGATTACTGGAATCCTTTTGACCCCATTCCAACACCACTCTTAAATGTTTATCATGATTCTCATCTGTCATGATATTTATTCTATGATCAATCACTTCTAGCATCATCAGATTTAAAACTCACCCTATCTACTTATAAAATCAACTCCCACAATCTCACTACTCTACCAATCAGGTTCTCCCTGTATCTTTCATGATTTCTCAAATAGGCACACAGTCTCCCCCTTGAACAATCACTATATTCTCCCCCTTTTTCAAAAAACACAGAGGTTACTCTATTGAAGTTTGTAACCGGGTAAAACACATATCATTACATTATGTAAAAAGACATCATAACATGGGGAGAGGGGGTCCCACATCCACACTTTTTCAAGTGTGGGGTGTCGAATGATCTCCTAGAGTCGGTTTATTCCTCCCAAAATCATCCTTTGGTAAGTCCTTTGACAATATCTCTTCAACCAATAGTCTTATAGCCACATACTCCAACTTCATGACTCCCTGATCGATCTTCTCCATGATAAAATGATACATTATCTCAATTTTATTTGTCATTGAGTGATCGATGGTATTTTTTCTGAGATTTATATCACTTGAGTTATCACACTGGATTCCGATTGGAGACATAACTTCAATTCCCATGTCATCAAGCTACTACTTCATCCATAACAAATGTGTGCATGCTTGAGTGGTGGAAATAAAATTAGCATCTATTTTTCTCAATGAAATTCAATCCTTCTACTTTATTAGATATTAAATACATAATCCACAAGATAAAAAGCACCTCTTGATTTAGATTTCAATTCATCTACTAATCCATCCCAATCTGCATCTATATATACCAAAAATATTGGATGGGATTTATCATTATTCATCAAACCAAAATCCATATTGACCATAATATACCAAATTATTATTTTAATTACAAGAATTTGTATTTCCTAGGGATTGATTTGATGTCTCTCTACATGGCTTGTGGATAAAACAATATCAGGTCATACTAATTTTAGGTATATTAAATATACAATAATCTTCCAATATTATTTGATATTAACTACTTCTCCATCATCGTCTTTTAATAATTTCATCCATATAGCAACCAGAGTCTTCATCTACTTGGAATTTTTTATTACAAATATTATCATAACATTCTTTGTGTAATTCCATTGATAAATTAAAGTTCCATTCATTCTTTATGTCACCTGAAAATCATGAAAAATTTCATCTTTCCAATCATTGAAATTTCAAACTCACTTTTCATGAATTCGAAAAACTGTATGCAGTGAGCTTCATCTGATCCACCAAATATTATTTCATCAACATAAACTAGACCCACCATCCTTTAATTACTATCATTGTTGAAATAGATATTATAATAAACTCCACCATGCTGAAATCCATGCTTCTTAGAATACTAATCAGGCCTCATGTACCATGCATTTGGTGCTTGTCTCAACCAATATAGTGCTTTCTTCAACTGACATACTTTTTTCTCATCATCATGAATGATAAAACCATACATCTACTCAATATATACTTCATATTATAGAACACTGTTCAAAAATGCATGTATGACGTCCATTGGTAACAATTTGAACTTTTATTTCACCACAATAGCTAGGAATAATTTGATTGTCTCTAGCCTTGAAACTGGTGAAAATGTCTCATTAACAACTATAAATTCAATCTATGAGTATAATTTTCACAATATTCATGCTTTTTTTCATGTGAATATCACATATTCATTCATCTTGTTTCGAAAAAACCCACTTAGTTCTGATGAAAGTCTTATTTTTTGCCTCAAAACAACCTCCCAAGTCTGATTCTTCTCAATCTGGTTTGGATCTTCATTAGTCACAGAAACCTAGTTTTTATCTTTAACAACATTAGAAAAACATTTACATTCAAATTGAGATAAAAGAGACGCCTTCTTTAGTTATTTCATTATTCGTGTATAAACTAGCATTGTCGGGTCCCCAATGATATTCTACCTATCAATTTCAGCTTGACTCTATGGATTCATTGCAGATCCAGACTTGAATTCTTCTTTTTCACCATCAGTATCTTCTTCTGAATCATTATTTACTACTTATGTTCCCCCTATATTATTTTCCTCTTCATCACTTTTATCAAGAAACTGTTCATTGTGATGTTGAGTATTCTATTAAGTTTCCACAATAGTTACATCATTATACTCAACTACTTTTCCTAGTCTCTTGTTAAAGCATTTGCATGATTTAAATTTTCCTAAGTATCCAATTAATATCCCCTCATCTCCACATAACTCAAACATACTATGTTTTTCTTTGTTGAGAATGAATCACTTACTTCCAATTATTCAAAATTATCTCAATATTGGATTCTTTCTATATCACATATCATTCAAATTATTCCCTTCCTTCGGATACAATAGAGCCTTGCTATAAATAAAGACCAGTGACAATACTACATCTTTCCAAAATTTGTGGAGTAGATATTTTTCTATAAGAATCATTTTGTCCATGATTTTGATGATCTGAATTCTCTGTTCAACCACTCCATTCTAGTGGGGGTTATCACTAAAGAAACATGATGCCTTATCCCATATTTCTTGAGATAGTATTACACCTTATTTTTTGTGAATTATGTTCTATTTTTAGTACTAATCTTCAAAATTTTCTACGCAAGTATGCTTTCAAATTACCTTCGATACTGTTTTAGGCAACTAAACACATCAGACATATGGGAAATTACTAATACCAATGTGATGAAGATATAATTTTAACATATTATATAATGTATTTCAATGTTCTAAATCCCACATAGTGTTATTTTATGGGAAATTGTCATATTTTTATGTTTTAGTGGTACTTTGAGCTCAAATGCAAAAATGGCTTAATTTTGTTGTTTAACTATTTTATTTGTCTTCTGTATTTTGGCCATATACTTTTCTGCACTGACCCAAATTGTAAAATTGATTTTTTTTTTAGGTTTTATTACATCATTTGAAGAATTTCATCCTTCTGGAGTCCCATCTCAATCAATCATTTGGAGGCCCAAAATCAGCTCATAATCCGGACCTCGAAAACTGTGTACAGATTTGGAATGTTTAACTTTTGGGATTTTATCTGAAATATTACCAATACAATGGAGCTGATATTCAACAAGGAGCGGTAGGAGTGATTACTGAACATATTTCATTAAGGGGTCCACTTCTGAATTGGCTATTTTAAAGGACTTAAATGCATTGGAAGGTGGAGTTGTGGAAGACGAAGAGTCAAATGGACATATTTAATTCTCCGCACCAAAACCGCCATAACTCCATCATACGTGGACCAATAGGGCTGAACCTTTGTAGAGGGACACAAAAGGTTATATGGAACAACTTTCAAGAAGGGACCCAGTACCAATTCTTCCATTTAATGGTCAGAAAAGTCGATGCAATCTGGAGGACAGAATTGAGTCGAGATTTCATCAACCATTTTCCCTATAAATATGTACCTCCTCTCCCTTTTACAAGGATAGCCATTTTCAAGGGAAAGGTTGAGTCTTTTCTGTTTTAATAGTTATTTTTATTTTTAATATATATTATTTTATATTTCCTCTTCATACCTCCTTTCTTCTATTTATTTTATTTTATGTATTCTCCCTCCGTTATTCCCTTCTCAACTCCACTAAAAATGGAGAACTAACCTCAGTGTTTGTTCGAGGGAGGGAATGGTGGGTTGATTGAGTTATTTAGTTGTAATTTTATTATCTTTTATTTAATTCTATGAATTTTTGTGGTGGTTAAATCTATTACAGTGAGTGGTCGCCCTATTTTATCTTCCACCAATTTCTTCTTCTCGTTTATCTATTTTCCTTCCCTTTGTTATTTATGTTGTGCATACGGTGGAGCATGACATGAGTAGTGATGGTCAGAGAAGTGATCTCCTAGCTGAATTTAGGAAGAGAATTATCCTGTACGCAGAGGTCCCGGTATGGGGTAATGACAATCCAAACGAGAAGGTGAGGTGTGACAGGTCTGGATCACCTCATTGAATTGAATTTTGATATTTTTTATAAACAATGATATCAACCACCACGACTTCCGAAGAACAATTTCCTACTTTCTTTATTATAACTTAATTCTGTATTTCATTGCATCATTATATATTATATTTATATTTTATGCATTTTAAATTATCCCCCCATTTATATTAGTTTTATATTTTTATATTAGTTATTTTTGTAATAGTGATAATAGGAAATTAGTGTGTGTTAGCGGCCTCCATGTAATCGACCCTAGGGTGTGCCGCTATGGTGCATTTTTAGGGAAATAATAATTTAATTCGATTGTGGTTTACGAAAAAACCACTCTCATCAATTTGGCGCCGTTTCCGTGGAGGCCAAACTCTTACGCCCACTATTTTTCAAAACAAAAACCCAAAAAAACATAAAATTTTCATAAAAAAAAGAATTTCATTGCATAACATTGTTTTTCTTATGTCATGGATTATATTAGTGATTTTTCATATGCATGGCCTAGTTCTGAATTTTCTAGCAGGGAAGAAACTTTTATGCTGCAGATGGAACAAGATGCCATGATGATTCAAAACAATTTCAAAATTATTGAACAAGCAAGCATAATGGTAGCATCGCTGGCAGCTGAAGTTGAAGAAGTCAAAGCTCTATGGCTGGGACAATAACAACAAAAGAACCAAGATGAAGAAGAAAAGGAAAATGGTGTTCCAACTACATTTGAAGTTGACAAACACAAGGAGGACTTGAAGACTCAATTTGAAGATGCAATCGTCTCTCCTTGGCCATTGCTTGATGAGGTTCCTGAAGATGACATGCCAGCTGATACAACTGTGGGAGATCAACAAAGTTTGGATAAACATTGGTTAGATTTTGTTGAAGACAAAAAGGTATGTGATTCTCCCATCTTATTCAAAGAAGAATCAGTACCTCTATACCCCTCTCTTTCTTTGGAAGAAGATAATGAAGTCCCTGCTGAAAAAGAGTTCCCAGTGGCCTTTCCCCAAGAGATCATGTTTCAAGCTGACCTACACAAAAGGGAAGTTTTTTTATATTGAATGTTCATGTTTTAATCATATTCAAGTGGAATTATTTTATAACTTCCCTTCTGAATTTTTTTGAATCAGCATCATATGAGCAAGCCCTGGATGTTATAGTTGAAGAGGCCAAAGAAGTCATGGTTGAAGAATTGGAGGACCGATTCTTTATCCTCCCCCCATATTCTAACATGTACCACATGGAAAAGGGGGAGGATCTGATGTAATATTTATGTGGGTTCCTCCAAGACATGTATCAGTTGAGGATCATTGGTAGAAATAAGTTTTGGTGGTTTTTGAGGAAGAAACCCTTCCCACCATCGGATTGGGGTTAAACTGCTGCAACTGCTGGACTAGGGGTAGTAAAAACCTAGCACCCACAAGGGGGGTCAAACCAAGCCTTATCCTTTTTCTTTTCCATTCCTCTTTATTTTCTATTACTCTTTATTTTTATTTATTTTTCTTATGTTTTATTTATTTCATGCTTTTTATGTTATGTGGAAGTATCTAGGAGCTTAACTCAGGGCTGCCACTATAAAATAATGTCAGGTTGTATCTTTCCTTCCTTTTATTTTTCTTCCCTTATCATTATTTTGTTGAGCTGCAATGGGGGTAGTGAAATCTAGGTGTGGGGGGAGTGTCAACCTACTTAGATGGTTTGTGTGCTTTATTTTTATTTTTATTTTTCATCCTTTTAGGATCCTTGAACTTCAATGAATATTCTAATCATTTTCACACACCAATTGATTTTGAGATGATTGAAATGATTTTTGAAGAAATGGATTTTAATGATTGTTGATGTGAAACGTTTTCCTTGAAATGGATTTTCAAGCATTTTTATGAGTTTGACCAATTTTTGAAATCCATTCCCATGAAACACTGACTCAAACATTTTTCCCATCCTATGAGGTATTCTGAACCACTTTGAAATATTCTTTCTAATACCAAAACATTCTTGAGAGAAGCTTGGATTTTGTGTGAGAAACAGAACTTGTGATTATTCTCTTTCGAAGATTTGGATTTCATGGAAATTTTTTGATATTATTGAGGCATTTGTTTGGCTAGCCATATTTAATATTGAGACCTACCTTTACATCTATCCTTCGTTAGCCCTTAGATGTCACGAATTTCCTTATAGGTTTAAGCCACATTACAAGCCTAATTTTCCATACCTACCCGCACTCTTGGTATTTTTGTGTGGATATTTCAAGTTTGAGTGTAGGGTAAGGGCATTTCGTGTGCTTTCTTGGGATGTGTTTCATTTATGGGGGATGTGAGGTGTGTGTCAACATTTTGGGTAGTGTATGATAAAGATCAAATTGGGCATGAGTAATCCTTTCATTGTGCTTTATTTGTTTCATATGGTTCTCCTTCAAAAAAAAGAAAAAAATAGAAAAAAATGGAGATGAGATTGAATTTATCATAGTAATTCCTTTGATGACTCATATCCCTATATAAATTCAAGGGCACGATGGTCATTATTTCATTGTATTCAATTGTCACCTCATTTTCCATGAAAAAAAAATCAAAAAAAAAAGAAAATAAAGTTCTGTCTTTCTTGAGCTTTACAAAAAAATGAAAAAAATGAAAAAAAGGGGAGAACTATGATGCAATCATTCTTTGGAATCATTTCCTGGATCATGTACCATGTCATATAAAAAGGGGGTTTGGTGTTGTGTTTCACATTTTTAAGGGGATTGAGTGAGATATTCCTAATGTTTTCACTTGATTATTCATGCATTGTGCTTAAGAGTCCAAGCTCCTCTTTCTAGCCTTAAATTTTCAATCATTTTCCCACCAACCCTAAGCCACAGAATTCACTTGAAAAAGATCTCATGATTAAATACATTTTCATGTTTCGCACTGTAGAGAGATGAGAATTTTCATAAGCTTATAGTGATATATGCACTTTCCATGTATGAGCATAACTCCATATTAAATTTCCCTTGAGTGAAGAGTGACACAAATTTCAAGGTGAGGTCGGTTGTGATTGGTCCATGGATGGATTTATGAGGTTGAATAAATTAAAATGTGAGGAATGAAAATTATTGGTAATTGTTTTTCATAGAGTAGACATGATGGAATTTCATTATGGAAGAGATCATTGATGTTTTCTCATTTTTGATTTTTGTGTGAATTTTGATTTTGATATATGATGATTGCTCGGGAGTGCAATGATTAAGTGTGAGGGAGTTATGAATATATAATTTTCACATATTATATACTGTATTTAAATGTTATAAATCTCACATAGTGTTATTTTATGGGCAATTGTCACATATTTTTGTTTTAGTGGTATTTTGATCTCAAATGCAAAAATGGCTTAATTTTGTTGTTTAACTGTTTTATTTGTCTTCTGTATTTTGGACATATAATTTTCTACGCTGACCCAAATTGTGAAATTCCTTTTTAATAGGTTTTATTACATAATTGGACGAATTTATTCCTTCTGGAGTCCCAGATCAATCAATCATTTGGAGTCCCAAAAGCAGCTCATAATCTGGACCTCGAAAACAGTGTAGAGATTTGGAATGTTTAAATGTTGAGCTTTTATCTTGAATCTTAAAGATCCAATGGAGCTGATATTCAACAAGGATCTGTAGTTGGTATTAAGAAACATCATTAATTAAGGGTTACACGTCTGAAAGGTTTTTTTAAAGGACTTAAATGCATAGGAATGTGGGGTTGTGGAAGACGAAGAGTCAAATGGACAAATTTAATTCTCCGCACCAAAACCGCCATAACTCCATTATACTTGGACCAATAGGGCTGAAACGTTGTGGAGGGACGAGGAAGGCTATATGGAACAACTTTCAAGAAGGTTCCAAGTACCAATTATTCTTTTTAATGGGCCGAAAAGTCAATTCAATCTGGAGGATAGAATTGAGTCGATATTACATCAACCATTTTCCCTACAAATATGTACCTCCTCTCCCTTTTACAAGGATAGAAATTTTGAAGGGAAAGGTTGAGTATTTATTATTGTAATAGTTATTTTTATTGTTAATATATATTAGTTTATATTTCCTCTTCATACCTCCTTTCTTCCATTTATTTTATTTTATGTATTCTCCCTCCATTATTCCCTTATCAACTCCACTAAAAATGGAGAACTAACCTCGGCGCTTTTTGAGGGAGGGAATGGTGGGTTGATTGAGTTATCAAGTTGTAATTTTATTATCTTTTATTAAATTCATAAGAATTTTGGTGGTGGTTAAATCGATTACAGTGAGTAGTCTCTCTGTTTTCTCTTCCACCAATTTCTTCTTCTCGTTTATCTATTTTCCTTCCCTTTTCAATTTGTGTTGTGCATACGGTGGAGCATGACATGAGTAGTGATGGTCAGAGAAGAGGTCTCCTAGATGACTTTCGGAAGATAATTATCCTGTACGTAGAGGTCTCGGTATGGTTTAATGACAATCCAAACAAGAAGGTGAGGTGTGACAGGTCTGGATAATCTCATTGAATTGAATTTTGAGATTTTTTATAAACAATGATATCAACCACCATGACTTCCTAAGAACAACTACATACTTTCTTTCTTCTAACATCATTCTGTATATCATTGTATCATTATATATTATATTTATATTTTATTCATTTTAAATTATCCCCCCATTTATATTATTTTTATATTTTTATATCAGTTATTTTTGTAATAGTGACAATATGAAATTAGTCCTTGTTAGCGGACTCCTTGTAATCGACCCTAGGGTGTGCCGCTATGGTACATTTTTAGGTAAATAAGAATTTAATTCAATTTTGGTTCACGACAAAACCACTCTCATCAATTTGGCGCCGTTTCCGGGGAGGCCAAACGCTTACGCCCACTATTTTTCAAAAAAAACCCCCAAAAAACATAAAATTTTCAAAAACAAAAAAAAATAATTTCATTGCATAACATTTTTTTTCTTAGGTCATGGATTATTTCAGTGATTTTTCATATGCATGGCCTAGTTATGAATTTTCTAGAAGGGAAGAGACTTTTATGCTACAGATGGAACAAGATTCCGTGATGATTCAAAACAATTTCAAAATTCTTGAACAAGTAAGAAAAATGGTAGCATCGCTGGCGGCTGAAGTTGAAGAAGTCAAAGCTCTATGGCTGGGACAACAACAACAAAAGAACCAAGATGAAGAAGAAAAGGTAAATGTTGTTCCACCTACATTTGATGTTGATGATCCCAAGGAGGACCTGAAGACACAATTTGAAGATGCAATCGTCTCTCCTTGGCCATTGCTTGATGAGGTTCCTGAAGATGACATGCCAGCTGATACAATTGTGGGAGATCAACAAGGTTTGAATAAACATTGGTTAGATTTTGTTGAAGACCAAAAGGTAAGTGATTCTTCCATCTTATTCAAAGAAAAATCAGTACCTCTATACCCCTCTCTTGCATTGGAAGAAGATAATGAAGTCCCTGCTGAAAAAGAGTTCCCAGTGGCCTTGCCCCAAGAGATCATGTTTCAAGCTGACCTACCCAAAAGGGACGTTTTTTATATTGATTGTTCATGTTTTAATCATATTCAAGTGGAATTATTTTCTAACTTCCCTTCTGAATTTTTTGAATCAGCATCATATGAGCAAGCCCTGGATGTTATAGTTGAAGAGGCCAAAGAAGTCATGGCTGAAGAAGTGGAGGACCCATTCTTTATCCTCCCCCCATATTCTAACATGCACCACATGGAAAAGGGGGAGGATCTGATGTACTATTTATGTGGGTTCCTCCAAGACCTGTATCAGTTGAGGATCATTGGTAGAAATATGTTTTGGTGGTTTTTGAGCAAGAAACCCTTCCCACCATCGGATTGGGGTTAAATCGCTGCAACTGCTGGACTATGGGCAGTAAAAACCTAGCACCCGCTTGGGGGGTCAAACCAAGCCTTATCCTTTTTCTTTTCCATTCCTCTTTATTTTATATTACTCTTTATTTTTATTTATTTTTCTTATGTTTTCTTTATTTCATGCTTTTTAGGTTATGTGGAAGTATCTTGGAGCTTAACTCAGGGCTTCCACTGTAAAATGAAGTCAGGTTGTATCTTTCGTTCCTTTTATTTTTTTTTCCTTATCATTCTTTTGTTGAGCTGCAATGGGGGTAGTGAAATATAGGTGTGGGGGAGTGTCAACCTACTTATATGTTGTGTGTGCTTTATTTTTATTTTTATTTTTCATACTTTTATGATCCTTGAGATTCAATGAATATTCTAATCATTTTTCACACACCAATTGATTTGGAGATGATTTAAATGATTTTTGAAGAAATGGATTTTAAATTATTGTTGATGTGAAACTTTTTCCTTAAAATGGATTTTCAAGAATTTTTATAAGTTTGACCAATTTTTGAAATCCATTCCCATGAAACACTGACTCAAACATTTTTCTCGTCCTATGAGGTATTCTTAACCACTTTGAAATATTCTTTCTAATACCAACACATTCTTGAGAGAAGCTTAGATTTTGTGTGAGAACAAGAACTTGTGATTTTTCTCTTTCGAAACTTTGGATTTCATGGAATGTTTTTGATATGATTGAGGCATTTTTTTTGCTAGCCATATTTTATCTTGAGACCTACCTTTATGTCTGTCCTTCGTTAGACCTTAGATTCAATGAATTGCCTTATAGGTTTAAGCCACATTACAAGCCTAATTTTCCAAACCTATCCGCACTCTTGGTATTTTTGCGTGGATATTTCAAGTTTGAGTGTGGGGGGAGGGCCTTTCGTGGGCATTCTTGGGATGTGTTTCATTTATGGGGGATGTGAGGTGTGTGTCAACCTTTTGGGTAGTGGATGATAAATATCAAATTGGGCATGAGTAATCCTTTCATTTTTCTTTATTTGTTTCATCTGGTTCTCCTTCAAAAAAAAAATAGAAAAAAATGTAGATGAGCTTGAATTTATCATTGTAATTCCTTTGATGACTCATGTACCTATATAAATTCAAGGGAATGATGGTAATTATTTCCATGTATTCAATTTTCAGCTCATTCTCCATGAAATAAAAATAAAAAAAAAAGAAAATAAAGCTGTGCCTTTCTGGAGCTTTACAAAAAAATGAAAAAAATGAAAAAAAGGGGAGAACTATGATGCAATCATTATTTGAAATGATGTCCTGGATCATGTACCATGTCATATAAAAAGGGGGTTTGGTGTTGTTTTTCACATTGTTAAGGGTATTGAGTGAGATATTCCTGATGTTTTCACTTGATTATTCATGCATTTTGCTTAAGAGTCCAAGCTCCTCTTTCTAGCATTAATTTTTCAATCATTTTCCCACCAACCCTAAGCCACAGAATTCACATGAAAAAGTCCTCATGATTAAATAAATTTTCATGTTTTTCACTATGGAGAGATGAGAATTGTCACAAGCCTATAGAGATACATGCACTTTCCAAGTATGAGCATAACTCCAGATTTAATTTTTCTTGAGTGAAGAGTGACACAAATTTCAAGGTGAGGTAGGTTGTGATTGGGCCATGGATAGATTTATGAGGTTGAATAAATTAAAATTTGAGGAATGAAAATTATTGGGAATTATTTTTCATAGAGTATACATGATGGAATTTCATTGTGGAAGAGATCATTGGTGTTTTCTCATTTTTGATTTTTTTGTGAATTTTGATTTGGATATATGATGATTGCTCGGGAGTGCAATGATTAAGTGTGGGGGAGTGATGAAGATATAATTTTCACATATTATATACTGTATTTAAATGTTATAAATCCCACATAGTTTTATTTTATGGGAAATTATCACATTTTTATGTTTTAGTGGTATTTTGAGCTCAAATGCAAAAATGGCTTAATTTTGTTGTTTAACTATTTTATTTGTCTTCGGTATTTTGGTCATATAATTTTCTTCACTGACCAAAATTGTGAAATTCTTTTTTTATAGGTTTTATAACATCATTGGACGAATTTCATCCGTCTGGAGTCCCAGCTCAATCACTAATTTGGAGGCCCAAAATCAGCTTATAATCCGGACCTCGAAAACTGTGTACAGATTTGTAATGTTTAAATGTTGAGATTTTATCTCGATGCTTACCGATCCAATGGAGCTGATATTAAACAAGGAGCTGTAGGAGGGATTAATTAAAATCTTACATTAAGGGTTCCACTTCTTAAAAGGCTGTTTTAAAGGACTTAAATGCATAGGAAGGTGGGGTTGTGGAAGACGAAGAGTCAAATGGACAGATTTAATTCTCCGCACCAAAACTGCCATAACTCCATTATACGAGGACCAATAGGGCTGAAATACAGTATAGGGACGAGGAAGGCTATATGGAACAACTTTCAATAAGGGACCAAGTACCAATTATTCCATTTAATCGGCCGAAAAGTCGATGCAATCCGGATGACAGAATTGAGTCGATATTTCATCAACCATTTTCCCTATAAATATGTACCTCATATCCCTTTTACAAGGATAACCATTTTCAAGGGAAAGGTTGACTATTTGTTGTTGTAATAGTTATTTTTATTTTTAATATATATTAGTTTATATTTCCTCTTCATACCTACTTTCTTCCATTTATTTTATTTTATGTATTCTCCCTCCGTTATTCCCTTCTCAACTCCACTAAAAATGGAGAACTAACCTCGGCGCTTGTTCGAGGGAGGGAATGGTGGGTTGATTGAGTTATTGAGTTGTAATTTTATTATATTTTATTCTATTATAAGAATTTTGGTGGTGGTTAAATCGATTACAGTGAGCGGTCACCCTGTTTTCTCTTTCACCAATTTCTTCTTCTCGTTTATCTATTTTCCTTCCCTTTGCTATTTGTGTTGTGCATATGGTGGAGCATGACATGAGTAGTGATGGTCCGAGAAGAGGAATCCTAGATGACTTTAGGAAGAGCATTATCCTGTATGCAGAGGTCTCGGTATGGGGTAATGAAAATCAAAACAAGAAGGTGAGGTGTGACAGGTATGGATCACCTCATTGAATTGAATTTTGAGATTTTTTATAAACAATGATATCAACCACCACGACTTCCTAAGAAAAACTGCGTACTTTATTTCTTATAAATTCATTTTGTGTTTCATTGTATAATTATATATTATTTTTATATTTTATTCATTTTAAATTATCTCCCCATTTATATTATTTTTATATTTTTATATTAGTTATTTTTGTAATAGTGACAATATGAAATTAGTGCGTGTTAGCAGCCTCCTTGTAATCGACCCTAGGGTGTGCCACTATGGAACATTTTTAGGTATATAAGAATTTAATTCAATTATGGTTCATGACAAAACCACTCTCATCAATTTGGCACCATTTCTGGGGAGACCAAACGCTTACGTCCACTAATTTTCATAAACAAAACCCCAAAAAAAACATAAAATTTTCAAAAACAAAAAAAAGAATTTCATTGCATAACATTGTTTTTATTAGGTAATGGATTATTTCAGTGATTTTTCATATGCATGGCCTAGTTCTGAATTTTCTAGCAGGGAAGAGACTTTTATGCTGCAGATGTAACAAGATGTCGTGATGATTCAAAACAATTTCAAAATTCTTGAACAAGCAAGCAAAATGGTAGCATCGCTGGCGGCTGAAGTTGAAGAAGTCAAAGCTCTATAGATAGGACAACAACAACAAAAGAACCAACCTGAAGAAGAAAAGGTAAATGTTTTTCCACCTAAATTTGATGTTGACGAACCCTAGGAGGGCTTGAAGACTCAATTTGAAGATGCAATCGTCTCTCCTTGGCCATTGCTTGATGAGGTTCCTGAAGATGACATGCCAGCTGATACAACTGTGGGAGATCAACAATGTTTGAATAAACATTGGCTAGATTTTGTTGAAGACCAAAAGGTAAGTGACTCTCCCATCTTATTCAAAGAAGAATCAGTACCTCTATACCCCTCTCTTGCATTGGAAGAAGATAATGAAGTCCCTAATGAAAAAGAAATCCCAGTGGCCTTGCCCCAAGAGATCATGTTTCAAGCTGACCTACACAAAAGGGATGTTTTTTATATTGATTGTTCATGTTTTAATCATATTCAAGTGGAATTATTTTCTACCTTCCCTTATGAATTTTTTGAATCATCATCATATGAGCAAGCCCTCGATGTTATAGTTGAAGAGGCCAAAGAAGTCATGGATGAAGAAGTGGAGGACCCATTCTTTATCCTCCCCCCATATTCTAACATGTACCGCATGGAAAAGGGGAAGGATCTGATGTACTCTTTATGTGGGTTCCTAAAAGACCTGTATCAGTTGAGGATCATTGGGATAAATAAGTTTTTGTGGTTTTTGAGCAAGAATCCCTTCCCACCATCAGATTGGGGTTAAACTGCTGCAACTGCTAGACAAGGGGCAGTAAAAACCTAGCACCTTCTTGGGGGGTCAAACCAAGACTTATCCTTTTTCTTTTCCATTCGTCATTATTTTCTATTAATCTTTATTTTTATTTATTTTTCTAATGTTTTCCTTATTTCATGCTTTTTAGGTTAAGTGACAGTATCTAGGAGCTTAACTCAAGGCTGCCACTATAAAATGAAGTCAGGTTGTATCTTTCCTTGCTTTTATTTTTCTGCCCTTATCATTCTTTTGTTGAGCTGCAATGGGGGTAGTGAAATATATGTGTGGGGGGAGTTTCAACCTACTTAGATGTTTTTTGTGCTTTATTTTTATTTTTATTTTTCATCCTTTTATTATCCTTGAGATTCAATGAATATTCTAATCATTTTTCACACACCAATTGATTTTGAGATGATTGAAATGATTTTTGAAGAAATGTATTTTAAATGATTGTTGATGTGAAACTTTTTCCTTGAAAGGGATTTTCAAGAATTTTTATAAGTTTGACCAATTTTTGAAATCCATTTCCATGGAACACTGACTCAAATATTTTTCCCATCCTGTGAGGTATTCTGAACCACTTTGAATTATTCTTTCTAATACCAAAACGTTCTTGAAAGAAGCTCAGATTTTGTGTGAGAACCAGAACTTGTGATTTTTCTCTTTCGAGGCTTTGGATTTCATGGAATTTTTTTGATATGATTGAATATTTTTTTTTGCTAGCCATATTTTATCTTGAGACCTACCTTTACATCTGTCCTTCGTTATCCCTTAAATGCCATGAATTTCCTTATAGGTTTAAACCACATTACAAGCCTAATTTTCCATACCTACCCGCACTCTTGGTATTTTTGCGTGGATATTTTAAGTTTGAGTGTGGGGGAAGTGCCTTTCGTGTGCATTCTTGGGATGTATTTCATTTATGGGGGATTTGAGGTGTGTGTCAACATTTTGGGTAGTGGATGATAAATATCAAATTGGGCATGAGTAATCCTTTCATTGTGCTTTATTTTTTTCATCTGGTTCTCCTTAAAAAAAGAAAAAAAATAGAAAAAAATGGAGATGAGATTGAATTTATCATTGTAATTCCATTCATCACTCATGTCCCTATATAAATTCAAGGGCATGATGGTCATTCTTTCATTTTATTCAATTTTCAGCCCATTCTCCATGAAAAAAAATAAAAAAAAAAGAAAATAAAGCGTTGCCATTCAAGAGATTTACAAAAAAAATGAAAAAAATGAAAAAAGGGGAGAACTATGATGCAATCATTCTTTGGAATAATTTCCTGGATCAGGTAGCATGTCATATAAAAATGGGTTTTGTTGTTGTGTTTCACATTGTTAAGGGGATTGAGTGATATATTCCTGATGTTTTCACTTGATTATTCATGCATTGTGCTTAAGAGTCCAAGCTCCTCTTTCTAGCCTTAATTTTTCAATCAATTTACCACCAACCCTAAGCCACAAAATGCACTTGAAAAATTCCTCCTAATTAAATACATTTTCATGTTTCGCACTGTGGAGAGATGAGAATTGTCACCGGCCTATAGTGATACATGCACTTTCCAAGTATGAGCATAACTCCAGATTTAATTTCTCTTGAGTGAAGAGTGACACAAATTTCAAGGTGAGGTAGGTTGTGATTGGGCCATGGATGGATTTATGAGGTTTAATAAATTAAAATGTAAGGAATGAAAATTATTGGGAATTTTCTTTCATAGAGGAGACATGATTTAATTTCATTATGGAAGAGATCATTGATGTTTTCTCATTTTTGATTTTTGTGTGAATTTTGATTTGGATATATGATGATTGCTCGGGAGTGAAACGATTAAGTGTGAGGGAGTGATGAAGATATAATTTTCACATATTATATACTATATATAAATGTTATAAATCCCTCATAGTATTTTTTTATGGGCAATTGTCACATTTTTATGTTTTAGTGGTATTTTGAGCTCAAATGCAAAAATGGCTTAATTTTGTTGTTTAACTATTTTATTTATCTTCTGTATTTTGGACATATAATTTTCTAAACTGACCAAAATTGGGAAATTATTTTTTTATAGGTTTTATTACATCATTGGAAGAATTTCATCCTTCAGGAGTCCCAGCTCAATCAATCATTTGGAGGCCCAAAATCAGATCATAATCAGGACCTCGAAAATTGTGTACAGATTTGGAATGTTTAAATGTTGAGATCTTATCTCGAAGCATACCGATCCAATAGAGATGATATTAAAAAAGAAGCTGTAGGAGGGAATAATGAAATTATTACATTAAGGTGTCCACGTCTGAAAGGTCTGGTTTAAAGGACTTAAATGCATAGGAAGGTGGGGTTGTGGAAGATGATGAGTCAAATGGACAGATTTAATTCTCCGCACCAAAACCGCCATAACTCCATTATACCTGGACCAATAGGGCTGAAATGTTTTGGAGGGACGCGGAAGGATATATGGGACAACTTTCAATAAAGGACCAAGTACCAATTATTCCATTTATTGGGCAGAATAGTCGATGAAATCCGTAAGACAAAATTGAATCGAGATTTCATGAACCATTTTACCTATAAATATGTACCTCCTCTCCCTTTTACAAGGATAGCCATTTTCAAGGGAAATGTTGAGTATTTTTTTCTTTAATATTTATTTTTATTTTTAATATATATTAGTTTAGATTTCATCTTCATACCTCCTTTATTACATTTATTTTATTTTATGTATTCTCCCTCCGTTATTCCCTTCACAACTCCACTAAAAATGGAGAACTAACCTTGGCGCTTGTTCGAGGGAGGGAATGGTGGGTTGATTGAGTTGTTGAGTTGTAATTTTATTATCTTTTATTCAATTCTAAGAATTTTGGTGGTGGTTTAATCGATTACAATGAGTTGTCACCCTGTTTTCTCTTCCACCAATTTCTTCTTCTCGTTTATCTATTTTCCTTCCCTTTGCTATTTGTGTTGTGTATACGGTGGAGCATGACATGAGTAGTGATGGTCAGAGAAGAGGACTCCTAGCTGACTTTAGGAAGAGAATTATCTTGTACGCAGAGGTCTCGGTATGTGTTAATGATGATCCAAACGAGAAGGTGAGGTGTGACAGGTCTGGATCACCTCATTGAATTGAATTTTGAAATTTTTTATAAACAATGATATCAACCACCATGACTTCCTAAGAAAAACTGCCTACTTTCATTCTTCTAACATCATTCTGTATTTCATTGCATCATTATATAGTATATATTATATTTTATTAATTTTAAATTATCCCCCCCATTTATATTATTTTTATATTTTTATATTAGTTATTTTTGTAATAGTGACAATAGGAAATTTGTGCGTGTTAGCGGCCTCCTTGTAATCGACCCTATGGTGTGTCTCTATGGTACATTTTTAGGTAAATAAGAATTTAATTGAATTGTGGTTCATGACAATCCACTATCATCACAATGCCATTCTTCTAGAATAATCAATGAAAATAATGTAATACCTCTTTCAATCAATGGATTTTGGTGTGATAGGATCACAGTCATCATCATGAACCAATTTAGGCACTCTTTTTGATTGATTTTCCTTTACCTTGTACATATTTCTGATGACATTATCTTTTTGACCTGAATTTC
This sequence comes from Viscum album, assembly GCA_963277665.1. NCBI lineage: Eukaryota > Viridiplantae > Streptophyta > Magnoliopsida > Santalales > Viscaceae > Viscum > Viscum album. The sequence continues at coordinate 1,217,682,388 of OY728155.1, read as the reverse complement.
ACATATGTCTATAATTAGATGATATCATAGGGAGGTCTCTTGATACATCACACTTTACCAGATCTTTTAGGGATGGTTGGCATAGATGACCAAGTCATTTATCCAAAATCTAGTTTTCTTCATCAATGGATAGAAATCACACGTCTTCTACTTCAATTACCAGGAAGAGATTTCCCTTTTTCCTTTTTCCTCAAAAAACATGAACAACATCTCTTCCTTTTATGACACATGTTTTCTTAGTAAACCTTATAGAATACTATCTGTCACATAGCTGACTCATGCTAAGAGAATTGTGACTGAGTCCGTCTACTACTAAGACATCAGCACGTCTTATTTCTATTCCCCAAAACATTGCCCTTCCCAAGCTAATAATCATCAAGCATACATTGTTTCCAAACTATAAAACCACTTATTTGTCATATTTTATGCATAAAACAAGATTCTTATTCCCCTTGATGTGGGGTGTGCACCCACTGTCAAGTAACCATACACCATAATGGTCTGATGCTTTAATGGAAATTTCAGCCACCACTTCCTTCTCTACTCTTTTCTTCTTCATCCATATTTTTCTCTTCATACAAGGCATATATTTCAAACCATGATCTTTCTCAGAGTGTTATGGACCAGCTTTATCTTGAAAGACTGTAAATTTGTTCTGCATTCTCAAGTCACCTACTAGTTCATTGATCTGTTGCACGTGCATAGTTTGGTTTTTCTTTAGTACATTTCTCTACATGGATGATGTACAATATCTTGACATATTCCCAAATCCTCTACACAAAAAAATGTACCTTGAATGATATTCTAGAGTATCGAGCATAGTTTGGATGCCATTGTTGCTCTTGTGATCTTATGCACCTCTTAGTTACGGAACACGGAGTTTGTGAGTGTCTCATCTTTCCGCAGCAATAGAACTTGTTATATTATGCTTTCATTTATGTCACATCTACACCCCTGGGTCTCCCTTGGATTATTTAAATCATTGGATTCTGTTTCATTCAAAATTCCACCTCCAATCTCAGAATTTTTGTTTACGGTTGCAATTCAATTTTCCTAGGTTTTTATTTTTGATCAAGCCCCCTACCAACCTTAGCATCTAAAAATAATTGATGCTTCCTTTCTACAGAACCACAATGCTCCTCTATCTTCTTCTCAGTTTTCCGGGTGATCTTATTTCTTGATGTCACAATAGGAGTCAAGAGTTTTTATTAATCCATTACCTTTTTCCTCAAACTAGAAACATCTTCTTCATGTTCTTCAATATGCTCGATTTGATATTTCATTGTGTTATTCATGCCATCAACCACCATTTTCTATTATTCATCATTGATTTTATACTCACTAACTGATTTTGAGTCCTTTAATGTTGATAACTTGAGTTTCTCAATTTCTTCCATCAACTGAGACTTCTTTTCTTCTTGCAGCTACATATAGAGTTTGGCGTCATAGACTACTTTATTGGATTTTTTTGTCTATCCAAACATCTATATCTTCAGGAGCAGCTTCTAACTCAATGTTCATATCAAGTCTTCCTTCAACATCTTCTTCATTGTCTAAATTAGTTTCTTCATTTTTTTAGTACTTCCTACAATTTCCACCATATCATTTTCTCATTGATCTTTGCAGTTTTCTATTTCTTTAACCTCCTCAACCTTAGACTCATCTAAACATCCACATTCTTGTAAAAGAATATTCTTCTTTTTAATGAAAATACTCTTGAACGGTTTCTTACCTTTCACATTGGTTGAATACTTATTTTTGGGAATTTCGGCTTCATTGACATCACAATATTCCAGGAACGTTTTGGGGCACCTTGTCGCAATATGACCAACGTATCCACATCTGATCAGGCAAGTGGATGTTTCCATTTAAACATTCATTTTCCTCTTTGATTATTTGGGGAAAGGAATGAAATGACCTCATATATCCCTTCCTTCCCCTGATAATATTCAATATTGAGCTTCTTCATGGCCTTGAATTCCACCACTTTGGATTTCCCCTTTTCGACAAAATAATTATCATCATTTCTCTTTTCACATGACATAAGGCTACTATAAAAATTATCAAATGTCATCTCTTTCGTGTATTAGTATTCTAATATTTAAACATTATAATTAAATTGAGGTGGATGTTTCCTCTTAATATTCTTCAAATACTTTGTATCTTTAATTAATTCACTAAGACCTTGTATATCCCCTACTACAACATTTACCCTATCAAATAATGCATCAACAGACTCATTAAAGATCATGCTCAGATCTTCAATCTTGTTCCACAATAATTGCATCTTTGCCTCTCTGACCATTGAATCTCATTCATATATTTTCAATAGCTTTTCCCACATAGAATGTGATCTTTTACATGACCCCACCTTTGTATATATATAATTGGATAGGTCTCCCCCTAAATCATTGATTCCTTTGGAATTAGTATCCAATTCTCTTATCTCAGCTTATGATAATGCAGCACTATCAATATCGGTTGGTATACAATGCATCGCTGCTATAAATAAATCGATTACCAAAGATTTAAAGTACCGTTGCATTCGACTCTTACATAACATAAAGCTTCTCCCATTGAAGATTGGAATCCCTTTAATATTGGTGACCACAAGTGAGAGAGAAACATTGATATTAACCTTTTCCATGGATACCAATTGTTAGTCCCATGAGGCCAAATACCCTAATGGGGGGGTCAAATCAGGGTATAACATATTTAAAACACTTCCCTTTGGATCTTGTTTCACTGTTAAGAAAAACTCTCTTCTCTCTCTTTCCCGTAGAAAATCATAAAAAAAAATTAAATCATTCTCATAACAAAGCAATTTTTACTTAGTTTACCCGCATTGGAATACATACAAGGAGAATAAACCAACGATGTGATGATGTACCAAATCCACTCTATGCACACTACTGTTTACAATGTTCAGAGTGGACTCACTATCGCTCCTTGTTTACAACCAATCATAAGTTGAAAGCACACTACTCTCTCAACTGATATGTACTCACTGATTCTTCAGAAGATATAATCACAGTTTATAGACCTATAGGTCTCTTCATTTGAATGAATACCTACATCATAGAATATATGTAGATTCTCAATTGAAGTTATACTTTCACCCACATTTGAGTACCTATTCACCACAGAATTGAACAGGGCAACCTAAAATTTTACATGAAACCCTTACTGTGTCTTGTGCACAATTCTCTTGACTTGATCACAAAATATCCTTTTTTTCCTGCAATCCCAACTCAAATTTTCATGAATCCACAAAAATTTCATGAAAAAAACATTTTTAATGCAACAGTAAATTTGACGTGCAACCTCATTTTTACATGCAACACAAAATTTTTTGAGCCACTCCCTGTACACATTTTCTACATGCACCGTAGCTCAGATATTCACAATGCCTATAACTACTTATAATGAAGTGGTTCACCATATATTTATAGAAAAAAATTACCCCTATAAGAAAAACCTGCATTGAGAACATAATCCTCTTCGAGAGTGAAAAATATATATTCTGTGAAACAACGTATTTTGTGCACTACTCCAATATTTGGCGCACCTCAGGACTTTCCCAATTTTCGAGCTTCTGATCTCGGAATACCTCTTGCATGAAAAACTATATTCCTCTATTTTTTCCACCACTCAAATATTTCATGCACCTTCCTTCTTCATATTTTCCATTCAATTGTTGAGGTTATTATTTCAATCATGGACGCTCAACAAAATCTCATGAACCTAAAAATTCACCATGGATTCCCCCTTTTTCAAGAAACATAACTAAGAAACTCAACTTCTCGACAAAAAAAACATTCATTCCCACATTGTCAAAAAAAACCCACACCAAAAATGCTTCAATGATGCCTTGTGGGATTTTTTCCCAATAAAAGATGATACCACGTATTAACTACCATGTTTTAGGGGGGGGGGAAGTCAAAGGGATCATGTGTAAATATGAGTTAATATTGTTTGGATATTCCTAGTATTCCACATACATGATTATGGGAAGAATGTGTAAACCATGATTTGGGAGCCCTCAATTATAATGTTATGGTGTGGGGATTAGGATCCAATGAGTGTGTGGAAGTAGGAACATCCTCTCTTGAGGATGAGTCTTTTTTTGTTTGATAGACCATTTTTGATGGTGACATATAAAGAGATGTTCGGGAATAATGTGCATAGTCAAACAAAGGTTTATACAAGACAATATCTGTCCATTATCAATAGTCATTAGGGATGATGGTGATCCTAGATTTCACATGGCATAGAGTTTGAGGAATGAAAATGTGATGTTTGGGTATGTGAAAAATACCTACACAGTGATTTTTTGAGGTAAGTGGTATTTGACATAGATCTTATTTGTATGTAAGGGAAAATATTGTCTCTTGAAACTTCTAGGATAATATAATTTAGTTATGAAATCCCCTACATCTATTTTTATTTCTCATGAAGGGGGGTTGGGGCTTTTCCTCTTTTTTATTATGTGTGGGTGGACACGGGATTTTTGGCTCAACTGTCCCTATGTATCTCATTATACAATGAAACAATCCATACATAGTTCATATGATACCTTACAGTTTAAATTCATGTTGTTAGGACTTATTTGGACAGAAAGTTTAACATCATGTAATGAGGACTCGTGAATATCATGCTGCAAGTCTGGATAATTTGTAGGTGGAGTCATTTGATTCATGAAGGATGGGCCTAGGATGGTCCAATTGTCACTACATGTCCAATTATTTAGTGGTAATCTTATCACACATAGTTCTTGTATCCTGCGTAGTTCAACATCAAACATTGTGGATGAAAGTGAACAAACATGAAAAGGACGGGGAAAGTGAAGAGTCAAGCCTGAACCTCATGGATGTTTCCTACAAATCCCAATTAGTTGGGAATAAATGTCCTTGTAGTTCTTAAAGGGTATTACCTTTATTTTTCTGATTTATATGTAGGGAGGAGGGAATTATTTTTAGGTGAAGGATAGACTAGGAAAAAGAATCTAGGCATCACTAAATATCATGTATGGTAAGAATCAAACCATGTGTATTTCTTAGAGTTCCTTATGTGTGTATGACCCACACACATAAAGGGTTAATTTTAAATTTTTCAATTTTTGATGGTAGCTATACCAGGATGGATGATTAGGGTGTCACTATGTATCCCATAGGGTGAGGAATAAAGCCACATGTAGTTCTAGTGATGCTTCCCTATATAGGTTTTTCTCAAACACAGAAAGCGGTGGAATTTTATAAAGGCGGTCCGGCCATGATGGAAGATCTAAGTGACACTGCATATCCCATCGGTATATGGGAATCAAGCTATATATAGTTCTATAGCGTGGCATGGTAGGTGACTAATGTAGGTAGTAATGTCGCCTTGAGTGAGAACATTATTGGGGTCCTGTAGTTTAGTGTCATGTAGTAATGACAAAAAATTTCCCCATACAAGTCTATATAATATGCCTGGAGAGGGAGATTTTTTATTTTGAATGGTGGTTGGACCAGGATATAGAATCCAGGCATCAATATGAGTCCTATGAAGGTGGGAATCAAGCCATATGTAGTTCTAAAGAACCCCTTGTACCAGTCTGACCTATGGATGAAAAGGGGGGCATTTTATACTATGAACTCAATATGATGGGCTTATTATACTCCGGTATGCTTTTTCTATATGGGGGAAATCATAACTCCCATTAAAAATCTTATTTGAGTTCTACATTTTGTTAGAAACAATGAATTTTAAGGTGTTTATTTATAGTATAGGAGCAACAATGGATATAATAGAGGAATTCCATGTCATGTGGCTATTGTACCAAGATTTAGGGTCAAGGTGTCTCCACATATCCCGTTAATGAATAAGAATCAAATCATATGTGGTTCTATAAAAGTTCCTCCCTTCATAGATTTATTCCATACAGAATGAGGGGGAGATTTTTTTCTTTCTACAGATTTGATTCATGCGCAACAAGTGACTATTCAAGACACAGTGATCACCATGCTGTTTAATGTCTTGCGGTTAGGACAAAGATGACGAGCATTTTAATGTCATAAAGCATGGATGAAGATGTTGAGCAGTTTAACATCATGTATCATGGACATATTATGTACATATTAACATTGTGTGGGAAGGATGTATGTGTATCCTTTTGTCTAAACAAAAGATTCCATCAAGAACCATTCACTAGTGGGAGTTATGGTTAGATTTCTATCCATGGTAATTAATTAATACGCTTCATTGGAGTAAAATTATTGTATAACATATCATCCTTCCCATTTTGGCTCCAAATATGGAAGATTCCTCTTAAGTATTATTAGGTTTCGGAGAACCAAAACCATTTATCCTTTGAAGAAATTTTTGAGGCGAATGTTTTTAATGAAGGCCCGTGAAATCCAATTTTGGTAGATATAAAAATGGTTTAATGTGTGCAATATTTTCACATCCAATCACTCTATCTCATCAAATGGTTTCTAGGATATCTCATCTATATATAGTTGGTCACATAAAACAATTTAGAGTGTTGATAGTTGAATTTCAATGGGCAGAACTGCCTATATCATGTTTACTAATGAGTATGAGGTTTCTTGAGTGAAGGTGTTGTTTTTGGTCTGGTAAGAACAAAGAACATGGTGGAATTTTTCTAGACATGATTTCTTATCCTTGTATACAATATTTTGGGGTATGTTTGATAAGGTCTTGTTGAATGCCTCTATATTTCTGTTGGGCGCCGCATGGTAGTGGGATGGATGGTTGGCTTTGATACCATACACTTGGTAGAGTTTTTCTAATTAAATATAGTATAAATTGGTGTTGTTTTCTGTCAGTATTGTGTGTTTGAAACCAAAAATTATGATGATATTGAACTTCAAAAAGCTAGAAATTATTTTTCCCCTTCTTTTTTGACGGGGTGTAGCTTTTACCCATTTTGAAAAGATGTATATTGCTGTGAGAATAAACTTAAATTGTTTGTCCATGGGAGGATGATATGGTCCCACGACGTCCATTCCCCATATGATGAATGATCATGAGTACATATTTGTGTGAAGTATCTTTGGGGGTTGGTGAATTAAATTGGCAGGGGTATAGTAGGATTCAAATTTTTGGGTAAAATTAGCACAATCCTATATCATGGTTGGGAGATAGTACCCCAACCATTGAATTATATGAGAGTGTTTGGATGATGATTGGTGTGCCCCACAAGTTCGGGCATGCACTTCATTCATGAAGATCGTGGTTTCTTCTTCGTCAATGTACTTAATGAATAATCCATTAAGTCCTCACTTATAAAGGACCATTTTACAATTTTTGTCATTGTACAACATAAAATTGACTACTCCCATTCCGATGCATTCCCTTCCAATCCTATCTGGTGGGATTTCTCCTTTTTAAAGATAGTCCATAATGGTTTCCCTCCACCAAGCGGTGTGACCATGTGGCTCAGTTATGATAATGACATATTTTTTTTTCCATATACCCTTGAACATATGGTAAAACCATCCAGCAGTGGGCAATACATATGATTGTTTCATTTTGATTTGGTTCATCTAGAGTCGTGTCTTCGTTTTCCAATGTATCACCTTGTAAATTTTGCGAATGGGGGATATAATTCAATCTACTATTTCCTAAGGATTCAACCATAAATTATCAATCATGGGTTATCATAAAAAATAGCTCATCTTTCTTGATAATTAATCACCATTTACATTCTTGAAGACCAGTTCTGAATCACCTTTAATATTCAAGTGTTCGGCCTGAAATTGAAGTGATAGTTCTGGGGATGTGATAAGGGACATGTATTATTCTTCATTGCTTGTGAACCACATTAATATTAGGAAAGGATAAGGTAGGACATCCTTTTATAGGGGTACAAGTTTGACTCCCATACCTATCATTGTTGAGCCTGAGGTCATCCATTCTTTTTTCCTCTCGGGAATCTAGAGGCACCATCATAGTGAAATTACCATATTTGGGGATTCTCTTCAATAGAGAAAATTTCATCATTTGGGGTTTTTTTATCTAATGGGGACACCACTTTTGACGGATTATCAGCTAGGTAATATGATAATGTATGGATGTTGGTATCTCTATATAGTATGAACTATATATTAAACTATTACAGGATGACTACCCACCGTGACAACCCTTTAGTCAATATTGGACGACATAGAATGTAATTTACTAGGTTGCTACCAGGGGCCATGTGGACCTCATAGTGCTATAGAAAATACATTTTCTTATGAACGACAATGATTAAGGCCAAGAAACTCTTCTTGATATCCAAATACGGAGTCTCAACAACAATCATGGTTCGACAGAGATAATAGAGACTATTCTTTCAACAAAAATATTTATTTTGTGTGAGGATGGTTCCAAGGGATTTCTCCAAGGTGGTCACATACGGAATGAGTGGTCTTCCTTTAACAAGGGGCATTAGCATCGGTGTTCTCAAGAGTTATTTCGTGATTTAATCGAATACTTCCTCAAAATCATTAGTGTATTCATATTCTACCCATTTCTTCATAAACATGGTTAAGGGGAAAAAATTCTATCAAGGATGCTAATGATGCACTGAATGTAAGCCTGGTTTCCATTGACTCCTCTCAACATATTGAGGTTGCGAGGTGGTGACATTCCCATAATTTCCTTTTTCTTCATAGGTTATAATTCGATGCCACTATGGCATTTGATGAAGCCAAGAAATATCCCTGAGGTAACATCGAAAGCATATTATAAGGGATTCATTTTTAAAAAAAATCGTTGTAGTTTACTGAATATTGTTTAAATATCTTCTAGATGTTCTAACCATTGTTATGATTTTACCCCCAGATCATCAAAAAAGCATTCGACGAATACTCCCAGGATAGGTTTTGAAAATACAGTGCATGGCATGCAGATATGTGGTGAAATAATTTTTAAAACTAAACGGAATCAAATTATATGAAAACACTCCCTGGATATTCATTAAGTTGTTGGATTATTCAACTCATCAGTCCATTGAAATATGGATATGTCCAGAATAACCATTCATGAATAAGAGAGCCTCATATCGGGTAGTTACATCGATCAACAATTCTATGATCGGGACAGGGAAATCATATATCGAAAAGTTCCAGTTAAGGTCACTAAAATTGATCCAGAACCTAATCTTATTATTCATCTTCTTAAAAGGGATGATGTTTTAAATCCCTATCATATATTGTACCTTACAAATGATGTCAGTTTTGATTATTCTATTATCTTTAACCTCTATTTTGGTAGCATTGTTCAGGTGTGTCCTTTTGGAATCTTTCTTGTATCCATTGTGTTCTTCTAGAAGGCCAAGTGGTGAGTGCCCACCTTGGGATTGAGGCATAGAATTTGTGTATAGTTATAGGAATAATACGTCTATTATTTCTCAAGAAATAAGAATATAACTCATTTTCTTCGGAAGGAATGGTTGCACTAACCAGAGTGGGATGTGGTTCTTCTTCTGTACCCATGTTTATTCCTTTGGGTTCATCAACAGTGGTATATATGCCTTCCTCAAATTCTATAGGGGCATCCCCCATGTATTCTCTTCCTTCCTCCTTTATATCTGTATCATCTTCATCTTCATCTTCTAATGAGGATGAAATTATTGAATTGATCATTCCAAAAATTAGGTGAAGAGTAATACTTTGGGAGTTTATGATGCAAAGCCGCCTCTTCTATCAAGGAAGTCTATGGAGGGTTCTTTAGATAAGACTTAGTGGGGGGTAAATTAGTTTCCCCATCTTATTTGACTAATAAGATATGTTCTCCTACCTCAGTGGGTAAGGAAGGAATTTTTCAGGTTATTGATGATTTTTTATAAGAATTCTTAGCCTAAAATTCCCTGTTATCTCAGGGGTTAATGAGCTATTCTACATTTTCATGCTCAGTATATATAATTGAAATCTTGAGGATTTCTAAATACATGTCTGAATTTGGTGTTTTTCCCTCATTCTGATTGACGAGAAATATGTATTCTTCCCCAAGCATCTTGATGGAATCAGTGGGGATCATTACCAAACCGTTTGGGGTGATGATCCAGTAAAATATCTCAACTGATGGTTGTTTCTCCTTTAGTTCATTGAAACCTGAATCAATATAGTGTGATTTATAGAAGTTAAATGGAGCATTATCAATTTGTATTTTCCCACTCTGTCCATTAATTCTATATTTTAGGAACTGATTATATGAGGGGATTGATGCGTATTGATGCAGCTAGGGCCTTCCTATTATGGTGTTGAAGGCCTTATTATTTCATACCACCCAAAATTATAGCTTTGTTATGATGTCACTAAACTGAGTTTCGAGCATCATTTGGCACAATGAATGCTTCTCTATTTTTTCATAGCTCAAAGAGTTGTGGTGTAGGGCATCATATCAATCTCATTACATCTAAGAAAATGAATTGTCTATAGTGGGAGGATATTAACCCTAAATACTTTATCGATGATGAATTTTCATATATTGATCCCATTTATTATTCTAGAAAAATATAAAGGTATGATATGTACTTGCATGGGGGCATCGTTATCCGGATCTGTGAAGGAGGTTACAGTGTGGAATTCCATAGGATTGGACTCTATTCAGTAGACTTCTGCAGTAACTAATTTGGCTTAAAACTCATGGAGACTTAGTAAAGCTTCTACGAGTGTTTCCCTAAGATCTTATAATAGATTCATTGCATCCATGATTGACATATTGGCTAGAACTGATTCTATTTAATCAAAAAATGATATTTCTGGTCTAATAGTTGGTTTTCCCCACCTTGGGGATGATCTTTTATGGTCTCATTAATGGGTTGACAAATTTATGATGATGTGTTACCCCTTGGGATCAAATCTAAAATAGATTTTCCCCTTGTAGATTGAACCTGGCATGTTTTCTCAACTTCCAAAGGTAATTAGTCATATGTTCTTCCTCGATTAGATATTTCAGAAGGATTAAATAGGGATGGATTCTCATGGGGGCGTGAGAATTTTACTGTCCCTATTGAAATCGGTGAAGGGTCCTTCTGCAAGTTTATTCCACAATAATGGTTTGAGAGAGGGTGCAGAAATAAACATTAATTCTTCCATGGCTACATGTCCCTTGATATCTTTGGATTCTACAATTTCTTCCTCTCAAACCCCAATTAGATGTGGGTAATTCTAGTTGATAACCATATTTTTCATCTAAGAAGGGATCCATAAAGTGGATGACATTGACGGAGCCAAAAATGAGCTCATCTTCTGATGATTATTATGCCTTACAATATCCCCCTAGTGGTTTTGTTTCATGTGGAGGTGCCCATTTTTTAATTTGGTGGAGATGTTCTCGTTGTGTCATTAGGTGGGGTGGGGCATGTTATGCCATTTGGTGGTGTGGTACCCATTATTCCATTTGGTGGGGTGGTGCCCGTGTATTCAGAAACAATGGAATAAAATCTGATATTGTTAAGTATAAATTTTGATTTGGTTAATGGTCATCTCCTTACACTTTCTTTTCACCATTTTGATTGGACTACTTTTTGGGTAGTTGTCCCTTGGAGGATTGTGGGGCCAAGGATGACGTATTTGTTATATCAGGAGTTGTTAAAGGCATAATCGACTGCTTCAACTATGCCAAGAGGATTCTGTGGGCTCAGCATATAGTTGTACAACACAGCCATCTATCAAACTTCTTTTCCCTTTTGTAAACACCTATTTTAGAATCCCCTTATTCTTCTGGATCAGTGGTGGAAACAAATTCCACTTACCCTGGTGGTGGTCCCATCTTGACCTATCTATAATCTTCATTAATTATAGGAGGTCCTTGAAGAAAAATCACTCTTAAATGTTGTTCCCCAATATTTAATGAATGGGACATTAATCTAAATGGTCATTGAGACCTACATCATCATCCCTCCTTAGCTCTGGTGGCCGAATCAAGTTTCAATACAAGGTGGCTATGAAGTATCCATGTACTCGATCATCGGGGAATGAGTACACATTATTTCTTCAATCCTGAAATTCATTTCATTTTCTCCCCAGTGCACATCCAGCTGAGGAGAGGATGGATGCTAAAGTCAAGAGGCACCTCCACTATTTGGAAATGGCCTTGGAGCTAGATATGGGGTAGGAGGGGCTTAAAAATGACCTAATCCACTTAATCCCTCTGTGCTATTTTTACTGGGGCTCTCCGGGACTTGATATTAGAATGAAACAAGGAATATTCTATGCTTTGAGAGATATAAGAAAATTAAGAGAACCTAGTTGTTTATTTCACAAGAATAAGTGGTGTTCGCAACTCATCTAAGAGGTTTTGGATGAACATGAAAAACATCTCATCTTAGGGGAGTGTCTAACTCAAGGAGTAAGTTAGAACTTTCCATTTTTAGGTGAATTATGAGACACTCTAAATTTCCCAATATTTTATATCATGATTTCACTAACTGATTTTATAAATGTCATGATGTACTAGAATAGGAACTGGCATCGAAGATCCTCTAATTATGTTATTGAGTTATCTTGAAAAATGGTGACCCACACCAAGACTGAACCATTCAAGGATCACACGAAGCATCTGAGCTTAATAACTTCTTGTTGATCCAGGTTTCCCAAAATGGGATCCTAGTAGGAAGAGTAGTTCATTTGAAGATTCCTAGGGTCCCCTAATCTATTGAACACTAGAAATATGGGATTCCCAAAATTTGGTAGAGGAAAAACATTTCTCACCTAGTCAGGGTAGGGTTTCCATTCTGGTTTTATTAAAGTGATCATTTCTTACATTGTTCCCATTCAAGTTTTAAATAACTCTATGGTATTCATGATCCGTTGATGCATGTCCTGTTGGAATGGGGCATGAATGGGCTCAACAGGCGAAAGATTGGACTTTCTGACACTTCTAGAATATAAGGCAGATACCCAGTAGGGGGGATCTTCTGGGGATTTTCTCTAACCTGTTATGGTTTCCTTACCAATAGAGGTAAATCATTATATATCATTGTGGTTGGGTTTAAGTACACTGATGGTCCCGGTTCTACCTTAAATGATCTTTCCATCCTTACATCAATCATCAAGAGGAGCCCATGAGGTAGAGGTACATCTGATGGAAGCATGTGTTGATGCTCCACCCAAGGAATATACCCAATAGGATGGATTTCTCTTATCATTTCAATGATAATTTATCACAATTATATCCTATTTTCCCCATGTCGGGTGAATGTATCCTCAAGCATGGGATAATTGTTTTCATTAGTAGAAGTAGGTGGTTCGTAGGACATTTTCTTATTCATCTCCATTATGTGGATTCGTGTGGGTTTTTGTGGTGGTTTGACTAATGGGGTACCCAAATTTATAGCAATTCTTTGGTTTATGGTGTGCACCCCTCCAAGATCGGTGTGAACCATCAATGGGTGTAAACTCTCTTCTCTGGTTTCTAAATTATTTGTATTATTTTCAGCAAGGTATGTAGGGATATTTTCTATGATTTTCACCGAAGCATATTTCATTGGGGGTGGCTTACTTGGTGTTGAATGACAGGATAACTTCTTACATTCTTTCTTGGATCTTCTCTATCCATTCTGCGATAATATTCGAGTTTCTTGGTGAAGAGTGACTCGAAGGGAGATTGATATTACATATTATTACACCTTCATCCTATGGGATATGAGTCATGGGATAGGATGGAATGGGTTACCCATATTTCTATTGTTCTACCTGTATAGGAGATGGCTGATGTCTACTGAGCAGGAATTTGAGGAAAAAATTAACCCATCCCTATGGGTGGTGTTGGTCCCATTCAATAGTTATTGTACCTTGACCAATATTTTCTATTCTTATGTGGGAATTTTGTGTTAATAAATTCCCACAAAACTGTGGTCTAGGTCTGGTCCAATATCGCAGCGTCTGTTGCTAGTATCACCTCTTTCTTGATCTCATTCATTATCATAAATTTTTGAGCTAGGTATGGTTTTGGTCTGCATGGGATTTAATTTATTCTGAGGACATGATCCATGCTCACTGATTGGATTCTGGAAGATGGGAACCACACTGAATGTTCTCTGTGGCCTGGTTCAGGAACTTCCCGATGGCTTGATGCTTCTGAGACTTACTCGAGGCTGGTTCATGTCGATAGTTTCCTCAATCCTAAGTTGGGAATTCATTTGATTACCATATAAATATTACCACATTACAAGATATTATTTCATATGGGATATACTATAAATGATGTGGGGTGATGTGTAGAGCTCTGTGTTCTCCCCATCCTTAGATATGCACACCAGATGATGCATCACTCATAAGGTAGCAAAACATGTGCATCACGTGGTTGTAGGCCATCCCAAGGTCTTTCTTTCTTTTTTCTGCCTAATTCTTCCATACATAAGGAAGGGATTCTAGGTTGATCATTTGGAAATTATTTTCCATGAAATTAACATGTTTTGTATACCCTTCGTATGGATGAAATTTTTCTTTTTACTAGCTGAGCATTGTCCACATATTAAGGTAAATGTTATGAAAGAATTATTCTAAGAAATCGCTTGGTATGTTTTATTGTGAAGTGGTCATTGGAAAATAAATCACTGGAATGTCTTTTTTATCTAGTTTTATTCTCACAAGAAACATATCTTGTTCTTGTTCTGTCTGGGACTCTTCTACATGATCCTCCTAGTTTGACGACTATTTAATGATTTCTTTCCTACTAGAAGGGTTAGGGAGATTCTCATTAATATGTGAATGGTACGGTGGTGGATCAAATGGTGAGTATGGCCTTGAGACATCCCTTAGTTGAGAAAAAATTTCACTTTTCATGGAGATATTATCCAACATGTTTTACTTAATCTTTCCATTTGCCTCGGAATATGAGGGATTTCTAACATTATACCCAAAATTGGGAGGACCTTTTCACTGGTGTAAATTTTGACTGTGGGAAGGACCTTTGAAGTTAGTTCGAGGATGGAGATGACTACTATCTTCAACTGTTTCTCAAATTTAGAGAGGTCTTCATGAATGTATACCTGGTAGATGACCTTTAGGGTGGACCACAATAATGGGAGGACCTTCTTGCTACTTGGCATCATTGAGGGGAGTTCATTCACAATGACTGCTATTATAGTGTAGGATACCATCATAGATATAGTTTTATGGAGTGTATATATAGTTTAAATTCTAGGGAGGGCCTTTATAATATACTGCAATGAGGGTAGGACATTCTCATTTCTTTATTTAAATGTGGGGAGGGCATTCATAGTGACCATTGTTATTGGGAGGACTATCATCATAGCTCTACATCCACCTATAGGGAGAAGAATATATGTCATGTATACTTTTTGGATGACCATCAGGGAAGACTACATCAAGGGTATGTCCTTCTTGTTATAAAATATTCTATTTATAGGGACGGTTACCCAAACACATTCAAAAGATAAGCTCTCGTGATCGAAAATTTCTATCCCATGGAATGATCACCCATGGGTTCTCTAGGGAGGATCTTCCAAGCTACATGTAGTGACATTAGGGGGAGGGCCTCCAAAACTACTATTGTAACTTCCATAATTTTTAATGAATTGATAATACCTTGAGCCTCTATTGATAAAATTTTTTTGTCATCAAGAACTCTAGCATCTAGTAGAGTAGAATCATGAATGTGATCTTCATTTTACCATTGCATTTGGCACCATTCATTGTTGTGCGCTATCTCATAGGAAAATGTGGATGTGTTCTATTGGTAGCGACCTTGATATACATATACATGTCAAATATGTTCTCAAGATGTCATTGGGGTACACTAATTAACATCTTGAGTTCTTGAATGGATTAATGCCATCATTTGGAGTGGTCACCGTATTGCACCAGTGTCCCTAGTATGAATGGGTATCTCTTTACTATATGGTTACCTTTGTATAATGGAATATGTTCATTGAACCTCCTATACATGAACATGGATGTTGGTGTACTCCGTAGTGATTTTCTAATTTGGGGGACGAATCACCCTGCCTAAGGAGATCGGGTCATAGGCCTTACCCTTCAATTTTTCCACTGACATAATGACATCTTGATAAGTCTAGATGATATGGTCTAGGATCTATATTGGATCATCCATCATCAACAGGATGTGTTGTCATACTTCTTTCAATGTAAGAGATGTGAATTCGTTTTTCGATGTCAAAGAAAATGTTTTTACCTACTTCGATCCTCCATGAGTTTCTAGTGTGTGTTAGAGGATCTCTTGTGTCAGGGGAGAGGAATGAGTCCTCCATTGGCTATTTTCTACAGTTTCCACCATATTTTGCCAGTGGGCTTTTCATTTGTGAGCACAAATTTCCGTCTACTCATTGGCCACAATATTTGTCTCATTAGCTTAATTTTCATATGTAGGAATATATCTTTGCTTATATTTTTCTATCACCATATGTGGTTTGTAGGCTTCATATACACTAGAAATATTGTATGAGTTCCCATACCTTTCGGTCCTATTTTTATATTAGGATACTTATGCATTGGCATAGATTTTCATCTCCCTATTGTTGGCCTCTCTATCGGCTTGTAAGGACCAGAAATCATGGCCATGAATATGTGTTTTCCCCAATTGTACCACTATAATTCCATTTTGGGATACATAGTAGTGATCAGGGATTTTCATCCACTCGTATATATCTATCTCATTTCCTTAGAGGGCTTCTGTATGAGGGGATGAATTGTTTTCCTACCCATTATATTCCACCACATTTGTGTAGAGGACCTCCTCTTTAGGTACTAGGGGGATATCCTACTTCTGATTATTCATTTTCTTCCCTCGGTAGGCTTCCTAAGGGGCATGTGTCCAATGGACATCAGCTGGTTCCCTCAGCATGATATCCTCTTTATAGAAAGGATATTGGGTTGTATGTCTCTAGTGGATGCATCCTACAAAATTATCCCTTGATTAGGGTTTTTTCATCTCATATTAAGTCATATGTGTTGACCATATATTCTTCCTTGAGTTAGGAGACGTATTTCCTACTTCATTTTTTTGATAGGATCCCAAAATGATTTGAGACTTCTAGTGGATCCTTCCATTAGTGAAATACTATCTTTGGATAAAGAGGTGTCTGGAAGGAATTCACTGATTGGAGGTTATACATTATGGCCTCAACTATAGGAAGGGTACCGTTTTGGTGGTACTCATTGGCCAGCATGTTTGAAACCTATTTTTAAAGATGGTGGGTATGCGACAGAGTCTTGTTCATTCGGGATCCAGTCACCTATGCGGACACTGATGCACGTGCCTGGGAAATTTGTCGATATTCCAATTGAAACAATGATAGCTATGTGAAAGATGAAATACATGTAATAATCACAGACAAAGAAACACCATCAACGTAGAATTACATGATCACATGAATTATTGGTAATATTGCTTGACATTCATTCATTTGAGTGCGAAATGGGAATTGGGTGTGGTGACCCCCCACCATGGATAAGGATCCACATTAGGTTCACCGTATTTGTTTCAACCCGATTAGTGTCATACTGTGGACTGATGGAATGGCCCTACAGATCATGATCCATTGTATTTTATTTAGATGGGTTTCAAATATAGAATGATGTACTAAGATGGTCCCCAATGGGTTTAGTCATGGAGCCATAAACACCCAATGACCCTTGTATTCCTGATTCAAAAACCTTCCTTAAAAAGGCAGGTGCTCGTTGGATGGTGGTTTGGCCAACAATACTTAATGACTCAATTAGTAAAGAGGATGGATGGCCTAGAGCATCACACCCTTTTGGGTGGAATTATTTCCTACTCTGGGACTCCCATAAAGATTTAAAAAATGTCATATGTTCATGATTCTTTGGCTATTTATGAATCATGTGTCCACATATTACCCATGTGTTGTAAGGTTCACTATATATACTCATGGGTCAGGAATTACTAAGACAGATCATGTTTAAGCCCTATGATGAATCCCTCTAGAGTCTATAATCATCCAGGGAGGACAAAATTTTCTTCTTTTTTGGGATCGAACCCATAAGATGGGATTCCTATGTATCCCCATGAGAGGAATCATAACCCACATAGTTTGGTGCCACATAACTAGACACGTCTCCTTTTAAAGTCGTGTGATGGGGACCCATCCATGCAGTTTTAACATCTTGTGTCAAGGAAGTCTAGGAAAAATATTACTCATCAATATTTTGTGTGGGACCTATATCGAAGTGTACCAAGATGCTCAAGAGAGGAGTGTTCTCTTGGGTAGATATTGCCCTATCAGGGATATGGGTTAATAAACCCCAGGGTGACATGGGTATTGGTTTTATACATCGAGGAGGCTTCTTACATATCTCAGTATTCTAGGAATAAAATACCTCTTAGATCATTTAATGTTAGGAATTATACCCTAAAGGAGTCTCAGTTTGTAGGGGAATGATTGGGCCTTTTCCTTTGAAAAGGATCCCCTTGAGCTCAGGCCTTTAGAAAGGTATCTGACGTATCCTGTTTTAGGGTAGGAATCAGAGTTCTTGTAGTTCATTGATGGCTTGTGACTTTATTGGGGATTACGTGTTGGAGAGTCCCATATGAAGGGGCATGATCTCTCGTCGCATGGATGGGACGTTTTGGACCTGAGGCCTGGATAAAGGCTTCCTATGTATCCCAGCTATGATGGGAATCAGAGTTGTTGTAGTTCATGACTGGGTTTTGAAAATGGTGTATCATCATTGAACTATAAGGCCATGTGAGTTATTCTTAGTTTGAGGAACATGAGGATGAGAAAGATTAAACAATGGTGAACTTTCCCTTATCCATTGAGGGGAAAGGAGGAGGGTGTCGGCGGATGAGGGCCATACATGAGCCAAATAGGAGGGGAAAATGGTGATTTGAATGTATCAACCCATCACCCATGTTGATATATAGTATTTTCACATATGTCATGCTATATGGACACATCCCATGCTGAGCTTGAGAGGGGAGAACGTCCCACATACCAAAAAAATTATGGGGGCTTACCTTAGGTGGAGTGCCCCCAAAATGATTTCTAGGAAAGGGGATAAGAATTTATCCTTATCTAAGGGAAATAATGCATGATCACTTTGACTTGGCATTTTCCCTCTTTTAATGGAAAAGAATGTGGTTACCCATGATCCATAGAATGGGGAGGTTTACATCCACATCCCATGGTAGGACTCTAGGTTACCTCAAGAATGTAGACATAAGGAAATCCTAGGGGTTTGAACCATTGTTGTAACTTCATTTTCACCTCATCATAGCTCTGGTATGTTGAATCAAAAATGAACATTGATGCGATTGATATTCTGGTCATTATGTTCTTGTAGCTTTGGAAGAGGCTTCGGCCTAATTCTAGTTGATTGGTTATTGAGATACCATCAAGGGTGTGAGTGGAATGGAAGGAAAATATTTTATCTAGAAGGTGGACAACCCAAGCACTCCCCATTCTGCATACCATTCTCTAATACGGGATATGGTCTTCCCCGCATAGCATATTGTTGTATGAGTGGAGGTGTCATCCGCATACCAAAGTGGTACATGGACCTGGATGGAAGCTACTTCATACCATGGTGGTACGCTGTCTCAGGTTCCATCCATATTGCATGGTGATATCTAGCGTAGAGTCTTATCCGTGTAGTAATGCACTCTGTGGTTCACTGATCTGAACAAGGGGCACAGTGCATGCAGTTCACTAGATGCTCATCTATGAAAGGCCTGTGGTTCAGGTTTCAGTAATTAGGCTTGCACCCAGTTGATTATTATTATGTTTCCTTGTTTTTATGGTATTATGTGGGTTTATACCTGCTGAAACTGTTTGTGGTTCTGTACATCATCGATCATTTTCCTTCGAATTCTTATGTTCATTAACTCAAGCTCTCCCAAAAATCATCCTTTGTCCCCTTTTCATTCTCCACTAGTGGTCCTTTTATAGAGTACTGAGGAAGCTGTATCTATTGGAACATGAATCCTTTTTCATAATCCCATGGAGGGAATGTTTGCGGGATGATGCAGTTCGCAACAATGCATATTACCCCCTCAATCATGTGAACATCATGGTTCATGGGACCCTTCCATCCCCACCTCCCCCACGAACTACTCATTTCATAGGGATGGTATCCATGGACTTATTTCTTGATCACGTTATAACCAATGACATGGTTAACGATGACTTGGTTCATTATTTTCATTCTATCTATGAATGGATGGGTCTGCTAGATAATGCTTCAAGGGACAATGTTTCTCAGGCTATCCATGTACCGCTTGGTTCATAGTATGTACCTTCTACAGAAAATTCATAGTAACTAGTACGTGGACCAGTTTGGGTTTTTTTCCAAATTGGATGTCTTCAACCATCTCCTCCAATTTTCATCCCCACATACATCTTTTATTTTCATTATCAAAATTGTGGTAGTATTTTCTTTTTATTTGTATATTTTTAGAGACCCAACAATATTAAATTAATATATATAAATAAATAATTGGAAAGGATTAAATTCCTAAAAAATAAAACATGAAACATAAATAATAATAATAATTAATTAATACCTATATATAACAATAATTAAAAAAATTACTGATAAAATGCATAATATATAAAATCAATCAAGTTATAATGAAATTTTAATATTAATAATAAAATTTTAACAAAATCCATAAATATTAGGTTTATCTGTCTTAATATAATATTTCATTAATTACATAAACACTTGTGTGTAAGTGATACATTAATTGCATATATGAATGTGAAATCAATGTAAAACACATTTGATATGTGTTAAATTGAAAAATAAAACATCATTAAATGATGTCTATTAAATGATGCAAATAGACAATATTTTTAATTAATATTAAATTTTAATTACAAACCATTCTATAGTAAATATTTGACATATTTAATGCGATATATAATTTATTTAGGATATAAATCATATTTTAGGAAATATATAAGAATATATTTCTATATTAAATTCATTAAAGTATAATTATTTATTAAACCTATTAAAAAGGAATGATACATTAAATTGTTTGTAATTATTATATTTTATTCATTTTTATATTTATATTTAATATATATTATTTATTACTATTTATAATATATATATATATGAACCGATGATATATTTTAGTAATAATATTTTCATTAATATATTTTTTATTAGTTTATTAAATTATTAAATTAATAATTTTTTGTTCAATTATTACAGTTTATTGATTTTTTTATTTTAATAGTTACTGCGATTTATTAAAAAAAAATTATTTGATGATTACAATTTATTCATTTCATATATCTAACATTAATATAATGTTTATTAATATAATATATATATATATATATATTATTTATCCATTATTATCAATAATTATGTAATTAATAAAGAGATTAATATTTTTCTTTATTTACAAATTTTTAATTTTTAATTTTTTTAATTTTTATTCATTTTATTAATTATATATATATTAAATATAAAACCTTTATTAGTATTTATAATATATTTATATGTATATTTAATTTAATAATTTTTATCAATAATTATTTAATTAATAAAAATTTCAATACTTCTTTTAATTTACTCATTTTAATCATTATTTGATTTATTCTTTCATCTTACTCGAGAACTCTATTTGTGCTAGAAAATGTAGAAAAATGATTCCCAATATTACTTCTAAAAAAATAACTGATAGCGCTAAAAAATAATACTAATAAAGTGGTCCTGTTATCAATGGTAAAATAAAGAATTGATAAATGGTCCCCTTTGAGCATCTCTTTTTATGAGCATTGATAATAGTCAGCGCTGTTGAAGGCCTCTGCAGTTATGATCGTATAAATATGGCCATATCCCCTTAGACACTTCTATGTTAGATACCCATGGAACTTGGGAAATTTATTTTAATAATTCCCCATTTAATTATAGTTGAATAACTAAAAATCATTAGTTTTTTTCTTCCCCATGCATTCATTTGCTCAATGACCCTTTTCTCCACACTTATTGAAAACTCCCATTCCTTTCAAACATTTCCCAAAATGATTCTTTCCACAATTTTCACATAATGATAATTGTTGTATTCAGTTTTTCTTCATTGATGCTGCACCATTTACATGGTTATCAGAAGACCACTTCTTATTTTTATTTCCTTTTAACATATATGACCTAGAAAATTCCTTCTCCATTTTGATGGAACTTAATACTATTTAATCATATGAATATTTTTTTTGAATCTAGTGTCATTTAGAAACATGCATAATACGTTAATAAAAATGATCAATCTTATCTCTGTAATCTCTAGCATACCTTCCTAGTTTTGTGATGGTCGAATCATACTCTACAATATTCTCTTATTTCCCATTTATTAATGAAATTATGTTTTCTAGTTAATATAGTCACTTTCCCAGGAGGGAAATATTTTTTGAATAATTTTTCCTTAAATTTTCTCTATTCCATGTGCTCTATTTTTTCTTCCTCCTTATAATTCTAGATCAATGACCACTATTGATCATAATCACCCTTGAGACAATATATTTCCCGTAATACCTGTTAATTTTCATTGATTATAAATATCAGAATTATCCTTTCAATTGACTTGATCCACTGCATAGATACCAGTGGATTAATAGTCCGACTAAAATATGAGGGCTTTTGTAGTATGAAAAGATCTAATATATGTGTAGTATGGTTATTGATAAAACACTATTTTTTTGAATATTTTATTGATAATAAATGATATAATTTCCCCACATTGTGCTAAATATGTTTATTTATAAAATATTTGGGATTTGATTATTCATTTGAAAATTTGGTGAAAATTCAAGTTTTACCCTTTATAGTGCATTGTAGTATTTCAAAGATAAATATTTTTATATTTATTATTTTAATTTTAAATTTTGTAACAGTGTTCCTAACTTACTTTTCTACAACTTTCTTTCATGACACTAGAGCTAAAAAGGGAATTTGGATGGAGTAAATGGGACATTAATCCAATGGTGGGCTGGACTCGACAGAATGGACATGGGTTCTGTATTTGGGCCATATCTTCTTCATCCGAGCTTGGATTGAGCCCAAATTTTGAGGAAAGCTCGGGGACATGATTATTCACATATAATCCTTCTAGAAGGCCGGTCAATTCACGCGTTTTTGAGGAAAACTAGGCGGTGAAACTTGGAATAAAATATTTGGCCTAGTTTTTCATTTCACACTTAAAAAGTTATCTATCCCTAGCCCTCATTAACTCTGTTTAAAGGGGGTTTTAAATCTTTGAGAGGGCTGGTCGAGGCTTTGGGAAGGTGTGGCCGAAAGGGTGTCTCTTGGGAGCCCCTTACAACTCTTGGAAGAAGTAAGAATTTGTGCAAACCTCTCTTCCAAAAAGGCTCTCCTCTCCCACATCTTCTTTGTATTTCTTTTCTTTCATGTTTGTTTCGCGAATTTTTCTTCAAATAATCTTCTGTGTTCATCCCTCTTCTTCTTCTCTTAATCTTATTAATTGGGTTGGAATCAAGAGTGGAGAAAATATTGTGTTATACCCTTTAAATCCTTTGCTTATGCAAATCGTCTCCACGATGACTACACCGCCCATGGAAGAGTATTTCTTTTTAGTAATCGGTCGACCTCTCACCTCCTTCATTCATTTATTTTGAGTCAATGATATACTTTAATTCACAAAACATGATCTATTAAATGAGTTTTTAATTTAAATTAAACTAATCATGAAATTTAATAGTTAACACAAAACACGCGAGGTCGGGAATTGTGTGAACTGTGAGAGCGCAACCTTAACTTGTAATTCAAAACCACACGGGATCAATTTGTAGTGTTAAAATATAATCCCTAAAATCAATTAATCCTCATTTACAGAGTGGTTATGTGCCTTAATTTACCACTGACCATAATCTAATCTTATAACATCAATCAAAGCAGGGTGTTGTGATTGCATGTTTCAAAGTTAGCCTAAGGTTGAATTCACTTCATCTTCACGGTAAAGTTAATTCTCGTAGGGTTCAGGATTTAAAAAATTAAGGGATCATAATTAAGTGAATATTAATTTAAATGATAATGATTGATAAATGATTTAAGAGGTAGAGTTATATTGATTACGCCTTTTAAAATAGATTTCTAAAAAACATCTTCTTATTGTGTCATTCTAATCGAAACATCATTTCAAAATTAAAAAGAAAAAATGCAATATTCTTCCCGTAAACTTCTTCTAGATTTATAAACTATAAACAACCACCCCCATACTTTCAAGTAGTGTTTTTATTCCCTTTTATTTTGTTTCTATAATACCTCTGAAAATTTGTTTTAATTCACTTCCTCCTTCGAGAGACGACCTTGGTCAGCCACTCTACTGCACCTAAATACTCCAAAATCACAATAATCATTTGAGGGAGCCCACAATAGCGCTCTATCAAATTGGCACTGTTGCCGGAGAGGCAAGTAATTATTTCAACTAATTAGAGGTATTTATTTTTTTTTACATTTTACTCTCTTCCTCTCTTCTTTCTTCTGACTTTACCCAATCTGATTTTTTTCCTTCTTTTATTTCCTTCTACTTCTTTTTGGACCATCAACTCAAACTTCTAATTATTATTTTACTATGGTCCAATTTCCTTCTTTTCACCTTTCATTGATTGATGACATGAACTAATCCCAATGATCTCTTTGATCTTGACCCTGAGATTGAACATAGCCTTAGGGCTCGAATCAGACACTCTCAGTCTACGGGAAGTTTCAATATTCAACCAGTTGGTGAAATACTCTCTTCTGGAAACATTGAAATTGGAAGCTATTCAAATTCAAACATAAAAGAAGAACCAATAGCTAGAAATAATAACAATGAACTTAATAGAACCATTTGAGAATTGGCTGCACCTGATATTAACTATGAACCAAATTGTATTGCATACCCAAATCTCGAATCGGACATTGAATTGAAATCTGGATTAATTCACCTTCTTCCAAAGTTTCATGGCTTATCTAGTGATGATCCCAACAAACACCTTAAAGAATTTAATGTGGTTTGCTCAACCCTGAAACCAAGAAATGTATCTGAATACCAAATCAAATTAAGAGCATTCCCATTCTCACTTGATGGAGCTGCGAAAGATTGGATGTGTTATTTACAACCCGAAGATGTAACTTGTTGGAACAATTTGGAATGTCTTTTCTTGCAGAGATTTTTTCCAGCATCAAGGACCACTTCCATTCGTAAGGAGATCTCGGGGATCAAGAATTCACAATTGGAGTCAATTTATGTGTATTGGGAGAGATTCAAGAAGTTTTTCGCAAGCTATCCACATCACCAAATCAGTGAGCAACTCCTCATCCAATACTTCTACGAAGGGCTCACACCCATGGAGAGGAGCATGGTGGATGCTGCAACTGGAGGAGCATTGGTGGACAAGACACCAGCAGCCTCACGTGCATTGATCGACAAGATGGCCCAAAACTCCCAACAATTTGGTGATTGAGGTACACCACATATCATGGGAGTACATCTGGTAAGTCCTTCTTCTCTTGAGAGTCATTTGATTGATACCAAGTTAGAAGAATTGACAACTATGGTGAGGAAAATTGATTTGGCACAAAAGACATCTCTACCCCCTCCTTCAAGGCCATGTGGAATTTGCACTGAGACAAGCCACCCAACTGACTGTTGCCCACAACTACAAGAGACAGAGGATTGCGCAGCAGTATTCCCAGGGAGACCATTTCAGCAGCAACAACAACCATATCCCCAAAAAAAGTTTGATTCATTTTCTCCAACATACAACCAAGGGTGGAAAGATCAACCGGACATGAGGTATGTCTCTAGACAACAACAAAGGCCACCCTTTCAACAAAACTTCCAGCAGCCTCCGCCTTACATGCATGGTTTCCAACAACCCCAAAGGAGATTAGAATCTCAAGAATCAACAAGCCAACAACAAGGGAATACCCCACCAAAGGTAGATTATAATACTGATGATATTTTGAAGCAAATTGTTCTTAATCAAAAGAATGAGCTGAAGAGTCAAAGTTCGGAGCTGAGGGAGTTAAAGACTCAAATGAACCAGATTTCCACCGCCCTCCATGAACTTGTAAGTAAGAATTCCGGAAATCTACCTTCCCAACCCACTCCAAATCCAAAGGGGAATGTTAGTTCCATCACATTGAGAAGTGGGAAGCAAATGAACGATACATCTGTACCCACCATTCCACCAGGATTCACCTCAACTCCAGAGAAGCCGCATTCCATACCAACTGATGATCAATCCAAGGAGAAAGATAAGGGTAAGAAAATGATTGATGATGTTCCTCCTAAACCCCTTTCTTTTCCAAACAGTGTTGTTCAAACCAAGAATATGGATGAAGAAGCAATGCAAAAAGAGGTTTTGGACACATTCAAGCATGTGGAGATCAACATTCCTCTAATTGAAGCCATTAAGAAAATCCCAAGGTATCCCAAATTCTTAAAAGAACTCTGCACCAATCGAAGAGGGCTCAAGGGAAATGAGAGGATCAACCTTGGAAGGAATGTCTCAGCACTCATTACACCAACTCTAGCAATGCCAACAAAGTGCAAGGATCTTGGGACATTCACCATCCCATGTACCATAGGTGAGTTGCACTTCTCTGATACTCTTTGTGATTTTGGAGCTTCAATAAATGTCATGCCTCACTATGTATTCTCTTCCTTGAAGGTTGGTGAGTTGAAGCCAACAAGAGTAGTGGTGAAAATGGCGAATAGAGCTACGACATATCCAGCGGGAGTCCTTGAGGATGTACTTGTCCGGGTAAGAGACATGATCCTTCCAACAGACTTCTATGTGCTTAACATGGAGGATGATAATGAAAGTTCTCATGCCCCCATTATCTTAGGTAGGACCTTCCTCAAAACTGCAAAAACTATCATAAATGTCAATGAGGGTACACTTTCCTGGGAATTTGGAGATGAAGTTGTGATATTTAATGTTATGGATTCTATGAAGTACCCCTAAGAGGACCATTCTTCTTTTGTTATCTCCCATTTTTAACCACCAAGTAAAAACCCCATGGAATTGGATTGTCCTATTCTTAGGGAGATTATGAGTATTGGTTCTAATTTGATGTCTAAGAGTACTTCTACACCGATTTTTAAGGAATAAGACTCTCTAAGATTTGATTTTGAAATGGAATCATATTCTGATTTTGATCATGTGAACTCTGATTATGACATAGCTATTGAGTATGCTGATGGATTTTGTGCTTTATTCTCTGATTGTGATGATTTTTATTCTGATACTGATGTTCATTGTGCAGATATGTCTGTTGCATCAATTTCCCCATCCATACATCACCCCCTACATTGGAACTCAAGACATTTCCTCCAAATCTTAAATATGCATACTTGCTGAGTGGTGATAGATTACCTGTTATAATTGCTAACAATATCTCTTTTGAACACGAAGAAAATTTTTTGAATCTTTTGAGAGATTACATTAGGGCAATTGGATGGGCATTGGCAGACATATCAGGTATTATCCCTTCCATTTGCATGCATAGGATTCTCTTAGAGGATGGGGCTAAACAGGTGAGGCAACCACAAAGGAGACTCAATACAATCCTTCTAGAGGTTGTTAAAAAAGCGGTTGAAAAATTGCTCAAGGAAGGTATAATCTATCCCATTTCAGATTCTCAGTGGGTAAGTCCTATTCAGGTTGTGCCTAAGAAAAGTGGTGTTACTATTGTTAAAAATGAGAAAGATGAGTTAGTTCCAATGAGGGTGCAAAACAGTTGGCGTGTGTGTATTGATTATAGGAAACTAAATCACTCCACTCGCAAAGACCATTTCCCCCTCCCATTTATTGATCAGATGCTTGAGAGACTAGCTGGGAAGACACACTATTGTTTCTTGGATGGATTTTCTGGAAATTTTCAGGTTCCTATAGCTCTGGAGGACCAGGAGTAGATGACATTCACCTGCCCATTCAGTACCTTTGCTTACCGGAGGATTCCATTTGGACTTTGCAACCCCCCAGGTACCTTCCAGAGATGCATGGTGAGTATTTTTTCTGATTTTATTGAGACCTTCATGGAGGTATTTATGGATGATTTTACAGTGTATGGGTCTTCATTTGATGAATGTCTAATTAGTTTGGGAAAGGTGTTGAATCGTTGTATTGAGAAGAATCTGGTCCTGAACTTTGAAAAGTGTAATTTCATGGTAGAGCATGGAATTGTCTTAGGGCATGTAGTGTCAAAACATGGGATAGAGGTTGATAGATCAATGGTATATATTATTTCATCCTTAACATATCCTTCATGTGTGCGTGATGTTAGATATTTCCTAGGTCATGCAAGATTTTATCAGCGCTTCATCAAAGATTTTAGTAAGATTTCTCTTCCTATGTCAAGATTACTTCAAAAGGATTCTGATTTTGTGTTTGATGTTTCTTCCAGGAATTCATTCGATGAGCTAAAACAACATCTGACCACTCCACCTATCATACAGCCCCCACGGTGGGAGATTCCTATTGAGATTATGTGTGACGCCTCCAACTTCACGGTTGGAGCTCTCTTATCTCAGAGGGTGGAGGGACGTTCACATGTGATAGCCTATGCATCAAGGACACTAGATTCAGCCCAATCAAATTACACAACCACAGAAAAATAGTTTCTTACTGTCATATTTGCTTTAGATAAATTCCATTCATATTTATTGGGCTCTAAAGTAGTTGTTTTTTCTAACCATGCAGCTTTGAGGTACCTCCTAAAGAAGCCAGATGCAAAGCCACGACTTATCCGTTGGATGCTCCTTCTTCAGGAATTTGATATTGAGATAAAGGACAAGAAGGGAATAGAGAATTTGGTGGCAGACCACATGAGTAGGCTTACTCACACACTAGAGGATGACACCTTGGACCAGGTACCACTTCGTGACACTTTCCCCGATGAGCATCTCTATACCATCTCAGGTACGCATCCTTGGTATGCTGATTTAGTCAATTACATTGTTTCCTCTGAAATCCCAGCAAATTTGAAGAAGCATCAAGTCCAAAAATTAAAAAGGGATTTTAGGTTTTATGTGTGGGATGATCCTTACCTTTGGCACATGTGTAGTGACCAAGTTATTAGGAGGTGTATTCCTGATCACGAGTTTGAGTTTGTTTTTCAATTCTGTCATACACTTGCATGTGGTGGACACTTTAGACCCCAACAGACAGCTAGGAAAGTTTTGGACTCTGGATTATATTGGCCTAGCTTGTTTCATGATGCCAATGTCTTTCGTAAGTCATGCTCTCATTTCCAACACAATGGGAATATTTCTACGAGACATGAGATGCCCCAACAACCCATACTATTCTGTGAGATTTTTGATGTATGGGGTATTGATTTTATGGGTCCTTTTCCTAGTTCATTTAGATTTTTGTATATTTTGGTTGTTGTTGATTATGTGAGTAAATGGGAGGAGGCCAAGGCCACAAGGACTGACGATTCTCAAGTTGTTGTGGACTTTGTCAAAGCACAGATTTTTTGAAGGTTTGGATTACCAAAGTCCATCATCAGTGACAAAGGGACACACTTTTGCAATAGGAATTTTGCTTCCCTCTTTCGGAATTATTGGGTGACACTAAAAACATCACCACCATACCACCCCCAAACAAATGTCCAGGCTGAGGTTTCAAATCGTGAGCTGAAACAAATATTAGAGAAAAATGTGCAGCCAAATAGGAAGGATTGGAGCAAGCACTTGGATGATGCATTGTGGACTTATAAGACAGCATACAAGACACCCATTGGTATGTCCCCATTTAGGATTGTTTTTGGGAAAGCATGTCATCTCCCAGTGGAAGTCGAGCATCAGGCGTATTGGGCTATAATGAAATGCAACATGGATTTGGCCCAAGCTGGAATTCAAAGGAAGTTTCAAATTCAAGAGCTTGAGGAGATTCTACTGTCATTATATGAGAACTCAAGGCTCTACAAGGAAAGATCAAAAGCAGCTCATGAAAAAATGATCCAACAAAGGGAGTATCATGTTGGAGATAAAGTCCTTCTCTATAGTTCATGACTCAAGCTGATGCCTGGTAAGTTTCATTCCAGATGGTTAGGTCCTTATATTGTATCCAATGTTTTTCCTTATGTTGTAGTGGAGATCACACAAGAGGACACTGGAAGAAGATTTATAGTAAATGGGCAACATTTTAAGAGATACATTGAGGGACTTCCTACTGATTCAATGGATTTAATCACACTGCATGACCCCATCATCACTTAAGAACATCAGGATGTTCCTAACCCTTTCACTTTTATATTAGCTATCCTATTTAAAAATTCTGCATTTCATGTGCATATATCATATCATGAGTTCACATTGAGGACAATGCAATATTTTAAGTGTGGGGGAGGGAACCTTTTAGTTTAGTAATTTAAATTGTTTTTCTTATTTAAAAAAATTGTGTGTTTTTCAAATTTTGTGTGTTTATTTTTCAATTTTCTATGTGTTTTTGAAATTTTTGAGCTGAAATGATTCTCATCACAATTTTGAAATGCATAATAATGAGTGAAACAATTTACCCCTTGAAACTAAGCTTAAATGAATGCTGAAATGACTTTGTTTCATGTTCAAATATTTAGTAATTTCATGAAATGTACGCTGAATTTTGAATCCCATGCCACATCTCAATGTCTTTATATTTGAAATCACTTTCCTATGAGGCTTCTGAACCATTATTTTCATATTCTTTACATTCACCTCACATCTTAACAGAACCAAACCATGCTTTATTTAACTAGAATTTGATCTATTCCTGTCAAAACATGAGGGTTTGAGGTACTTATGTTTAAATGATTGAGGCATTTGTTTGGTATTAAAGCCCATATTTCAAAGAATCCATTTTTATAATGGCCTAACTTGAATATTTAATCTTTTTAGCCCTTAGAAGCTATGCACAACCTGTTAAGTCAGCCACATTACAAGCCAATTTTCCCTATCCAACCCACTCTTGAAGTGAAATTGCATAATCTGGTTGAGCTTAAGTGTGGGGGAATCTATCTTCAGTTGTGCCACCACATTCTGTGATACTTTGGGTGGAAAATTAAATTATGAAGAGATGTGTTTTTTACTGAATAAATTCATTATATTGAAAGATGTTCCTTTTCTGGAGCTTTCATGACAAGTGATGCTGTGCCTTTTCTGGAGCTTCTAATTGAGGTGGAAAGATGTGCCCATCTGGAGCTTTCAAGAAAATCATGTTTGAGAAGATTGAAATTTTTTATGCTGAAATGATGAATTGTGTAAACCTTTCCTGACTTTTCATGATGATGGAGCTGAATTGATACTATGTTGATTGAGGAGAAGACCATATTTAAGTGAAAATTAGATTAATGCAATTTTGCTTCAAAAAGAGTCAAGCCCTCCTCATTCAGCCTCAGAGTTTTTCACATCTTAATCCTACCAACCGAAAGCCATAGAACAACCCTGAAAAGTACTCATGATAAACATATGTCCTTGACTCACATCGGGTGGCGATGTAGGAATTTATCAAGCCTATGGTGACCCTTGTATGAGTTTGGATGAGAAAGACATTGCAAAAAAAATTGATATTTGAGTGATGAGAGAAAATTCATGCGAGGTAAGTGTTTTGTGCCAGGGAGGATAAATGAAGTGGAAATATATTGAATGATATAAATGGAGAACTTGAAATAAGGTTTTTTATGAGGCATGATATCTTTTTATTCTTGGTGTGAAATTGATTGATCTCAAGGATATGTGTTTTAAAATTGGTTTTGATTTGATATTGATGTTTACTTAATATGAGATTTTGCTCAGGAGTGCAAAAGGGTAAGTGTGGGGGAGTTGATAAAACACTATTTTGTTGAATATTTTATTTATAATAAATTATATAATTTCCCCACATTGTGCTAAATAAGTTTATTTATAAAATATTTGGGATTTGATTATTCATTTGAAAATATGGTGAAAATTCCAGTTTTACCCTTTATAGTGCATTGTAGTATTTCAAAGATAAATATTTTTATATTTATTATTTTAATTTGAATTTTGTAACAGTATTCCTAACATAATTTTCTACAAATTTCATTCAGGACACTAGAGCTAAAAATGGAATTTGGATGGAGTAAATGGGAC
Source organism: Viscum album (assembly GCA_963277665.1). Taxonomy (NCBI): domain Eukaryota; kingdom Viridiplantae; phylum Streptophyta; class Magnoliopsida; order Santalales; family Viscaceae; genus Viscum; species Viscum album. Next base: position 1,217,650,330 of record OY728155.1, on the reverse strand, counting down.
ATTAATCCAATGGTGGGCTGGACAAGGCAGAATGGATAGGGGTTCTGTATTTGGGTCATATCTTCTTTATCCGGGCTTGGATGGCGTCCAAAGTTTGAGGAAATCTCGGGGACATGATTTGGCATAAATCATACTTCTGGAAGGCCGGTCAATTCACGCGTTTTGGATTACAACTAGACGGTTCAACTTGGAATAAAATATTTGGCCGAGTTTTTCATTTCACACTTAAAAAGTTATGTATCCCTAGCCCTCACAAAATCTATTTAAAGGGGTTTTTAACTCTTTGAGAGGGCTGGTAGAAGCATTGGGAAGGTGTGTCTGAAAGTGTGTCTCGTGGGAGCCCCTTACAACTCTTGGAAGAAGTAAGAATTTGTGCAAACCTCTCTTCCAAAAAGGCTCTCCTCTCCCACCTCTTCTTTGTATTTCTTTTCTTTCATGTTTATTTCTTGAATTCTTCTTCAAATATTCTTCAATGTTAATCCCTAATATTCGTCTCTTAATCTTCTTATTTGGGTTAGAATCAAGAGTGGATACAAGATTGTGTTATACGCTTTCAATCCTTTGCTTATGCAAATCGTCTCCAGGATGACTACACCGCACATTGGAGAGTAGTTCTTTTTAGTAATCGGTCGAACTATCACCTTCTTCATTAATTTATTTTGAATAAATGATCTAATTTAATTCACTAAACATGATCCATTAATTGAGTTTTTAATTTAAATGAAACTAATCAAGCAATTGAATAGTTAACACAAAACACACGAGGTCGGGAATTGGGTGAACTGTGAGAGCGCAACCTTAACCGGTAATTCAAAACCACCCGGGATCCATTTGTAGAGTTCAAATATAATCCCTAAACTCAATTAATCATCATTTCTAGATTGGTTATGTGCCTTAATTTACCACTGACCAGAAGCTAATCTTAGAACATCAATCAAAGTAGGGTGTTGCGATTGCATGTTCCGAAGTTAGCCTAAGGTTAAATTCACTTCATCTTCATGGTAAAGTAAATTCTTGTAGGGTTCGGGATTTAAAAAATTAAGGGATCATAATTAAGTGAATATTAATTTAAATTATAATGATTAATAAATTATTGAAGAGGTATAGTTATATCGATTATGCCTTTTAAAATAGATTTCTAAAAAAACATCTTCTTGTTGTGTCATTCAAATCGAAACTTCGTTTCAAAATTAAAAAGAAAAAAAATGCAATATTCTTCCAGAAAACTTCTTCTAGATTTATAAACTATAAACAACCACCCCCATACTTTAAAGTAGTGTTTTTATTCCCTTTTATTTAATTTCTAGAATACCTCTGAAAAGTTTTTTTAATTCACTTCCTCCTTTGAGAGACGACCTTGGTCAGCCAATCTGATGCACCTAAGTACCCCAAAATCACACTAATCATTTGAGGGCACCCACGACAGCGCTCTATCAAATTGGTGCCGATTCCGTGGAGGCAAGTAATTATTTCAACTAATTAGAGGTATTTATTTTGTTTTACATTTTATTCTATTCCTCTTTTCTTTCTTCCGTCTTTACCCAATCTGATTTTTTTCCTTCTTTTATTTCCTTCTACATATTTTTGGATCATCAACTAAAACTTCTAATTTTTATATTACTATGGCCCAATTTTCTTATTTTCATCTTTCATTGATGGATGACACAAACTAATCCCAAAGATCTCTTAGATCTTGACCCTGAGATTGAACGTAGACTTAGGGGTCGAATCAGACACTCTCAGTCTATGGGAAGTTTCAATATTCAACCAGTTGGTGAAATCCTCTCTTCTGGAAACATTGAAATTGGAAGCCTTTCAAATTCAAACATAAAAGAAGAACCAATGGCTGGAAATAATAACAATGAACTTAATAGAACCATTTGAGAACTGGCTGTACCTGATATTAACAATCAGCCAAATTGTATTGCATACCCAAATCTCGAATCGGACATTGAATTGAAATCTAGATTAATTCACCTTCTTCCAAAGTTTCATGGATTATCTGGTGAGTATCCCAACAAACACCTTAAAGGATTTAATGTGGTTTGCTCAACCTTGAAACCAAGAAATGTTTCTGAAGACCAAATCAAATTAAGAGCATTCCCATTCTCATTTGATGGATCTGCGAAAGATTGGATGTATTATTTACAACCCGAAGATGTAACTTTTTGGAATAATTTGAAACGTCATTTCTTGCAGAGATTTTTTCTAGCATCAAGGACCACTGCTATTCGTAAGGAGATCTCGGGGATCAAGCAAGCACAAGGGGAGTCAATGTATGAGTATTGGGAGAGATTCAAGAAGTTGTGTGCAAGCTGTCTGCATCACCAAATCAGTGAGAAACTCTTCATCCAATACTTCTACGAAGGACTCACACCCATGGAGAGGAGAATGGTGGATGCTGCAGCTGGAGGAGCATTGGTGGACAAGACACCAGTAGCCGCACGTTCATTGTTCGACAGGATGGCCCAAAACTCCCATGAATTTGGTGATCGAGGTACCCCACATATCAGGGGAGTACATTAGGTAAGTCCTTTTTCTCTTGAGAGTCATTTGATTGATACCAAGATAGAAGAATTGACAACTATGGTGAGGAAATTTGATTTGGCACAAAAGACATCTCTACCCCCTCTTTCAAGGCCATGTGGCATTTGCACTGAGACAAGCCACACAATTGACTATTGCCCACAACTACAAGAGACAGAGGATTGCGCAGCAGTATTCCCTAGGAGACCATTTCAGCAGCAACAACAACCATATCCCCAAAAAAAGTTTGATTCATTTGCTCCAACATACAACCAAGGGTGGAAAGTTCAACCAGACATGAGGTATGTCTCTGGACAACAACAAAGGCCACCCTTTCAACAAAACTTCCAGCAGCCTCCGCCTTACCAGCAGGGTTTCCAACAACCCCAAAGGAGTTTTGAAGCCCAAGCATCAACAAGACAAACACAAGAGAATCCACCACCAAAGGTAGATTCTAATATTGATGATCTTTTGAAGCAAATTGTTCATAATCAACCGAATGAGCTGAAGAGTCAAAGTTCGGAGCTGAGGGAGTTAAAGACTCAAATGAGCTAGATTTCCACCGCCCTCCATGAACTTGTAAGTAAGAATTCCAAAAATCTACCTTCCCAACCCACTCCAAATCAAAAGAGGAATGTTAGTTCCATCACATTGAGAAGTGGGAAGCAAATTAACAATACATCTGTACCCACCATTCCATCGGGATTCACCTCAACTCTAGAGAAGATGCATTCCATACCAACTGATGATCAATCCAAGGAGAAAGGAAAAGGTAAGAAAAAGATTGATGATATTCCTCCTAAACCCCTTCCTTTTCCAAACAGGGTTGTTCAAACCAAGAAGATGGCTGAAGAAGAAATGAAAAAGGAGGTTTTGGACACATTCAAGCGTGTGGATATCAACATTCCTCTACTTGAAGCCATTAAGCAAATCCCAATGTATTCCAAATTCTTAAAAGAACTCTGCACCAATTGAAGAGGGCTCAAGGGAAATGAGAGGATCAACCTTGGAAGGAATCTCTCGACACTCATTACACCAACTCTAGCAATGCCAACAAAGTGCAAGGATCTCGGGACATTCACCATCCCATGTACCATAGGGGATTTTCACTTCTCTGATGCTCTTTGTGATTTAGGAGATTCAATAAATGTGATTCCTCACTCTGTATTCTCTTCCTTGCAGGTTGGTGAGTTGAAGCCAACAAGAGTAGTGGTGCAATTGGAGAATAGAGCTATGGCATATCCAGCGGGAGTCCTTAAGGATGTACTTGTCTGGGTAAGAGACATGATCTTTCCAGCAGAATTCTATGTGCTTAACATGGAGGATGATCAGGTAAGTTCTCATGCCCCCATTATCTTAGGTAGGCCCTTCCTCAAAACTGCCAAAACTATCATAAATGTCAATGAGGGTACACTTTCCATGGAATTTGGAGACGAAGTTGTGATATTTAATGTTATGGATTCTATGAAGTGCCCCTCAGAGGACCATTCTGCTTTTGTTATCTCCCATTTTGAACCACCAAGTAAAAACCCCATGGAATTGGATTGTCCTATTCTTAGGGAGATTATGAGTATTGGTTCTAATTTGATGTCCTAGAGTACTTCTACACCTGTTTTTAAGGAATAGGACTCTCTAAGATTTGATTTTGAAATTGAATCATATTCTGATTTTGATCATGTGAACTCTGATTATGACATGGCTATTGAGTATACTGATGGATTTGGTGATTTATTCTCTGATTGTGATGCTTTTTATTCTGATACTGATGTTCATTGTGCAGATATGTCTATTGCATCAATTTCCCCATCCATACATCACCCCCCTACATTGGAACTCAAGGCATTGCCCACAAATCTTAAATATGAATACTTGCAGAGTGGTGATAGATTACCTGTTATCATTGCTAACAATCTCTCTTTTGAACATGAAGAAAAACTTTTGAATCTTTTGAGAGATAACATTAGGTCAATTGGATGGACATTGGAAGGAATATCAAGTATTAGCCCCTCTATTTTCATGCATAGTATTCTCTTGGAGGATGGGGCTAAACCAGTGAGGCAACCACAAAGGAGACTCAATCCAACCCTTCTAGAGGTTGTTAAAAAAGCGGATGAAAAATTTCTCGAGGTAGGTATAATCTATCCCATTTCAGATTCTCAGTGGGTAAGTCCTATTCAGGTTGTGCCTAAGAAAAGTGGTGTTACTGTTGTTAAAAATGAGAAAGATGAGTTAATTCTAATGAGGGTGCAAAACAGTTGGTGTGTGTGTATTGATTATTGGAAACTAAATCATTCCACTCGCAAAGACCATTTCCCCTCCCATTTATTGATCAGATGCTTGAGAGACTAGCTGGGAAGACACAATATTGTTTCTTGGATGGATTTTCTTGATATTTTCAGGTTCTTATAGCTCCGGAGGACCAGGAGAAGATGATATTCACCTTCCCATTCGGTACCTTTGCTTATTGGAGGATGCCATTTGGACTTTTCAACGCCCTAGGTACCTTTGAGAGATGCATGGTGAGTATTTTTTCTGATTTTATTGAGACCTGCATGGAGGTATTTATGGATGATTTTACAGTGTATGGGTATTCATTTGATGAATGTCTAATTAGTTTGGGAAAGGTGTTGAATTGTTGTATTGAGAAGAATATGGTCCTCAACTTTGAAAAGTGTCATTTCATGGTAGAGCATGGCATTGTCTTAGGGCATGTAGTGTCAAAACATGGGATAAAGGTTGATAGATCAAAGGTAGATATTATTTCATCCTTACCATATCCTTCATGTGTGCGTGATGTTAGATCTTTCCTAGGTCATACCGGATTTTATCGGCGCTTCATCAAAGATTTTAGTAAGATTTCTCTTCCTATGTCAAGATTACTTGAAAAGGATTCTAATTTTGTGTTTGATGTTTCTTGGAGGAATTCATTCGATGATCTAAAAAAACGTCTGACTACTCCACCTATCATACAGCCCCCACGGTGGGAGATTCCTTTTGAGCTTATGTGTGACGCCTCCAACTTCGCGGTTGGAGCTATCTTATCTCAGAGGGTGAATGGACATTCACATGTGATAGCCTATACATCAAGGACACTGGATTTGGCCCAATCAAATTACACAACCACAGAAAAGGAGTTTCTTTCAATCATATTTGCTTTAGATAAATTCCGTTCATATTTATTGGGCTCTAAAGTAGTTGTTTTTTCGGACCGTGCATATTTGAGGTACCTCCTAAAGAAGCCAGATGCAAAGCCATGACTTATCCGTTGGATGCTCCTTCTTCAGGAATTTGATATTGAGATAAATTACAAGAAGGGATCAGAGAATTTTGTGGTAGACCACATGAGTAGGCTTACTCACACACTAGAGGATGACACCTTGGACCAGGTACCACTTCGGGACACATTCCCCAATGAGCATCTCTATACCATCTCAGGTACGCATCCTTGGTATGCTGATTTAGTTAATTACATTGTTTCCTCTGAAATCCCAACAAATTTGAAGAAGAATCAAGTCCAAAAATTAAAAAGTGATTCTTGGTTTTATGTGTGGTATGATCCTTACCTTTGGCACATGTGTAGTGACCAAGTTATTAGGAGGTGTATTCCTGATCACGAGTTTGAGTCTGTTTTACAATTCTGTCATACACATGCATGTGGTGGACACTTTAGACCCCAACGGACAGCTAGGAAAGTTTTGGACTCTGGATTATATTGGCATAGCTTGTTCCATGATTCCCATGTGTTTTTTAAGTCATACTCTCATTGCCAACACACTGGGAATATTTCTAGGAGACATGAGATGCCCCAACAACCCATACTATTCTGTTAGATTTTTTATGTATGGGGCATTGATTTTATGGGTACTTTTCCTAGTTCATTTGGATTTTTGTGTATTTTGGTTGCTGTTGATTATGTGAGTAAATGGGTGGAGGCCAAGGCCACCAGGACTGACGATTCTCATGTTGTTGTGGACTTTGTCAAAGCATAGATTTTTTGTAGGTTTGGAGTACCAAAGGCCATCATCAGTGACCAATGGACACAATTTTGCAATAGGAATTTTTATTCTCTCCTTCGGAAGTATTGGGTGACACACAAAACATCAACACCATACGACCCCCAAACAAATGGCCAGGCTGAGGTTTCAAATCGTGAGCTGAAACAAATATTAGAGAAAACTGTGCAGCCAAATAGGAAGGATTGGAGTAAGCGCTTGGATGATGCATTGTGGGATTATAGGACAACATACAAGATACCCATTGGTATGTCCCCATTTAGGATTGTTTCTGGGAAATCATGTCATCTCCTGGTGGAAGTCGAGCATCGGGCATATTGGGCTATAAAGAAATGCAACATGGATTTGGCCCAAGCTGGAATTGAAAGGAAGTTGCAAATTCAAGAGCTTGAGGAGATTCGATTGTCATCATATGAGAACTCAAGGCTCTACAAGGAAATATCAAAAGTAGCTCATGACAAAATGATCCATCAAAGGGTGTTTCATATTGGAGAGAAAGTCCTTCTATATAGTTCACGACTCAAGCTAGTGCCTGGTAAGTTGCGTTCCAGATGGTTAGGTCCTTATATTGTATCTATTGTTTTTGCTTATGGTGCAGTGGAGATCACACAAGAGGACACTGGATGGAGCTTTACAGTCAATGGGAAACGTTTGAAGAGATACATTGAGGGACTTCCTACTGATGCAGTGGTTTTTATCACACTATATGACCCCATCATCACTTGAGCACATCAGGCTGTTCCTAACCCTTTCACTTTTATATTAGTTGTCCTATTTAAAAATTCTGCATTTCATGTGCAGATATCATATCATGGGTTTACATTGAAGACAATGCAATATTTTAAGTGTGGGGGAGGGAACATTTTAGTTTAGTAATTTAAATTGTTATCCCTATTTAAAAAAAAATTTGTGTGTTTTTCAAATATTGTGTGTTTATTTTTCAATTTTCTTTGTGTTTTTGAAATTTTTGAGCTGAAATGATTCTCATCACAATTTTGAAATGCATATCAATGAGTGAAACAATTTACCCCTTGAAACACAGCTTAAATGAATGCTGAAGTGACTTTGTTTCAAGTTCAAAAATTTAGTAATTTCATGAAAAGTACGCTGAATTTTGAATCCCATGCCACATCTCACTGTCTTTATATTTGAAATCACTTTTTTGTGAGGCTTCTGAACCATTATTTTGCATATTCTTTACATTCACCTCACTTCTTGAGAGAACCAAACCATGCTTTATTTAACCAGAATTTGATCTATTCCTGTCAAAACTTGAGTGTTTGAGGTACTTATGTTTAAATGATTGAGGCATTTATTTGGTATTAAAGCCCCTATTTAAAAGAATCCTTTTTTATAATGGCCTAACTTGAATATTTAATCTTTTTAGCCCTTAGAATCCATGCACATCCTATTTGGTCCGCCACATTACAAGCCAATTTTCCCTATCCAACCAACTCTTGAAGTGAATTTGCATAATCTAGTTGAGCTTAAGTGTGGGGGAATCTATCTTGTCTTATGCCACCACATTCTATGATACTTTGGGTGGAAAATTAAATTCTAAAGAGATGTGTTTTCTACTGAATAAATTAATTATATTGAAAGATGTGCCTTTTCTGGAGCTTTCATGACAAGTGAAGCTGTACCTTTTCTGGAGCTTCTAATTGAGGTGGAAAGATGTGCCCATCTGGAGCTTTCAAGAAAATCATGTTTGAGAAGATTGAAATTTTTTATGCTGAAATGATGAATGGTGTAAACATTTCATGACTTTTCATGAATATGGAGCTGAATTGATACTATGTGGATTGAGGAGAAGACCATATTTAAGTGAAAATTAGATTAATACAATTTTTCTTCAAAAAGAGTCAAGCCCTCCTCATTGAGCCTCAGAGTTTTTCATATCTTAATCCTACCAATCGAAATCCACAGAACAACCCTGAACAGTCCTCATGATAAACATATGTCCTTGAATCACATCGGGTGGTGATGTAGGAATTTATCAAGCCTATGGTGACCCTTGTATGAGTTTGGATGAGAAAGACATTGCAAAAAAAATTGATATTTGAGTGATGAGAGAAAATTCAAGCGAGGTAACTGTTTTGTGCAGGGGAGGATAAATGAAGTGCAAATATATTAAATGATATAAATGGAGAACTTGAAATAAGGTTTTTTATGAGGCATGATATCTTTTGATTCTTGGTGTGAAATTGATTGATCTAAAGGATATGTGTTTTAAAATTGGTTTTGATTTGATATTGATGTTTACTTAATATGAGATTTTGCTCAGGAGTGAAAAAGGGTAAGTGTGGGGGAGTTGATAAAACACTATTTTGTTGAATATTTTATTGATAATAAATGATATAATTTCCCCACATTGTGCTAAATATGTTTATTTATAAAATATTTGGGATTTGATTATTCATTAGAAAATTTGGTGAAAACTCAAGTTTTACCCTTTATAGTGCATTATAGTATTTCAAAGATAAATATTTTTATATTTATTATTTTAATTTTAATTTTGTAACAGTGTTCCTATCTTAATTTTCTACAACTTTCATTCAGGACACTAGAACTAAAAATGGAATTTGGATGGAGTAAATGGGACATTAATCCAATGGTGGTCTGGACTCGGCAAAATGGACATGAGTTCTGTATTTGGGCCATATCTTCTTCATCCGGGATTGGATTGAGCCAAAAATTTGAGGAAATATCGGCAACATGATTTGGCACAAATAATCCTTCTAGAAGGCCGGTCAATTAACGCGGTTTGAGGTCAACTAGGCGGTACAACTTGGAATAAAATATTTGACCGAGTTTTTCATTTCACACTTAAAAAATTATGTATCCTTAGCCCTCACAAACTCTTTTTATAGGGGGTTTTAACTCTTTGAGAGGGCTGGTCGAGGCTTTGGGAAGGTGTGTCTGAAAGGGTGTCTCTTGGGAGCCCCTTACAAATCTTGTAAGAAGTAAGCATTTGTGCAAACCTCTCTTCCAAAAAGGCTCTCCTTTCCCACCTCTTCTTTGTATTTCTTTTCTTTCATGTTTGTTTCTTGAATTTTTATTCAAATAATATTCTGTGTTCATCCCTCTTCTTCTTCTCTTAATATTCTTAATTGGGTTGGAATCAAGAGTGGAGACAAGATTCGGTTATACCCTTTCAATCCTTTGCTTATGCAAATCGTCTCCACGATGACTACACCGCCCATGGAAGAGTAGTTCTTTTTAGTAATAGGTTGACCTCTCACCTTCTTCATTCATTTATTTTGAATCAATGATCTACTGTAATTCACTAAAAATGATCCATTAATTGAGTTTTTAATTTAAATGAAACTAAGCAAGCAATTGAATAGTTAACACAAAACACGTGAGGTCGGGAATTGTGTGAACTGTGAGAGCGCAACCTTAACCGGTAATTAAAAACCACATGGGATCAATTTGTAGAGTTAAAATATAATCCCTAAACTCAATTAATCCTCATTTACATAGTGGTTATGTGCCTTAATTTACCATAGACCATAATCTAATCTTAGAACATCAATCGATGCAGGGTGTTGCGATTGCATGTTCCGAAGTTAGCCTAAGGTTGAATTCACTTCATCTTCGTGGTAAAGTTAATTCTCGTAGGGTTCGGGATTTAAAAAATTAAGGAATCATAATTAAGTGAATATTAATTTAAATTATAATTATTAATAAATGATTAAAGAGGTAGAGTTATATCGATTACGCCTTTTAAAATAGATTTTTAAAAAAACATCTTCTTGTTGTGTCATTCTAATCGAAACTTCATTTCAAAATTAAAAACAAAAAAATGCAATCTTCTTCCAGCAAACATATTCTAGATTTATAAACTATAAACAACCACCCCATACTTTCAAGTAGTGATTTTATTCCCTTTTATTTTGTTTCTATAATACCTCTGAAAATTTGTTTTAATTCACTTCCTCCTTTGAGAGACGACCTTGGTCAGCCACTCTGCTGCACCAAAGTACCCCAAAATCACACTATTCATTTGAGGGCGCCCACGATAGAGCTCTATCAGTTATTCTTTATATCCTGAGTAAGATTTCCTAATATGTTCATGATATTCTCATTTCCAATAATGACTATTTTGAATTTCTAATTGGGCTATTCCTGCTATTATTGTTGGAACTTATTCCATTCCTTCCAGTAGTTTTTATTTTTAATTTTTTTCATAAAGTAAATTAGATTATGAATCTGGATAAAAAAAATTATGTTAGAAAAATACATAACATAAATTGAAAAATTATGCATAGATAATCTCATAATAACGAAATGGTTGTATTAGGAAAATATTTACATTTAAATAAATAATAAATTTTATTAAATCAAATATGAATTATCTTAATCATATCCCTTGGGAGTGTCAAACCATCTACATAGTAACAGACATTGTCATGTACCATGTTACCCTGATTTAGGCATAGGACACCTTTCTGTAGTTGTTACCCCAAGCTACATCTAATCTTAAACCAAATACACTTGAAGTATCTAGACTTGGTTGTATTTATAAGAAAAACCCACATAATATCTACCCTATTAAAATTATAGTATGTTATTCATTGATTTTTCATAAATTATTTATTAGGTTTATGTTTCCTGAACTATGTAAACTAAATCTATTCCCCAAGGTTTCAACTAAACATCCTATGATACCAACTATAATAATCCCATTAACAGTAGCCTATAAAAAATGGTCATTATATTATAATGACATAGATACAAGATATCAAATCACCAAGGTTTTCCCAGTTTACTAGTATTGAAGAAACTAAATACATTAATCATTCCCTTATTACATTAGTAATTAAACATAAAACATAATTATTGAAAATATACAGATTCTTTTCACTAATTCAAAGATTTCATCTTCACAACATGGGGAAGGAAAATAAAAAAAGGGTGATCTCATACTCTTAGTAATGGTGATATAAAATAATAATAATTAATGTATTGATAATAAAAAACAGACATTTTGGAAAGGTAAGTTATTGGGAAAAAACCTGCCATCAATACACTAAGAATGAAAATCTATAAAAAGATTTTGTCAAAGTGAAAACTGGAGGGAAAGTAATACCTAAATACGAAATAAATAAAATTATAATTATTTTGAATTCATGTATCTAGAACATGAAGCATCAGACCATCCATATGGTTTAAGTCTCTGGGTGGATACCCATCTGAATCTTTTTGGAAAGAAACACAAAGGGTTTGTCGCCAACAGTTTTATCTCATGAGACCTGTCAATACCATGATGTGTTATAGCAGGTATCAACCATCACTAAAACTAAAATTACATCTTCATACATATATTTAATTCAACAAAAATATTCCATTTAAATATCCATATTGAGTAGTGGATACAAATTTATCAATATTTCCCTAGCTAAAACCACATTCAAAATTAACACCGCATGTAAAATGGTATACATCTAACACAATAATCATGTACATGATAAAAGAATATGGATATTTAATAGAAATATATATTCAAATGAAAAATGATGGAACAGGGTAGTAGATACACCACATTATAATGATTAGGTTCACAATACCATGTAATTCTCAATGAAATAGAAATTGAGACAATGTCCATTACCTTATGTCTGAATGTGTTCTACACATGATATTAATGTCCTTGATAATCATATAAACTAAATTAATTAATTAATTCATAACCTTTTATAAATTTATGTAATTTATTATAATTTTATTATGTTCATATATTTCTGTTTTGATGAGTTATAAGATACAATTGTTTACTTTTGGGGTGTTCGTTTCCAGGGATTTTATGATCTGTTTACTTGTATATATGTATGGATAATCAAGTAAAATGAGAATAATTGTAAAAATGTAAATTAAATTTTATTAATGAAACCATATAATAATTAATAGTTATATATTTCATTTGGTTATAAGTTATTTAGAATAATCATTAGATAAAACATTTGGGATACTCGTTTAGATTATTCTGGAGTATTTTCGAACATCACAAAATAGTTTTGTTTTATGAATTAACATTATATATGTATAATGGTTACAAAATATTATATAAATTTTAATACATATATTAATCTATGTATTAACAAAAAAAAATGTTTTTATGGCCATCCATGAATTTTTAATAGAAATATGAAAACACGTCATCTGCGAAGGTGGTAAGTAGGCACCACACGGACGATGTTTTTATTTTTAGAATAAAAGGGAGGGTAGATGGGGTTTAATGATAAATATTCTACTATAATAATAAAATTATAGTATATATAAATAATAGATTTATAAATAATTTTCTTTCAGAAAAGGTAAGGATAGAATAAGAAAAAAATAATTTAAAATAAATTCAATGAGAACAAAAAGGGATTTACCACTTTAATTCATCTCCTTCAGAACGTCCTTTGGGAAATTGATTTTGGTACTTTTTTTGTCAAAAGGGAACCTGTATGTGGGGGAGAGTTAGTTGAAAAGTATTAATAAAAAATTGGGAAAAATTCAAGGATTTTTTGGTGTGATGACAAGAGGTGGTGAGAGGTGGTTTTATAGTGGAGGAGGGGGTGTTTTTTTGTATATTTTATTCATTATTTAAATATTTTCCCTCAAGACAAGAAATAATGGTGATTATTTTTACTAAATATTATAATAGGTACATGTGAGTTTCATAAAAGTTTTATAACATAATGCATGACTCAAGGAATAGTGTATTTAACTTATAATGTATAAAAACTGTAAATTACAGTATTTTATTATTCACCAAAAATTCAGGTAATTTTGAAAAATACAAAATCTTCACCATAAAATATTTTCAATTTGTATATTTAAAAAAAACTTAATTTAATGAAACTAATTTTCTATGTATGAAAATTTTAATTTTTAATAAAATCATAAATTACTCAAAAAATAAAAAAAAGTTAAATTTTAAATGATTTTATAAAAAATTGAATAATTCACTAAGGTCTCATAAAATTGTTATTTTAACAGAAGACATAAATTAATTAATTTTTAATTCTATATTATGAAAATAAATTTTCCTTTAAATGATTATATTAATTATAAAATTGAAAATAAATATTCCTGTTTTATGAAAATTTTAATAAATAATAAATAATTTCAAAAATGTTCATTTACTTATACAATGACATTATTAAATCATATAACAATTTATAAGATGTTTAATTTTTTTAATACTTCCATAGGTGAGGTTGCTATTATATTGGCTAAATTACTATTCCTAAAGGTCAAATTACTATTCCAAAGGACAATCTACTATTTAATTACTATATGTTCTTTAATTTCTAGAAAAATATCACTTATTGAATTAATTATTTATATATAATATTTATTTTTTTTCTCTATGTTATTATATATGATTTATACTATATGAATTAATTTTTTATGCAATAAAATGTTATCGAATGAATTGAAATTATTTAAAATGATAGATACCATAAAATATTAGGGTGTAATAAATGAAACGAGAGAATGACATTCACATTTTTATAAGAGAAGGGCATCCTCAACTACAACGTCTTTCAAAAAATAAAAATGAAATGGCATTATGGTGATAATGCATTTTTCATCTCCCCTATAAAACTAGACCCCCACACCCTCGAATCACACTTATCACAAATTCATTCCCTCTTTATCTATGGAGATGAATTATAATGGGAGATAGATATTTGATGAAATGTACAAATGGTGTTGAATTTTTCTAACTACATAAACCTATATTTTTCAAAATTTATTATATTTTTGTTATTTAAAATTTAAATTTATAATTAACTACATTTATATTATAATTAGTTTATTTGGTTAGTAATTTGAAATAATAATATATAAATATTGAACAGTATAGTTTTAATAATATTGATTTAATAATGGGAGATTATTTTCAAATTTGATTAAGTAATCATTGATTAAGTTATTTAAGTATAGTTAGTATGAAATTACTAATATATATAATATTAATTTAATATTAATTTAAAATAATTATGTACAAGATTTTATAAGAATTCATAAAAAGGGAAAATAAAAAATGAAAATATTAATTACGAGTATATATTTTAAAATTGAATTGGAAAACTATAAATAAATGTTAATTGCTGCCAATGGATTCGGAGAAAATCAAAGTATTTCATGATGACCTATGTTTTTCACAACAATAAATTGATATTGAGGCTTCCAAAGGATTTCATAACTTTCAAAAGCCTCCAAAATATTTCATGACTGTCAAAGTAATTCCTGAGAGTCAAAGTCTCTCACGACTGGAAAAAAATTCCATAAATTCTAAAGGAATTTGATACTCTCATAAGCCACACAAAAACATTCACGACTACTAAATATTTTTTTTATTACATTCAATAGCTTTTGTGACTGTAAAAGGATTTCATAGTTACCAAAGTATTTATTAACATCTGAATACTTTCATGTCATCTAATTTACTCCATGACTCCCAATGTATTTATAAATACAAATAGACTTCAGGACTATCACGTTCATTCATTAATACTAACGGCATTCTGAAAAAAAAATTTGAGAATTGAAAATTTTAACCATTTTTTATGATAAATAGTTAGAAAAAAATGAAAATTCATAACTATAAAGTTAACAATTAATTAATAAAAACATCCATTTAATTGATAAAAATGAAAAATTTCAAACACCATTATATTAGTGAATTTTATTTTATCATTTTGAATCACAATCACATGAAATTACCGTAAATAGATAAGTATTCCTACCTACTTATACTACTACGGGGAAGTAATTTGGACCTATAAAGGAGCTTCATATGGTAGACAACCAACAAGAGTGTTTATCATAAGAGATTATGTTACCCTAATAAATTTCCATCCATGAATTCATCATTGATTAAATGTAACACCAAATCAGTATATATAGTTTGTTAGAAATTGATATTTGAAATTATGGGATAGGATATGGAATATATTTTATCCACTACTTGTTGATAATGACTGGTTTCAATTGTTAACACTATTTTTCTAATTGTATGAAATATTTTTTAACTAAATTATACTTGGAGGGTTCTATTTCTCAACATAACCCTACTATTAGATGACAAAAAACACATACACGAATCATGAATGAAGTTCTATATAAGGATTATGATACTATTCAATATTCCCTGGAAGAATACAACCATGTTTCTACCCAGATATGATTCTGAAGTAACTTGATAATGATGAAGTGTAAGGTAATGAAATAGTGAGGGAAAATAATGATGATGAGGAGCCAGATGAATTTGTTATAGTTGAATTTTTTATAAACACAAATTATATAAACTAAACTCAAAAAAGGATAAATCATATATCAGTATTAGTGACTTGGTCAGAAGCTATATCAAATTTTCATGGATGTGATTTAAATATTATTACACATATTTTTGGGTTTTATAGAGTTAAAGATGATGAATTTGGTTGAATGGATAAAACATTATTTGTTGGAACATTTTCTCCATGGAAATATTCTTTTTAAATTAAACTGGATAAATTTCATATAGAGTGAAACAAAAATTATTTATATGAGAAGGAAAAATGGGGTAAATACGTCATATAGATTAAACGCCATTAAAATTATTGTCATTTTTTTATTAAGGTATGTTACTAAAATTTCTCATAGAGGGTGGCAGATTTATAATATTGATAAATCTCATATATGTGTGCATCCCAAACATATATAGGATCACACATCATTTCATTCTAAATTTGTATCAGACGTTACTGTCAAGGTGATAAATACCTACTAATATGTGTCTATAACTAATGTGATGGAGAGAATAAAATAAATTTATGGCTATAATATTTTATATGGTAAGTCTTAGAGGGTAAAACAAAATGAAATTATAAAATATTACAATGAATGGGAAAAAACCTTTTTGGTATTTCCACATTTTCTCTCCATAATGATTCAATACATCTAACTTGTATTTCACCTTGACAAGAACGAGAATGTGTGTAATGATAAAATGGTTGATATTTATGAAGGGTATTATTTTATGATATTATAGGAATTCTTTCCATGTATTTTTTAATTAGTTTTCTATAAATATTTTATATAGATTTTGGGAATGTTTTTGAATGATATGTACAATTGGCATACTGCAGATAGTAGAAACAAAAGTTGGTAACATTAACATGTGGTACTTTAATTTACAAACGTGGGGTAGAAAAAGTATGACTCGTGAAGTTGATTTTTGTTACTTCAATAATAAATTTATGAATATTTAGTGTTTATTATTAATATTATATCATCATAAAATGATTAAGGAGGAAATAAATTCATATCATGTTATATATATATATCCTTAAATGCATATCACTAATGTTATATTGGAAACATTTCCATCAGTGTACACAAGACTGAAAAGTCACCATAGGATCAATGAAATTACCATGATGGGGGTGAATTAGTGATTTTATATTTATTTTATGTTTTACTTTATAAAAAATCATTTATTATTAGTTACATTATTTTACATAATAATTAAAACACCAACATTAAAATAGATACATGGTAAAATAAAATTTAAAAGGTTAACTAGTCAAGGAATGTTGTAAATAATTTGTATGATTTGGAATAACCTAAGAAAACACATTCAACTAGAAACAATCTTGGAAAATATAGTAAACTAAGGGTAACGATGAACATGTGATACACCATTGTCTCATGTTTTTGTATGTATATCATTCACAATAATAATACATTATTGAGTTGTGTAACAATAAGATAAAAATTTCCACTAATTATGACTTCTAGTGGGTTGTCATTATGATCCTTTATTATTTATAAAAAGGACTATCTCAAGTCAACTCTACTTCTTCTTATATAGTTTCGTTAATGGAAGCAAGAAAGAATATGTTCATATTTTTCCTTCATATTATCTCTTTACTCGAAATATTATGTATCTTGTGTTATAATGTATCAGTTATTCTCCACATTACACGACTATATTCTTCCACTTCATGTTTATATATTATTTAAAACTAAATATTGGGGAATATTAATCCATAAATAAATACATAAATTCCCATAATCATATGTTAGGACCCATCCCAAAGGGGACTGTGTAACAATTACCTCAAGCCCACCCAAAATAGGCCAGGGGCTGGAGGCTAGCACCATGTAGGCATATCACTCACATTGGAGGCCTTATAAGAATATACATGTATACACACACAAACACGTATCCTAGTCCATAATATGCTTAAATATCATTAACCTAACAAACCATTCATGAATACATCTAAATATCACCATCATAGTATGAAAACAAGTACTGAAAAATAAAAAAGTGATAAATACAATCCAGACATAAAGAAACTACAAACAAGTCTCACGTGAAAGTTTATAAGGGGGTTGTTATCTATGTAATCATTGGACTATACATAGGTATATCATGTTTCCTACATTATTCCTGGTCCTAGTCCCTCTGGTACTTCATAAAAAGTTCAATAATATTCATAATTCCTAACACATGAGAAAAAATCCCTTGAATGGGTGAGTATAAAAATAACTAGTAGGACAACCCAAAATCACTAATCATATAACATTAATAATAATAGTAAACTCATTATAGGTGTATATCTATAGTAAATATAACAAGAATATCATAATATACTCAAAAAATAACTAAAATTCGAATATAAATTCTCAATAGCAATACCAACCTAGGATTACTTCTAAACAATTGTACATAGATCTCATCTCAGAGAACACACTCCATGGGTGAATTTTCACAGATAAAATTTGTCTAAGATGCCCTATTCATCTAGTCACTCCATAAGAAGTACACAATTGTAGTCTGAAGTGAATGATACATATATGAGGATCCCACCCAATGCCAAGGGGTATACTAACAACTCAATATTGAAAGACCTTCTGTATAGAGGATCGACACACATGTAGTGTTGGTCACAATGATACCAAGAACTCCACCATGGGTAAGATGATGATGGAGGATCTCACCCTAGAACACATGGATGGATTCCAAAAACACTATCAAAGACTAAATTACCACTAAAGGGATCACCATCATATGTGTAGAACATGATTCTATACTACCCCTCAGAGAATGAATCATTAGAACACATCCTCATGAAACGTATCCATGAGAAAATGGACAGGTGTTCAAACCCATGTTTGAAGGAGTAAAAAACACGTAATGGTAGTATAAATAATATCCCTAATCACTGGGTCCTATCCACATATCATGGACTATTTCTATGTCCATTTTTTAGTGTGCACTACTACAAAATTGGACATTAACACTGCTAGAAATGACATTTATCAATACAAGAGAAGTTTTTACTACTTGAGAGACGTTAAAAGAAAAAAAACATTTATCAGTGATGTAATAGTGCTGATAAAGGATACATTTATCATTTCTAACAAAATGGATAAAAAATAGGACCTTTATTAGTGCTTTCAAAAGCACTTATAGTGGTATCATTTATCTTCTCTTTTTTAGCACAGATAAAGGAATCATTTATCAACAATTATAAAAGCACTAATAAATGCGTTCTGTATCAGTAGATATAATAGTGCTGGTAAAGTTAGATAGAACAATGTGCTATAAGAGCACACTACAACACCACAAAAGTGTGGTGTTATAGCACACCGCAGCTTGAGAAACAAAAAAAAAACACACCAAAAATAGACATGAAACACACTAGAAACACACAAAATATCTTTAAAAGTAAGCCCTAGTATAGAATTTAAATGAAATGATATTTACAAGACAAATACAAGAAAGAAATTATATTACAAACATTTAAAATATTTGTTATACAATAACATAAATAAAAAAATTTACATACATTTTTAAACATTCCTATGTGTTACTATTACCATGTTTTCAAATAATTTTCTCTGTCAAAAAATCAACACCGAATGATCAGTTTGAAACAAACCACATAGACTTGAAAAAAACCCACCTATATATAAAAAATATTATTATGAGTAATACAAAAAACAAATATATTAAACATAAATATGAAAATAATACATTAATTCTACAGATAATGGTTTAGTTTTAAAACATAAAGATTACATTTTTAATTGAGAAGAGTGAGCGATGTTCCTCTTACTTAAATGATAGTAGAGATAACCTGAAATAAATTGATAAATGAAACACTGTAGGGGTGAAAATGTTATTAGGGAGGATAAGCATGAATATTGGCAGAGAACTCTAACTCAAAAAAAGTGTCCACCAATATAAAAAACAATTATTAAATGAGTAATACTATAAATAAATATATTAAATATAAATATAAAAGAATGCATTATTTAGTTGTACAATGATTTTACTATAAAAACATCACGATTACCTCTATGAATGATAGAGCTAGAATCATTTCTCCTCCTGCAATGGCATGACATGTGAACAAAAAACTTCTAAAATAAAAAAATATACAAGGAATAATGTAAATTAAATCAATGTTTTATTGTACAATTATTTTGGTAAAATATAAAAATTAATTCATAAAATAGCCTTTACATATTTATAAAGGGTTTATTTGGTCTAGCTATAGGCTATTAAAAAGAAAATAATTCTATGTGTAATTCACAACTATTGTATAACTAACTCTTATCATAACAACGTAACTGAAATTCCTCCATGGCCTCGTCATGCTGCTTTCATTGCACACACACTCCCCACCATCGCTATTTGGAATTCACTTTTCTTTCTATTCCTGTATCCATTTAAATTTTAAATGGATAGAGGAAGAGAAGGAAAAGTGATTGCGGAATGGAGATGGTGGCGAGCCTCTGTGGGATGAGAGCATCATGGGGACCCCAGTTAAGAATTTTTGGTCACGTGATATGTTAAGTGGTAGTAATAGTAGTGAAATGCAGAGAGAATCCTTATTTTTTATTAACTTCGTGAGCCATGCATAGCTCATCAATGTTTTGGATTCATTGATCAATGGAGGAAAATAGATGTTAATTTTTTTCAAACACACTACATCAGAAGAAAATTTTACAGAAATTACCAAAATACAAAATATAAATGAACCCAGACACAAGGAAGAAGAGGAGATTTCCACAAAAATTGACATCTCTAAACAAGCATGACTTAAATAGGGAAAATAATTTTTGAAATCATTACCATTTAATGTTTCAAAATAAAAAAACTATTTTAACTATGAAAGGATAATTTAATCAGACTATTATAATGAAAGATGAAGTTATAACAAACCTAGAAAACACTTTTAAACTCTAAATGGCTTTTTCGCAACACAGGAGACAACTACTGTTCCAATGTGTTTTTTTTTATTTTGAAACTACTCAGCTAAAAACTCTTCCTCCACCAACATCTCAAAAATGGTGATCCTTAGAGAATAATACTCGCTCCTTGATCTCTAAATGAAGTCCCCCAATGAAAAGAGAAGATTTTAACTGATCCTATGAAACCACCTTAAGAAAATAAAAGGAAACTGACTCTTTGAAATGTTCAACATAATCCTTTACCATCTGCTGACCTTACTGGACACTCATGATCTCTTCTAATTCCATTATCTTCACATCCTAAGGTATAAACCATCAGGCAAAGAGAGACTTAAAATCTTCCCATTTCATCATAACTTTCATCTTTAGTTGGGGAAAACAACTCATATTCTTCCATATATGGACCTTCAAGTAGACCCAGAACAACATGAACATTAATAGTGTTGGGATTTCCAAACACATTAAAGACATGATCAACATTCACAAGCCACTAAAGTGCTTATAACGAACCTGGATTGCCATGGAATATTGAAAAAATAATAATGATAACTAGAAAAAGGGTGATACCCACTAGAAACATTGGAGACCTTTCTGGGAGGCATATTCTAAATAACACAAATTCATAAAATCATTTTCAAAATCATCCTGAAACACAACCAAAAGCAATGTATCGGGAAAATATAGCTATTTTATAAGAAAAAAATACAAATTTAATCAAGGGATTGGGAGCAAAAATGAGGCTACTGAACCAAAAAATATCAGTGTCATTTATCTCTATGAACAACCTAAGAATTAGTTTTTATAATCAATATTTATGGTTTTATTTATTTCTATCTACATATTTTTCATAATTATGGAGTATGGGTTTTCTATCATAATCTTGAATAATAGCATTTCTTAATATTCAATTTTTAAAAAAAATTCTATGATTGGGGATAGAGATATCATGTTACCATATAAGAAAATATCATAGTTAGATTAGTAGAAATTTCATAAATACTATCATTGAAATCTAGAAATACATTAAGAAATCCACAGAGAAAAAATATAATGTCTCAATGATAACCAGCTCATTTTAAATATTTTTATTCAATGAAATCCAATTATAATTATACCTCATAAAAAATGATTCATACTTTTGTTTTAAACCAACATTATAGACTAATATTTATTTGACTTTCTAATATGAACTCATCAATGAACTCTGGGGGTTATGGATTTAATCAGATAATTAAATTTAAATAAAAGGGTAGAGTTTTAATATTACAAAACATTAGATAATAAAAGTATTTCTCTAATTTTTCAATTAATTTCTTATAACATTTGAAAATCCAAATATATCATAACACTCCCTGAAAATATGTTTCCACTATTTAAATGAAAATGTAAATTTATGTTGATTATAATATACATCATTAATAAAAACCTATAAATATTTAAAGACCCAAATATGTAGTTATAAATACCTAATAAAACATATAATAATACCATAGAATTACATTTAATATGATTAAAAAATATCCACAACCATCATCTCTAATAAAATCTAAAATGCACCACCATAAACATAATAATAGGCCATTGGGTTTATGGAATATAGGTAATGCTCCCAAAGTTTTCTCAAAAATGATCTCCATAAATCGAGCATGTTTTTTCATAAACTAGGAAGACATGAACGAATGATTCAAAAAAATTATACCAAACTATATAAATAAGAATGAAAATCATTTGTTTAGAATCCAACCATTTAATTACATAACATTTCATTTCATTTTACAAACACAGAATTTTTAAATACTAGTGTATTGAAAAAAGGTACACAATACATTAAAACATATTAAACTATTTTAATCCTATGAAAGTATTATTGAAATGTTAATCCTATGTATAATTTCAACATCTCATAGCCCAGAGACATACATCAATGGAAATGGTGAGCAGAAGGCCGAGTAAAGAAAACAAGTGAAACCATTTTTATCTGAACGTGAGTTATATAAATAATGACATATGGAATATATTAGAGGCATGATAAGAGGAATATCATAATAAAAAAATGAATATTAACATGAAAATTTGGCTACAAAATTTAATTTAGACATTCATACACATATTACCATGTCCATCCCCAAGGTGTCATAAAAATTACCAAGGTTATTCACCAAGGTAACCTAAAATTTTTCATCTATAGTGGACAGTTTAATTACCTGATGCATTAGAGAACGATCAAGGAACACAAAAAATACTTATTTATTTTAATGTGATCAAACTAGATAATAATAAAATATTTCGTAAATAACCCATAGGGAGTAATAGATAGGGGTTTTATATCCAAATCACGACATTTTAAAAATTACTTAAAACCATGATCATTGTATCATTCACAACCGAAGGAAAGGGAATGAGGTATTTATGTAAGGTAATTAAAAAATATAATATATAATTTTTATGTCTTGATGAATACCCCAATAAATTAAATAGGTTTGGGTATTCACATAAATAAAATAAGGTAATTTCTTGAGAAAAAAGAGAGTGATTTTGAGACGAAAATCTACAACATAACAGTTATGCAACATTGTTTTCGCTAACATTTAAAGAGATGGGAAAGAGGTCACCAATTAAAAATTGAGTCATAATAATGTATAATTAATAATGAAAATGGATATAAGAACATGGTTTTGAAATTTTAAAACATAACAAATAAAAGAAAATTTTAATGAAAAAAGAGAAGTTGTTAATTTCCATACTAAAATTCGGCAGCCTAACGACGTTACTTAAAAATTCAAAAAATAAATTAATGAAAGGTTAAAGGGTCTCTCATAAGTGGAAATAAAATTTAAAATAATAAGGATATACAAAAACATACTCCAAAATAAGAAAATGGAAACTGAAAGACATAAAATAAAATAAGTCGTGACTAGATGATGAGGGAGAAAAGATCCCTTATGTTGAAGTCTTTCTTTAAAAACTTGATGTTTGGGACCTTGGGGGATGAAGGGAACCATGGAAGTAATCCTTGGGAGATAAAACTTTCATATAGTTGTTGGAGATGAATTTGGAATGAATGGAATGGAGGAAAGGTTTGGTATTTATAGAAAATGTGAGGGAATATTTTATTAATTTCCAAGGGACACCTCATTAGTGGTATTTGTAAAACTAAGGGATTTCCCCTGGTATTTGCCCATGGTATTGGCCACTTAGGACACCACATATAGTATTTTTATCAAAATGAGTGGAACAACATATTAAATTTCATATTTCATCATTATGATGTCATAAAACACAGTGAAAAATCAAAAAAAAAATAATAGTATTATTCACTGAAAAACAAAACATTTAATAAAAATCACATAAATTTAAACTAAACTTATATAAATTTTCTTAATTCAAAAATGAACTCCATTTTATGAAAATAATTTTCTAAATATGAGATATTTAATTTTTAAGTAAAATTAGTACTTACACACAAAAATACTAATACATAACAAATAATTTATGAAATAGTTATTTACTCATGCTATTATAAGATGCCTAAATTAAATTTATACTTACATAAGTGAGGTTAATATTCCATTGGTCATATTACCATTCATTAGGGTAATATTACTATTTATAATTTACTATTCACTGAAAATTAAGCTGATCTTAGGAGACTCTAAATTTCTTACTAAGGACAACTGTATATGTCAATTTTTTAAAAATAATTTCACATTATTATTTATTTAAAGTTTAAAAATTATTTTAAAATACAATTTTTTGTCAATATTCATCAAAAATATGAAACTTCTAAAAATTCATCCTATATTTATTTTAAAATTTTAAATTAAAAAAAATATTATAATGAGAAGTGACAATTTTATTTATAAAAAATAATTACACAAAGTAACAAAGGCCTCATTGTATAGCCCTTTATAACACCTACATAGGACCTAAGAGTAAGGTGTGAAATAGTGATAAAATCCTGGGGTGAGTCAGACAACATTACCCGAGTTTTGATTTCTATTAGCATTAACTTCTCTTGAATGAGATTACTTTCAAGCTTAACATATTGAAGCTTGACTTGGACTTGGTCCAGAGTAAAGCCCATTGAAGTTAACTCCTTCACAAGCTCTGACAGATGGTCTTCGTACGACCCAATTCTACCATATGAGGCCATTAACTCTTCTTTGAACATTAATTATCCATTATTATTTATATTTTATACAACAATAATAACATTAAAAATTATTATATTTCCCAATGTTATATTGACCAATGGTAACATAACGGTCAAAACCTGATGGTCACATTTCATTTATAATTATATATTTTTTATTGATTATGAAATTGTAATACATACTTTTTCAGGAAATAAAATATTATTCCAATGTCTCAGTCATTACCTTCTTCCCCCATTATGAAATTTTCCCCCAAAATTTCTACTTCTACCCTCAGAAACGAAAAGATGTGGGTAATTATGCATCATAGACTCCTCTAGTTCCAACATGGATTCTATGTATTTATGTCCCCCTACAACACTTTAACAAGTTGGTTAGTCTTGTTTCCTATAACCTTTTCTCCACATTCCAAGATCTCTACAAGGTACTCCTCATAAATGATTTCATGTTCCAGTTGTACGATCTCTAGATTTAGTACATGTGAATGGTTAGGTAGTAACTTCCTCTAGAAGGATATTTGGAAGAAATAATTATATTGTGTTAGATTTAGATGAAGTGAAAGTTGATGGGACTATACTCCTATTAGATCAATGATTTAATAGTAAAAAATGTGCCTAGGGCTAAGCTTCCCTTTCTTCCAAAACTTCATGACTCTCTTACAAGGAGAAATTAGAAGAAAGGCATTGTCTCAAACATCAAATTCCATATCCCTTTGATTGTTGTCATCATAACCCTTTTGGCGACATTGAGAAGCCTTAATGTGTTTCTGGATGGCACAATCCTTTTTCCCATCTCTTACACAAGATTAGTGACAAGAAGCTTTCCCTCACTATCTTTATCCCAACATGTATGAGTTATACATTTCATCTCATATAGAGAACTATAGGGTTATATTTGAGTACTTTAGTGTAAACTATTATTGTAAGAGAACTCAACTAATGGGAGATGTTGATATCATCCACCTTTAAATTCCATTGATCTTGTTTTCAGTATTTGCTCAAGTGTTTGAATTGTTCTTTTAGATTTCCCATCAGTTTGGGGGTGATAGTCTATACAGATTTTTAATTCGGTACACAAACCAGGTTGAAGACTTCTATGGAATTTTGATGTGAATCATGGATCATGATTAGATATAATAGAAAGTGAAACTCCATGATACCTTACCACTTCGTTCACATAAATCCTGGAATGTCGATCAAGAGATAAATATTCTCTAATAGAGATAAAATAGACAGTCTTGGGGGGACGGTTCACTATAACCCATATCGCATTGTTTCCTTTGTAAGTTCTCGAATAACAGTGACAAAGTCCATGGTGATATTGTCCCACTTCCATGCTCGTATAGGTAGTGGTTTTAGTACCCCTTTATGAAGTTGTCACTATGCCATCAATTTGTAATATACCATCCACCTTGTAGTGTACTTAAAAATATCCTTTTTTATATTATCCCACCAAAAATGATCATGAAGGTCCCTATAAATTTGCTTGATTTAAAAATGTATTGAAAAAGTAGAGATATGAGCTTTATCCTTCAGCTCCTTAATTTCTGGAATAGATGGAACATATAGTCTTGTATGAAATTTCAGTACACCTTCAAGATAAATATTGAACTCAAGAAACATCCCATCCTTCAGAGCCTTAGGCATCTTCTGTAATAAAGGATATTCTTTTTGATATTTCTTGATCTTCTCTAGTAATGATGGTTGATAAATCATTTAGGTTAGGGATAATGATGTCCCTTACCTTACAATTCCCATGTCCAGATTTACTAGGTCATTGATAAAAGGATATATTTGAATCCAAATCATGGATAGAATAACTGGTACTTTCCTACTTATTGCATTAGTGACTTGGTTTACACTTTTGGGATGAAAATGAATTGAAAATTCATTATATTTAAGAAGTTACAACCATCTCCTTTGTTTCATGTTCAAATACTTTTGTGGGAAAATATACTTCAAACATTGATGGACTATCTATATATCAAATTTATCACAATAAAGATAGGGCCTCCATATCTTCAGAGAAAAACAACCAAAGGCAGCTCAAGATCATACGAAGGATAGTTCTTCTCATGAGTCTTTTACTCTCGAGATTCATAAGTATTGACTATGACATTTTTCATGAAGAAACCCCAAAAACCTTTAATAAATGCATCATTAAATATAAAAAATCATTCTATTCTTGAGGGAGTTGTTAACATGGGTTTAGTAACCAGTCTCTTCTTTTGGTCTTGGAAACATTACTTACACTCTTTTTTCTAGATGAACTAGAACCCGTTTCGAGTTAACTTGTTTAATGGATTAGAAAGTTGTGATTTTTTTTTCAAAAACCTCCTATAATATAATACTAATGAATGGATTATATGATTATCAATTATCATTATAGGTTCCGGCAACTCCTCTACAACCTTTTTCTTAGTAGGGTCACTATTATTCCTTCATTACTTACATTGTCCCTTAAGAAAGTAACTTATTGTAACGAAAATTCATATTTTATGAACTTTACAAAAAGCATCACCTTCTATATAGTTTTCAAATTAACCCCTATATTTCCTAATGATCCTCATAACATTTGGAATATATCATAATATAATGAATAAAAACATCCACAATGTTTTTAAGGTTGTACTTACAGACTATATTCATCAAATCCCTTAAAATATCAGGAGCAATAGGCATGTAAAAGGGAATGAAAACCAAATAATAATACCCATATCTTGACCAGAGAGAATTTATTGGAATATCGTTTTCTTCACCCTCAATTGATGATAAAAAATTTAGGATCAATATTGGAGATGATTTGAGACACATAAAGTTTTTCATATAAGTCATCAATTCTTGACAGAGGGTATTTTTTATTCATTGTGATCCCATTCAGTTCTATATAATTAATGCATAGTTGCATTAATCCATCCTTCTTATTCACAAAGAGAATAGGTTCTCTCCAAGGAGACACACTCAGTCGGGTAAACCCCTTCTCCAAATGATCTTGGAGTTGTTTCCTTAATTCCTCCAGCTACACATTGGTCATCTTATATGGGGACTTTGATATCGAATGAGATCCAGGTATGAGTTCAATGTAGAACTCTACAGTTCTTTATGTGGGAGGTCTGGGTAACTACATAGGATATAATTCAATGTATTTATAGAATATGTGGACATTTTATATCCTTATACTCTCATTTTCTTCTTCTTATTGGCTGATAAACTCCAAAAATAAGGATATAAGAGGGGCTTCTAGAAAAAGATCAGGTTGAGATCTCTATCCATGGAAGATAACTGTAGGTTTCCCATTCAACACTACTGAGATTTACTTTCTTCTGCATTTGATCTTAGCATTATACTTTGAGAACTAGTCCATCCATAGTGTAATGTTGAATTCCAGCATGGGAAAGACCACTATATTTGTGATAATATTGTTCTCACTAAAGTAAATACTAGAGTTTCTAAAAACATATGATGCATAGATAATCCCACCAGGATTCTTGACTGATAACACTAATTATATAAATTCAGGGGATGATTCTAAATTCCTTGCAAACATGGGGGAAATAAAGGAATTCATAGAACCAAAATCAAAAAATGTACTTGCTAACTTTGATAGAACCATAAGTGTACCTTCCACCACATCATTTGGAGTTCCAAAAGCTGCTGTCGTGTTAGAAAAAGAACGACCTTTCTCCCTTTGGATTTTCTGAGGCTGATGGTGATTCCCCTCCCATACCTTTAGATGTTGATAGTGATTGGAAAATTTCCTAAACTGTCCACACATGTAGAATTGGATTTTAGATAGGGCCTGTACCATCTTCTCTTTTTCATTAGTGTTGGGAAGTTGAGGCTTTACCTCAATAAAACACTTTTGTGCAATATGTCCATCTCATCCACAAATAAAGAACTTCCTTCTCCTAAAAAGGTAGTTTATCATATGATTTTCCCACATTTATTACACGTGGGCTGTTGAATTTATTTCCTCCTCTTCCCTGTTCAAAGATCTCCCCTAATATTGGATGCATTTATCTCTTCTTTTCCTTGTATTTTTGAAACCACTAAGTCCCACCGAACTCCAGTTTGACTTTCCTAGAACTCCGCACAATATCCTCATAGGCATCATAGTCTCAATTGGATAGATTCTTCTGTAGATGAGGTTTTAGTTGACTAAAGAATCTATCAACCTTCCCATTAAGATTCATGATGAATAATTAGGTATAACTGGAATGTCTTGTAAAGTTAATCTTGTAGCTTCTAGAATAAAAAATCTCCTTCAACTTCATCACGAGAAACACTTTCTCCATTTTTTTTCTCATCGAACGAGGGAAATAAATACTGAATAAGATCCCCCTAAACTCATTCCACTACATAGATTCACCCTCCACAATTTTCATCATATTGTTAATCATTTCCCACCACTAATCAGCTTCTCCATCTAATTGACAAATAGTTTGGGTGACCTTCTCTTTTTTTGAACAGCGGAGTATAGAAAAGTACTTTTCGAAATAGATGATCCACTATTCAACAATCAATGGTTTGGTAGATCCACTAAACGCTGGTTGTTGTTGATGCATAAGGGTATAAATATAAATTTTTTCCCTGAATTTTGAAATTTACCTCACTTCTTATTTCTAGTTATCTCATATAACTAGAGTTAGTTGGTTCATCATTCTCATGAACGTTTCCATTCCGACTTTCATCGGAGGGCAGTAATTACATGGTCCATTGCGGTCAACATTTTCATAGTTCCTCCAATTTTCATCCATTTTAAAAAAGAATAATACCTTAGTGAGAATCATATTTCATTTATGAATCTATTAAAAATAAATTATTTCTATGTCTTTAAACGTCATTCTTTAAGAAATTATTCATTAACAACAATTACATTTCTCTACAAATCATTTATAATGATTCATAAAAAAATTTCCGATTAACCAAACATATCCCCCAGGAGTGTCAAAAATGAATTGCGTCAAGGCCCATTATCATGAATCATTTTCCATTTGATTATAGATCAATGTGGGGGTTTTTCAGGGTTTACTCATAGATAAATCTATTCTAGATCCACAACCACTTGTTCCAATCCCACCATGGATTTATTTTTTCAGAAACCACATTCAAAATATTTTACCAAAATATCATGAAGTTTTCATATATTCCAAATTTTATATATGGTTATTCCTAAATTTTTCATATCCTAATTTCCAAAAATAACGAAACTATACTTTGATACCAATAGTGGCATCCCACCTTTTTATTACATAACTTTTCATTTCATTTTACAAATAGAGAATATATAAAGTCTAGTGTCTTGGGAAAAAGGTACATTATAAATGAAAAATATTACATTATTTTAATTTTATTGAAGGATTAATTAAAATTTCATCATATTTACATGTACTAAATCTCATAACCTAGAGATATACATCAAAGTAAAGGGTGATCCAATGGCCCAGTAATGAAAAACAAGTGAAACAGTTTACATATGATCTTGAGCGATATCAATAAGGATGTGTTGAATATCATAAAGCCATGATAAGTAGAATATAATAATAATAAAAACATGAATAATAAATTGAAAATGTGTCTACAAAATTTAATTTATACATTCATATGAATATAACCATTGTCCATCCCATGGTGTTATAGAAATTACCTAGGTTATTCACCAAGGTATCATAAAACTTACAATCTCAATATATTAATTTCTTTACCTAATAGATTAGAGTGATACCATGGTACAACCTTAATATCTATTTATTTTCATGTGATCCATATATATCTTAATCATACATTTCATAAATATCAAATGGAGAAAAAAATAAATGGTTTTTATATCAAAATCATGGAATTTAAAAAAGTACTTAAAAAATGTGATCAATATATCATTTGTAACCCACAGAAGTACAAAAGCATTTTATATTTGTAAATTATTGAATAAAAATTTTAAATTTTAATTATTTATTAATAACCCATGAAATTTAATAGGTTTGGGTATTCACATTAAGAAATAATATAATTTCATGAGAAAAAGAAAGAGATTTTGAGATGAAAATTCTGCTGCATAATGGCTATGTAACATGGTTTTAGAAGACATTAAAAGGAGAGGGGATAGAGGTCACCTATTCATAAAAGAGTCATAATATTTTATACAAACATTATTACATGGATATATTAAAATTTTATTGAATATTTCAAAAAACCCATATAAAATGGAATAAAAAAAGAAGTTGTAAATTTCTTTATGTAAATTATGGAGCCCAACAACTATGCTATTTTTTTTTGAAAAATCAGTTAATGATCGATTAAAGGGAGTCCAATAGTTTAGAAATAAAATGTCATGAAATAATTATATATAATAATATATCACAACATAATAAAATGGAAACTGAAATACATAATATAAAAGAAGTCTTGACTAAAAGAGGAGGGTGAACGTCTCCCTTACCATTAAGAGTGAAATAAAAAACATGAAGGTTGGGACCTTGGGGGTTTGAGGGAACCTTGGTATGAATACTTTGGAGGTAAAAACCATATATTAGTTGAGGAGGAATTTTTAATGAAATTAATTCAGGAAACTGTTGGTATTTATAGTAAAGGTCAGTGAATATTTTATTAATTTTCAAGGGACACCTCATTAGTGGAATTTTCAAAACCATGGGATTTACCACAGTATTTTCCCATGGTTTTAGCCACCTGTGACTTAATATATAATATTTAATCCTAATGAGTCTACCAACATTTTAAATAACATATTACATCCTTAAAATGTCGTAAAACACACTGAAATCCCAAAAACCTATATTTTTTTACTATTGATAGAAAAACAAAACATTTAATAAATTAACCATAAACTAATATCAATGTTCATAATTCAAAAATTAACTCCATTATATGAAAATAATTTAATAAATATGAGATATTTATGTTTTATGTAAAATCACTATTTACTCAAAAAAACTAAC
Organism: Viscum album; assembly: GCA_963277665.1. Classification (NCBI taxonomy): domain Eukaryota; kingdom Viridiplantae; phylum Streptophyta; class Magnoliopsida; order Santalales; family Viscaceae; genus Viscum; species Viscum album. Next base: position 1,217,618,426 of record OY728155.1, on the reverse strand, counting down.
ACTAAACTAATACTTTTTGAAACACTTCTTTACTCATTCTATTCTATCATATTACCCTTCAATATGACTAAATTATATTTATACATAATTAAGTGAGGTTAATATTCTATTTTTCATATTACTATTAATAAGGGTAATATTATTATTCATAATTTACTATTTATAAAAAAAAAGTCAAGGTGATCATATCATACTCTAAATTTCTTACTGATCACAACTGTATATGTCTCTTTTTTGAAAAAAAAATTCAAATTATTATTTATTTAAATAGTAAAAAATATTTTAAATTACTCTTTTTTCAATATTCATCAATAATATTAAACTTCAAAAAAATCTTCTAATATTTATTTTTACATTTGGAATTCAAAATATTTACCATAACGAGATTTACCAATTTTATTTTTACAAACGGATTTCCCAAAGTAACTATGGTCTTGTTACATATCCCTTTATAACACATGCATAGGACCTATGATTAAGGTTATAAATGGTGATAGAATCTTGTGGTTGCTTAGAAAATATTTCCAGAGTGGTTATTTCTATCATATTTAACTTCTCTCGAAGGAGATTGAGTTTAATCATAACAAGTTGGAGATTGGCTTTGGCATGGTTCAGAGAAAATACCAGTGATGCTACCTCCTTCTCAAGCTCCAATAGATGGGATTCGTATGGCTGGAGTCTACTATATGAGGCAATTGACTCAATTTTCTAGTTTAACTATCCATTATTATTTATTTTTTAAATTATAATTATAACATTACAAGTTATTATTATTTCCAATGGTCATATTGAACAATTGTAATACAACGGTCAAAACCCAATGGCCACATTTCATTAATATACATAAATTTTTAATTGATTATTACATAGTAAGATATACATTTTTAGGAAACAAAATATTATTCAATAGTTCGGGTTGTAACAATATAAGATCAAAATGTGTTGATATCTTGACGATCTGGTCCAAAAAAACCAAAAGAGGCCCAGTCATCTCAAAATATTCTCAACTAGTAACCCAGGATGAGTTGGCGGTGGTAGAGGAGGAGGAAGAGGATGTGGAATCAGAGGAGGAAGAGTAGGTGGTGGCAGAGGAGGAGGTGGTGGAGGAGTCATCAGTGGTAGAGGAGGAGGAGGAGGAAGAGGCCATGATGACGGAGGAGGAGGATGAGTAGGAGGATGAGGAGTTGGTTTTGGAGGAGGAGGAAGAGAAGGAGTCCATTGCAAAGGAGGGGGATTCAATGGTGGATGAGGAGGATGAGGGTGAGGAAGAAGTGGTGGTGGAGGAAGAGGAGTAGGAGTAGGAGGTAGAGGAGGAGGAGGAAGTGGTAGTAGAGGTGTGCGAGAGGAGGAGGAAGAGGAGCAAGTAGAGTCTTCCACCAAATCTTGAGGCATGCGAGAGGAGGATATTATTAGGGTTTATTTATAAAATCATACCTATTATCAGTGCTGGAAGAAAAACACTGATATAGGTATTTTTTATCAGTGCTAACATGGTTAGATCTGATATATATATACCTCATATCAGCACTTTTCTAGCTCTGATAAATATATGCCTTTTTCCAAACTAAAAAATAACATATAAAATAATCATTATTAGAAATAAAACTAAACCACTGATAATGGGTAACCATTATCAGTGCAAAATTGAAGCGTTGATTAATGTTTCCTTTTATAAGAGATTAATAAAAATGGCTGATAAAGGGCATCCTTTATCAGTGTTTTTATTTATCACTAATAAAGGACCCCCATTATCAACAATTATTTTAGTTCTGATAAATATATAATTTCTCAAAACTTTTATCTAGCATAGATAAATGTTAGTGTTTTTAAAAGACAGTTTTCTAGTAGTGTCATGTAGTGTTCGAGCCTGTGAACTCCTAACCATGTCCATATACATGGCTCTTCCCATGAACACCAATACTTGTCATGTTCTTGTCAGAGTGCACAACGATTTGGAGCATATGTACTCTTATCCATTTCATTATACCCTGTAAGGTACATGCTGATCCACTAGTTCATGTTATAATCCTTGTGTTAAAGGTCCGACATCATGTAATATTTATCTTTTCATGTAAATAATTGAACCATAACTAGGGACCCACACACCATGAAATACCAGATTACCCACCATGTTCTATGGAATTTCATAGAACCTGTAGATCATCATCGGCACGTTCAACACTATCATTTCTGCCAATTATACCACTAGTGTTGTCAGGGATCAAAGAGATAAGATTGGTTTTCCATAATCAATATTATTTAGCCATATATAGGATTTCAATTTTCAAGAAAATGTTACCCAAATCCACACCATAATAGCATACTAAAACCCCTTGTATGAACACCTATGATCCAAATCTGATCCATTTTAACCATCGTCACAAACTTTTCTACCATCAATACATACTCGAATTTATGGTATCATCTTACTAAACCATGAAATGGGTGTGTAATGATGGAAAAATTGGTATTCATTGAATCATGGGCCAAAGGAATTTCTCTTGATGGACGAAGAATGGGAAAAGAAATGAACACAAAATAATATGAGGAATGATCCTCAAAAACTTTTCATGTGGTCCTCGATTCATTTCCATTATAATAATATATGAATAGATAATAAAATAATCCACTGTGAATTCCCCAAACCCACATAATATCTATCACATTCCTTGAATACGCATGATTTGGGAATCAATTAATCCTTTGATTGATTCACATTAATCCTATGAAAAAATGAATGTGGATACATCCACAAAGTATATACATCCTTTATCGACATGGATCAATTTATTTTGAAGATTTATTTTGTCTCATAGTCATTGGAATGATCTTATATAACTATCACACATCGATCGATGATCCATGATACAATCATTTATCACTAAAATAATTTCATCTAGAATTCTGCAATAGATCCTCTCAATTTTCAAGGTTATGTGGCTAAACCTACTAATTTATTATAATAGATTTCATATAAATTTTTTTGGTATGGGTACTTTAACTAAATTAATTAATTAATTAAATTATTTCTTTTGAAATATCCACTGACAACAATGCCCAACAGAAATATCTGACACACTCGAAAGTTATTTCACACCTTAGGTAAACAGCATTATCTGAACTCAATGGAAGCCTCAGATTCCATGTCTAAGACATTTTGGAGAAGTTATTTAAATTTTTCAGGATAAATGTTGCTGAGTGAATTAAATATTTTAAATATAATTCAATTATTAATTCTGGAAACCCAATGCCTTAAAATATCACACTATCTCAGCACCTAACTTCATAAACAATTAATAAAATATTCTATAACAAGTCATGGAGAAATTGGAATCATTACATTGTACCCACCATTGGGATTTATGACCCGGAATTCCAAAACAATAAACAAAAAAATAGATGAGGGTACTGAGCATGCATTTGGGTCTCGCACTCCCATGTTCTATCTATAAGATTATCATACTTCCACCAAAAATAAACTAGGTGAATAAATCTCCAATGAAGGCCAATCTATTGGTGAAATTCAATATCTACTAGGAACATAAAAATGGTATCTTCATCCACTATTTATAGCTCACCAATTCAATAACATGTTATGGATTTTTCTCCTCCCTCCTCACCCATTACAAATAGAATAATTTATGTACATGTTCTAACTACAGTAATAGAGATAAGGGGTAGCCCAGATCTCCATCTCTATATAGTATCTGAAAATGGATAACGTATCTCAAATAAAACTTGTCTCACCATCCTATTCTTCACAATACACATTGAGGTTAAACACTTAGGAACACATTGTCTCCCTCCTTATAACATAAAAGGCCTCTATTGTCAGTCCTCCTAAGACTTATGATAAAATTATGAAGTCTTAATATTATTCAATAGCATCTTCACCTTCTCTATAGTGGCTCACACCAATTATGGGCCCATAAGTGATGACTCCTCAAGGCCGGTCCAGTATAGTGGTGAACTATAGGGTCACCCATTTATGGACTCGAATGGAATCATACAAATGGTGGAATTGTATCTATTTTTTTTTAAAACTCCATCAATGGACAATGATCCTTCCAACTAAATCCCAATTACAACATGAAAGCTGCAAATATTTCCTTCAAAACATGAATGGTCCACTCAATCTGGCCTTCATTCTAGAAGTGAAACACTATTATCAAACAGAACTAAGCCCCAAAATCCTCATTAAAACCTTCCATAACTTAGATGTGAAGTGAGAATAACGATAAAAAATGATCATCACTGGTTATCTATGTACTCAAACTATCTCCTACATAAAGATACATCTCAATATCTCAATTGAACAATTCTCTCAGATAGCTAGTAAGTGGATCGAATTGTTGAGTCATTATACAATAAACTAGTCTGAATCATATACCCTAGACATATATAGTACCCTCATCAGAATTTCCATGGATATATCATCACAAATCCACTATGTATCCTCCATTGGTTGAGGTAAAATAGATAGAACATGGTTTTTAGCCTTCAATTTCAAACAGGTAAATAATCAAGAGACAAATAATTCAACTCCCTACATCATTCATAGCCAGAAAAACTGATGTTAGAGATCATAGTACAAATTTTCCACCCCAAGATATAACACCTAAGGATATGTAAAATATTATATTAGAACCTCCTACCTCAACATCATAGTTACCATTGGGGATACTCTAAAAACAATGGCAGGCTCCCTACCTTAAAAAAATCAGGAGCATATATAGTGGATATCTAAGTATGTATGATATCATAGTCAGTATCCCAATGTTATGTCCCCTGACTCGCTGTAAAAGAGGAATGGTAACAACCATTAAATGGAGGAAACCTAAACTATCCCCATCCACAAAATATTACTACAATGAGGCCAACAAGTCCAGTTCTTAGATCATAAAATGCAAACAAAATCTTCCACTGAGGGAATATACTAACACTTTTTCCTTCCTAGAAGTATAGAGAATTTCATTGTCATAATTTTAGAGGAACTCTATCCTCCACATACATCTCAAGTTACAATAATTCAGAAAAAGGGTACACATGTAACTCTTGTGGTTTTAAAATAAAATAAACCACTTTCCCACAAGGTATTGTTTCTACATATTCAATGTGAAGACTATCACTACAAAATCAATATCATGGGTTTTAGAGTTATTCTCTTGCAGTCTCTAATATTGTGAACCATAATCAATCATGACTGTCTTCTAGATTAGAACAGAACTATGAATGGTTTTTAATGCATCTATGAACATTACATACTCAAAACTCTCAGGCAATCTCAATATAGTGGTGCTAGTCAATATCTTCTTAAACTCTTAGAAACACTGTTAGAACCTCTCTACCCATATAAAAGTCTTCACCTTTTTGGTCAAATATATTAAGGGAGACAATATTCTAGATAAATATGGAATGAATCTCTAGTAGTAGTTTTCCAACCCATGGAAGATCCATACATCTATCACATTCTTTGGTGTCTCCCAAACTAACAACACTTGATCCTTTTTCAAATCTATAAGTACACCATATACTAAGGTAACATTTCCTAGAAAGAGGAAATCTTAAATCTGGAACTATCACTTAGAGAGAAGTCTATAAAAATAGTTCCCTTGGAGTATATCCATAATAATCCTCAAATATCTTACATTTTAATCCTAAAATTACAAGTACACTAGGATATCCTCAATGAAGGCTACCACAAACCGGTCTATGAAAGGATGAAGGATCCATTTCACGATTCTTGTGAACACTTATGTGGAATTTTTCATGCCAATTGGAATCACCAATTACATATAGATACCATAGAGACATAGGAATAACATTATAAGCATATCCTCATCCCGTACACTCAACTGGAGATTTCCAAATCTTAGGTCAATCTTTGAGAACCATCATGGCTCTCTCTATTAATAAATGAGTTCATCAATTCTCAATAATGGATAATTTTTATATTTATCTACTTTAGGATATGATTGTACACATATAACCTCAATCTCATATCCATTTTCATGGAGAACAAAAGTGGGGATACCTAGGGTAAGGCATTGGGTCGAACAAATCCCATAATCATGAAGTATCCAACTACACCCTTACCTCACGAAGCTCTGACGGATCCATATGATATGATGTGACATGTATCAAGGTCATTCCATGGTGTAGATTTAGAAGTCAATCTCTTAACTGAGAGGTGGTTCTGGAATGGTTTCAATAAATATTTCATCATACTCTTCCACCAGTGTAGGGGACTGAAATCTCAAAAAAATCCACTTAACTAAGGTTTATGCTAGAGAACTGATGAGATGATAAATGACTAAAATCACTACCTTGTTGGAGTATCAAATTGTAATGGTTTATCCAAGGGATCAACCAAAATCTCTATGTCCTAAACCAGATAATTGAAAAAATGTAATTACTAAAACATATATCAATCAGTACTTCCATAAATGTGTAATAGACATATATCATACCTCATATCATCCCCAAAGCCATTGGTTCATAATCATTGACCTCCTTCGGTTTCCCTCATCGCTAACCATGATCACTCTATGCCTATAGATGACCACATGGGGGTGGTGGTAGCAGCAAGTCACAACATCTACCACCTCGAGCTACCCTCCCAACTCTTCTTCCATGTCTTCCACCCAGTGAAAATTCCCTATCCTACCATAGTGTATTCCTAGGTTATCCATCCACTATATCATTTTCAATTGTATGGAGGGTTGGAAAATACTGTGTGAGATTCCCTCTTCCTTCACAAGAGTAGCACCACATTTCCCAAGGATGATTACATCATCTATTGAGCCGTCAACAATAAAAACACTTTCTTGTGATCACCTCCTAAAACATATTACACATCGAAGTCCCTAAGTATAACTTTGGATCCCTACTACTGATGTATATAATCTTAAGAGCCCACTATTCCCAACAATTATCTATATTTACATAGTCAACAAACACATGACCAACAATTCAGGATTTTACACCCAAGAAAATGTATGGAAATATAGAGGTATATCATTGGCACTTATTCCACCATACAATCCCCACTAGGAGGTCTGATCCCAAGAAAATAGTTCAATAGCCACATCCCTTGAGTACCTAGAGAGGTAGGTGAACCTCTATGAATAATCATCCACTTAATAATAGATTTATGAAGATATATATGATCCTGGATGCACAAGACCCTCAATGTAATATTGGATCCACTTTTGTACTACCTTTAATAATACCTTTCCAAAAAGTCACTTGAACACTAGCCCGGAACGAGTCACCTCATCATAGTAACGGGTCACTAAACCCAACCATTGTTCATTAGAGCCATGGATAAGGCTCACTAATATGACCACCGTATGATCTTCTAGTGTTATGACATGATAGATGACTAAAATCACTACCTCAATCCAGTCCTCTACTTTTTAAGGGTTAGGATCTCCTCAAAACCTAAGGGATCACTGTCATTGTAACTCATGAAGCACACTCATCCTACACATCTCATTTATGGGTACCTCTTCTTCCATATGATGTTCGATAGGTGGTGATGTTAATAGTGCACCACCTATAAGTAATACCTTATGAACTTGTCCTTGTTTCAATGCCTCATCATTGAGGGGATCATCCTTATGACCCTGATATTGAATCTTATATGGCATATGTCATGGAGGCATCCTAAAATAAACAAGATTTATCACATTTAATGAGTACATTTTGAGATCTAACTCATGGAGGACAAGAAAACTACATCCTATTCCAATATGATGCATATACAAATTTTTTCCCCAAAAACTAGTATCTACATTTACTGAGTCAAAAAAAGGTGACCATAGTCATGTTGTATGAATATATCAGTTTTTTCACAAACACTAGAGTCCTTGCCTTGATTGTTTATCTCAAAACACCTAACATAGTTTCCCCAACCAAATATCACAGACTCTTTTCCTTTGGTAGAATTGACTCCTCAGTACCACTCTTTGATGACCTATCCCAATAGGGCACATCTCATGAGTACCCCATGCATATTGTTTCAAGTGAATGTGGATAAGGACTACTCATGCGATAAGAATTAAATGTTTTCATGATAATTGCATAGTATATAATTTTTATATTACTAAGGAGATTTTGTGGTTAAATGATTTCTCTTCTAGTTCACCACTATTGTTTCCTAGAAAGTATGTGTGTGGAGTAGCCTAATAGTTTTATTATGGGGGGTTCACTATTTTTTATAATCATTCTGTATGGTTTACAATTTTTTATCTCTAATAGAATCTCTCAAAAGAACCCACAATCATAACAGGGTATAGAACCTCTTTCCTAATCTTGTTGGACCTTTGTGGTTTCTGAATCAATTATTCGTAGGAACTCACATTGGTCGAAGGGATGGGTGGTCAGGATCATCACACACTTTTGTGGGGGAATTTTTCATAATTTGTGAATATCTTATAGATTTAAGATATGTTCTTAAATCACCTATCCATCTTAATACATGATCATTTCCCCTAACAAAATGATCATATATGTAATCCATTTTTATGAAGTGTGGTGGTCCTATTAATGAATCCATATGTATGTATCTATGGTACTTTTTCCATTTCTATTATGGGGTTAGCAGTTTATATTGTGAAGATGTATAACCAAGAACTCAGAAACATGATTTCATATAGGGAGGAAGTTAATATTATAAGGATGTGATTGATCCATTATGAGTCATCCTAGGAATCCTATTTTATAATAAGAATCAAAACCCACATTATTTATTAAACATGTTCAGTTTAATTTCATACTGAAAGGACACCTATAGGGTAACTTTGGGACCATATATTGTGATCAAAACTCAGGGATTCATCCTACATATTGTGTTTTTGATAATAATCATTGTTATCATTGTTCAATCTTTCCCTTGGGACTAGCACTATTGTAGATACCTTTATATGTGGGCAGTTATATTGTGCTACTTATTATAGATTACACCTCGAGGTTTCCCTATAAGGTGGAGATTAATAATGAAAATAATGTTATCATTGCAAATGTCTAATCCTACATAAGACATGCTTAGGGTAGGAAACATGGTATAGAATGTAACCTGCCTCACTACATAGGAATGTGGGTCATACGTTCTGTGAAATCTATTTATATGTTCATTATAGATATTGAGCCTTTGGAAGGTGTCCTATGTATCCTGGTTATGGTAGGAATTAGATTCATCATAGTTCAGTTGATCTCTCAATCCTCTAGTGGATGAGGAAGTATGATCATCCCATGGTAGATAATGGGTCCGGATGTTTGGGGTGCTAGATACATAACAGGACATACAATGATATGGGTTCCCATTTGACCTCATGCCTTTATGAAGGCATCCTATATAACCCATTTATGGATGTAATAAGGTTAATCATAGGTCAATTGTTCTCCCAATCTGTTGGTGGATGAGGAATTATAATCATCTAATGGGAGTAATTGGGTCTCTATGGGTGGGGTGTCGGAAACATAGTGGGACTTACACTCATGTGGGTGCGCATTTGAGCTCAGGCCTTTATGAAGGCATCCTATGTATCCTGGTTATGGTAGGAATTGGAGTTATTGTAGTTTGGTTTGATTCGGGCTTAGAAATTGAGGCTTCTTTATGTGGGATTGATACCATATTCTATCACCGATTGAGGATTACACATGGATGTTTCCCTTGTGTATGATATATATCATATTATTCCACTAATCCAGGCTTACACACTAATTTTTACCGTTCATGGTAGTGGATTATGATTTAAATGATATGGTAATTGTAAATACCTAATACCATGTGATCAATACTTAGTTTGAGAAACAATTGATAACAAGTAATCATTCTCCCCAATTATGAATGTGGGACTTCTGTGCAAGGATAGACCCTTTCGATGTTTAATATGGAGATCAGGCCATAGAAAGGCGTCCTAAATATCCTGGTCATAGAAGTGATTTTTTTAATTAAACTTTTCATGAGATATTAAACACTGATTAATCCCAATAATATCCATTTGATAAGGATATCATGTCCTATGATGTATTCATGGCATGGGCTAGTTATCTTCCATAAATATTTAATTATCATTTTGATAGGTCTGGTTATCTACCTATCATTTCATAGTGACAATCACATGATCTAGGTTGACATCTATAGGGGATATCACAAGGCATGAATGAGGATATCTAAAGACTATCACATGATTAGAGATGGAATATATGGGGAGCATTGTAGAACCCGGATTACTTTTTTGGAGGACGTCATATGATCTATGTTAACATGTCTTGAGGATGTCTCATGAACTTAGTGGTGAGACCTAAGGCATTTACAAGAATTTATTGGAATTTGTGTAGTGTGTCACAAATCCATTATGAAATACCATGTTGTTTTTATTATACATGGATGAAACACTAGGAGGGTACCCCTATATTTGGTTGGCTGGACTATACAGATCTATTAGATAAATCTAACATGCACTAGTTTCACCACACAACATTGGTGACATGTCTAGTGGACATCAGAAGATCTTTATGGTGATCTCAAGGGGATTCATATTACTTAAAGTGTCATACTCAAAATGTGTTGTGTGAAATTCATGATGTGTCTAGATGAAATCGCATGATCGGGACAGAAATCATAGAGGTCATTTTGAGACTTCTAATGGCATTCTCGAAGGGCAACATGTTACTTTCATGACATGACCTGATTAAATCACATGATTCTAATGGTTTGTTAAGGGGATGTCCAATGACTTAAGTGACATGACTTGGTGCGATTTTGTTATCTGGAAGAGTCATTAATAACTCATGTAGATAAATATATATATAATTGTGTAAGTCTCCTATCTTTAGTATTTATTCTAGTTATTATTTCATATATGACTTAGATTCATTATGTGTCAAATTATTTATGTCTCACATGATTTATTAGATTTTTGATATATCTTTCACCTAACATGCCAAAAATCTTTTGTGTGATCTGAAGTGATCACATGAATGGACCCATAATGCCTTTTAATCTCATAGGAAAATCCTCACGTTTTACCAAGTGGAAATCCATTGGATCATGACGTTGAATGCTCTGAAAATTCCACTATGATGTCAGGGTGTGCCAATACATTGATCCAAATATTTTCATAGCGTGTTATTTTTTTTGCTACGGTTGAGGATTTTATAGTCCCTGTAATCTCAATTATATGATACCTTTGGTGGTTCATGTATCGCAGATCCAAGTTGTAGTTGGTGGATGGATTTGGTGTCACATATTTAACTTGATCCGATAGTGGGTTTTTCGATGGGCATTGTATGATATTCAGTGATTGCAAGACAATATTGTCAATGCCCCATTTATTTTATTTTTTCTAATAAATTTGGTCTTCCAAAATAATGTGTACATTCTAATGGGATTTCACATTTTCTGGTGTACATTTCGAGGGACCATCATGAGATCAGGATTCCTTTAAAAATTCATTTGTGTCATCTATATTGACTTATCCAGGACATTCCATGAGACAAAGGTATCTTCCTAGGGGTTGTTCATGAGATCGAGATATATTTTATAGGGGGAATCATGTGATCAATGGTAATCATATAGGGTTTATAATATCATTTTCATAATATCATTATATCTTCGTCTCTCAAAAAGATCCTATAATTTCCATTTTTATTTCCTTGTTTATTTCACAAGGTTTGGGGATATCGCGACATGGAATGAGATTTGATGAACACAACTGCTCTCCTGATAATTCATGTGGTTTGGGACCAAATTTTTTTTATTGTGATTTGAGAGAATTAACATATACAAACCTTATGTTTTCTTTAGAGTCGAAGTTGGAGAGTAGGGATGCCTAAACATGTCTGAGCCCTTCATGTGATGTTTGTGACATGCCAGTGGTATATTTCTGGACTAAGAAGAAATGTCTCTAGGGATTCTGCAAGGTCGTTAAAACCACATGGGTGCATCACATGAAGGTTTAAAACCACAATTGTAACTATCCCTTTGGATATTTCTCTCCTTATTTCACAAGTATTTTTTGGATTGTTGTTTGGAGACCACCAACATGAAAGTTGTATGATCCAGAGGAACTCATCTAGTAGCCATTGCCTGACTAGTGAATGTCTTGGATGCCTTTATAGGAACAATGAGTTCTTGCCTAAGGGGATCCACTTGATCTCCCACTAGGTTATTCAATATGCATGAAGTATCTGCATGACCTTTTGAAGGTCATGTGATATTGTGTCCATTTTCAAGTTATGTAATTTGTGTTTCGGAGACACCTTTTATTTTATTGTTATGTTGGAAAAATAATACCGATATTTGGGTAATTATCCTTTTTTGGATTTTACAATTCTCATTTGACGGGACTCAATAAATCACCCCCCCCCCCCACATTAGAGGCAACTATATAGAATGAGATTGGTTCTCTTGAAATAAGTGCCCACTTGAGGATTGGGAACTATCTCTAATTGGTGTCTTGGGTGATGCTTGGTATTTTGAGTGATGGTTTTATTCCATGGAATTTCTATATAAATTGGTTAGAATATGACACATCATTCATCAGATACCAATCCCTCAAAGATCTTGCAATCTACCTTCGTAATGTGAGCCTCTCACAAAAAATGGTCGTGGGATTTTACCACAATACAGATTTGTGAGAACCACTTTGCAAGAATTTATAATCCCATGCATTTATTCTAAAAAATTATAAATCTACCTTCAATATTTTTTTGACCTTGTCCATATTCCTTCATGGTTGTATTTGAAGGTTTCATAGGATCAAATAGATTCGATTCATGACCACTATACTGTTATGCAGATCACATGACCATGTCAAGGTCACTCGATCAGATGTTTTATGGTTGGTCATTCAGTAATGCAGTTCATTGTGGATTTATATGGTATACAATATATAAATTATATAGGTAATTCTAGAGTCCTATATATGATAATAAATTCCATTAATCATTCCTATAATTTTCAGGATTCTACCCGAATTTATTTCATTCTTTTTATGGAATTTCACATATTTGAATTGTGATTATTTTTTTATGTACATGTCTTTCAAATCTCAATAAAGATCTCCCAAGCCTTCAAATAATTATGTTAATGATGTAGTGTATTTCTAGGATGCATTCGTTGAAACAAAGTAAATTTCCTTTTATACTGTTGTTGGGTCATTTCATATGAGTCTATTAGGCCTGGTGGGAGTGAATCTTGGGGAATATCCTCTTTCAATATTTCTTCCCCTCTATGGGTTTGGTCTTACCAATGAAACTCTAATTCCTTAACCATAGTCATCATTCATACAACCTACTTAGGTTCTAAATACCATTAAAACCTTTCATGTGAATATATCACATACATATTACTTGTTTTCTGAGGGAGAGTGTGGAAACGGGCATATACCTATAGTCATGACCATAGAATTGGATGAGAATAGCCACGATCCTAATTCATATGCTCATATGTACAGTTATATAATGTGGAATTGTACCTCTATCTTGGTCATTGGGTGGATTCCAAACTATGAATTTCGATTAGGGGGAAGTGACAAAATTGATTGGGTATGGACCTTCTAGGTGAAATATAGTTCTTGTATGTATAATATAGAGATTAATATGATCGTTATGTATAAGGAAATATATATCTCGTCGGATTTATCCTATTGAAAGAAAGATCTTGTGTCATAAATGTTCATCTATTTGTTTCATGATACATAAACTTTCCACTAAATGAATTTTTATGTGGGTACATACTTCCAATTGGTGGAAATTTTGGATTTAGAGTATCCTCTATTATGATGGATTCTTATTTGGTAGGTGGGAAACATGTCAGGTTAACCATTTCTATGTTGGCCAAAATTACCGATTTCTGCACCAAATCTATTAGGGAAAATCACCAGGTAGAATATTGAGCCACTTATAAGTGTTATGTTGTTGAATGGGGATTATCTAGGAGGATATGAATATCTAAACATACATATCATCACCAATTAATTTTTTAATCTATTTCTATAGTACATTGGTGAGGTAAGACCCCTTAAAAGAGTTGATTGTGAGTTCAGAGCCTTTATGAACCATTATTACCATTTCCTTAAAACCCTTTGAGACAATACCCAAGGGTAATATAATTTATGATGGTGGGTCCATCCTTGTGGTCTATGAAAATATGATGTCACTTAGTGAGGGAATCATTTCCACTCGAATTGACAAGGACCTCCTGTAAGAATGGTTTTCGCCCTAGTGTTTTAGCCGTCATTCCCTCTATGTCTAGTTGAGATGTACTACAACCGTTCATATCTGATCAGGGGAGTATATAGTGGAGGCTTTCAAATTTTGGTTTATGTTCACAAGGTTGAAATCTCATGCCATGATATTCTTTCCCCACTACATGGAATAAAATGTTTTATCTCGAAACTATGATTATTTTGTGTATACAATCATATACCAATGAGAAATTGAATAAATTGGTAAGCGAAGCCTACCAATTACAACCAAATACTGTGGAAAATATGAGGCCCAGAAAGAAACTAGCTTCAAGGGGAATAACAACCACAGAATCACCCTGCATAGAAGTAAAGAATTTTCTATTACCTTTATTTCTAGTAAAAGAGCCTACCAATGCAGTTGTAGTGAGTGTGTTTCCAGATAGTGAATCCACATCAGTGTAATTATTTCTTCTCCTATATTGGTAGTGTATTTTTTGGAGAACACTTTTCTCAGAGGATGTTCTCTAGGGAATTATTCACCAATCAGAGTTACCTTTGGAAGGTTTTTCTCATGTAATTATACCTCTAGGCATCACAATCAAATACTAGCCTATGGAGATCAAGGACTTCTTCGGATACCTTGATATAGTGTTGGATATAATAATTTCTTGGTTATTATGTTCACCTATAGTACACCAAATTATGGTCTAGGGAATGTTAAAAATGGTCATGGATGAGCATTTGTATTCCATTACAGAGGAAGCAGTAATGATGAAGTTACGACTATGTTTAATGTTTTGGGGTTCCATTTCAACCATAATGATTTCTTTTTTGTTTATGATGAAATAGTGGGAGACCATAGAATATCATCTAGTCCTACTTTACCCTAAATATTATTCCTAGGTGAGACTATTGAAGATTAATTTGGTAGTGATCAGGAGACCAATGATGAGGGATCCCTAGGTCAGTTAGACTAGATGAGGGTGGTGATTTCCATTTCTGGAGAAACATCCTTGGCTTTAGTACCATTTACATGTCATACACTAGAACCAAAATGGGAAGGAAGCACTATGAATTTTCATGGACCACTTATCTAGAATCATCATGTAAGTGTGTAATATGACACTTTTTTGTGTCAAATTATCTTCATACTGAAATATGATATCCCCCTTCATGACTACTTAGAGGTGCACTTATCAACTTATGACGATATAGGAGGGAATTTAGTTACTCTATAAGATACTTGTTTCTTGGTTCAGTCCCATCAAGAAGCATATATGGATGAGGTGTTGACTTCTTCATGCCCATTTCTTGATGTAGATGCCCCAATGGTGGTTCCATTTGATCTGGTGGAGGTGAATGATCTTTTACAGAATACGAATACATGTAGTCATTCGTCTACTGTGTTATCCATGGTATAGGTGAGTTTTTGAGAAGGTTTTTACTTCTTCAAAAACAAGGCACCTTGTTCACTTTATTTCAATTCTCCGAAAATGGTCATCTATTCTTGTACCCTCAAGGGTGGTGCTTGAAGTATCTCTTTAGGGAAATCACCATATAACGACCCAAAATATTATAAATATAGTACCCTTTTATATTTAATTAAATTTATTATTATATAATATGTTTATAAAAGAACTTATAATTATATTTTTTTATTATATCCGGTTGGATTTTAAGGATCGTTGAGTATCTTTACCATTGATAATATTGTCATTGAAAAATGATAACATGGCTAGTATAAATACAAAGTCTTAAAAAAATACATTTGACACAGTCAAAGGAAGTGATGGCCTCAACATGTAGGATCATACAAAATGAAGTCCATCTATAGGAGCTCCTAAGGGATATATCATTTATGGGATTTTCCCTAGACTATGTCCAAGTTGTGATCCAACAACAAAAGAATTTTAGAAGCTGCTTATGGGGGAAGTTCAAGCACTTCGAGATCATGACCCAAACTATATTTGTCGAATGGCCACATAAAAGCCCCACCATCGCACACCTTACTTGTAAGAATTATTCTGGTGTATTAAATGGATATGAATTGAGACACTAGAAATAGTATTATTTACATTTTTTTCATAAAATATTGAATATATTGTCATCCAATTATTTTTTTTCTTTGTAAATCACTTTTAAAGAGAAAATAGTATTTATGGTTAATATTCAAATTCAATTAATAAAAACATCTTTATGAACAAATGGATTTTGAAATAAAAAATATTTTATTAAAATATTATTATTAAATGACATTTATTAAATAAAAATTATCACTTAATATTTATGAAGTTAAATGTAATTATTATAAGGGATTAAAAAAATGTTATAAAAAACCATTCATTTTAAATAAATGATATATTTTATTTAAAAATATAAAATTCACATATTTTTAATATTATTTAGATTAAATTAATATTTTTTTGGAATCAAGACATTAAATTTATCCAGTATTGAGTTTTTTATAATTTTCATAGAATATCAAATTTATGGGTTGAAATTAAATATAATATAAATAAAATTTTTGTATCATAACATCACAATGTCCCAAAAATGATGTAATAAGTAAAAAAAATAAGATACATGAAAAAAATATATTTTTTCTATTTGAAAAATGTTGTTTTAAGTTTATTATATTTATTTTGTAAACCCATTCCAAATTCTCCATGTCTTCTAATATATTTTAAGACATTAAAATTATTTCTTTAAGAGTATGACCCACATAAACATCGTCAAGGGTAATATTTTAATAATTTCGTCCTTTGACCATATAAAATAGTGTAATCCAAACCTATTTGGAAGAAAAAAACGGTCAAAACCCATTGTATAATTTTTGGTTTTGAATATTTTATTATGTACAGACAATAAACAAAATAATAAAGAAATACCTATCATTTCCCATATAAACCCCCCAAATATCCCATTTATATTCACTCAAACTCTTCTGAAAATTACCACCCTATCCCCTTTACACTCTATAGTCCTCTTAAGATTCCCCAAGCTTTCATGATGCCCCTGCGAATATTTTGGTGTCACACACTCTGGTATGGGGTTTCTCGCTTTTATTTTCAATTCAAGAAAACTCTTTCAAATTAGTCTTATTTGTTTAATTTTTTTATTTTTTAATTTATATATATTCACTTTCTGTATAAATTATGATATTTTAATGATATATCATTCATTATCTCTCATTTTTATATTTATCTAACTCATTAATATGCCAATGTTTTGTAAGGGATTTTCCACTCTCCTCTTTTGTAAAGAATCCCTCTTTTATTATGTCTTTTATTTTTCATTTTATTATGATGGGATATGATATTTCATATTCCAAAAAATTTACATTTGATTCAGAAATTATTAGTGCTTCCTTTCACTCTCATTAAGCTTCCAATGATCCTTTATGAGCACCCATTACCATGTTGAAATTCCGTTAAGATTCTTTCCACTGTGCATTTTTCTTTATTACATTTTGCATTATATTTACAAATTTCTAATGTTGGGATATTATTTTCCATATCCATTATACGTAAAATTTTATGTCTAAATGATGATATACCCATTTTTCTCTCATCAACTATTTTTATGAATATTTATGTAACCTTGTTATGTTGTGGAAATTTCACCCCGATTTTCCATTCCAGAATAATTATTTAGTGAATACCATACACATTGTTCTATCAAGGGTATTTAACTTTATGAACACATACTTATTTATTATGGTCTTATGTGTATGTATTTTATATTTCATGATCATGTAATAAATTACGATGATGAAGAAATTAATTTTAGTATAATATATGTGGAACACTTATGCATGAAAATGAAATGATTGTGATGAGTGTGCCCAGATAGTGCTCTAATGCATTATATAGTGTTTAGTATCATGAAATGTTTTGTGTAGTGGTATTAAAAGATATAATTGACTCACTCTCTTCTATCCTCTATGTTTTTTACCTCATTCCCCTCCATGTGCAATGAGCATTGACTCGTGCTCCTACATTCTCAATTAGTCTTCAATATTGATTATGTAATGATGTATGTTGTTGTCACATTTATCATGATAATTTTACCATGATATATTATTCCTAATTATTTATGAGATTGGGGTGTTCATATTCATCATGGTGACTCAATGCTTGTGGCCTTTTGTTTTGACTTTCAAAATGCGGGCGACATTCTTCACTTCTTTAGTGATGTTTTCTCCATGATTGAAACAGGATAATGGGATGTCGTCCTCTCCTTCTGAGGGTTTCTCCTCAAATTTTTTTACTAGTCCAGGTCTCCCATAATGAATAAGGAATTCTTATTGAAACCATTTCTAATTCCACATATTTCTAAATGTGGGTTCATTATAGTTCGTCTATAAAGACATTCTAATGGGTCAAGTCCAGGAAGAATCCTTCGATCAGGAGAGTAATCAGGTTGGGCACTGCTTCCTGGTCTGGAAATTGAAACACTGGTACACCTAGATTTATTCCCCATATGATATTTCTTCATGAGGGCATGGATACCGAGGAATCCCATGTCTAATGTGGGGGATTATATGCATGAGGCATTTCTCTGAGGTTTTCCTCATATTCCCATGTTTAACACGTGGCATGCCATGAGTTTAACGTTCAGTGGAGATATATAGAACTTATCAGAATACTTATAAGAGTGGATCAGATAGATACACACTTAATATGGGATAACCGAGATGTTTTTACTGGATGGATGGTTTAGAATTCCTGTTGATGATGAATCATTGATGGAATTTCCCAAAAGAAAGTATTATTTCACATCGTGGAGGCTGATATGGACACCTCAATGGGTGGATCAGGGAAGGTGGGTCTACAAAAAGTGGACACCAAGGTTTATGATTGACTGGGATTGAACCACATGGAGTCTTAATATATACCCTATATAAAAGAAAGGGATCAAAACCTATATAGTTCGAGAGGGTGATTCATATGATCGGGCTGTGCATTGTGGACAACAACCCGAAGATATATTAGGGGTTACGCATGGTTAGCGACCCAAGTACCACAAAGAGAAATGAGATAAATGGGTGTTACACATGGTTTTCGTTCTAAATGGATGACATTATGTCCTTGGGATATAGCATCCCATGAGGAATTAGGATGGATATGGATGAAGTGTCGAAGGAAGGAATGGGTAGGGATGGAATTGAGGATCAATACGAATATGATGGTGTTAGTCTTGAATCTCATAGAGGTTTCCTACGTATCCATGTGGTAGGGAATCAATGTCCACATAGTTATATAATGGGGAGATGAGTCACTTAGGGAGGTGGATCGTGAGAATGGACATGTGTATGAGGGATCAAATGAAAATGAACCATCATGTTAAGGAATGATCTTCCTGATACACAAAGGATCAAGGTAGAGACCAGGATGGGACCTGATAGATGGGATTGAACTTCAGGGAGGCTTCTTACATATCCCTAGGGTTGGGAATAAAATTATATATAGTTTAGAATGGGTCATGGAATTTTGTTTTACACAATTGACATCAATCCAAAGATATTATGGGGCTTACACATGGTTACCAGCTCATCGCAAGAGGGATACACATGGTTGTAGGAGTATGGATTGTGTGTGGGGATTATGCATGGTTAGCTGGCCATGAACCGGTTAGACACTACTAAGGGGGTGGACCAAGGTTTTTCATCCTAGAAAAAGGGACAACGAAGATTACCAGTTATTGGGGTTGAACCTTATGAAGTATTCATATGTACCCTATCAAGGAGATAGGGATAAAACCCTACATAGATCGAAATCCTAAAATTTAATGATATGTTGTATGAGGGTGAACCGACATAGATTGTTCAGAACTGATGGGTGATAGGCTTAAACCTCTTGGAATATTCCTACATATATTTCTTGAAAAAAAGTAGATGATCAAACTCCATGTAGTTTGGTAGATAGGGGATTGAGGCTTACACACTAGGTGTACCATAACGGATTTCATGGTCAATGATTACTCTAAGACCATGTGATTCATGATTGGTGTGAGAAACCAGAGGCAGCAAAGATTTGATGATTTCATTGTGAATGGTGTGTACACGATCAATGAAGTGGGTCTTATGCATGGTTAGCGAACCAAAGAGGAAATAAGGAATTATTCATGGTAAGTGTCCCTAGGAGAAAAATATTACGAATTACTCTATGAGGTAAACATTATAAGGGTGCCCTACTGTTTTGTGAAGATGTTCATTATATTAAAGGAATGACTCATTCCATGTCAACCATATAGGGAGAACCCTATCAAGGTGTGTTGGGGGATACCCAAGGATTTTATAAATCACATATGATGGAAAATCCCATAGGGAAAGAGAGGCTGGGAGGGAACTGGCGTATATCCCCTCCATGATCCGCTCAAACCTAAAACCCAAGTGGAAATCACAGTTTAACAACATGTGTTGAGAACATGGGTGTTTGGAAGTTTAATGTCATGTAGATCGGATGATGAAAATTCACTCCTCACCCCTATGACATACATAACTTGTTCCAACCCACTCTTTAAGGTGGAAGGAACATGTAATTACAACGGTTGGAAAAGGGTTGTGGAGTGATCCATTGAGGGACTCATGTTAGAATGATTATACAAGTAAAAAAATATCCATTACCATGCCTATGAAAAGGTGCCCGAGGCAAAGAAACACAGCATAAATAACCACTTGAGGGACCATGAAATCACTACATGCAAGCCAGTGGGTAGGGTTGAATAAGATAATGTAAGGAAGGTGTGTTTCCCACAAGAGGGTTCCGAACATAGTTCCCAATGATTTGATATTGAATACATACTAATGGATGCACGTAAGAAGGACGGATTACATACAAATACGAAGGGATATGAATTAAAGGTAATATTTTCATGCAATGGGGATAATTGCACACAATAATGGATGGTTGTGCGCAATAGGGACAATTTTGTTCATTATGGGATGTTTGTGCAAAATAGGGAAGTCCTGTATGCAATATAAAATGCATGTAAAAAATTTGGGATGGTTGTGTGCAATAAGGGATGTTTTCATAAAATTGTGAAGGATTGCACAAAATATGAAGGATTTTTCGAAAAGGAAATAGTTTGTGTGAAATTTCCGTAGAAATAAAGGAAATGAGCAAGGGTTGAGCCCAATGAGTCCTACTGGAATGTGGACCCCTGGGAGGCCAGTCGTGCAAAATACAGTACCTGGAAGCCATGTTTATCACGCGGAAGGTTTTTATTACACGCGTGAGATATGGTTCGAATTCTTCAACCCTCATGAAGTTAAGGGGTGAACTTATATTTATTGTAGATTTGTGGCAGTGGTGTTGTGGAAATGGTTTCCATACAGAAAATAACACTGGATAGTGGGTAACATGACATATTTACATGCCAACTGGGAATTTTTTCATGCACGGGTGGTGGCCTTTAGTGGAGTGTGGTGCACAAGATTTCCACTAAGATCATAATATTAAGTTTAAAACATCATTTTTTGCATGCATGCCATAAATTTTACATATAGCTCCCCAATGTGTCTTGAAATAGTCCACAGAGGCGAAATATGCCTTCAGTTTTTAAAAAAATGCCCGTTTTATTCCATAATGAGATTTCATCACCTAAAATCCCAACCCCCTCAAAATCTGAGATGAATGGGGATATGAAGGTCAAATTCTGAGGGACACTCTGAAATGTGTCGTTAAATGAGGGAGGCAGATGAAAAATTGATATTTGGGCACAAAAAACTTTCAACATGTGAAAAAAGTATGATTTATGCCTATAAATTCCCCATGAAGTCCCATACTTCATACAAAATTTCTCATGCGATAGGTCTCAGTGCTCTCATGTCTGAAATTCCTTATGTCTTGTGCGAAAAGACTCAGTTTTGAAACTATTTTGTGCATACCAGTTGGTTTTTTCGCACAAAATTCATACTTTTACAAGACCATGTTTTATACTTTTCCCTTTTCATGTGCCCACTAATTTTTGTGTGAATAGTCCCAATTTTTTTTCTTAGTGCTGGTGGTCTCTAAAACTTAACCCAAATGACTACATATCAGACTGACGCCGAGAGGGAGGCTATCTATGCCACTCGGAGGTCTAAGATGATTGAAAACCCTCAGATTTATGGTGTAAGGAGAGTTATATCAGATAATCATGCCCTATTATGTATGTTGACTCATGCTAATAAGGATTACATGCTTTGAGACAAACGACTGATATGGGAATTTTGTATTTTAGAGGATGTTCTGGTGCCCTGATTCAAAATTGATGCACTATGGTCATGGGTAACATGAACGGATTATATTCAGTGATATAATATTTTGATAAATGGTCACCCTTCTAGGGAAACTTGACATATGGACATTTACATCATGATTCAAAGGATCAGGATAGTGATGTGAAGTGATACGCTTGACAATGAATCTCTGACTCATTATGAAATCACCTTCTAGAGTAGCATTATTGATGAGACCAGGGGATAGACACAAGACTGGGACCTATGGTCCAAAATAAATTTCACCGTTGAGTGGGCATGTGAATATTCAGTTCTCCAAACATGCGAGTAGTTTGGAGCAGAAGTATGACACATTGGGTTGTTTGTGTAGTGTGGATGTACGAGTTCCATTTCTACCATCAACAAGATATAGTGCTGGAGATGTTCATCTAGTGGTCCCCCGATAACAATACCTTCTATCTCCATCATGGGGTAGTTATTATCAGTATTTTAGATGTTCATTTCATAAGAGAAAACCCTTTTGAAGGGCACTAGTACGATGAGCTTCTACAGACTTAGAATATCTCTGGGGATAGGTCACAGACTCCCGTCCTGAGATGGTATCTATTGGAGATATCCTAAGAGAAGATGAGAGTCAAATAATTTATGAAATGCATTTCTAATTCATTGTGGCTCATTCTATTTCTGATGAAAGACCAGTATATAAGAATTTCAGGACGAGGAATGTGGTTTCTGAATGTGGTGCACAGATATAAGAGGAGGTCATACTAGAGGATCATGGAGACCGAAGAATAACAATCCAAGGTAATTTGGGTGAATTAAACTTGATACACAAACATTCGATATTCTAGATTACTTGTGCTTTTATTGAGTGGGTGTCTACTTCCACTAAGGGGCACAAGGATGGGAGTCCATCAAATGATTCTAGTGATGGCCAAAATCATGGAATACAATCAAAGGCTCTACCTGGGGGTCCCTATGTTTGCCCGATTGTACGCAATCCTGGGGAGTATTTAAAGTGGAGGCATGACAAGGAGGATGTATTGCCCTTTCAGAATTTTACATGGTTGGGTCGTGGCTCACTATAGAAGATATGATTTTACAAAAACCATTCACCTCCAAGTGGTGTCCTATGACCATCTTTGTTGAATATTGTTAGGATTGTTCCACTGACGGTGAATGAAGAGGGGATATGGATCCGGATTAATAATCATGCTAACATTACCTTTTGTCATTTCCACACCCTAGCCATCTAGATGGTGGATATTGGTCTTGGCTCGCAGGAGAAAAAATAATTTTTTTAGTGCATCAAAGGTGTGGCGCTGGTGGGCCAGATCGATGAGAAATCCTTTGTGTACCCTATGAGCCATTCATGTTTTCTATGAAACTCAGATAAATATAGCAGATGCTTAGGATGGTTTACAATGATGTCTCAGAAGATAGACATCCCCACATTCTTTTCCAACTGTGGATAATTTTCACAACCTATAGCTCTGGGGAGGTAGTTAACTTCACCCTACTAGTGAGTATGTTGGCATCTCAATGAAGTACGCCAAACATTGGGTGGAATAATATCCATAAGGAATCCTATGGAAGTGTGTTAGACAACTCAAGGGGGTAGCGTGGAATCTAGATAGTGACAGAGTAGCCATAGTGCTGCTAGAGAGGTGAGGCTGGGAATAAGTCGGATAGCTGGGATGGAATAGGTTGAGACTTTGGTATCAGGAGAATCACATGGTGTGGTGACACCTCCTCCATTTGGAGGGAGAGGGTTGGGTTGAGAAACTCGTGGAGTGTCCATGTAACTCCCTGGAAAGAAGATAAGATGTTTTCTTCTTCCTATGGAAGATGCAGTTTCCCCTACACTCTAGTCAGCATGGTGGACATTATGGCTATTAGTGATTCCTAAAACTATATGGAAAATATTTACATGATGCAGGCTCCAATTGCAAGAAATTATGCTCAGAAAGATTGTTGACTAGCTGATATTTCACTGACGATACACATATCTGACGGCCTTGTATGTATATGCACGTTGGTGGGGACAATGCAAAGAACAAAATATCCTAGTGAAAGTTATAATCGGTCAGGATGATGACCCTAAAAAATAGTCATATGTGGATTATGATGATCATGAAGAGGCAGTAGAAGATGATGAAGAAGAAGAAGACATAGAATAGGGAGAGGAAGGAGAAGGTAAAGTAGAAGATGATCTTGGAGGTGAGTGATCTTAGGGGACTATGTCCCACCAGTGGATTCCTTGGGAGAGTGGAAAGGTTGTGGGATCTGACGTAGAACTGGATGAACAAATCAAGGTAATCCTTAACTCTTAACCCAATCCTTCCTCGTTTCATTATTCTTATTCACCAACCAAACACTATCCAATTTAGGTACATATTGACATTTTTGATCGGTAAATTACCACCATAGGGGTGAAGTGGAATCGATGGATTCAGAACAGAACCCCCTTGAATCTTAGACTGTGATGGACCAAGGTGGAGGATCGACTGTGGTGCGAGGTAGTGGGTAGCCAATCATATCTAACGTGGTCCATTGAAAACCAACATGAGGGATTACATTGGAGAGCTCAGAATCTCAAGTTTTCCCCACTACCCAGAAGAATCTAACACCTGTTATTGAATTAACAAGTGTTGAGGGATCTCCTGTAGTGGCATATCATATGGTAACTGAAACACTAAAGGTCTCCTAACTAAGTTCCTGTATGTTTCATTCTTCAAATACCCATATTTGCAATCATAGAACTCGGCTAACTAAGGTATCAATATTTTGTGTACTAATCATGATGTTTGAGGCTTGAAAGGAAACTAATTCCAAACCATATTTGGGGAATCCATTTGTGACATTACCTACCCACGCAGAACCAGCTCTTCAAACCATGTCGAACCACACACCTAGTGAATAGAGAGTTTCGGCCATAGGTTATTTCGCTGTTTGGGAGGAGTCTAAAGATGGAAGGGGAAAGATTGATGATGTAGAGATTAGTGAAGGGGAATTCCCACAAATTATAGAGCCTAACCCATTGGAAAGAATACGAAAGGAGGACCATGCTGCTGAGTTTCTAGATGCTTTTTGTGAATACTAGCCTGTAGATCATGAAGAAATAGACAGTTCTAATCCTGATGAATTTGAGGAGAGCCGTGTGATGTAGTGAAAGTGTTGGAAGATTATTGGGTGCATCCTCAATAATCAATATATTGAATGGGTTCCCCAAATTGGGTCACCACACATATGGTTGCACTTATTATGTGCTGAAGGTGTAGATTCTCATAATCTTCATATAATGATCTATGATTATATGTATGGGAAGAAGTGGAAGATTATCTAATGTTCCACCATTTACCATTTCTAGAACATATCTGAGAATATATAAAAGCATCATGTGGCTATAAAATATTTTTTGTTCCTTGAAGAGCATGAAAATGAATGTGCTTTATTCTTCACAAGGCAATACATGGATTTTGAATGGTTGAATGCCTAGATAGACAAAAACCAGGAGGAAGAAATGAAGGAAATCCTCCTAATAGATGAGTTAAAAGCTAAGTAGGAGCCGATGCCAGCCAAAGATAACGAGATATACTCTGCAACTGCTGATGAAGGGAGAGAACTCAAGGAGAGGGAAGTACCCGTGGAGGCTACAAGCCAGAAAAAGGCAGAACTGGAGTAGTCCATCAAGGGGGGGTGATCCATAAGTTCCATGTTTTGGCCAAGATCAAAATCATATTTCCTTCCTTTTTCCTATCCTAAATTTTTTTCATAGACTTATTACTTTCTTTATTGCTTATTTTAGTAAATCTTGACCCTAATTGTGATTTAATTAGTGATCAATCCCTAAGCTCACACGGGACATACCTAGTGTGAGAAACATGAGAAAACTATATATTTATTCTCTTTGTGTATGAGATTTCCAACTAAACATTTGTATATATGGGGTCTTAATTCCCATCTAGAATTTATGAAACAGGAGAGGATTATTTGATGGAGAATAGGGTTCTCAGAATATCCAAAACACTCATCCCAATGCACTTTAGTTCACAAGAGGGATGATGATACTGGAGTTAGAATTAATCCAAACAAAGGGAAATGATAAGTTTGTATCAGGATACTCAAAATTCAAAATAGAATTATGGGAAAATGAAAATATTTTGGAACTGATTACTGTATTCGAAAAATAGTATACATACCATGTTAACCTAAAATGGGGACAAACAAACGAGGACCAACCACTAACCAAATATAAAAACATGGGTCTAGACTCACGATTTCATCCGATTTATTCGAGAATGATATCCCAAAAGGGTAGGTGAGAAAAAAGGAAAATCATCCATGTAGTTAGGTATTTCTTTTAGATGTGAAATAAGAAGAGGATCTGAATAAGGGGAATAAAAATCATCGGGTGGAGTGATGGACTATTCAAATGATGTCCAACGCTCTTGTAATTATTCCACCATGACGAAAACACATTGGGTAGGAATAATAGTTTGATTCAAGATCAAACCTACATCCAAATAGGACCAATTTAGTGGGGACCTAAAATACCATGAATTTTTACATCATGGGAATAAATATGATAAACATAGATTTTAACATATTATGGTATGGATGCTACATACATAGTTTAACATAGAATGGTGAAGACAATGTATAGAATAGTTTAACGTCATATGAATAAGACACTGCACATAGTTTAAGATCATATATTCTGGACCCTGAAAAATAGTTTAATGTTATGTTCCACAAACTAGGGACTTCTAGTTTAATGTTGCAGATTTTGGACCATAATTAGTGGTAAAGAGCCTAAAGGGTTAATAAACCTATGGATAGACCCAACATGAAATGTTCAGACATTTCTATGTATCCCATAATGATGGAAATCAATCCATACGTTGTTCTTGAAGAACACTGTGGTTAGAAACCAACACCGGTGGGGGAAATCATCCTTAGCGAGGAAGCTGAAACATCTGTAACTATCATGGGGCATCCTAAACATGTTCCAAGTAGGGTCATAGTATAATTTCATCCGTCAAAGGACATCGAAACCCTAAAGGAGATATGTGTGGTGTGGTGTATAACCTGATGTGAATGAGGACAAAAAAAATCAACACTGTAGCACATGTTCTTAAATGGGGGTTATAGACAAATGGATGGAAATATGAAAGGTGTCATGATGATGTGGTTGGGCCCTTGGGACAAAACTTACAAATGCCATTATATATCCTAAATGTTTGAGAATCAAGACACACATAGTTCTTAAGTATTTTATGATAAACGGTCAGTGCCGAAGGGGTAAATGTCTCCATAAATGAAGACATCGTGGGGATGGATAGTTTATCATCACACAACTTGGATTGAGGAGGCATAGTTTCATTTCATACAATATGAATGCAATGGATCCTAGTATGTAGCCATAGAGCCCAGACCATAAGAGGGGAATTCCCAAGGCGAAAGTATGTTACTTGGCACCATAAAGCAACACAACGTTAATGTGGACAGGTGAATTCCACACCACTTCACATATTTCTAATGAAACAAACACAGTTTAATTTCATGATGCATAGACTTTAGGAATGGGGCTACTAGATTAATGTAATAATGTTTGGACCAGGAGGTGTGCATCACTTCCATGATGGTATGAATATTACAAAAAAAACCCCCATGCCCATGTGAGCCATGCTTAGTGTGGGAAACAAGGGTTGGAGAATATCTTTTTGACTCATGGGAGTATATGAAAGAGGAGCAGAGGTGTGGGGCGATGTATAAGCTGACAATTCTTGTCTATCATCTCAATGTGAAAATGTAACCGATGGGATAAAATTGTGGGTGTTGAAATTCCACTTTTATATGAGGTAGTGTACTGAGATGTTGATTCGAGACCAATATTTGGGAAAAAAGAGATAGGTGATAATGATGGAGGAAAACTATTGACCATATTTTGGACATAGTATTCAAATCATGTGACCTAAAATGTGAACTACAAAAGAGGGTCAAACACTGACCAAATGTGCTACACAGGTCATGTCTCATAATGTCATTCGAAATCCTCTTGGATGTTGGCCCCAAGCAAGAGGCATGGCATATGTTCGAGAATTCATACCATTTGAGGGTCCTTTCAAATGTGAAATCTGATGGAAACCCATGAAAAGTGATATTTGAATCATGAAAATGGATTAAATCTTGTCCATGCAGAGTACAACAATATATGTCCTAAACTACAGTACATGTGAGCATGTTGTTGAGGCCAAAAAGGGTTAGGGGGTCCAATTAAGGGTGGATAGATCGAGAAGTAGACTGGAAGAAAATGTGAAAAATGGATTTATAAACCATAGGATGGACAAAAATATTATATGTTTCGGTTTTCCTATGTATTAAAACAAAATGGGAATCAAGACACACTTAGTTATGGACATACCATGCAGTTTTACATCATGTCGTACCGACACGAGGGGTAGAGGTTTCTCAAGAAAGAAACATGTTTGGCATGGTAGAATGTTCCTTTGTGAATGAGGGAAAATGTCCACATAGGACATCATTCATAATCCCATGAGAGAACCCATGCCAGTGTGTGGGGGAATGAATAAAAGAACCTGATGCTAGACCCGAGGACATCGTGTTTGGGCACTCCACATTTCCCATAGAGATGGGAATCATCCCATACGTAGTTCTTGAGACCCATGTCGATAAATTTCATATGGTAAGGAATGGAAAAAATGGAAGGGAGATCCACTAAGATAAGTACATGGAATGGTTATTATAAACTTGACATAAATGAGGACCACAAAGCCCCCCCCCCCACACCATGTGCTTCAAAAAATGTTCCGACCAAGGGGCTAGGAAGAAGGCATGATTAGAGGTACATGGCGTTGAACCCTAAGACAAAATGTCGGGGCCTTCCTACATATACCATAATGATGTAAATCAAGCCACACATAGTTCTGAATGGGATTGTTGTGTAGATATGGAACATGCACTGAAAGGAGATATGGATCTTGTTTGTTCTTACTGTGGGTGTGTTTTTTTGATGCAACATACCTAGGATGGAGAATCCAATAATTTCCATAAGAATCAAGCCATATGCAGGCCTTATGAAATAGCATTGTGGATGATCAATGCCAAATGTGATGACCTCTCAAGCGAGAACACAACAATGCAGTGCTGTTTTTCATCATGCGGCTAGGATGATAGTGTCACGGTTTAAGGTTGTATGAAGGCCCAGACCATGCACTTTTATATCATGCAGAAAATATACAATAGTTTAAATTCATATGGGATGGGCATAAGAGTTTAACATCATATGGTTTGGATTCACGTGGAAGACTGAGGACCTTAATAAAATTCACATGGAATGATAAATAATACCTGACATGAATGAGGAAAAAATTCCACACAACACCACATGCAATCCCAGAGGGGGACTTCATCCCAAGGAGCCAGAAAATATTGAGGGTTCTAGGGCTGGACCCGAAGAATAAATGTCATGGAGTTCCTATGTATCTTATAAGGATGTGAATGAAGATGCATGTAGTTTTAAATGGGTGTGCAGTTTAATGTTATTCAGTAAGGATACAATGAAAAGGGGGTTGTCTAGAAGAAGGGGACCATGGTGAAATTGTTGAAAACCATATGTGAATGGGGAAAAAAGCCCACACCAAACTACATGCCCCCAGTATAAATTGTTCAAGATTCCATAAAGAAGTAAGGATCAATAATACTTGGGGCTAGACACGAAGACGAAATTTCACGGCATTAATATGTTTCCCATAAGGATGGTAATCAAGCCACATGTAGTTCTGAAAATGTCGTGCAGCATAACATCATGAGGTGAGGGTAGGGAATGGCTATATATCAAGAGAGTTACATAGAGTGGTTATTTTGAACCTGGTTTGAATTGGGTCATATGTCTACACCACACCACATACCCCTAGGAGAACATAGGAAAATGGTATAATTGAAGGAGAAGTTTTCAAAAAAGTTGGGCTGGACCCGAAGACGAAATGTCTGGGCACTCCTACTTATCCCATAAAGATGGGAATCAATCCAAAAACAGTTCTTGAAATTAATTAAAGTATACTTACATGTGGTAAGGATGAAATATATATTATTTTATAGTCATAGAGAACAAATCATAGTTTCCCAATTTAATTTCATGTTCATCAGACTAAAGGGAAAAGAAAGTGAATCATCGTGCCTAATATTTGGGAGACCATGGGGATAGTGATAACGATTGAGGATAACTATTTATCATGTTTACAACATTGTATCTATCTCATGTCTCATAGAATAGGGACAAAAATTGAGCATTGACCACTGATCATTTTCACAACGCGGGACATGTGCGAAATTATTGTTCAAGATTCTCTAGGACGTTGGACCAAAACAGTATGTGAGCTAAGGTGGTAAGATACCAGTCCACTAGGGGGTTTATTTAAGACGTCAATGAAGATGGAGACCCAAATTATAAGATTCATTAAGTTTGGTGGGACCCATGTAGTATGACATACTGAGGTATAGAAGAATGAGATCTTACATTAAGGTCATAGAGGTCGGACCATGAGGTACTATTACCGCATGCAGTTTATCATTATGCAGGACAAAAGGGATCATACTTTAAGTATGTAGAGATCAGACCATATATAGTATAACATATTGTGGGAAACATGAATGGTCTACTTTTTCAAAGTATTAATTGAGAGGAATTTTCAATTGTTGGTGGACTGACACTCATACCATCTATAGTGATCAGAGAGAACCCACCATTGGGGGAAAAATCGTGAACAAATTAAGGGCTCTCTCATTTGGGCTCAAACATAGGTGGATTCCATCAGGGTATCATTTCTATTCTTATGGACAATATTGTGACACGACGATGGAAAAAAAGAGATGACCTTTCTTATTTAATGCTCTGGCTATCTGGTTTTTATGCCTCTCCAAATTGGTCAAGGAAAAAATCCTATACCATCGAGGTTTAATAATTCATCCATACAAACATCTTCTATCTTTTTTGGGTGTATTTGGATCATTTATGGTTTTATAGAGTGATGATAACAAAATTTCAATGCGCTGCACTACCTTTGTTCTAAACACCAGGGAATATGGAGTCACCTGGGATGAATTATGACTTTTCATCCAGTATTCCCAGGGATCATTGAGTATACCATCCATATTTTTCATAATATTGTAGGGGTTTTTTTTAATTCCGCAATCTACCAATTCTATCATGAATGGTAGTGAGATATTTGATTAGAACAGATGTTGTAATTGGTGTATAATTTCTTTATCTCATATTGGTGTCATTATATGAGAGGATGATATGGGGGACTCAAAAATGGAGGATGATACTGGTGCTCATAATGATAATGATAGAACAATCCTTGACTTCCTTGAGAAGAAATTCCTTTTATCACATGGAAAATAAATCCATAGCTATCATGATAAACTTGCACTGGAGAGATATTGCTGGTGGATATAGTCCCATGACCTCGATTCCCCATACTTCAATGGGCCAAGAGTTCTTGGTAGTATAGAGAGGTTCTGGTGGCCAAAAAACTAAATTAGAATTGATCTGGCACAAATGGAACATATTGGAAAACATGATGTAGTCACAAAACATGGTGGGCCAAAACTATCCCAATCATCAGATCTAGTGAGAGAGATTTAGCCTAGTATGATGAGCTCCATAGTAACCGGCATGAACATCCAACATAACCTGATAAATTTTATCTCCTTGAATGAAAGCGTATAGTATCCAATTAAACCCATGTCTATAGAGGATCTTCTCAAGACATGGAAAACTCTAGAGGGTTAACTACACTGCATTCTGACAGACTCTACCGTGTTTGGTTGAATCTATCAGGAGAT
The DNA here is from genome assembly GCA_963277665.1 of Viscum album. Taxonomy (NCBI): domain Eukaryota; kingdom Viridiplantae; phylum Streptophyta; class Magnoliopsida; order Santalales; family Viscaceae; genus Viscum; species Viscum album. The sequence continues at coordinate 1,217,586,128 of OY728155.1, read as the reverse complement.
TCCCTCATTAGAGATACTCGATAAAGGGATTCATCCAGTTATGGGTCTCTTCCAATACTATGGCAGGGGGCCTTGAGGCCCTGATGTGGAAGCATAAGCGGTAAGGTGACTTACATTCTAGTTATCATCATCATCTGGGGTGACAGGTGCAATGACCCTTCGATGTGACACATTGATAATTTGATCATCTTGGTCAGGCTTTGCAACAGATGAAAAATGGTCGACCAAGTCGTCGACTCGCCTATTATGTTATCTAGGGACATGAGTAACTTCAATCCATGAAGATAAATGGGTTATTAACTAAGGAGTGTACTCTAGATAGGGTACGATCCTTGACTTCCTAATGCCAATGTCATCATTGATTCGCTTGATGACTGGATGGGAGTCCCCTTTCAAGTGTAGGTGGGGAACATCAATCTGAAGGGTCATTTTGAGAGCAGTGATAAGGACTTGATACTCAGCATCATGTTAGTGAATCCTTCTAATAATAAGAGTAAATATGGAAGGACATGTTGAGAAGGTATGGTGACCATGATACCTTGTCCAACACTCTTAAGTCTTGGATCATTCATCCTTATTCAAGTAATACTACGCAATGTTCTATCGATGTGACTCTTCCAACATGGAATGAATTGATCTATTTAGAGGATTTCCTTATCTGGAGAGTCAAGATCCAAAGACTACTCTACTAGGGATATATGGGAAGAAATAATTTCTTGCAATGCCTATCCCCTGATAGCCTTCTGGGGGAAAAACATGATATCAAACTGTTAAAGGATCACTGCCCACCGAGCTAGATGGAATTTCATCATAGGGTGGTTCAGAATTTACATTATCGGAGCCACTCGAGACACCAGCTGTATCTCATGGTGCAATAGGCATTGTCCCAAGTTCTTCTCTATGAATACCAGCACAACTGTAATGACCCAAACATTTTAATAATATTTATTTCCTAAATTTTTGTGTTATTTTATTTTATACTCGAAAAATATAACATTTAATTAATGAAGTGAGTATAAATAAAATAATACTATTTGGATTCGATTGTTATATGACCATTGGTCAATATGACTGTTGGTCAATATGAATGTTGGAAACTAAATTCTTAATGTTAAAATTATTGTTTATAAATTCAAATGAACATGGTTAATTAATACAGAAAGAATAGTTGATGGCATCATCCAGTAGACACGGGCCGTATGAAGCCCATCTATCAATGCTTGGGAAGGAGGTATCATCACTGGGCTTTTCTCTGGACCAATCCCAAGACGAACATCAACATGTGAAGCTTGAACGGAATCGCCCAAGGGAGAAGTTCAAGATGGTAGAAATCAACACTCATGAAATGTTGTCCGAGCCACCACAAGTTTATATCACCATAGCACACCTTACACTCAGGTCCTATGATGGTGTTATAAGGGGATATGTAATGAGACCTTAGCTACTTTTTTTAATCCTTTTATATAAATAAATTTGTTTTTTCTTATTATGTGAAAGTTTGTGAATTTAAAATGATCGGATAAATATTTTATATATATTACTGATGAATTTAGGAAACAAATGAGTATTTTAAAATATTTCTGTATTATTTAAATAATTAATAATGTGAATTTATTTTCAAAAAATGGTCTTCTACAGTTGTGTTTAGTAAAACGTTTTGAGTCTAATAAGATCAACTAAATTTTTAGTGAATTGTAAATTATGAATAGTTACATACCTGTATAAATAGTGATGAATAGTAATGAATAGTAAATCGACCAAAAAATAAAAACTTCACCCATGTATGTATAAAAACATTTTAGACATCGAAAATGTGAAAAAATGATCATAGAATATGTTATGGTATTTTTGAATGTCATAAATATTTTATTTAAAATTTTATAATTATTTTAATAATTCAAAATGGAAATGTATTTTCATAATATTTAATCCTAAATTGTTACTTTATTGTCTTATTGTTATACGATAATTTTATGGGACCTTGATTACTTTCGTAAGGTGTTACAATATGAGTTATAGTTTTAAAGTTGTGTTTTTTGAATAAATAAGGATTTTATTAAAAAAGTAAACTAAAAATATTATGAGAATTATTTTCATAAAATAGAGTTCATTTTTTAATTCAGATCATTTATTTTAGGTTAGAGTGAATATTTGTGATTTTTCTGAATCAATTGATTTTTCTTTGATTAGTAAAAATATAGTTTTGAGTTTCGGGTGTTTATTGACATCATTGATGATGTAATCATGATGTAAATAATATGGTCGACTTTTGAATAGTAATATATGTTATCAGGTTTCCTAAGTGTCCAATACCATGGGAAAATACCATGGGAAAGCCCATGGTTTTGAAAATACCACCGATGAGGTGTCCCTTGAAAATTAACAATTTATTCCCTCACTTTTCCTATAAATACCAAGACATTACCTCATTCTTTTCATTCCAATATCCTCTTCAACAATGTTCTGGTCTCCTTACCACCCAAATAGTCCTCCCATGTTTCTCTCAAGCCTCCCAAGGTCTCAACCTTGAAGCTCTCAAAGTGAATATTCAAGGTAAGGGAACCTTCCACCCTCCCCTTTTAAGTCATGGCTTCCTTTATGTTATGTCTTATAGTTCCATTTTATTATTATTGGGATTTTTCTTCTATATATTTAATACTGTCCATTTCATTTCCAAATTACAAGAGATCATTTCCACTCTCATCAATTGATTTTCTGAATTTTTATGTGAGGTCGTTAGGCTACCGAATTTTCAGAAAAGAAATCACGCTTTCCCTTTCCTTTCAATTTTCCTTTTCATGTGGGGTGTCATTCAAATGTAAACACTGTGATGTTATTTATTTTTATTATTTACTTCTACTAAAAAATGTGTCATTTATTGATAGGAGACCCTTTTCCCCTCTCTTTTTTGATTTTCTAAAACCATGATATATAATCGTTAGGCTGTAGAAATTTAACTGCAAAATTTCTCTCTCTTTCTCTCTTGTTTTATTTATGTGAGTAACCAAACCTATTTTGATTCTATGGGAGTTCATAAATTTACCAAAAATATATATTTGATTATTTAATTTACATACATATATCCCTCACTCCCTCTCCATGGGTTATAAATGACATAATGATCTTTTTTTAACTTTTCAAATGTCACAATTTTTGAAATGAAACCCATTTATTTTGTTCTCTATAGGTTATTTATGAAATATTTTATTTTGATCTATGTGGATCACATGTAAATAAATATATATTGAGGTTGATCCCTAATAGTTCTCTAATTTATTGGTTGAATAAATTAAACTCTAGAGATGACAAGTTTCACAATACCTTGGTGAATGACCTTGGTAATTTTTATGACACCTCAGGGATAAACCTTGGTGATATGTTCATGAATGTATAAATGAAATTTTGTAGCCACATATTCATGTTATGATTCAAGTTCTTTTAATTATGATATTCTTATTCTTTCATTTCTCATGCCTTTATGATTTATATCATGTTCTTATTAATATTGCTCAAGAACACATGTCAACTGTTTCCCTTGTTTTCCTTACTGAGCCTTCTGCTCACCCTTTCCATTGATGTATGTCTCCAGGATATAATATGAAGTAATGGTACATAGGACACACCATGGATGAATACATTCTAGTGGTTTAGAATAATAATTTATATTGTTTTCTTGTATTATGTTCCTGATTTCAAAGACACTAGACTTTAAAGATCCTTTGTATGTAAAATGTAATGAAAAGTTATATAATAAAAAGGTGATATTCCATATTTGGTATCATAGGATAGTTTAGTAATTTATGGAAATTTGGCTTTGAAATATTTAGGAATAATACTATATAAATGTTTAAATATAGGAGAACTTCCTGTTATTTCAGTGAGTATTGAGTAAGTGGTTTATCAAGAAAGTACATCACCGTTTGGATACGAATAGGTAGAGGCGGCTCTGGCACAGAGGTACCTAGGAGTGAATTCTCAGACAAGGAGTTTTGGGCTTGACCTGGGGTATCCTGGTACACGACAACAGTCCTTGCTGTACACATGGGTATGACACTCTCAGGGGATATGTTTTGTTAATCATATTCTTTTTATGAATCATTATGTATCATTTATAGAGAGATGTAATTGTTTAATGATGTTTTGAGACATGAAATCCTTCATAGATAAAAGATTTGTTAATGTACTAAGTGTCTCACTAATGTTTTATTCTTTTAGAAAATGGTGGGAAATAGGAGGAAACATGTAAATTGTGAACGAAACGGTCCATGATCTGACGGCCCTCTGATGGAAGCTGGAATAGAAACTTTCAGGCGAATGATAAACCAACTGAATCAGTTATGGGAAATAACTTGAATCAAGCTAAGGGACCTATCTCTCTATAAATAGAACAACATTATATTGAATCCTTTATGCATCAATGACAACCAACATTCTGTGGATCAACTGACCCATTGATTGATGAACAGTGTATCTTCTCTTTCGAGAATATCTTTTCTGTGCTCCGGTGTGCTGAACAAGAGAAGGTTCCCTAGATGTCTATCGCTTAGAGGGAGAATCTAATAAGTAGTGGGAAATAATAAAAAACCCAAGAAAAATAGTGGAAGTTGAACCTATGGAGTGGGAATAGTTCAGAGGGATCCTTTTCAGTAAGTATTTCCATCATTCCATGAGAACAAGAATGTAGAAGGAGTTTCTCGAGCTAAACAAGAAGGAGAATGAATATGTGGGAAGCTGCAAGATGAACTTAACAAGGCCTTCGTGTTACACATCTATCATTTTCATGGATCCAAATGTTAAGGTTGATAGAATATTTGTTGGACTGAGACCTCATTTTTAGAAGAATATAGCCACCCAAGACTATGAAAGCTATGAGGAGATCACGCGGAGTGCGATGAAAGTTGAGCTAGAGTTTGGTGTGACGTAGTGGTCTCATAAATCAAATAACAAAAAGAGATTGATGAATCTTGTCTTACGGAAGACCATTGATCAGGGAAGAGGATGAAATCATGTGAAACATCGTACATGTAATAAATGTAGGAAGAAGCATTCAGGGAACTTCCTGCTAGGGAGAGGTAAATGCTACAAGTGTAGAAGGGAAGGCCATATTGTGAGGAATTTCCATAGTGAGGTGAAAACTAAACATTCAAATAATAATGACAAGGGGAATATGGTGCAGTCCCTGCCATATGTATAGTGATTTATGTGTGGAAAACTTGGGCACTTTTCTAATAACTGTCCAAATCCAAGGGCAGTAGAGGGGAACCACCTTCAGCCTCAACGAAGGCCAAGGGAACATGTTTGTGCTTTTTCTATCATGAAAGATGAAGTTGAAGCTCATAATTATGTGGTATAAGGTACTCTTGTTGTTCTCTCAAATCTTGAAATTACTTTGTTTGATTCTTGTTCTATACATTCATTTATTTCCTCCTAGTTTGCACTGAATTTAGAATCAACCCCCGACTTTCTAAAAGAAGAGTTATTAGTCAAGACTCCTGGTGGGATTATCCATGCATCATCACTGTTTAGAAACTCTAGTATTTACTTTGTAGAGAACAATATTATCGCAAATCTAGTGTTCATTACCATTCTTGAATTTGACATAATACTAGGGATGAACTAGCTCTCAAAGTATAATTCTAAGATTAAATTTTGAATCAAGGAAATCTCAGTAGTCATGAGTGGATAACCTACAGTTCTCTTCCAAGGAGAGATATCTCAACCTGATCTTTTTCTAGAAGAACCCCTATATCCTTCTTTATGGAGTTGACCAGTGAAGAAGAAGAAGGATATGAGAGTTTAAGGATATAAAATGTCCCCGTCATCTAGGGATACATTGACTTATTTCTTGAGGGGTTACCCAGACCTCCCCCTGAAAGAGAGGTAGAGTTCTCTATTGAACTCATACTTGGATCTCATATGATATCAACGACCTTGTATATGATGACAAATGTGGATCAGGGGGAATTAAAGAAACAACTCCAAGATCTTTTGGAGAAGGGTTTTATCTAACCAAGTGTGTCTCCTTGGGGAGCACGTTTTATCTTTGGAAAGAAGAAGGATGGATTTATGTGGCTATGCATTGATTATAGAGAGCTAAATGGGATCAAAGTAAATAAAAAATACCTCTTCCAAGAATTGATGACTTATTTGACCAACTTCATGGGGCTCAATTCTTCTCTAAGATTGATCTTTGATCTGGCTATCATAAATTTAGGGGGAAGAATGAAGATATTCTAAAAACATCCTTCTGATCAAGATATGGGCATTATGAGTTTGTAGTTTTTCCCTTCAGACTAACTAATGCTCTTATTATTCTTATAGATATGATGAATAGAGTATTTAAATACTAACTTGATAACTTTTTCATAGTTTTTATGGAAGATATTATTATATATTCCAAGAGTCATGAGGAGCATGAGGATCATCTAAGAGTTATTTTGAAAACTCTACAAATGGAGACGATTGTTGTAAAGTTTAGTAAATTTGAACTCTGATTAAAATAGCTTTCTTTCTTGGGGCACATTGTTTACCAATGAAGGAATCAATGTTGACCTTGTAAATATGAAAGCTGTAAAGAAGTGGCCTCAACCTACAACAACAACTGAGATTCAGAGTTTCCTTAGATTTGTGGGATATTATAGGAGGTTAGTGAAAAACGTTTCACAAATTTCTAATCCATTAACATAGTTAACTCAAAAAGGGGTCATGTTCATCTGGGCAATGGAGTTTGGGGAAAGTTTCCAAGAGCTAAAGAAGATATTAGTTACTACACCCATGTTAAATCTGCCCCATGTGGGGAATGATTTTTTATTTTTAGCGATTGATATCCGAAAGGGCTTGGGTGTATCCTCATGCAAAAAGATGAAGTCATTGCTTATGTATCTCGATAGTTGAAGACTCATGAGAAAAACTATCAAACACATGATCTGGTGCTAGCTGCAGCTGTTTTTTCTATGAAGATATGTAGGCACTATCTTTATGGGTCGAAATGTGATATATACATAAACCATCAATATTTTAAGTATATTTTCTCCCAAAGGGAATTGAACATGAGACAAAGGTTATGGTTGGAACTTCTTAAGGACTGTGATTGTTCAATTAATTATCATCTCAGAATAGCAAACAAAGTTGCTAATGCATTAAGCAAGAAAGACCCAGTTTTTCTTTCCATGATGAGGATTCAAAAAGAACCTTTGATCAATGAACTAGTAAATGAGGACATGGTAATTATAAGGGAAGGGACATAATCTACTCTAACCCAAATGATTTCTCAACCGTTATTACTAGATAAGATCAATAATGCTTATAAAGAAGATCCTTTATTACTAAAGAAGACTCAAGATGTGAAGGATGAGATGTTTCATGAGTTCAATACTAATCAAGAAGGTGTACTAAAATTTCATACAAGACTATGTATTCCATCTATTATGGAAATAAAGGAGTTGATTGATTAATCTCATAGTTATACATTCTCTATACATCTTGGAATCATGAAAATTTTTAGGGACCTTTGGGATCATTATTGGTGGGATAATATGAAAAAGGAGATTACTGACTATACTTCATGGTGCCTAGTATGGCAACAAGTGAAGGCAAAGCAACAACTTTCTAAAGGGGTATTGCAACCACTCCCCATACCAGCATGGAAGTGGGAAAATAACTCTATGGACATTGTCACCGGTCTCCTGAGAACATCCAAATAAAACAATGTGATATAGGTTATTATGGACCATGTCATCAAGACTTCCCTTTGTATCTCCATTTGGGGTGATTTTTCTCTTGATCAATATTCTAGGATTTACATGAAGGAAGTGGTAAAGATGTATGGAGTTCCACTTTCTATCATTTCTGATCATGATCCAAGGTTCACATCAAAATTCACGAGAAGTATTCAACATTCCTTGAGCACTGAATTGAATTTCAGTATGGCCTATCACCCCCAAGCTGATGGCTAATCTGAACGGACTATTCAAACACTCAATGAAATGTTGAGAACATGCTCAATATAATATAATGGTGGATGGGATCAACATCTCCCTTTAGTTGAGTTCTCTTACAACAATATCTTCCACTCCATCATTCAAATGGCACCCTAAGATGCTCTATATGGGTAGCGATGTAGAACTCCTACTTGTGGGGATGAAGCTAGTGAGAGAAAGCGTATTGGGTCAGATCTAGTTAAAGAGATGACAGAAAAAGTTCATTCCATCCAGCAACACATTAAGACTGATCATAGTTGGAAAAAGAGCTATGCTGACAACCATCGAAGGGACTTGGAGATTGGTGTTGGTGATAAATTCATTCTTCAAATTTCACCTTGGAAGAGAGTCATGAGGTTTGGGAAGAAAGGGATGTTCGGCCCTAGGTACATTGGCCCCTATGAAATATTTGATCGTATAGGAGCAGTGGTCTGTCTGCTTTCACTTCATCCAAATATAGAACAAGTTCATGATGCCTTCCACATATCCATATCGATGATGTACATACCTGACTCTTCAAATGTAGTAAATCTAGAGGTGGTACAATTTGAACATGACCTCTTTTATGAGGAGCATCCAGTGGAGAAATTGGATCGTAGAGACAAGGTTCTAAGCAACAAGACTACTCACCTTGTTAAGGTGTTGTGTAGGAACCACAAATGTGAGGAACCCACGTGGGAACCAGAGGAGTCTATGAGGCGGAAGTATACACATCTTTTCTCTTCTTGGGGTATGAGATAAAATTTTGGGGATGGAATTTCTTAAAGGGGGAAGAATGTAACGACCTAAACATTTTAATAATTTTTATTTCCTAAATTTCTCTGTTATTTTATTTTATACACAACAAAACTATATACTTTAATTAATTAAGTTAGTATAATTAAAATAATACTGTTGGGTTTTGATTGTTATATGACAGTTGGTCAACATGACTGTTGGAAACTAAATTCATAACAGTACAATTATATTTTATAAATTCAAATGATATTGGTTAATTAATATAGAAATAAGAGTCGATGGCTTCATCTAGTAGACTCGGGCCATATGAAACCCATCTGTCAGATCTTGGGACGGAGGTAGCATCACTGTGCTTTTCTTTGGACCAAGCCCTAGCCAAACTTCAACATGTGAATGTTGAACGGAATTTCCTAAGGGATTTGTTTATGCTGATAGAAATCACCACTTAGGAAATGTTTTCCGAGCCACCCCAAGATTCTATCACCATAGCACACCTTACACTTATGTCCTATTCTGGTGTTATATGGGGCAATGTAACAAAACCATAGCTACTTTGTGTAATCCTTTTATATAAATAATATTTTTATTTCTTATTATGGAAAAGTTTGTGAATTTAAAACGTTCAGATAAATATAGGATGTATATTATTAATGAATTTAGGAAAAGGGGTATTTTAAAATATTTTTGTATTCTATAAATAATTAATATTGTGAATTCATTTTCAAAAAATATTCTTCTACAGTTGTGTTCAGTAAGAAATTTAGAGTCTAATAAGATCAACTTAATTTATAGTGAATATTAAAGTACGAATAGTACATACCTGTATGAATAGTAATAAATAGTAATAAATAGTAAATCGACCAAAAAAATAGAAACATCACCCATGAATGTATACAAACATTTTAGGCATCTTAAAAGTGAAAAAATGATCATAGTTTAAGTTTTTGTATTTTTGTAGGTCATAAATATTTTATTTATAATTTAATAATTAATATAATATATCAAAATTGAAATATATTTTCATAAAATTTAATCATAAAATTTTACTTTATTGTCTTATGGTAATACGAAAATTTTATGGTACCTTCATTGGTTTCTTAAGGTGTTACAAAATGAGTTATAGTTTTAATGTTGTATTCTTTGGAATAAATAATGATTTTATTAAAACATGAAATGATTTTTTGGTAGAAAATTGTTTTAATAAAATAGAGTACATTTTTGAATTTAGAGCATTGTTATTAGGTTAGAGTGAATTTTTGTGATTTTTCTGACTCAATTTATTTTTCGGTGAATAGTAATAATATTGTTTTGAGTTTTGAGTGTTTAATGACATCATTGATGATGTAATCGTGATTTAAAAAATCGTATCAACATTTTATTAGTAATATATGTTATGAGGATTCCCATGTGGACAATACCATGGAAAATCCCATGGTTTTGCAAATACCACTGATGAGGAGTCCCATGTAAATTAATAATTTATTCCCTCACTTTTCCTATAAATACCAAGCCATTCCCTCACTCTGTTCATTCCAAATTCCTCCTCAAAGAATTTATGGTCTTCTTACCTCCCATAGAGTCCTCCCAATGTTCCATCAAGCTTCCCATGGTCCTTACCTTCATGCTTTCAAAGTTACTCTTTAAGGTAATGGAACCTTTGACCCTCCACTTTTAAGTCATGGCTTCTTTTATGTTATGTCTTATAGTTCTGTTTTATTATCAGGGGTATTGTTCTTAAATATCTTTACTAAATTTCATTTCATTTCAAAATTATAAAATACCCCTTCTTCTCTCATTAATAGATTTTCTGAATTTTTATTTGACGTCGTTAGGCTGCCAAATTTTCGTAAAAGAAATTGTGCTTTCTCTTTCATTTCCAGTTTTCTTTTCATGTGGCATGTCCTTTAAATGTCCACACCATGATATTATTTATATTTATTATATCCCTCTACCTCATAATTGTTTATTTATGTATGGGAGACCCTTTTCCCATCTATTTTTTCTAAAATCATGATATATAACCATTATGCTGCAGAGATTTCACCTCAAAACCTCTCTCTCTTTCTCTCTTGTTTTATTTTTGTGAATACCCAGACCTATTTTGTTTCTATGGGTGTTCATAAATATAACATCAAATATATATTTTATTCTGTAATTGACATTCATATATCCCTCACTCCCTTTCCATGGTTTATAAATGACATAATGATCTTTTTTTACTTATAAAATGTCACAATTTTGAAATGCAACCCATTTCTTTTGTTCTTTATAGAATATTTATGAAATGTTATATTATGATCTATGTGGATCACATGTTAATAAATACATATTAAGGTTTATCCCTGATAGTTCTCCAATTCTTTGGGTAAATAAATTAATCTCTAGAGATGACAAGATTTACAATACCTTGGTGAATAACCTTGGTAATTTTTATGACACCTCGGGGATAAAACATGGTGATATGTTTATGAATGTATTAATGAAATGTTGTAACCACATATTTAAGTTATGATTCAAGTTATTTTTATTATGATATTCCTATTCTTCCTTTTCTCATGGCTTTATGATTTATATCATCTTCTTATTAATACAGCTCAAGATCACATGTCAACTGTTTCACTTGGTTTCCTTACTAAGCCTTCTTCTCACCCTTTCCTTTGATGTATATCTCCAGGACAAGAGATGTAGTAATTTTACATAGGATGAAACTGTGATAAAGACTTATGAGTGGTTTAGAAGAATATTTTATGTTATTTTCATGTATTATGTTCCAGATTTCTAAGACACTAGAATTTGAAGATCCTCTGTATGTAAAATGTAATGAAAAGTAATGTAATAAAAAGGCAGGATGCCATAAAAACACAAATATTCTTGATAATGGAATGTTGTTTCTCTCTATTTAGGATCATCAACTTTATCGAAACAGGTTTCATTAGAACCATATAATGCAGTATGTATAGCTTGACTTCTTTAAAAATAGTCTAACACTTCTCATCCCACTTATAATCGACACCTTTCTTCGTGTGCTGTGAAAATGTATTACACATTCCATCAAGATTTTTGAATAAACAACGTATGTAGGCTATGTGGTATTTAAAGCCTCAGATCTCTAAAATATTTCTCAGAAGTTCCATCTGGATGATATCTATGATCTTCTCCAAATCGATCGCAATACCTCTGTGTTTGAAAATGAAACCAATATACTTTATCAAGGAGACCCGGAAGTCACACTTCAAAGGGTTCATATTAAAATGGTGGAAATAGAGAAATCCATAAACCTTCTCAAGATCCCTGAGATGGTCCTTAATCTAGACAGGTTTAACCACTAGATCATTTATGTATCGTTCCAAAAACCTCGCAAAGATCATCTTGAATTTTCGGTTCATGGCATACTAAAAGGTATAACCTTCATTATTTAGATAGAAATGCATTACCTGGTAGCATAATGTACCTTCTAGTTCTCTGATGAAGGTAGAATCTTCATTATCATGGGCTATTTAGATTTAATTATATCTGGAATACCCATCCATGAATAAGAGAGCATAGAACCCCACAATGGTGTCAATAAATTGTTTTGTCATGGGAAGGGAAAAATAAACATTTTGAAAGTGACAGTTGAGATCCCAAATTCGATGTTGAATCTATTCGATCTGTTCTTCTTCCGGATGGGAACAATTTTAGCTTACTATATAGGGTACTAAAATTCTTTGAAGAAGTTAGATTTGATGAGCTTATCAACCTCGACCATGACCATGGCACCATGAGAGGGGTGAATCTTTCTGGGAGGATGTTTAAAGTCATGATGATTTATCCAGAGGCTGAGGCGGTGGACTGTGACATAATAATCTAGTCCTGTAATCTCACCATAGCTCTAGGAAAATACATCGTGATGCTATTTAGTAAGTCCACATACTATTTTTGTTCGTCTGCAGACATGGATACACTAATCCATGTCGATTGCAGATCTGTCATTGTATTGAGATTCACCTATACTAACTCATAAATCGTGGTAGAGACACCTTCTTCAAATGTGGTAGGGAAATTCTACAAATCCTGTTCATCATCAACAGTTATAGGATCATCGATAGGGTCAATTCTTCTAAATTGGTTGATCCTGATGGGACACTAGTACCTGCCTGAGTGGTAGTGGAAACATCCCATGGGAACTTCTGTAATGCAGAAACCATGGCGATGAAAGCTGTCGAACTGATTCCATGAGGCTTCATCCCAGGGGTCCAATATTGATAATATCAAATATATAGTGGCACGTTGGCTTGATTTGGTTTATCGCTGCCCAATTGAATATGAATGTATGACATATTTGGGTTTCTAAGGGGTGGACATCTCGATACCTTATAGGGATAAAGGGATCATGGATTACTTGAGCCTGATTTGTGTAAGAATATGAGGTGATATTACAACATTCCTTAGACATGGGAATGTTCTTCCCCATTTTCCTTGAGAAAACATTTCATTGCCACAAATCTTGGGTCATGGACTCTAATTATTGAATCAGTAGGATGTAGGCATCATCCATGTTTGTCCATTGGTCGAACATAGTAGTAGTTCATTCAAACTCACTAGCCGGAACATTCTTATCCTTACTCCTCTAGTAGTCGACATCGAAGTAGCAGGCATCATAAGAGGAAAACTGAGACACAACACCTTCGATCATTCCCACATGACCATGGGTGGAGTACTTAAGGAATTGGTGATTTGAGGATGGTATTTTTTTCATGTAAATGAATCCATGGTCATCCCATTAATTCATTCTAAGAAGTGTCTTGAAAGAAAACCATGAAATTAGTACGGGAAACTAGGCCACCAAACTGGGCCTTGAGGAATATGTTTCCAGCTGGGGTCTACTGCATTTTATCATAACTTTGAATCATCAGGTCATAAGGACTCAGATCTATTTCAGACAGCCCCATCATGCATAGATTCTGGGTTGGGATAAAATTTAACTTAGATCCTGTGTTGAAAAGATTGTGACAGAACTCCCTACCATTGAACTAGCCCATGATTTATAGTGGAAAAATGTTCCCCTATACAAGATAACCTTAATCTTCTCCTTTGAAATACATGATTTCCCGAAATTCTTCTAGTTCAACTACCTCAACATGGATGGATTCAGTGGTTGAGACCTCCATTCCAAACTATATGGGGTTTCATAACGCCCCTACGAGGGCTTTATGCACACCTTTTGACATGAGGAGATCCTCGAGGATCGCGATTTGAGCAGGAATCTTGGAAATATTCTTGAAGATATCGTATATAGTTTCTAGGCATGAACTTATGCAAATAGGATATTGCTTAGTGGAAAGGGGTATAAACAACACTGTAGGTTGAACCAGAAGATTCTGGTTTGTGTTGGGAATTTCCCGTTGTTCACTGTTCGAACAATGTAGAGTGACTTTCAGTTGATGGTCAGATGGAAGAGGTCCTTCTACAAAGGAACATGGCTGATTATAGCATGGTCAGGCTGTATCTTCCTGATAAATAAAAATAAATGGTGGTGGAGGCCGATCAAATGAAACGAGAGGGGAAGGCTATGCGTGCTGAGGTCTGCACTCGTCCTGCTATTTGGTCTCGGTGGAATGGATGGCTTGGCTGGTTGCATTGATTAATGCATTCTAATGATTCAAATAACAACAACTTCTTTTATGTTGGCATGGACTAGGGATGTTGGGAGAGGTTCATATAGCTCGTTGTTATAGGGAACCATATAAGGGTTTAACAGTTTGACAGTATTGACAGAATCATACTTCTGGTTGTTACATGAAGAATCCGCTATTTTTTCGGTGGATTGTTTGGGAAATCCCATCTCTATGGGAATGAAATCACTGAGATTATGAGGAAGATTTTGTACAGGAATTGTGATTTTCATTCCTTTGTGTCATTAGTGGTAAAACCCCTCAGAGTATGAAGGCTGAGATATTGACATATTGGTAGTAGAAGAATGTAGCGTAGCGACTTGTGAAGGATCAAACATATTTAAACATGCATGGATAATACCATGGGAAATAGTGACTTCCATGTGAGCCATCCAATCATCATATTTTTGAGACCCATGGTTAGAAACCTCTTTCCATTCACCCTCACTATCACTGTTGGGCTTAATAACCACACATTGCACCTATGATAGGGCTATACCCAGTCGTATAATGTTGTTATTAGCCTTGTCTTGGATCCATTCCCTAAACACATAGCAGTACATGAAGGTGTGGATGAGGAACTAGTGATAAAATAAGTATTTGGGGTGATCAATGAGATCCTATTCTTTAGGACTCTTGCATTATGGAAACCATAGGATTCCCAAGTCCAAGTCACTTCAGAAACAACTGAGAACCTAATCCCCATTAAATTATTTGGTAATGTTCCTCTGATCGGGGAATGTAGCTCTGGTATCCTAGCCATGAATAGGGGCTCGATGACTCATAGAAGGAGGTGGAACATGAATATATCACCTAAGTGGAAGTGGTGCGTTATGTGGATGGTGTGTGCTGATTCTGAGGTAGGCACAGATGATATGGAAGCTGCACCAAATGTGGTGGGCATTGGTGAGGCTGTAGATTTGGCTCTACGAGTAACAATTCCAGCTACATTGGGGCCTATATTTCTGCTAAAACAATGGTATTAACCTTTTCATATCTTTTTTTGAAGAAACATGAGGCACTAGACATGCCTACATGGCATACTGCAGGGCTTCTTCAAAACATTGGGCCCTGTGAGAGAAATCCCAAAACCCACCTACGATGTTCTATGTGATGAAATAAGGGACTGTTTCGGTCCTCACAGTCCCCATTTACATCATTAGTTATTTTTTTAGTCAATGTCATATCGATAAAATATGTGAGGCCCTTCCACCTAGAGACAAAATCTGTGACTCACTCATCTATATTTTTCTTTCACTTGAAGTGGTCATCAATACATGTTCTATAGGTTGTGTAACTAAACTGGTAGAGAAACTTCTTATAGAGATCATCCCATCATGCTATTACCCAATGGGTAAATTACTTTACCTAAAAAATGTGGGTCCTTGCTATGTCTTCACAAATCACTAGAGTTTTGTGGATTCCATTTATGTTGGAGTTCCCATCATGGGTCCACATCGTGAAATGAAGTGGTCAAGATTACATTAGATCAAATATCCCATTAAATGGGGGAAGGTAGGATTTACGAATCCAATGGATTATGGCACATCATCTTACCATGCTGGATATGGTTTCCCATCAAGAAAGATTTCCACCTATCGAGTTTCCAGATCCTCGAGTCATGAAATAAGAGATTCCATCAGATCATGTAGATGAGGATTATGATTTTGACAAGGGTCCCTGACCACCAATGCGTTGGAAGGTTCTTCAACGAGGTAAGCGGGCCTAGTGGCTCATGGGGTGACAAGAAGAATTACTGGAGGAGGTTGGGGAATAACCTATGGAAAAGTTGATGGGACATGTGGAGCAGTAGTGGAACCAGATATGGGTCTTGAGGTGGGATATCACACATCGCAGGTGGATTTGGTGATGCATATAGCAGTCTCTTTCCAAAAACATCGGCCTCTACCCTATCTATATCGGAAGGGTTTTCAAGATTACAAGGAGGAAACTCACCAAGAAGAAGCTATAACTGGCCCTGACCATGTTGTCTTGGTCATGGATTACCAGAATTGAGTCGTCATTCTATGGTGTGCTCTACGAGTATCTCGTCAACCATCTTTTTTTGTTTATCAAGATGTTGACACAATGCTTTCTTTTTTAGTGTCATTTTCATCTTTTTCACTTAGCCAAACCGGTCAGAGGGTTTGATGGTCTAAAATTTCTCATTTCTTTTATTGGAGTATTGACTGAGAGGTGATGACTCGAAAGGTGTAGGAGGGCCAAACAAAGTTTGTTGTTCGCATGTATGGAAACCTACCAGGTCTACCAGGTGTTATACTACCCCAGTGAGTTGTTACTATACTCAAAACCACGTGATAGTGTCCCCTTCTGTGTATGTTTCAAGAACGACCATATTAACAATGACGATGCCTAAAGGATTATCCTCGATATCACCAGGTGAACCAAGATGGCACATGATAACATTGAAATGTAGTGTGGCATGTTACCCACATCCCTGGATCTAAACTTGTGGGAAATCATATTTCATAACTTTTTGGAGCATATTGGAGCTCTAAACACATCATTGTTGGATGGTCGAATGATAGTTAATCGACATAGGGTGCCGATCAATATGGACTACAACCAAATCATCTATGCGGCACAGCTGGCCAATGTCATCAAAGTGATCCCCGCTCCTAGTGTAAACTAACCATTTAAAACAGATACATAAATGGCTCTTCCCTATGTTCTTGTGTAGGCACATAAAGTCATCCTGGTAGAGTCACACT
This sequence comes from Viscum album, assembly GCA_963277665.1. Classification (NCBI taxonomy): domain Eukaryota; kingdom Viridiplantae; phylum Streptophyta; class Magnoliopsida; order Santalales; family Viscaceae; genus Viscum; species Viscum album. The sequence continues at coordinate 1,217,569,025 of OY728155.1, read as the reverse complement.
TGATTTTTGATATTTACAGTTGTAATCTCCCAGAACATTTCCAGGAAATGGTCTGCAGTGAGGATGTCCCACAAACGAATCAACTCATATGCATGATTTGTACCTCGATTTCCACATTCATTGACTGGGGTAGGTTAGGGTACCAGTAATGGCACTTATGCGGACCATTGTCCTGGTTGGATTGTTAGTGGATAGTACGATGCACGAGTCGACAAACCACTGCATCTTGGGCTGCTTCTTAGATAAATGACTGATTGGACCACCACATCCTTGAATGTTGTACTAATGACCACTGATTCTTGTTCAAGGGATTCCATTATTAGCAATGGGTCATAATATTTATCATCCCCTATTGGTCCCCAGAACAAATCTCTCTGATCACTTTTTAAGGTAGATAATTATCTTGTTGATGGTAAGGAGTATTTCATGTCCATGACCTTGAAAGGGGCTAAATTTTCCGCCTCCTCTATGTATCTTTAGAAGGATGTAGGGATATAGTGGACCTCACTTTTTATATGGGTGAGGCTTATATGACTAGTTCCTTCCCCATCCCCTTACACAGAGGATCAAGGTGAAGGTTCCATCATCGAATCACACTATGCTTTATAATCTGAAAATTAGATGGTTTTGACAGTGGTTTTAGGCTTCTCATACTTCTTCCTCTAGTAGTGACTACCCATCCTCCTGCCATAGTATTGGTTTCCAGGGTTGGTTAGATTTTTTTCATAGGGTGGAACTCCAATTAGATGAACCATGGTGCGAGGGGTACCTGGGTGGATGCTAAATAGAACACGGGGAGGACCTCCACATGGAAAAGCTAGGGTGCAAGGATCACTTAGGAAAACATCAAATAGAACACAGGGAATACCACTGTGATTGAGAGTTTTGGAGTGGGGAGGTCCTTCGCTAGAGTTGGTCAATTCATGGGGAGGACCTTCATTGTGGTTTTCTGTAGCATGGGGAGGACATCTACATCGCTCGTCTCTATTGTATGTGGTATGAGGAGGGCCTTTATACTGACCATACTGGTTATGGGAAAACCCATGTAATGACTATTAATGATTTGGGGAGGCCCCCATCAGATTTAATGAGAAAATGGGGAGGACCTCCATGATGGTAAGTGATAGGGAATGGATGATCCTCACGTTGATAACCTTTTAGGAAAGGGGAATTTTTAGACCTGAGACATGGGGTACAAAGAGGATCTTTATGCTAAGTGTAAAAAATATGAGGAATACCTCCACTCAGGATGATGATGGTGGAATGTGGAGGACCTCCGTGCTGGATGCGATACTTGGGAGGACCTTCAATCTATCAAATGATGGTATGGGGTTGAACTCTCTACTAAATGTCATCATCGTGGGATGACCCACAACAACTACTGCTTCCACTGGTGACTGAAGTCAACTCATCCTTCTTATGGGGTAGATGGTGCCTCACTCCGAACTGAGCACATAATCACTCCTTCTATTGGATAGACAAGTCCCCATACTCTGTAAATTCTAGTTACCCCTAATAAATGGAAATAGGGGGTTGATAGCTTGTTTCGGTGGTGGATCACCCCCTGAAGCAATGGAAGATGATTCCCTCCAGTGGGAATACTCATGAACATGCACCCAACACTAATGTTGGGTTAGTAGAGCTAGGGATAGCTATTTAGGGGATGGACCACCTACTCTTAGGTCTATAGGACTAGCTGGTGATGCTATCACAATTGGGTGGGGTCTCTCCTCGGTGGATCCTGGGTAGAAGTCGTGGTCGGGGGACTCAAACATTCATTACATCATCAGCTTAATGGAGTGATTCTTAAGAATACTCTAGAGATTGGATCCCAAAGACATTGTAGACCGGAGCGGAGAAAAGCGGCAACCTGTAGGGCCTTTGGGGGTGGCATCATTCACAGGTCACAGAGGCCTCTAGGTCGTGATGGTTCACATACATTATTAAGATAAACCCCACTTTTTTGTATCGATGGAGAAGAGTATTAATCACCCACATTTAAATATATTCATAGGGTGGGATGGGGTGTGGGTGCCTGAAATCTGTGGTCACAAAATTGTCATAAAAGAGATAGAGTTTTGTAGGATTGCCCTGTTGGCATTTCCCCTACCCCTCTATCTTTGGGTGGGGGTGATCAGTTTATTATAACTGTATCTTGGGTCCTACATAGAAAGAAAATTCAACTATTAGTTTAGATTATAGGAAATAGATTCCTAGTTTCGAAACACCATTGAATATTACATGGATGGATATAAAGATTCGCGCTGACAACATCATAGACAATGATGCACCATGATTAACTGCCCCAAATCCTGGTGAGATTCATGCCAAACCCACTATGATCAAGGTGGGAACTGGAACTGGAATTCTAGACCCAGTGACATGCTCATCTATTAATGCCTCAAACACTAATAATCATCATATTGCGGAGAATATATTCACACTAGGTTCACCATTTTTGGTTCTTATTCTTTTCACAAATAGTGAAGACATTTTCGTCTTGCAAACACATTGTTTATTGTCTCTTGATCATGCTTTCCAAAGGTGGTCATCCTTCATCACTTGTTAGGTGATTTTTTCTCCTTGAACAAAATGGGAAGATGGGATTCATCCTCTCCTTTTGGGGATTTCTTCTCAAAAAAATTTCCTAGTTTGGGTCTCCCAAAAATATTAATAGGTATTTCAAGAAACCCTTAATGGTTCCATATCATTAAGGATGATGGTTAATTACACTAATTCTATTAGGGAATTCCAGTGGGTTACGTTAGGGAATCAAACTTTGGTCAAAAGAGTTGTCACATTTGGCATCGCTGGCATGTCTGTATAAGGAATCCTTGGTATACCTAGATTTCCTCCCCATATGGTAGGGCTTCTCATGGGTGTGGAAGCCCAAGGAATACCATGTAGAATGTGGGGAATTATATTTTGAAGGCATGTATCCAAGGTTTATTTGGATTCCCATGTTTAACACGGGGCATTCCGCACGTTTAACATCTAGAAAAGATGGATCAGATAGATTACAACACTGATGAGAGTGAGTCAGATGGGTACACCCTTAGGAGAGAGAACATGGAAGATTTTACGTGGTGGATGGATCATAACACCCAATGTGGATGAATCCTAGATGGTGTGGCCCAAAAAAGTAATATTTCACACTGTGAAGGATGATTAGGACACCTCAAATAGCAGACCGGGGTAGGTGGTTCCATGCAAAGGGGACACCAAGGTTTACCATTGGCATGGATTGAACCTTGTGGCGGCTTCCAACATACCTTGTATATATTATATAGATCAAACCTATGTAGTAATAGAGGGTGATTCATGGTATCAGTGTGTTCACAATGGACAACAACCTGAAGACATACTGAGGCTTATATGTGGCTAATCGCTGAGGTGCTATAAAGCCCAATAAGATGAATGTGGATTCCACATGGTCAGTTACCTGAATGGATGTACTGATTTCACTGAGATGTGGTGGCCCAAGTGGAATCATGATATATTTGGATGATGTGTCGAAGGATGTAATGTGTAGGGATGGATTCAAAGACCGGAATGAAGGTGACAATGTGGGGCTTGAACCTCAGGGAGGTTTTCAATATATCCATGTGGTATGGAATCAATGTCCACATAGTTATGGAATGGGGAGATGAGTCACATGAGAAGGAAACTCATGAAAATTTATGCATGGATGAGAATCCAAAGGAAAAAAGAACCAATAGGAAAATTAATGATCTTCCTGAAACAAAGAGGCTCAAGGGAGAGACTAGGATGGGACAGGAGAGGAGGGCTTGAACCTCTGGGAGGATTCATATGTATTTTCATGGTACGGAATAAAATTTCACATAGTTCGGGATGAGGCATGGCATCAGGGTGTACACAAATGATAGAAACCTGGGGAGATTCAGGGCTTACAAATAGTTAGAATCCCATCGCTAGAGGGACACTCTTCATTGGAGGTGTATGGATTAAGAGTGGGGAATATGCATGGTTAGTGGTATGGGAACTTTTCTAACACCACTATGGGGGTGGACCAATGTTTTGGGTCCCAAAAATGGGACATAGATGATTACCAATGCTGGGGTTGATCCTTAAAAAGTCTTCCTACATGCTTAGCATGGGAGACAAGGATAAAAAATAACATATTTCGAAAGAATATATTTTAATGTCCTGCTGGATGAGGGTGAACTGATGCGAAGTTGTCAGAACTAATTAGTGATGGGATTAAACCTCAAAGAGGCTTCCTACATACCATTCCTGAAAGGGTCAAGGATCAAATTCCAAGTAGTTTGGCAGAGATGGGATTGGGTATTGAAAACTAAAGTGACCTATATTTGATTTAATGGTCGTTGCCTACTCTAATCCCAAAGGAGTCATTCTCAGTGTGAGAAACAAAATGCAACAGAGACCTAATGGTCACATTGAGAAAGGTGTGTCCGTGAGGAATGGAGTAGGGATTACACACGATTAGCATCCAAAAGAGGAAATATGGGCTTGTGTGTGGTTAGTGGCCTTAGGAGAGGTATATTGGGAATTAATCCAAGAGGGAAACCTGAGGAGGATGTCTTACTGTATGAGAATGATATTGTTATATTGAAAGAAGGACTTCGTCCATGTCAATCATATAAGTTTCACCATATCAAGGTGGGTTAGAGATTCTACAAGGGCTAACTGAAGTGAAAATGGAAAAAATCCCAGAGGGAAAGAGAGGGAATGCGGGAACCTGTGAAAATACCCTCTATGATCCACTCAGACCTACCAAAAATGTGACAATCACATTTTAACATTATGTGTTGGGGACGTGGGTGCTTAGTAGTTTAATGCCCTGCAACTGGGAGGATGAGGATTGACTCCTCACCCCTATGACTTACATAACTTGTAACAACCCACTCTTGAGAGAGGGAAGGCACCAGTAATTATAAAGGATTGAATGAGGTTGTGGAGTGATATATTGAGGTTATCACATTATCATGGTTATACGAAGAAGAAATTTTCATTAGTGTTCCTAGGAAATGGAGAATGTGGAAAAGCAACTCCACATGAGGCACCAATCATGGGACCTTGTAATCCCTGTGTGTAATCTTAGAGGGATGTGTGGAAGAATTTCATGCACAGTAGGTATGTTTCACGTAAGATGAGTCTAAAAATAGTACACGGGGAAGCGATATTGAAGACATGCTAAGTGTTTCATGTACGATGGAATGATTGTGCGCAAATAGGAAGGGGTTTTTATTAAAGGGAAAATTCTCACACATAAGGGATGATTTCATGAAATTGGGGATGGTTGCATGTAATTGGGTATGATTATGTGCAATAAGGGATGCTTTCATGCATTAGGGAAGGCTTACGCACAATAGTAATAGTGTTCACACAATTGGGGATGGTTTCACGCAATAGGGGAAGTTTTCATACAATATGGATGGATTGCATGAAATAGAGAGTTATGCATTCCATGAGAACTATTTGAGCTAAATTTCCTTAGATAGAAAGCATATGAGTTTGGGTTGATCCCAATAAGGTTCTCCCTAAGGCGGACCCCTGGGAGACATGTCATGTAAAATCCAGTACATGGAAGCCATATTTTTCATGTTAAAGGGTTGGTTTATTTGCACATGATATGGTTGAATTTCATTATCCATCAAGAGGAGAGGGTGTGGTGGTGAACTTCTATTTATTGGTGATTTTTGGTGGTGGTGGCATGAAAATGTGGACTAGTGGAAAACAACATTGGATAGCGGGCTGCATGAAATGTTTATGTGCCAATTGAGGATTTTTGTTTCTATGGGTAGGTCCATCTTGGGAGCGCGACATGAATGATTTTTATTGGGCGCACGTGGAACATCATTTTTTGTTCACATGAATTCAATTTTATATGTACCTACCCAATGTATAATGGAATGGTCCCCTGAGGAGAAATATTCATTCATTATTCTCAAAATCCCCTTTTTGTGCCTTAGTCAGATTTCAATGCCTACATATATCATACCTTATTTTTCATGTTCCTTTTATGATAAATTTTCTTGCCTATTTTAGAACATGTATTACCTTAATCATGTTATTCCATGTTTATTTATTTAATATAAATTATAGCTCAGTCATTTTTTATGTTTGTCTCCCTTACATCCTAAACAATTTTAAGTTCTTTGGAATATTGTGATCATTTCAAGGAAGTGTTCAATAATGTTTTGTATTCCATTTTATAATTTTTTATGTAATGTACCTAATTCCATAAGAAAATATACTTCTTGATATTTTAGGTTGTATTAAGTGTACTTTTATGTAATAAAACATGTATTAATGTGTAATAAAGAGTAGGATTATCATAGTTGGTATTAGGGAATGAGTTTAATTGTTTTTGGGATTAGGATTGAAAAAATGTATAAAAATCCTTAGAGATTATACTAAATATAAGAAAACATTCTTAACTTTTAGTTAGTATATATTAAGTGGTTTATCAAAAAATACATCCTTTTCTAGATACTTCTTGTCGATGTGGTACTAGATCAAATTTACTTAGGAGTAATAACTCCGACAAGATGTTATGGGCCTAATTCAAGCTAATCTAGTACATGAAATTGGCCCTTAATATGCACATGGTTTGACACTCAGGGGGGATATGCTTTGGTAAAATAATAATCACAATATTAACCATTATTATATGAATAAAAACTTCCATATGAATAAATTTTACAAAATAGATCCTGGATAACGTAGACTAATGCCTTGAAAATCATATGTTAAAGAGGTAAATATAATTTATAATTTAACCCTATTATTCCATTGAATTTAGTTTATGTGTTCAAAAGTTTAAAATTAATCATACCTATGTTTGTGCTAGAAAAGGTTAAACCAGAATGAAACAGTGAATGTTAGGGCTATTTTACATAGTTCAATGTTGTCAAGTATATCATGAAAGGTTAGAACTATACCAACACCACCACAAATCATGGATATAAATATGTTGGTGAAAACAGAAAATGAAGAAATTATTTCATCCCAATTATATAACCCCTCTCCTATAACAATTTTTGAGATGAACTTACCGAAAAACAATTTCTTACTCTCTTTGGTCGAATTTGATACAATTTTCATCATGGATTTTCTTTCCCTATATAGATCCAACAAAAATTTCCACTAGAAGGAAATGACTCTCCATATAGTGAATCAATCCCAGATTCTCTACATGTGCATGGAGGAGAGTGAATCTTATTTAGAATCATCATCTAAAGAAGGTATATTATTTACCTTTGAGAAATTGTATCTAGATCATCTGACTAAGTCGAATGAAATTATTATACTCAAAGACTTCCCTATTGTGAGGGAATACGCTAATGGGTTTCCTGATGAATTGCATGGTCCTCCTCCTTGAAAGGAGGATGAATTTTCAATCAATATTATACCTAGAGAATTTCCAATACCCATGACTATATATATGATGATATTTCTGTAACTTGATGAGGTAAAGAAACAACTATAAGAGAATATGGATAAAATTTTTATACACCCAAGAGAAAAACCATGGGGTGCAATAGTCCTCTTCATCAAAAATAAGGATGGGTAAATTCTTATTTGAAATTTTTATCATGAGTTAAAAATTTCACAATAAATAACAAGTATCATTTTAAATCAATTTATGACTTTTTTGATCAGTTACATGAAGAAAAATACTTCTCCAAGATGGATCTATGGTCTGGATATTAACATGTTATGGTGTAGAAGGATGATATCCCCAAGACATCTTCTTGTACAAGGTATTGTCACTAGGAGTTCATAGTAATTTCATATTAGACAAGTAATTACTTGTAAATAATTATTGAATTTATTAATAAAATATATAAAATTATCTCAACAAATTTATAGTCGTCCTTAGAAACGATATCAAAATATACCTCAAAACCATGGAGTAGCATGGGGAGAATCAGACTGTTGGGCTAATGTCCATATGAAAGGAGAAGGTCTATGACATGTAAATCATGTGTGAGTTCATGTTAAAGGACCTACAATTCATGGGGAATATAATCACTAGAAATGGGTTATATATGGACATTTTAAAAGAAAAAGTAATTGATGGATGGACAAGGAAACCATCCATGACAGATATTTGTAGCTTCCTTTGGATTTCTAGATAGTATATCCAATTGGTGACAAATTTATCATTATAATAATTCTCTCTTACCATGCTAACTCAAAATGGATTAATGTTTTCAGGGAATGATTAATGTGATGTAATCTTTATGAAGGTGAAAAGGAGGCCTATCACTACCATTGTTCTAACACTACCCACAAGTAAATAACATTAATAAAATATTAGTGATTCCTATAACAAGGGATTAGGATGTGTGTTGATTCAAAATGACATATTAATTTTATATATCTCAAGGTATTTGAAATTTTGTGAGAAAAACTACCCCACACAATATCTGGAGTTGGAAACTGTTATCATTATGTTTAAAATCTGATTGCATTATCTCAATGGGGAAGAAGTGTGAGATATATAGTTATCACACTATCGTTAAATATATATTCAAAGATAAATAGATGAATATACTCCTGTAAAGAAGGTTATAGATTATCAAGGATTATGACGGGTAAATCTACAATTATCCAAGTAGAACTAATAATGAAGTTGATACTTTAAGTAGAAAGGACCCAACCATTCTATCATTTATGAGAATTGAGATAGATCTTATCTTCTTTAATTTTAAGGGGATATATATAAGAATCATAATGAATAGAAAATGATCAATCCTTTCAAAAGTTATTTGTTGAACTATATCTTTTGGAAAGGTTAAACGATTCTCAAATAGATGATGTGGGAATTTAGAAGGAAGGGAAAATTATAAGAAAATAGAAATCATGTGAGTTAAATTTTAATAAAGAAAAAATTCGGAGATTTGGGTCAACACTATGTATCCGAAAAAATCATGAATTCAAGAATGATTATAGGATTATTCACATAATTTTACATTATCAATTCTCATAGGAAACTCATGGATGTATATTGGTCTCCAAGAGCACATTTGGTGGGATAATATGAAGAAGGGGATCGCCGAATATACATAAAAGTAAAAGGTATTCCATAAAGTGGATGATGTAAAGAATATTTATAAGGGGTTATGAAACAAATACCCATTCCAACATTGAAATGAGAAAAATTACCATGAACTTTGTCATGGGAATTATGAATATGTGCAAAGGAAAATATGTTGTCTAGGTTGTTGTGGATTGTCTTAAAAAGATTTCACACTTCATTGCGATTTGAGAGGATTTATCACTGGATTAACTTGCATGGAAATACATTAGAGAAGTGGTAAGGATGTATTGAGTACCACTATAGATTGTGTCTAATTGAGATAAAATATTCACCTCTTATTTCTGTAAATTTCTAAAACATACTATAAACACAGAGATAAAATTTAGTAGGGCCTATCATCCTCAAATTGATGAAAAATCTGAGAAGACTATTTTGCCACATGAATAAATGTTTCAAGAATCTTCTTTGGACTTCAATGGGGGATGGTTCCAAGTACTACCTCTAGTTGAGTTGTCAAAAAAAAAATAGTTTCCAGTTGATAATTCAAATGGAACCTTATGAATCCCTTTATGGGAAAAGGTTAAGAACATAGGAATAATGGGTTAATGTTGGGGAGAAATCTTCAACATCCTGAAATGGTTGACGAAATGGTGGAGAAAGGTAAGAATATTCAGAATTTCATCAATGCTGATCAGAGTCGATAGAAGAGCTATGATAAAAATAGTTAATGATACCAAGAGATTTATTTTGGAGACATATTATTCCTCTTCATATCCCTATTGAATAAAGTGATGATATTTGGGAAGAAGGTAAATATTATTTTAAGGTACATTGTCTTTATTGATATCCTTAATCACATTAGAGTAGTGGCCTATAGAATATCACTCCCACCCAAACTATCTCAAGTACATCATCTATTCCATGCATCCCCCTTGATAAAGAATATATCAGACCCCTCACACGTACTAAATACCAAGGTGGTACCATTGGATAATGATCGTTCCAATGAAGAGTAGTCAATGAATATCATAGATCATTGATAAAAAGTTTTACTAAATAGGACAATATATCTTGTCAAAGTGTTGTTGAGAAACAAAATCTTGAAGAAGAAACATGGGAATCAGAGTAGGTGATGAAGTAGAGTCACCCTCATCTGGTTTCGTGTGGGAAATGAAAATTTATATGGAAGAATTTCTTAAGGGTGGAATATTGTAAGGACCCAAACAATTATGAATCAAATCCCTTTTTATTCAATTAAATGTCTTTTTATATAATATGGTTATAGTAAAACATTAAAATATTTTGTTTTATTATATCCAATTGTATTTTAATGATTTTTGAGTATATATACCATTGACAATAAATTCGTTGAACAATGAACACATAACATGTATAAATATTGCATTTTAACAAATTCATTTGACATATACAAAGGATGTTATAGACTCCTCTGGTATGATTGTAACTTATGAAGCCCATTTATCAATGCTTCCAAGGGAGATATATTTTTTTGGATTTACACTTGATAAATCTAAAGAAAATATCCAGCAACTTAAGCATGAGTGAATCCATCTATGGGAGAATTTCTAAATCATTGAGGTCACGACCCAAAACATGTTCCCTGAACGGCATCATGAAATCCACACCATCCCACACCTTACCCATAGGATGTATTCTTCTTTATTAATGGGATATGTATCAATAACATAGAAATATAATTATGTTTATTATTGTTTTATATAATAGTTAATATATTTTAATTTTATTATTTTTACTTTTTAAATAATTTTTAATTCACAAATAGTGTTTTTAATAAATATTCAAATTCATTTTTGAAATTTTTTTTATAAAATAATGGATTTTTGAAATAAATTATATTTTAGAAAAATATTGTTATTAAATAATTTTTTTAAATATAATTGATCATGTAAGTTTTATGATGTCAAATGCAATTTTTATATGGTTTTAAAACTTTTATTGTTAAAGAAACATCATTTTCAATAAATGTCATTTTTTATTTTAATAGTGAAAATTCACATATTTAGAAAACTATTTAGTTAAAATGAATATTATTTTTGGTATCACAATTTCAAAAATTATCCATTGATGATTTCAAAATAATTTTTTTAGAAAGTCAAATTTTTGAGTAAAAATTAAATACCGTATAAATATATTATGTGTTTAAGGAAATCAAAACGACACAAAAATGATGTAATAATTAATACAAATATGATAAATGACCAATATATGTTTTCACATACAAATAATATGGGTTAATGATATTTTTATTTATTTTATAAATCCATTATGAATCATCCAAGACTTATAATATATTTTAATATTTTAAATCATTACATTAAGAGTGTGACTCATCTATATATCTCCAAGGGTAATATTTTAACAATTTTGGACTATTTCATTATTAAATATTGAAAACCACTAACATATAGTAGAAACCATGGGAAAACCATGGGATTTTTTGTGGTTTTGAATATTTTATTATGTAGATTCCAAAACCTAAATAATAATGGAACCACTATTAAAGAAACCTTGCTTTTCTTACATTACTTTTACATAATTTTAATGATAAACAAAATAAAAAACATTATTCAATGAGGATATAAAGGTTTTATTTATTCAGAAAACTGGGAGCATACATAACATATAGAAGATAAAGCCTTAACATTTACTTAATTAATTATTTTTTAGCTATTTATTGGCTCTTTACATCTCTTTAGTACAAGTAGTCACCTTAGGATATACATAAAAAAGGTGTGATATAAAATACCAGTAATAGGGTAGATAAGAACACGAAACAATGTTAAATGGGTTGAGCATATTACCATCATCATCATAAATATTAGGAGATGAATCGTTAGGTAAAGGCATGGATTGTGGAAAGCATAAAAATGAAACATCACGTCGTAGTGGTAAACTACCACACATAGTTGTGAACAAATATAGAATCATGTTCATTAAAAATCTCACATTATCTAATTATAGTAATCTATTTACCCAATTCGTAGGATCACTGTATAATTATGGGTGAAACTATCACATCCAGTCATTCATATTGTGCTACATAATTTAGGGTGCACTCATCACATCATAACATATTCATTATCATGAATTCCACATAAAACATATATCAACCATGAACATAAATATCCAATGGAATATAATTGGTTTCTTCCCATAAGATCAGATTCATATACATTGGGTTCCCAAATTAAAATTGTAATAACATTCTTGATAGAAGAACCACCAACCTGGAGTGAGAAGTTAATGTTGTGTTTTTGAAAGAATAGTTCTTTTGGAAAACACAGTGTTGGACATAAACTCTTTTGGAAAGAAGGTATATACCAGAAAAGGTAAGATAATGATGAAAAAATTATTTTTTTTATTAGTAACCATACAAAAAATGGAATGAAATAGGGTGAACCTAAAGAAGGAATGTTGGGTTTGAGAATTTCCCCTTACCTTGTTCTTGAATTCTTTCTTCACATTAATGACCCGTATAATGAAATTATATTCATTAATTAGAAATTAAAAAACCTCTCAAACAAGAATATGGTTCATTATTGTTTCATTGAGTCATTTTATAATCTTTTGGTTAAGTAATAGAGTTTAGATTCATTGTTCATGAGTGTTCATTTTCTTAGTTTTCTTGAACGGTTCACTTGTACACATGAATAGATGTTTGTGTAGAACATGGATAGAAATTCATAATAGATATTACATGTTATTAATCATATTATATTATTTTAAATGATCTTGTAATGAATTTAATTATATACCATGAGGATGAACCATAAGTTAATATTTAATGATGATCGTAAGAGGTTAATTTGGGAGTTTTTTGGAATTTAAAGAACATGTTTTGATATATCATTTAGTATAATGTATAAAACATGATCCCAAATCCTTAAAGGGGTTAAAAATGAATATTAAAATATTTTTTCAACCATTTAATTGTTTCACTGATAGCCAAGATGCCTTTTCATGAAAATGGATGTGCATCGCCCATGATGTAGGTAAATTAACACATCACGACTAATGATTTCATTTTTATAAAAATAGAGATTGGTGGAGGAGTATAATGAATAACCTTCCATTAACTTGACTTCGTACCATTATATCGATCATAGTGGATTCATCATGATAATTTTATAAGATATGTTGAGGATAAGAGAATAAAACAAATGAAATTTGAAAGGATATCGAACAAAAAGATAAAGAAATTACCTATTGAATATATCTTCTTTGAGAGCCTATTTTTTAAGATGTTTTGGTCTTTTTATCAGAAAACAAGTTTCATGTCTTGGAGTAGGCGCTATGTAAGAGATTTGGTATGTATTTGGAAAATGCTTGAAGCTTCATAGGTGAGAAAAAATGAGGGTTTCAGGGGTGGTATTTATATTGGAGGGGATGAGGGTTTTCTTAATATGTTAATCATTGGTTTTTTATATTCCCATAAGATATGAAAAAGTGAAGATTCCATAAAAAAGTACAGTAATAAGTGCTTGAATGTTCGATATTTGGGTTCTTACAATATTTATCATGTTGGGAATAATGGATTTAAATTCTAATATATTTATCTGGTAAATTAATATATTTTACTATTCACCCAAAATTCATGTATTTCAGAACAAATATAAAAAACTCACAGGAACCATTTTTTGACATATAGGATCAAAACATGCACTTCATTTTATGAAAATAATTTTTTAAATATGATTAATTAAAATATTAATTAAAATGAATATTTACCTGAAAATATAATTTTTAAAATTAAAACTGGGTTTATAATGCTTTTAAAAATTACATAATGTATTATAAAATTATCTTAAAACCAGAAGACAAGAAAATTTTAATTAATGAATTTTTTTTACTAAAATCGGTTTTCTTTTAAATAAATTATCCAGTTATAATTAATTATTTATGACATTCAAAATTACCAATACTTTTACTATACTCATATAGTCACTTATAAGATGACTATTGTTTTATACATTCATCGGTGAGGTTACAATTCTTTTAGAAGATTTACTATTCACAAGGGTCATATTATTATTCATAAGGGTAGGTTACTATTCAAAAAAAATTATGTTTTTCCTATCAGACTCCATACATATTACTGATCGCAATGGTGTATGTTTTATTTTTGAAATTCAAAACATATAGGCGTAAAATTTATGTTTAAAGGCCACATAATAGTTCCTTTAATAATAATGGGGCATTGTGTTTCTTGATGTGATTTTATATGAGTATGAACATACTATAAGAAAGGATACATTTCATTGAGAAATGTTTGGGTTGTTATATACTTCCCCCTTTTAAAAATTGGCCCTCGATATTTCATTTTACATAAACAGGTGAGGGCACTTCTCCTTCATTGCATCCTCTAGTTCCCAACTTGAATATTTATACTTATGGTTTATCTAAATCACATTTACAAGGTGGGTTGTCTTGTCACAACGAACCTTATCTCTATGGTAAAAAATAATTAATGGATGCTACTAATAAGAGGGATCATTTTCTGGATATACCACCTATGAGTTTAGTACTTATGAGGGATCTGGTATGTACTTACTCAGAAGTGATATCTGAAACACATCATGAACCTGATCTATATTTAGTAGAAGTGATTGATGATAATCCATGTATCCTATGTGTTAAAAGATATCAAAGGGGCTAATGTACGTTGTTATTCGCTTCCGTTTCTCTAACCCACGTGAATTTCATCCATGGTGATATTTGAAGGAAGAATCTATCGCCACCATCGAAATAGAAGTCCCTTCTACGGTTGTCATCATTGATTTTTTACCAACTCTGAGCTGAATTTTTTTTTTTTCTAGATTAATTGAACCTTCTTTATCATCTCTTTAACGAGATTAGGTCCCATTAGCTTTCTTTATCTATCTTCATCCCAACGGTTTGGAGTTCTACATCGCTTTCCATACATAGATTCATATGGAGCCATAATAATACTTGAGTGGAATCTATTTTTGTATAAGAACACAAAAAATGGATGATGTTGATCCAATCGACATTTGAATTTTAAATAGAAGGATCTTATCATATATTTGAGCATCTAAATTTTATATTTAGACTGGACAACAGTTTTGTGGTGATAGGTCGTATTGAAATTTAATTTAGTAATCAAATCATGTTGGAGACTCCTCTAGAATTTATATGTGAACATTGAATGATGATCAAAGTCATTTAAGAAAGGAACATCGTGGAGTCTCAGGACTTCCATCACATATATCTTTGTATGTTGTTCAAGTGGGAGATATTCATGAATAACAATAAATTGGGATGTCTTTATGGGTAGGTCATCCACAACCGAAATATTATTCTTTCCCTTGGATATCTTCAGGAGACCTCTGAAAAAGTCTATAGTGACATTATCCCATCTCCACATGGTTGTAGGAAATGGTTTCATCATCAAATTTTATATTTTTTCTCTTCTTTAACTTGATGGCATACTAATTAGATCATTATATATTCTACAAACTCTTTCATTATGTTATCCCACGAGAAGTGTTCGGGGAGATCTTGGAACATATTTTTGCTACCAGGATTCATAGTGAATGACGAGCTAGGTGAATTTTCCCATAGACCCTTTTTATCCCAGTGGATGAAGGATCAGAAATCCACATTCCAAAACAAACCACACCATCATAATTGATATGAAAATCATTCATCATTTCTTCCTTTATGGTATTCACTTTCTTTTGTAACTCCACATCATCCATTTTTTCCTTCTTAATATTCTCTGTGATAGATGGATGGGAAATATTTTGGGAAAAGTAGGATTTAATCCCTATCGATATTATTTAAAAATCTATCCTTTGAATATCTATGAATATAGGGTCTTTATCAATATGTATAATGGATATACTAGCAGGATCTTTTTTACATAGAGCATCAGCTACCATTTAACCTTTCCATGATGATAGTGAACATATCATTCATATTCCTTCATTAGATCTAATTATCTACATTGATTCATGTTGAGATCCATATTTTTTAATGTGTACTTTAAAATCTTCTGATTGATATATATGTCTCACTTCTTATCTCTGAGGTAGTGTCACCATGTTATTGAGGAAAAAATCAGAGTAACTAGCTCTATATCTGGCATCAGGTAGTTCTTATCATGAATATTAAACTGTTGTGAGGCGTAGGTTATCACATTATCATTTTTTAGAAGTACACAACCCAATATTGTCTTCTATGAATCACTGTATATCACAATGAATTCTCTACTTTTTGGTAATGTTAGTACAGGTGGAGTGACCATCCTTCTCTTTACATCCTTGAAGCATTCTAAGCATTCTTCCATTTATACATACTTTACCCCTTTGCTTGTTAACTTAATTTTTTTGAAGAAGTCATGTTTTTTTCAAAGACCAAAACACTAAATTTTATTGAAAAAAAGGATTACACAAGTCTGAAATTCGGCATTTTTCTATCATCCCAAACATAGAGCAGGATTAACTCAGGAGGAAGAAAATCACTCCAATGCATCTCTTGAGTAACACCCATGATGGAAAGACCATCGGAAATCTTGTTAACATAGTTAGCGATATTGAAAATCGTGATAAATTTCTCACAAAATGTATGTAGTACCCAACTAATCGATGAAAACTATGTATTTATATGATAGAAGAGGATCTGGTCCATTCATCAATCACCTTTTTTATATGGGTCCACATAAATTCCCTCAATCGTGATTACATGTCCCAATAATGTGACTTGATTAATCCAAAAGTCACACTTTCCGAACCCGGCGTACAACATATCCATTCTAAATGTCACAAAGGCATGTTTTATATGTTCTTCATGTTCCTACTTTCTCTTGGAGTAGATTATAATATCATTAATAAACAGTACCACTAATTTCCTAAGGTAATGTCTAAAGACTATATTCATCAAATCCATTTGTTATTGATTGGGCACTAGTTGGTCCAAAGGGCCTGAACAAGAGCTCAAAGTGCCAATAAATAGTATGGAAGGAAATATTCTAAATGAATTCCTTCACCCCCATTAGCTAATGATATCCAGAATGAAGATCAACCTTTGGGAAGCACTCAACTCCTCGTAGCTGATCGAACAAGTCATCTATCCTTGGTATAGGAAACTACTTCATTATGGTGATCTTGTTGAGTTCCTGATAATCAATACACAACTTCATTGATCCATCATTCTTCCTCAAAAAATGAACTGGAACACCCCATGGTGATTCACTAGGACGCACAAACTCTTTGTAGAAATTTTCTTGAAGATTCTTCTTTAACACCTCCAGTTTGATAGGAGCAATCCTTTAGGAACACATTATGATAAGATTTTCTCTGAGTATAATTTCTATTGAGAACTCTACCTCAGGATCTAGGGAAAGTCTGGGAAACACATCAGAAACTAAAACACTATATTCCTTTATTATGGGAATTTATGCTAGGTTGACACCTCTCTTTGACTCAACCATTTGAGAAAGGTATTCCTCTTCATAGGGAATAAGCAACCACACCGCAGAAGTATTTTTCAAAGGAGATTCATGATATTTTTTCATTTATAGAGGAACATGGGATTGTTGGAAATATGAAAAGATATTTCCTTTTCCAAAAACATGATATTTTTTCTATATAAAGATAGCCAATCTGTTCCCATTGTTTCATTGAATTCTACCCTGGGAAGTATTACGAGATTGGTTGGAAGAATCTTCACACATATGCCAACAAAAGAAGCATCCAACACGTGGGTTTCAATGATTTTACCATTTAGCGTTTTTCTAAATATCTTTGTGTCATGGTTTCAAGGATTATATTCGACAACTATATCAAGCATTCAAGACATAAAATAATGTGTAGAACCAGAATCAAATAAGGCCTTTTCCTTTATTGAATGAATTCTAAGTGTACCTTGAATGACTTACTTATCTTTCTCAACTTCTTATATAGTGATGGCTTAATCCTTATCATGTTTCTTTGGATTTGGTGGTTGTTTATGTTGATTAACTTCTAGGGATCATGGTTTAGTGTAATAGATTTCATAGTTCCATTGCTCCCAAGAGTTGTAGCATTGGACCATTGGGGTGGTATCCTTTATTCCTCCACATTCTCTTACCTTATCATGTCTTTTCTTCTTTCTATAGCTTGGTGTCCATATATACCACACTTGAAACATTTCTATATACCATTGAGGAAGTTCCCATGTTTCTTATTCCCACATTTTTGGCATGTTGGAGGTTGACTTTTCTTTCCACCTTTATCATTAGATCCTCTCGCTGGATACTCCACCTTTCGTTTCTTATCACCATAGTTGTGGGACCTTTCTCCAAACTCTATCTCTACTTTGACAGAACATTGAACAACTTCTTCATAACTCTTAATGTCACAAATTAAAATATCCTTTCTGATGTGTGTTTTTAAACCAATAAATAATCTATCAATTTTTTCTATCATTGTTGATAATAAAACCTAATTCGTACCTTTAAAGCCTTGTGAAATTCACATCATAGGTTGTGGCATATTCTCCTTCCATTTTCTTGATCTCTATGAATTATCTCTCCATATTTATATGAATTTTTTATGGGAAACAATTGTTATGAAAAATTATCATAAAGTCTTCCTACTCCATATCTTCAATTTCTTCATCCAGCTTAGTGTTCTTAATTTAAGCCCAACATTGATCGGCCTTTCTATCAAGACGTTAAACAGCTAAAATCACCTTCTCTACCTCATAATAGAGAATCACATAAATTATATTCTCCATGGAGTTGACTATCTATTTTGTAACTAGTGAACCCGAAGATCCACTAAACATCGATGGGCATTTCCACATAAACGAATCGATAACAAGTTTCTCCCTCTTAGGTGAAGGAAGATGTTTCACATTATTCAGGTTATTATTCATAACCTAAGACAATTGGGAATGAATCACCAAGAAGTTTTGAATCCCACCTCTTATAGAATTAGGGTTTCCATTCGAGAAATCATTGCATTGGCCCTCACATAGATAGTTGGATGGGTTTCTTCTAGTTCCCACCATTTTCTAAAATAGAAATGATGAGAACAAAACATAATTCAACGAGTCATGAATAAACAAATTATTTATTTTTTCAATTTATAGTAAAATAATATCATAGGGGATCCCTAAATTTAAAAAATATTTTGGTGTGCATATTTTAACTCAGTCTCATACAATAGGTTTTATCTAGGGTTCACTAATACTAATTCAAAAATTAACTGAACCATGCATCTCATACCCACTACAGTGACTTTTATTTTTTTACATTACTTTTACATCATTTTAATGATCAAAACATAAAACATTACAAAAATAGGATCCAAAGGATTGGTGTCTTGGAAAAAATAGGACCATTCACAATATTTTCAACATATAGCATAAATATTTATTCAATTAATTCTTCTCTAGCTTCTTATTGTCTCTTGACTTCTCTTTAGTATAATTAATCACCTAAGGATATAGATAAAAAATTAGAGAGATAAAATACCATTAATAGGATAGATAATAACATTAAAATTATAACATGAGGTGATCATAAAATCATAAACATAAAAATCACGAGAGGAATCATTCTGTAAATGCATGGATTATAGTAATGCATAAAAATGAAACATTGTGTCTTAGAGGTAAAATACCAAACGTAGTATTGAACCAATATATCATCATGTTAAAGAATAATTTCACTTTAAATTACTAGATTTATCACTTTACCCAATGTATTGGAGAGCTGTATAATTCTGGGTACACCCATCACAATCAGACGTTTCTATTGTGCCAAATAATTCTGAGAGAACCCATCACATCATAACATTTTCAATATCATTCATTACACATAGAAAATATATAAATAATGAAAATAAATATCCAATGGAATGGAATGGGTTTCATATTATAAGAACACTTTGATAATCATTGGGTTCCCAACAGGAATATGGAATAACATACTTGATACAAGAACTATCAACCTTGAGTGAGGAGTAGAAGGTGTGTTTTTGAAAGAAGAGTTATTTTAGAAAACATTTTGTTTGACATAAACTCCATTAGAAAACATATATATCCTAGTATTGGTATGATAATGATGAAAAAATTATTTTTAAGGTGTAACCATACCGAAAATGGAGTGAATGATGGTGAACTAGAAGAAAAAAAGTTGGGTTTGAGAATTTCCCCTAACCTTGTATCTGAACTCTTTCATCACATTAATGCCATGTATAATGTCATTATATTAATTTATTAGAGATTAAATGAACTTTAATACATTAATATGTTTAATTATGGTTTCATTAAGTTCTTTTATGGGCTTTTGGAAGAGTTATAGTGTTTAAATTCATTATTTGGGAGTGTTCTTTTTTATGTTTTCATGAAGTATTCACATGTACACATGAAAGGATGTTTGTGTAGAACATAAATAGAAATTAAGAACTGATATTAAATTTTATTAATCATAATCCAGGAATTTAAATTATATTTAAATGAATTTTGTGTTATATCATGAGGATAAATTTCTAGTTAAAATTTAATGATGATCATTAGGGGTTAATTTGGGAGGTTTTGGATTAGAACGAACATGTTTTGTTTTATCATTTAGTATTATGTATAAAACGTGTTTCTAGAATATAAAATGGGTTAAAAAATAAATATTACAATATTTTTTCAACCATTTGAGGGTTTTATTGAAATCCTTGAATTATTTTAATGAAAATGGAAGTGCATCGCCCATGATGTAGGTAAATTAACACATCATAGGAAACAATTTCATTTTTTAAAAAAAAGACAGGGAGAGGTAGGATTATAATGAAAAATATTTCATTATTATGATATAATACCATTATTTCAATCATAATAGATTTATCATGAAATTTGAATAAAATATGTTTAAGATAAGAGAAGAGATGAAATGAAATTTGAAATGATATTTAATGAAAAGAGAGAAATTACCACTTCAATATATCTTCTTTGAGAGCCTCTTTAGGGATGGTTTTTTTGTATTTTTATAATTTCGAGGGATGATGGAAGTGATGGAGAAGATAGGGAATATATTTGGAAGAATATTCCCAACGCTTGTAGCTTAAGAGGTGTGAATAAATGTTGGTGTGATGGGTGGTATTTATAGTGGAAGTGGAGGAGGGTTTTCTTAATATTTTAATCATTAGATTATTTTTATTCCATAAGACAAGAAATAGTGAGGATTCCATGATAAATAAAATTAATAAGTTAATGTGAGTTAGATATTTGGGTACATACATCACTCCTGATGTAAGGAATTGTGGATCTATATTATAATGTATTTATACAGTAATTAATATATTTTACTATATACCAAAAATCATGTATTTCAGAAAAATCTCAAAAATTCACCCTAACAATTTTTCAATGTGTAGAATCCAAAAATGAACTCAATTTTAAGAAAAAATAATTAAATATTATTAATTTTATATTAAATTCAAATCTTAATTTACTTGAAAATTACAAATATAAAAATTAAGATTGATTTTATAATGCTTTTAAAAATTATATAACATCTTATAAATTATTGTAAAAAAATAAGACATTAAATTTTTATTTTATAAACACATTTTCGAGAAATAAATATTATTTTAAATTAATTAATTAATTATAATTTTTTATTTGTGACTTCCAAAAATAATAATAATTTTACTATGGTCAAATTGTAATTTATAAGATTCCTAAATTTTATTTATACATTCATGGGTGAGGTTACTATTATTTTGGACGAGTTTTTATTCATAAGGGTCATATTAATATTTATAATGTTTGGTTACTATTCACCAAAAAGTATGTTTTCATATCAGATACCATACATCTTTTTGATCACAATCATGTTTGTCGGATTTTTTAAATTCAAAACAAAGTGGCAAATTTATATTTAATGGTCACATAGTAGTTTATTTAAGAATGATGCAGAAATGTGTTTCCTCATGTAATTTTATATGATTATTACATTACTATAATAATGCAGAAATTGAATTGATGACATTTTGGTTCGTTACAACTAGACCTTTCAATATAGACCCACCCAAGATCCCATTTATCTTCAATAAAAATTCATAGAGAACGACCAAAATCTATCCTATACACCCTAATGTCCTCTTAAGGGACCTGAAGTATTCCAAAAGCCCCTCCAAAGCCTTTGGAGTTACACAGTGATTTAACGGGTTTCTCTCTTTTTATTTCAATTAAATGACATTCTGTAAAATTCGTCTTTTTAATTTCAATTTTATACATTTTTATTTATAAGAATTCCCTTACTATAAAATTTATGCTATCTGATTAAGATATCATTTAACCTATCTTAGTTTAACATTTATCTAATTTTTTTACTTGGATAAACTGTTGTAAGGGTTCTTCCACTCTCCACTTTATCAAGTACTTCTTTTGTGTTATCTATTTTATTTTTTCCATTATTATGGTCGGATATGATATTTTATATTCCCCTTAATGTAAATTTGATGCATAAATGATGATATTTTTCTTTTACTCTCATTAAGCCTCCCATGACCCTTTATGTACACCGGTTACCATGCCAAGATTTGTTAAGGATTTTTTTCTATATTCATGTTTCTTTATTACATTATTACATTTATTTCCCAATTTAAAATGGTGAGATATGATTATACATGTCCCTATTACTTTCCATTTGATGTTAAAATGATTAGAGTCCCCTTTAACTCCCATAAACTACTTTTATGAATTTTTATGTAACACTATTATGCTGGCAAAATTTCACCACAATTTTCCATGCGAGTTTTTTGGTGATTACCATTCCCATTTTTCTATCATGGTTATTCACCTTTATTCACATATTAATATTTATTGGGGACTTACTTATATATTTTCAACATATCATGATTGATGAATAAATTATGATGATGAATGGATTCCTGTTATATGATCTATGTGGCACACTTATGCCTAGAAAAGAAATGACTATGATGGTTGTGCCCAGATAGTGCTACAATACATTTGGTAATGTTTAGTATCATGATACTTTATTTGCAATGGTCAGGGTATCTAGATTTGGATCATGATTCTCCATGTGGAGTGATCCTTGGATAATTAATATCCATGTGAAATGTGCCTTGACTCATGATCCAACATGTGCAATGATCCTTGAGTCATGCTTTTTTTATTTTTTATATTTTTTCCACATTTCCCGTGTTATGATTATCATGTTATATCATTCCTTATTATTCATTTTCCTTTTATTCTCCATTGATATTCCTATTGTCTAACATGTTTTACCTTATTCATGTTATTCCTTTTTTATTCCCTTAACTATGATTTTTAACTCACCCCTTTTTTATGTTTTTTCACAAGATATCCCATGCTGTTTCGAGTTCATTGTAATATTGAGATCATGTCATGGAACAGTTCAAAAATGTTTTGTATTCCATGTTATAATTTGTCATATATTTTTCAAAATTCTCAAGTACACTATATCTATCTATATTTTGGGTTGTATTAAGTTAAATTTTAGATAATAAAACATGTATTAATTTGAAATAAAGAGTAGGGATTTTATATACTAGATGTTCCATGAAATCGTTCATCGCAAGTGTTTTTCACCACATCACCCTGAGGATGGGTTAGGGGAAATTAATGTTTATAATGAAACAAAATATAAATTTATGTTTCTAATATCAGTCATATCCATTGGATAATTGATGATATCATATCATTTATCCTCTGGATGATAAACTCATACACCCCTTGTTGCAGTGTCTTCACCCAGAAGCATGGAGGTTCAAGCCCCTACTCCCTCCGGGGTTCTTCCAACTGAGTAGAACAACATAGAGGTTAGAACAAATCCTACGTTTTTGAAGAATATGATCATGAATCCTTGTCTGTGTGACCTAGTCACAAAATATATTCCCAGTCCTAGGATGTTCATAGATTTAGGATAAGGTTCTACATTATTTTTTGATTCAATGAGGTTAAAAATGATGATGGAGATATAAAAAATAGATTTAGAGGCCCCATTCGAAGGGAAAAAGGATAAGTTGGGCAAAATTTGATTTATTTTTACATCCCTCATTTTTTAGGGTATTGATTATACTACCCATCATACCTGGGTGAAGGTAATTTCCTCACTTAGATAGGAATAGAGGTCCCCATAATTGAGGGTGGTAGCCACCGAGGCTTCCTCTTCGGTGAATCAAAGTTGGGATGAAGACTTAAATAAAACATCTTGGTATGTGATGGATGTAAAAGCTCACCAAGATTTGATTAGTGTGAATAATAATGAAATTTACCATATCTCATCCATGTTTGGTCATATTCAAAAATAAATATCCAAGTTTTACCATTCTATTCAATTATCATAGAAAAATGTGATGGGGTAAATAGAGACTATTTAACATGGCAGAAAAGGCCAGGGTTGATGTCAATTCTTGGGTAGAGGAGTAAAAATATATTTGTGGAATCGGAGGCTAAATATATTGATCAATTATGCCAAACTAAGACCTACCATGTAGAGGGTCTTATAGAAATAAAGGACTGAACTAAGAACAATTTGTGACCAAATTGTAAATTTTCACATTTTCATTGTCTTGTACACTCAAGAAAGAGACTTTGATATGTGCAGATTCCTCCTCTTATATTCTATTAATGAATTGATCTACTAAACACTATATGTTTTTTTCTAGTTTTCTTTCATTCATTATGTTCATGATATTTTTCATATATGATGTTTCATGTATCATCAACGATACACATCCTTTTCATATTTCCATGTAAAACGGAATTCATGGATTTGAATGCTTAAATTATAACAGATTCATTTTGATAAATTCTCATGAGTTACCAAAAAATGAGATTCCTTGTTTATATATATGTTCCAGCTATCTTGATATTTCTAGAATCATAGAAGGTTTGTTTGGGTCTATTTTATGTCCTGAAGGGAGAGTGATATATCATTTTTATGAATTTAGTGGACATGGAGATAAATGTTTTATTTTTTATAATTCCATATGGTGGGCCTCACAAGATTTTTATATTTCCCATCCATTCATATCACTGATGTTCTTTAGCGTAGAGTCTTTTTTCTCAGGCCATCTATCATAATAGATTAATGTCTTTTAGATCATACATGTTGTTGTTCTAGATTAAGGCCTTTAAGATCAAACCTTATATCATTATATATTTGGGAGATTATGCTTGGACCTCATGATGATGTAGTTTATGTTATTTTTCCCACCCTTATATCATGTTATTTTATAGTATTTTATATAAGACAATATATTTATATAGTTTAATGTCTTAAAGATAGGTTATTGTATTGATGAAAATACAATATTTGGAAAACTCACTAGGTATAACCCAAGACACCTTAAGGTTCTAAGTTTAATCGCAGTGTCTCTAGGGATCATGGTGATTGTATTTTATTTCTTAGAATGATGATATGTTGTTGATTGATAGTTTAAATCCCTTATGAGATGATATCATGGTCAAACATAGGTATCCCCACTCTTTTCCCAGGATGATAAATGATTTATTGAGGAAATATTGTATGAGTTAGAAATACTATGGATTAAAAGTCCACATCACATGTTTTAA
This sequence comes from Viscum album, assembly GCA_963277665.1. NCBI lineage: Eukaryota > Viridiplantae > Streptophyta > Magnoliopsida > Santalales > Viscaceae > Viscum > Viscum album. Next base: position 1,217,543,383 of record OY728155.1, on the reverse strand, counting down.
TGTGGTTGGTGTAAGTAATACCCTGAAAATTGTAGTCTGTGAGTATGGGTTGGTGAAGATATTTTAAGAATTACCCATAATAACATGAGATTCTAGGTTCTTCAATAGTGTTACCAGGGCTTAAAAGGATTGGGGATACATTCCTACAAGGAGGGAAAGCCACTTGTTGGCAGGAAAAGAGACTATTCATATATACCATGGTCAAATAGAGTTATCCCTTCCCTTTTGTAAGTGCCATGAATGATTTTTTAAGGATCAAGCATTCATATGTTTTAGTTGGATATAGAGGGAAAAATATAGGAGGGGTTTTATCACCCTTGGGTAGTTTAGCCCATATATTGTGATGCTCTTCCCCTATTCCTTATAGTTTCAAGTCATGAGTTGTGGCCCGTAAAATGTTTTTAGAATAGAGTATCGCATGAAAACCTTGAGAAAGTGTACAATACAAGGAAACATAATGTCAAGGACATAGAATCTTCTTGAATAGACCAGTTATAAGGATTTTAAATCATGGTCCAAATTTAAATGGACATGAGAAGGGTATTGGAAAATCATACCAGGAATGGACCATAGAACCCTTAGGTGATGGGTTCTTCCACGGTGATTTTCAGCTCATAATAATGTGAAATCCCATTATATTGGTCAAAGATGAATCTAGTTGGTAGGTCTAAGACCTTATGCATCTATATCATGTTGAAACAGAGTGAAATATATTCCTTTGCAATGTAAATGAATGGTTTTAAGATACCCAAGGCGCTCAAACAATGAAGTGTTATTTATGGAAACTATAACATCCATGTAGTTTTAGAGCACCATAAAAGTCGTTTCACTACATAGTGGACATTTTCTCGTAGTAATAATATTTGTAAAATCATTACACTAGATTTTTCCTTTACTAAGGGGTCTATAAATAATATATTTTCTATTACAAGGGCCATAATGTATTCTCTATGAGATTTATTCATCATTTATTAATAGAATAATTTTTTCCTAAACTCTTGAGATAAAGAGTTTGGAGAGTGAAGGCGCTACATTTTCTTAGGCCCTCCATTTTGGGTTTTCGACCTAACAAATTGTTTTTGTCTATTTTACTAGTAGCATAAGGTCATGGGATTAAGACCATAAAAAGAAATAATTTAAGGTCATATAGCTTTGACCAAAGTGAAGACATTAAAAGGTTGTGACGCCCATAGACATAATATGAAGGGAATTTTGCACACAATCCAAATTAAGATACCCAGGGTTAAGATAATTCCAACATCCTTCGGACTGGGAGATGAAAAAGTTGTAAATCGCATATTGAAGTTATTTGGTCACGATTAATATTATTGGACAATCATACCGTGGATTCCCCAAAACACCCTTCGGTGCTGAGTTATACTATAGTGACATTAGGCTCACGAGGAACATAAAGGACTTCTTATACATGCAATAAGTATTTGGTTGTCAGTTCTGAGGCCTAATTCATCAATAGCATGTTCTTGAAGAGAGATTCAGTTTTTCCTTCCATGTTCCATAAAGGTTTTTCCAAAACATGAGGTGCTCAATACAATAATTGTGAATTATTAATTTAGGTTCATAAAATATGGTGGAAGCACCCCAAACTCTAGTTGATCGAGGTAAGGCTATTATGGTTCTTTGTTAAGAGATGAAAATGGTTATTTGTATACACATTTTAACATCTTATAGTGGGGATGAATTTTTCTATAGCCTTACTATCATTGGACCAAGAAAATTTCATTTTAGTTAAATATCAGGCAGTAAGGACATATCTTTTCCTTATAGTTAAATGTCATTCGTTAAGGAAATGGGAATCAGTGTGAAACAATGTAAAAAATATAATATTTTTTAAAAATAATCCATATGAAGATCTGATTCATATGTCGTTAAAATGATATTTTATGACTCATCCCTTAATTTGGGTTGCACTTTTTCATTGGTTGTTATAGTTGGGACTAGAATATGGTATCTAGGCATCACTACATATCACATGATTATAGGAATCAAGCAACACAAAATTCATGAATTGAAAACTCTCTAATCAATCCTAAACTGTATGTAGAAGTGGGAATTATTCACATTGATCATTGTATCTAAGACCAATATTAGTGATCAAGGAATCATTATGTATCCTATAATGAAAAAAAATCAAGAGACACATAGTTGTTGAGATTAAATGTAGATTAACATCATTCAGAATGAAAAAATGGATCCCCAACATGAATATAGAATGTTGCAGTTGGGTCCAAAGAGTAGAATTACAAGAATCACTACATATCCCACGGTAATATGAATTAACCCACACATAGTTCTTAAATTGGTTCTCCCTGTGCAGGTTTGAAAACTACGCATGGAGGGGCACATTTTTTATTTCTTTGTCATGACTAGAGATATTTATGGAGATCTTAATGTCACTACATATCATATGATGATGGGAATCAAATCACACATAATTATTGAACGTCGATGTGGTGGGAGACCAACACCAAAATTCGTGGTCTTCTCATGTGAGGTTCATTGGAATATGATGTTTTCTTTCATTTATGAGACATAAACTAGGAAATATAATCATCATTTGTTGAGGAATCATGGTTTGAGAAACAAGGAATGGAAATGGTTTCTCTCACTATGTTGAGTTTATTATGTAAAGAGAGGGAATGTAAATTTTCTATCACATAGTGTATGGACTAGGATATAGGATTGAGGTGTCCCTACACATTTCATTTAAATAATATTCGATATGTATGAAGTTCAAGAAAACCAGTTTTTTCCTGTTGTGTGGTGATGATGTCAGTTGGGAAATATAATGTCTTATAATGATGCTGAAGTTGAATTGACTTGAAATAAGAGGAATTTTGTGTGTCTGTGATTTTTTATGTCAGTTGGTAAGAATTAGGGTCACTCTACATGGTAGTAAATGAATATTGTGGCAGGGATGATGAATATGGGTTTGGTTGTCACTACATATCCAAAGTTGAAATGAATCGATCTATATATGGTTCTTTGATTCTATGTAGTTTATTTTTATGTGGAAAGGAATTAACTATGTAGTTAGACATATTAAAGTAAGGAAAAGGGACACTCACCTTGAATGAAAATAAAAATTGGGGATATGTGTAGTTTAACATCACGAGGGAAGGAAAAGTGATGTTTTTCAGTTTATCATATTACCTATAGGAATACATGTGTATATTTTAATGTCATCTCATTAGGACATAGGTTGTTATGAAATTTATTGTCCTGCTACAAGGATAATCTCTTTATATTTTAACATCATGTTGATGTGATGTATTATGTTGAATAGTTTATGATATTACTTCTAGGAAGTGCTTTGTATAGTTTAACATAATGTGGTTAGGAGGATTCTTCCTATTTAAATTCTATGAAACTAGGATGTAAATGCTTACAGAAGTTATGAAATGTATATATTTAGAAACTAACCATTTGTTGGGACTTTTACAAACTCCCCATCCATTGTGGCCATTGTTTAGTATCTATTATGTTAGATCTCATACATGATATAAGGCCCTTCCCATTTTGTTCCATCTTTGGAGGCTTCACTCCTAGGATCATTGGGGTTCTGAGAGACAACACTTCTTCTCCTTAGATGAATGAACAGAGGTGGACCATTTTATTGATGGACCGTGCAGTCCAATTCTGATTGATCTCACGTTTTTTCAATGTATGAAACATGTTCTCAATGATTCATTCTAGGTCATCGAGCCACATTTGTGATTTCTAATTATCAAATATATTTTTGCAAATGGATATTTTAAATGTGTTAAATAGGACATTTTTTAAGAATACTTCCTCATTCTAATACAAAAATGAGTATGGTGTTTATTTTCTAGTAGTACATGTGGTGGTATAGTATAACCATATATCATAGATGATATTTTCCAACCATGACTTATTGTATTCATTCACCATAATTTGGATTATATTTAGAAGTATTAATATTGGCCTATGTTTTTCCATGTGATTGTTTCCGACGCTTTCGCCGGGGCGCGCGCATCCGTCTGCGGGGGACACGCGGCTTTGTTGCCCCGCATTCCCGCTTTCCAAAGGCGGGCGGCATTCACTCCTTATTCAGGGACGTATGCTCCTTGATCGAAACGGGATGATGGGATGTCGGTTCTTCCTCCTGTGGATTCCTCCTCAGAACTCATCACCTAGTCCGGGTCTCCCTTATAGATTTAATACGTAGTTCGTGAAACTCTTCCCAGTGCCATGTTTCCATGGACACCGGTTAATTACACTGCTTCTGTCGGGACATTCCAAAGGGTCCAGTCAGGGCAGCAACCTTCGGTCAGGGGAGTAGTCACGTTGAGGCATCAGTAGCGTGTCTGGATGCTGGGGTACCTGGCATGTCTGTCTGTTATCCTTGATCACAAGGCTTCTCGAGGGCGTGGAAGCCCGAGGCATCCCACATCAAGCGCGGGGAATTATATGTCGTAGACACATATCTGAGGTTTTCCTCAGCTTCCCGTGTTCAACACAGGGTATGTCGCAAGTCTAACGTCCAGCGGAGACGGATCAACCCAACCAGAGCATTAGCTAGGGTAGATCGGATTGAGGGATCCTCCTTGAAGGGATATCGACACCGGGGCTAGCCCGTGGGCGATTGGTGAATGGAGTAGAAGGAGAGTGAAGTGGGACCATCGCAGGGGGCGACAGTGAAGTTGGGCTTGAGCCTTGACGAGGCTTCCTACGTATCCCCGTGGCAGGGAATCAAAGTCTGCGTAGTTCGGGTTGGTGTCGGTAAACCGACGTGAATGTGGACCTTGGCCCGATGAATGTCGTCGGCGAACCGACGTGAAGGTGGACCTTGGTCCAATGATCATTGTCAGCGTACTGGCTTGAAGGTGGACCTTGGTCCGATGGGCATCGTCAGCGTACCGACGTGAAAGTAGACCCATGGGTCCACTAATGGTGGGCTTGAACCTTGGGAAGGTTTCCTACGTACCATGCCTTGACATGGATCAAAGACCTCGTAGTTCAGGGATTACAGTTTAATGTCATGCTGGACGATAGTGAACCCTGTCGTGAATAAACGACGGGCGGTGGGTGTCGGTGAACCGACGTAAGTGAGGGACCTTAGTCCGATGGGAGTTGGGGGGGCTTGGTACACCGACAATGAGACGGTCTGGGCCAATGCTCGTTGGTCTTGAACCTCAGGGAGGTTTCCTACGTACCATGCCTTGACACGGATCAAAGTCCTCGTAGTTCGGATTGGGGAATACAGTTTAACGTCATGCGGGATGGGGGTGAACCGACGTGAATGAGGTCGGGACGACCGGATGGTGTATTTGAACCTCGTAGAGGCTTCCTACGTACCATGACTTGACATGGATCAAAGGCCTCGTAGTTCAAATGGGATGGGTCGCAATGGCTTACCACTGGACCGGGATGCAGTTTAACGTCGTGCTGGACGGGGTGGAACCCGACGTGAAAGACAGGTGGGCTTGAACCTTGTGGAGGCTTGATACGTACCATGCCTTGACATGGATCAAAGACCTCGTAGTTCATGGATTGGGTTTGTCGGTGAACCGACGTGAAAGTGGACCTTGGCCCAATGGGTGGTGGGCTTGAACCTCATAAAGGCTTCCTACGTACCATGCCTTGACATGGATCAAAGACCTCGTAGTTCAAATGGTGGGTGTGTCGGTGAACCGACATGAAAGTAGACCTTGGTCCACTATTGGTGGGCTTGAACCTCGTGGAGGCTTCCAACGTACCATGCCTTGACATGGATCAAAGACCTCATAGTTCAAAAGGTGAGTGTGTCGGTGAACCGACGTGAATGTAGACCTTGGTCCACTGTTGGTGGGCTTGAACCTCGTGGAGGCTTCCTACGTACCATGCCTTGACATGGATCAAAGACCTCGTAGTTCAAAAGGTGGGTGCGTCGGTGAACCGACATGAAAGTAGACCTTGGTCCACTGTTGGTGGGCTTGAACCTCGTGGAGGCTTCCTACGTACCATGCCTTGACATGGATCAAAGACCTCGTAGTTCAAAAGGTGAGTGTGTCGGTGAACCGATGTGAAAGTAGACCTTGGTCCACTGTTGGTGGGCTTGAACCTCGTGGAGGCATCCTACGTACCATGCCTTGACATGGATCAAAGACCTCGTAGTTCAAAAGGTGGGTGTGTCGGTGAACCGACGTGAAAGTAGACCTTGGTCCACTGTTGGTGGGCTTGAACCTCGTGGAGGCTTCCTACGTACCATTCCTTGACATGGATCAAAGACCTCGTAGTTCAAAAGGTGAGTGTGTCGGTGAACCGACGTGAAGGTAGACCTTGGTCCACTGTTGGTGGGCTTGAACCTCGTGGAGGCTTCCTACGTACCATGCCTTGACATGGATCAAAGACCTCGTAGTTCAAAAGGTGGGTGTGTCGGTGAACCGACGTGAAAGTTGACCTTGTTCCACTGTTGGTGGGCTTGAACCTCGTGGAGGCTTCCTATGTACCATACCTTGACATGGATCAAATACCTCGTAGTTCAAAAGGTGAGTGTGTCGGTGAACCGACGTGAAAGTAGACCTTGGTCCACTGTTGGTGGGCTTGAACCTCGTGAAGGCTTCCTGCGTACCATGCCTTGACATGGATCAAAGACCTCGTAGTTCAAAAGGTGGGTGTGTCGGTGAAACGACGTGAAAGTATACCTTGGTCCACTGTTGGTGGGCTTGAACCTCGTGGAGGCTTCCTACGTACCATGCCTTGACATGGATCAAAGACCTCGTAGTTCAAAAGGTGGGTGTGTCGGTGAACCGACGTGAAAGTAGACCTTGGTCCACTATTGGTGGGCTTGAACCTCGTGGAGGCTTCCTACGTACCATGCCTTGACATGGATCAAAGACCTCGTAGTTCAAAAGGTGAGTGTGTCGGTGAACCGACGTGAAAGTAGACCTTGGTCCACTGTTGGTGGGCTTGAACCTCGTGGAGGCTTCCTACGTACCATGCCTTGACATGGATCAAAGACCTCGTAGTTCAAAAGGTGGGTGTGTCGGTGAACCGACGTGAAAGTAGACCTTGGTCCACTGTTGGTGGGCTTGAACCTCGTGGAGGCATCCTACGTACCATGCCTTGACATGGATCAAAGACCTCGTAGTTCAAAAGGTGAGTGTGTCGGTGAACCGACGTGAAAGTAGACCTTGGTCCACTGTTGGTGGGCTTGAACCTCGTGGAGGCTTCCTACGTACCATGCCTTGACCTGGATCAAAGACCTCGTAGTTCAAAATGTGAGTGTGTCGGTGAACCGACGTGAAAGTAGACTTTGGTCCACTGTTGGTGGGCTTGAACCTCGTGGAGGCTTCCTACATACCATGCCTTGACATGGATCAAAGACCTCGTAGTTCAAAAGGTGAGTGTGTCGGTGAACTGACGTGAAAGTAGACCTTGGTCCACTGTTGGTAGGCTTGAACCTCGTGGAGGCTTCCTACGTACCATGCCTTGACATGGATCGAAGACCTCGTAGTTCAAAAGGTAGGTGTGTCGGTGAACCGACGTGAAAGTAGACCTTGGTCCACTGTTGGTGGGCTTGAACCTCGTGGAGGCTTCCTACGTACCATGCCTTGACATGGATCAAAGACCTCGTAGTTCAAATGGTGAGTGTGGGTTAGGGTCGGTGCTCACTCTAAGCCCACGTGAGTCATGCTCGGTGTGAGAAACAAGAGGTTGCAAGGACCTGACGATCACGTCGCGAAGGGTGCGTCCGTGAGAAGCGAAGAGGGGCTTACGTGTTGGGCGGCCCATGGTGTAGGGACTTACTCCTGGATGGAGGCCCGTATGGGGCTGCCTCGTTCCCTATCACTCCCTCCTCTGACCTTGGTAGTGGGGAAGTACAGAGATGCACGGGTGCAATCATCCGTACGAAAGGTTAGGGGCTTATGCTCTGAGGCGGCCCTTCCCCTGCGAACATACACCACTCCGACAAGGAGGATCTCATTCCATATGCGGAAGAGTTCCATTCCCGTGGAGACGAGTGTTGTAAAAAATGTTCGAGTTGGGGGGACCCTTCGTGAGGGAGACGAGGTTGGGTCACAGTTTAACGTCATGTGTTGAGGACGTGGTGCTTGGCAGTTTAACGTCTTGCAGCTCGGACGAGGTGGGTTCACTCCACACCCCTAGGACTTACATAACCGGTACCCTCTGGTCCTTGGGGAAGGGAAGGTTCCGGTAAGGCCATGGTAAAGGGGGGGTCGTGGGACGAACCATCGAGGGGTCCACGTTAGCGTGGCTATGCGAAGAAGCAATAGCCGTTAGCGTGCCTATGCGAAGAAGCATTAGGCGAAGCAACGCTACGGGTGGTATTGTCCATGGGACCTTGAAATCACATCGTGCAAACCTGGAGGGTCGCACGGGAAGAGGAATTGCTAAGCAAAGTAGTGTGCTTCGCGAAGTGGGGTGCATTGGCCTTAACATGGGGAATTGGTGTGAGTGGGAGGTGCTTCGCGAAGTGGAACAGTGTTCGCGGAGCACTGCCTCGCGAAGAAGGGGTGCCTCGCGAAGTAGGGTCCTGTGAAGCAGTGTGCTTCGCGAAGTGGAGCGGTCCTGCCTTAGCATAGGGATCACTCATATGGGTTGGGTGTTTCGAGAAGCACAAGTGCTCCACGGCTGGCCGGGTTCCCTTGGGAATCCCCTTCCTTCGCGAACGCCCTTGAGCTTCACGAAGGGCATCCCTCTCGGAAGAGGGGCTCAAAACGAGACAAAGCAGAGTCGTCTCGCGAAGTAGAAATACCTCGCGGAGCTCACGATTCCCGGGGCAAAGCGTGCTTCGCTATTCGGGAGAGGAGAAGCCGAAAGGTTGGATTGTCCGTCGGATCGTCCGTCCGGTACTCAGGGGGAGTCCAGTATTTATAGGGAAGGGGCGCCGCGAAGCAGGGCTCGCACGCCTCCTCTGGAGCTTCGTGGCGGCTCGCGAACGTCAAAGGGATTTGCGGAGGATTACCGCCTCTGGAGCTTCGCGGCGGCTCGCGAACGTCAAAGCGGTTCGCGGAGCATTACCGCCTCTGGAGCTTCGAGGCGGCTCGCGAACGTCAAAGCGGTTCGCGGAGCATTACCGCCTCTGGAGCTTCGCGGCGGCTCGCGAATGTCAAAGCGGTTCGCGGAGCATTACCTCCTCTGGAGCTTCGCGGCGCCGCCATGGTAGGGGTGCTTCGCGGCGGCTCACGAACGTCAAAGCGGTTCGCGGAGCATTACCGCCTCTGGAGCTTCGCGGCGGCTCGCGAACGTCAAAGAGGTTCGCGGAGTATTACCACGTCTGGAGCTTCGCGGCGCCACCATGGTAGGGGCACTTCGCGGCGGCTCGCGAACGTCAAAGCGGTTCGCGGAGCATTACCGCCTCTGGAGCTTCGCGGCGCCGCCATTGTAGCGGCGCTTCACGGCGGAGCTTCGCGGCGGCGCTTCGCGGCGGAGCTTCGCGAGGCAGCGCGCCGGCCTCTTTCGTTCCTTTCTTGCGGGCCAAATTTTTGGCGCCAACAAATGCCCCCCCTTAGACTTGGAGCCGCGGAGGGCGAAGGGTCGAAGTCTGAGGGATAATCGCCAAAATTGTCGGTGGTTCGCGATGCTGCATCGCGAAGGGGGGCCGCGATGCTCGCCGGGGCCGCAGATCCGGACGCACTGCGATGCTTCGTGTGAGTGAGGCGCGCCACGATGCTCCGGGGTCGCCGCCTATAAATAGGGGGTCCGCCCTCTTTTGTCTTCACGTGCCTTGTCTTTTTATGCGCTCTCGACTTTGCGAAACTCCGCGTACTCCGCGACAGCCCTCCGCGAATCGAGCTTCGCGGCGAACCGCGGGTCTCCGACTCCGCGTCCGCGCTAGGCGAACTTCTTGTCGGCCTTGTCCAGACTTCACGACTTGGTCTCGCGACCGATCTTCACGATTCCACTTCGCGGCTGAACTTCGCGATTCAACTTCACGGCCGAGCTTCGCGATCCAGGGGGAAAAAAATTTTCTGAGGGTCGGCATCAAAATGGCCCATCAAGAGGCTGTGCTGGGAGTGCTTGCATATGCTGCTCGTCGGGATGAGATGGCCAACCGTCCAGGCTTGGGAGAGATGATCCGGAGCCACTCGGACCACGCTTCTTTGACGGATCTGCTCTCGGAGGGTTAGAAAAATTACCCGCAGTGCAAGAAACTGTCGTTGTACGGCTTCGGGCTGAGGGATGACGTCTTCATCCCTGAGGCGAGAAGGGATGAACCAGCTTGCTGGTTCAGGAGCACACCGTGCCAGCACCAATGGTTCAGGGCGGCCGATGGTCATGCGCGGGAGGATTTCACACCCATCACCGCTGACTGTCTCTACAATCATGTGAATGATATCGATGGGAATCCACTGCAACCGGAGACGTCCCCTCCTCTCTACCGCACCATGCTGAAAGCGGCTCTACAGGATCCGAAGAATGGATGGTCCGATGAGTGGGACCTGCGCCAGGGTGGAAACTTTACCGATGACTGGGTCTGGGCCTACTGGGTAGGCGCCTCATGCGAGGAGTTCGAGACCGAGCTGAGGAGAGTGGGATTGTATGAGGCGACATGGGCCTCCCAGTTCCACATTTACCAACCAAAGCAGCTGATGCCGGAACTGCTGAGTAGATGGTTGTCCAGGACCAACACTTTTCACCTTCATCATGGGGAGGTGGGCATCAGCCTGTGGGATGTCCACCAGATTTCCGGGGTCCCGATCTTGGGGGAAATGTTTGACGAATTCCTCCTCATTGCCAGCGCGTGGGGGGATCCGGAGCAAATGTCGCGATTGGCGTCGGCGCTGATGGCGCTCGTCCCTGGAGAGGACAAGGAGGCAGTGAGGGATGTCCACTTCAGAAGATGGTTCAAATGCTTTCTGAATTTCCCAGAGAATCGAGAGTTCCCTCCAAGGCCTCGAACTTGTCCAAGGGCAGCCCAACGGGGCAAGGGGCACTCGTATTGGCAGGTTTTGGAGGACAGCCAATGGAAGACTTGGGGTTTCAGCGTCAGCACCGAACAACAGCCAATAGTCAGGCTGGCGGCGTTCATCGCGGCTCTCATCTGTGGGTGGATCCTACCAGTGAGAGATACAAGCATGGGGGTACGACCCAGCTCATTCTTCATGGCGTCAATATTGGCCATGGGGCAGCAGGTCAACCTGGGGATCCCGATGCTCACCAAACTGTACAGAATGCTGCGGCATATTAGCGAGGGAAAGAAGCCGCCAAGAATATGTGGGCCCTTCCACCTCTTGTATGGGTGGATCGCATCACATATCAAGGGAATTTACGAGTATCCAAACCCCATTTCACCGCCAGGATCAGACTTTTTCCCCTCCATTCTGAACGCAGTTGGGAGCTTCCCTTTCAAACTGGCCGTTCCAATGGTGCTGAATCGGGTGTGGAGGGCGGATGAGTTCAATTTCCATCCCTTCCCGTTGCCGACGGGGTGCTTACTGATGACGGGCGGGGAACGGACAAACATCTGGCTTACCTTCTGGCCTTCGGAGGTGGAGTTTTGGTGGCTCGGATAGATCGTGATCCAATCTGTGAACCATACACCCCACATCGTTTTGCGAGGCAGTTCCGGTGCCTCTAGCGGATGACCCCGCAGGTATACTGGGAGGTGCGTCACGAGGAGCACCCGTGTGTGATGAGGCAGCTATGGCTCATGTTCACACGTGAGGATGGAAAGATGCAGATCGCATTGCCTCCATCCACCGACGCCTTCGGATTAGTGAAGGAGTACTCCATCAGTTGGGAGGCCGCTTATCCGGGGGAGATGCTGAAGCAGCCAACGATCTGGGTTGGTGACGGTGGGTCTCCTCTATCTCGAGGTCGGGGTCGGAGGGCAGCCAGGGCCGCTCGCGGCAGCGGGGCTGCCATGGCGGCGAGACCCGCACCGGCCGAGGGTATGGCAGCAGCAGTAGATCTAGTGATTCCGGAAGAGCAGGGCCATTCGGAGGGGCGACCACCGCGGGGATTCCGTCGGATATCCACTCAGGCTCCGGGGAAGCGGCTGCGTCACATCGACATGGCAGAAGATGCTGTCTTTCTGGAAGCTTGGGACATTTGGGATGTCAACCGGCAATTCCTCAGCCCACCTGAGATGTGGGCCCACCTGAATCGCCTCGGGATGGAATTGCCGGGCATAGGCCCAGTTCGGGCCGGATTCATGGTGTCTCCGGCGGAGGCGGAGCAATACTTGGACGAGCTGGAGGATTATGTCCACTCCAGCGGTGTTCCTCACCCAATGACGGATCGGGTGAGGGTACTGTTGAATCAGACGGTCCCCCCGCAGTTATCGGCTGCCGATCTGAGGGAGCGCTTCCCCTTGCCGGAGGAATCAGAGGACTCCTCTCGGGAGGATGAGGCTTGCGGAGGGAGCCCGCTGGAGGAGGGCGAGGTCAGAGACCGAGGCTCAGAATCCGACGATTTTACGGAGGCTCTCGAGGTAGCATTCTGAACTTCTCCCCTTATGATCTGATCTTGGATCCTTATGGACTTCTCACCAATGTTTGAGCCATGCAGGAGGAACTTGTTCGTAGGCCTCGTTCTCACTCCTTGGCGGGTGGTGATGCGGGACCTTCAGAACCCGCGCCTATGGCCGCATCCAGTTCTGCGTCTGGTGGGACCAGGGCACCTGAGGTGGCTCCTCCGGAATCTCCAGACCTTCCAACAGTATACGGGGGGCCTCGTCTCGGGGTCCCATCAGTACCGGCTCAGGAGCAGCGCTCGGAGGTCGATCTTCGTAAGTCTCCTCCATCGGTCTCCTCGTTGTCACATGTAGGCCATGCCAACTAACGTTTATGTCTCTCTTTCATACAGTTCTTCGGCTGGCGTGGGCCGCTGCGGCGAGGCTGGTCGGGATTTCTGGCGGCGTCCCTCCTAGGGGCATACCGGTGATGGTGGCGATAGTCCCTCCATCTCCTCAAGCTGCGACGCACATCATCACTGGCGGGTCTGCCAGCAGGGTCGTACCCGAAATCATTGAGGTGGACTCCGAGGAAGAGGATCAACCGGTCGGTTCCAATCCTGTCCTGCCTGCGTCGGCGTCAGGTGTCGTACCAGATTCGACACCAGATGCAGATCCCGCTGAGGAATTCCTGCAGGAATATCCTGCATTCGAGCCTTCCAACCGCGCGGATTGGGACGAAACGGCCTCCGATGAGGAAGACAGTAGCATAGTCCTTCGCCGGTCGTGGAAGCTGATCACGCGCTTTATCAGGGACACTCCCCAAGCGCAATGGCTGGCCGAAATGGATAGGCTCCACTCGCGGTTGCGCGAACTGTGTGCCGGGGGAGTGGATGCCCAACGCCCTCACGCGCTCATCCGAGACCTCATGGCTGAGAAGATCCGGGAGCATGATCGTGGGATGAGCGTGGGATGGCAGCAGAGGAAGGCGACCAGCATTAGGAAGCTCCAGGAGGCTGAAGGCGAGGTCCAACAGATGCAGATCTGGGCCAACGAGCTTTCAGCCACTCTTGATGCGCAGTCTGAGCTGGTCTCACGATTGAAGGCCCAGCTGGCAGAGGCTGAGGAGCATATGGGGCAGACCTCTGGAAGGATGGCTGCCGTCCAGGCCGAGGTAGAAAGGGCCAGGGCCAGAGTTGACGAATTACGCCCCGCCGCCGCTGAGGAGGAGCGGGAGTTGAATCAGCAGCAACAGGCTTTGGACGCCTCAAGTCAGCGGGTGGTGGAGCTGCAACGTTCTTTTGACGGGGTCAACCCGTCCATGGGGGAGATCAACCCCCGAGTATTGTAACAAACCCGAAAGAACTTTTATTAACACTTTTGTGCTTCAAATCTTTCTCTCTCCTTTGTTTTGAGTGTCGTGGCACGCACGATTTCCACTGTTGAATTGCCTTGTTACATCCCTACAATGTTTGCAGGACGTTTGATGACAATTCCCCAAGCCAGTCCATATTCTTGAAAGATGGGGAAGGTTTGATCGGAGGAGGAACTTCCAGGATAGCCGAATTACCGTTTCTTCAACGTGCTCTTATGCACGAACGGGGCAACTCCAGGGGTGCTGAAATCGGTTCAAACAGATGAAAATGGGAAGTGTGAATCACGATACCCAAATTCGGAACACTGTGGGGATGGCGTGACAATAAAGGACAACCGTTAACCGTGGCGGACAAACGGTATCCTTACTGCGTTAGCCTGAAATGGGGACAACAAATGAGCATCGACCGCTGACCATATTCGCAACGCGGGATTTTATCAATTTGTTGTCTATCAATCCTTCGGGACATTGTCCCGTAACGGTAGGAGAGCCCTTGGGCGTAGTATCCAGGCCATTATTGGGGGTCCCTCCAAACATGACCAGTCTTTCGGGACGTTGGCCCATGACGGTAGGTGAGCCAATGTGGCATGAGACCAGACCGTTAGGGGGTTCCTTCAGACATGAAAGAGGACGAGGGTCCGAATAAGGGGCGCGCAAAGCGTGGAGCATGGAGTGGTGGTTTGTTCAAAAAGAATCCAACACTTCGGTAGTTGCACCACCGTGGTGGGAGTACGCCAGATGGGCGCATCGTCCTGATCACGGATCATTCTTTCTTCCAGATAGGGCCTCTCTGGTGAGGGCTGGAAATGGGGAGGAACAAGATTTCGTGATTCCTGTGGCTGAACCCTAGGCGAAATGCCTGGGTGTCTCTACGTATCCCACGTGATGATGGGAATCAAGCCACACGTAGTTCTGGAAGCGCAGTTTAACGTCATACTGGACGGTGAGCAGTCTGACCGTGTTGGTACACATCCTGCCAAAACTAATAAGCCCACGTGAGTCGTGATCGGTGTGGGAAACAAGCAGTAGTGGTGGGAATTTCCCAACACAAAGGGGGAAGGTTAGGGAAAAGGGACACTCGGTGACTACCCGCCCAATGACATTAACACGATCATTTAGCGCACCTAGATGCGCGAAGATAAAGAGCCAAGTATGATGGAGTTCCACTTGAACATGAGGGAGTGGAAATGTGTGAATCATGACGCTCGAGATTCGGATCACGATGGTGGTGGCGTGAGGATGGAGGATTACTGCTGACCATGTTCGCAACACAGCATCCTGTCGCGTTAGCCTAGAATGGGGACAAACAAATGAGGGTCGACCGTTGACCATGTTCGAAACACGGGACCATGTCACAAATGTTGTCAGATATCCGTAGGGACGTCGGCCCGAAACGATTGAAGGGCCCTTAGGCCCAGCATTCATGGAGAGCCCTTAAGCATAGTATCCACGTCGTCCGAGGGTCCTTTTTGATGTGGAAGAGGATGAGGATCCAAATAGCGATCTCACGAAGCTTGGTCATGGGATGAGGGGAACGTCCCTGTGAAAATCCCATGCTTCGGGCTTTTTGTCAAAACACATCTGAATACAGCAACGAAACGTATCAGAGAGAGGGAGCATATTCCTTTCCCTTGGGATGATCTTAGTTTAGGGTCATAGAATTCGGACCATGGATGGGAAAAGGGATCAGGGGACGCATGACATCAAAACCAGATGTGAATGAGGACATAGTCCTACTTACCATGTGTTCTCCAGGGAAATGCTCGAGTCGAGGGACCGAACACAAGGGTTAGGCTGGGCCTACGGGGAAGCACCCAGGCGCTCCTACGTATCTCATAAGGATGAGAATCAAGCCATACGTAGTTCTGAAAGGTGGCACGTTAAGGTACCAGTTCCAGGGGAAAAGGGGAGTGCGGACGTGGCCCTTGCACTAAAAGAAGCGGAATTTGATGTATCTTGTTTGTTCTTTAAGGTGAATGGGGGTTTTTTTGTGAAGCGACCGGCCTAGAACAGTAGGTCGTGATGTCGCCACAAGAATCAAGCCGTGATGGGCGTTGACAAATGGCATGGCACATGACCAATACCCAACGTGATGTCCTCTACAGCGAGGTCACCACAATGCGGTGCCGTTTTTCGTCGTGCGGCCAGAATGATAATGTCACAGTTTAGGGTCGTATGATAGGACCAAGAACGCATTTTATCCTCATGCAGAGCAGACCTAGCAGAGACGATGCTAGGCGGGAAATGTGTGCAGTGTTATAAAACACAATTGACAGAGACATGACCCCACATAAAATTGTACGCCATCCGGAGAGGGAAACCTTAGGCTGAGGGGCCTATACAGGGGTGAAACAGGGAGAAAGACTGGCTTCCTGAATGGGTTGTTCCCTGAGACAGGGCGTCTGGGCGGTCCTACGTGTCCCATAAGGATGGGAATCAAGTTTAACGTCGTCCCGAATGGATCTTAGTTTACGGTCTTAGAGCTCGGACCATGGGAGCCCCAAAGGGCGCCAGATTGCAGCTTTGTCCCCCTAGCATGCAAGGGTGCACTGAGGGATAGCGCCAAAAGTGTCGAGATTCCACCTGGACATGATGGGGTGGAAAATGATGTGAATCATGCATCCAACATTCAAGGACTGAAGGGGCTGGCGTGATGACAGAGGATTACTGCTGACCATGTTCGCAACACAGCATCCTGTCGCGTTATCCGGAAATGAGGACTAACAAAACGAGCATCGACCGCTGACCATATTCGAAACGCGGGATTTTATCGATTTGTTGTCCGAAACCCTGGGGGGCGTTGGCCCGTATTGGTAGGAGATCCCTTGGGCGTAGTATCCAGGCCGTTCTTGGGGGTCCCTCCGGGTGTGAAAGATGATGGAAGTCCTAATAGAGGGGAACACGAAGCTTGATAAGTGGAAGGAACTTGATCAAGTTGAATCTGACACTCCTGGTCCTAGACTAGAGTGCTCTTAATACATGGGTGAACCACTTCAAGGAGTCAAGGGACTCAACTTTGAGGGTGACCGAGAGATGGCAGGTCCCCGGGGGAAGGGGGCACGGTGCCCAAAACCTTGTATCATACCTACACATCCTCCTTCTGGAGAGGGATAAACCAAGTGGCCTAGGTGACTGGGAGATCAGGAGATCACCAGGAGGTGGGGCTGGACCCGAATCTTAAACATCCAGGTGGTCCTACGTATCCCATGAGGATGGGAATCAAGCTACACATAGTTCTGAAGGGTGCCCTTTAATGTCATGTAGGACAGGGAATAGGAGGACTGAACCTCAGAATGGGGGCGTGCGTGGTGCAGCTATTGCAAACCCGACGTGAATGAGGATGTAGTCCCTCACTGCGCCACGCAGCCCTGTGGTCGGGGTCCCAATGGTAGGACCCGAGAGAGGTGAACTTGCTGAACTCAAGATGGACCCAAAGACTAGGGGTCTTGAACGTAGTTCCAGATGAGAGTCTTAGTTTATGGTCTTAGATCTCGGACCGTGGGTGGTGACAACTACCGAGTAAGCACAGAGGTCAACCCAATCCCTAAGCCCACGTGAGATAAACTCGGTGTGAGAAACAAGGGGGGTATCCTCATTGCAATACTTGGGGCGTCCATCAAAGGGGAGTTAACAGAGAGTTCCAAAAGACACTTTTGATGTAGCTTGTTCCTCGAACGCGCAGACGTGCACGTGGGAAAAGTACCAAGAGTCCCGAGACT
Organism: Viscum album; assembly: GCA_963277665.1. Taxonomy (NCBI): domain Eukaryota; kingdom Viridiplantae; phylum Streptophyta; class Magnoliopsida; order Santalales; family Viscaceae; genus Viscum; species Viscum album. The sequence goes on along the minus strand of OY728155.1, from coordinate 1,217,525,907 downwards.
CTACTTGGACATGATGAAGTGATGAAGGGTGTGAATTGTGTACCGGGAATTTGGGCTTAATGGGTTAGCGTGGCGACAGAGGAAAACTATTAACCATGGTGGAAACACAGCGTCCATATCGCGTTTGCCTGCGGTGGGAACAACAAACGAGCATCGACCGCTGACCATATTCGCAACGCGGGATTTTATCCATTTGTTGTCCAAAACCCCAGGGGGCGTTGGCCCGTATCGGTAGGAGAGCCCTTGGGCATTGTATCCAGGCCGTTCTTGGGGGTCCCTCCGGGTGTGAATGATGATGAAAGCCCTGATGCGAGGATACGCAAAGCCTGGAAAGCGGGTGCGGACGTGTCCGAGTAAAGCTTGGCATTCCAGGTAATAAACCAGAGTACTCTTAAGCACATTGGTGAACCGTCGAAAAAAGGGATCGACGAAACAGCACAGTAGGGGGGGAGCATGGCGTGATCATTACGAGATCGTCGTGAATGAGGACATAATCCCACACCACACCATATGATCCCCTCATGGAGGAAGGATAGGCCAAGGGGCCAAGATGGGATGAGGATTCCTGAGAGATGGGGATGGACCCAAATCTTGGACATCCAGGTGGTCCTACGTATCCCATTAGGATTGGAATAAAGCCACACGTAGTTCTTGAAATGCAGTTTAACGTCATACTGGACGAGGAGGGGAGTAATATACTCCGAAACAAGGGAGGTGCGCGGTATGGCGAAGAAGCTGACGTGAATGAGGACGTAGTCCTACACCACACCATACACCCTGGGTAAGAGGGAACCTGGGCTGTGGCCCAGAAAGGCCAAGGGGCCTAAGGTCAGGCATCAGTCAGGAAGGCCTGACTGGTTTGTAGTTTAACATCTTACATGAGGACGAGGGGCCAGGGGCCCCAGGAGGCCAAGGGGCCTGAGGCTGGGCCTCGTAAGGGGAGTCGTACGGCATGGTACATGATCCCGACGTGAATGAGGACGTAGTCCTACACCACACCGTACACTCCAGGTGAGAAATTGGGGAGAAGGCCCAAGGGGCCTAAGATCAGGCATCAGTCAGGAAGGCCTGACTGGTTTGTAGTTTAACGTCTTACATGAGGACGAGGGGCCAGGGGCCCAAGGAGGCCAAAGGGCCTGAGGCTGGGCCTCGTAAGGGGAGTCGTACGGCATGGTACATGATCCCGACGTGAACGAGGACGTAGTCCTACATCACACCGTACACCCTTATGAGGAATCCTGGGCCGTGGCCCGGATCGCTAGCACCACCTGGGGGAAGTTTGTCACCTCGGGATGGGGCAGAGGGAATCACTGTTCTTGATGCCTGGGGCATCTCGGGGTGGACCCGAAGATCCAGGACACTGTTGACCATGTTTGGAACACAGCGTTCCTGTGGTGACTCGTATGGGGGCAACAAATGAGCGTCGACCGCTGACCAAATTTGCAACGAGGGACTTGTATCGATTTGTTGCTTGAAAACCCTCGGGGGCGTTGGCCCGTATCGGTAGGAGAGCCCTTGGGCATTGTATCCAGGCCGTTATTGGGGGTCCCTCCGGGTGTGAAAGGTGACAGAATCCCAGTCAAGGAGTGGGTGAAGCTTAGTTGCATCCATCCACGAAAGGGGAAAACACCTCCAGGGGGGAATGTGCAGCCGGGTCGAGGCTTGCTCAACGTGGGTCGGGGCAAAAGTGTGCAACCTGCCATGTCTTGACCCGAGTAGAAGATTTTGGCTTTTGGGCTGGGCCAACGGACGAAATGTCCGGGCGTTCCTACGTATCTCATAAGGATGAGAATCAAGCCATACGTAGTTCTTGAAGTCCATGCAGTTTAGCGTCATGCGGTGAGGACGTGGGAGGATAGAAGAACGGGAGTGGGCGCATGGTGCGACCCTTACAATATTTGTGCGAGCGGGGTTGCATAAGCGGGGCTAAAAAAACCTACCCCACGCTACACAAAGATCCTCTGAGGAAACTATTCCCAGGGGGGATAATGGAAGAGAAAAGCTTGGGGCTGGGCTCAAGATGAGGCGTCCAAGCGTTCCTACGTATCTCATAAGGATGAGAATCAAGCCGCACGTAGTTCTAGAAGTGCAGTTTAACGTCATGCGGGACGATGAGAAGCACCTCATTTGGGGATATGTACAGTACGACAAGTAATCCGACATGAATAAGGACGTAGTCCTACACTATACCGTACAATCCCGCAAGAGGGTAAGTCGAGGGGGAAAAAAAGGGAGCGTGAGGCCGAGCCGCGGTCAAGGAGACCTGACTGGCTTGCAGTTTAACGGCTTGCAGTAAGGACGGGGCCGGGGGCCCGAGGAGGCCAAGGGGCCTAAGCCCGTGCCTCGTAAAGGGGGGGCGTACGACATGGTACATGATCCCGAAGTGAATGAGGACATAGTCCTACACCACACCGTACACCCCGGGTAAGAGATTGGGCGGAGAGGTCTGAGAAGGCCAGGGGGCCTAAAGTCAGGTACCAGTCAAGAAGGCCTGACTGGCTTGCAGTTTAACGTCTTGCAGTAAGGACAGGGATGCAGTTTAGGGTCGTGCGGGACCATCTCACAGTTTAGGTTCGTGCTGGACCTTCTCACAGTTTAGGGTCATGCTGGACCTTCTCACAGTTTAGGTTCGTGCTGGACCTTCTCGCAGTTTAGGGTCGTGCAGGACCTTCTCACAGTTTAGGGTCGTGCTGGACCTTCTCACAGTTTAGGGTCGTGCAGGACCATCTTTTGCCCTAGGCAAAGTATCGCTTGAGGAACTTGGCATTGGTGGGAGGGGTTATACGCTCTCCATCTGTGGTCACCAAGGAGTATGATCCATTGGGGTAAACCTTATGGATGATATAAGGCCCTTCCCATTTGGGTTCTAACTTGGGCGGTTTCCTACTGGGAATCATTGGCGCTCGAAGGACCAATACCAGGTCACCCTGTAGAAAAGAGCGGAGACGAACCTTCTTGTCAAAGGCTCTCGCTATCTTGTCCTGATGCCTTTCCAGATTGTCCAGGGCACGAAGTTGGTTCTCGTCCAGTGCCTCTAATTCAGCTAGACGGATCTCGACTACCTCATCTGATGTCTGGTGATCATAAACTGCAGTGCGTAGCGACGGCAGCTGGATCTCAATGGGTAGGACGGCCTCAGCTCCATACACCAGGGAATATGGCGTCACCTGGGTAGAGTTGCGATTCGTCGTCCGGTAAGCCCAGAGGGCGTTGGGGAGCTTGTCCGGCCAACGCTTCTTGTTATGACCAACCATCTTCTGCAGAATGTTAGAGAGGGTCTTGTTGAACGCCTCGATCTGTCCATTTTCCTGCGTGTGGTAGAGGGAGGTATGGTTCGACCGGATGTCGTACTTAGCGTACAAATTCATCAATTCAGCTGCTCGGAATTTGGTGTCGTTATCGGTGAGGACGGCATGAGGGACTCCAACCCGGTGGATAATGTTGGAGCTCACAAAGTCAACGATGGAACGGGCCTTGACTTCTTTGAGCGGAACTGCTTCTGCCCACTTGGAGAAGAAATCTGTAGCAGTCAGGATGAACCTACACTGGCGGGCTGTTGCCGGCGGATACGGTCCCACTACATCAAGTCCCCATACCGCAAATGGCCAAGAGTACTTGGTGGGGTGGAGGGGTTCTGGCGGCCGATGCAAGAAGTTGGCGTGTACTTGGCACGCGTGGCATCTCTTGGCGTATCCAATACAATCGTGGATCATAGAGCGCCGAAAGTACCCCAACCTCAAGATTTGATGGGACAGCTTCGGCCCAGCTTGATGGGCGCCACAAGAACCGGCGTGAACCTCTTGCATAACATGAGGTATCTCCCCTCCTTGGAGGCAACAGAGAAGGACACCATCGAAACTCCGCTTATAAAGGATCTGTTCCAGACTGGGGCCGCTCCGGAGGGAAAATTGCAGCGTGCGGCATCGGATTCGCTCGCGTTCGGCCCGGTCGTCCGGGAGCTGACCATTTTGGAGATACTCGACAAAAGGTGCTCTCCAATCAGGGGTGGTTTCAACCACTACGTCTGACAAACCCGGGACTCCCGATATGGAGGGTCCGGTGGTGAGATGACTTACCCGCAGGCTATCACGATCCTCTTGGGTGACGGGGGCAATGACTCTCCGGTGGGCCACGTGTATGACCAAATCATCTTGCTCGGGTTCTGCGAGCGACGCGGCTAAGCCAGCCAGGGCGTCCGCTTGGCCGTTCTGCGATCGTGGGACATGGGTAACCTCTGGCCGAGGAGAGAACTGGGCCATTAGGAGGAGGGTGTACTCCAGCAACGGTGCAAGCTCTGGCTTCCTGACGACGTAGTCGCCATTAACCTGTTTGATTACCAGCTCGGAATCTCCCTTCACATGTAGATGGGGAACATGGATCTCAGGGGACAACTCAAGGCCGGTGATAAGAGCTTGGTACTCTGCCTCGTTGTTCGTACAACCTTCTGACAACAGAAACGAGTACGGCAGGACGGCCTGCGCCGGGGTAATGAAGACAATACCCAGACCCACTCTGTTGAGCTTGGGGTCGTTGAGCCTTCTACCGGTGGGGCTCTAGGAGGCACCGTCGAAATGCATTTGCCAACACGGGACAGCATGATCGACTGAGAGGATCGTCTCATCAGGGAAATCCAGGTCCCGGGATTGATCCGCGGAGGTTGGATGGGCAGCTAAAAAGTCATCCAATGCCTGTCCCTTCATGGCCTTCTGAGGTATAAACCTGATATCAAACTGCTGGAGAATCACCTCCCACCATGCTAGTCGGCCAGTCAGCATGGGGCGGTTCAGGATGTACTTCAGTGGATCTACCTGAGAGATCAATTGCACCTCGTGGTGTTGCAGGTAGTGCCGCAACTTCTGCACGGCAAAGACGAGCGCAAGACAGCTCTTTTCGACAAGGGAGTATCGAATCTCCGTATCGAGAATCATGCGGCTGAGATAGTAGAGACTAATCTCAGTACCCTCGTTGTTCTTCTGGGCGAGCAGCGCACCGAGGGATCTCTCCAGGGCGGTCACGTAAAGGACCAGTGGCTTTCCGGAGATAGGTGGCATCATGACCGGAGGTTGGAGTAGATACTGCTTGATTTCCTCGAAGGCGGCCCGACACTCCTCATCCCATTCATAGGTGGCGCCCTTCTTCATGAGCCGAGAAAAGGGCTTACACTTGCCGGCCAGATTCGCAATGTATCGGCGTATATAAGCTAAGTGGCCTTGAGGGCCTCGGAGATACCGAATGTTGCTCGGGGGAGGCATTTGGCTGATGGCCTTGATCTTCTCCGGGTCGATCTCGATACCTCGGTATCTGACAACAAAGCCCAGAAACTTCCCGAAGGTGACTCCGAAGGCACACTTCAGCGGGTTCATCTTCAGGTGACGGGAACGGAGGAAGCCGAACACTTTCTCAAGGTCTCTGAGATGGTCCTGGCGCTGATGCGACTTGACTACAAGGTCGTCCACATAGCATTCCACCAATGTCCCGAGGATCGGTTTGAATATGCGATGCATGGCCCTCTGATAAGTGGCACCTGCATTCTTCAAACCGAATGGCATTACCTGGTAGCAAAAGATACCCTGGGGAGCCCTGAAGGCAGTGGAATCCTCGTCTTCGGGGGCCATCCGGATCTGGTTATACCCGGAATACCCATTCATGAAAGAGAGGGCTTGGAATCCGGCCGTGGAGTCAATGAACAGCTCCGTCACCTGGAGTGGGAAGTCATCCTTTGGGCAGTGGCGATTAAGATCGCGGAAGTCGATACAGACTCTGATCTGCCCATTCTTCTTCCTGACTGGCACAATGTTGGCAAGCCACTTTGGGTACTGGACCTCCTTAACGAAGTTGGTTTTGATTAGCTTATCAACTTCGGCTTCAACCATGGCACCATGAGAAGGGTGGATCTTCCTGGGAGGCTGCTTAAACCCACGATGTTTTTCCGGGAGGCCCAGACGGTGGACGACCACTTGGGGATCCAGTCCTGGCATCTCATCGTAACTCCAGGCAAACACATCACGGTGCTATTTGAGGAAGTCTACATACTGCTGCCGCTCCTCGAGGGACATGGCCGCACTGATCAATGTGGGTCTCGGATCTGCCTCGCTACCGAGGTTCACCTGTACCAGTTCATCAACCGTGGTAGAGACGCCTTCTTCAAAGGCTGGGGGAGCATCCTCCAAGTCTTCCTCCCCAACCGTAGGGGGACTTCTCGCGACGGAAGATACTTCTGGGCTCTCGAAACCCGAGGGGCAGCCGGTGCCGGCTCGGACAGCAGTGGTCATCACATCAGGAGACTCACTTTTCGTTGAGACCATAACAATGAATTCATTTGATCCTATCCCATCTGGCCTCCGGCCTAAGGGGCCACGCTTGATGATATCAGAGCAGTGGTGACGTGTCGGCCTGAGTCAGTTAATTCCAGCCCGGCAGAAGAGACACGTATGGCGCACCGCCGTTGTCATGAGCTTGACGTCCCGGTACCGTACAAGGGTAGGAGGTTCCGGGATAACCCGAGCCTGGTTGATGTAGGAGTACGAGGTGATTTTCCGCCGTCACATGGACACAAGAACATGCCTTCCTTGCGTACCTGAAACAACGAACCATTTTCCCATGTCGGGGGTCGTGGCCTCCAACCGGTGGATCGGGAGGATGTAGGCGTCGTCCATGCTCGCCCAGGGATCACTTGTGACCGGGGCGGGCTCATCCTCGCTTACCAGGATTTGCTTGTCCTTACTTTTGTAATAACCCGCATCTAGATAGCGGGCCTCACAAGAAGAAAAAGGGGATGTGTCTCCTTGGAGCACGCCTACTCGACCGTTGATCAAGTACTTGAGGCACTGGTGATACGAGGAGGGGACCACTGCATGCAGATGGATCCATGGCCTACCCATCAATGCGTTGTAGGCGGTGTCCTGAGAAGCAACCATGAACTCGGTGCTGGCAATTAAGCCACTGAACTGAGTCTTCAGGCGGATCTTACCGACCGGGGTTTGCTCTGTCCTGTCGTACCCCTGGATCCTGAGGTCAGAGGGAGTCAAATCACCTTCGGACAGACCCATCTTTCGCAGCGTCCGGGTCGGAATTAGGTTGATTCCAGAACCCGTGTCAACGAGGCAGCGGCGGACTTCCACGCCGTTGAAGTGGCCAGTGATATACAGTGGGCGAATGTACCCCTATATGGGAGGGTCCTCATCTTCACCGGAGAACGAGATAACCGCCAGACATTCGGTGTTTTCAATCATCTCGGTATGGAAGGCTTCCGCAGCTGCTACTTCCGTCTCGAACTGGAGGGGGCTCCTTAGGGACTTGGAAAGTGCCTCACGAATTTCAGATGACAGGCGCCGTGCCTCAAGGATGGAGAGCCTCACCGGAATGCCGGCCAGGTGCTTCAGAACATTGTACTTTCGTGCCAAACGCGAACCTCTGCTTACAGGAGGTCGTTCGGCATTTGGATGCACAGCGGGTCCGACTGGCTGAACCGGCGAGTAACTAGTACTGGGTACATCTTGCTGCCTACCAGTAGAAGCCTGAAGAGTAGTCTCCGGGCTGGGATCGGGCAGCGGAGGCTGGCCTGTAGCCGGGCAAGACTGACTATGATACGGACGAGGTGGCTCCCCCCAATCCAGTAGCACGAACGGCAGTGGAGGCAGAGCCAAGGGTGTTGGATGGGTCTGCGTGTGCTGAGATCTGCGCTGAGCCTGCTGCCTGGTCTCGGTAGCGTGCACGGCTTGGCCACAAGTGCCTGCTGACGTACCTCGATGACCGGCGTGATTGCGATTCCGCTGACGTTGACGTCGGCTGAAAATGTTGGGGAGGTCTGCCTGGGGTTCCCCCTCGTCGGGGGTCATATAGGGCTTTACCAGCTCCACGGTTTTAACCGAAGCGTACCCTTGACTGTCGCTCGAAGAGTCATCCACCACTGGGCGGATTCTGGGAGGAATCCCCATTTCGGGGGGCATAAATTCGCCGAGAGTGCGGGACGACGACGGCACTGGCGGTCGACGTTGCTTCTTCTTGCGTCGTCGCTGCTTTCCCTTTTGGGAAGAGGTCGACTGTGAAGACGATGCGGAGGCACTGGCTACCTCTTCTGAAGGTTCCGACTGCTTCAGGCATGCCCGAATGATACCCTGGGCACGAACGACGGTTTTTCGAGCCATCCAGTTGTCGTATTTCTAGGACACGCGGCTAGGGACCTGCTGCCACTCACCTTCGATGTCGCTGCTGATTTCGGATCCGGCAAAGACGCCTGCCACTTGCGCCGGCGCTGGGCCAAACTTGACTATGTTGTTGTTGACCTCGTCCTGAAGCCAGTCTTTAAAAACATAGCATCGCTTGAGGGTGTGCCCCAGGATCCGATGATAAGGGCAGTAGTTGGGGTGATCGGTGAGATGCGCCTCTGCCGGCCTTCTTCACTCAGGCAGACGCACAATCCCTTGCTCTAGAGCACTTCGGAAGTAGCCAGGGACCTGATTTTCGTTGAACGAATAGGTATGGTACCTTCTTTCCGGATAGGGGTTCCTGGGGGCCTGGTCCTATCGAGGGACCGGAGGGGCCTGACGAGGAGGCGGCGCCTGGTTGTCTCGCCTAGGTGGCGGGTGGCGCATTGCGCGGGGGAACCTGTCGGTTCTGAGGCGGTCGCTGCTGGGCAGGAGCCTATGCTTGAGGTGGAGGACCTCTGCGGGGTTGCGGGGGTGGTGCCACCAGCAACAATTCCAGCCGCCTCGGGGCTTCTATTTGAGCCACCACGGCGGGTTCAGCCCTGGCGGCCCTCCTGGCTGGGATCATAGGGGGCAGCAAACGTTCCTGACTGGCCTGTTGCAGGGCCTCCTCGAGGCGCTGGGCCTTATCCGAGAAATCTCTGAACCCTCCAAGGTAGTTCTGGGTAATCAAGGAGGGTACCAGCTCTGTCTTGATGTTCCCCACACACATCATCAGTAATTTCTCCTGATTCAGTGGCATATCGAGGGAATACGTAAGTCCTTTCCACCGGGCGATGAAATCTGCAACCCGCTCATCGGGCCTCTGTTTGCACTTGAAGAGGTCCGCAATGCTGGTCTTTCGCGTGGTGGAGCTGAACTGGTATAAGAACTGTCGGCGAAGATCCTCCCAGCCTGTCACTGATCCGATAGGGAGATGGCTGTACCAGACGAATGCCGGACCTTCCAATGTCTGTACGAAACATCGGAGCTTGGCGGCTTCATGCTGAGCCGGGGTCCCCAGCATTGGGCCACACCTGGAAGAGAAATGAGCCAAGTGCTGGGGTGGGTCCCCTGTCCCGTTAAAAGTCAAGAAAGTGGGGTTCCCAAAACCCGGAGGCACGGGCATATCATCCACCCACGCGGGATAAGGCTTTCCATCCGGTGGGACCGCCACCTGCCGCGTTTCCAACGCCTCGAGGCGGGCTGTGAGTGCCGCAATAAGGTCCTCCGGGTGGGGGTCCCTGTCTTGACGGGGATCCCTAACCACAAGTGCATTTCCAGGTTCTTCAACACGGTAGACGGCTTCGGCCGCTCGTGGGTCAACTGGCTAGACGACCCGCTGGGCGACTGGGGGAACCCGGGTTGGATTCTTCAGATTGTCCCGTCGCTCGGGGGGGTTTGGCGAGACATATCGCGCCCTCTTGCCGTATGTTCCGGCTTCCGCCCTGTCTGCGGCAGTAGCATGATCAGGGTGTCCCGGAGGCATCTCGTAGGGGGAAAATTGTTCCTGCCCCAGCTGCCCCGGCCTGGGATTACTGTAGTCGGGTCGTCGCTCTGCGGCGCGTTCAGCCAAGAGTTCGTCAACCAACATTTTCTGCTCAGCAAGCTGCTGGCGTAACGTGGCCTTCTCAGGATCTTCGTCCGTTTTCTGCACAGAGGTGGACGGGTCAGAGTGCTTGACTGTTCCGATGTTCTTCTTACCCTTGCCAGTGCTTCGACCGAGTGCCAGCGACTCGGTGGGTACGGGGAGACCTAGGAGGTTCCTCTGATGACGGGTAACTCTCCCTGACGGGTCGAGCAGCGGCGGTACGCCCTCGGATGGTAAGTCTCCAGCAAGTAACTCAAGCTCATCTTCCATATCCATAACGTCGGCCATGTGGACTGTGACCCCTCTTGAGGGCATATCCTCGATGTCGCATAGCGAATCGGGATGCCGTCGGATAAGGTCGAAGAGGAGAGCGGCATAGTGTCCCCAACCACGGACTTGCACATGGGGGGTGGCTTCCCTGACGATTTACGGAGTGCTTGAAGACTCTGAACACATTTTCGTTGAAGGGCGCTCTGGTGGCCTGGCGACTCAGGGTACTGGGCTACAAGAAGTGCAGCTGCATCGATCAGGCGACATTGCTCGCCGATTTCTTCGAAGTGCTCATGACTTCTGGGGTACACCACCCGTTCAAAACGGAGGCGGAAGTGTGTCGCCCACATGGTTCGGCAAAAGTACCCCACGTCTTCAGAGGTAAGAGACTCTGGTATGCGGAAATTCAGTGCCGTCATCGGCCAGAACTTCTCCGGGAAGTAATCCGCCGCAAGGATACTCCAGAAGCTCCTAGGATCGGACTCAGGGTCTGGCCCTGTGTTGCCCCACTCGTCAACCGGGGGCGGCTGAGGAACCGGAAGCGGTACCGAGGTGGACCTTTGGGATAATAAGCTCGGCGGTGGAGAATACGTCAAACGAGCTGACTGGCCGCCGAATTCCGGGCCATCCTCCGAAGAGTGAGGTGACCTGGCCACGATGTCACGATACGACGGGCTGATAATCACAGCTTCCAGTACAGGAGCCGCGGCTACTGGTGACAGGTCGTGTCGTCGCTCTACCGTCGTTGGCCCCCAAAATAACTCTACGTGATCCCTGGTAGAGGTAGAGGGCTCTTCTGGTGACAGAGGCAGTGATTTCGTGGTCGAGACCTGCGGAATTCCCAGGATTTCTTCCTCCTAGATGTACCTGCGGAGAGAGATGGGAATCCAGTGGACCTCAAATTCTGGGAGAACGAGGCTGACGCGTCTGGTTCCTGCCCCGGTCCTTGATACAGAGGAGCGGGGAGAATGTTCCATCGCTGAATCGTATTCCGCTTCCGAATCGGAGAAGCGGGCAGGTTTGATCTCCACCTGGGCCTTCCTAGGATTCTTCTTGTGGCGGTGACGACCCGCTCTTCTGCCCCTGGGTGGCTCTTTGGGACAGGGTTGACCCCTATCAGGTAGCCTCGGGGCGGCGCTGGTGCTGTGGCGGAGAGGGCCCCCACTCGAGACAGCCGGGGTGCGAGGGGCACCAGAGAAAATGTCGAAGGGTACATGGGGAGGACCTCCATGAACAGTACCCATGTGGGCGGGGCCTCTGTTGAAACTGGCAGGAGCATGGGGAAGACCTCCATGGTTGATGCGAGTGGAGCGAGGCCGACCTTCACTCCTCGATTTGCTGGGGCGAGGAGGACCTTCACCGGTTGCAGAGAGGACGTAGGGAGGCCCCCCATGTTGGAGGAGGACCGGATGGATGGTGCCTTCAGAAGGATGGACTTCATACCCTGTATAGCGGGCGCGGGAAATGCTTCCGTGCTGAGCACCACTGCTGCGGGGCAGGTCTTCCTGCAGGATGGGGGCAGCACGAGGCATGCCTCCATGACGAACCTCGGAGCGGGGAAGGCCCACTCTCTGTGGAGTAGTGGTACGGGGAGGACCTCCGTACGGGGTGGCATCACCGCGGGTTAGCTCGCGGTGATCACCACTGGGGCCCGCAACCCGGAGAGTCAACCCAGCCTACCCATGGGGCGGTTGGGGTCTCAATCTTGGTTGGGCGAAGGGGTGCCCCTGCTCAATGTACGCGGGGGATTCATAATGCACATCGGCGGTTGCTCGGGAAACTGTAGCTGTCGACGTGGACGCGCCAGAGCGAGCATCCTCAGCCCGGGCCCGGCGCTGACGTCGGGTCAGGCGGGCCGGTGCAGGTGGTGCAGGGACCTAGTCCGCCTGTTCTTCCTACGGGGCCGGACGGCGGCGCTGACGCGGCCGGACGGGAGCTCTCGCCTGGGAGCCCCGGGTCGGGGCCCTGAGCGGACAGAGGCGGACATCACCTGCCTCTTCAGCGTAAGGCGAAGAGTCGTCAAGGCGTTCCGGGGATAGGCTTCCAAAACGGTTGAATGTCGGGGTGGGGAGCAGGGGCTCCCTGCGCGGCCTGTTAGGGCGGCGTTGACGGCGGGGCCTGGAGGCCTCCAGGTCCAGGCGGGCCATATCCCGGGTTGGGATGACCCCTTCTTCCTCATACCTGCACACGAGGCTGTTGATCACCCTTCGTTGGATGACCTCTGATGGGGAAAGGGGACGTGGGTGTCCCGTATTCCGTGACGTGGCAGCCATCGTGGCGGTAGTGGCGCCATGTGGAGTGGTCGTCGTGGTGTTGCCCCTGCCCCTGCGTGGGCGAGGAGCGGATGGTGACCGCATCTCCAAAATAGAAACCTGGTTCCTGGGAAACGAAGGGATCAACTCATCAGTACTGAGAGGAAAAAGGATTGGCAGCCAGTGCCCCAGCGTTCTTCCATCCTCCATGTATGTGAGAAGGATCCACGCCAACACGCTGCAGAGCGGAGTGCCCCACGTTCTACTATCCCGACTTCCGGTGAGTTTCACGACAGGCCCGCTATTTGCTTGGCGGGACCAGGCACCGGATGTATGGATCTGGTGACACGTCAATCTACTGGTGTCTCGAACGCTACTAATCTCCATGCTGAGGAGAAGAATTTCATGTCGGGTTCACCATTTCTGTTTCTGACGCTTTCGCTGGGGCGCGCGCATCCGTCTGCGGGGGACACGCAGCTTTGTTGCCCCGCATTCCCGCTTTCCAAAGGCGGGCGGCATTCGCTCCTTATTCAGGGACGTCTGCTCCTTCATCGAAACGGGATGATGGGATGTCGGTTCTTCCTCCTGTGGATTCATCCTCAGAACTCATCACCTAGTCCGGGTCTCCCTTATAGATTTAATACGTAGTTCGTGAAACTCTTCCCAGCGCCATGTTTCCATGGACACCGGTTAATTACACTGCTTCTGTCGGGACATTCCAAAGGGTCCAGTCAGGGCAGTAACCTTCGGTCAGGGGAGTAGTCACGTTGAGGCATCAGTAGCATGTCTGGATGCTGGGGTACCTGGCATGTCTGTCTGTTATCCTTGATCACAAGGCTTCTCGATGGCGTGGAAGCCCGAGGCATCCCACATCGAGCGCGGGGAATTATATGTCATAGACACATATCTGAGGTTTTCCTCAGCATCCCGTGTTCAACACAGGGTATGTCGCAAGTTTAACGTCCAGCGGAGACGGATCAACCCAACCAGAGCATTAGCTAGGGTAGATCGGATTGAGGGATCCCCCTTGAAGGGATATCATCACCGGGGCTAGCCCGTTGGTGATTGGTGAATGGAGTAGAAGGAGAGTGAAGTGGGACCATCGCAGGGGGCGACAGTGAAGTTGGGCTTGAGCCTTGATGAGGCTTCCTACGTATCCCCGTGGCAGGGAATCAAAGTCCGCGTAGTTCGGGCTGGTGCCGGTAAACCGACGTGAATGTGGACCTTGGCCTGATGAATGTCGTCGGCGATCCAACGTGAAGGTGGACCTTGGTCCAATGAGAATTGTCAGCGTACTGGCTTGAAGGTGGACCTTGGTCCGATGGGCATCGTCAGCGTACCGACGTGAAAGTAGACCCGTGGGTCCACTAATGGTGGGCTTGAACCTTGGAAAGGCTTCCTACGTACCATGCCTTGACATGGATCAAAGACCTCGTAGTTCAGGGATTACAGTTTAATGTCATGCTGGACGATAGTGAACCCTGTCGTGAATAAATGACGGGCGGTGGGTGTCGGTGAACCGACGTAAGTGAGGGACCATAGTCCGATGGGAGTTGAGGGGGGCTTGGCACACCGACAATGAGACGGTCTGGGCCAATGCTCGTTGGTCTTGAACCTCAGGGAGGCTTCCTACGTACCATGCCTTGACACGGATCAAAGTCCTCGTAGTTCGGATTGGGGAATACAGTTTAACGTCATGCAGGACGGGGGTGAACCGACGTGAATGAGGTCGGGACGACCGGACGGTGGATTTGAACCTCGTAGAGGCTTCCTACGTACCATGCCTTGACATGGATCAAAGGCCTCGTAGTTCAAATGGGATGGGTCGCAATGGCTTACCACTGGACCGGGATGCAGTTTAACGTCGTGCTGGACGGGGTGGAACCCGACGTGAAAGACGGGTGGGCTTGAACCCTGTAGAGGCTTCCTACATACCATGCCTTGACATGGATCAAAGTCCTCGTAGTTCAGGGATTGGGTTTGTCGGTGAACCGACGTGAAAGTGGACCTTGGCCCAATGGGTGGTGGGATTGAACCTCATAAAGGCTTCCTACGTACCATGCCTTGACATGGATCAAAGACCTCGTAGTTCAAATGGTGGGTGTGTCGGTGAACCGACGTGAAAGTAGACCTTGGTCCACTATTGGTGGGCTTGAACCTCGTGGAGGCTTCCTACGTACCATGCCTTGACATGGATCAAAGACCTCGTAGTTCAAAAGGTGAGTGTTTCAGTGAACCGACGTGAAAGTAGACCTTGGTCCATTGTTGGTGGGCTTGAACCTCATGGAGGCTTCCTACGTACCATGCCTTGACATGGATCAAAGACCTCGTAGTTCAAAAGGTGGGTGTGTCGGTGAACCGACGTGAAAGTAGACCTTGGTCCACTGTTGGTGGGCTTGAACCTCGTGGAGGCTTCCTACGTACCATGCCTTGACATGGATCAAAGACCTTGTAGTTCAAAAGGTGAGTGTGTCGGTGAACCGACGTGAAAGTAGACCTTGGTCCACTCTTGGTGGGCTTAAACCTCGTGGAGGCTTCCTACGTACCATGCCTTGACATGGATCAAAGACCTCGTAGTTCAAAAGGTGGGTGTGTCGGTGAACCGACGTGAAAGTAGACCTTGGTCCACTGTTGGTGGGCTTGAACCTCGTGGAGGCTTCCTACGTACCATGCCTTGACATGGATCAAAGACCTCATAGTTCAAAAGGTGAGTGTGTCGGTGAACCGACGTGAAAGTAGACCTTGGTCCACTGTTGGTGGGCTTGAACCTCGTGGAGGATTCCTATGTACCATGCCTTGACATGGATCAAAGACCTCGTAGTTCAAAAGGTGGGTGTGTCGGTGAACCGACGTGAAAGTAGACCTTGGTCCACTGTGGGCGGGCTTGAACCTCATGGAGGCTTCCTACGTACCATGCCATGACATGGATCAAAGACCTCGTAGTTCAAAAGGTGAGTGTGTCGGTGAACCGACATGAAAGTAGACCTTGGTCCACTGTTGGTGGTCTTGAACCTCGGGGAGGCTTCCTACGTACCATGCCTTGACATGGATCAAAGACCTCGTAGTTAAAAAGGTGGGTGTGTCGGTGAACCGACGTGAATGTAGACCTTGGTCCACTGTTGGTGGGCTTGAACCTCGTGGAGGCTTCCTACGTACCATGCCTTGACATGGATCAAAGACCTCGTAGTTCAAAAGGTGGGTGTGTCGGTGAACCGACGTGAAAGTAGATCTTGGTCCACTGTTGGTGGGATTGAACCTCGTGGAGGCTTCTTACGTACCCTGCCTTGACATGGATCAAAGACCTCGTAGTTCAAAAGGTGATTGTGTCGGTGAAACAACGTGAAAGTAGACCTTGGTCCACTGTTGGTGGGCTGGAACCTCGTGGAGGCTTCCTACGTACCATGCCTTGACATGGATTAAAGACCTCGTAGATCAAAATGTGGGTGTGTCGGTGAACCGACGTGAAAGTAGACCTTGGTCCACTGTTGGTGGGCTTGAACCTCGTGGAGGCTTCCTACGTACCATGCCTTGACATGGATCAAAGACCTCGTAGTTCAAAAGGTGAGTGTGTCGGTGAACCGACGTGAAAGTAGACCTTGGTCCACTGTTGGTGGGCTTGAACCTCGTGGAGGCTTCCTACGTACCATGCCTTGACATGGATCAAAGACCTCATAGTTCAAAAGGTGGGTGTGTCGGTGAACCGACGTGAAAGTAAACCTTGGTCCACTGTTGGTGGGCTTGAACCTCGTGGAGGCTTCCTACGTACCATGCCTTGACATGGATCAAAGACCTCGTAGTTCAAAAGGTGAGTGTGTCGGTGAACCGACGTGAAAGTAGACCTTGGTCCACTGTTGGTGGGCTTGAACCTCGTGGATGCTTCCTATGTACCATGCCTTGACATGGATCAAAGACCTCGTAGTTCAAAAGGTGGGTGTGTCGGTGAACTGATGTGAAAGTAGACCTTGGTCCACTGTTGGTGGGCTTGAACCTCATGGAGGCTTCCTACGTACCATGCCTTGACAAGGATCAAAGACCTCGTAGTTCAAATGGTGAGTGTGGGTCAGGGTCGGTGATCACTCTAAGCCCACGTGAGTCATGCTCGGTGTGAGAAACAAGTGGTTGCAAGGACCTGACGATCACGTCGCGAAGGGTGCGTCCGTGAGAAGCGAAGAGGGGCTTACGCGTTGGGCGGCCCATGGTGTTGGGACTTACTCCAGGATGGAGGCCCGTATGGGGGTGCCTCGTTCCCTATCACTCCCTCCACTGACCTTGGTAGTGGGGAAGTACAGAGATGCATGGGTGCAATCATCCGTACGAAAGGTTAGGGGCTTACGCTCTGAGGCGGCCCTTCCCCTGCGAACATACACCACTCCGACAAGGAGGATCTCATTCCATATGCGGAAGAGTTCCATTCCCGTGGAGACGAGTGGTGTAAAAAATGTTCGAGTTGAGGGGAACCTTCGTGAGGGAGACGAGGTTGGGTCACAGTTTAACGTCATGTGTTGAGGACGTGGTGCTTGGCAGTTTAACGTCCTGCAGCTCGGACGAGGTGGGTTCACTCCACACCCCTAGGACTTACATAACCGGTACCCTCTGGTCCTTGGGGAAGGGAAGGTGCCGGTAAGGCCATGGTAAAGGGGGGTCATGGGACGAACCATCGAGGGGTCCACGTTAGCGTGGCTATGCGAAGAAGAAATAGCCGTTAGCGTGCATATGCGAAGAAGCATTAGGCGAAGCAACGCTACGGGTGGTATTGTCCATGGGACCTTGAAATCACATCGTGAAAACCTGGAGGGTCGCACAGGAAGAGGAATTTCTAAGCAAAGGAGTGTGCTTCGCGAAGTGGGGTGAATTGGCCTTAGCATGGGGCATTGGTGTGAGTGGGAGGTGCTTCGCAAAGTTGAACAGTGTTCGCGGAGCACTGCCTCGCGAAGAGGGGGTGCCTCGCGAAGTAGGGTCCTGCGAAGCAGTGTGCTTCACGAAGTGGAGCGGTCCTGACTTAGCATAGGGATCACTCATATGGGTTGGGTGTTTCGTGAAGCACAAGTGCTCCGCGGCTGCCCGGGTTCCCTTGGGAATCCCCTTCCTTCGCGAACGCCCTTGAGCTTCACGAAGGGCATCCCTCTCGGGAGAGGGGCTCAAAACGAGTCAAAGCAGAGTCGTCTCGTGAAGTAGAAATACCTCGCGGAGCTCATGATTCCTGGGGCAAAGCGCACTTCACAATTCGGGAGAGGAGAAGCCGAAAGGTCGGATTGTCCGTCGGATCGTCCGTCCGGGACTCAGGGGGAGTCCAGAATTTATAGGGAAGGGGCGCCGCGAAGCAGGGCTCGCGCGCCGCCTATGGAGCTTCGCGGTGGCTCGCGAACATCAAAGGGATTCGCGGAGGATTACCGCCTCTGGAGCTTCTCGGCGGCTCGCGAATGTCAAAGCGGTTCGCGGAGCATTACCGCCTCTGGAGCTTCGCGGCAGCTCGCGAACGTCAAAGCGGTTCGCGGAGCATTACCGCCTCTGGAGCTTCGCGGCGGCTCGTGAACGTCAAAGCAGTTCGCGGAGCATTACCGCCTCTGGAGCTTCGCGGCGCCGCCATGGTAGGGGCACTTCGCGGCGGCTTGCGAACGTCAAAGCGGTTCGCGGAGCATTACCGCCTCTGGAGCTTCGCGGCGGCTCGCGAACGTCAAAGCGGTTCGCGGAGAATTACCGCCTCTGGTGCTTCGCGGCGCCGCCATGGTAGGGGCGCTTCACGGCGGCTCGCGAACATCAAAGCGGTTCGCGGAGCATTACCGCCTCTGGAGCTTCGCGGCGCCGCCATGGTAGCTGCGCTTCGCGGCGGCGCTTCGCGGCGGAGCTTCGCGGCGGAGCTTCGCGAGGCAGCGCGCCGGCCCCTTTCATTCCTTTCTTGCGGGCCACATTTTTTGCGCCAACAGTGATGCTTCATGATATTGGTATGAGTGATTGGACTCTATGTTTTACTCCTAGAAAAATTTATTCAACTCCATAGAATATAATTTGGTGTCATCGTCCATAAATATTGTGTGAGGGACCCTGAACATAGTGATGATTATAGACTATATGAATTTGATGATATTCTTCATACTAACATCCTTGAGGGGTATTTCCTCGAACTATTTTTATTAGAAGTCAATAGTAGTAACGATGTAATTATGATGCTCATCAGTGTCCCCATAACATCCATTCCCTATATAGAAAATGGCCTAGATTATTTAGTTGTATTTAAGAATTATAGGGGTTAATAGATGGAGTTTTTATGGATCTATTATCCATGAAATTTCATAGTTAATTTTGACATAGTAATGTATCATGGTTTTAAAGTAGTAACCCATCCTACAAATTTGGTTGGAGAGCCTTGTACTATAATGATGAGTGTCACAAAAGACTGCACATATTTGTTTGATGTTAGTCGGAATCTCTCTTTATTCATTCATCTATGGAGTATTCCATAGAAGCCTCACTTTTAGAGGGATTTTTTCTCATTAGACCCATCCTGTAGGGTAAATTACACTCCACGCCCTCATATATGTTATTTTCTGGCATATTATTTTAAGAGGGTCCCATTTTTTAGACAACTGATTATGAGATTCATCTATTAAGGGTAGATATTGGTTTATCATTCTCTAGGGGGTGTTGACCTGACGGATTTCACCAATATCATAGCTGATGAATGCTGATACCATTCTTTAAAGTCTGATTTAGAAGATCCATTCCTCTAAATCAGGGATGGCCAAAACCGTGGCCACATTAGCCAATATGTGGGTGGTACCATTTAATGATCAGGTAACAAGATGACATTTGTTCTCAAAAGGGAACTCTGTCATTATCCCCCTAATATATATATATAGAGGGGCCAATTAATCTTTTTTGATTGAATATTACCTAGTGATATTATTTATCACTTTCTCTAAATCCCCTTTGATATTATGGTAGTCTGTATATAGTTATAAGGATATTTATAAGCCAACTATGAAGGCTTTGTATTCTACCTTATTATTCATGAAACTTTGGAATAGTTATAATGTGTATGGAATATTTTATTTATTAAGAAAAAACACAATACCTAATCCAAACCGACTGAGCTTTGTATTTTCTATCCTTTTTTTAATAATATTTCAAGAGGGACCATCAAAATAAATCTCTCATGTATGGGGAGTGTTATGTGAATAGAAGACCTCCTCATACAGATGTTCAGTGTACCCTAGTGTACTTTATAGAGAGGGATCTACCATGTGGAAATCAGCCATGTCATGCTCTTTCACTACCTTCTATGATATGAATTATCTGTCATATTGTTAAAAAATAACAACCCATAGGGCTAGATTCATAGTTAGTATGAAAAAAAGACATAAATTAGTGGATCAACATAAGAAACCAATTAATCATTTTTGTATGAATGTAATTGCATATAATTTTCACAATAAAGATGTGTGCGAATAAATACTTCTCACCATCTTACTATCATGTCTCGGTACCAAATATCATTGGCTGAGGTAATAGTGACTATTCTCACTCCCTACATAATTTTTATACGAAAGGATGTAACCAAGTTATCATTCAATATCATCCACACATCTGATTAACAGAATTCCCTCTAGTGTTGGAATCATTACTAGTGGGACAAACAGGTACTGCTTAAAATTCTCGATAGATTCATGCATGTCCTAGTCCCATTGATAGGCAATTACCATATTCATTTTCTTGGTGAAAGGTATATATTTTCCATCGAATATGATTACGAAAAAATGAATATTGGATAGGTTCCCTTGGAGTCCTCTTAATTTTTAGAGATTCGAAGGGTGTTACATTGCTAAAATTGAAGTAGCCTTTTCTAGGTAGACCTCCTTATAATTATGTCATACCACCAATCCAAGATATTCCAAAATTTTACTACAAAAAAAATTTCAACAGATTCATATTTAGTATGTGGTGTTGCAGCTTATCGAATTTTTTTATGATCTGGTATGTGATCACCTCATTTTTGGGATTTGAATACTATGTTTTCAAGAAAACAATCAACTATTATTTCTAGGAAAGGATTAAATATAAGATTCATGAAATGTTGATAAGTAGATCCATAATTATTTAAACCAAAGGGAATGACTTGAGAGTAGAAGATCCTTTGTGGTGCTATAATATTAGTAGCCTCTTTATCTTTATGGTCTATCTTTATTTGACCATACCCCAAATACTCATCTATGAAGGAATGTCCTTGGAATCCATAATTTTTATTTATCATGATTTTTTTGATTGATTAAGGAAAAGTTTCATTTGGTATGTGTCAATTAAGGTATCATAAATTGATGTGGTCCCTAAAAATCCCACTCATACCTTTGAGGGAAAATGTTGGTGATCCATATTGGGTATTTCACTTATCGGACAAAATTTTCATTTTTAAAATTCTCGAATTACTCCACAAGATTGTTAGCATGAGAGGGTTGAATTCTATTAGATACTTTCTTAAACCCTCGATGGTCATTGGGTAACCTAATATGGTGTGTAACCACATATGGATTCATTGTGGAAATTTCATATAATTCCAAGTGAACACATATCATTTTTTCTTCCAAAATGTATTGTAAATATCTTTCTTCTTGAGGGGTACAAAGGCACCAATCAATGTTGGTCATGGGTATTTTTATATACCCATATTTATCTTCTTGAACTAATCAGTGGTTGTGGAGACTCCTTCCTTGACTATGGGAGTGGTGTCCCAGATGTCATCCTAATCTTCATCCTCCTTTGAGTTGATGGACTAATAATCTACCGATTTATGAATTATGGGGTAATCTATACCACTATTGAGGTGAGATAGGATATGAGAAAAGGAATTATCATCCCATATATCTAGATTCCTTATAGATATATACTAAATATAATAATCTTTTACACTATGACTTGGGAAAGGGGGGCTTGGATTTCTAGAATCATGTCTATTGCCTCAATAATATTTATGGGGACAACGTAGTTACTATTAAGAATAATCTATGTATTCTTAGGGTTGTTCCCCAAGGAATTGGGTGATACAACTTGTATATCATCATCCACATTAAATTTTTTGTTCTTTTTATAGAAAATTTCTTCAACATATGTTGCTTCGTAAGTCTCAAAGGGGGCACTATCACCATGTAGTATTATAACATTTACATAAATGGGTTATATCAATCATTGATAAAATGTTGAAGGTAATAACACGTGGTTGTGGAGCTATGGAATTCCATGTAAGAGGTTTTATAAGGTTTATTACTTGATTACCATAAAATGAGCATCAGATGTGAGATCCCCAAATTGAGCTATAATCTTTACCTTCCCTAGAGTTATTTTCACACTCTTATCATACCCATGATTGATATTATTTGTGGGAGAAAAATCCCATTCACTATAACCTAATAATCAAAGGGTTTGACATAGGATGAGGCTAACCCTCGATCAATTTTCAATCAAATACCTTGGGATGTTAACATTATCATGTCTACTCAAAACATATGTGGATATGTTGTGTCCCTGGATGAACTCTTCTTGACCCTACACTGTGAAAAAGATGGTCGTATGGAATTATTCTAGCACAGTCTCCTCTCAATAGACCTGAAATGCCAGAAAATCTATATTGAACTCTTGTGGTCTCCAGATGGATTCAAAAATTTCCTCCATAATTTATTTTGAAATATCGAGCATATACAGGATTGAGAGCTTGGTTGGGACAACCTCCAACTATATCATAAAGTCATACATTTATGCTAGAGGTCAATACATCCTGAGGCGTGGCTTCTCCTTTTTATTTGGATAATGAGAAGAGTAATTTGACATAGATAGTCCTGGTTATTCTTTATATATCATGGTAGTATCTTCTACCAGTGGTCTGGGACTTTCTTCTTACCCATTTCCTCGGATGATTTAATAATCACACCCCCTATATTAGTTCATGGAAGATGACTGGGTACTGATGACTAATAGAGATTTTTGAGACATATCCATGTATTTTTTAGGAGTTATATAGAACCTTCACATGGTTAGTAGCTACAAATTCATCTGTTTTGGCGATGTGACCAAAATACTAGGTCTGACCATTCATGTGATGTCCTATGTATCTTCATTTCCAACACATGAAGCCACAAATTCCCATGTTAGGTTCATGGAACTCAAAATCAGATGTATATTCATCATATGGAAAGGTATATACCATGTTTATCAAGTTACCCCAACAAAATATGGGATCTTTGTCTAATAAAGATTCCATTTGGTGAGTTGGTTCCCATGATTTTGATTTTATAATTAAGAAATATGAAAGAGTTAGTTCTTCTGTTGAAGTAGAATATGACTCATCCACTTTAGCCTATACATATGTATGATGGTCATGTTCACCTTTTGGAGACATATCTAATGTCTCCTCCATGGGTGTCATAACTATTGTTGGCATACAAAGCTATTATCTCAGGGTGGCATGAGATTGGTAAACTGTTTCCATGTCATCTAGTTGTGGAAATCATATCCATGCATGTCCCTAAAATTCTTACAATCACCATATTCTTCAAACTAAGAAACCGTTATGCAGGTCACATATGACCAAGATTTATTAAACATCACTTATCTGGTATCAACCTTTCTTTGTTGAATTTATTAGATTATGAAGTAGTCCTAGATGTGATGACCCATCCTCATATAGAAAGGGAATAGTCAAGAAGATCGATGTGGTTGAGCTCATTGGTCTTCCTGGAGTATGGTAAATTGAGTAGGTTATTGTCCATATTTTCAAGGAAATTACTTTGGAGTTTTTTACTTTATAAGTATTAGGATTAACTCATCCATTCCTCAAATTATGAGAATCATTGGTATAATGACCCTCTCTTTTCATACATTAACATTAAAACACATTTTTGGAATACATAAAACATTAAATCATAATATGCGCAAAGACTGTATTATTCCAGATCCATTGAAAACATGGAAACATAAAAACTGGTACATAAGTGAGATACAATATCTACCACTAGGTTATACATGACTAGAACCCTTCTTATACACATCATACATAATACATATATTGATTACATGGGGATGGAAACATAAAAAGGGGTGATCATAGATCCTTTTTATGGGTAATAAAGAGGACATGTAAGCATAAACATGTGTATAGTGTCATGATAATGTGATCATAATAGTGTAATATCATACTTTATATATAAAATATCAAAAACATGAATAATTTAAAAAAAAATTGGTTGTTTATAAGCCAAGAATCATAAGGAAATAATGTACATATTCCATAAAATCATATCTATGGAATGATAAATAGAATTTTGGTATATGAAGACATGTGATATCATTCAATATAATCTAATACTCATTGCTCAAACATATTAAATAACTTCTTATAAATCATTCCTACTAGTCAAGAAACACCACCATCCACATTAACAATACTTTCATTGTAAGGGATTGGGTTTCCCCATCTTCCAACATCGTGGTTACTACATCTACTCTGTCTAACACACCGCCTTCCCAAGTCTTAGTCCATTAATTATAAGGGACCATGTTTCCCCCTCTTCCAATAGTGGGCCAAACCCGCATACAAGATTCCCCTAATTATATCATTAGATATAAATCGTTGCCCAATTCATTGGAGAAATATATAGGCCCCACCCATCTAATAATAAAAACATTCATACATGTTCAACAAGATAATAAAACCTTCATCATATCATGACCCATAAAAATAGATGGGTTTTATAAATATCCTATCATAATGGCGTGAGATGAAATGGGTGTCATAAAAATGTAATTATATACTAACATGTGGAAAAAATTAAAGTTTCATATTCATTTCATCAAAGATTAACCCATGAGAGATGTGGGTTTCACAAGCCTAAAACTCATGGAAGATGAACAAGTTTAATAAATATTATTATGAAAAAGCATAAACCATTCTAAGAAGAAATATGAATTTAACCTTTGGTACATTTCCCAAAATGTAATGAGTAACATCACCATATGTCATCTTATATAGAAAATAATTTTCAAATATATTTTAATAATATTTATTATGGAAAATATCATTTATTCTAAAAAATATCATTAAAAAATATAACCCTTCGAAACCCATTTTCATTAAATTATACATGAATACATAAAAATAAATATACAAAAACATTTTGGAATCCTTTTTCCTTGAAAATATATAAAGAGAGGATTATAATGTTTTGAAAAAATCAATTCGTTGGAAATATATAAAAGAAGAATGAAAATGTTTTTAGAAAAAATTTCTTTTAAAACTTATAAAATAATCTTGAAAATGTTTTGAAAATCATTTATTTGAAAACATGTTGAAAACATATAAATAATTTTTGAAAATGTTTTGAAAACCCTTTTTACATGAAATGTTATGAATAAATGTTGAATAACTTTTGAAAAACAATTTCCTAAAAATAACTTTTATATAATGAATTTCTTGAATATTAGGAAATTTTTTTTAAATATATTTGTAATTAGGTAATGGATGAGTTAGTGTAATGACAGTCATGATGTTGGGTAAATCAATACATTCCAAACATTCATTTTTCACTATAAAAAGTTTAGAAAGGTGCCTTGATCGGAATATGACAACAAGAATCATTTTCCAAAACCATTCCTGATAAAGTATTACATGGGTAAAAATTTATTTTAATGATCCTATGAGAATAATATAATATTTTTGGAAACCTTTTTGAAAATTAACACAAATTTATGACCGAAGAAAGAGGTAATGTCGTGCTTTTGTAAAAACAATTTCTTAGTTATCTAAAATACCAAAGAGTGAGAAAACGACACAAATAAATGAAGATATCCTGAATAAATATATTATATTAAATATGATGAATGGTATTGAGATATGGATCACAATATTTCATCAATGTAATCTTAATTAATAACAATCTCGATAAATGATCGTATTGTTTCCCTAAACTCTTACCACATGGTAACTTGGGATAATATTATACATGCAGTAAAATTAAATTACATGAATCATTAAATATCATGAAAAGAAGTAGATTAATGATATTACATATCATATACACATCAAAAATAATAATTTAGGTACGTAAGAAATCATATTTTTTAAATAAGAAAAATTGTGGCAAAACTATCTTACTGATTTGGTGACTTTTGAAGCATAACTGACATGAGAGAAATATTTAAAAATTGATATGTAAATACCCATAACATTAAGTATCATGGGAATATAATAAATTCATGGGTAGTATATACACCACAGAAAATAAGTTAGTGGTGATTATGTCATGTATCTTGTTGGAATAAAAAGTGAGATAAAGTCACCTTACCATCTGTGTTGACTCTCATCATACTCATTAAAAACTCAAGTATAATAAATTGAGGATGATTATAATTATTTTATTGAACCATATTCTTAAATAAAATATGTTATATGGTCTGATTATCGATTTATATCACCTTTTTGATAACAATTTCATGGTAGGGAATCCCTTCAGGTAATATCATCTTTCATTTTCTCTTGTCTCTTAATTTTTTATATCATTAGTCCTTATACATATATACTAATTTCTAGAATTTAAAACATAATAAAAATTTTATTCAAATTGTTTAAATTTTTTATAATAATATATAGAATATATAACAGTAAAATGGAATACACCATTCACGGAGATGGTAGGTCGTATGTACACATCAAAGTTGTTTCATTTTTACTATCGGGTTGAAATAAATAAAGTAAAGGAAATAAAAGAATATATGTATATAATATCATTAAATTGGTATTATTATGAAATTTATATCATATACGTTCATTGAACACATCCTTAATACATTCCATGTAGAATATGAATGAATCACATTGCTTTCAGGGGAAGTAGTCCATACTTTCTCAAATGAAATTATCATATTTACAGAAGAAAAAAATTATCACGGATGTTATAAATAAATATTACAGAAGCATAAAAAAATTATAAATATCATAAATAAAATATATAAATAGATTTTACATTATAATTTTATCCATTATATCTGGTAAAGTAAAAATTTACAATCATCATTTTGTTTGGCGGTAGTTCACCATACACGTAAACATGATGTTCGTTTCCCATTTTATTGAAGTGTGTGTTAATGTAGGTAAAAAAATTAAAACAAAACAAATCCTAGTATATTTAGGAAAAAATTTTCATATAAATTAATTGGATATGAATATATGAGGGAGTGTATAATGGAAATTAAAATGAAGGATCCTGACGAGGGGTGACACATCTTCTTTGGGTAGTTCCTTTTGGTTTTTACCAAATTGATTACTTGGATTGATTTAATACCAAATGAAGGATTCAAAAATAAAGGGTGTAATTTTTTGAATTTTATTAGGTAGATAATGGAATAACCTATGGGGTTTTAGAGGTTTGAATAAGAAGGTTATATAGTGGCCTTTTATAGGGATGAGAGGGGACACACATGGCATTTTTGAAAACAGGTTAGGTGAACCCACATTTTTTCCTAAACAACGTCCACCCAAA
Source organism: Viscum album (assembly GCA_963277665.1). Lineage (NCBI taxonomy): Eukaryota > Viridiplantae > Streptophyta > Magnoliopsida > Santalales > Viscaceae > Viscum > Viscum album. The sequence goes on along the minus strand of OY728155.1, from coordinate 1,217,499,089 downwards.
CCCAGAACACTTGATAATAGAGTTTTTATGGCCGAAATATGTCCATAAAATGGGAGTTGGATAAGTTGATACAACTTTTATTCTCATAAGTTTATGGTTTAGTAACTTGTCAAGTATAATTTTTCCTTAATCGATGTAATTAATTCTAGTTAATTTAATTCGTATTTATTCTAAAATATTATTATTACATTATTAGACATTTTATATTAATACAATTAAAAATGGAATCCATTTTTTAATATTATAATTATATAAGTGGCAGAAATTAATTTAAATTTAACTTCGCAAACGATACGACAAAACAGGGTTTTAAAGTAAAAACCTCTAAACATTTTATTTGTTTTCAAAGTCAATTTCAAAGTGAAATTGATTAAAATTAGATAAATTTGATTAGATTAAAAAAATATTACATAATTAAACTTTAAAACTAATTTAGAAAATAATTATCCTTATAAATAATTTAGATGTAAAGGTAGTTTTGAATAAAAGTTTATTATTATTCACTATTAATTAAAAAATGAAACTTCACAGAAAAATAACAATTATTAATCCTAACCTAATTTTTATGTCTCTATTTAAAAAATAAGTTTAATTTTACATATATAATCTTTAAAACTACCAAAAAATGGATTTAAAATACGTTCCTCATTAAATCTTGTAAAAATAACCTTTATAAAAATATAGTATTTAATGCAAAAATTGGGATTATTTTAATCTTAATTCAATATAATATATAGGATAAATATCCAAAATATTTTATTCAATAATATATATATATATATATATTTCACATTAATACCAATCACTAATTATATTTAATTTAAATATTTAGGGTAAAAAATCATTGTGAACATAGGAATAATAATTCATCCCATTATATTCAATCACTTTTCATTTTCATTTATAATTAATTTGTAACTAATGAATTAATTTTATATTTGTGTCAACCATTTATTTTCATAATAAATTTAACACTTTTAATAACTATTAATTTAATGGCTCGGTTAAAATTATTAATAACATATCATAATCGTTATTTTGTCGTATATGTTACACAAGACATGGAGGAAAGTCATTTTAGTGTGTTACACAAGCTAACCACATTAATCATTGTAGATCTAGATAAAATTAGTGTTTCATATATTGCATGATTAAATTGGGTTTTCATATAACCTAATCCGTATATATATCTCTAATATAACATAATCTATTTTTTGTTTTGTGTGAAATGTAAAATATAAAAAAGTTTAAATTAATTTTAAAACAATATTTCCAAAAAATGGGGGTGTTAAATTTTAACCCATTAAAATTAATTTAACCAAAAAATTTATTTGTGACATCAATGTTTTAATACATGAATTTTTTATTGATAGAATCCCACATCTAAAAAATGATTACTAAAACCTCCCTTAAAAGGGTAATAAAGAAACCATAATTGTTACCCAATGTATCAGATAACTAGGTTTCCACATTGGATAACATGGGTTGGTAGAGAAGAATGGAGATTGAAGAAAAGCATAAATATTTATAGGTAGTGATTGAGGTCAGAAAAAACAAATGTGTGAATGGTCAAATAAAATTTTGGGGCCTCAAATTCAAAAATCTATGATGATTTAAAAGGACATAACTTCCACAAAAATTAAGGTATTAGGACAATACATTTTTTGATCATTATCATATATTTGAGTAATTATTTTTTTACCATTAATATAATGAAATAAAATTAATTGATATATTTGAATATAAAAAATTCATTATTTTGATGTTATTTTTTATATTTCTAATTCATAAATTAATTTCAGATATGGATGTCTAGAAATTAACATTGATTCCCGATGCAATAAAATTCACATTTATTAGATCTTAATGCCAATAAAAGAATGAAAATAATAACTATTTCTCTCTAAAAATTATTATAATAAATATGGTTAATAAATTAATCTCTTAATATAAAAATTATCACGTCTATTTCATCATAAATATTTATTCATTAAAAATTATAATACATTAACCAATACATTTTATATGCTTGTGGTAGGATTGAAGACCTTTATGTCCTTTGTTTATCAGTTCAAGACCCATGACTGTTACATAAATTTTTGGTTTCCACCTTACATACATGATGTAATTTTCTAAAATTGTACTAATATAATATCAAAAATAAAAAATTTGGACATAATAAAAATTATTTTATTCTCTAAATAGCCTTTTAGGAAAGGTTTTTAATACTATCTGAATACATAAATTCTTACTTTGAAAATTAGCATAAACCTTTCTTGATTGGTTAACCATATTACCATTATAAAAGATGAAAATTAAACACCTTAGACGGAAAGTCATAAAATCAACATAACATTGATTCCCAAAACATCAGAAAACTTCTATTAATTTTCACATTCCATACATGTGAATACTTTCATCAAGTATTATCTTGAAACAAAGTATTGACCTGAATTTCCATAAATTATTATTGAAGACATTAATGTTTCCTTATTTTAAAGTATATAGGATATATCTATAAATCCAAAAATGTTATAATCTTCATCAATGATAACGTAAATCACCTTTCAACAAGTCTATAATTATTTATAAGGTAATCAACACAAACCAATTTACTTATTCATATATGACATATCATTATTAAAAAAACATTATATTAACTTAAAGAACATATCAAGGGTTATCTTTCCCTTAATAACGCGCTTTACATGGACATCACCTTTCAATTAAATCACTTTTCTATTCCATCAGAACTATTCAATGTGTTCTTGTAAATCTATAGTGAAAACAACTAAATAGAAAAATAATTATATGTTTCACTATTCATTTAACATAATTTTTAAAAACATTTATTATTTCACTTCATTTGTAATAAATTAATAAGGATCCATAATTATATTACATAATGCCAATTTCTATTCACATTTCTTCTATAGTCTCGTTATCATAAAAAATTTAACCCTCACTCATACCCCCTTATTGATTCACATTAGGAAATTTCCTCCAGGGATATTGAGTTTCATAATTATGATTTATTCCACACCTAAAACAATTAACCTTCAAGGATTTCTTAGAGAGAATAATATTCTCAACCATTTCATAATGATAACTCTTCATTTTCCACATACAGTAACTTTCTTTGTATCATTATTTTCCACGGTCAAAAAAAATTTCTTGTTCCTATAACACAATCACTTTGGTGATTCTATCCACATTCATAACATAAAAAAACCAGATATTCATTCCCCCATGGTATCCATCACCATAATGCTCAGTGAAATATATCACTCTCTTTTTTTGTGATTCTGAGAGTTTTTATGTCAGACGTTGTAAATCATGTTATGTGGAAACTGATTAGGAATGATCACAATATCCTTTTATATTGTTATCATCCCATTTGACTTCTCATTGGAAAATTTTCTATCACAATAAGCATTAACCTAGTTCATTCAGGTTCAAGATATTGACGAAAACAAGAAATCATAGTTTGAGAAACACTTATCATAGTAGGAAACCACAGAATCATGAAAATGAATTACTTATAGGACGTCTAAACCATGAATCATACTTCATTAATTTATGAAACCTTGGGTTTATCCTTGCTTATTCAATGTTATACTCTATTTAAATATTTCATGATGGTTTATAAAGTGTTTATGAATTCCCAAATCATAAACCCCAAAGTTTCAAACTAGTAGTGAATCATGGCATGTTTTCATGTACCAAGTTACACTGAGTCAGGCCCAATGCACAATGTCAGAGTTGTTACACCTAAATAAATCTATTCTAGAGCTAAGTCCACTTGTTGTATCTAGAGAGGGAGGTATTTCAAGAAAACCACTCACTCTATCCTTTTCATAAATTAAAGGATATCGTTCTATATGTTAAATCATCCTCATACATATCCTTAGTGAAATCCATAGAAATATCCTTATAATATACCTAGGGATCTCACTAACATTTTTTCATCCTAGTTTCCAACATATATTTAATCCTTTACTCTAATTCCAATGATAGAGACCCTCACTTTTCATACGTTAGCATTACATCAATTTTCTGGAATACATAATATTTTAAAAAATAGACTCCCAAAGACTATATTAGTCTAGTTCCTTTGGAAACATAGAAACATAAAAATTAGTAAACAGGATAGATACATTATCTCCCATAAGGATTTTCATGACTAACACCCTTTATATGACCAAAATCAATTTTTTTGTATTATTTTAAAATCCAATTTTTGGGTAAGTGGGAACCATACATATGCAATTAGTAGTTGAAAATACCAAATCAACTTAATCCATTACACACCAAAATAAAAATTTAAAAATTAAACAAACCTCCAAAAACCACCTAGCCAAAAAACTCAATGACAGATTCAAATTTCAAATTTAAAATTTCAAAAAAAAATCATACTAAGAAATTTCATCATCACACTGCCAACCTATCACCATCACCTAACCACAATAATCACACTACCAACAAATAACAATCACTATCAGTGTCTCATCATAGTCATCACCACCCTCAGAACAAATCACATCTCATCACTAACTTTATCAACACATTGAGAAAGATAATCAGATGTCATCACCGCCCTATAATCTCTAAATCTAGTAACTGGAGTGACCAAAAACCAAGACACCCCATATTTGAAGAAAAACTCCACCGACATCAATTCACCTTCAAAAAACAACTAAAATACAGGCTCAATACCAAGAGAACTGATGATTTCCTGAACACCACCTCCCAAAGATCTAACAAAATATTGCTATAGACCAACCTAGAAAGGAGAAATTGAACTCGGGGACAAGGAAGGGTTAAAGAATAATAAGATTCAAAGGGAACAAGCCTTTCACCAAGAAAAAAACTAGCAGACCATACCAAAAAACATTGAAAAAAACAATCTATGCATCACTGTATCATTATTAAAACAATCATCCACCGAAATTAGACACCACTATTTTCATCAACCATCACTAGCATGAAACTAACCGCTACAATCATCAACAAAACCATTGTAACTGGAACAACCATAACACTAAAAGACAATAGGAACAACATAAAACATATAAAAAAATATCATCTTCATGAAACATAATACCTCATTGTCGAACTACCACGACAAACATGCGGGAACCACCAATAGGGGCAACAAGGAAGGAAATGAAGTAAAAAATACAAACATCAATGATATGACTTCTGAAGGCAATGAACCCACAAAACATCCTCTATAGGATCTTGATGAATCATCTAGTCACCAAGAAGAAAAATAGGATAAAACAAAACCTCCTAGGGCTGGATGTACCAACACCATATCAACATTAGGCCCCTGGGAATGGGATCTTGAAAAATAAAGATATAGGACAACCACCTAAGGCTTGAACTCTAAATTAATCAATACAAGAGGAAACCTAATGGGAAACCACTTCTTATGCCCCTCATAATTAATACATGACTTCATCACATGGGGATGGAAACATAAAAAGGGGTGATATTTGATTATCAGTAAGGGTAAACAATGATGAAATATAAGAAAAAATATGAGAATAACGGTATGAGAACATGATCATAACATTAAAAGATCATACCCGACATATCAAAAATCATAAACTTGAATAATATAATAAATCATGGAAGTTCATAATAAATGAATCATAAGGAAATAAAGAACATATTCCATAAAAGCATATCACAAGAATAAGACGTGAAATTGTGGCAAACATAGACATGTGGTATCATTCCCTATAAGTAAAGACTAATTTCTAAAACATATAAAAGCACTTCATGGGAACCACACATACTGGGTGGGACCCACCAACATCCCTAGTCATAGTCTTTTTTTATAAGGGTATGGATTTCCCTATCTACCCATAAAAATTGGGTTTTCCCATACTCCATCTTCATGGTGACTACACTTACTAGGTGGGACAAACAACCATCCCTAGTCGCAGTCCATTATTTATAAGTGATTGGGTTTCCCCATTTTCCCATAGTAGATAAATACCATTGACTTGATTCACATCATTATATCATGAGATATAGATATTTACCAAATTTATTGGAGGGAGATATAGTTCTCACCCCTGTGATAAATAATTCATATATACATGTCCCACAAGATAATAAAAAATTCATCATATCATGGAAAATAGAAAGATATAAGTTTTATACAATAATTCCATAATCTAATGAAATGAAATGGGTGTTATAAACACGTAATTATATCATAACATGTTGAAAAATAAAAATTTCATTATCATTTCATCAAAGCATCACACGTGGAAATAATTTGGTTTCACATGCATAAAACCCATTGAATAAGAACGAGTTTCATAAAAATATTTCCATAAAAACATAAAACATTCATATAATTAATTTTAATATAATGTTTGTGTAATTTCCCAAAAGAGAAGGAGTAACATCAATGAATGTAATATTAGATTTAAAATAATTTTGAAACGTATTTTAAAAACATTTGTGCGGAAAATATACCATCTTCTTTAAAAAATTATCTTTTCAATATATAATCATTTGAAAACCATTTTCCTCTAAATAATCATGAAAACATAAAAATTAATATTTTATGACATTTGGTATAACAATTTCATTGAAAAAATATATAGAGACCTTGTATAGGTTCTAAAAAATATTTTCCTTGAAAATGTATAAAACAAGATTGATTTTTTTTGAAAAAAAATCCTTGAAAACATAAAATTGAATATTGAAATACTTTTTAAAATCATTAATTTTAAAATAATTGGAAAAATTATAAATAAATCATGAAAATGTTTTAAAAACATTTTTATATTAAAACTTATGATAGAAGCTTAAAATTTTTTTGAAAAAAATTTCCTTTTAAACATCTTTAAAACAACAAATTTATAGAATATTAGGAAAATATTTTCTAAAAAATAAGTTTTCAATTTTGTACCAGAAGAATCAATATAATTATGGTCATGAAGGATGGTAAATCCATACATTCCATACATTATTTTTTTTACAGTAATAAGTTTTGGAAAGTTCCTCGACCAGAAAATGACAAGAGGATTATTTTGTAAAAAAAATTAACGGTAAAACATGGGTAAATTTTATTTCAAATATAATAGGATAATTTTATAATATTTTTGGAAACCATTTAGAAAACATGGTTATTTAGGAACATAGATTTCTGATAGAATAGAGAGGTAAAGTCAAACATTCATAAAAAGATTTTCATTGTTATATTAAATACCAAATGGATGGAAAATGGTACTAATACAAGAAGATATATTGAATAAATATATGATTATAAATATCAGGTGTATTTTGGAAAGATGGATCATAATATTTTATCAATAGAATCTTAATCATAAGTAATATTAGTAAATTATGGGATTGTTTCAATAGAATCTTACCACATGGTAACATTGGTTGTACTCTCCATGTGAGAAAATGGAATAAAATAAAGCTTAAAATATCAAAAAAATATGATATTGATGATGTTACATGTCAAATACACCTTGAAAGAATAATGTAGGTTCACAGAAAATCTTTTTCTCAAAGAAGGTAAATTGAGACAAAACACTTTTACAGATTTGGTAACCCTTGAAACATAAACACCATGGGGGAAAGATCATAAAATAGAATTGTAAATACAAATAAATTTAATTATAATGGAAATATAATACATTAATGGTATGTATATACACCATACTAAATAATTTAGTGGTGAATAAGGCATGTATCACTTGAGAATAAAAAGTGAGATGAAACCCCCTTACCCTGTGTCCTAACACTCGTTATACTCATTCAATCATCCTATTTATTAAATTTAATTATATTATATGAATTTTAAAGAACAATATTCTTATATCTAATACATTATACGGTTTTTTATGACCTTAAATTATAAGTTTTTTAATAATTTCATCTTAAGGTTATGCTTCGAGTAATACTCTCATTGTTTTTTGATTAAGTCTTAAATTTGTTATATATTTGGTCTTTATACATATATCAGCATATCTAGAATGTAAAAAATTGATTAAATATCATCTATATTCATTATATGTATATTAAAATAATCTATAGAATATTTTTTCATGAAATGTAATGTACCTTTCATGGAGACGGTAGGTCGTACATATGCATGAAAACTGTTTCCGTTTTATTATCTTATTAAACAAAAGAAAAAAATTATATATTTGTATATATATATCATTATTTTATAATTATTTTGTTATATTTATTATATAATTTTACTAAAAACTTACTTAATGTATTCTATGTAGTGTGTGATTGAATCACATAACATTGAGTGGGTGATAGACCGCACTTCCTCAAACCAAATTATAATATTTACACATGATGGAAATCATAATGGTATATTTAAATAAATATTAGGGAAGAATAAATAAATTAAAAATGGTACATATATAATTTATAAATAGAGATTATATCATAATTTCCACCATGATTGGTAGTGAAGGAAAAATGAACAATCTTCATTTCGTGAAGAGGTAGTTCTCTGTACACATAAACACTGTGTTCATTAAACATTAGAATGAAGTATGGGTAAATGTAGGTCAAAAATGTACAATAAAAAATCCTATTATATTAAGGATACTACTGTTTTTATACAGGAATGGAATAAGAAGTGTTGAAGAAGTGGAGAATGGAAAATAAAATAATGGATCTTGATAAGGGATATTACCTCTTCTTTGGGAAACAAATTTTTGTTTTCTACAATGTGATTTATTATATTAATTTATTCTAAATGAGATTACTTAGGGCCTAAGATATAGATTTTGTGAAGTGTATTGGGTAGATATTGTTGAAACCTAATTATATTGAGTGGTTTGAAGAAGAGGTAGAGGTGGTTTCCTTTCATTAAGATTGAAGGGGACACACATTCAATTGTTTAAAATAAATTAGGTTTACACATGATTTTACCTGAAAAAGTCATCCCAAACCAAAAAAACACATTAGTTAAAATCTTTTTTGGCTTATAAATGTCTACAAAATGGGTTTTGGACTAATGTATAAGTCATTTAGTCCCTTAGGTTTAATGTTTAGTCCCACGTTAAGCTTAATTTTTCCTTAATCGATATAATTACATTTAATTACATTCACTGATATTTTTAATAAAACAATAATTTGAACTTATTAAACATTATATATTACTGTGATTACAAATATGAAATCCATTTTTCTAAATTCAAATCACATAAGGGGAAAAAATTAATTTAAATTTGATCTCGCATATGGGGTGATGAAGAAGGGCTTAAAAGTAAAAACATCCAAATGTTTACTATGTTTTTATAGACAATTTAAAAGTTAAATTAAGTCGAATGACCTACATTGGATTAAATATTAAAAATATTATATAATTATAATATTTTCCCAATTTAAAATATAATTTTACCTTATAAAAATTAGATGAAATAGTAGTTTTAAATTAAATTTCATTATTCTTCAATATTCATTAAAAAAGTGAATCTTGGAATCAAATACACAAAAATTACACTAAGAAAATTTTATTGATTATCATTCCTAAAATAGGATCATTTTGACATATATAATCGATAACAGTTCCAAAAATTGGATTTAAAATAGGTTCTCCATTAAAATGAGGTAAAAATGTATTAATAAAAATATAGTATTTTGTGCATAAAATTAGAATTTTTTATCTTAAAACATTCAAATATGTTGGATGAATATCCAAAATATTTTATTGAATATATATATATATATAATATATATGTATATATCACATTATTAACACTAGTTAAGTGTAATTAATTTAATTTATTATGGTAAAACTGATGTGTGGTTTTAAAAATGATAATATATTCTTATACGTTCAATTGGTTTTCATATTAATTTAAAATTCATTTTTTACCAATGAAATCATTTTATATTTTTATAAACCTTCGATTTTTATATGTTATTTAACCATGTTCATTACTACTAATTTAATGGGTATGTTTTAAAATATTGATAATATATCATTATTGTTATTCTGTCTTGTGAGTTACACAAGCCGTAGAGGAAAGTCATTGGTGTGTGTAACACAAGTTATCCTTGGTGTTCTGTCTAGAGAAAGATAAAATTTATGTTTTTCTCAGTGCATGATTAACATAGTTTTTCATATAACTCATAAAAACATATTGATTTAAAATAAAATAAACTACTTTTAGTATTGTGTGATATAAAAAATATAAAAAATATTTAATTAATTTTTTTTAAAGAAATCACAAAATAATGGTGTGTTGCACTTGGTCTTATGTTACTTCTAAGTGATGGATATTTTGAGGTTATTTCAACTCATTATAAGGTTTTTATTGGTTTGGGACCTACTTATGTTCTTAGATTGGATATTCTATTGGTTTGAGAGTGGCAAATATAGTTTTTACCTTATTAATCATTTTCACATATGCTACAAACATGAGATGTGGTTTTGATTGGGTTCACTAAATGGAATATTATTAATATTTTTTTCTTTTCTTTGAACTCACATAACCCACCTGGATACTCCATTAGTATCAGAGGGGTCTCCAGATCATATCAACAATTTTCAGCGTATAGTAAGAACAATTGTTCCGATGAGAGATGGACACAGAGTGAATAGGTTCAACCTTTCCATCTGACTTTGAAGTCAAACACCCGATCATTTTCATGTTTCTTGTTGTTCATTAGTTCAATGATTTTCATTTTCCTCAGTTTGGAGCTGAATTGGAAAATTAATTGGTGAATAATGTCTTCTCATCTTATAATGTAACCTGATGGAAGGATGTTGTACCAAAAAAAGGCTAACCCTATTAGATTCTGTAAAAAACACCACATCATGGTCGCCTCCATCTGATATTGAGGCCCTATCATCGGGCCTCATTAGGATATGTTGTGAGTGATATGTTTTTCAGGGTCTCATGTGCCATAAAACATATAAAATGGTGGATTTCCCATATTGGGTGTGTAAAAAGTGTTATCCACTCATTTGGGATATAGATTATTCTCAGGCTATACACGTGCATGTCCCCCATCCATGGATTCCATTCAAGTATATAGGGACTTGATGGAATTGAAAAATTGTATAGGTATTGTTGTTTGATCTACCTACAATCTATATAGTATAGGAAGAACATAATGAGGATCCATGTTTTCATCTCCCAATTATTCTCCATAAATGAAACGACTAAATTATTTCCTTAGAGAGTTAGAGGATACATCCAAAATGGGTTTATGTCACAATAATTTTCAACTTCCTCATTTATTTATACTATACTCATGGGTGAAAATCTCATATTATGGTCAGATGTTGCACTTTCCGGAGGATCTTCTCTTTCCAGATGTATGGGAGGAGGAATATTCTCCTATATCTGAAGAAAAAACATAGTTCGAATATTCCCATCTATATCTCTTCATTTTTATTCATAAATATTATATCTCATTCTCTTATTGTTTCATCCATTCCTCCACGGATGAAACTTCGACTCTCCAAGATGGAGATAGGGATATGGCCACAACTTTCCCTTTATTATTGGGAGTGTTCCTCCATACATTTAGAAACATTAATTTTTTATGGGAAATTTTTTAGATCATCCTCTAGTTCTACGTACCTGCAACCTCAGTGGGTGTATCCATATCTTAATCTCATGTCATGTTTTCCACATGGTGTCCCTCTTCATCTAAATCAAGATCCACACTATCTATTTTGTTGATGTTGAAAACATCCACATATGTGTATAAAGAAATGGTATTTTACCATTACATTCAAATCAATTTGACGATTCTTCACACTCAATAATAGGGTTTATTCTCGAACCCTTAGACATATTGGGCCATTTTGGCTTGCTACCTGAGCAGGTTTTTATTACCTTTATTTTATCCTACTCCTATCATAGTCTGTGAACAGGGACCTATAGGGAGATTCCAGTGATGATTGTCAAAAGGGCCCCAAATAATAGTGGGTTTTCATATGGTGGTAGTAATGTGTGTTATGTCGACCATCAATATTTACCTCACAAATAAAGCAACACTAGTTCTCTATGTGGTGATGGTGAAGATGGAAATTACCCAATCCCTATAGGTTGGGGCCACAACTAAAAATTATTGATCTTGTTTTTGTGAATCAGATGATTCCGATCGAGAATTTAATGATTCCTAGTATGGGAATTGAGATATAAATTCCCCAAGCCCAGCAGCATAGTGCTGAGTTGGAACCGTCATTGATTTCCCCAGGACCCACTCTAGGGATAATGATCCAGATAATAGAAATTGAGATATAAATTTCCCTAACTCAGTGTTATAGTGTTTGTTTTCATCTATTAGATACATATCTTAATCCCCTTAAATATTGACGATCTGAGGGGTAGAGGTGGTGCCAGATATTCCCCTGACCTGGTGTGTTGGGTTCTCTACTAGATGACTGCTATAATAGTATCTACTGCATCCTATTAGATGTGGTGTAGTTGTGATAATGTATGATCTATGTGAAATAAAAACCCATAATTAAATTCAGTTTCTATATAAAGACATTATGTTAATTGAAACTATGTATTTCCTATAATGGTGTATTTTTATTTCATCAAGGGCCCCATTTAAAATATATATTTGATACCCTATTTATCTATTCATGGTGTTTTAGCACCATTGATGCGGTGGATTTTCATTTTAGTCACCAAATAGATTGAGCTATACATGGGTGCTATATTTCCCTAGAGGCTATGACATTACGACATGATGAATATGAGGGGTTTTATTTTCCCAGGGGTGTGGTGAAGTTTAACACTCCATACATTCCCCATCCTCAAATATGAATATTGGGCAGGGCTTTAGATATTAATTCATGAAGGGATGTGATGCAATGGAAACAATGATTTTACAGATATGTGTTGTGATTTTTCGAATATGTATCCCTATCAATGTAGAAAATGACTAGGTCTAGACAAAAACATAGTATCAAGATGTTTTGAAGTTGACTCTCATAGCCTAGATAGGGGAGGTGTCTACCCTTTGGATATTGATTAGTTTCCCAGATATTTTTTCATTGAAAATATATGAACTCTTTTTCTAGGTAATCTAGGATCTCATAGTCATAAGTGGAAAAGGGGAAAAACTTGGTGTGGTGGTATATATCATCTAACAATCTCATATGTCAACTTTATTCCCCTATTACTCAATCATACGTTTCTCCATCCAGTCATACCACTGAAGGTTATTCTTAGGGTCACCTGCTGACACGAGTAGAGTGTTTCTAGAAGCTGATGGGGAACTATAAAGGTTGACCATAACATTTAAATAACCACTCTATATGAAGGATTCTGTGTTTTTAACACGTTTTTATATCAAGGTTTTTGGGAAATAGGATTGTTTCATTATCTGTGGAAAATATCACCGTAGGGAGGTTGGCAACAGAGGATGTCTGGAGTAGAGTCCATACGATCCATTTTCACACTAACATAAGGAGGACTATCATTGTAATGATCATATTATTTATTGGTTGAAGAGTTGACAAACCCTTTGGGTATTGATAATGTTTCTTGAAAAAACTAAAGGTCAGTAAAATTGATCACATTCAGGATATCAACCTTATCCTATATCATGGCCTACATATTTTGACATGACTTCCAGAATTGTGCAAGGAAATGATCCTAATGTGTGAGTGTTGTCGAACATTGTTTATAACAGTCTAGTTTTGTAGAAGTGGGAGATCCCTACTGATAAGCTGATGGAGTATAACAACATGCTTCTTCATTACTATCAGTAATATAAGACTACACCGAGGTATATTATAGTCTCACTCAATGATCCTCAATTAGAATTGGGAAATGAACCTGATACTGAGACGTTGGAATAAGTTTTTGGTCTTTTCAATAGAAATATTTGTCTATCCCGAGGCACGTACTGCTCCCACATTGTGAGGCCTGAATATAGAAAAAATATAATCCTGATATGAATATGAAATCCTCATGAAAATATATCAATGGACCTCTAGAACCAGAGAAGGGATATTAAACTACTCCTATATGGACTTTGAAGGATATTGGTGCATTCGTTCTATGGTGGATGTAGGGATAGGCACCTTGCTTCTATAATCAATTAGAAATGACATGTATATTCCCCTGCATAAGTATAAGCATGCCCCAAGTTATATGGCATTCTATCATGGTTATCCTAAGCCGAAATAGGAATATATGCTCAATCATCGACCATTAGAGTATGTAACTTCTATTATTTTATATGAATATGATTCTACCCTAAGGTTTGTTCTGCTCTCACTCGGTGATACCCAACTTGAATGGGTATATGAGCTCAACTATGGGCTTTCATAATATGTTTTTATGATTTTACAGGATCATTATGAACCTATCCTGAGGCACGTACCTCTATCACTTGGTCAACCTCAGTTGGTATGGTAATGTGATCTGCTTCAGACACCACATCCTTTATAATAATATACCATGAATCCAATCGTACGTGAGTTAGAATATGAGATTACTTCAGAGAAACAACTTGTTATTAATGATAAGATTGATGTGCTGCCCTGGCTATTGGGATAGGATTATGTGCTTATCCTTGTATTCTATACCAGTATAAGAATATTTCAACAGAGTTCTTTAGCTTTTACTAAGATGTAATGTCACATTATAAAAGTATGTGAAGAAAAATAAAACTGCACATTTTATGTATCCACTATATAATGAAATATTTCTTCTATTGAAATAAGTTTATGAGACCACTTCTAACCACCTTGTTCTACCAAACTATGCTGAAAAACATTATTCTTAAGGGTAGTCATATGAATCTCCCCCATGCTTGATGTAAGAATATGTCTATAGTGTTCTTTCATGTGGTAATGGATGTGATCCAGCTCACTGGTTACCTCTAGAATATGCTAAATGAAATTGCCAGTGAGAGTGGGGATATGATCCCACTCATGATTATCCAGATCCTTCCATGCCCAATGTGTCTTCCTTGTTTCCAATGCATGGGTATCAGAGGTTGTAATCTTTTGTGTGGAAAACTCAGAAAGAAACTGATTGGTTCCAATGGGATTGATCTAGTAATAACAGTTGATAGGATACCTCCCCGATGGACCCTAAACCATAAGGGAGATGTTGTTGACTCCTTGATCCACCTTAAACAGATATTGAAGGTGACAGTTTTCGTTATTTGGGGATAATCTTCTTATATTGTTGGATATGGATACCCAGACCACTGTATTTCTTATAGCTTTATTTGGAAGGTGTGACCCATCTATTTTAGCATTTGGAGTGATATATTCTATTCCTCTGGGGTCGGGATTGTACCACCTAAACTGTATTCTCATACCATTTCATTTTACACCTGATGATGAAGTAGTCAGGTATGTGAGGTCAAATTACGTCTCACATGGGTTTTAGTAATATCTTTTTTTCCATAACTATCACTAGATGAATACATTATCATGGGTTGGGGTTGTTTTTGCGAGTATTATCTGCATCATGAAGACAAAAAAGAATAAGATTAATGATCAGTGCATCATTACATACATGATACACGGTCAATCAGATATGTATGGGTAATAAAATATCCCTTTATTATTCATAGTCCCACCGTTCTGCTTGTATGGACATTTCTAATTGTGGATAGACTTATTTCATGAGAAACCCAGCTACATAGAATAATCCATAATATGCCTACTAGGTTTCCCACTTTTTTGTGTAGGATATGAAAAAAAGTGGTCTGACTCATAGTTAACTAATCATTTTTTTATTTGGGAGATTCACATTAGGTTTAACATTTTTTTCATGTGAGTGAGGATAAGAACCACTTGTATTCTAGGAATTAACTTGTCTAACGAGAAGTAGAAAGACAATTCATTTTATCTTGTCAAGGAAATTCTGTAGTTAAATTATTATTTTTTCTGGTTGGCCAATTTAGTTTCATTGGAAAGATGTATTTTCCTTGCACGGCCAGTTTAATTTTGGGGATATCAATGTTTTTCACAATCATTTAGTCTGTTTTAACAATTTTTTATCTCCAACTAAAACTCCCAATGACTCCCCCATCCATAACTAGTTACATTCCTAGAATCAAAAGGCTTGTTGTCCTTTGGGTATTTGGACCCACTATGCTTAGTAACTCATGTTGGCTGAGAGGATGGGAGGTTAGGCTCATTACACCCTTTTGTGGGGAATTTTTTACTACATTGGGACTCTCTTATAGATTTAAGATATTTTTATAATCTATTCCTAATTCCAATATGAGACTTAACACCCTAAAAATGATCATTGGTTAAATAAATTTATATTCAAGGGGTCCTATTAGTGAATCCATCTGTATGTTTTGAAGGTTCTTCATCCATTTAACATTAGTGCATAGATACTTATAAATTTATTCCATATAACTTGGAATCCTATAGTTTTATATCATCCACGGAGGTAGCTAATATTATAAGGATGGTATTGAGCCTTTATGTCGTATCCTACATATCATTTTTTATAAATGGAATCAAAACCCACATAGTTATTTAAACCCATTTAGTTTAATTTCAAATGAGAGGGACACATATGGAGGAAATTGGTCCCTAGATACAGATCTAGAACCTATGGGATGCATCTTACATATCCTAGTAATTTCATGAATCAAATTTATCATATTTTAATCAAACAACTGGGACATGCACCAGGGTGGACACCGTTATATGCGGTAGTTATATCAGGAAACTGATTGAGACTTATACACTAAGATTTATCTTATTGGTGGTGATTCATAATCAAAATAATGCTATCGTTGTAACTCTCTAAGCATGAGGGATCCATGATAATTGAAGGAAATAATGTCTATCAAGAAACTAGAATCACTGCATATGAAAGCAGGGATTACAGGTGAGGAAAACCCATTGGACATTCATTATATAGATTTGGCCTCAAGAAATAGTTTGATTTATCCTAGTTAATGAAGGAATAACGTTCATCAATGTTCATTTGATCTCTCAATATTCCAGTGGATGAGGAAGGGTGATCATCCCATGAGAGAAATTGGGTCTCAATGCTTGGGTTTTTCAACACATAACGGGACGTTCACTGAAGTGGGTGCCCATTTGAGATCAATCATCTAGGAAGGCATCCTAAAAATCCTGGTTATGGAATGAATAAAATTCTTTATAGTTAAAATTATATATCATTATACTTGTTGATGATGGAGGATAATCATCCCATATGATATATTGTGTCCCAATGGTTAGCATTTCAGATATATAGCAGAGCTTACAATAATCTCTGTTCCCATTTGATCTTAGTAATTTAGAAAAGACACATAATTACCATGGTTGTGGAATGAATTAGATTAATTATAGTTCAATTTTATTGGGTATTAAACACTGATGATTTCCTTATATGAGGGGAATATCATATTACGGAACTAATTAGTGTTTTCACACTGAGGATTCCCTTATATGAGGGACATATCATATTATTCTAATGATCGAGGCTTACACAATAAGGATTCCTATTACTGGTTGAGGCTTATAACCCAAATTATATCATCAATGTAACTCTCTATGCCTATGTGAGTTATGTTATATGTGAGTAACAAGGGATATCAAGTAATAATTATCACTACTTATGAATGCCATACTTAAGTATTGGGATATATGATTTGGATGTTTAATATAGAGATATGACCTTAGGAAGAATTTATATGCATATTGGTTATAGTAGGAATCAGAATCATCATAGTTCAGTTTGATTAGAGATTACCCACAAAGGATTCCCTAACATATCCATTGGAAAACGATATCATGTTCTATGATGTCTTCTTAACATGTGATGGATTTCTTCCTGATATCTTTTTTTATCTTCCTGAAATGTCTTGTTTTTTCTTGACCTGACCTAGTGACAATTTCACGATATAGGTTGAAATGTCTGGAGGATGTCACAAGATAGGAAGAGGATGAATGGAGACAATTGCATGATCATGGATGACATGTTTGGGGAGTGTTTCATGACTGAGATGACTTGTCTGAAATACATTGCATGATACTACATGAAATTCTTAGAGGATTCCCCATGACCTTGGTGGAGAGCCCAGTGGGATTTAGGAGACTCAGTTTCCATGTATAAAGGGTATCACAAAACCAAGATGACTTGTCCTGGAGTAATTCTAAGGGCTAGATGACACCCTTGGAAGGTTCCATGAGATCTTTATAGCAATCCTAGAAGGCATCGTGTGACCAAGATGGAATGCACTAGAGACTCTACATAACATGGGACTCATATCTAGGAGATATCAGAAGATCTTAAGGGTGATCCCAGAGGGATTCATTATAATTTGAGTGGTATGCTCCAAGGGTGTTGTATGACATTATAGACATGTCCATATGGCATCACGAGATATAGATACCAATCTTGAAAGGATTTGATAGATATTTATGGCATGATCGAAGTGAATTGTGTGACTTCATTGTTGTATCCATATGACATCGTATGATCAAAATGGTATGTCAAGGGGATGTCACTAGCCATGAGTGACATGAACTCGTGTTTTAGCATGATCTAGATGATTCATGCGAAGTGCATGAGTATTAGAGTATATTTTTGCACATAGTTCCCCCATATTTAGTCTTTATTCAACTTTTTATTTCATATAGGTTTTATATTTGTTCTGTTTTATATTGCTTAGGACTTTTGTTATTCAATATATGTGTGGGATATCCATTACATAATTAATAAAATGGAATTCATGTGATCTCAAAATGATCACACAAAGGGCCCATGAATGATTCATCATCATTTTGGGTTTCCCCATATTTTACCTAGTGGAAACCCTTTATTATAGTGAGATAGGAAAATCAAAAAAGTCTGCTCTAATTCGTGGGTGAGCCAATGATGGGATTCGATGATTTCCCAAGAGTAATTTTTTTGTTCTAGGGGGGTTTATAGGAATTGACACCCTGATTATACTCTTCCCTGTGTTGTGTGTATCTAATAGATACATTATAGATTTGGTGGAGGGCTTTGGTGTCTAGTGTTTCTCTTGATCCAACAACGAGTTAATCCACAGTGTGTCATGATTCTGAGTGACAATAAGACCATCCCATAAATGTCCTATTTATTGTATTATGGCCAATAAAAACATTATTAACAAATAATGTGGAGATGGTTATGGGATTTCACAATGTTAGGATGACATGTTTAAGGATGTTCTTGAGATCAATATTCTTTTTGAAAGGCCTTCATGTGATCTAATATGACTTGTTCGAGACATTTCCTAGGATGAATGTGGATTTCTCGAGGGTCATCAGGAAATAAATAAGGATTTTCATGGGTAGTGGGTCTCTCATGATAAATTGTGATAACCTAGGGAATATAACTCTATTTTCAAATGATAATCATATCGTCCTCTCATAAGAAGATCCAACCACATTCTTTTTTTATTTCCTTATTAATTTCACAGTGTCCGGTGATTTCACGACTTGCAACAAGTGTTATAAAAGATAAAAAAATGTCCCATCATCATTTTTTCATGTGACCAAAAAATGGTTTTGTGGTGATGCCTGAGTATTAAAATGAGAAAAACATATATTTTTCATTGAATCCTTAGGGGTAGAGAAATACCACATGGATATGTCTGAGTCCCTTCCCGTGATAGAGGTGACATGCGAGTGGGAACTTGTGTAACTTAAAAGACATATCTATAGGGATTCCAAGATGTCTTATAAACTACATGGGAACATCAAATGATGTTTTATAACCATAATAGGATCCCTAATTTGGGATAATTTATCTTAAATTTAAAGGTTTTTTGGATGGTAGTTAGGCACCTATCGACTGACAAGTCGGGTGATCTAGAGGAACTCATCTATAAGCCATAACCAGACCAAAAAATGTCATGGATTCCTTTAAAAACAAGGGGGGAATGACAAAAGGGTTATTTGTGATCTCGTAATAGGTTATGTAATGTTCATGAAGCTTGAACATAACCTTGTGAATGTCATGAGATCATGTGTATTTTTACATGTTATAGGATCTTGGTGTCTTCTCCACATTTTCTTCCTTTTCTTTTTGGGGAAAAGAGTACCAATATTTAGTTAATTCTTACTTTTTAGATTTTAGATGCTCATTTTGTGGTCATTAACACCCACATAAAATAGTCCAGGGGCTAGTGATTAGCACTATGTAAGAAGATCACTCACATGGGAGGCCATGGCCTAGCGTACATGTATACAGACACACACATCTCACATCTCATATATCGATAAAATGTAAAATAACTCATAAACCATGAATTAATACATATAAACCCCTCCATCAAAGTAATACAATAAGTACTATATTGAAAAAGGGCTAATTACCATCCCATAACAAAATAAACTGAAAAAAATTTCATCCTGAATGTTTAGAAGTGGACTACTGTCATGATTACAGTAGGAACACACCTATGTCTGTCTGTCCCTATAAGATCTTACCAGACCAAGTCTTTTTAAGAATCTGTCAAAAGGACTGTTGTCTATATATGTAATGATATGTGTGGAAAATCCCATGAATTGGTGACAATAACAATACCCAGTATAACCCCCTGAAACAAAGATGTATATAACATTAATAATAACAATCAGATCATTAAATGTATATATATATAGAACATATAGAAAAAATATCCTGATATACTTAAAAAAGATACATATTGTCTCAATGAAATGTGTCTACAACAATACCATACTAGCATCCCTTCATGAAGGTTTCACATAACTCCCATTCGAGGGAACACACACCACAAGTCCCAATGTAATTATAATGTATGTCCCAAATGTCACACTCAACATGACATGACTTAAGAAGTACATGTTGGAACTCTAAAGAGAACGATACATAGATGGGGATCATAACAATGCCCATGAGGTATACCAGAAAGTAAATCTTGAAAAACCCAATATGTAGAAAATTTTATCCCATGTAGTGGTTGTCATGAATATACCAATAACAATAACTAGGGAATGATTATGATAAAGGATATCACTCCGAGCCTCATAAAAGGATTCCAAAAACACAACAGAATACTAAAAAAACTAATAAAGGGTTCATCATACTATTTGTAGGATTTTATTACATACTAAACCCCATAGAATGGATCAAGGTAACACACACGAATGAAACATTTCCAATATGAAGATGTTAGGGGTTATATGCTATGTTTGCAGGTGTAAATGGATTGTACTAGTAGTACACCATGTGTCACCTCGGAACTCGGACCCAATCATGTATCATGTCCCATTCTCATGACTCTATCAGATTACATGGTCTGTTTGATCTTATGTACTCATGACAGTGTCCAAGTACACAGCTCTACCCCTGTACATGTATCCTAGCCATGCCCGGGTCCGAGTTCTATGCATTTTAGAGCCTTTATACTCTTGATGATTTTTGTGTACCCTACGAGTTAAAAACCAAGAATCTATGCTGAGTCACATGATGTGTGAAAAGTGTTACATGTTCTGTGTTGTTTAAATTTCAATGAAAAACCTTGAATCATATGGAGGGCCCAACATGTCATGCAATCCGAGATTACATGCCATGTGTTTCTAGATGTTATGTATCACATCTTTCTTCCTCTTCATATGCCACACTGCCTTTCCTACCAATCCCACCATATGTGTCTACATGTATCACATATCTAGGGTTATCCATCCACTTCCATCACTTGATGGATAGATTTTAGTTTGTGATTCACCAAAAAACATTACCTGAAGCCACACAATTATTTCATTCGATAAACCCATGAAAAAATTCCACTAATTCGAATACTATCCGTTATCCCCATCATTGAACCACGATCTACCATCAATACATAACTGAATCTATTATATCAATCCATTACAACCAGAAATAGGTACATAATTATTTATTATAATGAATTCTCAAAACCATAGACCAAAGAAATTCCCATGATGAATGAAAAAAGAGAAAATAAATGAACACACACACAAAAGTGAGTAAAAAACCTCAGCCAATAATTTTTCTATACTCATTTCATTTAAATTAGAATGTTGAATTAAGTGATAATAAAATGATTTACTAATGAATACATAATACTTGATCACATCTATCCCATACCTGTAGTTTTCATATTCCATGAATCAATTCATTCATTGATTCATTTTCATTTTTCATAGTAATAAATCAAAATGGATAAATATACAAAATAAAAATATCATACCTTGAGTTGGATAAAATTTCTATAAAGAAAAATTAAGCCTCTTTGTTTTTGGTAAGATCATCAACTTCCATCACTCAAAAATCAATAAACCATCATCTAGTTATCTCTCTCCAACAGAATCTCGTCCAACATTATTCAGTGGTTCCATTTGATATGCAGAGTTAGGAGGAAACCCCTACACTTTTTTATGAGATTGTTTATATATAAAAGTTATTGATTAGGGTAATTAGATTAAATAAATTAATTTTTTAAATTTATTTATTTAAACGTCTACCAACAACCATACCCAAACAGAACATCTGACGCGCTCTATAGTTATAGCCTGTATTGGGTAAAACCCACGATCTGAACTCATTGACAGCCTCAGATTTTTAATCTAAACCTTTATTAAGATTGTATCCCACTTTTTTAGAAAAAAAATATAAATATTCATTAAATATATTAAATATATTTGAAAAATAATTTCCCTTTACCCTAGGCCTCAGAATCATACATTTTCTAAGTATCGTTCTTGTTAAAGAATCCAGATAACATTCCAAAGAAAAAAATTTGGAAAATTGGAGTCATGACAACATTAGTGTAATAACCTAAAAATTTGTCAATGAAATTTGTCTTCACATAATTATGTTTTATAGTATAATTCACATAAAAATCACTTGGAAAACACAATACAATCTTTATAAAAGAATAATGAACTAAATAAGAGGTATTTATATATATTAAGGCACCTAAACCAAAGAAATTCTGTGATAGCTTTTGGAATAGTAATGTGACCATTATTAATAGTCTCCGAGCTAATATAATAGTAAACTAACCTGTGAAATTATAAATAAAAAATAGGCATCCTATAAATTAAAATATGATATATTTACCTTATGGAATATGTAAATAAATATTTAAAAAATGATAAACTAACTATTTAATTTTTTAAAGGTAAATGATTACTGCTAATTTTATAATTTATATAATTATATAAATGAAAAATTATTTTCTTAAGGTATATTCATAAATTAATATCTTTTTTTCATATAATTATATGATAATTTTATGAGACATTAATTAATATTTCAAATTGTTATAAAATTGGTTACAATTTTAAAATCAACTTTTTTGGAATAAATGATGATTTTAATTAAAAAATTAAATTTATAAACTAAAAATATAATATTAAAAAAATAGAGTCCAATTTTTAAATCTACAAATCAAAAAATGGTCTGGGTAATGTTTTTTGGATTTTTCTAAAATGGTTGAATTTTATTGTCAACAGTGAAATATGTTAATTTATTGTATAAGAACAATACATGAATTATTCAGTGATGGATGATGTATAAATTATGTAAGAACCATCTATTAATAATAAAATTCACTACATACTATATTTAGTAACAAGAATAAAAAATATTCTTAGTCTTGAGACAAACTAATAATTAAATGAATAAAGTATTAACAAACACTCATCTCCTACCACTATAAATACCACCCCTTGTCGTCACAACTTCCAATGACATGAATCATGTACAAAATCTCCACAATCCTCTCCCAAGAATCTCCCACCATGTCCAAGATCATTTTTCCTCAAAATATTACAAATCCTATTTCCATATGGTGGTTCTTATGTAGAAGAAGTTCATGATGTATAATCGAGTTTCATTTTATGTTAATTTATTTTTTCTAAAATGATGAAAGGAATTATATATTAATTAATTTTTTATAATACCCATTTTAATGGATAAAGGGTAACCCTTTCATGTCCCATATGCTTTGTGAAAATACATGACCTGAAGGCCTTATAGTAATTTATCCCAGAAAATGACTACTTGAAACTACCGCCCTCCAGCTTCTACATCTTGAAAAAATCTCACTTCATTAACATGACTGTTCATATAGATGTACTATGTACATTTTCATAGACGTAGCAAAAATTAAAATTTACATACCCTCTCATTATTCCATATTCGTTACCTAATCTCTAGTGAATGCACCGACTCTAATTCCTAATCTAGACCTCCTCCTCATAGAGTATGTCTGGTACTTCTGCACAACATGTGGCCCGAAGTCCTTGAGGTGGCCCAAAGGAGTTTAGGTGGATCAAAGGCCTTTAGGTAGCCTTAATTCCTTACAGAATAAATTTTATGGGTGGTTTTTTGTCCTAAATCCAATTAGGAAAAAACCAGTGGACCGGAAGCTGAAACAGAAGAATTGTCCCTAATGTGTTGGTTTATCAACTTCAAGAATGATGAGAAATCATTTTGAAGTGACGCCTTCATGTATAGTAATAAAATAATTATAATTGGTGTAAAATATTGTAAAATTTATTTAATGACCTAATTTATGTTCTATAACTAACATATATGCATAAAATTATATATTTATACAAAACTTGTTCTTGATGATTTAAACAGCACCAAAATAATTGGAATGGTTATCATGAAAATTTTATCAGATGAATCATGATAATATATATATATATATGACCATTTATTGTTTTTTAATTTTATAAATATCACATCTTTTGAATTTTGGACAACTATTTTAATTTTAAATGATCATCCATAGATGTATACAAGTACACTGATCATGAAACCCAAGGAAACCAAAACTCCCAAATAATGAAATTGTATCTTATAACTCAGAAAACATTTCATAGATGAACATAATTTAATTGTTATAAATAAAATAAAAATGTAAAAGGTTTCAAATTCAATAATTATTGGGTTTTATTTTATAATATAGGACATTTAGTACAAGAGAAAAATACTTTTATACATAAGGTAATGGATTCTCTCTGAACCCTCTTTTTTTTTCATTCGGGTTACTCTTTCTCTCTATTTAACCAAATTCAATTCTTCATTACTTATATGTAATTATCACTAATTAAATTTTTTATGGTCAAAATATATGATCTTAGTTTAATTAAACTTCATTTTATGGGTAAATACATGTTTTATAGGGTTCCCTTCTCAATTCCTCTCAATAAAAATGCATGAATAAAGGGAACTTCCCAGTTTATTGCCTATTTTTAAGTACACTACCTAATATTATTTAAGTGAAAAATATTTATTTTAAACAAATTCATAAAAATTAATATATCTTCATTTTTTATTTACTTAAACATATATTCTTTTTCCGCTTTATAGACACTTTTATATTTTTTCTTTAAATCACACCAAATTCACTCATTTAGAAAGATTCTAAAAAATTATTTTTTATTTTTTTCACTTATATTTGACATAATTTATCATGATATATGAATAATTTTCCTAATTAATGTCCACGTTTTTAAATCTATAATTTCATCAACATCATTATGATACACCCATTGTTCATGACTTCTGATATGATTATGATACCCATTTCATTCCAAGGGTAACCCATATGTTTCCTACTTATGTAAGATTATTCATGTGGAATAGATATGCTTGAATATATTATTATGGGTGTGCCTAGATAGTGTTCGAATGTATTGGGTAATGTCTAGTCTCATGAAATATCTTGTTGGGATATGGAGTAACCTAATTCCTCTAGGGGACTCGGTCTTCCATGTGAAATGGCCTTTGTAGTTAGCATTGACACCATCTACACCATGTGTAGTGGTCTTGGTAGTTAAGCTTGAGTGTTGCTCCATCATGTGAAATTTTTTGGGTAGTTATCCTTGAATAATTCTTATTCCATGTTGTATACAGTTTCCAAATTCCTAATATTCCATGATTAAATGATCCCAAGTTATACATTTTATGCTTCATTATGTTTATTTATGTTCTATTCCTCCTTATGTCATCATGTTTGTCTTATAACCCATTAAATATGCTTTTTTATATGATTATACCATTACTAGGATTTTAAGCTCCTCCCTTGGTTGATGTATTTCCCGGGTTACACTATACAGATATATGATCTAAAAGGATGTATGGAGGTCATCCTGGTGTAAAAATAAAATATGTTTTTATATTCCATGTTTTAAATTTTATATACCAAATATTCAAAAGAATATTTACCATATGACCATTGGTTTTTATTTGAATGAAAACTATTCTTAATATCATGTAATAATATGTTTCAAATTCTAGGGATGTTATAGTTGGTATCATTGGCTAGCCTAGTTATTTTTTTATGATTTGGAGTAGAAATGTTTTATAAGGACTCTAGGGAATATTCTACCACCATGGATAACCTTTATTAAAACATTGGTAATCACATTATAAGATATATATTACATTTAAAAGTTTATGCTTCTATGCAAAAAAATTATTTTTTATATGCTTATTACCTATGTATTTAAAGCCTAAAATTGTAATTTATATTTTTATTTAATGGCAGGAAAAAGGATAAATCATTCCAATTGTAAATGTTATAGGAATTATTGAAATTTCCAACATGAAATTCCAAAAATAATGGGAACAGGAGATCAAGAATTCATGATAGTAATTTCTCAACCGATTTAAGTTAAGAATAAATACATGAATCATGTTGAATTCCCTCCTCCTATGAAATAGAAAGTCTTTTTCAAATCCATATTATGACAACAAAATCCCATATTTAGTGGATAATTGAATCCCCTCATCAGGTGAAAATAGATTAACTACATTGAGAATATATTTCATTTCCACCAATGCTCAAAAAAGGTAGATTTGTTCTAGAAGTATATCATTTTGATGGGGATACTTCTCAATGGTGAACAATAGTTCGGAATACGATTTATAAGGAGGAAATTTATTCAATGAAATGGGAATATTTCAAGAAAATACCATTTAATAAATATTTCCCCTAAACTCTCCATCTTAATATAGAGAGGGAGTTCTTTAAACTAAATAAAAAGGAAGATTATTTGATCAGGTCATATGAGGAAAACATTATGTGTTTTTCATAATATTCTCCTATCTTAGTCATAAACATATAATGTATGGTGGTTCACTCATTTAGTAGTCTAAATATTAGTCTAAACAAGGTGATAGTGATTAGAGACTTTGACAGCTATGAGGATATTATATGTTATTCCCTTACGGTTTAAATGGTGATCAGATACTCTCTATAGTCTCATGGAACTGGAGATAAAGTAAAGAAAATGACATTTAATATGATAGGATAAATAGATAAATCCCGTGATGGAATGAAAATCCCAGATTTCAGTTGTTAAAATTCAGGAAGAAGAATCTTGGGAACTCTATAAAGGGAACCAAGAGATGATTTAAATATGGAAGAGTGGGGAATCATGCTAATAACTAGTGAAGGGATAAGAAGAATCATTCTAAAGTGGATGAAAAAAAGGAAGGTTCAAATAAATAATCAGCGTGTAGTGCAGTGTTTCATCATCATTGAACATGGGAATAATGTGTTTCATTTCCCTAATCAAAGTGTTTTTAGAGGTTGTAAAAAACAACAACCACCAAGGTGGAAAGAAAGGGCATATGCTATCAATAGTGCTAAGGTGGAGCATGAAAATTATGAGCTAACAGGTATGCTCATTTTTCATTCAATAATAGTAAATATACAATTTGATAATGAATCTATGAATTATTTTATATCATCTGTGTTTAATATAATGATCAAATCACCACCTCAAAATATGGATGTTGAGTTATCTATTAGAACAAAAATGGGGAAATTATTTCATCCAATGTATATAACTCCTCCTCGATTAATGTTTTTGGATTGAACCTATATGAAAATTTGGTCTTACTTCCATTGGTGTTATTTGATGCTATATTTCGCATAGATTGAATATCTTTATAAAAATCTGAATTTATTTTTTTGGGAATGGTATATCACTCTTTACATCCCAAAACATCCCCTAATTATTTACAAGTGTAAGGAGGAAGATAAATATACATCAAAATCATCATCTCAAATGTAAATGTTGTTGCATTATGAGAATGAATATTTATCTCAAATTATTGATAAAAAATAGGGAATAATGCTTGAATACATCCAATTGTGAGTAACTACACACATATTTCCCCTAAATAATTTTATGTACTTTCTACTAACCAATATGTTGAGTTCTCAATTAAAATCACACCTATATGTCTTCATATATCAAATACATCTTATAAAATGGCCACTATTGAGTTGGAGGAAATAAAGAATTTGTAATATCAGAATCTAGAAATGGGTTTTATGTGCCTGAGTGCTTCAACATGGGATGTAACGGTCCTATTTGTCATGAATAAGGATGTATCAATATGCATCTGTATTAATAATCACGACCTCAATAAAATAACGATAAATAATAATTATCCCCTCCCATAGATTGAGTATATGTTTGACTAACTATATAGGGAAAACAATTTCTCTTTGGTAGACCTTTTATTTGTATATCACCAATTAAAGGTGAAGATAGATGATATTACCAAGAATGCCTTTCGAATAAGGTATGGGTACTATGATTTCATAGTTATTCCATTTGAACTCACTAATACTCCATCATTTTTTTATGGAATTATTGATTAGAGTCTCTAGATATTACCTCAATTTTTTTAGCAATATATATTGTTGATATTTAAATATACTCCAAGAGTAGTGAGGAACATAAGGAGCATTTGAGTATTTTTTTAAAGACAGTGTGAAGGGAATAAATATATGAAAATTACAGTAATTATGAGTTCTGAATGGAAGAAGTATCATTATTGGGGCATGTTATCACCCGTAAACGAATATCTATATACACTTACAAGATGCATGAAATATAATAGTGGCCTAGAAAAACATATGTAAATAGTATTTGTTGTTTCCTTGGTCTGTATAGGTAATATCAACAATTTTTTAACAAATTATTAGGATTGTTAAACCCAATAACAAAGCTGAATCTAAAGGGTGAAAATTTTATCTAGATCAGTCAATGTGAAGACTGCTTCAAAGTGAAAAAAAGTGGCTTATCGCAGCAGTAGTTCTCATACTTCTTAAAAGTGAGGATCTCTTTATTGTGTAAAATAATGCATATAAAATAGGATTATGCTACGTAGTGATGAAAAATGAAAATATGATAGCCTATATATCATGTTAGTTGAAACTTTAGGAGGAAAAAAACCTACACATGATCTATAGATGGTATCTATGATCTCCACATTGAAAATATGGCTACATTATCTATATGGGGAGACATGTGAGATATATACTAATAATAAGAGCCTCAAATATATATACTCATGGAACTAGGTTAATATGGCCTATCGATTATGGTTATAGATCTTCAAGGATCATGATTGATCAATCTAGTACTATCCTGGTAAGGCAAATATGGTGGTAAATGCTCTAAGTATAACAGATAATGTAACTTTATAAATCTAGATAATTGTAAAAAATCCGGTCTTATTGAATCTATAATGGATGGAAAAGGGAATATTTAAGGAATAAAAATTCTCAATCCTTTCAAAAATAAATTTTCAACCGTCCCTAGAAACTCAGAAATAGGTGGGAGCTCATAGAAATGGGAAATCCTCAATGTAAAAAATTTATAAGGAAAAAGTCATAAGATTTGTGTCATGATTATATGTAACCCACAATCCAGAGATAAATAAATATCCTCTGAATGATGTGCATAGCTCAACATTCTCTATTCCCCATTCAAGTAAAAAATTTATCAAAATCTTTGAGAGATATACTGGTGAGATAATATAAAGGATATTAGTGAATATACATCAATTTACCTAGTATTTCATCAAGTAAAGTATGAAAGGAAAAATATTAAAGGTGTGATGAAACTATTACCCCTGCCAACAAGGATGTGGGAAAAATTACTATGGACTTTGCCACTAGATATAGAAATACATGAAAAGGAAATTATGCTATATAGGTCATTGTGGATCATCATACAAAGGCAACACACATTATCATAATTTTGGAGGACATATCAATGGACAAAATTGCATGAATATACATCAAATAAGTGGTGAGTATGCATTTATTACCTTAATCGATTGTTTCTAATAATGATATGAGATTTACCTCTATGTTTTTTAAATGTCTCCAACATGCTCTTAAAAATGATTTGAATATTAGTACAACTTATCTTCCTCAAAATGATGTCCAATTTAAGAGAACAATTCATACATTTGAAGACTTGTTGATATAATATTCTATAGAATTCAAGGGAGGATGAGACCAACATCTTCCTCTGGTCGAGTTCTCTTACAACAATTTTTTCCACTCAAGCATCAAAATTTATCCATATAAAGCATTTTTTCGGAAAATATGTAGAACAAATGTTTGAGGGGATGAAGACTATTTATGTATGTAACTAGTACCTGGAATGGATGAAGAAATGGTGGAATGGGTGGAATCATTCAATATTACATAATGGAATCCCAAAGTCGATAGAAGATCTATATAGAAAATTGTCGATCAGACCTAGAGTTTATGGTTGGAGACATGGTATTCCTCCACATATCTCCATGGAAGAGAACCATGATATTTGGGAAGAATGGAAAGATAAGTCAGAGGTACATTGACCCCATATAGATTCTTGATCGTATTATAACCTTGTCATATCAACTATAAATTCCACAAACTAAGTATGAAATACATCATTTATTCCACATATCTCTCTTATGGAAGTGAATACAAGATCCCTCACATGTATTAAATTCAGAGGTGATACAGTTCGAAAAAAGATCACTCTTGCATGGAGCAGCTTTTGATGGTCTTAGGCCATAGAGATAAAGCTATATTTAACAATACTACTCAATGGGTCAATGTAATATAAAAAACCATATATATGAAGAGGAAACCTGGGAACCAAAGGAATCAATGATGGCTAAGTACCCTCACCTGTTTTCCCATTAGTTTGTAAAAAAACATTGGGGGAGAAATTTTATAAGGGTGGAAGAATGTAATGAAAAAAAATATTATCATTGAACATTACATTCTTATAATTACATTATATTGTATAAACCATATAAAAATAACATATAGAACATAATAAAAAATTTTGAAAAGAAGAATCAATGAAATAAGATATATTTATTGAAATTAAGTAACCTAATCAAATAGAATAGTACCATGACCTTTGGAATATTAATATAACCATAAAGAATAGTAACCTTGCCAATAGAATTGTAACATATCATATGAAATTATAAATAAAATTTAGGAATCTTAAAAATGAAAATGTGAAATGTTTCTTTCAAGGAATAGGTAATGAAATGTTTTAAATTTGATAAATTTTGTATCGTTATTTCGATGAAAAGTAAATTTTCATTTACAATTTTATAACAAATATAATTAATTAAAATAATTTTTTCCCTAAAATGGAATAATAAATTAATATTTTTTTTCTTTTTATTATAATATAGTTTTATGAGACATTAATTAATTTTTCATAGTTTTATAAATGCAGATATATTTTTTAAATATGTATTTTTCTAATAAATAATTTTTTTATTTTAAAATTGAATTCAAAATATTAAGAAAATAATTTTTATAAAATAGAGTCCATTTTTAAAATCTTCACACTGAAAAATGTTTAGGGTGCTTTCTTTGTGATTTTTCTAAAAAATGTGATTTCTTTGTGAATAATAAACTACAACAATTTACAGTTTAATAAAAATGCATGAATTATTATGACATAAATGATGTATGGATAATTTAATCACCATTGGTCTAAACTCACATGAACTAGTTACTATATTTAGAAAAAATAATCAACATTTTATGTAGTATTTGGCCAAAATAATAAAAAATTAATTAAATAAAAAAACACTCCTCTCCTCTCATTATAAAACCCACCCACACCACCCCTTCGCTTAACACCAATTTAGACTTGATTCTTTTACAAATTCTTTCCAATACACTCAGAAGCCCCTCCAACAACAGCTAGTAACATTTTTCTAAAAAAATACAAACCCCAATTTCCCTAAGGAGGTTCTCAAGGATAAGATGTTCAATCGATAAAATCCTCTTTCATTTTCTTTTATTTTTTTTTTCAATTTCATTTATTTTCGTATCATCTGGTCACCTCCCTATGCTAATGTTGAATTATAAATATAGTATATTTTATATAATTTAATATCATTATTTTATTGGTATATCAACCATAAATTCTTTTCTCTTCCCATTCTATTCTAATAATGAAAACATCATTAGTGATATATTGATTTATACCCTTCAAGGATGTTGAGTTTTTGTTTTACATCGTTGTATTCAAGGATGGTGATAAAACCTTTATAATGGTCAAAAAAATTAAAATTTATGTTATAAAAAATTTTAGGTTTTTTAACTAACATATATGGATAATATAAAATAATAGGAAAAACTAGTTCGTGGTGGTCAAAAATAATTCAATTAATCTAAAGAGGTATAAATAATTTTTTTTCTAATAAATCATCTTTATGGATGAATAAAATATATAAAAGGAAATTTAATATTATATAATTTCATTAATATCATATAATTTCAGTTAGGGATATGTATTTTATTTTTAAATAATATTCTATACACATATACAAGTGAATTGATCAAGAAACCCAAGGATGCAAATAAATCTGAACGATGAAATTATATCTTATGACTCATAAAGCAGAACATAAATGGACTTGATTAAACTAAAATAAATAAAATACATTTCTAAAAGGTTTTGAATTAATCAAACAATGGATTTAATTTCATTATCTAGGACATTAAGTACAACTGTATAATACTTTTGGACATAAGGTAAGGGATTATCCCTAAAACCCCATTTTCCTTCAGGTTACACATTCTCTCTGTTTACACCAATGTAATTCATAATTCATCTTATGTAATACCCATACATTATGTGTTTATTTTTCAAAAAATATTAACTTATCTCATTTCTTCTTTATGTTATATGGGATATACAATTTTTATAAGGTTCCCCTCTGAATTACAATTGATAAGAATTTCTGATTAAGGTAACGTCCCAAAATTTATTCATTTTTAAGTACAATATATAATCTGTTTTAATCCACTAATATTTTTAAAAAATTATATTTTTATCGTGAAGTAATATCTATGTTCATTTATGTATTTAAAAAATATATATATATTTCCTGCTTTAAAGACAGTTTTTTATTTTCTCTTAAACTACACCAAATTGTCTCATTTCTAAAGTTTCTTAAACAATATTTTTAAAAAATTTCACTTCAGTTAAACACAATTTATTAGGATAAATGCCTAATTTATTTTATAAATGTCCATGTATGTTTTAAATCATTTATTTCAAGAATTTTATCATGACACACTCATTTTTTATTCCTTATAACATGATTATGATACCAATTTCATTCCATGGGTAACCCTTATGTTTATTCCTCAAATATTATTCTCCATGTGGAACACATATGAATGAACATGTTATGATGGGTGAACCTAGATAGAACTATAATGAATATGTTAATATTTAGTTTCCTGAGGTGTCATATTGGGACATGGAGTAAACCAGATTCCATTATGGGAAATGGTCCACCATGTGTAATAGTCATGGATGTTAGCCTTGGCTGATGATCCACAATTTGAAATGGTCTATATAGATATCTTTGACTCATGATTATTTCATGTTTTATAATTTTTCTACAACTATAGGATGTGATGATTACATGGTACCATGTTATACATGTTATGCTTCTTAGGTTTTTTCATGTTCCATTCCCCATTATGTCATAATGTTATTCCTTATAACCAATGTGCTATGATTTATTTATGTTTTTATACCTTTACTGTAATTTTTAACTCATCACGTGGTTTATGGTTTCCCCAGGTTACCCAATGAAAATCTAATAGAATAATGAAATTTAGAATCTCATTCTGGAGTTTAAATAAAATATTTCTTTTGGGTCCATGTTTTTAGTTTTACACACCTAGTTATCTAAATACACAAGACACTATGAACCATGGTTTTTGATTGAAGGTTATATATGATTAAAATAATGTAATAATATTCTTAAAATCCTAGGGCCATTATAATAATACTCTTCATAAATTGGTTGAATCATTCTTGAAAAAATCTGCAAAATTTTAACATATTTGTATTTAAAAAATTCATTTTTAATTTCCCTAGGTTATTGTGGATGATCTTATATTTTTCAAAAGTTAATGAATACTAAATAAACTTCATTAAATTCATGGTTCAGTCTTTTGTGGGACATAGTTTGTGAAAATTATTCCCTACCATTTATCACATAATTGAATTATAATTTTTTGAATAATTATATTTAGAAGCATCATATATCATCTTACATGGAATATTTATATTTAAAATAGTCAAAATAGTAATATTCTCAAAATTTCTATTTTCGCTACAAAAAAATCATATGGACCTCTTTGGATATTTTTCATTATCTCAAAAGAGTGAATGATGCAACATATTTTGTGGTGAGGAAAATAGGTACATTTATTTATTTTTGTTTTTAACAGTGATATTTAACTGTTTTATAAGAGGATGTGATTTTAATTGTTTTATTATTTTGAAAATAAGGAATAATATTCTATGTGACTAAATCAAACGATTCCATTGAAAATTTACATTATAAATATATAAAGTTTGGAATTATTCATTAAAAAATATTTTCAGATGTAGGTAGATGAATTGAAGTGGATATGATAAAGTGGAGGTGGACTACAATGCAATGTAAGGGACCATGGCACAGTATCTGTGACTATGTCACTACATTGGAGAACTCAATTGAGTTCCCCACACCATAATAAAGTACCACATCCTAGAGAAGTGTTGGTTGATTCCTTATTGATATTGATATTTTTTTACCTCTATATTATATTATTTTATCCATGACATAGTGAATTGTAGCTTGTTTTTTAGTGGTTCTAAATAATTTGGAACCTCAACATAATTGGACCATGACTATTCTGTGGTCTGGTGATTCCATGATAGAAAATTCAAGAACTATAATGACAACACAAAAAATTTATATTATTTAGATTTATGTGGCTCTATATATTTTATAACCTATATGCTCTATCTCATTGTCCATTTCATAGTCACTAAATTCCACTCCATATCTCTTTTCCCACACCACAGCCCTGTAGGGTGATTTAGAGAAAAAATGACACAAAATGAATGGATTTATTTTAATCCCTTTATCGAAAATATAGAAGTTTCCTCAATTAAGTTTTCATGAAAAAATATAATGTATCATCATATTACTAATTTTTTTGGTTATTTCAGTTAGAAATAACAACCAATTAAAAAATAGATGATTGGGATCTATTTCAAAAATGTATCCAAATTTTGATTTTGAAAAGAATTTTTATGGGTTGAATTTGAATTATAAATTCAATTATTAATAATTGTAGAGAGATTTTACTACTTTTAAATGATGAAAAGTGAAGAAAGATAGGGAGGAGGGGTGTACAAGAGAATATAAGAATAAGAAGAAGTTTTTGTTTTGTATATTGGAAACAATTGAAGAGACAATTCATGTGTTTCTATAGGTTGAATAATAATTAGATAAATACTTTAATTATTTATGTTTTTGTTAGAATTCTTTCTTCATGATGTTATAAAATTTCATGTTTACATTATTTTACTGTGGCATACACTATCATAGTAAGGATCCATGATGTAATAAAATTTCAAGGGTAAACCCAACTCAGTGTTTCTTATTTTTGAAACTAGTGGGTTATATGATCTTAAAGGAATGTAGAAAATGAAAGGACTAGATTTATTCTTTTTAAAGGTCAACCATGTAAATATTTTTTATCCTTATTTTGTGTGTGGGTTGAATAGAGATCAATATTCAAATTCACCAGTGATGTGTTTAATGATATACAGAATTCATAAAATATATACAATAACGGATTCATCACCCCTCATTGTGATTCAGCATTGATCCAAAAGGTTACTTTTAGAGTTGTATCAGTGACTGGTTCCCCGCATCAGTGATTTTTTGTTTGATTTTTTAGAAGTATGATCTCTATATTAAATGTTTTTTATTATAGATTTATAGTGTCTGTAAAAAAAATATTAAATGAATAATAATAGATTTTCTACCATAGATAGTAATAATTATCATACCTAGTTGTATAATATTTTTCCTTATCATCTGGAATATTAGTTCGAAAGTTCTAGAGGGTACAATTAATGGGTTTCCACCATGTACTGTGACTATTTTTTGGACACCAATGGATGAAAAGAATATTGATAACTATAATTTCATAAAGAATGATATACTTTCACCATTATCAAATATGTAATTTCTCAAAGTTTGAGGTATCAATAAATACAAATGTATTTTGGTTATTGTTTTTAATATTTATAAACGCAATAAGAAGTTGAAGAATAGTAACATATATATTTGGGGAGTGAAATATAAATATCTGAAAAAAATGAATATAAAATTATAGATGATTTATTCATAATAGTTATTGAGATTGTGAGTGTTATTATAAACTGCGGTGATAAATTAGATGATACTATAATGTTTGATAAGATGCATCATATCATACCAGATAAGTTCTATGAAAAAGTTTCTTCACCTGAAGAAAAGGATCCAGAATTATGTCCTCTAGTAGATTTTAATAGTATTCTCATTTCATATGATTTAATTAAATAATTTTTTATCATGAATATGTTTAGGGATAAAAAAATAAATATACTGTAAGGCCTCAAATTAAGAGAAGCATATGAATATGATTAATGAAGAAGATATTGTTTTTTATGTTTCTAATTCGAATTTCAGTTATAAGTTTGATAATATGATGTCAATATTACCTAGAAATTTGATTATAGGAAAGTTTATGATTAATGATAAACTCTTACAAAAATTATTTTTATATGGATTAGTTAGATATTTAGCTAAAAATTTTCCTATGTTAAAATAACATAATATCAGTGATGCAGGATAATAATTTCCTTATAGATTATTTAAAAGGGGATCATCACATGTATGAAAAATATGTGGTATCTTCTAAATGTAAGAAAGAAAATTTCCCAAAATTCTAAAGTGGAAGTTTATTATTTAAATTTTAAAGCAATGAGGGTAATGTTAAGGAAGAGTAATAAGATATGTTAATATATGTTGGTGGAAAAATGCTCATTGTAATGGTGAATGATGAAGAATTAAATACTGATAGATGTTTTGAGGTTTAATTCATTAAATAAACTAAAATTTAATTTAATATAAAAAGGTAAATAAATGAGTGTCTAAAAATGATCTGAAAATTTGGAAAATATATTAGAAATCAGAAGAATGGAAATAAATCTTCTAGAAGAAATGATTCAGTTCTTATTAAACACAAATTAAATCATCAAGAAGTAAATAATGACATGACAAATAATTTTATTGAACTAAATAATTTATGATTAAATATTGAAGAAGATATTAAATAGATATAAATGGAGTTATATATTTTCTAATAAAAAATACTAAGTATAGGAAAGGATCTTGAAAATTGAAAGCTAAATATTCATAAATCTTTTAATGAAGTTGGGACATGATCATGTAAGATTAAGGATCCTTGATATCTATCATGAATAATATAATATGAAAATAAAAATACCTATTGAACTTATATTATATATAAGATGAATAATCTAATATATATGACCAAACAAGTTGAAAAATTAATTGATTTTCCTAATTATGTAAATTTTGAGTGCATATTCATGAATAAAAAATATCTATAAATGGTGAAGAATAATGTTCTAGGTATAAGTTGAATATTAATAAGTTAGAGTCATATGTTTATCAAAAACAAATTTCCCTAAATGATCTTAAATTAATGGATTGAAGAAGTTTGAAAGGAAGGTGCATAGTTCCATAGAACATCATATCCATAAAGGAAATATATTGTTACGTTTTATTATGGAACTATGAAGGATTTTATCATCTGGTGTGCATATGTTAATCTATTTATTAATAAATTTTTTTATTATTTATGATTTGAAGAATAAAACTGAGGTAGAGTTATCACACTCAAAGGAGAATAATTTTGAGATACCCTGTGCAATCTGGATTTAAAACTGAAAATAGATTTCAATGATTAGACAGATGTTTGTGACTGATGTTAAAAGTTGGGCCATCTAGTAAAAGTGTGTCATATTATATTACATGATCAAACATTCATAGAATTTACTGAGAATTCTCAAAATATGAAGGATAAAGGAAAATAAAAATCTCTAGTTTGTTATGTTTCTTATAATGAATCAAAAAGAGAATATCCAATGATTTTGGGAAATGATTTTTCATGTCATATGATAGGAGATATAAATCTACTCAAGGTTTATAAAATATATAAAGAATTATCAATGATGTTTTTCACTATGGCTTACTAAAAATAAAATGTGTTGGATCAACATTGATTGGTAATGTTCAATTGAAATCCAAAAACAGATTTTTTGATGAAGGACTGAAACATAATATTATTATTGTATCTTAGTTATAAGATAAATTAAATGAATTAATATTGTATAAGGATGGGGTTTTGTGATTAATTTTAATGTTGGATGTATCTTGAAATGCGATATATGATTAATATGAAATATTATTTATATTTTTGATATTAGAAATTCAATTTAATAAATCATGATAAAAGAAAAAAAACAAAAGCATTGAATATTTGATTATCTTGGACAATTGAAAAAGTGTTTTCTCATTTATAGTGGCAATTTTCATTATGTTCCTATGTTGAAAAGGGAATGTAATTGAGTTTTTTTTCACTTTTCAAAATGGAATTATTATTAATACTCCATATAGGAGGGCTGAAAATGAAATTACTCATCATTTGGATATAATTCAATATATCATTTATAGACCTATGAGGAAATAAAATTTAAATGGAGATAATTATTTTGTTTCAGTTATTAATTAATTTACCCACATTATATGAATTTTTTTATGATACATAAACCAGATGCATTAAGGATGTTTAAATTTCTAGAAGGAGATCAGAAAAAGAGTTTATTTACTCTTTAAAGAATATTAAAAATGATAATGATGATGAGTTTACCAGTGGATGAGTTGAATCTCATCATTAAAATAATATAAATTGTCATGTAATTAGTTCAACATGCACACAACAAAAAAAAAATTCACTAAAAAAAGAATATAAGTCTTGTGGAGATAGATCAAAACATGTTTTTAGAGCCTTCCATGACACATATTTTCTAGAGAGAAGATATCATAGAAGTAGTAAATTTCAAAAAAATTGTATTTTTACAATAAATTCATAATTTACATCACATGATATGTATTATAAGAAATATCGTGGTTTAAATTATCTAATAGTGTTTTCCAAACCCTAAATTATCCGTGTTAATGGTGAAAATCTGGAAATTTTTTAAAGAAGAGCTATTGGTGGTATCGTATTTGGTTGTCCACAAAATACAAGAAGATATCATTTTTAGAAAAAATAGAATGGAAATACTATTGATTTTGTTGATAAGAAAGTTATGGAACACATAAATGAGGTTAAATCTCCTGAATTGAGTGTCAAAAGTGATGATGAATAATCAGTTCTTGATAAAATATAATTTTAGTCTTTAAAAATTATGAGTGTAATGAAAATGTTCCAAATGATTAAGTTAATTAAAAAAATAAAGTGATGAAGAGTAATGTTTTTCACATCATCCCTGGTTGATAATGAAATTACAGGATCAAAATATCATTGGAAATCATGGGAATTATAATGTAATGAGATGAAATTGTTGACAACTCTAATATCTCATTTTCCTCTCAATTTAAACATAAATATGAGTAATAATTAATTAAACATCAGTAGTTGGTTTATATAATTATGGAGGAGATGGATTATAATTAAAAGAATAAATCATGGGATTCAGTACCCAAGCTGGAAGAAATGAACATTATTAGAACAAATTGGGTGTTTTGTAACAATATGAATGATGAAAGGTAAATCTACTAGAAGAACATAAATATGTGTGTGTGAAATATATTCATAGGTTGAAGGATTATACTCGATAAAGCCTTTTCACCAGTTTTAGTACTTTGACCCATACTAATTTTTCTTATTATTTCATCACAAAGGAATTTTAGTATCTTTAAAATGGATTTATAGCTAGAATTAATTAATGGATAATTGGAAGAGTAATTATATATTAAATAACCATGTGTTATATTTCATGATGAAGATGTGAACTATGTTTGAACATTAAATAAGCCTTTATATGGGGAAAACCCCAAGATATTCTTTTTCTATGCATTATACCTACATTAAGATATTAATTTTAAATAATGAGAATTTGAAAACATTCTATACATCAATATTAATAATGAGCTATTTATCAATGATATTTTATATATAGTTGATATATTTTTTAAGAAAATTTATAGACAATTTATTAAAAAAGTTATAGTAAAATAAAGAACCATTTTGAAATGACTATGCTTGGTGAGATGAAATACATTTTTAGAATACAGATTTATTATGAAGAGTATTATATTTTCCTATCTAAAGAGAGGTATACAAATGAAATGTTGAATTTTTTTGGCTTGGATGATCAAATGATTTTTTCTTGGATAATTTGTATTGGGAAAAATTTAAAAAATGTTGTATAAGGAAAGAGACTTTATCTACAAGTATTATTTAAATTTAATGTATATTTATTTCATTTATACAATCATTATTGAATATTTTTTATGATGTAACAATATTTAACATGTATAAAAATTAACCAAAAGAGTATCATTTTATTGATGGAAAATGAATACTTGGATACCTAAAAGGAAAAATATATTTTGTGTTGAAATATGATAGTAAAGGGAATCATGATCTCTTTGATTCCTAAATGAGGATTGTCAAGTATGTGTTGAAAACATAAGGTCTACATCTAGATAAGTGTTCATTATAAGAACAATATGTTTTTTTTGGATCTAAAAAAATGAAAAATTAAAGAACCTTGAGAACTGTTGTGGAAAGATATGTGGTTGTAAGTCATCCCTAAACATAACATATATGGAATAAGACTCAAATAGAAGATCTAAGAGTTGAATTTATATTTCCATTACTTTTGATATGTGATAATAAAAGTGAAATAAACATTTAAAATATTCATGTTAAGCATTAATGGTTCACAGATATTGATATATAATATCACATCATCAATTATCTAGTGTTGGAGAATGAGTAAATGTGGGAATTTTTTTATACAAAGGATAAAATTATAGATGTGTTCACCAAGACATTATCGAAGAAAACTTTTTCAAAATCTAATGTTTAGTTAGGTGATAAACCCCACTCATTACAGGGCCAAGGTTTTGTGTTTTTTCATGTGTCTCATCGTATATTTGGATACATTTGTAAAAGGTAGAGAAAAGATGAAAACATAAATCTTTCATTTATGTTTATCATCCTATTTACTATCCAAGGGGGAGTAAATAATATTAGGGTAGTGTCATTTGGTATGTGTTACCTTTGGAGGAAGTGCATATTTATATAAAGTTGTTAAAATTATTATCTTGTTATTTTAGTGTGTATAACTCTTTTTATAGTTTATTTTAATTTGTTGTACAAATTATTCTACGTGAAAGAATTGTTTTCGTAATTCTTTTATTATGATAACTAGTTATATAAATCTATCTTTTTTAAAATATGGTAATATTTATTCAATGTAACTATTTCATAGACATATTTCACATGTGTTAGATTATAATTAGTGGATGATGAGCCATTGTTAATATTTTAGAGTATAAAATTTATTTTTGTTCCTTAGATGTGAACAAAATCAAAAGAGAGAGATTGCTGAGAATAAGAGGTCCTTTGATGAATGTTATGATCTGTGGGAGTGATGTGCTGGATAAGAGGATATGAATATGTTTTTTTTGTTTTCTTGACAATACATAAATCATATTCTAAGTGACTAAACCGAATGATCCCATTTGAAATTATCATAGTGTCCATATATCTTGTTTGGAATTCATTATATTGGAAAATTTATAGTTGTAGGATGATGAAGACATGTGGAGATAATGAAGAGAAGACAGATCAAAAAAGTGTGTAAGGCACCATGCTAAAATATCTATGACAAAACCACTACCAATTTCATCCATGATACTGAGGAGAAATCAATTTAGTGATCCATGCCACAATGAAGAACCATGATGTAGATAGGAGTTGAATGATTTTTAGTGGATCTAGACAAATATTGAAGCTCTCCCCAAAAGTGTTATATTCAGGCTGTAGAGTAATATTACTTTTTTTTGCGTCTATATGGAATTTGGCAACCCATGTTGTATCATCTTGACTATTCTATAGTCTTCTGGTTCCATGATGGACTACTCCACAACCATATAGACCATGCTGCAATGTTTTTTTGGCTGGATTTTATGTCTTTTCAGTTTTTAAAACCTCAATGCTATATCTCCTTGTCGATATCATATAATTTGAATTCCATTCCATATATCATGGACCACAGTGCATTCATATTGGGTGGTTATATAAAAATCCAATGAAAAATGAATAGTTATTCCATAGTATTTTTTAAGTTGTAAAATCTTCTTATATACAGTATCTAATAACAATGATGATTTGACTTCATATAAGGAGATTAGTAGTAATTTTAGTAAAAAATAACTAACAATTTAAAATCATATGATTATGATCTATTGGAAAAAAGATCTAAATGTTGGGTATGGAAAATAAGATTATGGTTTTAATTTTAATTTGAAATTATAAATTTTAATCATAAAAGAAAGAGTTTAATATTTTATAATGATGAAAAGAGAATAAAAATATAGAAGATAATTTTCAAGAGGAAAAGAATAATAATATGAATGCATTTCTAATCATATTCTCATAGATTTAATGGATCATTCTTGTGTTTTTATGGGTTAAACAAGATGAATTGGAGCACTAATTAAATAATTGAATGCCATTGTAGTATGTATTTCTTATTATTGATATCAAATTTTCTATTAATGTTATTCCAGAATTAGATGATCTATCATAGTTAGGATACAAGGTTTAATATTATTTCATGGATAATCCCTAATCATTATACCAATATGTTTAAACTAGTATGTCATCAGATCGTAGTTGAATACAAATCACGCTAGGGACTAGCCATCTTATTTTGATAGAAGAAACACGTAAATATATTATGTCATTGTGTGTGTGGGTGTGTTTAATGAAAATCAAGATGCACATTATTATGTTAAAATGTATGTTTTACCACATATAAATAAATGATTTAGAATCACTAATTTACCCCCAGGGTTTCTTTATTAATCTAAGAGCTAAATTTTTGTTTCAGAAGAGAAAACATCATATGAATTGGACCATAATTAACTTATGTATAAGATAATTCTACTATGTGTAAATAAAAATGTCTTTTAGGATCATCATATACCAAAATCTGGAAAAAATTTATTTACATTGGCTCAAATCAGTTATAGCAATAAATAATGTCTTATGGACTTCTTAATATGTTATATTGTAGAAAAATATCCTACCCTCTATTGAAATGTTGAATGTTGGTTTCAACCCATATTATTTCCCATGATTTTTACTATTATTGGGTGGTCTTTTTTTATAATGCCCAATAGTCACCATGAAATAACGACAACACCAATATGATTCGAACAAAGAGGATAAGAGGTTAGGCTCACCACACCCTTTTGATGGGGACTATAACCTACTCACACACATAGTAACATATTTATGAAATATTTTTGAAACATACAAATTATTTTAAAAAAATTACATGTTATCATAATAAATGATCATTTATTAATATTGGAATGATATTATTGTTTAACGCATCGTTATCTGGGAACTATAGAATTTAATGTCATCCTAGGAGATAGTTAGCACATGATGTTGGGATCGAGTCCATCAAATGGGTATCTACATACCCCTTTAAATGGAATCAGAGACTATGTAGTTGGGTTAAAATTAATGGGATACATCATATCTTTTATGGTCATATGATAAGGACTGATATATGTTTTCCTACCTCATGCAATACGTATGTCAAGGAAAAATTTACCTAACTGTGATTGGTGTGAGTATTATTCGTAATAATTCAATTCTAGTGTCCTTTTAGGTATGCAACCTAGAAAAGTTAATATAATCCTACTTGTATGGGATATGGATCTCTATATTGGTGTGTAATATCATCAGGAATATATCTTAGAATGAGAATATAATTATTCTTGGAATATAAACATGT
Source organism: Viscum album (assembly GCA_963277665.1). NCBI lineage: Eukaryota > Viridiplantae > Streptophyta > Magnoliopsida > Santalales > Viscaceae > Viscum > Viscum album. Next base: position 1,217,454,817 of record OY728155.1, on the reverse strand, counting down.
GTGGGTACTTATAAAATGATTAATATTTTGGAATTTTAGGTTTCGGGATCAAAAAGTTTCCATATGTATCGTATTTAAGATATAAATCGGATCCCATAGAGTTAATGTAAGAAATTTTAGGATCATATTTCATGACATACCATTTACTTTATCATCATGTCATAAAGATGTTCACTATGTAGTCTAAAATCATGCAGTTAAGAAGCCTACTCCATGAATGTAAAGAAAATAGAGGATAGATTGGGGATTATTCATTAAAGTTTCCCTAAAAGATATATTGAGGACAACACCTAGGATAGGTCATATTAAGTAGAACTTTTCATTAACCTAGTTGAATGGTCATCGACAATCTCTAATCCATAATTATTCATACTCAGATTGAGAAACAAGAGATAATATAAGATCCACTACATGTCATTTTCATATTCACATGGGTCTTACACATTATCTTAAAGATCAATATTTAATATCCTTCCCCTTTTACTGATGGTTTAGGGAGGAGGCGGTATATTGAAGGTAGGACGGATATGACATCTTCTATGAATTTTCAGGTTCTTACTCTAGCAGGAATCCCCATATGGGAATCTTATCTTATCCTAATGATGTATAAGAAATAAATTATTGTTGGAAAAGAGGTTATTTTATCCTAAAAGAAAAGATATGGGCTTAATCGAAGTGATAATTCCATGTATTCATATTCTCACACCTATTGATAGACAAGGAGGAGATATGGAATCAAATCCACAAGGGAATACTAGGGAATCAATCATAGAGGGATTAACTTTATCATATTTATATCTATTTACAAATCAAATATTACAGATTATGCATCTTCTGATTAGAAAATATAATGTTTAGATGCTTCCCAAGCTATTTGACATTTCAGGATGTAGGAAAAAATATATGCACCCCTAAATGGACTAATAAAATTACCACCACTAACTCTAGTATTCTGATCCTCATTACTATGTGGATGTAATATTTCAAACATATTGAGGGCCCCATATATTAGGGAGGTTGAGTGTGGGACATCATATACAAATATAATTCATGACCGAAAGGGGTCACACATGTTTATCCTATAATTTTAACGTATAGATATACTGGAAATTGTTGATTCCTTGATTTATCATCTTTTAAGATTAAATACTTCTACATGAATACCCTAGTAATTTTGAAGGCCATTGTATGGGGAGGACATATCACATCAAGGGAAGATCCAGTATTTTTTTTGAAAAGGTACACCACAAAATGATAACTATGAAAGGGTTTCCCAAAAAAACTTCATGAAATGGTGTTGGGTCCTTAGATTAAATTATACATCCATATATCATCGACATATTGACAATTGGATCACATGGGATAACTCTCATGAGTTGGTTCTTAGGGGAATTTTCCCACAATGGTTTTATGTAGAAGAATTTAGGTTTTTTATTTTTTCATACTATAGGGTTTTACCTATATATCCTCATCACATGGATATTATTTTCCTTCACATTATTCAATTTCATCCGCCTCTCCGACTTTTTGAAGTTACTATTTATAGTAATGAATGAAAAAAATGTAATTAAAAAATTTGGTGTCAGGCTAGTAGTCACATGGTGGCTACATCATGTGGCTTCGAAATAATGATCCACCAAGGAGGAGGGTTGACATAAATCCACCAAATAACAGTCACATCATATAATTTCATGATGGGTCTTCCTCTAAGCATAAAAATGAAATATATTGGGTTTATGTAAACTGGTGTCATTATGTGATGAACTTTTCTCAATCTAAATTATGAAACCATGTAAATGGATCCATGAAATATAATTTCTAAATTATTTATTATTATAATGGAGTATTTACTTTTAAAATTTCACGTAATATTTATTCTAAACTATAACTTGTTGGAAGTCATTTTTAGAGAAAGTGGGATATAAAAAATTCCCACTCAAAAATCAGGATTGATCAGCATAATAAAAAGTCATTTATAGTGAGTTTAAAGCCTGAATAGGGTACGTTCTATCCATGGGTAGAAATACCCTATAAATATTCTTTCATGGAGACCCTCATTTCCAAAAATAACAATTCAAATAACTCTTTGGATTACATGATTTTTCATATGGGATAAATTATATAATAAGTTTGTGTAGGTGAGTCACATGAATTCAGACATGTGAGACCATCCACATTGAGAGCCTTCGGTAATTTTGATTTCTTAAACTGAACCATGTATTTATAACTATATAATTGGAACTTTATAACATAAAAATATATCATCCCTAATTCTCATGGTTATAATCTCATAGATTTTTTTTATTCTATATGATCATCACACATGACAAAAAAGGATTACGCAACAATTTATACTTTTTCATTTTTATATATTTTTAATATATAAGCCTTTACATGTAGATTGCGTTCAAAGAGTGAAGGTAGAGTGGTGTTGATAAGGTAGGTGAAGATGGTTAGTAGTGTAATAACTAGTATACATGATCACAATCAATCGGTACTCACTACTATTTCCAAACATTTTGGGATGAAATTTCTATATTATCAACTATATATTTCACTTCCCCTATATAGATTTGGACTTCTAAATAATTCCCCAATCCTAAAACCTAAAAACGGCAATCAACCTATTTTTTATATTATTAAGAATTAGTATGTGATCTGTGATAATATATCATTGACTGGACGTTTCATCATAGAGGGTGAGTACAAGGAAGGTTTTGACATGGGGTACACACTATTGAATATTAAAGAAGAACTCTATACACCTAAATATTACATTCATTGATAAATATCTGTCATTGGGAAATCATTCAACAATTGTATTATTGAATGGTCAAAATGGGGGTTTGTGCTAGGAGGAGCCTTTAAAATTGGGGATTCTCTTTCTTGATTTACAAGACTTACAATAAATTAGTTTTATAATTGAAGGTATGGAATCTCCATAAAACATCCCATATTTCGCTGACTATTGGATTCCAAAATGCATTATTTTTATCATACATTATATGTAGAATGATTACAAAACAAAATCTTGTTCATCTCATACAAGAAGAGGTCGGGGTGATCTTATGGGGTGTATACATGATCAATGGAGATCCAATATTGTGGATATATATGATAATTTGTTTCTTCCCATTTCTATGTGGGGGTATTCTAAGAAGCCCTCATTCATTCAATAGTCATGATGTTTCTCTCCTTGGAAGATATTTCCTCCCAAGAGATGATGTCCCCTTTGTAACATGGGTAAATTAGTTCATTAATAATACCAATGATGATCCATAGGTGGGGAGTCCCAATGTTTTTATGACCTAAAATTCTCATGGTGACATGAATGATTATTTTTCAACCATAAAAGAAATTTGGTATTATAGTTGTGTATAGAATGTCACTTTCATATCCACTCATTTGGTCTACTCAACTTTTTTCTGAGAAATATTCTTCCATAGATATATATTCTTGGTTTCGGAATCCAAAATTGGAGTGAGATTCACCACATTTATAATTGTGTTACAAATAGATGGAGAGAGAAAAATTAAATTGGTGAACCTATTTCTTCCATTGTTAAATTTCCAACTAGGAAATGTTTTCAAAGGACAATATCTATTGAGGCATTCTGGACCCTTCCATGTTCTTTTGGTATTGATGTAAACACAAATTGGAGAACATAGTTTGGTCACTAGGGTAGAAGGGAATGTAATCTTTGAGGTCAATGAACTTTGAAGAATGGGGAGTCATTTTGATGTGACTAGAAGAAATGCCCAGTTCATCCAAAAAGTGAATAGATCAAGATATATTAAATGATACTTTAACTATTATGGATAATGTATAAGAGGGAATAAATGGGTATTCCATTAAGATTCCCACTATCGGTTGTGATAATCATGCTCAAATATGATTCTAAAAATATATGGATCCATTCAAATCTGAGTGGGAAGCATGCTAAACTGTTAAGCTAAGGGTGATTTATTAATAGTTACCTTCATAGATGAATTGATACCCAAAAATAGACCCCTTTCATGGATGACTCTAGTCTTGGAGGTTCTACGAAAATAGATAAGTAGTTTTTATCCAGCCCCTTTTCCAGTGTAATACCTCCATTTATATCTATTCTTATAATAATAAATTTTTAGATTATTGAAAGTAGTGGGATGATTGGGAGAGAATATATTCTATGGAAGACTCTTGGAGGATACAATAAGAGGAGGAAATTTAATTTTTTGGGATTTGGGAATCTAGCAGCTTACGAGAACCTCTGCATCCATGACCATCCAAATGAATCATGTCTTTATCTTAAATATATTGAAAATAAAAATACACTTCTACAAGGGGAGAGTTTACTCCCAAGACATTTAATATACATATTGAGGTCAAGGATATAGGTGACTAATTCAAATAAGGTAAAATACCTTCTGGTTGTAAACATTATTTTCACTACTATAATGATAATTATCTTTGTTACAATCTTATATAAGAATATAGAATAAGAAACCTAAATCCCTTGCACATATTTTTTAGAATGGGCATCACATCAGGAGGATACCCCTTGATAATGGAAATATGGAAAAAGGTTCAACTAGTAAAACATAACACATGGGATTTGTGAAATTTGATCCCTTGATATTATTCCCCTCTTTTGACTAATATTTAATCTACTATAGAATTGTTCTTTTTGAAAAATTCATAGTGGAGTTAAGTGGGGAATCTGAATATATGTTTCCACTCCAGGGTGATGTCTGATTAATATACTTCTTCATACCATCTATGTATTTTACAAATGATTTCTTGTTGACAAATTAATTTATGTGGATAATGGAAAAACAAGTTACGCCATCACCATTGTAAGGGGAGGCCATAGTTCTATGGAGGTTATGGAAAAATTTTGACCTTTCTTCCACAACTATTCCCATTATTGAGAGGAATTATTTAGAGGTGATGAAAACTAAATATTTTGGGAGGTCAGTCCTAGCCTTGTTAACTGTCACCTATAAGAAGAAAAAGTTAATGTGTGACAGATCGATGAGCCTTACTGTATAAGTGTCAACTACTAAAAAAATGTAATATGTACATACACGGAGAGGCTACACATAGGTGTTGGAGGATGAATATGTTACAATCAAAGAAGAAATGTTGGCCCGTGACTCGAATTCTATGGACATTATTCTATTTCAACAAGGGTTGGTGGACCATCTCATGGTATTAGATAACCCAATTTGTTACTAAGGAATCTATTTTGATGTAGTTTAAGAATCTGCATAAGAATGTTTTTTCCCTTGAATCATGGACTTTTTCTTCAATTTTTATATCATATATAAAATCACTTACATCTATCAAACTTCTCATGCAGTTATTGATAGTGGTAGGCCTGATGTGCCTAAATTAGGAATTTCTATCAAGCATGTTGCTGTGGTAGAGGATGTGGTATCTTCAGTAATGGAGGAATAACTATCCCAACAAGATTTACCCCTTAGTACTTCTAATGGTTGAGCCCATTTTTTATAGATGAGTGTAAGTATTCACGATTTCAACCTTTTCTATATTCTCTCTGCCATTAACATGCCCTAGAATATTATTTTTTTGATTCTTATGGAAAAAATTGGAGTTAAAGAAGGGGATTTGAAATATTTTATTTAGGGGAGGCTGGTTAGACACTGACAAGAATAGGAAATGTTTCATTGAGCGATCTAGTTCTTGATTATATCCCTTATACTATGATGGGATTTGAGTTAGATCTTGGTTTGAAGTGTGATTTCCATGTTCCCCATCATTCTACCAGGTGGTAAATGAGGAGGTTAGTTTTAGAGTCCCCTATAGAATATTTGACATTAAAAATAAATTTTTTATTACAATAAGTTCATGAAAATTGGATAGACCATATTTTATTACAACTTCCTACATTCTGTTATAATGGAAATCATTCAACAGTGAGAGTAAGATAATATGTAAAAAAACTCATCATAGAGGATATATTTTCAATGATATTTGTTAATCTCAATAATTAAATATATCATGTTCCTCATTATAATGTGAAGTTGTATGTATATTAATTCCAAAATAATGCTAAATTATACAAAATTTTTTATCATTATAATGATTTAAATGTGGCCATTGATAAGAAGTCTTATCTCCATATGTTGATTGTGGAAACCATTTCTGGAGGGAAAAATATTTTTTTCACAAAAAAAAAAGAATATTTTTCTTTTCAAATAGGCTGGAGATGTGAGTCTAGTTTGGCTTCGACATTATATTGAAAAATATCAAACATTAATAAAATATAAGAAAACATACATTTACAGTATTTTGTATCATGTCGTTAATTATACATAGAGACTCTTTTATAAATACCCAACCCTAGTTTCCCAGAGCCGGATCCTTATTATATTATATTTGAATAATTACAAGAAATATGTACCTTGATGTAATGAATAGTTTAGTAGATTTGAAAATTCAGATACATACATAAGTTCAACATTACAACATGAAATGAAATACAACATATATGTTTCATTGTGAACATCCAAAAATATATGTTTTTCCCAACATGTCATTTATAATATACATATTCATCTCCTAAGAAAATGAAACATAAGAAAGGGGAGAGATAAAATTCTCAGTAAGGGTAAAAATAGAGAGGAATATATCATAAATACAAACATTAGGCATGGTGAATAATTGAAAACACATGGCTTTAAAAATAATAAACATGAACAAATTATAGAAGGAATATGAGATGTGTAAAAATTGTTGTAATAAAAAATAATCATGGGTATTCTAATAGTCGAATAACCCCATAAAATATATGTTTTTAGCTTCATAATGAGGGGAAATGAATATGCCAGACATTTTGAAACATACCGTCAAGGCCTCATCCAAGACATCTAAAAATTATTAAGGTCTCATCCAAAACAATATAAAAAAATGGGAAATCCCTAAGCCAAGTCCATATCTATTTGAATCCTTAGACCTAACGATTCATTGAGGAGATATAGGTGGCCCCACCCATAACATAAAAATTCCAATGAATTCCTCATATGAATGGAGATAAGAATAAAGAATATTATATTAAAATGAACATATGAAATGTAAATAACTTTCCCTGAAAATTATACATAATCACTAACCATTCAAAGTAAAATGGTGAATGGTTTTAAGATAGCACATCAACAGTAAACTAATCATAAACTGTTAAATAAATATAATAAATTATATTATTATTATTATTACCAATAATACATAATAATCAACATGTGTGTTGAAATAGATGAATACAGTCACATAAAATAATCGTTTATTTCTTGAGATAAATATTCTTCTACTTTTAAAAGAAGAGTTATTTGGAAAAAATAATTCAATAAAACTAGAATTAAAAGTAATATTGTATTTTCATAATAATATAAATTATTTTTGAAAAATTATTTTTTCTAAAAATAGATTATAGAGTGCCCCTAAAAATAGGTAAGAATTTGAAAAATTCCCTTGAATCGGGATTGTATTTCAGGAATAATTTTTTAGAGATCCATTTAAAACATATAACCCCTATAAATGAAGGTATGATTATATTTGGAAGAAATATATAGAACAATCATAAAAATAATTATGAAAATTATATATGAAAGAATAAAATTTTAATTGAGGTATGTAGATAATATAATTAACCCGAATAAAATGGTGGTTCGGGTGGAAAACAGTTACCTTAAATCTAAAGGTGTTACTCAATAGATCATAATGACCTAAATAATCAAATTTAGGTTTATAAATTAATGATCCTATAACCTCTTCTACATGTAATGGATTTAATATACCCATATTTAGGTTCAATCACGACATTTTTATGGGTTAAGTGATTCAATTTCATAGTTTGGGAGTGTTTTCTTCCTCAGTAGTTAGGATCAGTTTATTATATTAATGTGTGGATAAACATGTACAATGAGAATGGTTGTCCCAAATATAAGTTTAATGTTATTAGTGAAAAACCAGAATATTACATTGTTATAAAAATTTGTTTGGTTATTTGGGGTAATGATGAACCATTATATAAAACTTTAATGACAATTATTTGGGTTAATTGGAGGTTCTTAATCACAATGAAAATTTTTCAGTTTAAAAATTAATATGTGTGTAAAAAAGGATGCCATATTCTTAAATAAGTTATATAATAAATATTATAGTCTTTTCCACCATAAAAATGGTTTCATGACCTGAATTTACTATGATAATAGAAATTTAAAACCTGTCTTCCTTGAATCTGATAAATTAACACATCTTGGATGGTATTTTTATTTCTTGTATAAAAGAAGGTGAAAAGAGACATGATAAAGAATTATTAATTTATCATATAAATATTCTAGTAAATGTAAGGTACTGGATTCATCACAACATTTGTATGTAAGGAGTTGTGGAAGGAAAAATAAAAGAAAGTACTTTGATATAAAAGAAATGAAAATATGAATTTACCTCTTGAAGTAATCTTCCTTGAGAGCATCATTAGGGAAGCGGTTTTGGTATTTTTATGAAACTATAGGTTTCTAAACGTGGGGGAGGATATTGGTTGGATATTTGAGAATAATTAAATAGTTAATAAGGATGGACATGAGTGAAGAGAAGAGGGAGTAAGGTGGGGGGTTTGTATTGGAGAAGATGAGGGTTTCCCCATTATTTTACTCATTATTTTATTATTTTTCCAAGTACTACCAATAGTATTGATTCATGTGACCATGAATATTAATATGGGAATTGTTTTTCGAACCAATTGTTCTTACATCATCCATGATGATATGAATAGTGAATTTCACTGTCAATGTATATATATAATAAATTAATGTATTTCACTATTCGTTAAAAATTCATATATTTCAGAAAAATCCAAAAACCCCACCATAACCATTTTCAACATGTAGAATTAAAAAATGTACTCCATTTTTTGAAAATAATGATCTAAATATTATTAATTTAATTTATAAATAAAATCATAATTTATTTGAAAAAATAAAAATTTTAAAACAACAATTTGTTTTATATCACCTCTAAAAATAAATCAAGATCTCATTATCTCATAAAAATAAGAAAATAAAATAATAATATGATTTACTATTCATAAGGGTAATATTACTATTCATAAGGGTATGTTACTATTCACCAAAAATAACTTTGTCTTATTAGACTCTTAATATCTTACAGAACCCAACCGTGTATGTCAGTTTTTCAAAACACAAATCATAGAGATGAAAAAATTATGTTTACTATTAAGGTTATAAAAAACTGGTGTTTTGTAGATACTCATTGTTTCATTAATTCAATATTAAATTTACATAAAAATATTGGGGTGTTACATTATCCCCTTCTTACAAAATGTTTTTCCTCAAAATTAGAAGAATGTTACCTCACAAAATGATTTGGGCAGTACTTCATCATATGATCCTCAAGATCCCATGTTGCCTCCTCAATTTTATGATTTTCCCAAAGTATCTTTACTAGTAGAGTCTTCGGATTCCTTAACACTTTTTCTTTAGTGTCCATAATCTGGATAGGCTCTTCACAGTAAGATAGGTTAGGATCCAATTATATATCCTTAGAAGTGAGGACACGCATTGGGTATGGAATGTACATTCTCAGAAATGAGACATGGAATACATTGTGTACTTTAGAAATTCTAGGTGTAAAATCCAAATGATATGAAATAGATCCAATTCTCTCTAGAATTTCAAAAGGTCCTATGTACCTAGGGCTCAGTTTCCTTTTTGTCCCAAATATTATAACATCCATACACAAAGATAATTTCATGGAAAAATGATTTCCCTCTTGATACTCCAAATCCTTCATCTGATTATCACTATGGCTTTTTTTCCTTCTTGGAGATGATTTTATATGGACTCGAATAGTGTTTGCCTTTGCAGTTGTTTCCTCTACGATCTCTATCCCCAGAAGCTTCCACTCTCCATATTCATCCCAACATGTTAGTGTACGACATATATTTTCATACAATGATTTATATGGTTCCATTTGAATACATGAATGGAAAATATTATTGTGGAAGAAATCCATTAAAGGAAAATATTGATCACACGTACCTTTAATATCTTGTGAAAAAGATATCAACATGTACTCTAAGGAATGGATCATCCTCTGGGATTTTCCATTAGATTGTGGGTGATAATCATTACATAATGGAAGCTTAGTATCCGAATAATTCTAAATATATTTTGTATAATTTTGATATAAATAGTGGATCATGATCAGAAAAAAAAATTGAGAGGTTCTCTACGAAGTCTGACAACATCATTGATATATATTTTTTCTAGGTGATATAGTGGAAAATCCTCCCTCGTATAGAGGAAATGTGCAGATTTTGTAATTCCATCAACAATTAACCATATTGTATCATTACTTCATAGAGTTTTTGCTAATCCAGTGAAAAACATCAATGGTCATTTCATCCCATTTCCTTTTAGGAATAGGTAAAGGATTCATGAATCCTCAAGTATTTCTTCATTCCTCTGTCAGTTGTTGATATACTATACATCTTAATACATAATCAGCAAATTCCCTCTTCAAGTTATCCAACTAGAAATATTATTTCAATTATATATACATTTTAGTTCTACTATGGTGTATATAGACTTTTAATCTATGGTCATCATCTGATAACTCCCTTTCCATCTTAGGAAGTGGGGGAACACATAGCCACTTCCCAAATTTCAGAATTATATCTTCAAAGATGAAATCATCCAACTTACCATATTTTATACCATTAATTTTCTTTTGAATATTCTCTTCATTAGACTATGAATATTTAAATCCTTCTAAAAAAGACAGATGGGAATCAATTTGAAAAACTATTGATGTTTCACCTTCTTTGATAATTCCCAAATCCATCCACACTAGATCCTTGTACAAAGGATCCTTGGAAATCCTCATTTTTTTAAGAACTCCATGATACTACATTATCAATGCATCACTACCTTGTTTATCTTTCATTGGTGGTACTATATGGAACAATCATAATCCATGAGTAGTTCGAGCCATCACATTTGACTCATGTTGAGTTTGTTCTATGAGAATATGTATTTTAGTCTCTTTTGATCTGTATATATCTGACATTTTTCTGCATAGAGATAATGTTTCCATATCCTTAGAGTAAATAATAACACCATAACTTAAGATCATGAGTAGGATATTTTGTTCAACAATTTTTAACTACCATGATGCATAGGTAATAACTCAATCATTCGGCATGAGGACACAACCAAGTATATTATTTGATGCCTCACTATATATCCCAAACCCATCATTCCCCAATGGCAGATTTAGGATAGGATCATTCACTAATATCCTCTTTAATTCTTCAAAAAAGTTCTCAAATTATTTTTTCCATAAAAAATCAACCCATTTATGTGTAAGCTTTGTCAATGGGTAGGATAAACGGGAAACATTATGAATGAAATGATGATACTAACCTGCTAAACTAATAAAACTACATACTTCAATTATGTTTATTGGAGTAGGCATTAATTCATAGCCTTTGTATTTATAGGTTAAAAATATATTCCATCATTAGGGACAGTGTGGCCAATAAATTAAACTAATGGAAGCCAAAATTCATAGTTTCTAAACATTAAATATAATTCATTTTTTCTAATCGTTTTTAGAATATTACACAAATGATATTCATGGTCTTCATTTCCTTGGGATTATACAAAGATATCATCAATAAATAACACCATAATGTTACCAAAATATTCCATGAAAACTATATTCATTTGATCTATGAAAACAAAGGTTGCATTAGTCATTCCAAAAGGCATTACTATTAACTATTACTGCCCATACCTGGATCGAAATGCTGTCTTTAGAGTAACTTCTTTCCTCACATGCAACAAATGACATCCAGATTGAAGATAAATCTCTGAAAAATATTGGCCTGAATGTAGTTGATCAAATAAATCGTCAATGTGATGTAAGGGATACTTTTTATTTATTGTTATATCATGGAACCCCTTATAGTTAATGAAAAACCTCATAGATCTATCATTCTCCATAATGAAAAAAAAGGTTCCCCATGGAGAAAATATAGGGAGAATAAATTCATTATCACACAATTCCTCAAGATGTGTCTTCAGTTCCACTAATTACACAGTGGTCATTCTATAACGGGTCTTTGATATGGGCCTTGAATCAAGAATTAAGTTAATATAAAACTCAATTTCCCGCTCTGGAGGAAGTCTAGGTAAATCCTCAGGAAACACATCAACAAATTATCGATCAATAGACACGTCCTCTATTTTATCATTCCTTTCCTCACCCATAGTTATTTCATTCCCTTCCTACCCAATTATTTAATTTATTAGAGCTATTGGGGATGGATCTACATGAGTATCATATGGTGAGGTTTCTACTCTAAAGATAAGGGATTCCATATCGTCTTCAAAATATTGTAACATACTTATTCTTGCAATAAATTTTCACATCATGGTTTGAAAGAAAGTACATTCCAAGGAATATATCAAAGTCATTCATGGGTATCATAATAAAATCAACAGATAAGGCATGTTTATATTCCATAATGGGGACTTCCTGACACATATTTGTTGGAATGGTACTTCCTTTTGAGTTTTGAATGTCAAATACCTTACTAAATCAAAATTCTCATATCAAATTTTCTTGAAAAACTAGGAAGATATCAAAGAATGAGATGACATAGAATCGAAGAAAGCATTGGATATATTTTAGGAAACAATTATGGTACCTGCCATCATCTCGTTAGGAAATTCAATATGAGCAGTTGCGATCGCATGAGTTTGTCCTTACCCCCTTAGCCTTTTATAAGGCACATTTCCCTGAAAATTTGGATGATTATTAGCATAGTGTCCCATATCCCTATAATTGTAGAATGGAACATTAATATATTATTTCTTCCCCTTACAAACACCATCACAACGACCTTTCTATCCACACTTATAGCACACCACGTTTCCTTTAATAATTGCACCAGGGTGTTTCCTTACACAATTGTCATATTTTGAAAAGTAAAATCTACCCTTATTCCCTATTTCCTTTTTTATTATTATAGAGTATTAAGAAACCCTATTCTTCTCCTTCTTCATTTAAGTTCAAAATACATAGAGATCTCATTTTTTGTCTTGATAACTCATGAGGCTATATCTTTATATGATGGGAAAGTACTCTAGACCAGTGCATTCTAGAAGAATAGATTTATGCTATCAAAGAATCGATCAATTGTATCCTTGGATTAAGTATATATTCAACTACATTCCTTGTTATCGTTGTGAATATAACTTCATACTATGCAACATTCTCATCTTCCATTTTCCCCAAATTCTAAAACTACCTTTCCATATTTTTTCATTGTTTACAAAAAAGGTATTTTTCTAAAAAAATGTTTCTTAAATTCACTCCGTTATATGTTTTCAATCTTTTCCTACCCATTTTTTGTTTTGAATTAGTGACCACAATTTGTCTGGATCTCCTGAAAAATGATAAACTACCATTATAATATTCTTTCTATTATTACTTCCCAATACTTGAAATATAATTTCAAAGTAATTTATCCACTACTTGCCTGCGAAGGGCTTTGTAGTCCCATTAAATGATTTAGGTTTTTGTCTTATAAAGTGATCTAACATAGATCCTCCATATTTTCGATCCAGATGCTTCATATTGGTGACATTATTGTTCATAACCTTAGTTATTTTTCACAATATAGTTTATATTTTCTCCACACCCATAGAATCTCTAAATCCAATGTCATTATTTTAAATAGGAGTTATATCCTTACATGGGATACACGTGTATATGAAGTTTCCAATAATTCTACAATGCACCAATTTGAAATAATTTTATACACCAAATTAGGATATAAATCATAATGTACTTTCTCAAAATAGAGAAAATCATTTCATAAATTGAAATCCTATGCACAGATAATCCCATAATCATAAACATGGTTTCCTTGAGGAAAAATTTAAATTTAAATACTTCATAATGGCTAATAAAGAAAATGTCAATTATCATAAGAATATCCCACGGGATTGTGAAACCATGTGTTTTGTAAATCCTGTTATCATGTACTGGGATACCCCAAGTGGAGCCCAAAACTCATTATCGGAGTTTTCAGTCCTTGGTATATCTGTTTCATAAACACACCCCCTTTTAGTATCTAGGAAGGGATTTATTTTCTAGAATGATCCAGATAATCTATTGATTACAATCTATTCATGGATTTTATTATATGTTTATCCTCAATGACTATATTATGGTTTTCCACCTAATCTACATTTTCTGAATCTAGTTTCCTTGTTTTTTACTAAACATCAACTAATACCAACTATAAAGACCCGACCATAGTTTTCTAGAGCTGGTGACTTGTTACCTTACATTTGAATAATTACAATAAATTCATACCCCAAAGGAATGAATAGTTTAGTAGATTTTGAAAAATTGAAACATACATAAGATCAACATTACATCTTGAAATGAAAAAACATTGAAGTTTTATTGGGAACATCCACAACAATAAGTTTATCCCTGTAGGTCATTGATAATAATATTCTTCATTTCCTAAAGAAATGCAACATAAGAAAGGGGGGCTCAAAAACTCAATATGCGTAAAAAATATAGCAGAATATGTCATAAACATAAACATTAGGAATGGTGAATAATTGAGAATACATGCCTTTAAAGATAATAAACTTGAATACATTATGATAGGAATATGTGTTGAGTAATTATTTCCATAATAAAATATAATCATGGGTATTCTACTAGTCGAATGAAAACATGAACTATGATTTTATTGATTTATAATTAGGGAAAATGAATATTTTATAGATTCTGAAACATACCATCAAAGCCTTAGCCAAGACATCTAAAAATTATTAAGGCCTCATCCAAACAATATCTAAAAAATGGGCAAGGCCTCAGCCAAGTACATATCTATTTGTCTCATTTGACCTACCAATGCATCGAGGGGATATAGCATTCCCCCAATCAAATAATATTTCAAATGTATTCTTCATATTAATGGGGATAAAATTAAGCAATATTCTATTGAAAATAAATTACAAAACATAAATAAAATTCCCTGAACACTAAGCATAAACACTAACCATTTAGAGTAAAATGGGGAATGGTTATATGATATCACATCCACAGTCAAATAATCATAAACCATTCAATTAAATAGGGTAGATGATATCATAAATATTAATCCCAATAATATTTAATAATCAACAAGAGTTTTGTAATAGATTATGATACTCTCAAAAAATCATTAGGTATTTCTTAATATAAATACTCTTTTACTTTGAAAAGAAGAGTTCTTTCAGAAAATATTAGTATAAAACCTGAATTTAGGTAAAGTGGTATTTTAATAATAAAATAATCATTTTTATAAATATAATGGTTATGAAAAAGTGATTATATATTTAAATTGAAAATAGGTAAGAATTTGAGAAATTCCCTTGAATAATAACTGTATTTCAGGAATAATTTTTTAAAGATCATTTTAAAACATAAAACTCCCCACAAATGAAGATATGATTATGGTTGTAACACATATATAGAACATTAAGAAATAAATTATGAGGATTACATATGAAATAATAATAATTTAATTTTGTTTAGTAGAGAGTAAAAGTAACCTAAATGGAAATGGGGGTTTGGGTGGAAAACCCTTACAGTAAGTCATAAGGTGTACATCAAATTCTATTAATGACCCAAATAATAGAATTTATTATTATAAATTAATAATTCTAGAACCTCAATTACATGTAATTGATTTATTATAACCTTATTTAGGTTAATTAATGTCCTTTTTATTGGATAGTCGATAAAAATTCATTGTTTTGGAGTGTTTTCTACCACAGTTTTCATGATTAGATTACATATATTCATGTATGGATAAACATGTAGAATGAAAATGGTTTTATAAAATAGAAGTTTTAGGTTATTTGTGAACAACCATAATATTACATGGTTATAAAATTTATTTGGTTATTGGTAGTGAAGAAGAATAATTATAAAAACTTTAATGACAATTTTTAGGTTAATTGGCAGTTCATTTTCACAACAATCTAATATTGAATTACAAAATAATATCATGTTTAAAAATGGATTCCAGAACATTTAATAATATATAATATGAATATATATATATTATAGTCTTTTTAGACAATAAAAATGGTATCATGACCATAATTGTTGATGGCAATATAAATTTATAACTTGTCGCCCTTGAATGTGACAAATTAACACATCTCGAACGGGGTTTTCATTTCTAGTATAAAAAATGGGAAGTGAGAAATGACAAAGAATTGTTTACTAATCATTAAAAAATTATATTACATGTATGGTACTAGAGTCATCAAAAAATTTGGATGAATGGATATGAGGAAATAAAAATAGTATAAATAATCTTGAAATAATAGAACTGAAAAGTCGAGTTCACATCTTAAAGTGATCTTCTTTGAGAGCCTCTACATGGAAGAGGTTATTGTATTTACATGATACCAAGGGCTGATGTATGTAGGGAAGATCATGTTAGGATATTTGAGGAGAATTTATACAAGGAACAAGTCTTGATAGGAATGAAGAGAAGAGAGAGTGGGGGTGTTATAGTGGAGGAGTTGGGGGGTTTTCCCATTATTTTACTCATTATTTTATTATTTTTTCAAATACGTCCAATTGGGATGATTCTTATGACCAAGAATAGTAATATGTTCATATATTTTCGAACCATGTGTGCTTACATCATTTAGGAATCTAGTAATAGTGAATTTAACTGTTAATGTACATATACGGCAAATTACGGTATTTTAATATTCATAAAAAATTCGAGTATTTTAGAAAAATCTATAAAATTCACCCAAATCATTTTTAAATGTGTAGAATTATAAATTTAAATCCATTTTTTAAAATAATTTTCTAAATATTATTAATATAATTTTTAAATAAAATCATAATTTATTCGAAAAATATTAATTTTAAAACTATAATTCATTTTATATCAGCTGGATATTTTAATCGTGATATCATTATCTTATAACCTTAAGAAAATAAAATAATAATATTATTTAGTCTTTATAAGGTTTATAATATTATTCATATTACTATACATAAGGGTATGTTAATATTCACCTAAAATTATGTTTTTCTTATTAGACTCTAAATAACTTATTGAACGCGACATTGTATTTTAGTTTTTCAAAATTAAAATCCTAGAGGTGGAAATATTATTTTTACTGTGTAGGTTATTAAAAATTTTATTTTGTTTATAGAATATGTTTTCCATGTATTCATTATTAAATATATTTTGAAAATCATGAGGTGCTACATGTTTTCTCTAAATATTCTTCTACACTTTATTGCAATTACTGAAAAAAAAATGTGTGTCACATTTTTATTTAACACATTGATTTATATATTCATATTTAACAATCATTTCATGGAATACTAATAAATATATATTGATAAAAATTGATATAAAATGAATTAATTTGGATAATAATGTCAAATAAGATCTTTAACTCAAATTTTTTTGGGGTCTTATTAGGGACCCCATGTTAAGGAAGCCTAGAATAAAAAATCATTAATTTTTATCAGTTCTCACTTTTTGTGTTTTCATAAAAGTCTTATACCTAATTAATTAATTGTTTGAAGGTTATATAATTTGGACCAAAGGATAATCTAGCTTGGATTTATTTGTATAAGATCAAATTGTGTATAAATGACATTTGATATTATTTTCTAGAAGATGAGTAAAAACCATAGAGAGACAATGTCAATGATATGATATACCATTGAACTATTGGATTTTTTGTTGTTTAAATAATATACAAATGAGTCCAAGAAAAGGATTATGAAATTGGAAAAGTACATAAAACAATATATCCAGTCACATTGAATGTAATTATATGTTGTCAAGAAATATAGATGTGGGAGGTCCCTCCAAAAGGAATAGATTATACTTGTTGATAGATCAGTATATGAGCACAATTTTCAGGTCATGTGGGGAAATATATGTAATTTTAAACAAAAAAACGACCCATAGATATGGGAATTATTTCTCCCAAAATCCATGAATGATTTTGAATATTTAACAAATCATGAAAAAATTTAGGTTACAGAAGGAGGGGCCCTCATGAAGGGTTTTGGAACATTTAAATCTAAATCATAATATAATAAACACATAATCATCATGAAATAAATATAATAATCATAAATTCATAATTTTCCTGGATCATCAGATCCAATAAGAACAAGTCAACTTTTTCTATGGTCTTAGAGTGGACTCCATATGAATTGTTTATTTTTTTTCTTTTCTTTCTAAATTGTTCCCAAGAAATTAAGATGAAAATATTGTATATTGAGTACTTTATGTTTTTCTTATGTCACCTTTGTAGGGTTTCAACATGAAAATCTTTGTGCCTCCTTCATTTCAGATTATATTGATCTAATTTTTATCCCCAAGGGATGGTGTTTATGGTTGAGTAGTATTGAAAAAAATTAATTTATTGTAAGTTCATGATACATAGATCATGGATTATAAGGAATGAAAAATCATTATATGTATGGGGGTTAAAAAAATATTACACCGCACTATATCAAGACCGGGGGATGATGAAGGAAATATAATCTGTAAAATGAGGCTCTCAAATTGGAGATAAAAAAATTAGACAAGTACAAAAAGATGAACACCAATCATATCGGTATAATAGACTAAATTTTGCTTCTATCATGGATAATAGTGGTTTTAGGTGCCTCTATTTAGTATGAAATGATTATAATTGATGGGTCATTTTAAGGGTACATATATAGGATCGTAGAGTGTAATATATTCATAGTAAAAAACTGTCCCATGGATTTAAGAATATCACTGAATCATGTTTAAAAGATAGATGATGAGAGTGTTTAAAACTCAAAAATATCATATAATGAGTATCCCCATAATAATATAAAGGTTTCAAATGAATTATGGTGTGTTTATAAGCCTATAATATATTTTCTGTAGGTATCTATATATCAAGAATTAATCCAGAATCAAGCCACAAGTAGTACTTGAATATATCCCTTATATATATTGAGCTCGTATTTAGGTAGGAAGGAATTTTCGATAAATGAGAATTGCATATGGGACTATGATAACATATCATGGTGTCACACTGTATCTTAGGATAATATAAATAAATCCATAATTACTTTTTGGGGATGTAACCTATATAGATTAGGAACATATGTTAGGGGAAAAGGCATTTTCAATTGATGGGAATTATGGTTGGGACTAGGATAAGATATCCCAATGTCACTAAAAGTATTTTGATAATAGGAGTCAAGCTATATATATCTCTAGGATATGGCTCCTCTATACATATATCTCTCATATGAATTAGATGGTTTATTTATTCCTTGATACATTGGTGGATTTTGTGTTAAAACATCTACATGGATTGAATAATCATGTATTGTAGAATGTGGCATGGTTTAGGGTTATGTTGTATGGTCTTAAAATTCACATTTTTAAATCATACATCTACGAAATAACTCTCCCTTTATGGTCTATCATGGATATTCTAACCAGAGAGAGTCACTATTCGCTATAAGATCACTTGAGTCATGCCCAGTGTGAGAAATAAAATATGACTCAGATATCAGTTGTGCATGATGAAAATTTCATAGAAGGGGAGAAATAAAAAATAAAGGGGGAATTTTTACTATTTAGGATTACATGGGGACGGTTCATTTGGATCATGTACCATACTAAAAAGGATTGTAATTAAGAAATATTTATGGATGGTTCACATATATGTGATCCTAAATATTACTATGTATCATGTGATTATAGGATTCAAGCCACACATAGTTCTTATAGAGATACTATAATGTTCTAGGTCATATGTAGGGAGAGGGACCTTTTAGTCATTTTTTTGATTGATCCAATACATTATAGTAAATTCAGGATCCCTTATAAAGATCAATATTATAAATAGGGGAAGTTAATTTTGATGTTAGATCCATATATAAGGTAATAACAATCAAATATGTCATAAATTTATGGATCAAAAGAATATACCACGTATCCTATCATGGATTGGAATATCATGTATGTATCATGTCACATCAGATTACCTATCTATCAAATTTAAAGTCTTTTTAGGATGTAATATATGTCTTGCAGTTTATTATCATATGACAAGGACTATGATAATACAATTTAGAATCATATGGTAGGGACAATGATGTTTTGTGGATTAGTGCATTACCACCAGTAGTTTGACATGTATGGTGAATCATCAGAAGTAATTCGTAAGTAATTTCACATTAGTAACATGTGTTATATGATCATTTTCCCAGTTTTTCAGGGTATATTCCCCATTGGGGTGAAACATGTGTAGAATATATAGTACATTACATTTTGGGTCAACTTTTCCACGATTCATGGATATTATTATCAATTTTTGGATGGATAAAATAATATCTCTCTAAATAATTTAATTGAGGTTTAAATTATTTTTTTAGGCTCAAAAAATTTTGTTCTGATATATTTCAATGTTTTTTACAGTATGAACTCTCCTCTATTCAAGTAGTTCCAATTCATCCAACTACTTTGGAGACTACTCATCTTTATTCAGCTGGTGGTGAATAATAGTTCATAGTTGGGTTATTTTTATTTTAATGTGAATGTCATTATATATAACATATGTAGGTGAATACAGGGTCACTTTTTTGGCGTTTGGTTCAAGGTGTAAAGGCTCATAAGGCATGTAGAATCTTGTATGTACATTATGTTTTCTTTCCATCAACCCTATTCAAAAGAAGGTCAGACAAAGTCTTTTTGGATGAATCTTTCTTTCTAATAACAATTTCATTTTAGATTGATGAAGTTTTGTACATGATTTCATATTATTGCTATGATGCTTTCATCATAGTAGAATATATATTGGTGTTATATTCCACATATAACATGTGAGGGACACCAAATCTTGTGATAATATTTGACTGCATAATGATGATGACTACCTTTTTATTGAAATCATTGAGGGGATTCACCTTGGACTATTTAAAGAAAATTTTGGTGGAATTATGTATGTATTTAAACTATCGAGATATAGTTAGGGTGTATGACCCAAAAAACATCCATTACCCATATGAAAAACTACATTCTAAACCTAAGAGTATATAATAATTCTTGTGGTTTGTGGTTGATATTGGTTTGTACCTGACATGTTTTTCATTTTATAGTGAACTCAACACAATCACGATTCATTGTTAGATATAAATCTCAAAATAATCCTGATCTGATAGGAGATCTAGGTTCTTGAGTGATGGTTACCGCATGCTCCAAGATGAATGTTTTGTGTGATGGGAAGGATCTCTGAATTTTCAATTCATCAAAATATCAGTCCCTCAATGCCTCATTTGTTAAGAAAATTATGTTTTATCTATGGAATGAATATATAATACATTGTTGAGAAACATTAATAACACTATTCTCTAGGTCAGGATCTTCCACTCCTAAAGCTATACATTGTACAAAATCATCCAGATCATTTTTCAATTACCCACTTTGAATAACTTTTAATGTGAAAGTGGTGTATCAACAATTTAATGGCTAGTTCAATGATAAAAAATATGGATTGATATTCTACCTCATTATTATTGAACCTATATGAATAAAAAAAGGAGTATAAATGAAATTAATTATATTTGGACATCAAAACGATACATAAACTAACCTGATTATATTTCGTGGGATTATGTCCTTTCACAATAAGGCTTAAAACTTTATGTACCATATTTTTTGGGGGTGGGTACTTTATGAGAAATACTACAAATACATTAGATAGTTTGGTATATATTATTGTATCATCAAGGAGTGGATGTTCTATAATAAAATAGGTCAATTTCCATCCATTTACTAATTTATGATTTAGGAACTATATGTCAAACTATGTCCGCATGAATTCCCATATATCTATTCATACCATTATCATGGGGAAAAGATAATATATTTGAGTGGATTTATGTTGCACATCATTTCGATTTCATGTTTTTATAAATAATTCCATAACATTTTAACTACAAAAAAAGACCAAAGTAAAATTGTATCAATGTTAAAATATTAGTTCTTGCTCTCTATCAATATACTACAATGATAGTACATACTGTTTTCCTTTCTAGTTCGATTTTTATTGGTAAGGTGCGCACTAAGAGATCACTTTAGATCTTACACTTAGTGGATAATTACTTTCACTTCAATGGGTTGCATTAGGATTAGTTGGTAAAAAAGGTAATTTTTTAGTTTAATGAAGGCTTGCTAACAACCATTATCCATTTTATAGGGAATCCACTCCATAATAAATATTGTAATGGGAAAACATTTTCTATAAAAATTGGAAAAGAATGATCTGATATAACTGAGATGTCTTCAAACCACATCAGGATTTGGCGGGTTCTTATTTTTTTGTCTTTCTTCTACCTCATCGATGGAGAAGTAATTTGAAGTCCTTATTTACTCATTCCCTACTATGATCTCCCATTCCACCATGCCTCTCCATGTAAGATTGGGGAGGTAGTTACTTAGAGGTTTATGGCGTCTGGTTCAGTGGCTACAAGTGTTCCAAGAGCAAGGCCTTCAATGAAATATACGTTAAGAGTTGGATTCGGTAAAATCTTAGATTTTCAAGGATTATATTTTTGAATTTTTATCCTGTTCTAATTTTTTTTGGTGATATGTCATTGGGTCATGTTTTCGGCATTCTTTTCTCATGGTTCTAATGGCGGATGTTGGAACTATCTTCAATAGTTGTTGTGTTTCTCTACTATGATGACAATTTTTTGTTTTTTCATTTACTGGTGATATCACAAATGGATTGGTGGTTGGGGTGATGTTTGATATTCTTGATGGCTGGTGATGGTATCAACGATGAAATTTTGAAGCTATAGTATTTTGTGATGGGAATCAGTGGATAAAATTCATGTGTTGAGATGATGGTGTTGGCGATGTGATGATGGTAAAAACGCGAGTTCATCTCATGTCTTACCTTACTATATGGTTGCTTAGGTGAATGATAAGATTTTTTTGATGTTTTATTCTTGTGGTGTCTAATACGTTTTGAATTTTGTTAACGGATTTTGAATTTCAAATTTTACTACTGATATTTATGTGATCCTAAATTAGGTGTGGTTTTTAGATGCGTAGGTTTCAAATATCACCCTAAAAGTGGTTTTTTGAAAATTTAAAAAATTATTTAGAGGGTAAATAGTCGTTGGAGAAATTTCTCACATTGATCAGCAATTATATGATTCGGATAAAAAATCATATTTTCGGAAATAGTGGATGAGATCACAAAATCAATATAGACATGGATCGGTAAATTATTTTTTCTGACTAAGTTGATATTAGGTATCAATTTCATGTATTGGAGTTCCTGGATGAATTATCGTTGATGATCTTATCAAAATTATATTATAACCCATTAGTGAGGGTTAGAGTAATTTTCGTTGAATCCTTAATGTAACCATAGTGAACTTTTAGAAACCTCTTACAATTTTTGACCACCTCATGGTCCAACCTGAGTATCTGGGTATACCTTTTAGTGAAAAAATGGGATTCTATATTAGAAAGGCATTACACTCATCTTGTTCATCAGGGTCGATGAAAATTCTAATCAATTTTTGTCATAAATATTTATCTATAACATGGTTTATCTATTTATATTAATCTTCTATGAATAAGACCCTTTCCAAAAATTCTAGTGTGCAATCATCAAGATCATCCTCTTGTTCTTCTTTATCCCCCTAATATGACGCTGGAGAGGGTAAAAATGGAGACATATTGTTGAAATTATCATCCCCTAATGGGGACTACATCACATATTTTTAACGTTTGATGAAAAATATGTGCCATTATTTTTCAAACAATTATTACTAACATGGTTACTATCTAATTTTAGATATTTTTCTTTGAACGATAGTTAGGAAGCATAACGCAAAACTACTGAGATGACTAATATCCATAATAATCAAACATCTATATTTGGTTCATGGGGGGTTTAATTGGATTGATATGTTTCCTAGATCATACATAATGTCTCATGTTGGTTGTTGGAAATCACATAATAATCTCCATGTATACCCAATAAATTTGGAGGAATGGATTTCAATCAATTTGAGGTCATGACCTTATCTGCATCCCCAGTTTCCAAATAATTTCTCTCATTTTTGAAATGGGATGATATCATGTACTAATCCTCACAATAATTAAACGGAGATCTATTTCCATGTAACACCCAGACCATTCCCTTAATGGTATATCTTAAGAATTGATGATACGATGATGGAACTATAGCATGTTTGTGAGGTCCTTATCTTCCTAAAAAACATTGAACACCATATCTTAGAGGAAACCCATGAATTTAGGATCATGGCTAATATTCAAAAAATATTCCTTCAACTTGATCAATCTAAGGGGATTTTTATTACTTTTATCACACCACTGAATGGTCGATTTAGATTGGGATAAATCATTCATGACAAATGAAATGTAGTGATGGGTTTAAAGGAGGATAAGGTTAATTTCTATGTATTTATCAATTAAAAATTGAAAAATATCAACATTATTAATCTAGATAGATTCGTATAGGTGTTTGATACACCCACATACAATATTCCCTTGATCCTTTTCTATAAATTTGATGTTTATGTGAAACTCTACCCAATAAGTTTTTTTGGAACACCTATGATGTGGTAAAATCCTCTTCAAATTCTTGAGGATTATAGATGAACATGAAAAATACATTCCAAAGGTCCATTGAAAGTTAATGGTTATATAGAATTGAGAGATTATCGGTTTTTATGGTTAATTATTTCAGATTATCATATTTTTGAACCAAGGGCCTTTGTTTCTCAATAAGGAGCTTCAACTTGAATTTAGGTCTAAAAGTAAATGTATGTTGCAATAATGATTTCTGATCAACATTTGGAGATACCCCATTTGTGTAATAAATTTTTAAAACCTATTTATATATTGATGATGATGATTTTCTAGAGTTAATTCAGCCAACCTATCTTCTAATATTATTTGAAATGGTTGATATGTAGATGAATCATGAATTTATTTGTGTTCCAGTTGATCCTAATAGAGTACCTCTATGTGAGTATTAGTTGTATAAATTTATTGTACAAAAACTCTTCCCACATAATATTTTTTTATGGTCCATTCATCAATGGTCTCATTGGCCTCTACATCTTATAATCATTCTCCCCCTTCCCTATTATGCATGGGAAATTGATATTCATATTCAGTTTTAGTTTCTATATCAAAAAAGCGCCAGTCAAGTAAATTGTTGTTGATAACCTTACAGAGATTCATTATTTGATGAGGGTTCCATTTTATTGGGTTTTTCCTTTTCACATTGTGTCAAATGATATAAGTATTATAGAGTTTGAACTATATTAGGGATCATTCTAGGTTCATATTATTTTTCAGGATCCTTACCATTTATCTATTTATTAAATTTCATCCTAAAAAAATAGGGTTCCAAATAAAAAGATTAGTTTTATGATAATGAAATTGGGGATACATTTTACTAAATCAATTTTTCCTTGAGTATTGGTTCCACTCAATCAATGGTTTTTTGAACCATTTATGTGCTATACACATCTTACTAGGACATGTTTCCATGTTTCTTTATGCATTAGTAAAATCGTTGAGACACAAGTCACATACTCTTGGGGCTTTACCAATATATATTATCCATATAAACCATCTTCCATAGTATTTCCTTGAGAATAATGAATTCAATACTATTATTCCCTAAAATTTTTTAATAGGTGAACTAATGAAGGTGATTATTATGACAAAAATCTTTTGATTTCAATAATTCAAGTAATATAGAAAGATTATTTTCCATGTCTATGGTAAAATATCCTAAAACCCACTCCATCCTAAAATAATTACACTGATTCTTTTTATCATCAAAATTTGTATGATTATGTTTTATTATACCCTCCGTTAAAGGATTATTTTGTTGTCATGGTCACTCAAGGAGACGTGTTTCATAATATTTAGAAGGCTTTTCCACGATGTTTGGAAACAAACATGGATTTAATTTGATAGCTTTTATTTCAACCCTATAAAATTTTATTTTATTGATAGTTGGCATGGTCTGGGCATTTATGTTTAATGGGGGAAACTATCAAATAACTATGAAGTTTTCAAATCCATTTCCCTAAATCAATCAGAACATTTCCACAAGATAAGAGGTATTTTTAAATCATCATGGATATTTTTTACAACTAACTGTCACATAAACATCAATTGTAGATTTATATCTACTGAATATATGATCCCATTACACAAATAAATAAAATCTGAGACCCCTTTATTATAATAATATATTAAAATATAAAGTTTAGTGGTCATTTTTCTCTTTAATGTGAATCTAAACTAAAACAAATAACTAGAAAAAATTACTTCCCAATTTTCAATTGTCTAGGAAGGTGGGTTAATATAAGAAATAGAAGATAGGCCCTATAACACATTCATGATGTATCTGAGTTTTTATTTTTCTTGTTTCTCAAGTGTTCCCATCATTGGGATAAAAAAGTCATACAAATTGACACATATATTATTCTGGATCACCATCATCATTAGATATCAAGAATGTGGGACTCCCAATAGAGGGTGGTGTAAGGGTTTTATCCAATCATTTAGAATAGGGTTTTTACTCTCAATATAGTAGATAAAAAATAATTTCTATGGTCTTTAACTGAGTGATGATGCCCGGAATGGAGTCGATTTATTCTGGTCATATAACCAACAGAGATGAACATGATTGTTTACCATAGGTGATACCTAATACAGTCTACTCAAATATTTATTTTTTTGGAAATTTTTTTGTCTTAGTCTAGAATAATGAAGATATGGTGCATATTATTCAAGAAGAATAAAATATTAATGATCAATGCTTTTTGATATATATATATATAAAATTCGGTTCCATGTTGATTTGGAAACTAGATCCCCCTCTAACTCTATGAATATACAATTTAAGAGGTGGACCTCCTATGGTAGTAGATACACAAGTTCCCACTATAATTATGTGTTTAGCGGGCGTATTCCCCCTAATAAGCTTTGAATTTATCCATCTAAATAATTTAATCTCCATTTTGTGTCACACCAATAACTCATTAATGGAAGACACAATATCTACCTCAGTGGGAGATTGAGTTAATTATATCTACATTCAATTTTCCCTTTATTATGAATGATGTGGGGGTAACGGTTGAGTTATTAGGGGTTCCGTGTTTTGGTATTTCCTATGGCTTCAACTATGGTTACCATCTTCATCAATTAACTCAGTGTGAGCTCTATATTGGACTTTTACCATATTATATTATTCTTCCATATTAGTATTTTCATTTACCATATCGCCATTAATGAAATTTACTACAGAGTACCATATTGTTAGATGAAAAAAATTGTTTGCATCTAAATCATATCAGTTAGTGTAATCCCCAAAATTTTATTTAAGTGATATTTTGAATTTTATTATTTCTTTATCTTTCTTTGGAGAACATTTGGGATTATGACCACATTAGAGATTAATATTTCCTCTAATCTGATCTCTAGGTAATGTCCTTTATAGAGTTACAATAATGACCCAAACATTTTATACATATATATCTTATAAATAGAATAATAATCATTTAAAAACATTAAAATAAATTCCAGGACCATATAGGATTAGTTTATTTTGATCCTGGGATTCATAAATAAATAGTTTAAAAAAATATTCATCATCTCTCACTTATTTATTCATATCTAGAACCACCTTTTAAAAGATCATACTCAATAACCTTATTCATATGTTAGGGGAAATAAATATAAAAATTTTGTGAAATAATATACTCAATTAGGTAGATATCAATCATATCATAATCATAAATATTTAATAGTTTCAGCAAAATATCTGAAAATTGTATCCTTCATATCAAAGATCATGTTGTCATGTCAGATAATAAATCTTAGAAGCTCATAAAGAACATACTTCATGAGATAATAACATAAGATGTGAAATTATGGAATACAAATAAGCAATTAAATCTATTTCCTAATAATTTATGGGTCTTTTCTAAGATCATCATAGTGGTAAAATTCTTTTAGTGAACTGAGTCAAATCCTCATTCCAACCCTATGGTACATAACCGGGTTCACTTCCCATTCCATCCCAATATTACTGAACCAATGCCATTTCTCATACCAATCATATCTATCTCATGAGATATATACATTTACATAATTTATTGTATGGATATATAGGTCCCATCTATCACGTAATGAAAACCACACATTTATTTTCTACAATAACAAAAATCATTCATCATATAATAACAAATAAAAATAAATGGGTTTCTTAAACATGTTTAAATCATAAAACAACCCAAGTAAATAAATTAGATTCATATAAACTATAAATTTTTATAATGGGGATAACATTCTTGAAAAATATCTCCATTAAAATGAAGAAAAATTTTAGATATCATTAGAAATTAATTCTTGAGCAAAATATCCTTTCTCCTTTGAAAACATTTTATCTGAAAAAATACCTTGCAATTTTAAAATAAAATATTTTCATTCAAAAAGAACTTGTATTATTGTAAGTTAATCTACAAAAAAATAATGTGAAATGAATGTCGAATAACTTTTTCATTCCATTTATACTAAAAACACATTTCACCCATACTTCTTCCAGACAATTAATGAAAGTGTCTCATAGGGAAAACGACACAAGATTCCTTTAAACCCACATAGTAAAAACATAAAAAGGATAAAATAACATTAAAGATTTTTAAATAATCTTTAGGGTATTTTTTAATACATTTTTTATGTAACGTGTACATGGATGATAAATATACCTAATTAAATTCAAACGTATTAACAATATCGTATAATAAGGAGATTTTTAAATTATCCCTTACCTTAGATCTGGGGTACTTCGTAGATATAAAAACTAATTTATAATGGATTGAAGAATTTTATTAATTTAATATAGTACCATATTTATATTTATGATATCTTATATGATCATATTATCACCCATTTAATGATATTTCACTATAAGGCTTCTCTCGGGTGTTAACTGGTTCATTTTTTATTCATGTTTTGTTG
Organism: Viscum album; assembly: GCA_963277665.1. Lineage (NCBI taxonomy): Eukaryota > Viridiplantae > Streptophyta > Magnoliopsida > Santalales > Viscaceae > Viscum > Viscum album. The sequence continues at coordinate 1,217,425,635 of OY728155.1, read as the reverse complement.
TATATATTCCAATTAGTTCACATAGAATATAATATTTTAATTTCCATAAATATATTAATGTAATATATATCATATTATTTATTTTATACATTTATATAAACATTCATTAATTCTTTTCATGGATAATGAATCATATGGTGTTGTTGAGTTTGTAGGTCCTACGTACTCACACGTGATGATATCATTCCCTTGTTTTTGAAATGGTATTGAATTGGATGGTGTATATATTATTTTATAATAAATATCATGTTATAATCATTTTTTATGGTCATTATTTCCATCATTACACCCATCCATTTAATATGGTGATAAAAACTAGATTACACCATGACGTGGAGATAATAGGATTTATATATATGCATTCATAGTGATTTTTCTTTCCATATGATTGATAGAAGATTGAATATGGATGTTATTTAATAATAATAACAACTAATTATATTTGTGATTGTGGAGTAGTTAGTTTATAATGGAAACAGAAATGTAAAAGGATGTATACGAAGAAATTATCTTGAGAGAGTCTGTAAAGAAGACTACCTCTTCTTTGGTGAGATCACCCTAGATATCCTCTTAAAGAAACTAGAGTTTTTCTTTTGAGAATATCAGTACCTATAGAATGAGTTTTGGGATGTTTTTAAGGGAAAAGGATAGGGTATTATAGATATTAAAGGATTAATTAGTTGTGAATAAATGAGAGATCATGTCTCCATAAATAATTGAGGTGGGTGTGCAATTGGAATTTCTAAAAATATTATTTATAACAAATTCAATCTCATTTCCAATAATGAAAAAACAAAAAATCACCTAATATGATATGAGATAACTGTGTAATATCATCAAAAATATATTATATAAAATTTTTGGTATTCATTTAAACCGTATCAATTGAGTTATCCCTTAGTTAACCGATTTTAATTTTAACTAAGGTAACTACATTTTTAATATTAAAAGATTGTATCTTTAACTTGTTTGATGTAAATTAGACACTAAATTAACAATTTGGAATATTTTTTACCATAAAATAATTATTTTGTATATTTAAAAATGTTTTATAAATTTTAAAATATTTAATAAAACATTATGTTGATAATATAATAAATGTGTTAATTTTGACACTATTGATTTATTGTATTTCTAAAATTATCAAGATAAAAAAAAGATAAAAATTTAAAAAATATTATATATCTAATAAGACAAGGCCATATATAATATTATATTGATAAATTAATTATCTCAAATTATAATTATTTTAGTATTATTAATAACATATATTTGATATTTCCATTAATAAAATAATTACAACATCACAGTTGTGTAATTATATAATATACTGATTTATTTAAAACAAATTAAAATTAAATACCTTTATTAATATATATTTCATAACAATATCTAGTGTCTAATTTACATATAATATATATCCATATTAAAAATTACAAATTCTTTAAAACATGAACTTGACATTCGTTATAAGTTTATTAAATGACACATTATAAATAACATAATTTCATACAATTAGTCAAAAACATAAAAAATAAATTCAAAACATTAGAATATTATTATTAAGTTAAAATTAAACATTGATATTCTTTTATAAGACTCATTGTTTTTCATGTTGACACATAAGAGATATTAAAGACAATGAAAATGGCATTTTTTGTCTTTCTTTGGTTTAAATATTATATATGGAATTTTCATGTACAATTTTCAATTAAACGACTTATTTTTTATCCTTAAATGGTAAGGGTATAATTTAATTCATTCCATAAAATTTATCAATTGTTAGGTTCATTTTATTCTCTTTATAATTTTATTTTGAAACTAAATTACTTACTTTCACCTTTACCATGGTAACAAAGTTTACCAAGATTACTATTCATATTGGAAAAAAAATTAAAGGTACCTATTTATTAATTATTTTCTCTATGAATAATATTTTAGAATCAATTTTCCAAAATTAAAAAACAATAATTTGATGAATTTTATTTAAAATAAAACGTATAATATCACATAAAAAATAGTGTTTCAAAAAAAGATATGTTTTTAAAACATAATTTATCTTATAATATAATCATGAATCAAATAATTTTTTGAAATCCTAATTTTAATATTGTAATTTTAAATTAACTATTGAAAATTTAAAACTAATTCAAAACATAATCTGACCATGTAAATAATTTTGAAGAAAATAGAGTTTCCCTAATAAAAATATGAATTTCAATAAAACATAAAACATACCAAAAAAATTTCCAAATATTTTGACAAAGGTAAATTTTGATATCCTACTTTAAAAGAAAAAGTTTAATTTGTAAAATAAAATTTTTAAAGCGTTCAAAAAATTGATTCAAAATGTGTTATGCATTAAAAGGCAGAAAAATTACCATTTTGAAAATTATATCTTTTTATTTTTAGAATAAATTTATTATTATCTTATGACTATTAAATATATTTGACAAATATAAAATACATTTTATTGAATATATAATATATTTATTTCATTATTTTCATTGCCAGATTGTAGGTAATTTTATTTATAAAAACAAAATGACTTTGGGACCACCAAAATAGAAATATTTTATTTTACATTCAATTTTATTATGTTTTCATTTTTAATTAAATAATAAATTCTCCAAATATTTTCATAAGATATTTTTTCAAATTTATTCCTTCCAATTTGATGTCTATGTTATAATGATCAGTCATGGTTTTTTTAAACTCGCAATTGCGTGAAATGTAAGCTATTGAAGAGTTAAAATTATTTTAAGGGAAATATTTATTAAAATATCAGTGTTTTACATTATACCCACATGAAGATGAATTTATACCAATAAATTCTTCACCTGTATACAAACAAATGAGTTTACCTATACCTCATCACATGCACATATTCACATGTAGCTTCCTCAAATTGGGGATTCTTCCATAAAAAATTAACCAAGTGAGTTTCCTATTTTGTAGAATTTTTTCATTATAAACAAAAATTTCTATTGGTTGTTCTGCATATGAATGATATTTCTCCAGTGGTATGACTTATGAGATTAGTACATTTGAAGGATCAGGTATGTAATTCCTTAAGATAGATACATGGACAATATCCTGAACTTAATAGAGATTGGGTAGAATCACCAACATATATGATACCTTTTAAACACAATTAATAATTTCAAAAGGACCAATAAACCTAGGGATTAGCTTAACCATCATTCCAAACCTCATCACTCTCTTTGAGAGATATATTCATAGGAACTGTTTTCCCCTAGTTTGAAGTCTAAGAATTTTCATTTATTTTCAGCATAACTATTTTTGTTGATTCTATGATTCTATTATATATTATTGAATAGTTATAACCGTCACCACCATTTCCTCTACAATATTAGGTACCAATAGATTTATTTACCCAACTTAATCCAAACATGTTAGATTTGTGAATAAATTACCACATATGGATTCATAAGGAACCATTTGAAGTGGAAGACCTCATCCGCCCTATCTTGCTACGGCCTAACGATTCTATGCGCCTCTCCCAGTTGGCGATGGACTCGAGGTCTCAAAAAGGATTTAGGTTTTTGTGGTTCAGAAGACAAATGGTTTTCAAGTGCCACTGGATCCAAACTATATCTGATCTTCTGCCTCTTCATCGTTGCTGATGTTCGGATCCCTCTGACGCTGAATCCCTACTCTAACCTTGGATTCCTCTACGCCTCTCCAAATTGGATCTGGAGTGGGGGAAACTATGATGTTTTGGGATGTGTGGCTCGGTGGCCTTTGGTGCTCCTTACACGGGTTGTGTTTATTTTCTCTAGTGAAGTTGGTTTTTGGTATCTCATACCTCTTAGTGATTCTACCTCAATGTTTTTGGTGAAGTTTTGTTGTTCTGTTAAATGATTCCTTATTCTGTTTAATATCGGTTCGGATAAATTTATATTTGGTTTCTGATTTTTATTTGTTTCATTTCTATTGCATCATTGGATGTCGCGGCAGCGATGAGGTTGGATCTCTTCAGCATTAATGGTTATCAATGGTTATTACCATGTTTCATCTTTAAAAAACCTTATTTTTCTCTACTCTAGTTCTAGGAGGCCACCATTCTCTCCGATATAGATATGCGTGTAGTTATCAACATCCTTTGGGATGTGAGTCTGAGGGGGTGGATTCAGGATGTTGACGACAATGAAATTTCAATCATGTATGAAAAGGTTTTGTTTTGGTTTCGGTGATGAAGAATATGGGGATTTGGTGCTTTGGGATAATGAAATGTTTCTATGACGAGATTCATCATTATGGTGGTGGCAGTCGGAGATGCGGTCTGAGATGAAATCAAAGATGCTAAGGAGATAAGGGTGATTTCTATTAATGACATGTAGATGTGATGTTGGTGATGGTGATGCGATGTCAGGCCAACATTTTGATGATGGAAGTGGGTGAGATTAGAGGTCTCCTTATAATGAGGATTGAGGTGGGTTTCTTTTGGTTCAAAGCTGGATTGAGCAGTTTGTCTGAATTTGGGTTTTTAAATTCAAATCTTTGATTTTTAATTTTGGATGATGGATGGGGGTTTTTGGCGTGAACTGGTGGATCTTTCTTGTATGGTTCCCCCATACTCAAAATTCTCTTTTAATAAATACAATAAAATGGATTGTGGTGTATGAGGATGATATTAATTACTAGAACATAACTCTTGATACAGTTCCTGCTAAATACTTTTCTAGAACATTGAGGAAAACCTTAGGCCATAATCCGGTATAATTTAAATTGGTAATCATGATATATTACCACATCCTTACCATATATTCCATAAATATGGTCAAGAGATATATTTTCTCTAAAGAAATAAATTTTTCTGAATTTTTAAGCTGATCAACTAAAACCAATATAGAATTATGTTCATTAGATGTTTTGAGATGTAGGACAAAAAATTCCACAGTGTTGTTTTCCCATTTCCATTTTGGTATGGTAATGGTTGTAACATCCCCTTGGACTTATGTCTACCAGCCTTAAATTTCTAAAAAACCGAGAACTGAGAATCATATTCTACTTTATCTCTCTTCATTCCATCACACTGGAAATACTCTCTCAGATCCTTATACATCATTGTTCTTCCATGATGAATATAGAATGATGAACTGTGAGCCTCATCCAATAAATCTTACATTAATTCTAGTTTGGGAGGAATAAAAAAATTGTTCATGAACCATATTCTTCCATCATAATCAATATTGAGCTTAGGAAAATTTTTCACCAACATTTTTATCACTATATCTTCCTTCTGCACTACCATTATCATTACTTTTATATTTGGCTGATCATTAATTAGATAAATATAGGATATCTACCCTTATATTATGTTTTCAATATCCATGATATTAAAATCTAGAAATATTTGATCTTTTGTGATCATCATCATAGATAGGCTAGCCTGATCCATTCGACAAAAATCATCTACCACCATGTTTGATTTCCTAGTGTGTAATGTATTTAAAAGTCATAATATTCAATCAAATCCAACAATGTACTTTGGGGAATTTTCATATTTTTTTGAGTGAAGATATAATATAATCATTTTTGATTAGTATATATGTCACACATTTTTATATTTATATAATGCCACCATATCTTAATTAAAAAGGTTACTATAGCTAAATACCAATAATTTGTTGTGTAATGTTTCTCATAGATCATCAATTTTCATGAGTCATTAGTTATCACAATATCATTTTTCATGGCAACACATCCCATCCCTTTAATTGATGCATCATTATACATCTCAATCCTTTCTCCACTATAGGGTAGTTTGATCACAACTGGACTAACTAACATACTTTTAATCTCCTTTAAATTATCTTCACATTCTTCCGCCCATATGAACAATACTTCTTTCTGAGTCAAATTTGTCAGGGGATTAAATAATCATGAAAAATCATTCACAAAACATCAATACTATCCAGCCTGACCAAGAAAAATTTGGATATCAGTTATGTTTATTAGTCTAGGCCATCATTTAACAACATTCATCTTTTTGAATCCAAATATTTTCCCTCACATGAGATTATGTGACCTAGAAATGAAACATTATGAACCCAATATTCACACTTGGTAATTTTTACAAAAATAATCTCTTTTATTAGTGCCTTCAGAATAATCCAATATTGAACTTTCTTTTCATACTATATCTTCTAATATAAAAGAATTTAACATATAAATAAAAATAATAACTAATAAATATATTCCATAAATACTCAATTAATTAAATCCAAGAAGATATATATGGATTTAATAAGACCAAAAGGAATCACTATAAATTCATAGTGTCTATACCTTGTACGGAATGATTTCTTGGGTATATCCTCATTCTTAACCCAAATTGATGATTTCCATAATGAAGATCAATCTTGGAAAAGTATTGAGCTTCATGTAGTTTGTCAAAGAATTCATTAATCTGAGGAAAAGAATATTTCTTCATGATAGTGATATTTTTATGTTCTAAATTATCAATACAGAGTCACATTGATCTATATTTATTCTTAATAAACCAAACAGGTACACCCCATGGTGATGCACTATGGTGTATAGGTCCATTGTCAATATTCTTTTGGGGTTTCTTTTTCAATTCTCTCCACTCAATTATGTCCATTATATAATGAGTCTTTGAAATAAGCATACAACACTATATGAGTTCCATTGAAAACAAAACTTCATGATTCGATGTATGACCTGATTATTCTTCTTGAAAGACATCAAAAACTCCCATAGAATAGGTGTTCCCTTAAATGTAAGTTTATAACAAACCATATGATACTAATAACCTTCATTTATAGGAATCAAGACCCATAATATGGGAGAAATTTCCTCTATAAGTTCACATTCATCCTTTCATAGATAGCTGATCACATATTCACTTGGAATATAAAAAGTGACTTACCATCCTTGTAAATTAATATGATCCCAATATAGATAGATTCAATCCAATAAATGAATAAAATTTAATTATACTAAAGGAAGGATCACAAGATTTTTTGGAAGCACTTTCCCACAAAAATCAACAGAAGAATAATTATAATCTTGTGATGCAAGTGTTGTTCCATAAACTGTTTTCACAGTAACCTCAACATATAATTGTTAAGATAATATAAAGATACCCTTAAAAATTATTTAGAAGTGAAATATTTGGTGGATCTATAATCAATTAAAACATTAGACACTTTAGAGTGAATGGTAAGAGAACCTATGACCACTTCATTGTTGTAATCCACCTCTCTAGTATTGATCGCATGATATTTTTATTTTTTCATTGGACTTATGAGTTTTTTTTTGACATAGATCATCATAAAAATACCTTAAAGTAGGGAATTGATTGGGATAATTACCCATTTCCATGAACTTGTAACAATGAAGTGTGGGAGGTGAATTCTATGTATCATTTGCTCTATTATATTCATTAAATTTATTTTTACCATTAATTTAGTAGTTAACTCCATGATGACCTTCTTCCAGAGACAAAAAACACTTACTAGACCCTATAAGATAGTTCCCTTCAAGTTTCTTTCCACGCTTTTAGCATAAAGGAAATTTCATCTTCATTTTAAAATGGTTTTTAGTTTTCTCCTTGAATTAAATTTTCCCCTACTTATCAAAACCATGATATTGATGGGTTATACCAATCACAATATTGAACATCAGAGAAAAAAAATTTCCTCATAGATACTACTTTCCCTTATGGATAATTCCCTTTAGAAACACGGTTTTAAGCCACCAAAGAAACAAGAAATGTTACTCTAAGGTTAGATGATGGATACAAAAGTATAAATTTCATATAATGTGAAATTTTCTATTTAGGTATCAGCAAATTTATCATTATTATATTTAATCTCAAGGAACTCATTCTCTATCTTTGTTAAAAGAACACGAGGAATGTACTGATTGAAAAATACGTTTTGACCTCATTTAACTCCATGTATACAATATCACTTTTTGTCTCATATTCTTGATGATGTTTCACAATTGGTCAGCTTACCCTTACAAATAGTAGACATAAAAGATGATTTTCTCATGTTTTGAACATTGAAGGACTAAAAATATCTTTCGAGTGGTTATAATTAATTTTTTATTGACTAGTGTATCTGATGACCCACTGAATGAAGGTGTATGTTTTTTATTAAGGACTCCACAGAATTTTGTTCCATCCTTTTATTGTTTGGAATACATGCATAATTCATAGCTTGAGAAAGTTGTCTGAGTATAGAAATACCATTTTTCCTTCCATAAACCACTAAATTGTGTTTCCCCAGAGGATAATGATTTCATTTCCCATCACATTAAAAAAATGCAGTTCCTTCGGGTTCCTTCCTTTTACTAAAACCAAGAATCATAGTGTGAGAGAAAATAATCATAATACGAAAACATCATAATAATGAAAATTAAATATAATATTTCAATTCAACACACCTTAGGATTTATCCTAGGTTATTCATTATTGTTACCAAAACACTGGGAATGAAACATATACTTATACTTATCCTTAAGGTTCTTACTAAGGATTTCTCATCCTAGTTTCCAAAGGATAACTAAATGCTGATATGATAATAAATAAAATGAACCATGATTTTCATACACATATATTAGTTATAAATATAAGAATATTCATTTTAAAACATAACAAAACCACACTAGGATGATACAGGTTTAGTTTCTTTGGAAACTAGAAATCATAAACATATTGTTTATAAAACATCTACGTCACCTCCCACTAATTCCTTCATATCTAGAACCCCATTTTGAAAAATCTTACTTAATAACCATTTTCTTATCCTAGAGAAATGAAACAAAAAAATGGGTGAACTCAAATGCTTAGTAAGGGAGATATTAATCATATCATTGTCATAAGATAAATGAATATAAGAAAAATATTTTAAATTTTTTTTGCATATCAATGATCATGATATCTTGTCACGAGGTAAATCAATTATGTTCTTAAAGAACCTTCTTCATGATATCATAACATAAGACATAAAATTATATAATACACATAAGAAAAGAAAAATAATTCCCTTATTATTGTAGGTTCATTTCTATGACCATTGTAGTGGAAAAAGTCTTTTACTAACATGAGTTCACTATTTATTCATTCCATGTGTTAATGAATCAGTTTCACTTTCAATTAAAGTCATATGTTACTGAACTGAGATCATTTCTCATTTAATTACAATCTATCTCATCATAGCTAAATCATTTCCCAATTAATTGGATGGAGATATAGGTCCCACCCATCACATTATTAAAACAATATATATTTGTTCCACAAGAACAAATATCATTCATCAAATAATAACCAACGAAAATAAATGGGTTTCTTAAAATTTATTTAATAAAAAAATAACTCATTAAAATAAATGGATTTCATTTAAAACTACCATATATATAATAGTGACAAAATATTTTAAAAATACCCCCATTAAAACATAAGTAAAATTTATGAAATAAATATAAAATGATTCTTCATCAAAATATCGTTTCTACTTTAAAAAAATTTTATACCATTAAAACGCCACCCAATATTAAAAAAACATTTTCATTTAAATTAATCTTGTAATAATGAAAGAGAATATTCAAGTAAATAAGGTGACCTGAAAGAATAAAAAATCATTCATTCCATATAAGTTAAAAGAAAACATTATTCTCATACTTTTGCGACAAAAGTCAAAAAAGTACCTCATAGGGACAAATGATTTCATTCAAACCACATAGAAAAAAATTTAAAATGGGTAAAAATGAATTTAAAAAATTTTATAAGAATGGTAATAATATTTTTTATTACAGTTTTATATAACATGTACATGGATGATAAATATACCCCTATGAATACTTATCTATAAACAATCTCAGATAATATTGAGATTGTGAAATTATCCCTTACCTTATACATGGGTTCCTTCGTATCAATAAAAAAACCACTTTGTATTGGATTAAATAATTTTATTAACTTATTCCATATCTATATTTATATTTATGATATCATATATGATCATATTATATTTTTTTTAATGATATTTCAACATTACGCTTCTTTCGGGTGTTAATTGGTTCATTTTTGTATACATGTTTTATCGTATATGTTATGATTCATGCACATAGAATATAGTAATTTAATTTACATAATTTAATTAAGGTAATATATATCATAAAATTCATTTTATAAATTTATAAAATTATTCCTTAATGGTGAACATTGGAGAATGAATCACATAGCATCATGGAGAGATTATGTCGTATGTATGCACAAGTGATAATATCATTCTATTAATTGTGAAATGGTACTGAATTGGATGGTGTATATATTATTCCAGAATCAATATATTGTTTTAATAATCATATATGATTATTATTTCCATCATTACACCCATCCATTTAAAGTGGTGATGATAAACATATTGCACAGTGGTGTGGAGACGGTAGGCTGTATGCACAAAGATGTGGTGATTTCATTTTATATTGGATAGATTGAAGATGTAATATGGTTGTTATATAATCATATTAACACATAATAATATATTTTATACTATTTTTATTACATTATAATGGAAATAATAATTTAATAAGAAGTATAAAAAGAAATGATCTTGAGAGAGTCAGTAAAGGAGATTACCACGCCATCGGATCCCTCCCTCCAGTTCTCCTCTTATAGACACTAGAGATAGTCTTTTGTGAACAACAAAAAATATATAATTTTACTAGGGTTTTTTAGAAGTTAAATTTCCATGGTATGGCTATTATTTAAGGCTTAATGAGTGGATAAGAAACGAGGGAGAATTTTCCCTTTTATAATTGAGGTGGGGCACCTTTGGAATTTCTTAAATTACTAATTAATCATAAATTAAAATTTATTCAAAATAACCCCAAATGTAATATATAATAATATTATATGAGATAATTTTTTAATTTCATTAACCTATGGATTTTTAAATGTTTTTTAATTCATTTAATCTTTATTATTTTAATTAACCCATAGTTTACTGATTTTAATTTTAACAAAGTTAATTACCTTTTCAATTTTAAATTATTTCAAAATTAAATTTTCAAATATAAATTAGACATAAATGAAGAATTTATGAACCTATTTGGCCATTTAACTATTATTTTTTTATATGATTTATGATTTTTAAATAATTAAACAAAAAAAATTTTTGATAAAAATTTATAGTGTAAATTTTAACACTATTCATTTATAAGATTTAATAAAAAATCAAGATAACATGTTAACTTTGAAAAACAATTATTATATCTCTGATCATTCAAGGTCATATATTAAGTAATTTTTATATAATAATTAGCACATATTATATTTATTTTAATATATTTAATTATATATATTAGATATTTACATTCATAAAATAATTATTACATAAGCAATGTGTAATTATTTAATTTACAAATTTCATTAAAAAAATGAAAATAAAATACCATGATGAATATAAATACTATATATTTCATAATAATATTTATATTATAATTTATATTCTGTTTAAAACTTTATTAAAAATGGTATATTATTTAAAACATTAATGTGGCCTCATCAAATTTTTATTGAATAAAATATTATAAATAACATAATTCAATTCACGAATCCTAAAATATCATAAATAAATTATTATTATAAAAATATGTTTATTAATTTAACTATTAACACTGATATTCATTCATAACACTCATTTTTTCCATGTGGAAACATAAGATATATTAAAGACAAAGAAAATGACAGTTTGTGTCTTTTTTAGATTTAAATATTACATAAGTAATTTTCATTGAGAAGTATAAAATAAATGACTTGATTTGAATTATTCAGTTTTAAGGGTATTATTTAATTCATCCGATAGAATATTTTGAATTTTTAGGGTCATTTTATAGACTTTATTAATTTATTTTAAACCTATATTACCTAATTTTACCTTTAATGTTGTAACAAAATACACTGTTGTTTTTTTTCATATTGGAAAAAAATGAAAGGTTCTTATTTTTAAAATTTGGACATCTAAATCCAATTTTGGTATCAATTTTTCAAAATTTAAAACTCATAATTTTAAGAATTTAATTTAAAATATGACTAGAAAAGTACCATAAAAACCAGTTTTTTGAAAAAAATGTCCTTTTAAAAAAATAAAATGTATTTATAATAAAAATATGTTTAAAAACCTTTTAATAAACCATAATTTTACTATTTTAAATTAAAATGAATTATTAATATTTAAAACTAATTCAACACATAATCGGACCATGTAAATACATTTATATAATATATAATTTCATTGATAAAAATATATATTTCACTAAAACATGAATTTTATAAATAAAATAGCATGTATTTTAGCCAATGTAAATATTTTTATACCTCTTCATTCATCATAGAAGGATGAGGTGGCTTCATTGGTTCAAGATCATACTGAGCTCGAAGTGCTGTCCAAGGATTCACATGATGTTCTAGAGGATTCAATATCAAATGATGTTGTTCTTGTCGATGGTTTTTCCATGCCCACAACCCAGGATGATACTGTATGTGTTATCCTGGTTGTTATAGAACCAAAGAAAGCTTCCCTTTCAAATGGATCTTCCACGCGCTCTGCCTAGGATGACCCTCAGGGTATAATTCTCATGGAAGTTCCAGTTTGTATCACTGCACATACTATTAAATGATATGAACCTAAAATTTCATCTATGTGCATCGTATCGTATACTCAAAATAATAAGGAAATTTCTTTAAAAAAATAAAAATTAGACATACCAACCACTCTTGTTTTGTCTATTGTTCCCCAATATCGAATTACACTGGATATTGTTGATCCCTCCAGGTTCAATGATAAAGTCACTAGTACCAAAATAAATGAAAGTGTTAATAATATTGCTGCTAATCTTTTGTCTGATTCCCCAATGAGAAAACAGGTTTTGAAGACTACTCCGGCCTCTTCCTCCAATATTAGGAGATCCAAGAGAAAATATGGCTCGAGTGGTTCCAAGAAGAAAAAAGAGAGCCAAGGCTCCATACACTGGTTTTAATGGAGGTTGTATTTTGGAATTGTCAGGGTATAGCTAACTCTGGCACTATTTCTGTTCTAAAAAGAGCTATCATGACTCATAAACCAAAATTTTTTGCACTTTATAAACCAAAAGTGAATTTATCATTAAAATTTATGCATTTTTCTTCCTCTGGCTATTATTTCTTTGGTGCTTGTTATAATAGAAATATGATGGAATCCCTCTGGATCTTTTATCACTCTTCCCTGAAAGATGTTAAAGTTCAAAAATCTTCTGATCAACTTCTCAATTGTGATTATTTTTTCGATAACCTCCATATGTACTCAACCTTTGTCTATGCTATGAATCGCTACCAGGATCGTCATCCCCTATGTAATGACCTTTTACTCTTAGATAATTCTATCCTACACCCCTTGTTTGTTAATGGAGATTTTAATGATATCCTTTCTCCTTTTGAAAAACTAGGTCCTTCGTATTCTCGAATCTCTACCAAGGAGTTTAGAGCCGCTATTGAAAACTGTAATCTGGTTAAAGTTAACCTCACTGGTGACATGTTTACATGGTATAGAAGGCATTATCATAGGATGGTCGCTAGTAAACTTGATAGGGCCCTCGTGAATCTCCTGGCTCTCGATGCCTGGGACACCATTTCTAACATCACCTTACATAGACTTTGCTCAGATCATCATCCTATTCTGGTTAGCTATCACTCTAAGCATGACAAGCATAATATTCCCTTCAAGTTAAAAAAATGATTGGTTAGGTGACATAGAGTGTTCCAAGATTATTCAAAATTTCTAGAATTCGTTGAGTCAGAACTCGGATTCATTCACTTGTCATATAAAGCTTAAACATCTAAAACATTGTCTCAAGGGATGGTGTATAGCTAAAATGAAACAAATATATAGGGAAATATCCACTCTTGAGACTGATCTTAATAAAATACAAAATAATGTCACACATTCTGGATTTTCCTCTGATCCTCAACATGAGTTCAATATTTCTATGATGTTCAATTCCTTATTAGTTCTTAAAGAAAACATCCGCAAACAAGTTTTAAAAACTATGTGGATCTCTGATGTTGATCGTAACACCATGTTCTACAATGCTCTGTAAAGGGTTAATAATTTCAGTCTTCAACTTTCCCTCTTGAATGAAAATTAAATCCTCTTAGACTCGGAGGCCTCCATTGCTTCCCATGTGGTCTCTTACTTTGAGAATATCTTCAATGGGGATCGAATTAGCAAGGACCTCCTCCCTAGAATCATTCCATACCTAGTATAGGATGAAGATAATAAATTTCTCCTGAGCATGCCCCTTGACCATGAAATTAAGGATATTGTCTTTATCCTTCACCCAAACAGTGCCCCTGGTTACAACAATGGTTTCTTTCAGCAGCACTGGGATATTATTCAAAAGGATGTATGTAATCTTGTCAAGACCATATTCTCTAATGGGTCCCTTCCTCATAATATCAACGCCCAATTCTTGACTTTAATTCCTAAGGTGCACAATTCCTATGATATTCACCTTTTTCGTACTTTGGCTCTTATCAACTCCCTCTATAAAATTATTACCAAGATGTTCACAAATAGTCTCTCCTCCCTATGTAATAGAATTATATCTTGGAACCAATTTGGAATTGTCAAGGGGCAGTCTGTTCAGGACTGCATCTTCCGTGCTTCTGAATCCACCAATACTCTCAATAGAAACTCCAGAGGAGGCATCATTGTTATTAAACTTGACATTAGGAAATCCTTTGATACTATCGACTGGGGTTTCATTTTTAAGGCCCTTCAAGACTTTGGTTTCAATGAGGTATTTATTAGCAGGATCAACTCCATTTTTAACTCAGCATCTATTTCCATCCTTGTTAATGGATCCCCTAAGGGCTATTTTAAATGTACGAATGTGGTCTGACAGAGTGATCCCCTCTCTGCCATCTGTTTTGCTATCGCGGAAGATTACCTTAGTCATCTCCTCACCTCTCTTATTCTCCAAAAAAAATCAAGCCCATTCAAGATGCCCGAAACCTTAATATCCCGACTCACTTACTCTATGTGGATGATATTATTATTTTCCGAAATAGTGGAATACGCAGCATTACCAATTACAAAGCTACCTTATCTCACTATGAAGTGATCTCAGGTCAATCCATTGGTTGGAACAAATCATTTATCATATTTGGGAAAAATTTATTTATTTCTAGAAAAAATTAGATCATTTAGAGTCTTGGTATCAAAGAAGGTTCTTTTCCTTTTACATACCTGGGGGTTCTTATATTTTGGGGTAGGCCTATATTCTCCTATATTAATGATCTCCTTGGTCAAATTATTAATCAACTTTCCTCTTAGAAAGTAAAATCTCTTTCTATGGCTGGCAGATTTTTCCTGTTGAAAGCTTCATTGAATCCAAAATGGTTTACTCACTAATGAAATACAGATAGCCTGCCATTTTCCTCAAGAAAATCAACACTTGTATCAAAAGCATTGTCTGGACGGGGAGTATCCTGGATAGGATGCTTGCCACTGTATCCTGGTCCAAATGCTGCAAACCCCTCAATAAAGGTGGTCTTCGAATAAAAAACCTCAAGTATTTTAAGGAATCCCTCCAGGCCAGACTCACTTGGAATCTAATAAATTACAAATTTGACTCTATTTCTTTTCTTAAAAACCATTTCATGGATAATCTCAAGTCCAATAATTTGACTTTTGTGATTTCTTACCTATGGTCGTCCATTAGGAACTACTTTTTCAATATCATGAACAACTCTAGATGGATTGTAAACTATGAATCTACACTAAAATTATGGCTTGACAACTAGGCTGAAGTTCCCCTCAATTCTATGATTCCTTCATATGTTCTCCCAGACTCCATTAAATGTACCATAAAATAAGTTATGCACTCACACCACTTAGACCTCCCTGATCCTATAAATCATATAGTGGATGACTACATATTTTCGAATGATGATGACAGTCTTATTTGGGAACCATCACATAAAGGTATCCTTGATTCCAAAATTTATTACAATCCTTTTTTTGCCAACTCTGAGTCTAATTTTTCTTGGTTGAAGCCTATTGATAAACCATGGATCAAACCTTCCAGGCATAATCTTATTTGGCGAGTTGCTCACAAGAGCCTTCCAATAGAGGTTTTCCTTCCAAACTTTGGTATCCATCTCATATCTAGATGTCACCTATATCAGCAACATAGAGAGGAAATCAATCAGTTATTTTTGTCTTGTGCCACAACCACTACTCTTTGGAATTTTGTATAGAACCTTTTTCACTACAAATGGTTAATTACTGACTCTATTTTATCTTTACTCAAAGGTTGTGTGGAGGTGAATCTCTCACCTCAGATTAAAAATATCTTTCTATCCACATTTTTAGAGCTCATCCATATTGTCTGCTATGATAAGAATGATATTATTCACAATAGATCCTCACTCAATCTTGTTGCAGGGAGGGCGAGAATTCTAATAGCTATCAGAGACGCGTCACCACTTCAGAAATCCTACTGCGCTAACTCGGTTGGTGATTTTGTCATCCTTCATCGGCTTAGAATCAACGGGATCTATAATCTACCAAAGAGATTCCTTGAGGTTTTTTGGAAAACTCAAATTCCTGGCTAGATTAAAATAAATTTTGATGGCGCTTCTAAAGGAAATCTAGGTCATTCGGGTTGTGGGGCCATCTTCAGGGACTCTCATGGGAATATTCATGGCTACTTCTTTGGTGGCAGTGGATCTGCCTTTTCCCTGGAGGCTGAGATGATGGCGGGGATTCATGCAGTCAAATTTGTAAAGATTAAAGGTTGGAACAATATCTCTATTGAAAGTGATTCCACCACCATTATCCAAGTTATTTGGAATGGTGTGGTTCACCTTGCTTGGTCTCTTACAACGCATTGGAAGAAATGCCTCAGCTCACTCTAGGAGATTATATACATTTCCACACATACCTATCGTGAAGAAAACATGGTGGCTGATGGTCTAGAAAACAAAGGTATCAACCAGAACATTACATGGAGTGACTACTTACTAGTTGAGCACCATCCTTTTTATGAAAAAGATTGCAATAAAACACCATCTTTGAGACACTTGTAATTTCCCCTTCCTTTTAAATAATATTTTTTGTCTTGGTCATTGACCAAGACATTGCCTTTAAATAAATGATATGTCTTGTGTTTGTATAAATTAATGAGATACAACCTTTCAAGCTTTACCTAGACTAGTGAAGACTGAATTGTTTGGTATTGAATATCGAAATGGTAAAAATTCATCTAGCCTACATGCTAGGGATAAGTTTTCATTCATACCATGAAATATGGTGTTTTATAGGATATTGAGGATCCTAAGACAATGCACACCAGTCATGGGTAATGGAAAATAAATTTCCTTATTGCATAAGTATAGTCTAATGGTGAACCCGCTTTAGTCTTCAGAATAGGAATTTATGTGAAATGGTTTTTTACTTTTGGGTTGTTTAATAAATTTGAATTTATTTTATACCGATAAAATTGAGAGTTTTAAATAGTTTAATTTAATTGATTTAAAAAAAAATTAAGATGGTGGTCGGTGGAGGCATCGATAGGCCTAGTGCAGTTATATCATGATTTTTACTAATTGTGAGTGAGAAATCTATTTATCACTTCCTCCTTCTCCCTTTTCCAAGTGGTGAATGTGTGAATTAACCTATTAACAATCTCATATTATTATTCCCTCCATCCTATGTCTGTTTAGATTTAGGGTTCCTTTCGATTAATTAGGTCAATCCCCTATTGGGTGTTCTTATTTTTTATCAACCAATAATTATTATCACAATTCTACGAAAGTGATGATGATTGTCTGGAATATTCCACCCAACCCTAATACGTTAGATTATATAAATATTATATTGGGAGGAAAATATTTCGTATCATTGAATGTGGAAGTTAATATAAAAAAATACAACCAAATACAAAAACATTTTGTTTTGGAAAATAAAAAAAAGAAATTTATAGTAGGTAAAGGAAGACAGAAAAGATTTAATATAATTTATGCACAAAACTAAAGCCAAAAACAATTCTTCTATGCTTCCCCTTTCCTAATTACTCAAAAAAAATTAACCCTTATTCATTACGGTTATAAGGACCCAACCATATTAGATACATAAGCCAGAATTTAGTCAAGAAAGAACTTCCTTCTTATATTTAGGATCTTTTCAGGTTTATATCTTTAGAGAATTAGGAAAATAAATTCATAACATTACACATTATTATAGAGTGGTTACCAAAAAAATAGTTTCTATTTTTTTCAAAATATAAAACATTAAAATTTACACATGATTCCTTAAAAATTATTCAAAATGTAAAATGGATTCCTTCATTGTCATAAATATCCATTAACCTATGAAAATCATTTAAAATCATGGGATGAGCATAAAATCTCAGTAAGGGATGAAAAAGAAGGAAAGAGCACATTAGTCCATGAATACTCGTAAGGTATGAAAGCATTTTAAAAAAACATGCTTGTCACCCACATATACTTACTTTATGTAACAAGAGATTTAAAAAATATCTACACAAAACATGAGAAAATAAATATAATAATAATGGTATCATGGGGAATTAATTACATAATCTTGTTACCCTCTCGACTACCTTTTAATTTGTAACGCTTATGGCTACCTTACAATTTGTGTAACCATCGCAGTTACACTTGGATTAACCATATGACCGACCTCCAACTAACACATACCTGATAAATTGGAGGGATATATAGGTCCCAAAAATTATCATAAACAATTCCCTGAAACCAAAACATAATCATACAACTTCTATAATTCCATAAAAACATTTCTTAAGAATTTCATAAAACTGAATTTAAAATGAATATTTTTAAAGAAAATCCCTTTATAAAAATCCTACTATTGAAGATAGAATTAATAGAGTGGATGGATTATGTATATATAATGTAAATAAACATTATACAAAATAATATAAATAAAAAAAAGCACACAAAAAATTTAAATAGCACATAAATAATGAAGTAGAAGTTTAACACAAAGAGTGGAAATCGGGGTAAGAATTCGCTTACCTCGGGTTTGTCATAATTAAAACATGTTTAAAGTTCCTGTATAATGGTTAAAAGAGTGTTTTTAGTATTTTAACAAAATATTTTCATGTTTATAACATCTTATATTATCATTTCATAACATCATTTCACTCTTTCATTGTTAGTATTTTCCTCCATGCATTGTTTTTGGGTGAGTTCTTTAATGACTTCCATGATTGGTTCATGGTGGATGTTCTTGTCGATTGGAAGTGAAAATAAGGAAATGGAATGGAGTAATATATAAATATATCCATTAATATAAATTGTACCATTTATCATTTTGAATTATTACATGAGGATGATTCATAAGATAAAACATAAATTATGTTCGTTTAGATCATTTTAGTGGTTCTTTTATAATAATGACCTCATTTCATTTTATAAATTAAAACCATGAGTTAAAAAGAATTACAGAACCATGGATGAGCTATAATACATATATTGCAACTTTTTGTAACCATAAACATGGTTTTATAACCATACTTGAAATAGATAATGAAAATTGAAGTCACATCATCCACGATGTCGGTAGTTCGACACATCACGGACAATGTTTTTATTCCTTGAATAAGTGGGAGAGGAAAACAATTATGATGATGAATTTTCTATGAACATGAGAACATCCAGAATATAAATTATTTATTGAGATTTCATGCCTCTTGTGTAAGAAGATATGAATAAAGAATAATAAAATAATGGTACACAAAATAAAATAATAATTGAGAAATCCCTTACAAAAATTCAGAAGACTACCAACTACACAACATGGTTTAAAAAAATATTAAATAGATAGGGGAAATGGGTCACCCATCCATAAAGTAATCATAATATAGATTAGATAATGAATAATAAGGAAATAAAAACATGGTATGGAATCTTGAAAGTTATACCACATAAAAGAGAACATGAATGGAAAAAGAATGAAATTGGGAATTTTATTACCTTGTAGAGTAACCCTTAGAACATGAAGGATGGGACCTTGGGGTATTGAGGAAACCATTGGACTACTTTTATAAAGTTAAGCAGGCTAGAAATTCATTGATTTGGAAGTGGTAATGAAGTCAATAAAGGAATGGGTTGGTATTTATAGGAAAAGTAAGGGAATATTTAAGTAATTTCCAAGGGACACCTCATGAGTGGTATTTTCAAAACCATGGGCTTGGTCATGGTATTTTCCCATATTATAAGCCACTTTGGACACCTCACATCTTAGTTAAGTATAAAAAAGTTGACCAGATTTATGAAATCATTATTACATCATTAACGATGTCATTAACACACCAAAACTAAAAACTGCATTTTTTACTATTAACAGAAAAATCAACTCTTTTTGAAAAATTCCCAAAATTTACCCTAACCATTATCATCGTGTACAATTCAAAAATTAATTCCATTTTATGAAAATAATTTTCTAAAAATTTCTAATTTAATTTTTAAATAAAATTATACTTAATTTAAAAAATAGTTATTTAAAAACTATAGCTTCTTTCTATCACATTGAAAAATTAATCAAGATGTCATTATCTCAAATGCATAAGAAAATAAAATAATAATAAAATTTACTATTATTTCGGGTCATATTACAAATCATATTACTATTCATAACGATATGTTACTATTCATCAAAAAAACAAGTTGGTTCCAATAGAATCCAAATAACATACTGATCACAATTGTAGAAGATCGTTTCTTGAAATTAAAAACATAGAAGTGGAAAAGTTATGTTTTAAGGGATAGTTATACATATATACTTAAAAAAAAGTTCCATGAATTTTTATTTATTTTTAGAAAAACACGGGGTGTTACATTATCCCAACCTTCTGGAAATTTCATCCTCACAATTTTAATTACTTATTAAACAACTGAGGGTACTTTTTCCTCATATCACTTTCAGACTCCCATGTTGTTGCTTCAACCATGTGGTTTCTCCACAAAACCATTACTTGGTGGATTACCTTATATTTCAATACTTGTTCCCTTCAATTAATAATTTGAACTGGTTTCTCTTCATAAGAAAGGTTCTTTTCCAGCTAAACTTCTTCTGGGCTCTAGACATGTGATGAATCTAGCACATACTTTCTCAGCATTGAAACATGAAATACATTGTCTACCTGAAAGAAACTCAGAGGAAAATATATGTGGTATACAACTGTTCTAACTTTCTCCAAGATGTCAAATGGACCAATGAACTGTGAACTTATAATCCCTTTCTTACCAAAACACATCACACATTTCCAAGGAGAGATTTCAAGGGAAACAAGGTCACCTAACTCGAAAGATAAGTCTTTCCTTCTATTTTCTGTATAACTTGTTTGCATGCTCTGAGCTGTCCTCATGTGCTGGTGTATCATCCTCACATTCTCATCAACTCGTTCTACTAATTCTTTCCCCATCAACTTTTTTTACCGACAGCATCCCAAAACACTGGAATCCGACACCGCTTCCCATACAAGGCCTCAAAAGGTTCCATCTGAATACTGGATTGAAAACTATTATTATAAGAAAACTCAACTAAATAAATACGTTGATCCCAAATTCCCTAGTAGTCCATTGAAAAAGATCTATGCATATCTTCCAAATTGGAAATCATTCATTCTGAATTCACATCTGATTGAGGATGAAAATATGTTCTAAAATTTAAGTTTATGACCAATGACTTATCAAGTCCATTTAAAAAGTTATAAGTAAAAATTGGACCTCAGTCAGATAAAATGGAAAGAGGAACTCCATGTAACCTGACAATATCCTTGAGATACAATTGATAATGCTGATCTGAAGACATTGTATCTCTAATAGAAATAAAATGTGCATATTTTTTCATTTGTACAATAATAACCCAAATCACATTGTTTCCTCAGGAAGTCTTTGGTAGTCCCACAACAAATTCCATGGATACATTCTCTCATTCCCACTCTGGAACTAGAAAAGGGTGAAGCATCCCCTTCGGTAACTGTCGCTCTGCTTTAACCTATTGACATGTCAAACATTTAATGGAAAAATCAGCGATATCTCTTTTCATTCCATCCCACCAATAATACTCTCGAATGTACCTATATATCTTAGTACTTATAGGATGAACTGAAAATGGAGAAATATGAGCTTCAGACAACAAATATTTCTTCAATTGAGAATCACTAGGCACACACAAACTTTTTCCAAATCTTAAGATACAATCTTTATCAAGGATAAATTCTTGCAACATACCCATTTCAACCAATTCTACCTTTTTCTGTAGCTCATGGTCTTCCTTCTGTGCTCGCTTAATTTTGTCTGACAATGAAGACGACACTGAATCCTAAAACAAAACAGACTTATTCCCTACACCAACAACTTCTAATCCAAAATTTATCAAATCATTAATCAATGGACCATGTTCCAAACGTTGCATGGTTAATGATGCTTGATGTTTCTGACTCAAGGCCGCCACTTTGTTTTCTTTTCCAGGATTGTAATTGATCATGAAATCATAATCCTTTATCTTTTCAAGACATCTTCTCTACCTCATGTTTAATTCCTTTTGAGTTAATATAAACTTAAGACTTTTATGGTTAGTATATATTTGAAATTTTATTCCCTATAAATTATGCCTCAAAATTATCAAAGAAAAACCCACAGCTGCCAATTCCAAATCATCTGTGGGATAATTTACCCCATGAGGTTTAAGTTGTCTCGAAGCATATGCAATTACCTTCTCATTCTGCATCAAAACACACCCAAATCCCTTCAAAGAAGCATCATTGTAGTGGACAAACTCACCATTTCGGGAATGCAAGTCCATAACTATAGCATTCACCAATCTCTTCTTCATTTCATAAAAAACATACATCACATTCTTCTATCCAAAAAAATTAACCCCTTTCAGTGTTAACTTAGTTATCGTTCTATATAACCGAGAAAATTTCTTAACAAACCGTCGATAATAACTTGTTAATCTAATAAAAATATGAATCTCCGTAACATTTGTGGGTCTTGCCCATTCATCAACCACTTTTTTAGCAGGATCAAATGTTATTCCATCCTTATTTACAATGTTACCAAGATTATAAATATGTTGTAACAAAAAATCACACTTTCTGAATTTTCCATAGGGTTTCTTTTCTTTTAAGTTTTTTAAAATAACCCTTAGATGATTTTCATGCTCCTCGTTATTTTTAGAAAAATCTAGAATGTCATAAATAAATACATCCACAAAATTATCCAAGAACTCGTGAAATATTTTATTCAAAAGATTCATGAATAAAACAGGTGCATTAGTTAATCCAAATGGCATAACAACAAATTCATAATGCCCTTATCTAGTATGAAAGGCTGATTTTCTGATTTCATCCTCATTCACCTTTAGTTGATGGTATCCAGATCTCAATTCATTCTTGGAAAAGTACTGATCTCACTAGACCTAATCATACAAGTCATCTATATGAGGAAAAGGGTAAAAGTTTTTAATATTGATGTTATTCAAAACTCAATAATCAATGAAATGTCTCAAAGAACCATCTTTCCTTTTAACAAACAAAACAGGTGCTCCCCATGGTGAAGTGCTAGGATGAATGAATATTTTTTCAAGAAAATCATGCAACTGATTTTTCAATTACAGAATTTCTATTGGAGCCATACGATATTGGGGTTTTGAAATTGGATTATCATCAAGAACTAAATAAATTTTGATTTTGACTTCCCGGTCTGGTATGACACCAGGTAACTCATCAGGAAAAACATTAAGGTATTCATTTACCACTGAAACATCATATACTGAATAGATACCTTGTTTTCAACAATATCAAAATAACTTTGATTTCCATCATTCAATAGTTTCCCAGCATCCTAATATGTCATCTATTATATGGGTTTATTATTGTATACAAACTGAAACTCTTTATGAAAAACTACTTCTTTATCCTTACAGTCAATCTTAGCATGATAATCAGAAATCCAATCCATTCCCATAATAATATCAAATTCAATAAAGGGTAAAACAACAAGGATTATAGGTAAAGTCCTTCTACAGACCACAATATAAAGATTCTTATAATTCCTCTTTGCTATAACATTTCCCTTTTTTTTTATCAAAAAGTTCTAGTTTCTTTTGCTGAGGTGATATTTCAAATTTACCTGAAAATTTCTCAGAGATAATGGATTGTTTAGACCCCATATCAAAAAAACATTAGAAAAATCTGAGTGAACAAACAAAGTACATGATACAGCTTCATTGGATGGACTGACATCTACTGACATAGTCGCAAAAGATCTCACTACACATTTCTTCTTTTAGACTGGCATCATTACATCATTCAGATCTCTCTTTGTGCAGGAATTTTCCTGATGACCTATTTAACCACATTTAAAACACTTTACAGTCTTCTTATCATGATTAGTCTTTGGATCATTTTCATCATTAGCTCGGGCCATATGTCCAAACATACCACATTTAAAACACTTACCAGTTTTAGTAAGACATTCCCCAGGGTTTTTCTTGCCACAATTTCTACAAACTAGAAATTGGATTTTCATTCCATCAGATTTCTTTGGTTGATTCTTACCCATTTATTTCCATCTAGATATCTTCTTCTATTGGTTTCCAAAATGAATGTGATCATCATCAAACTCCATCTCTACCCTCTCATCACACCAGAAAAGTTTCACATAACTTTTGAATTCACGTTTGACCAACGCCCTTTGATACCTTAGCTTTAGTCCTGAGTAAAAGTGGTTGATTTTCCTTTCAAGATCCAGAATAATCTTTGGAGCATACCTCGCCAGTCGGGTGATGTTCACTTCATAAAAATCCACTGAATCTTCCTCCTTCTGTTTCAATTCAAGGAATTTCTTCTCCATTCTAAGTATCATCACCTTAGGAAAATAATTTTCAAGGAAAAAGACTTTTAAATTCGTCCTACTCTAAGCCATAAAAATAATCTCTCCTTATGATATTACTTACCGTTGACCACAACTAATCAGCTTCCCCTTTTAAATGATAAATGGAAAGACTTACCTTTTGATTGTCTGAACATCCAATAACATTGAATATATTTTCATGGGATTTGATCCATAATTCAGCTGCTGCTATGTTAGAAGATCCATTGAAAGTATGAGGGTGTTGTCTCATAAAATGTTCCACAACTATCAAGTTCCATTATGGTACCTCTGAATGTTCTCTTGCATGGATTCCACCACCATTTATTACCTGTGTTAGCTGATCCATTACTGTCACAAACTACTCGGTTCTAATCCCTACCATTCCAGGCTGTAGTTCCAAAAGGATGTCATTCCGTCGGTGCCTCTCCTCTTCAGCATCCTTGTTCCTTCTGTGAACACCCATTCTAAACAAAAATATCTTAGGTGAAGTGACAAGGTAATCATTCAAAAATAAAACATTTCAAATTAATCATACAATAAAAATTATTTACACTATTCGTTTAACATTACCCTAACCCCTAAGTTATCTAAACCATCCTCTGATGCCAACTATAAGGATCTAGCCTTATTGCATACATAATCTTGAATTTAGTCAAGAAAACACTTTCTTTCTACATTGAAGATACTTTTAGGTTTATATCTTTAGATAATTAGACAATACATTCATAACATTATTCACTATTACAGAGTGGATACCACAAAAATAGTTTCTATTTTTTCATAATATAAAACATTAAAACTTAAACATGATTCCTTGACAATTATTAAAAATTTAACATGGACTAATTTTTTTTCTTACACATAAATTATCCTTTGAAAATAATTTAAAAAGATGGTATGAGCACAAAATCTCAATAAGGGATGAAAAATTAGGAAATATCACATTAGTCCATGAATAAGCGTAATGTATGAAAGCATTTAAAAAAACATCCATGTCATCCATGTATACTTACTTTGTGTAACTTGATATTTACACATGATCCGTAAAAAACATGAGAAAATAAATTTAATCATAAAGATATCTTGGAACATTACTTACATAATCTTGTAACTCTCTTAGCTACCTTATAATTTGTAACCCTCACAGCTACCTTACAATTTGTGTAAGCATCAAAGTTACACATGGAGTAACCATACGGCCGACCTCCAACATACACTTACCCAATGAATTGTAGAGATATATAGGTCCCATAATTCATCTTAAATAATTCCCAAGAACCAAAAAATAATCATACAACATGAATAAATCCTTAAAAACATTGCTTTTGAATTTCATAAAATCGAGTTTAAAAAGAGGATTTTTAAATAAAATCCCCTTATAAATATCATACAATTGAAGAGAGACTTAATAGAGTGGATAGAGTGTGTATATATACTATAAATACATATATTAAAACATAATATAATCATAACCCATCCCAAAAACAATATAAATATCTCATAAATAATGAAGTAGAAGATTAACTCAAAGAATGGAAATCGGGTTAATAATTCCCTAAACATGGGGTTGTCTTACTTAAAACATGTTTAAACATCCTGTATAATGGTTAAAATAGTTTTATTAGTATTTTAATTTTTTTTTCTTATTTATAAAATCTTATATTAAAATTTCATAACATCGTTTCACCCTTTAATGGTTAGTATTTTTCTCCTTGCACTATTTTTACATGACTTCCATGATTGGTTCATGGTGGAAGTTCTTGTCGATTAGAAGTGAAACTATATAAATGGAATGGATTAGTATTTAAATATATCAATTAACATAAATTAGACCATTTATAATTTTGAATTATTACATGAAGATGATTCATAAGTTAAAACATTAATGATGTTCGTTTAGACCATTTTAGTGGTTCTTTGATAATAATGACCTCATTTCATTTTAAAAATTAAAACCATGTGTTAAAAATAATTCCAGAAACATGGATGAGATATAATAAATATATTATAACTTGGTTAAACCATAAAAATTGTTTCTTAACCATAATTTAATGAGTTAATGAAAATTTAAATCACATAATCCACAATGTCTTTAGTTCAACACATCATGAACAATGTTTTTATTTCTTGAATAGCTGGGAGAGAAGAAAAATAAAAATGATAAATTTTCCATGAACATGAGAACATAAAGAATATAAATTATTTCTGGATATTTCATGACTCTTTGGTATGAATATATGAATAATGAATAAGAAAATAATGGTGCTCAAAATAAAATAATAATTGAGAAATACCTTACAAAAATTCGACAGCCTAACGACTACGCAACATTGTTTTAAAAATTATTAAAAAGGGAGGGGACAAGGGTCACACATCCAAAAATGATTAATAATATATATTAGATCAATAATATGAAATAAATAGGAACATTTTATGGAATATTTTATGTTATACCACATAAAAGAGTACTTGATTGGAAAGAGAAATAAATTGAGGATTTTATTACCTTGTAGAGTAACCCTTAGAACCTAATGGTTGGGACCTTGGGGGCTTTAGGAAACCTTGGGAGGACTTATAGGAAGGTATGGAGGCCAAATATTTGTTGAGGAGAAATTGGATATGAAGTTAATGAATGTATGGGTTGGTATTTATAGGAAATGTAATGGAATATTTTAATAATTTCCAAGGGACACCTCATGAGTGGTATTTGCTAAACCATGGGCATTACGATAGTATTTTCCCACAGTAGAAGCCACTTGGGACAACTCACATCTTATTTTACTATACAAAAGTCGACCAGATTTATGAAATCATTATTACATCATTAATGATGTTGTTAACACACCAAAACTAAAAACTGTATTTTTTACTATTCACTGAAAAATCAACTATTTTTGAAAAATTTCCAAATTTCACCCAAACCATTTATCGACGTTTAGAAGTAAAAAATGTAGTACAATTTTTTGAAAATAATTTTTTTAAATATTTTAAATTTAATTTTTAAATAAAATCATTCTTAATTCAAAAAATAATTACTTAAAAACTATAACTACTTTTATATCACATTGAAAAATTAATCATGATTTCATTGTCATAAATCCATAAGAAAATAAAATAATAATACAATTTACTATTCATTAGGGTCATATTACTATTAATATTAATATTCATAAGGGTATGATACTATTTACCAAAAAACATGTTGGTTCCAATTTACTCCAAAAAACATACTGAACACAAATGTAGATGATAGTTTCATGAAATTTAATACATAGAGGTAGAAAAGTTATGTTTTAAAGGATAGTTATAAATATCTACATAAAACAATGTTCCATGTATTTATATTTATTTTTGAAAACATTTGGGGTACTACAAGGGTATAAGAGTTAATTTAGGATAGGGGAGACATCATAATAATGAATAAAAATAAAATAATGGAACAAAATACAGTGAAGTAGCATAAAAGCAGTCCATTTTCCAAAGATTCCCCTCACCAATCGATCCCTTTTCCAATATCCTTGGTATTCATTTTATAGGCATAGGTATCACTATCATACTTTGATCAATGCCCAATAAGTGTATCTAGAATCATATCTACTCATCATATGGTTAATAAATCTTATTCCCAAAAATTTATATCAATTCTTCTTATTTGGGTCCCATCAGATAGATTTTTGACGTAAGTAATTATTTAATGTTGTGAATTCCATGCATCTAAACACCTGAATTTTCAAAACATTAACATCATGAATAATAGTTTTAAAATTTCAATGGAATTATTTTATTTCCTTAATCTTCTTCCTTTAATG
The DNA here is from genome assembly GCA_963277665.1 of Viscum album. Lineage (NCBI taxonomy): Eukaryota > Viridiplantae > Streptophyta > Magnoliopsida > Santalales > Viscaceae > Viscum > Viscum album. The sequence continues at coordinate 1,217,396,853 of OY728155.1, read as the reverse complement.
AGAATATGACATGAATAATGTTTATAACATAAATTGAATTTATCTTATAAAATTATCTTTGAAAAAGAAATAATTATTATATCATAAATCTATGTATAATATGTATCTATCATAGATGTTGTGGTGATGATAAATATGATGGAAATTAATCCAACCATGTTGAATAGGATTGTTCCCTGATCATTGTTGAAGCTACGACAATGGAATCTTCTTGGATTTGTTGTTTTTAATGCATTTGAGCTTGGTGAATCTAGCATTAAGAGACACTTATATGAAAATAATATTACATATTAGGGAAGCTGGATTTCATCATGTGTTAATCTCATTCAACATCCTTATCTTCATAATCAGTAATCTATTCATGGTTTATTCTCACTAAGAGTGTCACCTCTAAGCATTATAAGTGGTATCAATTCATTCAACAACCCAATCGACACAAGTCTCTCCTAGACATATGAACTAGCCTATGTAAATGATAATGTAGTAGATTTCCCCAAATACCTCCACTATCTTGAGAGTGAAGTAAAATTCAACATTCAATAATCACCCAAACCTTGAATGAAAAAGTCTAAGGTGGCACTAACAATTATATAATGGAGTGTTCTTAAACTATTAAGGAAAACCTGTTATAGATTCTTATACTACTTTTTATATTTTTGGGATACTAATTATTAAAAAATAAACAACTCAATAAAGTAGTAAATATCACTAATTTTATTAAGATAATATGTATATCTCTTATAAGTTATAATTATTCCCTAAGGTAGTGATAGGATTTCCACATGTAAAGGAATATCTATAGTAAACATTATTTTATTATCTCATGAGGGACCTCATGTTGGGGGTAATTTTGGACCAAAAATATTCATGAAATATCACCCAAGGCCATCTCTCTTCACATATCCATAGTATCTTCATCATTCAAAATGGTATATTCCCCAACCTGATCAGACAGTGGGGCCATTTTTCTAAAGATGCTAAAATGTTATTAGTGAGAGGTAGATAAAATCATTTTTTGTGCCGAACCATTACTCAAATGTAGAGGATGATTATTGTCTATAGATAGGGAACCATATGTTGGTGACCATGACGTTTATTGTACTTAAATATCTAAAGGAACATAAGTTATGGGAGGATGTCCTTATATGTGTGAGATATTCTCGTGGGAGGATTTCTATAGTGAACGTTAAGTGGAAGCATCCACATGATCTATATATATATTTCTCTATATTGAACTTCTATGGCTGATATTTCCTTATCCTTCCGATAAGGATTTGGGAGATCATTAAGATACTATTAAAAATAATTTCATATCTTTAGGTACACTACCATTTAACAGGGTCACAATATCAACATGATCGTAATCTCTATATGATACATTATTTTATTTTTTTGTTAAATTCCACTCATCAAGCTGTTGAGACTGTATAAGATTGGTAGAAATATTATTGTACTAGGATCATTTGAAATGGTATTTTCTCTACAGTGGAAATATACCAATGATATATTTATATATTTTTTGTATAATTCCACTGTTGGGTGACTACCTAAATATGATGGGTAGTTCTTGATTTATCAATATGGGAGTGAGAATTCTCTAAAGTGACCACTAAAAATTTTCGATTACTCCTTATTATAATAGGAATATACACTCAGTGTTGATTTCCCTTATTCACTAGAATATAGCTGAGAACTTATAGAATGGAATATTGAATTTTTACACTCATATATATTGCCTTTTATGGGTGTAAATGTGATCTCTCATTGGATAGAGTATAAAAAGGAGCTAGATTCATGTTTCCATTTAGTGTGTGGTGATGGTTGCTTCCCACTTACATAAATAAAATATATTGAGAATTTTTAGGGTCATGGAGTGAGGGATTTTGACATTGCCTTATAATTTATCTACTAGAGGGATATGAACATGTCCTTAGATGACTGTTAGATTATGCTGAGGAAAACTGGTTTGAATAGGGATATTCACCTAATATTATTCATTATACATCGCCATAAAATGTTGATGAATATATGGAATGAGAGAAAGGATATGAGTTTTATCAAGATTAACTACCCAAACATGTTGATGAACTTCTCTAGGAGTGGGACTTTGAATATGTGAAAGTCCCTTTGAAGTTTTAAAAAACATGCTGGTAGATTTTCTTTATGGTTGTGATAATATGTCGGAAATTATGAGTTATTTGAGTGGGAGTATAGTTTAGTTCATTGGATGTTGCAAAAATATGTTGATAGAACTCTTCCGTTGAAGTGTGAATATTCTCCCAATAATTTATTCCATATTCTACCATATTATTTGGATTAACATGATATGGGGGAGTATGATTACGAATTCTCCCTAAAATTTGTACCTAATATGAGAAATATACTTTCAAAAGAACTATAATATGAGTCAGATCCAAGTATTCCATCATAGTATATTAATGAATATTATCCATGGGAAGTGGAAATATGTGTATTATCCTAGGTTAATATCAGGATATTCCAACTAGAATACTGAAATAGATTAGGGGAATGAAACGAACAATCATATACTTCAACCAACGGCCCATGGTTAGACCATCAAGATACCATAGCATGGTTACCTGAGTTAGAGATCTAATGGATGACTAAAAATGAATTATTTTTAAGGTTATATGTCATGGGGTCTCTATAGAATTATATATCAATGGGAGACCTCATATTCTCCCCCTAAAGGGATATATTATTAAGGGTTCCTATATATACCTTAGATATCAAAGTAATGTTTTTTAAAGTCTATAGGAAAGACATTCAAAAGATTTTAAGAAGGATAAGGGTGATTCTAATCCAGTCATCATATGCCTTTGATGATGTGGGTTGCTGGATTTTAGAATACAGATCATTTCCAAAGCAGGCACAAGAGTTGGGGGGTGTTCCATTATAGTAGCAATCTTTGACTAGGTTATTAATGATATATCGCTAGAAATAGTGATTAGGTAATAATTCCAACCCAATAGATGATGTCTCACCTTTTATCATAGATAATTAATCAGAATGTGTATTTTATGACGAATTCATAGTTTAGATTGAAACAACCTCTGAAAGGATACCCTTCCTACATCAAAAAAGAACCAAACACAAGAATACAAACTAATTCATCATCCCTGATGAAGATAATATAATTATATTTTTTTTGCAATTTTTCATTGTTACAATTTAATAATTTTGTTAACAATTTCTTATTCACCTTTTATTATTCCCCTCAATGTTCATTATTGGTGTTTGGGCCTTCTTTACAAAGGAAGACACTCACCAAGACATACACCTTGAATATGATTTTGAATAAGGGGATAAGATATTAGGCTCACCATACCCTTTTTAGAAGGATTTTTACCTACTCTATGACTCTCTTATATATTTAAGATATGTTTATGATACATATATAGTAATAATAGTAACACTATATGTTAACATAATGAATGATGATTGATTAATTGCATAATGATATTTTTGGCTAAAGTCTCATTATCAGGACAATATAGAGTTTCATGTCATCCCCGGTGATAAGTGGAAGGTGGTGTTTGGATGAGTCCCATTAAATGGGTTTCCCATATACCCATATGATGTGAATTAGAGCCCACGTTTTTTAGTTTCACTTAATTATATGCGTAATATCTTTTAATGCCATATGAAAAATATTGAACCATGTAGTTTAACAACATATGGTAATGATGTCTAGTCGAAATGTTCATATAAATTATTATTGTGGGACATACATATAAGAATCACTTTTTGGATTGATTTCCCGGAATATGGAACAATTGAGGAAATTAAATTATACCTAGAGGGGATATCAATCTCTATATGAGGATGAAATATCATCAAAAATATATCCCAACAAAAAAATATAACTATATTGGGAATATTATTTTTTGGGGGAACTTATGAAATGATGGGTAATTGTGGATATTGGGTCAAAAAAACCAAAATTTATTCTATGTATCTTGTCTAACAATGGAATTAGATTCCATGTATTTTAAGTAACACTCTTTAGGTTTATATGTTGTGACTATACCACACAGTTTAACACCTTTCGATAAAGACATTAGTCATCAGGATTAATTTCATCTAATAGGGATTTATATTTCATTGAATGTATGAAATTATAGGATAGCTAAAGAATTATGCATTGAATATACCATTGAAGATAGAATGGTAATTACACCATTTAGGATGTCCTTTAAGAGGAATGTTTATTCATGATAGTGGAATAATAATCATCGATATCTGATCCCATATGATTCATTCTCAGTGTGAGAAACAAGATTCAATATAATATCCACCACAGAATATAGTTGTATTTCTAATGTGACATACCACTAAATATGAATCTTAAGATTGAACATACTTTCAAATCCATTGATATATAAGGGAGGGTATAGGGACGGAACAAGTGATATATAACCCTACTTGAAATTATAGTGGATTACTCTTGGAGGGATGAACACATATGAATATAATAATCCCCCACTCACGGATAAAGGATGAAGTATGGAAAGAATGATGTATATTAAATATTGTAAGAAAGGTAATGGTATTACTCTAGGAGGGATACCCATGTCGGAATCTTCTCCTCACCCACTGATGTATGAGGTATGAGCAATGGAAAGGTATCATAGAAGACTGAATTTGGACAAAATCTAAGATGGATTCTCATTCCTATCATTCTTCTTATTTTAATTACCCATTATTTGGAACTATGCATCCTCTTATTAGAAAAAAAGTTTGAATTCTACCCAAGCTACTTCATGTTTTCAAAATGAGACCAAAAGAATATTTCATTACCAAAAATTAGAATATTTCAACCATTGTATACATGATTAGGTACTTTTTTACCAAGGGGTAAAATTTTGAAAACATCCCGGGGACCCCATATGCAAGAGCCATTAATTAGGTTTCATTATTTACAAACGGAATTCATGATTAAAATAGGGAACTCTATTGTGTCCTATACATTGATCATGATGATCTCGTGACCTAAGGGGAGGTAAATATTTTTTGATATTCTGAGATTCAACCATATGGAATGAATTTTATATCGTTCTTCATGAACTCTAGATAGGAAGGTCATATCACTTGATCAGATTATCCAAAAAAATGAAATCCATGATAGAGAAACCATAAAAGGATAACTGTGTATGGGATACGTTAATGATACCCATTTAAAGGGGGTGGGATCACAAAATTTCATGTTATGTCCATGTATCATCCATGAAATGAAAATTTATTCATGTAGTAATGATCTCATGGGTTGGTGTTTTCATTCTAGTTCTCTAAATGGTTTCATGTATAAGAAAATGGAATTATTTTTTCATACAATTGGGTTTTAACTGTCAAATACCCCTATTGTTTCTATTAGTTTCTCCCATTTTATTCATTTTATACCTCCTCCAAAAAAATTATGTGGGTATTTATAAGAAAAAAATTATATAATGGTATTCTGAAACATGGAGGTATAATGTGGAATCATGTGATTGCAACATCACACTACCAAATTAATACTATAGTCATGAATGCTTAAAAAACCATTGCAGATGCCCTATATCGAGCCACAAAATGAGAGTCTCCTCTTGCGATCTGGTGATGGATTTGGTTTTGAGCCACGAAATGAGATTCATTGGACTTATGTGAGCATGTGTCTTTCCAGGATGACCTTTTATTTAATAAATATTATATGGTTGGATAAAAAGATATTTGGATAAAAAATATTCTTTATTGATTCTTCCAGCAGATTATTTATTTTATATATTTTGAGGCAACTTTTATTCAAAAATATAAGTTATGGGATATTTTTTAGAGAATGTGGGTATCAACATAATCATATAAACTTTCCCATTTTTAAATTTAATCATACTCAAATTTCATATACGGTTTCAAAAATATCATATGGGCTGCTCACATAAATCAATTCCCATACACATAAATCAAATTTCATATTTAATAATTGAATCACATTTTCATATTTAATTTTTTATTTGCTAGGAAAAAATCTCCTACACATGGTATAAACTTCATACGCATGTAAAAAATCTCTTATCAACAAAAAAATATCTTATTCACATCACAAATCTCCAATGTATTCATATTTTCTATTGGGCTTAATATAAATTACCATTCCAATTTTCTTATCCACTTAAAATTCCATAAATATTCATTAAATCATATAATCACATAAAACAACCCAAAAATCATTTCTAAATAGTTATAAATTTCTAAAAATCTGTTTCTTCTAATGAAAAAATTAATTCCAGGTGATTTTGAACATGATTTATGTGTTGAGATAAAATTACAACACATTATTCTTTTTCCCATACACCATTGAACCATTATTCAAAAAAACTTCTTACGATAGTTACCATTATCTAGAGGAACATCTTCAAGCTAACACGATTCAACATTTATATCAGGTCTTCAAAACACTCTTCTAATATTATTTTCCTCACTAACATTCTTTAACAAAATACTTGGTTTTAATAATCAACCAATTTGGATTTTATTGTCAACCAAAGAATATAAATCACTATCAAACTCATAAATTTTAAAAATGAATCATCAGCTAATAAATCTAATAATACATGATATATCTTGTTATAAGAAACAAAAATCTTTAATAACAATACCATGTTATCCATAAAAATATTTATTCATTAAAAAATCATCAAACCATAACATCAATACATTATCATCATAGCAATTAATACACAAGTCACATCAAGAAATTAAAAAAATTAAAATAATTAATTGGAATCATTTAAAAATCCCCAAAAAACAGTTTTATAAACTCTAACTAAACATGTGATTACCTTAAGTGAAACAAAAATGAAATGATACTAAAAATATAAATATTCTCACCCTATTATTGGAAGAAAATTATTAATATTTATTTATGTTTTCATTTATTTTCTCCTAATTAGATAACAATATCCAAAGATAAGATGTTATATAAGAAAAATAACCATATGATATCTTCTTAATATGGAAAATTGAACTCTCATTTCTAACCACAGTCTTTCAAATATAAATTTTGATAATGTTTTGGTGAAAATATTGACTATTGTTTAAAAATTAGAAAAAATTACAACTTTAGCTAATTTATAACCAAAATATTATTAAAGAAGTTATATTTGATTTTAATTTTCATAGACCTCGAATTATGAACATGATTCTTATTAAATTTTATAACACATTGATAATCATAACCTATAAGTCATGGAAGATTCACTTCCTCCTTGGTATCCACCAAATTAATTTTTATCCACATTAATTGAGTGATGTATAGACTCATGAAACCATAATAAAACTCATCAATGTTCAATGTTTTGTAATTATACTAATTTTTGTTCTAATAAAACCTATTATATATACAAAATAATACTATACTAGCTATCTATTTTTTATGATTAACTCTTCCTGGAGAATATTCATGTGTATAAATAAACAGATTTAGATTTCCTTTAATGTCTTAATTTTATCCAAAATTAGATTTTCATTTTATTTTTTGAATAATACTTTTCCAACCATAATATGTGTCATATTTGGAGTTCTTTGAAATCTAGCACAAAATGTGAGAGTAAAGATTATATCCATCCTTGAAGTTATCTGGTATAACATATTCCCAATCCACTATCAATATTCCCTTTGATCTACATAATCTCCTTTAACATCTTTACTAGACTTGGTGCCAAATGAGATAGGTATAGAAACAAGTATTGAATTTTCTATACCAAAATTTTTAATAATTTCACTCACATAATTCATTTGATACAGAAAGATATGATCTCTCTTTTTAAAAATTTGCAAGACATGAAAGTAACTCATTTCACTAAGAATCAAAATTTCAAACAACTCTTTTATATCCATGGGAAACTCTTCATATAATTCTTCCCTATTTCTATTAAATGTGATATCATCTATGTAAATTATAAAAATTATGGATACCTTGATGTACGATTTGATATAGAGGATGATATACACTATACTTTTTTGAATTTCAGATTATTAAATAATGTCTCTAGGTCATAATTAAAATATCTAAAGGCCTTATCAGACAAATATAAATCCTTATTTAACCATAATAAATAATATCCATCTTTTCTATCTTATAAACCAAAATGTTTCTCAACATAAACCGCCTATTTCAACCCACCATTGAGGAATGATGACATTAAATCCACAGGGAAAATATTTATTTATTTTAGGAAGTAATATAAATAAACCAAATTATTTTTTCAATCCTAGAATCTAGTGATATGGCCTTGTAAAAATTCAATCCTTCAACATGAGAATCTCCCTTACAAATAAGTAATATTTATTTGTAATCACTTCACCTTTTTCATTCAATATGTTTCAGAATACTCATTTTTCCAATGTTTTCGCTGAATCTAGGTTTAGGTACTGAATTTCATGTATCATTAATATCTATTTGGTGAAATTGTTCCTTCATGGAATCAGTCCATTCATTATACTAAAATTCAACTTCAATATCTCTCAGTTGAACCTCTGAAAATATTAATGAGTGTGAAGTTTTCCTCAACATTTTCCTTGTTTGAAATAATTCTCCATGATGTTAAATGATGTTTTATATCTCTATGTATATTATGATACTGTGTTGAGATTAGTTTAAAGTATTCTAGTCACCTGATTCAGCTAAATAATCATCTTCATCTAAAACATATTCAGAATTTTCCCCAATTTCTATAACTTCATCTAGCTATTTAATCAAAATAGATTAATTATTTTCACTTCTAGTTCCTTTTCATCATTTCTGTACCCTTTATATTAATTTTCTAACTACTTAACTAGAGTATTTTCCCTAATTCACCATTTCTACTTATTACAGCATAGATATACTCTTTCATTTGGAGGATAAACTAAAAATATATCATCAACACCCCTTCTATCAAAATTTCCCGGATTTTCACCAATTAATTTGATAGTGCATGAGCATTAACAAAATCATAGGTACTTAAAACATGGGTTCTTATTGAAATAAATATTTTACAGTGACATGTCAAAATATTTTCTTTGTAGGAATAAATTTTAAATATGAACTAATTCCCTAAATGAATATTCCCAAAAATACTAACAAATATCAGGCTCTATAAATATTTTTCAAGATATCTAAAATAATATATTATTATTCTTTTAATAAAAACCATTATATTGGGGTGTATATTTTTGAATTATTTTCTACGGAATACCATGATTCCCAATAAAATATTTAAAACATCCATTTTCTTATTCTATACCATTATCCTTCCTGGTATTTTTCATATAGTGACCACTTTCATTTGTAGCACATTTTCACAAAATATTTGACATATTATGGTTCATTGATTGAAATTACATAAAATGATACAATTAATGTGATTTGATTCATAAATAAATTAAATAATATAGTTATATCTATTTCTTAATTGCATCCTCATTGTTCCAAATATTTTAGTATGAATAATCTCTAAGGATCAGGATGTATGAATCTCAAATTTCTTATGTCAAGAATTAACATTTTAATTTTATAGAATGTGATATTTATGCACTCTATGACTATATAAATAATAGTAACATCTTAAAAAACATTTTTTATTCTTACTCACATTACTTTCAAAAAATATTACCATGCCTTTGTTCCACAATTCATGTTATTCATTCACAATCAAATACCATGATTTATGATTATCTTATACTTGAAGTAATTTACTATAGTTTTAATCATTCACTATCCATACGTATTCAATAAAATTAAAAAGGAAACAATGATTCTTAATAATCACTTCATTCCCTTTATCATAGACCTAAGAAACAGTTACATTTGGTGTTTCATCCCATAAACAAACAAGTTACTCATTGATTCTAGCTTTTCGTTACCAATGATAGTTGAACCAACTACTTATATCCTTATTGAACAATAATTAAAAATGGTTATTGGTCCTTATCTTCTTCTTTATCATTAATTAATATATCAAACTCTCTTGGAATATATTAGGAGGATACACTATCAAATATCTACACAAATTTATCTTTTGAAGCACTAAGTGTAACTCATACAATAAAGAATGTTTTCATTATAATATCATTATTCATCCAAGGATTCTATGTATAGATTTTTTTATTCAATTGGGAAGGTAAAATAGTGACAAAAAAGTTTCATGGTGACATTTCATGCTATATATATCACAAATTTTGTCCAAGGGTTGAAATACATTCCCAACCTTATGTCCATATTTGTTTGATTCTGTCTAGATTTGTTTTCATATAGTGTGATAACTCCCTCTCATGTAATTTACACCAACCCTACTAGATTAATACACATGTTGATTATTTGAATAATTCATTATTTTTATATAACCAAATCCTCTATAATTCAAACAGTATCCTTAAAAGGAATGCATTCCTTTATGAATACTTTACTGTATTAAATTTGAATCTTTCATTTATTCCATATTTCTTAAAAAATATATTGGATTAATTTTGTGAAAATATATTGTTCTATAGTCTTAAAATAATATCCTTAAACATATAAATGTTCTTACCCTCTTCATCACCTCTAGTTTTATATGATTATATATTTTATTTTAGGATTCTAGAGTTTTTAGATTTCTAGGATTTGATAGATTTAGCCACAAACATGGTCTGAATATGATTCTACTTATTTTTATAAATAATTTTAAATTTTTTGTTTTATTATATTTAATAAAATATATTTTAGTTTTTATTATGGAGGATTTTATTTTTTGTAACATTATCCAACTTTTAATATATTATTTAAGAAATTAAATATGTCCATATTGATATCTTTCCCAAAATTGACCATTTTACATTTAATAATATCATGTACCCACTCCTTATAATTACATTAATCTTCATTATTGATGTTTGATATATTTTCTTCATCCAAAAAATTATGTAGATGATAATTTATTCAGTAAACTATATATTTCATTAACATATTTGGGATCTTTTAAATCTATATGTTGATCACCATTTTTCAAAATCTCGTTCTGCTTTTTCGGATTTGAAATTTTTTATAAACATTCATTAAACATCTTATTTAACATGAAATCCATAAGATTTACTTTTAATTCACTTATATAGTAATTTCATACATCACTAGTGAAATCTTCATCATTTACCACGGTAATAAAAACCTTCTCATCATCTTCACTAGAAGTTTCATATTACTCTCCAACTTAAATCTAATAAATTCCTTCACACTTAGATAATTAATTAGTATATATATATTTATAAAAAAAATTCCCTTCCCTTTTTAATAAATATTTTAATTTTCCACATTCTTTTTCAATGGTCATCAAAATCATTAATTTTCATCATTATTGGCATCTTTTTCTTTCAATGGTCAAAAATTTGAAGCAATCTATCCAATAGAACAACACTTGAATAATTTTAGTTAATGATTTCCATTGTAAATTCTTATACTCCTCACATTTCTAGAGAATAATTTCATATGTTCATAAAACCACTCATTCAATTGTTTTTCAAATTCATAACCACGATAATTATTATATATATCTTTCATCTTTCTTTACTCCATAAAAAGGGATTTAAAAGTGGTTTACTTTTCAAATATTCTATTATTCATGGTATAATTATCCTTACATATCATATATTCTATGATAATTATATGTAAATAATTAATATGATGTTGAGTATGGAATCTATATTTAATGGTTGATACTTTATAATCAAAAATTCATAGAAATATATGAAAAACCTTCTAAAATTTAGTTGAATCTTATAATATCTCACTAAGGGTTCATATAGTCATAATTGGTTCATTAGAATTTTAAAAAAACATTAATATTTTTATCACCCTTTATATCATATCATTATATTTTATTCTCCAAATATAGAAATTTTATGATTTCAATTTATTGTTACATTCAAAAAAATTACATGTTTACCCGAGAAGAATTTAGGTATCTTTATCCATTTTACATTTTGAAATTCCATGTCAAATAAGGAATAAAATATGGAATGTTATGAAATCCAAATATTTACAATATTCCTTCTATCATTATCTTCCATTGAATTTCCTTTAGTAAGTGAAGTAAATCCATCAATTTCATACCTCAAAACATCTTAACTCAATGTTAAAAGATAGGGAAAATCTAATCCTTCCAACTGTGAAATTTTTTTCCACAAAAAATGTAATGATTTTTTTTCATATTTAAGGATATATAATTCTATAAATTTATATTATAAAATATATTAAACCCTATACTTAAACCTCTAAATATATATGAGTTAACTGAAAGAAACCTGTATATAATACCCATTGAAAATTCACTACAAGAATATTGAAACCACTATGATGGGGTGAATTAATGATTAACAATTTCTTTTATGTTTTCCCTTTAAAAATAATTAACACAAGTCATATTAATCACTTATATTCACACATAGAAAATGGATAATAGAAACTATAAGGCTCATTAATCAGTAAAATTATTTAATATATAGAATGATATGAAAACAATCAAGATCAAACTATCCACTAAAAACCATCCTTTGAATTACATAATGATGGAGTTAAAAATGAACCCATGATATGACATAGTCTCCTAAAAGTGTATGGTCATTTCACACAAGAATAATAATATAGTGATTTTTACAACAATAGAAAATTATTCCATTACTTCATACATATAGTATTTTTACACATTGTTACATTATTATTCACAACTCACACTTTCAGAAGTTTGTTCTTATTCAAATAATTCAATTTCATCCATAGTATATATAAAAAACATTTCATTATTTTTCCATACTCTCCCTCTGTTCAATATTGTAGATTTTTTTTCTATAGTGTATTAGTTTTTCACACCAAAACCATCCGATTTTTTTCATATTAATTTTAATATTTTATATTCACTAAAAATTATTGAATATTATTTCGATAATTATTTATATAAATTCTCATGATAAACGTCCACTTGATAATACAGGTCAACCTTTCTTTAAAACATCTCTATATCTTTCACATATTTAAATTTAAAATATTAATTTTAAAATTACCCAAATATTGTTCATGATCTTCTATTTTTAAAAAATCCACAAATCTCTCACAATCATGATTTATATCGTGGATTTCTCTTTTTTGACACAATGTTCTGAAAACTTATTCTAATCCTTTTATCACATTTTAGAATCTTGATTCTCATAATGATTATATATATATTCCTCATATATCATCTTACATTAATTCATAATAATTATAATTTTCAAGATAATAAACTTATAGAAATATTGATCTTTCACCAATTAAAATATCAGATTAGATTTTTTGGATATTTTACATTGTCTCAAAATAGGGTCACTTTTCCCGAATATCATGTGAGAAATTTCCATATGTTATTTAACAAAATTAACTTATGAATAGGACAATTTTCCTCATTGTATCTCAAAATGTCTTAGAGGATATTTTTTTTCAATAATGTGGAAAACTCACGTTTCATTCGTCCGATCAAACCTCTTACGAAGAAATAGAATGTCCTACAACATTGTAAAATAATCTACAAGTATGATAAATATCGTATGCCATGTTGAAATGTCTAACAACATATAAATTTTCCCTTAAAATTTTATTTGCACTCAAATGCAATAACAGGTTATAAAAATATTTCATGGGGTTTTTATATAGCTCAAATCTAATATTCATTTTTCATATTTATTACGTACTAGCCAAATCACATCTATGTTTATGAATTCTCCTATGTGGGGAAGAACTATCCTTTGTGAAAAAAAAATCCATACACAAAATGAATCACCTTAAAACAATAGAATAGTCCCATACATGTCTATATTCTCTTCTGTAGAGGATAAATTAATATTCCATTTTCATATCAAATTTAAATTCAAAAAATCTTCTTAAAATATGATGATCACTTAATCCATATCTAAATGATTTTTAAAATTTTGTTGACTTCTATAATTCATTCCCCTCACATGAAATAATTAATTTCATGTGAATTTGAACAAGATTTAAATATTGAAAAATAAATACAAAACATTATGAATATCCATTTCAACTAAAAAAACTCTATTAAAAACATCTTCAAATAATAAATACCATATTATAATGGAACTTTTTTAAGATCAATCAACAACAACTTCATCATGAGACATTATCACACTCCCCCAATATTATCATATTCATAGTTTTTCATTAAAATATAACATGGTCTAAATAATGGATTTTAATAAAATATTCATGAATAATTCAATAAAAAGTACTGGTTTGTAATCAGGTTTTTAATTTTTTATTACATCAATGTAATGAAAATAATTTTTTACGCAACTTGTTCATTTTTTGTATCATATGATTAAAATTATTGAATGTTTGAACAAATATTTGGAGTAATATTTTGGTTCAATCATTGATTTTGTGGTTATATTATATGGATTCTAAAAGGTAGATATACATTGGAATAAAATAGGGAGAATATGTATGAAAACATGACATTAAACATTGTTGAGTGAATCTATAGTGCCTTAAAGGTTTAAAAAACTTGTGAATAACATTCCTAGTTCGATAGAAATTTTTTCATTGTGTGATATACTTATTAGAAAGTGAATGATAGAATAAAAACTAAATTAAGGATGAGTTTTAGTATATAAATCTCTTTTAGTGTTAAATTTTGAGAAATAATGAATAAATTAACTCTTTTTGAGTGAATTTTTTCTTCTAAAAACGAATGAGGAATTGAAGTGATAGATTATCAGACCCAAAAATAGGTAGAATTAGTGAGTGTTGGTGGTGTTATGGGACTAGAGGCACTATGACTGTAGAAAATATTATTAATTAATGTTTTCATGTGTGTAAATAATCATGAAATTTTATTTATTGAGAATCATGTGTAAATAATATTTTGACACCATGTACTAGCTAGAAACAATTTCTAACTATTATAGTTCACCATTGATTAATATTAAGGAGTTTCAATATTTTCAAGTACTTAACGAACAACCTTCATTGATACATGACATTAGTATGTTGCATTAATGATGTAAAAAAAAGTCCAGAAAAACTCAAATGAAGATAGAATACCCCAAATTAAGGACACCATTTGAGATTCATCATTTTCTATGAGGAAGTTCATAACAATATGTTAAAATTTAACATTATTGAAATGAGTTCTACTTAAAAGTGGTAGTTATGTACCACATGTTTAATAGATATGATAAAAACCATTATCACATGATTCTCTAGATTCCTAATATTTGTAATTATTTCAAAATAAACATAACTAGTATATCCACATTCTATTAACAATAACATTGAAATTATATTTTTTTCTTATTGAACAATATTGTAAGTTTTATATATAGAGATGGAGGATATTACTGTGGTCACTAAGCAGTACAAACATGTTTCATGTGTGGTTATGTTAGGGTGTAAATTTTTATGGGATAGGTTGTGTAGGGAACTGCAATATAATCACATTCTTCATCCACCTATTATTATCTCATACATACATATTTTTTTGTATGGTTTGTTGATATTTGATTTCACTTTTTTTTTCATCATCTTCTTTATACCCTCAGTATGAAATAGAGTCCTATGACTCACACTTTCCACGTTCCTGATAGAGAGATAACCATCACCCTATAGAGTCTAAAATTTTTCATTGGTCATCTAATTCATGGTGCTATAGTTATAGGACTAACCCATCTCAACTATACTGAACTTGTATATCAATTATTATTCCTATAAATTAACAGATATTGGATATCTATATATGGTAGTATTCTATGTATGGGATTAATTTTAATGAATATTTAACCTTTACTTGATTACATTGGTGAGTATGTTGTCATATGTTATGTGTATGTATACATATTGTGACTCATTGGAAGGATATGTTGACTAGATCATTCAAGAATGTATGTCCACATGTTCTATCTAGGTCTACATGAGGAATTTGATCATGCTGGGTGACACAGTTGGGAATTTCTATGCTTGGATTACACAAATTCATCATTATACACTATATAGATATTGTATACTAGTAATAATATGGGATGTGTCATCCAAATTATTATGTGGTAATGGGAACACATCCCACCCATATCTCTTATTTCTTATAGTCTTGAGCTTCCCATGGATATTCTCCAGGACACTCCATGTGGACCCTAGTATGATCAATCATCTTCATTATTTACTAATTCTAATATTATTTAAATTATACTAAATTTCTTGTTATTTATCACTTTCCATATACCACATTACATGTGGTGTCATACACACCATTATGTCACACCACTGAGACAAAACTCAGTTGCATACCATATCATGTTTGATAATCTACTACATTCTTATATAAGACTATATATTCTTATATTGAGTAATTAATTTCAAAATATTACAATTTAACAAAATCATGTTAACAAATATAATATATAATTTAATATTTCATGGTATCCATATTAGGATCACATTGAGAAACTTCATACATGTTTCACTAGTGAGATTAATTATTTTGGGGTTGTATTTCTTCTCATAAACAATTAAATTATAAATTGGAGAAAAATTAGAAGATTTATTCATCAGTTTTAATATATCTAGTATATTCCGTTGGTAACATGATAGCTACCATAAATTCATTCCCTAAATCTTATAGGGAGGAAAGATATCAATTTTATGTGGAATCAATCATAGAATTTCGACATATAGGATACATTTGATATGTTTCATATTTATGGAACACCGATGATAAGATAACACCTATCATAATAGGTCAATTATTCACTATGGTGTGGAATAAAATATATATTTTATCTTTCGTGGAAAGGTAGATGTATCTTGGATCTGGTAGATTAACAACATTATATTATATTGTTTCTATATTTTTAAGTTATTTCACTCTTTTTTTACAACATACTCAAATAAATCATATTACCATGATGTCTGATCCTAAGGAGGTGAAAATATTCAATAATTAATTATACTATTTAGTATTGAAAGACATTTGACATTTTCTTCATATTTAACATGATAGTGTATTCAAACATACACCAAGGGGAGTGGATGTCTCTATTCATGATCATCCTATAAAAGTTGCTAATGTAGAGGATATATGAATAAGACATAGATGACGTCAGGCATCACATGATACCTCACATACTCCACTGGATGAGGAAGATCGTTAAAAATATGATCCTCTATTAGATGATAATATATATTAGTAGTGTCATGATCCAAATTGATTCAATTATATGTTAGATCCCTGAATTGGTCTAAGACATATTGGATACACATTCTTAATCAACCAAGGTAGAAAACATTTAACAAGTTATCTGAATTTAATCACCATGAATTATTTCACTCTTAAATAAACAGCCCAATAAATAATAATACATCCACAACATTTTTCGTATCAAAAATAAAAAAAGTAATTTGAGACATTATAATATATAAAGCAAGATTAACACAAAATCAAATGGTATATAAACTACTAAACATAAAATTCTCATAAAAATAATAGCTAAAAAAACATCCATACAAATACAACTTGAAAATGAAATAAAAATAATATTGATACCCATAATCAACAAGTCGACAATGGTCACACTTCACATCAAATTCCATATATCAAGGAAAAATGCATACATACTCATGGGAGAACAAAATTAGAGTCCCTTGAGAGAGAAACTAATGACATGAATATGCAGTGTGGTATATATATGTTGTGATTGAAACTGATCCCAATATGTAAGAACTATAAATTTTTTACATTTCCATAAAAAAATAAAATCCACATCATGGTAGTTTGAAATTATAATTGAAAACATGTTTTCAATTCAAATATATAAAATTCTAAATTACACTCACACATTTTATAAAATTGATTTTATTTATAAAAAATATAAACAATCTTCTAAAAACCCTTTTCATTGTCCACATCCCCCATTTTATTAATCACTTAACCATTTTTATAAATGATATATAGTTAAAATAAATTTATTCCAAAATCCTTTAAAAACTAAATATAAACATTTTATAAATTCCATTAAAAAGGTAAATCCCATTTTTATTCATTCAAAACATTTCATAAACATCAATTTCTAAATCACATAATTTTTATTTCAAATTTTACTTTATAAAAAATTTTAACAATTCAATTTGAAGGGGAATATAACAACCACTCAAATAAGAGTAATGAAACATGGTACCAAGATAAAAAAATCCAATGAACCAAACATGAAATAAAGGTTTAATAATATAATCAAGAATAGGGGATATAAACCAAGCATAACCACCTAATTTCCCAAATTATTCCTAGAAAGGATATCAATAGATTATGGGATACCTCCTAGGACATAAGAATAATGTTCTAAACAAGTGAAATAATCCCAAGAATTACACTATTGAATCTATCAAATTACATGATAGTCCCCTTAGACATTCCCAAAATAAAAATCCTTATATATTCTTCAATGCCACATGAAGAAAGTATATTTATCTCATAGGTCATGTTATCCCTTCCAATTAAGCAATCTCAGAGTAGTTTGGAAACATTCCTTGGATTATTCATTTTCTATACTAGGGATTTCACTTATCCATACCTCTAATCAGTCAACTAGGACTCCCGTGACTGACATCAAACAGAGATGAGAAATCACTTGAATACAACATCAAAGAAATAATTCACATTACACATATCATTCTCCCATAATCAATATCCCATCCATAATTCAATCATAAATAATGAAAGATAAAACATGACCATCATGCTAAAATCAACATTAAAAATAATAATTAACCCCTAGGATTATGGGATAATAGATGTTATAAAAATAGTCTCACACTCACCCACACCATTTTAAAATCTCCCTAAAGTCCCATAGAGACATATATAAAATGACTCCAAATTCTAAGTTTCATCTCAATGGTTTTAATTCTCACATCAAACCACTATTTAAAATCATGATCCTGGAATCCATTTTTAAAACAATATATAAATAAATATTAAATGAATCCATTGGGTGAAATTAAAATAATCAATCCATTTTCAATTAAAAATTCAATGATCCTAGAATATCCATCATAATTCAATTAATGGCCCAAATGTGGTCAAATTAATTTAGAAAACATAGAATCAATTTGAAATTATTAACTAAAAATCAATACATTTAACATTTTAAAACCCAATTCCAATTCCCATTTAAATATTAAGAAATTTAAAATCAAAATTCTAATTTCATTTCATGACCCATATAAAGGAAATCACTACAAAAACCCAATTTTATTTCAATCCAATGAACAAAAAATTTAACAACACTTGGAATTTCAAGAATCACTTGAAATGTGATTTCAAAAACTTTTTCTAAGTGGAAAAAATTATTTAACACCATTTAAAAATAAACAATGACTTATAAATGGACTAAATTTATCAAATTGGGAATATAAAATCATAAAGAACTTATCTAAATGTTAATTTATGTAAAGGATACAAAAATATTACTATTGTTCAATAGAAACCATGCATGAAGTCATTGTCAATGAAGGTGACTGCTCTATTAAGCCTTAAAATATTCTATTTAATCCTTAAACAACCATAAAACCCCCTAAATAACCCATTATGAACTCCCAATCTAAACACTTATAGCCCCAATGTTCTAAATAGATGGAAAACAAAAGGAAAATTTAAAATGGGTGAAATAGACTATGTAATTAAGGGAAAAAAAGAAGATATTACCTTAATAAATTAATGTAAGAAAGCTTAGAATACATTAAAATAAAAGGGAATATAGGGAGAAACATCCTTTAATACGTACCTAGATTTGAAAAACAAGATATTATTGAAAGGATGCTATTGGGGATATTAAAATCAAAAGGTTAGTTTTGAAATTTCTATTGTAACTGACTTTGGGAAATATGCATGATTAGGATAGGTATTTTATTTTACTATTCACCAATCTATTAGTTGGAACTACCTAAGAAAAATGCCTCCAAACGATTTCTATTAGGGACTCAAAAGGTTAATCTACCCATGTTACAAATATTACCAATGGTATATACACAATATATATAAACATATTATTCTTGAATCACGGTTTTCCTAACCATGCACAAACCCTTCTCTAGGAAACTCAAGGAAAGGAAGAGTCTCATTGATACAACTTGGAGAAACCCCATCCATTCACTACCCAAATAAGTAAAACCATGAAAATTAATAAATGATTAGAAACATACCCCACATAAGGTTATCAACATGGTTACTACTATACTTTACACACCAAACATTTCATTGTATAATTTTTTTTAGAAAACTCCAAACTCAAATCCAAAAATCACAAATTTTTAAATTTCACCAAATTTATATAATGTGGTCACTTGGAAACAAATAAATAGTATTAGGAGGAGTTACAATCTCCTAACCCACTAGTTCCTACCTACAAAAAATTCCTTATTCAAGATCGAAGTAACCATAATGAGTCACAACCACACACCATATAATTAAGTTTGTTTGAAAACAAGCACATGGATATAATTATGAAAATTAAAATCTCAAACAAGGATGTTTCATATATACTGAATCATCATGCCCACAAAACCATGAGATAAATCGAATAAAAGTTCTTTCATGATATTAATATTAATATCCAAATAAGGTAGAGATAGATCATTCTTATCACCACTATTTAAAAATATCTTAAATGGTGCATCAAAGGATAACACACACTATATAGAAGTACTCACTATTATAGAACATCTCTAAGAATCCCAAGTCACCAGGAATCCATCTAGGGAAATTATTCCTACTTCATCAAAATAAAACTAATATGATGGAATATAAAATTCATAAGGCCAATCCATCATCAATATTAACTCACATCACCCCTAAAATTTATAACACATGAACATGACATAATGAAAAACAACATGGGAACTCAACTGAGGTCACCATACTCTACTAGTAATTTATTACCTCATTCTCACAATACCATTCCAATACAAAACCCATAGTTCTAGCACAACTATGTACTCAACTTACCAAATGAAACATTTATAATAATTACCCAAGAATTTACCCAAAGGTCACTTACATGTATCTCAACAGTAAAATTAAATCAAAATGGTCACAATACATGAAAACATTAAAAGCTACCAAAGAAGGAAACTGAAAAAATAATGAAAGCATAAAAACCGAAAATCCAAAGGAATCTACAATAGTCATAAGGTCCACACATAGGTCTTGTATATTTATTACAATAAAAAATATATCAACTCAAGAATCCTATGAATAAACTATAATATATTCTCTGGAGAATATATCTATCCTAAAAATCACTTAATATTCCACCCAAAACATGCACAACTCTTCACTGCCAAGACACATTTCTAAAAGGAATCCACTAGAAGGAAAATAAAAATCACTTTAAATGATCTATCATAAATATGGGAATAGAAAACAAAGGAATCCCTAAAATTCCGCAAATCCACTTAGAGTTTGGATAATTTCATGAACAGAAAATATCCAATCATGAAAATAGAAGTGATGACATGAAAAAAACTCCTATTAATAACATTATAACTTCAACAAATACATCTCCTATGGTAATATATTAACCAACATGAGACATGATCCTAGATTCTCTAGCATCTCATACAAAAAACAATCTCATATCCAAGGAACAAATTAGAATCACACATATAAAAGCCCCAAATGGTATTCTCATTTGAAAAAATACTATAAATCCCATTTTTTAAACCAATTTTAATATTTCATTTGAAACTCCACTTTTTAAAAAAAAACACTTTTTCTCAAGAATTTTAACCCATTACCAGTACTCATTGGTCTCAAAAATTATTTAAACCAAGGGTTAACCCCCTTATTTTTTAAATTCATCACATCACCCTTCATATAAAATAAATCTCAAAATCCATTAAAATATATTTTTTGATCAATTTCAAATAAAAATATCATTAAAATATTGAATGTAAATTAAAAATGGACTAAAATATTTAGTGAGAATCAACCCCATTCTTATCCAAAAATAAATTTAAAATTTATTTTTTGAAATAAATTACCTCTTTGAAAAAAAAATTACTGGTTCTCAAAAAATCTCTTTTAAGGGATTGAGTCCTCTATAAAATTACATTTTTAAGATTAAATAGTTTTTAAATAATATTTATTCCTTTAAATGCATTGTTAAAAGAAAACCTGAAAAGGTTTTTAATAATCAAAACCAAATATTTTTCAATAAAAATTATAAATGGGTTTCAAAACAAAATACTAATAAAGTTTCTCCCCTTTATTCCAAAATATGTTCTCCAATATAAAACACAAATTCTCCCAATGGAAAAAAATCTCAATAGCACCATTTCAAATCAAACACCATCTAACAATATCAATTTCCATAAAATCCCTCAAATAAATCTTCAATATTTGATAACAAACTAATGGAATACTCATTTGAAAAAAAATTAGGATGAATTAGAGACAAATGAACAAATATATAGGTGAAAGTATATTATTAATTTTTTGACTGCATGATCCGATAAACCAAATTCCAAACAAGAAAGTCATATTTTTATGGTTGTAGATCTATTATACATCATCACTATATTGTTTACTAGATCATGTGTGATCAACATAAATCTCTTTTTCCCCCACTAATTTCACCATTAAAATTCAATATGACCCTTGAAATCATAGATATACAAAATGATGATCAAATTTTCATAAAAATATATGAAAATCCATCAAAAATAACAAAATCAAGACTCAAGACAAAAAAACAATGTAAACATGTGGTTTAATGTGATAAAGGGATAGCCAATAATTTTCCTACACACTCCACTCCAGACACAAAAATGATCCTAGTATCCAAAATACCCATATACACCTCAAATAACAAGTGGGTGTCCACTGATTCTATTTTTCCTAAACCAACCTGATTCATCCATCTTCGAGAAACTAAAAATGGTTTGATACATACTCTAGGAACATTCCCAATTTCTATAGGATAGAAACGAGTATCAAAGAATTATTATATAAACATTGTTAATAAATTTGTCCTTAAATAAAAGAACTAGATGAAAAATAAAACACCCCCATTATAGAAATAATTATAAATAAATGGAATAAACTATAGAATAAATAATAAATAAAAAATAGTCAAACCAAAAATAACATAGTATATAAATTAATAAAAAATAACCTCATAAGAATAAATGAAAAAGACAAAGCACATAAAAAGACAACCCAAAATGGAAAGTGAAATAAAACTATTACCCACAATATTCCATGACTCACAATCACACTCCATATCTTATGACATACATTCAACAAAACCAACATCCAAACTCATGGGATTAAAAAAATTGGGGAACCTCAGAAAAAAAACAAAAGGATATTTATATATTGGTTGGTATACATAGAGTGTGAGTGAAACTATACCTGTTAGGTAAAAAAATTACGGTTAGAATCAAAATATTTTTCCTATACACATTTACATCACTGAAGGAATAAATTTTTAAAAAGTTCATAGATAATGTAAAATCCATTTTTCAAATTTCAAATAATTTCTTAACCATCCAGTTCAAAAGAAGATAATTTTTCATTCCAAATCATCTTTCAAAAATACTTTCTTAAAAAATTTTAGAATCTAATAAACCACTACACAAACAAGATTAAGAAAATATTGAGTCTGGAATGAAAAATAATGTAAATAATCTAAATAATAAACAAAGGTACCGTAATCTAATTTAAAGATGAGAATACAAACAATACATAACCTATGGATTACCATAAATCATCATATAAAGGATATAAAAGCATTATTGGAAACTAACAGGACCTAGGTACAATGATCTAAACTGTTGAATGATCCCTAAGTTGGCACTACTGAATCTATTTTCATCCATGGTAGTCTCGTCAGATTATTTGTAAATCAATTTTTTATAGATCTATTACTACCATTGGAAAAAAAAACTTTTCAAGCTCACCAGGATCACTACCCATTCCATTCAAACCATCTCAAAGTATATAGACTATAATCCATAGTGTATGAACTATATTTATTATGGTTTAAACTTGTTAAGACCATTACATAGTCTACCAAGACCCCCATGAATAAACTCAAACATTGTTGAGAAATCCAATACATCAAATAAAAAAGGAATGAATAATATATTTTGTTTAATACACTAAAAATAAATAACAATTTATAAATCAAGCATAACTCATAGATAACACAACATTCCTCTTGGGATACAATTCACTTAATTTAATAACTGATAACCCCCATGGGGTTACAAGTCAAAAAATGAACTCAATAGAGTCTCACATTCACCAACTCCATTTAGAAATCACCCCAACATCCGAGCATGACTATAACAAATGAATTATAATTCCAAGTATCATTTCAGTTTTAGGAAGTCTCACTCTTGAAAAATTTAAAATCAATCTCTATAAATTCATTTTTAAATTAATATTCAAATACATTTTCGAAAAAACCCATTGGAAGTAAAATGAAAAGAATCAATACATTTTAATTTAATGCCCCTATGAGACTAGAATACCTATCCACATTCAAAACATGATCAAAATAATATTAAAATGTTATAAAATAAAACACACTTTACTTAAAATTATTCTATAAGAAATTAGTAAACATTTAAAATTTTAAAAAATTTCTTGAATTCACAAGAATACCATTAGAATTTTAAAACCAAACATGAAATTTTATTTATAAACTCAAATGGGCTTAAAACAGTACAAAATCCTATTTCATTTTAAACAAATATTCAATTAATTTCAAAAAACATGGTATATAAAAAACAACTTAAAATTCCAAGTAAAACACTTCTTCCAAGTTTAAAATCACATTTAAAAATATTCAAAAACCAGCGAAAACATCACACATGGATTGAATTTATCAAATAGGTTATTTTGAATTATCTAAAACTCAATGGAATTTCAATTTAATTAAATGATCTGAAAAATATACCTCGCTTCAGTGAACACAATTGAAAAAACCATTGCCTAGGATAATAAGTACAAAAACAATTCCCACGGGATCCTCCTCAGTCCTTAAACATCATTACCCCCATCTAAAAAATATTTTATATCTACAATTTGAACCTCAAAAACCATATATTTTATAAGATAATTAAAAAACCAATTTAAAAAAGTAGAGGGGAGAAAGGGAGGAGAAACAAATAGAATATGGAAAATATTAATAACTCAAATGAAGAAGACGTGTAATGAATAAAAATCAAAGGGAAAGGTGGGTGAAACCTCCTTGTACATAGGTATAGATTTCCCAAATGATAAAGGAAATAAAATAATTCATTTTGTATTTTAAAATCATCAGGGTGCTTTTATAATATTACTTTTATGTGAATATGGGAATCTTGCATGGCTAGGCCACATGGTTTAGTACACTATGTGCTAACTGTGTAGTTGAAATTTTTTTAATAAAAAGGCCACCACACAATTTATCCTAGAAACATGCATGGTTCATATATATAGGTGTGAAACCCCTTACTAGTATTACTACCCCAAAATAGTTCCATGTAACACAATTTTCATAGGGTTTGTCTGACCAAATTTAGGACATGTTCTCGGAAACAAAAGGAAATGAAGAGTCACACAGTTACTATTAAGAGATACACTAACCATGTTATACACATGAATGTAAAACCATATATGTTTATAAAAAAATATAAATCTCCCCACATAAGTGTATATTTATAATTACTCTAATTCTATGTACCTCATTCATGTGTAAAAGAATTTTTTTTAGAAATCTTGAAACTCGTAAAAAACTCAAAAATATTAAAATTCACCCACAGTTACATACAGAAATTAACTAAAAACCATGATATAGTGATAGTAGGTGTTATAGGTGGGTATGTGATTTATATATTTTATCAACATATATATTGTATTTATTCAATCTAGAATACCTGATTTCATATTATAATTTCCTAATCATTTTTAACTATGAATTCATAGGCTGAGAAGCAACTTATAGGAAGTCTTGTATCTCCCATTAGGAAACTAGAGAAGGTTTAGGTGGACCATTATCACATTTTGACATTCAAAATTCCTTGATTTACCACCATTTGATAAATCCCCGATATTGGAAAAACAGATAGTTGTATTTCCTATACATGTGGAAGATCCCCCGCCAGCTCTTAAAACACCACCACATCAAGGAGGTTGATAGTCTTGATATGGGTGTCACATTCACACATGGATTATGATACAAGCCTTTATCAGACACTGATATGAAAATTTATGGGACTCATTAAATTTATATGGTTATTTGACTTAAAATAGTTTTTTATTGAATGTTCTATATTAATGATTATGTTTCAATTATTCTACAAACATTATTAAACTAGTTAAAACTCATAAATATATTTTAGGATAATTAAAATCTATATAATATTGATAGTATTATTTTAATCTATATAAATTCATTAATTGTAAAAATATTTATTAGAAACTATTTATTTATAAATAATTTTTTAAATATATGTGAATAAAAACAATTTTTATAATTACTATTACTAATTTTAAGTTATGTTTTCTTAAAAAAAATTGTTGTTTTAATGTACGGCAATTTATTTCTTAAATAAAATAATAGATTACCTAAACTCCTTTGAATAATTACAATATGTTGTGATTTTCAACGTATTATCACCCCATAACTAAAAGAATTTAAAACCTAACCCATCTTTACTTTTTAAAAATCCCACATAGAAAGAAACATTATATATATATATATATATATATATATATATATATATATATATATATATCTTGTATGTATGTAACATTTATATTATATAACATCATTTTTATGTTACATATATTTTAATAACAATTATATATTTGTTTATAAGTCTTATTTTCATTATAATTTTTATATAAATATACTGAAAATCTAACATTAATTTAACATTATTATTTAGTGTCAATAACTATTCGTTGTTTTTATGTAACCTTTAATATCCTCAATTATTACTAAATATTTTTATTTATTACTAATCGTTATTCATGATTTCTAATTATTATGAAATTTTAAACAATTAAGTTTAATTATTAATCAATTATCATTACATATTTATAAATTAATAATAATACATTTTTTTAACTTATTATTTTTATGGTATATACATAAATAAAATAAAATCTAAAAATACCAATTAAAAAATTAATTTGTTTTAAAAAAAATGGTTTAGTGGATTTCTTGAATTATTTAAAAACCTATATAAGAATTCATGAAATTATAGGATGTAAAGTATTTTTCTGATTTTATCAGAAGTTAACTCATTATAATATCACTTACAATTTTATGATTAGTGAAAGGCAATTCTTTCGATGTATATGAAGCAATAGTTCAAACACTCGAAGTGGAATTAGGGTCATCATAAGTTCACATCTTCTGATGGTACCATAATGTTTAGAAATCTCAATAAACAAGAAGGTTGTTAAATAAAGTATTTTAATGGTTTTATTAGAGCATTTATTCATATTCAACACTGTTTCTAGATATTTCTAGACACATACCATTTAGAGGCCTCACTGTGGATGTTGGAAGGAAATGTTACCTCATTAAAAGGCTGAGGTTTCCTGTAAATGGAATTAGGGAACAATATGGTTAGTGTATTAATGATACAAATATTATCTCCTGAATCTAAATAATATTGGGGTAATGTGTAAAATTATTATAGAATTACATATATTTAAACCTCATTAATGAATTCATACCGAGTGTTTTTTAGTTGATTATAATCTTGTACATCCAATGCGTTTTAAGAAAGATTCAGTGTTTCTCCCACGCACAAGGGAAAAGTATCCAAAATCAAGTTACTATTTTAATGTTTATTGGATTTATTTTCATCTATAGTTTATAATTCCATTACCTAGAATGTTTATGAGAAACTTCAAAGTTGTGATCCTGGATGATTGTGTGTGTTGGGTAGGGTATTAATACATTTTAAAATCCTATACACTTAATCATCGGAAGAAAATTTTAATAGGATCAATTTTTAATTTTCTCTATTGCATAAAAATATCTAGTAAACTAGAATGAATAAATTTGAATGTCCTACCATAATTGAAGGAATTTAGTAGGATTCTCAAAAGATGTATCAAATTTAGTATCATGATGTTTAGTTTTTTGATCTCCCTTTATTTATGATATTTTTTTCGCAGAAGGTATTTAATTTCATTGAAATTTACGATATTGTATGATGGAATTATCCAAATTTAAATGGTTTATGGATTGTATTTTGAATTCATGGTAATGTAATTGGAGGGTATCTAATTCTGAAGGACCTTGATATTTCATTATTTGATGAATGTTTAGAAAAAATGGATTAGGGTGTCTTTAAATATAGAGAGATGGAATACCAAAGTTTATATTCTATATTGGGTTCAATCTAATGTTTGGGGACCTTCCCATTTTCAGTGATATGAAGGATAACACTACATTCTAACTTTCATTGATGATGCTACAAAAAAAGAGTGGATTTTCATTATGAATTGTAAATATGATTTTATTTCATGAATGTATTAAATGTAAAGCCATGGTATAATTGGAATTCAGTGAGAAGTTAAAATGTATACATTCTGAAAATTGTATTGAGTATAACAGATATAGGTTTATTAGTTTATGCACGAAAAGTGTGAAAAATAATTATAAGGCGTTGGTTGTTACTCCATAGAATAACGATTTTGTAGATATGATGTATTAAACATTGATAAAGAAATCCATAAGCATGTGATTTTAGTTGATAATTCCTAAGGAAATTTTTTAAAAGCATCTAAACAAAATAACTTATCCTAGGAATTGATTTCCAACATCTATATCTCTTTAAGAACATTGTGAGGGATCATGGCTTGGTAAAAAATTAGATGTTTTCCATCTCAATGATCTCATAATGTTTGTGTTTATTCATATTTATTCTAAGGAAAGATAAAAGATGGAGGAAAAATCAAAAGTGTTTTTTTTCATTGGGTATAGAGATGAGAATTTCGGATATAAACATTGTGATGAAGATAGAAGAAAAATTATCAACATTGTAGATATTCTCTTTAATGAAAATTATTTTTTAGAAGGCCAAAAACATGGTAGGTAAAGAATATATGGGAAATGAAAAATATATCAATGCCTCTTTAAAGTAATTTAATAACACTAAAAGATCAAAACATCCAGAGAACATGGAATAGAATTATTAAATAACCAAAATTCCAGAGGT
Source organism: Viscum album (assembly GCA_963277665.1). NCBI lineage: Eukaryota > Viridiplantae > Streptophyta > Magnoliopsida > Santalales > Viscaceae > Viscum > Viscum album. Next base: position 1,217,367,572 of record OY728155.1, on the reverse strand, counting down.
GATACAAATGGATGATATGCTAGGAAGTACATGAATGGAAAATGATCGATTGTGAGAACCAAAATATATAGTGCCCAAAGTTAAGTGAAGATAAAATTATTATGGTAAATTTAGTTGAGTAGATAAACTATAATTAAAAGACTAATACATAGGTTTGAGGATTATATAAATATTATATTCATTAAATATGCACGGGAAAAAATTTCTGGAAGATGAAGTATCACATAGCGACTCATAGACAATACAACTTAGTAAATGATGAAGATATTCTGAGATTTAAATCCAATAGATCATGTAATATCACTGATCTCAAAAAAAATGTATGTTGCTAGAGAATAAATCTATTTTTTACTTAATAGAAGAGGATGATGATAAGGTTTGATAAAATTAATGATTGGTGGTAAAAGGATTTGAATATAATGAATGAGTTTAATTCTTATAAATATTTTCACAGCCAGTTAAACATTACACAATCCTAAAAGTTTTAATAATGGTAGAATTGTAATATATGTATCATGAACATATGTCAATTAGGATATCCATCCTCTGTAGTGAAAAAATGTTTCTATAACTCGAATAAATAATTGTGAAAGTGAAATTATAACTTCAACTCATTTGTGTTAGATAAATTTTTTAAGAGGTGAAACAAAAATCATTTCTATTACCAAAATGAATGGGATGATGAGTCCTTTGTAATATTTCATTTATATTTCAACAATTTTTTTTCATGCCAATTAAGATAGAATGATTTAGAAGTAGAAGTGTATCTTTTCTAAAATCATTCAAATGAAACATCATATAAAACATAAGAAGACAATATAAATGAATATAGAAAGGGTTATGAAAATTTTAACCTTTATTTTACCTAAAAAATGTTTACATATATAATCTATTAGATAATTTTAGAATTATTGACCCAATCTATTAACTACTCATCTTATTGGAATCCTCAAATTTCATATGGAACAACCACCAGTAATAGGAGAAGAGTGGTGGTACATTGATATAGTATCATTCATATCAGATATGAAAACATTAATGTATGAATGGATTTTTTCTGGGCTAGACTTTTTTTCAACGAGATTTGATAGTTTACTTATGTAAAACCACATAAAGGAACATTAAGTAGATGGTAAATGGATTACCTATTACCCAAAATGATTGTAAGTTATAGGTCTATGTTTCCTGGATGAAAATTCATTAAAAGGTTTTGTATATGAATATTTTTCTGGAAATTCAGAACCCCAGAACCGAACAGTGGATTTTGATTTTACCTATAAAAGAGTAGTGATAAGTGGTATGTAATGTTTTTATAATATTATTAAATAGTATAATAGAAAGAGTGTATTTAGATATAATGGAATATAGAAATTTTTTACAATGGTTGAATTGATTTCTTAAATGACTTGGAGGAATTTAGGATGTTATTAATTTATTATGTTATAATCAGAGTTCTATTCACTTATTTTGATAAAATAATAATAAAATAAAAAAGAAAATTTTCCCGAAATAACACATCATCATAAAAATTCTTCAATACAAACTGTTATGTCTTAAAAAGATAGCTAAAATCCGAAATCAATTAAAAATGTTAAATATGACTTTTTCTCATAATGTTTAATAATCATAACTCCATAATTGGGATTGAGTGAGTAGATTGGAGATAAAAAACAATTTTTACTATTAAATGAATAAATGGAGTTTTTCTAAAGTGTGGGAGACTTGTCGAATTTTACCTAAAATAAGTCTTCGAGTTGGATATTATGGTGTTGTAAATCCTTTATTCAGTTTACAAAAAATTCATCCAACATCATCATCAATATCATTTCTCTATTAAAAAATTTTTATATAAAAAAGAAAGTAAGATCGAACAAATAGACAAGGTTCCAAAGGCCCAAAGGTCCAAAGGTATAATGGTCCATGGGGAAAAATACTATGAGGGTCTAAAATAGTGCAATCTAAGAGCACCCTCACTTACCGGATTCTCCCCCTCATAAGACATTGCGACAATATTCGTAGATATATTGGTACTCTTCCCATGGGTTGACAATGAGTCAAGATAGTCAGAAGCCGTATTACCATCACACCATGTATGGAGAATGTCAGAGTTGGGATCTATTAGACTTAGAAATTTACTCATGAGGTATGTGATGGACCATGGAAAGGGGATATTACCTGATAGGGAGTTGTGGAAAATGAGTGAGTCAGTTTCTACTACACAAAGGGAAATTTTCTTCTGCCTAAACAATTGTAGATTAGAGATCAATGCTAAGGCTTCATCCTGCAAGGAATCACCCATACCATTGTAAGCCTTAAAATCATCTATAGACACCCCCATAATGTCATGAATCACCACACCACTGCTCATGATTACCATTGTGCACAATACATCACTATTAAGTTTGGAACCCAATGATGTAAGAACCAGATAACCCATTTCCCATGTCTTCCAATGACAGAAGGGAATAGTGACTGATTTTGGCCAACAACTAGCCTAATGGTGGGGGTATCCTGCCGGCCTTTTCCTAGCCTAATAAGATCCAACAACAAAAATATGACCCTATCCACCACCACCCTTTGGTCGATTTGATTGTAGTGGAAGTTTAATATATTTGTGGGTAGTAGGTTCATTATAATTTTGTATCTTCAGATGATATCATGAAGGTCTAAAATATTCAATGAACAAGAATCTTCTCGAATAAACAGTTATGTAGAGTTATCCTGAGCATGAAGTAAGGGTTAATGATTCCATTAGTGATATCTTGTCAAATACCATTTGAGGGTCTCTCCATGAATGATTGAAGTTGGTGTTACTTCAATGACTGACTGAGTTTTCCTATAAGTGGAAGTGGGGATCAATCTTCACAGTTCATCAAAAATTAGAATAGTGAATCTGATATCATAATAACATATGTCTAATGTTCATAGTTATTAGAGAATTATAGAGTATTATTCCTCTGTTTTTATTTAATATTGAATATTTTTTAGAATATTTTTATCTTTCACTTATAGTGAATTTAATTAAATCTTCATTTCTTATCTCATAGACATAAGAAGACTCATCCAAATTATGTTATTACTTTTTTGATATTTGGGGAATTTTTGTTCTTATTTCATTAATTTATTTAATTTTCATGATTATTTATTAGTATTGGTAGAATCTTTCATGAGGAAAATTTAGTATAGCGAGTAGTATTCAAAGACATCCAACTCCGGGTAAACTCAATCATAGGAAGAGATATTGTTGAGGATTCTTTTAACACTCTTTACAACAATGTTTTTACTTTTTGTTTGATCAGTGTGTGAACTTCCCATTGTCTTATTGGACTATAAGGCGATCATAAACATTCCCACCATGAATCCTACTTATGTAGTTCTCTAAACACAAATGAGTCTGATCATATGCATTCATCGTCAAGTTTATAAAAATGTTTAAACATAAACACATTTCTATTATTGTTTTTAAAAAAGACCATAAAAACATGAGTATAACACTTCATTAGAGAACTATAGGCCCATAAAATTTTCTTGATTACATGAATATATATTTAAATTCATAGAATAAATAAAAAAAAGAATATTTTAAAATAATATAAAATATTTAGTGATTAATAAACATTTATGTATCATGTTATCTTAATTAATTATTTTATTTTCAAAGACATTTATCCAATATTGGATGATATTTATTTTATATTAATTTCTATAATGTTATATTATTTATTCTTTTCTGAAATAGTTTCATTTTTATAAGGTATAATGAGTTTAGGTTTAAATTTTAATTGAGTTTATTATCATAATTTGTAGTGAAAAATAATAAGGATGTTAAAATTGGATACTTTATATAGATTTTACATAAATAATGGTATATAATAGTGTTTGTAATGATGATGAATAGATATTATGTATAATCCTAATGAAAATATTTAGGAAATAGAAAAAAAATAGGGAATAATAGATCCAATATTTAAAGTTTCTTTATCCTATTGAAATATATATAAATTATATGTTAATATAATCAAAGATCTTGATAATCACTAGTTTTTATGAATAATATAAGGGATTTAATTTTTATATGGGATAGTTCTTAATATATTAATGAAAATGGTATTTTTTCCATCATAATTCACCTTATGGAAATCATCATCAATGAAAATTTTGACAATCCATAACAATTTCATAACAATCTCATTTGGGTGTCATCAATATCATAGAATATTATATATATCTAAAATATAAATATTTATTTGAAAAACAACTGAAGTAAAAATAATTTAATACTTTTTCCATTCTTAAGATTCATGAACAAGGATATTACCCTAAAAATCTAGTGGGGAAGTATGTAATTAAGGAAAAAGGTTTACAACATTCTCAACTTCTAGCCACATAAAAAGTTATAATTACTATTCTTTTTTCATATTATTATTCAAGTAAATCATGATATTTAATTTTTTGGTCATACATGTTCCCATTATTTGTATGTTCATAGATCAAAAATAATTATAGTGTCATATTTTTTGATCTATTAGAATTGTTATACCGATACTTTTAATTGTCTTAAAAATATGCATTATCATTATTTAAAGCAGTGAATATAAAATTATTCATAATAAATCTAAAAAAATTGATATAATGTGTAAAAAATATTAACAAATCATAATCTAAATTTGACTCATCAATTACAATTAACTCCACATGATTTTAGGATGTCGCAAAAACTATTTCTTTTCTGGGATATCATTATATGAAAATTTCACTGTAAGTGAAGGAATATCTATTTTGACATATAGTTTCATATTGATAAGAAAAATATTACGAGTTTATATAATTAACAATGTTGGATTCTATCATTGATAATAATTAACCATTTATACATTACAAATATAATTGATTTAGTGAATAACATTAACTTGTATCAAATTTAATGTAATAAGACCCAATGTTATTTCCAAGTCAAATATGTACATGAATATGTATATAATTCAATAATAAAAAAGTTAATTTATATTTAAAACATTATGGAAATATATGTTGATAATTATCCCCTCATGTATAAAATATAAATATCTTGAATGAACGAAATTAAATTCTTTATTTAGTGTAATTTCATGAATATTTGATTTTTAATAAAATTTTAGATATCATATTGTATATGATTATTTAAAAAATACAATGACACACCTCATAATTTGATGATGAAATGTTTTATTACTTTTATAAACTCTTCAATATTTTTTATGTTATTCAATGCATCTTGATAATATGATTATTAATTAATGTACATATTTATAAATTCTAATGAATGATAAAATAAATTTTATATTTTTCATTAAGAGGATATCTATAGAAGTGACTATATTATATATGATTTATTCTTTTCAACTCATATTTAATTTTATCTAACTAAGTAGATCATTTATAATTTCTAATATACTTTAGAAATGTTGAACCTTCAAGGATTTATATATAGATATTTTAATAAATGTTAACATAAAGATAAAAAAATAAATTATCAATTACTGATAAAATTTCTATAACAATAGAACCAGTATTTAATAATATTTCTAGTTTTGATAACCAATTCAAATTTCATATATTAAACAAATAGAATATTCTTCTAAATCTTTTTGACTAATTATTTTATTGTCAATATATCTTAAAATCCATTATAATCAATGAGTTTTAAAATAATTCAACAATTAAAATATATCATCAGTAAAAAATAAATAATATATATTACTTTATCCTGTACCAATGATACTTATGGGATAAATTTTAAAATAACATATTACATTGGTATATTTATTTTATAATTCAAGTAAATAACATATTTATTTTTATTAACTCTTAATAAACTATACTTTTATATAATGGATTTGACCACACTTTTGGAGTATAAAATAAACATGTCAGTCTATTGATTTTCAATGCTTTAAAAATGAATTATTCATGTAAATGTTATTAGTATCTTATACATGATTCTATTGGATCATTTTGTATAAGGTACACGATGCTCATTATTTATTTTAGTCTTAATTTATAACATGTGATTTATATTCATCAATAAATAATAATATGTGAGACCAATTCATTGATGGATAATTTTCATATCATTTAAATTGTTCACATGGAAGGTAGGTGGGACCATATATATTCAATAATATATAGATTAAAAATGATATAAATTCATTTTCACTATATATAGTAATGATATAAATAAATTAACTTAATAATAGTGTCAGGACTTGACCCTTTAAGGTCCCACTCGTGACTACCCCATGCCCGCCTCCAATAGGATATGGGGATGTAAATCGGTACTGAGTATGAATATCCTACAAATGGGAGGGATTTTTCAATGATACCTATTGTAATATCCTGACATAGCTCCCCTCTAAGAAGGTGTCCGGGCTAGTGGGTCACATGACCTCATGCGCATCTCCCTAAATTCTAGAGGCTATCGAAAAACAGTGGGGGTCTGGTGTGTTTCTATGGGGAAACTATTCCCTCATAGATCAGAGTATGCACAACGATTGACAATAAATTAGATAACAAAAACATAACAAAAATAGACAGCATCAGAAACACTAATAAATAATTAACAAAATAGAATAAGGAAATAATTTACAATTTAATAACAGTGTCCAACACAAGATTATGCAACCGGTGAATGCATGTCAGGGTGATGATACATAACTGAAAGTAGTAAACAATGAAACATTTCAAGAATAAAGGAAATAAACCAAATCCCCAAGGGAAATATCTATGAGCATACTGAAATCTAGATCAGTCCTTTGATCCTAACTTCCTGGTACAAATAGTACAACATAATCAATCAATCATGGTCCACAGTCCTACGAACAAGAAACGTCTACTCAGGTACCTTAGTGTAATGGTGGACCAAGTAGGGTGTGAGATATATATCTCATTAAGCCATCACCACTAGTTTCGAGACCAATCCTGACAATGAAATATAAATTAAGAAGTGTTCCATATAAAATAAATGGTTATTAATAACAAGTTAGTAATAAAAACACGGAATGGGTTCCTAAACGGACACCCTTCCCATACAACATACTTCGACCTAAGCTAAAATTTTGAAGAAGGTACCTATGCTAGCATAATATGTGTACTGGTTCCAAAATGAACATGAAAAAAAGGTGCACCCTCAAGACTGTACATTGGATTGGGGTACAATTCCTAGGTCATTAACTAAGTATTATAACAAGCATGAGAGAAAAGTCGCATGTTCATGCTCTAATATAAATAGAACCAACAAGTGTAGCACAAGTAATTAAACCAAAGATGTCATTTCTGTGAAATTTAATCAAATATAGGATTGGAGTCTATGACCATAATGAATTTATAGCTACGGTAAATCCTTAAATTTATCCAATACCATCAATAATGTGCATGGTAATATTCCTAAATACCAAGTATCACTCGAGGCATGGAGACTCTCTGTCTGTCCTAGGTATCTCACTAGATGACTGAGTATCACCCAAGGCATGGTGTAGCCATCTTGAAAATGGGTTAATCCATAGTTTCTCCCACAGGGAACTGATATCACTCAGGGGTATATTAAATCACAGCAGAATCCCTCTCCTGTAAATCTAAAGAATCGCCCACAGTGCATCATGGTATAACCACTTGAGCATGGGAGTTCATCCATGAGTCCTTAATACAGAACCCATTTTCTCACCAGTCCCACATCAACTGAATCTTAATAGCCAAAACACACTGCAAGTAAACCCTCAATACATATAACGAATGGAAATCATATACGTAAATCATTCTAATTAGATAAGAATGGTGGGTCACAAGATATTAAATCCATAAATTAAACAATCCAAGCCATCAACATGGAACAATGAATTTAGCACAAAAGATATAATGTAAAAATTACATGATAATGTTAGAATTTTAATATCTCATGAAAAAAATTATAGAATTGAGATTAATCCACTAAAACATGGAATAAAAATAGGCACTCACATGAGCAATTAAATACAAAAAAAATCACAAGGGATCAACATACATCGAATCACATGTCATCATGACATTAATTGATACAAGATAACAAGAGTATTCAAGAATTTCATTAAATTTAATCCATCACATTGAATTTATATTAGAAAGAATTCAGAAAAAGGACATTTATGTCGGGTACTCACAATAGAGTATCCGAGAGGTAAGGGAAACACTCCGAATAGGTTTCGCCATACGCGAATGCTACAACAGATATGATAGAACAAACAAAACAATTTAATAAGTGATAGTAAGAAATCTCCAGAAGGTTGCGGTGAGAAGCATAAAGTCACGACGTGACATAGGAGATGAATTAAGGGGGAGAACATATACACCCTACAATGATTATTCTAATTAAATGTTGAGCCATGCACTTGGTAGGTGTCTTAGCTCATCAACTATTTTTCAAGGAAGCAACGTTATATAGAAATTGTCACCAACCGGATCTGGTCACCATCAAACTATAGCACCAAACCCGGCCCGTGACAAGGCCCTAAGGGCGTTCCCGATCCCCTCGAGATGGCACAAGTGCCCGGGTATCATAAAATGAAAATTGGGAACTATTTACCTGAGTTTATAAACATAAAACAACAAAAGAATCCAATGAAACAAATCTGGATTTTTCAAACCAAACAATGTTTTACAGAAAATCAGAACTGAATTACATAGTCTAAAACAAATCAACAAGACTATAACAAAGGAACAAAAAAATGAACATCCCATGAACCTCAACATGGCAAGAGGCATTTTCCTCAAGCCATATCCACAACACCGCATCATGAATGACCGGTGGAAACCCAAACTGTTGGCACAAGAGTTATACCCAAACCTGCGACAACAAAAATAACAAAGTCTACTTACACCCAAGGGTGTAAGTAGGGTGTGAGCCAATGCCCAGTAGGATACCACCACTAAGAGATTCCCTGTGATAAACATTGAATGACAAAAAGAATGCAAGTTTTAAAAAAACATGTAATTTCTAGTTACAATTTCTAAAATATGCAACTTAAAAAATAGTTTTCAAGTGGGTTAATTTAAAGAATCAACTCTTTTAAAATAAATTCAAAACCTACAGTATTTTCCATCCAAATATACCATATGACGACGGTAAGTATAAAGGATCTGATGATCACAAGTAATAGGAAAGAACCCCTAGGCACTAACTAGCTGTGGGTACCAGGTACCTTGTATCTCGGTGAGAGTAACCACAGAAATTATCTGTTCTCGTGCATGAGCCACTAGTAGGGAAGATAACCATAACCTAGTAGTCCCCAATCATCATCATCATAGTTTAGTTAGAGTTTTAAGAGTCAATACTGCTAAGTGAAACTGAGGCCAAACCCCACGGATTCACTAGCATACTAGTACACGTCCACCCACCTAGATACCCAGGTTTTCCCTCTGTGCTCAAAGAAGTTCAACAAGACAAGAAATATAATTTTCACATGAAAATATCACTTCCATATCACACATTATCCAAACATCCCCATTTACATCACACAAGTCACAAATTTAACTTTTAATTCAAATTCATTTTGAAATCAAACTCACACCAAAATAGCCCAGAACACTTTTTTTCATAACATCCACAATCCAACACATCCTTTAACAATTTTATGAAGTCCCTAAAAATATGATAAACATCACATAACAGAACTATTCACATTTAAAATGGTTCATTTTATAGTATAAACAATCCAAAATAGTTTTCCAATATGGTTTCACCTCTTACATAAATCATTAAACCACTCAAAACTTTCATAAAACTATTCTAAATAGTGCACCAATGATTTCAAAATAAAACCTATTTCAAAACCATATTTCAAAGACAAAATCTCACCAATACAAATTAAAAACAGAATTGGAATCCCCAAAAACATTTATTAAACAACTCCCATCTGTTATACAAACACCTCAAACAATAGTACAAAAGATCCACATGAAACGCACACGTTTTCAAAATCACTTTCAGGACGTACAATAATGTTTTACAACTTATACCCATAAGAAAAGATCTTTAAGACCTAGTGGCACACCAATACACCACCAAATCAGAATTTTCATCCCAAAAAATATTTATTAAACAAAATTCAAATGTTATAAAAAATCCCAAACAATACCCAAAGGGTTGCAAATGAAAACACCAAATTTTAAGCTAAAATGAAACTATAAAAACAAATGCTTTACTAAATCCAACATAAACAGTTCACTCACCACACACATCATATTAGGAACATTAATGACAAGTAATTCAAGCGAACTAACTCATCTAGAAATGTTTACACCTGGAATCACCTACCTTTTATGACGAAACCCTCAAAACATGGTGCGAAACATCAACCGCACCTAACCGGCACCACAAGGAATATAAATCCAGCCATAGACCAAAATATTTGACCAAATGGACACAAAATCAAACCATATATTCGAAACTCAACTTCTTGACAAGACTAACTTTATGAAATTTTGAAAGAAACCCTAAGGAATGAGAAGAAATCAAGGAAAGAAACACTTACTTGAATCATCTTGAATCAAACGAACCAAATACAACATAATTTGAATCTCCAAGAAACCAAACCTGATATATAGGCTCTAATGGTGATGATAAGGTATTGTGGGGACTTAAATTGGGGAAAAAGAGAAGAAATTGAAGGAGGTATGAAAGAAATGATTTACCTCTTCAAATCTGGACGATTTGAGAAATCTAGAGAAGTTTCTCCCAAATTCGGGACACAAATGAGCTCCAAAGCGGTGAAATAGATATTGGGGGTGATCATTAGGTTTTTGGCTTCGAGTGAGTGGTGGAATCACCGAATAATAGTAAATATTGAATGAGATATTAAAATATTAAAATTAAAACTTAAAGAAGAAAATGGGCTTTCGGGATGGCCCAAAACCATAATAAAAAACCAAAATCCCTCATGATTATGGATTTTTATGAGGCCTAAAGGGATATTTTGATTTTAATATATCAGGGTATAAAAACAGGGAGGTGGAATGGGTATAAAATAGTAAAAATTGAAATAGTATAATAGAAACAAAATTTGTTTTTAAATCTGAAATTGGGCTCACAGTTTGGCCCAAAATTTAAAAACCCACCATTTTTAACAAAATGAGTGGTAAACCCCCAATCAAATTAGGAATGGAAATTAAATGAAAAATTAATTTAAAAAATCATGGGTGCGAAAATTCTCCCCACCATAAAACTTTCCGCCCTCGGAAAGCCACATCAAGGAAAAAGAAAAAAAAACAAACCCAACTGAGAAACCAAGAGGTACTCCCTTTCCAGGTTTCTCCCCCAAAGGCCAAAACACCTCTAGTGATCAATGAAGGAAGGAATACTCTCAAAAACCTAACTTACACCACTTTCCTAAAACAATCAAGCACATTCATACTTTATCCCAAAATAAAACACCTTAAACACTATCTGAACAAGGCTCAAGCAATTCACCCAATCGAACAACAACTTTGAACAATGTTACATTTACCTTACATTAACTAAACCATTGGGAACTCTCCTGTCCCAACGTTTACTCAAGAAAGATGTTGGTATCTATATATCTTTGAACGATACTATCTACACAAACCCAAGACCATGGAAAAATCTAAGCTACTGGTACGGGGGGACACAAATACGCTCCCCACCATTAGAGACAACCAATAATTATTTTTTTCTGAGACAGAATCAGGAGACTAACAGGGGGAGGCCTAAATGGACTCACTAGTAAAAAGGATATAATTCCATCATAAATTTACAAAAGAACTTATAAAAGACTCATTGTGGGTCTCCCCACAATAAGAACCAACCATCTTGACCAACCAGCACTATCCGGTAAAGAAAGACCCCAAAATTTAAAGAGTTGGGGCGGCCGCACAGTTAGCTTGCACAGTTTGGGAAACCGTGCGCTAACCATGTGGATCCTTATACCTACATGGTTTTCTAGGGAATGGTTACAACTAAATGTTCACTCAACATTTCTAGACAAATCTACGACCTTTCCCCCGAACCCAAAAGAAACCAAAGGGGAAAATAAATTCATTGGGAGATAACATGAGGATGAGTCCCTCCACCTCTTTCCACCGAACGTGAATAATAGAAGAAAGATGACAACACCAAATGTTTAAAATATTCCAATCTCTCATAATAAGAATATTTCTTTGTAAAAGGTTAAAAACAACACTGGTATTTTCTCTGACTACGTGCCAGCTTCTCTTCGGGACCTATGGCTGGAGCTGGAATGATTGAAGCATCTTCGGCCTCATAGTTAGGATGTGGAAACCCCTTTATGGATCTTCTTCTTTCGATGCCACAAAAAACAACACCTCATACCCTGATGGGTTCATCAAGATATAACACACTCCATAACTCACTTTACCAAAACCAGACATTTCACTAAAATAAGGGATCAGAGGAAGCACAAACATCGCACCTTGTTTCTTTGGGTGAGAAACAACAAAAGGGCAGGACACGTATAAACACATTCCTCTAAGATAGAGGATTTGATGTTTTTCCCAAGGGATACATACTCCCAACATAACAGAGAACCTATGAGGATTGTGTGACCTTCAACTTTATAGTCAAAAGAGCACACAACATCACAATGCGTCACCGAATATGACCCTTGCGATTGATAGAAACAATACATGGAACAGGACCATATTCCAAGTCCCTAAACAACAGACAAGTCCAAAAAGTGGACACAATATCCTATCATGACCAAAATCTCAAAATTGGTGGTTTAATAATAACTCTTGCTTCAAGGAAACTATGAATAACCCGGAGGCCCTCTTAGACACCATCCATATTGACAACCCTAGACAACTTCCACCTTCGAAGCATCTGGTAGTTTAAGAAACTAAGGTCTTTTTCAATAATCCACAAGCACTATCCCACTACAAGAGGATCCATAAATCAGCGAAATGAATGGGTGTAGACTCAATAAAAAAAATATTTGATAAAATATTCCTTATATTGATCAACTGGAGGATTTTCCAATGGCGAAACAAAATGGGTTGCACTTTAGTTGTGCATTAACCGTTAATGGGGGCGTACCTTATCCAATGAGAGAACCCAAGGACCCATCCAAGCTGGTCCATTGGTCAAAACATTCCAAGAACCAGATCCAAATACATAAAGTAAACCACTATAAAGGCATTCCAATTTTTTTTTCAAAAGAGACCACTAACCGTCCCTACAACACAACTTACCTACCAAACACAAACCCAAAACATAGTTCAAATAGAAGGGGTTCTTGAAATCAAAACATCCCACACCATCAACATTTTCAAAACTCATAATTCAAACCATACCAAACAATTAATCAAGGCATAATGTTTTTCTTTAAAACAAATTCTTTGAAAAAAACGGTTTAACAGTAATCGTATCCACCAATGGTACCCCATGGGCCTCACACATGCATGTTTTTGTGCCAGACTGGGCACCCTCCTCATATCCGTCCCGACACTCATCCAGTCATGCCATAAACCATCCATAATACCATATAACCCCATGCATGTGGTCACTCATTGAAATACCAATGGTTAAAACAAATATTCTTTCCACTTTTCAAAACCAAAACGGTCAACCTACCCAACCTTTTTCTCAAAACTGCTAACAATGAGATCAAAATCCCAATTCACATCTTACAAAACATTTCATAAGGACACAAACATTTAGAAAAGAACTCACTTTCATGTTATTCAAATGAAATTCAAAACATCTCATCCCATTAAATCACCCTTTAATTATTTAGAAAACTATATTGGAAATACTTTTGAAAACCAACTTCAATATGGTTCCGGCTTTCAAAAGAGGTACAAGCATATTATTTTCCATTTCAAAACAATTCAGAAAATTCAGTTCCACCATTTCATAAATCAAAACATTCCATATTTATTTGAAAATCATTTCACAAAAACATTAAACTTCTTAAAACTAAGTCACTTTAAAACCAAAGTTCCAAGATTTCAAAACTAAAGAACACAAGACAATGAGAGAGGAAACTAGTTTTAGTGGGTGACTTGGACATATGGTTGGCGGCCATATTCCAATCACTTCACTATCATAGAGAGTGTTCTTGGGAATATCCCCAACTCCACATGGGTTTCCAGGCCCTACGAGCTTACTGAGACCATTAACCCAACTCTCTTTTCATTTCCCCTAATCATCATCAGACCATGAAAACCAAAAGACATAGATAAAACATGACTTCCCCAGGAAACTTGAATCCTGTCATGAGGTGTGGTGATCAGGCACACTACCCATAACTAGAATAACAATTCCCTACAACCCTAACTCCATACTATCCTGACTCTTCCCCAAATAACATGACACAAAGTGTTAACCTGAACCTCCTTTGATACCATTTTGTCACAAACTGGATCTGGTCACCATCAAACTATAGCACCAAACATGGCCCATGACAAGGATCGAAGGGCATTACCGATCCCCATGGGCTGGCACAACTACCCGGGTATCATAAAATGAAAATTGGGAATGATTTACCCGAGTTTATAAACATAAAACTACAAAAGAATCCATTGAAACAAATCTAGATTTTTCAAACCACACAATGTTTTACAAAAATTCAGAACTGAATTACATAGTCTAAAACAAATCAAGAAGACTATAACAAAGGAAAAAAAATGAACATCCCAAGAACCTCAACATGGCAAGAGGCATTTTCCTCAAGCCATATCCAAAACACCGCATCATGAATGACTAGTTAAAACCCGAACTGTTGGCACAAATGTTATACCCAATCCTACGACAACAAAAATAACCAAGTCTACTTACACCCAAGGGTGTATGTATGGTGTGAGCAAATGCCCAGTAGGATACCACCACTAAGATATTCCCTGTGATAAACATTCAAAGACAAAAAGCATGCATGTTTTCAAAAACATGTAATTTCTAGTTACAATTTCTAAAAGATGCAACTTAAAAAAACACCTTTTAAGTGGGTTAATTTAAAGAATCAACACTTTTAAAATAAATTCAAATGATACTTAATTTTCCAGCCAAATATACCATATGCTGATGGTAAGTATAAAGGATCTAATGCGCATAAGCAATTGGAAATAACCCCTAGGATCTAGCTTGCTCTGGGTCCCAAGTACCACGTATCTCGGTGAGAGTAACCACAAAAATTATCCGTTCTCGTGCACGAGCCACTAGTAGGGAACATACCCATAACCTAGTGGTCCCCAATCATCATCATCATAGTTTAGTTAGAGTTGTAAGCATCAATCCTGCTAAGTAAAACTGAGGGCAAACCCCAAAGATTCACTAGCATACTAGTACACATCCACCCATCTAGATACTCGGGTTTTCCCTTTGTGCTCGAACAAGTTCAACAAGCCAAGAAATATACTTTTCACATGAAAATATCACTTCCACATCACACATTATCCAAACAGACCCATTCACATCACACAAGTCACAAATTTAACTTTTCATTCAAATTCATTTTGAAATCAAACTCACACCAAAATAGCTGACAACACTTTTTTTCATAGCATCCACAATCCAACACATCCTTTAACAATTTTATGAAGTCCCTAAAAATATGATAAACATCACATAACAAAACTATAAAAATTTAAAATAGTTCATTTCAATGTATAAACAATCCAAAATAGTTTTCCAATATGGTTTCACCTCTTACATAAATCATTAAACCACTCAAAACATTCATAAAACAATTCTAAATAGTGCACGAAAGCTTTTCAAATAAAACCCATTTCAAAACCATATTTCAAAGACAAAATCACAGCAATACAAATTCAAAACAGAATTTGAATCCCCCAAAACATTTATTAAACAACTCACATGTGTTATACAAAGTCCTCAAACAATAGTACAAAAGATCCACATGAAACGCACACGTTTTCAAAATTACATTCAAGAAGTACAATAATGTTTTACACCTTAAACCCATAAAAAACATCTTTAAGACCTAGAGGCACACCAATACCCCACCAAATCAGAATTTTCATCTCAAACAAGATTTATTAAACAAAATTCACATGTTATAAAATAATCCCAAACAATACCCAAATGAAACTATAAAAACAAATGCTTTACTAAATCCAACATAAATAGTTCACGCACCACACACAGAATATTAGGAACATTAATGACAACTAATTAAAGCAAACTAACTCATCTATAAATGTTTACACATGGAATCACCTACCTTTTATGACGAAACCCTCAAAACATGGTGCAAAACATCAACCGCACCAACCCAGCACCACAAGGAATATAAATCCAGACCTAGACCAAAATATTTTACCAAAAGGACACAAAATCAAACCATAGTTTCGAAACTAATCTTCTGGACATGAGGAACTTCATGAAATGGTGAAAGAAACCCTAAGGAAGGAGAAGAAATCAAGGAATGAAACACTTACTTGAAACATCTTGAATCAATCGAACCAAATACACCACAATTTGAATCTCCAAGAAACTAAACCTGATATGGAGGCTTTAATGGTGATTATAAGGTAATATAGGGACTAAAATTGGCGAAAATAGCAGAAATTGAAGGAGTTATGAAAGAAATGATTTACCTCTTCAAATTTGGACGATTTGAGAAATCCAGAGAAGTTTCACCCAAATTCGGGACACCAATGAGCTCCAAAGCAGCTAAATAGATATTGGTGGTGATCCTAAGGTTTTTGGATTAGAGTGAGATGTGGAATCACCGAATAATAGTAAATATTGAATGAGATATTAAAATATTAAAATTAAAACATCATGCAGAAAATGGGCTTTCGGGATGGCCCAAAACCTTAATAAAAACCCAAATCCCTCATGATTATGGATTTTTATGAGGCCCAAAAGGATATGGTGATTTTAATATATCAGTTTATAACAATTGGGAAGTGGAATGGGTATAAAATAGTAAAAATTTAAAGAGTTATAATAGAAACAAAATTTGTTTTTAAATCTGAAATTGGGCTCACGTTTTGGCCCAAATTTTCAAAACCCACCATTTTCACCAATATGAGTGGTAAACCCCCAAAACAAATTAGGAATGGAAATTAAATGAAAAATTAATTTAAAAAAATCATGGGTGTGAAAATTCTCCGTACCATAAAACTTTCCACCCTCGGAAAGCCATATCAAGCAAAAAGAAAAAAACTGAACCCAACTGAGAAACCAAGAGGTACTCTCTTGCCAGGTTTCTCCCCCAAAGGCCAAAACACCTCCAGTGATCAATGAAGGAAGGAATACTCTCACAAACCTAACCTACACCACTTTCCTAAAACAATCAAGCACATTCATACTTTATCCCAAAATAAAACACCTCAAACACTATCTGAACAAGGCTCAAGTAATTCACCCAAACGAACAACAACTTCGAACAATGTTACATTTACCTTACATTAACTAAACCATTGGGAACTCTCCAGTACCAATTTTTACTCAAGAAAGATGTTTGTAGCTATATAGCTCCGAATGAGACTATCTACACCAATCCAAGACCATGGAAAAATCTAATTTGCTGGTACGGGGGGACACAAATACGCTCCCCACCATAAGAGACAACCAATATTTTTTTTTCCGAGACAGAATCAGGAGACTAATAGGGGGAGGCCTAAATGGACTCACTCGTAAAAATGATATACTTCCATAAAAAATTTACAAAATAACTTATATAAGACTCATAGTGGGTCTCCCCACCATAAGAACCAACCAGCACTGGCCGGTAAAGAAAGACCCCAAAATTTAAAGAGTTGGGGCGGCCGCACAGTTAGCCTGCACAGTTTGGGAAACTGTGCTCTAACCATGTGGATCCTTATAACTACATGGTTTTCTTGGGAATTGTTACTACTAAATGGTCACTCAACATTTCTAGACAAATCTAAGACCATTCCCTCGAACCCAAAAGAAACCAAAGGGGAAAATAAATTCATTGGGAGATAACATGGAGATGAGGCCCTCCACCTCTTTCCACAGAATGGGAACAATAGAAGAAAGATGGCAACACCAAATGTTTAAAATATTCCCATCTCTCATACTGAGAATATTTCTTTGTACAAGGTTAAAAACAACACTGGGATTTCCTCTGACTACATGCCATCTTCTCTCCGGGACCTATGGCTGGAGCTGGAATGATTGAAGCATCTTCGGCCTCGTAGTTAGGATGTGGAAACCCCTATATGGATCTTCTTCTTTCGATGCCACAAACAACAGCACCGCATACCCTGATGGGTTCATCAAGACATAACACACTCAATAACTCACTTTACCAAAAACAGACATTTCACTGAAACAAGGGATCAGAAGAAGCACACACATCGCACCTTGTTTCTTTGGGTGAGAAACAACAAAAGGGCATGACAAGTATAAACACATTCCTCTAAGATAGAGGATTTGACGAGTTTCCCAAGGGATACATACTCCCAACATAACATAGAACCTATGAAGACTGTGTGACCTTCACATTTACAGCAAAAAGAGCACACAACATCACAATGCATCACCGAACATGACCCTTGCGATTGATGGAAACAATACATGGAACATGACCATATTCCAAGTCCCTAAACAACAGACAGGTCCAAAAAGTGGACACAATATCCTATCATGAACAAAATCTCAAAATTGGTGGTTTAATAATAACTCTTGCTTCATGGAAACAATGAATAACCCAGAGGCCCTCTTAGACACCATCCATATTGACAACCCTAGACAACTTCCAACTTCGAAGCATCGGGTAGCTTAAGAAACTAAGTTATTTTTCAACCATCCACAAGCACTATCACACTACAATAGGATCCATAAATCAGAGAAATTAATGGGTGTAGACTCAATAAAAAAAATTTCAATAAAATATTCCTTATATTGATCAACTGGAGGATTTTCCAATGGTGAAACAATACGAGTTGCACTTCAGTTGTGCATTAACCCTTAATGGGGGAGTACCTTATCCAATGAGAGAACCCAAGGACCCAACCAATCTGGTCCAATGGTCAAAACATGCCACCAACCATATCCAAATACATGAAGGGAACCACGGTAAAGGCATCCCAATTTTTTTTCAAAAGAGACCACTAACCGTCCCTATAACACAACTTACCGACCAAACACAAACCCAAAACACAGTTCAAACAGAAGGGGTTCTTGAACTCAAAACATCCCACAACATCAACATTTTTAAAAACCCATAATACAAACTATTCATCAAGAAAACATGTTTTTCTTTAAAACAAATTCTTTGAAAACAAACGATTTAGTAGTAATCGTATCCACCAATGGTGCCCCATGGGCCTCACACATGCATGTTTTTGTGCCACACCTGGAACCCTCCTTATATCCGTCCCGGAACTCATCCATCCATGCCATAAACCATCCATAATCCCATATAAACCCATGCATTTGGTCACTCATGGAAATACCAATGGTTAAAAAAAATATTCTTTCCACTTTTCAAAACCAAAACGATCAACCAACCCAACCTTTTTCTCAAAACTGCTAACAATGAGATCAAAATCCCAATTCACATCTTACAAAACATTTCATAAGGACACAAACATTTATAAAAGAACTCACTTTAAATTTATTCACATCAATTTCAAAACATCTCATCCCATTAAAACACCCTTTAATTGTTTAGAAAACTATATTGGAAATACTTTTGAAAACAAACTTCAATATGGTTTCGGATTTCAAAAAAGGTGCAAGCATACTATTTTCCATTTCAAAACAATTCTGAAAATTTAGTTCCACCATTTCATAAATCAAAACATTCCATATTTATTTGAAAATCATTTCACAAAAACTTTAAACTTCTTAAAACCAAGTCACTTTAAAACCAAAGATCCAAGATTTCAAAACTAAAGAACACAAGACAATGAGAGAGGAAACAAGTTTCAGTGGGTGACATGGACATATGGTTGGAGGCCATATTCCAATCACTTCACTATCAAAGAGAGTGTTCTTGGGAATATCCCCAGCTCCACCTGGGTTGCCAGGCCCTGCGAGCTTACTGAGACCATTAACCCAACTCTCTTTTCACTTCCCCTAATCATCATTAGACCAAGAAAACCAATAGACATAGATAAAACCTGACTTCCCTAGGAAACTTGAATCATGTCATGAGGTGTGGTGATCAGGCACACTACCCATAACTAGAATAACAATTCTATAGAATCCTAACTCCATACTATCCTGACTCTTCCCCAAATAACATGACACAAAGTGTTAACCTGAACCTCCTTTGATACCATTTTGTCACGAACCAGATCTGGTCACCATCAAACTATAGCACCAAACTCATCCCGTGACAAGGCCCGAAGGGCATTCCCGATCCCCACAGGCTGGCACAAGTGCCCGGGTATCATAAAATGAAAATTGGGAATGATTTACCTGAGTTTATAAACATAAAACAACAAAAGAATCCAATGAAACAAATCTGGATTTTCCAAACCAAAAAACGTTTTACAGAAAATCAGAATTGAATTACACAGTCTAAAACAAATCAACAAGTCTATAACAAAGGAACAAAAAAAATGAACATACCAAGAACCTCAACATGGCAAGAGGAATTTTCCTCAAGCCATCTCCACAACACCGCATCATGAATGATTAGTAAAAACCCGAACTGTTGGCACAAATGTTATACCCAAACCTACGACAACAAAAATAACCAAGTCTACTTACACCCAAGGGTGTATGTAGGGTGTGAGACAATGCCTAGTAGGATACCACCACTAAGATATTCCCTGTGATAAACATTAAAAGACAAAAATCATGCAATTTTTTAAAAACATGTAATTTCTAGTTACAATTTATAAAAGAAGCAACTTAAAAAAAAGTTTTCAAGTGGCTTAATTTAAAGAATCAACACTTTTAAAATAAATTCAAAAGCTACTTAATTTTCAAGCCAAATATACCGTATGATGACGGTAAGTATAAATGTTCTAATGATCACAAGCAATAGGAAATAACCCCTAGGCACTAGATAGCTGTGTGTCCCAGGTACCTCGTATCTCGGTGAGAGTAACCACAAAAATTATATGTTCTCGTGCACGAGCCACTAGTAGGGAACATACCTATAACCTAGTGGTCCGCAATCATCATCATCATAGTTTAGTTTGAGTTGTAAGCGTCAATCCTGCTAAGTGAAACAGAGGCCAAACCCCACAGATTTACTAGCTTACTAGTACACGTCCACCCACCTAGATACCAGGGTTTTCCCTTTGTGCCCAAACAAGTTCTACAAGCCAAGAAATATAATTTTCACATGAAAATATCACTTCCACATCACACATTATCCAAACAGCCCCATGCACATCACACAAGTCACAAATTTAACTTTTCATTCGAATTCATTTTGAAATCAAACTCACACCAAAATAGCCCACAACACTTTTTTCATAACATCCATAATCCAACACATCCTTTAACAATTTTATGAAGTCCCCAAAAATATGATAAACATCACATAACAGAACTATTCACATTCAAAATGGTTCATTTTAAAGTATAAACAATCCAAAATAGTTTTCCAATATGGTTTCACCTCTTACATAAATCATTAAACCACTCAAAACTTTCATAAAACAATTCTAAATAGTGCACCAAAGCTTTCCAAATAAAACCCATTTCAAAACCATATTTCAAGGACAAAATCACACCAATAAAAATTCAAAAAATAATTGGAATCCACAAAAACATTTATTAAACAACTCCCATGTGTTATACAAACACCTCAAACAATAGTACAAAAGATCCACATGAAACACACATGTTTTCAAAATCACTTTCAAGAAGTACAATAAAGTTTTACACATTAAACCCATAAAAACATCTTTAAGACCTAGTGGCACACCAATACCCCACCAAATCATAATTTTCATCCCAAACAAGATTTATTAAACAAAATTAATATGTTATAAAACAATCCCAAACAATACCCAAAGGGTTGCAAATGAAAACAGCAAATTTTAAGCTAAAATGAAACTATAAAAACAAATACTTTACTAAATCCAACATAAACAGTTCACGCACCACACATAGAATATTAGGAACATTAATGAAAAGTAATTAAAGCAAACTAACTCCTCTAGAAATGTTTACACATGGAATCACCTACCTTTTATGACGAAACCCTCAAAACATGGTGCGAAACATCAACCGCACCAACCCGGAACCACAAGGAATATAAATCCAGCCCTAGACCTAAATATTTGTCCAAAAGGACACAAAATCAAACCATAGTTTCTAAACTCAACTTCTAGACATGAGTAACTTCATGAAATGGTGAAAGAAACCGTAAGGAAGGAGAAGAAATCAAGGAAAGAAACACTTACTTGAAACATCTTGAATCAAACGAACCTAATACACCACAATTTGAATCTCCAAGCAACCAAACCTGATATGGAGGCACTAATGGTGATGATAAGGTAATGTGGGGACTGAAATTGGGGATAAAGAGTAGAAATTGAAGGAGTTATGAATGAAATGATTTACCTCTTCAAATCTGGGCGATTTGAGAAATCCAGAGAAGTTTCGCCCAAATTCGGGACACAAATGAGCTCCAAAGCGGTGAACTAGATATTGGGGGTGATACTTAGGTTTTTGGATTCGAGTGAGAGGTGGAATCATCGAATAATAGTATGTATTTAATGAGATATTAAAATATTAGAATTAAAACTTAAAGCAGAAAATGGGATTTCGGGATGGCCCAAAACCTTAATAAAAAACCCAAATCCCTCATGATTATGGATTTTTATGAAGCCCAAAGGGATATGGTGATTTTAATATATCCGGGTATAACAATTGGGAAGTGTAATGGGTATAAAATAGTAAAAATTGAAAGAGTTATTATAGAAACAAAATTTGTTTTTAAATCCGAAATTGGGCTCACGGTTTGCCTCAAACTTTCAAAACCAACCATTTTCACCAAAATGAGTTTTGAACCCCCAAAACAAATTAGGAATGGAAATTAAATGAAAACTTAATTTAAAAAAATCATGGGTGTGATAGAAATAACCAAGATGGTACGTGTACAAGAATGCCATTTAACAATTGTAATCTCAAGCGTAAAGATACATCAAGTATTTAAGGTAGGCTAGAATAAAATACTATCACTACATTTTGATATTGAAGGTAGTGCACCTCAATCGAGGGGTAGTATTATAAATCCATGATTTTTCATATCAAAAAAATATTTACAACATTTAATATGTTCATCAACATTATCAAAGGAAACATTTAATGTAAAAATCATAATGCTTTAACTTAAAAACTAAGAACGGTGTGGTAAGAATTTAATTAATTCGTTACTAAAATTAAAGGGGTAGTAAAAGGGACCATATATCCAAAAAAGAACCAATTTAACCTTTGGAACTTGACTGATTCATCATCAACCACTCAGAACTGCTCTACACATATGTACATACATTCATATATATATATATATATATATATGTCCCTTAACTCGATGAATGTATTCCAAGCACCATGAGGGGATACATGCTTGGAGGATATATATATACTTATATATACATACCTAGATACATGAGTTCATGGACCTCAAAAGATAATGAAAAATTACTAGAGTGAAATCTAGGCATTCCAAATCATCAGAGGGCCAAAAAATAACGTGGAAAGGACCAATTCACATCTAGATAATAAACAAGGACTCATATATCACATAAGACCCTAAATTGGATGGTGCAGAACTAGACATCAAGTTTATAACCTTACATCAAACAATGTAGGAAGAGAGAAT
Source organism: Viscum album (assembly GCA_963277665.1). Taxonomy (NCBI): domain Eukaryota; kingdom Viridiplantae; phylum Streptophyta; class Magnoliopsida; order Santalales; family Viscaceae; genus Viscum; species Viscum album. Next base: position 1,217,343,798 of record OY728155.1, on the reverse strand, counting down.
CAAGTCCATCCATCTCTCCCTTTGTGTTGGAAGATAGAACATGGACCAACGGTTCCGGAGACGTCAGTAAAACACCCTATCGATGGGCGAAAAATAAAAATCATGAAATAGACCAAACATAGGGTTTCATCTGAATCCATACTAGTTTTACAAGAGAGTAAAAATACCATAGTGATGGAGGAGAACAAGGGAGAATGTCTCACCCTATCGAATCGTAAAATAATCATGAAGGAATAGATAGAAAACAAGCACCAAAGAAAAACCAGGGGTGAGGCGTCACCGATTATAGGGGGTTCTCCAAGTGGCGGCACACCTACTAGAAAAAGTGGCCAGGAAGGAGGTCCATCCATGGTGAGGTTCTTGAAAGGAGGAGGTAGCTCGTAGGAAGGCCCATGCAGCATGTAGGAACTATGGGGTCACATTATTAGGTTTGTATGGGAAATGGGTCTTCTCACACGTGTTTTGGAAGGAAGGGTAGACACCATTTTGGTCTCTTTGCCCTAACTAGTTAATAATAATAATAATAATAATAATAATAATATCATTATAATTATAATTAACAAATAGATTTATTTTATTTCTTTATTTAATTTTCCATTTTCCTTTAATTTAATTTACTTTCCATTTTAATATTTAAACTAATTTTATTTTAATTTATTTAAGAGAGAAAATATGTCGCAGTGTGAAATATTCAAAAAAGAATTGTTCCAACAACCAATTGTAGAAATATTTTCCCTTATGTTGTACAATTTAAATTCCTTCTCTTTTTCATCCATTTAAAAAGATAAGACATTACGACCACCCCACATTGGAACTTATCATCCCTATCATTCCTTTGGGAACAATTTAAATGTCACCCAACATATATTGTTCTTGAAGTCTCACACAAAAGATCATGTTGCATCTTCCGAATCCCAATTCACTTTCAAGAATTGGTTTGGAAAGCATAAAATAGGCCATTAAGATATTACCCAATACTCATTATCCAATAAAAACACTAAGATGACACTTAACTGATCCCGTTTATCTAGAGACATGATTACGTCATCATATTGTTAAACATCTATTCATGGTTACTTCCCACCTTTGGCAAAAATATTAGAAATTGGAAAATTCCAAGCCAAGAAACCATAAACCATTGGAATTGACTACAAGAAACTCTATTAATCATTATAGAAATACTTCCTCTGTGATTTTCGAAATAGTTAAAATGATTGATTCCCTATCACCTTTATGCTCAAGCCGAGTGATATTTTCATGAAAATCCATGGCCGACACAAACCACATGTGTCTAACATAACGTCATGCTAGAAATGGACCTTTTTTACATCTCTATTGAACAAGAGTGATACCTAGTTGATCCACATCGACTGACCGTTGACGACGATGCTCAGTTTAGACGATCAGTGTTTTAAAAACTGTATTATGATGCCTTCTTCCATGATATCTTGCATTCACCATGAACACATCCGCTGAATTCCACACCTAACTTTCAGTGACATTTTTTAATTTAAGCATAACTAAGCCTGACAAAACGTAAGATATAAACATATATTGCTATGATAGAAATATATGGAAGTGACCTAAGGTAGTTTATACTCCATGTTTTTGCGTGAGACATTGGTAAAAATGCGAGACATCTACATTAGAGCATTGATTGAGCTCAGAGCAGCATCAGTATTCCAGTTATGTCAGAATAAACGTCTTTTTTTACTAGAGTTGGGTCAATTCATTCTTAAACAAGAATATAAGGGTCACTCAACAATAACAATGTCTCGATTATAAGCACACATTTATCATGCAACACCAAAAGAACCAATCCAAAAATCCCAACATATTTTAAACATTAGAATGACAAAAGACTGATAGACAATTATTGTATGTAGAGAAATGTCAATATGAGGGGAATTCATGTCACTAATAAGGATACACTAAGGGGTTTGAATGGTTTTCAGTCAACTAACCGTAATTGTCAAGAAGAATAGTAGAACCATAATTGGTCTACTCACATTGAAGGAAACACATCTTCACCTAACAACACACCACCATTGATTAATCACCAATCCTTTACCACCCAAGGCATCCCATGAGATTTCAATATTAACCATCATAGTCCACCTATGAAAAATGGAATTGCTTATAGTTTTCATGCACCTCTAACAAAACCATCATCGTTTTACCAAACAAGCATTGACATTATTTAATTTTATAAGTCTCATGGAAGTTAAGTCAGTCTAACTAGTCTCTAATAGTCATCTTTTGTTATGTAGCTTCTACATTGATGGACACATATTTAGCTGAATCAACATGAAACTTCCCCTTATAGGAATTTTATAAACATTAAATGAAAGGGTAGACTAATCACTCAAACTAATTCTAGGTTAGAACCTCTATAAGAACAAGTTATCAAACAATTAGCATCAAAACCAATTGAAAACTTATAGTTGTATCAAAACACTCAAGTAATGGGAATTCATCCAAAGAATTGGGACAAAATTGATTTCATTACACCCAGGTCACTCTACTCTAGATACGACATAAGACCATATTCAACAGTCTAAATTTTTCCATCACTGAGGATGAAAAACATGACCACTCATCCAATTAAGGGTTTTATTTTAAGCAAGGGGCATGACTATGGACAACGTCACCCAAATGACTAAAAAAAGATAACTGATAAATAATGCATGGATATTATGTTCTAAGTGTGCTAAAAAACATGACCAAGCCCCTTATGAGAAAAAAGTGTCAACCCTAACACAAGGTGACACTACAAGAATTCACTAGGATTAAAAGCCTATCTTATAATACATCACTAAAATAAATAGAGCCTATGGAAAACATGCATTCTTATGTTCCAAGGAAACTCATTGAATCTTTATCTACCCTTACACAAGGGTATTTACCAAATACATAACTATAGGTTACATTTCCAAGACCTTTACTTTGAAAATCATTTATTAATACAACATGCACATGTTCAATAGTCTGACCATATGGGTGGAAATCTACTAATATATAAAGCATTCATACACTTTATAGGTGGAATTTGGTTCCCATTTAATTTCAACCAATAAATTTAAAGAAAAGTAACAAATTACATATCAAACAAGCTAGCATGTCACTACAAGTAGCTAATAGAGAGAAACTTGTTGTAATCTTAGAAGGATGAAATTTTAATCATAGAGACATACTAATAATAATAGAATCATGATATAAGGAATACAAGATAGGGAACATGCATCATACCTACAAGTTATTGTGATAAATATATCACTGAAACATGGTATCTAATAGTAATGAGAAATAAATAAAATAAATGGAATGTAATTCAATGCAATAAATTATATCACCAGGTATCCTAAAATAAAACTACATTTCTTGGTAGTTTGATTATAATGTGAATTTATATGTTCCTAATATGATTCATGCTATGTTTCTTCTTCGTCGAACCAAGACAATGAAAAATTTACATAAATAATAAGCAGTTGAAATTACACGAACCAATTGAGGTGAAATCATATAAACTATAATATCAAAAAGCATGAATATCAACTCCCATCCCTAGACATTTTTTCATTTACCATGCATGGGGGTGATTAGTCTAAGGAAGGGCTATTAACCAAGCACTGACCCATAACTCATCTCATGTATACAAACCAAAAATAGTAACACAATGTAAAATGAACACCTCTTATAAAACTTTCTAACATCCTGACCCATCTCACCTCTAAGATGGTGGCCGGACCAATGGGTCACATGACTTCATGGGAATCTCCCCGATTGCGAGAGGCTTCTGATTAGAAGAGAGGTACTAGAGTGTGTATGTGGGAGGACTATGACCTCATAAATAAGAGTAATGCAGAATTATAAACAACATATTAGATAGAGGAATCATAATAAGAACTGATGGTACCAGAAACAGTAATAAATAATTGACAATGTAGTAGAACACAATAATTGAAAATTTAGTAAAAGTGGCCAATGATAGATTATACAATAGATGAATTCATGTCATGTTGATGATACATAACTAAAATTATAAAACAATACAACATTAAAATAATAGTAAAAAGACACAAAAGCCCTAATGGAGATCTCTACGAGCATCCTGAGCTCCACCTCAGTCCTTTCTATCTAATTCTAGATACATGTATCACAACATAAGTAATTAATCATGGTATGCAGTCCTATAAATAAGTATTTTCTACTTTGGTACCCTAGTGTAATGACATCTTGAGTAGAGTTTGAGATACACATCTCAGTAGGCCACAACCACTAGTGTCAATCCCAAAACAAAAAATATAATATAATATAATAAGTTTTTAGTATAAATTAGATGGTGAGTAATTACAACTTTTTAATAGAAACAAGATCTGGGTTCTTAAAAAGACACCCTTTATATATGATGTACATCGACCTAAGCCAGAATTTATAAGAAGATACCTATGAAATCATAATATGTGTACCAGTGGGAAAAGTAACAAGGAAACTAAAAAAGGGGAAACCCCCAAGATTGTTCTTAGGATAGGGCTCTAATTCCCATGTCATCACATAATTATGCTAATAATAATGATTAAAAAGTCACAAGTTAATGCTCTAATATAAATATAATAAAAAATTATACCAAAATAAATTCAACCAATGTATTCATTCAATGATATTTAATCAAATATAGTGTTGGATTCTGAGCTTGTCCAGAAGGTATATCTATGGTACATTCTTCAATTTATTCAATACCACTGAGACTGTACAAAAAAATCTTGCAAAGGACTATGTATCTATCAATGCATGGTGACTCTGAGTCTGTCCAATGTATCTCACTAGAGGACCATGTATCACCCAAGGCAAGACATAGTTATGTTTCCTATGGGCCCATCCATGGTTTCTCCCCTAGGGAACCAGCATCACTCAATAGTATATTAAATCACATGAGAATCCCTCTCATGGTAAGCTATAATATCACCCAATGACACATCATAGTATAACCACATGATCAAGAGAGTTCATCCATGAGTCCTTAATATGAAACCCATGTTCTCACCCCACCCACATCAAGTGAAAAGAAATATCCAAAACACATTTCACGGAAAACCTCAATACATATATCTCATGGAAAAAATATACATAAATCATACTCATTAAACAATGACAATGAGCCACAATCTATTCATGTAATCAAGTAAAAAAATCCAGGCCACCATCACAGAATAATTCATTTATCACATAAGTAAGCATGTAAAAATTAGTTCATAATGTTAGTATTTTAATATCCCAATCGAACATGCTCAGAATGTTGATCTAGACACTAAAATATGGAATAAAAATTAAGCGCTTTCATGAGAAATAGATTACAAATGAAAGAACATGGCATCAACAATCCCCAAACAATTGGACATAATGACATTAAATGATAAAAGGTAACAATATTCTTCAATAATGGAATTCAATTCAAACCAAAAAGTTGCATTTATAACATAATGCATAATACAAAATTTCTATTTATTCTGGGCACACCAAAAGGGGTGGCTAAGAGGAAAGGTGAACACCCTGAACAGGTTTCTCCATAATTGAAGGCCATAAGATATATAATATAAGTCACCAAACAATTTAATAAGTGATTCCAAGGAATCTCCAGAAGGTTTCGGTTATTTGCACAAAGGCATGATATGAAATAAGTGATGAAGTATCGGTAAGATGGTAGATTCCTTACACTAGTAATTCAAAATAAATTTGAGCGCCAAACATGGGAGGTGTCTTGTATCATATATTATTTTTTGAGGAAGCATCATTGTTTAGAAATAACTATGAAGGGACAAGTAAAAACATACTGTTAGACCATTATAATCTCAAACATAAAGAGATTCCAATGTATTAAGGAAATAATGGATAAAATTTTGTCACTATATTTTTAGATAGAAGGTAGTGAACTTAAACAGAGGGGTTTTATTATAAAACTATGACGTTTCTTGTCAAATAATTATTTATCACATTTAATCAGTTCAATGTTATTATCAAATGAAATATTGAATCTAAAAAAAATACTTCATTAATTTAAAAACTGTGAACGATGTGATAATAAATTAATTAATGAATTACAAAAAATTAAATGGGTATATAAAGGTACCCATCCTCAAAAGCATAACCAATTTGACCTTCATCACTTGACCTATTTATCTATGACCACTCAGAATCGTTCCACACACATGAACATACGTTCATATAAATATATATATCCCTTAACCTAGTGTGCATATTCCTCGATCCATGAGGGAATATGGTCATGGAGGATATATACATATATTATTTATATAAATACATAGATACATATGTGTGTGGATATCTAAAGATGATCACAACTTCCTAAAGAAAAATATGGGCTTCCTAATTCATCAAAGGAACCAAAATTAATTCGCAAAAGAATAGAAAACATCTAGATAAAAAACAGGCACTCATATATCACATAAGACCCTAAATTTGATGGTGAAAAACCAAACAATTGGTGTATATCCTTCTCTAAAACAACGATGACCTAGAAAATCGAGCTTAGCTTCCTCGACCTTGGCGGCGAATGTTAGAATGTGGACAATCGGATCCTGATAAATCATTCTCACACCCTATCAAAAGAATAAACACAATTATCTGGTATTTTACCAGCAATAGTTTTTTTGGCCAAATCCATATTGAGTGTCGAATGAGGAAATAATCACCAAAGTGATTGAGGAGAATGTGGTAGAAGGTCTTATCTTGTTGAATCAATTAAGAATCATAAAGGAATCAGAAGAAAACAAGTGAGGATGGAGAACATGGGTGAGGCATCTCATGCTATAGGGGGTTTTCCCATGGGTCAAGTTCATGTTGGATTACATGACCATGAAAGAGGTCCGGCCAAAAGGTGGTGCTCGCACGGAGGAGGTAGCCCAGAGGAAAGCTCGTGGGGCATGTAAGAACAATGGGGGTCAATGGATTAGGTTATTAGGGGAATGGTTCTAATCTTGGGGGTTATGAGGGACGGGGAGACACCTTTTTTGTCTCTATACTATAACTACAATATAAAAATATTAATAATAATTATAAAAATAAATAAAAATATTAATTATAATATCATTAATATTATTATTAACACATTTATTTTATTTTTTTATTCATTTATATTTTTATTTTCCCCCTTTTTAATTAACTTTTCCTTTTAACTTTTATTATAATTTTATTTTAATTTCATTTAAAAAAATACCTTGCGGCATCAACTATGGGAAAAATAAGAGTTTTGATGATTGATTTTAGAAATGTTCTTCCCAACTAACGAAAAATTTAAATTCCTTCACTTTTTTGCCAAATTCATAATGTGGGAAGTTACACCAATAAATATGAACAAATATCCAATACCACATAATTCCAAAATTTAAAATTACTAAAATAATTCTTTCATATATCTAAGATCCCACAACATTTTATGGTTGTAAATCACTTATAGTGGATAATGTAGGCCAAATACATGTCTGACCAAAAACTATAAAGAGTCCAACTAGATCCAAGAGTGATGACTAGGTCAAATGAATTCATTTGATTAAACAACTAGGTATAAAAATATATATCTACATTCCACTCTCTCCCTGTCTTCCCAAAATATTTTCAATAGGGTTGTATTCTTTATAAGAAACCACTTGTGTGGGAAAATAACATGCAGGGGGTATAATAATACTCCGTATGATACACCAAAAACTATAAGAATGAACCACCATGTTGGGTCAGATCAATAAAAGATATATAAATAATGTTTTAATAAATAAACCTATATATAATCAGAAAATAAACCACACCACTAGTTCTTCATAACCAACTCCCATCCTTAGTATTATGCTCGAAGAAATTCTCATTCAGAGTAATCAACTCCCAAAACTATAATATCATCTGATACACTCAACGAATAGTTATAGATAACCAGAACCCACCCAAGAAGCTCACTATTATATGAAATATGTCGATACACAGATACAGTATCATGTCCAAAACCAATGGGGGACCAGAAAAACTGAATCTAGATCAACCTGCTACATAGGGGATCATAAATCAACGATACCACTAACCCAACTGATATGCCCTACTAGATGGAAGACCAAATCCTTATTCATGTAGTGTATTCTCATTCTACAAACTATACTATGGGAAAAAATGATGTTAGATTATCACATTCATATCTCATAGAGGTACACTACAACTCTACTTAAGGCTCGGCTAGTATAGGGGGTCAAAATCCTGTGATGTGGATTTAACACTACACTATAATCATGAGGGAAATAACCAAAGGGAACTCTCTCAACCTATACAAGTTAAAATTAATAAAATTAAGATCATCAAACACCCTTGATATTTGTACACGTCGTGATCCAGGGTTACACGAACTGTACACATATCCCCAAGATAGCCAGTGTGGAAGAGCCTCACATGGCATGTTTGTCTCCCTATACATGGTATGTAGAAGAATTAAATAGGGTGTAGAAAAAATGGTATCCTACCTGTGTCACCTAGATATGATCATGTATGGTTGTCATGTCCATTTATTGACCAACGTAGGCCACGCCGTGTCTGTGTCTAAGTACACGGCTTGACACTTGGTCATGTACATTTTCCTATGTTTTTTTCTATCCAAAGTATTGGACAAGCTTCAAAAAATGGGTCACATGACATGTGATAGGGGTCAAATTCCCTGTTATCATTATCCTCGTCCTGAAAACCTATCTACCGCTAAACCGGTCCCACATGGAATGTAATCATGATTTACACACCGTGTCGCTCATGGTTTTCTAGAATCTTGCACCTCTCTCTCTCATCGCTTGGATTTTTCACCCCCACCTTCAATATCACCCAATAACACCTTATCCTAGGTCAATTCAGATCACCATCAATCCTTCACTAGATTTCAGCCACCATATAAATCAGGAAATCATCTGTCATCATGTGTGTTACCAAACATCACAGCGAAAGACAAGGAACCCATGAATAAGTTTAGTTCTCCCATGATTTACCCAACCTCTTATTTGATACCTAAAACGTAACTAACAGTATGCTCCTTACCCAATGTTTCAATCCATTTCTTGGAATAAGGGTTGGGTTATGATAAAAAATGGTGTATTTTTTGAACTGTTTTCTAAAGATATAACAATGATGGGCAAACAAAAAAATTGTTGTGAAATCCATAAAATATAAAATGTGAGGAATGAACCTCATATGTTGTTCATTTTCTCTTGATTCATTTTCATAGAATAATATGACCAAATTGGGATAAAACAAAAGGTACAATTATAAAACTCTATCAAAATAAATATAATGATGATGTGCATATCAATTATATTCATGAAATAGATCCGCATTCATCTGGGATTTAGAAACCAGATGAGAATCACAAATAAAAACATCATATGTAGGGTTTGGATCAATTATTGACAAATAATGTTTTTGTTTCCTTCATTTACACGATCCAAATACACCAATGGTGAAACAATCAATAATCTAATCCAGATCTTTATTCGTTCACCTAGAAATCAATCTAATAGTTTTCAGAACTCTCTAGGGTCTGAGCAGTCAACCTTAAAGAATTTCTATAACCATATAATTAATGGATAAATGAGGTTTCGATGTCAAAATAAACAAAATATATTTATTATTTAATTTATTTCTTTCATTTATCCCTTTGATTACTTTTTTTCACAAATAACCCACGCTGAGAACAACTATGTCACTCCAAGGGTAAAACCTATGTTTTCTTGTCAACAACACCCCTGGATTTCTAATCTAATCATCGTTCCGAAGTTAATCTACTTTTTCAAGAAAACTAAACATTCATTCTATTTAATATCTTTTAACAATTTCAAAAAAATCAAGGCACATTGAGCCTCATAATTATATGTCATCTTAGCTCCTAGTCTTGAAAATAATCAATATAATATTACAAAATATTATATAGAAAGGCTCAGTCAGTACATTCTCCCAACTTTAGGGATTTTCATCTGTAAATTAGAAAAAATATGCAGAAATATGAGGGTATTGGGATCCCATTTGGGCCTCCCACTCCCAAGTGAACTCCTGAAGATTATAATGCTACCACCAGATACACACAAGGGGAACCAATTTCCCATGAGGGAACTTATCCTACCGATCCTCGATCTCCACTGTGTTCTCTATAATGGTAGCTCCGTACTTTACTACCATCTCACCTCGGTCAATAACATGAAATGGTTCATGCACATACATCCCCATAAATGATATGTGGAATACATCATGAAATTGGTTTAACTATAGTGGTAGGGCTGTGTCATATGCCACCTTAGCATTTCAATGTAATATTTGGAAGAGACTAATGAATCTCATAGATAACTTGCTGCCATAGGAAAATATCCCAAATCCACTTTGAGTTGGGACTCTCAAGAACACATGGTCTCCCTCCTCAAAATCCATAGGGATTTTTCATTGGTCTATCTAAGACTTATGGTAGATTTATATAATACCCATCTTCTATTAGATGATCTACACCTTCTATGAAGTAGAACACACCAACTCTAGGCCCGTGAGTAAGGACTCACCAAGATCAGTCCAACAAAGTGGTGACCTATAGGGTTTCCCATTCAAAGACTCAAATAGTGACATACCAATGGTATAATTTTAGATATTTTTATACACAAAATCAAGCATGTGCAGGTGATCCTCCTAACTATGCATAATGATCAACATTCAAGCCCACAACATGTCCACCAAGACATGAATTGTCTGCTCTATCTGGCCTAAAGTATTGGGGTGAAACACAATGCTAAAGAGAAAATGAGTCTTGAATGCCTCCTGAACACCTCTTCATATCCAAGATTTAAATCATTTATCATGGTCAAAGATGATAATTTAGGGAACTCCATGGAGTCTGACTATCTCTAGCACGTATAGGGGTATAAAGATCTCTACTAAAATCTTCTCTCGAATAGCAAGAAAGTGGTCTGACATGGTGAGTTAGTCTAAGATCACTCATATGGAATCATTTACCCTATATTTACATGGTAATATGATCATATAGTCCATGTATATCAAATTCCACTTCCACTTTGGCAACACAGGGGGTTGTTTTGAACCCGCTAGAACCTCATGCTCTACCTTCATTTGCTAACAAGGGATACATCGAGAGATAAACTCTTCAAGTACTTTCTCGATTGCTAAACACAAAATATAATGTAAATGGACCTATTATATATTTTCACACACTTATATGTACCTCCAATGATCATTTATGAAACTAATTTAACAGCTCTTCAAGCAAGGTAAAATGTATGATTGTATGTCCTCTTAAAATGATAGTGTGTTCCCAACCTTTAGAATATCTATCAAGAGAATTTTTAGTGGATATCCGAGTACATAAGGTGTCATACTTAGTATTCCCTCACTATGAATCCCTAACACAATAAAAATTATGTGGGGTAACAACCATCAACTGATGATATGAAAACTATCTTTGTCCACAAAGGACATTGGTAATGAAGCTAACATTTCTGATGCCTCAGACAACAACATATAATTATACTGAGAGCTTCTTCCACCACATTTCCCTTCCCAATATTATAGAAAATTTCATTCTCATAGTCCTGGAAGAACAAAAGTCATCACGTATATCTCAAGTTAATATCCTTTTAAGAGAAGTTATATTTCAGACTCTAGTGGTCATATTAAACAATAAGTCGCTCAACTATCAGGTTGCGTCGCCACATATTTAGTATAATGACTACTTCTGCTAAATAAAGACCATGGATAGTGTAGTTCTACCCATGTGGTCTCAGTTGAAATGGAGAATTAGAAATAACCACCTTCCTCTTTATCAAAACACAACCACGTTTGGTCCTTCATGCATTGTAGAACACTACATACTCAACATCCTCATATGGAAATCATAATATGGAATTTCTCTTCAAAATTTTCCTCAGCACCTAAAATCACTCCTAGAACCTTTAATTGACATGTAAGGATTCTCCATTCAATTCAAATCTATCAATTGTGTGGTTAATTAAGATAAATCGAGTAAAAATATACAATATTACCCATCCAACTAATGGAAACCTCATTCCTCAGTGAAACTCTTGGATTGCTCCTAAGAAAGAAATTACACAACCTTTGATGGTTCCATTATTAATCTTTTTTCTGGGATATTGTGTCTGAGAAATTGGACCTATGGAATCAAAAAATTACACTTTGAGAGATCACTATAATGATGGTTCTCTCAGAGTGTGTCCAGGAGAATCCTCAACAATATAACATGCTCCTCCCCAGATGCCGAATACATTGGGATGTCCACAATGAAGACTACCACAAAATAGTTTAAGAATGTCTAAAGGATTTGGTTCATGAGTCCCATGATACCTACTGGGTTGTTTTTCGTTCTGAAAAACATCACAAAGTACTCACAGTGACAATATGGAAATCTGAATAGCATCTTCGGTATATCCTTGTCCTATAATCGCAGCTGGTGAGAGCCTGATCTAAGGTCATTTTTCGAGGACCATCCCATACTTCTCAACTGATCAAATAGTTTTTCAATCACTGGTAGTGTACAATTATTCTTCATTGTCACATTATTCTAGCACTAATAATCCATACATATCCTCCAAATTTCATCCTCCATAGAAAATATTAGCGTGGCCACCCGGTGGGAAACAATAGGTCTCACAAAGCCCTTCTCCTACAGGTCTACCAAATTCACCCTCAGCTCTTGAATCTCTATAAGATCCCTACAATATTTTGGTGGGGTTATCAATTCCATCATAGGATGAAAGTCTATGAGGATTTCTAGATCTCTATGTGAAGGTGATCCTGGTACTTCCTAAGGAATGACTCCCATGTACTCTTCCACCACTACAGGAAACTAATATGCCAAACAAAACACTAATACAAGATCAAATCCATACAACTAGTGAGTAATCAGCTTCACTCTCTTATACCTAAGATCATCCTAGTCCCCCATGGATTCATTTTTACCCACAAATGAAACCCTTGATCTGTTACGACAAGCACACCACTTCCTCAACCTAAAACAGTCAATCTAGGCATGAACTGTGGATAAGGAGTCTATTACTAAGATGATGTTGTAAGACCTCATAAATGCTATAAATAGATGCATACAAAAACCAAACCTTCAAGACTCAAATTTCATTATCCACACAAGTGTGTGATGGCCAAGTGACCTCATTTCTAGGTCTTAAATCATAAGGGTTGAGCAAATGCCTCAACCTAAATCTCCAATTCTTGATGAAAAGAAGTGGAAAGGAAGGAATCACTCACAATAGTGTCTATCTATACTATAGAAAAATTAGAAAAGACATGGATCATATCTCGTATCATCCCAGGAATCTTAGGTTAATAGGCCTATATAGCTTGTAGCTAACTTCATCCTTATTTACTAGCTCCCTGAGCATAGCATGGACCACCTAGGGGTGGTGATATTAAAATGTAATATGTGTTACAACATATTACTATCATTTCATCCTCCCTACCATTTATTCTACCCTACATACCAACCTAATCCTACTTTTTCTCAACATCAACATTCCCTTGACCATGTCATGATCATATGTACGAAGTGTTGGACAATTCTAAGATAGATTTCCACGTCATTCATAGCAGAAACACCAACTCCCCCAGGCCTGATTTGATCCACCCTGAGAGCCTTGTCCTACTATCCTAGAGTCCTGGGATCACCTCTAGAAGATCATGAAATGCATGGATCCCTATAACTATCATAAACAACCTACTATCAAGGTATCGTCTAATTAGTTCTCACTAATAGCTCCCACTATCTATGTATTCTCTTCTAGAATGCTCTCCACCACAAATTATTTCTCAAGAACTCCAACATATGCAGGAAATAAATGGGATACCCATGAATCTCAGATGTCTTGATGAAAGTGATGCTCAAAGTTCTTTGCTCTAAATAGCTCATATTACACCATATTATAGAAGAAATTAGAGAGATTTGTAAACATCACTTTGTATTATACCATGGTCATACTACCCTGTTGTAGATGCAGAAGCTCTTGTATGTGTACTGATCACAATGTGGCTGGATAGAACTCCTCTCTAAAGATTTTATCAAAATATGACCTACAGAGATAAGTGTCATCATATGGCTGAGTAACTAAACTCCACCATTGCTCATTATAGACCGGAAGGAGTCTTTCCACGAGGACTTCCATCTAATCTACACACGTCCTCATAAAGTGGAAAATGTGAGTGACTTCCTCTAGCTAGTCCTCATCCACCAGGGGGTCTGGATGACGATAAAACATGGAGGTATCCACCTCAGAAACATGTTCATTGCACTTATCCTGTGCACATCCTTACAAGGTACTACCAGTTCTAGACATTACCCAACAAGTGGTGGTATAGCTGGTAAACCACTTGGAGGTGCTATCTTTGTTACATACCCATGTTCCAATGCCTCGTCACTAGGCAGACCATCCCCATGATCACACATCGAAATCCTAGCTTGCTATCTACATGAAGGCATCCTGAAATTAAAAAATATGTACCATGGTCAAAATATTATTTATGGTGTGAAAACTCGGGAATAAAACCCATTCCAATACAATTAATGTACTAAAAAATTCCATTAAACCAATTTTATCATATACCACATCGAAAGATAGGTGATCAATGTTTTGGTGTATGGCTACATCGACCGCCACACTAACACTAGACTGGAGTCCATGGCCTAAAATTCATACTCAATACACTAAACACTATTCCCCCAAACCAAATCCCTGACATTGTTCTTAACGTAGAACTGAATTTCTCTGATACACCTCTTTCATGACCCAACTCATCGAGGTTTGGCCCATGACTACCCCAAGCATGCCTCCAGTAGGCTGAGGGTTGGTGACCAGAACTGAATAGGCATATCCCCCAAATGGGAGGAATTTTATTATGGTACTTATACACATGCACACATATTCAAGAACAAATAATGTTTAAATATAAAACAAGAGAAAACATTAATGCATATATATAGTATCCCATATTATTGTGTGATGATAATGTTCTAAAAATATGAAAAACAGGATCAAATACAATCCCAAACAAAAACTGTAATTATTCCAACATTCTCCAATGGGAGGGATAAATAAAATTCAAATCCCAGTAAAACACCTCAGTCCAAAAAGTTACATATATGCTCGACCCATTCCTATACATTTAGGAAACTATAAAATGGGTCATCGTCTGTATAAGACACAACACATGCGGGAATATACCCTATAGGGGTGGGTATAAAAAAAACTCAGTAGGACAAACAAAAAACAAATTACATGATGCACCAAGTACATTCATCTATATAGAATACATGATAATAAATGTATAAGAGAAACACCAAGATATACTTATGAATGACACCATGCCACCATAAGGTCATAATCAACTGCCAGCCACAAGATTCTACATCAAGCAACGCTTAATATAGCTTAATCCACTCCGCTATCTAATCGATCTTCAAAGACACTTGAGGTAGAGTTATAGATCATTTATCCCCACATAATAAAATCACTAATCTAAAAAAACATTGATACACATATAGGGGGTCTGGACCAGAACTGTTGGGGGACACCACAAACCCAATCTGGATCCACCAGCCGCGTAGTGGATTTTATATCAGTGACGCTAATCACCCAACCAATGGGTCTTCCAAGATGGAATCTCATCTTACTGACCAGGGTGGTCATACATACTCCACAACCCCAACCATGGTAACAATGAATGATAGAGGATCACACTCTAGTCTCATGGAGGTACACTAAAACTCTATATGAGACTTTCCTTCAAGAGGGAATCACTATCACGTGAAGTGAAATTAATGTCTAATTATACCATTGTTTAAAAGACCAAGGGATCCTACTCCACATATACTAGTCCAAACTATAAAAAAACAGATAAAAACACCCTTGAAGGTGTTACATGGCATTAATTAGGGGGTATGTGGTTTTTCTAGCTATCCCCATGAAAAATTGTGTGGAATATCCCCACAGGACATGTTAGTCTCCATATACATTGTGTGTAGAAGATTTACATGTCATTTAGAGACACATGGTATCCTTATAGTGTTTTCTGGTGATGTCCATGTATGGAGGTCATGTTCATATACTGGAAAGTGTATGTGAAATCATGTTTGTGTCAATTAATACAGTGTTCCACATGGATATTTACTTTTTCAAATTTCTATGTACCCTTCTATGTACACTCTAAGCCTCATGGAATGGATGACATGCCATGGGATAGGGTTCACCAGACTTTTGATCCATAACTTCATACTAAAACATTTGCCATAGCCTAGTAGGCCCCACACAGTGTGTAATCTATATTTAAAAGCCATTTTGCTAAATATTTTCCAAAAATATTACACCTGGTTCAAGAGTCACCTATATTTCCTACATCCTCCAAAAATATTTCCTTTGAATGTTTCATATGAGGTCAACTGGCCTTCCTATGAATCATTAACCTGATTCTTGCCGCCATGGAGATTGAGAAATTATCTGTCATCATATGTGTCACCACACATCCCATAAGAATATAAAGAACCAATAAATATGTTTTTTCAACCCCAATATACCCACCATTACAATGAATACTTGAACCATAATGTGCATCATGTGAAATAGCCAAGATATCAATCAATTGCACCGATGAATGGTCATGCAATGATCAGAAATGGGGTCTTTTTCAAACCATTGTCCAATACAATACTTACGATGATTAAATAAAGAAATTGATGAAAAATCCATAAGGCATAAAATGTGAGGAACAAACCTATGATGTTATTAATTATTCCTTGATTCATTTTCATAGAAGAAGATGAATAAAGTGTGAGATAACACAATGAATAATTATAAAATTCCATCAAAATAAATCTTCTGATGATGTTCGGATTAATTTTGTTCCTTGAATTGATCCAAATTCATCTATGATTAAAAAACAAGACAAAAATAAAAAATAAAAACATCTTCCCTAGAGTTCAGATTGATCATTGATTAATAAGGGTTTTGTTTCCATCATTAATATGATGTACAGATTCTATTGGAAGAACTGTCCATGGTATGATCCCAGCCTTCTGTCATTCACCATGATAGATCCCCAACGGTTATATGAAATCTCCAAGGATCGAACAGATAACTCAAAGGAATTTCTATAACCAAATACGTAAAAAAGAAAGCAGGTCACTATGTAAATAAATTAAATTCTTTTTATAATTTATTTCATTCATTTATTCCCACAATGACTTTTTTCCAAAAACAAACCAAGCCGAAAAAGGTTATGTCATACCTAGGGTAAACCCTGCATTCTGAAATCAATTGTTCTCTTGGATTTCTAATATGGGCCCTGTTTAAGAGTTATTCCACTTTTATGAAAAAATGTTTATTCATACAATTAAATAGCTTTAGTATATTTAAATCATTTATTCTGGTCCCACCGAGCCTTAGAGTTGCACACCTTCATAGCACCTAGTATTTAAAATATTCCTTTTAATATCCAAAAAAATACATGGAAATCCGAGTCATTAAAAAGAGGAAATCATGGTAAATAATCATTTAGAGGGAATCGATAATATCATAAAGTGAATTCCAAAGTCTCTTATAAGTGATAATTTAGTATACATGTAACCATTAAATAAATTCCCAAATTTCCCCTAATGGATGCATAATTATTTTTCTATAAATTGATGATCATGTATAATGGTATTCCACAACTCTTCATCTATGGTCATTATAAGATATTCATATTAAATAATATATTTTAATCATGATATATTTAATCAAGACACAAGATAAAATGAATTATTATTTACTAAAAAATATCTGTCACCATGTAGGCATATATTCGAACTCCAAGAACATTAAATTAATTTACACTACTATTTTAGATTCTTATATGAGTATGTGTAAACTCTTTAACATTTCTGATTAATAATAAACATATATTAATTCTTATGATGAATTTAATCAGGACCTAACCAAAAAATGTAGTTTTTCCAGACCAACATGAAATTTGTTTCCCTTTGTATAGTAATAAATGTATTTTGGAAAAAAAATTAAATTTCAATTCAGATTTATAGATATTAATTATATAAAAACCACACTCAGCTATAGTAATTTATAGTTAGTTCAACTTGGTTTAAATGAAAATAATTCTTCTATTTTTTTTTTGAAATTCCTTCAACAAAATCAACATAATACAAAAAATCAATGAAATAATTTTCTATCAAGATAATAGAGAAAAAAAAATATCACTTGAAAAATTGTAGTATAAATACACTTTTTAATGAACATAAATATAAAAATATTCTCTTCGTTAATGTATCCATAATATGTTTTATCATGACCCGACCCATAGAAGTCCAACCCATGAGTACCCTAGGCATGCCTCTTATAGGCCAGGGGCTGCAGACCAGTGCCAAGTATACGTATACAAAAAAGGGGAGGCATTTCCATAATGTACTCATACACATGCACACATATCCAATACCACATAGTGATGAAGTGTAAAATAAGTTGTATAATTCATCCAAACATATAATATCTCCCAACAGAGTATGATATTAAATTACAAAAGGAGGAAAAATGGGGCCAAATAAAATCCCAACTAAGAAATGTAAATATTCTTACCTACTAAAAGGGAGAGGATTATGTCTAATGAAATCTCCTAGTAAACACCTCATTCTAAAAAAACTATAAAAATGCTCAACACGTTCCATGTCCTCCTAGGACATAGTCAAATGGGTCGTTGTCTATATAAGACACAACACATGCAGGCGAAGCCCATGTAGGAGTGAATATAACAATACTTGGTAGGATTCCCAAAAAAATTAAAAACAATATTCAGATATGGTTATCTCAATAGAAGATATAAAAATCAATATACAATATAAATATCTAGATATAGTCATGAAAAACACCACACCAGCATGTAGTCATAACCAAGTGACATCCACATGATTCTTCTTCAAGTAATGCTTATTCTAGGATAATCCACTCCCAGAGCTAAGATATCATTGGAGACACTAGATGAAGAGGTGTAGATCAATGGGCCCTACCAAAGAAAATTCACTATTCTTGGAAGACACTAATTCATAGAAAGGGGGTCACACATAGAACTACTGGGGGACACTACGAACTAAGCCTAGATCAAACCTCTATATATGGGATTATATTTCAATGATACCACCAACCGTAATGATATGGCCTACTAGATAGAGGACCAATTCCATACTCAAGGAGGTCACACTTATTTAAAAACCCACTCCTATAGAACAAAAGATGATAGAGTATCACACTATAGTCTCACCAACGAATACTATAACTCTATCTGAGACTTGTCCTATAGAGGGGATCACTATCATGTGATGTGGACGTAATTCCACATTATACCTTCAGGGAAAAGGTCCAATGGAATCTGTTCAATATATACTGGTCCAAAATAATAAAATGAAGAGATACAAAACCATTATTGGGGGTATACTATGTATACTAGGGGGTACATGGAATTTTCATCTATCTTCATACATGTCCTTGTGGAAGATCCACACATGGAATGTAAGTCACTATATGAATTGCATGTAGGAAGATTACCCAGCATTTTGAGACACAGGGTACCCCACCCGTGTCACCATATCATGTCCATGTATGATGGCCATGTATCATCCAACGTACACCAAGCCTTGTCTGTGTCCTAGTATACTTTGTGCCTCTTCTCTATGAACTGTTTCTCGTTTCTTTGTACTTAATGAAGTGCACACCAAGAAAAATGGTAAGGGTTACATGCCATGTGATAAGGTTCACACACCGTGTGATCCTTATCTCCATTCTGAAACCCTATTTACATTGTAATGGGCCCCATAATGTGTGTAATCTCGATTAACAAGCTGTTTTGATTGGGTCTGTCTAGAATCCCATGTCATGTTCATGTGTCGCCTAGATTTTTCTCTTCCTCCATCATTCTTTCCAAAGAACACCAGATATGGGGTTGAATATCCTTGTGATCGATCGTTCACTGGATCTCAAGCACCAAATGGGTCATGAAATAATCTATCATTTTCTCTATCACTACATATCACACATGAAGATGGAGAACCCCAAATTTAGATCTATACTCCACCAATATACCCACAGTCATCATTGATCCTTGAACAGAAACCACCATTGTGTCTCAAACCCACAGTTTCTATCCATTGTGTTGAAGAACATTCATTCAATGTTTGGAAATCATATATTTGTCAAACCATTTTCCAATGAAATACCGAAGATGATCGAATGAATAAATTCAGAAAGTCCATAAGCAAAAAAATGTAAGGATCAAGCCAAGTCCATTTCTCAAATTGTCCTCAATTAATTATCATAAAAAATGAAGAATGAAGAGTGATAAAACACAATGAATATTTATAAAATTCCATCAACACAAATTTACTAACGATGAACTTATCAATTTTTGTGTGTGGAATTAACTGTGTCTATCCAAGATTATGAAAATGGATGGAAATAAAAAAAAACATCTACCATGTTTTTTAATCGATAATTGGTGAATAAAAGTTGGGTTATGGTTGATGATGATATCTACAACCTCTAATGGAACTACGATCCACGATCTGATCTTATTCCATCATAATTCACCGAGAAATAGCTCACAGAGTTGTCTAAAATCACCAGGGTTTGAGCGGAAAACCCTATAGAATTTCTATGAATTTATACTTATAAGAGAATTTATATTGATACATGAAAACAAAAAAAATAAATTAACTATTTATTATTCCATTAATTTAGGTTCATAATGAATTTATTACAAATAACATGTACTAAAAAAATTATATCGCACCTTTAGTAGAACTGATGTTCTAAATTCAACGGTGTCCCCAAATTTAGGATTTGATACCGAGTTTGTGAGTTATTAAAGTTTTTTAGGAAATCTATGAAAAAAAATTATTTAATATTTTTAATACATTTCGAATATTTATTCCATGAAAACTAGGCCTTGGAATCACACGAAGTCTCAGCGCTTAGTCTCGAAAAAAATCTATATAATATAAAAAAATAATGTACTGAAATTATGAAACATTACACGTGTATTCTAAAAAATGATATTCCACACATGTCATCTGAAACACCTCATATTTAAAATATTTAATAATAAAAATTTATTATTTAAATCAGTTTTATCAATAAATTTGGAAATATAATCATCAAATTTTTGAGCTCTTAATTAAACACATCACCCTGAATATCATCATGTTCATTATCTATCAAAACAATTGAAATCTATTTCAATGATCCTTCAATTTTTTCATATATATTTCATAAATTTTCCTAAAATAAAATTCAAAATAATTTTTTAAATTTTTCAAATTGCAATTTTCCTTCAACAATAAAATCACTTGTCCTGTTCTTTTGAACAATAAATATGGTATTAATATTTTTCTAAAAAATGAATTTATAATAGTATCATAAACCGTATATTCATCAAAATAATTTTTCTTATAAACAACACATTTTTATTCAAATGGTAGATCAATGCCAACATGAAACAAAATTTCTTCCACTTCATTCAAAAAATTGCCAAATTGCTCCACCAAATGATTTTAAAAGAAAAAAAATTAATACATTTATCGATTTACGTACATTTTAAATATTTATATCTTACCTTTAAATAATTTTACTAACTTTTGTTAATATTTTTTAAGATTTTATATGAAATGAATAATATCAATAAGGAATAAATATTATACAATTCAATGAAATAAAATCATTTAGAATCCCACACCACAAAATCATCACGTTTGAAATGGTAGCCTAATACATCAAAAACATTAATCAACTTTAGTTCCTTCCTTCTTATATCTCTAACACTATCAGTGTGATATACCCACTGAGTTACTGATAATGGATTTGGTGTCAAACCTTTAACAAATTTCTATTTAATATCTTATTTATATAATAAATATATATAAAAAATTTAAATCATTTTTCACATGTGAATAAAATTCTATCCTTGAAACTATATTTTTTCATGTAAAATATAGAAATATTTATACCATGACATCAACATGGTGTGTACAACTTTGTTAGATTTACGTAAATTAGAATTTTTTGGAAACCATGATGTTTACATTTCTTGTGGGAGTCATTGTCATACATTTTACATGTTATATCATCAATGCGGAGTTTGAGAATATTCAAAGAATCAATAAGCGACTTGAAATTCCCCAGAAATGATGTGGTATGAAAATTGATTAATGAATTCATAATATAATCTAAATAGGTTAGGGCCATCACCTTGAATATTTTATATGTACTGGAGGAGCCACTCAACCAAAAATAAATGGATGTTACCACTGAAATGTATGAAGGTAAAAAGATATATTTTTAAATTCATATATAAGAAAGGAAATCCATCGACACTGATGTACCAGAACATGGGTAGAAGATCCCAACCATAAATAAATCACCTTGTTAAACCACATGTACACAGTTGAGAAAAATTTCAAGCATAAATAAAAGAAATTTAGTGAATAGAATTGATTAAATAGTTCAAAAATTATTTCCTACATTTTTCTGAGAAAACTACTTTACATTCGATTACTATTAGAAGTCACAAATATTACAATAATTTTTCCATGTTATCGAATTTGATCACTTATCATAAGTTACAAAAAACATGTGCAAGTGGTCGCAAAATACCTTTATAGTGGGGTCCAACTAGTCAACTAGTTCCACCAACAAATAAACATAGTGTGAGTCCCTATATTGAACTAGATAGCATTTGATTGCCTATAGAATCCTCTTCTAGGACCACCATGTTCGATGAATAAGGTATGTTACTCTTATGTATGAACAAGTAAAACTTATGTATCACATGATCACCCCTCATATTTACCCTTAATCATAAAACCATTTATGATAACTATCACATAACTATCATAAATACCAATGCAACATATAATTTCATATCAACATCCTTCGAAGAATTAACCACTTTCTCACAACATCTGGAATAAATTTATTTGCAACAAAAATATCCACTAGAATATTTATAATGTAACTATCTAGTCCACACTAAGATAACATAGGGAAATTCCCCTATAATGTTTTTAAATATTAAAATGAATATGATTCATTATTCTTAATAATCTGTCATTGCATCACTACTTCAAGAAAACCCCTTAAACCACCCACACATAGAAGTTAAATGAAATCTTGTAAAAATATCAACTACTATTTTATAAATAGTGCCTCCACTACATTTTGGTCACTCTAATATCTCTAAGGAATAATTTTATCTTATTATTTTATTGAATAAAACCTTAGTGAACATGTCAGATAGTTTTTTTTCTTCCAACTATCATCTAAAGCTTTAGTACTCTATCTTCTATAATTCTCTTAATGAAATTCTATTTCAATTCCATGTGTTTTTCATGCGAATGAATCACCTATTTTATGGTTAAATTGATTTCACATTGAATATTACAAAATAAAAATCCAATTTATGAGTAAATTTCATGAACCCATAATAGATAAATTAAAAATATCATTTCATTCCCAACTTATTTTGTTTCCACATACTCAGTATATATTGTGGACAGTTATACCACATGATGCTTTCTTGATATTCAGTTAACTATCATTCCCCTAAATTTAAACACATAACCAATTGTAAATTTTCCCCTAGTATTCATCAATTTAACCCTTTAATAGATATTTTAATCTAATTCAAATAGAAGAATATTTTGGTACATTATGGAACTAGATGACACATTTCATAGCTTCCTAATTCTCATTCCCTAGATTAACTCATAACTATCTAAAAGATAAAATAATAAATGAAGTTCCTGGTTGAGTATATAACATGAAGTAAATTAAGATACCTAAAACTAATGAAAACATAAAAATTTCTTGTTTACTTGAACTCACCATCTATTTGTATCCCTTTCTCTCTGGATATTTTTTCGTGTATGTACTAAAGATTAGATACATTTTTATATCTAAAAATCTAAAATATTCTAATTACCCTTCTGATGATATTTTTTTTGAGAGAAAAATAAATCTTTCATTACTATCTATCTCAAATAACTTCCAAAATATTTTCTTATCCTCTCCTACATCCTTCATCTTTTTTCTTCTATATAAATCACCCTTCATCTACTGAGTCTACTTAGGTTTCAGAACATCCATAAGAAGTTCATTCATGTAGATGAGTGAGATGATAAAACTCTCATCCAAAAATATATTCTAGAAGCAATAATTACATGAGTTTCACTAATGGAATCTTTTCTCATCCATGAAATTTTTTAACTTTATTATATTATGTTGCTGATTACTATGAGTCCTAAAGAATATTCTTCACCCTTCACACCATTTACTTATTTTGTTAATCTATAAACCCTTTGTCTAATTCATGTAGATTTCATCCACTAAATATATATGATGGAATTTTATTTTCGAATCCATCTCTTTCAAAAATAATTTATTGAATACAATAAGAGTGATAACCATCCAGATAATATTTTATTTAACTACTAGTGAAAATATTTTGGGGACTGATAGACTTTTTGAGACAAAATAATTTCACCACTATCTTTTTCATGTTCCTATTCCTACATTCATTCTATTCATTCAAATGGAAAACCACATTTGTTCTCATGTTCTTTATTCCCCTTTGGTAATGTGGTTATATATGTATATTAATTCATATATATCCAATCCAAATCATATTTTATATCTAACTATGACTATAAGAATCATGGAGACTAGAAACATATAACAGTTTCTAGGGTATTCATTTCAATTAAGTGGTGAAAATAAAATCCAAAATATATACCATTCATCTGATTCTTAAAATATCCACAATTAAACCTATAACTATACTCTTTTGAGAATTGAAACACCAAAAACAAAATGTTCTATTAATCCGGAAAAAGAATCATTAGTCTTATAAAAAATTGATCCATATATTTTTTCTTCACATCCAAAAATTTTATACACATTGAACTATATGTAACTTTTTGTGTTTTGAAATTTCTATTTAGTTCGACTTGTATTTCGTTAGTAGATTCAATTCTATGAACTTTATTTTCAACAACGTTTTTGCCTTTTTTCAAGATGTTCTTATTAAAGATAAAAATTTGATTTCTAATTAAATATCACTTTTCATCATTCCAAAGGGAAAATAAAAAGTTTCTACTACCAAATATCATGAATGAACATGTCGTGAACATAACAGTGAGTTTGTTAAAATCCCTCTCATTATTATGGACATAGAATAAACTTCTGAAACAATTATAGTGGGTAACATATAATGGTTTCTAGACCAAACATATTCATGAATATTTCTCCCTGTTAGTGTGGAAGTACTTACATTAACTTGTTATTCCATAAAATTGATCAATTTTACCTGCATATACTTAGACATTCCATAATTAAGCCTCCACTAATTTCCAATTCATCCACCCACCCATGCCATTAATCTATCATTTTCCATGTATAATACTCTCATTCTATATTTCTTTTCACTTGAAAAAGTTCAATAAATTCTTGTTATAATATTCATCACTATTACCAATCCTTAAACATTTCATACTCTTCTTATCACCCTATTCACAATGTAATTCCATTGAATAGGAACTTACAACAACATATATTGGTTTTTTAAGAAGTAAACCCAAACGTCCCTTTTTAATTAATCAATGAATATCACAAGCTATACTGACCCACCACCGGAAATAACCACTATAGACACGCAACATCTATTTTCATGTTAATTAGCTTATATGATCAATGATTTCTTCTATTAATGTATAATGAAACCATTATATACATTCCAAGAAAAAACACCATGAAATTACGAACTCTAATTGATTAGGATTTTGTATAAAAAATTCAACAAGAAGTTACATGTTTAGTTCCCTAAAATTCTAGAGATAATGATTTTATAATTTTGAATTTTCAAAATTTGTTGTTCCTTGAAATATTTCACTATATTTTCTTCTGGACTAATGAAATTTTTTATCTTTTATTGTCACATCATGAAATGATTTTAGGTACTTTCTTTTATTTTTACCATAATTTATATTTGAATATTTTCTTGTAATTATAGGTGAATTTTTGGTTTTTTATAGTTTTCTATTCTATTTTATAGTTGGTGAATTGTTAGGTAAAAATGTGTGAGTAATTCTATAAAATCATGCATATTGTTTATATTTTCATGGAAGGGTTCACAATTGAAATATTTTTAGTTAAAAAAATGAGAAATTTTCCTCAAACCATGGAACATTTGATAGAGATATTTCTTAATGTTAGATTATTGTTTTTAAAATCATTCCTATGAATAGTGTGTCTCCTCCAAGAGGGATGAAAGGGTTGTATAGTTTTATAAAAATATCACCAGACCAAGTGATATAAATTAATTAATATAATTTTTTTGAAACCCAAAAAACCTATTTTTGAAATATTTCAAATTAATTTGAATTGGTATCACAACCTAGGAGACTACACAGAGAGATTTTGGAGATTTTATTCCTTATAGAGTGATAATTAATCGGATACAGGAGTGCCAAATATTGGAAGTTTAATGTATGTTCCTGTTATTTGGTTATATTTTTATTCATAAATATGTTCACTTTTATCCATGAACATATTGTTATATAACAACTACTGATTTTAGATCTAAGGGTGGTAACATGAAGTAAATCAGTTTCTTACAGATCCATTTTTGAATTTGGGAATTAATTCAAATCACTATTTATTATTTGGAATTTATTGGGAATCATTATAGTTATTAATTCCTGTTATTTACATTATTCTAAAAATTGATGAATTGGAAATTCTTAGTTGGGTTTATTGTTTAAGGGTACCTCCATGCGTCCAAGAACAGTCATTCTAATTGGGTATTGATTATGTATAGTTTTTGGATAATTCCATGTGTTTTGTGGTTTTATGTTTTGTAAATAGACATTATTTTATTCATGGTTAATTTATTCTCCTTTTGAAATATTTTTTATAAATTGTGGGATGGTATTAATTTTTTTTCATAGAAATAATGTTGTTTAAAATATTTTTTTGAAATGGAATTTCCACTTGGTTTAGATGGTGATACTTTTTCCAAAAAAATTGTATTTTGAAGGAAATTAGTTTCAATTAATGTATTATTTTTATAGAAATTAATATTTAATAAATGTTATATTTTGATGAAAAATGTTTTTAAAGATTGTTTTATTTTGATTTAATTTTATTTCAATGTAATTGGTATATTTTTGGAATGTGATTTCAAGTCATTGTATGTAAAATTGAATGGCCTATAAGGGTTAACTGATGGTTTTCGATTTCATACAGTTGGTATCCACAATATTGGTAGAGAAAATGGTAAATATATGTATATAGGATGGAGATGGAATAAGAAAAAATATACTACTAATGGTACGTTTTTCAAATCAATGATATACGATTAAAACTCTAATTAATCAATAGATTTCATGAAACCATTAAGGGGTTCACTTATGGGGGTGTTCTCCACACCATTGTGTTTTTTGGAATATGGTCTCGTGGCACGTAATAGTCATGGCCATTTACTATGGTGTGGGGATCTTAGCTAGACTAGGCTTATTATATTCTAGGTATCAGTTTCCTTGTTTATTCTCTTTATGAAATGGTTATTTATTCATTTTTTGGATATTTTAAATGATTTAAAATCATTGCTAAAAATTTTGTTCATTTAAAAGAAAATGGTAATATTAAATGTGATTTCAAAATTTGTTTCTTTGGAAGGTTTTTGTGAAACTATTTAAAATGGTAAAATTTCATATTTTAATGTATATCAGAAAAATAATTTCATGATTTTTCTGTTAAATGATTATGATTGATTTATGTTATAATTATTGTTTTGAAACACTCATTGGGATCCTACTGGGATTGTTTTTTTCCCATACCATGCACATACCCATGATTGGGTATAGATTCTGTTAATCTAATACATATAAAGGAAATGTTCATTGTAGAGGCAACAAGTATTTTTTAGTCGGATGTTTGTTTTTTTTTGTGAAATGTTTCACACGAATATTTTTTTCATTAATTTTGAGTACCCAAGTTTACTTATTCTAGTAAAGAACATTTTTTCCGTTATATTCGTTTTAGATTTTAGTTTTTTGATACTACATTAGGTGGGTTATATTATTATATTTATGTGGCAATTTCATTTTCATCAGTCTATATTTGTAGGAAAAACTATTCATAATGGTTGTTCATGATGCCCAAGAGGTACTTTCATTTCCTTGGATATTAGGAACTCCCTTCAAGAATTTTCATGGGGTGAAATGGATATTTGGTTCTGGGATGACTTGGTATGAAAGCTTGGTTAGATTCTGTGCTCATGATCATCTAGTCTTAGGATGTTTTTGTTGATATGATATTGGATTATTGAAAATTAAGGGGTAATTTATATGTGAGTGTCTAGATAGATGGAATCATAATGAGCCTTATGTTTGTAAGGGATGTTTGGATGTGTGTCTCTCATATTGAGTTTTTATTTTTTATCACTTTCATGATTATAATATTTGGACACAAAATGAGATGGTTCATTTGTAAAATGGTATCTTTTATTTGATTAATTTATGACCATGCCACCCAAAAGACTCCATATTGTTACTTGGGATGGTTCTACAAATGGTGTTTCATGAAGAAAATCTCTAATCTATCATAACTTTGTCCAACTAGTTGTCCTAGCAGCCCATACCATGGACAATAATGTTTTCCTTATTCTAGATCAAGATAGAAAGGTATAACTGGGAACTACAGGTGATAAAGATGATTCATAACTTTTTCTCATCTAAAAACCACTACCTTCGAATGAATGGATGATACTCAAGAATCTGATGGCTTTTTGGGCAAGATCAAGAAGTTATTCATCTTTTTGGAAACTATATATTCTATTATGGTAATGTTTTCAACCATTAATCATTAAGTCCCTAGAAAATTATAGTGGGACATAGTGGTTCCGAAAAACCATCATGATGTTTTGGGGAAGAAATACCTCAATAAGACCATCTTTAAATGGTTTTTTCTGGAATAAATGATCATGTGAAAAATATATTGAGTTTATCACCTTTCAAGAGAGTGATAGGACTATGGCTGAGTATGCAAACCATTTTAGTAGTAGGTCTATTTTTTTCGATGGTGGTATTAGATCACATGTTTAAGACTCAAAGGCTCTTGACGGGTCATTGAGAAAATATTAATTATTAATTTTTACAGATAAATCATACCTTCTATGTTTAGGTGGTTGAAGGAGTGCTAATGGACGTGATTGAACAAGCAGGTTAGTTGTGGTTGGGTGGAATTATTATTCTATCAAGTGTTAGTATCGACAGATCCCATGGAATGTAGAGGATGTGTAATGAATCATATAATGGATAAAAATTTTGTTCTCTATAGTATTCTTACTCCATAAAATCAGCAGTATCTAGAGGTGTTCATATGACTACCTACTAGTATTATAAGACTAAGAAAACAAATAATTTATTCTCGAACTGGAGAATGTTTGTAAACCATGTGAACATTATGGTCACTAAAAGAGATTCCATTTGGCCTTTGAATTCCTCATTTTGTGTAGAGTACATCTTCCCATAAAGGGACTACAGTTTCGTTTGATACATCAATGTCAATATTGTTCTAACCAAAGAAATTCAAAATAAATCAATTACATATAGCCGAAGAGTATTCGTTGGAAGTGGATTTAGGTCTGACAACAATGATAGGTACTGCCTTTCTTTCTTTGAATTTAAAAACTGATTTATTTTTTACATTTTTCTCCCAATTATTAATATCAACCCACTATTTTAATCTCTTGAAACTTCCAATGGAACTCATGTCATATGTGATGGAGATGGAGAATCCATTTAGGAAGAAGAGGAATCATGGTCTCTAATGTCTCTAATTATATTTATATATGTCTAAAGTTGGCCTATTTTTTGATTTACTAGTTCTTAATACTGGCTTCATTGATGATATTATCCTTATGGAGTGGTTAATATCCCGTAAAAAATAATTATTTTTATCATTTGAGGAACATTTTATTACCTCTGATTGGAGGTCCAAAGTATTTCAAAGAGAGTATAATTTGATGTCTAGTCATCTGAGAACTCCTTTTTTGGAACATGCGAGGTTGATATCTTTTTTCTCTATTGAACATTGAAATAATACCTTTTTCTGTGAGATTAATTTTATTATTAAATAATTGAATGAGGTGTTTCTGGTTGACTTTTTTGGTCTTCCTCCTAAATGAGTGGTCGATTACATGATCAATTTGGTGTGAATCTAAACTAATATCTATTCCTTTTTATCACATAGCATTGTCAAAATTAAAATAGATGAATATTAAACTGGAAAATTTAATGGGAAAAGTTTTATTTGTCATTGTGTGTGACCTTGGGGAGCCCTTTTCCTTTTTATAAGAAGTCTTATGGAACTACTCATATATGAGTTGATTATTAGAATATTTATCATGTAATGATTAAGAAAATTTAACCATTTACCTATACAGTGACCTATTTCACCAGTTGAATGGATAAAAGCTTTTTTGGAAAGTAGAAATTAAGTTTGGATTTTACCATCTCAGAGTTAAGGAGTTGGATATTCCAATAACATATTTCAGGAAAACGTATGGACACATCAAGAATCTTGAGATATTGTTTAGCCTTACTAATTCTCTTAAAAATTTCCTGATGTTGAAGAACCAGATATTCTACATTTACATTGATTCTATTTTCACAGAGTTCGTTGAGGATATTTTGGTTTATTTTTGACCGGTGAAAGAACAAGACCTTCACTTGAAATATATTTTATAAATCTTGAGCTACCAACTTCTTTTTTATAAGTTTCATAAATTCAATTTCTATATTTAAAAATATGTCATATAAGTTGATCAATGGTATATTAATGTTTCCATTCCATGGTAAGATCCATTTAATATATTTAATATTCATAACTTCTTATGTTTGTATGTTTTCCAACTACAGTTCAAAATGGATTTCTCAAATTTTACACCACTGTTGATAGTTCTTACACTAAAAGGGTTAAAATTCATAAGGATTCCTAAGATTCATATTTCTATTAATTAATTGAAAATATTTATAACCCCGTATTGTAATTTAATCTTATCAAAATAAGTGCAATAATATGCAGTTTACTATGAACCATCAGGTGTGGGCTTGGGATGTCTTTTTGTAGAAGGATATCAGGTTGTAATATATGGATCTCATAATTATTTTCTTCCTAATAAGAATTATTCCAATAAAAAAATTATCATATTGTAGTTATTTGTGCTATTACATGTTGGAAACATTACTTTTTGGGGATAATTTCACAATAATTTCTTATTATATGATTTAAGTTATATCGTTCCTTGGAATGACATGAACCTTTAGTAGAGGTGATTTATGGAGTATATTCAGACCTTTGACTTCGACATAACATACTCATCGGGAATGGAAAATGTTGTTTCTAATAATCTCAATAGGAAATTTCCTTCCCATGTGGGGGTGGAGTTAAATAATGAGTGATAACTATTGGGGTTTTCTTCTCAAATTCACCGAAATATGGGAGAAGAAGAGTTTATTATTTTTGTGGGTATCATGTAGTTGAAGTAAACTATTTTTTAGTTAATTTTTTATAATCATAAGTGAAATATTGTGTTTAGGAATATCAAATAAATATTTATATGGTGGGTTCCATCAAATAAGGGTCTCTCTCTTTGTAACGAATTCTTTTCATTCATATTTAGGTTTCTTCCAATTGATTATTAGGGTGGTTAAGATTCATTATTTTCATTACTATGAGTGATCCACGCATCTTGGTAGTACTATGATTCATCAAAAAAAAATTAGTTTTAGTGTC
Source organism: Viscum album (assembly GCA_963277665.1). Lineage (NCBI taxonomy): Eukaryota > Viridiplantae > Streptophyta > Magnoliopsida > Santalales > Viscaceae > Viscum > Viscum album. Next base: position 1,217,311,861 of record OY728155.1, on the reverse strand, counting down.
CCTGAATAATGTGTGGAATATCCTACTTTGTGTCTTGTTGTTATACATTCCAAAAAATCCAGGTTGGGCACCAAAATCCTCTTTGGGTGCATCATTATATTTCTATTTTAGTGTGGAAATTGGAAATGGGTATATGGATTTCATTATTTGTCCACCACGAGTTCCAATAGGTAATAATTTAATTTGGGTTTTTATTGGTATGTTTACCAAGTCATCCCATTATATTCATATTTAGCACACCACCAAATGTATTCTTACATAGGGAACCAATGTTTATCCACTAGTTTTGTAAATTCATCCAGGTGGTGATGAGTTCTAAATTAAACATGATCATGTATTATGATCTATATATAGATAGTCATACGGATCATGCCATATATATTTTGTACGATATTATTCATGCTTAAGTCATGGACATTAAATGTTATTGGGATAGCCATTTAGAAAATTTTGAGTCTTCTTATAATAGTAGTTATAATTCAGGCATTATAATGCCTACTATTTATATTCTTCATTGACTCACTTTTAAATCATGAGTTTATATTTGGAGGTGAGAGAAGCATCTCTTTTTAGAGTAATCCTTGGTATGGAGAGATTGGCGAAGGTCTGAACTAGTCATCAATGATTAGTTATGTCTCAGTTTTAGTAAAAATAATTTTTGGATGGTCAGTTTTTTTCGTTATAATTCTCTATTTGGTATTGGGGTTTCCTTAACGTATAAACTCGGTTGGTTCACCATCATCTTGGGAAATATGAGAAGTCAGTTCCAGGAGACATGGGACTATTTGAGGTCACTGTGATGATTGGAAAAGTGAATTATTTGTCATTTTTACAATCTCGATTAAAACTGATGCATGATTTATTCAATGTGTATCATCTTGATAAGTATCTCTATGACATGTCTCGTGTTTTGAATTTGCAATAACATGATATAGTACCAAATTTGTTAGTAACTAAGTAGCCAGATCAAATTTTAAGACTCTCAAGTAAATGATCTACTTGGGAATTGGATTCCATCATTCTGAGTTATGTGGTATCACAGATTATATAGTCATGATACATTAATGTGGGATTCGGTGATGGGATATTAATTTACTAATCTCTTTGTGGATTAACCCTTATCTACTAAAATTTATGGGCAAAGAAATACATGCAATGGGGAGGATTATTACATCACAGATTTTTCTAGTAAATGAATCATTTTTACCTTCTTTCATTTGTACCTTTCTCAGGTTGTTTTGGGTGGATTTAAAATGTTTTTAGAGTTTTTGGTCATGTACATGGTTGTCACTGTTTTTGATAAATATTTATGGCTAATCACAGGTATGTTTTCATTTTTTTAGTTCCCTTTAGGAGGGAACATTGTAGTCACACAATTAGGCCATATTTTGTGACATTATCCTCAAACCCCGAAATATGAGATAGAGTCTTTTCACATGGTAGGTGTATATTTTTTAACCCTTTGGGTACATATAATAACACAAATCATTCTCATGGTTTTACAAATTTCTCATCCAAAACATAAAATGTGTATTACTTAATTAATTAATATTAAAAAAACATGAAACATCTATGTTTGGCCTCTATCCCCCTTGAAAGAATTAAGTTCATGACATTGCATAATTCGGTTGGAGAATATAGATTTTCATTAACTTTCTATGTGTGAATTTATTGGATTCACAAGATTCGGATCAAGGAAAATTATTTAATGTTCCTAGACATTTTCTCTCTTAGATATTTATTTAATTCAACCTATTTAATCCTAAATAAAACATTATATCAAAGCTATTGATTCTAGATCTAATAATGGTAATATGATCAAACTAGGTTTCTTTTAGACCGATCATGGAAATGGGAATCATTGTGAACATATTTAGTGATAATTTGAAATTCATTATTAATCATTATGGTAAGGGGTTATTCTCATTTTTTTTGTATTAGAAATGAAGGAAATATATATTCTTATAGGTTTTTATTGGTTTAGCATTCCCACTTTCCACATAAAACATAAATTCACATTATATGTGGATTCTATGTAAATGTTAAATATTTTAAACTGTTTCATGCTAGATATATTTTTAAATATACATTGCTTTATTTACTATGAATGTTTTTTCTTCTTGAATTATATTTCTAAATTTTTTTTATGGAATGACTTGTAGTTTTTGAAAATTTAGTGTTTTTGGATATTTTTATGAAATAATATTACCCCATGGATTTGTTAGTAAAACGTTATTTCAAATCATGTAGTTTTTTATGGAATGGGAATTAAATTAATGTTGTATTTTAGTGGGAATTTATTTTAGGATATAATGTATCATAAGGTAAATTTATTTCAAATAATGTATTTTTATGATGGAAAGTGATTTAAGTTCATGTTCCATTTTTATGGAATGTGGTTTCAAAATTGTCTATGTAAAATCAAATTTCCTCTGAGGGTAGAAAGAGATTTTTTTCATTGAATTTTCTATCCTTGGTATTTTTAGAGAAAATTGGAACCTAAGGCACATAGAAGGGTGATTGAATTAGTAAAATAATGATAGGTATGATTTTTTTTCATTGTAATGATACATGATTAAAACACTAACAAAACTATGGATTTCATAAATCCATCATGGGGTTTAATAATTAGTTTATTCATTATTCTCTTTGAATTATATGGCCTTTATACATGGAGTGTTCAGTAATAATGACCCTTAACTAAGGTGTGAGGATCCTAAATATCCCATACCTATTGTATTATAGGACTTAGTTTTAATGTTTCTTCTATTTGCTACATTTTTATACATTTTTTTGAAATTTTAAATTTTTTAATGAATTTTTAGTGAATTGAATTATTTGAATGAAAATTATATATTTAAATGTTCGTTGAAAATTGGTTACTTTGGAAAGGTTTTGTAAAACCATTCAAAATTTTGAATTTCCTTGTTTTGATGTAATGTGTGAAATATAAATTTAATTTATTTATTTTTATTAAATAAAAAAATTTAAATTCACTTTTAATATGGAAATAATTAGGCGGATCCTATAGGAATTGTTTTCTCACACTCTGGACATACTCATGGTTATGTGTGGATCTTTTTTTACCAGATGATGTTACAATATTGGAGTCTAATGGAAGAAGTAGGTGTTTATGTTAGAGGGGTGTGGGAGTTCGGTGGTGACATGGTTAACAAATATATGGTTTTTCTGTCATTTTGAGTACTTGGGTTTATAGGTTCTTGCCTAGTACAAGTTTTTATTGTATCCATTTTATCTCTATAATGTTTTAATCTACATTTTCATGATGATATTATTATATATATATATATATATATTATATTTTCATTTCCATTGATTGATATTTTTGGGTGAATGTATTCCCAACTGTAGTTCTTTATTCCTAGGATATAGTCACTGGTATATGGGGATTAAGAACACCCTTTGGGGACCTACAACAGGTTATCTTGTGTGACTTTTTTGGGATGACTCAAACATGATCGTGAAAAATTGGTATCATAGATAGGTTAGATTTATGCTTTTAATATTTTTGGGATATTTTAGTTGATATAATGTAGGACTTTTAGGGCATAACAGATTGTTTATTTGTGAGTTCATGGCTTGACCTCAACATAATTAACCTTAAGTGATCAAGGGATTTTGAGAACTGTGCCTCTCTTTTTTAGTTTTAAATTTATCCTAGATCCTTGATTGTCTCATTTTGATTCAAACAGAGATTATTATTATTTTTGATTGTCTCTTTTATTTCCTTAACAAAGTACCATGCCACCAATAAAAATATGTGGTGTTCCACCTAAGGGTTTTGCAGATTGGCTCTCGTGATCCAACCACCAGATCTTAATGCAGTCATGTTTCTCCATCATTAAATTTTTCAAATAAGGTAATACCTATGCTTTAATAATTTATTTGATCTGATAATTCTTTATTCACATTTGTTAGGAATTAAAATTCACCCCATAGAAGTGATTTCTTTAATGGAAAGGAATTTATTCTAAGGAATGTAATTTCCCACATGATTCCTTGATTATTCCACTAATCAGTGTCACAAGTTATGTGTTGTTCATCTAGGTGACCTTTAAAGTTAATTATGGAATCCTATAAATTGGGGATTGAGTTATATTTTCATTCCCATAGTGACTCAGACATTAAAAATCTTTTGATTTCTTCTATCTTGTCTGCCTGCTTCACAAGATGACTTCCCAAGAAACATTTTACAAGAACCCCATTGCAATGCTAGATTGTGGGATTCCATTGCATGATATTTATGTGTTAATTATTCATATGAATGATTTTATTAATCTATATACTATAAAATTTATGAAAATTCAGTTGAACATTGACTTAAATTATTCATCGCATTGATGTACCACATGCCTGACATGATCTTCTAGCTCAGTCGTGTGATCATGGTTTTCCTGACTACCTCATGGTCACACAATCAAAATTATATTAATGGGTCATGATATCATGTTATGATCTCAAGGTGACATGACTCACAAGAACTATACAGGTCATGATGTCATGATATGCATTTGGGGTCACACGATTTTTGATACTTATACTAGGTCATGTGATCATGAATCCTTTTGTTTTTCATGCAATTCACACGACGCCGTATTATTTATGTACCTATGTTGATAAATATATTTTCTAATATGTAATTTACTTAATTCCTTGTATATAAGAATAAAAGTTGAAATTAGACTTCAACAAAAGAATCTACAGTAGATGTGACTACTTGAAATTCTTTTGTCACAATTTTTGATTCTACGCATTGTTCTATCAATGAGCCATCATATAAAAACATGATATAACTGATGGGGATATGTCTTATGGAATATCCTCTATCAGAAATCGTAAAATATTATGGTTTTGGTCTTATAAATTATTCTCTTATAATTCAACCTATCTCATCATGCATGCCTCCATCTTAGGTCTAAAGACCCAAAATACCTTAAGAGAAAATATCTCCCATATGGTCCACTTTTTAGCTAAGGAAAATAACTCATCTGGGTACACGATAATGTTCATAAGTATATTATTTGGATGGAACCAACATAAATAAAATTTAAAAATCCATATGTTTTGATCTACCATGAATAATTATTTCATGATGTATAGGTGCAGATGGCTACCAAGCTAGGACCTCCAATTGGGAGGGTGTTTTGGGATGTACTGGAACTTGACCTTCTAGATGAAATATATTTCATACGAATTTTCCCTAGATTTGAAAAATATTTTGATGTATGATGGAATATGTTCCTCCAAATACTTTATCTTTGATAATAAGGGCTTGATGGAATAAAAAGTTATCTAATGGAGTCCTGACACAAATACATTTCCTCACGAAAATGGTGTGGTGGGAATCAGTCTCTAGGATGTCATGTAGTTTTGTGCTGCACAAATTTCAGGATATATATATGATGAATTTCTCCCCCTATCATTTTCATGGAATGAGGTAGAGTGGTATCCTCCCCTTTGAAGAGAGTTTATCTTCCTAACTTAGAAGGCCCTTGTGACGTCTATACTTCTTATGGTGGATATTTGGTTCATGCAATGACAATGATATTTTATTAATAAGGTTTGATATGAAACTAAATCTATGAGGATGAAGGCCTTTCCCACAAAATATTCCAATGGTTTGAATGGTGCTTATCATTCCTTAGATATATAGGGTTCATTTACTAACTAGGGTGGGAGGTTATTCCCACCATTGGTTATTCCATTCAGTTGGCTAGTTTTCATGATCTACACCTACAGGTGTACCTTCTCTCAACAAAGTAGAAGGATGGAGGGAGAGTTTCCACCTTTATAATAGTGACATCTATGGTTGGAGGGGGTCATGTTGAGTTGGATATCCTAGTGTCAGCTAAAATATATCATATACTAGATGATATTTATTAGGGAAATCACCACATATAAATTTTAGTCCCTTTTAGGTATTATGGATTTTGATGGGGGATCCCTTGGGGGATATGAATAACAGAGCCTCCAGACCATCCAAAACATTAATTTGAGACCATTTTTATAGTGAAACAGTGGGGTGAGTCCCATCAAAATAATGGAATGGGGGATTAGGGCTATACTAAGATGTCATGATCTCTTCTCTTTAAAAACCCACTTATAATTTGACTAAAAATGGTGTTGGATGAACTGAGGATCAAGATTATATGATGTTAATTTTTGAGCGACTACTTTCTACCAAAATGTTTGTAGTATTCTCCATGAATGGTATCCGTTTTTTTCAGATCAGTTATTAGTTTTGGTAAATTCAATCAAACTTATTTTACCCTCATCACTTCTAATTTGAAAATCATCCGATAGTGGTTCTATAATTTTAGTATATGGTTTCCATAGAGGAGAATAATGTTCAGATTGAGTTTCCTTCAAATGATGATTATATTTATTTGTATCAACATTATTCCATGTTTTTTAACTCGTATCCAAATTGGAAATTATCCACACTAGCACCTGGGGCTATAATGTTGCAACTGATAACTAATATTAATATGAAGCCTATAAGGAATTTTTCTTTGAGAAGACGAACAACTATAGATATGCTTCGAAATTAGGTGATATATATATCATCAACTTTTTACTAAGTATAATTTCAACTAGCATGAAAATGCTGAGATTGATACATATGGTTGAATCCATTCCTTTACTTTTATTTCATACTTCCCTTTATAATTTTATAAACTATAATGTGGTAACCATATATGCTGATCTCTTGGGGATACTACGCTAGGCAAAGATATGCTTGTAATGTTTATCATGTGTTTCTTCCCCCACTAGTTTCTAATTTAAAAACAAACCAAATGAGGTTGTTTATTTCATTCAATATGCCAATGTAATGATGTGAAACATGAATATCCATATCCACTAATAATTATTTTTACCATTGATGGTGGTTCCAAGAATAATGGATGTTGATGTGGATGAAAAGGTCCATCCAATCGTCAGGGCAGTGGTAAGAATAGTCTTGTGACTCTATTTAAATGGATATTGTATATTTGTTACTGTAATTATTTATTTTTCATTATAGTTAATATTATATGAATCTGAAAGAGACTATTACCTCTTTTCATCCCCAATATATTCAATTGGGTTTATGGTTACATGAGCTAACCTGGATGGTAACCAGGTGACCAAAGATGATGTCACCCTATATCAACTCGGTATATTGGGGGTGATAACTACAATCCATGAGGCATCACAATATACACCTCCATAAATTCCATCTTCAATTACTTCAAATTAATCACCTTTCGAGGAACATTCCTCAAATATGAAAGGAAAATGTAAATCACCCTAAACTATTAGAGCCCTATCACTGAGAATCCTCAAGTAAGAATTACATTTTACTTTTTTTCCATTCTTGAATGTTTTAGGATCTCATTATGTTTGTAAGAAATGTTCATATACCTACCTTTATCAACATTAAGAACATACATATTTTCCTGAGAATATAAGTAGGGGTTATATCACTCTAATAGAACCTTTTCTATTGTCTTTGGCCCTTCATGAAGGAGAGACAGTTGAATTATCACAATAGTTAGGTCAGGTTCTTATAGCGGAAATTCTAGTGGTTGTCTCATTCTACCCATTAGGGGGAATAATACATTTGGAGGAGGCTAATACTGGTAGTTTCATTACTACTGATTTAGTCTTGTTAGAGTTGTCTTTGGCTGAATGTGAGCAGTTATTAAGAAACTCAACGCATGTTCTTTTTTGGTTTCAATTAGTCTGATATTTTATTCACTCTGATATCCCTCAAATGATTTGAGAGAATTATTATGATAGAGAATAGATAATTAGTTTTAGTAGTTAATTCTTTTAAAGATGGTATAGCCACTTCTCTTTAATATGTTATTAGGGTGATATATTTTTTAGTGATGTAACTAGAAAAGGTATTCTTCTAACATCAATCATGTTCATTAACTATCGAATATAATCATACTATTTTTTACACTAACTATAAATACCTTTTTCCTATTTATATAGTACATTGACCTTGTATTTTATAATTTTTGGTCCCTCTTGCTTCATGAACTCCTCTAACAAATTCACCTTAGGCAGTTGTCTGATCTATACACCCTCATCGAAGGCTAAGAGTATAAGTCCTCCTATTAGTGATGTTGTCCTAATATGTATTCATGTTCCCCTACTGGGATTCAGTCATGGATCAGTTTCCACCTCACTCTATTTACTAATTTGATTGAAATTATGAATGGAAAATTGGACCAAAATCTAAAGGACCCCTTCATATGAGGTAAAGAACCAAATTATCCATCTTATGAATATGGTTACCAACCTTACCTTTGAGTTATTTTACTGTATAACTCTTCATAACTAGGATAGGGGTATGATATCTAAGATAGGATATGAGTTTCCTTAAATTGATGGAAGTGGTTGTAGATTATTGTTCTATGGTCATACAATGTTGGGATAAGGCCTTGAAAAAGTCTTCCCAACACGTGGTGGAAGTGATGGATCACCAAATCAAGATCTGTACTGGGAAACCAGAAATTGTCATAAAAAATCTAAAATCATCCATCAATGGGAAGATCTATCTCAATTGTAGGATGCGTTGTAAACATCAGATAAATATGTATTGGAAGAACAAGTGCTCTTTGACCTAGCACATAGGGCCATATATGATGGTGTTTTCTAGGTATAACCATTGCAAAAAACTATAGAGGGGGAAATAAAATCAATTGATAAATATCCATTTGGTATACTCTGTGGAGTAAAAGATGATAGAGCCCCTAGAGTCCTCAGAGTTCATGATGTAATAGGCTTGTAGGTTCACGAATCTCCATTTATTTTTAGATCTATGGGAGAGTCTCGAGAATATAATGATTCATCCACCTTTTACACATTATGAATAAATATTCTAAAATTCACATGTCATTTTCTATTATTCATTCATTCATAATGTTCATGACATTTCATTTAATTGAAATTGTATAGATCATCAAATATACCTATACATTTTATAATAAAATTTATACCCTAAGAAATGGATTTTAATTCATAAATCATAGTAGATTTCCCTTGAAAATTTCTCATAAATACTTAGTGGCATGAGATTAATCAGTGATGTATCTGCTTCATTCATCTTAGGATCACTAGGTTTAAAAGGATAATCTAGGTAAAATACATTTCCCATAGGGAGATTTCCCTAATTTCATCTTAATTTAGTTTACTTACCAAGCATAGATTTATCATTTTTGTGATAAAGTATTGATCCCTAAAATATGTGTGCATCTTTTTTATATGTCACAAACATTTTCCAAATATTCACATATGGATAACATAGTGGGCATAGACGAGTTATTCTCAAGATATTTTATAATAGGATTTGACATAATTTTTTTGTTCATTTAATTTTTTATAAGTGTTATATATTTCTAAGATCACACAATGTTCATGTCCCACGAATGGAGTATCACCTTTTTACTAGGAATACTTTTTCAAATTTTCATCCTAGTGATAATTTTGTCCCTTAAAATTATTTATTTTATGTTCATGAGAATCAGACCGTAGTTTTCTTGTAGTGTAGGGTATTTCATATGGGACCATATTCCATTTTTTAAGGCTTCTATCTTTGACCATTATTGTGGTGTATTTTTCGGTCATCTAGATCCGATATGATGTTTCAATTTTTAAGGTACTGAAGCTTGGATCCTATACATATTTTTGTATAGAATGGGAATTCATGAAGCATTTTAGTAACCTAAATCTATTATGTAATTTTGGTGAAAGAGAATCATGAAGGGCTATATAAACCATTGATCTTAAAGAAAACATGATGGATGAATGTCCATGATTGGCTGATACACCCTTAAACATTATATCAATGGGTATTTTAGGATAATAGAATATCATGGAAGCTAATAACACTCATATAGTTTAAATGTAGGTTTTTTAAATCAAAATCTTAGAGTTTGAACTAATGAATATGGAATAAGGTATACACACTAGGGATTAGACAAAACTACCTAAGGTGTTCTGTTCCACCATGCTATTATAGGGGATCACATGGATTATAGTTCCTTTACTATATGGATAACATTCCTCTAGTTGCTATTTCATAATCCCTAATGCATAGGACCATAGGAAATACATGCACGGTCATGTAAAGGGGATCCATACACTTTTTCATTGTCGACGAATGGTTTTATGTAGATGATATTAATTGATGGTCTAATATTAGGGAAACTGATTCTACATGGATATTTGGAATAACGATCATGTAAATAACATGTCTTGGAGCTTGAATTGATGAATATGGAATAGGTAATATGTTTCAGGGATAAACCAAAACACATTAAGGTGATGAGTTTTACCATGGTGTTTTGGGGGCTCACAAGGATTGAAGTTCCTTTCCTGCAAGAAAGATATGCCTCAATTTGGTGGGTCAGAGGAACTTATATATACCCCATTGAGCTTACATGAATGTTAAATTAGAAGGGTCTAGAATCCTTTCCAAGGGGCATAGAATTTTTATAAAGAATAATCAATCTGGATGAGGAAGTTTGAAGAGGGATAAAGGATATCAAAAAAGGGTTATGGCACCCTTGGGTAGTTTTTCTTTTTGTTGGAAAGAACAATTCTCACACCATGCGGTTTTGAGCCACATCTTGTCTGATATAAAAAGGATGGGAAATTTATAATTGTATTCTTGGTTTGAGAAAGGGTAAAATACATGGTGATGTAACATTTATGATGTTGAATCCCCATGAATAGTCTCATTATAAGGATTATAAATAATGTTCTAAGAATATCTAATCTTACTGGATGGATAATTTTTTTGGGTGCAAGTCAAATATTGGTAATGGAAGAGGCCAATTTTCTTCATGATCATGATAAAAAATATTGGATTTAAGTGGGGTCCATTCTAGGAAAAAACATCCCCTAGGAAAAAACTCTTTGGTGATGTGCAATTCTATAATGAATCCTAGTGGGGACCTTTTGTAATTTCCAGTCCTTGTTACCATTATTCTATAGTGAATAATTAGCATCAAGGGATACCAAGTTCTGTGGGGTTCTATGAAAGGGATACCATCTAGAGAAATTAGATATGTTGGCCTAGACATGAAATAAAAGAATATGGTTTATATAAAATGTAATATTAAAGAAGGGTTCAAGCACCCAAGAAGCTGTGTTCCCACCTAGTGACCCCATTATCATAGTGGGGATACGTGAGAAATCATTACTATAAATTTTTCGATGAATAAGGTGTCTAATATGAAGACATAGGAAATTACTAGGGCTAGAAGATGTACCCTATCAGTTTTATGTCATGTATTGTTATGATTTTTCTTTTTCTTAAACTCTAGAGATGAAAATTTTTAGATAGTAGAGATTGGACTTCTAATTAGGCTTCTACATTCATGTTTTCAGCAAGAAAAGTTTCAGTTTTCTTTAACTAGTAGTTTTTGGGACTTGAAACTTGGACCATAAAAGGGTAATATTATGGTTTTTCATCATTTACAAAAGTTCTTGAAGTTTATGGTCGTAATGAACAAGAACCTGGTATGAGGGGAATGTTACAAAATATCATAATAAGGATACCTATGATTATGATTATGCCAAAATCCATTTGAGAGGGATATGATTTTGTTGTAAATCATGGATCAAGGTTCTGGTGTCATGAATAATGATATGGGACAATCATGAAAACAATGATCATGAATCTTTAAAATATAATGAGCTCTATGGTGATTACGTCAAGGCTTGGAAGGATCAGAATGAATTTTTTACCGGGCCAAGATTCCTTTAGTTCATTGGTCAAAGAGCATATGTAGATCAACCTAAGGCATGCACAAATAAATAAATCTAGTCTAATTTATAGGTTCCATGAAATTTTTTCAAAAACCTAAGGTTCTCAAGACATAAAGTGTTGTTTATGGGTTGAGGTGCTTAAAATTTGATAGAACTACCACGTACTATAGTCGACCATGGTCAGGATGTTTTGGACCGTTTATAAGGAATGATTATTAGTGATGGTATGCACATTTTAATTGCATGTAGTGGGGATGTATCTATCATGATGTTTTAACATCATACGATATGTAATTTTTCCTTATAGTTTAACCTCATGTGGTAAGGATGTAGGAACCGATATAAACTTTTTCAATATTTCTTTGGGGACAATTTACATTATTCAATATAATTTAGAGGGTCGAAGAATATTTTATCTGTGAAATGGTTTATTTATGGGCATTCATATGAAAGGTCCCTTCTTGACCAGATCTATCTCATGCATTAGAAAGACTTACAGAGATATAACTCATGTGTAGAAAAATAGATACTATATGACATGACCCTCTTTAGATAGAGTTATATTTAATTTTCATTACTAGGCTTCCCTTGGTTTACCCATGAATATTTATAGGGTGGAAATCATTCCATAATGAGCATGTTTAAGGATATACCTCTACATATATTTGACCCGTATATAGGGGTATGATTGTTGGTGATGGAAACCCATTTATTGGTATGACATGAACGATACATTCATAACTACATATCCATTGATGTCATGAATCAAGCCACATATAGTTCTCATATAGTTTTCTATATATTCTCATTCAATATGTAGGGGGTTTACTTTTATCATTTTATATAATGTGACATGACCCATGAATGGAGATCCCAATATCACTTCATATCCTATAATTAACGAATAAATCCACACATATTTCTTTTATCTCCTTGCACATGTCTGGACTATGACTAGGGAGGGGGCATTTTAATATTGTGGATAGACCCAGGATTGACTGTACAAGAGCCACCACTTATCTTATGGTTATAGGAATCAATCCACCTATCATTCTTGAATGTAAAACACCAAATGCAAGTTTGAACCATTTTCATTGGGGATAATATTCCATTTTTATTATTGTGGATGGACCTAGGATTGGAGATCTAGGTATCATTACATATCCTATAATGATAGGAATAATGAAACATATATTTCTTTAGTGGAGGTGTGCAGGAAGACCAATACCAAGGGTAGTGATCCTCTGGGGATAATTCCAAAAAAAATCTTAGTTTTACATTATGTACGGGACATTAACCTTGTAGTTTAATGTCATGTAGTAATTGTGTTTGGTGTTCATTTTATGGTCTTTTAATCAGGACCATGCTAACTCTAATGTGAACTAACACATCTAGATCGTGCATGGAATCCCTTACCAAAATTACAAATCCCATGTGATCTATGACCAGTCTGAGAAACAAGGAATAGAAATTGTTTCGTTCACTACACATATAAATTTAAAATAATGGAATGGGTAATTTTTATCATATAGTGAATTCAATGGGATATAGGATCTATGAGTCTCTACATATGTCATTGGAATGAAAATGAAGTTGTATGTTGTTCTATAATCATTTTACCAGATGTGAAAAAAGAAGGAAGGAACCACCACATACATTGTTTATAAATTTTGGAAATAATATCTTCATTGAATCTCCATGTTATTGGATTGAGGCTTTGTAATATGGTTTCCCAATGCATCTTGTGTTTGGTACATAGGGTAATACTACATTTTAGAATTATGTCCTGAAGATGTTTTTTTACATTTTACTATCTTGTGACTTTGATTATATGGGTCATGCCTTATAGGGTTTTGTGAAAAGGACCTCTCTTTTTAGGTTATCATAATTTAGTAATGATTGATCATTCCTTGATTTTTTGGACAGATGACTAGGACCATAAAATTTTATAGCTAGACCAGGGATTAGAGATTCTAGATTCACTACATATCCTTAATTATTTGGAATCTACACACACATAGTTCTTGAATGTAAAACTCTCCATGAAGTTCTTACCCATATGATGAGCGGGAAAGTTTTTCTATTAATATTATGGGTGGACCCCATATTTAAGATATGGGTGTCACAACATGTCTTGTAATGGATTTAATTGAGCCGCATTTAGTTATTGAGTGGGGATATTCCCTATATAGATCTGACTTACATAGAGGGATATGAGTACTTCATTTTTCATTCACCAATATGTAACTCAATTGTATTGGATCATATTTATAGTAACGTTTTTTATATAGTTTAAAATCAAATGGTAAGTAATTATTATGTTTATTTTAACATCATTCAGTAATGAATAATGATGAATTTTAATTTAATGTCTTGCTACCTAGACGTGGAACATTGTGCAATTTAGAGTCTTGTTGTTTGGAATATTTCAATGTAGTTTAACATCACGCAGTATGGATGTATCTTGTAGTTTAATATCATTAAACTAATATATATAGTTCTATTTTTCTTATTGAGACTAGGATGAAGGATTATTGAAGGAAACAATGAAAAGTACTTCAGGGGAAAAATTTCATTAGTGGGGAGTGTAACATGTTCCCCTTATATTGTGTCTATTGAGTAAGATCCATTTGAATATATGTTATTAGTAATATAAGGCCATTATAATTTAGGTTCCATATTAAAAAGTTTCATTCCTAGTATCACTGCGATTCTAGGGGCCAATTCTAGTTCACCTTCCATGAATAAGTGGATGAAAACCTTTTTGTTGATATTTTTCGTGATCTGATCTCGAGGACCTTCATGGTTGTGCAGTGTTTGAAAAATTTACTCATAGAGTCGTTTGGGATGATCCATATTCTTTTGTGATTTATTTTCATCCGATAGTTCTTAAAAAATATCTATTTTGGGTGAGGGAAAATATAATTCTATTTGAAACACTAATGTTATCACGTAAACTAATGAATATGGTGTTTCTTGTGTGTCAATGTGTGTAGTGGTATGGTAGGCCCATAAATCATGAAAACGATTTTCCAAATAGGTCGTCTTGTCCTTGTCCACCATTTTTTGTAGTATATTTGATAGTGTATTATTGATGTCCAATATTTTTACATTTTCCACTACATGAAAATTGGATGAATGGTTGGATTCCATGATTTACACCATTTACAATTTATTTAATTTAGTAGAAAAAATAATGAATCATTGTCCGTCTATATTGTTCGAGGGACTCTTAATCTTGTTATGATACTAGACATTGCGAATTTAATGATATTAATTGTCTTGAATTCCAAGAGAGGTATTTCCTTTGTCTATTTGTAAAAGAAAATGGTTATAGTAGATATTTATTTAAGCTACTTAGCTTTAGTTGGGGTATATGGACCCACAAAAAACATTCCCAATACAGAAAATAACTAGTAATATTTATCTATATGTTGAAATTATGGGGGATGATGGATGTTCTTTTCATGAATTTTCCATGCATAAATTCTATGGTGAATTATACACATTCATGTATCATTGTTTTCTTGAAGTAACCAATAATACTAATTTGGTGGTTGGGTTTAGTTTCAGACTGAGGATCACTACAGTAGCATGTATGTACTTCTTCCATGATGGTGGGAATATCTCTTTATGTTATAGATCTGAGTATGATTCCATTAAAGCGTCATTTTAGTGGACTTTTTTTCCAATTTTCCCATCACAAAGAGTAATGTTTGTTTCTTGGCATCAATAATGATCTATTTAGGCTCAATATTATAGGTGGATCACATTTTGGAGTTAATAGAATATTGGTTCCATCCATCTGGGGTTGGATATTCGTTCATTACAATATGGGGTATTATTGACATGATTAATATCATCCAAATTAAAGATGTTTACTGATGAGACCATCCTTTAGTGTGTGATATGTAAAACCACATCTTCTTAATATGCATCATCCATGACTATGGTTTCATTATCTAGTGAATTTTAATTATCATTTTATGATCGATGTACATGGTTTAATATTGGATAAAAATGGAACTCTTCCATTAGTTCTAATATATAACTAATTTGAGGGGCCAATTCATTTTTCTCTTGGAAATATTCTTTGTTGAATTATGTAATCAGTATCTTGGTTTCCACATTGATGTTTAGGTATGATATCTATATCTGTAGGGCTATTTCTAAGCTATAATTGATGAATTGGCAGTCTGCCTCATTATTAGTGTAATATTTTTATATTGAGAAGAAGTATGGAAATATTTTTTTAAACCAAATGAAATCTATAGTTTGAAACGACTTTTATTTGGGGTTTCCAACCTCATTACAATATTAATTTGGGAGGCACCATCAAAATACCTCTCCCATGTCTATATAGTGTCATGGGAATAAGAAATATCTTCATCATTTTTATTTATTTCCATTAGTTTACTTTCTAGGGTGGGGCTTACCATAAGGAAATCAACAGGGGAATGCCCTTTAACGACCATCTATGACATGAATTGAATGTCTTGTTATTGGATAATAACAACCCATATAGAAAAATACTTAGAGAGCATAGGACAAACAATTATGAAATTGATAAGTTCAATATGAGATAACAAGTGGATTTCTTACTGTTTCATGTGATGTATCTGCTTTTTCATAGCTAAGTTGAGTGCGAGGAATTTATTCTCCGTATATGAATACCATTTATTAGTACATAAAATAGTTCTACTGAAGTATTAGAGATTTATTTCATTCCTCCCTTCATTTTTCCAAGTAAAGATAACACAAAGTGATTGGTCCATGGTGTCCACATATAAGATAAATACTTTCTTTCAACTAAGATAATCAAGACTAGTGGGTGAAAAAAGTACTACATTGGATTCTGAAAGGCTTCATGGAAGTATTCATCCCATTGGTAGGTGGATCCCATCTTCATTGACATGGTAAAGGGGACAGATTTTATGTCCAGGTTAGTAATTAATCATTAAATGTACGAAAGGTTCTCTTATAGAATCCTGAGTTATTTGATATTGTGAGGGGTAACATTTCAAGGATTGTGGTATTCTTTTCCAGATCACCCTCAATTAAATGGTGTCATAACACAAATCCAGGTAATTTCATTGATGTTATCCCAAAATAGAATATCAGTTTATTCATCATAAAACTCTATTGTTGATTTTTTTTTGATTTTTTCTATCCTTAATATTATCACATAATCATCTATATTTGACCACTACATCATTAACAAATCAGTCCATTATTCATCAATAGAATTTATTAATTATATGATTCATGAAACATTTAATATATGTGATCTCATTCCTTAAGTTTGAGGTAATGACTTAATAAAAAAATTCCTTTGAGAAGCTTTGAATTTGGTGGATTCATCATATTCAAGGAAATTCATTATCTAATTATACTATGAAAACCCATTCATAAAATAGAGGGATTATAAGCCAGCATTTTTATTAATAAAAAATTTTATGATTGGAAATGTGAAATCATGTTTCATAAAGTGTCGATTAAGGTCATTGAAATTGATACAGATTCCGATCTTCCCACCGTTTCACTTCATTTGGATGATGTTATAGAGAAATTTTGTGTATTTAACTTCCCATAAAAATTGTATTTGATCAATTTTTCGACAATTGATTCTATATTAGTAGTATGAGAGGAAATTATCCTCATGGTCTTCTACAAAAAGCATGGATGGTCATCACATAAGCCTAAGTGATGTGTAGCCACCTCAAGGATCATCCCTATAATTTCAATATAGTTAAAAGCTACCATTTATGTGTGCTTATTCATAAATTCAATATACATATCCTACTCATCATGAGGCATCATGGAACTAATCAATGTAGGATACAAGTCATATTCTATTCATAGTCTCTCCTACATGAGCTCATCGATGGGGGTGGATATTCCTTTAATGTGGGAGGGGAATCTTTGAGGTCATTATATTCTTATACCATATAATATTCTTTTCCATGGTATGAACTATAGACGGGATTTTGAATCCATTCTATATTTTGTGGGATGTATCCACACCTTTACCTTTATATTTATATATGTTCCTTCCTTGAAGTGGAACTTTAATATTTGGAGGAGACATGCTTTGGTTCATTAGTGGCCTCAGCTAATTCATATAGGTCACCCTCCTCTTTATTTATAGTTTATGTATTTCACACCTCTTAATTTTCATCTTGATCCACATCATTTATTGTGTTCATGGTGATAAAATCTACTATGGCGTATCAGAAAATTGTAGTTATCCCATTACTCTAAATGAGGTAGGGTGATTTTTTGTCGCGTACTCCCCCTTTAAGGGATGCATTAGGGTAACCTTTCTGACCCCCGAAATATTGGTCCATTTTGGTTTTTGACCCATATGGGGTTTGATTAGATTCTCCCCACATTCTTCAAATCTCGGACTATAAATAGTGACCTTTAGGGAGCTTCTGACCATTTTTCCTAAAAAAGACCCAAATAGAAATGGTATTTACTATATTTTAAGAAACAAATATGATTGAAACTATTGATTTTTACCACGTCGTCTACAGAATATATATTCCTTATTGGTTTATGATGATGATGATGAAAATTCCCCCATCCCTATGGGATGGTGCCAATTTTATGATAATATTAGTACATTATGATCATATCAGCAAGGATTTAATGATTCAAATTCAGTATTTGACGGTTCCTAAGATGTAAATTGTGATATTAATTCCCTTATATCTGTGATATTTAATTGATGTAGAACTACCACAAATTTTTTAGGACCCTATTAGTGTGTTATGGAAATGGTGATGGGGATTGAGATAAAAATTTACTTTCCTTATGGGTTTTGTTTGGTATGCAAGTGTCGTCGATATATTCTACATCTTATCTGGGTTTTATGACCAGATATATGGAGATCGAGGTAAAAAAGCTCATAGCATTTTGGTATATTTTAAGGTCTTGAATTCTTATATTGTAGTATATATTGTGATCCATTTGAATTGGTGTTATTGTTATCATGTATGTTTTGAGTGAGATAAATTCCTATGATGGGATTTATTTTTTATGGAAGATATCGGGTGGCCCAAATATTTGGAAACTGTTTATGAAATTCATTTTGATTTTTCAATGCACCCCAACATGGTAATTTTTTTTACAGCTCTCTCCCCCTATTCATCATGTCTTTTCACCTTCAAAGAGGGGGAGTTTAGTTGTATTTTCCAACTGGCTCATACGTTACCTAGTCCCCCATTTTATCAGGTGGCTATAACATTATAGGATTTTGTATCTAGAAGGATTTTATATTTTGGTTTGGTAGTTTAGTGTAGCAATACATAAATTCCCCATCCATGGATATGGATATATAACTATCTTTCAAAAACATGTTTTTGAAGAGTTGTGATGTAATGTAAGAAAGTGTAATGAATATTTCCAATGTGCTTTTATAGTTTCATGTATTTCTCCATGTAGATAGTATCCATATCTTTTTGAAAATAGATAATTTGTATGGTATGAAAGAGACCCTTGTATCTGTGATAGGGGAGGTGTATAGACTCTAATTACTGATGAGTTTTCCGAATATTTTTTCATAGGTAACGGATTCACTCCTTCTATAGATAATCTAGGATCTCATAGTCAAAAGTTGTGAGGGTCCATAACAAGGTTGGGAGTTTATTTCTATATAACTATCTCTATATAACCATGTCATCCTCTTATTCATCATATTTATATTCCTCCATTGGGTTATACCATATAGTTTCCTTCTTTGGGTCACATACTGAACTTGTTTATATGCTACTGATAGTTTATGTGGAACTATATATGGGTAAATTGAGTGTTTTGACAGCCTCTTTATATGTAGGTGACTGTGTTTTGAGGGCCTTTATATGTGAAGGCATATGGAAAAGGGATTATTTCATAGTTACACAAAGATATCAACATGTGTAGGTTGACCATGGTGGATTTAAGCAGTCGAGTCCGTACGATCCATCTATAAACAATAATGTGGTGAACTATCAAGGTAATGATCACCTTGTGCTATAGTTTAAGATAAGATGAACCCTTGAGGTGTTTCAGTTATACATCAGCTGGCCTCATGTACATTAACATTTAGAGGATTAAGGATATGATCCTCATTCTATATCATGGTTGAAATATGGAATGACCTACCTTTGAGGTTGAGTAAGGATAAGATCCTACATCATAAAGGATTATTGAATATATGGATAATAGATTAGTGGTACCAAAATTTAATCCACTAGATGACATGTTTTTTTTACTATTTCAGTGACTTTCTATATTATCGGTATGAATATGTTCCTTCCTTACAGTGGTTTTCAAGATATGTTGGTCTATTCAGGATGATATGACAGTATAAGAATGGTTCAAATATCCATTCCACATCATAATATTCCAAATGACATCCAGAATGGGTAAGGGATATTATCCTCTTCCTATATAGCTACTATAGTATGTTGGTGTAGTTATTCAATGGGGAAGAAGGTATATTTGTCTTGATTACATGAGAAGCTATAATATGTTGAGTACCTTCATTGCCAGGGAAATGATCCTTCTCTATTTGATTTCACTATTTTCCTAAAAACCCTCTGTTAGAGTAGGGATATGAGCCAGATCCCATTCCTTTGAAATATGGAGTTGGTATTTTTCGACTAGAATATGCACCTATCCCATGGAATGTTTCAAACCAACATGTAGATCTCCATTAAAAATGGTGATATGGGCATGGTCCTCTAGCTTTGCATAATTCCACTTGAATTTTTTTGACTAGAATGTGTTTATTTACCAAGATATATTCAGAAATTTTTTAGTGATCCCTAGATTAATGGGGATAATATACTGGTCACATGTCTATAATTTACAAATATAGGATGATAATACTATTTTATGGAAAAATAATATTCAAATTCCCATGAGTAACCACCTTTTTACATATCATGGGGAAATGCAATACAGTCAACTAGGATAAGAATATGTGAAAGTAACTTTTTCTTGAATAGTTGTATAATATACCAGTGGAAATGTTTAATGTAATGAAACATATTAATATTTGAATAAGAATGTATGTATGTATGTTTTTAGTCTTGTATATATTCTAGAAGATATTTTTGGATTGGGGGTGATATAAGCCCACTCATATCCACCTTGTTCCATCAAAACATGTGGATGGTATTCATGCATGAAAAATGGATAGGTGTACCCCCTTTGTTTATATAAGAAAATTCATTATACATTATCCAAATGGGAACAGATATGAGGCTCCCTGCTAATTACAACTAGAATGTGCCAATGGGCTTTGTCAATGGAAGAAGGGATATGATCCCTCTCTTATTTATCCATATATATTTGTGCCCAACAAGACCTCCTCTATAACTGTTACTGAGTATACATGGTAATAATATGTCGGGTGGTTCCCTTTGTAGGAGACTAAGGGGGTACTAGAAGGATATCTCTCCTGATAGTGCTAAATGAGAACCCTCCTGGGCATATCTTAAATTGAGATGGAGTTGTAGTTGGCTCCTTGATCTATCTTCCTATGATGTTAAAGGTTTTGGTTTTTTCTCTCCAAGGATATTATTCTAATGAAATTGGTGGTGGTGGTAGGTGCCGGTTGTGTCATTATATCCTTCACATAATAATACATACCTAACAACTTCCTCGTATGAAGACCTATACATGCATCCTTGAGGTTCAGGATCATATTATTGGGAAAAAATCCATCAAGTTAACAATAAGGCATTTTTTAGTTGATTGTGTTTACTGGAAAAGGTTTTTTCCATGATAATTTGTAGAGTTCTAGATACATTATTGGCAATTTATGTTGACAATGATCCAATAAAAAGTAATGGACACTCTGGATGTGGTTCTAAAAGATCATATATAATGTGGTTCCATTTCCTAGTATTTGTTAAATTTTTTGTTCCAAATACTACAGAATAAAGAAAATTGTTTTTTTAAATTCAATTTTTATGCAAGAAAAAAGTTTATTTGGAAAGTTGCGTGAAAGACACGTTTTAGGATATCCCCATCAAAACATGGAAATGTAAGAAACCAATGTGACTTCATATTTGATTTTACTCGATTATGAGGAATTGTACACATGTAGAGGAAGATGTGTCAGTATCTTACACTCATGGTTGACCATGACTATAAATATATTTCTACAACCTCATTTCAAAATCTCAACCCTCATAGAATATCCAGTCTCTGAATGATGTGATAATTATTCATAATTGTAGTTATGCATAAAAAATATGTTGTGAATAAGAAGAGAGTTTCATGTAAGAAGAGGTTTGCGTACAAAGAATAAAACTTGTGTTCAATGTACTCAGAGGTTATGAAAAGGAATGATGATCAGATTAATACAATAGGAAAGAGGTATTCATCAACAAAATGAAAGTGAAACTAAAAAATAAACTAATTTAAGTGTAAAAGACATTGATTTATGTGATCAAGATGATTCTTCTGAAGAGAAGTGGTCATAGTTTTGTTGACAGAGCATTGAACTTTCAAATTGTGAATGGTTGTAATATAGGAGGGATAGTGAGTCTACTCCGAACATTATAAAGATAGTGAGCCTATGAATAGAAGTGATATTGCTTGATCCTTTTTTGTAAATTATCCTTAATGTATTTGGTACATCATAAAAGTATCATTGAATTCCCATGTGACGTATCCTGATAGGGTTTATCTATTTAATATTTATGTGCCTCACGAATTCTTTCATTTCTGTTCACACATTTCTATGGGAAATAGAGAAAGGATTTTTTGTTTAACAAAAAAATAAGACTGAAAGGGGTATTTGTTTTAATCTATCATACCCCGATTCACTCCCCCTATTAGGGAATTTAAACTATTTGGGCTAACACGTACCATGTCAGTGGTGCTCCTAGACAATAACATTCCCTACCTAAATTTGACAGTGTCGGGTGAGTGAGGTTGTTCTGTGACCCACATAGGTTACTAAAATAGTGGTGGTTCCATAAAATTTCCCTAAAAATTAATTGTTCTAATGTGAATATATCTATATAATTAGTTTCTTCCAATCACAAATACAATAAGGAAAAAGTTCATTGATCTCTACATCATCACAACTGTGAAATGTTCTTAATCATCTGTGCAAATTTAACATAATTTCCTTTTTTATTTATATTTGATAATTTTTCTCACAAGCATTTTTCAATGAAATAAAGGACTTATTTCATGGGAACCTCAATTACAAAGTATTTCACATTGGGCATACCATTTTTATTTTCATGGGAGACGCATAACAACATAGCCTGATGCATGGTAAACTAATCATTTTTATTATTTGAGAGACTCATTTCGAATTCACCACTTTGTTTCCTTCAAGGGAAGATGTATATAATATCCCCTCATTTACCGAGATATGATTCATAGTGGATATAATTTTTCACTTATTCAGGAAATACATTCTTTCATACTAGGTCCTCTATTTTAAATTATATTGGAGAGATATGGTCTCTGATGAATGATTATAGGGGATTATAGTATGGTTACACAATTATTCACATTTATTTTACCATTTTCAATTTTAATAGAATATCTCAATGGATCCAACATCCATAACTACATACACACCTTCTTTCCAATGGCATGAGGCCAAATTATGTTTCAGACCGAACAATGGATAAGATGTCACATTGTTTGATAATATGAGAGGTCATGTACATCACATCATTTTTGGGGGATCAATTTCATATTTATGGACTCTCATAAAGATTTTAGATATGTTCATTAATCTTTTCTAAAAATTAATACAGAATAGGCTGTCATAACAAAATCATCAGGTTTCGAATCATTCAATCTGTAAAGGAGGGGGTGCTATTAATGAGACTATATGTAAGTATCTATGGTTATCCATTCATTTAGATTTATTTTTTATCAATGGATAGATTCTTATTTATTGTAGTAGTATAGTAATGAATTCTATATTTCTCTTCCATCTAGGTAAGTGATTGGTTTTTCGAGGTTTAGATTGAGCCTTTATGATCCATCAAACAAATCATTTTTATAACAGGAATCAATACGTACATATGTAGTTTATGTCCAAGACATGCAATTTAATTTCATGAATAATTAGAATATATGAGGTAAACTAGTGACCAATTATTGATCTTGAGCCTTAGGAATGATTACAATGCATCCTTCTTATAGTAAGAATTATAGTTATTATAGTTCTATGTTTGCTTAACCTTCATATAGGAAGTGACAAATAATTAATGTTTTCAAGGGTTATTTTCAAAGGGTTTACCAATATGGTTTTTCATTCAGAACATAAATTAATTTGGATTCCCTTATAAGGGGGAAATTGTATCATGGCACCAAATATGGCTTGCACACTAAGGTTTCCCTAGAAAAGGGAATTTTTTAATGCTAGTGTTATGATCATTGAAAATCCCTAATCCCACATTAGTCATTCTCATATTGAGAAAATAGGAATAAAAGGTCATTAGAATCAACACATATAAATATAGATCATATGAACTGAGGTAGCCTTAATGGGGTGTTTGATACCTAGATTAGGCCTAAAGAAGGTATCATATGTATCATGCTTATAACAAGAATTAGGGTCTCCATAGTTTTGTTAGCCTCTCAAACTCCTACTGGGTGAGGAATAATAATAAACCCATGGGATATTGAATGTTTCATTGGTTAGAATGTATGAGATAAGGAGGGGAATTCAAGGAGATGGATTCCCACTAGAATATTAGGCCTTAGAATGGCATCCTTAATATCCTTTTTTGGACAATAATAATATTCCTCAAAGTTAAATTAGCTTCTAAATTTTCTGATGGATGAGGAATAATAATAAACCAGTATGAGAGTTTCAATCTGATGGGTAAAATTATCGGAAATATCGAGGGGTATACATCGAGGCGATTTCCCATTTGGTGGTTGGTAGATATGAAGGTGCCCTACATATCCTGTTTAGACAAGAATCAATGTCCTCATATTTAAAATAGATCCACATTCCACTGATGGGTGATAAATAATGATAAAACCTGAAAATATGTTTTGTCCCATTTGATAGATGTATGAAATATGGTGGTACTTACACTGAGTTGGATTTATAATTGGATCTTACAACATAGGAAGGAATACTATGTATCCTAAATGGATAGGAATCATAGTTTTCATAGTAAAATTTAATTAATGTCTGATTGTGTCTACTGGTAAAGGCCATCATGTTCTAGGGTGTCTTCCCCACATGCTTGAAATAATAGGGATGCCTGTTTGACATGTCCTATTTTTCTACTAGAAATGTCTTAGGATGAATGGAAGACATGTATGAGCTATCCATCACATGATCTACCAGACATGTTTGAGGGTTACCAAATGACATGGTTGAAATGTCAAAGGTACATTTCATGTTTAGAGAATACATTTTCAAGGTTTTCGCAAAATTGAAGATGACATGTCGAAAGGACTATTAGATGACTTGGTTGAAATGTTAGTGGGGTTCCATGTGATCAATGTTGACATAGTTAAGGGTGTCACATGATCAAGGATGACTTTTCATAAGGATATCTCATTATATATCCGGCATTTCAATATAACTTTTCCTAACTTAGTCGATATGTCTAGGGACCTTCACAATACTGTGAAAATATGTTCAGGGGACATTACATGATTTTGATGACATGCCTATAGAAATTTGGGTCACATTGATGTAATTTTTATGAATTTTCACATTATCTGGATAGGTTATGTAAATTGCATGATGGCATTACGTGAAAATAAATGTATCTGTCATCACATATGGTTTTCATATTTTCAGCCATTATTCAATATTTTATAATACTTATATCATTTTCCCGTTGGATTTCTATCATATTTTCACTTCATCGATAATGGATATTGATATGGTGTCAAAGCATTGTCATCGATAGTCAACCTACTCATATGTGGTTCATTTCATGATCATTGACAAATCCAGGGATGGTGCGCAAGCCTTACCATGGAATGTCATAGCACTGGAATGTAGATAAAAGGATAATCACATGATCTTATGGACGTTTCTAAGGGTCTCTAAATGATCCTTAGGTCATATTAGATGGGCATCGTTTGATCATCAGTACTTTTCTAGATGCCTTTACATGATTATCATCACTTGTTTGGATGCCCTCAAAATAACTAGAGGGATTATCATATGGTGTTTTTTTATTTCAAGGACTTGTTATAGGGGATTAACACAATCATTATAAAAACATACAAAGAACCTGATTTGGCTACATGATTTCCAAATTTCATCTGTTCATGTGTCCCCCAAGGGGTTATATGATTCGTGTGATTTGACAACCTGATCCTTAAATAGCTACACTTCTCCTTCCTTCTTTTTTTTAGAGAACACAATGCACATTCAATGGAAATTTATTCGATCCTAGAATTGTCGATTCTCGTTTGGAAGGAATAAAATATAACTTCATAAGAGCATATCCTCAATAAATCATATCAATCCTTAAAGTATGATGATAATGACAAAAAATATTTTATAAATTACTTGAAAACAAAGAGATAATATTCCTTTTAATATAGAACTATTTGAAAACATAAATTCCTAGAATTTCAAGGTAATATTTTTTTGAAAAAATAATCATGGAAACAGGTAAATATATATTCAATGAAAATGATAGTAATGATGGTGGAAAAACTCATTTGTGTGTTAAATGATAAATCAAACATTCCTTTTACACTTTTTTCTATAATGTCATAAATAATCTCTTCATTTTTTTAAATTAGTTTTTTAAAATTTTGAAAAAATTTAAAATATATTTAAAATAAATACATATTTTATTTTAATTGTATAAAATAAAATTCTTAAAAAAAATTAATCCATATGGACATTGAAGAAAAAACGACTAAAATGGAAATAATGTGGGTTTTTATTAAAAACTTTTTCTTGATATTTTTGGGTTAAAAGAGAGTCAAATTGCACTAATACATAAAACATATTGGAATAACTAATGGATAATAAAATATATGTTCTTTAAAAGATAATATCCATGTAATATAACTCAATTGAAATTTAGTATAGACAATATCGAAAAGATATGAGATTGTAACATAAACCCTTACCGAAACTCCTGTCTTGTTTCATATGAGTTCAAACCCTCTAAATAAATATATTTTAGTATATATATATTAAAATCCATATTTACTCATGATTTATTTTGTTATATTACTTTATAATTTCTAATTATCCATTTATTAAAAAAATCACTTAAATGAACATTCGGGTGAAACATGTCATTTTCTATGCATGTTTCAGTTTAATCATTCTAGTACTCCCACCTAGGTTATGGTTTCATTTTCTATAGAATATTATTCCTGGAATAATTATCACATTTATTCATTATATAAATTTTATAACCACTCATATAAATCAGAGATGGATAATGAATGACATCACATCACAGAGATAGTGGAATGTACTAATGCACGAGTGATGTTTTATCTTTTTGATTGATGGACTAAATCAAAGGTAACTAATAATTTTCCAATAAAAATAATAATTAAGTCAGAAATATCATAAATAATAATTAAATATATCTTTATTACTTTCCATTTAAAGAGTTAATGAAAAACAAATCACATTACTTCATTGAGATGGTTGTGTACGTGTATGCATGAGCGATGATATTATTTTTCAAATGCATGGGATAGAGATGTAAAAAGGTTATAGTATGACCATAATAAATTCTAATTAAATAGATGATAAAATATTCAATAATTTATTATAGATACAATATATTTATAATATGTATAATAAAAAATAAGCTTTTAATATTTCAGGTAAGATTATTAACTTTTCTTTGAGAGAGCACATTTGGCATACACATTAAGCATTCATAGGATAGTCTTAGGGTAAGAGCAGTAGATAATAAATGTTTTAATCTAATCCCAGAAGGATTATTATATATTTAAAAAGATATAGGTTTAAAATTTAGTTAAGAAGGATAATGAATAAGTACAATTTTATAAGTAAGGGGAGGGACATGTTACATTACAAAAAATATTTAAATAATATAATGTCACATTATTTTCAAAGTGTCTTGAAATATAAATTAAATACAAATAAATATAATATATTGGATAAATATATCAAAAATAACTTCAAAAATATTATAGGGTATTTTAACCATGTTCTTTTAGCTTACCACCCCTTGTAATCCTGCTTTAACCTAGACCGTGGATTAGTTTTTTTTCTGTTTTAAGAATTAATTGCCATAAAAATTAAGTTGTACATATATAATTATTTTAATTATGTTGATTCCAAATCTAGAATAAATTTTACCAAGTTAAATTCCTATAACTAAAAATAATTCAATTTAAAATAAGTGCATAAAATGAAACAAAAAAACGTTTTTCAAAAAATGTGTTTTAAGCAAAAAACTAGATTTATTCGTATTTTATACCCAGTAAAAAAAGATATATGCAATTTAAAAAAATTCATTGAATATATAATATTTTACATTTCATTAAACACAATCATAAACTGTGATTTATTTAAATTTTTTTAAAAAAATAAATTTCGCACATAAAATAAGGATTTCATTAAAGCATTTAATTTTTAACTTCCATTTCTTTTATTTTCATTTATAACCCATTAATAACAAATTAATTCATTTTCTACATGTATAAAAAATATTTTCAATATTTTTAATATTTTTAATAAATTATTAAATAAAATAAATTGTACTTGAAGTAAAAAATACATGATAAAATAATGAAAAATAAATATTTCCAAGTAGTTTATTTTTAATAAATAGTTTTTCCTATAAGAATTACAAATTATTTTTTAAAATTATATTTCATTTAAATACCATATAATTTAATTTGTTTTATAATGTATAAATGTTACTCACTTAAGATTAATGTTGTATATAAATAAACTTGATGAACAATTCAATTTTATTAAAGAGATATATTTCATAACATATCATGGTGTTTTATTCAAATCCCTTATAATAGTTTCACACCCAAAATTCCATCACTCAGATATAAACAACTAAGGATACATCTACCTCATCTCATCTTCAGGTTCCAATGTAGATTCCTCAAATTTATTATTCCACTAAATAAATTTAACCAATTTTGGAGTCTTGTTTCATATAATGTTTTCTATATGATCTACTATATATTAGTTATTATTCATAAAAAAAGATCATGGTCAAGTGGTACAACCTCTATGTTATGTACATGAAATGGATAGAGTATGTACAACCTCAAAAGTTATATGTAGAACACATCAAGCATTTCCGAGAGGATCGGTGGAAGCACTACATGGTAAGTAACCATCCCAATAAGATCAAGAATTTGGAAGGGATTGATATATTTATTCCTTTAATTTACCTTCAATCCATAGGAAGATATTTATAGGAATACATAGTTACCAACATCAAACATTATATCTCAGCAATAATTTTTAGCATAACTTTTATATTGACTCTGAGCTTTGCTAATGTGTTGATGACTAAATATAAACGTTTCTACCACTTCATTTTCTAGTAAAGATCCCAATGTCAATCATTCACTAGATTCATCTCATCGCATTTTAGTTCTATACATACTGGCATTGAGATTTTCATAAGGAGATATATAAATTCTGGAATGAAAGTTAATACTGAAAGAAAACTCTACCAGATTAAGGTATTGATCCAAACCGCCATTAAAATCAATAGAACATGATTTAAATAAATTTATATGTTTTTTATGGTTCTCTTAGTATGGTGATATTTATGAGGATGATATATTGTGATAAATTTAAAATATATATATAATTATTTATAAATACTTCTCCTGACATCTAGGTAATCCTTGGATCCTGATAAAAAAAGTAATGTGGTATTCCATGAAACATTAAAACTTCGTTAATGAATCTCCTGGAAATATAATCAAGGTATAAATATTTTTTTATTATAATAAATTGTGTTCTAATTTAAAGATATTGGATGCAATCTAAATAGAGTTGTTTCCTTTAGATGTTTTGGGATGTTTGATGATGAAACAAATATTGATGTTTTCCAATTT
This sequence comes from Viscum album, assembly GCA_963277665.1. Taxonomy (NCBI): domain Eukaryota; kingdom Viridiplantae; phylum Streptophyta; class Magnoliopsida; order Santalales; family Viscaceae; genus Viscum; species Viscum album. Next base: position 1,217,282,023 of record OY728155.1, on the reverse strand, counting down.
CTATTATAGAATGGGTATTGGTTATAACATCCACTTATAAATTTTTCCCTTAGAAATAACATTTTTACATACCATAAATTGAGGTATATACACTAAAATATCTATTTTCATGTTGTCCCAAAAGAAATACTCCTCCATATCTGTATAACATCTTTATACATCCAAGGTGAATAAAAAATAATGTGATATGAGAATAATTAAACTTCATCTTTTTCAAATATATTATTTATGTGATACATACTCTATTATTAATCTTTATTATTCAATGATAATCATGGTTTTAAATATAAATATTCCTCACCATCTTCTATAGTCCAACATCTTCCTTCTATGGTTTCTTAATCCTCACATGTATGGATGGTTGAACATTCATCCAAGAAAACTAAGAACTATCCCCTTTCCAAGTGATATCAAGCTCCATATTATGAAAATTTATTATCATTAGATCTCTTTTAATTCTTATCATGGAAAATGGAATGGTATTTTTGAATTTATGCATTTGACACATTGTTCACATTCTTAAAGTGGTAACTTATTAAACATTCATAATCATTAATCAACTCCAACCATTCCCTTTAGCATATATTTGACTCTTTCAATATGAATATATGATTTAGGAATTTATGATTAGTAAATATATGAAATATTTAACCATAATTATAATTCCTCTACATTTTGTATGAATAAATTCAGTTTACAATTCTAAATCATGATTCGGGAAATTTTTTCCATTAATTTCCTATTGGTTGAGGTGTAAGATATTATAATACCATTATGAATGGGGAAAAATCCCATTACCTTATTTGATGATTTATTATAGATCAAAACACCTACTCCAATATATGTTATTTTGATCACAAGTTCATTGATCAACCTTCTCTGTATTCCCTTGAAATTTCCTACACATTCATATGTCAAAAATAACTTGGATCCCTTCTGATTCAACTTTCTTATTGGATTAGATAGACATGAGATACCCCTCAAAATGAATTGATATTATCCATACAACCCATCAAAACTATGGATCTAGTTTACCATGGTTTTTCATGGATATTTTTAAATAATAACCATCTTTTAGGATCCACCAAGATACTTCTGTATGAGATTATATGACCCAAGAATGGAACTTTAGGTTTCCAGAATTCAGACATGATAAATTTAGAATATCGCTTCTCTTTTCTTAGGATCACCAAAACTGTATTCAAATTATCTCAATAATATTCCTTCCTCTGTGAATATTTAGGTATTTAATCTATAAATACAACAATAAATTGATCATGGTAATAACAAAAGACTTTATTCATTAGATCCATGAATATAGAGGGGGGATTAGTAAAACCATATTCCATCACTATAAATTTATAATGCACATACCTCATAAGTAAGGGTGTATTGCATATATCCTCCATATTTTATGCCAATTTATGATAAACATAATGAAATTAAATCTTTTTTATTAATTCATCTCAAAGTAGTTGATAAAAAATTCATTAAAACGTATTTTAGGACACTTTTTCATGATAATGATCTTGTTAAGTTCCTGAAAATCAATATAAATATGAATTAACCCATATTTATTCTTATAAAAATAGGTTCACCTCATGGTAATCCACTGAGGAATATGAATCCCCTATTGATATTATCATAGTTTTTTTATTCCTTAATTCTATATCAATCCATTATATTCCATATGGAGTCTTTCAAATATGTGCAACAACATGTATGAGTTCAAAAGAAATATCATCTTTATAATTCATGTAAATAATAGGAATGTATTGAGGAAACACTTAAGAATATTCTAGAATAATATTTATGTATTCAATTTAGAGTATATCCCTAACCATTTGAGATATATACCCCTCATGAATATGTAGTTTATTCCATACAATCAACGTAATCTCCCTTGTAAGTTCATATTAATCCTCGCACAAGAAGTCAAACATAGGTTGATTTAAAATATCAAATGTGACGTCCCATTATTTGAAAATTATATGGTCTTAATATAAAGAAATTAAATCCATACCCAAAATAATATCAAATCTAATTGGAGGGATAATCAAAATAATTTTTATAATCACATTCCTTTAAAATTATATCAGATAGTACCTACAGACTTGAGATTAAATCATCGCACCTTTAAGAGTTTTTAATGAAAAATAAATAACTAATCATTGATATTTTTATATGATAAACCGAGAACATTTTTCATATATAAGATAATTTTTATATTAAAAATCAAATGAAACATTTTCAATTCTAGATTGGATGGTAAGTGTACCTTTCACCACTTTTTTGTTACCTACTTCAGTAGTTTTGATCACATGATCCTTCAATGTAACTCCCCAACCCCTCTAGACCGGAACTGGTGCATTACTAATTATATTGGAATCATTTCAAGGAATGAAAATCCTGAAGGAATGATCAGTTTAGTAATCTTTAGGAAACTAGATACGTATATTAAACTCATATTACATTGGAAAAGTTTACAAAACACAATACATAAAAAAACTAAAAACTAAAATCACAAGAACTCAACAAAATATCACCTCTTAATCACCTATTGATGGAAAAAAATGAAAGGGGTGAAATAAAATTCTCAAAAAGGGTTAAAAATACATGAATCCTAAATTAATAGTAACTGAATCATAAACAAATATAGCATGGTGAATAAACGGAAAACATGCCCAATTAACAAACTGAGAAAGGACTTGAGTCCATAGAGTTTGTCATAGTGAAAACCTCATGGATAGTAATGAATAAAAATGGATAAACTCTTTATTATTAATTTTATGTTATGTATCTGTCTCATGAAACCATAATACCATAAAAACTATTTAGTTTTGTGGGCAGAAACCTGTCTGATTTTTGGAAACAAACTCGAAGGGTTTGTCACCAACTGATTGGTCTCATTAGACCTACCGATGCATCGAGGGGATATAGCGGGCCCCTACCACCACTTTATGTCAAAATAATTCTTTATACATTGATTTAATACAATATAAATATGCCTTTTCAATATCCGTATAGAGTAGAGTATACAGATTCATCAATATTTCCATATTTAAAATAACTTTCCAAATAAACATTGTTTTGTTAAATGGTATACGGTTTAGAAAACAAACGTATCCATGATATGGGATTATGGATAATATATATAAATATAATTTCAAGTAAAAATTAATCTCAAGTGGGAAGTAGGTACACCATATAAGGATTACTATGTGCACCACACAAAGATAGTCACAACAAAATATTAGTTGAGACAAAGACTCTTACTACCATGTAATCGATTGAATCATATGACCAAAACTTAATAAACCTAAAATGAATCATTAATAACATTAATATAAAGAGAATCATGTTATTATATATCAAATGGTATTATAAATATACCACATACAATAAATAAGTGGCGATCAATGAAAATCTAACAGAAATGAAAGTGAGATGAGAAACCCCTTACCATGTGTTTGAGTGTGTTCTTCTTTTGTTTTAATGACTAGAATAATAAAATTCAGCTTCATTAATTAATAAATACAATACCTCATATACATTTAATTGATTTAGTATAACATTATTAGTTTCATTAATGGCCCTTTTATGAGTTTTAGAGGATCAGTTTTCTTGTTTTGGAAGCATTTTCTTCCTTAGTTTTCACGATTCATTTACTTTTTTTCATGAATAGAAGTTCATTGGAAAAGTGGTTAAACATTCAGAATTGTTAATATATAATATTAATAAATTTAAGGATACATACATGATTTTGTGCTAAATTCCATGACGATGATTCATTAGTTAAATGTTTATTATATATATTCGGATTAACTTGGCCGTTTTGTTCATAATGAACTTGTTTTGTATTATTATCTTATATTATGAGTGTATAAGGATTACAAAAAATTAATTTGATGAAATACATATATTCTTATCTGTTTCAACCATTAAAATGGTTTCATGACCAGTAATGAAAGAGAATGTGAAGAACGAAACTCCATCGTCCACAAAGGTTATAAATTGGAACCTCATGGATGTTGATTTCGTTTATAAAACCAAAAGCGAGGGTGTAAGAATATTGATTATTGTTATTCCATTAACATGATATAATTATATTATGTAGGTGATACTAGAGTTTTTCATGGTCATTTGGACAGATAAGGTGAGGAGAGAAAAAGAAAAGAGATGAACTTGAAAATAAAAGAAAATGTGAGAGATTCCTTATGAAAATTCGGCAGCCTAACGACATCGCTTAAAATGTCATAAAATGAAATGGTGAGAGAAAAAGGGTATCTCATAATATTGAAATAAAAATGACAGTAATAATAACACATAAAATCAAACCCTAACATATGATAATGGAGAATCAAATATATAACATAAAGGAAGTGTCGACTAAAAGATGAGAATCAAGGAATCCCTTACCTTGTATAGTAACTCCTAGATCTTGATGGATGGAACCGTGGGGGCCTAAAGACACCTTGGGAGGACTGATAGGGAGGAAATACGACCATATCATCGAGTATATTTAGTATGGAATGAATGAAAATGAAGGGGGGTGAGTGGGTATTTATAGTAATTAACAGAGAGTTTTTTATTAATTAAAATCGTCACCTCGTTTGAGGTTTTTGCGAAATCATGGGCTTTCCTATGGTGTTTACCCATGGTTTAAGCCACATGGGAAACCTCATGTCATAAGATACTGTAAAAAAGTATACCATACCTTTATATTAATCAGTACATCATTATGATGTCATTAAACTAACAAATACTCAAATCTGTATTTTTAAAATTCACGAAAAATTCAGTTACTTTAGAAAAAGAGAAAAAAATTCAACCTAACCATTTTTCGACATGTAGGATTCAAAAATGAACTCCATTTTTTAAAATTAGTTTTCTATGTATTTTTAATTTAATTTTTAAATAAAATCAATGTTAATTTTAAAAATAACAATTTAAAGGTATAATTAGTTTTGTATTACATTGAAAAATTAATTAACTTCTCAATATTTTATTACCTTGAGAAAATAAAATATTAGCATTATTTACTATTTATAAGGGTCATATCACTATTCATATTACTATTCATAATGGTATTTTACTATTCATCTGGAAATCAAGATGGATCTATCGGACTCCAAACGACATACTGGTCACAACTCTAGACGATTGTTTTTCAAAATTCAAAACATAGAAGTATGAAATTTATGTTTAATGGATAGCGTGTAAATTTCTACTATAATGTTTTGTTTCACAAAAGACTTAGTGTTTCATGAAATACGTGTTATCTAATGAATAAAACATATTTAAGAGCAACATACCATAAAATTTTTGGGGTGTTATATTATTCCCTCCTTGGAAAATTTCATCCTCGAAATTTTATGTATAAAGCCATCCAAGAAGATGTGGGTGGTTTTTCTTCATGAAGTCCTATAGTTACCATGTTTCTTCCTCTATATTTTGGTTCCTCCAAAGAACCTTTACTAGATGATTTTTCCAATTTCTCAATACCTTCTCCCTTGTGTCAAGAATCCCAATAGGATTTTCACAGTATGACGAATCAGGTTCCATTTTAGTTTCTTCATTGGTGAGTACATGCGTTGGGTCTGGCATGTATTTCTTTAACAATGACATGTGAAACACATCATGAACTCTGGAGATATTTGGCGGGATTTCTAAATGGTAATCTACAGCTCTGATTCTTTCCAGAGTTTCAAATGGTCTAATGTACCTGGGGCTCAGTTTCCATTTCTTAACGAACCTTAAGACACCCTTCTTTAAAGACACTTTCCGAAAGACATGATCTCCCACTTGGAATTCAAAATCCTTCCTCCAGTTGTCAACATAACTCTTATTCCTACTTTGGACTATTTTAATATGGGTTTGAATTGCCTTCACCTTTTTCGTGGTCTCTTCAATATGTTCTGGACCTATAAGTTTCCTCTCACCAACTTGATCCCAACAAGTTGGAGTTTGACATAATTTTCCACGTAATGCTTCATATGGAGCCATTTGAATACTATAATGGAAACAATTTTTGTTTAAAAATTCCACAAAAGGTAGGCATTGATCTCAAATACCTTGGAAGTCAAGAGAGCATGACCTCAGCAAATCTTCTAGAGTTTGGATAGTTCTTTGAAACTATCTGTCAGTTTAGGGGTGATAAGAAGTACTCATACCAAGCTCAGTATTCAAATCCTTCTGGATACTTCTCCAGAATTTTGATGTAAATCAGATATATCGATCAGATACAATTGATAGAGGTGCACCATGAAGTATTACAACTTCATTAATATAAAGTCTTTCTAGGTGCTTAAGTGGTAAATCCTCTCTTATAGGAATGCTGAATTTGTGGGACGATCAACAATTACCCATATTGCATCATTCTTTCTAGGTTTCCTTAGTTGTCTAGTGATAAAATCCATTATAATGTTATCCCAATTAAATATAAGAATAGGTAGATGTTGCATCACCCATTCGGGATGATGTATCTCTGCCTTGAATTGTTGAAAAACTAGACACCTTGACACGTAGTCAACAATTTCCCGCTTCATATTATCCTATAAAAAATATTCCTTCATATCTATATACATCTCTATGCTACACATGTGTATAGAGAAATTTGATCTATGAGTATTTTCTAATAGTTCCAATTTTATTTCTGGTACTGATGGAACACATAACCTGTTACCAAATTTTAGAACCCCTTCTTCACACATGAAGTTAGACAGTCTCCCATCCTGGACAAAATTAATTTTCTTGTGTAGATTCTCATCATCAGATTGAGAGATTTTTATCTTCTCTAATAAATATGGTTTAGAAATCATTTTAAAGTGAAAATATTTTTCCCCGTCATCAGCCATTCCCATATCAATCTTTAGAAGATCCAAAAATATAGGATCTCTCTCAATCCTCATTTGAGTCAGAATTCCATGATCCTTCCTTCTTAATGAATCTTACACCTTATTCTCCTTTCTTGGGTGGTAGTGTATTGAAAAATATTATTATTTGAGTAACTCGATCCATCTCATTTTCCCCTTGTTTAGTACTTTTTTTGTGAAAATTTGTTTCAAAATCTTTTAGTTTGTATAAATATCACATCTTTCTCCATAGAGATTATGTCTCCATATTTTTAGAGCAATGATTACAGCTTATAACTCAAGATCATGAGTTGGATAATTTTACACATGTGTCTTCAACTGTATTGAAGCATAAACAATAAAATTATAATTTTTTATAAGGATTCAACCCGAATCATTATTTGATGCATCACTGTATATAACAAATTCATCAATTCCAGATGGAAGAGTCAAAATTAGATCATTGACCAATATTCTTTTCAATTCTTCAAATAATTCCGTACAAACATTTTTCCACACAAACTTTACTCCTTTATATGTGATCTTGGTTAGCGGGTAATGCAGTTGGGAAAAATTCTGAATGAAACACCGATATTAACATACAAATCCAATAAAACTACGTACCTCAGTTATGTTTCCTGCGATTTTCCAATCATGGATTGAATTTATCTTCGTAGGATCAACTATGATTCCAGCCTTAAAGACAATGTGAACTTGAAAGAAAATTGATTGGACCCAGAATTCACACTTTCTAAACATCCCATATAATTCAATTCAGCTAAGTGTTTTTAAAATAATCTGCAAGTGATCCTCATGGTCCTCATAGCTTTTTGAGTATACCAGGATATCATTGATGAATACCATAACAAATTTATCATGATATTCCTTGAAAACTCTATTCATTAAATGCATGAAAATAGAGGGTGTATTTATCAGTCCAAAAGGAATCACTGTAAACTCGTAATGCCCATACCTAGTTCGAAATGTTGTTTTCAGAATATCTTCCTCCCTCACATGCAGTTGACGATATCTTGATAGAAGGTCAATATTTGAAATGTATTTAGATTCATGAATTTGATCAAATAAATCATCAATCTGGGGTAGAGGATACTCAATCTTTTTAATAGCATTTATTTCCCTATAATCAATCCATAGCCTCATGGATCCATCTTTCTTTTTGACAAACAAGACTAGGGATCCCCATAGAGAAACACTTGGTCAAATAATTTTTTTTCATTAAAATCCTATAGTTGTTTCTTTATCTCCACTAACTCGACATTGGCCATTATATAGGGGGTCTTTGATATAGGTCTTGCACCAGGAATTAAGTCAATGAAAAACACAATTTCCCGCTCTGGATGATGTCCAGGTAAATCCTTTGGAAACACATCAATGTATTATTTCACTATATGCACATCTTCAATTTGAATATTTCTTTCCTCACACATATATAATGGGTAATATTACACTCCATGTATTTCATTTAGTAGAGCTATTGGGGGTGGTTTTAGATAAGAATCAGGTGGGGAAGTTTTTACCCTAAAGACAAGGGATTCTACATCATTTTCAAAAATTGTAACTTCCTTATTCATACAATAAATCTTCGCATCAGAATTTGACAACCAATCCATACTGAAAATTATATCGAATTCAGTCATTGGTATGATGATAAGGTTAGAAACTAAATAACATTTTGGTGTCTGGTGGAGAACTAGTTGACATGCCTTTGTTGCGATGATACATCCCCTTGAATTTTTGACTGAAAACTCCTTTATTAAATAAAATTGGACATATCAAATTTTCCTAGAAAACATGGAAGAGATAAATGAATCCGATGATCCACAATAAAATAACATGTTGGCTATATTTGGGGGAATAATTAATGTACCTGCCAGCACATCATTAGGAACTTCATCCTTCGCGGTTGTAATCGCATAGGCTCTCACTTGTTCGCTTGGCTTTTTCTAAGTCAGGTTTCCTTGACTCTTGGACACTCTTTTTCATAGTGTCCCGTCTCTCTATAATTGTAGCATTTAATATCTTTTAATTTTTTTTCTTACCCTTTCATTCATCATATTGATGAACCTTTTCACCACACTTATAGTAGACTCCAATGCCTTTTAAGAATTTCCCGATATGATTCTTTCTATAGTTCACACATAATGGGAATAGATTTATTCCCCTATTCTTATTTGGTACTTCTCCTTTTCCTTAGTTATTAAAGTACCACATCTTGTCTTGGATTCCTTTGAAAAAATTTGATATATAAAATTCCTTCTCTATTTTTATTACACTTGAAACAATTTCATCATACGATGAAAATGTTCAAGAAGCTAGTGCCCTTAGAATACTTGGATTAAGGCCTTCAAATAAATGATCAATCATTTTTGTTGAGTCACGTACGTAATCTAAAACATGCCGAACTAGCCTTGTGAAGGTAGCCTCACACTCTACAACACTGTCTTCTTAACTTTTCATTAAGCCAAGGAATTTCCTCTTCATTTCGGTTCATTGCTCACGAAGGGAAATATTTTTGAAATAATATTTCCTTAAAATTCATCCATTCCATATTTTATATTTCTTCTTCCACCATGGTATTTTGAATCAAGGACCACCATTGATCAGTGTCTCCCTTGAGAAAATATACTACCAGTACTACCTTTTCATTTTCATTGCATCTTATTGCCATGAATATCTTTTCAAGAGACTTGGTCCATTTCTCAATAACCACTGGGTTAGTAGTCTTGCAGAAAGATGGAGGATTTTTCCACATTAAATGATCCAAAATAGGTGTGGAATGGTTATTCGTTACAACCTGAGTATGATGTCCCAATATGGTCATGATATGATCCGTTCCGACAATGACCGTGTTGACTTGCTGAGTAGAGAGATCCCTACCTTGCCAACGAGTATTGATTCCCCTTCTTCCATTAGACTCTATCTCTAAATAATGAGATACACTATATTAGTTTATGATTCTCAAATAGAAAAACACTCAACATAGATTGAAATTCTATGCACATCTAATCTTATAAACAATGTTTCTATGAGGAAAAATTTACATTAAACACCTTCATAATGCCCTGTGAAGAAAATGTGAATTATCCGAATAATATCCCCTAGGATTTTCATAACCAAAAGTGAATATAGGCTCATTGTCATGAACCATTTCCCATTCAAGTCTAGCTCAAAGCGGTGTTTTCGGGTTTTACCCCTTAATACATCTGTTCCAGAGCCGTCTCTACCTACTCGTATCCAGACAGAGACATATTTCTTAAAAAATCCACTTATTCTATTCCTTACCAAACTACCAAGATGTTCTTGTATGTTTATCCTCAAATAATAACTTAAGGATTTGTTTCGTACTATATATTTCCAACTCTAGTTTCCATGTTTTCGACTAAACCTCCTATGATACCAACTGTAACACCCCGAACACACTAGATCGAAGCTGGTGCATTAATTGTTATATTGGCATGGATAGAAGTAATGAACATCCCGAAGGAACGATCAGTTTAGTAGTATTTAAGAAACAATATACATATATATAACTCAGATTACATTGGAAAAGGTTACAAAATATAATACAAAACAAAAACTAAAAACTGCAATCACATGAACTCAATAAACCATCCCCTCTTCCTCACCTATTGATGGAAAAAAATTAAAGGGGTGAACTCAAAACCTTAGTAAGGTTTACAAATAGTGAAATCATGAATCAATAATAATTGAATCATAAACAAATATGGCATGGTGAATAAACAAAAGACACCCGCCATTAATAATCATTGAAAGGGCCTGCATCCATAGAGTTTTTCATAGTGAAAACCTCATGGATAGTGTTGAACCCTCTGGGAGAATTAGTTGAACTTATATTTTGTTAATCCCAATTATGCTCACTCATATTATGTTAATACCAATTATTCTCAATTATGGTTTGATAATCCCTATATTGATTAATGATTAATTACTTATTTCTATATTTCTATACACCATGTACATATTCATATATTATAATTTTTACATGATCTTTAGAGAATTCGGTTACTGGATGGATATATTTTCTAACTTAACCCATTTGGCCAATAGAATGCTTTAACAGGCAAGTGGTCACCGATACATCAAGCCTAACAATACGTGAAGGTCACCGTTACATCAAGTCCACCGTTACATCAAGTCTACCGATATTCGAAGGTCACCGTTACATCAAGTCCACCGTTACATCAAGTCTACTGATACGTGACGGTTACCGTTACATCAAGTCCACTATTACATCAATCCTAACAATACGTGAAGGTCACTGTCACATCAAGTATATCGATACATCAAGCCTACCGGTACATGAAGGCTATCATTACACACAAGGTCACTCGTACACTAATTCTACCTCTACTGATAAAATAAACCAACAGACAAGAATTCTACCGATAGAAGGGCTATCGTTATACAAGAGGTTACCGACATAAAGACTTACTGATACACAAGGCTACCGATATTTTAAAGCTACCGTTCCAGAGAATCTGACACTTCCTTAATTTCTTTATCTATATTTAATCTAACCAATGGTCATATCAGGTATATTTTAATGCTCTATCATTTATTTAATAAAGGTTGTTTGATATCAGGAAACTGTACCTCGTACCTGCAAAAAATAACTTACTTCTTTTGTCGGATCTCGTGCCATAAATACAAGAAGTACCTGTTGCTGCATATACACGGAAAGAGACGACACATATATAAGACACTAAGGACGTACAAGGAATGCACATAGCTCATACAGATATTCATACACGATCAAGAAGACACAGAAGCTCATACACTCTCAAGACTACTCAAGAATAGTTCTTTACTTTCATAAGGATTTTGATGAACATCATCGACTACATTTTCACTGTCTCTGAACCTGGATGGAAAGCAGACGACACTCTGTTTTTCAGAAAAAAACTAGAAGAGGACTCAGAACCATTTCTGATCAAATTTGAAGAAGTCCAAAGCTACACTGCAATAACTAGACATTCTAAACTCTATATCTTACTCAGTGATTTATTATTTACATTACGAGCCATGTGTATCATCTGTTTTAATTTACACACACACTGTATCCTGAACATTAACTGGAGGATCTGTAAATCCTCATTCAGACTCCTTGCATTTTCTATTTTCCCACTGTGGATAGTGGTAGAGGTCGCGTGTGACCTGGAAAGATGTATTTTCTGTTGATTTTGTTTCCCACGAAGAACTATGGTAGAGGTCTTTGACCTGGATAGTTGTAAACTGTTGTGAACCCAGATCCAGGGTGTAGATCAAATTTATATAAATTGTTGAGAGGAATATGTCTCAGATTGAGACTGAACCTCTTGGTTATATCTTCTGTGCTTTATTTAGTTTTATCTAAAACCTTCTATTCCGCTATTATGTGCATTAAAAATTAAACTGTTGTTCAAAGTTACTCTGATAATTGAATTAGCAAGTGTTTGCATTACTTGCAAATCATTAGGTTATTTTCAAAAGCTAATATGATCTTCTGATTAGATTAACTGGGAATTAATCAATCCCTTGAGAACCTAACTGAAAGTTTTCTTTAGTTAAAATTCACTACAATTCAATTAGTATATTAAATTGGGGATTTTTGTAAAGGATTTTAAACAGAAATTTTAATTGGAACTCAATTCACCCCCTCTTGAGTATCCACTCCGACCAACATTTGGTATCAGTGGTTTAAAATATTTTCTAATGTACTCTATTTTTCAACTGTGATTTTAGTTGTATTTTAATGTTTTTAAAATTTCGTTTATTTCTAAATTTGTTTCTCTTTAAAATTTCTGTTTCAACCTAGTTATCATGGATAACAGACATGAAGGTGTTGCTACTAATAGACCATCATTTTTCAATGGAAACAACTATGCTCAGTGGAAGATTAAGATGAAAATTCATTTAAAAAGCATGGGTTTTGATTTTTGGACTGCCATAGAATCGTAATTTAAAATTCCTACTACTGTAAGATCTACTTGGAATGAAGCTACTAAGACAGCTTACAATAATAATTGCAAAGATATGAATGCTCTGTATTGTGCTCTAACAGATGAGGAATTTAATAGAATATCTGCTTGTAAGACTGCATATGAAATTTGGGTAACTTTAAGTGTTTATCATGAAGGAACAACTAATGTTAAGGAAATGAGATTGAACACCTATACTATTAAATATGATAATTTTAAGATGAAGCCGCATGAACCCATTTCTAATATGTATCTCAGGTTTAGAGAAATTGTCAATATAATGATCTCACTGGGAAAGGACGTTTCATCAAAGGGGAAGATCATGAGAATTTTGAGATGCCTACCTGAAATATGGAGGGGAACTTCTGTTTCAATTAGAGAATCTTGTGATATTGGTCAACTGCCAGTCAAGGAACTTATCAGTAAATTGATGATGTATGAGGAAGAGATCAAGGTAAACAAATAAGAAGAAGATGAACCAAAAAAGAAGTCAGTTGCCTTCAAGACATCTACTACAAAGAATAAGGATAACGAGAAACTTCAAGCTGTAAGTGATAGCTCAAGCTGTGAAGAAAGTGAAAGTGCATCTGACAGTGATGCAGAAATGGCTCACATAGCCAGAAGATTTAAGAATTTTTATAGGAAAAATAAGTTTTTCAGAAAATCAAATTACAAAGGTAAGTATGACAACAAGGGACACTGGAAAAAGGACTGGAAGAAATCTAACAAATCTGATGATGTTGTCTGCTATGAATGCAAAAGAAAATGACATATAAAAGCAGACTTTCCAAAGCTGAAATACAAAAAGAAGTATGAGTATAAGGATAATAAGTATAATAAATCCATGAAGGCTACTTGGAGTGCTTCTAAGGATAGCTCTAGTGAATCTGAAGCTTCTGAGACTGAAAATAGAAATAAGTCAAACATGTGTTTTATGAAAAACACTTCTGAGGGAACCTGCTTAAAGAGCTCCTGTAGAAATACATGGTACTTGGACAGTGTATTCTCAAGACATATGTCAGGAGACTTCTCATGTTTTAAATGTTTAGACATAATTGATGGAGTTTTTGTCAATTTTGGTGATAATTCTAAAGGGAAAATCATCGGCTTAGGCCAGATTGGTAACACTGACTCGGTATTAATTTCTAAAGTTCTATTTGTTGATGGACTTTAATATAATTTACTAAGTATTTATCAGTTATGTGATGATGGTTTCAATGTTATGTTTGAAAATGATTCTTGCAATATTTTTAATTCTAAAAATGATTTAGTATTTTCTGCCTTGCGAAATGGAAATGTCTATGCTGTTGATTTAAATTCTTTAGCTATGCAAAATATTACTTGTTTAGTTGTTTTTCATAAAAGAGTCTTGGCTTTGGCACAGAAGATTTGAACATGCAATGTACATTCACTTAGATAAATTACTCGGAAGAGCTTATTTAGAGACCTACCAAAAATTGAATTTCCAGTAGATAAATTTGTAATCCCTGTCAAAAGGGAAATAAACATAATGTTTCTTTCAAATCAAGGAAAGAAGTTTCAACTTCTCAACCTCTCGAGTTGGTTCACATGGATTTGTTTGGACCTTCTAGAGTTTCTAGTTTAAATGGGAAGCACTATGTCTATGTTCTAGTAGATGACTATTCTCGGTATAATTGGGTATATATTCTAGCTCACAAAAGTGAATCTTGTTCTTACTTTGTTAAATATTCCAAGTCTTTAGAGAACTTTAGTGGACTTTAGATTAAAACCTTGAGAAGTGATCATGGTTGTGAGTTTGAAAATCATGAGTTTGAATCCAACTGCTCACACAATGGTTATAGTCACAATTTCTCTGCCCCTAGGACCCCTTAGAAAAATGGTGTAGTAGAAAGGAGGAATAGTACCCTTCAGGAAATTGCCAGAACCATGATCAATGAGTATGACCTACCCATTTATTTTTGGGCTAAAGCTGTCAATACAGCTTGTTATATTATCAATAGAGTCTTGATTAGACCTGTTTTTAAGAATAACCCTTATGAGTTGTGGAACCATAGGAAACCTAAGGTTAACTACTTTAGAGTTTTTGGTTTCAAAGTCTTTATTCTTAATACTAAAGATAATATTGACAAGATTGCATCCAAGAGTGATGAAGGAATTTTCCTAGGTTACTCTATTTCTAGTAAAGCCTGTAGAGTTTTCAATAAGAGAACCAAATGTGTGGAGGAATCTGTTCACATCAAATTTGATGAAACTAATCCACATGAACCTAAAACCTCTCTTGAAAATCTTGAAGATGATCTCTCTGTTTTGAACCTTAATGATAAAGACAGTGGACCTATAGTTAAAACATCCAGTTCTAGAAAGTTTCCAGAACCTACTTCTGTTGACTCCCAACCTGTTGATGAACTGGAAATCTCTAGCCCTACCTTTTCAAGACCAACTAGGATTCTAAAGAACCATCCTTTAGATGTTGTTGTAGGTAATCTAGATAGAGGAACACAGACTAGAGCTTCTCTAAAAATCATGTTGAACATCAAACTTTTCATTCATATTTAGAACCTAAAAATATCAATGATGCCATCAATGATGAATTTTGGGTAATGGCTATGCAAGAAGAACTAAATCAATTTGAAAGAAATAAAGTCTGGAAATTAGTAGAAAGACCTAAGGACACTTTAACCATAGGCACAAAGTGGGTGTTTAGAAACAAAGTTGATGAATTTGGAAACATCATTAGAGACAAAGCTAGACTAGTTTCCCAAGGTTACAATCAAGAATAAGTAATTGACTATGAGGAAACCTTTGCAACTATATCTAGATTAGAGGCAATTAGGATCTTACTTGCCTTTGCATCACATCTGAATTTCAATTTATATCAAATGGATGTGAAAAGTTCTTTTCTAATTGGTTTTATTGTTAAAGATGTTTTTGTAGAACAACCACCTGGTTTTTCAAATCCTCACTTTCAAAATCATGTTTTTTAACTTTCTAATACTTTATATGGTTTAAAACAAGCTCCAAGAGATTGGTATGAAAGACTTACAAATTTTCTTATTGCAAAAGGATTTACAAAAGGAATTGTTGATCCCAATATTTTTATAAAAATAATTTCAAAAGATGATTTAATAGTACAAATATATGTTGCTGATATTATCTTTGGATCTTCTAAAAATTCTTTATGAACTGGTTTTTTTGAAGGTTATGCAAAATGAATTTGAAATGAGCTTAATGAGAGAGCTTAAGTACTTTCTTGGATTTCAAATATTTCAAACTAAATATGGTATTATTTTAAATCAAAGTAAATATACTAAGGATTTATTAAATATTTTTTGTTTGGATAGTATTAAGGGAAGTGATACACCTATGAGTAGCACCTATAATTTAGATATTGATGAAACTGGGAAACCAGTAAATCAAACTAATTACAGAGGTATGATTGGGAGTTTACTTTATCTTACTTCTAGTTGACCTGATGTTATGTTTAGTGTATGTATGTGTGCTAGATTTCAACCTAACCGTAAAGAGTCACACTTCCTTGCTGTTAAAAGGATTTTCAAATATCTTAAATATACTGCTAATTTGGGACTGTTTTACCCAAAATGACAATCATTTGATTTAATAAGTTATTCAGATGCTGACTTTGCTTGATGAAAGTTAGATAGAAAGAGCACATCTGGAACACGTCATTTTCTTGGAAAGTCCCTAGTATCATGGTGTAGTAAGAAATAGAACTCAGTTTCATTATCTACTACTGAAGTAGAGTATATAGCTGCTAGTAGTTGTTGTGCATAGATTTTGTGGATGAAACACACTTTATTGGACTATGGATTTTTTTTCAAACATGTTTTAATTAACTGTGATAACACTAGTGCGATCAACATCTCAAAGAACCCCGTGTCTCATTCTAGAACCAAACACATTGATTTTAGACACCACTTTCTAAGAGATCATTATCAAAGAGGTGATATAACTCTTGAATTTATAGGCACTTAACTCTAATTAGCTGATATTTTCACTATGACTTTAAGTTCAGAAGGATTAAGTTTCATTAGACACAAATTAGGAATGATAACATACTCTTAAAACCGTTAGATGAACCTCACCATTAGATGAACCTCACCGTTAGATGATCCTCACAGTTAGATAAACCTCACCGTTTGACCTCACTGTTAGGACACCTCACCAGTACATCTCTCGCACTATTTTTAATTTTTTTTTATTAAGGCCGAGACTTTAAATTTCTTTTTAATACAAGATTTATTTTATATGTGAATCCTAAATGATATTAAACCCAACTCTAGACATCACTCAATCACCACGAACCTGTCTGTTCGAATCCCTCCTACCTAATCCTCTCAAGCTCACAAAAACCTAAACCTCGGAATCTGAAATGGTATGTGTGAAGCGACCCGCAGTGGATGATGGGAGTGACGCGTCGCACGCTAAGAAGCAGAAAGTAATGAATGCTGGTGGCAGTGGAAGCAGTAGAGATGATGTTCGAAGGAATCTTGTGAATCCACATTTATCGAAGCGAGAAATTGTAGTGGAAAATGAATTATGTGCGGAATGGCTACTGGAAAGATATTCCTTGATTATGAAGGTTCTAAAAGAACAAGTATGGCTTGAATGATTCATGAATAATAATGGACCATATTATCCAGCACTGGTAAAAGAGTTTTATGAGTTTGTCTGTTTTGAGACATCTGAAGAGGAGAATAGGATAATTTCCTTTGTGAATGGTCAAATGTTTTTGTTTTCATCAGTTGAATGGGCTGAGAACATTAAAGTTCCCCATAAAGGTGATTCTGGATTTTATTCAAAATACATACCTACTGCTAGTTACTTTTTCGAATATGAGGATGCATTTTCTGAATTAACAAGAAATGGAACTCCTAGAAAGGTCATTGCTACAGAGATGGAAGGGGAGGACAAACTACTTTTCAAGTTCATTCAGCATGTAATTAGTCCAAGGAGAGGAGATTTTGCTACCATCAGATTCCAAGACATTTATTTGTTGTATCTGTTAAAACATGGAGTAAAGGTGAACTTGTGTTGTTTACTTGTGATTCATATTGAAGAGATGACTAGACCGAAGTCTAAGTCCAATGCACTTTTCTTTTCTAGGTTAATTTCTATTATGTTGAAAGTAAAAAAGGTAGCTGGACCTTAAGATGGAACTGTTGTGGTTAAGGATAATTTTTGCCTCACCAGGACTATGTGTAAGTTTATGAAAGTAAGCTGGAACCCTTGGATGAAATCATGGGTTAATGATGATGGAAAAATCTATGATAAGTACACTCCTGTAGATCATCCTACTAGACCAAAGGATGTGAGGGATCCTGGTCTTCGACCAGATGAGCCAGAACTGGTCTAAAGTGATGATGAAGCTGAGGAGGAAGAGACATCAGTTGAGGAAGGAGGAGACCCAGATTTACCTCCTAGTTTTATGCCTCAAAATATTTCTTTTGGAGAATCTAACCCTCCAAAAGAACTACCAAGGACAGAAACTATTTTTAAGGACAATGATACTAAGACTATAGAAGAAGAAGAAGAAGAAGCATATCATATTGTTGTCAAAGACACCTCTGAAGAGGATGAGGCAACCGAGTCAGATCAGATTTCTCATGAAGAGAAAGATGCTTCTGGTGAAGCAAATGATGAGGAAAATGAAGAAGAAGAGCTCAGTTTGAGCCCTCTGATAGACAACACAATCAAGATAGTGCCCGGTCAGGGAGAAGAAGTAGCATCTGTTGATGAGAGAGTCTTTGAGCCATCAGAACAAATGGCTATTGAATCTGCTGTAGTTGCAGAAGAAGTTACAGAATTACATCGAGCAGAACAGTTGTAGGAGATTACTCAGGAGAATGTTCTAAGCAAGGAGGAGCATCTTGGTTCAGTATTAGTGTTGTATGACATTGAAGGTTGGACATCAGATCCAGGATATATGGTTCTTGGAATTTCATATGGAGATTTGGATGAGGAAGACCAGCCCCAAAGGAAATCAGTTATCCCACCTACAGTGGCTGAAAATGTGGCAACCATGGAGGACCTTGAGTCCTTAAAGGCTGAATTGAAAGAAGCACCGAGAGAATCAGTGGCATATTTGAAGACAAGTCTAGTTGAAGAGATGAGGAATGTGGAGAATTCCCTGGAGCTATCTCTGGGATGTGTTGTTTCAATCCCAGTAAAGGAAATGATGGATGAAGTTAATGAATGCCATACTCAAATTGATAGTTGGACAGGAGTTGTGGTTGCTCTAAGACAATCAATTTCTTCATTGACAACCATGAACAGCTCTCAAACCCAAGTGAATACTGATATCTTATATATAAAAGAGGTAGTCAAACAGTTTGTGGAAGTGTTTGAGGCTTTTAAGAAATCAGTAAAAGAACATTTGAACAGTCACGATGAACTTGTTCAGAAGGTGGTTAGTAATCTGAAACAATCTTTCAAGGAGACAGTAGCTTTCTCAGTTAAACCCCCTCCCTCATCCAGCTCTACTCTGAACCTTGACCAGATCAGAACTGTTATCCAGGAAGAGTTGGCTAAGGCCAGTACCAGTGGCACCTCGGATACTCATATCCTTGCTACCACTAGAGAAGTTAGTAGTTTTGTTCGTGATCACCTACGGGTAGCTACTGCTTCTCAAGAGGTAATCAAAAATAAGGTGGGTGCTAATTTTGAGAAGTTCTATACCAAGCATCAAATGACCAACCATTTCAAGATCTTGATGGAAAATATGAAGTTGCCTCCAGTGACTCAAGACTTCAGAGAACAGGTTAGTAAGCTCAGGGAGCTTACTCCTGCCTTGGATAAATTCATTGAAAATCGAGATGATTTTGTGTCAGCAATAGAGAGAGGAGGAAGTATTATTATGGATTTTAGGAACCTGTTGCTACCATTCTTGCATGTGGATGCCAGACCCGTGATTGTACCTCCTGCTCTTCCTGCCTTGGCCTCTGGAAGTACACCTCAGTTGACTCCAGTTCAGGCTATTCAATGCTTGACACCTATGATCTCACAGAAGAGCACATATTTCAGACCCGATACAGTTTCAGTGGCTGACCCTCCAGTTGTTCTTTCAGCTATTCCCAATCCATCTACTCAATCTTAACCTACAACCTCTTCTAATCCTAAGGGAAAGACTCATGTTCAAGAGGATTATTGAGTGTTTCTGTATGTTTTTGATATGATTCACTTGTATTTTTGTAATCCGGACCTTCTCAGTTTTTACCTTTTGTATCTTAATGGAAATTTACTCTTACCTTCTCCACTTTACTGTGTTTATGTTTTTTTGTAATCTGTTCTCTTTTTGTCTCTACATTTATCTAATTCTCCCCTACTTTTTGTTAATCACGAAGGAGGAGAAAATGCACCAAATGAGAACTGGGGGTGCAATTGAAAGGGGGAGAAAAATGAGAACTTTTTTTAAAGTTTTCTTAGGAAATTTTTCTTCTGATTTTAATTTAATTTTCTTAATACTTCGGCATATGTTGTGATTATAAAAAAGGGGGAGATTGTTGAACCCTCTGGGAGAATTTTTTGAACTTATATTTTGACAATCCGAATTATGATCGCTCGTATTATGCTAATACCAATTATGCTCAATTATGGTTTGATAGTCCCTATATTGATTAATGACTAATTACTTATTTCCATATTTATGTACACCATGCACATATTCATATATTATAATTTTTACATGATCTTCAGAGAATTCAGTTACTGGATGGATATATTTTATAACATAACCCATTCTGCCAATAGAATGCTTTAACAGGCAAGTGGTCACCGATACATCAAGCCTACCGATACGTGAAGGTCACCGTTACATCAAGTCTACTGATACGTGAAGGTCACTGTTACATCAATTCCACTGTTACATCAAGTCTATCGATACGTGAAGGTTATCATTACATCAAGTCCACTGTTACATCAAGCATACCGATACGTGAAGGTCACCATTACATCAAGTCTACCGATACATGAAGCCTACTGGTACATGAAGGATATTGTTACACGAAAGGTCACCGGTACACTAAGTCTACCGCTACTGATCAAATCTACCGACAGACGTGAAGTCTACCGATAGAAGGGCCACCGTTATACAAGAGGTTACCGATACAAAGACTTACTGATACACAAGGCTACCGATATCCAAAGCTACCGTTCCAGAGAATCTGATGTTGCCTTAATTTCTTTATCTTTATTTAATCTAACCAACGGTCTTATCAGGTATATTTTAATGATCTATAGTTTATTTAATAATGGTTGTTGTATATAAAGAAACCGTACCGCGTACCTGCAAAAAAGAAATTACTTCTTTTGCCAGATCTTGTGCCATAAATATAAGAAGTCCCTATTGCTGCACAGACACGGAAAGAGAGGACACATATAAAAGACACTAAGGACGTACAATGAATACACATAGCTCATAAAGATATTCATACATGATTAAGAAGACACAAAATCCCATACACTCTCAGCCCTACTCAAGAATAGTTCCTTACTTTCACAAGGATTTTGAAGAACATCATCGACAACATTTTCACTGTCTGTGAACCTAGATGTCAAGCAGACGATACTCTGTTTTTCAGAGAAAAACCAGAAGAGGACATAGAACCATTTCGGACCAAATTTTAAGAAGTCCAGAGCAACACTGCAATCACTAGAGACATTATAAACTCTATATCTTACTTAGTGATTTATTATTTACATTACGAGTAGTGTGTATCATCTATTTTAATTTACACACACACTATCTCCTAAACCGTAACTGGAGGATCTGTAAATCCTCATTCAAACTCCTTGCATTTTCTATTTTCCCACTATGGATAGTGGTAGAGATTGCGTGTGACCTAGACAACTATATTTTCTGTTGATTTTGTTTCCCATGAAGAACTTTTCTAGAGGTCTTTGACCAGGACAGTAGTAAACTGTTGTGAACCCCGATCCAGGGTGGGGATAAAATTTATATAAATTGTTGAGAGGACTATGTCTTGGATTAAGACTGAACCTCTTGGTTATATCTTCTGTGCTTTATTTATTTTTATCTGAAACCTTTTATTCTGCTTCTAAGTGAATTAAAACATAAACAGTTGTTCAAAGTTACTCTGATAATTGAATTAGCATGTGTTTGCATTACATGCAAATCATTAGGTTAGTTTCAAAAGCTAATATGATCTTCTGATTAAATTTACTAGGAATTAATCAATCCCTTGAGAACCTAACTGAATGTTTTCTTTAGTTCAAATTCACTACAATTCTATTAGTATATTAAATTGGGGATTTTTGTAAAGGATTTTAAACAGAAATTTTAATTGGAACTCAATTCACCCCCACTCTTGAGTATCCACTCTGACCATCAGATAGTAATTACTGAAAATGAATAAATATAATGCTTATTAATTGGACGTCATGTATCTGTAACATGAAACTATAATACCATAAAAACGTTTTAGTTCTGTGGGTTGATACCAATCTGATTTTTGGAAACAAACTCGACGGGTTTTTCACCAACTTATTTGTCTCAAGAGACCTACCGATACATCGACGGGTTGTAGCAGGCTCCACCCTCCACTACATGTCCAAATCATTCATTATACATTGATTCAATACAAGATCAATTTTACTTTTCAATATCTATATAGATCATAGTATACTGATTCATTAATAGTTCTATAATAAAAATAACTTTCCAAAGAAAAATCGTATGTAAAATGGTATACCGTTTAGACAACAAACATATCCATGATATGATATTATAAATATGTTATATAAATATAATTTAAAATTAAAAGTTATCTCAAGTGGGCAGTAGGTACACCACATAAATATTATTAGGTGCACCACACAATGATTGCCACGACAAAATTGTAGTTGAGACAAAGTCTCTTACCATAATGTAATCGGTCGAATCATATAACCAGAACATAATCAAACTCAAATGAATCATTTAATAACATGAATATAAATAGAATAATGTTATTATATATCAAATTTAAGTACACATAAACCACATATAATAAATAAGTGGCGAACAATGAAAATCTCATAAAAATGAAAGTGAGATGAGAAACCCCTTACCTTATGCTAGGGTGTGTTTTTTGTTTGTTTTAATGACCTGAATAATAAAATTTATCTTCATTAATTAATAACTCCATAACAATATATACATGTAATTTATTTGATATGACCTTATTAGGTTTATTCATGCCCTTTTATGGGTTTAATAGGTTCAATTTTCTTGTTTTGGAAGCATTTTCTTCCATAGTTTTCATGATTCATTTACTTGATTTCATGAATGGAAGTTCATATTAAATGTGGTTAAACATTCAGAATTGTTAATATATTTTATTAATGACATTCATGATATATAAATTATTTTGTTTTATATTCCATGATTATGATTCATTAGTTAAAATATTATTACAACTATTCAGATTAACTTGTCTGTTTTGTTCATAAGAAACATGTTTTGTATTATTATCGTGTATTATGAGTGTATAAGGATTATAGAACATTAATGAGGTGAAATAAATATATTATTATCTGTTTCAACCGTTAAAATTTTTTTATGACTAGTAATGAAGGATAATGTGAAGAATGAAACTCAGTTGTCCACAAAGGTTATAAATTGGGAGCTCATGAATGTTGATTTCGTTTATAAAAATAAAAGGGACGGAGTAATAATATTGATGATGGTTCTTACATTAACATCATATAATTTAAGTATATTGACGATAATGGAGTTTTTCATGTCCATTTGGATAGTGGAGGTGAGGAGAAAAATTGAAAAGAGATGAAATTGAAAATAAAAGAAAATGTGAGAGATCCCATATGAAAATTCGGCAGCCTAACGACATCGCTTAAAATTTCATAAAATGAAAAAATGAGAGAAAAGGGAATCTCATCATATTTAAATAAAAAGGAAATTAATGAGAACACATAAAATCAAAGTCCAACATATTATAATGGGAACTCAAATAGAAAACATAAAAGAAGTGTCGACTAAAAGAAGAGAATGAAGGATTCCCTTACCTTATAGAGTAACTCCTAGATCTTGATGGATGGGACCTTGGGGGCTTAAGGACACATTATGAGGGATCCTTGAGAGGTAATAACACCATATATTAGAGGATATTGAGTTTTTAATGAAGTAACACTAAGGGGGTGACTGGTTATTTAAATTAATTAAGAGATAGTTTTTTTATTAATTAAAAGGGACACCTCGTTAGTTATTTTTGCAAAACATGGGCTTTCTATTGGTATTTTCCCATTTTTTAAGCCTCTTGGGACACCTCATATCATAATATACTTTACACAAGTCTACCATCCCTTTAAATTAATTATTACATCATTATTATGTCACTAAACTACCGAAAATGCAAATCTGCATTTTTACTATTCACGAAAAATTCAAGTATTTTAGAAAAATAAAAAAAATTCACCCTAACCATTTTTTGACATGTAGAACACAAAAATGAACTCAATTTTTTAAATATAATTATATTAGTATTTTTTATATTATTTTTAAATAAAATCAAATTTAATTCAAAAAATAAAAATTTAAAGGTATAATTAGTTTTGTATTACATTGAAAAATTAATTATCTTCTATTTATCTTGTTAATATAAGAAAATAAAATATTATCATTATTTAATATTTATAAGGATAATATTACTATTAATATTATTATTCATAATTTTATGTTACTATACATCAAAAAATCAAGTTCGTTCTATCAGACTCCAAATGACTTACTGGTCACAACTCTAGATGAACGTTTTTCGAAATTAAAAACATAGAAGTGTAAAGATTATGTTTAATGGATAGCATATAACTTTTTCCTATAATGTTTTTTTTAGAAAATACAATGTCCTTCATGCAATATGGGCTATATAATGAATAGAATGTATTTAAGTGCAACAGACCATAAAATGTTTGGGGTGTTATATTTGCTTTCTATTAGATCAAGGGTTCACTGATGTTGTTTTTCATCCTAAAACCTCTTATTTGTGTGCTTATTATAATAATGTTTATATTCCTACAAATTATATCTTTCGAGGATAGGTGTCACATTTAGTTGCGAATTTTCACCATTCATTTCATTGAATTTCCTCTTCACATAGAATCATCATTATTTTAATTGGTGGCCCTCTTTTGTACAATTAAAACATTTAACAACCCCATAAAACAATTTCCTCCATTTCTCCTTCCACACTTATGTAATATAGTAATTTTCATCTTCTTCCTTCCATGATATTTATTATTTTAATTTCTTTTGAATACCATCTTTATTTTCATATCAAAACCATGAGATTTCTGGGTGAATATGAAATGTATTTCGACCTTGAGAACACATTGAATGATTTTATCTTAGCTACTGAATTCCCTTACATATAATTCCTTTTTGATTCATTATTTTAATCAATTGAAGAATCAATTAATCTTATTTTTAGGATCAATGATAATACTTAAATCATACGTCACATGTCCTGTAAAATTTTCCACATATGTACTAATGGACTTATCCACCTTATAATTTAGCTCTTGGAATTACTTATTTATTTTCATAAAAATAATATGAGGAAATTAATTATTGAAAAATAACCACTTAAATTAATACCACTCCCTAGATTATATTTATTCGTTTTTCTTATGTTCTTGATAAAAGTATTCCATTGATTTGTTTCACCATCCAAATGATTATGATCCAAAATAAATTTATCATGCTCTGAGAAATGGAGAATGGAAAACGTATTTTTAGTGGTATTGATCTATTTCGAAAAAATTATTGTATAAATAGACCCACTAAAAGAATGTGGATATTACCTCATCAAGGAATCAACAGTTTGATTTTCCCTCCTTTTATCATTTGGAATATTATCATGATTCATAACTTGAAAATGTTGTGTAAGTATAGCAATAAATTTTTTCACTCTAGCTCCCAAAACATTTGGTTTCTCATGAGTAAAATCATTTCATATTCTATAACTTTCAATGTTTACATTATTCCCCATATTTTTATTAATTAACTAAAACAAAAAATTATAGTATGAGCAATAATAATCATACCGAGTAATCATATAATCAAGAAAATTTATTCATATGATGGTTAAATCATAACCCATTTTCCAATATATGGCTCCTTATTCTTAACCTATATTATCCATTGTTTTTATATATTAAAATCCTTTATAACGGTTCATAAATAAATTATGAATTGTTCCAATAATATACCTGGGGTCTGGCAAGCTAGTTGTGAATTATTTGACCCACTCATCATGCATTGATGTCGATTGAGTTAAATCTCAATCCACCACTTTTAGAGTTTTTAACCCAAGGGTCATCTGTGGAAAAGTTGAGTTTACAATATAGTATTCATATAGGGATTTATTTTCAAGTATAACCACTAAAAATATTCACTGTCTAAAATTTAGGATATTATCCCATACATAAGTGTATTCCACAGGTTTTAAAGAAAATTATAAAATTCATATCTATTTAAATAACTAAACCCTATAATGATACTAGTTGAGGAGAAAAAATAATAACATACATAAATATTTCATAATTTTAGAGGAAAATACAATACATTTCTGAATAATAAATGTTTTATCACTGTAAAGGTTTCGTATCATTAGATACTAGATACACAATAAATTTATTTCATTAATGTTCTTATAAATATCACACAATTTCCTTCAAACATAATATCCTTACAATTCATTTTATACTTAATACCTTTCTGGATAACCTGGTGAAATTAGAAACTCTAGAATGGATGAAGTCAGAGGCTAATTAAGGATAAATATATTATATATAAATCAATTATCGTAAGTAAGAATAATATAAGTTTAAGGGTATGATACTGTGATAATAACATATGAAATTCATACTCTATAGGCCATATATCATAAATCACGAGGCATGAAAAAATAGTTAAAAGTACAAAAGACATCAATAATAAGAGTGGGGAATCATTATTAATCAATCATGATCGATGATATCATATCAGATGCATAAGAACATATCATAGGTATTATGTTTCCTAATTATAAGAATAAGCTATCATAATAATAACTTTGGATCATAAAGTCATAATATAATGACACAAAAAAGATAATTCTAACATTCCATTAGTGATAAATTATATCTAGTTTACTCTATAATCTCTTGAAAGCTTATTGACACTATCATCTCTTAGAAGTATATAAACTTTTTTGTCTCATAGGAATTTCATAACTCCATCAACATTACCCAATACATTGTAGGGATATATAATTATGGTACCACCCATCACATAATTGAAATAATACAAATATGTGTAATAATATAATTAAAAATAAACTATTTAATCATAACATAAGCTTTTGAACATAAATGGGGTTTGTGATCATCACATAATTATATAATCCTAAGACACAAAGAGAGAGGAAATGTATGGTATCCAAAGAGAATTAATTACCTCATCATATCATAATTAACTCATGTAAAAGAAATGTGTTTCATGAAATCATCACACAGTCATTATCACTATAAATTATCCATAAATGTTGATGGTATCAAAAGGAAATGTCTCTTATGAAACATAACAATCTACAAAGGATGGTGACATAGATGGAAAATGTGTTTAAAATAAGATTATAAAATAAAAAATAAAAACACATTTTCCTTTGTAAATGTTTTAGAAAACAAATTCATATAACATTGAGAAACAATAATTTATTGAAAATAACCATGAAAACATGAAAATTTGGATTCAAATCAAAGTATCTTAATGAAATTGGGAAAATATGGTCATGTATAAAATGATAAAACAATGTTTCCTTTAACATTTTTTCTAAACTTCTTTAAATAACCTCTTCAAGAAACAATAAAAAAATACTTTATTAAAATATTTTAATGGAATTTAAATTACTATTGAAAATGAATTCAAATAATAATTTCAAAATATAGAATAAAATTCTTAAAAAATTAATGAACAAGGTAATGTGAGAAGAAGTTCATCGACCTAAGAAATAATATGACGGGTTTTTTATAAAAATATTTTCATAGTATTTTTAAGTACCAATGACAGGAAATTGTTTTCATAACATAAAATATCAAAAAAAAAATATTGATTAGACAAAATATAACAATGTTAAAGAATAATATTCATATAATTTCTTTCAATAAAAATATATCTTTTATAGTCAATATATTAAATAAAATTACAACATAAACCCATACCTCAGGTTCTATGTTGCTTTATACAAATTCAAACCTCATGTATAATAAATATATTTTTATTATAAATATATTCTAAAACCATTTTCATTATTCCTATGGGTTATCATTTAGCCCAGTGGATGATTTTAGGGTGTTCAGTTTTATGAATTCATAAATGTCAGATTTTTTATTTCAATTTTATTTCTAAAGGGTTTTTCTGTTGAACCTAAAACACCCAATGGCTCTATCTCCATGGGTAAAATAATTTCCAAATCTAGGTGCTCATTAGGTAGTTTTTCAAAATATGGGTTAATTACTCACAGTGGTTAAGAGGATGGGAGATCTAGCAAATCGAACCATTTTTGTGGGGAATGTTTCGAACTCTGGGACTCTCATTTAGATTTAAGATTTGTTGATGAATACATCATTAATTCCCAAGTATGCCATGATCCACCCTTGAGTTAATCAATACATTATTATCATTTAATTATTTTAGAATAATAAGTATGTATCTATGGTACTTCATCAATGGATATATCAGTTTGTATCTAATGTTATCCACAAATTTTATCTTATGATGTAATAATTAGATATTATTTTCTTTTAATTACAACAATGATGGTTTTCAAGCCATGTAGTGGTGTTATCTAGAGTGTGTCATCGTCCAAGGATGCAAGAGTTGTTTTTATGTGAGGGTCGAACCCATAATATAGTATTCCTACATATACTTGTCAAAGGAATTAGAACACATATTGTTTGGTTACACTTAATGATACACATGATACATTTTAAGGTCATTTTATAAGGACAAACTATCGAGTTAAATATTATACAACAATAATATTTAAAAAGAAGTTTCCTAGTCATTGTTTGTCATGGTAATTATGCTAATTCTTCCTAAAAAAATATAAGGTATTATATTTTCTATGTTGAATAAGTCCCTACTGGGAATTCTTCCGAGAGATAATAGGGTTGATTTGGGTTGTTGGGTTTTTTCCTTAAAGAATCTTATAATTTATCATATTTGGAATAGAATATAAGCACATTTAGTCTTCTTTAAAGGACCCACACTAATTATAGACCATCTAATTGTATGTCTCTTAGGGTTGTATCGACCATTGAGATGATTATATTAGGGGCCATTCCTAGAAAGGATTCCCGGTATAAGTTTACATGACGAATGTCTCATCTCATAGTGATTTGGGGACTTGTTTTATTTTTAAACCTAATAAAGATGACCCTGGATTTTTGTGATGATATGGTTGGGGATTATATTGAGTAAGAGTCCCAAAGGTTTGATCTAGGGTCCTGCTCCAGAAAAGGATTCATAGGTGAATGGGGTTTATGATTGGGGATCACTTCTAAGGATGATTCCCATGGATTGGTTTGGTTTGGGGAATAATCCTAAGAAATATTCCCATGGATGGGTTGGGGATTAGTAATAACAAGGATGACCATGTATTGTTTGGTGATTACTAATGAGAATGGTTCACTTGATTGTTTTGGCCATAAACTCAGAATGAGTAAGTTCATTGTTTGGGGATTACACATGGAATGAGGCCCCGTAGGTTTGGGATCATGTCTATGTCATGAACACCATCAACACTTAATCTCACTTGAGATATGATCTATGTGAGAAAAAAGAGGAAACAGAAGATCTGAGAATATAAACAATCCACGTTTCCCTCAGATTGGATACATGGCCTTGAGGGCCTACACCTATGGAGAAACTCTAAAGGAAAGAAAGAGGTAGATTCTGAGCATAGTCCTTTGCCAAAGCATGCAAATGATTGTGTGGATGTTTTAGTCATGGATATCCTATAACCCCACAAGTCATGATGAGTCCCAGTTGAATGTGTGAAACAATAGGATTCATAAGATCTATAAATCAACAAACGTCTCCTCCTACACTCGCGGAAGAGGATAAAGTGATGGGGGGAGAAAAAGGGGGTTGGATGTGCCTATTCCTTCCCATATATCATATCCTAGATAGTCACATATAACTCTCCATGTGAACATGGGCCCCATAGGGTGAGGATGTGAAAGAGTACATCATCCATAAAGAAATTATAAGGGATTACATGAGTAGGTATGCCCTAAAATTAGATTTGCAACATTGTAGGAGGATCACATTACATGTTGAATGGAAAATAAATCATAATCATCACCCTCTAAACCTAGAAATGAAGACACTAGGTCGTAAATATGACAAGGATAGGACATGGTCCTAAATCTATTATCCAAGATTGGGAGATCCCTGACACCGCCCTCAAGGTCGTGGTCTTCATGACTATAGGAATGAAAATCCACATGAACCCCTAAGACCATAGCCATTGGGTTGGATAATTATGGAAATCCTCTGACTATAGGAATAAAAATACAAATGGGAGAAACACTGGTGTGACTTTCCCCATGGTTTTTTGAGTTTGGAAGCATTAGTGTAGGTTTCCATTTGGTTTCATTAAGAAAAGGGAGACGGTGGAAGCGGATCCCTTCCATTGGTGGCATATAAGAGGACTCAAAGAGGGGCTTGAACATGTCCAATATTAGATTGTTGAGGTTCCTCTCATAGGGACTAGGAGGAACTGGAAGGGCATTGTGCAAGGGTTATAGGCCTATATGATATTTTTATGCCTTGGGAAATATACCATCTAGGAAAAAAGATATGGACGAGGATTTATACTAGGCCCCACAGGTCTCCTTAGGTGTCCCTAGATAGGTCTCACATAAGTCTCTAGTAAGGGAAGGGGTCTCACATAGGTGGTCTTCTACTGGGAGAGAAGGTTCCTCATGTGTGTGTCCTATTTTTGGGACCTTGAAAAAACATTGATGTCACTGATCGCTTATAATTCTCTTCTATAGTGGTTTTTGGGGAACTACCTAATGATTTTTTGGATACTTTAGTGAATGGGTTACATAACCAGAGCTTGGGTACTTCTTTTGATTTTATAGTTGTGCAAATGAGGATCCCAAAGATCTAATTTTTAGAAAAATAGGGGACCCTAGTTGAATGTGGTTTGTCATGTAGGTCCCAGGCATAGGAATTCAGTGAAAACATCCCACGTAGGGGTGGACATACTTTCTAGGATGTGCAGGTGGTGTGTGCAAGTGTCTCATGTATGGTGTGATAAATCTCTTTGTCTATACAGACATGAACTGCGCTAGCCACTTGGTGCGATGGTTGACTGTGCATAGGGAATCATGGACGAACAACTTGGTATAACCTACATCTCCATACCATGGGGGATTCACCCATTCTCAAGATTAGTGCCACTCCCTTCTCTACTATCACTGGCCCCATTTAAAAGTTGGGAGGCACACTGTGAAATTATTACGTCGGGTCAATGCTGTTCGGGGTCACAAAACATGGATATAAAATCTAATCCTTCTTCTGGCTGAATGATTCATTTCAACTAAAACTCAGCATTTGATATCTATGTGAGGTTCACATATTGAATTCAGTAGAAAAAGTACATGGAATACATTTCACAATTTTAATAAAATTCTCTTTTAATTAGATTCATTTGGAATGAGAAGAATCTCATTCTAAGGTAACTATTGGGAAATTTGACACATTTTAACTTTAGTTTGTTGGCTTTGGATCTATATAGTCTATTGAGGGAGGCTGTAAATTTTTTTCTGAGCTAAGGTACCTAGAAAGAATAGTTTTATTATTGATAAAGATATAGGAACACACCTTACAAATTCTATGTCTTTTTATGTCATCACCCTATTATATAATTTCCTATGACCAATATGAGGAAGACATAGTTGTTGTGACATGGATTTTTATTTAGCTTCCAATTATTGTTTTTAAGTTTAACATGTTTTGTGCTTATTTGTTTCTATTTCTCATTTTTTCCAAACCCACATCGAGTCTGTTTATAGTGAGTTGAGACTAAACTTTTTCATAGAGTTTCCTTTTCATGTTTTCAACTAGGTGGGAATTTTCTCTTTTGGGTGTAGTTTTAATGTTGTGAAATCCATACTACTAATACTGGTGTTTTTGGCCAAATATATTTGAAAACAAGATTGAAATGATTACCCAATTTGGGTTTGTTTGAAGAGAATGTTTTAACATTCTTCAGATACTCCAAGGGGAATTTGGAACCATGAGTTTTTAGTGTCTGAGTAAAAAACATGATATTCGGGAATTATGGAGGTCTCTCCTGAAGAAAAATTTAACTTTGGTCGAAAAAACTAATTTTTTGGCTCCATTATGCAAGGAAAACTAGTGTGTTCTACTGAATAGTCAATAGATTCATCCTTTATTAGAAAATCCAATTTTTTGTGATAATTAATGAAAAGACAAATGGGGTTTGTTATATAATAGACAAGAAATGTAGTTCTTAAGAATGCAAATATTCTATTATTGATGGTTAAGGGGAGTTTATGGAGGTTAGGATTTCAAAAAACCATGATGGGTGGTTTTTTGAAGGTAAACTATCTAATAATGGAGAGTTCATCTCTTTTGGCACTGGTTATAAATGGTTTACATCTCTTACACAGTTTTGGCTTGCTTGGAGGAGGTTAAAATTTTTTACTTGTTTTATGTCAATTGAAAATGGCCCCTTTCAGAAAAGGTTTGAAGCCTCGTGAAGTTTAATGTCCTGAGAATAGGACATTTTTAGAGTAGTATAATGTTTTATAGAAAAGATATTTGTTTAATTTCATATAATAAGAACATTTTTCTATCAGCTGAAGGATACCACTATTTGACTATGTAGAAACATGCCTTAATAGGTTTTCCATAAATACAATAGAGGAATGTTAAATCATAGTCAATCCAAGGATTTATTAGTAATTTTAACATGTCATCATCAATAGATTAATAAAGTTGATGGAAGTTAGTATTTCCCTAGATATAGAGGCTAGTTTTGTGGAAAGTATTACCTAAACTCAAAAAGACAATTTCGAGTAAAAATAACCAAAGAATTAGGGGAACATGCTCCAAAAATTGATCTCATTCATGTTCTAGAAATGTGGTGCATGTAGTTTATTATTCAAATGAATAAGACCAAGATATTATTGAAATGATAGGAAGTGTGTGTCCTACCATACCAATACCATTCCGGTAGACAATGGACATGAGGGAGGAAGCTGTAAAATATGGTCTTATAGGTTTTCAGATTGGGAGAAAGGATGTGGGACATGTATGTCGGGATGACTATGAACTGGTTTGATTTATAGTTTTCAAAATAATTCCATCCAATCATACAAGGATAGGAGATTGTTCTTCCAATGGTGATGTTATCATTGGTTGAAAAAAACCATTCTATGGGATATTTTATGAAAATCCAACTGGGGAATATTATTTCATAGTAAAATAGGGGTTGATTTGGTTGAAAATGTCATTTTGTGGACTATTTTATACAGATCCAACTGGGTATTATTACATAATATTTAGGAAAATGAGTGCCCAGGTATCATACGTTGTATAATTAGGAGCTAGAAAAATGTTACGATGACCCAAAAGTGTCCAAGATTAGTTGTATGAAATTTGGATGGGATATGTCCTGGAATATAGGGAGAGTTATGACTAATAATGTAAATGGATTCTAGATTACCTTACACATATATGACTCATATGTAGAAGGTGTAAATATATATTTCCTTAGTGGTCCCCCTGATGAGGGGACCTGAATTAAGAGCTTTTTCACATATCTTTGTTTTTATCAAGGAGAAGGGAAATTTTCATAAACCATATGGCTATGACTGGGACATGGGTACTAGGTTTCAATAAGTGTCTTATTATAATGAGATTCAATCCACATGTTGTTCTTAAGGTACCATTTTTTTTAAATTCGTGTATCAAAGACATTAATAATGTTGTTTAACATCATGTGGTAATGATGTCATCCATTAAATATAACATCATGCGGTAAGGGATAATGTTACTCAATGTGATTGTGGTTGGAAAAAGTTATAAAACACATGAATCAATATGTATATTTTTTAGTATTAATTAATCCATGTTTATTTATAAAATAAAAATCCCCCACATCGATTTAATTCAAAAGTAGAAGAAAGTGAGTGATTTTTTTGAGTACGAGCTCATGCATAAGGTTGAAACCCATTTTGTGTTCTATTATATAGATCTTAATTTTATATAGGAGAGTAGGCGAATATCCCATATTACACTGTAGTTGGGTCTGGGATAAAATATTCGGATGTCACTACATATCTCATTGGAATGAGAATCAACCCACCCAATATTCTTGAAGAAATCATGCAGTTTCATGTTTGGATATGAGGAAATTTGGTGTTCCTTTTAAATTATTACATCTAGGACCATAACATCCTAAATGATAAAATATGTTATTAAATCATGCATGTAAATTTCTTACCAAACAATTAAGCCCATGTGAGTAATATTCAGTGTGAGAAACATGGAGAGAAAAGATTTCTTTTTCCTCACAAAGGTCATTCAATGGTAAGATGGGAGAAATTAGATTTTTTCTGGTGGATGGGCCAGAAGATATAATCATAGTTCCAATACGTATCTCATTGTATTTATAATTAAGACACACGTTGTAATTGAAATCTTAGTTAATGTAATGTTATGCATTAAGGGAAAAGATAAACCGACACAAAGGAATGAAAATTTATTGGTTGAACTCGATATTGAAGATTCGAGCATCACTACATATATTATTGGAATGATAATCAAGCCACATGTTATTTCTTAAAAGGTTTTCTGTGAAAATATGACTCATACACATGGAGTGGGTGATAATTCTTCGATGTAGCTGGGCCTAAGATTGTATATCTAAGCATTTCTATGTATCCCATTAGAATGAGAATCCAGCCATTCGTAGTTTTCGGGAAAAAATCTCCATATAAATCAGGATTTTACATAGTGAAAGGGGATTTAATATTTTATAGAATAATGGTTGGGGTCATAATCTGAGGTCTAGGAGTCACTAAGCCTCTCATTATAATGAAAATAGAGCCACATGTTTGGGAAATGTTCCCTATGTATTTCTTATTTGTGCATAATGAAATGTGGGGTGTTTTATTTTCATTAATCTTAGCTAGACTTGAGAAATGTAGTTTGGGCTTCACTACATTTCTCATTGGTGTAAGAATCCAGCCATGTGTAGTTCTTGAAATGATCGTGAAGATTATTGTCATGATATGATGATGTTGGCCATGAAGTATTATGTCATGCAGTAAGAACATGACCATTTTTGGACTTATACCCATAATGTTTTGATAATTTCCATTATGGGGTAGAAATAACATATTTGGGCCTATATTCTGGGGATATAACCACATTTTCCTCCTCGTGTCAGGACAAGGTGGTATTTTGACATGCTGATGGGTTAGAGAAATTTTATTAGCACTTACACCTGAGAAGGAGGATTATATTTAATGGTCTAATATGAGTGCATCAACTCAATTAATTTTGGGAGATTCTAGAAATTGAGTGACAAGGGTGAAAATCATGTAGTTTAATGCCATGCAGTAAGGATAAATGGTGTGTTGAAGACTTAGGTTATACAATTATGACCTTATGTTGTGTACTTTACAATTTTGTGGTATGGTAGATGATGACACACAATTTAACATCTCATGGAATGAATGTTATGAAACTCAATTTAAATACATGCGACAAGGACCCACTATACAGTTTAACATCTTCTAGCTAAGACAATATTAATTTTCATATATGAAATATTTCTTTAGGAATATTTCATTGTTGGGTGTATAATGATCTATAAATCCCCTAAGATTATAGAATAAGATCCTTTAGAGAATACCTTCTATATGGATTATGTTACCCCCAACATTGGTTCTAAATTTTGGAGGCTCCATTCCTTGTATCATCAGAGTACTGAGGACAAATAATGTTTCCCTTAGAGGAATGAGTGAGGGTGGAACTTCATGTTAAATGATAGAGGTATCAAATTTATATAGACCTGTATGTGATGTAAGGTATGTAATATTGTTTCATCCAATAACTTTATTCATCTATTTATTTATGTGATTTCTCATCAGGAAATAGATAATCACATATTTCAACACTAAGGGATGGAAGCTGGACCTCAATGGGAAGGACTACGTATGTTATGTATACCAGTGAGTATGGGGTCACTTCTGTAATAGTATGATTGTGATATGGTAATCCCATAAGGCATGAAAGAGATAATTAGGAAAATACTTTTTATCATTGCCCAATAACTTCTGAATTTTTATTGAAAGGGTCCTCTTCAATTCCTATAACAATTAATTAGCCACTGTATGATAGCAAGAAGAATGGTTGGATTTGATATTGTACTCTTGATATAGCTTCTCCACCTTATCAAAATAGATGTATATTCATTTTATATCATTATTTTGTGAGGGAATCCAAAAATGGTAATGATGTTGGCTTCCAAAAATATGACAATTATTTTCCCAAAAAATATTTTAGAGTTATTTCCTCGTCCAATTTTGAGAGAATGTCAGAAGCAGATAGGATATATTTGAAATGTTTGGCCATAGCTATAGGGTTTGTACCCACGATATCCATTCCTCATATGGAAAAAATACCAAATGTATTTGGATGTATATATCAACTCTGGTGTTTGATGGATGAAGTTGGAGTGCACTTCATAGGAATAACACTTTTTGGTGAATTCTGAGCAATCGTGCATCACTAAAGTCTATAAGTATCCAAGGATTTAGAATTGGCTTGAAGGATTATACATAGACCGATGGGTGTCGCATGCCTCGTAATGCACCTCACTAATGATATTATAATTCTCTTCGCCATTAATTCACCTGCTATGGACTCAATCAAAGAGGCTTTTATAGAGGAATTTATGGTGATTCATTCTCTCATAATGCGCAATGTTGGTTTCTCCCTATCAATCATTCCCTTTACTAGCTTTATCATGTAAGAGTAATCCATCCTAAAGGTAGTCCATGATTGGTATCATCCACATAGTGTTAGGACCACATAGTTTAGGGATGGATCTGACTTCATTCATCTATTTATTTTTAGTCAAACAAAAGGTAATACCATTTAGTGATTGGAAATGTTGATGACCATTTCGTACCGGTTTGGATCCAGTAGTGTTGTATATTTATTTACCGATGTATAAGCCTAGGAATTTTATGATGGTAGGACATGGGTCAACGTCAACTCCAATAGGGATTTCTACCATTAATCCTCAGGCATAGTCAATTAGAGGGATCAAATTTTCCATTCTGATGCCTTAATCCCCATTGATATGATTGATTACCATCTCTAAATCGCCTTCCTCTTCTAGATGGTACACTGCTATTTGGAGTACTAGTTCGTGGCCTATAATGGGGGCATGATATTCTACTTCATTTTTAGTATATTCTCCTAGTAATTGAAATGTGTAATTAAATACTTCTTTCTTATGGAGAGATAAACACAATACCCACATGATTATTTTTAGATTTAGGTTTTCCATTATCCTCAATGTGGGCCTCCAAGATGCACCATCAAAATACATTTACCCCTTTCAGGGGTCCCCTTGAATAGATAATATATCATTATCTAAAAATTCATAATTTAATGATGTTGATTATGTATGTGGATGTTCTAAAAAGAAATGTTCTGAGGATTATTCATTGAATGCTTTTTTAGGATTAAATTATATATTGAACTACTGCAGAATAACTACCCACCATGTCAGATGTCCTACCAATATAGGATGGATGAGGATATATTTGAGTCGGTTATTGTGAGAGACCAAATTGACTTCATTGTTCTATATATTGTGCATTATTTTATAAACAATGAAGATTAACCTCATGAAACTATTCTCTATATCTAAATAATGAATCGAAATGTAGATCATGGTTAAACTGAGATAATAAAAGTTTTTTTAAATTTTAGTGACATTATTTTCACAATAAAAGAACCTAGTGAATTCTCCTGGTATTTCACATATATAATTATTGGACTTCACTTGACATGTGCATTAATAATTGGTGATTAAGAGGTATTTATTGAGGTATTAAAATGATTCCTGATAGTCACTGGTCTACCACTATCTGACCCCTTCCTTCCTCATATTAGTGAAGGGTAAACACTTCACTATGAGGTTGGATTTAAAGTGTTGGATATAGGGCAACTGTCCTTGAATTACTTTAAACGCTTTCTGGTTTCAATGATGATACATTCTAAGGATAGGTTTTGTTCTCTCAAGGCCACCTTTGATGCAATGATGACATATAATGATGCCAAAAAACATCAATAAGGTTACACAAAAAGTATATTTTAATGGTTTTATCTTCTAGATATATTAACAGAACATGTTGAAGATAGTATCCACATCATCCAAGTGGTTAGATAATTGATAGAATTTAACCAAAATAATATCAACATTTCATTTGAAATAAATCCCCAATCAAGGATTAAATATCCGATGGATGGAATGTTAGTATGTGGCCCCTGAATTATTCCAGAATAAGAGAATTAACCTATAGAATAATACTCATTAAGGGCCCTAAACATGGTGTAATATTTATCTTTTGGGGCCATATGAATTTGGTTATACCCCAAATAGTCATCCATGAAGGAAAGGTCTTGATAACCTGTCATTGCATCAATCTGGTGTTCTGTGATTGGAACCAATAATTCATCAATCAGATAGTCCCAGCTGGGAACTATAAAGTCAATGTAAACTATAATTTTATCATTATTCTTCTTCCTAGATACAATATTTTCTATCCATTTTGGATACTACACCTCTCAGATTAAATCATCACGGGTGAACTTATCCACATAAGACTAGATTTTAGAGGATTGAGTTGGGTGTGTCCATCTAGCTTCCCTTTTGTATCCTCGATGTTATTTTTTTAAACCCATGTGGTGGGTGGAATCATTTGGTTCTATGCCAATAATCTAATTTTAATTCGTGGAAATCATGTCTGGGTGTTGCTTTAGGAAGAAATTATACATCTCCTATTCCTGGGAATTCATGGCATCAAATATCAATGTGGGTCATGGATCTACATCAATACCCATATTTATTTCTCCATGCTCATCAATAATAGTGGATATACCAACCTCGAATGCTGGTGGGGAATACCTAAGGTCCTACTTATCTTTGTTTTCCTCATTATTTACCTCTTATTCATTTTCATGGGAGGTAAGTGATGTATAAAGTTTCTCATGGTTAGGGGGGGAGTTTTCATTCGGATATCTGAAAGATTAAGAGATCATATCAGGTTCTCTTGCTATTATGAGGCCTTTTAGATCATTTAATGGGAAACCAAGGACTGAGGAAAAGCTTCTTAATTTTACCCAATTGAAAAAACAAATTTTTCCCATCCAACTGAGGGAAAAGCGATTTTTTGGAGATTTGGGGATATAATAAAGATATTTTCATCCAGGAATTCATTATTTCATAGGGAGTAGAAATATTTTCTAACTTTATCTAGAATTCTTGTCACAATTAATATCAGTAAAGTAACTAAATGTGTTCTATAATTCAAGACCACCCTTTCAATTTAGAAGTTGGGTATCACTTACTATACTCTGAGTATCTTCATATGATTATCTGATATCATCACTACAACATTTGGGAATTGATTCAAGAAACATCATTAACCATGGATTGTTTCCCCACCGTATTGTAGAATATTGCATGACTGTACTATGATTTGTTGGATTTTAATAGGTATTTTCAGAATTAAATGTCCTAATTTTCAATAGATACAATATCTGAGGAATTGGTGGTATGAAAAAGGGATAGATGCATGTTGTTGTAGGCAAGGTCTCCCCAGCAGAACATTAAATATTGTATAATTTATACGAAACAAAAAATGAGAGTCAAAAATGAGATCCCCAAACTGATTCTTGATTTTCATTTCTCTAAGAATATTTTTTTATACTCTTAATAACCCTTTAACATTAAGGTAGAAGGTGAAATGCGAGATTCCTTACAACCAAGTTGAAAAATTGTTTGGATTGTGATGTGGTTAACTCTTGTTCCATTTTCAAGAAAGGCATGTTTGATATTAATTTAATTTATCTAGCAGATATTTAAAAGAGTATAGAATTCCCTTATATGATGATATTCTCA
The DNA here is from genome assembly GCA_963277665.1 of Viscum album. Taxonomy (NCBI): domain Eukaryota; kingdom Viridiplantae; phylum Streptophyta; class Magnoliopsida; order Santalales; family Viscaceae; genus Viscum; species Viscum album. Next base: position 1,217,241,925 of record OY728155.1, on the reverse strand, counting down.
TCGATTTTATGAAATTGATAGCTGTGTGGCATTATGTAGGATCATTCACTGTGTGATACAATTTGGAAATATAAAACTCAACATCAAATTATTGAGGGCTTGATAAGGACTTTATGAGTGCCTATCATTGGCCTTTTAATAGACATATGAAGTCCATGATTGATAACTCAGCTAACACGAGGTATACATTATTCAAATCATCATACATATCATGTAAAGGCATGTATTTCCCATCATGGGGATGTTATTTTGAAAGTTCATTTGGATATGATGTAATAGATGTGGAAGGATCATCACTTAGAATAGAAGATGAAGGTTTTTATAGTCTTGGTGGATTCTGTCTTCTATCCATTCCTACATGCTAGACATGGTTAGGAATGGTGTTTCATATAACTGATCTACTATAATGATCATTTCATGGAATACCCTGTCATGTATGGATTAAGTTCCATTCTTCTATGGGGCTCATTGGAGAGATATCCCTTGAGATTCATCTGCATAGACTGTTCGAGAAGGGTTGATGTTAGGGTAGTGGCTCTTGTAGTGACTGCATTTTCCCATCTATCCTCAAATATGATGGACTCTCCACCCCCAATTACCCAATCATGTGTAGTTAATTTAGGTTCATTTACACACTCATCATCTAAATAAGTGATCAATTAAATCATTAAAGTTAATGTAACCGAATATCAACTTCTCGTCTAATGGAAATTTTCACTACCAAGTTGAATCTTTTGGTAATATTTTGAGAGGAAGAGCCTATGGTTTTGGGACTGTAGTCATGAATTTTTCTAAATTCATAGACTATTTTATCACTGGTACAAGATGATCTTCATGTTTTTTATTCTTACCCTTCCATCCATGTCTCCTTCTGGACGACTGGATTGCATAGTACTGAGCTCTTGAAGAAGTTGGTTGTGTAGTAGCATAAGTGAATGAAGGCACAAATGGATATTTCAACTATTATTAGAGAATATTATGATTCTGGTCAATCAACTTTCTAACAATACAGTAACTAGACTTCTATGTACACTTACTCCTAACTTTTTTTCATCTGTTTCTACCCTCAATATTAGTGGAAGAAACATATTCTACCTGAGACAACATATTTTTTTGATTTACAATCCAAAATCACACCATCTTATCTAGGGTGTATTTAAAAACTAATAATTCATAGATTTTTTACCCTTTCACCTAATGGAAGGGGAAATGGTTTGGGATATCTTCGTCACCATCTCTATCAGGCTTCCTTATCTTTGAAAACATGATCGCATTGTTCTCCAATGCTGAGATGAAGTATCTAGGGACATAGCCACTTCAAAATGAATACAACTTTTCCCCATCTTTGTAAACTATTTTTTTCTATTCACTACATGATCATCCTGTTGAGGAGGTTTTTTTCGAACACATGAGAGGTGGATACAGACGATATAGTGATGGTTTTGAAGCTGTACTGGGTAAAGGGGCTTGCATAACTGTAATCGTGGATGACATTTCATTCCTGTTCTCCATTTGTGAGCTGATGTAATTACTCAATACTTAGCTTTGGTCTCCTTGATGGAGTCATCCACTCTCTAGGTGGTTGCATCCAGTTCATGAAACTCTTAGGTTTATTTCACATGGATATGTTGTGTGTGCAGATAATCATGAAGTTTATATGTAGAGATAGAAATCAAATATTCTTTATTCGATGAGGTAGGTTTAAGTATTATGTAAATTCATTCCATCATGAAATGAAATTAATGGCACTTTATTTTTCTTTATGAATACAGTTTTATAGGTCATGGATGGTTTTCTTCTACATCATCATGCTAAACTACAAGATAAACTCTTGACTGAGTTCTTCCCACCCCATAATTGACTAAACCGGTAAGATAGTATACCAAACAAAGATTGTTTACTATAGTGATTTCCTAAAGAACCTATGTTTTACCACCTCTTATTTTTTAATTTTCACCATCATGGGATCATAGTGATAGGTGAAATGCATTGAAGGATGATTTAGGGCTCCTTAGGAATTAAAAATGTGAAATTTGTTCTTCCCAATGTTTGGTAGGGAAGGTGTCAGATCTACCCATTCAGGTTAAGGATTTTTTCTAGTTCAAATGATGTATTTTCTTCCCAATTTTGGTGGCTCTACTAGTATCATTTGTGTGTATCCTATTGATTCATTCATGTAAGGATATTCTAGTTCTTGTTCTAATTGGGTTCCCAATAGAGGAAACTCTTGATCTTCTATTGTTGCATCTATGCACATTGGTGGTTGAGTCCCGTATTGAGTGGATATTCTAGATCTTCTCTAGTCCTTGTGTTATACCTTCATTGTTAATTTCCATCATCTAGGAGTGTGAGTTGAGGATCTTCATAGATAACATAATTAGTAGGAAGGATACCATAGATTATTTCAACGTTGAGTCCTCCTAAATTATTTCATTTCTTCCTTCTACTGATAAAATATTTCTCAATTGAAATAGTCCTAACCTCTATGATAGGTAGGTAACATACAATATAGCCCTTAACTTGTTCTATATTTTATACATTCATGAGTTAATAATGTAATATTTGAGGGAATATCCTTATACAGGGAAATAATTAGGTTCAGAGTATGCATGCCTAATTCAATTGTTTCAGCATAGACCACATCATAAACTATAGCTTCCTCTTCGAAATACTCCTCTAAATTGTCCTCAAGCCTTGTAGAGTTTCATTCAAGGTATTAACGAAATTCACTAATATTTATTGCATGGTAGTAATTCTATCAATTTCATTTCAATAATTCCTTTTTCCACACCCTTTAGGAGGACTAATCCTCTCTTATTTTTATTTATCTATGTGTTTTTTAACAGATGGTGATCTAAAAGTAATTTCCAGATAGATCATTCATACATGATCCCAATGGGGGTACCACATCATAGGATGATATGTACTAGGAGGATCCATTCTGTGAGTTTACCTTAATTGGGATAAGACTGATATTCATTGATAATGTTGTTTTTTAGGGGAAGAATCCTCCAGCCCTGGGGGATGGGGTTGTTAACATTCTTTATTCACAACTCTATTGGCATGGTTCCCTAGCCTCTATGGTTGCGTTAAAAATTCACCTATCCTTGTGGGATTGATTTTACTCTAAACTATTGTGGCTACTACTGTTGAGGCTTCCCTTCTGATTCTTCAATGTTTTCACTGAACATGGGATACATTCTTCATCTGGTATACAATGGGATCACCCACGTCCAATGATCATTTCAATATTTCTAAAATTTATGCTATCTGAAGGATAAATTATTCTAATTTGGAGGATTTCACATTATTTTCATATGCTTGAACTAAAATTCTCTCAACAACCTTCCCTCTTCTGGACTAAATTTGGTGAATGTCTGTGAGGGGATTTTTTAATAAAGATTTTATTCTACAATGAAGAAGGGATTTTTGTTGGAGCCTGTGTAAATATATAACATTTCAGGATACCACTTTTTGTGGGATTTCTGTCTTAGGGAGAACAATGAAATTTAACACTTTGTGTGCACCCCAGCCTCTAATATGAACACCAAATGAGGATTCCTCAATCAATCATCACAATCTTTCTAATGAATTGAAGCTTTTAGGTTGAAGTGATCCTTGGTGTATCTATATATTTCATGCATCTAGGAGATCCACCATGTAAATTTGGTATTTAATCTCTTCTGTTACCTTGACCTAATTTGGAAATTTTGATAGGTTAATATTTTCCCTCTCTTGGGATGAATACATTTCCATATGTTGAGGTAGATGTTGTGCACAAAATTTTCCAGCAATGCCTCTGGAAAGATGTATTGAGGGGTGGGTAAAGGCCATAACATGACTAGTACGTCATCCTTATCCACCCATTTCCTCATGTTTAGCACATATTTTTTCCTTTTTCCAGATATTCCATTACCTAGACCGACCAATGTGGATTCTTCCTGACCATTTTTTCATAAGTAGTGAGATTGGTTGGGACTTCCTTTACTATTTTGGAAGACATAAGATCTAAAGGAGGTTCAGATAATGAACTTCATTATAGGTTGTCTTCTATATCAGAAAATATTTTTGATCATAATTATAAGGAATCATAAATTAATGACATTATTTTTTCAAGTTCCTTACAGTATGAGGGCTTTCTCATCACTAAATCCCAATGGAGAGGACCCTCTTGAAAATGTGAAACAATGTTGTAGAGAGAAATTTCTCATTGAATTCAATCATGTGGAGGACCACCATTCTGGATTAAATAAAGGGGAAATAAATCTATATTCTTGATCTAACAGCCATGATGATTTATAGTATCTCTCACGTCAGGAGATGGTCTCTTGAGATCGATCAGATTGTTGTCAAGAAGAATGATATCATAGTGAAGTGACAGAGGAGGACCTTTCAAATTATTACAGTTTCCCATGAAATTTGGTAACAAAAAAGTTGGATGTTATGTTGTCAAAGGTTGGAATATAATTGCTTCATGAACTATATAATTAATTATATTTGGGTGGCAGATCAGCTCTTAATATTATCATTGTATTTGGTGAGGATTTTTCTTCGATTCCATCTTATGAGAAACTTGGACCACTTAATATGGGAATTGGTTTTTAATGATATGGGGTTTTTTCTTCCCTTAGAGTGTCTATTAAGATATGCTTGTTTCCTCTTGTAGGAATGGATGTATGTTCCTGATATGGTTGTGCATATATTACTGGGGAGTTTTCCTTAGGACTCTCTTATATGGGAGTAGAGGCGTGTGTCTGATTCGGGGTTACATGCTAATGATCCACCCCATTTGTTCGTAGGAAGATGTGTTTCCATCACTATGGCACTATTTTTTAACTATTATGATATCTTGTAAGGTTTTTTGGACGTGGGTAGGTATTTTCGTGTATCTTTTCACTATTTTTCGGATATTCATTGTTACTTTTGTGATTGGAAAGGGGATATATTCCAATTACTCATTTGGAGTAAGGTTATATACTTGATATTATCATCCCATTATTATCTATTAATACTGATAGTAATCATATTTGGGGTCATATATTTGGGTTTTCCCTCTATTTATCACAGGTACATTCTAACTGACTTTTCCAGATGCTTCTAGATGAAACTACTAGAAGGACTGGTAAATAAAGGTAGGTGTGTTTACCTACTTGAAGTTTTCTACCAAACATAGTGGGTGATCTTCTTTATTTGATTCTTGATAAGGCTTCTTGAATCATTGGATAGTGTGGGTAGGTGTATATTCTCTTTCGTGGTTTCCCACCAGATTTGAAAAATGTCCATCCTTGAGTGCTTCCATGCGGGTTTGCTGGAAGGCCAAATTAAAGAGTGTGGGTGTATGTTCTTACTCATAGTTTCCCAAAAATTGTATTTATTGGCTTCTCTATAGGTGGAATAGGTTTGACCCTACTCAATATTGACTAGTTATTTCCCCTAATAGGTCGTCTTTTGTGCCTGTGTATCAATGACCCATGTCATATGGTCGAGGACATCACCCTCACCATATTGAGTGACAAATACTCAGATACATATGTGACCTATATTGTTGGAATTATTCCTTTAGAAAGACCATTGAATCTTTTGGATGAGTCCATACATGGTCTCTGGTACACCTACTGATGATAATGGAAGGAATGGTCGTCTTGTTCTATGGATAATCCCCTAAAACAGTTGAAAATACTGATTATAGATCTCTACTTATAGACCACTAGTCTTCCATAACTAGACAATCAGTGGGGAATAGCAAGCTGATGGACTGGTCAAGCAGCCTCTAGGGCTGTGATTGAACTATTCTGGTGGTACTACCTTACCAGTGCATTTGATACCCATTATTGAAGATGTTTGGTTAGTGATGAAATCTTGTGCTTAGAATATTTGCTGATGTAAATAGTAGCTAGGGAATAAATTCATAGAAGCTATAAGGAAGCCATTGGATTTAAGGGAGTTTTGAAAGAATGTTCAGGAATATATGTTAAAAAAATAAAACACTAACAAAGAATTGTCCCATTTTAATGAACACATACACGATTGATTGTATTTTTTGTCCCTCTTTCATCATCTGATAAAAAATTGGCCTACTTGGTGGGTGACATTATAATCATGGTTAAGGATTGGCATTGAGTTCACCATTTTTTGTTTCTAATGGAAAATATTCATGCCTGATGGATGACTTCCAGGTGTTGTGTTTTTCTCAATCATATACATCAGGTTTTCTATTTTTGAATGGTTTCCAATATGATTGTTTTATGGAACCAGAAACACCCAACATTTCTATTTCCATGAGGTATCTTCTTTTTAGAGGCAAGTTCTCATTGGTTTTTTTCAATGATGCCTTAAGATCTAACATGGGTCGAGATGATTAGAGGTTGATCCCATCACACCATTTTATTTTTTAATTGGATTATATTCAAAAAATATATAATAGATTTAATATATGTTCATAAATCCTTCATTAATTCATAAATATGACATTGTCCACCCATGAGTTAATCAATCAATTATTAGCATATATGGAGTTCAGAATCATCTATAAGTATCTTCGGTTCTTCATCATTTGAGATATCTGTTAGTATCCAAGGTCCTCCACTAATGGTATCCTCTTATGTACTAATTAGATACTTTATGGTTATTAATGCAATGATGTGGGTTTCCTAGCCACACATTGGGGCACTCTAGAGTGTTTCTTTATTCAAGGAGATGAAAATTGTTTTGATTTATAGATATGACCCATGCGTTGGAATTTTTATGTATCCTTGTAAAAGGAATAACATCCCACCTAGCTTGTAGCCACTTAATATGAAACATATTAAATTTTATGTTCTTGTGATCTGGAATAAACCATGCAGTTTAATTTTTCCCAGTGAGAACATCCTGGAAGAAGGTTCCTAGACAATGGTTTCTGTGGGACTTATATTTAAGAGACCAAGGGAATATATATGGGATATTAATTTCCATGTTGAATAACACCCTACTAGTAATATATCCCTTATAGAATAAGGATGATTTGGGGTGTTATTTTTGAACTTGAAGGAGGTTTCATACGTTTCCCATTTGGATTGGAATCAAATCCCACATTGTATGATTTTGAGAACCCATTATTTTAGAGGCCCCCTAATGGTTTTCCTCACCGGGTAGTATAGCCCTTTGAGAGGATAAATATGGGGGTAATTCTTGGAAATGATTCCTAGTAAAAGGGACCATGAGGGATGGTTCAACTCATGGTGATTTTGGGGCTTGTTTGGGGCTTACACCAATGAAAAAGGCCCATAGATGGTTATGATTATATGTTTGGAGGTTATAATGATTATGAGGACCAAAGGTTTGATATACCGGATTACTCTTAAAAACGATTCCCTTGTGAATTAGGGATTCGATTGGGTATTAGTCCATAGGAGGATACCTAATGATTTTTATGGTTTGGAGATTACTCTTGAGATATATTTCCTTATATGGGTTAGGGATTAATCTTGAGAAAGATGACCGTGGATGGGTTAAGGAATACTCCAGAGAAGGATTCCATTGATAAATTGGGTCATACACTTGGAATGAGGTTCTTGATTAGTTTGGGTTTACACTTAGAATGAGGAACAACAAGATTGGAATCATGTCGATGTCATTACTGTCATCAACTTCTAATCCCATATGAGTCAGAATTCATGTGAGAAAAAATAGAAAATAGAATATCTGTAAAATCACACAATACACTTTTCCCGTATATTGGATAAATGGCCATGAGGGCTTATTACTAAAGTGGCACTCTAAATGAAGGAAAGAGTAATACATTGAGGAACATCCTTTACAAAAACATGCATAAATGTTTTTCTTATTTTGTAGGGATGGAAATCCTCTAATACCATGAGTAGTGATGATTCATGCTTGAATGTGACAAAAAAGCGGAAGCGAAATATCTGGAAAACTAAAAAGTTCTCCCCATCCACTGGGGGAAGAGGATGGGGAGACAAAAGAACACGACGTGGATTGGTTTCTCAAGTTCCTTCTCCCATTTTGTATCATGGAGAGTCAAAATGACTACCCATGCGGACATGTCTATCGAGTATTTAGGAGCAAGATTTCAACCACTAATAAGAAAGGATAAGGGCTTACTCAGAGATGAATTCCCTTAAATTGGTTCTGCAATAAGGGATGAGGATATAATTATATATTTAATTGAAATGAAACTATGATCCTTACCCTCCCAAAATGGAACCCGAGGCTCTGGGTCTAAGAGATGTCATGGGTATGACATGTTTCAAATCCTAGTATCTGAGACTGGGAGTTCTCTAAAACTGACACAAGGGTAAGGGCCTTCTTAACTGTGGGAAAGAAAATACACATACATCTTATGGACCCTGACCATATGGTAGGATAGGAGTGGGAAACCTATAACCATAATAATGAAAATACATATGGTAGACAAAACTTTAGGCCATTCCCTAGGGTTTAACTTGTCTATATTCCTCGATGAAGGTTTCTGTTTGGTCCCTTTGAGAGAATGGGGAGAATGAAAGACCAGCCTTGCAATTAGTGTCTCAAAAGAGGACTAAAATAGGGGCTCCAAGGGGTCCCAGATTAGAGGAAAGTGGTTCCTCATGCATTTCCTAGGATGAACTGTAAGAGATTCACACATAGAGTAAAGGCCTTCATGAGATGAGAATTCCTTGGGAAATTGACAACCTGGGAAAAAAACATGGGCACAGATTTATCATCGACCCCACAAGTCTCCTCAGGTGTTCCTAGATAGCTCTCACATTGGTTCCCAGTAAGCAATATAGCCTCATGTATGTGGTTGTATACTAGGGGATAAGGGGTCCACATGTAGGTGTCTTGTGCTTTAGACCCTAAAGAAACTTTGATCTAACATATCACTATTAATTCACTCCTCTCTCAAGTATTGTAGAGCTACATAAAGAATTTTTCGATTCCCATGTGAAGGGTTTGTGTGACCAAATCATGGGGGATTATTTTAATTTTTCAACTGTTCAAATGAGTAGTCAAAGGGTCCTATTTATAGTGAAATTGGGGACCCTGATCGATGGAGTTTTTTCGTATAGGTCTCAGACTTAGTAGCTCAGCATAGGTGTCTTGCACATGGGTGTCCTTGCTTGTTGAGATGTGCATGTGGTGTGAATATGTGCCTTTCTATGTTGGGGAAAATCCTTCAAGGTAGTTCTTGTAGGGCCTATGCCAACCTCTTAGTGTGCAGGTTGCACAGGCACACGGCCCCATGGTTTAAAAACTAAGGTGAACCTTCTTCTACATACCACGAGGTGGTGTGCCCCCGCACCCCTACCTATGAATAGTAAAGGTCCCTCTTCTATCGTCATTATTTCCCATAAAAAACGGAGAGTCATACTGTGAACTTATCAGGTCTGATTGAGTCTATTTTGGGTTGTGAAACATGGATATCCAATCTGCTCCTTCTTCCAACATAATGATTCATTTCTACATAAACACAACATTTTATGTCTAAGTGAGGATCACATTTGGAATTAAATAGAAAATTTCATTGAACACATTTCAAGGTGTCAAAATTCCTATATAAAAAACTATCTATCATTACTTTATAATTTATAGTGTTTCATTTATTAAAAATTACTTCATTAAAATAAACATTCTAATGAAAACTTTTTTGTTTTCCTTGTATATTTCAGTTCAATATCTATGGTACCTAAAATTTGGTCAAGTTTTTGTCATCTATAGAATATTACTAATGAAATAATTATCATAAATATTAATTATATAAATTTATATAATATTTCATTAAAATAAATGATGAAAAATGTATTATGTCACCTAATGTAGAGGGTGGTTTATATATACACACGGGTGATATTTTCAATTTTAAATTAAAGGAATGAAGAAAGGAAAATAATAATTCACCATTGAATAATAAAATAATATCATAAATTTCATATATATTCATTAAATATATCATTATGTTCATCCATGTAAATAGAATATGAAACATGAATCACATCTGTTTATGGAGGTGGTAGTCAGCATGTACGCACATGGGATGTTTTCTTTTTTACAATGGATGAGAAGAATATGGGAAATGGTTTTCCTATAATCATTATAAAATAATAGTATATTTATGATAATGGATTCACTATACTTGTTTGTATTAAATATTCTTATAGTTAGTATAATAAGAAATAAAACATAAAAGAGTCTGGTAATAGGATTAACACTTCTTTGAGAGATATCCTTTGTTGTATACTGTAACCATTTATTGGATGGTATTAGAAGAAGACCATAAATTCTATAATAGAAGGTAAGAAATATAAGAATGTTTCAGTTAGTCATTTTAGGATCTAATGGGATGAAATTATGTGAATAATGGAGGAGAATATGTTCCTTTAAAAAGTGATGGGAGGACACACATGGAATTATTTAAAATATTTAAATAAAATATAGTTAGTTCCTTGTGAAATTAGGACAAAATTGAAAATAAATCAAATGAAAGATATTATTAGGTTGAAATATATTCATACAATGGTATTTATAAATAATTACATTTAACTTTTACCTTAATATCATAGTTTAACCCCCCCCCCCCACATAAACCCATTTTAACCCTAACCATGGTAACAAATTTTTAAAAAATTTACTCATCAATATGAAGAAAAATTATTTTGAACGTATAAAATTAATTTAATTATTATTTTTCTAAAATTGGAAAAAAAATTATAAAAGTAAATTCCTATAAGTTTTATATATTCATTTGAAAATAAGCATGTAAAACGTAACAAAAACCATTTTTAGAAAAATGTGTTTTATTAATAAAAAATGATTTAATAATATTAAATGACAAGTAAAAATAATTATTAAAATATTAAAAAATTATTAAATATATTATATGTACATTTGAAAAAAAAATCTTTCATAAATAAATATTATTTATGTTTTTAAGATAAACAAACACAAGACACATTAAATTATTTTTTAGAAAAACATCTCTTATTAAATTTCAATGATTCAAAATTAATTTATAACCAATGAATATTTTATTTACATGTGTTAAAAAAATATTTTTTATGATTAATATTTTAAATTAAATTTTAAAATATAAAATTACCTTCAAATAAAACATATATGATAAACCAATGGTAATAAAAAAATACTTCAAAATAGTTGTTTAGCATCAATTTTATTTAGTAAAAGAATTAGAATTTATTTATGATAATTATATTTCATTTATATAAAATATAATTTATAATATTTTATAATATATATAAATTAATCACATAAGAAAAATGTTGCGTGAAAAGTAAGCTATCAAACACTTCTAATTTATTATGCAGAAATATATCATAAAATCCATGGGTGGTACACACCTATGTTACGATAGGATATGAAACATGATATTTTAAGGGTTAAGATATAGAACATGAAATATTTATTTAATTATTTGTTTTAAAAAATACGTATGACATTATTTACTATGATATTTATTATCCGTTTAATTTTTCTATAGATTAGCTTCTTGAAAGTGTAAATAATCCAATAAATATTTAATCAAATTTAAATATATAATTGTCATTTTTCCTAATACATAAAGGCTTTTAAGAAATATTGTATTGTAAATTGGAATGAAAATTCATCCATATAAGATTATATGAAATTTCATATAATAAATTCACTATATGAACATGAAATCATAATAAAATTATTGCATTTTCTTGTGCACCACATAAGGTAATGTGGTACTTCAATATGATATTGATATTTACCAAGTATTTTTTCTAAAAAATGCTCGATGATATGAAATTACATATGGAAATAATGATTTTAATTTCACTTGTTACCAATGATTTCATATTTTAATCGGTATTCAGAATATGGGTATGCTAATGCTAAATGCATGCTATTGTTTCATATATATTTTTCTCACCATATATGAATTTATTGATTATGAAATAGTGTATAATTAGAGAAAAAAGGGGAAATAAAGCAGTGAAGTATGTGAAAAAATAAATGACCAAGAAGAATTTATTATCAATTATGTTTTTTAATAGGATATCAATGATTGTAGTCAGTAAACGATAGATACATTAATGATTGAGGATTTTTTGACAATGTCTTCAAGAACGGAATGTAACATAAGTGTATATTAGGAAATGACTTTTTTGAATAATTGGATAAAATTATGTTATAATTTTTCTGATTCTTTCACTTTCAATAAATAAAATCAGTGGGCGTTAAGATACCCACATTAGTTAGTGAAAAAATACATATTTTTTATTTTGTCGTATTTTGATTATCATTTTTTAAAATATTATTTTGATTTGAATATTGATAATAATGTTTAAGATAATTAAATTTAAATTTATATATATTTATGTGAGAATAACAAATGACATAGGAGATTGTCAAGACATGGTGAACCAAAGTATTAAAATAGTGTTTTATTCTAATTTAATCATTAAAAATAACTTCTCTATTTCCAATGTTTATTACTCTGATAATGATTTTAGATATGAAAATTTAGATATGTATTATAAAGTATAAAGGTTATAGTTATTTCAAGATAAGTGAATATTATAAATGTGAATCTAAAATCCATCAAATCACCTAATTATCACATGTTTTCATAAAATTTCTTTCCTATAGTCATTTAAATTATTTTGTAAAACAATGGGTGGGTGATTATTTTTTTATTTTCAATTTATATAAAGATATGTTTTAAAATGGGTAATAATAATAATGTGAAAAAACAATGATAATATATTCTAGTAAATTATTTTGTATTAATGAAAATATTTTACTATTTTACTTCATGTGTATAATTCATATTATAGAGCCCATTTCCATAAACTTTTTCCTTGGTTGTACTATAAACTATCATTTCATGTATCTAGAAAAACTAATATTATATAAAATAATATATTATTTAATCAATAAAAAATATCTTGATAGATCAGCTATAAATATTATTTATCTTTGGAGTATATTAATTTAAGTCTTATATATTAGAATAAAGATGACATAAGGTATAATTTATCAATGAGAAATGAATATGAGAATTATGATCCAATTGAACCAAAATTTGGGTAATATCCACAACAATAGGGTTTCATACTCATAAATTGTCTATATTGAGGTTTAATTAGTGAAATATTTTACATCCATAGTTTGGACTGTGCAAATAGTAATTATGTCAAATCATCGCATCATCTCAAGAATGCCACCCCATAAGCTAGAAGATGTAGACTAGAAATGCTTTTATAACCAATATAATGGGAATACTATATCCTTAGTATCATCACCATATAAAAATGGTAAATTTTTGAAAAACATAAAACATAAACCATAATACTATATGAAATTATAGAAGAATTCTAACCATAATAATAATATAACACATTCTATAACAAATCAAACCCATACTGAAGTAAAAGAAGACATAAAAACATATAATTTTATTTTTTATCAATCATATTAAAATAAAGAGGCAATAATAAATGAAATTAGGAAATACTATCACAGAATATAGTCTCCATAACAATTGAAAACCCATCAAAACATCAACATTAGGCTCCCTAGCACCTTTATTTCCATAAGTACGTAGACCTGATATACAAGTCTAAAATAAGAGTTTCACACTCCTTATGGAGTACATGTAGGGTGTGATTATGAAATATTGTAGAACACCGCCAATGGGGTGATTAAAAATCAGCAAAATGTATATAAGAGTTCATGCATGTATAGAAAAAATATAAAAAAATTATAACATTAACCATTAAAAATTAGTTTTTCAATCATGTGATCACTAGTACACACCAATAATCTAACTTATATACTTATTCCAGTGATAGTGATTTATCCAAGTTAAATAAAATAATATTATGGTGGATCCTTGGTATGAAAACTGGTGATACCACTTAGTTATTAGTCTCTAGATCATCGGAGAGGCGTACCACAACAAATTCCCCTAGGAAAGAACCACACCATTGGTAATCATGGATCACTGAGTATCCCCTATTACACATATATATTAAAAAATTCATATAAATACTAGAAGTTTCGTATTTTCACCAAATTACTCAAGAAGTAACACACCATTGAATTCCTTAAGAATGTCCCTTGATTCATCTATAATATGAATCAATCAGGAATAATATTTACTATGGGTACCTCAAGATAGACTCTCGACCCCAGTTATCCAAGGTCACATTGGAAAGAAACACATAGTGGGAACCCTAACATATTATTTGGTACATAGAACAAAAAAAATAAATGTGAAGCTTAAGCTATCGGATAGGAATCAAAACACTCACACCAAGTATTCAGTTATACACTAACAATTCCTTAACATACAATATCATTTTTTTCTATACTTAGAACTAAGCTATTAATTAATGAACTAAACATTTCTAATTAACTAATACACTCATGTATAGATCGTCCAACAAATTTATTGAATTACACACTCTATGATCACCTCTTAGATGATTAAGCAACATAAGGGATACAACCTTTATTTCTTACACCATGAAAGTCAAGTTAATAGATGGTAAATAATCAAAAAACACATACTAGCCATGATAAGTCATTTTAATATTTCATTAAGGACCCCCACTAAGTTCTTTTTTATACATATATTTACCTCCAATCAGAGTTCTAATACTATATCATCATAAATACATATCTCATACCTGGATACCATTAGGCTATCACTTTAAGGGTCAACAAACTCATGGTCCAATCCAATTTTACTACTAAAATATAATGATTCAGTCCCAAAGAAAAAACATTAGATTATTTTTCATAATAGATTTTTACTTTTTTGGATTTCCTTGGTTCAGTCTGTAACATGACTTTCAATCACTAATAAGGTAATTTCCCAGTCCCTAAGACTATACTAAACTATTATTGGTATATAATCATCATATAAAACCCTTCTCCAAATAATCTATCATACCATATTATCTAGTAAAAATATGTTCTTGACTTTCCAAGATAAAATTCTAGGTTCCTTACATCCCCCCCACATAGAATCCCATTGGGATTCCATTGTCATACACTCACTAGAACATCCCAAAATGGAACAATCACCAAGAAATTATATGATCTATCCATTGTTAATGGACTGATAATAATAGTATTAATAGGATCTAATTATTTACCATACTCCCTCACATTCATTTGGTTCCTCTTATGTCACCTTGACTCAAGAACCCATTGTCACATATGTCATTTCATACAAAAAACATAATATGAATTAATTAATTATTTAGGGACCAATTAATGATTTTAGTGGAGTTAACTCCCAAATATATTCTATTTTATCCTTTTTTATACATAACTATTTTTCTTAAAGAACATAATACCCAATATCCATTAAAAAATTTAAAACCATTAATTATAATCATTTATAATTAATATCTTATCATTATATCAAATAAATATAAATTTTTAAAACTCACTAAGAGGTGTAAAAATATTGAATTTAGATCAATGAAATATAGAAGGTTCATTATATAGTGGTCCTAGCATAATAAATAAATATTGTATCAATATGGATTAATATTCAATACAAAACATTATAATCAATTCCAGAACTGTAATGGTTTTGTGTCTTTGGAGACTAGTTACACAAACTTCTTATTTAATTAATGATCTTAAATATCATTAAAAAATATCTTCCCATGTATTAATCCTTTTATACGTACTCTACCTATAACATTTTTCATAACTTGGGGAATGGAAGCCCCATAAAGTGTGAGATCATGTGCATAGTACAAGAAAACAATGGGAGATGTTAATGGATGATCATATATAACAATAAGATAAACACTGAGTTGTAAGATTATTCTCATAACATAAAAAGTTCATACCAAATTTATTGTGGAAAATAATCATGAATCATTTCATAAATATATAATATTTTAAATACATGGATTATAATTGAGATAAATCATCGTTAATGAATCGTGAACAATGTGTTCAAATCATAAGAATAATAACTTTTTAAAAAAGAGTGCCACCATCTTACGAATAAAAACCATTTCATATGTCAATTTAAATTACTAATACCATAAAATCATATTATATTAAGTATAAAAACGTTTTTCCCATAACATAATTGATAATACATCACCACCTATTTCCAAAATTGTAACAGTCATCCGGACATTTTTCATATAGTATTAAATCATATTTGATAGTTGACATATTAGATATAAATCTTTGTCAAATTATTTGTATGGATAGTTAATATCAGTCCCACAAACCACATAATGAAAAACATACATATTTGTTTCATAAAATCAGAAAAAACTATTATATCATTATAACAAAATTGGTAGCAAAGAAATTTATTTCCTGAACATTTCATGAATTAAAAATATCATTACCCATTGACGATAAATGGGTTTAAAAAAATTCATTCCATAATGATCATAAAATATACATAAAGAGAGTAATAATGGTATCTTTTCAACATATCCCCATTAAATCATAATTAACATCCATGGATTTTATTTTCAATTAAAATTCCTTTGAAATAATAGTGGAATATTTATTGAGGGAAATGGAATATTCGTTGTTTAAAAACTTTTTGAAAATAAAATTACTTATAAAATATTCTAGAAATACTTTTTATACAAGAAAAAATTAGAAATTTATAATGGATGATTCAAATATTTAATTGTTCATGATTGTGGTAAGTTATATTTATTCCATGTAGGCTAAAACAAAGATTCCTTTCACGTTTCATTGGTAAAAATTCAAAAATACATTTTTTAGAAAATGGATGTAAGATACTTTAGAAATTTTTTGTAAAAATTATAACATGGGTAAAAATTAAATTAAATAGTCCTAATATAAAATTAAAACATTATTTAAAAATTTAAAAAGAAAAATGTACATGAAATAAAAATATTCTTGACCAAATAGGAAATAGTCTTGTTTTCTCAAACAGGTTTTCCAAATAATTTTAAATAACATAGACGTGAAAATATGACAATTACATGAATATTATATAAATAAAAATAGAAGAATAAATTGAAATGTATTAATCAAAAAAGGATCATAAAATTACATTAATATAATTTCTAGCATAAACAATTCCAATTAAAATGGGATTGAAACGTTAATCCCTTACTACTTTGGTAACTGTTCAATAAAAACAACATGAAATATAGAACTTTAGATGAATTTTTAAATATAAATACTTTAATTAAAATAAAAATGAAATACTTTTTTGGTCAGTATATACAAAAAAATGGAAACAAGTGGTGAATATGACATATGACTCAATACAACAAAAGTGAGACGAGAAACCCTTACCGCAAGTCTCGTCTTTCATCACACACATTTAATCATTTTATTTAATAAGTATTGATTTATTATACATGGACTATATTACATTAATCATATATATTATACAAAATATTATGTATCTATAACACATTATCAACTATTTATTAACAACTATTTACTTAGATAATCATTCCAGGTGATAACATTGTGTTTCATGCATGTTTCAGTTCTACAGTGTCATTCCTTGAACAATGATCAATGTTTTATATTCTACATAATTTTAACCATGGATTAAATATCATATATATTCATTATATATATTTAGGTTAATCTATAAAAGGTATTTCAGAAAAAAAAAATTACGCCATTCTTGAAGATGTTATGTCATACTTACATTAGAATGATGTTTCAATTTTTTGATGGATGGAATGAAATTTTGGTAAATACTAATTCACCATTAATAAAATATTAAAATATCATATATATATATATATATATAATACGTAACCATTATGAACATAATAATAACCATACATTAATTTCCTTATAGAAAATAAATTATATTTCTATGTGGAGGTGGTAGTCCAAACGTATAGATGAGCAACACCTTCACATCTCATTAGACAGAATTGTGGGAGGATAGTGGTGGTTCCATTATCATAATTAAATTATACTATATATAGGATATTAAAGTTGTTATTATATTATTAATAACTCATAATTTAAGGAATGAAAGTAAGAAACTAATTTAAAGAACTTTTTTAAGAGTTATACCCATTCGATGAGAAACCTCTTTTGATATATACCTTAAGTTGTGGGCAGATGGTCTTTTGGAAATACCATAAATTATGAGAAATAGGTATGAATCATAGGATTATATTATGGTAGTTTTTTTATAATATATAAGGATAAATATTTGTGCGTAAGATTGAATAATAGGTTCACTTTATATGTTTAGGGAGGGGCACTCTTGCAAAAAATTTATTTATTAAATAAATATAAATTAATTTTTATAAGCATGTGGATAAGAATTTTTTTATTTTGAATATATAATGATTAATATTTAATTTAACCTCATGAATTAGTATTTATACAAGATTATTTCATGTTTTAACTATTATCACTTAGTTTTATCCCTCTTTAGCGATTTTGACAATTTTCACAATATCAAATATTTTTACACTTTATGGGTCAATAATATTGCCATAAAAAGTTGACCCCTAAATATGAAATGGATGATATATTAAAATATATCTCATTAACTTGTCTGAATATGTTAGTTTTATGAATTTCTTATATTTAAATGAGATATTTATTATTATAAAGTGTCAATAATGTCATTTTGGGAACTATTCAATTACTGTGATTTAAGGTTATCCATGTTGTTATGGAATTGAAATATAAACCTTTCACACACCCAAAATATTTTATACCAATATAAAAAACATATATACCATAATAATTCATCCCTTTTTTCCTTTAAATTTATTAATAAATTATTAAAATTGCATGTTAATTAAATAAATTGTGCATTAATGTTGCGTATGCATTTATGTCAATTATTCAATCATGAAAAATTAAAAATTAATTAATACGATAAAATTTTAATTTATATTTCACATAAAAATTTATAATAGAACATATCCTTATTTAATCCTTTTATATAAGCTTTTGATATTTTAAATTCAAGGGAGTGACTTTTTGTATTTATTCATTTCTTAAAATAAAATAAAGGTCAAAATCAAAGAAAAATGACACCATGTTATCAATTTTTAGAAAAATGGACGTACATGGATAAAATAAACTAATATAGTAAAATAAATTCATTTTTTAGATTAAGTTGAATGTTTTATATCAAATATTAAACCATATTTTACTCATTTTCCTTTACCGAGATGAAAAATATTTACCATGGTTACTATTCATAATGGTCAAAAATTAAAGGAGGCCTATTTAAAAATATTTATCTTTATTATTTGAAATATGGAATCCATTTTTTACGATATTATGTATATATGGTCTAGGAAAATTTTCTAACCTAAGTGCATAGAAGGATATGTAAACTGTTTTTCAAAAAAATAAATTTTCAAGCATTAAACATGATTTATTATAATTACATGGCTAGAAAAAAATATATGAATTTTAAAACATTTTATTGAATAAATAATATCTAAATTTAATTAAATTTATTCACAAATAGTGTTTTATTTATTTTATCATGATAAAAACACATTCCATGTATAAAAACAATTTGTAGAGAAAATGTGTTTCTATGCCATAAAATGTACAGATAAAAAATTTAGTATAATCATTATATATTTGATATTAATTAAATTAATAAAATTATATATAAATTATTTTAATTTAAGATCAAATTTAAATCATAACGGGACCCTTCAATGGATATTAATTATAGTTTTATAAAAAATATCAGTATTTTCACTATTGACTGAAAAATATAACATTACTAAAAAATTCCAAAACATAACAAAAATATAATTTTCATATTATTATTTTAATAATTTTATATTTTTTTGTAAAATTCAATCTATAAAATTTCAACATATTAATTATAGTATTTTTATACAAATTCCAATAAAAACCATATACGAAGAAAACAATTTTCTGAAACATATTATAACTTTAATAAAAATTGAGTACTTATATATTTTTAATTAACTAATATATTTAAATTATTTAAAACAACTCTGTATGAATATTTCATAATTTTTTATATCATATTTGTAACCAAAAATTTATCAACAATATTACAATATATCTTAGTTTGTTTTGATCTTGATCTTGTGTGTCAAGCAAGCTATCAAAAAATAGAATTTATTTAAATAGAAATATATTCTAAAATATCAAGGGGTTACATTATACACCCATAAATAAATTTTTTACTCTCAATTTTTATCTTCTTAAACAAAGGTTCAAAAATTTAAAATACCTCTTTTGAACAATTTCATCTTATAGATAGATAATAAAAAATCCATTGAAATTCGAAATAAGGAAATGTAAAGGTTATATAAAATAACACATAATAGGGTTTTCATAAAAGGAGAGCATTATTAGGATGTTAAAATATAGACACATAGGATAAGAAAACATCCAAGGAATAATAGAGAGTGATAGAGAACACAGTTATAATAAAATTAATGACAAATAACTAATAAATCAATGTAGGACAAAAAACATAAATTTACCATAGATTAAGAAAATACAAAAAGAAAATATTTCAAGATAATTTTCTTAATGTTGTGAGACTATTTTACAATCAAGATAGAGTACATAAGAAAATAAAATTCCCAAATTTATTTTTATTCCATAAGTAAAATTTTATTGTTTGGTTGTGCTTTAATTAAATTTACTTCTATATATTCACTTACACTTAAAAATCAATACTAAAGATGAATTTATTATTCCTAAATTACTAAAATTAGCTTTTGATGAATCATAAGTTTCATAAGTCAATCAATAGGCCCCTATCTACTTTCCAAAACCAAAATGGTTAAAAAACGTTATCCAATATAATACATCAATCTCAAAAAATTCAACAACAACACCAAATTTTAAACGCATTCCATTATTTAAATAGTTATCCTTAACAATCAAATAATATATGTATAACCAATTTAGAACCCAAAAATTTGAAATATTTTATCTTTTTTCGACATCGGTTTTAAAATTTATCCCAATAAAACATGAAATCACTCATAATATCACATATTAGTAATGTAAATACCTTTATTCTCTTTAAATATAACAATAACCTAAATCCCCATAAAAACTTAATTAAAACATTTATGATTACAAAAATTTACACTATACTTATTCCTATAAAAAAATTCACTACCAATGATATTCCATAAATACAAAAAATGAAATATACCTCATAATAAATCACATTGTAATAAATCACTAATCAATTTAAATTTCATCAATACTATCCAATTTAATTTATCAATATATATTATCTATTTATCCTAAATAAACCTTAATATGCATGCATAAAGAACATATCTACGGTGAGCTTCATTTCCATCCATTTAACTCTACATTCTTGTCTATAATTTCTTTTTTCTATTTATTTCTGCACCCAAAACGTCTTCTTGTTCCTTTAAGACAATTCCCTGGGGGATTCTTCCCACATTTTCAACATATTGGTAGATAAGTGTTCTTTCCTACATTTTATTTATGAAACCCCATTTTTATCTTATTAGTTATGTGAAGAAACTAACCTAAGTTGATATTATTAATCACTAAACGAGATAGGCAATTAAGAATAATCATAGGGAATCATATTCCATCTCTAATTTAATTTGGTTCCTAAAAAGGTTAGTCATTTTATTTTCCATCACATTAATTTTTAACAAATAAACCTCATGTTCCATCTATTTAATGAATCTAAAAGCATAATATTGGAAACAATAATCAGAGTGGAAAACCATATAATCCTTTATAGGATGTGGAAATCATGAAAAATTATTTTCAGTATAAGACCCTTACACATTACCATGTTCATTTTTGGTTATCTTCTAATAAAATACTTTTTTCTTCATAAATAAAATATGAGTAAACCCAAGAATTCCATCAATACTGTAAAACAAGTGCGCAGTAAGGTCACACTCACTATACACCAAATATATGGGTGATATAAACTCAAAAATCTCTTTTTGGGTATTTAACCCTAGTTGAATTTTTTCAAAATCCAAATCCAATTTTAGTATCATGATATATATGTATTTATAGGAAACCCAAAAAATAAATACCATAAAAAACTAAAAGATATTATTCTACACATATGTTTATCCTATGGGTTTTCAATAAATATATACAATAATAATCTCTAAATATTTAACATACACTTCTATGATACCAACTATAGTTACCCAAACTTATTATACAAAAATATTAAATTATTTTGCATAAAAATTCGATATATAACATTATGATTCATGGTAGAACCAAAAATGAATGGCTTTTTTGAAACTATATAAATAACTTTTCTTATTTAATATAATATCATAAACATATACCACAAATATCTTCTGACATAGTACTCTTCTTAAAAACACCCAATATAAAATCTTTCTTTGTAACCCAAGGAAAGGAAACATAATATAGAGTGAGATTAGATGATCAGTAAGTGTAAAAATGTGAGATATTAATTTATTTTCATACAAAAATAATAATAATATCATATTATTATGATAATAAAATACAAATTTCAAAACCAGTTATCAGAATCAATAATAATGAATCATAACATAAAACATTATCATTTGAAAGACATGAATTCTAAGAATGAGAACTGATCCTTATTCAATTATGAGTCACAAGTCCAAGTAATAAGTATAAAAACATTCTATAAAAGTGTGGCACCGACATAAGAATTGAAACCATTTCTTATTTCATGGTTAATTATTGATACAATATAATCATATAGAATTAGGAATAAAAACATGTTTCTCTTCTAATAACAAATTAGGAATGACCAAGTATTTCCCATAGTAGATCATGTCTCCTTACATGTTTCCCATAGTGTATTGATTACATAAATTCACCTCCCATAATTATCACATCAATTATAAAAATTTACCCAAATAATTGGAGGGATATAAAATCACGGTCCCACCCAGGAAATAATTAAAAGCATAAATATTTGTGGAAAAATATCATAACACATTCTTCATATAATTATGACCTATCCCATGCGATTGAAATGAGTTTCATTAACATTTAATAATTTTATTATAACATAAACTATGGAAAATAAATATATTACATAAATATATCATCATTATAATCTTAGTGAAACATATAATTAAATAATAAATATGTTATCATTAGATTATATCCCCAATAAATATTAAATAACATAAAATGATTTTATCAAATATGAAAATTATTTTGAAAGATCACAGAAATATTTCCTAGAAAAAATACCCATTTCAATTTGTAATCACCTATGTAAAATAAAAATGTTCTCCAAATTTTATAGATTTTTTAAAGAAAAAATATCTTAAATTTTTTTAATGTAATATTCAAATATTTGAGTGATCAAGATAGTGGGATGTTTCTTTCAATCCATGTAGGTTAAAACAATGATTCCTTTAACATTTGAAAATAAAAAATAAAAAATACCTTTATTAGGAAATGAAAATAATATTTCATTACATTTGTTTTTAAAAAAAATAGGTAAAATTGACATTAAAATTTCAAAAGTTAATAGTAAAACATTCTTGAAAATATTTTAAAGAAAACGTGGGCATGGTAGTAAAAAGTTATCCAACAAAGATGAAATATGGACTTTTTTATCCAAAACATTTTCCCAATAATTTTGTATACCATAGATAAGAAATGTATCTATTAATCGAATATTACACGATTTAACATAAGAGATGAAAATTAAATATATTAAATATATTGGGGACAAGAAATTTCCTCATTCAAAATTCCAGTATAAACAATCCAAATTAAAATGAAATTAAAACATAAGTATGTTACCACTTTTATATCTTTTGAATGAAATACTCATGAATTAAGAATATTTATATGGGTATGAAATCAATTATTTTTTCATTAAAATCATCAAAAAATATATTATGATTATTATATATGCTATATAAACGAAAAAAACTGATTAATATGGTATATGACTCATAGAAATATATGTGATGTGAAACTCTTATCTCAAGTCTCCTCATAATTCATGCACATTAAAACATCCAATATAATTAATATAAATTTATTATAAATGTATTCCATAAACATAATCATATATATCCGATCATATATTATTAAATTATAACACTTTATCACGTATTTATTAACAATAATTTTTTAACATCATTGATCCAAGTGAAAACTACTTCATTTTTCATGCATGTTATGGCTCTTTAGTTTAGGAACATTTAAATTGATAAAAGTATGATAATTTCTAGAAATATAACCATTTTATAATTAAAATATATTTTCATAATATATATATATTTATAATCATCTATAAAATATTTAGATAAAAAATGACTAACATTTTTCATAGAGATAAAATATCTTATTTACACAAGAATGATGTTTCCATTTTTTAAAAGAAAGAAAGAAATAAAGGTAAATAATAATTAAAATTTTAGAATTATTATTATATTATATATATAATATATAAAAATTAAATTCATAATAATATTCATCCATGAAATATGGTGATTCAAAATTAATTGTATTTCTACAAGGGGGAGGTATTCTAGATGTACGCACGAGGAATACTTTAACTCCCTTTTGTTGTAAAATAGGTTGGATAGTTGTGGTTACATAATAATAATAACATTTTATTATATATAGGAAACTAAATATATTAATTTTTATTTAATTTCATAGAATTTATGTATGTTTAAGTAAAAATAAACTGAAATCACTCATTTAAGAGTTATACTTTTTTGTTGAGAAGCGTCTATTGGATTAAACCTTAAGCCTCAAAATTATGTTTTTTGGAATGAAAATAAGATATAGGACATTGAGAATGAATATGGGAAGGTATTATATTAGGTATTTTATGATATATTAATCTTAATATTTTTGAGGAATATAGGATATGAGGATCTCTTTTATAAGCGAGGGGAGGAGAACTCATGTAATTATATGAAGTATTGAATTAATATAAATTATTTTTCATAATAAAGTGTATCCAAATTGATAAATTTATAATATATGACTATGATAATTTCAAACACTCTGATAAAAATATATTTAGAGTTGTATTATTTTTTTAACCATTAACCCCTAGTATTAACCTCCTATTAAACCTTATGATAGTTATCGAAATGTCAATGTTTTTTTCAATTTAAGGGTAATGAATGTTTCCATAAAAATTGAAGTGTACCATAAATAGACTGTGGATCATATTTTACACAACATCACATTAAATTTTCTTTTGATAGGATATTTTTGAGTTTTATATCATTTCATATATATTTTTTATTATAAAGTAGCATTAGTTTCATTTCATCATCAATTGATTTACATTGACTTTAAATGAACCAAGACAGTTATGGGGTTCAAATATAAACCCTTAACAAAGATAAAAAAATTATAATAATTAGAAAATTTGTTAAAAAAATAAATTACCCAAATGGAATCACATTTAATTATTTTTATTATCAATCATATTATATTTTTTTAACTAAATAAAAACTTTTTCAGTATTGTGTAGGAATTTATGGTAATTATCAGATAAATAAAATTCTTAAAAATAATTTTATTAAAAAAATTAATTTATATTTAAAATAAATATCAATAACCCAACATAACCTCATTTTAACAATATGTAAAATTTTAGATATGCTAATGTCAAGAGAGTGACATTTTTTTAATTACTTTCTTACAATACTATAAAAGTAGAAATACAAGACCAAAGGCACCAAGTTTCCATATTTTAGAAAATATTATGGAAATGGATTTAATCCACTCATAAAATAGTAAAATGGATAGGGTTTGAAAACATTTAAAGCCTCATCCCAATGTTTTAAACAACTTTTACTTATTTTACTCTTTCTGAAGTGATAAATATTTACCATGGTTAGTATTCATAATGACCAAAATATAAAGGGACCTATTTACCAAATTTCATCCTCTTGATTAAAAATTAGGAATAATTTTTTCATTATTCTATTTATATAATTGATAAAAATTTATTTATAAATTATATCCAAAATGTGATGAAAACCATTTTTGAGAAATATACACTTTAAGCATAAAATATGATTAATTCATTTTCCATGCACTGAAAAAAAAATTAAAAAAAATTTAAAAAAATTGATTGAATATATAATATATAAATTTAATTAAAATAATTTACTAATTGTGATTAATTTAATCTTATGTTATAAAAATACATTGCGTGCCTAAAAATAATTTTTCAAAAAATGGGTTTCAAACCCCATAAATGAACGTATACCAATATAATGTTCAATGTTGATTCATATATAATTAATTAGATTATATAAAGTTAAAGGATAATTATTTTAAATAATATAAAATTATAATTATAATGGGTCTAATTAAAGAAAATAAATGACAGTTTTAAAAAAATCGATATGCTTTCACTATTCACTAAAAATTAATTAATATCATAGATATCTAATAGCTTCACACTAAGAACATTTTGATATTTTTATTTTAAAAATGATATCATTTTTACCAAACACAATTAATAAATTAGGTATAAATTGATTATAATATTCTAATAAAATGAATAAAAACCATTTTTGAAGAAAAAATTTTTTTGGAAACATAGAATGACTAAACAAAAAAATAAGTATTTATTATTTATGAATTTATAAGTACATTTTAAATAAATGAAACATTTATATATATATATTTAAAATTTAATTAAATCTTTTTTATACCCTTCCATTTAACAGACATGTAATAAAATATCTCAATTCTTTTGAAGCTCAATGTTGTGTGTTAAGAAAGCTATCGAACACATACAATTTGTTTAAAGAGATATATACTAAAAAATAACAAGGTGTTAAAGATTACATAATAACTGCACATAAATGAGAAAAATACATGTGATTTAAAACCTAATCAATCATTAATTTAAAATTGAATAGATGAAATCCTTTGGATAATTCCATGAACAAATTTTTTCTATAAAAATAGTGAGAAAACATATACAATCATAACTACCAAGACCTCACCAGGTGACAAAAATAAAAATCCTTGCTATTTATATCATAGTTATCTATGATTAAATGACATTTTAAGTAAATGTCAAATTAATATATATAATAATTAAATAAATAAATAATAATTACAAAATAACAAGCAGATGGATCATTACTTTAATGACATAAATATTCACTCATAAACCATCTTTGATCTAGCATGAAAATGATATGTAATGATAGTGTAAAAGGAATTCTAACCCCATTCATGTTAGACACTCTATAATTGAAACTATATGGGGGATTAAAATAAAATACCCATAGTACCAAAAAGGCCCCGATTTAGAAATATGGTTATGATACCCACCGGATATCTAATTGGTACCTAACAAGTACATTGTGTCCATCGATCACAATCTCCAATAGAAAATTTTGATGAATCAATTCCATGTGGCATCTAGAATCAATAATAATCTCATGAATTTCTTCTATCCTAATCACTAGGTACTTGGTAGCGTCTTATACAACATTGTTGTAACACTACCCTTTCTAATGGCCCTATAATTCATCAATTTCCTCTAAACTCTACAATGTTGTATAATAATATACTTCAATTGATAACCAATTTCTTGGATTTATATTTATATCTTGAAAAACAAAGTACCCATTGATATAATACTTTTGGATTTTAGTTTCTCTCTAGTACCACTGTCAGGAAATGATGTGTGTCATTAAAATTTCTCAACCATACAGCTTATCATCCCTAAGAAACACCATAATAAATCTCTTATAAATTATCTCATCCATTAGGTTTATATAGTATGTTTATCACAATGACACACTAGATAAAGTAATGTTTTCTCCATTCAATATTTAGATACATTTTCATTCCTCTAAGTGCCTCTCACTTAAATAAAAAACTGACACTAATTATTTTTAGAAAAACACTACCGACATAGGTTCCACCTCATCATCAATAATAACACAGGGAAATATCTTTTTTATACCCCATTATCATGAATTTCTCAAATCATATACCACAAATTATGTTGGTAACCACTGATAACTATCAATATTTGAAATAATTAACACAACGACATATTTATAGGAACATTATCACAAAAATTTAACTCCAAAAACCAACAACATCAATTGATATAATCCTTATCCACACTATATGTTGCATTAAAGTTTTATTTAACATCCATATCTAACATATATTACCCCACCTCAGACTCAATCCATTTCAGAAAATCCCAAATGATCACTATTTTCAACCTAATCTCCTCATTACTGACAATATTCTTTAAAATTAGAATAACACACAGACCATTCAAAAAAACCAACACTAATTAATTTATTAAAGTAGTCACCCAAGGAAAATTAAACTAATGAATTTATAATCTTGTGTTTTTATAGGAGATAAAAAAAATTCCCTACATACTCTAGTATCTTAGTTGATACCTTAGTACCCACCTCTCGAGTTTATTATATTGTAACCAACTATGATAAATTTACCCCACCATTGAATTTCCCATGTTTTAGTTTAACTAATATTAAGCCAACCGGATTCCAATATTTCATGGGTACCACAACTCAAGACCCTCACATGGAAAAATGATCCAAACACATCTCACAAGGGTAGCTTTAAGGTTTTAAAACACTTTGGTTCCTCTTTAAATCATCACCCCACATCATAAACCAATAGTCCTTGGGAGAAAATAACATTTATTTTAGAGGAAAAATAATAACTTTTGGGTTTAATACTTTAAAACCCCTTGCACCTACATATGATAACACCTTCAAAGATCTTCCAATCTACTACATCACCATGGATAAGACATCCCCTTTATCCCTAACATAAAATTCAATGGTCCTTTATTATACATGATTCTTACTTCAATGCTTCGTAATAACTTTCTCAATTCCCATCCAATTATCATTCAAATTTACATAAATATAGATTACACATTCACGATCTAATATATTCTTCCTATAAACCTATTTGAATTTTAGTAGGATCTCTCTAGAATCTAAAAACATCTGTGATCATTATTACCCCATTTGTAAACACATAATCAATAATTCCAAACAACTATACAAATTTACTAAATATTTTATTTTTCTAGGGAAGTACATGTCATACATACCCCATAAACACTACTTGATTGTCATTTTATAGTGATCTATCTATCACACTATCACTAAGTATCTATACACGAAGTTCATTTTTTATCCATAAAAACTTCAAGGTCATCTACCATATTTTTTTCCATATCAAACCAATTCCCCTTGAAATATTTAATCCAAAACTCATCTTTCCTAAGATATATTAATAAAAAAATAAACACCATCCTTAATTTACCATTTCACTATGAACACCATTTAAAAACATAATAATGTTTGTAAAAACCGTATAACCACTAGTATTAAGAGTTTTTTTTAATTTAAATCCACTTAAAAGTCATCATAAGCCATTTTCAAGTTGTAACTCTTCTATTTTAGCCATTTTACCCATACAAATCCAAATTCAATAACCACTGATTTAAATAGAAATATGAAATGTAAATATATACGAATTTTATTACATGATCAATAGAATGTGTATTATACAATATAACCTATATGTAAGATTAATCCACCACATCTTGCAATAATGAAAATAGCGGTATAAACAAAACTTAATCCCTTATTCATCATAAAATAAGGAAACAACAACTCTCTTGATTTCATGGAAAAAAATTATATTCCCATAATAAAAAGTAATACACTATCATACTATTCTAATAAAAACTCAAATCATGATATCATGAGTTTTATCTTAGCATAAGTATTCTCACATGGCTTGCCAGTTAGATCTATATCCAACTACTCATTTATTCACCTATCTCTATCATATCCCATAAAACATTATTTGTGATTTTATTCCCTTATACACTCAATGAACGACACATACCTTAATCCCCCATATTTAATATATATGGGTTAAAATAATTAGTTATATGATGATAAATTCATTCCCAAATGATCATATGTTATATAGTGTAAAATATTTGAATAAATAATAGTTCAAAACCTATTTTACATCAATATAGGTGAAAAATTAATAATTCATGTCTAAATCAACATAATATCACAGGGAAGAAGAAAATAAAAACTACTGTAATGTATTTAATATAATTTTATTTGATACCATGATTGAAAATATTGTTTATTTCAACTATAATCATTGATCATGTGAAGTGACAGGCTTTGGATAATATAAATGATCATTTCATGTCACATCCAAGGTATTCCAAATCAAGTAATAACATTGATTCATTAAAATAAAATTTAAATTCTGATTCTATAAATGTATATATATTATTGAAAATAAATGATTCAACCATTTGGGTACTTTAGTTAGATATTATATCATATAATTGGTTGTTTTAAGTTAACACTATAGTAAATTAAAAACATGAATGTTTATAATTTTATATTTTTTAATATTATAGGCAAATTTTAATGCGTATAGACTTTTGAAAATTTTAATATTATTTTTTATTATTTTACAATTTTTATTAATTTTAATATTTTGGTTTTCTTTGGGGAGTGGAATGGAATGTCAGAAGAGTGTAATTTTTTTCATGTACATCATTATTGTCGGTTATAATTACTCCTAAAATATATTTATATAACCTATAATTATTTTCAAATAATAGCATCAATGATAAAACATTTATTAAGTTACAAAAATATTTGTTGGATGTACCCACCTCCATTAATATAAAAACACTACAAATTCATGGAAAATATTAGAATATTAAACAACAACTATAAATTAAAAACATTTATAATTATTAATATTAGATCATTTTTTAAAAACTCTGATGAAATAAATTTAACCACCTTTGAAAAAAATAATGAAGTAAACATCAGTGTAATTTTTATATATTTTTCATGAAATTATTAGAAAAATGATTAAAATAACTGACAAATAAAAAATCACTACGAAGATATTGATTTCACATGGTGTGATAATGGATCAAATCATATATATCACTAAACTTGTTTATGTCCCCTTTTATAATACTTTTTAATTCCTCTAAAATACTCAACCATTATATTTAATTATTAAGAAAAACATTCATGTTATGAATTATATTGAAAAAACCTTTAAATGTATAGATTATCCCTAAAATAATAATTTCACACTTAAACTCTTATAATATCCTTTAATATTTAACCATAAAATGGTAAAATGGATGAATATTTTATAGAATATGTGAAAACCCACTTCAAATAACACATTTTAACCTATCTCATCATAAGACCTCAGTTACACATCCCAATTGATAGTGATTTTTATAATTTCCAGGGATAAAATATAAAATTGGGGATGTTATTTACCATTATTGATCAAGAAGACATATCTAAACCCATATTTAAACATTAAATATAACCTCAAATAATCATACATAAATATAAAATAATATAATAAAAATATCACATTAAAAATAATGAACCAATAAATATAACATATAATGACTCAATAAAAAAGTTAACCAAAATTATATTGATTTGTATATAAATATCAAAACCCTCTAGAAAACACTGATGAAGGAATATATCAATGTAGTCCAAATCTTGTTTATACACCATGTTACACACTGTGTCACTGTAGATAAGGTTATATTATTTATGTTTTATGGTAATTTTAATTTTACTATGTTTTCGGTTCTAAATCCAGATTTTATGAAGGGTTTTGGGTGTTTCACGGTTGGAGTGCATAGCGAGGAAAATCATGAAGATAGATTCTATCCAGTGTTTCAACCCATCTCAGATATATTCACGGTTGGTTGATGGGTTTTTATAACTTTCATTGGATCAAATCTGGTGGGGTGCACTTAATTGGTGCCAAAGGCATAGTTTCTACATGATTTACCAACTCTGAAACCTAACCATGTGAGCCTCCAAAAATCACCTAATAATTATTTTTCTAATCAACCCCTGCCCATTTTTAAATTATTTTCTATCCTATGTCTTTCACCTAGTTTGGTAATGATTACCACACCTGATATGGATCCCTCTTTTCCTCCTCACATAAATTCAATCTATATCCACCTAATTTTTAAGATAATATCTCAAGGAAACCACCTTCTTCATATTATTTAATCCTTTATTCTTCTTCATACCCCTATTCCCTGGATTAATTTTTCACCTATGAGCCCTAGCTGATATTTTGGATCATATTTGAGGTTTTTAATGTTGTATTCATGGCGTTTATATGTACAAGTCTTTTCGACTGTATCTTGAGGATTTTAGGAACTTTCCCTATCCAAGGAAACGAATTTCATTTTCATTATCATTGAACCAAGGTAGGTTTTGTTGTGTTCCTCTATTATTTGACTATTCATTTTCTGATTAGTATTTTAAAATGATATGTTCACCATTTTTTAATTACATGTGACAGCTATAATGAGTTTTATAAATTATTTAATGCGATTTCTTTTTTTAATATGGGTATTAAATAAATTATCTAGTTTTTCAAGACATTTTTAATATTCCAAGTGTTTATGAAAAAGGTATAAATGATTTTGTAAATAGATTTTTGGTAATCAGTGGCATTTACACCATTTGGTTCATCAATGGGATAAAGGATATGCTTCAATTTTTTCTTTTTGAAATGTTTCTAATGAAATATATTTAAATTATAAATGATTTCATGTATGTTTTTAATGAATTTTTATATATAATGACTTGAAATTGAACATCAATCCATTCAAATGTGTCTTGAAGCACTGAGATTATTGTTTTTGGAAGATATGTGTTTCTCATTCAAGAATTTTTTTAAGATGTCTATATGATATCCTATCGAGACCCATTGTTAGTATTAATTATAACCCTTGGGGTGTATGTTTATTATTATTTGTATTTATACATTTTATTGATATTATTTATTTTGAAAGAGTTTGAGTGGAGGTAAGATTTATCATTTTGTTTTATATTTATTTTGTAGCATGTTTGATTCCTCACCTCCTACTTATTGAATTTTATTTGATCTTTAGAAACTAAGTGAGTGGTATAGGTTACTACTAAACTAGTTATTACACACTAATATGAACCCCTAGTCTTTTTGTCTTCCATGGTTAGTAGAGAGTTCCCTTTATTTAAGGCCTAGTGTGAGATATTTGGGTGGATTTTCTTAGGATGAAATATATGATGATACTTATTCTATGTTTTTTAATGTCTTTAAATACCTCACCTTAGGACATAGTGTCTTTCCCATGATATAATATAAATTCTATACGGAACATTAATATGTTGTGTTTTCTAGTTTGATTAACATATATTAAACTAAGGCATCTTGCTTTTTTAGTTATTTTCTTAGATATGTTGTTCTTTAATGTTTTATTTAGTTATTTTGACATTGTATTTTTTTAATAATTTTTAAAAGTTATTTAAAACAAGATTATTTTAAAATGGTTTTGGATTAAAAATTTGAAAATTTATATTTTGGTAAAATGGGATTGGGATCTATAAAATGGTTTTCAAAGTGGTTAATTCCTTTAAGAATAGTTTTTTAAATTTTATAAAATTATTATTGATTTTAAATTTAATTTTATATACTTATTCATTAAAATAATATTTTCAAATTGTATTTTATACTGTCATAAATGAAATGTCATTTTAAAATTTAAGCTCAAAATCATCAGAAAAATACTACTAATCTTGGTTTCTCTCACATACTATATAAACCATTAGATAGATACAACAATAATGTTTCTCTTTTGGGATATATATAATAGATTATTTGGAAATTATTCTTCTTGGTTGGGTTTTTCTTTTCACTCCAATTTATTTTCTTAGGATGAGTAGTGTGATCAGGGTCACAAAGAGATTCTTAGTAATAGATAGGTTTTTTGTCTTTATTTTTGGATGTTATTACTCTCAGTTATGTTATTATTTTTATTATTATTTAGTTAATATAATCTGTTATATAATTTTCTTATTAGTTTATTTCTTAATTCATATATGTTTCATAATATATTTTCCTATTTTAGTTTTACATATTTATTATTAACTAAGGGTGAAATTGTTTCTAATGATTACGTTCTGAGACTCTAGAACTCGTTTTCATTCCAAGGATATTATGAAATTCACCTTGAGTATTATATAGATAATATTAGGTTCTCAGATGAGTGTCGTCCTAGTTTGGTTCATGATAAAACTTTATGAGATCATTCTATATTGTTATATTGGGTGTGTCACTATAGTATAGAGACTTGTAATGTCATCAAAACATAAGAGGCTAGTGTAGGGGAGGGCCTTTTAAGATCATTAATATTCATAACCATAAGATTCCCTGGGTAGTTGGGAATTTAGTTATGATCGTGAGTTTGATTGTGGGTTCCTTTAATGGATTTTATAATGTTTGATGATACCTTGATAAAAAATGAGTGTGTCTATGGTTTCAATTGTTGTTTTGAGTTTTAATAATGAATGTGGTAAACAAACAAAGGATGTACGTATTTTCTTCATGGTTTGGTAAACCATACGGATCCTATGCATATTGGGTGTGTAACCATTATAGTAAATGTTTCATAGTTGTTTCATGTCATACCATCTCATGAGGATAAGCCAAGGATTGTGTAAATTCTATTCCATGAATATTTTTACCCACTTTCCATTCCCAATTGCTCCAAATCGAATTTACCATTAGTGAGGTGTAGTTTAAGGGATTTTTTGGTTGAGTGGTGTTTTTTTTAGATTTATTCTCAAATAATTGGTTTTTCTCTATGGTATATTGTGTTATATGATTATAAGTAAAATTGGGATGGAAAATGGAATTTCTTATAGTTTTTTTCTTTTAATACTCACGGTATAATTTATTTATATCTATGTTTGGTTTTCTTTGTAAAAGAATGCTTCTTTCTAAATTCAGATTTGAAAAATATTTGGGTGAAATTATGGAGATTATTCTATTTTAAATGATTTTAAGGGACATGTTTTATTTAAAAAAGGTGTGTTAGTTTTAAAATTGAAATTTAAAAAAAATGTTTTAAAATTATGTATTTATGGATTATTAAAATGTCATCAACTTAAAAATGAAATTTTGAATTTGTTTTTGGAAAAAGGGGTTTTAATTGATTGTGATATTTTTTGTGTTTTTATTTTTTATAATGTATTTAGAAGTATGATGGGAAGAGATAAATGGGATTTAGAAAGGTATTGAAGAATGATTTCTCCTTCTGACATGTCAAATTCTATAAGGAATGTTTCAGAAATTTATTATGGTTGTGGAAGTCTTAAGAAATCCGGGTATCTGAAAATGAGGATTATTGTAATGTGTTTTTTGGTGAATGGGTGCATTTGTTTTATCACTTATATTATAGGAAAATTCTATTTGAATGTGGAGTATAATAAGTCAGTTTCATGTATTGTATTAGTTTCTATGTAACTCCTTGAAAGAAAATAATGACTGATATGATGACTCACTTAGTTTTTAATTATTTTCCTCAAAGTTGGTGACTCTACCCAAACATTAAATAGAGTGTCAAAGCCCAAATATCATTACCTTGGATTCTATTTGATAATTCATGAATTATTGTATTTTATTATATGGTTCTGAGGGATATTTAGTGGTAATGGTGTGGTTGGAGATGCTAATGGTCTTTCTAATCCCACTAAGTTTGATGAGTCTTCTAAAATGGATACATTGAGAGTTTGTATTGGTAAGACAACTTGATGCATTT
Source organism: Viscum album (assembly GCA_963277665.1). Taxonomy (NCBI): domain Eukaryota; kingdom Viridiplantae; phylum Streptophyta; class Magnoliopsida; order Santalales; family Viscaceae; genus Viscum; species Viscum album. Next base: position 1,217,206,251 of record OY728155.1, on the reverse strand, counting down.
CTAGTTGTTTTAGGAGAGTATTTCATGTTTTCATCAAATATTTTTGGGTTTATAATTTTTGAATGATAATGAATTATGAATCGGTGTGTGTGCCTTATATATTATTTGGATGATACTAGATTTTATATTTTTCTCTTTCATTTATATTTTAATTTTCTTCAACTTTGGGATTCATTCATTTAATTATAATATAATTTTTTTGAGATCATTTTTGTAATGAGTTCATCATTGATTATATTAGTTAAATTATCGAGTAAATAGGAAGAATATTTACTTTAGGATGTTGAGAACTCTAAAGTTCCAGATTCTAGGTTGGTTATTGGATAGTATTCTGAGATTATGGTCCAAAAATATATACTTAGTATGGTTACTCAAGGCCTACAACCTATATTTATCATTTTTGTGGAATATTTGTGAGTTTTTCTTCATGAATTATATGGTTGTGATAGGATTAGATCCCTGTGACTGATATTATTTTATATATTTTTGGTTTCTTTGGGGTTAGTTCACCATGAAATATAGAATGTGATATTTGAAGATTTTTTTTATTTAATCTGGTGAATATTGGAAAATTATTTGGGATTAACTATTGGGGTTTATGTTTTGGACTCATGGTATGATTTCATATTATCATTCCATATAGGGAATTTAAAATGGTGGGGATACCAATCTTCAATATTTTTCACTCTTAAGCCCTTTCTTTTTCATTGTATAGTGTTGTTCTTGGAAACATGTTTCAGTTTCATAGACTTAATTGTCTTTTTTTATAAGAAGTTGTCTTTTTGTTTTGTTTCCTTCTTTAGTTTATCTCTAGTATCTAGTCCTCCCTACTTATATCGTTCCATTGAGTGTGATGGAATATTTCTTATATGATGCTTCAATTTTCACAATGGACCTTCTAGGGAAACAAAGTGACATGGTGGGGAATTTTTGACAACTTGTGTCACTATAGAGAATATTATATGAAATGATTTTGGTGTAATTTTAATTTTTATTAGTTTTGAGTTCAAAATCAAGAATTATTTATGGGTTTTGTGTTTATCCCACTTTTTTATGAGTTTTATTTATTGTCAATTATTGCTATTGGTTTTCAAAGGTGTTCAATGAAATGGAAATATTTCATTAATGTCAATATATTTAATAATTCATAAATGATTAATTTTCTAGAAGTATCTATGTTATATAATATTGATATAATATATATTAGATAAATGGATGAAGAATAATGTACTCAAGTCTTATTATCCTAAAGAAGTTCTTTTTAAGACATTGAGTTTATAGCTCTAATGATTGATTGATCAACTCTTAATTTTCAAATACAAATAAAAAAGTTAATATTAAGAAATATATAATTCAATCAAAAATGGATGATCATTAAAATTATTTATCTCCATGAAGATAAAAAATATTTTATTTTTTCAATGAAGTAAATATATTTCTACTATTTTCATGTGGATTATTAAATTTTGAAGGCCATGAAAATTATTATTATATAATTTGATGATTTTTAATGATTTTTAGAATGGTTGAAATAAAATTATACTTAAAAACTCTAAGTGTAAATAATAAATTATATAAAAAATGGGAAAAAAATATTAGACCATAAGGACCAACCCATCTAACACATATGAGGGACCCTTGGTCAACCTCATAAGAGATATAGACCTAAGATATCTATATAATAGAAGGTAAAGGTTGGATTCTTATGTTCCCATAGGAGTGAAAACCTAATAATTTATAGGGATAATCTAGAGAGGCGAGTTGGGTCGCATTTCATGTGTGTGAAGGTGTGTGTAGCGGTTGATCCCCCGCTTCTATGACATAACCAGCAAGAAGTGTGAGTAATAATAAAAAGGGGTAGGAATATGTTCCAATGTTTTATGTGGAATTCAAACCCCAATGAATTTTTTTCCATCATTAAAATCATGAAGATATAATGCATCACTTTGAATGAATTGATCGGATCTATTCGATTAGAATGAGGTGTCATCTTCAACCTCATCTTTCATCTAAAAGATCAAGTGTACCAGATAGGATAGTTGATCTTATAATGATCAAACTAAGGTCTCCATGGTTTTTCTATGATTATTTTTATGAAATTATGAGACATTAAAAAATTCATGCATGCAGATGCATCTTTTTTTCTTGTAGATAACTCGAAGGAATTCCTTGGTCAAATGAAAATGATGTTATAGAGGTTATTTTTAAATATAGAATAATTATAACATTAAAAGATACATGTGATTCTCATCTCTTGCATGATAGGATCTATCATAAACATGTGTAATTATAGGTTCCATAATTTTTTATGTCAACCGATACTTAAATGAAGAGATTATCATGGTGGTATATTTTATTTACCAAGATATTCAGTTCTATTATAATTCAGTCTCTACTTGTAATATTTTGTGGGGATTTGAGTCGGTGATTGAGTGATGTAGAGACGGTGAACCCTACCTATAAATATTTATTTCCTATGACCGTGTAAAGTTTTTCCACTCATGTTTCATATGATATCTCTCATTTTATTAAAATAAATCTTATTAGTAGTTTTCTTTTACTCGAAGAGGCATATTGATTCCATAACCCATTTAACTACATGAAAAATAAGAGTTTTTAATACCTCCTTGGTTATATGGACATGATACTTGAACTAGATTTCATGAAAAATAAAAGTTCCATACTGTCATGAAAATTCTAGATTGATCATGACATAATTATGATAAAAGGATCTATAAAGATATCTTCTTACATGAATAGCTAATATTTTGATCCATTCCATGAGTTAGTTACTCTCACTATTCTTCAAGATGATAATTTTTATTATGTTCTCCTAATATGTGGACGTTTTCTTGAAAATCGTTCTATAAAAAGAAATGAAGACACTTACCTGAAGGAAAAGGTAGTGTTTGGAGGTATTATGATTTTTTATCATGTATCCTTATGTGTAGGAACAATAATCTAAATGGAGGACTATTCACATGATCCATCAGGCTTATTTGATGGAGGGATAAAATTAATTCATGGATCTTTGATTCCCATATATAATAGTCTCATGAAATATATTGAGTTTGATATACCTTAATAATTTTAGGAAAAACAAATACATTCTTTAACCAAAAATGTAGTTAACAATAATTAAAAAAACAAGAAATGATATAGGGAACTTATAAATGTTCTATGGTTTATTCAAAACATATGAACAGTTCTTTATGCATGTAGTTTTTCTAAATAAACCAACTTGTGGTTAAATTTTGGAATAATATCATAGGACTTCATAACTGAGTTTTCAGTGAACTAGGTTTCTTCGTGATCATTATTTTATGAATTAATATTTAAAATTTGGTGAAATGAAATTTAATAAAAACAATTACACAAGGATGAACAAAGTTAAACTGACACTACATCCACTAATAATATTATATCAAAAAAAAAATTAATCATGATTATGATAGGAACAGAATTCATTATTTTGATAATCACATTGGATCATTGTGATTTTTTCAATACTATACATTTGGTTTACAATATGGAAGAAGAGATGTGCAGCCAAATTTAAAACAGGGTTATGATTAAAATTTATGTCGAATAAATTTTTAAGATTATAAAACCATCACATATTCTTATAATTGTGAATAATTTGGATGAATAATAATGAGAGTCTTCCAATTTCTAATGCGAATGGAAGAAGAGATACTTTAATATTGTTGTGGAACAAATGAAGAAGGAAGTACACAATAAATATTCACCATGACAACAATCAGAAGTCTAAAATGGTGGAAAACATTCTCGGTGTTACAAATAATGTTAAAAAGTGTTGTTTCTATTCAAATATAGTATAAATATTCATCCTAGAGAAGTAAAACATTAACATTCAGCTGAATATAGTTAAATTCAAGTGAATAGATATTCCATGATTTTGTAACCACATTAAAACGATTATTTTCTAATAGTTATGGGGTCAGATTTTTTTCAAAACATATCAAGGATAATCTACTCATAAAAAGTAGTGAACCATATAAAATATCATATTATTTCCTTTAATGATTTCATATAAATGCATGTGGTAAGAGAAAGGGGATATGCTAATCAAGATCCTAACAGGTTTAAGAGGTAATGTGTAAAAATTTATAAAAGAAAAAATGTTACCTACACTGAATCACCCAAACCCTCTTAGCGTTGAACATATCCCTAATTTGTCCCCTCAATTGGAATAATAGGGAAGGTAAACCTATTTTATATTTTCATCATTAAAGTTATTCCTTTTTTAAAATTTGAGTTTCTTTCCTTTGCCAACAAGGTAGTACAACTTTGCTGAAGATTCAGTTTTCTCACGGAAGAATTCCACATCTACCAAGACCATGATGAATAATAAAAATTAATTGAAATGAAGATAAATAAGAATCTCATCCAATATAATGAAGAATAAGTTTTATTTTCTTCAAGATATTCATTTAATGAAGATATATTTGGATTCAATATTGATGAGTAGGTGGCTCATGTTCCCACCATGGATAATGACAACATTTATACATTGATTCAATCAATAGTGGTATGTGATCAGGAGGTTTGTAAAAATTCATATACAAATTATCCTCTAGATTAAGATCCTAGAACAAGTGGTAATATTGATATGTCGATAACTCAAAATATATTAGTTGTTGGATTAAAAAATATTCCTTATTGTATTCCCACAAAATATACACTCTTATTTGTAGATTCATTCATTCTATATAGGAATATATCACCTAGTTAGAAGAGGAAACTGATAATTTAGAGGAAAAGTCATTATAAGAAAAAAATTCTATTATTTTAAATTCTTTCAAAATTGGTTGGAGACTTCGATGGAAAAAAATATGTAACATGGAATATCTTCCTCAAAATGACTAAAATATGCTAATGAGAAAGAAAAACTACAAAATTATATGGATGAATAGATTCATGAATATGATAAAAAAAGTTGGAAAAAGAATTGATTTCAATAATTTATAATTGGATGAAAAATTCAATAAGATCAAATAACAGTAATCTTAATTAAAAAACAACTTTAACATTCTTAAATAGGATTTTCAAAAGGAGGTGGAGGTTTGTATGGAGAAGGTGATTATGATGGAAGATCAGAAAAACACCCTCAATATGAAATTTATCTAATTTGACCTTCAACAGAACAATCCTAATAATAAAATAATAACATAGAAGCTGGTTGATTGGGAAGAAGAGACCTTGGGGAGAAATCAGGAAAAATTATAGAAAATAGTTTTCCCAAGAAGGTATCGAATAAGAATAGAGAGATCAAATTTAATTCGTAATTCAAGAATTTGATGAAATATTTTTCATTTAAATTAACAAAAAGAGGGATGTCACTTTAGAGAATCCATTTTTAATCCAAAAAATTATTCCAGTATTACGAATGATATGTTACTTATCTATTCATAGGGATTGGAAAGAATGAAAAAAATAGGAGATGCACAATATAAGGCCTGTGAAAAATTAAATGATAAGATTCCACAAGATGAAATAAAATTACATGAGAGGATGTCAAAAAAATACAACATTAGATTTAAATAATTTTTTTGTGGTGGATTTATGAAAGATTATCATATTGCAAAAGTTTTTTCACTGTTATACAAAAACAAGAATCAGTCTTTAAGATGACTAAGAATGTAAATATGTGATGATCGTTAATAAGAAAAATTCTCCATAAAAATTAGAATATAATTAAAATAGATATATTCTTTCCCAATATAAATCAGAATAAAATTTCAAACGCGCAAGCATGAATACTAAAGGAAGTAGAGAAACTTGGTTGAGAATATGATCTCAACCTTTATATTGATATTAATAAGTAAGGAATAACCACAATATTACCTTAATCTCAATTTATAGTATCTTTTATTATAATACAGTGAATTTAAGGTGAAGTATGTTCTCATAAAGAGAACCGAAGAATACTTATATCCTATCAATTCTTCATTGAAAATTATTAGAAGTCACCATCCATTAATTTTTCCTCAATTTGTATTCAAATAAAAATATGATAATGAATCATGCTTGATGTCATAGGAAACTAATAGGCCTATAGGGAATCATTAATTCTCTATGGGTATACGAAACTTATTTAATTTTAATGAGTATAGTAGTAGTTTGAGTTTGATCCATAGATATGGTCAATTTATTTTGATTGTATTTTTTAAAAAATTGAATTTTATTAATTTGGAGAATACTGTGAGAGAATATTGGTTTGATTTGATTTTTTGAAAATGAATTAAAAAACCAAAGAGATTTTTTCCTTTGTAGAAATTTTTGAGATCATCCTAGAGATTTGTAAATTTAGTTTTGGGTGAATTGGATTTAATAAAATATATTGATTAATTCATGATTAGTGTTGGATTCGAGGTGAAGAAAATCCAATGGTCATGGTATCCCCTCCTCAATGCGGCAATGCCCTCTTTCCATTGGTCTAGTAATTTAGGGTTTCATAAAAGGACGTTTTTCTCAATACTTTATTTAAACCTGATTTCACCTAAATTTGTAAATTGTTCTGCCTTATTTATGGTTGGATTTTGTGAAATTTTAATGTCCTTTTTTGATATAAATATCAGTGGACATGATAAAATAAAAAAATGATTGACAGTTTAATTGTAAAAAAAATATAAGAATAAAAAATATGGAATAAATCCATCAAACATTTTCTCTTATATTTCCATTACCCATTCATAAGTTTGTATTACCCCCTCATAATAGATATGATAGGATTTGAGGGAAATAGAAAAGTAAAAGATTGCATAATGAAAATGGATATGAACTCAGGGAGGACCTAGAAACACACAGCTTCTTACTCCATGGTTTGGAATACAGATATCATTAATAGATGTAGTATATTACACCATTTATAGGTTTCATATGGGCTCTTGTATTAATTAATATAATTAAAAATTGGTCCAAAAGTGGTATGGGGTGGGTCCCATGTCTTATATTTTGTCCCAATTTAAAGATATATCAAACTTGGGCACTTAAATCTCATCAATAAACATTACATGATTTGTAAACTATTACACCACATGTAAATTTTATTGTTTATTTTCATTATTCCATGATTTTTTCTTATTTTAATGACATGAATATGTAGATAGTGATAAATTACTTACATGTTGTGTAATGTCATTTTTTACTCTAGAATCCTCATTTCTCCTCAATTATTCAATTTTATGCCCAATTAGTCCTACATTATCATCCTTAAATATGCGGTCTCATGCCTGAGTGATGCTCAAAGTGAAATGTTTAGTTTTTTCTCCTTTTTTATAAATATGTTATATCCTCCCATAAAATTGAAAATAAGTCAAACCATTTACAAATTGGAGAAAATAACCCTTAAACAATAAAACTCAACATATTAAAACACCATAAAATGGAAACATAAAATACAGTCATCAAATATTATGTTTTCATCCCCTAGAAATCAAAGATAAAGAATAGAACACATTGGTTTGATCTTATATTTGGTAACCTAAGAAAAAAGTATTAGACAAGGGTATTCCTAGTGATGTTGTGCAAGTTGTCAAATATGGTAAATCAAAAGTTGAAGATCCATTTGTGTTATTCTCCAAATTTATTTATATTAAATATCACTCTTAAATAGATTCACCATAATAAAGATGATGAGTATTTTTTCCCTTGAGGGGGAGACAAATAAAGAGAGATAAAGTTTCTGCCAAAATCATTATTTAAGTTTTTATCAAATCTGATTACACTTGAAATTACCTAAACATCATGTTATTAAAAAATGTATTTTTTACTTAATCTCTCAACCATGGTCATTAAAAATAATAAAATTAACATGAGGGGATGATCTATTCAATGAAATAAGAAATAAGAAAGTATGGAAGTGATCAAAGTATGTTTAATCTTCTTGTTACACTAGAATTCATTTAATATGTTCGTTGAAATGAGGGAAGAAGATTCAGGTTGGCTATTCTTATGAATATTTTATATATGATTTATGTATCATTATCCATTAATAAAAGAGAATGGTCTAGATAGTCCAGATATTCCATGAATTGTGTGTGTGAAGGTGTATGCAGGTGTCCATCCCCTATTGTCACCAAAAGACTGAAGAGTGGTGTGAGTTGTAATATATAGAAGTATGATTTGGTGTCATTTTTGAATGTGGAACATGAACCCCTATTCATTTTTCAGCTATATTTAGAAATATATGGATATATCAAATCTGTCTCAATACATTGATCTGAGTCATCCAATCAAAACAAGGAATCACCTTTAACCTCATCTTTCATCCAAGAGTTCCAATGCACTAGAGAACATATCTAAATTTTAAATGATCAAAATAGAGTCTCTATGGGTGTTTAATTATTGAGTTTATGAGACGATTATACATATAACCTCCAAGTATGTGAAAACATTTTTAATTCATGTGGATAACTCAAAGACATAAATTAACCAAATGATAAAGATTTTTCATTGATCAATTTCAAAAATGGAGGTGTTATGGATTTAAAATATACATTTGATTGTCATAGCATGAATATGAAGCTCTATCATGAACTCATATGCTGATATGAACCATGATTTTTGTCATTATGTGACACATAAAAGAGAATAAACCCATGGATGTATATTTTATTTACTGAGATCTTCATTACCATTATGATTCGGAATCTATATGAAATATATTGTGTAGATTTGAGTTGTTGATTGGATTATATAGATATGGAGACCCATGTTGATAAGTAGAGATGTTCTAAAGTTATCCAATGTGTTTCCACTCATGTTTCATATGAGATCTCTTGTTTTTTGAAAAATAGTGATTCATTTAATCTTTCTTTTATACAACGAGTAAAAATTATTACACGATACGTTCATCATTCATATAAGACAAGTTCTATTGACCCCTATGGTTACATGAAGAATTTACATGCACTAGTTTTTTTGATGAATATTCTTTCCATGTTTTCATTCACTTATTAAACCTTCCATAATTAATAATTAAAAAATAATTCAGTGAAGCTCTCTATTTGCATGAGGAACTGGTACCATGAGCTAGTTCCTAAGTCACTTACTCTTATTATGCTTTGGGGAGATAATTTTTATTTTGGTTTGTAAATCCTTGGAGGAATATAAATTTTTTATCATGAATAATAAATAAATTCACTTGTGTTAATGAAAAAGGTTGTGTTAGGAGGTATTAGACAATGCACTCTTGTATCCTTACGCAATGGGATACTAATCTGGATAGGGGGGAAATTTGTGTGATTTGGTTGGATTATGTTAATTATGGAGAAAATGGATTCATGCTTCATTAATGAACATGCATAAAATGTTCATGGAATCGATTGAGTTTGATATATATAAATCATTTCAATGAAATAGAATCAGGTATAATACAAGTTTTCACAAAAAGAATGTTAATAATAAGTTGAAAAAAGAACATGAAATTATAAGAGGAGCTTATATATGTTATTAAATGTATTCATAACACATTCACCGTGATTTATGCATGACATTTTTTTAAAAACATATTAAAGCTGAAGCTGGGTAGAATATCATGAGGCTTCATATCTGATTTGTAAGTGCACTAAGTTTGTTCAATACCATTATTGGATGAATTAATATTTAATATTTGGTAAAATTTAGGTGAATAAATATTTTATTCCCCAAGGAAAAAAGGAAAACATATACTAGATCGAATTTTAATATTGTATCGATAATGAATAGAATTTATTCTAATGATACTAGGGTCTGTTTCCAATGTATTGATTATAAAAAAATAGGTTTCCCATTCTTAAAAGGCTATAAATGTAGTGAAATGGATGAAAGATGATGTTTTAGACTAGATATAGATCAAAGGGTTGAATAAGATTTTTATGATTTTTAGTACATTATATATTCATGTTACCATGACTGAAGTCATAACAAGAAGAAGGGGAAGAATTTAGATTTCTATTGTGAATAAAAGTATAGGTTCTGATCTATTGTTGTGAACGTGATAGGTGAAGAATGAGGAATTGTAAAATAAAAAATAACTATAAAATCCATCATAAGTATCAACAGGTGGAATAATTTCTTTCTTTTATAAAGAACCATAACTGGTGGATACTTTCATCAGAGGAAGTCTAAAGAATTGTTCTAGTGATATAAAAATTACATTGTCAATGACTATAGTGCACCATAAGTGAAATGACATTCTATGTTTATTTTTACCACATTAAAATGATTAATTTCTTGTCATTTTTATTGTATTATTTCTAATCCATTCCAAGGACTATCTACAAATTCTGATTAGTGAACCTTGTAAAAAATTGTTTGTTACATTATATGATATTAATAAACATTCATGGGATACGAGAAATAGAATATGATAATCATGATCCCAACAAGTATAACAGGTAAGAGGATAAAAATTTATAAAGGTAAAAAAAATTACATACATTGCTTCACCCCCCTAGTGTTGATTATATATAGAATTTATCCTCACATTTTGGTTGTCACACAATCGTAGTATACTATTTGGAAAACCCTATGGGTTTCTCATGTGTAATGTCGCATCATTCCACATATAATTACACATTTGGAACATGGTTTCTACTAAAATTGGTCTACAACCATGTGGGTGGGTCATTCATTAATAGTGGAAATAACATGGTTACTGTATGGTTTTACAAATCATTTATCCTAACCATGTGAGGTCCCTATAATCACTTATAACATATTTGCATATTCTATCCCTACCCCTTTTTACCTGATTTTTTACCCTCCTTCTCCCACCTATTTTTTGCAAGCCTACCAGGCATGATAGGAATCCTTCCATTCCACATATTTAAAATACAATCCATCTCCTCCACATTTTCAAGAAAAAAACATAGTGTAAGCCTATTCTTCCTCCGAATTCCTCCATTACTCTTATTCTTCACAGACTTATTTACTGGTTCATCTTTTCTCTTACATCCTCTATGGTTTTTTGGGGTTCATATTTAGGTTTTTTTGTTTCATATACATGGGATTTATTATGTCATGGTGTTTTAGGAAATTTTGAGGCTTTTTGGATCATTCTACATCAATGGAGGTGACTTTCGACTTGATTCCCATTGAAACGAGGTATGTGTTTTTGAGTTATTATATTATTTGAAATGTCATTTAATACATATTTTAGGTCTTAAAAGGCTTTTTTTCATCAAATTATAAATAAATTTATAGTTATAATTGGTTCTATAATGTTTCCAATGTTTGTAATCCATATCATAATGGTATTAAAAGGTTTATCTCTTTTTCAAGGGAAGTGTTTACATGATAAGTGTTAAAAAAAATTAAAAGGTTTGTTTGAATTTATTTTTCATAATTAATTTTTCTGACCCCATTTGGTTCATGAATCAGATAATGGTACGTATTTTTTTGTTGAATTGTTTCTAAAGAAAAATATTTGTATTTTTAAATGATTTCAATTATGGTTTTAATGAATCATTTTGGAAGGGATTGTTTGAAATGAAATGTTAGACCATTTGAAAGGGTATTGTCACACCAAGATTTTATTTTTATGAAGGCCCATTTTTCACATTTAATCTATTTTTATATGATTTTTTGGGACCCCCTTGGGCCCCTATGATAGTATTAATTATGACCCTCGATGGGAAGATTGATTATTATTATGAAATGAACTTTTGTTCAGGGCTATTTTATTCAAAGGAGAGTAAGGTGAGGTGGGATTTATGATATTCTTTTATGTTCATCTTACAATATCTATGACCTTTGACCTCATGTTTCATGTCTTACATGGGATTACTAGGTATAGTGAGAGAGTTCATATCTTATTCTAAACTAGTTAGTCACATGATTCTACTGTCCTTCATGTTTTTTGGTATTTTGGGTCTAGAGGAGAGTTCCCCTGATTCGAGGCTCATTGTAGGTTATTCTAGTGGATTATGTAAGGATTCAATGTATTCTAGTAGTTTTTCCATGTTTAGTGAAGTCTATAACTATCTTACTATAAGATCTAGTATCTTACCAATGATACTAAATGAATCCCATTTTTAAATTTCAGTCTTTTCCCAGTTCAAATAGAATACATGGAATTATGGATTATTGTTTTTCATTTCAACTTCTCTTGATGTTGTGTATTGGTGTTTTATTTAATAATTTTTTATCATTGTATTTTGTTTATAAATGGTTTTAAAATTTTCTTTTAAAATTTATTTTCTAAAATGGTTTTAGAATTTATATTTAATCATGGATATTTTCAAAAAAGGGGTTTTGGATATTGAAAACGGTTTATAATGTTTTTTTTCATTTTAAAAAATTAATATAAATTTATTAAATTGGTATATATGTGAAAATGTATTTTCAATAATTATTCTTAAAAAACAAAATTTAAATTTTTTTTTCTAAATATCATAAATGAAATATCATTTAACAGGTTTATCAAAAACTCTTAAGTGAAAAAATAATATTTTTAGTTTCACTCAAACATTTTATAAACCATATGGGGTATGAATAACTAATTTTATATTTTTGGGGTCCCTAGAAGTGATTATTTTGAATTTATTCATCAATTATGGGTTATTCCATTCTCTCGTGATGGTTGGCTTTTGATGCAAAGATTGATCGAGGGAAAAGTGGTGATGGTTGATATTGTATTGGTTTTTATTTTTTCCCTTTTTTCATATTTTATTAATTTTAGTGATTTCATTTTTATTATTATTTAAATATAATATTATAGTGTTTATTTCGTTTAGTGGTTGGTTTCTTTATTCACTTATAGTGTGTAATTTCTTTCGGTATTGTTATTTTTGAATAGTTATTGTTAATTGAGGGTAAAATCATTCTTATTAACTATATATTGAGACCTTGTAACTATTTTATAGGCTAGTCTGGTTAGAAATATTCTTTGGATATATCACGAGTTAACTCGGTGCTCTGTCCAAGGGAGGCCCTTGTTGGTTTATAACTTATTATCTCTACACACTCATCTATCATTAATCATCATACTATGGAAAAATGAGAAAAAATTAATATATCTACATAAAAGGGTATGTTTAGGGTGTGATTACATTGTACCCTACTGACAGTGACCACCAAACCCCAACCACACAATTATATACATAAGTGTAAATACAAGAATAAAAAATGGTTAGAAAACAATAAAAATTAAATTATCAATTTATATACCATTAAAAAAATAATTTTATAGAATTAATGATAAAAATTAATAATATTTACTCTTTTAATGGTTGTTGGTTCTGCATGTGCTAATCTGACCACCATGTAAACTAACCATAACTTCATTGATTCATGCTCAAAATGCCATAAAATTTAACAATACATATTCAATAGAATATATTGAGGGAAATAAATAACTATAAATCCTCTATAATAGGTGAAACAACCATTTATGAATACTCTATTGGAGGGAGAATATCTACCTTGGGATTCTTTATAAGTTAAAAAATAACCAAAGAATAGATAAAAAATAAACATAGTGAATCATACAAATATTAATTATTTTACACAATATATCGATTTATTAAAACCAATTTATTCTTCAAAAAAAAATTTTACATGAGTTATAAAGGCACCATCTATTTACATAACTTTATATAGAGTTACCATCTGTATATTAGATGTAACAAAAAATAATATACATTATATATCAACTCAAGCAGAAATAAAACAATAGTTCATGATTCATGGAATAATAAATACACCATATAAATCTTTTAATCTCGTGAAATAAATATAAAAAAACGAACATTTAATAATCAAATCAGTTTTAATATTTTACTAGAACAATCATGTGACATTACTATCTTGATACATTTGAAAAGGGGAAGATAAGATGGTCCAACTATCAAATGGTATGTCAAAATCTATTTTGAATATGTAAAAATTTATGATATCCCCAAATTGATTTAAAAATATAGCATCAATATCTTAAAAAACATTAGGTGTTTAATATAAATTTATTATGGTGGTAGAAACTATGGGAAGAAATGGCAGCCTTACCTTAAACTCACAATCATAAGAGCCACACTGAAACTCATGGAAAATTTAATCAAAGATGGAAGCATACTGAGGATTATAGAAAAAATGGGGGGAAAACAATGGAGGAGGGAGATAGTTGGAAATTTTTAAACTAAAACTATAAAAACCCACATTTAATATATAAAAATAATTCTAAAAATAATCATTTAAAAAAATAAAAAAATAAAAACTACACTCTACCTGGTTGCTGATAGACCAATGTCCATTTGGTGGGGTACCACTAGATGCCCAATGGATACCAAGAACCTAGTACTATACCACTAACAGCCCAGAAGGGGGGACTGTATCCCAGTCCACCCACCTAGAGACTATCTGGAACCTGGTAACTGAATTCCACCAATAGTCCTCTAACACCAACTCCATAATTTTCTTCAATTATAACTCCAATATAAAACTTATTCAATATCTATTTTACCTTTATTTACACAATTAGCACAATAAATAACAAAAATTTAATTTAATTTAATTTTTCAATTGATGGAGGTTATAATTAACTCCCAACAATCAACTTTCTCATCCCCAAGAAACAAAATAAAACATTTTATATAAATATACCCTAATGATCCCAAATATTACTTCAAAACATATTCCTAACATTTTAATACAAAAAAATAAACAACATGAACTTATTTATACCATTGAAGACTTATAAAATTAGATCTTTTATGTAAAGATAAAATATTTCTACATGTGATACAAATTAAAAGGATAATTACTTGAATAACTATTTATATGACTAAGAACAACATGGATTCCAAAGCATTAGAAAATGTAGTTATTCACTTAATCAAATAAATATCATAATATAATGTGTATCTACCAGATCATTAGAACCATATAGCATCATTATTACCTCACCCATGAAGTCACTTTTAACCAAATGAAAAATGATGATGAATGATTTATAACTCATTTGGGATATATAGTAGAAGGAAACTATTCTAGAAAAAAAAATTCATAATTGAATCCTTAATAGTCATCTCAATCGATTATGTCTCAATTGAATCATTTTATCTAAATATAACATGTAACACAATTCATCTTCATAAAAATTATGTTCAAAATTATTTAGAGGATGTCATAATAAAAATATAACTCCAAAACTATAACATGATAGAGACAACCATATCATAAATTAAAACAAACATGGAAAAAAGTGGTCACTAATAAATAATAGGGATATTAATGTCATTAAATTTCATTATTCACATTGACCAGGGAAATATATCATCATAAATCTATGTTCCTTATAGACTATAGATATAAGCGTCCTAATACACATATTCTACGTTGTCCAAGGATTTAATATGACCTATTTTGATGGTTTTTATGGGCCATGGATATGTTTTCATAATATACCTAATCATTCCAAATGTTCATTAGGATCATAAGAACCACTCTAAAGTTCGGGTGAATCAGTGGTGGCATTTTATAATTTATTTTGACATAGAAATTATCACCATTAAATTCTAATAGTTGTATCATTATCAATTATATATACTAATCCCAAAATAATGATAACCTATGAATTTAAAGAAAGGAATAGAAGATTTACATGGATCTCCTCGGTGTGGATGAAAAAATCCTTACAATGGAATCTCTTATTGGTATATAGAAATTCACTATAATAGAAAAGTGAATTAAATGAACCAACTCCCATTAAAGTCATTATATATTCTGATTGGAAGGTTAATTTAAACTCTGGTCAGTTATAAAGTTTTTCCTTATCAACTTTTCCAACATAAAATCTAGGACAGAATAAAAATATCTCAAAAATATCATCCATAAATTTTTAACCATATTTCCTCTAGAAGGAAAGTGTTCTTAAAGTGTGTCTTGACATCATCCAGAGATTTATGTCTGGTGTGCCTCATGAATTTCACTTATGTTTTCTATTTTATCCATTGTATAAAAAAACAACTCAAAACTTGTTCAATATATCTGTCTGATAAAAAACTTTATTCTATAACCGATATACTCTAAATTATTACATTATCTAATATCACTACCTAAAATCTTTAATTGATAATAACAATTGGAACCTTATATTTTAAAACACTTCTGACTAGAATTTTTTATTTACAATTTAACTAGAAGATAAAATTATTAAAACCCATTCTACCAAAAAAACATTAGTGTTTCAGCCTTTTCATATGGGGTGAACAATGTTAATATAGGTTATAATTGCATCCTAAATTTATATGTGTTCTCAAAAAGAATAAATGAGGGAGCCAATTTATTTCAAATAGCTAAAAACTCTAACATCAAAACTCACGCTCAGTTGAAATTTGATTGAAGCTTCTCAAGAATTCTAGATTCTTCCAAAATCATAATGAAGACTCTAAAATTTTCTACCTTATTCAAATATCCTCATCCTTAAACATTATTAAAGTTCCAAAACATTTATTAAACATATAAATATAACAAAAATTTAACACTCTATTTGAAATCCTCATGGTTGAATAGATTTATAATTTTTTTTGTAAATATCTTAAATACTCAGTCTTTTGAAGTTTCTCTAATGACTTCATTAAGAAAATTACATCTCGTTTTTGTATTTTTTTCCGTATATCAGATCCACATCAATAGATTTCATAATTATAATAAATTGAATAAATATAACTAGTGATTCCAACTCAGCTAAGAACATTATAAATAGGTAGAAAAAAACATGACTCTGACTTATACATGCTCACTGAATCATTTTTCTGATGGAATTGAAATGGTTTATCTGATTTTTTTAAATATGATTGATATTTTTTTAATGGAAATAATTTTTTTCCATTATTTAGAAGTTTTCTTCATGAATTATATCCATTTAAATTCATATAAACTGTAAAAAGCATTTCAACTTGAATGGAATATATATTGTCTATCCAGAAACTTCATCAACCATTTTTGAAAAACCTTGATCCCTTTTCCATTGGATTACTTTTTTATACTTCTAAGGGATTTGTTTTCTCAATTATTATTTTTTATTGATCTACTCATGGTTCATCTTTATTTTTGCTTTTTATATTTATCTACTATACCTTTATATTTGTTATATATATCAAGGATGACATTTAAGTAACTGTAGGTTTTAACATTTATGAAGTGAATTTGATACCTTTACATAGGTAATGAAAAATGTGAGTTACCTTTATATGGCCTCTACAATTATTCACATGCCCTTATACAACTTATGTAATATATTTATATAACTCTTGTACTACCACATGTACATAAAGTTATTATAATAAAACAATCAACATTAACAACCACTATAGTTTATTTGTATACACATATTCAAGTTTTTGCTGCCTAAAAAACATAAATCTTCTCTTTCCAGTGAATATATTTCAGGTAAGTCATAATTATAAAACATCAGTTCTATGGACATGTTGATTTTATCCTTCTGATCACTCAATTTGATAATATTAATCTAGTATTCTGAGATCTGATCCATTTGTTGGAATTGTGAATTGTTTATCTATCGACCAATATCTATTGATTTGTGCCTAGTGAAATACCTCTTATGACATGTGTCAGGTGAAATTGTTATTTTTATTCCTTTTTTGGATGTTTAAAAATGTCATCTTGGATCATGAGTTTTCTTTATTATATTGGTAGATTTTAGATGATCATAACATCTTATGACTTTAGGATTTTTTTTATAATCTAGTTAAGGAAAAAATTACTTCACCACCTCCAGAAACTCATTAGGAATGTTTCCAAATCTTCTCAAGGAATCCTTTCATGACAACATCAGAAACAATTTCTCACATGTTTAAAAAAATAATTCCTAACATGATATTTTGATAATAAATACAAAACCTTTTTTAAAAACAAATCTATGTATTTTTAATATCTCCCTATGGATTTGTTGAAAACATTTACAACAATTTGTAATCAATTGAAGAAAAAAATACCAATTTTTTCATCTTTTTTATAAAACATAATCATTTGTTATGAATAATTTATCAATACTACATTACTAAATAATGTAACCCATTTATATGAGTTCCATCCCTTGGTGAAATGATATTTTATGTCCACATTGAGATAAAATCTCCAATAATTTTACATTCTCCACAATTTTATCATTATATTTATATTAAAAAAATAAATAGTTGTTATTATTCATACAAAGTAATACAAACACTCTCACATTTTCATTGTAATATGAAGCATGATGGAGGTAGTTTTTTACAATGTTTTTGGAATTCATTGGACGAGGCTGAACATGTATTTGTAACCACAATTCTTCAAATATTTCCTTTGGTATTGATATGGTGAAGACGTCAACAATTTTATACTTTATTGAAATATTCTCATCAAAATAATTTCCACCATATAATTTATCATTTATAATTTGACACGTTATATCAATGTTATTTGATCGTGTATATTGTACATAATTGTTTGGAAATTTTATTTCCACATTGATTATCACAATCAATATTAATGGTTTTATAACATCTAATCTCAAATATTTTAGCTAAACCATCATCTCTATCTATTTTGTACAATCTTGGATGGTGAATATATATTCATATTCCACTATACTGAATATAATTGAGCATTTCTTCCTACTATTTAAGATAACACTAGATTTTATTAAGAAAAAAGTTCCTTCAAATGTTTAGTTTCTATAATTAAAATATCTAGACCAATCAACATCTTTGTATCCATGAAATTACATGTCACAAATTCGTTTACACAATAGGACATAGTAAGAAGTTCCATTAACATACCTATGAAATCTTTTATCTACCAACCTGTGTAATTATATGGGAACATAGGGATATCATTTATATAATTAAATAGCATAAAAAATATTAATCCTTGAAAATATAATATAG
The DNA here is from genome assembly GCA_963277665.1 of Viscum album. NCBI lineage: Eukaryota > Viridiplantae > Streptophyta > Magnoliopsida > Santalales > Viscaceae > Viscum > Viscum album. Next base: position 1,217,187,358 of record OY728155.1, on the reverse strand, counting down.
TGTAAGCTTCCTATAAAATTTTAGAATTATTTCTAATTAAACTTTTCCTAGCATTATCTGTAGTCATATTCATTCCAAAATTAAAGGGAGAATAAACTTATTTGGAATCATTTATTCCAAAATTTCCTAAAAAATACCCAGCATAAATGTCTTCATATAAAATGATATATCGTTCTTTCTGGAGAAATAAAAATCATATAATGAAATTTAATTCTCTGAGAAATGAAATTTTAATGTCTTTCTCTATTTATTCAATAAAATATTCACATTTTTTTCTTTATCACCTATAAAAAATTTATCATCAACGTATATAATGAAAATAAGATTACATATGATCAATTCCTTAAACTGTAGTTTACTATAAATTTTTTCCTAAAAAAATCCATATATATTATAAAACTATCATTTTTATAGTACCATGAATGAGGATCATGTTTGAACCCATACAGAGATTTCCTCAGCTCAAACACCATGTTTCTATATTTGTCAAATAAAAACCAACATTTTGAAAAATATAAACTTATTCATTAATTTCACAATTTAATAAATCATACTTAAAATCCATATAATAAAATTTATAGCCCAGATGTGTTGAAACTATCATGAACATTCTATAATGTTTCAAGTCTCATCATATGGGAAAATTTATATTAAAAAACACCTTCAACATTTGGGTAATCATTGTAAACAACTCATTATTGTTTAAAAGATTCGTCTATGATAATTGGTTTTATTTATAAAACCCAATTTGGTTACTATAACATTATTAACTATTTGTCATGGAAAAGGTTCCCAATATTAATTTTTATTAATTTAATCTAACTATTTATTTATATCCAAAATTACATATGAATGTTCAGATTATTATGAATAATACTATTATACCATAATAGAGATAAGTGATATCGCATTATCAAATTTTAATTTCCTTCTACATAGAATTAAATCTTTTTTCATTACAATGATGTCTTCATATTCAACCACTTTCTATACAGTACAAAATTCTTGAGATTTTTTTCCTTTCTCACTTTCTTTATTACAATAAGAATTTTTGTCACTTTGTTCATGTTTTGGATCACATCCATATTCACCTTTATAATCTTTATTGGATGTATTAAATCTTTCTTTTATAACATATTTAATAATTTATGTTTAGGGAATTTTATTTTCAATAACTTCCACAACATAGAAATCAACCAAATTCTATATAAATTTTGTCTAAAACCAATAATTTCTTCTATTATCTAAATATCCCAGGAAAATTCCATTCAAGTATTTCTCATAAAAATTTCCTAAATCCAAATTTTTAATAATTAGAAATAAAGGACTCCCACAAATATTTTAATATTTCATCATTGGATTTTTATTTTAACACATTTTATAGAGAGTCATACATGATTTCAGTCAAAAAAATATTTTTTTGATCATCAATAATAATATATTATTTTAGACAAAACATAGAATGTGTACAATAAGATAGAATACATATAAATATTTCCACTAAACTTTATATTTTTGTATCTTCCACTATATTTTATTGAAGAGTGTATTGAGAATTGTATTCATGTTTGATTAATTATTTATTTTGATAGGATTCAAAAGAATTTATTGTGTACTCCTTTCCATTTTCAATTCTAATCACCAATAAAAAACAAAAATATATCTTTATACTTCCCTTTAAAAAATTTAAACATTTCTAAATACTTTTATTTATATTTCTTGAACATTAGGTTGGTCGTCTGAGTAAATTAATCAATAAAGGTAATGAAGTACAAACCAACCTTACTAGATTCATGTCTCATCTGCCCAAAAATTAGAGTGTATATGTTCAATAGGTCTATGGATTTTGTTTCAACTTTATTATGTCTACTAGGAACTAACCTTCATTTAGAATTTTTTTTAAAAAATGAATCATCATTCCTTATCAGTTTTGGTAAGTTTCCTATAACATCACCCTTAAAAATATTTCTCATAATATTTTTACCAAGATTCTGAAGTATCCATTTCCAAAACATATTTCAATCGTCATAAATTATTCAATAAGAGTTACAATGTTCTCCAATATGGAAAATATTTCTATTGGTTCTTTCTCCCTTTGTATTTTTTTTTCATATTTCATACTTCTAATGTTACTAGATTATGTCCTAAAGATAATGTCCTTACTATCATCAAAAAAGTTTTTAATACTTAGTATGTTTGTGTTTTCAAATAAATATATAAAATATTATTTGATTACAACTTCTAATTTTCCACTTATATAGTTATTATTACATTAATTTTTAAGGAAATATTATTACAAAAAATCAACTACTCCACCTTCATTTTCATTAAAAAATTTCATGAACATCGCATCACTTATCATGTGTGAGGAACTACCTATATCAAGAATAATTTTTTTTTCCTTTTTCAGGATTTTAATGTTGTCTCAACAATAACAAATCATTCCTTAACTTTCTTCTTTCTTATATCCTATTATCTTTATCACATAAGAATACTATCATATAATTTTTTTCATATATTGTTCATAATAGTGACCAACTTTGTCACATCTTTCATAAAAATCTTTTAAGAAATAAAAATAGTTTTCCACTAAAAAGATTCTATCATCTAATAATTTTTTCTTTCGTTTTCCTTACAACTTAGGGAATTTTATTCTTTAATTCCACTATTGATACTCCCATGTTCATTCAGATTTCCATGGAGATATACATTTTTAATATTTATTTAACATTTTCCTATAAATACATAAAACCAATAAAACATATCAAATCATGATCATATATTGAAAAAATATTTTTTATATTTAATTTTTTTATTTTTTAAAATAATTTTCATTACATGCTGTACTTAGCAATGGGGATTCATGTTCATAGAGTTTTCTTTAAAATTATATAAATATGAGATGGTTCCTGAATCACATATCAATCCTTATTTTCTAAAATATATTTATAACACATTCATCGTTAAAAATACAAAATAATATTTTACGTTTAGTTAACAATGATATCACCTCATTATTGAAATGATTTTTCCAATTATCTGGAGATGTTTCAGCCTTCACTTCAAAATCCTTGTACGAAGTTTCAATCATTTTCTTTATTGTTTTCTATAAAGTAAGAAATATTGATTTATTTTTAAAAACATAATCTTTCTTAGCTGTTACATATTACTAAGAAATACTAAATTATTTTTTTATAATGCTTTCAAAATGAGGATATTAATCTCTTAAATAAACAAATTTTCCTTTTTATAGATATCTTCATTTCCTACAGTCTTATTTTCACTATGGTTCTATAATATTATGATTTCTTTCTTGATTTATATTTTTGTTTCCTGGCATTCAATAAGTTTTGATCTCAACTAATAATCTTTTTATGTTGATTCACCTTCTTATTATTCCTCGTTATTGGAAATATCGTCATTTTTTCAAAATTAATAAAAACAATTGAGACTTCAATTGAGGTTTTTATTTAGAATCATCATCCTAAAAACATTTTTTATGAATATTAATTAACTAATTCCAAATTATTCTACACTAAAAACATTTATGTTTGATATTTCCTTTGAAATTTCCTATACCTTTCTAGTTATTTTTAGAGATAAGAGTCATAATTATATCATTTTCTTTAACATAAAATTTCCTTGACTTCTAATTCATTGACTACCAAAGACTCATGTTCAGATTATTTGAAATTCATCGTACTAATATATTAAAAATCCATTTATTCTTTGCCTTATTTTTTAATGTTGGGGATTTCATAATCTCAAAAGTAAAAATATGGTTATTTAAATAATCAACTGATAAATCATTTTTATCTTCCAAGGAAATAATTTAAAACAAACCATATCAGGGATGTTTATCACGAGAGTTTTAACAATGGTAAAATATTTCAAAAAATATCTAAATCTTCTGACATTATCAAAGAAAATTATTAACTCTAGTTAATTACTTATCAATATTTTTATAATCCGTCATTTTCATATCATCAAACATTCTTTGTGAGATTTTTTTTAATTTTTCTTCTTTATTTAGACAATCCCATTAAGGATAATTTCATGTTTATCCCAAAATTTTTTATCTATATTGGGAGCTGTCACCTTTATATAAATATTTTCTAATAAAGACATAATAATAGAATTTATAACTTTCTCATATATCTTAATATTTCTCTTGTTTACAAATTTCATCAGAGAATATTTATCAATGGGTGGAAATCCAACTATAACTGTATCAATTACATCCATGAAAAGAGAAACAAATATGTATCACTCAATTTTTTCATCCATGATAATTTTTTCCTTCCAAGCATATAATACCATTATTGTTCATTAAGTTGATATTCTCTTTGATGAGGATATAATAGGTAGGTCCTTTGATATAATACAACTTAAAGTTCTTTAGGATCACAATATTCACTAAGAAGAGGGAGGTAACTCAGTTTTGATCATTTATAATATCTTTTCACTTATAAATTAACCCTTGTAACTTGTTATAGTTTTACCCTTATTAAATTTATATAACAACCTCACAAGTATTAAATGATAGTAAAGTAACACAAGGAACACAATATTTGAAAGGTTCTCCCATAGTGTCTATAAAAATATCTTTTCCATGGAAACTCTTACAAGTCAATTGAAATTCACTATAATAGAGAAGTGAATACAATAATAAAACTCATTTTAAACATATTTTTTCTCCCAATAATAAATATTTTATTGAATCTAATTCTTTAAATGTTTCTCCTATCAATTAATCCAACACAAAATGTAAATCTGGGTAAAATAATTCAATAATATCATCCATAAATTTTCCATACTATTTCCTATATCTGGTAATTGCCCTTCCTGGGTGCCTTTCATTGTTATGGTAAATTAAATCTGGTGTGCCTCACTTTTTCTACTTTTCTTTTGTGTTCTTCAAACTACACAGAACCATAGTTCCTCAACACTTATTGAGCTACTCTATCATATAAAAACATTATTTTATGTCTTAAAAAATCTAAATTTTGAATCTATCAGATATCACTATTCAAAATATATATCCAATAATACTAATCAAACTCCTCTATCTAGAAAATATTATAACTAAAAATTTATCTGTTATACTTATACTTCAACTAGATCTTAACCTATTGGAAACACAAACCCCTAAAAAATATTATTTTTTCATTATTTTTATATGGTTTTAATAGTGTCAGTACAAGTTGTACATACATCCCTATTAAGAGGTGTTCTTGAAATATAAATGTTGAGAATATTTTTTTTATCATTCAATAAAAACTATAGTATCAAAACTATATACCAACTAAAATTTCTTGGAAAATAATCTAGAAATCTAGAGTCTTCATGATTATTCATAAAGACTCTAGTAAATGAAAATATGTTCCACCTTAATTAACCTCAAATGTTAAATAATATCCTAAAACTGTCGTAAACATGTAAATATAGTGACGTTGAATTAATAATATATCATTATAATGGTTGAAAGGATTTAAAATAATTTTTTAAGGATCCAAAAATATCTTTCTATTGAGTCTTTTATAATTACTTCATTAAGAACATTACATCGGGATCTATTCTTTCTCACTCCTTTTTAGTCAAAATAAATCGATTTCCTCGGTATGATGAATCTGAATCACTATAATTAGTTCATATTACCTCATCCAAATAACTCAATATAGAAATTTCAAAAATCCTTACTCATTTAAATATAGCCTCAGGGAATAGTCCATCGGATGGTATTAACTAGGTCTATCTAATGATTGTATATCTTATGGATGTTTCTCTGATTGACTTGATCATATGGCCTTAATTTAGTAGTCATATTAATGAATTTTCAGCATCAAACTTCTAATATCCTGTAAAAAAAATTCATCATTAACAACATACAAACTGTCTGTCTGCAAAATTCATCAAAGAATGTTCAGTAAACATGAGATGTTATTTTTTGGATAAAATTGTCCCAACATCAATGGAATTATATCAGTGATGTCTTATATATCTAGTTCTCTTCTTGGATTTAATATGTCAGATAAATTTGACATGATATCCTCATTAACATTATATTGTTCGTTTAAAACAACAATTACCAAACAAACATAGCTATAAGAATACATAGATGATGGATGGTCTATATTAAACTCTTGTATTTCCACAAAAACATCAACTTCTTACAAAGAACATTGACTGTGAACAATAACCCTGGTTTTTCTAGAAACATGGATTCGATTTTTTTCTTCCAGAAGAACATAAAACAACTCGTGTTAGTGAACTTATTATAATTGTTTTGGAAGAATTAATGATCAGTTGTATTGACATCTATTTTTTCCTATATGGTAACTAAATCCTGTATTACGGGTCTCGTGTCCTCTTCCCTAGTCAGTATTATCAAATTATGAACTGTACAACTGATGACCTATATATGATGTCTTTCATCTGGGGACCCATATCTGGTGACATGTGTCTGGTGACTGTATTTTACTTTTCAACCTTTGTATTAAATTTGTAAAAATTAATATCGGATCATTATTTCCCATCATGATATTGCAAACTTTGAGATTTTCATAGCATCGTTTAACTCTATTTTTTTTACTAACATAGTCAAAGAAAAAAATACTTTATCACCCATAATAACTTGTTAAGAAATTTTCCAAATCATTATAGGGAAATGATTATTAACAACATTAGTAACACTCTATAAAATGTTTCAAAACCCATTCATAAGATGATATGTCAACAAAAAAAATCAAGTTATAAATAATCTAAAATGTCCTTTACATTCCCCCTCCCCTAAAATCCTTACCCTAACATGATCCACCCCAATCAATTCATATAGTTATTTCATTTTACTACTCATCTAGTACTCTTATTATTTATATTTACATGAATTATGTCACTTAAAACATGTTTTAGAATCCAAATTGCATTCACCAATCTCTATAAATGATTAAATTCATCTTGATCATTCTTACATTTCAAATTCAATATTATTAATTTAATGGTAAATTTTTTAACAATATATTTATTATAATTCTTTGGGTACTATTTTTTTAAAATCTATTAATTTATTATTATAATCAAAAAGAATCTTTATATCTTTGATTTTAGATGAAGATAATTAGACATGGAATAATAAAGAAATTCAATTAAAATAAAGAGCCCATAAAACCATTAAGCATATTATAATTTGTAACAAAACTAACTATTTACATTTTCTGTTATTTTGGTAATTTTAATTAATTTTTTTTTAAAACATATCTTAAATATTATTTCTCTTTATTAATGTTTTTTTTACTTTATTATTATTTTTAATTATAGATGTTTTTATAAAAATTATCTAGGTCCACTATTTCTAGGATCTTATCCTCAAAACAAATCAATTTTAAGGGTCCACATAATAAGGCCAATTGGTTAAAGTGAATTTATTAAAATAATTTAATAATATAATAAATTATGTATGATTATTGAATGTAATTCAAGAGCCTCTTCAAGTACAAAAAACAAATACAAGACCCAAAAAGTAATAATATATTCTATGAAATGTAATCAAATTAATTAAGATTTAAAAGGATAAAACAATTTTTATGGAAAATATATTATTTTTTTAAAATATTACTAACTATAATGACATATTAATGAAAAAATAATTATTGTTGAAATAATTTTACATTACTTTAATGAATTCTAAAAACACTAAAAACAAATAAAATAGTAAATAAGAAACCAAAAATCATAGAAATCTGGAAAATATTATTAAAAAATTTATCACTTATGATTTATAATTTGAAATAAAAAAATGGTTTTCTTTTTAAAAAGAATATTTCCGGGATTAAATAATTATGTGAAAAAATTACATTATTTTCTAATTTATCATCAAATTGATTTTTTTATAAAATATAAATGATTTTTTGTAATAAAACACTTTATATAAGGTAAAAATATTTTTTTTCCCATATAATATGATTATACAATTTGTACAGTAATATAATTAAAAATTAAAAACAAAAAAATAAGTTAAGTAAATTATATATAAAAAAAAAAATAATGTCGATGAAAGATATTACAATGCAATTAAAAACACTTATCGAAGTCACGTTTTATAAATGACCAACCTATTAATGGTGTACAAATATTTTGAAAAATAAATCACAATGCATTGATAATTTTCATCATGTTTACTATTTATAATTCATAACTGGATTACAGTTTCTCAAGTTTCATAAATTATTTATTAATTTAATATTTATTAATTCAATTTAATGATTTTTATTTTTTTATAATCTATAAACATATATCCTTTTAACAATACAATAATATTTTATATTAGAATAGAATAGCGTTTATTATATAGTTCTTATCATATCATTAAGGTTCTTCAAAATCTGTTGAAATTATTTTTGGATTTTGATTTCAAAAATTCTTCAGATTAAGAATAAATATGATTACCTTATTATTACTATCATTGGATTTCGTAGTTATCTCATTAATAAGTGAGTTTCTATGACACGAAAAATTTATTCCAAATAAACTATCATGTGTATACTCATAATAGAGAACATTTTTAGGAGAAGAATGACAGAAAAGAAACTAAAAGAATTGGAATAAATAATTTGATTCATGATATCTTTCTATTCATTTATGAATATGAATCATCAGGTATACCATTTTATGAGGACATGAATATGGATACAAAATTTTCATTTATTGATCAATATGATGATGTTGAGCTTGATTGGAATTTGTTAGAAGATTCAAAGAATATAATATATTAGGGATGTGGTAAAATGAAATTATTATGGTTATTAATGTTATTTTATCAAAGCAAAACTATGAATTGATTTATTGCTACTAGAATTTATTATCAAATTATTTTTTAAGGTCTTCTATGTGATGAAACAATTATTTTAGGAAATTGTAAAGACACATAAATTCAATGAAAATATTTTTTAAATTATTTTGGATTATTACGAGTCTGTGAAAAGTGATGACACGTGATTCTGAGGCCTAGAGAGCCCATAACAGAATTTTAAACTTTTGTAAGGTAGGTTTAGTAAACATATGGATACAAATTTCTATCTCTTAAACTGGTGCTTGGATTAAAAATCCAAGGACATTTTTGGACCCGTAGGACCAGGATTTTCTTAAGGGAAGCTTAACTTTGTTTGGAAATAGTCAGACAGAAATGATAATTTTTCATACTTTCGGAAAAAAAAATAAAGTAACTAAAGATGTTATTTTATTCTTTTAAATAGTTCATGGAAATTTTGTAACCACAGTGTAACGTCATACATTAAATAATACTGTTTTAATGTATTGAACCTCCCATTTCTTGGGTTTTGTAACAACCATGCTTATGTGTTTAATTGACTCATTAATTATGTGTAATTGGTGAATCATAATTTTAAACACAATGTGGGACATTATTCTCTTATTTAAACAAGGCTTTGGTATGGGTTTTGGATACCACTAAGAGGAACCTCTATCGAAGTGCTAACGACATCTTCCATCGATATGGAATGGAGCTTCAATGAACAATGGAGGATTTGAATTGGAGAATGTCGAGGGACGATGAACACCTTCAAGCACGGGTTAGTCTCCTACATCTACATTGTATTCCAACGAGTTCTAGGTAGGGGTTTTCCTTGATTTATTTTTAATAGTTTAATGAATTCATATACCCTTAACTATGTTAAATTCATTCCATGTTATAACACTAACAAGGTTAGTGAGGGTCAAACAAACCAGGCCTGGACCCTCCGCCAATATCTCTATTGTTTGTGTTCTTCATGGATGACAGAACAAATCTGTGGCAGGATGATCTTGGGAATCACACATTGATGATAACGTCCCCGGAGGCCCATAGGCATAGTTGGAAGAGATAAAAGACTTTAAGAGCTTCATCATAGGCTTGTGGAAGCTCTGTCGGTGCGGCAGTGCTCAAAGGAACACCGGCGGATAGGGGTGGCCGGCCATGTTGATGAAGGTGATACACCGTTGCAGAACTCCATGGAGGAGGGATGTAGCTTCGAGCCATTGCAGAGGGAGAACTCGCACCTGTGATTTCACTGTAAACTAATCCACGCGGACCGACTAGTTAGAGCAGCACCAACTGGAGCCACTAATTGAAGACCTGAATAGACTTGTCTGTTTGAGAGGGCAGTGGACCCCCATGCCACGCTAATGGGTCGGGTAGGTCCAGTGGCCCGGTAGGCCATGCCCATCCAGGTTTGTTGGGTCAGTCCAGCGGCCCAATATGCCAATCCCATGGCCAACGGGCCTATCCCCCAGCCTAGAAGACTGAGCCCTCAGCCCATCCCCTTCGAGATGGGCCTAGCCGAACTTATTTGTGCCTAGCGGGTCAGGTCAGGTCAGTCTGACAGGGTGCCCCAGACCCAGACCCCCTTATGGCCATGTTTCGCTTAAAGGGATATATCAACTAAAACGAACATCCATTTTAAGAACAAGCAATTCCATAATCCTTAGGACGAGGCAATCATTTTTAGATACTCCACATGGTTTTTGAATTAATTTTGAGTATAGACATGTTGGATTAGTATCAAATCCAACTGCCCCCTACACTAAAATTCATATAAATTACAGATCGGGCGTCTGATTGACGCGCTTCCTATTTCCTTGGAAACCTTATGAAATGGAGGTTTATCTGGTTACTTCATCATGGGACATCATAAATATTGAGTTATGACCAATGGATTTAGTATCTAATACCCTCGGAATAAAGTGTGGTTAGTGCGGGATTCCAGTGGTTGGTTGTGACGTGATGAAGGAATAGCGATCCTCCATCAGTCAGCACCTAGCGATCTTTCGCGGGTAAGCACCTAGAAATCCTATATGGGCCAGAACTGAACAATATTCTATGGGACAAAACTCTATGGTCCACCATGGGTTAGCACTTAGTAATCATCTGTGGGTCAACACCTAGAGATCCTCTATGGTTCATCACCTAGTGATCTTCTGTGGGTCTGCACTTAGCTATCCTCCGTGGGTCAGAATCTAGCGATACTCTGTGGATCATCAATTAGAAATCCACCATGGGTCAGCATATAGTTATCCTTTATGGTTTATTACCAAGAGATCCTCTGCGGGTCATCACCGAGCGACCTTTTCTGGTCTAGCAGAAATGTCCAATCGACAAAATAAGAGGATATAGTTTTATGACTAATCATCTTTATTCATGTTCTTTAAGTTGTATACCTCATTTAAGATGAGTCTTTCCTTGTGCTTTGTGATTGGGATCATTATATGTGGTTTTTCTTTTGTGGAATTATATCAGACCTTGGATTTTCTAGGGTGTAACACCCTGACCCCAGTTACCCAAAGTCGGTGCATTATTACATAACATTGGCATGATCACAAGAAATATCAAATCTCGAAAGACTGATTAGTTTAGTAGCCTTGGAAACACTAGATATATTCATAAGTCTTACATTAAATCATAAAAATGAAAACTAAAACAACATATTTTCTCCATAGTCCACACTCATATCCCCACATACTATCCCTACTGGTCAGTCATAAATTACATTTTCACATCCTGGGAAAAATAAAACATTGAAAGGGGTGAGCTCAAATGCCCAGTAAGGATAACAATATAGCGGAAACTTTCATAAATAATAATAAACATTAAGGCAATGTATAACTAAAACAAAAGCCTTTTAAACTTGAACTTCAACATAGAATGGAAAAAATAAAATGAAATAATGGCATTTACTTTTTCACATGGATATTCTACTAATCGAATAATCACATGAAATATCAATAACAACTTTCATAATGATGGAATGCATAATGACAGACTACCATAACCACATAGCCAAGGCCTCGTGCCAAGACTACAAATAAGATTTTTTCAAAGCCTTGTCCCAAGACATTAGTTTGTCTCATGAGAACTATCGATGCATCAAGGAGCTATAGCGGGCTCCACCCATCACATATATTATGTCCAATGCATTCCCATATGAAAAGGTTTAAACATAACATAAACATTCATATTAAAACTAGCATACAAAATGTAAATACTTCATCCATAAAACATGAATGGTATAAAAATAGCACATCCACAGTCAAACATATCAAAAAACCTTCAATACAGTATAGAAATTTTTTATCATAATAAATCGACTTCAAATAAGCGTAAAATCCATCAAAGGATGTTGACTGAGATGAAATCAAAAATCTTTTTAGAGTAATATCTCTTTTTATTTTGAAATAATTTAAGAGTCATATATTTATAAAATATAACATTTTCTTTAAAAATTTTCTTATAATCTTGTAAGGGAAGCTTTGAAGATTTTATAACGGCGGAAAATAGCCACACCCGCCGTATAAGTTAAAAAACATTCTTACCTTAATTCTGTCAAAAGGGTTAAAAAGAACCTTGTTTGGAAAATGATGGAAAGATTTCTTTATAAACCACTTATAAAAGTCAACAAGGGTATAAATGACTTTAACCCATATTTTAGTAAATAGTAAAAATGTTTTGAAATACATTTTTAAGAAACAAGGATGTGGATGATAACGAAGTACCAGTAAATTATTACATATAAACAACCTCGAATAATGAAGAGATTGTGAAGTAAACCCTTACCTAGTAATTTTCCTTGGTTGGGGGTAGGTTAACCTCTTGTATAATGGTGAAATAATTTTTATTAAATTATTCAATAATCATATACATTAATATTATATTATATATGATCTTTTAACATTGCTTTATTAATAATATCTTAGAATTATCGTCATTTTGGGTGTTAACTTAATCATTTTCTTTTATATGTTTTGTTACGTAAGACATTTTTGTCATGGAAAGGTTGTATCTTATTCATATCCAGAATGATATCAAGTCCTTATTATTTTTAAATCATAAAATGATAATTATACTTGAATGGATATGATAGAGAATGGATCTCATCGCGTTCGTGGAGATGGTAGTCCGTACGTACGCACGAGCGACAATATCATTATTTTGATATTAAAATAATATATAATTGGATAGTATATCATATATACAGAATCATTATAATTTTATATTTATTATTTACATGAATTATAAATCATTATTATACCCATCCAAATATTAATATATTGAATAACAATTACACCACGATGTGGAGACGGTAAGCCGTATGTACGCATGTATGGTGACATGTTATTCAAAGGGTGGATAGAATAATGAATATGGTTGTACCATATTTATAATAACATCACAGAATATATAAGATACTGGAGTTATTATTTTGTAATGGTAATAACAAATAAATAATAAGTGGAAGAAGAAAGGAACTTGAAAAAGGGTGGTGAAGTTATTACCTCTTCTTCGGGTTCTTCCGTTTGATTTGATCAAAGGGACTCCATAGGTTGGCTTTCTGATCAAACTAAGGCCTATAGGTTGTAGTGAGGGAAGTTTAGAGAATATTTGGGCAGGTTTTGGCCAAATCAAAAGGCTTTGAATGTGTTAATTAATGAGAATGGGGAGTTCCCTTTTATAAGAGGTGTGAGCGGCACCTTAGGAAAAGCTAGAAATATTATTTTATAATAAATTTATATTCGGTTTATAATAGATCGTAAGTGGATTATTTAAAGGTTACATTGGGGATAGGTCGAAAACCACTCAACCAATAGGATTTATACAGGTTTGGGTAAATATATTAACCTTATCTTTTAGTTTTAACTCTTAGTTAATTAGTTTGACATTTACCATGTCACTTTGTATTTTTATATTATATAGTTAATAAACATACTATATACTTCCAAGAGACCCCCAAGTGGTCAATTAATGATAAAACTATCATTATATAATTCTCTTGGCCGAACCTTTGATTTTTAAATATTAATATTAATTAATAATATAATATTTGTTTTAAAAACTCTTTTATGTCAATTTTCACACTATTCAGTAGTTGATTTTTGAAAAACTCATAAAAGAATGATTAATTCAAAAAAAGATAATTAAATCAATTATAACATGTCATATTAACCTATAAAATTAGTTTAATTCATAAAAAGTCTCAAATTTTATTTATTTGGGTATTTATAATATTATTTATTTTAATATTTCACTATTATGGTAATTACTCCATCATTATTGTGTCATAAATAAATTAAATTATTTAATATCTAAAAATTATAAATAAAATATAATTATGTAGGACATCGTTTTATATTTCAAATTAATATTTATAGTCGAAAATCCAACATATATAACCCTATGTTAAAATTGTTTTGCTAAAAGATATATGCTTATGTCATTTTTGTATTTATTTTAACTTAATTAAAATAAAGTGTCCCTCTCACCTACAAGTGGCTCCATGGGGTCCCAAAATCTACCCAAATATTCCCATGGTCGTACATGTATCCACCAATATGGTTAGGACACATTTTAGGGTAATTTAGTATTATTATAATATTATTTTTTAACCCTTATTTACCAGATTTACCCTTAACCATGGAATATAAAATATTTACCGAAGTAATTATTCAAAATGTCTAAAAATAAATGTTACCTATTTACACAATATGAACATACTAATTCCAAATATGGAATCCATTTTTCCAAATTCAAAACACATAAGTGACAGAAATTACATTAAAATTAATTCCCATCGTTAAAACAAAAAGCGTGTTTTTAAGAGATAATAACTATCAAAAGATTGACACTTTTTTATATCCGGTTTAATTGTAAAATTGTGTACAATGACCAAAATTGTATTAAATGGTAAAACTATATTCTAAATATACTTTAAAACCACACAAATTTCAAAAAGTAGGTATTATTATTCATAACAGCAAGGTTGATTGGTTGTGGTGTGTTAGAACTCGATGTTGCGTACAATACACGCTATCGCATTATTCAAAGAGAAGCGTACCATAGATTATTGGGGTGTTTCATTGGGGTCCTTATTTGGTATTGTTATACACACCCAAGAACGGGATTCACCCGCACCGTGTTCTGTCTTGTGCAGACGACAGACATCTTTGACTGAAATTAGTGACCTAGGATTAGATGGCACATGAAGCTAACCAGTTGATGTGGAGATCTGTAGTGATGAGTTGTTCCTACCCATTAGGTAGGATCCTTGGTGAATTATCTCATGAGTTGTTTTCTATTTTCTTTCAATTATCTCTCTCAATTGGGATTTCATACTAGCCCCTTTACTATTAGTTCTCAATTTTAATTCTGTAGTTTTACTATGTGGTTTACTTTTGTTGTGTACTTAATATATGTTTGTACGGGTTTGAGAGAAATGGATTTTTGTTTTAGGGAGATGGCTTTAATTTTTTAGGCACCAACCCCTAGCCTATAAAAGGTGATATGGGGGTAGTCACGGCATGGGCCCCAAGGGACGGGTCGTGACGAAGTGGTATCAGAGGGGGTTGGTTCTACCGAAGAACTAAGACTATGATCTTTTAAATGGAGCAATATTGATAAGTTTCTTGAGTTTGGATTTTAGTAAAGAGAGTCTAGTATTGATGTGGCGGCCGACGTATCCATACAAAAGGACCATGAATTCTGATTTCAGACTCAGTGCACGAAAACACTGATTGCGGGTGTTTTTGACATGTTTTTCTTTTGATCACTTTTGAGTCAGATCACCAGGTATAACATACTGATCATGGAACATCTGGTTCTTTTTATGATTCAATCGCAAAGACAGCTAACTAGGATTCTAGAGATATTTCACAATGATGGCCCACTAAGTGATGAGGCTTCGGTGTAGGGCCCCCTTTCTATGATAGTACGATTGGGTGGTGTACCAGCATCACCACAACTCGTAGGGTAGCATTTTTCAGAAATCTCACCAGTGGACCATGGACAATGATTGAGAACATTACATGAGTTCCAGATGCATAATCCTCTATCGTTTCGATACAAGACTGATCCACATGATGCTGAGGACTAGATGGAGGTTGTGCCATGATTTTATCGCCAACTTAGGACACCAACAGACCAGATGGCGATCCTAGCTGGTAGTCTCTTACAGGGTACTGTAGGGAGATGGTGGAGCCTGACACTCTAGATACATGATGAGGTGAACCTCACATGGTTGGACTTCGAGATCCCATTCAGGGTGGAGTTCTTTCCATAGACTCTACGAGTTGTGTGTATTCAGGAGCAACTTCACTTACAGCAGGGTAGCCTGATGGTGGCCCAGTCTTCGGTGAGATTCACTAATCTCTCTCACTACTCAACCAATATGGTACGAGACCATTTCTTTAGGGCCCATACCGTTGAGTAGGGTCTCCGAATTTAGATCGAAGTGTCAATGATATCACTTAATATCCTGACGTGGGCTGGAGTGCTTGAGTGAATGCTATTGGTGGAGATATTCCTAGCTGAGAAGGCACCGACGGTGAGAGACACCGCCAAATGACATGTATCTGAGTCATCTGCAACAAGAATTGGGTAGATGATACAAGGCCCAATTGGTCCAGGCCTTCTGGAGCACGACCCTAGGACGTAGGGACGGAGGTGCGGAGTTCACGAGGCAGAGGAGGTCGTCTGAGGACTAATGTCTATTACTCTTGCGGTAGACGGAGGAACATAGCTCATGACTATCTGAATTCTCATGTGGATAATCATTAGATGGTTAAGGGACTGCAAAAATAGTGATAGAGGTTCGAGTGAGGAGGTCTGTAGGGAGGCAGACGTGGTAGAGGAGTAGGTCGTGGAGTAGGTGGTGGGCGACGGTTTGAGGTTCTACCGCCACCACCTCTATGTGGACTGCCCTAACCCCAAGGAGAAGGTGGACAAGGGCGAGCTCAGCATCATGAAGTTGTGGCCAATGACCACGATGCTCCAGAGATGATTCCAAGTACGATCTATGTCTACTACACCCTATATGCAGTTCCAGTGCTAGTCACTCATTCATTTCCAGGACACTCGTTCAGAGCTCGAAGATTCCGATAGATCCATTGTGTCCATAGTTACATTTAATGACTCCTACAGAAGACTATTTGATGATTATGATCTGGTGCCGGTAGTGTGATCTTACTCTAGGAGGTGAGAGCATCGGCTGAGATCTCTTAGTAGCAGTGTCGAGTCTTATGACATCATCTTGGTTATGGACATGCTATCCATAGTCAATGCCTAGATCACCTATTTTAGGTGAAAAATGTGGTGTGTCTGTGATGATGGGACCAGGTTTTCCTTCACCGACAAGAAAGGAACCTTTGTAGCTATGTATGGAATTTCTCTGAAGAGGGTGCAGCTGATCACTCAATTGTTTTTTTGCCTTACCCTCAGAGTAGTTGACAAGGGAAGTCTCGGTTATCCTGTAGTGGTGGAAGAGTATGCTGATGTCTTTCCTGATGATGTTTCAGGACTACCTCCTTATAGAGAGGCAGAGTTCCACATCAACCTGTACCCCATGATGACACATATATCTACACCAGTATATCTTATGGGTCTTGTGGAGATTTCTGAGTTGACGGTACAACTGGAGGACCTACAAGGTAAGGTTATTATAAGGCCCACTGTCTTTCCATGGGAAACCCTGATTTTTTTTCTCCAATAAGGTAAACAAGAATTTGAGGATTTTTGTGAAATATTGGCACCTGAACCAGGTGAACATGAAGAATAAGTATCCACTCATGAGTATTTATGATCTATTTGATCAGATGAAGGGAGCTCAGTGGTTTTCGAAGATAGACCACTAATCAGGCTATCATCAGCTCAACGTATGGAATGAGAATGTACTGAATATTTCCTTTTGATGTTAGTATGGACACTACAAGTTCGAAGAGATTCCCTTCTACGTGACCAAAGCTCTGGGAGTGTTCATGGGGCTCATGAATAGGATCTTTAAACCTCACCTCGATCACATAATGGTGGTTTCCATTTATGACATCTTGATATACTCAGCGTTGGAGGAGTATCATTTTATACATATGCGGATATTTCTAAATACACTCTGAGATAACAACCATTATGGAAAGTTATCGGAGTTCCAGTTTGGGATATGGGGGGTCCACTTTATAGGACATGTTATCTTGGACGATAGAGTTGTAGTGGATGAAGAGAAGATAGTGTCAGTGCTTTATTGGGAACCACCAAGATTTGTGACTTTGGAATGTAGTTTCCTAGGATTGGTTGGGTACTATCAAAGATTTTTATATAAATTTTCTAGAGTAGAAGTACCATTTTAAAATTTGAAAAGAATGGGCATCCTTTCTTGTGGAAATAGTGATTCCAGTAGTGTGAAGAACCGTAAATTTCAAGGAGAATTTTTTCTTAAATTCTATGGGATTTTAAGAGTACGCTGTTTCTGATGGAACGTGATTCCAAGGCCCGGTGTGGCGGGAATAATTTTTCGAAGTTTAACTTGGGTACGTTCAGTAAACGAACGAGTGGGTTTTTCTATCTTTTGAACCGGTGCTCGGAATTGAAATCAGAGGGCACCGATGAAACCGCAATGCTGGTAATTACCTAAGGGGACCTTTACCGCAGTTTCGTTTTCACAGGAGGAGAAGTTAAAAATTTTGGATTAATAAAGAATTGAATAAAATTTGTGGAACAATTTTTATTCGTATCCAAGTGGTTATATCCTACATGGGGTACCTGTGGTGGGACCCACAAGCCCCTAACTACCCATGTGAGGATATTTGTGAGGTGGGGCTTACACGAGCCCCACCCCTTCACATTCCTTAAAACCCATCTAACCCCCATCTTAAATTTTTCAACTCATATTAACTTGTGAAACATATCCTATATCTCTCCTCTCTCTCCCTCATTAAATTTTCCAAAAAATCACTTAATTAATTAGACAACTCATTGTTTAATTAATTAAGTGAATTGGATTTTTGAATTTTGTAAATTTTAATGGATGGAAAAGTAAAATAAAATAAGGGGAAGCTTTTTTATTTTGGTTAGCATGTTGTGTTGAGAATTAGAGGAGGGATCTCTTGTCCCTTTTTAAGAACTTCATCTTCAATGAAGAATGCCAACTCTCCGACGAAGAACGTCGGCTAGGCGGTCCTGGTTTTTCCATCTTTTTCTTCCTCTGGGACAAGGGGGAGACACCGATGACGAAGGAAAATGACACCATCATCTGTGGAACTTGACAACCGCAAACATTCTTCATGGTAGGGGTGTGTTTTGATTGGTTAATGATTAGTTTTCCATCCATTTTGTTGTCCTCTTAAACCACTTGTTTTTAGACTAATGCGGAAGGGACCATACCACACTATCATGGATGAATTCCTCCGTTGTTCTTGGGAATATGTTGAGTTCTTAAAGTGTTCTTTACTGGTGAATCAAGTTATGTTTTCATAGCCGATCAGAGGCCCAAAAACATCGAAAACGGCCTCAGAGCTTCGAGGCAACCTAGAAATGGACGTTCTGTGGAAATCGGTTTATTGGAACGAATAACGGACACCTCGAAAGGTGTGCTGGCTAGAGATGTTGTTTCTGGAAAATTCCAGACTACAGGGCATGTACTCTTGGAGAACACGCCGTGTAGTGCGGAATTTCTACGGCTAGGGGTTCGGACGTCAGATGGTTAACACACGGCGTGTGACCTCTGTCACACAGTGTGTAATTGGCACACTGCAAGGAGGTAGAGGCTACATGAGGCTCGACGTGTATTTTGGAAAATACACAGACATAGACAGAAGTACATGACCAAGAGGCATGACATGTACTCTCTACTCAGAATGGCAGAAACGACTTCACGAGGATCGGCGTGTAATCTGGAAGATACACAGACACGGGCAGAACCACACATCCATGGGCACTACGTGTACTACCTCGCCATAGAAAAAGCGGATTCGTGAGGCTCAGTGTGTAATCTGGAAGATACACGGACATGGGCAGAACCACAAGGCCAGGGGTATGGCTTGTACTACCTCACCATGGCAGAAGCGGCTACATGATGACTCAGCGTGTATTCCGGGAATACACGGACACGGGGTGGAGTACACGGTCATATACTCCATCACATGGCCAGGCATGGCCATCACACATGGAACTGACACTAGAGGTTTGGACACGGTGTGTAACCATACCACAAGCCATGTACTTACTTGTCTACACGACCATCCCTATAACATGGGCCGTTTTACACGGTTAGTACAAAGTGTTTGGTGACACGGCATGTATCACTTACCTACATGCCATGTACTTTAGGGAAATGTCTTGGTTGTCTTGTTCTTCATGACCTGGGAACGTTTTTTTTTGTTTTCCCCCTATTTCATGGGAAGGAACTATGGGATACATAAAATCTGGACTTCGTGACAGTAGATGTATCAATCTTTGACTCGACGAGCGGACCCTCCAGTAATCAAGTGTGTTGTGTGCAGAAACCCTAGAGCTAGTTGCGACTGTGATGAAGATGACGAATCTACTTGGATCCTACATGGGTTTGGTAGCGAGGATGACTGGACTGGGATCCAACATGGGTTCGGCAGTGAGGACGACTGTACTTGGATCCTACGTGGGTTCTGCAGCAATGGTTACTGTACTTGGATCCTACATGGGTTCAGCAGCAATGACTTCTGTACATGGATCATATGTGGGTTTGGTAGGGGAGATGATTCAGAGGCTACATCTATCATCTCCACCCCTCTTAGTGAGTAGTATACTTGTGTGATCTGAGTCTTGACTTTCTATCATTATCTCTGATATGATTGTCTTAATTTCTTGTGTGGATTGAGTTGTACTTTCCTGTGTGGACTGAGTAATAATTTCCTATGTACTGGGTTGTACATGGGCTCGTGAGTTAGATCCATACTAGAATTGATGGATTATGTATATGTATGGCCATATAAATAAGTAGAGTTATTTGATACTTCATGTTTGTATCTTTCCTTTTTAGTTTATCCTTTGCAGATTCTGGGAGAACTTCGGGGGTCTCGGGGTCCGTACCTAGTATCATATACTCACCCATGCAAGGGCTATGCTCGCACTAAGTTGTGTTGGATATATATGACGGACACCACTGATCATGGTTGAGTCTTGCGGAGTGGGACGGTACCTAGAGGTGGACCACATGGTGGGAAGTACATGGAGCAGACGGCTGGACTCGAGAAGATGAGGAGACCATATGTACCCACCCTTCATGTGGGATAGCAGGAGGACGACTCGGTGGTTGCTGATTTACTTTACTGCTAACATACTTTCTTTTCAGTTGTACATTCCTTTCAGTTGTGTTTGTATTCTGGCCCATTTACTTTCCAGCACTTACTTTTGTACCCAGTTTACATAGTTTTTACTTCATCTTGTGTACTCTGTTGTGTTTCTTTACTTATATAAAGTAAATTCCTTCCCTCTTATCGAGATTTAAGCCCTTGGTGCTCATCACCAGCCCCTGGCCAATGGAATGCGGGCTTGGGGTAGTCACGGCAAAGACCCCGAAGACGGGACGTGACAAATTGGTATCATAGGAGTCAGTTCTACAGCAGAACATATGAACCTGAAAATTTCTTTCTGTGAAGAAATAGTGTTAAGAATATTGAGTGTGGTTATCATTCCAGGGAGTCTAGTGTCGGTGTAGCGGCCGACGTATCCATACACCAGGACCATGACTTCTGATTTCAAACTCAGTGATTGAAAACACTGATTACACATGTGTTTCAAAAGTTTTCTTTGTGAATAATTTGTGTCAGATCACCAGGTATACTGTATTAACTGTGGCTCACCTGTTTCTTTTTAGGATTACCCCACGACAACAACCATCTAGGGTTCCCCATTACATGTGAGATGGCAGCCCCCCGAGTGACAAGGCCTTAGTGCAGGTCCCCATTATAGTGGAGGCATCAGCCCTACCTCTATCCACTGGGCCACCGATACCACCAGCCCCAGCAGTGGAGAGTGCACGTCGCCTGAGTGCACTGCACGTGTTTCAGCAATAGAGACCGCCTAGGTTCCGTGGAGAGATAGACCCTCAGGCAGCCAAAGATTTGCTGGAGCGTGTTGTTCAAGTCTTCATATTGTTAGGGACACCAGCAGATCTTATGGTGATCCTTGCGGCGAGTCTCCTGCACGCGGCAGTAGGTAGATGGTGGAGTCTGATTCTCTAGGTGTACAACGAGGCATCTCTTCTTTGGACAGACTTCGAGAGCCTCTTCTGCTCGGAGTTCATTCCAGCCACCCTCCGTGCGGTGCACATACAGAAGTTACAACAGCTGTGGTAGGGCAGCATGACAGTATCCCAGTACTCGGAGAGATTTACCGACCTCTTGTTCTATTTTACGGACATGGTATGGGACCCATTCTTCTGGGTTCGGACCATAGAGCAGGGACTGAGGCATGAGATCAAGGCTTAGATGATCTCCCTCAGCATTCTGACGCAGGCAGGAGTACTGGAGCGAGCCCTTCTTGTGGAGAGCTTCCTTGTAGAGCCTAAACCAGCAGGGAGGCCTACCGCATGGAGACATCTAGAAGAGTCTTCTGCAGCCATCAGTAGACAGATGTCGCAGACGTCCAAGCGGACCAGCCCTTTAGGAGGGTGACCTCAGGATACTGGTTCAGATGTGCGGGGCACACGCAGTAGAGCCAGTCATATGAGAGTCAGACAGTGCTATACATGCGGCGGGCAGGGCCACATGGCTCGTGACTGCCCGACCCACCATGCAGAGGAGCAACATACAGTTAAGGGACCACCCAGGTAGAGGTAGAGGTTCGAATGTGGATATCCATAGGGATAAGGTGGACGAGGCAGAGGATCTGGACGAGCAGCGGGTGGTGGGCGACACTTTGTGGCTCTACCACCACCACCACTAAGAGTTCAACCCCGACCACATGGAGATGGAAGACAGAGGCAGGCTCAGCTTTAGGCAATGGAGGATTACGACCACGGCGCACCTGATATGATTCGATGTACTATCTATGTATACTCCACCATTGCAGTATATCTTATATACATAGGATCAAGTTATTATTTTATTGTCGATGCCCTTGTTCAGAGTTCGGAGATTCTGACAGAGCCGTTGGCTCGATCCTTACGGCTAGAGACTTCTACGGGAGCAGACTCGATGATTACGCACTGCTTCCAGTAGTTTTAGCTTACTCTAGGAGGTGAGAGCTTCAGCTGGGATCTTTTTGTAGTAGCGTTGAGGCCTTACGACGCCATCTTGGGCATGGATTAGTTATCTACGGTCCATGCTCAGATCGACTATATTAGGCACAAGTAGCGGTGTTTCCGCACCAATGGGAGCAGGTTCACCTACATCGGCGAGAAGGGAGCCTTTGTAGTACAGGATAGACTCACGCAGAGGAGAGGATAGCCGAAAAAAAATTAGATGGCTAGTCTCATTCTAGGAGCAGTTGATGTGCGGAGTTTGAGTTTTCCTATTGTGGTGGATCATTATGCGGACGTTTTTCCTGACGAAATTCTAGGACTACCTCCTCGGAGACAGGTAGACTTCTATATTGACTTGTACCCCGGGGGAGCCCCGATATCTACTCCAGCATATCTGATGGCTCCCGCTGAGCTTTGTGAGATACGGGTACAACTAGAGGACTTGTAGGGAAATGGATTCATTCGACCCAGTGTTTCACCCTAGGCTTCCCTGATTTTGTTCGCCAAGAAGGCAGACGAGAGCTTGTGACTTTATGTCGACTACCGTCACCTGAATCAGGTGACCGTGAAGAACAAGTATCCACTTATGAGGATTGACGACCTCTTTGATCAGCTTAAGGGAGAACGATAGTTCTCGAAGATAAACCTCAGATCAGGCTATCATCAGCTCAGAGTTCGAGATGAGGATGTGCAGAAGACAGCCTTCAGGTGTCGGTATGGTCAATATGAGTACTTAGTTATGCCTTTCGGCATAACCAATGCTCCAGCAGTGTTCACGAGATTCATGAACATGATCTTCCAGCCTTACCTTGATCGATTTGTCGTAGTATTCGTCAAAGACATACTGATTTACTCGGCTATTGAGGAGGAGCACACCTACCACTTACGGGTTGTACTAGACACACTCCAAGAGCACCTTCTTTATGGTATACTCTCGAAGTGTCAGTTCTGGATTCGAGAGGTCCACTTATTTGGACACACCATCTCTAAGGCGGGAGTTTCGGTGGATCCTGCGAAGATCGAGGTAGTACTATCTTGGGAGCCATCCAGGAGTGTGACGGAGGTGCGGAGTTTCCCTGGTCTGGCTGGGTACTATCCAAAATTTGTTCCAGACTTCTCCAGAGTAGTATCACCACTTTTAGATTTTACAAAGAGGGGGAAACCCTTCATGTGGTCAAATAGATGTCGACAGAGCTTCCAAGAGATGAGATAAATATTGAACAGTGCACCCATCCTGAGGCTACCGGAGGAGGTATTATGGTACGTAGTTTTCTACAATGTATCAGAGACTGGACTCGGGTGTGTCCTGATGTAGGATCTTGCTCTAATCGCTTACGGTTCATGATAGTTGATGTAGTACGAGCAGAACTACACTACCCATGACCTGGAGTTAGCAGTAGTTGTCTTCACCTTAAAGATGTGGCAGAACTATCTGATTGTCAAGCGGTTTATAGTCTACTCTGACCACCAGAGTCTCTGGTACATCTTCTCGTAGAAGGACCTGAACCTGAGACAGCGGCGATGGATCAAGTTCCTCCAGGACTATGACTTTGAGATAGTCTATAATCCTGTGAAGTGGAACGTAGTAGCTGATGCTCTCAGCAGGAGGACGAGTATTCAGCTACATGGGGAGGTGACATAGCAACTAGCCATGTTGCTGATATCCTTCATGGATAGAGACGGATCAGCCTTTTTATAGTCACTCAGAGTCACTCCTCCACTACATTAGCGGGTCAGAGAGGCATAGCGTGGGGACATTGACTATGAGACACGCCGTGCACAGATATCCACAGGACAGGCACCTGATGGGTTTTCTGTAGGAGGAGAGCACGTCATCCTTTTCAGAGGATGTACCATGGTACCAGCTGCTTTACAAGAGGAGTTTCTAAGTGAGTTTCACACTTCCCCTTTGGCGATACATCCAGGAGAAGCGAAGTTTTACAAGGATCTCAGACGACAGCATTGGTGGCCAGGTATGAAGAAGGTTGTGGCAAAGTTCATTTCATGATGCCTCACCTGCCAGCAAGTGAAGGCGGAGAACCAGGTACCAGTAGGCTTGGAATAGCCCTTAGGGGTCCCAGACTGGAAGTGGAATAGGATATCCATTTATTTCATGACACGGCTTCCACGTACTTCAAGAGGACATGGCTCCATCTGGGTGATCGTAGACTGACTCTTTATGTTGGCCCACTTCCACCCTATCAGAGAGCATGGCTCAGTGGAGATATTGGGATGCCTCTACGTTCAGGAGATTTTACGACTTCATGGTGTGACATCATTTATCATCTCCGATCGAGACGTTCACATTACTTCCCACCTTTGGAAGTTGTTGTAGGAGGATTTTGGGACATAGCTACGCCATAGAACCGCCTTTCGTCCTCAGACGGATGGCCAGATGGAGAGGACCATTCAGACTCTCGAGGACATGATTTGTGCATGTGTTCTCGACTTTGGTCGTAGTTGGGAGGATCACTTACCCTTGGTAGAGTTTGTGTAAAACAACAACTACCACTCCACCATTGGGATGGAAACATATGAGGCATTGTACGGCCGACCTTGCAGATCACCTCTGTACTGGACTGACCCTGGGGAGTCAGCACTCGTAGGACCAGAGATGGTCCAGGATACAACCGAGAAGGTACAGATTATCTAGGAGAGGATGAGGACTGCTCAGAGTTGACAGAAGTCCTATGCTGATAGGAGGTGGAGACTACTGCAGTTCGAGGATGGCGACCACGTTTTCTTACGGGTCTCACCTCGATATGGATTACGGAGATTTGGTCGGGGCGACAAGTTATCTCCGTGATTCATCGGATATTTCCAGGTTCCTATCAGGGGAGGCAAGGTGTCATATCACCTGGATCTTCCACCTCAGTTGCACCGGGTGCACGACGTCTTCCATGTATCTCTGTTGATGAGATACGTGCATGACCCGACGCATATCATTGATCACAGGGAGCTGGAAATCGATGATGGGGGGAATTTTGTGGAGGTCCCGGTGGAGATCAAGGATCGACAGGAATGGGTCCTATGTGGACAGTCAATTCTTCTGGTGTGCATTCGTTGGCAGCACGTGAACTTCCAAGAGAGCACATGGGAGCGGGAGGCTCAGATGCGTGCACAGTACTCTCATTTGTTTCCCTAGTTTATGATGTAGCTTTATAGGGATGTAAATCCCTAAGGTGACAGTAATGTAAATACCCGTAAATTTCAAAGAAATTTGTTTCATAAAATATTTTGGATTTTACGAGTATGCAGTTTCTTACGGCACCTGATTCTGAGGCCCAGTGTGCCCAGAATCAATTTCTGAAGTTTACCTCGGGTACGTTTAGTAAATGAATGAGCATGGTTTTCTCTCTTTTGAACTGGTGCTCAGAATTGAAATTTGAGGGCTCTGATAAATCCGCAACACTGGTAATTATCTAAGGGGACCATTACCGCAATTTCATTTTAATGGGTGGATAAGTTAAAAATTGTGGATTAATAAAGAATTGAATAAAAATTGTTGATCAATTTTTATTCTTATCTAAGTGGTTATATCCGACATGGGGTAGTCGGGGTGGAACCCATAAGCCCCTAACTACCCATGTGAGATATTTTTGAGGTGTGGCCCACACGAGCCCCACCCCTTCACATTC
Organism: Viscum album; assembly: GCA_963277665.1. Taxonomy (NCBI): domain Eukaryota; kingdom Viridiplantae; phylum Streptophyta; class Magnoliopsida; order Santalales; family Viscaceae; genus Viscum; species Viscum album. The sequence continues at coordinate 1,217,160,690 of OY728155.1, read as the reverse complement.
ATTAAAACTCCTCTGTCCACCGCTTAAATTTTGTAACTCATCTTAACATGTGAAACCTATCCTCTTCCTCTCCTCTCTCTCCCTCATTAAACTTTCCAAAATATCACATAACTAATTAGACAACTCATGGTGTAATTAATTACGTGAGTTGGATTATTGAATTTTGTAAATTTTAATGGATGGTAAAGTAAAATAATATAAGGGGAAGATTATTTTATTTTGGTTAGCTTGTTGTGTTGAGAATTGGAGGAGAGGGCTCTTGTCACTTTTGAAGAACTTCATCTTCAACGGAGAATGCCAACTCTCTGACGAAGAACATCGGCTTGGAGGTCCCAGTTTCTCCATCCTCTTCTTCCTCCTTGACAAGGGAGGAGGCACTGATGACGAGGGAAATGACACCATCATCTGTGACGCTTGAAAACCGTGAACTTTCTTGGAGGTAGGGGTGTGTTTGGATTTGTTATTGATTGTTTTTCCTTCCATGTTGTTGTTCCCCTTAAACCACTTGTTTTTGGAATAATGCATAAGGGACCGGACGAAACTAACATGGATATATTCCTCATTCATTCTTCTGAATTTGTGGAGTTCTTTGAGCTGACTTGAGCAGTGAATCAAGTTACATTTTCAGAGCCGATCAGAGGCCCGAAAACATCGTAAACGGCCTGAGAGCATTGGGGCGACCTAGAAACAGATGTTTTGTGGAAATTGGTTTATCGGAACGAAGAACGGACACCTCGGAAGGTGTGTTGGATAGAGGAATTATTTCTAGAAAATTCTAGACTACACAGCGTGTACTCTTGGAGAAGACATTGTGTAGTGAGGACTTTCTACGGCTAGGGTTTCATACATCAGACGACTAACACACGGCGTGTGACCTCTGTCACATGGAATGTACTTGCCACACTTCAAGGAGGTGGTGGCTACGCGAGACTCGGTGTGTATTTTGGGAAATACACAGACATGGAAAAAAGTACATAGCCTTGAGGCATGACATGTACTCTCTACTCAGAATGGCAAAAACAACTTCGTGAGGCTCGGCGTGTAATTTGGAAGATTCACGGACACAGGCAGAACCACATGGCTAGGGGCACGGCGTGTACTACCTCACTATGGAAGAAGCGGCTTTTTGAGGCTCGGCGTGTAATCTAGAAGATACATGGACATGGGCAGAACCACACGGCTAGGGGCACAGCGTGTACTACCTCACCATGGCAGAAGAGGCTTCATGATGACTCAGCGTGTATTTCGGGAATACACGGAAATGGGGTGGAGTACAGGGGCTTGTACTCCATCACACGGCCAGGCATGGCCAGCGCACATGGAACTGACCCTAGAGGTTTGTACATGGTGTGTTACCATACCACACTCCATGTACTTACTTATCTAAATGACCAGCCCTACGACACGGGCCGTTTCACACGAGCAGTACCCGGTGTTTAGTGACATGGTGTGTATCTCTTACCTACACACCACATACTTTAGGGAAATGGCTTAGTTGTCTTGTTCTCCGTGACATGGGAACATTTTTCTTTGTTTTTTACCTATTTCATGGGATGGAACTATTGGATACATCAACTCTAGACTTCATGACAGTTGATGTATTGATCTTTGACTAGAAGAGCAGACACTCTGGTAATCAAGCATGCTGTGTGCGGAAACCCTAGAGCTGGTTGCGACTGCGTTGACGATGATGACTATACTTGGATCCTACGTGGGTTCGGCAGTGAGGACGACTGTACTTGGATCCTACGTGGGTTCGGTAGGGGAGATGATTCAGAGGTTACATCTATCATCTCCACCCCTCTTCGTGAGTAGTATACCCGTGTGAGCTGAATCTTGAATTTCAATCATTATCTCTAATATGATTGTCTTTCTTTCCTATGTGGACTGAGTTGTACTTTCCTATATGGACTGAGTTGTAATTTCCTATGTGTATTGGGTTGTACATGGGTTCATGAGTTGGAGCCAAAATGGAATTGATGTCTTAGGTATATATATGGGCATATACCTAAGTAGATTTGGTTGATACTTCGGGTTTGTATCATTCCTTTTTGGTTTATCCTTTGCGGATTCTGGGAGACCTTCAAGGGTATCAGGGTCCCTAATGAGTATCGTATACTCACCCATGCACGAGCTAGGCCTGCAATACATTTTGTTGGATTCAGACAATGGACAACGCTGATCATGGTTGAGTCTTATGGAGCGGGACGGTACATGGAGGTAGGCCACTTGGTGGGACGTACATGGAGCGGTCGGCTGGACCCGAGGAGCTAAGAAGACCATATGTACCCACCCTTCAGGTGGGATAGATTGAGGATGACTTGGTGGTTACTGATTTACTTTAGTCTTACCATACTTTCTTTTTAGTTGTACTTTTCTTTCAGTTGGGTTTGTATTATGGACCATTTACTTTACAACACATACTTTTGTACCTAGTTTAATTAGTGTTTACTTCAGCATGAGTACTCTTTTGTGTTTCTTTACTTATATAAAGTCAATGCCTTCCATTTTATAGGGATTTATGCCTTTGGTGCTAGCCTCCAGCCCCTGTCCTATGGAAGGCGGGCTTGGGGTAGTGACGACACGGGCCCCAAGGACGGGTCATGATATGTAGTGTTTTCAGGTGATGAGGCAGAGACTGACAAGTTCCCCCATCTTGAGGCAACCAAAATACGGCATTGGGTACATAGTCTACTGCAATGCATCAGGGAACGGACTGGGGTGTGCCTTGATGCAAGATAAACCAGTGATTGCCTACGAATCATGATTGTTGAGATAGCATGAGTATAACTATGCTACCTATGACCAAGAGTTAGCTGTAGTGGTGTTTACCTTGAAGATTTTGCTACACTACTTTATGGGTGAATGGTTTACCATCTTCTCTGATCACAAGATTCTAAGGTATATCTTCTCACAGAAGGACCTAAAACTCATACAACAGCGATGGCAGGAGTTCCTCCAAGACATTGACTTTGTGATTGTCTACACACCGCCAAAGGGAAATATAGTAACAAACACATTCGTCAGGAGGTCTAGTTTATAGTTGATGAGTGAGGTGACAGAGCAACTAGCTGTGTTGTAGATATCCTTCATGGATGGTGATGGATCAGCTTACCTTCAGTCTATGACTGTCACTCCCCCACTACATCAGCGAGTACAGGAGGTACATCATGGGGACATTGATTATGAGGCCCTATGTGCTCAGATATCCTTAGGATGGGCTCCAGAATTATTTTATAAAGGTGGAAAGAACATTATCTTTTTTAGAGGATACACCATGGTACTAGTGATGCTATGAGAAGAGGTTATGAGGAAGTTTTACATGTCCCCTTAGGCGGTACATCCTTGTGTGGAGAAGATATACCAAGACCTTTGGTGTTAGTACCAGTGTCCCTGGATAAGGAAAGTAGTGGAATTGTTCATTTCAAGATGCCTCACATGTCAAAAAGTGATGGTCAATCACCTGGTTCTAGAAGTCTTGAATCATCCACTTGAGGTGCCAGAGTGGAAGTGGGATGACAACTCAATAGAATTTGTGATAGGGTTACCACATATGTTTAGGGGCCACGATTACATCTGAGTGATCATCGAATGACTTTCCATGTCAGGCCACATCCTTCAAATTCAATATTAGGGATTAGTAGAGGGCTTGAGACACCTCTACGTATAGAAGATTGTACGGCTTCAGGGGGTTCCATCAATGATCATCTCAAATCGCGATGCTCTTCTTACATCCCGGTTGTGGAAAGGATTACAGGAGGCATTCGGGACTCAGCTACATTTAAGTAATTCTTTTCAACCTTAGATGGATGATCAGACAAAGCAGGCCATACAAACATTTGACGACATGCTTCGTGCTTGTGTCCTTGATTTTGGCTACAGTTGGGAGGATCACATGCTCTTGGTGGAGTTATCACACAACAATAGTTATCACTCCCCCGTCAATATGGAACCATTTAAGGCCTTGTATGGGTGATCATGCAGATCACCTCTATATATAGGAAAGACCCTGGGGAGTCAGCACATATGGGTCCAGAGATGGTATAATATACCACGGAGAAGGTTAAGATCATCAAGGAATGGATAAAGACTATGGAGATCAAGAATAATTCTTATGATGACAGGAGACAGAGACCCTTTGAGTTCAAGGAGAGATCCCACATATTCCTACAAGTCTCAAACAGATGAGGATTACATAGATTTGGTCAGGGTAGCATGCTATCTATGAGGTTCATCAGACCTTTATAGATCCAGAGTAGAGTAGGAGAGGTGGTGTACTTCCTAGCTCTTCCCCCACAGATTCACAAGGTGCATAATGTTTTCCATGTGTCACGGTTGAGGAGGTACATGCATGATCCATTGCACGTTATCGACTGGGGAGAGCTAGACATTGATTATGGGGTTGACATTCGCGGAGATTCCAGTAGAGATAGAGGATCAATAAGAGTGGGTCCTTTATGGGTGGTCGATTCCTTGGGTGTGAGTTCTATGGCAGTATGGGAATCACCAAGAGAGCACCTGGGTGAGGGAGGCTTAGATACATTCTTAGTACCCCCATTTGTTTTCCTAGATTTGTTGTGAATTTCTAGGACATAAATACCTAAGGTGGTGAGGATGTAAATACCCTGAAATTACATATGATATTTTTTAAAATATTTGAGATTATTATGAGTCTGTAAAAATTGACGACATGTGATTCCGAGGCCCGAAGAGCCCTGAATGGTATTTTGAACTATTTTAAGGTACGTTCAGAAAATGTATCGGTGCGAATTTATAACTTTTGAACCGGTGTTTAGATTAAAAATTTTAAGACACTGTTGGACTTGCATCATTGTTTTTTGTTTAAGGGAAGCCTAACTTTTTTAGGAAAAAGTCACATGGAAAAGCTAATTTTTGTAACATTCAGAAAAAATAATAAAATAACTAAAGATGTTATTTGATTCTTTTTTATAAATGAGTGGCGATTGGTGGGACTGTAGTGAAATGTCATAAATTAAATAATGGACTTTTAATGTCTTAAACCTCCCGTTTCTTGGGTTTTTTAATGAGCATGCTTGTGTGTTAATTGAATCATTAATTACAGTTAATTAATGAGTCATAATATTAAACACCACTTGGGAGATTATTCTATTATTTAAAAAAAGGATTTGGAATGGGTTTTGGATACCCACAAGAGGAACCTCTCCCAAAGTGCCGACAATATCTTCCACCAACATAGAATAGAGCTTCGATGACCATTGGAGGATTAGAAAAAGACAACATTGAGCGACGATGAAAAACTTCGAGCACGGGTTCATCACTCTCATATGCAACATCTTCCAAAAAGTTCTAGGTAGGGGTTTGTATTGATTTATTTCTAATAGTTTAATGAATTCAACAACCATTGACGATGTTAAATTCTTTCCATGTAAAAACTCTAAAGTGGAGGGCATGATATGAACAAACAAGGCTTGGACTGTAACACCCCAAGATTTTATGAAAAATATTCTTTCAATTTAATTGATGTCTTGTGTTGTACGCTACACCAAGATTACCTTGCGCTATACGCAACATCGTATTAGCTTGCAGTATATGAAACACTATTCTTGGATCATTTTACACACAATATTGATAGTAGTTATTCTATGCAACATTGAGTGTGTACACACACACACACACACATATATATGCAATGTATAAATGAAATATGGTTGGATTCTGTTATATGAAACAACAAAGGAGTCTTGCATCACACGCAACCATGACTTGGCTTGCTTTTCACGCAATCACGACCTACCTCGATAGTGTGTATAGTACGCAATACCGAGTTTCACTAAACAATGATATATGGTTATAATATTATTATGAACTAGCCGTTATGAATAGTATTAACTAAATTTTTAATTTTATAAAATTATTATTCATCTTACATATTTTCTAGAGCATGGTATGAGAACAAAATCAATTTTTCAATTAAATTAATTATTTTTCTAGAAATGTAGTTTTGCCGCCTTTTGATAGAGAACCCACTTTAAATCTTGTTTTTAACATGTATATAAGTTCAATTTGACAAAATAAAATTCCTCTTTGGAATCAGGATATAAAAATTTACTTTGGATAAAATTTTCATATTATTCTGATAACTTTCATATTTTGATGAATAGAAAAAACACGATATATTTTAATTAAAAACAACTTTTTTCATTACAATAATTTATATGGAGAGATTATCTTTTTAATTGGTTTTAAAGTGTAATTAGAATATATTTTTACCATTTAATCCAATTTTGGTCATTGGAATTAATTTCACTTTGAAATTGGACATAAACAAGTGATGATCTTTTGATAGTTATTATTTCTTTAAAACACGTTATTTGTTTTGATAACGAGAATTACTTTTAAAATTAATTAATGCCACTTCTATGTTTTGAATTTGGAAAAATAAAAAAATTATTGAATTCGGAATATCAAATATATCTTAGGATGAATTTTTGGTAATTTTCTGAAAAACTACAATTTTTGATGAATAGTGAAAACACTAAGTTTTTGGTTAAAACCATCTTTTTATTTAAATAATCATTTATTTGATTTAAATATATTTAATTTAAAAATAGATACATAATACTTATATAAGTTAAATGAAATTAATTGGAGTCATTTTATAATAATTTTAGATTTATAAAAATTGTATTGAACTTTTCATCGTCTTTTACCCACTGCCTAGGAGCTTTTGAAATTGTTCATAAAACTTAATTTTACCGCTTCTGTGAGTTGATTTTCGAAAATCCGAGAGACATGGTTAATATAAAGGAGAAAAATGTGGTTCAATTAGATAAAAATAATTTTAGTGAATAGTAACTTTTTTACTTTTATTTACCACGGTTAAAGGTAAATAGGGTAATTTAAGGTTAAATGAATATTATAATAATTCAAAATTACCTTAACACTTGTCCAAACCTTATTGGATGAGTAATGGACGACCATTATTATCCTTGGGGAGATTTTGGGACCCCATTGAGCCACTTATGAAAGACAATGACACATTAGATTAATTAATTTAATGTAAAGACAAAATTGGCATTAACAAAAATCCTTTAGCATTTAATTTTTATTAGGGGCTCTATAAATTATATTTTCAACTATAAATATTAATTGGAAAGATAAAAATATTTCCTACATGTTGGTATGTTTTTTATAATTTTTAGACATCAAATAAATTAAATTATTTTTGACATAATAATAAATCAGTATTTACCTCATTAATAAATGATTTAAATAAATAAGTTTATAATGATTAAAATATCTACCAAAACCTGTAAAATTCCTATTGTATGATTTTATTTTGAATATTAGTCATATTATATTCGAAAATAATGTGTTTTGGACCTCTTGATACCAAAGATATGTTTATAATAAATAATGTTTTCACACATTCCTAAAGAGACCCTCCTCTCCCTTATAAAAGGAGACCACATCTATGCAATTCCTCAAACCTATCAAGCCTTTTGGCTCGTCCAAACTCTGCCCAACTAAGCTCCCTACATCCCTCTCCTCCCCCTAGAAGCCTTACATTTGGTAGAAGGAACTTCAAGAAGTCCTTTTGGTTCAAACCAAAGGATGTTACCCAAATTAAAGGTAATAGTTTCTTTTAAGTTGTTTTCTTTTATTCTACATATCCAACCCATAAAAACTTTTTAATCATATCTTTTGTAACTACACTAGTATCCTAAAAATACTAGGATGTTGTTATGAGATGTATTAGAACTACACTTACACACACCTCCATCTAATGGATGAAGAACATAATGTTTCTGTGCTGGCAAACTAACGCCTCACGAAACGATGATTGTTTGATTTTCACCTACCGCCTCTCATGGTGGCCATTATGATGGAACTGTATTTATATATGATATATATTATATTTATAATTTCCTTATGCTTATTTACTTCACAATTATATCAAGCCATTATGGTTTCCATAGTGGGTAAATATGATGATCTCATTTGAGGAAGTGCGGACTACCACCCCCTCAAAGTGATGTGATTCGTTAATGCCTTATGTGGAATGTATAAAGGATGGATTTATTGATATTATATATGATATTTTACTGGAATTATAATATACCTATGTATCATAATGTTTTAATTCCATTAAAATAATAAATAGAAATGAAAGTAGCATTCATGTGTACGTACGGTTTATCGTCTCCATGAACGGTGCATTTAATTTCTTACCTCCATATGTAATGTAAAATTATAAATACATGTATATGATGGATATATAATGAATATATATGATATATAAATCATGATTTACATTCTGGAAGTAAGTAAATCATGATATAAGTAAGAATAACATCAATAACAATAAGTCCAAACACGTATGATAAATAAGATGATATTACCCAAAACGTTGCTTTAACATGGGATTTACAAAAGAACGAGTAATATAAAGTCATAAGTGAACCATATATGATATCATAACAATAAATATTATTTTTTAACAAGTCAATGAAATTATTTAAATCATTATACATGAGGTTTGGATACGTACGAAGCATATCCGACCTAAGGTAAGGGATAATTATTCCAATCTTATTCTTATCCAAGATTGTTTATTCATAAGTATTTACTGGGATTATATTTATCATCCATGTAAAAGTTTTATAAAAGTGTTTTAATGTATTTTTAAAGTTCTTTTTACCCATTTTTTACTTTTAATACATGGTATGTATGTAATCTTTCTTTTTTTACCATACGAGGTACTTTTTGACTTTTCCGGCAAAAGTATGAGAAGAATGTTTTTTTAACTTATACGACATGAATGGATTTTTATGATTTTATAATGCCTTATTTTAATGATGATTACTCTATAATATTTCAATACTATTTTCAACAAAATCCTTCTCTTTTAAAATTTCATGGCATTTTGTGAAAAGAAAATGATTTCGAAAAAGAAAGGATATTTTACTCAAGAATTTATTTCAAGTGTTTTATCAAAACCATTTTCAATATTAGATGACATTATTTAATATGTGTATGTTTCAAGTATAATGTCTCTATGATTTACATGGTTTCACTTTTCTTATGATTGATGATATCCATTTCTTTTATATGGATTATGTGATGATGGTATAATGTATATGAAACCCATTTTTATTCTTTGGGTTATGTTGAATGATTTATGTTTATTTTGTGGAACAAGTAAGAATGATTTCATTATGAGATGGGTGGGACCTATATCTCCCTCCAATTCATTGGGTAACAATTTATATCTCCTGAGATAGACATGGAGGGAATGTAAAGTAAATCTGGTTTAGTAATACATGGCTGGAATGGCAAGTAAACCCGGTTCAGTAAGGGACTTTGTCCACTAAGATGGTCTTGGCAGAAATGTCTTGGCTACTGTGGAAATCATATCATGTCTTAATGTTTTTCCACAATTACATGTTTTGTTCCCATTCTATTTTATCATGATTAATGTTTCTTTATGATCTATGCCTTATCTACTGCCATGTTTTATGTCATTGCTCAAGATTTTTATGTTTAAACATTATGTTCATGTTTTTAAGTTCAAATGTATATGATTTGTTTTATTTTATTCATTCTTACCCTTAATGAGAATTTGAGATCATCCTTTATTTGTTTTCTTTTCCCCAGGATATAATGAAAGGTTTTAGGTAAGAAAACAAAAGGGGAAGAACTTTATGGGAGATGTTGAAGATCTTTCACCACAATTAAAATATTATTTTTCTGAGTTTCCAAAGACACTAAACTATTACTGTCCTTTGCTATCTTTTTGTTTTGTATTAATTATTCTACAAAAGTAATGTAATTTATATGTACGTCAAGATTTCGGGTCTCTACAGTTGGTATCAGAGGAACGTTTTAGTCAACCTTTGGAAACTAGGATGCGAGAACTTTAGTGAGATCCCTAGAGATTTTTCTAAGGTATGTCTAGGGATTTTCCTAAGGTTAAGTATAATTGTAGGTTATAGTCATAGAATTACGGTAACGATATTAGAATTAAACCTAAGATGTTAGATATTGAAGTTACTCCACCTTTATTATGTTTTTTTACCTATCATGATTTTTTCCTCTCACAAAATTCTTTTTTTGTTTTAGCAAATGGAGGGAACCATAAGGAATTCGGTTAACATTGAATCGAATAGACAAATTGGTGACTATGAGCAATGAAATTGTGTAATTCCTAGAGAGAATGATATTGTGATTATTCCGAATCAGTCATTGCAAAATATTATTAACAAGGTGAAATTTAGTGGTATTCCTAATTCATAAAATAAGATTAAGATAGACTTTTATGCATGTTCGCAAGTTGAGGAGCATAAAGAAAGGAAGACTGATATTTCTAAATAAGGGAAGAATATCCTTGAGGAATACCTCAAATGGAGGAGAAGATTTTATCTGTGTGGAGAGAAGGGTCATAGAGTGATAGACTGATATGGAGTTCAATGTCTTATCTATGGAGAACGTGGGCATTACCCAACTCAATGCCCTGACCTAACAGGTTAATTATAAATCAAGGAATGACTTATTCCATGACAATAATTGAAGATGATGGTTTGAAGTGTTTATGTATTGGTATTCAAGAATAATGTTATTCAGGTACTTTTATGGTATATTGGAATATCTATGTATTGGTCCATTGTGGTTTTCCATAAGAATATGGCATCGGTAACCATGAAAAGAGATTGAAATATTTTTGGAAAGCAGATGAAATGCGCATAATGAAGGGATAAAGAGAAAATAATATTATAGTAATCATGAGCTCATGACTAAAATAAGGACTAAGTGATATCATGGTTTGAGTATATAGAAATTTTGGGATTTTCGTATGTGGAAAGAGTTAACTTTTAATAGCATTCATGTTTTCACTAAGGTTCAATGGGTATTCATTTTTCAAGAGAATACATGATTAAGGTATTCACATGATTGGAATCTGATCAACAAGATATATCGGGGGTAAATGATGGTATTCACATGCTCAGTAGATGACATTTCTAGTAATTGTTTTATTTATACTATAAGTTTGTACAGAAGTATTTTGGATAATCCTAATGATTTGAAATGGATTATGTTGGACATAAGTTAGTATTGTTTAAGTCTAGAATTGTTTTCGATATTATCGATGGAATGTAAAAATGGTGTAATTTTAGAAAAAGGACAACCTGTAGGAAGGGAGACAACCTGTCGCATAGGACAAGGTTGTGGGGATTGAACCCACAAATGTTGTGTGACAGGCCTTTATCACCTACCACTGGCCTACAGTAAGTCCCTGTTTAGTAGAAACCAGTTTTATTATATTAAGTAGTATGATAGATGAAGTATAAGTCCATTTTGGAAACATATATGTCTAATCTCACAATAGATGGAATTATGTATATAACATTTGATAACTTTTGTTTGAGACAGATGGAATGACCTATTATTCTATCGCATGATCTGCTAAAACTTCGCGAAAGACAAATTCAACTTCATTTCGTTAAGAGATGAAGTGGAAATTGTTCATGGCACGAACAACGGTGAGATTATACCAAAACAAAGTAAGTATTTCTTATGATTAAAATTCATCAACATTAGGGAAATGATCTTTAAAACCAAAAATGGTGTCCTATTTCCTTCATATCCGATGAATCAGATGGTACCTTAGATCATCACAAATTTATGGCTTTGTGATTGTTGGCTTTTTCATAGCCCTGTTCTCTACCACTCTCCATCAGGACTTGATGGTTAGATTTTTTTTCGGTATCCATATTTTCACCTATGTTCTAATATATGGAGACCCAATGATGAGTTATTTCAGGTAATCATTACATTTCATACTTTAGTTTTTAAAATCAAGTTTTAGTCTTCCTTTTTACGATATGGGTTTCTATAAATAGTAAACGATTTATAACCCTGATGAATTTCGAGGTCGAAATTCATTTTAAAGGGGGTAGAATGTAACACCCTGATATTTTATGAAAAATATTCTTTCAATTTCATTTATGTCTTGTGTTGTACGCTATACCATGATTACCTTGCACTATACGCAACACCGTATTAGCTTGCAGTATACGCAACACTATTCTTAGATCATGTTACACACAATTTTGATAGTAGTTATTCTACGAAACATTGAGTGTATATATATATATATATATTTAATGTATAAATGAAATATGGTTGGATTCTGTTATATGAAACAACAAAGGAGTCTTGCATCACACGCAACCCTGACTTGGCTTGCATTACACGTAATCACGACCTTCCTCGATAGCGTGTGTAGTACGCAATACCAAGTTTCACTAAACACTGATATATGGTTAAAATATTATTATGAACTAGCCATTATGAATAGTATTAACTACATTTTAAATTTTATAAAATTATTATTCATCTTACATATTTTCTATAACATGGTATGAGAACAAAATCAATTTTTTGAGTAAAATACATATTTTTCAAAAAATGTAGTTTTGACACCTTTTGATGGTGCACTGACTTTAAATATTGTTTTTGACATGTCTATAAGTTCAATTTGACACAATAAAATTCTTCTTTGGAATCAGGATATAAAAATTTACTTCGGATAAATTTTTCATATTATTCTGATAACTTTCATATTTTGATCAATAGTCAAAACACGCTATATTTTAAATAAAAACAAATTTTTTCTTCGCAATAATTTTTATGGATAGATTATCTTTTTAATTGTATTTAAAGTATAATTAGAATATATATTTACTATTTAATCCAATTTTGGTCATTGGAATTAATTTCACTTTGAAATTGGACATAAACAAGTGATGATCTTTTGATAGTTATTGTTTCATAAAAACATGCTATTTGTTTTGATAACGGGAATTACTTTAAAAATTAATTAATTCCACTTCTATGCATTGAATTTGGAAAAATAGATATCATTTTTTAATTCGGAATATCAAATATATCTTAGGCTGAATTTTTGGTATTTTTCTGAAGAACATCAATTTATGATGAATAGTTAAAACACTGAGTTTTTGGTTAAAACTGACTTTTTATTTAAATAATAATTTATTTTATTTAAATTTATTTTAGGACAAAATAGATACATAATACTTATATGAGTTCAATGAAATTCATTGAATTCATTTTATAATAATTTTATATTTATAAAAATTGTATTGAACTTTTCACCGTCTTTTACCCACCTCCTAGGTGGTTTTTCAATTGTTCATAAAACATAATTTTACCACTTCTGTGAGTTGAATTTCGAAAATCCTAGAGACACGGTTAATATCAAGGAGTAAAATGTGGTTCAATTAGATAAAAATAATTTTTTGTGAATAGTAACTTTTTCCTTTTATTTACCACGGTTAAAGGTAAATAAGGCAATTCAATTTTAAAAGAATATTATAATAATTAAAAATTACCTTAACACTTGTCCAAACCTTACTGGATGAGTAATGGACGACCATTAGTATCCTTGGGGAGATTTTGGGACCCCATTGAGCCACTTATAAAAGACAATGACACATTAGATTAATTAATTTAATGTAAAGACAAAATTGGTATTAACAAAAATTTTATAGTAATTAATTTTTATAAGGCGATATATAAATTATCATTTCGACTGTAAATATTCATTGGAAAGATAAAACGATTTTTTACATGTTTGTATTTTTTTATAATTTTTAGAAATCATACAAAGAAAATTATTTATGAGACAATAATGATGCCCGTATTTACCTCATTAATAAATGATTTAAAAAACAAGATTATCATGATTAAAATATCATCCAAAACCTGTCCAATTCCTATTGGATGATTTTATTTCTAATATGAATCATCTTATCACCTATATTAATGTGTTTTGGTCCTCTTGAAATTGAAGATAAGTTTATAATAAAATAATTTTTTCACACTTTCCTAAAGAGCCCATTCTCTCCCTCATAAAAGGATACGACTTCTATGCAATTCCTCACACCTCTCAAGCATTTTGGCTCATCCAAACTCTGCCCAAATAGGCTCCATAAATCCCTAAAATCCCCATATAATCATTACATTAGGCATAAGGAACTTCAAGAAGTCCTTTTGGTTCAAACCAACGGAAGTTACCCAAATTAAAGGTAATAGTTTCTCTTAAGTTGTTTTCTTTTATTCTACTACTCCAACCCATAAACTCTTTTTAATCCTTTATTTTTTAATAACACAAGTATCCTAAAATTAATAAGATTTTGTTATGAGAAGGATTATAACTACACTTACTCACACCTCCACCTAATGGATGAAGAACATAATGTTTCTGTGATGGAAAACAAACGCCTCACGAAACAATGATTGTTCGATTTTCTCCTACCGCCTCTCATGGTGGCTATTATGATGGCACTGTATTTATATATGATATATATTATGTTTATTATTTCCTTATTTTTCTATACATCCCAATTATATCAAGCCTTTATGGTTTCCATAGTGGGTAAATATGATGATCTCATTTGAGGAAGTGCGGACTACCGCCCCCTCAAAGTGATGTGATTCGTTAATGCCTTATGTGGAATGTATAAAGGATGGAGTTAATGATATTATATATGATATTATAATGGAACTATAATATACTTATGAATCATTATGTTTTAATTCCATTAAAATAATAAATATAAATGAATGTACCATTCAGGCGTACGTACGGTTTACCATCTCCATGAACGGTGCATTTCACTTCTTACCTCCATATGTTATGTACTATTATAAATAAATGTATATGATGGATATATAATGAATATATAGGATTTATAAATCTTGATTTATATTCTGGAAGTAATTAAATCATGATATAAGTTATAATTACGTCAAGAACAACAAGTCCAAACATGTACAATAAATAAGATGATTTTACCCAAAACGTTGCTTTAACATGGGATTTACAAAAGAAAGGGTAATATAAAGTCATAATTGAACCATATATTATATCATAACAATGAATATGATTTTTTAATAAGTCAATGAAATTATTTAAATCATTATACAGGAGTTTCGGATACGTACAAAGCATATCGGACCTAAGGTAAGGGATAATTATTCCAATCTCATTCTTATTTGAGATCGTTTATTCATAAGTATTTACTAGGGTTATATTTATCAACCATGTACAAGTTTTATAAAAAAATTCATGTATTTTTAAAGTCATTTTTACCCATTTGTGACTTTTAATACATGGTATTTATGGAATCTTTCTTTTTTTACCATACGAGGTACTTTTTAACTTTTCCGTCAAATGTACGAGAATAATGTTTTTTTAACATATATGGAATGAATGGATTTTTATGATTTTATAATTCCTTATTTTCATGAAGATTACTCTACATGATTTCATGACTATTTTCAAAAAAATCCTTCACTTTTAAAATTGTATGGCATTTTGTGAAAAGAAACAGATTTTGAAAAAGAAAGGATATTTTCCTCAAGAATTTATTTCAAGTGTTTTATCAAAACCATTTTCTATATAATATGAAATTATTTAATATGTGTATGTTTCAAGTATAATTTCTCTATGATTTACATGGTTTCACATTTCTTATGATTAATGATATCTATTTCTCTTATATGGATTATGTGATGATGGAATGATGTATATGAAACCCATTTTTATTCTTTGGGTTATGATGAATGATTTATGTTTATTTTGTGGCACAAGTAAGAATGATTTAATTATGAGATGGGTGGGACCTATATCTCCCTCCAATGAATTGGGTAATGATTTATATCTCATGAGATAGACATTGCTGGAACGACAAGTAAATCCGGTTCAGTAATACAGGGCTGGAACGACAAGTAAACCCGGTTCAGTAAGGTACTTTGTCCACTAAGATGGTCTTGGCAGCAATGCCTTGGCTACTATGGAAATCAAATCATGTGCTTAATGTTTTTCCA
This sequence comes from Viscum album, assembly GCA_963277665.1. NCBI lineage: Eukaryota > Viridiplantae > Streptophyta > Magnoliopsida > Santalales > Viscaceae > Viscum > Viscum album. Next base: position 1,217,144,796 of record OY728155.1, on the reverse strand, counting down.
TAATAACATGTTTTACTCCCATGCTATTTTATCATGATTAATTTTTCTTTATGATCTTTGCCTCATGTACTTCCATGTTTTATGTCATTGCTCAAGATTTTGATGTTTAAACATTATGTTCATGTTTTTAAGTCCAAATGTATATGATTTGTTTTATTTTATTCATGCTTACCGTTACTGAGAATTTTAGCTCACCCTTTATATGTTTTCTTTTCCCCAGGATATAAAGAATGGTTTTAGATAAGAAAACAAAAGTGGAAGATCTTTATGGGAGATGATGAAGATGTTTTATCACGATTAAAAGACTATTTTTACGAGTTTCCAAAGGCACTAATCTATTACGGTCCTTTGGTGTCTATTTTTATTTTGTATTAAATATTCCACAAAAGTAATTTAATGTCTATGTATGTCAAGCTTTCGGGTCTCTACATGGACCCTCTGCCCATCTTTCTATTGTTTGTGTTCCTCATTGACAACTGACCAAATAAGTATAAGGACAAAATTGGGAGTGATGTAGTGATGATGGAATCCCGAGAGGCTAGTACGCATAGTCATAAGAGAAAACAGACCTCCAAAGACTCACTAGAGGACCACAAGAACTCTGCTGGTGTGGTGGAACCAGCGATTGGAGGAGGCAACAAATGTCTCTCACCAGCCGCGAAGGGATGGCAGCGCCTGAAGGTACCACGGTGGAGAGAGGCAGTAGGCTGACGCTGACCGTGTTGACAGCGATATAAAACTATGGAGGAGGGATACAGATCCAAGCTGTGGAATAGGACCACGACTCTGAGCCATGGTAGATGGTGAACCCGCACCCATAGATCCACTGTCAATCGGTCCATGTGGACTAGAAAGCCGGAACAGCTCCAACTGGTGCCGCTGATTGAAGACACAAACGGACTTGTTCATTCAAGAGGGGAGAAGACCACTGCACCCAGCTAGTGGGCCACACCAATCATATGGGCCATGTCCAGTTGGCAGGCCACGCCCAGCTAGCAGGCTGGGTTGGTCCAGCGGCCCGGTGGGCCGTTCCTAGCTAGGTGAATTGGGCTGGTCCTGGGGCCCAGTGGGCCAAGCCTATTGCCAGTGGGCTGAGCCCAAATCCAAGCCTTATTGGGCTCGGATCAGCCTAGCTGATCCAGGTCGGACTGGACCCAAACCCACATACAACCCAATTTTACTTAAAGGGCGATATCACTTCAACCAGACGGCCATTTGACGAACCGTCTGTAGTTCCAGAATCCCTAGGATGAGGCGATGCTTTTGAGACACCTCACATGGGTTTTGGAGAATATTGGAGTACAAACGAGTTGCATCAGACAATAATCCAACCGGCCCCCCAGCACTAACATGGCTATAAATTACAGACCTGGCGTTCGATTGGTTCGTCGCCTATTGTGTTGGAGCCCTTATGACATGGCGGTTCATCAGTCTACATCAAAATTGGACTTCATGGAGGTTTAGGTATGACCAATGGCATGAGGAGAATATCCTCCTAGAATCAAATGTGCATAGTATGTGAATCTTGTGACTGGTTGTGACATGATAATATAATAGTGATCCCCTGTGTGTCAGCATGTAGTGATCCTATAGGGGTAGCACTGAGTGATTCTCTATTGGTCAACACTCCGCGAGTCCACATGGGTCATCATGTAGTGATCATATATGGGTCAAAACCTAGTGATCCTCTGTGGTTCAGTACATAGCAATACTCTATGGGTCAGCAGCTGGTGATCCTCTGTGGGTCAGCACTTTGTAATCCTGTATGGGTCATCATCTAGCGATCCCTTGTGGGTCAGCACCTAGTGATCCTATGTGGGTCAGTACCTAGTGGCCTTGTGTGGTTTAGAATAATAATACTCTCGATATAATAATATGATATAGCATTATGACTAATAATATTTATTCATGTTCATTATGATTTATACCAGGTTTCAGATGAGTCTTTCCTCATGCTTGGTGATTAAGATCATTCTTTTTTGGTTTCATTTTTGTAAATTCTGGGAGACCTTTGGGGGTCTCGGGGCCCCTATTGGGTATTGTTACACTCACCCCTACACGGGCTTCACCAGCAACTTGTTTTTTCGTGTGAAGGTGATAGACAGCTCAGACTGAGATTAGGGAGCCAGGATTAGACGGTGTACGGAGGTGACCAGTTTACATGGAGAGCCACAGGGATGAGCTATACCTACCCTTTAGGTAGGATCTTTGGCGGACGATCTCATGAGCTGTTTTCTATTTATTTTATATTATCTCTTTCAGTTGGGCTTGTATACTGGCCCCTTTACTTTAGTTCTCGCTTTTACATTAGCAGTTTTACTATGTGGATTACTTTTGTTGTGTACCTTGTCTGTGTGTGTATAGGTTTAAAGGAAATGCCTCCCCATTTTAGAGATACATCTTTCCGATGCGGGTCGCCAACCCCTGGCCTATAGAAGGTGGGATTGGGGTAGTCATGACACCTCCCCCATGGGATGGGTCATGAAAAAAATGATTACATGGAATTAACATAAATTGATAAATATATATTTTCTTATATTAAAATCAATGCATTCCCAAAAGAATATTGGTTGTTCTAGAAGGAAAATGAAAAATTGAATGAGAAATCACAGTGTGGTGAATCGATATAGAATGCTATAAAATATGGAACCTAATCCCATGTTCCATAAATATTTTTTTCTCATTATCCTTTTTTATGAGACTTCAAAAAAAATTATGCAAAAATAAATGAAAAAAAATATATGATGGCATAAAGGTGAGATAAATAAGGATGATTAGAAATTAGTGTATCCTACATATGGATTATCATGATATAAATTTTATATAAAACTTTATGATTATTAAATTAAACAACATATCGTTACATCGTGATTATCATGTGATAGATTCAACGTGTCTTATAAGATATATGCTTCACATGGTATATAGAATATTTTAATTCGCATTTTTAATATTTTTATAAGGATTTTCATGAAAAATTCATTTACAATTATTATAATATTTATATCTAGACCTACTGATCCAGGAAATGATATTGACATATACTTGATACCATTAAAAATGAGTTTAAAGGGCCATGAAATAACTTCAATAAACGTGTTATATATATACAAATTTAATAATCGATCAATATTTATGATTATAATATTATTGTAACAATAATTGGATGTTTTCGGGTCCTGAAAAACATTTTTCCATGGTATTTATCCGACTGTGTTATGTTATTATTTTCATGCCAAAAAAATCACTTTTTGAAAACATTGTAAACATGGGACCCCTATTTCCACAGGAAAAATTCCTTCGATTATAATTATGTCTATAAAATTTCCCTATATTTGGGATTACTCAGAATCCCATTTAGATATACTAAACATTCTTGATGAAATAAGTTGAGGGAAAGAAGAAACTATATATCTTATGTAAAAGGTGAAACAAACATATGCCTTCTCTCTGTGATGGAAAAGAGTTATATAAAGATCCATTATAATATGGAAAACATCCACAGTAGTTATAAACAAGAAAAATGTAATTATTCATACTAATATTGGAGATATATCATAATTTATTTATTTATCAATTCCTCTATAAGCTTTCGAAAACCTAAATAAATAAGTTCCAAAGACATCATCTTTATGTTTACCATTTGTGGGAGTTATATTATCTATTTTAGATGTAACCAATAATAATATTCAGTATAAATCAAATCAAATTGCATCAAAATAGTAAATCCTGATTTCGTGAATAATATAGAAACTAAATCAATCATTTAACCTCAATATTAACAAATAAAAATATATCCTTTATGAAGAATCTCAATATTACGATTTTGTCGACACCAACACATGATGTGATAGTCAAAAAAATTTAGAAATGTGAGACACAGAAGAGGCCACAAACTAAAGAGTACATTGAATCCTATTTTAAAGAAGTGGGAAGAATGACGACCATGGGTTCACATCAAACATTAAAATAAAAGGGGGTGAATATGAGGAATTTATTTATAATGATTCAAAATAATTAAAATCAAGGGATGAAATTAAATAATAACAATATATCACCATCAAAAGTGTCCCAAAGTATAAAAATGAAATATTAAATAAAAAAATTGAGGGTTAATGCATCTTATAAGTTAAATTTGAGGTGGAAATGATGAAAAATTGATTTTCCAAGGAAATATCATCCTAAAATTAAAGAACACAACTTTTAAAAGAAAAAATGAATATTTAAAATATATATTTACCCAAAATATTTACAAAATCACTAAATTGGGTATATAGTGTCAGAAAACCAACTACCCTCTATGGATAATGGTACCCACTGTTACCCTCTAAGAGATCATTGGGTACCAGGTACCATAACACTTGGTACCGAGTATGAGACTATCTGGTACCCAAAGCTCCTCTAGTACCAACTTCTTTATTTTATTTAATATGAACTCTAATCAATTTTTTTTTAAAATATTCTTTGAACCTATAATTACACATTAAACTAAAAAATTAAAATTAAAATTAATTTTTCAAACTCAAAAAATATTTATTTTTTATTTCAAGTGGAATAAACATGGAAAGAATAGACTATGAAAAATATAATGTTTATTTGAATCAAAATATGTAAAACATTGTTATTAATATGGTGAAATGAAAAATAGCATGTTTTTTCATAACCCAACAATGTATATGCCCATATGAGAACCCATGTTATATGCTTTATGATTTGGAATATTTTTATAATAACAAAATCAAAATCCTAGAATAATTAATCAATGATGTTATACTAAATAATATAATCAACAATATAATACATCAATCAACACCTCATCTCATTTTCATTAAAAACTACAAATATCCCCAAAGTGTGTCTCTTTCATTTGTCCTCCCTAACCTCATTCCATGGAAGAAGGATTTTCTGGTTCATTAATGTTATTACACATAATTTATTTTTTATATATTATTTGGATACATTGGGTACCCATTTAGATCTATTATAATTAATTTTCCGACTACATTCGTAGGAGACTTCATCCCTAAACATTTCATAATTTAGTCATCTATGAAAAAAAGAACCAGTTAATGATTTTAAACTACATGAATTCAATTATAAAATATTATACACTGAATTTGATAATTTAGTTTCTTTTTGTCTTTTCTCATAACCAAATCATAAATGAATATGTAAAAATACAAGAATACCCAAAAAAATGTTAGGATTGTAATGACCCAGGTATTTATAAAATAATAAATTTTCATATCTATTAATATTTATGAATAATATATTAATTTTATTTTAAATAGGACACTTTTTCCGATAGTGTACTCAATACGCAGCTACATGTTTCTTTGAAATCTTATGTTGCACACAATGTTGAGTAATACAAAAAAATAATATAATATTATTATTATTTTAAATGATATTTGACGTCTAGTTGTTGTATTGGTGGGAATTAACATAACTAACAACAATATGATTATTAAATTCCTTTAAACTTATCTAATAAATTTTAGAGGCTTTAAAAAAGAACGAATCCCATTTTAAGCGTTAAAAACTCTAATATTTTTAAAAGGATATTTTACCGCTTTTTGATAGGGTAACATTTTTAATATAGTTTTTTCAATTTTATAGGTTATATTTAAAAAAGTTAATATTATTATTTAGAATTTGAAAATAAAAATTTATGTTGGAAGAAATTTTGGTATTTTTTTGATAAAGTTCATTTTTAATGAATAGTGAAAAATCCTGAATTTTAATTCAACACTGCCTTTTAATCTAATTTATTTATATAGTTATATTTCAATTTTAATTGGTTTTAAAGTGTAATTAAATTATTATTTTTTCATTTAATCTAATTTTGTTCATAGGAAGTAATTTTACTTCAAAATTGGACATAAATGCATGTCCATCTTTTGTTCGTTTTTACTTCTTAAAAACACGCTTTTTGGTATTGACAACGGGAATTAATTTTAAATTAATATCTGAAACATATTTTCTTTGAATATGGAGAAATGGATTCTATATTTTTAATCAGAAGTTCCAAATTGTGTAAATAAGAATCTTTTATTTTTATACATTATGAATAGTGACTTTAGTAAATATTTTATTTACCACAGTTAATGGTTAAATCTGGTAAATAAGGGTGAAAATAATATTATAATAACATTAAATTAACCTAACACATGTCATAAACCAATTAGATGATATATATTTTACCATGGTAATCCTTGGGTAGATTTTAGGATCACATGGAGCCACTTGGGTTTGAAAAATACATTTAATTACTTTTAATTTAAAGTTAAGAAAAATGTAACCTAAACATTTATCTTTTAGTAACATATTTTTTAAATATGGTTATATAAGAAATATCTTGAACTATAAATATTAATTTTAAATATAAAAATATTTCCTACATCATGGTATTTTATTTATAATTTTCAGACATCAAATAAATAAAATTAATTATGACACAATGTTGATGCAGTGATTGATTCATTAATAAATAATTCAAATAAATGATATTATAAATGTTGAGATAAATTTAATTTTCTAATTTTGATGTTTTCAAAGAAATTTTTGGATGTTATATGCATATTTTTTATTAATGATTATTTTTCAATTTAATCATGTTGATATGGATTTTAAAAAACGTCATCAAATGAATAGTGTCAAAATTAACATAATTCATATTTTAAAATATAAAATATTTTATTAAATATTATAAAATTCCAAAAAAATATAAAATTATTCCAAAATATTATTATAAGTCTAAAATTTTAATATTGACTCTTTAATTGGATATTTTTTTGGGTTTTGGTAACTATATTGATTATCAAAGTGTTAAATGTTTGATAAAATGGTAAGAAAAAAAATGGTTAAATAGAAATGATAAGGATTAAAAAAATATCCAAAACCCATCTAATTATTATTGGATGATTTTATTTAGACTAATATTCATCTTATATTATAACTAACGTAATTTGGACTCATTTATAATCTAAACATAATTTATAACAAAATAATATTTCAAGATATTCCTTAAGTACCCTTCCCCCTCTTATAAAAGGCGACCACCTCTAACCCTTACTCGCACCTCTCAATCCCCCTAGGATAATCAAAACTCTATAAAAATAACCACCAAAAATCCCTATATTACTCTTATAATCCTTACCTTAGGAAGAAGGAAATTCTAGAAGGCCTTTTAGCTTAAACCAAAAGGAGTTACCCGATTTAAGGTAATAAATTCTCTCAAGCTTCTTCCATTTATTTTCCTTCTCCAACCCCCATAACCCTCTTTGAGACATTATTTTATTAAAACACCATTATCTTAATTATAAAAGTATGTTTTTATGATAATTATTTTAACTAAACATCCACGCACATCAACCTAATGGATACGAGCATTCTATTTCTGTGGACGGTGAACTACTATCTAACGAAATGATGATTGTTCAATTATCTTCAACCACCTCCCATGGTGGCCATAATTATGGCACTGAAATTACATATAATATATATGAAATTTATATTATCTATATTCATATGTAATTTTCATTTATAAGATAAATATATTGTTTTCATGTTGTATAAATATGATTATTTCATTGGAGGAAGTGCGGACTATCGCCACCTCAAAGTGATATGGCACGTTCATGCTATACATGGAATGTATAAAGAAAGTAATTAATGAAATTATGAAACATATATTGAACTGATTTTTTAATTTTATTATAATATACCTATGTATAATTTTGTTTTCATTCCTTTGAAAATGAAAAATACGGGATAGTAGAATTCATGTGTACGTATAACTTACCGTCTCCATAAACAGTGCATTTCATTTTCATATATCCAAATGTTATGGACTATTATAAAAATACATATATACTTCATCTAAATAAATATATACTTGGTATATATATTATTTAATTCATTAATACAATTCATTATAAAATGAACTTTTGACCACATGGAAAATTCTAATTATAACAAGTTCATTTTTGACTCATGTACCGAACAATGACAAAAAGATTGATATGGACATGAATAATTATATGATTGTTATAATAGGGTAATAAGTGATATATAAGTATTATTAAACATGAAAAATGTTATGAATTATGTAGAATAGACATAATTTTATTATTTATAGAGATAAATAACGAACAAGACAAGTCGGACACAAGGTAAGGGAACCTTTCACCCTCATCTTCTAGTTAAAGACTTATTTTATGTTATGTATTTAAATTTAAATTTTCAAATGTTGGGATATATTATTTTATAATATTATTTCTAAAAAATTTATGTCCATGTGATGAGATTCCATTTTCTCTCTCATGAACTCATTTTCTAAATTTTTAAGTCACAACGTTAGGCAACTGAATTTTCGTAAGAGAACTTCTTAACCAAATTTCAATTCTTTGGGTTAATCTTGTACTTTTAATTATGTCATTCTATGATTATGTATGAAATAAATTTTGATTTCCTATCTTTTATTTATACATTACATATGTGTACCTATAGTCAATACACATAATTGATCTATTTTATTTACAAAATTATCTTTTAAAGGGAATTCGTCTAAATATCCTTTTATTGAGGCATATTTTAATTTATACACGACATTATTTTATATGGTGTACAAACCCCTTTGAATTTTCATTTCATTAAAATGGAATCATTTTTCTATGAATCATTTTACTAAATGATAAAATAATGAATCTTTTTAATGAATGTGGGGACAACAAATTTTTCACTTCCACAAGCATAATTTGATATTTGGCTTCCTCTACAAGATTTAGTGTTTTTAAAATAAAAATAAAAACCATATACCCATTTTATGTATTTTGGTATTGTCAATGGTTCTGATAATGGAATTATTATGTCAATATCTGGAAATGATATCTTGTGATTTTAATGTGGAAATGTTATCTTTCCTTTATGTGTAATGATTATGTTATGTTTGTTGGGAATTTTTTACATATACGGGAGGTTTGATGATAAACATAGGTTCAGTGAGCATGAGATAGCTCTCCAATGAATTGGGTAACTTGATAGAGGTAAACATTAATTTTTCTCCTAAGAGATTTATGTAATATATTGTGACGGGTATTGCGAACTTCACTCTTTATATAGCTATGAAAACTACAATGTAAGTATGATATGGATTCCACAAGTTACCTTTATGATTTTTGATTTCTATGTTTTATTCAAGAAAATTATGATTTTGTGAGGTCTATTAAAGAGCTTATGTTTTATGACTGAAATGTATTATTTCATTTGATTTGTATGTATTGATAGACTAATGTTTTCCTTCCTTGTTTTATAACCCTTATTTAGATTTTTATGATCATCCCATATTTTTTAAATGTTATTCACATGGTATAAGTAAGGTTATGTGAATGGAATAATTCATGAAGATTTATATCAAGAAAATAATTCATGTTTTATTTAAGGATTTTTTTTATTGTGAAAAAGAATGGATATACTAGAAGTGTCTAAATTGTAATCTTTTGACATGTAATGTAATAATTATGGAATAATTCCCTAAAACTCTTTACCTGAATAGATCCTCAATTTGAATTCTTTACATAACTTAATATTTTGTAATGTTTAAGGTCGGGGCCTTATAAGTGTCACCTACCTCACATGTTAGTCACAACCATATTGCCAAACATCATCGATAGAATCTTTTTAATCGAATCGAATCTAACAAAACCAGTCTTAAACTCCCAAAAATAATTTAATAAAAACATAAATAGAGATAAAAAGGATGGAAGAAAGTTTAGATAGAGGTAATACATCTTCATTGTTGATATTAACCTACTACCATAGACAAGCCTTCAATATGACACCAAAAAAACCATTGATTAAAATTTGAATGAAAATGGGATAGAGGGATACAGAGAACCCCCATTCTCTAGTGTCATGCCTCTAACCAACCCCCTTTTATGGGTTCAAAAAATTTTACCTAAAGAAAAAAAAATTATTTAAGATAAAGTGGTTTAAGAACGATCCCTGGTGTAACAACCCCTGAATTTTTTACTTTTAATTAAGACCTTGGTGTTTTATTTTATTATTAAAATATTGGTAAATTTTTATATGTGGTTTTGGGAAATATTTGAGCTTTGGAGTGGGGTAACATGGTTCCTACTCTTAGAAAATGGAAACAAAGTCTATGAAGTACGTGAAAAAAGATAATAGGTACTTCATAGTTGATCTATGGTCCCCATCATCCTCAGATCCCCACCTGATAGTTGTTTTAGTTGGTGTTCCAGTACCAACTGTTTCTACTTTGATTAAATTTATATTATATTTATTAAAAATTAATTAAATTTATTATTAAATATTGTTCATTATTCTACCTAACTCAAATGTTATAATGTCTTGGATTATACATTACATTTATAAGGTCATCACAAAATCCCTTCTATGATTAGAACCCTGATTTTCTATGATGATATTATTAAATACTCTCCCATATTTAGATAGTGTACTATCATGGGATATAAATTACATAGATTGTCAGGTGTGAGTATGTGTAAGTACATGAGGCTTCTTCTCTTGAAGTTTTCACTTAGTATTCTCTAATATGGGAGATTTTGAGAACAGAATTTCTAGTTAGAATTTTGTATTTTTTAGTGTCATCATATATTCCTATATTTTAGATTGGGTGATGGTCCTTAGACATAATGATTATTATTAATGAATTTTACAACTTGATAACATAGATGTATTTCATAAACCATGACATTAACAGTTCATGAAGAAGATGGATATACTGCTTGTGTTACATGTGACATGTCATTAATGGGTATGTTAATGAAGTATGTGTCTTATATATATATATATGTGGACGTTTATATATCAACCCTTTTATTGGAATAGAAATGTCACATTAAATTTCAAGGTTATGTGTTATTATGTGTATATTTCTATAAGTCAATGAAAGACACATTGAACATATAGGTTGTTGAAATGGATGTACAACCTGTTTGATGAGATATTCTGCAAAAGGGATTATATTACATATTGAGCATTAGTATATAGTTTTCTCTATTTTTATATTAAGTTCTTTCTCTTGGGTTCCTTCACCTATTACTAGATAATAGTTTTATACTTTAGGCAATCCCATCAAATTCCAATGGGAAGAAACCAAAAGGGTCATACACTAAGAGTTTCTAATAATATTGATTAAATTATATTTTAATTTAATTAATGGAATTATATTATCATTAATACTGTATAATAACATCCTTCGTATTTACTTTATCAATAATATTCATAATGTAACAAAAAATTATTATTTTTAATAAATAATTTATTTCATTATGTGAATATATGTATATAAAATATTTATTAAATGGATTGTGTGTAAAATATTTATATTATTTGTTTAATATTTTAACAAAAATTAATTTTATATATTGTTAATGAAATATAGTTTTATGAATAAAACATTTATTTGGGTATTCAAGAAATACCGACGAGTTCGAATGGACTAATACCATTTCTAGTTATAAATCATTATTTACAAACTGGTGGATAACATTTATCAATGTTATCAAGTTAGAATGCACTATAAATTAATATTATTATTACTTTATGGAACATGGTTTATTGATTATTTTAAATATTATTTAATGGATAGCCTGTAATAAAATATTATTTTAATATTAACCCAACTCAATAAATTAACCGGTATGTCTATTTGATATTGTATTGAAAATTTAGAATAGAGAATTGTTGGAAAAATGTTTTCTCTATTGAATTATCTTTACCTATCATTCTTAGTAATAATGAACACAATAGATATTTCTACAAGAATAAAGAACGATTGGTCAAGAATGAAAAATATTAGAAAATCAATTTTTCCACACTAGAACCTAGATATAGAGTGTTTTTTGTTAGATATCATTGCAATATGTATGGATAACAGCTAGGGGAATCCCATCCTTGGATCCTCACAAAGAAACAAAAGAAATCTGAAAGGGTATTTTTAGAAGATCAACATTCATCAATGAATAAATTTCCTAAGCACAAGTATTAATTTCATCATATCAAAATAAATTAAATATAATTTTGATGTGAAATATCCCCAATAATGGTTAAGGAAATTATAATTAATATATATTTTAATATATTTCCCACCACATCATTCTTCCACTATGCATGGAACTACCAAATGGTTTTAGATATGACACGTTTAAATTGATAATTATTGATTTCATTATTTGACTTTGTGCAATTGTTGTAATATTTTCAATTCAAGTTATTTTTTTTACTCATACATAAATTAACATGTTATCTAAATTTTAATAATGATTTTTAGTCTGTAATTTTATTAAAGGTATAAGAACATATAAAGAACAACTAAAGATTTCATTAGGAAGTTAAAAATAATTGTATTGTAATATTGGGTTACAAGGTGTGTAGTCTAATTACATGACATGTACCCACGTGCATTGTACCTGGATATGCTAAACAAATAATTATTCACAATGTGATTATTGCACACTATGTGTTGATCGGGCCTACCAGGTACACTGAAAGGGGAAACATGGAATGTATCTATAATTTACACACAGTGTAGTTTGGTTGAGTTGACACGCCAAATCCTAATGTGTGTGACCCGGATACATGAAAACGGAGGTACAGGACATGTATATGGGTTGTACATTTCATTTATCTCCCAATAAATTAATGAAAATAATTACATTAAATTTAGTTACAATATTAAACCCATTATTTATTTATTGAAACCTACTATGTGATTGATAATTTAATATTTTGTTAATGAATTTTTAATGTTCAATAAATTTATTGTATGTAATATGTCATTCATGGTCTTATAGTTTATTTTACATGAATTCTATTTGTGATGGGAATCATCAATTAGGATTATATGAACATTAATATAAAAGGTATTTAATTAATTAATTGATTGATAGATAGATAGATTAATTAATTAGTGAAATAATGTCTATCTTAAAAATAATAAAGGAATGAAGAAATTAACCCTAATTAATTACTTTTTCTATATTCAATGAATTTATGACTAATCATGAGCTTTAGAAACCCCTATATATTAATTTTAATTTATTTCATTTAATTTATTTCATGAGATCACAATTATTTAACATTAATTTAAATGATATAATGTGAGTCATCCCTCCCTCCATTATTATATTGGACCTTCATATCTAAGGATAAATATTTAATCCCATTTAACCAATCCATTGGTCCCCATCACCTAAATGTGAGTAATAAATACTTGTAATTAATTTATCATCCTAAATCATGTGGTGACATTTCATGATAAAACCATAATTATTCCTACTTTTTGATAAATAGATATATAGGTGAAATGTTGTAACTCAATCCATCACTAGAAAATGGAGTTATTCCCCTTGGTCATAGGTTGAATTAATGTTTATGCATTAAATCAAATATTTCATAAGCTCATTATTGGGTGATTTACATTATTTATTTTGTTTCTATCTATGCTTTATTTATTTTATTTATACAAGATCGTATTCATGTAAATGAATGAATTAATAGGAAAAGATAAAAATAAAATAAATGAATTATGTGTAAATTTTTTTCCAAAATGGTTAATTAAGTAAGTAACATCCAATTAATATTAACAAAACATGAAAAGGATAAAAATTATAATATTTATGAATAAATTAATTAAAATCCTTTAACATAATATTATTTTATAATAAACCATCGATTACTTGACTAAGAAAGAAACCATAGAACAAAGTGTATTGCATGGACAAACTCTACACTCTTACTTTTATTAAGGAGTTCTCATGGGATTTCTTTGTAGAATAAACCAAACTTGTATTGAGTTTAATGGGAAAATTTTGTTCAATAAAAATTTAGAGGAATGTGATGAAAAATCACAAGTCTTGATTTCAGGATAGGAGAATCCAATCAACATATCAAGGAGCTACAAGCCTGTTGATGGAAATACCGCCTACCTAACTACTTTCTTATGGTATTAAATCCCAAGGTCAGGATCATTATAAAAAATAAATGGGGATCCATTCCACTAGAATCTCATAGAATCTATACATTTCTAGTTCAATAATAAGGGATAATTGGACTTGAACAATTTATAGGAGATTTAATAATATCAATATATTTATTACATCACACCCAATTTGTAATCGAGAAAATTAATAACAATATTCTCTTTTAATTATAGAATAAAATAGAAATCTCATTATCCCAATTATCCATGTGATCATTATTGGATAAATAGTACCACCTAACTGGCATTAATTTCTGGGAATGGAATATACACCTTTTTATTGTGCTATTCTATGAATGAAAATATTACCTACAAGAACCCACATTTTTTTATCTTCCTTCTAAGGAGGAAAGTGATGAAGTGTCTCAAGTCTATGAGAAACATATAAACAACACATTCAATGTAATTTTTTTGATTATTTTATCTATTCATTATAAACACATTAAGTCTCATAAAAACATGGTTTCTAAAATAATTCTTGATCACCTTCATGTTCTTTACATGGAGAAAACTAGTCCAGAATGTTTTGATATTTCCATGGCTCTCTTTTAGAGAAAGCTTAGAGAGGTTTCCCCAACTAGGCCTCGTGTGTTCAGTATCATTGTCTAAATTAAAAGCTTAAAGGTTCTATGTTTTAAACTCCCCAAATAATTGGGAATCCATCTCATTATAAAAACACTCCCTCTGAGATTCAACATTGTTTTTGAAAATTTTAATGTGAACCACATTTAGAAGTATCTTCCAAATCTATATACTCTCATTATCCAAGTAGATAACTATAAAAATAAAAAGAATCCTTCCATTATTATAGTGAAAAATTGAAAAGGGAAATAGAAGAGATTTGAGCCCAAATATTCTTCATAACATTTTGAGAAGAGGAATAACAAGGGTTAAACAGGGGAATATAATGATGCATATTCATATGTGGTAATAAGGGCCTTTGGAAGAAAAACTACACTCAGTAAAAAAACAAGGGGAAGATTCTGGTGCGTTGGTTTTCAAGTGAAATTTTTATGTTTCTATAAATAGGGTATTAGATATGTCTTTTGGTTCTCACATATGTATTCAAATACCAAAACCAAGTTGATTTGGAAAGGTTATTTGAGGGGAGGTGGTTCTATGAGCATCCAATGGAGGTAAATTTTTTTTTTACCTATTTAAGATTACCACCTAGATTTTACGACTAGAATGTTCTTGGTTTTATGGGGCTATAATTAGGTTGCATCAGTTACCAAAAACATTATTTCTATATTCATACTAGATAAATAATGATTTATTTTTAAATTTTGGAATAAATGTTTCTTGTTTTGTAAAGAATAAAATATTATATTTTATATCACATTTAAATAATGATCATTATGTATTATATTACATGAACCAAGTAATGGAAATTTAAAATTATGTTACTTCACATGACTCATACCAAACCTATCATTCGAATCCCTGGATACATCATGTAAATGAAATATAATAAAATAAATTACATCAAGATGGATATTTAGATTCTTCTAAACTAAAACAACTTGGTTTATATCACACATGTTTACAAAAAAATGAAAAAATCCCCATTTAGTGGGAAAGGTTAAAGGGCCAAATAACTTTTTTAGTTAGTTCATACTAATGTGTATAGACTATTTCCTATTGAAGAAAGGGGAGGGTATTTTTACTTAATAACAGTTGTTAATGATTTCAGTAACTATGGATATGTATACTTAATGAGGTATATGTGAAAATATTTTGATAAATTAAATTAATATAAGAATTAAGTTGAGAAGCATCATTGTAAAATGATTAAGAAACTCTTCATTAGTTGTGGTGGATATTTTCTTAATCAATACTTCGTCGATCATTTACAAAAGTTTGGGATATTATCTCAAATCACTCCTCTTAATATGCCTCAATTGAATGGTGTAATAAAAATGAGTAACCACACCTTTTTTAGCATGGTGATATCAATGATGGGTTATGAGAGTCATCCATTATCATTTTGGGGATATGTGTTAGAAACATAAGCAGACATACTAAACCAAGTTCTAACTAAACCAACATATGGTATACCATACCAATTATGGAATGTAAAGAAACTTGTGTTTTCTTACTTACATGTGTGGGGTTTCCAATCACTTGTAAAGGCCTCTTTAGGTAACAATATTGCAACCTAGGGAACAAATTGTATCTATAAAGGATATCCCAATGAAAAAAAGTGATACTAACTATACAATAAATTAGAAAAAAATGTAGAAGTTGATAGACATCCCATGTTTCTTGACAAGAATATTATCTCTAAAAGGGATATTAGGGGTGAGATGGACTTTGATGAAGTCTAGGCACAATATACACAGGACATGTCACATGAAAACAATCACAAATATCTATCAATGAATAAATTATTCTAGAGAGACAAATACTATATATGATTACTATAGAGGTTAGAAAACATGAATGGAATAGTTTTATAGTCATTGAGGATGTCGAATAATTATTTATTGATAATAATTTGTATCTAACTTACAAGGAATATGTAATTTGAATAGATGTTTCCATGTGGAAATATTCCATGAATTCTGAAATAAATTCCATGTACCGAAACCATGTTTGGATTTTGGTGGACCCTCCATTAGATTTAATGAATATTGGTTTCAAATGAGAATTCAAGAAAAACTAGACATGTATGGACAATTCAGTACCTATAAGGCACAACTAGTTGCAAAAGGGTCTAAATATTAACAATGCATTGACTGTGAGAATAATTTTTCACCTGTGGAAATTATAAAATCTATCGAAATTATACTTTCAATTTCATCTTTACATGATTATGATATTTGGAAAATTGTTTTTAAAACATCCTTCCTTACTCGGAACCTTTAGGAATATATTTATATGACACAACCCAAAGAGTTTGTGGCTCTAATGGACACAAAAAAATTATGCATGTTAAAAAAGTCTATTTATGGATTAAAGAATGAATCTATGTCATGTAACATTAGTTTTTATATTAAAATAATGGAATTTTGTTTCATAAATAATTAATGTGACCCATTTTTCAATAATGGGTTCAATTAGAGTGAAACTATTTTATTATTAGCATATGTTGATGACATATTACTCATTGGAAATTATATTCCAGTTATATAGTCTATTATGATATAGTTGAATAAATTATTCTCTATAAAGGACTTGGGTGAGGCATCATATATTATTAGGATCTAGATCTGTCCTGATAGATCTAAGAGGTTACTTGTTGTTAGAAAAAGTACATATACTGATAATAACTGAAGAGATTCAATGTGGAACAATCCATGAGGTGATTGTTGCGAGTGTCACATTCCATTTATTTGTAATGAAAATGTGGAAAAAGGAATGTTAAGGAGTCAATATACATCATTGATTGGGTAGGTCATGTTTGATATGATATGTACTAGGATAGATGTTGCCTATGAATTAAATGAATTAAGAATATATGAATATGATCTAGGAGAGTTCCATTGAATGGCATTCAAGACTACGTATAAGTATCTAAGGAATATTAGGAATATGTTCCTGGTTTATAGAGAAAATTAGAAATGAGTCATTATAGGATATAAAAATAAAAGATTCAATATTGATCGAGATGAAATGAATTCAAAAATAGGATACATATTTACTTTGAATGGAGGTGTTGTAGGCTAGAAGATATTAAATAATGTTGTGCTCACAAATTCAATAGAAGATTCCATGTATATTATTGTTTCTAATGTAGTAAAATAAGTATTATGGATGAAAAAATTCCTCTAAGAACATAACATAATACCTAGTAGAAAATTTCCTATTACACTCTATGGTGATAATACATCATCAATTGATCTCGAAAAATTTCCAAAGTCACATTAGTGGGTGAAGAACATACATCATAAGTATTATATCTTGATGATTTATTCATATATTTGTGAATTTTAAGTGATTGTATTTCCATTGTATAAAATGAGTGGACCCCTTGACTAAATACTTGACTTAGTAGAAACATGACTATCTTGTGAGGTCTATCATACTGAAGGTCCTATATGGTTGGCTCTTGTCCACGTTGGAGTTTTTTAGAGTTGGTGTACTGGGACCAACTATTTTTACTTTGAATACATGTATATTTGATGTATTAAATATTAATAAAAATTATAATCACATATTGTTCATTGTTCTGCATGACTATAATATAATAATTTTCTAGAGTATTCCTCACATTTATAAAGTCATATCTGTTCCCCACTATGAAGAGAACCCTGATGTGCTGTGAAGAAATTAATAAATAATATTATATGGTTAGAAAAAGTACTATGATGAGACACATAATACCCAAACTAATAGGTGAGAGTACTCATAAGTAGATTATTATTTTTCTCATGAAGTTTTTAGATGGTAATCTATAATATGAGAGATTACAAGAATAAACCCACTGTTATGAATTATGTATTATTTATGGCATCATATATTTTGATCTATGAGCCTGTTTGATAGTCCATAAACTTTAAGATTATTATTAAATCAAGTTAAAAATTGATAACATAGATTTATTTTATAAATCATGATGATAATAGTTCATGGTTAAGTTTGATACATTGAGCATGTCACAAGTGATATTTCATAAATGGATTAGTTAAGGAAGGATTTTTCCCCTCCATCTTTACAGAACCTAATATCTCATTCATTTTTTTGAAATATAACTATCATATTAAATTCCATGGACATGTTGTAATTACATGTTGATTTTAGATAGTCAATGAATGACATATCATTTATATACGTTAGTGACATGGATGTGTAGCCTGAATGATGGGATATTATGATAAAAGAATTATATTTCACAGTGAGCATTTGTATATTGTTATCATCATTGAGATATCAAGTTATATTTATTGGAATCCCAGACCCATTTCAAGATAGAAATCATGGAATTTAGGCATGGCTTCCTAATTACAATGAGAAATAATCCTATAGGGTAACACGCAAAGTGTTTTTGATAATCTAGATTAAATTATATTTGAATTTTATTATTGGAAAAAAATAATTCTTAAGAATGAGGTGTAATTTTATTCCTTTTTTATTGACTTCTAATATTTATAGGTTAATATATAATTATTTTTTTAATAATTAATTAATTTCATTATATATATATATAGTATTTTGTTCTTTCTATTATGAGTAAAGGATTTATTTTATTTGTTGGATATTTTAATACATTTTTGTTAATTGGAATGTGAATGAAATATTTATTTATTAATAAAGAATTTATTTAGGAATTCAATAAAAAATCGTGAACAAATCCAATGATAAATAATCATTTACATAAAGATAAATATTATTTATCAATATTAACAACGTGTAATGTACCACAAAATAATATTATTATTATTATGTTGTATGGGGATTATTAGAAATTTTAAATGTTATTTAATGGCCAACGTGAAATTAAATTTTATTTTTACCTAAAACCTATCTTTTTAAATAGATATTTATACCTATTGTGTATTCAATTTGAAAATTGATATTCAAGAATTTTTTGGCACAATGAATTATCTTTCGACTCCTTCAATCTCCCTACCAATTACTAGAAACAAAAGAGATATTTTTTAAACACTAATAAATGAGAGATCAAGAACAAACAATGTAAGACCTTTGATTGAATGCACTAGCACCCAAAGACTGTGTTTTATTGATTAGAGATAATTTGAGAATGTGTGGATCACCGCTAGGGGAATTCTATCCTTGGATACACGTAGTGTAATGAATTCAATATGAAAGAGACTTTACGGATTATCAATATTCATCAATGAAATTTTACCTAAGCCCAGTTATTTATTTCTTCACATATTAAATAAATTAATTATAAATTTGACATGAAATTTCTGCACTCTTTGTTTAGACAGTGATGATTAAAATAAATTTTTATATATTTTCCACCACCAGAGACTTTCACTACACCAAGAAACATTAATAGCTAGTGGGCTTGGGGTGGGTACCCAATGAAATATTGCTGAGTATTTTATAGAATTTTATATAATTTTATCTATATTACCATTTTATCCTCCTCTCTTACACTTGTGGTATTTTCTTGTATAGACCTTTGTTTTTTAGGAATTCATTTCTTCCTTGAATTACCCACTCGTTGTTTCTTTTCAAAATCAATCATTGACAATTTTTTAGTCTAATTTGGGTAATTCTCAATCCATGGGATACCTATATGTATATATATTTAAAAATTTATCCATAATCTACATAAAATCCCAAATTTCTAGGATTTAGGTTAGGTTTTATGGAATTATAGGATTGATCTTGAATTGGGTTTTTTCATTTGGTCAAGGGGATATCGATGACTTTGATGTAGGATTTCCCTACCATGTTTCAAAGTTTTTATGTTATTTCATGGGATTTCAATTATGTGGGTGTATGAATGTCCCTAAATTTATTATCATTTTCATATAAAAGTAACTAGTTGGGTCTAGTTATATGGAATTGAACCTATGGGGGGCTGATATTTTAACACCCTGAGTTTTTATAGACCTTTTTTTAATAAAATAGTTTTCATTAATGTATAGCACTACAAAAAGTCAAATATTACATTCACAAGGCACAAAATAAGCATGTGTTCCATGAAAAAACGGCTTATATTTTTTTACATGAAACTTATACTTTGCTTACGTTACATGCATCACCAACATGGCATACATTACATGCAACACTGAGATTCTATGAATCTTCTTATTCTCTGCTATAATTATTTTAATGAAAAATTTATAACCTATCCATAAAACATAATAATATTAATAGTAATTAAAAAATTTCCAACATTTATTTTAATGGTTTTATATAAATAAAAAACATTTGTAATGAATTATATAATTATTTAAAAAGTATTATATTTTTAAAGATATTTTTTTCTCAAATAAATTGATTTTTAATCTCGTTATATGGAAAACAAAAAAACAATTAGACACATTTATAAATTTAGTTTTATAAAATAAATATCCTCTTTGAATTTAAAATTTATGATTTAGATTTGGGTGATTTTTTAGGATTTTAGTTTGAAACATAATTTTTGGATGAATAATGAAAAATACCAAATTTTAAATCAAAACTGCATTTTCATCTAATTAATTAACTAGGTTTTTTTATAAATTAAACTGATTTAAAAGTTTAATTAGATAAATTATTTATAAATTAATCATATTTTGGTTACTGTAATCAAGTTATCTTTGATATTTGTTTTAAAAACATAGGAAACATTAGGATATTTTTTCTTAAAAAACCTACAGTTTCATCCCATCTGAGGGATTAAATTTAAATTAATTTTTGTCACTTATATGTTTAGAATTTGGAAAAATGGTTTCAAAATTGATATTAATAATAATTTATAATTTATAATAAGTTACGTGTAGTTTTTGAAAAAAAATAATAGTGAAGGTGATTTAAATTAAATACAATAATTAAGAGAAAAATGAGGTTTTCAAAGTACTATACCTTAAATTTAACACCCAAAACATTCTGTAAAGTTGTAAGAGATAAATTCGATTGAAATATTTCGACCATATACTATATTCGGTCAAATTCAGTCAATTTTGTGATCCACATGACCTGAGAAAATTGTGGGTGGAATTCCTTTTCCCAAAATTTTTATGAGTGCCACTCCTCCCACATCCTAAAACCTATTAAAAAAATTTCTATCGACTATTACCTACACAAATATATCCTCAACATCCTTTTCCTATTCTTATAATCCTTTTCTTATGTAGAAATATATCAAAGGAACCCTTTTGGTGCAAACCAAAAGAAGATAACCAAAGAAGAGGTAACATCCTTCCTCAAGATCCCTTCTTTTATTTTCTTTATCAACCACCTCATATATCCTTATTACATTATTATATAATAACCCTAGTATC
Organism: Viscum album; assembly: GCA_963277665.1. NCBI lineage: Eukaryota > Viridiplantae > Streptophyta > Magnoliopsida > Santalales > Viscaceae > Viscum > Viscum album. Next base: position 1,217,122,860 of record OY728155.1, on the reverse strand, counting down.
CCTAATATAGTAATAATTTTTTTAATGTATGTTTTAAACCAACACGTACACACCCTTCTATATAGTGGATAATAAACATATTGTTTTTGTGTATGAAAAAATATTATCTCACAAAATGATGATTGTTCTTTTTTCATTTACTGCCTCTCATGTTGGGAATTATGATTGAAAAATTATTTATATGTAATATATATGATATTAATAATTAAAAAAATATTGTACATTTATTTTACAACACATATCATATTACATTCCATCTTGTGTAAATATGATAATTTCGTTTGAGGAATAGTAGACTACCACCCCCTAAAAGTGATTTGATTTGTTCTCACACTACATGGAATGTATTAAGGATGTTTTTAGTGATATTATATGATATATATCCCAAATTAATTATAATTTAATTATATTATATACATACATACATATATTTCATTTTCTTTCTTTCAATACGATAATAAAATTGAAATGATGTTAATGCATACGTACGACCTATCGTCTCTAAATAAAATGTAGTCCATTTTATACATATATATTAAATAGATAATTATAATAAAAAATGAATATAATTGATATTTATATCCTGTTTTAAATTATTAAAGTCATTATATAATTATAAGGACAATAGATATAAAAAATTAAGACACATGTGAATAACCAAGAAGATATTAGCCAAAGTGAATCCATAACATAGAATTATGAAAAAGAGGGTAATATAAAGTCATAACAAAACCATATATGTTTTTAGATAAAATAAATTGGTCATTTGATAAATTTATAATAAATATGTATTTATTATACAGGAATTTTGAATGAGTTCTATGAGAGTCAAGGAATAATGTGAGGGAAATTTCGTCTCATTTTTTATTTCTATGAGATAGATTCCATAGACACCACTCTTTTTTTTTGGTTTATATAATTCCAATGAATGTATTATATATTTTTATTGTTAAATTTATAGGTATTTATATATCCAATATATGATCTTAATTTCAAGGTATTAATGTTTCAAAGTTAACAAATTGGTAAGACACTTTTGTCCCAATTTTCCTTCTTTGGGACACATGTTTTGTTATGCACCTACATTATTTTTCAAGGTGTATATAATTAAATTTGACATGTAATAACATGAATATACTTCTATTAATGATATTTTATGATTCAATTATTTTCATTTTCATACATGGATAGTATGATCTAATGTTACAAAGTTGTAAGTGTTTATTGAAGCAATCTAATTGTTTGTCGATATTGTTTATGATTATGATTTCATTAATGAAATATTATTATTAATATATCATGAACACTCATGAGTTTTTTTATACCCAGTTTATTCAAGGTGTATCCACTTATTAGTAAAATTTTCCACGTTTTGGTACTTAAAATTATTAAGAAAATGTTTTTAATGAAAAATCTAACAGTATTTCCCTCTTCAGTCAGCAATATGTTTTAATACAAAAATCATGTTTTTTAAAATCTTTTAAAATGATCCTTGCAGATAATTTTTTTGGAAAAGTATTTTAATAAATTTTTTCTTACATACAAATCTTATTTTATAATTTTTCAATCCTACTTTCAATGAAAATTTTTTCCAAAAATGTTTTATGTTTTTAAAATTTCTTTTCAATGCTGAAAGGAAATTTTCCTAAAGAATTTTTTTACTGGATAAATAAAAATATTATCCCATCTACGACGAAATCCCTTGGTGGTACTCATTCTTTATAGTTAATGATAAAAATATTCTATTATATTCTTTCAATAAATGGTTTATGTTTTGGAAGGAATGATGTTTATGAAACCGATTTCTCTGTCATGGGTTATATGCTTTTGAAACACAATTTTTTCAAAGATTATATGATTTTGAAATCTATTTCTTTTCGTAGGTAATGATATTGAAGATATGATTATGAAACCTGTATATTTTTTCACAGGTTATCATATGAAATCATGTTTATGATATTCATTTCATTTCATGTGTTATGATATGTTTTTTAATGATCTTTTCCCACATGTATTTATGTTTTTATTATGAGATGGGTGGGACCTATATCTCTCTTTAATGCATTGGGTAATGATTTATATCTCACTAGATCGACTAATATGGTATTAAGAGTGAACATGGACTACTAATATAGCTACTATAATGAACTATATATAGTATCCATCCACTTTATAATCAACTATACCTACTATAAAATCTCTTACATGAGACACGGTCAAAGCAGTACTTCCCCTTCTGCCTCTATCTAGTATACATGTGATCGATATTGTCAATCAGTCAAGGCCTCATAAGGTTTTATCTAAATAGTATTTTCACAGTTATTTTTTAAGTTGATTTCAACCAACGGAATATGCGTCTCCAAACCAAGCCCATAATCAAGGATTCATGATATAAGAATCTCCTTTAGAACACGTATAGTGTGATCTAACTATCCATTAGTATAAAGGTGGTATTCTATACTAAGAAACACATGTGTTCACAGTTCCCCCTATAATCCATTTAAAAATTATAATTAAATTGATCATCCCTATTTGATTCCATAGTATAAATAACCCTATGATGTAACAAAATATCATGGATATAAATTCTCTCAAGCTCATCTACTATTAATTTTTCTCTAGTTGGTAGAAAATGAGCGACCATCATGATCATGTCCACAACAACCCATATGACATCACTACTTCGAGGAGACCTAGGAAACATGGTATGAAAATACATCACAACATCATCCCATTTCAGAAAGGGTATGTGTAACTACTATAAAATCCAATATCGTCACTGGTGTCTTTCCTTCACATTGTGACTGGTTGAACAGCTCATGAAAAACTAGCTACCTCTCATTTCATCCTTCTTCGACAATACTGATGGAATAAATCTTTCTACATCTTGGTAATGTTCGGATGTACTTCCCAAGATGGGTCCTAAACCTTCTTCATCAGATCCTCATGTATATCTTCTAGAACCCAAACACGACCATGTATGTAGAAAATTTTATCATCTCAAACTATCCAACTAGGCGGTGGGACCACACCTGCCAAACTCTCTCACAAGACTATGCCCTCAACATCAGATAACTATCTCATCCTATCTATATACATAAGAGTGTAATTCACTACAAAGTTGAGAGGAAATTATTTTTAATACTATCCTAGATCTCCAAGTACAAAACTAAAAACAAGTCTATAAGTTTCCACTAACTACTAGCCTCCAGAACTTCCTATATCTGAGTCCTCTTTTTTAGTGTATCGAAAACTGCATTTATTTTTCTAGGTATATAGAAAATCTTGATGTCAAAATATTATAGGTACTCAACCAAAATTTACAGCCTCGAATTCAGGTCATATTGTGTAAATATTTTATTGATGATTTTGTGGCCCGAGTACACAAAAAAATCCCTCCTATTAAATAATTCCCCCAATAACACAAGGTATGGACAATATCATCCAACTCAAGATTTTTCATTGTGTAATTACTCTCATGTGGCCTCAACTAACAAGAAATGTACACCTTAACTCACTCCGCTTACATCATAATTACTCCTATCCAAATATCTATAACATCATAATACACTATGTAGATTATTCTAGGATCTAGAATAATTTATACAGGCATTGAAGTTAGTATCCCTTTCAGATCCTGGAAGACTATCTCAAAGGTATCTGGGTATAAAACATAGAAACATTATTCGTAATCCCAATATTCATTAATTCTATTCATGATAAGTCTTGTATGAAATTTCTATTATATCCAATATTCTGTAAGAAGTTTTATTTTCCATATATGTTATTTTGTTTATCCTAGGAAACTATAGTTGTCACCCTCCATGGGCTGACTAATACTCATGTCTCTATGAAAATAATCTCTAGGAAGTTGATTTTATCCATCTAGAAATTACACTTTCGGATCATATCATATAATAGATTCTCTCTCAGTGTATCCAAAATGATCTCAATATTTTTGGAATCGTCATGTTGATTGTGATAATACACCAAGATATTTTCCTTTAACACCACCTCAAATGAATCTAGATATGGATGGAAAACTCAGTTCGTCACTTCCATGGAAACCGATATCACATTCATGAGACCGAATGTCATGACTAGATATTCATATATACTATACCTACTATGAATAGATATATAAAGTATGTATAAGGTTTGAAAATGCACCTAATGATAAAATGACCTCAATTAAATATTCAAGAACAATCAATCTCCTCAGATCTAGTTAAAGATATCATCGTTTTTAGGGAAAGTAGATCAGTTTTTAACTATCAACTGGTTCTATTTCTAGTAATACACACATAACATGAGGGATCCATTAGTTTTTTTTGAAAAGAAGGCCTATGAACACCATATAGAATTAATGGGTTATTAAACTCCTTTTCTTCTGAATTATCTGTCTTCCCCTTGAGCTATTGTAACTTAGTATTACTCATCATGTAAGGAGGAATGGATACACGTGTCGCTCCTAGAAATAGATCAATGGAAAACTCTACTTCTCTCATAGGACGTATACCAGAAAAGTAGTTTGATAAGATATCCTTGAAATGATCCACTATTGAAGGTAATTTAAACTCTTACATTCCCTGATCATCTAGATATAAACATCAAAAATAGGATGTGATCCCATCCATCTAGAGATTATTCAGTCTAGCTGAAATCACCTTGAAATCCCATTCAACATTGTTAATAAAAACACTACCATATATTTATGTAATGGTCACCCATTAGTGATAAAATTAGACATGTCCATGATGAGACACTGGCTAGTCCATCGCAAGAATGACGTTAAACCATGTAATATCGGGGATGAAGAGAACAAATAAGAAGTGAAACACACCAAACTCAAGTGGGAACTCCCTGAATTGGTGTACATCATATATTCTGGTCCCCCATAGAGTATCAATTGGCATAATTCAATTAGAAAACTAAAATATGAGCCCAAGGATCTACACAAAAAAATATAGATATAAATCTATGAAAATAACATTTAACAAAAGAGAATATTCTATAGTAGAGGCTGAAAATATCTAACCTCTCTCAATAGTTGTAATGACGCTCTTCTCCTCAAATGTATGTAGTGCCAAATAAATCTATCTTTAACTGCAGCCCTATGAGACAACCCAAGAACACATAGCATTCCCACTTTTCATTCATGGTACAAAAGTTGAATGGATACCTCATTCATGACCACAACCTCATCTTAAATGACTGAGGATACTCCTGCCCCTATCTTGATGTGGAACTATGAATCCCACTCCTAAACCTGGAGTAAGATTCAATCCCCTTCCACTCACTGTTAGAGTGAAGGTCATGTAGAACCATTGTACCTGGCCCGTACTAAAATGATCCACGTACTCAAATGGGTCTCTATCTAACTAAGTACTACTTTCCCATCTCCAACACTGATAATAGAATATGGAAATACCAACACTCTCAATCTCGATGATATTACACTCTTTTGAATCCTCAAATTGGTGTATCCTTGTAGCTTCCATTGAACCACTACATCCAAAAATTGGACATCCATGCTTGTTGACCGCAGCTTCCCTCATGTTTTGTTCAGTAGTAAGAACTTGATTTGCTATCTAAATAATACTAGTCATACTAAACACATTTACCTTTGATTGAATTGAATTTATGAGACCCTCCTCAATTTTTCTAACCCTCAAAGGCACATCACCATGATAAATCAAAAAAATGATGAAGTTTACTAAATTTTTTTGAATTTACCATAATAGCCATCACACCCTACTCCATATTCATAAATTCATTGTTTATTTCATATATCTATGTCTATGGATAAAATTAATCATAGAACCTGGATTGGAAGTCTCTCCAAACCATATCTTGAAGCCCATCATCCTAGAATAAAACATCCCATAAGTGCATAGCTTCTTCCTGAAGCATATATCTTGTGAGATTCACTCTTATCTTAGGAGGTGTCTCTAGAAATAAAAATATCAATAATACACTCATAAAATAGAGCTCAATATCCTTAGGATTTAAATCCACTAAGAACATGGGAGGATACTACTGCTATAAGACTTTCATTAGTTCTGCCATAGTTGTCAAAGGTTGTAGGGCTGCTTAAATGGTTTGCATAATGTGTAGAAAACCCTCATGGAACAAGGAATCAAAACTCATATCTAGTAGAAAAGGAATTACCATGAGAGGCATTGTATAATGTTATACTAGAACCTCATGGCCCACTACCTTCATATCATGGTCATTTCCCAACTCCTAGAACATTATTGCAAGTCTTTAGGGTGGAATATATATATAATTTCAAACACATGTATCAGAAAATATTGATAATGATACCATCAATGATAAAATCATAGAATAGGTCAAAACCTTCCTATAAAAATGTCACACACCTCTACCAACTCTCAAATCTAGTAATAATGATAACTCTATTTTGTATATATATTATTATGGGTTTATATATGTGTTTTCATTGAATATTAAATGATTTAATATAATATATGTGATTGATATGAATTTTTTAAAAATTCCAATGCATGATTGACATTTGGAGTGAATGCAATTCAAAAAAGGAAAATGATGAAGAAAACGGAACTACCTACCATGAGAAAATCTTCGAGTGTGACACTGGAGTTTGAGAATGATCGTGGGGAACTTACAAATCACAAAACTGAAGAAGTAGGAAAAAATAGAGATTCTAGTGCTAAAATCACATATTAAAAATTGTGTTAAGTCATTAAACGATGTGAAATTTATAGTTGTGAACATTATATAGGTTGTTAGAAGAGGAAAACAAGAATGGTGATTACATGTCACATTTGCATGCGGATTGACATGAGATTTTGAGAGTGATCATGGAGTACTTCCAAGGCCCAAAACTGAATAAGCAGGACTAAACGGAGATTCCAATATTGAAATAGCTTATTACAAATTCTGTAAAGTCATTAAATGATGTGAAATTGCCATCCATGACCATCATACTGATTGTGAGAAGAAGAAAAAAATGATTATTACACGTTATATTCTCTCACAGCATGACACCAAATTTTGTGAATGCTCATGGAGCACTTCCATGGAACAAAACTAAAGAAGTAGACAAAAACAGAGATTATTGTGTTGAAATAACATATTAGAAATCTTATAAAGTAATTACCTGACTTGAAATTATATTCTTTGAACTTCATACAGCTCGTTGGAAGAATAAAACAATAAGGATGACTATAAGTTGTGTTCGGTCGAAGCACAACATCTGATATTGAGAATGGTCATAGAGAACTAACAAGGCACAAAACTGAAGAGGCGGAATTAAAAAGATATTCCAATGATGAAATAACATATTACACATTTTGTAAATTAATTAAATTTTATTCCATGAATTTCATACAGTTTTTGAGAATAAGAAAACAAGATTTATGATTACATGTCATGTTCGATTGCGGTGCGACCCTAGATTTTGAGAATGACCATAGAGCACTTATAAGAAACAAAAAATAAAGAAGAAAGACGAAACATAGATTACAATGCTGAAATCACATATTACACATCGTTTAATTTCATTTCATGACATGAAGTTTTAAACTGTGAACTTCATATAGGTCATCAGAATAAGAAAAAAAGAATGATGATCACACATCGTGTTAGCCTGTGGTGTAGCATAGGCTTTTGAGAATGATCATAGAGAACTTATAAGGAAAAAAATAAAGTAGTGGGATAAAAAAAATATTCAAGTACTGAAATCACATTTTAAATGACATGTAAATTCATTAAAAGATGTGAAATATCAATCCCTTTAATTCATAAAGGTCATGAAGAAAAGAAAACAAGAAAGATTATTACTGGTCCTGTTCACTCACAGCATGACACTGGATTTTGGGAATGATCATGCAGTACTTCCAAAACAAAAAACTAAAGAAGCATGATGATATAGAGATTCTAGTGCTGAAATAACATATTAAATATCGTGTAATGTCATTACAAGATGTGAAATTTCAAGATGTGAAATTCATACAAGTCATGAGAAGAAGAAAATGATAATGTTGATTAAACATCATGTCCGCTCATGTAGTGATGCTAGATTTTTAGAATTATCACGAAGCAGTTCCAAGTCAAAAAAATGCAGAAGAAAGAAAAAAAAAGATTCTAGTGCTGAAATCACATATTAAACATCATGTAAAGACATTACACACTGTTAAATTGAAAGTCATGAACTTCATAAAAGTCATGAGAATAAGGAAATAAGAATGATGATTACACATCATGTTCACTCGTAGTGTGACACCAGATTTTGAGAATGATCATAGAGTAGTTCCAAATCACAAAACTAAAAAAGTAGGTTGAAACAAAGAATCTAGTGATGAAATCAAATAATACACATCTTTTAAAGTCGTTTCAAGACCTAAAATTTCACGTCATGGACTTTAAATAGGTCAAGATAAGAAGATAAAAAGAATGACAATTACACGTATGTTCTCTCATTGTTTGACACCGGATTTTGAGAATGACATTGAGCACTATCAAGGAAAAAACATAATAAGAGGGGTGAAATAGAGATTCGATTGCTGAAATCACATACTAAACATCTTATAAAGGCATTACATGATTAAAAATTGAATGTTGTGAAATTCATATAGGTTGTGAGAGGAAGAAAACAAGAATGATGATTACAAGACGTGTCCCATTGTGGAGCGACATCTAATTTTTGAGAATGATTATGGAGCACTTCCGAGGAACAAAACAAAAGAAGAAAGATGAAACAGAGATTCCAAGGATAAAATCACAAATTAAACATCGAGTAAAGTCATTACATGATGTTAAATTTCAATATGTTAACTTCATATCAGTCATAATAAGAGGAAAACAAGAATGATGATTACACATCATGTTCACTCATGATGTGACATCGGATTTTGAGAGTGATCATGGAGAACATCCAAGGCATAAAACTGAAGAGGTAAATGAAATAAAGATTCTAGTGTAGAAATAACAAATTACATGTTGTATAAATTCAATAAACTGTGTGAGATTCCAACCCATGAACCTCATACAGGTCATGAGAAGAAGAAAGAAATGATGATTACACATCATTTTCACTCACAGTGAGACACAAGATTATGGGAATGATCATGGAGCACTTCCAAAGAACAAAAATGAAGAATCCAGACAAAATGGATATTTCAGTGTGGAAATCACATATTACATGTCGTTTAAAGTCATTACATGATTTGAAATAGCATGTCATGAACATCATAAAAGTCCTGAGTAGAATAAAACAATATTGGTGATTAAACATCGTGTTCACTTGTGGAATGACACCATATTTTTAGATTGATCATGGAGCACTTCCAAGGTACAAAACTAAAGAAGTAGAAAAAAAAGGAGTTCCAATGCTAAAATTAAGTATTAGACATCGTGAAAAGTCAACACATGATGTGACATTTAAATCCATGAACTTCATATAGACCGTGAGAAGAAGAAAACATGTATGATGATTACATGTTGCGTTCAAAAGCAGAGTAACACCAGATTTTAAGTATGATCATCAAGCACATACAAGGAATAAAACTGAAGAAGAAGGATGAAACTAAGATTCCAGTTATGAAATAACATATTAAATGTCATGTAAAGTCATTACATGAAGTGAAATTTCAAGTTGTAAACATCATATGGGTCATGATAAAAATAAAAAAAGATGATTTTTTTTCATGTTCTCTCATAGTGTGAAACCGGATTTTGAGAGTAATCATAGAGAACTTCCATGTCACAAAATTGAATAAGTTGGGAAAAACAGAGATTCCAGTGCTGAAATCACATATTACACATCGTATAACATAATTACACAACTTGAAATTTCAAATCGTAGACACCATACAGGACCTGAGAATATGAAAACAAGAATGATGATTACACGTCGTGTTCACTCGCAGTGTGACACTGGATTTTGAGACTGGTCATGGAGCACATCCATGGAATATAATCGATGAACCAAGACAAAACAGAGATTACAGTGCTAAAATCACATATTGCACATAATATAAATTCATTACATGATGGTAAATTCCAAGTTCTGATCTTTATATAGGTTATGAGAAGGAAAAAATACGAATGATGATTACAAATCACTTTTGATCGCCGCACGACAATGGATTTTGAGAATGATCAGTTAGCACTTCCATGGAACAAAAATTAATAAGTAAGATAAAATAGTGATTCCAGTACAGAAATAAAATTTTACATATCATGAAAATTCAATACAAGACATGATATTGATAGATGTGAAGTTTATACAAGTTGTGAGAAGAGTAAAATAAGAATGATGATTACACATCGTGTTCGCTCGCGGCGTGACACCCGATTTTGAGAATGACCATGGAGAACATCCAATGCATGAAACCAATGAAGCAGGATGGGACAGAGATTCCAGTGCTAAAATATCATTTTAAAAGTTTTGTAAATTCATTATACAATGTAAATTTACAAGATATAAACATCATATGACTTTTGAGAAGGAAAAAAAAGAATGATGATCACACGCCGTGTTCGCTCATGGCAGAACACTGGATTTTGAAAATGATCATAGAGAACTTCCAAGGAAAAAAATAATGAAGCGGGAAAAATGTATATTCAAGTGCTGAAATAACATATTAATCATCATGAAAAGTAATTACACAACATGAAATTGAAAATCATGAACATTTTATAGGTTGCGAGAAAAAGAAAATAGGAATGATGATTACACGTCATGTTCTCTCATAGCGCCAAAATGGATTTTGGGAATGATTGTGGCGTACTTCTAGGGCACAAAACAGAATAAGAAAGATGAAATAGAGATTAAAGTACTAGAATCATATATTACATATCATGTAAAGTCATTACATGACATGAAATTTCATGTCATGGACTTCATATAAGTCATGAGAGGAAGAAAACAAGAATGATGATTTCATGTTGTGTTTAATCTCCGCATGACACAAGACTTTATGAATGATCATGGTGTAGTTCCAAGGTAAAAAAATAAGTAATCATGATGAAATAGATATTATATTGCTCAAATCACATATTACACTTCGTGAAAAGTCATTACACTATGTGAAATTGCAAATTGTGAACTTCATACAGGTCAAGAAAAGAATAAAACAACAATGATGATTACACGACGTGACACCAGATTTTGAGAATGATCATGGACCACATCCAAGGAACAAAAATAAAGAATTAGGACAAAACAGAGGTTCTTCTACTGAAATCACATATTACACATCATGTAAAGTCATTACACGATGTGAAATATCATGGCTTGAACTTTGTACTGGTCATGAGAATACGAAAATAAGAATGATGATTACACGTCTTATTTCCTCGCGACGCGATACCAGATTTTGAGAAATATCATGGAGCACATCCAAGTAACAAAACTAAAGAAGTAGGATGATACAGATATTCCAGTGTTGAAAGCACATATTACATGTTCTGTAAATTCATAACACGGTGTGAAATTCTAAGTCATGAAATTCATATAGGTCATGATAAGAAGAAAATAATAATGATGATTCTACATCGTGTTCTCTTGTGGCGCGAAACTGGATTTTGATAATGATCATAGAGCATTTATAAGGAACAAAAATGAAGAAGTATGAAGAACAGAGATTCCAATGCTGAAATGAAAAATTAAACATTCTATAAAGTCATTACATGACATGAAATTACAAGTTGTGAACTTTATATAGGTCATGAGAAGAAGAAAACAATAATTATTATTACATGTCGTGTTTTCTCATGGTGGAACACCAGATTTTGAGAATGATCATGGAGCACTTCCAAGGAAAAAATTAAAGAACCAAGATGAAATGGATATTCCAATAGTGAAATCACATAATACTCATCATGTAAATTCATTACAGAATATGAAATTGAAAGTCGTGAACTTTATACAGGTTGTGAAAAGAAGTAAACAAGAATGATGACTACATGTTGTGTTCTCTTGTGGTGAAAAACATGCTTTTTAGAATGATCATGCAGTAATTTCAAGGAATAAAACTAAAGAAGAAGGATAAAATTTAGTTTTCAGTGCAGAAATCAAAAATAAAAAGTCATGTAAATTCATTACACTGTGTCAAATTGAAAGTTGGACTTCATGCAGGTAGTGAGAGAAAGAAACAAATAATGATGATTACACATCATGTTCTCTTGTGATGCGACAGTAGAATTTGAGAATGATCATAGATCACTTACATGGCACAAAACTGAAGAAACATGAAAAAATGAATATTAGAGTGATAAAATCACATATTACACATCATCTAACGTCATTAAAGGATGAGAAATTTCTTGTTTTGAACTTCATACATGTCATGAGAAGAAGAGGAAAAATAATGATGATTACACGTCATGTTAACTCACTATATGACACCGGATTTTAGGAATTATCATGGAGCACTTATAAGGCCCAAAAATGAATAAAGAAGATGAAACAGATATTCCAATGGAGAAATTAGATATTACACATCATGTAACGTCATTACCATTGAGAAATTACATGTTGTGAACCTCATACATGTCATTTGAAGAAGAAAACAAGAATGATGATTACATGCCATGTTTGCTCATGGTGCGACACCAGATTTTGAGAATGTTGATGGAGCAGTTAAGAGGTACAAAACTAAATAATAAAGAAAGAATAGATTCCAATACTGAAATCACATATTACATTCCATGTAAATTCATTACATGAAATGAAATTTAAGTTCATGAACTTTATATATGTCAGGAAAAGAAGAAAACAAGAATGATTATTAAACATTGTGTCTGCTCGCAGCAGGACACCCGATTTTGAGAATGATTTTGGAGAACTTACCAGGCACAAAACAAAAGAAGTAGGATGAAACAGAGATTCCAGTGTTGAAATCACATATTAAACCACATGTAATTTCATTAAATAATGTGAAATTTTATGATGTGAAATTCATAAATGTCATGAGAAGAAGAAAAAAATTGATGGCTACACTTCATGATTACCCGTGGTGCAATATTGGATTTTCAGAATGATTATAGAGCACTTACAAGGCACAAAACAGAAGAAGAGGGATGAAACATAGATTCTAGTGTTTAAATAACATATTACATGTCATCTAATGTCATTGGAGGACATGAAATTTCAAGACCTAAACATCATACTGGTCATGAAAAGAAGAAAACAAGAATTATGATTACACGTTGTGTTCACTCAAAGCATGACACCAGATTTTGAGAATGGTCATGGAGCACTTACAAAAAAAACTAAAGAAGTGGGATGAAACAGAGATTCTAGTGTGGAAATCACATATTACACATCATGAAAAAGTTATTACAATAGGTGAAAATGAAATATGTGAACATCATAAAAATTTTGAGAAGAATAAAAAAGGAATGATCATTACACATCATGTTCACTCATGGAACAACACTGAATTTTGAGAATGATTATAGATAACGTATAAGGCACAAAACTAAACAAGTGGGAGGAAATGGAGATTCCAGTGCTATAATTATATATTACACATCGTGTAATGTCAATACATGGCATGAAATTGTATGTCGTGAACTACATATAGATATTTAGAAAATAAAACATGAACGATGAATACACGTTGTGTTCTCCCATGGTGAGACACTAGATTTTGAGAATAATCCTAGATCACTTCCAAGGCACAAAACTAAAGAAGAAGATTGAAACATAGATTCCAGTTATGAAATCACATATTAAACATCATGTAAATTCATTACATGACATGAAATTGAAATCCTTGGACTTCATATAGTTCTTGATAAAATAAAACAAGAATGATATTTATAGGTCATGTTTGCTCGCCGTGAAACACTGAATTTTACGAATGATATTGCAATAGTCCCAAGGCACAAAACTGAAGAATCATAGTGGAATAGTGATTCTAGTGCTAAAATCACACATTACACATCAGGTAAATTCATTACATTATGTGAATTAGTAATTTTGAACTTCATACAAGCTATAAGAAGAAGAAAACATGAAAGATGATCACATGTCATGTTAACATACAGAGTGACATTGGATTTCTAAGAATGATCGTAGAGCACTTATAAGGGATAAAACTGAAGAACCTGGATGAAAAGATGATTCATCTTCTAAAGTAACATATTACACATCGTGTGAATTCATAACACATTATGAAATTGAATGTTGTGAACTTAATATAGGTCGGGAGAAGAAGAGAACAATAATGGATATTACACGTCATGTTCACCCATGGAATGACATAGAATTTTGGGAATGATCACCGAGCACTTCCAAGGCACAAAATTGAAGAATTCGGATGAAACAGATATTCCAGGGCTGACATTACACGTCTTTTAAATTTATTACATGTTGTGAAAATTTCAATTTGTGAACTTCATATAGGTCATGAGAAGAATAAAATAATAATGTTGAATAAAAATCATGTTCGCTCGCAGTAGAACATCGGGTTTTGAGAATGATCATGGAGTAGTTTAATAAAAAAACTGATGAAGTAGGACGGAACATAGATTCCAATGCCAAAATCACATATTACACATTGTTTCAAGTCATTACACGATGTAAAATTACAAGCCTTGAACTTCATACAGGTCATGAGAAGAAGAAAACAAGAATGATGATTACACATTGTGTTCCTTCGAAGCGTGAAATAGGATTTTGAGAATGATCATGGAGCACTTCCAAGGAAAATAATTAAAGAAGTGGGAAAAATGAGATTCCATGTCTGAAATCACATATTACACGTTTTGTAATGTCATTACATGATGTGAAATTTCATGTCATGAAATTCATATAGGCCATGATATGAATAAAATAATAATGATGTTTATAAGTTGTGTTCACTCATGGCGCGACACTGGATTTGGAGAATTGTCATGGAGTAGTTCCGAGGGACAAAACTAAAAAACCAAGATGAAAAGTAGATTCCAGTGCTAAAATCATATATTAAACATTGTGTAAAATCATTACATGATGTGATATAGAAACATGTAAACTTCCTAGAGGTTTTGAGATTAAAAAAACATGAATGATGATTACACGTTGTGTTCGCTCGCGGCCTGACACTATATTTGTATAATGATTATGGAGAACATCTAAGACACAAAAAATGAAGAAGTAGGATGAAAAGAAGATTCCAGTACAAAATAAAAAATTACACATAATGTAGTGTCATTACATTATGTGAAATACGAATATTTGGACATCATAAAGGTTGTAAAAAGAAGAAAACAAGAATGATGATTACGCTTTTTTGTACACTCGCGTCACGACACCGGAATTTGAGAATTATCATGGATCACTTCCAAGACACAAAAATGAAGAATCGAGATCAAACAGATATTCCAGTGCTGAAATAAAATATTGTACATCATGTAAACTCATTAAATGATGTAACATTTCAAGTCATAGACTTAATAATAGTTGTTAGAAGAAGAATATAGAAATGAAGATTACGCGACGTGTTCTCTTGTGGTGTGACATAGCATTTTGATAATGATCATGGAGCACTTCAAAGGCACAAAACGTGATAAGAAGGACAAAATGGATATTCCAATACGGAAATCACATATTACACAAAAGATAAAGTCATTACATGATGTGAAATTGTAATCCATGGACGCCATACTAGTCGTGAGAAGAAGAAAACAAGAATAGTGATTACAAGTAATTCTCATTCATGGTGTGACATAGGATGTTGGGAATGATCATGGAGCACTTCCATGGAACAAAACTGAAGAAGAAGAACGAAATAGAGATTATAGGGGGAAAATCACATATTAACTGTTGTGTAAAGTCATTACATGAGGTGAAATTTCAATTCATGAAATTCATAGAAGTCACGATAAGAGGAAAAAAAATAATGATTATTAAACATCATGTTCACTCATGGCAAAAAAACCGATTTTGAGAATGATAATCGAGTAATTACCAGGCAGAAAACTAAATAAGTTGGACGAAACGTAGATTCTAGTGCATAAATCGCATATTAAACATCATTTAATATCATTACAGGATGTAAAATTGCAAGAAGTGAACTTCATATAGGTCGTGAGAAGAAGAAAAAAAGAATAATGATTAGACATCATGTTCACTCATGGTGTGACACTGGATTTTGAGAATGATCCTGGAGCACTTCCAAGGCACAAAATTGAAGAAGTAGAATAAAACCGAGATTCCATTTCTGAAATGACCCATTAAAATTCAGGTAAATTCTCACATGAATGAAACTACAATATGTAAACTTCATATAGGTTATGAGAATATGAAAACAAGAATGATGAAAACATGTCATGTTCGCTCACGGCACAACACCAGATTTTGATAATGATCATGAATCTCTTACAAGTAACAAAACTAAAGAAGTAGGATGAAACTGAGATTCTAGAGATTGAAATAACATAATAACCATCATGTAAACTCATTACATGATGTGAAATTTCAGGATATGAACTTCATACAAGTCATGAGAAGAAGAGAGCAAGAATGGTGATAACACTTTTTGTTTTCTCTCAGCATGACACTAGATTTTGAGAATGATCATGGTGAACTTCTAAGGCACAATACTAAATAAAAAGAAGGAAAAAGAGACTCCATTGCTTAAATCACAAATTACAAGTCCTAAAAAGTCATTACACTATATGAAATTGAATTTCGTGAACTTCATACTGATCATGATAAGAAGAAATCAATAATGAGGATTACAGGTCGTGTTTTCTCATGGTGAGGCTTCGGATTTTGAGAATGATCATGGAGAACATACAAGGAAAAAAACTAAAGGAGAAAGATGAAACAGAGATTCCAGTACTAATATCAGATATTACACATTGTTTAAAGTCATTACATGATGTGATATTGAAAGATGTAAACATAAAAATAGGTCGTGAGAATAAGAAAACAATAATGATGATTAAATGTCGTGTTTTCACATGGCGCGACACTAGATTTTGTGAATGATCATAGAGAACATCCAAGGAAAAAAACTGAATATGTAGGATGAATTGAAGATTCTAGTTCTGAAATTGCATATTAAACATCATGTTAAATTATTACACAATGTGAAATTGAAAGCTGTGAAATTCGCGTAGGTCATGAATGAAGAGAACAATGTTGTTGACTGCACATTGTGTTCGCTCGCGGCATGACACCATATTTTGAGAATGATCATGGAGAAAATTCAAGACCCAAAATGGAAGAAGAAGGACATATCAAAGATTCCAATGTTGAAATCACATATTATACATCGTGTAAAGTCATTAAAAAATGTAAAATTGCAAGTTGTGAACATCATATAGGTCATGAAAACAAGAAAACAAGAATGATGATTACACATTGTCTTCGCTCGTGGTGAGACATCAGATTTTATGAATGATCATGGAGAACTTTCAAGGCACAAAACTAAATAATCTTGAGGAAACTAATCTTCCAATGCTAAAATAAAATATGAAACATCTTGAAAAAGTAGTTAAATGATGTGAAATTTCAATCCTTGAACTTCATAATGGTCATGAGAAGAATAAAACCAGAATTTTGATCACTCATCGTGTTTGATCATGCTGCGACACTGGACTTTGAGAATGATCATGGAGAACTTCCAAGGAACAAAACTAAATAACCCTGAAGAAATGGAGATTCTAGTGCTAAAATCACATATTAAACATCGTGTAAAGTCATTACATGATGGGAAATTTCATGCTGAAAACATCACACAGTTCATGAGAATGAGAAAACAATAATGATGATTACATGTCGTGTTCACTTGTGGCGCGACACCAGATTTTGAGGATGATCATTGAGAACTTCAAAGGCACAAAACTAAAGAATAAGATGAAAAAGAGATTACAATGCTAAAATCACATATTAAACATCATGTAAAGTCATTATATGATGTAAATTTTCAATAAATGAACTTTATATAGGTTATGAGAAGAAGAAAACAAGAATGATGATTACACTTCATGTTCTCTCGTGGCACAACATTGGATTTTGATAATGATCATGGACCACTTCCAAGGGACAAACCTAATAAAGTATGATGAAATAGATATTCTATAACTGAAATCCCATATTACACATCACGTAAATATATTACATGATATAAAATTGAACTCCATGAACTTCATACAGGTCCTGAGAAGAAGAAAACAAGAATAGTGATTACATGTCACGTTCACTCACATCGTCAAATGGGACATTGAGAATGATCATTGAGCACTTCCAAGGAACAAATCTAAAGAATCAGAATGAAATGTGATCCCAATGTCGAAATCACATATTATACATCATGTAAATACATAACACGACATGAAATTGCAACATGTGGACTTCAAAAAGTTCATGATAAGAAGAAAACAAGAATGATGATTACACGTCGTGTTTTCTCATGGTGTGACTCCAAATTTTAAAAATGATCATGGAGTACTTACAAGGCACAAAACTGAAGAAGCATGATAAAACAGATATTCTAGTGTTGAAATCACATATTACACGTCATCTAAATTCATCACATGACATGAAATTGCAAGTCGTGAATTTCATATAGTCCATGAGAAGAAGAAAACCATAAGTATGATTACATGTCATGTCCACTCATGGTGCGACACTATATTTTGACAATGATCATGAAGTACTTCCAAGGTAAAAAACTAAAGTAGCATGATAAAATAGATATTCCAATGATTAAATCTCATATTAAAAGTCATGTAAAGTCATTACATGACATGGAATTTCAATTTGTGAACTTCATAAAGACATAAGAGGAAGAAAACTAGAATGATGATTACTCGTCGTGTTCGTTCGTGGTCCGACACTAGATTTTTGGAATAATCATAGAGCACTTCCAAGGTGTATAACTATTGATGCATGGTGAAATAGAGATTCATGTGTTGAAATCACATATTACACATCATTTAAAGTCATTATACAATGACAAATTATGATCTGTGAACATTATAGATGTCATGAAAAGAATAAAACATGAAGGATGATTGCACATCGTGTTCTCTCATGGTGAGACACCAGATTTTGAGAATGATCATGGAGCACTTCTAAGGAAAAAAATGAAGAAGTTGGATGAAATAAAGATTCCAATTCCAAAATCACATATTACACATCATTTAAATTTATTGCACAATGTTAAATTTTATGATTTTTACTTCATAAAGACCATGTGAAAATTAAAATAAGAATGATGATTAAATGTGAGGATTGCTTGTGGCGTGACACTGGATTTTGAGAATGATCTGGGAGAACTTAAAAGGAACAAAACTGAAGAATCATGATGAAATATATATTCTAATGATTAAATCACATATGGAACATTGGGTAAAGACACTAAAAAATGTGAAATTGAAAGTAGTTAACATTATATTGGTTAATAGAAAAAGAAAACAATAATGATAATTAGACATTCTGTTCTCTCATGGGGCAACACCAGATTTTTGAGAATTATCCTGGAGCACTTCAATGGAACATAACTAAAAACCCAGGATGAAATAGATATTCTATTGCTAAGATAAAATATTACACATCATGTAATGTCATTACATGATGTGAAATTTCAATCCATGAACTTCATAGAGGTCTTAAATGAAGAAAAAAAGAATGATGATTACATGTTGTGTTCACTCGTGGCCTGACATCGGATTTTGAGAATGATCATGGAGCACATCCCTAGAACAAAACTGAAGACGCCGGATGAAACATGGATTCTAGTGTTGAAGTCACATATTACACATCTTGTAAACTTATTACATGATAGGGAATTGAAATACATGAACATAATAGAGGTCTAGAGAAGAATAATAAATGAATGATGATTTCACGTCACATTCACTTATAGTGTGAAATATGATTTTTAGATTGATCACGGAGAACATCCAAACCAAAAAAACTAAATAAGCAGGTTGAAACAGAGATTCCAGTGTTGAAATAACATCCTACACGTCATTTAAATTTATTTCATGACATCAAATTTTAAGATGTGAACTTCATATTGGTCATGTAAAGAAGAAAATAAGAATGATGATTACATGTCATATTCACTCATGAAGAGACACCAGATTTTAAAATTGTTCATGGAGAACTAACAGCGAACAAAACTAAAGAAGTAGGATGAAAAGGAGATTTTATTTCTAAAATCACACATTACACATCATTTCAATTCAGTAGACGATGTGAAATTGCAATCCATGAATGTCATACAAGTCATGAGAAGAAGAAAACAATAATGATGATTACAAGTTGTGTTCTCTCATAGCATGACAGCAGATTTTGAGAATGGTCATGGAGCACTTCCAAGGCACAAAACTAAAGAAACATGATGAAACATAGATTCTAGTGCTGAAATCACATATTAAACGTTGTGTAATGTCTTTACATGATGTGAAATTTCAAGTCATGAACTTTATACAGGTCATGAGATGAAGAAAAAAACAACGATGATTACATGTCATGTTCACTCTTTGTACAACACTAGATTTTGAGAATAATCAAGGGGCACATCCAAGGAAAAAAATGCATAGGTAGGATGAAATTGATTTTATAGTGCTAAAATAACAAATTACATGTCGTGTAACATCAATAAATGACATGAAATTCCAATCCATGAACTTCATATGGGTCATGAGAAGATAAAAATTTCAATGATTATTACAAATGGTGTTCTCTCACAGCACGAAACTGAATTTTCAAAATGATCATGGAGAATTTATAAGGCAAAAAACTGAAGAACCGGGATGAAATAGAGATTCTATCAGTTAAATAAAATATTACACGTCGTGTAAATTCATTACATGATGTGAAATTACTGGTCATGATCTTCATATAGGTTCTGAGAAGAAGAAAACAATAATTATGGTTATATGTCGTGTTTTCTCATGAAATGACTCCGAAATTTGAGAGTGATCATGAAGAACATACAAGGCGGATTAGTAAAGAATAATGATGAAATAGAGATTCCAGTGCTGAATTCACATATTACACATCATGTAAAGACATTACATGATGTGAAATTTCAAGTGATGAACTTCATATATGTTGTGAGAAGAAGAAAACAAGATTGATGATCGCACATCGTATTCCCTTGCGGAAGGACACAAAATTTGAAGAATGATCATGGAGGAAATAAAAGGCTCAAAACAGAAGAAGTATAGTGAAATAGAGATTCCAGTGTTGAAATCAAATATTACATGTCATGTAAAGTCATTAAACGATGTGAAATGTAAAGCTATTAACTTTATACATGTCGTGAGAAGAAGAAATAAAGAATGATGATTACACATCGTGTTCACTCGCATCACAACACTAGATTTTGAGAATGATCATGAAGAACATACAAGGCACAAAACGGAAGAAGTAGGACAAAAATAGATTATAATGATAAAATCACATAAGACATGTCATGTCAATTCATTAAAGGATGTAAAATTTAAAGCTATAAACATTATATAGGTTATAAGAAGAAGAAAACATGAATGATGATTATATGTTGTGTTTGATCGCAGCACAAAACCAAATTTTGAGAATGGTCAAGGAGCACTTACAAAAAAACAAAAATGAAGAAGCAAGATGAAACATAGATTCCAGTGTTGAAATAATATATTACCCATCGTGTAAAGTCATTAAATGGTTTGATGTTTGAAGCAGTGAGCTTCATATATATCCTGAGAAGAAGAAAACAACAATGATGATTACATGTCATGTTTTCTCATGGCATGACACTAGATTTTGAGAATGATCGTGGATCATGTCCAAGGTAGAAAAATAAATAAGAAGGATGAAATAGATATTCTAGTTCTAAAGTCACATATTACATGTCATGTGAAGTCATTACATGACTTGAAATTTCAAGATGTGATCTTCATACAATTTCTAAAAAGAATAAATCAAGAATGCTGATTACATGTCATGTTCACTCCTGACATGTCACAAGATATTAATAATGATCATAGAGAACTTCCTTATCACAAAACTGAAGAAGCGGGATAAAATGGAAATTCAAATGCTGAAATCATATATTACACATCATGTAATGTAATTACACAATGTGAAATTGAAAACCCTGAACTCCATATAGGTCGTAAGAAGAAGAAAATAAGAAGTATGATTACATGCTATGTTCTCTCATGGTGTGACACCATATTTTGATAATGATCATTGGGCACTTCCAAAGAACAAAACTGATGAAGCAAGATGAAATAGGGATTCCAGTGTTGAAATCCCTTAATACACATCGTGTAAATTCATTACATGATGTGAATTTCAAGACATGAACATTATAATATTTCTAATAATATGAATAAAATAATTATGATTTCATGTCATGTTCACTCGTGGCATGACAACATATTTTGAGAATGATTATGGAGCACATCTAATGAACAAAACCGAAGAAACATAACGAAATAGAGATTCTTGTATTGAAATCAAATATTTCATGACATTTAAATTAATTAAATTACATGAAATTATAAACCATGAAATTTATACATGTTTTTAGAAGAAAAAAATAGAATAATTATTACACGTTGTGTTCGCTCGCGGCGCGACATCGAATTGTGAGAATGATCATAGGGCACTCCCAAGGAACAAAACTGAAGAAACAAGATGAAATTGAGATTCAAGTGTTGAAATCACATATTACACATCATGTAAAGTCATTCCATGATTTGAAATTTCATTTTGTGAAATTCATATAGGTCTTCAGAATTGTAAAATAAGAATGATGATTACACATGGTGTTTTCTCACAACACGACACCAAATTTTGAGAATGATCATGGATCACTTCCAAAGTAGAAAACTGAAAAAGGAGGATGAAATGGAGATTCCAGTGCTCAAATAAAATATTAAAAATCATGTAATTTAATTTAAATATATGAAATTTTAATCCATGAACTTCATATTATCCATGATAAGAAGAAAACAAAAATTATTATTACATGTTGGGTTTTCTCGCAGCACGACACCAGATTTTGAGAATGATCATGTAGAACTTCCAAGAAGAAAAATAATTAATAAGGATGAAAAAGATATTATAGAGCTAAAATAACATACTACACATCATGTGAAGTCATTACATTATTTGAAATTTCATGATGTGAGCTTCATATAAGTCACGAGAAGAAGAAAACATGAATAATGATTACACGTCGTGTTCTCTTGTGGCACAACAGCAAATTTTGAGAATGATAATGGGGTACATACAAGGAATAATACTGAAGAAGAAGGAATAAACATATATTATAGTGATGAAATCACATTTTATGCATCATTTTTAGTCATTATGAAATGTGAAATTATAATTCATAAACCTCATACAGTTTCAGAGAAGAAGAAATCAAGAATGATGATTACACATCATGTTTTCTTGCAGCACGACACTGGATTTTGAGATTGATCATGGAGGAATTATGTAATGACCCAAAATTTCCATGATTTCTTTTAAATATATGGGAATTTTACAAGTCTGTAAAAATTGACGGTGGCTGATTCCAAGGCCCGGAGTACCCGGAATGAATTTCTGAACATTTTTTTGGGTATGTTCAGTAACCGTTCGAGCAGGTTTTTATAAATTTTGAACCGGTCCTCAGAATTGAAATCTGAAGTTACTGTTGAACTCGCAGCATTGGTATTCCCTTAATAATACTTTTACCTCAATGATAGTTTGTCAAGGGTGAAGGATAATTTTTGGGTTTTTTTGGAAATAATAAAATAAAATAATCACATTTTATTTTATTTTTTCTGACCACCCATGTGGATATTTTACAGGTGGGGACCACCTAAACTAAAAACTTCCATTAGAGGTTATGGAGGTGGGTATCACTGAGCCTAACCTCTCATGAGAGGTTATGGTGGTGGTGACCACCTGAGGATTGAAACCTCTTGAACTCCCTATTAAGTGGGGAGAAACCACTTGACCTCCCCACTTAATTATGCCAACCCTCACCATAATTTATTATGCCAACTCTCTCACTTTAATTAATTAATCCATCTCAATTAATTATTTTTTTTTTTAAATTATGCCAACATATTTTGTTATATTAGATATCTCTTCTTTTTTTTTGGTTGGGGGAAATTAATCGTTGGAAAATGAAGGAGCCTTGGGAGAAACTCTCTCCACGAAGAATGCTAATTAATAATGCTAATGAAGAAAGATGACATCGACTTTGACCTTATTCTTTGAGACATCATCCCATGGTTTAAATATTCAACAATGATGAATCACCTCCATCGAAGAACGTTAATACAATGACCGAACATGGGATTGGAGGCGTATGACAGGTGCGACGAATGTCGACAACTTCGACTTTATCTTCATCATCAACAATCAAAAAAGGAAGGGGTTTATTTGTGTATTAATACTTTTCCCATGTTCTTCCCCAGATTTCTTTTTCGAGATTGGGAATTAATCGTTGCGGGAGGTTGTAAATCTTGACGTTCTCCTTCAAGTTCTTTTTGAGAAATATTCTACCACCCTAACATGTATGGTATGGGAAAAAGAAACATGTCTCGACCCCTCCTCAAATATTGTAATGATTTGTGGTTTTGAACGTGATGAAGGGGACAACGCAACAACAATTCCTTGTGGACATCACTGTCTCACGACCTCCGCACACTCGCAGCACCCCCACAGCCGAGCCGCTCCGTGGAACCCATGGCCACCGCGCCCCGCAACTCCACCACCTATGGCCACGCCGCGTTGTCCACGACTGCAGCCGACCGAGCTGGGTTGCCGCCGCCATCTGCCAAGCTGCCCCGACCACACCATTTGTAGCCTTCAGAGCCTCCCCGACCACACCACCCGTGGCCTTCCAAGCCACTCTGGTCGAGCCACCCATAGCCAAGATCCTCTGGCCAACCTACCCAATGGCCCCGTGCCGCTCTGCACCCTCGCGCTGTCCACAGATGAACCCCCGTAGCCCCTCTCATCTTTTCCGAACCAACGGGATTAGCCGGGTTAGCCCAAAATGGTTCGTCCTAGGTCAGGTCGGGCTGGGACGGTCTGACCGGGTCGGACCGGACCCAGGCCCACTACGACTCATTTAATTTTTTTGTCCATAACATTGGAACCGGACATTCATTTAACAAACCTTCAGTGGAATTGGAAATCTATGAGTGAGATGTTCCCTTTGAGTATACCCCACTAGAGTTTTGAATTAAAATGGAGAGTAATCAAGTTGGATCGAGCACGAATCTTACCGGGCCCTAGTGACTAAAAGGGTAATAACTCATAGATCGCGCGTTTGATTGACGCGTTGTCTGTTGTGTTGAGACCCCTATGATGTGGCAGACCTTTGATATGCTTGTACGTGGGACTTCATTGTAGTTGGAATATCAAACAGTAGCTTGTGGAGAGGATTCTTCCGGAGATGAGCAAGCATAGTGCAGGAACCCAGTCGGTGGATGAGACATGACGACTACTGACCTTTTCGACTTAGATGAATTGATAGGCCCAGTGGGGAGAACCTCTATGTGACATAGCAGACCCACGGTGGGTAGAGCCTTTGTCTTACACAGAAGACCCATGGTACACTATAGGAGGAGTACCTCAACAGGCTTTGTTGGGGAACACCTCTGTGTGATGCTGCAGACCCGTAGTACTCGAGAGGAGGAGTACCTCAGCAAGTTACAAGGGGGAGTGCCTCTGTGTGACACAATAGACCCATGGTACTCGATAGAAGGAGTACCTCATCATTCCACGGTTTGTGGGAAGCACCTATGTGTGACGCGACAGGCCCACTATACACAAAAGAGGATAGAATCTCTAGTAGCTGAGGTGTTTGATGATGTGACTGGGGATGTTACTTGTTACTACCCCTAGAATAAATCCTGGAGTGATCTGAGTCATTATCTCTGTGTTTTCCTCATGATTGGGATGGTTTACTTCATAACATAGGTATATGTATAGGCATATACCTAAGTAGGTCTATCTATTTATTTCATACTTTGTGGTTTATCCTTGGTGGTTTTTGTGAGACCTTGTGGGTCTCGGGGTCCCAAATGATTATCCTTATACTCACACATACATAGGTTATGCCCATAATTTGTTGTGTTTGGTGCGGATGATGGATAGCGCTGACTGAAGCTGAGAGTAACAGGACTGGACGGTTCTCAGAGGTGAACCATACGGCGTGTCGGTATGCAGAAGAGACAAGTGGATGTGTAGTGTTGAGGAGGCCATATTTACCTACCCTTCAAGAAGGATCCTCAAATGATGATCTAGTAGCTGTCTTTTTCTCTTTCATCAGTTGTATTGTATTTCATTTGTACTTGTACCTTTACCGTTGGGCTTGTATTTCAGCCCCCTTTTACTTTCAACACTCTTTTGGTAATATAATTGTCTTCTGTTCATATCTTATTGTGTTCTTGGTTATGTGATTTTACAGGTTATAAAGTAAATTCCTTCACAGTTTTAGGGAAAACGCATTTCGGTGCTAGTCGCCAGCCCCTGTCCTATGGAAGGCGGGCTTGGGGTAGTCACAACACGGGCCCCGGGGGACAGGTCTTGAAAAATTTGTATCAGAGGAGTCGGTTCTATCATAGAACATAAAACTATTATCTATATTTTAAACTTCAATAATGTTAAGTGTAGTGAGTGTGGTTATCAGTATAGGGAATCCATTGTTGGTGCGGTGGCTGACGTATCTTTACACCATGACCCTGACTTCTAATTTCTTACTCAGTGCATGAAAACACTAATTGCGTGTGTGTTTTGAAGAATTTTCTTTGTGATCCATTTGAGTTAGATCACTAGGTATAACTTATTAACTTTGGCACACCTATTTCTTTTCAGGATGCCTCCATGAAGAAATCCATCTAGGGTTCTAAGATTTGTATGCATTGATATCCTACTAAGCGACGAGGCCTCGGTACAGGGCCCACTTTCTGTAGTGGCACCACCAGAGGCACCAACGAAGGCACCAGTGGTACCATTACCCGTTGGGCCACTGATGACACCAGCCCTAGAAATAGAGAGTGCATGCCGCTTGAGCGCGTTGAATGAGTTCGTGTGCTAGAGTACACCCAGTTTCAGGGGAGAGACAGACCCACATGCAGCTGAGGATTGGCTGGAGGCTGTGGCGAGAGTCTTCCGACTCGTAGGGAATCTATCCGATCTCATGGAGATCCTTGTCACCTTCCTTATAGAGGCAATAGTGGGAAAATGGTAGAGCTTGAGGATCCATGTTCACGATGAGGTAATGCTTCCCTAGGAAGACTTCGAGATCCTACTTCAGGTAGAGTTTGTTCCAGTGACTCTTCGAGCAGTGCGCATACGAGAGCTTCTTAATTTGCAGTAGGGCAACATGACTGTTGTTCAGTTCTTAGCGAGGTTCACTGACCTCCCACACTACTCCATATATATAGTACGAGACCCATTCTTTAGAGCCCAAAAATTTGATCAGGGGCTCAGGCGGGTGATCAGGGATTTGATGATCTCACTCAGCATCTCGACGCAGGCGAGGGTGTTAGAGAGAGCCCTCTTGGTGGAGTGTTTTTTACTAAGCAGTCACACGTAGTGAGATGGACCACCAGCCATCACGTAGTGGAGTCTTCTATAGCCGGTTGAAGATAGACGTCACCGAGGTCCAAGAGGACCAGACCTATAGGCGGATGACCACATGAATCAGGATCGGTTGTGTGAGGCACCCGAGGCAGAACCAGCCAGACAAGGATCATGCAGTGTTACACATGCGGCAGGTAGGGTCACATGTCTTATGACTGT
Organism: Viscum album; assembly: GCA_963277665.1. Classification (NCBI taxonomy): domain Eukaryota; kingdom Viridiplantae; phylum Streptophyta; class Magnoliopsida; order Santalales; family Viscaceae; genus Viscum; species Viscum album. The sequence continues at coordinate 1,217,095,121 of OY728155.1, read as the reverse complement.
CTGAACCACCGTACGGATGATCAGTAAATGGTCGAGGGACTGCCTAGGAAGAGACAGAGGTTCGATCGAGGAGGTCTGCATGGAGTAGTTAGGCGTGGGATAGGAGCTTACCCTGCAGCTAGCAGTGGGCGACGTTTTAAGATGTTACTGCCACCAACACTAGGAGGTCCAGCCAGACCGTAGGAGGCATGTGGATAGGGGAGAGCTCAGTTTCAGGTATCTGAGGCCTACAATCACGATGCTCCAGAGATGATATGTGGTATGATCTGTGTCTACTCCCCCTTAGCTACAATATTTATAAACACAAGTGCTAGTAATTATTTTATTTCCACTTCCCTTGTTCGGATCTTTGAGATTCTGACAGAGTCGTTGGCACGATCCTTACGGCCAGAGACTCCTACGAGAGCCGATTCGATGATTACGCACTGGTGCAGGCAATGTGAGCTTACTCTTGGAGGAAAGAGCTTGGTTGGGATCTCCTAGTAGCAGGGTCAAGGCCTTGTGACATCATCTTGGTTATGCACTGGTTATCTACAGTCCATGTTCAGATTGACTGTATTATGGGAAAGGTGTGGCGTGTTTTCACGGATGGGGCTAGGTTTACCTTCACCGGTGAGAAGGGAGCCTTTTCAGTGCAGGATGGACTTACTCGGAAGAGAGTGCAAGTGATCAGTCATCAGTTGGCTAGCCTTACCCTCGGAGCTATTGATGTGGAGTGTCTGAGCTATCCTGTAGTGGTGGACTAGTACATGTATGTCTTCCCTGATGATGTTCCAGGTTTACCTCTTCACAGATAGGTGGAATTTTAAATTGACTTGTACCCCGAGATGACACCAATATCTTCACCAGCGTATCGAATGGCTCACATGGAGGTTTGTGAGCTGTGGGTACAGTTGGAGGACTTTCAAGGAAAGGCATTCATCATGCCCAGTGTTTCACCTTGGGTAGCCCCAATTTTGTTCGCCAAGAAGGCGGATGGGAGCTTGAGTCTTCATGTTGACTATCTATGCCAAAACCAAGTGACGGTGAAGAATAAGTTCTCACTCTTGAGGGTTGGAAACCTCTTTGATTAGATGAAGGGAGCATGGTGGTTCTTGAAGACAGACCTCAGATCAGGCTATCATCAGCTTAGAGTGCGAGATGATTATGTGTAGAAGGTGGCCTTCATATGTCGGTATAGCCATTATGAGTTCTTGGATATGCAATTCAGCGTGAACAATGCTCTAACAGTGTTCATGGGACTCATGAAAATGATCTTTCATCCATATATTGATCGCTTTGTAGTAGTCTTCTTGATGACATTCTGATTTACTCGACCACTGAGGTGGTGCATGCCTATCATTTGCGGGTAGTACTGGACACACTCCGTGAGCACCAGCTTTATGGTAAGCTCTCAAATTTCTATTTCTTGATTTCTGAGGTTCACTTTCTGGGACATGTAATCCCGTATACTAGAGTTATAGTGGATCCTGTGAATATTGAGGGGGTACATGCTTGGGAGCCACCCAAAAGAGTAATGGAGGTACAGAGCTTCCTGGGATTGGTCAGATACTATCAGAGATTTGTGCTAGATTTCTCCAGACATGTAGCACTATTATCAGCATTGACGAAGAAGAATAAACCCTTCATTTGGCCGGAAAAATGCCAGTGGAGTTTTCAAGAGCTGAGGTAGAGGCTTACTAGTGCCACCCTTTTGAGGCTTTCATAAGAGGTCGTAGGTTACGTAGTTTTCTGCAGCGCATCAGGGACCAGACTCAGATGTGTCCTAATGCAGGAGCGAGCAGTGATCACATATGGTTCTCAACATCTGAGATAGAATGATGAGAACTATGCTACCCATGACCTAGATTTAATAGTAGTGGTCTTCACCTTGAAGATTTGGAGGCACTATCTGATGGAAGAATGTTTTACAGTCTACATGGATCACAAGAATCTCAGGTATATCTTCTCTCAAAAGGAACTAAACCTGAGATAGTGATGATGGCTTGAGTTCCTCCAGGACTATAAATTTGAGATAGTCTATACTCTTGGGAAGGGGAACGTTGTTGGAGATGCACTCAGCAGGAGGTCTGGTATACAACTTCTAGGTTAGGTGATGGAGTAGCTGACTGCTTTACAAATATCCGTTTTAGATAGAGATGTGGTAGTTTATCTTCAGTATCTTACAGTCACTCCCCCACTTCTTTAGTGAGTTAGGGAGGTGCAGCATGGGGACACTGATAGCGAGGCCTGACGTGCTCAGATATCCATAGGATAGGAACCTGACAGATTTTTTGAAGGTGGGGAGTACGTTATCCACTTCATAGGACATACCATGGTACCAGTGTCACTTCAGGAGGAAGTGTTGAGGTAGTTTCACACTTCCCCTCTAGTGGTACATCCATGAGTGGTGAAGATGTACCAGGATCTTCGACGATAGCACTGGTTGTCGAGAATGAGGAAAGAAGTAGTAGAGTTTGTCTCTTGGTGCCTCACTTGTCAGCAAGTGAAGGTGGAGCATCAGGTACCAGCAGGCATTGTTCAGCCTTTAGAGGTCCCATAGTGGAAGTGGGATGGGATACCCATGGACTTCGTGACATGAAATCCATGTCAATCAAGGGGTCATGATTCTATTTGGGTGATCATCGACTAACACACCAAGTCGGCCCACTTCCTACCAATCAAAGAGTAGAGTTCAGTAGAGAGATTGGGACACATCTTTGTGCAATATATTTTTATACTACATGGAGTACCCTCGACAATTATATCCAATCATGATACATTATTAACTTCTCGGAAATGGAAGGGGTTGCAGGAATCATTAAGAACATAGATTCTTTTGAGCACCACCTTCCATCCTCAGATGGATGGTTAGACTGAGCAGACCATTCAGACCCTCGAGGACCTAATGCGTGCTTGTGTCCTTGACTTTGGTCGCAGCTGGGAGGATCACTTTCCTTTGGTGGAGTTTTCATAAAACAACAACTAACACTCCCCCATAGAGATGACACCTTTTGAGGCATTTTATGAGCAACCTTGCATATCACCTTTGTGCTAGACTGACCTAGGAGAGTCAGCACTCTTGGGACCAAAGACGGTACATGGTACCATAGAGAAGGTGCAGAGAATCCAAAAGCAGATAAATACTGGATGGAGTAGGCATAAGTCATATGTCAATAAGAGACGAAGACCTCTGGAGTTCGAGGATGGTTACCACATCTTTCTATAGGTCTCACCCTGAGGAGGTTTGTGGAGATTTGTACAAGGAGAAAAGTTATCTCTGAGATTTATAGGACCTTTTTAGGTCCTCAATAGAGTTGGCGAGGTGGAATACTGCATATCTCTTCCACCTCAGTTGCACCAGTTGCACGATGTCTTCCATGTATCCCGGCTGAGGAGATACGTGCATGAACCGTCTCACACCATCGACCATGAATAGCTAGACGTCGATGATGGTGAGACATTTATGGAGGTTCTAGTAGAGATTGAGGATCGACATGAACAGGTCCTTTATGGATAGTCAATACCTCTGGTGCGCGTTCACTGGCAGCATGGGAACCTCTAAGAGAGAACATGGGAGTGGGAGGCTTAGATGCGTGCTTAGTACCCCCGCTTTTTCCCTTAGTTTGAGTTGTGGCTTATGGGGACGTAATGCCCAAAGGTGGGGAGAATGTAAAGACTAATAATTTCCATGATTTTTTTTAAATATATGATAATTTTATGAGTCCTCAAAAATTGAAGGTGCATGATTCCGAGGCCCGGAGTGACCTAAATGAATTTCTGAACTTTTTTTCATGTACACTCAGTAAACGTACGTGTGGGTTTTTATAACATTTTAACTTATGCTCAGAATTGAAATATGAGGGCACCGTTGAACTTTCAGTGCTGGTATTCACATAAGAAGACTTTAAACATGATGGCAGTTGGTCGAGGGTGAAAGTTAATTTTTGGGTTTTTCATGGATAAAATAAAATAAAATAATCACATTTTATTTTATTTGTTGTAACCACCCATGTGGATTTTTCACACGTGGGGACCACCTGAACTAAAAACCTCCCATGAGAGGTTATGGTTGTAGGGACCATTGATCCTAACCTCCCATGAGAGGTTATGGTGGTGGGGACCACCCAAGGATTGAAACCTCTTGAACTCCTTATTAAGTAGGGAGAAACCACTTGAGCTCCCCACTTAATTATGCCAACCCTCCCTATAATTTATTATGCCAACTCTCCCACTTTAATTAATAAATCCATCTCAATTAATTAAATGTTCCAGTTTGAAATTATGCCAACATATTTTATTATATTGGATATCTCTTCTTTTTTGTGGGTTGGGGGAAATCAATCATTGGAAAAGGAATGATCCTTGGGTGAAAAGTTCTCCATGAAGAACACCAATGAAAAATTCCGACTTCGACTTCAACCTTCTTACTTGATACATCCTCCAATTGTGGACATCTTCTTCGACAAAGAATCACCTCCATTGAAAAATGCAAATCTCATGACAGAGCTTGGGATCAGAAGCGTGTGACTGGCACAATGAATGTCGACAACTTCAATTTCTCTCTTCTTCATCAACAATCAAACAAGGTAGGAGTTTATTTTTGTATGAAAAAATTTTCCATGTTATTACCGTGATTTCTTTTTTGGTATTGGGAATAAATCATTACGGGAGGTTGTAATGCTTGACGTTCTTCATCATGTTCTTATGGAAGAATATTCTACCACCCTAACATGGAGGGTACGGGCCAAACAAACATGGCCCGACCCCTCCACTAATCATGTGATGATTTGTGGTGTTGAACACGAAAAAGGAGATGGTGCAATGACACTTCCCCACAGCCACCGCTGCCTCGTGACTTCTGTTCCCTCTTGGCACCCATGCGGATGAGCCGCTCCGTAGCACCCACGACCATGGTGCCTCAAAGATCCACTCTAAATAGTGTTATATGTTGATTTCATACTTTGTGCTTTATCATTGGTGTTTTTTGTGATAACTTGAGTGTCTCAAGGTCCCTACTGAGTATCATTATACTCACCCATGTATGGGCTATGCCCACACTTCGTTGTGTTTGGTGCAGAAAATGGACAACGCTGACTGAGGCTAAGAGTACTAGGACTGGATTGTTCCCGGAGGTGGACCATACGTCGTGCCAGTACACAGAGGAGGCAGGTGGAAGTGGAGTGCTGAGGAGGCAATCTGTACCTACCCACTAGGTGGGAACCTCGGAGGATGATCTAGTAGCTTCCTCTTTCTCTTCCTTCACATGCATTGTATTTCAGATGTACTTTTACCTTTACTATTGGGATTGTATTCTGGACCCCCTCTTACTTTCAGCACACTTTTGGTTATATAGTTTTCTTGTGTTCATATCTTATTGTGTGATTGGTTACATGATTTTGTAGGTTATAAAGGAAATTCCTTCCCAGTTTTATGAAAAATTCCTTTAGGTGCTAGTCGCGATCCCCTGGCCTATTGAAGGCGGGCTTGGGGTGATCACGACACAAGCCTCGAGGGACGGGTCGTGACAACTTACAAGAAAAAAACTAAAGAAGTAGGATGAAAAATAGATTCCAATGCTGAAATCATATTTCAGACATCTTGTAAATTCATTACACGACATGAAATTGCAATCCATGAACTTCATACAGGTTGTGCGAAGAAGTAAAGAAGGATGATGATTACACATTGTGTTCAGTCAACCAGCGACACCATATTTTGATAATGATCATAGAGCACTTCTAAGTCACAAAATTGAAGAAGCAGGACAAAAAAGAGATTCCAATGATTAAATAACATATTTCACACCATGTAACTTCATTAAATGATGTGAAATTGTATGTTGTGACCTTTATACACTTCGTGAGAAGAAGAAAAGAAGAATGATGATTACACATCATGTAATCATATTACACAATGTATAATACCCCGATACAGTAAAAAATGATGATTTCATCATATCATCAGATGGTATTAGATTATTTATTTTGAACATAGTGGCCATTAAATTTCGTTTATTTATTGAATGAATCCCTGTGATGAATTTTCTTCTTATAAATACGATTTACAACCACAATGTTTATAGATTCTATTTGATTTTGGAAGTGCGAACACCGAGTGGATACTATTGGGTTCCTTATTTCCATCGATATATTTTTGTTTTGTTTTATTTATTTTATTTGATGTAAAGTTATAATTAATTATATTTTAATTCCAATATATATTTTCATTCATTATCTTTATCCTTAAATATTTTCTAATCTCTGTACTATGGGTATTGGTTTATTCATTATTGGTGACCATCAGGTGATGAGTTTCTAAACCCTAGAAGGGAGAGAGGGATTGATTAAAGTGGGTGTACACCAACAAAGCATGATTTTCCTTTACATGTAAAATCTAATTTTATTCAATTGAGTCATGTTGTGCCTAAACATATATTTTATTAATCATTGAATCATTGACTGCATGTTTTTAATAATGAAAAAACCCAGTGTGATTGAGATAATTTGTTCACAGTCATTGAATTGAATTACTCTTCTATATATGAAAATCTAATCTAAATTTTCATTATTTATTTTGATTTATATAACCACGAAGAATTGGGATTTTAGGGTATTTTTATTGTGATTGAAAATTTTCTCTATCTATGAAATTGTTTTCTTGTGCAGATATTTGATAAAATTATTTTTTTGGTAAATTTTAATTAATTTGATTAGAAAAAATGCCCCTAGATATAGATTCCTCTCTCTTATATTGCTCTATTTGAATTGAATTATTTAAATTGCACCATTTGTATAATAAAATCAAATAGAAATTGGAGTGACCTAACCTTTAGTCTAGATTTTTCATCATTGTGTTCCCTACTCTATGTGGGTTTGTCCCCATACTTCTACTCTACTATGTCTATGTAGTTAGTTTTGTTTTGGTTAATATAAATTTTTAATTTTACTCATGACCAAAGGAATAAATGACACCTTTTTTGTATTCCAAATGGGTAACAGGTGTAACCACAAAATTACTATAGAAACTACCTACTTCCCCCATTAAAGGTGGTTCTAGGTTAAGCTTTCTATTTCAATACATGGGTAATGATATATATATTTTTAACAATGTTCATCCCAATTTATTTCAATTCATTTATATTAATATTTATTTTCTATTCTATTTAAATGGTTTAACTATTTGGATCACCACTTGCAACTTATAATCCTCATACACCTTGTAAACTGATGTGTGGAATCTATTTAATCCCAACCATAACATGTTCTAGTCCATGCAACCAATAGTCCATGACTCAACATTACCTAATTGACTACTTAAGGATTCTGCTATGGCCTATCTAGGAAAACATTAATTAGGTTATGGTAAGAACTCAATGAACTAACTATGTTTTTTAATTCCATGTAAAAATTGTTATCCGAAAACAATTTTATATCACAAGGCACACATAATAAATTTCATGTAGTCATGAAATTAATCCAATATGGCATGGAATATGCATGAAATGTGAATCCTATAATGTGCCTAAAATGATGCATGAGATCAAATTATTTCATCTCATTGGGACAAGTGTAATAACATGTAATCATGATAAACATAAAAAATCATGTGCATCAACCTATGGTGGAATAAAATGAATTATAATCAGCAAAATATATATAAAAAATCCCCCATTATATAAAATTTTTTCCTTCATTGTATGTGGGTCACCTACTCCCAGACACATCTTATTAAAAAATTCCAATATGTTCCTAATATCCTATGTATTGGCTCTAAATAGTAAATCCATAAAATAAAGGGATCTTGAAAACTGTTGTAGCATCCTAAACTAGGATCCGCTGAATGGTTCCCCATGCCACTTGGTCACTTAGACTCATAAACACCTCCCATTATGCCAGAGGCTACCAACTATAAGTTAGGGCCTATGGTATGTATATGGCGTGATTATTCCCTCAAGTTAGAATATATCATAGTGGTTTAATCATAAAAAATAAAAATATTTATATAATAAATCCTTAAAATAAAATATACACCTAGAAACATGTAGTAATAATGATACAAAAAATAGTGTCTTGTATAATATGACGATCATGTCATGTTTCAATAGATAATGTTAGGAAATATGTTGAATAAGTCCTATCAAATAGCACATGTAGAAAAAGAAAAAAATACTAAACGAATTATCTCCAGATTGCATTGTGAACAAATCTCAGACATGTGATCCCCTACTCTTAAGCAATGATCAAATCAAATATCCCAATCTGAGAGCTTTCCCTGATCCATACCCATATCCAGGATGTGTGTCTGGGTACACAATGGTGGATCGGGTATGAGATAAAACTCGGTATTCCACCACCAATGGTGTCTATAATATGTCATGTTTGTGTATAAACAATGAATTTTTAAGAGGTATACCATAGGTATATCATAATAAAATGTAAAGTGTCAAATGAAAAAGTGATCATGTCCAACAAAACATGGATCCCTATGAATAATAATCAAATTAACATAAATAAAGGCAACGGTATATCATGTTTATGTTAGATTGATACTATTCATTATAACAGCTATAATCAAATACTCATACCAAGGATATCTATAAATCAATATAAACATCCACTCCAGCCTATGTTGAGTAGTCATGTATCAGGCATGGAAGGGTCAGATCCAAGTTGTAAATGAAAAAAAAAATCCCTATCGAGTATATGGAACATCTCTATAAAATCTTGATAATGACTCGAGTGAAATCTTAAGATATCTTCACAAAAATTCCACAAAATATAGATCCAAGGAGTACAAAATTCCTTGCTATCCTATGGAATCATGATCCTTAGAGTAGAAATATATAATGTGTCAACTACCATAATCAATACATATCCAAGGAGTTGAAATGTCCCTATAATCCAATGTAATCGAGATACAAGGAGTACAAATGTCTAAGGAATCCACTACCACAATAAATTAATTATTTAATTTTCTATAATTTAATAATCATAAATAAACCATGAGTTCATCCAAGTCATTCGTCATTTTCCATTTCCCCATTTAATAATCCATTCTAAATATACTATTTACATAATCACATGGAAAATATTCATGCACCTTCTTCTATAAATTCAATCAATTCCCATTCACCTTATTATGGATCCCAGTAATGTTAGTGAGCTCATACACCCACAAATGGGTGTTATAACATAGGTAATATACAATAAAACACCTCACATGTGGTAAAAAACACAAAAAAGGTAGAACGCACCCCATGGGTGGATCCAGTTGAGTAGAAAGACTTCCAAACGTATAAAATTACTAGTGGGAAACCTAAAACGGTCAAAAACAATTTAATCAAGGCATCGAATTAATTATAGGTGTAGCATCAGAATGTCCGGTGTACAACACAACTACAATAATATATATAAAACAAAAAAAATAGTGAAATATATGGAGCACATACCATATACCCAAAGTAGAATGATCATATACTATCGACCTCTGATTCAGTCCATATCTGGAGAAAATAGACAAATAGATAAACCCCTAGAAATATGGAAATTATTTTTTCACCAAAATAACTCTGTCAGGGAGAAGATAAATGGTGAATAGTGGAAGAATAATTGGGAACTCATCAGTGTGTTTCCAATGAGACTGATGGTGGAAAAAATTGAGTCTATATCGGGGAGATATTATATATCATACATTAGGATTCCATGGGATATCCTACATGAGATCAGGGATGTTTGAGGCCTTGTGTTGAAAAATAGAGTCCCTGCCACTTATTTTTAAAATCAAAACAGACCTTAGGAGATTACAAAACATGTAATATTTAAAAACCATGTAATGTTCCTGTTTTTTCCCTACAGGGAAAAAAATACATGTTATATATTTGAACTATAGCCAACCTTCATCCCCCTACATCCTTTAGCCCCTACAGTTGGAGATGGATATTCATAGAGGCATGACCATGAGACTCATTGGAATCAATTTATAGTTATGACTCTGTGTTATTTTGTTATTTTGGTTATGGAATGTATTGATCCACCTTCTATGGGCATCTCTTTTAACTACTGATGTATAATAGAAATGGAATCATTAAAATATTTAATGAGATATTATTACATCGTTGTATTATTATTTTTTCCCCATTTTAGTTATTTATTTCATGGTAATAATGTTTTTATTTATATTTTTTATGGTTATCAATTATAAAGGTAATATTCCACCTAATGTATGGTTTAGGCCCTCCGAATTATTATTCAGCCAGTTGAATGTGGGAAGGTGTACATAACCCCATGTACAAAATTGGATCAAACCAAATAAACAAGGATTATAATTTATACTTGGAATCTATATTGACTCCACTAAACTATATGTGGCCCATTGTAAATTTAGTATCCTCCATTAAAACTTATATGGAACCCTTATAGACTTTTAGTGGGTTATCGGTTGCTACTTTAAACCCATTATACATAACAACCCCTCTTAAACTCTAACAGTATTCCAACCAATACATGTCTCAAAATAAAAATATTACCATGAAATCACAATAAAAATTCATTTTCCAATTCCCTGAAGTGAAGGATCTTACTGATATATCTTTCTCCTTATTCACCTTAATTTTTAATATAATATTTTTTTGGCATGTAATTTTAAATATTAGTAAATTTCATTAAAATTTAGGAGAAATAAAATTGTCCTTTATTAAAATCTGTGTTCCACCAGATATAAATAGGTTTGATCTTTTAAATAAACTCAACTCAAACCAATAATGCATTATGTAAATTAAAGAGAAACATAATAATTAGAGATCGATATAGACCCTAATTTTTTTATGAGTATATGATATCACACACACGCATAGATATATATATAAATAGATAATATAAAAATATAAATAAAAAATTAGATTAATTCATACCTTAAATGATAAATAAAAAAACTACCATCACATTTTCCTAAATATAGTGTAATAAATAAACAAATTACAAGACTTTGCCTATGAGAATTAGAAAACAATTATTATTGATAAAAATTTGAAAATTAAAAACTACCCTCAACTAATGGTATAATAAATATTTTATATAAAATTTGAGCTCAAAATATATATATTTATTCTTTGACATCAACATATATACATTTTCATTCACTATTTTGGGAATGAGGGAATGATGACATCAGAAATAATATTAGTATCTATTTATGGTTGTTGTTTCTTTAGCATATCCCAAGATTGATTTTAGAGGTTATTTGATTTATTTATCTTGTAGAATACTATTAGAGGTTCATGTACTATTGAAATAAAATATTATCCCATTTGAAATTTTTGACTATAAAGTATCAGGCCTCCGTATCGACAAATCAGGGTCAGTTAGTGTTTGACAACCTAAAGTAGAAGTTGACCAGTGCTCCTATTATTCAGTTAACATATTAAGGATTCATGCTCAATTAATTTTTGTATACATATTTTTTAGAATTGTTTGACTCATGATGCAACATAGGATCTTGATCCCTTATTTATCTTAGTATTTACATGCTAATGAGTATATCTATGCAACCTGTAATGTCCCCATCTCATTTCACAACCATCATGATTGAACCATGATGGGGATATTAAAAAGTACTATGAGAACCCTATTTTTATTTTTTATTTTTATTTAATATATTATAGACATGAGATATGGAATTGAAAAATCTTTGGTTGAACATTTTTTCATGAATTTCCAGCTCATATATAGGGGAAGTCCATGTTACCATGGATATAATATTTTTTTTGTTTTTTTCTATTATGGTTGGGTTGTTTTTTCCATGTAAGATTATTTTGGTTGTAGATTTTAAAAAAATTTTAATATAATTTTGGATCAGGGTTCCAAAAGGTGTGTGTTTTTGCATCATCTTTATCTCATATAACTCACATAATATTCATTTCTTTCGATTATTGATAAATTTTGATATGCTATAGGGATTATTTATTTAAAATTTCTGTAGAATGTTATATAGTGTCTTAGTATATATCTTTACAGTGTAATTATAATTAATTAATCTAATATTCTATTTTTGTTATTATTATTTGATTGTCAATTATGAGGATAATATGTGTATTTTTAACTCTGAGCATGGGTAGATATGAATGAACAGTGTTCTGAAGTTATGAGATATTTATAATGTGGGATGTGTGTATAGATTTTCTGTATGATATGCATGTTACATATTTACCTAAACAGTTATATTATGAAATTTGATAATATTAATTTAGAGTTGTTCTTTTGTAATTGTAGTGACATTTCATTATAAATCAACCCAGTGGTGCCATAGGGGATGGGGGACAATCATATCCCACAGGAAGTTGAGTTGAAACACCCAATTATACCAACATGAATAATAGAAGACCATATTTTTGTTTTTTTTTCTTACAATTTTTAGCCAATGGACAATGAGAGTCTATATTTAAGGGAATCTATCTTAGAGATGGAATGGGTGTTTAGATACAGCACCCACCCCTGTAAGTGGTTAGACCACCATCTATTGAGATCTGGATAGAGTATATAAATATAATCATCTACCATATTGATTCACTTATAATAGAAGAGTGAAGTTGGTGATATATATACTGTGAAGACTAGAAAAATGCTTGGGGATGACCTGATATAATAAGACTAACATGTGGGATTATTCCAAAAAAATTTATGTATCTGTTGTGATGTGCATTTGTTCCTAGATACACTGATAGTGGATAGGGCCCAATAGTTCCTACATGTCACACAAAGGGAGATATTATTCATGGATAATCCAACGAATTTTATACATTTTAAATGATTCCCCCAAATGTTGGAATGGAAATAGGTAGCGAGGGATATGAACATTAAGGATGGGTTGAGGTATATGATACATGTTCATGGGAATATATTTCTCATAAAAAAATGTTATAAGGTTGTGAAGTAGACCATCATATTTAATAAGATATTGAATTAGGATAGGGGATTCAGGTATTTCTTTTAAACAATTCTGGATGGAAATAGGTCTTTAGGATGTGGGATGCATATTTTTTATGCTTCACACTAGGGAAGTGACGGGAAGAGTAGAAAGAGTGGTGGTTCATCACTTTCTCCTCAGGGAAGAGTTTTCATTGAGTATTTCTTATGTAGTAGGAATATACAAGTATGATATTAGTGGAAACAATTATTAATGTATTGTTGATTATAAGGGATTATGAGACACTTGATATAGTGACGCATGCCTTTTTCCCATATTATCACATGGTTTTTAGTGTAAAATTCATTAGTTAAAACCTAAATATCATGAGGCCTAGTGTCTTTGGAACACATGATTTATAATTAATCATTTTGAGACTAATAAATAAATTTTTTCTCTATAATGATCTCCATAATCCATTAAATCTATAAAATAATATGGGATTATCCGGGGAAAACATCGATAAAAGGGGTGAGATAAAAATCCCAGTAATGTAATAAAGATGATAAGGAAGCATATCATGTGAGTCAAAAGTATAACATGATATCATAAAATAGAATTATAAAGGGTAATAACATGAGGGAATAACATTAAGACAATGGTATCATAAATCATAGAATTATAGTAAATTTGGAAAAAACAAATGACATTACATGAACATTATCAAGGATAATTTCATAGACAAGATAAAATAGTGAAAATAGACTAATATTGGTTTAGGTTAACTCTTTAATCCCATGAATGAAATCACATGATACTAAAACATTAGAAAATGAATTGGAGTAGTATTTTGGTTCACCGATTATGACATGGACATTATAAATGTTCCATATAAGGAAATCAATCATAATTCATAAACATAACAAATTCCCCTTTAATGGCATGTGTTGCATAATCTTGTCTCATATCACAAGCAAAGTAAATTTCAAAATGACGGATTTTGAGAGATGAAAACAAGGCATGTATTACCCCATAGAAGTAAGGGATATTAAGATAGGTATATATGTGAGATAAATATATACATAATTTATCATAAATCCATAATATATAAGGTTTTAATTGTCGATGAAAATTTCTTTAAAAGATTAAATTTAATATTTTATAAGGAAATTTAACATTTAACATTGATATCACTTTTTAAAAATATAATTTTTTTCAAAATATCTTAAGAAAAAATTTACAAAATTAACCAACGATGAATATAATGAAATCTTCAAATAATTGATTCATATTGATCATGGATAATTTCATACAAGTTATAGAAATTAAAATTACATTCTATTCACACTATTATGAAAATGTTAAAAATATCCTCCTTTAGAAAATGAAAGGATGGTTACATTCAAATAAAATAGTAAAAATTGAGACATGGGTAAAAATTTATTTAATAAATAATTTGTATAATGTTAAAAACATTTTTTAAAATATTTTTAGAAAACATGGATATGTAATATAAATCTTTTTTGATCAAAGAGATAAATAAAGGCATATTTTATTAAAATAATATCAATCATTCTAAGTACCAAATAGGTGAAAATTGAAAAAATACATTAAATTTTCATAAATAAATTGAGGATAATAAAATTAATGAATTTTATTATAAAATTATCAAAAAAAATTCTATAATATAAATTCATACAAAAATAATCTCTATTATAATTAGATTGAAGCATAAATGTTTACTACTTTGGTAACTTTTGAATCATAACTTCCATTAATTATGTGAATGAATTGTAACATAAAATATATTTATGTTTTAATTATTAATTATATAATATGTAAATTTGAATTATACACACTATTTAAAATAAATTAGGTTCATAAAAGAGCATGCATCTTGAAGAAGGATGTTTTGATATGAAACACTTAATTTGAGGATGCTTTGTTCATAACTATTTATTTTCTCAACAGAACATTACATGGTTAATCCATTATTATTAAAAAAATTACATAGTTTATTTTAATAAAAATTAAAATTAATTATTTAGTTATATCAGTATCGTCTATTTTGAGGATGCATTGTTTATAATTTCAAAATTGTATTGGTGTGTCAACCATGATCAAAGTTTACATTGTTAAATCACATATAAATTAATAATAAATAAATAATCATAATTTATTAAGACCATTTATACTTTTTAAAATAACCATAAAATGGGATTATAAAAAATTAACTTCGTTACCATCATGGAGATGGTACCATACATATGCACGAGTAATGTTTCTATTTTTCAATGATTGGGATTGAAAGAAGGTATGTGTAATTTTATCTTTATATATTTATCATTATACCATTAATGTAATATTACTTTTTATAATAAGATATTATATGCCATCCATGTGATGTGGTAATAAAAAAGTTATGACATTGCTTCACAAAGTGGCAGTATTTCGTATACACGAAAGATGTTGTTATTCTATAATGGATGTTAATGTAAATAATTATAGGATAGGTTAATTTTTTAGAATTATTAAAATTTTATAAAATTCCATATATAAACATTAAATACATCGTCATAATAATCCATGATATGCGACATGTAAAATTTAATATATTAGTTCAGGAGGCGGAAGTCTACCATACACTTGAACGATGGTTTTGTTCCCGATTTTATAAGAGAGGAGATAGATAAATATTATAATATAAACATAATAACTTCTATGTATATATGAGATATTTCTTTATTATATTTTAATTTTTTAGACATAATTTATGGTGGTTATAGAAGAAGTAAAAAAATGATCTCGGTGAAGATGATTACTTTCACTTAGAAGATTATCTATTGAATATTATATTAAAGACCCTATGGTATATATTTGGTGAAAATAAGGACTTATAAAATGTTTATAATTATGTTGAGGAGATATAATTTTATGTAGGGATCAATAAAAATGGCTTTAGAGATGTGAAAACAATTATGGGATGGGTATCCCTTTTATAATTGAGGGGGAGTCACATATTTGTAAATACACAAAACAATTCAATAATGATAAGTTACTCTCAAGAAAAATGACCCAATAATTTCAAAATAATGGGTTGGATGGGAGATAATTCCATTAACCGCATTTAACACTAAAATTAATCATGTTTTAATCGTCTCATCCTCTTTACTTTTAAGGTTACACGCTTTTACTCTTTTAATTTTTTACCACGGTAACTAGTTTTTTCAGTCTTTTCAAGCTTCGTTGTGATCAAAAATTAAATTAAAATTAGTTTATAATAAAAATTATTCTTATTAAAAATCTTATATCAATTTCATAATTTTAAATTCACATAATATCTAGAGTATAATTTAAAATAAAACACACACGAGCGATAAAAAATGGTTTTTTTTATAAATGCATTTTTCAAGGAAAAGAAGATTTTTCATTAAATAAAAGACTACTAGTATTCATTAAATGAATTTAAATTAATAAATTTATATTTATAACCTATATATTTTATTTGAATATTTATTTGTTAGGGTATTTTTAGTTAATTATTATGTAAAAACAATTTTCACTTCAAAATAGTTCTTAGAAAAATGTGTTTTTAAGCATACGAATAAACTTATACAAAATCCATTATAAATATGATTCAAATGTATTTAATTGTATTAAATATAAAAAAAATACCTATGTTACTTTGAAATAACATTTAATTAATAATGGTTCTTTAATATTAGTTTATTTATTTAAAGGAAATGATAGTTTTACAAATATCGATGTTTATCACTATTCTTTGAAAAGTCGATATTTTCCAAAAAATCCAAACCTTTCCCATTAAAAAACATTTATATTATAATTAAAAAATATATTTAATTTTATAAAATAAAAATTCTAAAATTTATATAAATTAATTATAATATTTTTTCAAAAAATAAACAAAAACAACTTTTGAAGGAAACATATATTTTTTAGAATAAAATATCTTTATTAAAAGTTGAGTTATTATTAATAATTTATCTATAAATTTTTATAGGACTTTTATGAATATTTCATGAATCATTTAATACTAATCATAGTCACCAATTTATTTGATAGATTAAGTCAGTCGCATTTATATAATAATATTTTCAAAATATATCATGTCATGTTCAAACTCAATGTATCATGTAAAATAAGCTATTGTGCATAGTGTTACATTAAACTCTTGGGGCATTACATTCTACACACTTAAATAAATTTCATCCTCACAATTTTACCATGTTCTAAACAATCAATGGTTTTAAATTCAAGGATTACATTCTTAAAAACCCACATCATAAAAATGGATAATAAAACATCCTTTTAAAAGAGGGAAAGAGGAATACGAAGGTCATTACATAACTAAGTTTCCACATAAGAGAAAATTAATGGGAAGTGAAGATATTGAAATCAAATAAATGCATAAATATTTCAGAGAGTGATAAATAGTATTGATCATAAGAATTTTAATTCTCAAGAGATATCTAATAACAACAAAAAAATAAATTTATAATGAATTAAAAGGCAATTGATTCCGAGTATACAAATATAATAGGGTAAAATTTTAGTTTCAGAATCATTTTCTTAGATTTTATGGATTCTTTTACAAATAAGATAGATAAAACTAAAATATAATCTTACTTGATATCTTTTTTATTTCATACATACAATTTCATACTAACCAGTACATTACAAGGGCTAATAGTTGAAGCAAAATTCTTATCGCCATTCTGTTATGTGTTCAATCCCCATATCCTTGTTAGATGTGATGGGTTTTCTCCCCACAAGTTGGACTTTTTTAAAAACTACAATGATTTAATTACTTTAAAATTCCCAAAATATGATGAACATCATCAAAATAATATTAATCATCAAATCCGTTTGTAACCATTGAGGTTTTATATACATCTTATTTTTCAAAAAAACAAACAATAATAATTGAATAGTATTACCTTACCATAAAATAAAGGATAAACTAAAAATGTTAACAATACTATTAAAACTACTTCCTCACAATATAATTTCATTCAACATCAAATAATTCATTTTTTACTAACACCCTTACTAAACCCAAGAGTGATATTACCATAAATATCTCCCAAAATAGTCATAATCATTATATACTTCTAAAAATTAAAACCTATAAATTGGTACTTATTCCTTTAAATTTATGGCGATCATTAGACTTATCAACCCAATAAACTATAGGTTTAACAAAGTCAATCCATTATTATCATATATTCAAGTGATTCAATATGATAAGTAATGAGTCTATGAATTTCCAAAAAATATACCCTATGAGTGTCAAACTATTTTTTCAATTAGGCTTATTATCATACATTGGGTGACATTACAGTTAGAACCCAATTCACCCCTTTTGGATTTATTACCCCTATGTAAAATAATGATAGTATCACATACACTTGTTATATCCAGATATTGATCTAATTGATTATAACCCACTCTCTCTATACATCATCAAAATTATGGGATATTTGTTTACACATATAATTATACATTCACTCATATATAGACTCATCCTTAGGTTTCCCACAAATTAATTCTCATCCTAGTATCAAAATTTTAACTAATGCTTCCTTTGATACCAACAATAGAAACCAAATACTTTTTCAAAAATTATCACATGGTTTTTAATATAAACACCCCCTAATTACAACCTAAATATCGCGAGTTCTAGTGTATTTGGATGATTAGGTACATAATAAATTAAATTGATACTGAAAAATAAAAAATCTTTTTATTATCCATAATGAGATATAAATATTTTCTAACTTTAAAACTTCATTGGATGACCTGGGGAGTACATATACAAATGGGGTGATTCAAAAATCCAATTTTGGGAATAAGAATGATATATAAGAATAACTTATAAGTCAAAATTATAACGTGATAACATAAAATATAATGCTCAAGTGTAAATAAATGGGAGTATATCATAAATAATATAGTCTCACAAGATCATATAATCATATGAAATGTTTTATTAACATATAATATTACATAATCATGAGTCAAGGATGACTTCTTAGACAATATCACATGACAGAGAAGTCCCAAAATGGGTTATGGTTACTCCATAATCCGATACATCACGTATCATGTGACCAAAACATTATATAATACATTACAATTCAATCTAGTTAAACCCATAAAAACAATATCATGGTAATGTGTTCCACAAAATGAAATCAATCATAAAAAATAAATATAATAATTACACATGGAAATAAATTTATGTTGCATAATCTTCTCTCTTATCATAAAAATTTTTAATAATTAAAGTGTTTGAGAGAAAAACATTAGGAATATATTTACCCATAAAAGATACTTAATTAATCTAGGTATATAAGTGAGTGAATTATATATTTAATTTTGAAAAAATTCTATAACTTCAATTTTTTTCATTGATGAAAATCTATTTAAAAAAATAGATTGAATATTTCTTGAGTAAATTATCCTTTTTCATTTGGAATTCAGTTTTAAAAAATCTCAAAATATTACAAAATATAATAGAAAAAATTTAAAAATAACTATTAATGGTTATAATGTATTCTTAAAATAATTTATTGGTTGTAATGGTGGTCAATTCTGTACATGTAAAAAAATTAAAAAATTCATTCCATTCACATTGATGTAAAAAGTTTAAGAAGTAGCTCATTTGAAAAATAACTAGTATATTCCATTCAAAAAAATTTGTATACATTAAAACAGGGGTTAAAATTTCTTTAAAATAATTATGAGAATGTCCAAAATAATATTTAAAATATTTTTAGAATACATGGATATGGAAGATAAAGCATTTTTGAAGGAAGAGAGAGATAAAGTCATCTTTTCTTAAAATCATTTTCACAATAATTTTAAGTACTAGATAGATGAAAATGAATGTATCACTTGAAATGTTCATGAATAACTAGTGGAAAACAAAATTAATGGTTTTAATTAGACAATAATTAAATAATTTCTTACAATTTAAATTCAGTCATAAATATTATTTACTAAAATGGGATTGAAACATAATACACTACCTCTTTGATAACTTTTAAATCATCACCCTGATGATAGAATTAAATGAATTTTAATTTAAAATATCATTAATTTTAATGGATTCATGATATAATATGTAAATTTTTATTATATATATCATTTAAAAGAACTAATGTGACTAAAATAACATGTTTCTAAAAGAATGATGTTTGGAGATCAAACCCTTACCTTAGGTAAAGAATATTTCATGTTTGTCTTTTATATCATATATAATAAACTTATATAAATTATTTATTTTATTAGAAACCTTTTATAAGTTTAATATATTATAATTTAAAATTTTAATTCATTTATTTTAATTTAATATTTAATTACTTATTCAATTATATCCATGTTGGGAGTTTTGAGGTTGCATGGTTCATAATTTTAAAATGGCATCGGTGTGTTGAAAGTGGTAAAAAGATCATTATTTCATAATCGACAGGATAATAATCATGAAATAATTATCTTTTTTATATATAACATATAATTTTATCACTATCCATTAAATGTGTTTTTAAAAAATTAACTATGTTATAATCATGTAGACGATAGGTCGTATGTATGCATGAGTAACTTTTCGATTATTCAATGATCAGGATGGAAGGAAGGGAAGTGATATTTTCTCTTAACATAATGATAATTAATTAAATAATATGAAATTATTTCTTTAAATATATTTACAGATACCATCCATGTTTTTCTGTTATAAAAACAATAATCACATCACATCGTGAGGCAGTAGTCTTCCGTACACGTGAATGATGCTGTCATTTTCAAATGATGGTAAGGTAAAAATTTTATATGAATATTTTTATTTTAAAAAATGATAAATATTCCATTAATATAATATATAAACATTAAATTCATCATTAAAAGCATCTTTTATGGGTGACGACATGAAAAAACTACATAGGTTTGTGAGGTGGTAGTTTGCCGTACACAGGAATGATGGTTTATTTCCCATTTGATGGAAGAGGATGTGGATAAATATTATTCAATAAAATTAATAACGTCTAATTATATATTATATAATAGTTTTATTATATTTTAACTATTAACACATATTTGAATGTGTAAAAATAAGAAGTAAAAATGAGGAAGCTCAGTGAAGATGATTACCTTTTCTTAGACGATCCGTCATTTGATCTCTTTTTAATAGAATTATTATTGGTATTTTGGGAAGACTATAAGGATTATAGTGTTTATAAGGATTTTTGGGAGAGGTTTTGTTCGTTTTTTTCAATCCAAATGGCTTTATATGTGTCCAAAAGTGAGAAGAGGGGTGCTATTTTATAATTAAGGAGGATTTGTATTTTTGTAAATACCCAAAACTATTAAATAATGGGAAGTTACTCTCAATGAATGTGACACCAAAATTGAAAAATAAAGAGTTGGAGGGGAGATAAGTCTGATACACACCTATAATAGTAAAAACATTATCCACTTTACCACTAAGGTTAATCACTTTTACAATTTTAATTGTTTTTATCATAGAAACTAATTTTGTTGTTCTTTTTACTATTCATGATGACCAAAAATTAAGTTGAACTTATTACATATTATAAATTATATTTATTTGAAAAATTATATCCAATTTATCTAATAAATTCAAAATAAATTAAATTTATTTTAAATTAAAACCATCAGAGAGATTAAAAATAGATTTCTTTGTATAAATACATTTTTCAAGGAAATATTTATTTTACATTAATAAAAGTACGAGTAATATTAAATATATTATTTTTAATTAATAAAAGGTAGATATATAGTACATAAATATCACTTAAATATTTCATAATATGGGTTTATTTTAATTAATTAAATTGGATAAAGATTATTCACTTTAAAATTTTTGTGAGAAAAAACTATTATTAAGCCTAAGAATAAACATATACTAAAATATGAAATCAATATGATTAAAAATTAATTAGTTTTTTTAAATATAAATAAATAAAAATTAATTTATATTAGAATAAAATTAAAATAATAATATTACTTATAAATTACATGATTGTTTAAAAATAAATTACAGTTTTACAAAACACATTATTTTTCACTATTCACTAAAAATCAGTATTTTATGAGAAATCCAAATATTTCACCCAAAGTAAATGTCCATATAAATATTTATATAAATATTTTCAATTTTTAAATTATATTTCTAAAATTTTCATAAATTAATTATAATACTTTCTCATAAAATGAAATTTATTTTTTTGAGGGAAATGTCTTTTTTTGTATAATAAAATATCATTATTAAAAGGTGAGTTCTTATAAAGAAATTATTTAAAAATTTATAGAGAATTTTTATTATGTTTCGTAAATTATTTATTAATATTCAAACATGAAAATTTAATGACCATGTTAAATCAGTCACATTTATTTAAAATTATTTTAATATTATATCATGGTTTGTTCAGACTCAGTAACACATATCAAATATACTATTGTGAATATTTTTATTTTAAAATATTAGGTTGTTATACCTGATGTATTATTTCAATATAACACTAAGATTGAGAAGAATATAGGTTCTGGTCAGACGCAAGGCTATTGATAATGTTTATGAGTAACACAAAAATATTATTTTAATGGTTTAGATAGAAATGTTGGCCATATAAGAGGATGAAATGCTTAATGGTAGAAGTATACGAAGAGTGACCCTTAGTGGAGTTTTGTTATAAGGGACCATAGATGAGGAACAATCCTATTTTAAATTATTGTTCTAAATCTTTCTTCTCATGGAATCATATCATTTATGGTTTGATGTAATATTTTACTAGTGTCCACCCTTTCTTCAAATTTTTTTCTATAAGTGCAACATGATCATTCATATCTACTCAATTTGTTAATGGGTTTTATTTTACCATAGGGAATCAATGTGGGATGACATATATTGATACTCCAATGGAGGTTTGATAAAGAGTATAAAAAAATTCTATAGGGAACTATTCTTATTACTTGATATAGGATTCTCAAAGATTGCTTTATATAAGATATGTGTATTCTCAATATGATCTATGAGATGGACAAACTAACCTTTTTTCAAGACAATATAGACCTCTATCATTAGTCGGTGTCTTTAAGATCTACTGTGGATGATAGTTACACAACATTCATGGAGTAGGATTTACTTATAGGTCATTTGGGACATTACCATTGGTTTATGAGTATGTAGGACATCACGCCTTTTTAATACATAATCTTTTAATTTACATGGTACAAATAGGGAACCTTTTTACTTTAGATTCATGGAAAAAGGTACATGATAAATGAAAACGTAAAAAAATTATTCTAATCCTATTAAAATGATTTATTAAAGATTCATCCTAAGTTCCTTTAATGAATCTCACAACATGTAGATATACATCAAAGAAAAGGGTGTGCATATGTCCTAGTAAGGGATAAAAAGGGAAACAATTTACATGTGACTATGAGAAATAATAAAATATTTTAAGGAATAAAGTCATGAGAAAAAAATATCATATCATAATAAAATAAAATAAATTAGAATGTGAAAATGCGGGTACAATATTTAAATTATTCATTCATAAACATATTACCAAAGATTATCAGTGAGGTGCCATGAAAATTATCATGGTTATTCACCAATGCATCAAAAAACATGTCATATATTGAGATAAAATTATTTACTCAATTAATTATAGAATTATATTGGTGCATAATTAATATTTATTAATTAATGTTATCCACATATATCATAATCAAAAATTTCATAAATAACACGTAGAGAATAAAACAAAACAAGTTTCGTATCAAAATTATGGTGTTACACAAGTTCTTTAAAAACATGATCATTATGTCATTTTAACCCCCAAAAGGGAATAAATTTTTTGTTTATTTCATTACCTGAATAAAATAAATTATTTTTACATATTTTTGAATACCACTAAAAAATAAAGAGGTTTGGGTATTTAAAAAATAAAATAAAAAGAAATTTCTTAAGGAGAAGAGTGAAATTTTGAGAAGTAAAATCATGACCATAATGTGTATGTAGTGTGGTTTTAGAAAAGGGTAAAAAGAGAGGGGACATGGGTATACCATTAATAAAATACTCTAAATACTATAAAGTTGTAAAATAAAATGGAAATAAGAAATTGTAGTGTAAATTTAAATGACATACCACACAAATATGAAACATGAATGGAAAGAGAAGTGAAAATGTCCCTTACCTTAACAAGTAACTCCTAAAAGATGATCATTCGGAACATGGCGGGATGAAGAGAAATTTAGAGGGCTCCTACGGATGTAATAATTTCTTATATTCATGGATTAAGAAATGTGAGTGAATGGAAAGGATGAAATGGGTGGGTACATATAGACAAAGTGGGAGATTTGTTTATTAATTTCTAAATAAAGGCACTAGACATCGTGATTGTGGTAAATGCAAACCCATGGTCATTACCATGGTATTGTATCATCGTATTAGACAATTTTATAATTTTTTATCTAATTTTATTCTACAATAATCTACCACCATTTTATATTACTTATTTGGGCTAGGTAAATTAATGTTTTTAAAAAATAACTGTTTTAATGTTAATGTTTCACTTTTAGAATTTGGAAAGTTAATTATATATCTGTAAATTGATTAAAATCAGTTAAAATATTTTATATTAATAAAATAACATATTTTAAGCATTTTTTTCTGTAATTATTTATTACATCATTATGACATAATTATGAATTCATTAAACCTACCTAATAACTCAAACTGTATTTTCATTATTCATGAAAAATTGATGTATTTTATAAAATTATCATAAATTCATCCTAACATAGTTTTGATGTCCTAATTTCAAAAATTATATTTATCTTATCATAATAATTCTCTAAATATGATAATTTTAACTTTAAAATATAAAATCCTTATTTAATATAAATAATAACAGATTGAAAATCCAATGTAAATTTTCTATCACTTAAAAAAATATTTTATCATTTATTTTTAAATTCGAGTTTTTTTATCATATGATTTCATCAAAATTAATAAAATTCTAATACCTTAGATTGTTATATTAAATATATCTTTTATGGAAAGTATACTTTCAATCGGGAAAATAAATTTATCATGTCCAATCTAAATTTATTATGAAGAACTATTCTAAAATAGAATTGATGGAAAAACAACTTCATTTATACAATGGAATTACACTTTATGTAACTATGGACTTGACACAAAAACCCTAATTACACCCGCATACACCCTATGTGTAAGGTGTTCAATGGTGGTGGTTTCGGGGGGGGGGGTATCTTGGCTAGCATGGAAATATTAGTAATCTTCACTAACTTGAACTTCTATTATAAGATATTTAATTCCAACTTCACTTGTTGAAGCACAGATTGGGGTTGGATAATCGAAAACCCCAGTGATGATACCTCCCCCAATGTTCTGACATATTGGATTCAAATGGAATGAATCTACTAGTTGAGGCCATTGTCTTTTCTCTCTATATCTATATTACTTTGTCATTTCTACTTATAAACACTCATTATAATGTTAAAATTTCTATCAAGAGTATAGTTTCCAAGATCCTTATTGACCAGTGGTCATAATTTACCTATGATCATATAATAGTAGAAACCTAATGGTCACTTTTTAATTTATAATCACTTCATTATTAATAATATATAGTATTTTTGTGTATCAAATAATAAAACACACATTTTAAAGAAACAATTATAATTCAAAAAGTTTCATTCATTACATAATTCTCCCTTAATAAAATTTGTACTTGAAATTTCATCTCATTCCCTGAGTTGGGAATATATGTGGGTAATTCTACTTCATTGTTTCCTCTACTTCCCCTGAACTATTACAACTCCAAAGCTTCAATAACAATTCTTGGATTCATGTTTTCAATTAGTTTCCACCACTGACTAGCTTCTCTCTCTAAGTGGTACAAAGCCAAGGAAGCTTTCTCTTTCTAAAAACTACGGAGTATAGAAAATATCATTTCTATAAATCTTATCCATTGTTTTGTAATCAATTAATCGATATATCAACTGAAATAAGGAATCCATTTATGCCTAAAGGAATCAACATAAATTTTCTCCCATCGAGGTGAATTTAGTGTTTCATCTTGATTTATGTTACTATTCCTAAACTGAGTTAGTTGATTCATCATTCTCACGATGTTTTTCATTATGGATTCCATAGGAGGGTCTTCAATGTGTGGTCTGTTTCACTCACCATTTACATGGTTCCTCTTCTTTCCCACCAATTTCTAAAATAATAAAAGTTTAGTTAGAAAAAAGTTACTTTTAATAATATTATAATTATAATGGAATTTCATTTCTTAAAACTTCATTCTCCAATATGTTATTCTTTAACTATATTTACATTTTATATAAATCCATCATAATGGATTATAAAGAAAGATAGTGATTATCAATCATATCTGCCAGGAGTGTCAAACTAGGTGTGTAGTAAGGCATTTTGTTATGTACTGGGTTTTTTTTGATTTAGTCATGACAGACGTTGGAGATGTTACCCCTAGGTACATCTATTCCAGAACCATGTCAACTTATTCATATCCAAACAAATATTTATTTTCTCAAAACCCACTTAATTAAGACTATACCAATATTATAAGATATACTCTTATATTTTAACTTTTTTATAAGGATCGTACTAAATACTTCAAATCCTAACTTCCGAAATTAACTAAACTATACTTTGATACCAACTATTACATCATAACACTTTAATACATAAACATTTCATTTATATGGTACAAACAAATGGGCTCAAAAAGTTTAGTTTCCTGGAAACAAGATACATAATACATGAAAATAGAAAACATTCTTATAATCCTATTTAAAGGTTTAATAAATGTTTCATCCTTATTAATATTACTACATCTCATAACCAAGGGACATAAATCAATGAAAATGGGGAGCATAAGACTGAGAAAGGAAAAATAAGGGAAAAAATTTACATGTGACCACAAGAAAAAACAAAAAGAACATGATAAATAAAGGAATGAAAAAAATAAAAGGGGAATATAATAATAAAAAAATAAAAACATGGAGATGTGGATAAAACATCTAAATTATTCATTCATAAGAATATCACTACGATTTTTTAGTTAGGTGTCAAACAATTTCCCATGTTTATTTACCAAGGTACTATAAAAGATGTCATCTCTAGAGATTAAATTCATTACCCAATGCATTGACAACCATCATGTAAAACCATTAATATTTATTAATTATTGTGATCCACATATATAATAATCAATAATTTCATAAATAACTCAAGGATAATATAACAAAACAGGTTTTGTATCAAAATCATGGAGTTTAAAAAGTGCATTAGAACATGATCATTGTGTAATTATTTACCCAAAAAAGGGAATGAAAGTTTTATGTATGAAATTACCAGAATAAAATAAATTATTTTCAATTATTTTTAAATTCTTCTATAAAATAAATTGTTTTGGCTATTCAAAAAATAAAAATAAAAGGGAATTTCTTGTGAAGAAGAGATAA
Source organism: Viscum album (assembly GCA_963277665.1). Taxonomy (NCBI): domain Eukaryota; kingdom Viridiplantae; phylum Streptophyta; class Magnoliopsida; order Santalales; family Viscaceae; genus Viscum; species Viscum album. Next base: position 1,217,067,671 of record OY728155.1, on the reverse strand, counting down.
ATTTTGAGAATTAAAATCATCACTTTAATGGTTATAAAATTTTGTTTTAGAAAAGGAAAAAAAAAGAGGGGGTGGGTATACCATTAATAAAGGAATATTAATACATTAAATTGAAAAAATAAAATGTATATAAGTACTTTTATTTGTAAATTTGGAAGGCTTTCTGCATGAAGAGAAAACTTTAATAGAAAGAGAAGAGAGTATTTCCCTTACATTGATGAGTAACTCCTAAAACTAGATGATTGGGGCCTTGGGGCTTGAGGACTCCTTTGGAGGATTACCAGGCTGGTGAAAATATAAATTATTCATGGAGGATGAAATATGAGTGAATGTAAATAGAGAAATGGGTGGGTATTTATATCAAAATTGGGGGATTTGTTTATTAATTTCCAAACAAAGGCATTGGACACTAATGTAGTGGAAAATGAAAAAACATGGAATTTTACCTAGTATTTTCCTTTTTATTAGATAGTTGGGTCATATTTTATGTGATTTTATCCCACAATAGTTGGCCATAATTCTATATTACTTACTATGGAAAGGGAAATTAATGTTTCACAAAATAACATTTTTAAAGATATAGTTTTCATTTTAAAATTTGGAAAGTGAATTATATATTTTTAAAATTGATTAAAATATATTAAAATATATTATATAATAAAATAATATATTTTAATTATTATATTGTGGTTAATTATTTATTACAAAATTATGAAATAATTATGATGTCATTAAAAATACTGAAAAACTCAAACTATATTTTAACTATTCAAAAAATTAATGTATTTTAGAAATTTCTTATAAATTATCCCGAACCTAATTTTTAATTTATTATTAAAAAAAATTATATTTATTTTACCATAATAATTCTATAAATATGATAATTTTAACATTTAAATATAAAAAACTTTATTTATTAGAAATAACAGCTGATTGAAAATCAACAGTAAAATTTCTGACACTTAAAAAAATAAAATTATTTTATCATTCATTTTTAAGTACAAGTGTTTTAATAATTATATTTCATTAAAAAAAAATTAATAACACCTTAGTTTATTATATTAATTATATCTTCTCTAAAAATTAAAATTTTGTCCCAAAAATTAGTTTATCAAGTTCAATATAAATTTATTAAGGAAAACAATTCTTCAAACAAAATTGATGGAAAGAAATGTTATTTATACAATGGAATTAAACATTAAGTAACATGGGACAGGAAACATAACCCTTTACTACACAAACATATGTCGTAAGAGTAAGGTGTGTAATGGTGGTAGTTTAGCAAGGTTACATTGCTAGCATCGACCGAGTGGTAATCACCACTAACTATAACTTCTCCAATAGGAAGCCTCATTCTTGCTTCACTTATGGAAGCTAGACTTCATCTTGGTCAAGGTGAAACCCAAATGATGATAAATCCCTCCCAAGTTCTAACATATTGGCTTCAAAAAAATTACCATACTGGTTAAGGCCATCAATTATTCTTTCTGTATCAATTACCCTCTTTTATTTCTACTTATAAATACTAATTATAAAGTTAAATTTATTGTCGTTAAAATAGTTTTCAATGGTAATATTGTCCATCAGTCATAATTTTCCACTATTCATAAAATAGTCAAAACTCAATGGTTTCATTTCATTTATACTCACTTCATTGTTAATGAGGTTTTTTTGTAAAATATAATATAACACACATTTTCAAGAAAAAATCAACATTCAAAAAGTTTGGGTCGTTATAAGATGATTTCATCCCTATTAAAAAATGATTTTCTAGATGATGCTGAGATACATAAAAATATATTTCCTCCTATTAATGACTATATCCAAGATATCACTCCAAATTAAATCACACTTCTTTCACCTGAGAGGCTGGTTGAGTTTACAATTTAGTTGATTTTAGGTGTTGATTCCATATCCATTCTCCATATAGGATGGATTCGGTAGAGCTTTGAGATTTCTAGGACGAAATGGAGTATATTTAGGTAAATAAATAAATTCTCTATAGAACATCACCTTTGGGTGATCCTATATTTTTTTCAAATATGTTGGATAGAATTTTATAGTTGTGTATGAAAAATAAATGGTTGAACCAAATGATGGTTATGAATTGATATCCTCTTCCTTATATCAATAATATGTTTCACCGGTTTAAGAAAGATACGTGGTTATTTAAAATTAACATGATGTTAGATTATCATCAGTTGTGTATGAAGCCTTTTTATATTTGGTGTACTAATTTCAAGAGTATGTATAACCTTTATATTTACCTTCTGATTTTATTATGTTGATGAGATTATCAGTTATGTTTTTGGCCCTAATGAAGATGGTTCTTAATCCTTATCTAGACTCATTCATGTTCATCATTTTTGATGATATTGTTTTATAATATTAGTAAATGGATAATTATTCTCACCATATGTATATATCCTAGAGTACACTAAGAGAGAACTAGTTTTCTTTTCATAAATCTTGACATTACAATTATGAAGTGTGGCGTCAGGCGGATAAAAGAGCAATGAATGAATCTATTACGGCAAGAGGAGATCCCGGGGCCTGGGAGGTAGGAATGCATAAGATTAGGGGGATGGGCACAAGTGGCCTTCCAGAAGTCAAAATCCTGCGTGTCGGCCCCCTTTCCATGCCCAGGGCGATGTCCACCACGGATTTCCACACCCCGTCCGATTTTCACACACAAGGCGATGTCAAACATGAATTTTTGTGTCTGACCCCATTTCCACGCACTTGGTGACATCAACCATAGATTTCCATGACCAACCCCCTTTCCATGCATTATGAGATGAAAAATGGGCATTTGCACACTCAGCCCCATTTCCAAACACAAGGCAACGTCAAATGGGAATTTTCGCACCTGGCCCCCTTTTTGCCCCCATGCCAACGTGATACGGAAGTTTGCATGACCGGCCCTTCTGCACCGCCTTGAGGACTCCATCTATAAAATGAACCACCCTTTAGGGATGGTAACAGAAGACAAAGAGATGCTATATTGTGAAAAAACCACGTCTTCCACAATAGCGTGAAATCCCCAATGGACTTTAGGTATTGGATTTTGCGCGACAGGTACCCCGAGGGGGCTCCTTCAAGGGGGCCCTCTTGGTCCTGATCCTCTGGATTTCATTTTCTCCCCATGTAATTTATGTGCAAGGGATCCACATTTTCATTGATGATATATAGCATCCCGTCTTTTTATAACATAAACTTTAATTACATTACACAAAACTGAGGATCTTTAAGGTTTATTGTCTTGGAAACCAGGAACATAATATATAAAAACAACATAAATAATTCTTCTTAAACACTTGAAAGGCTTCTCCTTTAGTTCATCCTAGGTTCATTACTGCATCTCATAACCTGGGGACATACATCAAAAAAAAGGGTGAGCAAAAGGCCCAGTAAGGGAAACAAGAGAAACATTTTACATGTGAACTTGAGATACTTCACCAAGGACATGAAAAGAACTTTAAGGCATGAGAAATAAATCATGAGATACATCATAATAAAAATAAAATTTTTCATAACTTGAAGATGTGGCTGCAACATTTAATATTGACAATCGTCTCGTTTCACCAAGGTCCATCCCCAAGGTGTCGTTAAAAATTACCAAGGTTATTCACCAAGGCGTCGTTAAAATGGTCATCTCTAGAGATTAAGTCTTTACCCAATGCATTGGAGCGCTATCAGGGCGCACCCTTAAATTTTCCTTTTTTATCATGTGAGCCACATATATCATCATCAAACATTTCATAAATAAACCATATAGCATAAAATAAATGGGTTTCATTTCATAATCATAACGTTTAAAAAACTGCTTTAAATACATGATCTTTACGTTACTTTAAACCCACGGAAAGGGAAAGCGGGTATCATGTATGTAAATCCCAGAATTTAAAATAGAACATTTTTATATATATGTGAATACACCTGTAGAAATAGGAGCTTTGAGTATTCACTTTATAACATAAAATAATTTTGAGAAAAAAGAAGCATTTTGAGACGAAAATTCTGCAACACAACGGCTATGTTACATGGTTTTAGAAAACGTTGAAAAGAGAGGGGACATGGGTCGAAAAATCATAATTGACCCATAAAAAAGTAGAGGGACAGAATAAGAAGTATATATGGACATGGTGATGCAATTTCAAGGACATACCATTTGAAATGAAAAACATGGAAGGAAGACAAAAATTTGATTTCTCTTATGAAAATTCGGCAGCCTAACGACGTCACTTAAACTTCAACAAAAATGAATTGAACAGATCAAATAGGGTCTCTCATCATATGATCATAAGAGATCAGTATGATAGATATAGAGATCATACCCCAACGTAATAAAAAGGAACTTGAAATATTTGACATGAAAATCGAACTTGAAAAATGAGAAGGGTGAAAGAATCACTTAAAAATTCGGCAGCCTAACGGCGTCACTTAAACTTTCATTAAACGAAATGATGTGAGTAAGAGGGGATCTCTAATCATATAAACATGAAAGGGTCAGTAAGAGGAATATAAAATAACATCCTCTCACATAATAACATGGAGCATAAAAGGAATGACATAAAAGAGATTACATTAAAAGAAAGAGAGGGGTCGGATCCCTTACCTTAAAACGTGACTCTTGAAACTCAATGTTTTGGACCTTGAGGGCTTGGGGAACCTTGGGAGGACTCCTTGGGAGGTAAGGAGACCCGAACTTCGTTGGGGGAGAGTTGGGAGTGAAAACTAAAGGAGGAAAGGGTGGGTATTTATAGGGAAAGTGAAGGGACAAGGCATTAATGGCCAAGGGACACCTCACTATTGGTTTTGGAAAAACCATGGGCTTTCCTGTGGTATTTGCCCATGGTATTGGCCACTTGGGACACCTCATACCTTATCTTACTATTAAAAATTCGAACATATTGAATATATACTTAATACATCATTTAATGATGTCATTAAACACTCGTAACTTAAAAACTATAATTTCACTATTCATCGAAAATTCAACTTTCTCAGAATAATCCCAAAATTTCACCTTAACCAAATATCAATGCTTTTATTTCAAAAATGAAAACCATTTTATAAAAACAATTTTCTAAATATTTTTAATTAATTTTTTAATTAAAAACACTATTCACCGAAAATTCATTTTTTTCAGAAAAATCCCCAAAAATTACCTTAACATAATATCGATGCTCTGAGTTCAAAAATAAAGTCTTTTTTATAAAAATACTTTTCTAATTATTTTTAATTAAATTTTTAATTAAAAAACACTATTCATCCGAAAAAACTAATACTTGACTGATAATTTATGAAACCGTTATTTACCCATTTTATTGAATCACATTACTTAATCTAGGTGTCTAAATTATATTAAAACTTTCTTTGAGTGAAATTACTAATCCATTTGGTCCCATTACTAATCCTAAGCGTAAAATCACTATTCATAATTTACTATTCATAAAAAATTAAGTTAATCTTATTCGACTCCAAATTCCTTACTGAACACTTTTGTAGAAGACCATTTTTTGAAAATCATTACACATCATTAGTTATTTAGGGTTTTCATAAATATTTTAAAATATCCCTTTTTTTCAAAATTCATCAAAAATACATTCTAAAATTATCTGGACATTTGAAATTTCACAAACATCACTAAAGGAAGAAATCTCAATTCATTCACCCGAAAGGATTACACAAGGAAGCTAGGGTCTCATCACATAGCCCCTTATAACACCGGTATAAGACCTAAGTGTAAGGTGTGCTATGGTGAGAGAATCTGAGGGAGGCTCAGATAACATTACCCTAGTAGTAATCTCTACTAACTTGAACTTCTCCCGCAGGCGTTTCCGTTCAAGCTTGACACGCTGGAGTTCGGCTTGGTCTTGGTCCAAAGCGAATCCCACAGATGCTACCTCCTTCCCAAGCTCTGATAAGTAGTCTTCATAAGGTTCGAGTCTACTGGATGAAGCCATCGACTCCTCTTTCTGCATTAACCATTAACATCTTATTAAATTAATACGACTAAGTTAATATACTACTCAAAAAGATTGGGTCGTTACATTCTTCCCCCCTTAAGAAAATTCGTCCCCGAAATTTATACTTGAGGCCAAGTCGAAAAGGTGAGGGTACTTTTGCTTCATCATTTCCTCAGGCTCCCAAGTCGCTTCTTCATACTTATGATTCCTCCACAACACTTTCACAAGGTGGGTAGTCTTGTTTCGTAGAACCTTGTCTCTACAGTCCAAGATCTCCACTGACTGCTCCTCATAAGAGAGGTCATGTTCCAGTTGTACCACCTCTGGGTTCAGTACATGCGAAGGGTCAGATATGTACTTCCTCAAGAGTGATACATGGAAGACATCATGAACTTGAGCTAGGTTCGGTGGAAGTTCTAGAAGATAGGCCACTGCTCCTATGCGATCAAGGATTTCATAGGGGACAATGTACCTAGGGCTGAGCTTCCCTTTCTTCCCAAACCGCATGACTCTCTTCCATGGAGAAATTCGAAGGAAGACATTGTCACCAACACCAAACTCCAAGTCCCTTCGACGATTGTCAGCATAGATCTTCTGCCGACTCTGAGCAGCCTTTATGTGTTGTTGGATGGCATGAACCTGTTCTGTCATCTCTTTCACGAGATCAGGCCCAAGAAGCTTCCTCTCACCAGTTTCATCCCAACAAGTAGGAGTTTTACACCGATTTCCATAGAGAGCTTCATAGGGTTCCATCTGAATACTCTCATGGAAGCTGTTGTTATAGGGGAACTCCACTAATGGGAGGTTTTGATCCCATCCACCTTTAAATTCCATTGAGCATAATCTCAACATGTCTTCGAGTGTCTGAATAGTACTTTCCGATTGGCCATCATTTTGAGGATGATAGGCCGTACTAAAATTCAATTCAGTATTCAGAGCATGTTGAAGCCTTATCCAGAATTTTGATGTGAATCTTGGGTCACGATCAGATACGATGGATAGTGGTACCCCATGCAGCCTTACCACTTCCTTCACGTATATCTTAGCAAGCTGATCCAAAGAGAAATCTTCCCGAATAGAGATAAAATGGGTTGTCTTGGTGAGACGGTCCATAATAACCCATATCGCATTGTTTCCTTTGGATATTTTCGGGAGACCAGTTACAAAGTCCATAGTGATATTATCCCACATCCATACTGGTATGGGTAGTGGTTGTAATACCCCCTTAGGAAGTTGTCTTTCTGCCTTTACTTGCTGACACACCAGGCACCTTGTAGTGTAATCAGAAATCTCCCTCTTCATGTTATCCCACCAATAATGATCACGAAGGTCTCTATACATCTTAGTGCTTCCCGGATGTATAGAGAAAGTAGAGTTATGAGCTTCATCCATCAGTTCTTTCTTTATCTCTGGAATAGATGGGACACATAGTCTTGTACGAAATTTCAATACACCTTCTTAATCAATATTGAAATCAGGGAACTTCCCATATTTTACAGCCTCCAACTTCTCCTGCAGAAAAGGATCTTCTTTTTGAGCCTTCTTGATCTTCTCTAGTAATGAAGGTTGAGAAATAATTTGGGATAGGGTTGATGATGTCCCTTTCCTTATAATTCCCATGTCCAGTTTTACTAGATCTTTAATCAAGGGATCTCCTAAGATCCTCATTGTTGCCAGAACAACAGGATCTTTCCTGCTTAATGAATCCGCGACTTTGTTTGCTCTTCCAGGGTGATAATGTATTGAACAATCATAGTCTTTAATAAGCTCCAACCATCTCCTTTGTCTCATGTTCAATTCTTTCTGTGTGAAAATATACTTTAGACTTTGGTGGTCGGTGTATATATCACATTTCTCCCCATAAAGATAGTGCCTTCATATCTTTAGAGCAAAAACAACTGTCGCCAGCTCTAGATCATGCGTAGGATAATTCTTCTCATGAATCTTCTACTGTCGAGATGCATAAGCAATTACCTTGTCATTTTGCATGAGGACGCACCCAAGCCCTTTCAGAGATGCATCGCTAAAAATAACGAATCCTTCTCCGATAGAGGGTAGTGTTAACATAGGTGAAGTAACCCATCTCTTCTTCAGCTCTTGGAAACTTTCCTCGCATTCCTTTGTCCTAGATGAACTTAACCCCTTTTCGAGTCAACTTGGTTAGTGGATTAGAAATCCGTAAAAAGTTTTTCACAAACCTCCTATAATATCCCACTAAACCAAGGAAACTACGAATCTCAGTTACTGTTGTGGGTTGAGTCCACTCCTCCACAACCATTGTCTTTGCAGGGTCAACCGAGATTCCTTCATTGGTTATGATGTGCCCCAAGAAAGCCACCTGTTGTAACCAAAACTCACACTTGCTGAACTTCCCAAAGAGCCTCTCCTTCCGCAGAGTTTTCAATATAACCCTTAGATGATCTTCATGCTCCTCACGACTTTTTGAATATATCAAAATATCATCAATAAAAACTACCACAATGTTATCAAGGTAGTCCTTAAAGACTCTATTCATCAAATCCATGAAAATAGTAGGAGCATTAGTCAAGCCGAAGGGCATAACAGTAAACTAATAATGCCCATTTCTTGATCGGAAGGCTGTCTTTGGAATATCTTCCTTCTTCACCCTCAGTTGATGATAACCAGATCGAAGGTCAATCTTAGAGAAGAATTGAGCCCCGCAAAGTTGGTCAAATAAATCATCAATTCGTGGAAGAGGATATCTGTTCTTCACTGTGATCCCGTTCAGTTCTCTATAATCGATGCATAGCCGCATTGATCCATCCTTCTTCTTCACAAAGAGAACTGGTGCTCCCCAAGGAGACACACTCGGTCGGATAAAACCCTTCTCCAACAAGTCTTGGAGTTGTTTCTTTAACTCTTCTAGCTCCACATTTTCCATTCTATATGGAGTCTTTGATATCGGTTGAGACCCAGGAACGAGTTCAATGGAGAACTCTACCTCTCTTTCTGGGGGAGGTCCTGGTAACTCCTCAGGAAATACATCCAGGTATTCCTGAACAATCGGAACACCTTCTATTTGTATGCTCCCTTTTCCTTCTTCATCATCACCAATTAACTCCATAAAGAAAGCTATAGGCGGTGCTTCTCGATAGGGATCAGTTCGGGATATCTCTCCTCGGAAGATAACTGTAGGTCGTTCATTCAAGACTACTGATATTTCCTTACTTCGGCATTTGATCTTAGCATTATACTTTGAGAGCCAGTCCATCCCTAGTATAATGTCAAATTCCATCATGGGAATGACTACTAGATTTGCGATAAGATTGTGCTCACCAATGTAAACACTAGAGACTCTAAATACTGTTGATGCAAGGATAATCCCACTTGGAGTCTTGAAAGACAACTCAACCTATAGCAGTTCGGGGATTGATTCTATATTCCTTGCAAACTTGGAGGAAATAAAGGAATGCGTAGAACCAGAATCAAATAAAGTACTTGCTAGTTTTGAGAGGACGAAAAGAGTACCTGCTACCACATCGTTTGGGACTTCAACTTCAGCTGTTGTGATAGCAAAAGCACGACCTTGCTCCCTTGGCCTCTACTGAGGTTGATGGTGATTCCCCTCCACCGCCCTCAGATTTGGACATTGATTAGCAAAGTGCCCAAGCTGTCCACACTTGAAGCATGTGACTTCGGGTAGGGCCAGAACCATCTTTCCTCTGTCATTAGTGTTGGGAAGCTGAGGCTTTACCTCACTATGACAATTCCGAGCAATATGGCCTCCTCTTCCACAATTGTAGCACTTTCCACTTCCGTTCAAGCAGTTCCACAGATGATTCTTCCCACATTTATTGCATGTGGTAAGTTGTATTTACTTTCCACCTCTTCCCTGATCAAAAGACTTCCCTAAACTGGGCTCCAACGATCTCTTCTTTTCATTTGGTTTATGAGACCACTGTGTCTCACCAAACTCCAGCTCGACTTTCATAGCACTTCGAACTATTTCTTCATAGCTATCGTAGTCCATGTTGGCTAGATTCTTCCGCAGATGAGGTCGTAGTCTGCCAAAGAATCTATCAACATTCCCATTAGGGTCAATGACAAAGCTTGAGGTATAACGGGAAATCCTTGTGAAGTTCATCTCATAGCTTCCGACAGATTCGTTCTCCTTCTGCTTCAGCTCGAGAAACCTTTTCTCCATTCTCGTTCTCATGGAACGAGGGAAATACTTGTTAAGGAAAATTCCCTAAAATTCTTCCCACTCCATAGCTTCTATCTCTCCTCGTGGCTTCATGGTTTTGATCAGTGACCACCACTGATCAGCTTCTCCCTCTAGGCGGTAAACAGAAAGGGTGACTTTTTCTTGTTCCGAAGAATGAAGTACAGAAAAGATCTTTTCAAAGGAGCTTATCCATTTTTCCACAACCAATGGGTCAGTAGATCCACTGAATGTTGGCGGTCATTGACGCATGAAGGACTCAACAGAGTGTTGTTCCCTTCGTGGTGAGGTCGGCCTCTCAGCTTGATTCAAGTTATTACTCATAACTTGAGTCAGTTGGTTCATCATTCGCATGAATGTTTCCATTCCGACTTCCATCGGTGGGCCGTCAGCACATGGTGCATTGCGGTCACCATCGGCACGGTTCCCCGTATTGCCCGCCATCTTCTAAAAGAATAAAACCTTAGTAAGAAACTTATTTCATTTATGAATCTTTTAACTAAGACTTCATGCTTAGACAATTACACTTTTCTATAATTCCTTCATAATGATTCATAAAAATCTTGTGATTAACCAAACATATCCCTCGGGAGTGTCGTAACCAAGAGTGCAGCAAGGCCCGTTATCGTGCACCAGTTCCCGTTCGAGTCTAGCTTAAAGCGGTGTTTTCGGGTTTTACCCCTATGTACATCTGTGCCAGAGCCGCCTCTACCTGCTCGTATCCAGATAGGGATATATTTGTTTGATAAACCACTTACTCAATACTTACCAAAATACCAGGAAGTTTTCCTATATTTAAACTTTTCTATAGGGTTATTCCTAATGTTTTTATATCCTAATTTCCCCAAATAACTAAACCATCCTTTGATACCAACTATAGCATCCCGTCTTTTTATAACATAAACTTTCATTACATTACACAAAACTGAGGATCTTTAAGGTTTAGTGTCTTGGAAACCAGGAACATAATACATAAAAACAACATAAAGAATTATTCTTAAACACTCGAAAGGCTTCTCCTTTAGTTCATCCTAGGTTCATTACTGCATCTCATAACCTGGGGACATACATCAAAAGAAAGGGTGAGCAGAAGGCCCAGTAAGGGAAACAAGAGAAACATTTTACATTTGAACTTGAGATAATTCACCAAGGACATGAAAAGAACTTTAAGGCATGAGAAATAAATCATGAGATACATCATAATAAAAATAAAATTTTTCATAACTTGAAGATGTGGCTTCAACATTTAATATTGACAATTGTTTCGTTTCACCAAGGTCCATTCCCAAGGTGTCGTTAAAAATTACCAAGGTTATTCACCAAGGCGTCGTTAAAATGATTATCTCTATAGATTAAGTCTTTACCCAATGCATTGGAGCGCTATCAGGGCGCACCCTTAAATTTTACTTTATTATCATGTGAGCCACATATATCATCATCAAACATTTCATAAATAACCCATATAGCATAAAATAAATGGGTTCCATTTCATAATCATAACGTTTTAAAAACTGCTTTAAAGACATGATCTTTACGTTACTTTAAACCCACGGAAAGGGAAAGCGGGTATCATGTATGTAAATCCCAGAATTTAAAATAGAACATTTTTATATATATGTGAATACCCCTGTAGAAATAGGAGCTTTGAGTATTCACTTTATAAGATAAAATAATTTTGAGAAAAGAGATGCATTTTGAGACGAAAATTCTGCAGCATAACGGCTATGTTACACGGTTTTAGAAAACATTGAAAAGAGAGGGGACATGGGTCGAACAATCATAATTGACCCATAAAATAGTATAGGGACAGAATAAGAAGTATATATGGACATGGTGATGCAATTTCAAGGACATACCATTTGAAATGAAAAACATGGAAGGAAGACAAAAATTTGATTTCTCTTATGAAAATTCGGCAGCCTAACGGCGTCACTTAAACTTCAACAAAAATGAATTGAACAGATCAAATAGGGTCTCTCATCATATGATCATAAGAGATCAGTATGATAGATATAGAGATCATACCCCAACATAATAAAAAGGAACTTGAAATATTTGACATGAATATCGAACTTGAAAAATTAGAAGGGTGAAAGAATCACTTAAAAATTCGGCAGCCTAACGGCGTCACTTAAACATTCATAAAACAAAATGATGTGAGTAATAGGGGATCTCTCATCATATAAAAATGAAAGGGGCAGTAAAAGGAATATAAAATAACATCCTCTCACATAAGAACACGGAGCATAAAAGGATTGACATAAAAGAGATTACATTAAAAGAAAGAGAGGGGTCGGATCCCTTACCTTAAAACGTGACTCTTGAAACTCAATGTTTTGGACCTTGAGGGCTTGGGCGCACCTTGGGAGGACTCCTTGGGAGGTAAGGAGACCAGAACTTCGTTGGGGGAGAGTTGGGAGTGAAAAATAAAGGATGAAAGGGTGGGTATTTATAGGGAAAGTGAAGGGACAAGGCATTAATGGCCAAGGGACACCTCACTAGTGGTTTTTGCAAAACCACGGGCTTGCCCATAGTTTTGGCCCATGGTATTGGCCACTTGAGACACCTCATACCTTATCTTACTATTCATAATTCGACCATATTGAATATATACTTAATACATCATTTAATGATGTCATTAAACACCCGTAACTTAAAAACTATAATTTCACTATTCATCGAAAATTCAACTTTCTTAGAATAATCCCAAAATTTCACCTTAACCAAATATCAATGCTTTTATTTCAAAAATGAAAACCATTTTATAAAAATAATTTTCTAAATATTTTTTATTAATTTTTTAATTAAAAACACTATTCACCGAAAATTCATTTTTTTCAGAAAAATCCCCAAAAATTACCTTAACATAATATCGATGCTCTGAGTTCAAAAATAAAGTCCTTTTTATAAAAATAATTTTATAATTATTTTTAATTAAATTTTTAATTAAAAAACACTATTCATCCGAAAAAACGAATACTTGACTAATAATTTATGAAACAGTTATTTACCCATTTTATTGAATCACATTACTTAATCTAGGTGTCTAAATTATATTAAAACTTTCTTTGAGAGAAATTACTAATCCATTTGGTCCCATTACTAATCCTAAGCGTAAAATCACTATTCATAGTTTACTATTCATCAAAAATTAAGTTAATCTTATTAGACACCAAATTCCTTACTGAACACTTTTGTAGAAGACCATTTTTTGAAAATCATTACACATCATTAGTTATTTAGGGTTTTCATAAATATTTTAAAATATCCCTTTTTTTCAAAATTCATCAAAAATACATTCTAAAATTATCTGGACATTTGAAATTTCACAAACATCACTAAAGGAAGAAATCTCAATTCATTCACCCGAAAGGATTACACAAGGAAGCTGGGGTCTCTTCACATAGCCCCTTATAACACCGGCATAAGACCTAAGTGTAAGGTGTGCTATGGTGAGAGAATCTGAGGGAGGCTCAGATAACATTGCCCTAGTAGTAATCTCTACTAACTTGAACTTCTCCCGCAGGCGTTTCCGTTCAAGCTTGACACGCTGGAGTTTGGCTTGGGCTTGGTCCAAAGCGAAGCCCACAGATGCTACCTCATTCCCAAGCTCTGATAAGTGGGCTTCATAAGGTTCGAGTCTACTAGATGAAGCCATCGACTCCTCTTTCTGCATTAACCATTAATATCTTATTAAATTAATACGAGTAAGTTAATATACTACTCAAAAAGATTGGGTCGTTACATGATACCTCTGCATCAAGCGCTCTTGCGTGCCACCATTCCTTCTTGCATGAAAGAAGTCCTTCTTTTATGCAACTCATCCTTCTGGCACGCAAACTACACATCTTGCATACAACCAGTACGTCTTACGCGCAACGTTTCCCTCTTGCGTGCAACCCCTTGGTCTGGCATGAAATCTTTTCATCTAGACCACAAAACTTATATCGTTCCCCGGATCATTCTCTTACATGGACTCCTTGTGTTTCCATTACCTTAAGGCACCCTGTATGAGCCCTTATTATGCGCAACACACCTGTGTCGCACGCTCCCTTCTCGTACAGCCCTTCAGGTTTGCACAGAGGAATTTCAAAGTCCCTTGGCCATCACTTTCCATTGAGTTTCTTTTCCCCCTGATTTTTCACATACGCATGCTAATAGTTATTGCTTCTTCATATAGCCACTCTAATGTGGACCCCCCCCCCCTCAATGGATCGCTCCATAACACCCATCTTTCAAGGAATTTATGATGCCTTCCATACCTCAAGGGTGGGCAGGTATCAGTTATGTAAGTCATAGGTGTGTGGAGAAAAACCACATCGTCCGAGCTGCAAGATATTAAACTGTCTAGCACCATCATCATCTACGCATGACATTAAATTGTGGCATCACCCCATGCATCATATGCGGGGTACCCCACCTTGGAATTTCGGCATGCCCACTGGTCTCCACGAGGGTGAGATCATTCATCACATGGAATGATATCCTCTTCATTGAAGCGGTCTCTACCTGCGGGGAACGAACAACCACCCTTGTGTAAGCCCCTAGCTTTTCTCGAAAGAGGTAGCATCTATGCTCGTCCTCTATTCCTGGGTGCCATATCCCTCTCCCACTAGGATTTATCACCACTCAGGCCTCCATCCTGGAGTAAGTCCTAATCTCCATCACCCCCGTGCTATTAACCACGTGTAATCCCCTGTTTCCTCTTTGGACCACCAACTACGAGTAATCTCCATTCCAATTCCCACAGACGCACGTTCCATGACGTGATAGTCAGGTCTTTACTACCTCTTGTTTGTCAGACCAATAATGACTCATGTGGTCTTAGAGCAATCATAGACCATGAAATTCTCTCAAGGAATCCTAGAGTGTAATTCCCACACACCCTACTTTAACTACGAGGACTTTGATCCCAACCAAGGCAAGGTACATAGGAAGCCTCCCTGACGTTCAAGCCCAACAATCATTGGTCCCGACCATCTTCACGTTGGTTCACCAAACTCCTTCCAAACTATGTGGAATTTGATCCATTCCAAGGAAAGTTACATAGTAATCCACCTTGATATTCAAGCCTCACAACCATTGGGTTTAACCCCCTTCAAGTTGGAAAACCTTTGTCCCGCATGATGTTAAATTGCATGCCCTCTATTTTTTCCTGTATGAAGTTTAACTACATCCACCTTCTGAACTATGTGGGATTTTGTCCTTGTATCCTAGATAATGTATGTAGGAATCCTCTTTGAGGTTCAACCCCATCCAGTGGTAAGCCGTTGTGAACCCATCTAGTGGTATTTTATTGGGACCCCATCTAGGGATAAGCCATTGTGACCCCATCCAGTGGTATGTCATTGTGGCCCCATCCAGCGGTAAGCCGCTGTGCCCCATCCAAAGGTAAGCCATTGTGGCTCGATCCAGTGGTAAGTCATTTTGACCCCATCCAGTGGTAAGCTATTGTGGCCCTATCCTGAGGTAATATGTTGTGACCCTATCCAGCGGTAAGCCATTGTGGCCCCATCTAGCAGTAAGACGTTGTGCCCCCTTCCAGAGGTAATTCGTTGTGACCCCATCCAATGGTAAGCCGTTGTGACCCCATCTAGTGGTAAGCCTTTGTAAGCCCATCTAGGGGTAAGCCATTGTGTCCCCATCCAGTGGTAAGCCATTGTGGCCCCATCCTGCAGTAAGCCTTTGTGGCCCCATCCAACGGTAAGTCGTTGTGCCCCATCCAACTATAAGTCATTATGACCGCATCCATCAGTAAGCGATTGTGACCCCATCCAGCGATAAGCCATTTTGGCCCCATCCAGCAGTAAGCTATTGTGCCCACATCTAGCGGTAAGATGTTGTGACCCCATCCAGTGATAAGCCTTTATGACCATATCCAGTTGTAAGATGTTGGGACCCCATCCAGTGGTAAGCCGTTGTGACCCCATCCAACAGTAATCCATTATGACCCTCGTTCAATGGTAAACCATTTTCAACCACATTCAGTGGTAAGCCTTTAAATTCCCCATTCGACATTAATTTGTTGTCAGGTGAACCACATGGACATTGATTCCCTGCCACAGGGATACATAGGAGGTCTCTTCGAGACCCAATCCCAGCATCACTGTCATCTTTGAGACAACTCCATCTCATTATCCACCCACATCACTTAACCATCCATCATCAATTTTTATTCTTACTCAGGCCACCACATCTTGGTGGGAACATTCCACCTCATTATCCATTCCATTTAACAACAATCGGGTAGCTAACCAAGTGTTAGTCCCAACATCGGTGTTCCCTCGAGGGGTTTCACTCACCTGATCCACTATAGTCAGTGTTTCGATTAGTCAGATCTATTTCCTCTATAATTTAAACATGTTACATACCCTATGTTAAACATATGGAGAGGAGGAAAACCTTATATACATGTATATGGCATATAATTCCCTGTATTCGACGTGGGATGCATCGGGCTTCCGTAACCTCAAGAATCCCTATAATAAGGGAATGAAACCCAGACATTCCATTGTTCCAGTGTCCAGACTTTCCAGTGATGTCAGACATGACTACTCCCCCAACTGAAGGTTACTAACCAGACCATACCCCTTGGAATGTCCCGACGGAAGCAGAGTAATTAACTGGTGTCCATGAATAGGTGGCACTAGGAAGAGTTTCACGAACAACATCTTAAGTATTTAAGGGATACCTAGACTAGGTAACATATTATGAGGAGGAATCCATAGAAGGAATAAACAACATCCTATCAACCTGTTTTGATTCTGGAGAAAACATCCCTAAGTAAGGAATGGATGCGGCCCGCCTCTGGAAAGAGGGACTGCGGAAGACGGAATGGTGTTGGGGCACTGGTTTTGGATTCCTTTCCTTTCAGCACTAATGGGTTAATCTCCCAGCTTTTTAGGAACAAAGCTCATGTAGGAATTCGATCATCGCCCTCCCACCGGAGTAGGGGCAAGGGAAATGCCAACATAGTTTTCCCACATAGATCCATCACTTCAGTGACAATCTCTTTTCCTATAAACATCGGGTGGCCACACCCCATCTCCCTGCCTGAAGTCATTCAGTAGAGAGTGATCAATGACCTTGTACGTCGGTACGACGATGAGGGGATTATCTTGACTCGAGAAATGGCCTTCCATGATCTAGATGTGTTTGTGCCTCATCACTAATGCCACCCCCAAGGGCCGCTCAGGGAGCCACTACTCCCCACTACAACATTCAATCGTTTCAGGAGCCTCTCACTATAATTATTCGAAGACTATCTTCCCTAACCCGAGGAGGTATATGATGTTTGGGGCAGCCCAGTCGGGATCCCATTTGAAGGGAACCCAAGGAGGGCTCCCACTAGGCCACGCCAGTGCCACCACCCAGTCCCATGAGTTGAGGAGCAGGTAATCCATGTGCCTGCACCATTTTCCCCAGTCCAGTTAACCCGACACCAGCGTTGGGAACAAGCTGAGGAAGACGCCCGCCAAGGGGTGTCAACGTCAGCCACTACTATTGTTCGGGCCACCGCTGACGTATATCATCAACCCCTTGTGTATGATGAGAAGGGGATCTTTTATACCTGGCCTAGATTGCGGCCCCACCCCCACCCCCCATGGGCAGGATGGGTCGCCACTCTCATCCACCGGTGCTGGTAATGGCCACCACCAATACGGAGGCCCTCCTCGTACAACCATCATGAAAAACATAGGTCTTCCCTAATTTGAAGGCCGGCATGGAGGTCCACCTCATGATACCCTTAGTATGAATGAGGGACCTACCCACGATGGTGACACTCAGCCTGGAAGCCTCTTCCATGCTCTTTACATTGGGTATGGAGTCATCCCTACTGTTACCGACTGCTGGTGTGGGGGCGTTGTGCATCCGATCAATCTCCAGTGAGGGGGACCTCCCTATGTTCTTAGAGAATCCAGAAAAGGTCATCCTCACCTCAGCAACTAGAGTGTTTAAGTCCAGCCGCGCTTCACCAGCACCCAACACAGAGTCCCTACCCATGTTCACCTCAACTGGTACGAGGTCCATCCTCACACTGATGTTGCCAGGAGAAACATGCATTGGGGTCCCACCCGTTCTTCTATGGGCTCGAGCAGAGGTCCTACCCTCTCCAGCACATCCCAAAATGGTTCTCCCCATATCCCCTTTGATATATGTATCGGTACTCCTTGTACCCTGGCTTGCTCAGGCATAAGCCCTCTCCGCCCCAGCACCAGTACAGCTGAAGGTCCTCCTCGTGTCGGAAATCTTCCCTATCCTGAAAACCATCTCGGGGTAAGAGGGTGGGTCATCGCCACCATAAAAGGAACACTGAGAAGATTCAAGCTAATATCAAACCGGTTTACTTCTCAGATTATGAGTCCGAATACGACACAGCAATGGAAACCTCACCCAGATTCTCTGTGTCAAGGGTCGAGGAAGGAACAAGGCGCATCAACCCAGTACTCCTAGAATGCAAGTTCATTCGGATTCCTACCTTCCACCATAGGTATATCCATGAGGAAAACAATTTGGTGACTCCACAGGTTATAGCTGTTCAATCACTTCCATAATCACTAGAATCACTCTATACCTCGACTAGAGATCATAGAGAGCTATTTTGGGGACCAATATCGGATGAGAAGTAGTGCGGTCCACCGCTAGCAGTCGTGGTCCCCATATCAGAAACTACTATCACCATCCCATCTTAATTCAAAGTCGTGGCTATGTCTCTACACTCTTAAGAGGGTAGCCTGAGATGTAGTGGTTTTTGAGCTTGCTCTCCGTATTCTCCACTAGCCAACCTACCATCCCAGTGGTCTTCTTTGGTACCGCTACCCGTTCCCCAGTGGCATCCGGTTGATGCGTGGGGAAATGAAGGGCCAAACCCTGAATCTGAGCCCATGATATTTTGGGATATCCTCATATCAGACCACTTTCCTAAGATGTTTTGGCAGGTTATAGTGTCTAATTTTAGTAATCTAGAATCCGTCACCCAAGAGGAAGTCGAGTGTTTCTGCCAAACCCTCTGGGTGACTCATTTCCATTAGCGCCATCAGCGAGTGTCTTATCATAAGCTCCAAGAACATTTCTAATACATTGTAGAATGATGTTGTATGGTTGATTTCTTTGCACTCCCTATGGCCCAGCACCCTGAGTCACCAAGTCATTATAGGGCCCTCCAGCAATGGTTCATTCAGATCTTTAGGGCACTCCACAGGATTTTCAAATAGGTTGCTCCCCATGTACAGATTTGTGGATGGGGGTAGTATTCTTCCATCCTCTTCAGTATATATAGTTGTAGAACAATTTTCTTGCCAACATAGAGTATATTCCTCTAGGAAGAGTTGCGGTTAACATGGGAGACCTACCAGAGGGTCATAACGATCAAGAGCTTCTTAGAGAGGACCTTCCCCCGAGGGAGATTCGCACTTCTTGGATCTATCAGGAAGAATTACTTTCAAATAGAGGAGTATAATGGGTCATCTTATGCCCACCAAGGAAACTAGTCCTCATCCAGAATCCCAATAAGGGAAAGGAACTCCTTGGATTTGTCAAGCCCTCTGACCTAATTGGCTCAGTGTAGAAGGTGGAAGATGACCCCAAGAAAGCCATGTTGTTTCAGCTACTCGATGAACAGAAGAAGGTGTTTGACGACCTCCTTACAGAACAAACTATAGAGTGATGTATGGACTATGGTGATCCTAGGATGGGGCTGCAGGGGAAGGCACAACATCCCCTCAGAAAATTTCCCTCAGTTGACCCTGACCTTCTTACCCATACAGAGAGGGTTGAGGCTGGAACCTATGGTAAGAGGGTGCGGTATGTCTCACCCAATCCTCTTGAACGGTGTGACAATCCTTGGGATCCAACTCAATTTCTCCTAGCAGCCCCGTAGGTTGTTCCACCATCCACTCAATGAGCCACAGGTCTTCCTTATCATGTTGAAGAACCCCCCAATGCACTGGTAGTCAGGGATCCCCGTCAAGACAACAACCCCCATTCAGATGATCCAATATCAGCACTAATTTCCCATCTCGATGCATTAGAGATGCGACAGGTGGTGCTTCTGCCCAATGGAAATCCTTATCTGGCATGGGTGGATGCTATGCCAGCACCCCCGGGTTTTGGGAATCCCACATTTTCCCCCTTGAATGGGAACTCTAGCACAACAGAAGGCTACAATGCTCTGATGTTTTGTGCTGACAATTGAACGGTTTGTGTTTGTCTAGTATAACCAGCTCCCCATCGGATCAGTAGCCAATTTAGAGGACCTCCGTGGGAAATTTCTCTATCAGTTCAATTCCTCCACGTAGAAGAAGAGTATCACAGACCTCTTCAAGTGCAAGCAGAGGCATCATGAGCTCATCGACAACTTTGTCATCAGTGGAAAAGACTCACGTATTACCTTGACATGCTGCTAAATCAAGAGCAATTGGTGATGATGTGTATAGGGAATTTTAAGATGGATTTGGTCCCCTCTATGATCACCTATAACAATCTTGGGGGATTCTGAGACTTCCCTGATAAGGCCCAGCACATAGAGGAAGCCTTACAGCAGGACAACTAGGTACGTCTGTTGCCTCCTAAAATCCCCGCGAGATGGGCCGCCAGGGATGACCCTACCATAGTGGCCCAAATAGAGGCCCCCAGGTGACTAGAGTTGTTTCTAGTAGAGCTGCCTCTACATCCTCTCAAATTCCCTCTACCTCAGTCATAGCCACCAACCAATTAGCGCCAACCTCCAAATCGGAAGGTGCCTCCACACAATGCGTCACGACCTCCCAAGCAATATAACCAAGCTCCACCTCCTTGACAGGCTCCTCTAGTCCCTCATTAGGTTTAAGCTCTAATGGACCCCTTTCTGAACAGTATAAACTAGAGGTAATCATTCAATGAGGCACAGGTCCTCGGTTACTTCCACGGTGCCTTCGAGAAGGGAATTTTACATTTTCCTAAGTGTAGATGGCCGGAAGAGGAAAAACTCACTGATCACCCTAATTAATTCCCCTACCAATGAATCTTGGGACACACTCCAGAAGTGTTATGTGTTAAAATATTGGATTCAACACAAGGTAAATAACAACATAGTCCATTTAGGCCCAGCTCTATCACAGGTCGCATGAGTCTTCATGAGGCCACACAGAAGCAGTGACAACGAGGGCGAGTGGCATCAGGTTTCTAGTCATGGATCACAGAAGTATGATGATTGGATGGCTCTTAAAATAGTCGTTTGTGCCCATGGTGTCATCTAGGCATGCCTGAATTGTCCATATCCTTTATAAGCTACATCCACCACTTCTTCAACGTCATCTCAGCCAGCCTCTTCCCAGAAGAGCAAACACCAGCGACGTAAGGGGAAAAAAGTCCTCTGCCGATGCCATCACCATCTCGTACTCTCAGCAATTTCATGCCCCCATAAATGGAAATACCTCATATAATCCTTCTAGTAGTGGACTACTATTTGAATGATGGACAAGGGTACACCTCGGTTAACACTGTAGAGCTGGTAAATCCCTATATGATTCCTGACGATGAGGAGCGCCAGACAGATCCTCCCAACATCCCCAGTCATCGCTAGAGTCAACGGATCCATGGCTATATGGGATGTCAGGGTGCCTTGGTCAACTCTTCCAGCCAGGAAGTGCATGCTACCGAAAATAGGCAACATGCTCAGTGTAGATCTCATCATGCACAACCTTCTCACCTGGTGGTATTCGGCCTGCCTTCGCCATTGTTCGTGTTGCTGGATTAGGCAGCACCCCAACCATGTAGTGACCAGCCACACCATACTATAGGCCAGTCTTAGTCATCTGGAAATCATCTAGTATCCACTCTACAGGCCTTCACTAGTGGTAAGTGGTATTTTTTTTACCAGTCAGTGGCTGGTCCAGTCAGCAGGGCCCACCATACCTCATGTCCTATAACGATCTCCTACAAGCAGAAGTTCACACCTGGCACAGAAGTACGATGTTCATAAGAATCTTTCCAATATTCCATCATGTCACTCCATCCCTAAGGCCCTTCTCCTATCATCAGATATTCGTGAGGCCCTCACTGAGGCTTTAAGAAGCCCCCTCCAGTTTGAGATGGATGAAGCAGCCGTAGATGCCTTTCATGCTAAAGAGATTGACAATGATGAATGTCAGGAAATTATCTCCATATCTTGATAAGATAATGGCTCTCCCATATAGAGGCCCATTCGCCTACTATATTTCACCAGCTAGTTCAATGGCATAGACGTTTGTTGATGTCTTGTCGACATGGGCTCTAGAATTAACCTAATCCTGACTCGGACACTATGAAATCTAGTATTGTCTCAACATGATATAAGTCACTCTGACCTAAGAATTCTATGTTATGATAGGACGGAATAGACACTGATTGGTAAGATCCTCATGAAGAACCAATTTGGTGGCCTAGTTTCCAACACCGAATTTATGGTAGTCTCCCATGACACCGCCTTCAATGCGTTGATGAGAAAGAAATGGCTCCACATATTTTTGTTGGTAACCTCATCATATCACCAATGCCTAGAGTAGTCCCTTAATGGTCTAGTGTTCATGATTCAAGGTGATGTGCCTTCCATTGCCTCTAGTGAATCCCACTACTGGGATTCCAACTAATAAAAGGTCATGGAAAAGAAGATTTAGACTAATGAGGTTGAGCATGCCACGGCTATGACCGACCCATGGACATCTCTAGATAAATCCTACGTCTTTACAATCC
The DNA here is from genome assembly GCA_963277665.1 of Viscum album. NCBI lineage: Eukaryota > Viridiplantae > Streptophyta > Magnoliopsida > Santalales > Viscaceae > Viscum > Viscum album. The sequence continues at coordinate 1,217,044,805 of OY728155.1, read as the reverse complement.
ATCGATTGGAGGATACGACCTCCGACATGGGATAATACTTCGTTGTTTCTAGGACAAGGGGGAACACATTCTCATGCCTAAGTGATGCCGAATGATCACCTCGTACTCCTATAAAAGCAGGCCCAGGTGGTCCAGGAGCCTCCTAACCCTATAAGGTATAGGGATGTCCACCCCATGGAAACGGTAATACGTCATACTTTCTTATTCTGCCTGGATGGAATTAATCAGCTCAACCCGTCACACCACTATTGCTTCGATATCATCAAGTGTGGCCCCTTGGGCCGAATTACAGATGGGATCAGATCAAAAGCCATCATCTTTATGGTTACAACATCACAGGAGTCCTCCAATGCAGTGACCACCACCGATCAGGCTGGTACCAGCCTCCTGTCATGATCTGCTGACTCAGAAGCAATTCCTCCCACCGAGGATGCCTATTTTATAAGTGGATAAGTGAATTTGGTGGATTCTTATCCCACCTTTAAAGAGTTTTTCTCTTCCACAATCGACGATTTGGTACAGGTGAACTTCGGTAGCGAGGAAGACCTAAAACCCACATTGATTAGTTTTTCCCAGTCCCTTGATGAGAAATAGTTGTACATAGACTTCCTGAAATAACATCATGATGCATTATACTGATGTTATGAGGAGATTCTAGGACTAGATCCTTAGGTATCCATCCACCTCCTTCGTCTCCTGAAAAATCATCATGGGTTCATGTAGCCTCCCAGAAAGATGCACCATTATCATGGTGTCATGGTTGAGGCAGAATTCGACAAGCTCATCATAGCAATTTTTGTTATGGAAGTCTCGTACCCCAAATGGTAGGCCAATATTTTGCTAGTAAGGAAGAAGAATAGACAAATTAGGGTCTGCATCGGCTTCTGGGATCTCAACTGTCACTATCCAAAGAATGATTTCCCCATTCCTATGAAGGAGTTATTTATTGATGCTACAACTAGATTCTAAGCCCTCTCTGTCATGGATGTGTACTCCAGGTATAACCATATCCGAATGGCCCCTGAGGATGAGTAGTTTACACCCTTTAGGGAACCACAAGGTACTTTCCGTTGCCAAGGCATTCCCTTAAGTTTAAAGAATGCAAGGGCCACCTACCAGCCAGCCATGCATCTCATATTTAAGCCAATCCTTGGAGAATTGGTGGAATGTTATGTGGATGATCTGGTGGTCAAATATCACCAGCCTCAGGACCATCTCAAAAACCTTGAGAAAGTGTTCGGATTCCTCTGTTCCCATCACCTGATGATGAATACATTGAAGAGTGCTATCATAGTCACCTCTGGATTATTTCTCGGCTTTGTTTTCAGATACAGGGGCAATGAGATCGACCTACAGAAGATCAAGGCTTTTAGCCAGATATCTCCTCCAAGAAACATCTGGTAGCTTCAACGATTCCAAGGACACATATCCTTTATACATAGATTCATTGTGAATCTTTCTAGCAAGTGTAATACCTTTTCTCGACTCATGAAGAATGGCAGCGTCTATAAGTGGGATGAAGAGCGTCAAACTACTTTTTGAGGAGATCAAGTAGTATATTATCCATCCTCCGGTCTTAATGAAACCCATCTCTGGAAAGAAACTAGTCCTTTATGTGACCTCCCTGGAATGATATCTCGGAGCACTTCTCACCCTGATGAATAATGAGGGGATGGAGAATAGTTTTTACTACTTTAGCTGCATGCTCCTCGATACAGATACCAAATACACCCCCATTTAAAAGCGTTTCCTTCCACTTTTATTCCCAGTACAGAAGTTGCGATATTATTTGTAGCACCGCAAGGTACATCTGGTGTCCCGAGTAGACCCACTAAAGTACATCCTAAACCACCCCATGCTGATAGGTCATCTAGCTCAGTGGACAGTGATTCTCCAGTAGTTCAATATCAGGTTTGTCCCTCATAAAGCTATTAAGGGACAAGCAGTTCCAGATTTCCTTGCTTCCCATATAGCTCCTTCTAACTAGTCCTTGGATTTTGATTTTCCAGATGATGCAATCCTCTCAGCACACCAAGCCACACAGTGCTGGTAGATGCATTTCGATTATTCTTCCTGAAGCTCCATTGATAGTAATCTCAATGACCCCAAGCTCAATAAAGTTGGCCTAGTTATTGTATTCATTACACCGACACGATCCATCCTACCTTACTCATTCCTATTGTCATAAGGTTTCACCAACAATGAGGTAGAATGTCAGGCTCTCCCCACTGGCCTCGAGATGGATCTCAAGATTGATGTTCACCATTTTCATGTGAAAGGGGACTCTTAACTAGTCATCAAACAGATCAACAGTGACTACATTGTTGGAAAGCCAGAGGTCGTACCATTGTTGGAATGCACTCTCCAGCTAATGGCACAGTTCCCATGGTGGCCAGAAGTTACTCATGTTCCTAGATCTCAGAAATCTCATGCTGATGCCCTGGCCGGCCTGGCTGCATCACTCGCAGATCCCGATAAGGATGATATAATTATCCACATGGAACATTAAAGACTCATTGCTCATGTCACTTCTAATGAAGACTACGGCCCATGGGTAAGCCACCTTACCACCAGAGCCTCAACATCAGGACCCCCGGGTCCCCTGGATGCGATGATCAAAGAGATTCTTGGCTGGAGATCCCCCTTTGCTGAGTACCACCAGAATGGTAATCTTATAGCAGATCAAGCTGGGTGAGAAAGAATCCAATGCCGCGCGTTGTAGTTCACCCTCCAAGATGGCCCTGTCCATGAGCAGATCCACTACAAGAGCAGGTTTTATGGGGTTCTCCACTATGGAATTCAAAGAGTCAATATTTCTTAGGTTATTCAAGAGGTTCGCACCTGTTCCTGCGGCGCTCAACAGGCCGGGCCGAAACAATATCACCAGATCTAGAGACTGGGGTACTTTTTGCCTTCCTTAATCCATGATTACATCGTGTTGTCCAATAGATTCCATGCATGAAAAATTCATGCAAACTTTATGAGTCAGCCACCAGAGCCTCTCAACTCCTCCAAGTACACTTTTCCATTTTTGGTATGGGGACTCTATGTCATGGGACAATATCCATCGGTGATAGCGCACCAGTGCATATTCATCTTGATGGATATAGACTTCTTCTCCAAATGGGAAAAGGTATTTCCACTCAAGGAGGTCAAGAACCATTCCATCATTGAAATTTTGAGTTCCAACATCATATACCAATTTAGAGTCCCTCATGCCATCCTCACTGATAACGACACAAATTTTCGAGCAGCTGAGCTGAAGAAATTGTACGCTAAGTACAACATCTTTTCTAACCATTCCTCCTGCTATCATGTGCAAGAAAATGTAAAGATCAAGCAATTCAAAAAAAAAACCCTCTCTAACAATATGCAAAAAATGGTTGTTCATAATAAGAAGAGTTGACCATACAAGCTCCACAATTTCCTCTAGGCTTATCGAAAGACAACTCGTAATTCCACCTAGGTGACCCCATATTCCATGGTGTACATAACGAAGGTCGTCCTTCCCATCAAGATTCAATTTCCCTCACTGTGCACTTCTTTCAATGATCAGCATGTGCTAGATAAAGTAGATGAAATCCATCTGGCCAAGTTGGAAGCGCTTGAAGAGAACAGGCTTCATGACCTGCACAATCCAGAAAGGCATCAGAACAAGGTAGATAGATATTTCAACAAGAAAGATTGCATCCGCTTCTTCTTGCAAGTTGACATGGTATTGGACCTGAGGCCACCAATTATACCTGGTAGTAAACCACCCATGTTAGAACCCAAATGGGAAGGACATTACATCATTCACAAGGGTTACTTAAGTGGAATGTACTCGCTAGTTACAATGGATGGTGAGCATATAACTCCTCCCACTAATGCCAACTTCCTAAAGTAATTATTTTCTTGAGCCATTGGGTCCCACATGACCATAAACTATATTGTCTTTTACATGATTAAAATGGTCGGTACCGCACAACCCTAAACAGAATGACGGTCCTGCATGACCATAAAATGTATGGTCCTACATGACCTTAAAATGTGCATCGTCCTACATGAAATTAAACTGCATCTTAATAACAATGTATGGATTGATTCCCATCCTCATGGGATATGTAGGAATGCTTAAACTTCTAGTGTTGAGTCAATCCCCAGTTTACTCTTTGACTATCCCTTCCTGGGCATAGTTATTTTGGGGGATCTCACAGGGAGTTGTGTAGGGTTCATTGGCCCCACGAATTTCTGGGATACGATGATTATCCCATGTGTCCTCCTTTGTTCTTATAATCCTTTCAGGTCCTTACAGATTGGCACTAAACTGCATGACATTTTCAAAACTACGTGTTTCTTGATTCCCAACCTCATGGGATATGTAGGACCGCCCTTACATTTCATCCATAGGCCAATCCCCAAACTTCAAAACCTCCCTTTGAGACGAAATAGATGGTGTGGTGCAGTATTTTTCTCTCATTCCCATAAAACATACCATTACTGTACCATGTGTCCCTCTCTCTTGAAGATCACTATTTCTTATGTTGTCAAACTTTATTTGAGATTGCACTGGTGCATTCATGCTCCACACCCCCATTATTTGGTTTTCCATTATCTTTTACATCTAGAGGGGCTCTCGAACAATAAGGAATCATAGTCTAAGGGCTCTCCTATCATTTTTGGCTATTTATCTCAAGAGTTTTAGACAAAAAATAGATATGTTTCTCATATTGAGAATATGGTTTGTTGTCGATGCACATTTGTATTTCCCATTTTGGGTCACACGATATAGTTGTTGTGTTTCGAATTTGGTCAACAATTATCCTTTTTTGTTTTCATCACCCCCATATTTACCAAACATAGAGTTTAGTGGTTCATTCTGCCCCTCCGTCACTCCAAATCTAGATCTACTTCAAGCAAGATGGTGATTCCCATTGTCGGAGCCTTATTCCATGGGGAGAGCCTAATCCTACTTCTTGTTTCTCACACCAAGCATTGCTCATGTGGGGTTAGGAGTTATTAAGGCATTTCCCACACGAGAGTTCATCTAGATACAATTTACTGGAATGCTCAGCCTTAGGTCCTTCGACCCCTTGGGGCCCATAGCCCATGTTCTCATTTAGGATTGTGTTCTACGGTATCAACTCACATCCTCATTCACATTAAGGAAATTTCACTAAACCACACATATCCCATTAGGACATCCCTCCCTTAATTTATCATATTTCCCGTGAGAACAGGCCCTACGATGATTTGTGAGTCCATTATTTGGGCTTCCATCACCTTCTATATTAAAAATGGCCTCAAAATGGCAAGGATTCTCATCCCAAGGGCTCTCCTACCATTACGGGATAACTCCGTCGAGGATTATTAGAAAAAAGTTTATACAAGTCCTGTGTTGCGAATATGGTCCATGGTCGATGCTCAATTGATCCCCCCTCCCTTTTCTAGTCACAAAAGGGTGGATACTGTGTTGCGAACCTGGTAAAATTTTTTCCTCTATCATTGTTACCTCTTTGTGGTCTTCTATAAGCACTATGATTTGCCTTCCATGTCCCACACATATGGCATTAAACTATATATACACAGTCCAAGATCTATGACCCTAAAATAAGATCACATTCGTCCTCACTGTAATATGTTAAACTAAAAGCTATCTGTGACACTCCATCTAGGGCCCAGCCTTAGGCCCCTTGGATTTTCAGGCCCTGGGCCCATGTTCTCACTTAGGGATGTATGGTGTGGTGTGGGATTATGTCCTCATTCACGTTGAGTTTCTCGCCATTTCATATACATCCCCAGATGAGATACCTTACCCCTACCTTCATTCTCACTACAAGATGTTAAACTCCAAGATATCCATGACATTCTGTCCATGGCCCAGCCTCATGCCCCTTAGCCTTTTGGGGCCCCTATCCCATGTTATCACATAGGGTTGTACGGTGTAGTGCAAGATTATATCCTAATTCACATAGGTTTGCCCTCCACATCATACACATACCTGAATGAGATACCATACCACTTCCATAGTCCACATTGCAAGACGTTAAACTGCAAGTTAGAGATGTGATTTTTTCCACGGCCCAGTCTAAGGCGTCTTGGGATTTTCGAGCCCATGTCCCATGTTGTCACTTAGGGTTGTATAGTGTGGTGCTGGATTGTGTCCTCACTCACGTCGGGTTACTCACCATGCCATACACTCCCCTCGTTGGGGAATAATTCCCTTATTAGTTTCATCATTTCCCCCAAAACTACTTATGGCTTGATTCCCATCCTCATGGGATACATAGGACTACCTGAACATCTGGTCTTTGGGGCCAGCCCCATCTCTGAGAAACTTCCCTATAATTTTGGCCCCTTGGACCGTGTTCTTCCAAAAGAGGGGTATACAGTGTGATATGGGCTTATGTCCCCATTCACGTTGGGTTTATAACAACCATGCTGCATACATGTCCCTCCTGAGTGGCCTTCACTCCCATTACCAATTTTAATCTATTTGAGTCGGTTGCTGTCATGACCCGTCCTCGGGGCTCATGCCGTGACTACCCCAAGCCTGCCTTCCATAGGCAAGGGGCTGTCGACTATCACCAAAGGCATAAATCCTGGTGAAAGGGAAGGCATTTCCTTTATAAAAGTAAACAAACACAATATAGTACGCAAGTGAAGTAAGAACTAAGTAAAACTGAGTACAAATTTAAGTGATGGAAAGTAAATGGGCCATTATACTAACCCAACTGAAATTACAGTACAATTGAGAATGAAAGAATAATAGCTGTAATGTAAAGAAGAAGCCATCGAGTCATCCTCTGGGAATCCCACCTAAACGGTGGGTACAGATAGTCTCATCGGTACCTCGGGTCCGTCCGTCCGCTCCGTGTACATCCCGCCAGGTGGTCCAGCTCCTGATATCGTCCAGCTCTGCATGCCACAACCACGATCAGTGATGTCCGTCATCTGCAACCAACACAACGTAGTGTGGGCATTACCCGTGCAGGGGTGAGTATAACGATACTCAGTAGGGACCCCGAGACCCCTGAAGGTCTCCCAGAATCCACAAAGGATATACCACAAAGTAAAGATACAAACATGAAGTATCAACCAACTCTACTTAGGTATATTCCCATACATATACGTAAGTCATCAATCTCAGTTCGGGTCCAACTTCCGAGACCATGCACAATCCGGTCCACAAAGGAAAGTAGTCAATCACATCAATGATAATTATTGAAAGACAATACTCACCTCACACAGGTATACTACTCACAGAGAGGGTGGAGATGATTAGATGTTGCCTCTGAATCATCTCCTCTGCCGAACCCACGTAGGATCCAAGTACAAAAGTTGTCGCTGTCGAACCCACATAGGATCTAAGTAAAGTAACCATTGTTGCTAAACCCACATAGGATCAATGTACAGTCGTCATCGCTGCCGAACCAACGGAGAATCCAAGTACAGTCGTCAGCCCTACCAAACCCACGTAGGATCCAAGTACAGTCATCATCATCGTCGATTCCATGGAGGTTCCCAGCACGGAAGTCGTCGTAGTCGCAGCCAACTCTAGGGTTCCCTCACACAACCTGCTCAATTCTAAGAGGGTACGCTCCTCAAGTAAAGGGGGTTAAATACATAAACTATCATGAAGTCCATATTTTATGTATCCCTAAGTTCCGTCTCATCAAAAGTAACTCAACGCGATAGACGGCGCGTCAAACGGACGCTCTGTCTGAGAGATATTGGCTTTTTCGTTCCAGGTCCCCGGTTGGAAATATACTCGTTCCAAACCCGACCATTTTGAAACAATTCCCAAAACTCACTTAGATTATCGCAAAAGGACTGCCTCATTGAAAAGATCCATCTGCCACAGACGGCGTGTCGATCGAACGCGCGGTCTTTAAGTTGTTCACGTTTAAGTGAATAACGGGCACGAACCATTAAGCCCATTGGGCTGGCGGGTCGGGTCACCCTGTTTTGGCGGGTCTGACCTAGTCGGGGTGTCAGACGAGCCCGCAGATTCGAGCAGCCAGGCCTGACGGGCGCAGCCCGACCCGAAGAGGGTGTGGCCTTACCGAAGAGGGTGTGGCCCGGCCCAAAGTGGTGTGGCCCAGCCCGGCGGCGCGCGGCCCCGCCCTGCAGGTCTCGACCTGGCCCGGCCCGGCGTGCCCCGCTTGGCCCGGCCCCGCGCGGCCCGACTGGGTGGACCCGGCTGGGCACGGCCCAGTTGGTTCGGCCAGCTGGTCGAGTAGCTCAGGCCGAAGGCCAAGCGGTCAGGGGGGGGGGGGGGTGCCTGCCCGAACCGGCGGCGTCGCCCTCCCTAGCAGGCCAGCCTACTGGTTCACGCGGCTTGCACGGGCGGGTCGTTTGTCATCCGGCGCGGTGCCCTCCTGACACTGCGGCTTTGCTCTGCCCGTCCGGCCGATGGGTCGGCCGGTCCTTCCACCGAAGTGGCCCGCGAAGTGGGCCGCAGTTCCTTCCACAAAGCCGGTGTAACGGTGTCGGCTTCCTCCGCCGCGACCCACTTGGCTACGGCATTCTTTGCATGTGTGACGGTGGCCCTTGCACCGCCATCCTCTTCCACATTCTGCATCCGGTCACCAATTCCAAAATAATAAACAATTTCAAACCGAGGGTCGTTGGTCCATGTTCGGTCGGCATGCACCCTCCGCGTTAAGCGATAGAAATATGCCGAGACAATCAATGTTATACAACGATGGACGAGGCACAATTTTATTCCATTAAAATTGAACATAATCTCCTACCTCGATAATTGACGTCGCACATCGGGCATCGCGGAAGATGGCGTCGCGAGGAGAGGATTCGTATACAACGTCGGACTGCGTCCAAGGAGGAAGTGGTGTCTCCTCACTTGTTAAGGAGAACAGAAAGAAAAGTGCGTCATCGTTCTTCGTGGAACCAGCGTTCTTCAATAATGAAGACGTCGTTCTTCGTCGGAGGGTCGGTGTTCTTCCAAAAACTCAAGAGCTCTCCCCAATTCTTTTTAACACAATGAATGCCCTCTAAAAATAAAATAATAGGCTAATTCTATTTTTTTATTAACACATGCGATTTAAAATTCAAAATTCAAACAACTTCATTAATTAATTGAAGAGGTTGAATAAATGTGTTGGCAATTAATAAATAGAGGGAGAGGAGATGAAGAGATCTTAAAAATATTGGGAGAGTTATCAACATTAAACATTGGAGTTTAATGGGGTTAATGAGAGTTATGGGAATTTTATGGGTTTAGGTCATGTGTGGGACCCACCCCGCAAATATCCTCTAATGGGAGGTTATGTGGGTTTCGGCCCCACCTATAACTCCCTTTGGGAGGATATAACCACCATCCTAAAAAATAAAATTGTCCTACACCAATTTTATTTATTTCAATCTAATTCCCCAAATATTAATTCTCAACCAGCTTAAAACGCAACTGCGGAAAAGGTCCCCTTATGCAATTACCGGCGCTGCGAGTTCATCGGTGCCCTTAGATTTCAATTCTGAGCATCGGTTCAAAAGATAGAAAAATACGCTCATTCGTTTACTGAACATACCCGAGCTAAACATAGGAAATTGATTACAAGCACACCATGCCTCAGAATCAAGTGCTGTTAGAAGCCACAGACTCATAAAATTTCAAAGTATTTAAGATAAAAATTTCCTTGAAATTTTTGGTTCATTATAGCTGCCCTTAAGTAGGGTCCCTCTACTCTCTTCAGTGATTCACCAATTGGCTCATGAGTACTCTGGTCTAGAACCTGGAGTGTCAGATTCTATGTGGAAATGCTATAACACACTTTTTAGGCTTTGGGTTCCTATTCATTTTGGATTCCATTATTTTTCACACCCAAAGGGACCCCAAAATGCCATGTATGCTAGGAATAAGGGCTCTCAAACCATTACGAGCCAATGTCCTCGAGTTTTTTAGAAAAAAATAAAACAAGTCGCACATTGCGAATATGGTCAATGGTCAACACTCATTTGTTTTTCCCATTTAGTCCATATGATAAAGATGTTGTGTTTCGAACACGATCAACATTTATCCTCCATCGGCATGCCAGTCCCTTAAATCCTTGAATGCTGGTTTCATGATTCACATTATCTTTCGCCCCATCTAGTCCAAATGTAATTTTGACACTCCTGGAACTATCCCTTAGTGCACATTTTCACGTTAGTAGGAAAAAATACATAGTAAAGGCATCATTCGGGGCACTTCACCAAATTCCCTTTGGCGTGTGTTCCAGGTATTTCAAAAAACAATTCTGCCCTTGTTTCCCACACTGAGTTTGACATACACGGGTTTAGGGGTCAGGTTGAGGCCCACACATGGAAGGATTTTGCTTCTCCTTGGTCTAAGCTCTAAGACCTTAAACTAATGTCTCTTTTAGAGCTATGTATGGCTTGATTCCCCATATCATGGGATACATAATAATTCCTAAAAATCTCATCTTTGGGTCTAGCTCAAGTTGCACTAATTTATCTCTTCTATTCTTCTTTTGGGATTTGACTCCTATAAGACTGCATCGCATGGCGCATGTGGGATTATTCCCTCATTCACGTCAGGTTTCCAATAGCCGCACCATGTACGCCCCTTTCTAAGAGTAATCCCCCTTACTTCTTATCTGACATGACATTAAACTGTATGTTGTCCCGCACAAAATTAAAAGGAACCTCCAAGAACTGTATATGGATTTATTCCCATTCTCATGGGATACGTAAGAACACCCTGACATCTTGTCTTCGGATCCAGCTCAACTAGGGTCTAGCCTCTCTTATCCCATATCCTCTAACCTTTTATAGCACCTCGTCCCATGGTTTCCTACTTGGAATCGTGCATGGTATGATGTGGACCCCGTCCTCATTCACGTCGGTTATGCTTTATCACACCATGCACATTCCATCTAGAACCTCAACTTTATTTTATATTTCTGATCCATATGACTTTAAACTATGATGCCTTGTCCCACGTGACTTTAAAATGTTACGTCTATACCGCACTATGTTAAAATGCATGGTCGTTCCCATCACATGACCCTAAACATTGACATTATCGTCCTGGCCACACAACGAAAAATGGCATTGCACTGTGATATCATCACTTGAGGGGGAATCATGTTTGGTATAGTTCACACATCGTACCAGTTGTCAATTCTTGAATATGGCCTGATTCTTATGGAGATGCCTGTACTTTCTATCCTAGATCCATCGCTTCACAAAAATACAACGCTTATTCGTCCTAATGGACAAACAAGATCTATCGAATACCACTTCTTTTGGTGAAATGGGCAGACCCGCACAACTATATTATCTCTGGCACTGGTATCTTACCATACCAACCCTAGAACTACGTACGGATTGATTCACATCCTCATGGGATACGTATGAACTCCGAGACACATCATCTCCAGTTCCAGCCCAAAAAATCTAAAATCATGTCCTCTCTTTCGGCCCCTCTTTCCGAGCTATCTAAAAAACATTTGGTGTATCAAGTACCTTATGGGTCCTCATTTACGTTGGGTTTCTAAAATGTCGAACCATGTACCTCCCATGCCATTAACCCACATGGTCTGAGTTCAATGACCCTATATAAAGATCTCTCCATGGGAACTGCGCGTCATGTTTGGCCACTTCGCCGCCCTGCACACAATTCATTAAATTAATCTCCCATTATGGCACTTCCTATAACCATTAAGTTGGAAGCATGCAACCTCAGGACCTTTTTTCCTTTGAGTGGGAATCAACTCCCTATATATGATACATATTACTATCATACACAAATGCGTTGTGGTATTGTCTGAAGTGTGAAATTTTTACAGGGACAATCACTCATTCCATGTCGAAGCTTTGTGAGTGCGTTATTTGGATTCTCATTCGCTACCACATGTAATGAGACCCCCTTTATAGCCTAGTCTCATGCCACATTGGCTTACCTATCGACTTGAGCCAACGCCCCCAGGGACCCATAACGACAATTATGATAGGTCTTGTGTTTCGAACATAGTCAGCGGTTGACCCTCATTTGTATATCCCCATTAAAGTCTAACATGATATGGATACTGTGTTTCGAACAAGGTCAAAAGTTATACCCTATCTTCACGCCATCATCATTGTGGTCTAGATCTCGAGCATCATGATTCACATATTTCCACTTCCTTTTGCTCAATTGAAATTCTAACATACTCGTCTTTACTCATTCTCGCATCTAGGTGTGTTATATAGGTGGATCATCTTCAGTAGAACATCATTCACCTAGTGTCCCATCACCCCTGACATGTGCCTTATTATGCTCGGAAAGTCCCATCACTACTTCTCGTTTCCCACATCGAGCACGGCTCAAATCAGATTAGTAGTTCTGGTAGGACGTGTACTGGCGCAGCCATGCCATGCATGACTTTCATCGTCCCAGATGATGTTAAACTATGCCTTCAGGACTACATATTCCTATATTCCCATCCTAATAGGGTATATATGAATGTCCCGGAACCTTTCTTTGGGCCTAGCCTGACTTTCACATTTTGTCCCAGGACATAAAAAAAACTTTATTCAGGGATATGTGGTGTGGTGAAGACTCTTTATGTCCTCATTCACGTCGGGTTTATAGCTACCGCACCACAAACTCACTTCATTGGATCTCCCCTTTCACCCTTTGTCCTTTAATATGATGTTAAACTACATGAGTCCTTATGTCCTTCGAACATGACACTAAACTGTGATTCCACCCAAAACAAGTTTAGGATTCCCTATGTTAACTATGGGATGCACCAGATACCTTGCCAAAGAGGTCCTGCTCAGAAGTACGTTTGATCCATTATCAGATGGATATGCCCACCTAATGTTCTGTCATCATTGTGGAATGATATCAAGAGTGTTGGAATCCATTCGAACAACCCATCACTCATACTCCACGCTTTGTGTGCCCTTCATTTGGACCCTCGTCCTATTTCACACCCAAAGGAAGCCCTTAATAGTATGGATTCACGGCCTATGGCTCACCTACTATCCTAGGCCAATGTTTTGGAAGTCAAATTGATGGCATTTAGAGTCAAGCCCTGTGTTTTGAACATGGTCAGTGATCGGCCCTCATTTTTATCCCCATTTCTGGCTAACACAATCAGGATAATGTGATTTGAACATGGTCAATAGTTATCCTTCATTGTCACACCATCCCTATAGTGTTATGAATTTTGTTTATCATGAGTCACAATTCTCACTCTCCTATGTTTGAATTGATTCTAACACCCCTGAATTACCCCTCTTCTGTATTAGATCATGTTGGGGATGTGACAGTTCGACTATTCCGAGGACTTTACTCTGCAGTCAGGTCTCCCCCCTTTCTTTTTGTAAGCCCAGAAGAGTCATTTCTACCTCGGGTGTCTAAAGTATGATTGTAAATCCCACATTCAAATGTAGTAATATCATGGGAATCCCATATTTATCACATATGGAGTGACCAACGTGATCTTAGAAATGGATCACTATATACTTTTGGGTTTTGGTCGAATTGCATTAAAATAAACAAGAAAGTAGTCCGTTCATGCATACAATTTAGAGATAGAAGTAATAAAGAAGGATGAGTTTACGAGGTTAAACCAAAACAGGGCCCTTAAGGATCGAGAATTGGGATGGACTGCTCCAATACTTCCACCTTCCCACTTGTGGCATCCTTCATCACTTCCCATCCCCTAAGATCCTTCTCTTGGACAGCAACAATGGGGCAGAATTCATTAGCCCTGGCTTGTGTGTGTGATTGTTCAGTTTGGAGCCCAATCATTTGTCAAAGCACATGTACTATTTTCTTCTAAGCATCTGCGAGTTGGGCCTTCAATCGCTTAATGAGATCATATTGGTTTTTAATGAATGCCTCCCTTTCCATCGTTTTCTCCTCAAGGTGTTGGAACTCCTGCTCTGCCTCCAGGAAGGCCTGTGTAATCATAAAATCCTCCAGGCACCAGGAAACATCTGAACGTCGGCTATCTTCCCGTATCTTCTCTACCAGGTAATCACGGATCATTACATGACAATGGAAAGCGTATACCACTCTAGCATAGAGAATGCATATCCAGGTGTGGAGTGACCCCATTCGGCTGAGCCATTCTTCCTATGGTTGGATAGAAAAGCGTCTGATGAACTTCCATGCCTTGCGTCGTGTCATACGGCTCTCCTCAGCAGCATCTGAGTCAGAATCATTAATTTATTTAGGGTCCATGGGCCTGTATTCGGGGAATGTGGAGAGGAGTTTAGTAGCAGGGTCTTATTTAGGAATCTCCTCCTCCTCAGCGACTTCACTCTCATCTGGCCGGAACACCACCCTGGCAGCATTACCATCCCTCATTGCAATCTCCAGCTCATAGACTACCTGGGTATGGCCACCTAGAATGGTTTATTCTCTAAAGTATGATGCATCCACTTCCCATCCTGCTGCCACAGATGTCACAGACTCAACGGTTTGTCATGCATCTAACCTTGCGATCACTACATCATGAATCAGTATCTTGATTAGCTTAATTCTCCAGAAAAGAGGGAAAAAATTAGAAAGGAATTACAAGAGCCAATTGCAGTAGTGTCCAATGCTTGTTTCATGGTGGGGGTTGCCGCTACAAGGGAGCCTTTGACACTTGTCAACACGATCACCGATGTCGGATCCTCTTGAACAATAAGGGTGGTCAAGGACTCTCCTTTGGATCATTGTCACCTAATCTAGCTAAATTGTAACCCCACTATGCTGGGTCCCAAGGAATGGCCCCCGAGGATTCTCCCCTGTCTTCATAGGCATACATGTGCCCCATGTGGGGAAGGCTTCCTAGGGACCCTCACCCATATATTCCTAAATAGGACATGTTTTGGTTGAAGGATAAAGATTTTGAAAAGATAAAGATTAGTATAAGGTCTAAACCATACCTCAAGATGCTATACCATTTCTGCATCGGAGCCGACGATATCACCACTCTCTTGGGAACCCCACTGGTGTGTGGGAGCTTCTGAAGGCCCCTCGCCACCAAGACCTTCAACTTGGTCCTCTTATTCATGTCCTTCTTCTTCTTCATCATCTTCTTCTTATTCTCCTTCCTCTACACTTTCATCCTCATATGGTAGCTTCTCTGGGTCATGGTCCTGGCCAAGCATTACATTCACCAAGATTTGTGGTTCTTGATTCCACCCCCACTAGCATGCGTACATATCCAAGGATATCAGGTATGTATGTCGATGATGAAATTTTACCCTATCCGATATCTGGATGTGCCCTACATCTTCATGATCGATCCTGGTGCGTATCAACCTCCTCCACAACTCCTAGAAGGACATGGAATGTCGCAACATTCTCCAAGAAAACCATAGAGAAGGGAAGATAGCATCAACAGATGACATATGAAGGTGCCTGAGTTGCTTTCCTGTGAGTACCCTAGTCGAACCACGAGGCCGTACATGAGACCACACTTCCCTGGAGGGTGGAGGCATATTCTCAGCCTACGTTTCCCCTACCAGTGACAAAACATCATGTGCCGTGCTAGCTTCCTGACCCGTTATTTACCTCACTTCCCATGCGGCACCACATCTTCCTTCCTACTCTTCGGGCTCTGCACTAGCAGCCTTGATCTGACGGATGTGTTTCCAAAGAATCACCTTATGATATGTTCTTATCCATTGTTCGACATACTCTATTGATAGTCCTGCACTGACATCTGTGGGGGAAAGAGTGATGATTTCACCCAATTTTGTCGTTGTGAACACAAGCCACAACTGGCATAGAATGCAGGTGTAACACCTCGAACCATCTAGACCATAGCTGATGCATTACTTGTTATATTGGCATGGTTAGAAGGAATCAAAATCCTGAATAAACGATTAGTTCAGTATTTTTGAAGAAACTAGATACATATATGTAACTCAAATTACATTGTAAAAGGTTACAAAATACAATACATAACAAAAACAAAAACTACAATCCCAGGAACTCAATAAATGATCACCTCTTCATCACCTGTTGATGGAAAAAAATGAAAGGGGTGAACTCAAATGCTCAATAAGGGTTAAAAATAGTGGAAGCATGAATCAATAATAACTAAATCATTAACAAATATGGAATGGTGAATAAATGAAAAACACACGCCATTAATAAACTGAGAAAGGGCATGTTCCATAGATTTTGTCATAGTGAAAACCTCATGGATAGTAATGACTAAAAATGAATAAATAGAATGATTAATAATGATTCGTCATGTATCTGACTCATGAAACCATAATACCATAAAAACAATTTAGTTCTGTGGGTAGAAACCCATCTGATTTTTGAAAACAAACTCGAAGGGTTTGTTGCCAACTGATTTGTCTCATGAGACCTACCGATGCATCAAGGGGATATAGTAGGCCCCACCTGCCACAACATGTTCAAATCATTCTTTATAAATTGATTCAAAACAAGACCAATATGTCTTTTCAATATCTGTATAGAGTACAATATATGGATCAATCTATATTTCTATAATTAAAATAACTTTATAAACAAACACCATTTGTAAAATGGTATGCGGTTTAGACAAAAAACATATCCATGATTTGAGATTATGGATATTTTATATAAATATAATTTCAAATGAAAATTGATCTCATGTGGGCAGTAGGTACACCACATAAGGATTATTAAGTGCACCACACATAGATAGTCACAACAAAATGGTAGTTGAGACAAAGTCTCTTGCCAAAATTTAATTAGTCGAATCATATGACCAGAACTTAATAAACCTCAAATTAATCATTTAATAACATGAATATAAATATAATAATTTTATTATATATCAAATGGTGGTACACATATACCACATACAAGAAATAAGTGGTGAACAATGAAAATCTCATAGAAATGAACGTGAGATGGGAAACCCCTTACCTTATGCTCAAGTGTGTTCCTCGTTTGATTTAATTACCGGAATAATAAAATTTATCTTCATTAATTAATAACTCCAGAACCTCATATACATGTAATTGACTTATTATAACCTTATTAGGTTCATTCATGGCCCTTTTATGGGTTTAAGAGGTTCAATTTTCTTGTTTTAGAAGCATTTTCTTCCTTTGTTTTCATGATTCTTTTACTTGTTTTTATGAACAGAAGTTCATTTGAAATGTGGTTAAACATTCAGAATTGTTAATATATATTATTAATGACATTAAGAATATATAAATTATTTTCGGTTATATTCCATGATGATGATTCATTAGTTAAAAGTATATTACAAATATTCAGATTTACTTGGCCATTTTGTTTATAATGAACTTGTTTTGTATTATTATTTTATATTATGAGTGTCTAATGATTACAAAACATTAATGACATGAAATAAATTTATTATTATCTAGTTCAACCATTAAAATGGTTTCATGACCAGTAATGAAGGATAAAGTGAAGAATGAAACTCCGTCGTCCACAAAGGTTATAAATTGGAACCTCATGGATGTTTATTTCGTTTATAAAAATAAAAGGGAGGGAGTAAGAATATTGATGATGGTTCTTACATTAACATTATATAATTACAATATATATATGATATTGGAGTTTACCGTGGTCATTTTGACATAGGAGTTGACGAGAGAAAAAGAAAAGAGATGAACTTGAAAATAAAAGAAATGGTGAGAGATCCCTTATGAAAATTTGGTAGCCTAACGACATCGCTTAAAATTTCATAAAATGAAATGATGAGAGAAAAAGGGTATATCATCATATAGAAATAAAAAAAAATTAATAAGAACACATACAATCAAACCCCAACATATGATATTGGAAAATCAAATAGATAACATAAAGGAAGTGTCGACTAAAAGAAGAGAATGAAGGATTCCCTTACCTTCTAGAGTAACACCTAGATCTTGAAGGATGGGGCCTTGGGGGATTAAAGACATCTTGGGAGGACTATTAGTCAGGTAATACCAAAATATCATTGAGGATATTGAGTTTGGAATGAAATAAAATGAATGGGGGTGGGGTGAGTGGGTATTTATAGTAATTAAGAGAGAGTTTTTTATTAATTAAAAGGGACACCTCGTTAGTGGTTTTTGCAAAACCATGGGCTTGCCCATGGTTTAAGCCACTTGAGACACCTTGTGTCATAAGATACCGTACAAAGGTCTACCTTCCCTTTATATTAATTATTACATCATTGTGATTTCATTAGACTACCAAAAACTCAAATCTATATTTTTACTATTCATCAAAAATTCAAGTATTTTAGAAAGATCCAAAAAAATTCACCCAAACTGTTTTTCGACATGTAGAATTCAAAAATGAACTCTATTTTTTTAAAATCATTTTCTACATATTTTTTATTTAATTTTTAAATAAAATCATTTTTAATTCGTAAAATAACAATTTAAAGGTATAATTAGTTTTGTATTACATTAAAAATTAATTAACTTTGAATTATCTTATTACCATAAAAAATTTACATATTGTCATCATTTACTATTTATAAGGGTCATATTACTATTCATATTACTATTCATAAGTGTATGTTACTATTCATCAATAAATCAGTTTGGTTCTATCAGACTCCAAACGACTTACTAGTCATTACTCTAGATGACTATTTTTCAAAATTCAAAACATAGAAGTAGAAAATTTATGTTTAATGGATAACATATAACTTTTTCCTATAATGTTTTGTTTCATAAAATAATTAGAGCTTCATGAAATATGGTATATCTAATGAATAGAATGTATTTAAGAGCAACATACCACAATATTTTTGGGGTGTTATTTTATTCCCTCCTTCAGAAATTTCATCTTCAAAATTTTATGTATAAATCCCACCAAAAAGATGTGGTGGTTCTTCTTCATGAAATACTCTAGTTCCAATGTTTCCTCCTCCATATTTTGGTTCCTTTATTGAAATTTTACTAGATTAGCTGTTTGATTTTTCAATACCTAATTCCTTATTTCAAGAATGGAAATATTCTTTTCACAGTATGAAATATCAACTCCTTGATCAATTTCTTCATAGGTGAGTACATGTGTTGGGTATGGCATGTATTTATTTAACATTGACATGAGGAACACATCATGAACTCTGGAGAGATTTGGAAGCATCACTAAACGGTAAGCAACAGCTCCGATTCTTTCAAGAATTTCCAATGGTCTGATGTACCTGGGGCTTAATTTCACATTCTTACCGAACATTAAGTCACCCTTCCATGGAGATACTTTCAGAATACATGATCTCCCACTTGGAATTCCAAGACCTTTCTCTGGTTATCAGCATAACTCTTCTTCCTACTTTGGGATGATTTAATATGTTCTTGTATTTTCATCACCTTTGTCGTGGTATCTTCAATATGTTCTGGGCTTATAAGTTTCCTCTCACCAAATTTGTCCCAACAAGTTGGAGTTCGACATCTTTTTCTATATAATGATTCATATGGAGCCATTTGAAAACTAGAATGAAAACTGTTTTTGTAAAAAAATTCTCCCAAAGGATAGTATTGATCCCACATACCTTGGAAGTCAAGATATCATGACATCAACATATATTCTATAGTTTGAATTTTCCTTTTAGACTGTCTATCAGTTTTGGGGTGATAAGCAGTATTTATACGAAGAACAGTATTCAAATATTTCTGGAGACTTTTCCATAATTTTGATGTAAATTAGGGATCTTGATCAGATACAATTGATAGAGGTGAACCATGAAGTCTTACAAATTCATTAATATACAGTATTTCCCGACGCTCAATTGGTAAATAATATCTTATATGATGGAAATGTGATGATTATTTGAGATAATCAATAATTACCCATATTGCATCATTCCTTATAGGTTTCTTCAGTAGTCCGGTGATAAAATCCATCGTAATGTTATCCAACTTCCATATAGGAATAGGTAGAGGTTACATCACTCATTTTGGATGTTGTATCTCTGTCCTCACTTGTTGATGAACTATACACCTTCACACGTAGTTGGAAATTTCCCACTTCATATTATCCAACCAAAAATATTCCTTCATATCTCTCTACATATTGTTTCTACCCGAGTTTATAAGGAAATTTGAGCTATGGGAATCATCTAATAATTCCATTTTTATCTCAGGTACTGATGGAACACA
This sequence comes from Viscum album, assembly GCA_963277665.1. Classification (NCBI taxonomy): domain Eukaryota; kingdom Viridiplantae; phylum Streptophyta; class Magnoliopsida; order Santalales; family Viscaceae; genus Viscum; species Viscum album. The sequence goes on along the minus strand of OY728155.1, from coordinate 1,217,024,741 downwards.
TAACCTATTCCCAAATTTCATAACTCCTTATTCATACACGAAGTCAGCCAGTATTCCATCCTTGAGAGCATTAATTTTTTTATTCAAATTCTCATCATCAGATTGAATGTTTTTTACCTTCTATAATAAATATGGTTTAGCAATCATTTGAAAGAGGAAAGATGTTTCCCTTTCCTTACAATTCCCATATCGATCGTTAGTAGATCCAAAAATATAGGATCTCTATCAATCCTCATTTGATTCAAAAGTCCACGATCCTTCATACTTAATGCACCTGCCACATTATTCTCCATTCCTATGTGGTAGTGTATTGAACAATCATAATCGTTGAGTAACTTGACCCATCTGTTTTGCCTCATGTTGAGTTCTTTTTGTGTGAAAATTTATTTCAAACTCATTTGGTCTGTATAAATCTCACATCCTTCTCCGTAGAGATAATGTCTCCATATTTTCAGAGCAAAGATTAAGCTTTCTAACTAAAGATAATGATTTGGATAATTTTTTTCATGGGTTTTCAACTATCTTGATTCATAAGAAATAAATTTATCATTTTTCATAAGGATGCAACACAAACCATTATTTTATGCATCACTATATATTTCAAATCCGTCACTTCCAGATGGAAGAGTCAAAATGGGGCATTGACCAATCTTCTTTTCAATTATTCGAAGCATTCCATACACTATTTTTTCCACACAAACATAACTCTTTTATGTATGATCTTGGATAGAGGGTTAGATAGTCAGGCGAAATTATTAAAAAAAATGCCGATAGTAACCTTCTAAGACAAAAAAACAGTGTACCTCAGTTATGTTTGTTGGCATGAACCATTCTTGGATTGCTTTTGCCTTGCAGGATCAACTAGGATTCCATCCTAAGAGACAATATGGCCTAGAAATGAAACTAATTGAAGCCAGAATTCATACATGATAAACTTCCCATATAATTTATTTCTTCTTAGAGTTCTCAGAATAACCCGCATGTGATTATCATGGTCTTAATAGCTTTTTGAGTATATCATCTATGAATACCACAAAAAATTTATCAAGATATTACTTGAAAAATCTATTCATTAAATCCATGAAAATAGAGGGTGCATTTGTCAGCCCAAAAGGCATCACTGTAAATTTTAAATGCCTATACTGGGTACGAAATGTTGTCTTATTAATATATTTCTTTCCTCACACAGAACTGATGATATCCAAATCGAAGGTCAATATTCAAAAGGTATTGAGATCAAAGAATTTGATCAAATAAATCATCAATCTAGGGCATAGGATATATATTCTTTATTGTAACAGCATCGAATAAAGGTCGAATAAATCCTTCTTTCACTCAAATCCTATAGTAGTTTATTTAGATCTACTAATTCCACAGTGGCCATTCTATAGGGAGTCTTTGATATTGGTCTTGCATCAGGAATTAAATCAATAGAGAACTCAACTTCCCGCTTTGGAGGATGTCCAGGTAAATCCCATGAAAATACATCAATGTACTCTTTAACTATGTTCACATCTTCAATTTAAAGATTTATTTCCTCGCCCATAGATATTGGTTTATATTCCTCTCCAAGTATTGCATTCAGTAGAGTTATTGGGGGTGGTTCTAGATAAGAATTAGGTGGCAAAGTTTCTACCCTAAATACATGGGATTCTACACCATTTTCAAAAATTGTAACTTCTTTCTTCTTACGATTAATCTTCACATCATAATTTGATAGCCAAAACATACCAAGATTTATATCAAATTCAGTTACTGGTATGATGATAAGGTTTGCGAATAAAGCATTTTTTGGTGTCTGTAGGGGGACTTGTCGACATGCCTTTGTAGTAATGATGCATCCCTTATGAGTTTTGACTGAAAACTCCTTTATTAAAATCAAATTCGACAAATATATTTTTATTGAAAACTAGGAAGATATAAATGAATGCGTTGATCTAGAATCAAATAAAGTGTTTGCTAAGTTTGAGGAAAAAATTAATGTAAATTCCACCACATCCTTAGGAACTTCAATATCCACAGTTGCAATCGCATAGGATCTCCCTTATTTCTTGGGCTTTTTCTGAGTGAAGATTCCTTGGTGGTTAGGACACTCATTTGTATAGTGTTCCATCTATTTGTAATTGTTTCATTGAATATCATTGAATTGTTTCTTCCCCTTTCATCCACCAGATCGATGACCCTTTTCTCCACACTTATAGAATACTCCCATTCCTTTTAATCATTTCCCGAGATGATTCTTTCTATAGTTAGCACATAATAGGAATATCTTTTTCCCTTGTTCTTTGGGGCTTCTCCTTTTCCTTGGTTATCATAGTACCACTTCTTATCTTGGTTTCCTTTGAAAAAAATGGATCTAGAAAATTTGTTCTTTGTTTCGATTGCACATGATACAATTTCATCATATGATGAAAATTTTTGAGAAGATAGTTCCCTTTGAAGACTTGGATTAAGACCTTAAAATAAATGATCAATCTTTTATGCTGAGTCACATATGTAATCTAAAGCATACCTGGGTTTCCTTAAGAAGGTAACCTCATACTCTGAAACACTGTCTTATTCCTTTTTCATTAATCTAATGTATTTCCACTTCATTTTGGTATGTTTCTCATGAGGGAAATATTTTTCGAAGAATATTTCCTTAGAATCCATCCATTCCTTATCTTTTTTTCTTCCTCCTCTGTGGTATTCTGAATCAAGGACCACCATTGATCAGTTTCACCCTTGAGACAATATATTTCCAGTACTACCATTTCATTTTCATTGCATCTTAATGCCATGAATATCTTTTCAAGAGTCTTTGTCATTTTCTTAGAAACCACAGGGTTAGTAGCCCCACTAAAATATGGGGGCTTATTTCGCATGAAATGATCGAACAAAGGTGTGGAATGGTTATTCGTTACAAGCTGAGTAAGTTATCCCAATATGGTCATGATCTGATCTACTCCAACATTGACTGTGTTGACTTGATATGTAGGGAGATCCCTACCTTCCCATGAGTATTGATACCCCTTATTCCATTAGATTCCATTTTTAAATAATGGGATATGATATATTAGTTAATGAATCTCAAATAGAAAACCACTCAACATAGATTGAAATTATATGCATATCTAATCCTATAAACATTGTTTCTATGAGGATAAAATTACATTAAACACCTTCCTAATGGCTTGTAATGAAAATGTGAATTATCCTAGGCATATCCCCCTGGGAGTGTCATAACCAAATGTGTTGCAAAGCCCGTTATCATGCACCAGTTCCCCTTCGATTCTAGCTCAAAGATGTGTTATCAGGTTTTACCCCTAGACACATATGTTCCAGAGCCGCATCTACCTGCTCGTATCCAGATAGGGACATATTTATTAAAAGATCCTCATAATAAACTACTTACCAAAATAATAGGATGTTCTTGTACATTTATCCTCAAATAATACCTTAGGTATTTGTTCCCTACTATACATTTCCTACTCTAGTTTCCATGTTTTCTACTAAACTTCCTCTGATACCAATTGTAAACACCCCGACACCTCTAGATCAGAGTCGGTGCATTAATAGTTATATTTTCATGGTAATAAGGAATGAAAATCCTGAATAAATTATTAGTTTAGTAGTCTTGAAGAAACTAGATACATATATGTAACTCAAATTACATTGGAAAAAGGTTACAAAATACAATACATAAAAAACTAAAAACTACAATCACAGGAACTCAATAAACGATCACCTCTACATAACCTATTAATTAAAAACAATGAAAGGGGTGAAGTCAAACACTTAGTAAAGGTTAAAAATAGAATAACCATGAATCAATAAAAACTAAATCATAAAAAATAAGTCTTGGGGAATAAATGAAAAACACGTGCCATTAATAAACTAAGAAAGGGCCTACATCCATAGATTTTTTCATAGTGAAAACGTCATGGATAATAATGAAATAAAATGAGTAAACAAAATTATTTTTAATTGGTCGTCAGGTATCTAGAACATGAACCCATAATACCATAAAAATGGATTAGTTATGTAGGTAGAAACCCATATGAGTTTTGGAAACAAACTCGAAGGATTTGTCACCAACTGATTTGTCTAAGCAGACCTACCAATGCATCATGGGGCTATAGCGGTCCCCACCCGCCACTACATGTCCATATAATTCTATATACATTGATTCAATACAATAGAAATATGCCTTATTAATATCCATATAGAGTAGAGTATACAAATTCTTCTATATTTCCATAATTAAAATAACTTTCCAAATAAACACCGTTTGTAAAATGGTATACGGTTTTGACAACAAACATATCTATGATATGGGATTATGGATATTTTGTATAAATATAATTTCAAATGAAAATTTATCTCATGTGGGTAGTAGGTACACCATATAAGGATTATTAGGTGCACCATACAAAGATTGTCACAACAAAATAGTAGTTGAGACAAAGTCTCTTACCACAATTTAATCAGTTGAATCATATGACGAGAACTTAATAAACCTAAAATTAATCATTTAATAACATGAATATAAATATAATCATGTTATTATATATAAAATTGCAGTACACATATACCACATACAAGAAATAAGTGGCGAACAATGAAAATTTCATAAAAATGAAAGTAAGATGAGAATCCACTTACCTTATGCTCAAGTGTGTTATTAATTTGTTTTAATGATATGAATAATAAAATTTATCTTCATTAATTAATAACTCCATAACCACATATACATGTAATTTATTTAGTATAACCTTATTAGGTTCATTCATGGCCCTTTTATGGGTTTAAGAGGTTCAATTATCTTGTTTTGGAAACATTTTCTTCCTTAGTTTTCGTGATTCGTTTACTTGTTTTTATGAATGGAAGTTCATTTGAAATGTGGTTAAAAATTCCAAATTGTTAATATATATTATTAATTAAATTACAAGGATATAAATTATTTTGGGTTATATTCCATGGAGATTATTCATTAGTTAAAAGTTTATTGTAAATATTCAGATTAACTTGCCCATTTTGTTAAAAATGAACTAGTTTTGTATTATTATCTTATATTATGAGTGTATAAGGATTACAGAATATTAATGTGATTAAATACATATATTTTTATCGTTTTAAACCATTAAAATTATTTTATGAACATTAATGAAGGAGAAAGTGAAGAACGAAACTCCGTCGTCCACAACGGTTATAAATTGGAACCTCATGGATGTTGATTTCGTTTATAAAAATAAAAGGGACGGAGTAAGAATATTGATGACGGTTCTTCCATTAACATGATATAATTTTAGTATATATATGATACTGGAGTTTATCATGGTTATTTTTATAGAAATTGTTGGTAGATAAAAATAAAATATATGAACTTGAAAATAAAAGAAAAGGTGGGAGATCCCTTATGACAATTCAACAGCATAACAACGTCGCATAAAATTTCATAAAAAGAAATGATTAGAGAAAACGGGTATCTCATCATATTTAAATCAATATAACAGTAATAGGAACACATAAAATCAAACCCCAACATATGATAATGGAAAATCAAATAGATAACATGAAGGAAGGGTCAAAAAAATAAGAGAATGAAAAATTCCCTTACCTTGTAGAGTAACTCCTAGATCATGAAGGATGGGAACTTGGAGGGATTAAGGACACCTTTTTAGGACTTCTATGGAGGTAATAACACTATAGAAACAATGATATTGAGTTTCTAATGAAATAAAACGAGGGGGTGAGTGGGTATTTATAGTAATTAATAGATAGTTTTTTTAATTAAAAGGGACACCTTGTAAGTGGTTTTCGCAAAACCATGGGATTTCCCATGGTATTTGCCCATGGTTTAAGCCACTTGGGACACCTAATGTCATAAGATACTGTAAAAAATTCTACCAGCCCTTTATATTAATTATTATATCATTATGATGTCATTAAACTACCGAAAAATCATATCTGTATTTTTACTATTCAGGAAAATTTCAATTATTTTAGAAAAATCCAAAAATTTTACCCTGACCATTTATTGATGTGTAGAATTCAAAAATGAACTCCATTTTTTTTTCAAAGTAAGTTTTGAAGTTTTTTAATTTAGTTTTTAAATAAAATCAAAGTTAATTCGAAAAATAACAATTTAAAGGTATATTCAGTTTTATATTACATTGAAAAATTGAATAACTTCTCATTATATTACTACCTTAAGAAAATAAAATATTATCATTATTAACTATTTATAAGAGTTGTATTACTATTAATATTACTATTCAAAAGGGTATGTTACTATTCATCAAAAAATCAATTTAGTTCTATCAGGCTCCAAACCACTTACTAGTCACAACTCTTGATGACTGTTTTTCGAAATTCAAAACATAGAAGTAGAAAAATTTATGTTTAATGGAAAGCATATAAATTTCTACTCTAATGTTTTGTTTCACAAAAGACATAGTGCTTCATGAAATATGGTCTATCTAATTAATAGAAAGTATTTAAGAGCAACATACCCTAAAATATTTGGGGTGATATAGCAGGTATGTCGCTCTTCCCAAACCTCTGTGTATAATTTCATGGGCATCAGCTACATGGAATCGAACTACCTGACGAACTTGGTCGGCACAGATGGTTTTCAAAAAAATTATTTCAATCCAGGCCACTAGAACACCACCCTAGATGCTCTGTAGGTACTCCCTCTGTTCTTGTGGACCCCGCCCATTATTTACCATTTGGCCGACTTGGGTTCGGAATGAGTGGAAGTTGAAGTGGGTGTGGCTGCCTATCTTAAGCTTGATTCTTTCATCCTTGAGCATCAATGGAAAGATTCCAACAATGTTCAAGAGGGATGGCTGAATACCATTCCCAGGGGCGAATGGCATTCATAATGTCATTCCCACCACAGTGGGCTGCGACCCAGCCATGGAGAATCTGAAATGGCCCACATATCCTCTTAAGAATACTTCCCCTCAAGACGCGCCTTAGAATATTGCATAGCCTATCCAACAATGGCACCCCTAAGTAACCTTGTTCTTTTCCACCATAATCTCAGCCATCACTAACGTCTCTGGGCAGACTCACATCCTCGTGTCCCTCATAGGCAACAAAAATTCACTCAAGAATGCAGTAAGGAACCCAACATATCGCACATTTTGGTCTCAACCTTTATTAATGTCAAAGCCCCATGATCAGTACTCTCCTATCTCCAAAATTTTTCAATATTATCCCACTTTTCCCCTTTGAGATGTGTTCGGGCATTTCTCCCCTCAACCTAGCATCTTCACGGCCGTGTCCTGGGTCTGGAAGAGACTAAGCCAACTTGATTAGGATATGACCTTCGGGGTATATTTTATTTTGGGCTGCTCTTTAGTCATCTCCAGTAGGTGTCATGATAGGATTTGGGTGTGTGTCCTATCCCCACAAAAATTATCCATCGGGAGGAACTCTTCATACTAATATCCACCTAAGGGGATTCTCCAGATAAAGTGAAAATACCATAGGTAGATGCCCACCTCCCCATGGTGGAGGTGAAAAGTGCTGGTATCAGGTGACATGCGACGGAACAACTCTTCTTCCAAATGTTTCTGTAGGTAGAAGTGGAATTGGGACATCCAAACGGCCTCAAAAAACCCAATGGACCATAACTCTGTCCCTAATTCCTTCCATGTATGATGTACCGAGTGCGCATATTCCCATTCATTGGTAAAGATTCCCATGAATCTGAAATATCACTCCTTCCTGACCTTTGTTTCGTCAGTAATGTTGCTTCTAAATGTACACGTATAAAAGGAGGGGGAATCTTTGGGGACTGGATTGCTTCCCACAACCATTCTGTACATTGGATTTAGGATATATATGGTTGTATTAAGCGTTTCCCTAGTAGTATATCCATTGTTGGTAATATGGAATTGAGGAAGACAACCCTCGTGCATCACCCATGATCGTGTTGTGTCTGTCTCGAAACTGGGAATCATCACCTCTCCCAGAAGATTGAATTTCCATAGAGGTAGGCTTCCGATCAGGAAATAATCCTTTTGAGCCTGCATAAGAAAGCTGAAAATCATTTTGTTATCAAATGCAACCCTCCTCGCACGAAGAATCTGAGGTTTCATGATCATTTGGGTTCTTATTGAAGTAGCGGAATCCTCCCTCTTGGCGTCGGTCTGTTAAAAAGACATTTTGGAAATTCTAAGGGATCTTTAAAAAAGAATGAAGATTCAGCATGCAAAAGCGGCAGCAACATGAAAGAAGTTCGACGTGCGTAGAAAATTTTTGGATGGCATGCAAAACCTGGAGTCGGTCGGGGAATCTTATGCGCGGATCAGGACCATTTTTTAGCATGATAGAAAAATTCATGTGGCATGGAAAAATTCAATGTAGGGCCTATGGGGGCCTTGGCCTATTTATAAAGCGCTGACATGCCTTCCGAGCACACACAACAATTTTGCGAACGCAAAATGCATTTTTTCTTGCCGCTGAAGATGTTTTTTTTTTCACTGTACCATCAGAATCCGACCTTCAGGGTCTCTTTCACCTGAGATTCTAAGGGGGGGAATTTTTTGACCCTAAAATTTTGATAAAGTATTCATTGGGTGGATAAAAGAGAGACAAATAAATCTAGGATGATAAGAGGAGATTTCTGGGGCTGAGAGGTGAGCACGTGGAAGATTAGAGGGACGCGCGCAAGTGGACTTCTGATGCACAAAATATTGGGCGCCATCCCTCTTTGTGCACCCATGGCGATGTCCACTGCGGATTTCCACCCCTTTCCCCATTTACATTCATAAGGTGACGTCAAACGAGTGTTTGTGCACCCGGCCCCATTTCGGTGCACAAGGCGACATCAACCGCGACTTTGTGCGCTAGGACCCCTTTAAACACACAAGGCGACGTCAAATGGGCGTGTTCGCACCCAACTCCATTTTCATGTACAAGGAAACATCAAATGTGAATTTTCGCACCTGAACCCATTTTCACACCCAAGCTGACGTTAAATGGCATTTGGCGCGCCTGTCTCTTGCTCGCCACCCCGAGGACTCTAGCTAAAAAACAAATCGTATCCCCACCCTTTGGGACGGTAACAGAAGATGAAAAGACACTCTACTACATGAAAACCAAGTCTTTTTCAACCGCGTGAAAAACCCCAAGGCCTTCAGGTATTGGATTTATCAAGATAGGTCCCCCGAGGGGGCCCCTTTGGGTGGGCCCTCTTGGGCCTAATCCTCGGGACTTCCATTTCTCACCATGTCATATGCGCGCAAGGGATCCACTTTTGCGTTCAGGTTTCCTCTACATCAGGATCTCTTGTGTGCCACTAGTCCATGGGTGCAACCAGCCTTTATTGTGTGCAACCTGTCCCTCCTACACACAAACTTTTTGCCTTGCATGCAATGTTTCCCTCTTGTACACAACCCTTTCGTCTTGCGCGCAATCCTTGCATGTTGCATGTAGACCTTCTATCATTCCCCAGATCATTCTCTTACATTCACTCCATGTGTTGACCTCACCTTAAGGAACCATGTATGAGCCCCTCTAATGCGCAACACACCTGTGTCACATGCTCTCCTCCTATGCGTCCCTTCAGGTTTGCACGGAGCAATTTCAATTTCCCTTGGGCGGCGCTTTCCATTGCATTGATTCTCCCCATGCTTCTTCTCATAGGAACACTAACGACTATTTCTTTTTTGCATAGCCATGCTAACGTAGACCCCCCCCCCCCCAATAGATTTATCTATAACACCCCCTTTTCACAGCATTTCTGATGCCTTCCTTCCCTCAAGGGTGGGCAGGTATCGGTTTTGTATGTCCTAGGGATGCAGAGCAAAACTACATCATCTGACCTCAAGGACATTAAAACGCTATGCACCATCGTCCTCAACTCATTATGCTAAACGGTGGCCTCGCCCTGTCCATCATACGTGGGGTACCCCACCCTGAACATTCTGCTCACCCACTGTTCTTCATGAGAGTGAGATCATTCCTCACAAGGAATGAGATCCAATTCATCGAAGCAACGTCTGTCCACGGGGAAAGGGAAACCAACCTAGTGTAAGCCTATACCTTTTCTTACATGAGGTAGCATCCATGCTTCTCCTATCTTACTGGGTGCCAAATCCCTCTCTCATTGGGCTTTGTCACCACTTGGTCCTCCATCCTAGAGTAAGTCCCAATCTTCATCACCCTCGGGCTAGTAAACATGAGTAAGCCCATGTTTCCTCTTTGGGATGTCAACTACGTGTAATCCCCATTTCACTTCCCATGGATGCACCTTTCGCGATGTGATCATCATGTATTTATTGCCTCTTGTTTCTCACACTGAGCAAGATTGACATGGTCTTAGAGAAAGAATCAACCATGTCATCCTCTCTGAGATGCCTAGAGTGTATGTCCCACACACCCTACCTGAAGTATGAGGTCTTTGATCCCTGCCAATGCAAGGTACGTAAGAATCCTCCATGTGGTTCAAGCCCAAAAACTATTGGTCCTGACCATATTCACGTCGGTTCACCAAACTCCTTCTGAACTATGTGGACTTTGATCCATGCCAAGGTAGGGTAAGTAAGAATCCTCCCTGAGGTTCAAGACCCACAACCATTGGTTCTTACCCCCTTCACGTCGTACCACCTTTGTCCTATATAACGTTAAACAGTATGCCCTCATTTTCATCATGAACGATATTAAACTGCATCCACCTTCCAAAGTACGTGGGATTTCATCCTTGTATTCAACATAGGGTACATAGAAAGCCTTTGTATGATTCAACCCCATCCAGTGGTAAGCCGTTGTGACCCCAACCAGCGGTAAGCCATTGTGACCCCATCTAGTGGTAAGTCGTTGTGCCCCATCCAGAGGTAATTCATTGTAAACCATCCAGTGGTAATTCATTGTGGCCTAATCTAGTGGTAAGACATTGTGCCCCCATCTAGCAGTAAGCTATTGTGACCCCTCCAACGGTAAGTCATTATTTCCCCATCTTGTGGTAAGCTGTTGTGGCCCCATCCCGCAGTAATCCATTGTGACCCCATCCTATGAAAAGCTGTTGTGACCCCATTCAGTATTAAGGCATTGTGACCCCATCCAGTAGTAAGCTGTTGTGACCCCATCCAGTGGTAATCCTTTGTGTCCCCATCCAGCAGTAAGTCGTTGTGACCCCATCCAGCGGTAAGACGTTGTGACCCCATCCAGCGGTAAGACATTGTCACCCCATACAATGTTAATCTGTTGTCACCCCATCCAATGGTAAGCGGTTGTGGCCCCATCCAGCAGTAAGCCGTTGTGACCCCATCCAGCCATAAGCTGTTGTGACCATATCCAACGGTAAGCCATTGTGACCCCATTTGGCGGTAAGCCATTGTCACCGCATCCCACAGTAAGCCATTGTGACCCCATCCAGTAGTAATCCGTTGTGACCTCATCCAGCAGTAAGCCATTGTGAACCCCATTCAATGGTAATATATTGTCAAATCCATTCAGCGGTAATCCATTTAAGTCCCCAATCAACGGTAAGTCATTTTCATGTGAACTACAAGGACTTTGATTCCATGCCACAGTGATACGTAGGAGGTCTCTTTTAGACTCAAGCCCAACATCACCATCATCCTCTAGTTAGCTCCATCTCATTCTCCACCCACGTTACGTAACCATCCATCATCCATTTTGATTCTTACCCAGGCCGCCACATCCCATTGGGATCATGCAACCTCATTACCCATTACCTTTAACAACAATCGGGTAGCTAACCACATGTTATCCCCAACATCGGTGTTCCCTCTAGGGGGTGCACTCACCTGATCTGCTCTAGTTAGTGTTACGATCAGTCTGATCCATCTCCGCTAGATGTTAAACATGTGGCATACCCTATGTTAACCATAAGAATCTTAGTAAAACCTCATATACATTCTTATGGCATATAATTACCCTCATTCTATGTGTGATACCTCGGGCTTCCATTCCCTCAAGAAGTCCTATATTAAAGGGAATAAATCTACACACACCATTTTCTAGTGTTCAGACATTACAAAGATTTCCAACATGACTACTCTTCTAAGTGAAGGTTACTGCCCTGACAGGACCACTTGAAATGTCCCGATAGAAGTAGTGTAATTAAATGGTTTCTGTGAAGATGTGGAACCGGGAAGAGTATCACGAACAATGTCTTAAGTCTTTAAGGGAGTCCCAGACTAGGTAAAGAATTATGAGGAAGAATCCACAGAAGGAAGAAATGCAATCCCATCATCCCATTTCGATCAAGGACAAAAAAATCCCTGATTAAGGAATGGATTCCGCCCGCATTTGGAAAGTGGGAATGCTGGGCAACAGCTGCGCATCCTCCATAGACAAATGTGTGCACCCCGACGAAAGAGTCAGAAACATATAGGCTATTATTTCTTGGAAACAACCCAATAATGCATTCTAGATTAAAAATTTCATGGAGTTTGATTGTTACTATCTGTGTTTTATTTATATTAAATCTAGATATCTATATTTTATCTGTTACTTATCTCAAATAGTCAAACTGATGACAGTCCTAATCAAGAAAGGGGGAAATTTGAGTGGTTAGATTCTCACAAAATGGGTTTTCAAGAGACATATAATGATTCATCATCTACATCGATCATGGCCTTACATAAGCTATGTAAAAAGTATACCCTATATTTTGATGCATTAGGGTTTGGTCGTGGTGTTGTATTGATGTAGGTTTGGTGTGTATTTCCCTATGGAACTAGGAATTTGAGGTTGCATGAGAATAATTTTATGGTTTATGATTTGCAAATGGTTTTGGTAGTGTAAGATTTGAGATATTTGACTCACTATCTATTGGGTGATAGGCCTTTGGTATATACTAACCATAAAATATAGAGGTATATTTTCTCAAAATATAACCATAATATTTATCATGGGAGGTGGGTAGGTATTTTCATTTTTTTTATTTTGATATAGAATATACCCTTGTAAAAAGGAATGTCATGGACAATTAATATAATATAATTTATCTAGGGTAGGTTTTTTGTGGATAATAGAGAGTAGATCTTGATGAGAATATTTATTGAGATATATATTAGTGGTCAAATGTATTAGTGTATAAGGATCCATGTATTTTTGTTGATTACATCTTCAATCATAGATGAGGTGAATGAGAGTCAGTAGTATGACTAAAACTGTATAGTTATAAAGAACCTTATATATCATGAAGATCAATGTTCTGATTAGTCCAAGGATGATGATGTGATTTTGTATATTGTAGGTCATGTGGTTGTTCCCTCATGTTTTCATTCTGAGTTGATGCAGGACTCAAGTACCTTTATATTGACTATTCACCAAAGGATTTCCATGATATATCATGATATATAGAGGCAGTGTTGGTTCCCTATGATGAAAAAGTAAATTGTGGTGTTGGTTTCATGATGACTCACCAATCAGTAGGTGAGGTATAAGCATCAATGAACCATAGTACTTCTTATATTGTTACCTATTCCAAATATGAAATGATATAATTTTATAATAGACTTCATTATGGGGTTTATAAGGTCATATTGTGGTAGGTAAGCAATATATGTTAGGTAACACCCTGAGTTTTTATGGATATTTTTTTCTCAAATTAATTTTCTTTGATGTATTTCATTACCAAAATTCAAACATTCCTTTCACACAACACCAACTTGGCTTGCGATACATGAAATACTAACTTGGTGTACGTTACATGAAATTTTGAGTTTCTATGAAACATTATTTTATTGTTATAATTATTTAAATAAGATAATTTTAACATAGACATTAATTTTTTTAATATGAATTATAATAAATATTTTTAAATTTAATTTATAATGTTTTTATAACAAATAATGATAATTAAAATATTATTTTTGTTAATGTCTTTATATGAATAAAAATATTATTTTTTTCAAATCAACTACTTTTCATGTACTTCTATGAAAAATCATAAATTAATTTTAGAAACATTTATACATTTAATTATATAAAATAAAAATAATTTTTGAATTCATAATCTCAAAATTATCTAAGGGTGAATATTTTGGATTTTTCTAAGAAACATCATTTTTGACAAATAGTGAAAAATACTGAATATTAATTCAAAAAAAAATTCTTCTAACTTATTTATATAGTTAAAATTATTTTTTAATTTGGTTTTAAAGTATTATTAGATCAAATATAAATCTCTTAATCTAATTTAGGTCATTTTAAATAATTTCACATTGATATTTTTTAACGAACCAATGTTTTTCAATGGAAATTTCCCCTCTAATAATTATGTCATAAAATCACATGAAAACACAACACAATGAACTACTAAGTGCTAAGGTACCTTTAAACAAAGTTTTGTCACTTCTATGTTGGGAATTTCAAAAATCTGGCATACACGGCTGTAATCAGTAAGTTGTTTGGAGTTCGATAAGGAAAACATAATTTTTTATGAATAGTAACCTACCCTAAGGAATAGTAACATACCCTTATGAATAGTGATATATCCTAATGAATAGTAACCTCACCTATGATATTATAAAAATAATATTGAAGTTGGAAGTACGATATACCACTATTTTATAATAAGTTAATGAATGTTTTAAAACTGGTTTTGATAATAATTATTATTTTAATTAAATTTTAAAATAATAACATTAAAAAAATTATTTTTCAAAAAATGGAATTCATTTTTGGATTCTACACATCAAAAAATGGTCAGGGTGAAGTTTTGGTATTTTCTTGAAATACTTGAATTTTTTAAGAAGAGTAGAATCTGATAATTCACAATAAATGCTAAATAATGGATTAATTGAGTCATTGATGAAGTTATGTTGATGTAAGCCCATTTGGTTCGGTATCACATGATTAAATAACTATTCCTGGTCATGGAATACTTACTATTCCTTTTCTTGTGAAGATATAATAAATTAATCAATATAATATTATGAAATTCCTTGTCTGCTCCACTATAAAACCCCCCTTCACTTCCTCTTCTCTTCACTCCTCTCAAACCTTTTCCCTTTCCAATATTATGCCCCAATATATCCCCAATATCATCCCCCACGTCCAAAAGCTCCTAGCCTCTTCAAAATACCAAAACCTCTCCCCTTAAGAGGTTCTCAAAGGAGGAAGTCTCAAGATGTAAATTCCTCTTTCGAATTCCTTAATTTCTTTTAAGTTCTCTTACTTTTTGTTTCTTTCCCCACCTCCTTTCACCATAATAGTATGAAAAATCCAGTAACATACATTTAATTGAATGTTTTCATGCTAATGGTATATTTCATTATCTTTTCCCCTTTACCCGCCCTTTTATTTGAATGAAATGAACGCACCGTTTGAGACGTGATAATTTAGCACATTCAAGGACAACAATTTATCAATTTCTATTATTATCATTAATTCTGGACATGAAACCATTTGTGTTATGGTTGAACCAGATTATTATATATGTAATATATCATATTTTTTTATCTAATCCTTTTGTACAAATGGTATTAATTTATAAATCAAAACACATTTTTTGTAATCAAATCCTCCGATTAACAAAAACGGTTATCATTAAGGTTATATATAAAAAAATTCGACTTCACTATAAGTAACCTAATTAAAATTAAAACCATGAAATCTCCTGGATGTGTAATACAGATTATAACTTCAATTCTGGACAACCACTTTCATCTAACTTATAATCCATACATGAATCTAAGTGAACAGATCTCTTAAATCCAAGTAAACAAACGAGCCCGAACAATAAAATTGAACCTTATAACTAATAAAAAAGGCATTAAATGAAATAAAAAGGGTTATAATAAATAAATTACATATAGAAGAGGTTCTGGACATATTAATTAATAAGACTAAATTTGTTTATTCAGGTCTTTAATAACAAGTGGATAACACCAACGAATTTAAGGTAAGGGATCCTCTCTTTCTCACACTTAGTCAAGATTATTCTCTATGTTCTGCCTTTTTGTGTAATAACAAGTGATGGGGTTTATTTCCTCACCTACCCATACTGCCCTAATTTTTTATATGAGATGATAAACCTCTTACCTCTCTCATCAAGCTCTCGTAGTTACACCTGAAACCATGCCGATAAACCGTAATGGATTCTACCCGAACTTCCTTTATTTCTTCATGTTACTCTATCATTCTTTTTTCCAAAATGTAGTTGTATTTTCATTTTTATGTAAAACATCTACATTCGGTTTATATGATCTATAATCATGTTCCAAGATCCATACATCATTCTCTTTCAGAGATATACATGCTTTTAAGTGAATCCCTCCTCGATACTTCCCAATAAGCACACTCGTTTAAAAGGAACTTCCCGAACTTTTATCCAATTTCAAGTGCACTCTATCCTCTGTTTTAAGACAATATTATCATTATAAAATCAGTATTTTTATTATGAAGACCTTCTTGGTTCAATTATGGTTTTATATAATGAAATTTCATCTTTACCATTTTAAAATCTCTATAGTATTTTCCTTAAAACCGCAAAAAATGTTTTAATGCTAATGTTTCTAAAATACACTTCTTATATGTAGTCACTTATATTTGTACCACCTACCATGTTATATGCCTATATTACCTTATAAACGTACATGTATGTTCTAATCCCTTTCTTTCCTATACACTATCATGATACACTCATTGGTTATGCTTTGTGTCATGATTGTTGTACCAAATTCTCTCCTTGGGTAACCTTATACTTATGAACAATTGACTATGTATGATTACTGATTTGGAAAGAATATTTTTGTTGTAAGAATATTTATGTGGAAAAGATATTCATGAAAATGTTTTGATGGGCGCACCTAGATAGCGCTTCAATGCATTGGGTAATGTTGAGTCTCGTGAGATGCGATGTGAAACGGGATTGGCGGTTGGCCTTGACCCGTACTAAAATGGGAAATGGGATTGGTGTTTAGTCCTGAACCATACTAAAGAAATGTTTTATAATTATTCCACATTTATATGATTCCATGTTTATATGATCCCATGCTTATATTAAATGATTTTATAAGTTTCATGCTTTGGATATCATTACGTCATGCCTCTTAACTCATGTGCTTGAGATGTATCCTTATGTTCATTCCCTTACTGGACTTTTCAACTCATCCCTTTGTTCATGTGTTCCCCAGGGTACCCTATGCAGATGTAAGAGCTCAAATGAAGTTAGAAACTCTTTAAGGAGAATAAATAAAGAAGTTTTTCCCCATGTTTTAGGTTATGTGTGCCTAGTCTTCCAAAACACTAAACTTAACAATCCTTGTCTTATACTCTGATGATTAATTAGGCTTAAAATCATGAAATGTTATATGTAAAAGGATCAAGTCGCTATATTTGGTATCAGAGAGAGGTTTAGTTATTTTTTTAGATTAGGAAAAGAGCACCTTAGTGAGAACCATAAGGATATGACTAAGTATATGAAAACATTCCAGAAGTTTTTTGAGTATTGAGTAAGTGGTTTATCAAGAAAATACATCCATTTCTGGATACGAGTAGGTAGTGGCAGCTCCTTCACTGATGTATCTAAGGTTAAAAACCGAAAACACCGCTTTGATCTAGACTCGAACGGGAACTGGTTCACGATAACGGGCCTTGCTTCACTCTTGGTTATGACACTCCCAGGGGATATGCTTTGTTAGATTCACGAGCATAGTAAAAGCCATTAATAAGGAAAAAAAAGAATCCCATAAGAATATAAGTTAAGAAATAGATTGAGGATAACCTGGATATAAACCTATGGAATAAAAATTCAGGATACACTTTTTTTTTATAATTTTATACTTTTATGTTCGATGTTTCCTTTTTATGCTCAATATCTAGGTATTCAAGACCTCTAGTTATACGTTCTTTTTCTTAGTTAATAGAGGGAAATAAAAGAACATGTTCCAACAACCAATGTGATAGAAAATGTGATGATTTCCCTAATGATATGCCTGATGTGACAGAAGCGGGTGCTCAAAACATCATGGAAGTACTTGGTCAACTGGCTCGAGTAATGAATAATAACTTTAATTAGGTGGAACTTCCTCCTCCTCCAAGAAAAGAGCAAGTAGTTGTAGAGTCCTTCATGCAGAAAAGGCCTCCCATGTTTAGAGGGTCTTCTTGTCCCCTCCTCAAAGAACAATGTATTAACTCCAATGAAATAATTTTCACTATACTCCAGTGCTCGGAAGAAGAGAAGGTTGTACTGGCAGTATATCATTTTGATGGGGAAGCTGATCAATGGTGGACACTGATCAGGAATGCAATGTCCCAAGATTAAATTGATTCTATAGATTTGGAGGAATTCAATAGGATGTTTTTTCAACAAATATTTTCCTCGAACCCTCCATCTCAAGATGGAAAGAGAGTTGTTCAGAGTTTAGTGGAAGGAAGATGAGTCCATCTAGGCATATGAAGTGAACATTACAAGGTTTTAAAGGTACGCCACTGGATTTGTCATAAACACCAAAATCAAGGTGGATCGCTTCTTTAGCGGACTAAAACTGAGTCTACGAAAAGCATTGGCGATTCGAGACTTTGACAGTTATGAGGAGATTGTCTATTTTTTCCTCAAGGTATAAATGGAGATTGGAGACTCTCAGTGTTCTCATGGGCCCAGTGACAAGAATCATAAAATAGAGAACAACATGGGTGGTTCATCAAACAAATACCATGATAGAAAGAATCCTCAATTTCCGCTTTTCGAAAATTATGGGAAGAATCATCTTGGTGACTGTCTCAAGGGAACCAAGAATTACTTAAAATGCAGGAAGTTTGGTCCTCTATACAAGAACTTCTAAAGGGATATGAAATATCCCACTAATGTTGAAGAAGAAAGGAAGGTTCTATCAACACTCAGCCTACAGTGCAGTGTTTCAACTGCAAGGAGCTTAGGTATTATGCAAACAATTGCCCTTAGTTGAGGGTTGTCGGAGGCAATCAGACAAAACCTACAAGGAAATAAGGAAGGGATTATGCTATCACTACTGCAAAGGTGGAGTCAGAAAATGATGTGGTGACAGGTACGCTTTTTATTCATTCAAGAATAGTGAACATACTATTTGATTCTGGTTCTTTGCATTCTTTCATATCTTGCAATTTTAGTAGAACTATTGAAACACCACCCCAAAATTTGGAGGAAAAGTTATCTATGAGAACAGCGAATGGGGAAATTATTTCATCCATGGTTTATAAGTCCTCCCCAGTTAACATTTGTGGACTGAATCTCCCATCGAATCTTTTCATACTTCCATTAGTGGAGTTCGATGCTATCTTAGGCATGGATTGACTATCTTTGTACTAGGACAACATCAATTTTCGGGAAAGGGAGATCACTTTTCACATCCCAAATAATCCTCTGATTCTTTACAAGTGTAAGGAGGAAGATAAGTCTCCTTCATAATCTTCGTCTCAAGTTTGGATACTGCTTCCTTGTGGGAAAGAATGTCTAGCTCAAATTATTGGCACAAAAGATAGAATCATGCTTGAATACATGCCAATCGTGAGGGATTACACTGATGTATTCCATAAAGAGTTTCCTGGTCTTCCTCCTGGCCGAGTGGTTGAGTTCTCAATTGAACATGTCCCTGGATCTCTACCAATCTCAAATACACCTTACAGAATGGCCATCATAGAGCTAGAAGAGCTGAAGAAGCAGTTACAGAAGAATAATGAGAAGGGTTTTATATGCCCGAGTGCTTCACTATAGGGTGCGACAGTTCTCTTCGTCAAGAATAAGGATGGATCAATGAACCTCTTCATTGATTATCGTGAGCTCAATAAAATAACATTAAAGAACAAGTATCCCCTTCCAAGGATAGATTACTTGTTCGATCAGCTTCGTGGGGCCAGTCATTTTACTAAGGTGGACCTTCAGTTGGGATATCACAAACAAAAGGCGAGGAAGGAAGATATTCCCAAGACTACCTTTTGAATGAGGTATGGATACTATGAGTTCATAGAGATTCCCTTCAGACTCACTAATGCTCCAGAAATTGTCATGGATTTAATTAATAGAGTCTTTAGATATTACCTTGACAAATTTTGGGTGGTATTTATTGATAATATTACGATATACTCCAAGAGAAAGAAGGAACATGAGGAGAATTTGAAAACTGTGTTAAAGACTTTGAAAAGGGAGAATTTTTATGCAAAGTAAAGTAAATGTGATTTTTGGATGGAGGAAGTATCATTCTTGGAGAATGTTATCACAAGGAAAGGGATATTTGTGGACCCTTCCAAGATGAAGGCAATTGAAGAGTGGTTGACGCCAACTTCTATAATGTAGATCCATAGATTTTTGGGTCTATCTAGGTATTATTGTCTATTCATAAAGAGATTTTCATGATTGTCAGACCCAATGACCAAGCTGACACGAAAGGGAGTAAAATTTTTCTGGACACGGGAATGTGAAGACTGTTTCAAGTAGTTAAAAAATAGGCTTATCACAGTGCCAGTACGCACACTCCCTTCATGTAGAGAACTCTTTGTGGTGTATAGTGATGCTTATAAGAAAGGATTAGGATGTGTGATAATGAAAAATTATAAAGTGATAGCCTTTTCTTTAAGGAAGCTAAAAATCCATGAGAAAAACTATCCAACGCATGATCTGGAGTTGGCGGAAGTGATCTTTGCATTGAAGATCAAGAGGAATTATCTCTATGGGGAAAATGTGATATATATACTGACCACAAGAGACTAAAATATTTATTCACACAGAAAGAGTTTAATATGCACCAGTGAGTATGGATAGAGCTCATCAAGGATTATGACAACGCATTCCAATATCATCACGATAAGGCAAACAAGGTGGCAAATACTCAAAGTAGAAAGGATCATGAATCTTTATCAAAGATAAGAATTGAAAAGGGTGTAATATTCTTATATTTTCAATGGATGGACATGGGAATCATGAAGGGAGGAACATCATCAATCATTTCTATAATGATTTCTCAACCATCCCTCTTGGATAAAATAAAGGATGCTCAAAGAAAGGATGTGGAAATTCAGAAAAGGGTGGATGTTATTAAAAATGGGAAATCGTCTGATTTCAAAATTGATGAAGAAGGATTTTTAAGATTAGGGACACGATTATGTGTACCATCAGATCCAGAGATAAATAAGGAGCTATTGAATGGTGCACATAGCTCAACATTCTATTTCCACCTAGGGAGCACAAAGATGTATCAAGGTCTTTGAGGAAACTTTTGGTGGGACAATATGAAAAGGGAGATTGCCGAATATACATCAAAGTGCCTCATATATCAGCATGTGAAGGCTAAGATACAAAAGTCAAAGGGTATGATGCAACCACTACCCATACCAGCATGGAAGTGGGAGAATATCACCATGGACTTTGTCACTAGACTACCAAAGACATCTAGAGCAAACAATGCTATTTGGGTCGTCCTGGATCGTCTTACGAAGACAACACACTTTATCGCGATTCGAGAGGACTTCTCATTGGATCAACTTGCACAGATTTACATCAAAAAAGTTGTAAGGCTACATGGAGTACCACTATCTATTGTATCTGATCGTTATCTGAGGTTCACCTTGATGTTCTAGAAAAGTCTCCAACAGGCTCTAAGCACTGAACTAAACATCAGTATGGCCTATCACCCTCAAATTGATGGCCAATCTGATCGAACTATTCAGACCCTAGAAGACATATTGAGAGTGAGTTTTATGGAATTCAAAGGAGGATGGGACCAATATCTTCCACTAGTTAAATTCTCCTAAAACAATAGTTTCCACTCGATCATTTGAATGTCACCATATGAAGCCCTTTATGAGAAAAAGTGAATAAAAACGGTGTGTTTAGATGATGTTAGTGAGCATAAGCTCTTAGGACCTAAAATGGTAGAAGAAATGGTAGAGAAGGTGAAAACCATTCAGTAGCATATCAAGTCAGCCCCAAGTCAATAGAAGAGTTATGCTGATAACTGTCGATGAGACCTTGAGTTCAATGTTGGAGACATGATATTTCTACACATATCCCCATGGAATAAGGTCATGAGGTTTGGGAATAAAGGGAAGTGGAGTCCTAGGTACATCGGCCCCTTCAAGATCCATGATCGAGTTGGACCTGTGGCCTATAGACTGGCACTTCGACCAACCATGTCGAAATAACATGATGTCTTTCATGTATCCCTCTTAAGGAATTTCATACCAGACCCTTCACATGTACTCTTGTAAGAGGTGGTACAGTTGGAGGGTGATCTCTCTTACGAGGAGTAGCCAATGAAGGTCTGGGATTGTAGAGACAAACTTTTATGCAACAAGACTAATCATATGGTCACAGTAATATAGAGAAAACATAAGTACGAAGAGGCAACATGGGGACTGGAGGAAGCAATGAAGGAAAAGTATCCACACTTATTTTTGGCTTAGAATGTAAAATGAAATTTCGAGGGCGAAATTTCAAAAGGGGGGAAGAATGTAATGACCCAATGTTTTTCAATGGAAATATCCTTTCTCATTAGTATTTTATAAAATCACATGAAAACACAACACAATGAACCATTAAGTGCTAAGTGACCTTTAAACATAAGTTTATCAGTTATGTGTTTGGAATTTCAAAAATCTGGCATACACGGTTGTAAGCAGTAAGTTATTTTGTGTCTGATAAGGAAAACATAATTTTTGGTGAATATTAACCAACCCTAATGAATAGTAACATACCCTTATTAATACTGATATACCTTAATGAATAGTTACCTCACCTATGATAGTATAAAAATAATATTCATGTTGGAAGTACGATATACCTATATTTTAGAATAAGTTAATGATTGTTTTAAAACTGGTTTTGATAATAAATTATTATTTTAATTAAATATTAAAATAATCATATTTAGAAAATTATTTTTTAAAAAAGGACTTCATTTTGGGATTCTACATGTTGAAAAATGGTTAGGGTTAATTTTTGGGATTTTTCAGAAATACTTGAATTTTTTATGAACAATAGAATCTGATAATTCACAATAAATGCTAAATAATGGATTAATTGAGTCATCGGTGATGTTCTACTGTCGTAAGCCCACTTGGTACGGGATCAAATTATTAAATCACTATTCTTGGTCAGGTAATACTTACTATCTTTTTCTTGTGAAAAATAAAAAATTAATGATTATAATATTATGAAATCCCTCCTCTCCTCCACTATAAAACCCCCCTTCACTCCCTCTTCTCTTCACTCCTCTCAAGCCTTGTGACTTCAAACTATTCTTCCCAAATCTCTTCCCAATATCCTCCCCCACGTCCAAAATCTCCTAGCCTTTAAAAAAACCAAAACCTCTCCCCTTAAGAGGTTCTCAAAGGAGGAAGTCTCAAGATGTAAATTCCCCTTTCCAATTCCTTCATTTCTTTTAAGTTCTCTTTATTTTTGTTTCATTCTTCACCTCCTATCACCATAATAGTATGATAAATCCACTAACTTACATGTACTGGAATTTTTTCATGCTAATATTTTATTTCATTATATTCTCTCCTTTCCCCACCCTTTTATTTGAAAGAAATGAATGCACCGTTTGAGATGTGCTAATTTAGCACATTCAAGGACAATGGTTTATCAATTTCTATTATTATCTTTAATTATGGACATAAAAACATTTGTGTTATGGTTGACCCAGATTATTATATATGTAATATATCCTATTTTTTGTTTCTATAATCCTTTTGTACAAATGTTATTAAGTTATAAAGAAAAACGTGTTCTTTGTAATCAAATCCACCGATTAACAAAAACGGTTATTACTAAGGTTATATATATAAAAATTAAACTTCACTCTAAATAACATAATTAAAATTAAAAATATGTAATCTCCTGGATGTGATTTAAATAATATAACTTCAATTCTGGACAACCACTTTAATCTTAATTATAATCCAAACATGAATATAAGTGAACCGATCTCTAAAATCCAAGTAAACAAATGAGCCCGAATAATAAAATTGAACCTTATAACAAATCAAAAACGATTTTAATGTAATGAACAGGGTTATAATAAATGTATTACATATAGAAGAGGTTATGGACTTATTAATTAATAATCCTAACTTAGTTTATTTAGGTCATTAAGAACCAGTGGAGAATACCAAAAGATTTAAGGTAAATGATCCTCTCCTTCTCACTCTTAGTCAAGATTGTTCTCTATCCTATGCATTTTTTTTGTAATACCAAGTGATGGGGTATATTTAATCACCTCCCCATACTTCCCTAATGTTTTATAAGTGATGATAAACCTCTTACATATCTCATCAAGCTCTCTTAGTTACACCTGAAATCATGTCGATAAACTGTAATTGATTCTACCCAAACTTCCTTTATTCCTTCGGGTTACTCAATTTTTCTTTTTTCCAAAATGTTGTTGTCTATTATTTTAATGTAAAACTTATACATTATTTTTATAGGAACCATAATCATGTTCCAAGATCCATATCTAATTCTATTTTGGGGATATACATGCTCTTAAGTGAATCCCACCTCGATACTTCCCAATAAGCACACTAGTTTTAATGGAACTTCTAGAACTTTTACCCAATTTCACGTGAACTCTATCCTCTATTTTAAGACAAAATTGTTTTAAAATAATTATTTTTAATATAAAAATCTTCTCAATTCAATTATGGTTTTATATAAAATAATTTTTTTCTTTACTATTTTAAAAGCTCTATAGTATTTTCCTTAAAATCACACCAAATGTTTTAATGCTAATGTTTCTAAAATACATTTCTTATATGTAGTCACTTCAATTTGTTACCACCTACCATGTTATTTGACTATATTACCTTATGAACATCCATGTATGTTCTAATCCCTTTCTTTCATGGACACTATCATGATACACTCATTGGTTATGCTTTATGTCATGATTGTGGTACCCAATTTTCTCCATGGATAACCTTATGTTTATGAAAAATTGATTATGTATGATTAATCAAGTAGAAATAATAATTATGTGGTAAAAATATTTATGTGTCAAGAATATTCATGAAAATGTTGAGATGGGTGTGGCCAGATAGCGCTTTAATGCATTGGGCAAAGTTGAGTCTCTTGCGTTGCGATTTGAAATGGGATTGGTGGTGAGCCTTGACCCGTACTAAAATGGGAAATGGGATTGGAGGTTAGCCTTGACCCATAATAAAGAAATGTTTTATGATTCTTCCACATTTATATGATTCCATGTTTATATGATCCCATGCTTATATTAAATGATTTAATAAGTTTCATGCTTTGGATATCATTACGTCATGCCTCCTAACTCATGTGCTTGAGATGTATCTTTATGTTAATTCCCTTTCTGGGATTTTAATCTCATCCCTTTGTTCATGTGTTCCCTAGGGTACCTTATGCAGATTTATGTGCTCAAAAGAAGTTAGAATCTTTTTATATAGATTACATAACAAAATTTATTTTTCCCCATGTTTTATGTTATGTGTACCTAGTCTTCCAAGACACTAGACTTAACAATCCTTGGATTGTACTCTGATGATTAATTATGTTTAAAATCATGAAATGTTATTTGTAAAAGGCTCGGGTAGCTATATATTGGATATAAAAACCTAGAAAACTCTTAATCATTTTTTACTTTAAAGACCAGTAGTGTCATCCCGTCGACAGAATTAATTTTAAATTAATATCTACCAATTCTATGTTTTCAATTTGGAAAAATACATTCCATAATTTGAAAAATAATAATTTATAATGTCAAATAATTTAAACTTTATTGTCAACAGAAAATATTAGTGAATGTAATTAATATTAATGACAATGATTACAGAAAAATTAATATTAATACAGGACTTAACCATAAACTTAATGGACCAATTGACCAACCCTCCTGTTAAGAATCAATTTTATGGATATGATTCGTCCATGATCCTTAAAATATTGAGTTGTTTTTGGTTTTGGATGATTTTTTAAGGAAAAATATGGTTACACCTAACTTGTCTCCAAAAATACCAAGTGGGTCATTTCCCTCCACTATAAAAGGCCACCAACTCTCCCCTTCCTCAAACCTATAAAACCACATAGGTTCATACAGTATCTACCCAATACACTTCCTTAAATCCATATGTTCTTCTTTTAATACTCCCTATAGTAATAAATAAATAAAATTAATCTCTTCGGTGAAAACCAAACGGAGTTTCCCAAAGAAGAGGTAACATCCTACCCTATGCTCATTTATCTTATTTTCATTCTCCACCCCCTCTACTCTCATTATTACATTATTATAAAAAATCAGTATCATCAATATACTGATATGTTTTTATTCTAATTTTTCTACCCACACTTTCACACACATCCATCTAATGGGTAATAAACATACTATTTATGTGTATGATGAACTACCACCTCAGGAACTGATGATTATTCATTCATACTTTACCTCCTCTTATGTTGGGAATAATGATAGAAACTATGTTCATAAACAATATATATGATAAGTATAATTACTTTATTCTTCTGTAATTATTTTACTACACATATCTTTATACCTTCCATTTTGTGTAAATAAGATAATTATGTTGACTAATAGTACACTTCCACCCCCTCAAAGTGATATGATTCATTCACACACAACATGGAATGTATTAAGGATGAGTTTACTGAACTTATATGATGCATATGATATAATAATTATAATATAAAAACAATATATACATTTATTTCATTTACCTTTTAATCTTTTAATATTACAACTAAAGACAGAATCATCATTCATGGGTACATACGGCCTACCATTTCCAAAAATGATGTATTTTATTTCATAATTTGGTATTCTATAGATTATTATTATAAAATTTAATTAATATACATAATTTTTAAATAATTTTTTACTTTATGTAAATAATGATATAATTATAAGGATAAAATATATTACAAACTAAGACACATTTGAAGAAAAAAAGATATTACACGAAGTGAAACCTTGACATAAAATTGTTATCA
The DNA here is from genome assembly GCA_963277665.1 of Viscum album. Classification (NCBI taxonomy): domain Eukaryota; kingdom Viridiplantae; phylum Streptophyta; class Magnoliopsida; order Santalales; family Viscaceae; genus Viscum; species Viscum album. The sequence goes on along the minus strand of OY728155.1, from coordinate 1,216,997,824 downwards.
ACTGGGTAATATGAAGTCATAAAAACCATATATATTATTATATATAATAATATGTTTCATTGATATATTTATAACAAAATTATATTTATTATACAAAAGAATTTTATGAATACAAAGACAGTCGAAAGAGAAGGTAAGAGAATTTCATCTCACTTTTTATTTCCGTGAGATACATTCTTTATTCACCACACAATCCTTTTGTGTGGTGTGTATACTACCCATGGATGTGTTATATGATTATTAAAATTATTTTTTGGTCATTTATATATCAATTTTATGATCCTCATTTCATGGGTCCTATTTTATAAAAGATACCAATTCAGTAATGTGATTTTGTCCCTATTTTCCTTGTTTGAGACATATGTCGTGTTATGCACTTATATTTTTCCATGAGGGGTATATACTACCTTAGAAATTTTATATGTTGAAACAAATTTTTTTCATGATTTTATAAGATTCATGTAATGTTATCCATTCCATTCTTTTATGATTTAATGTTACTAAATCAGTAGTGGTTAATAACTATAATCTCCCCATTTATCAAGATTGTTAATGATTATTCTACCATTGATGAAATATTGTGATCCATATGTCAAGAAACCTCATGAGTTTTCTTACACTATAGTTATTCTTCTTATAACCAGGTTATGGTACACTTTTTTCACTCTTTGGTACATAATATGACTAAGAAAGTGTTTTTAAGAAAGTCAAAATGTATCTCTCTCTTGGATCAGAAATCTGGGTTCCTTCAAAACCATGTTTTCTAAAAAGGTCTCCAAAAATATTATAATATTCTTCTAAGATATTTTAAATAAATTTTTACCCATTTGTTACCTATTTAATCAAAATGGTTCTTAAAACGTAATCTTCATTCCTTTTTCAGTAGAAGAACTTTTTTAAACTTTTTTCAATGCTAAAGGAATGTCTAGCATGTACGAATTTACCCATAATCATCACCATAATTCCCTTGAATATTCATTTATATATATTACAAAGTTATTTTTTAAAAAAGTAAAAAAAATCCTTTTATTTCTGAAATTATTTATTTTAATTTTAATTTAAATAAAATAGCCTTTTTTTAAAATATTGTTTTAAATTATTTTAAAATATTATATTATATATTTTCAAAGTATTTTCAGAGAAATGGTTTTCAAAACCTTTTTAAGATTTCATAATAAGTTTTAAAAGTATTTTCAACTAAATGTGTTTAAAAAATCAATATTTCTTTATATTGTTTCATACTATTTCCAAAGAAATGGATTTTAAAACGTTTTCATACTTTCTTTATAATTTTTCAATGTATTCTCGAAGAAATGGTTTTAAAAAAATATTCATGATATATTTATAAATTCTCCAATTTTTTCTAAATAATAAGATTTTAAAATGTTTTGAAGCTTATTTTATATGTTTTCAAATTAAAATGGTTTTAAAAAATCAAGCATTATTTATATGTTTTCAAATTGCTTTCAAAGAAAATATTTTTCAAAAGGTTTTATGTTTTAAAATTTATATCTCAAAGAAAAAGGATATTACCCTTATTAAATGTTTTATATTAAATGAAATACACCTATTTATAAGAGAATGATTTTTGAAATTGTTTTATGAAAAGAATTTTCATAGAAATGTTAACTTCCCTAAAAAATGTTCGATATGGTCTTTCAAAAACCTTCTCTATCTAAGATGTCATAATTTTTTACAGTTTGTGTTTTGCATGGATATGATCCAGGAATACCATTCACATTTTTTCTTTAATTGTTTATGTTTTAATTTTTGTGACACCCATTTTTCATCCATAGGTTATATGATTTTGAAACCTGTTTCTTTCCACAGGTTATGCTTTGATGAAATAAAACGTATATATATTTTTTATATGTAATGATATGTTATAATGTTATGATACCCATTTAATTTCATGGGTTATGATATGATGTTTATGATACCTATACCTTTTTATGGTTTAGGATAAGATTAATGTTTTATTATCTTAAGGCATGTGTATGCATGATTTCATTATCTAATGGGTGGGACCTATATATCCCTCCAATGAATTGGGTAACAATAAATGTTTTATGAGATCAAGAAGGTACAAGGGATGTAATCCCAATCCTGAAACACGAGGGTACACCATGGGGGAATCCCAATCTTAAAACAAGATGGAATATTGAGACCAAAACAAGAGGGTACACATGTGGTCTTCCCGATCCCAAAACAAGATGGTAAACGGGGGGAATCTCAATATCGAAGAGGGTACATGAGTTATTATCCCTATCCTAACTTGTGGTGAAGTACTTAGTAGTTATCCTTGATATATTATTTTCTATATTTATATGTATACCACAAATTTCATATCTTATTCCTATGATATTCTCATGCTTTGTTTCACTTATGATTCAGGTCTTATGAACTTCCAATCATTATGCCATGATTCATATTTATTATCTTCGATATGTCAGGTATGATCTTATAATTTCATGATCATATTATCATACCCTTATTCTCAGGATTATTCTTGCATATCATCCTTGTTTACCCTTATAGAGCCTATAATCTCACCCCTTTCAATGTTTCCTTTCCTAGGATCTAAAAATATGTATTAATTATAGTGTGTCTATGAAAAGTGATAATCATAAAGAACCTAATGGGAGATAATTATTTTCAACAATGTTTTAACATTTATGTTTCCATGTATCCAAAGGAACTAATCTAATACTATATTTGGGCATCTTTTTGTGTAATGTAATTATTTTCCACAAAAAGATGTAATTTTTATGTACATTAATACTGGTTCATTATAGTTTGTATTAGTGTGAAGGATTAGTCAACCAATAGAAACTATGATGGTAAATCTTTAGTGATATCCTTATGTATATTTATAGGGATTTTTCTTCGTATGTCTCTATGTATAAGTATAATGATGAGATAACGTTTGGGAAAATGTCCTGGAGTTTTGTTAAAGGATGGAGTCAGTATTTTGCTATACATACATCTTAGTATGGACACTACAAGTGGATGAAGATCTGGAATATATGTACCTTTGGTTAAAAACTCTAACAAGGTGTGACAATCATGACTCGGTGTAACCTAGTACATGAAAATAGGTACTACTGCACAAATTGTTTCACACTCTTGGGTGATATGCCTTAGAAATTCACAAACTCTTTATAAACGATCATGAAAGATTTGAATAGAAAACGACTATGAATAACCTAGGATAAAACTAAGGTATCATCTATTAAAAATTATGTGTCATGAGTTAGACATCCTCTAAGTAATTTTTCATAATTATATAGTTTTCTTTTATGATATGTGTTTTTCACCCTATACATTCTGGTTTTATTCTATAGAGAGAACAAGATGGAAAATGGATAACATTGAATTTTTCAGATGTGGAATGTATGGGAATTATAAAAATTCATTTAATTAGTGTAAATCTCTTAAATGGAACTAGGAAATTTGTATGAGTAATGGTAATACTTCTAAAGATAAAGAAACTAGAAATGGCATGTGAATGGTATGTGATGTTCTTCTAGTAATGTTTACATTAACTATAAGAATAGTGATTAGATTGAGTTTACCGAACCTTATGAAATTATTCATATTTCATATTCTTGGAATGGGGTATTAAGGAATAATTTTATGAATCCTGATTAATGTTTTAAGAATAATGTTGGTTGAATGAATTATTTTTTATTTTGGAATTAAAATATTGTGTTATATAAAACATGAAAAATATAAGTATTTTTAGAATAAATTTTCATTATGTAATGAAAAGGATATTTTTAATGGTGATAAAGACATGAAAAAGTGAAATTTGGATTAAGGGAAGGTAACTCTTAATGTGGTCAGGATGTTGAGAGATTTGTGTTTAGCTTGGATAAAGAGATAATTGGTTTGGATAATGTAAATTGGATTGTATCAATGACCTTAGAACCAGTTATAGATTTTTAATAAAGTTATTCTATGTCATCATGGAATAAATTTTAATGTTTTTGGAGTTATGTAACATATATAGTAATATTTGGAATAAGAGATCAGGAATTTTTTTAAAGGATTTATGGTAATTCAGGTTATTAAAATGGTTTAAGATAATATAAGATGCCGATATCCACATGATTGGAATTTAACAACCAATATATACTTTGTGATATATGGGGAATCAATGTTAATCTTATTTATTGACCTTTTTTCTATTGTTTTGTATTTCATGTTTCTAAATGGTTATAATGTTAATCATTTATGAAATGTTTAATTTAAACATTGGATGAAGTTTGTGAGATTAAAGTATTATCACACCACATGAGGATTTATTCATATTGGATAATCTTCTCTAATAACCATATTTTAATGGTAACAAAAGAGGGATGTGATTACTTTTCATGGATCTCATCATTTGTTAGTGCTTCAGGAATGAAAAATTCACCTTCCATTTTTAACAAATAGGGGAAGTCAAAATTGGTCAAGACACGACCAAAGGGTGAGATTTTACTCATAAAAGGGAATAAATTCATGTAAGTAAAATTTTTAATGAAAATTATTCAACTTAATAGAAGAAATAATAAAATTGAAACAGTTATTTGATTTTCTTATTTTCCTATAAATTAAATAGTCCCTTAGATAACCAGATATTTTATGGCTTTTTGAATGTTATCTTTCTCTTGACTAGCTTCTCTATCACTCTCCACGATAACATGAAAGTTAGATTTGTCTTCAATGTCCTTGTTTTCACATTCCACCTTTGTTCTCCGATATAGAAACCTAGTATTGTATTACATTGGGTAATAGTTGTGTTTCCATATTTATCTTTTTAATGAATGTTTTGGTATTAGTTTTTTCAATGTTGGTTTCTATGAATGAAACTTTCATGTTTTATACCATTGATAATTGAGATGAATTTTGAAGGAGAAATTCTTTTTATAGCGGCTAGAAATATAACCCCTCAAGTTTTTATGGATTTTTTTAACGAGTTAATTATAATTGATTTATTTTATTACAGTAATTAAAATATTCCTTTAATATTATAAAAACATGGATTCTTCAACCTGTAACATTGATTTTTTGAGGAATTGTAAAAAAAATAATGAATATTATTTCAAAACATCTTTTTCATATAATTTTTTATATAGTTTAATTATATTTTAATTTTCTTTTAAATTATAATTAGAACAATTACAAATAGATTAATCTATATTAGGTTATTTGAACCAATTTCACACTGAAATTGGATATAAATATTTAGCATATTTTTTATCATTTTTACTTTAGAAACTCATGGTGTCTTCTAATCTATGGTAATAATTTTAAATTAATTTCATCCACTTATGTTTTTTTTAATTTAACAAAAATGGATTCCATGTTTTGGAATAATAATTATTTATAATATTTAACATGGTTAACCTAGTATTTGACTAAAAATCATAGTGAAAGTAATAAAAATTATTTACCAAGATTAAGGAAAATTTAAGCATAAAAATGAACTAATCCTTAAATGTAAGGGCCCAAAAGACCTATACACATGTCCAAAACAAATTTTGTGGAAATTATTTGGACATTAACCAACCAATAATTAGTTTTTTGGTTTTTTGTGAGTTTTCTTATGTAAAATCGTGGGTACTCCTAACTCGTTTCCAAAAATACTAAGTGAGTCATTTCCCTCCCCTGTAATAATCCACAATCTCTCCCACCTCCTCTCACCTCTAAAAACAATTAGTTTTATCTAATATATATCCAATAAACTCACCAAAATCCATAAAATCCATGATTATTCATCCATTTGTGAATAAATCAATCCAAATAAGCCTTTTAATGAAATCCCAAAGGAGTTGTCCAAAGAAGATGTATCATCCTCCCTCATGAACCTTTATATTATTTTTATTCTCCACCCAATCCTATCTAAATATTACATGTTTATACAAAAACACTAGTATAATATATATACTAAGATATTTTAATTACATGTGTTCTACCAAAACGTACTCACACTTCCATCAAATGGGTAACAGAATAATATTTAGGTGTAGGACGAACTACCACCTCACGAAACGATGATTGTTCGTTCTTCCTTTACCACCTATCATGGTGATAATTATGTTCGAAATTATATTTATCTATATAATATATTATATTTAAAATTTCATTAAACTTATTTAATTCTTTTACAACACATATCTTTATACTTTCTATTTTGTCTGAATATGATAATTTGGTTTGAGGAAATGTGGACTACCGCCCCTTCAAACAAATGTGATTTCTTCACACAATACATGGAATGTATTACGGAAACGATTTGTGATATTATATGATATATATATTTTAAATAATTATTATACATTAATGATATTATATATACCTATATTTCATTTACTTTGTTTACTTTCAATATTACAAATAAAGACGGAAATAACGTTCATGCATAAGTACGGATTACCGTCTCTATGAACAGTGTCTTCCATATCATTATTCTATATTATATAGATTATTATAATAAAAATAAAATGAATAAATATGATATTTATAACATATTTTACATTCTTGAAATAATTATATTATTATAATCACAAATGATATATCAAATTAAGACACATGCCAAGAATAAAGTGGATATTACCCAAAGTGAAAAATTTACATAGAATTGTTTACAAGTGGGTAATATAAAGTAATATTCAAACCATATATTGTATTTTTTATAATAATATTGTTATTTGATACTTTTATAATAAAATTATTTTTTTTATACATGAATATTTTATGAATATGATGAGATACAAGACAAGTGGTAACGTAATTTCATCTCACATTTATTTCTATGAGATATATGCTTTATTCATCACCCATTAATTTTGTGTGGTGTGTATACTACCTATGTATGTATTATACGATTCTAATACTTAAATTTATAGGTTTTTATATATCCATTTGATGAAATTTCTTTCCTACGGTCTATGTCTCAAGTGACACCAGATTGGTAAAGTGATTTTGTCTCCATTTGGCTTCTTTGAGACACATTCCATGTTATGCACCTACATTCTTCCATCAGGAAAATATATTTCCTTTTACATATAATATCATGAATCTTATTATTTTAATTATATTATAATATTCATATAATTATATTATTTCTATTTTGTTATGATTCCAAGTTACCAAATTGGAAATGATTAATAGCGACAATCTCACCATTTATTGAGATTGGTTATTATTAAGATCCCATTGATTAAATATTATGAAATATATCTCAAGAAACCACATTTTTTTCTTAACCTCTTTTTATTCATGTTATATCCAATTTATGGTACCATTTTCCACTTTTTGGTACATAATATGATAAAGAAAGTGTTTTTTAGAAAGTATGACTTTACCTCTCTCTTGAGTCAAAAATCTGCGTTCCATGAAAACCATGTTTGCTAAAAAGGCTTCCAAAAATTTTATACTATAACCCTATTATAATTAAATGAAATTTTTACCCCTTTTTCCTTTTAAAACAAAATGTTTCTTAAAAAGGATTCTTCTTGTCATTTTCTAGTCGATGCACTTTTCTAAACTTTTTACAGTGAAAAAGGAATGTTTTCAATGTATGGATTTACCCATGGTAATGATTTTAATTTCATTGAATCTGAATTTACATGATTACATTGTTATTTAAAAAAAGAAAATTTTATCTTAATATTGTATAAATACATTTTTTAATGTTCTTCTCAATGAAATTTGTTTTCAACAATGTTTTATTGTTTTAAATTATTTTCATATATTCTTTATAATTTTTAAAATTATTTTAAAATAATTGGTTCAAAAAATTATCTTAGATTTATTTATGAGTTTTCCAATTATTTATAGATAAATGTTTATTTAAAAATATTCAATCATTCTTTATATGATTTCAAATTATTTCAACTGAAATGGTTTTCAAATTATTTTCAATGAAATGGTGTTCAAAATGTTTTCATGATTTCTTTATAAGTTTTAAATGTATTTTCAATGAAATTGTTTTAAAAATGTATTCCATATTTATTTATAGGTTATAACTGTTTTTTCAAATAAAATGTCTTTTAAAATGCTCTGATTCTTATTTGATAAGCTTTCAAGGAAAATGTATCTTCAAAATAAATTCAAGAATTATTTCTATTTTTTCAAATTATTTTTTAAAAAAGATTGTTTTCAAAATTTTTTATGCTTCAAAAATGATATCTAAAAGAATAAATTATATATCTCTCAAGAAATATTTTAAATGAAATGGTAAAACCTTCTTTATAGGAAAACAATTTTTGAAATGGTTTTATGAAAATGATTTTCAAAGAAAGGATATCTTCCTTAATAAATATTCCATGGGATCTTTCAAAATCTTTCTCCATATAAGATGGAATCATTTGTGATAGTTTATGATTTACTAGGTTTTCATCCAAGAATACCATTTGTTTTCTTTCATAGATGGTTTTTGTTTTGATGTTTGTGACACTCGTTCTTTTTCCAAATGTTATATGCTATTGAAGCCTCTTTTTTTACAGGTTATGCTTTGATAAAATGAGTCCTATCTCTTATCAAGAGGTAATGATATGTTAAAATGTTTTGATAACCATCTCATTTCATCAGTTATGATATGATGTTTATGAAACCCAAATATTTTTATGGGTTGGGATATGATGCATGTTTTAATAACTTGTGGCACATGTATACATGATTTTATTATGTGACAGGTGGGACCTATATCTCCCTTAAATATATTGGGTAATGATAAATGTTTTATGATCTCAATAGGGTACATGAGAGGGAATCCAAGGCCTGAAACAATAGGTTAAATGGGAGGGAATCCCATTACCAAAATAATATGTCATCTTAAGCCAGAGATAAGGGGGTACATCGGTGGACATCCCAATCACAAAAAAAGAGGGTACACAGGATAGAATCACAATCCCAAAGTAGGTACATGGTTTATTTTCCCAAGAATAACATTTCGTGAATTTCATTGTTGGTATCCTTGACATATGATTTTGTATTTTAATGTTTTTACCACAAATTTTATGTCTTATTCTTATGATATGCTTATGCTCTTGTTTCCATTATGATTCATGTCATATGAACTACCAATATTAATGTCATGATTCATGTTCATCATATTTGATATGTGGAGAATGATCTTATTATGTCACGATTACAGTGATACTATAATTTTACACATAACATGACATCAAATTACTATCCAAGGATTCTAAATTCTAGTGTCTTGGAAGACTAAGTATATAAAAATGTAAACATGGGACAGAATAAAACATTTCTTTATTTATCATCCATTTTGAGCTCCAAACATCCCTTGAGACCTTACATATGAAAAGGATAACCTAGGGATAACATGAAAATATGTATGAGCTAAAGAGACAAGAAAGGGAATAAACATAAGAATAAATCGCAGTACATGGGTTAGAAGAAATAATATAATGATATAGAATTCCATCAAACAGGATTAAACATAAAGAATCATAACATATAGAACATGGAATCAGATAATAATAGAATCATAGTAGTTTTTAAGAAATATAAAACATGACTTTATCTTGATTCAAGGGTGGTTTTACATAGAGGATCATGAGTCAAGGCTAACCGCCAAGACCATTGCACCTAAAGCATGAGTCAATGCTAACCCCCAATATTGTTTCCCATAACATCTCATGAGACTAAAAATTACCCAATGAATTGGAGAACTATTTGGGCACACCCATAATAAAATTTTAATGATTATGTGTTCCATATAAATAATCGTACATAAGGAATCTTGCTAAAACATAAGGGTACCCCATGGTATGATTTTTTTACCATAATCTCGTCAAAATGTATAACATAAGGGAATATCAAAATGGTGTCCATGAAAGGAAGAATTTAAATAATACATGTAAATTCATTAGGTAAAATAGGAATAGATCATTATAATATATGTCAGAATTAAGTGATAACTTGTAAAAAGTGTATTTAAGAAACATAATAAATAAAACAGTTTAGTGCGGTTTAAAGAAAATATTAAATAACATTTAAATAATAAATTGAATAATCATTTATATAAAACAAGAAGTGAACTAGAAATGTTTTCATAATAAAATGAGTTATTTTATAAAATAATTATGTCTTAAAAAATATTTTATATTTCACTTGTAAAAGGGTATGAATTTTTGATGTTCTCTTAAATCGGGCTTACTTATCAGGAACAGTCATGCAGGGAACTATTTATAGACATTTATAATCTTAAAAAATAAGGAGGTGTAGATTATGATACATGATTTTGGAAAATATAAATAATATTTAGAATATGTAAATAAAATTAAAAGTGAATTTAATTTGGGTAAAAATATAGAAAGAATAACCAGAAGGAATAATTGAGGTTCAGGTATAATCATTTTCCTTATGTCTGAAGGTGTTCTTCACTTGATATTAATGTCCTAGATAATCAAATTATATTAATTAATTACAAATTTATGAACCATTTATACATGTATTTTATTTTTTATAAAATTAATTTTTTCATGAACGGACTTTTTTATTGGTTTATAGATTCAATATCACTGTTTGGGATCGTTGGATTCCTTGGTTTTCATGATCGGTTTACTTGGATATATGTATGGATGATCTTGTAAAGTTGGGGTAATTATAAATAATTTAATTTGAAATTTATTAATGATATTAAAAAAATAAAATTTTCCTTATTTATCATTTGGTTTTATGGAATGATTATAAATCATTATATATATAGTTAATGATAATCATTTGGATTTACTTGGGCTGTTTTCGAACACGATGAACTCACTGTGTTTTATAAATTAGTATCATGAGTAAAAATTGATTCTTGAACATTACATATGATATAATATATATATTTTAATCTGTTTTGACCATAAAAATGGTTTCATGACCATCATTGAAGATGTTAATTGAAATTGAAAACATCATTGTCCTTGAATGTGATAAATTAACTCATCATAGAAGTTTTTTCAAGTTAGTATAGAAGGAAGAGAAAAGGTCAATGATGATGGATTGTTACAATAGCATAAAACAATTTCATTATATGTAAGGTACTAGATTTATCATACCATTTGGGTTATGGGAGTTCAAGATATAAGAAAATAAGGGTCATGTTACTATTCCATTGGTCAAGTTACTATTCCTTGGGTATATGTTCCTTAATGTCTAGAAATGAATTTTATTCCATTAATTCATCATTAATAAAGATTTTTGTTTGTTTTTAATGTTATTTTATGTGATTATACTCTATGACATAATTTTAAGAATCGAATTTCTATTGATAAAAAATTGGGTCATTACATCCCCCCCGTTACGAAATTTCTTCCTTGAAACTTCATTTAACATTATTAGTTAAAAATAGGTGTGGGTACATTTACTTCATTGCTTCCTCTAGTTACCGTGTAGCCTATCAATACTTATTGTTCTTCCATAGTACATTGACTAGGAGAGTAGTGTTTCTTCATATAACTTTATCTCTATGATCCAAAATCTTCACTAGCTTATCCTTGTAAGAAATATCATTCACTAACTATACTACCTCTAAAGTCAGTATATGTGAAGGATCTAGTATTTACATCCTAAAGAGGGATATGTGGAATAAATCATGTACATTATATGTGGTAGGTGGTAGTGTTATTCAATAGGACACATCTCTGACATGATCCAGAATCTTGAAGGGGCCAATGTACTTGGAACTTAGCTTACCTTTCTTCCTAAATCTCATGACCTTCTTCCATGGAGATATTCGGAGTAATTCCATCTCTACAACCTTAAAATCAAGGTCTCATTGACGATTGTCTTCATAGATATTTTGTTGACTTTGATATTACTTGATGTGATGCTAAATAATTTTCACCTTTTACACCATTTCTTCATCCATTTCAGGTCCTAGCAACTGACGCTCATAGACTTGATCACATCATGCCGGTGTTCTTAAATGTTTCCAATAAATGGCTACATATGTAGCCATTAAGATGCCTTAGTGGAAACTATAATTTTATGAGAACTCAAACATAGGTTTATATTGGTCCCATCTACCTTTTATGTCAATAGAACATGATCCCAACATGTATTCTAGTGTCTGAATAGTTCCCTCATATTGGACATTAGTTTGAGGATGATAGTTGGTATTGAATTTCAACAAAGTGCTTAGAGCATGTTGGAGACATTTTTAGAACATCGTGGTAAATCTTGCATCTCGATTAGATGCAATCTATAGTGATACTCAATATCGACTTACAACCTCTTTGATATATATACATGAAATTTGATCCAATGATAATCCCTCTTGAATTTTTATAAAGTGAGTTGTCATTGTAAGACGATCCACAATAACCAATATAACATTGTTTCCTCTACATGTCTTTGGAATTCCATGGAAAATGTACATCATAATGTTCTCCCACTTCTATTTCAGTAAGGGTAGCGGTTTTATCATCCCCTTAGATGTTTTCCTTTCATCCTTCACTTCATGACATACCAATCACCATACTGTATACTCAGCGATCTCCTTATTCATATTCTTCCACCAATAGTTCTCCTCAAGATTGCAATACATCTTTGTACTCCCTGGGTGAATATAGAAAGTTGATCAACGTGTGTCATTCAGAATAAAATTATTTATCTATGTATTGAATGGTACATGTAGTAATGACCCAAATCTTATGAATCCATCCATATAAATAAGAAACATAGAGTATTTACCATTTTTTGATAGCTTCCTCCCTTTTCTGAATTTCCACAGGATTTATTTGAGCATCGCTTAATTTCACTATGAGGGATGGTTGATCAATCATTAGAGAAATGATTGGGGATGTTCCTCCATAATGATTCACATGTCCAACCATGGAAGTCTAAAAATATTTGATACTTCTCTATTAAAATCATTAATAATGACAAAGGATCTTTTATACATAAATAAATCAATACCTTATTCTACTTAATGGGATGGTATTGGATTTAGTAGTCATAATTTTTTAGGAGTTGTAACCATCTTCATGGGCACATAATAATCTTCTTCTATGTGAATATATATTTGAGACTCATTTGATCAGCATTTATCTCACACTTATCCCTATAGAGATAATTATACCATATTTTGATTGCAAATATCCCATCTATCAACTCTGGATCATGTGTAGGATAGTTTTTATCATCGATTTGAAACTACAATGACGTGTAGAATTTTAATTTATCATTTGTATCGATTTAGATCCTAATACTTTCTTTGAAGCATCATTGTACCCCAAAAAGTGTTCTCTACTTTTGTGGAGTGTCAGTACTGGCGTAATAATAAGACTATTTTGGATCTCCTTAAATATTTCCTCGCATTATTGAGTCTAGAAAAATATCACTCCCTTCCATTTCTCTTTTTTACTAAGTTTGATAATCATGATAAGTTGTTCCCAAATCATCAGTAATTCCTAGATAGTCAAAGGAAGCTACGGATCTTCGTTGTAGATTTTGTCATGCGCCACTCCTTGATTTCTTCTTTATTGGAAGTGTCCACATATATTCCATTAATGGTGATGACATTCCCTAAGAATGACACTTCATACATCTAGAAATCACATTAACTATAATTTTCTTAATGTTACGCCCTTTGCAATGTCTTCATCATAGTATTCAAAAGATCATCGTGTTCCTCCTTTTTATTGGAGTGTCACACCTGGGTTCTCAATTCCATCCATTGTTTCAAATCTTCTTTTGGTCCTTATTTTGTCTCTTGGGCTCCAGTTGTTCCAAGATTAATTTTTTGTTTATCATGTTCTTGATTTAAATTCTAATTCCTGGATGTTTTGGGTGGTGTTTTGGTAATGACCCGGATCCGGAGCCACTCAACTGGTGCCCAGTACCCAGTTCTCCACATGACCTCAAGCACATTTCACCAAACGCCAGATGCTGCTGACTTGTAGTGAGGGACTTGGTGAGTCATTGGGGAAACTATGCCCTCATTTGGTAAGGTATACAAGGGAAAGGAAATAACAGTCAATAGTGGAAGCAGTAAACAACATAAAATAACTGAAACTAAATAGTGGAAGCAGTGAATATATAGTAATGATGATAAATATATAGTAGGTACAAGTATCTAAAGAAATCAGCAAACACTACAACATGCAGAAATACAATTGAGAAACAATGTATGAAAAGTAAATAGTAACTCCAGCAGCATCGCAAGCCTAAGCTCAGTCATATGCTCTCCAACTCCAACCATAAATCATGTACCTAAAGTAGAAGGTCCACAGTCCCTATCCACACCTGCAACCATATAACCGGTTTGGGCCGAAATGCAGGACCCAAACAGGGTGTGAGACTAATCCCAGTAGGCAACCACCATAAGATATTTTCCCTACTGTCAGTGAGCAATATAGAAAAAGTAAAGGAAATAAATTCATTAGAGAAACAGGAGTACACTAAAGTAAAAAATATTACCAATATCCATTTACATTTATTTATTAACTTAATTAAATCATTAAATTATCAACCAAGGAATATAGAAAACCGCTCTATATTCCCAAGGCACAACAAGTAACACAACAGGTATCTCAGCAGACTACCTAAACAACAATCAGGACAATAGATCCCATCTTTTGCTTTGGCTTGGTAGAATCATCAAAACCAACCAAACATTACACATTCACAATGATCTCTAGGTGGTTCAAACTAGCATACCCCTATATTCAAGTAAACATACAAAGCCACAGACACTCTGAGAAGCACTAACATCGATTCCACTTTGGTCTAGAAATGATAGCTACAGACACTCTGAGAAAGATCTTACGTCTAATTCCTCATGTGATCTTGAAATGTGCATAAACTAAGGACACTATAAGGAAGCCCAATGTCCGATTCTCATAGGTCATGCATACGAAACTAATTCAAACATACCCCCTAGGGAAGCACTTAATCATATATTCCCTCTTTGTTCTCCCGCACCAGGTTCTCACAGCCCTGAGCAGTCCAGTCATGCATAATCGACTATCAGTAGCCCTAAGTAAGTTTAGAAACTACTTGGATAAAATCTAAAATGCATCAAAATCATTAAAAAAGAAGGCAACACATGAAATCAGTTATAACAAGAAAACTAGAAATTGCAATAGGGTTTGCCTTGCAGGAAAACTATGCCAAACGACGATAAACAACCCAACAGGGATAACACCCATGGGGTGATTCTCAAACATGAAAACAAGCACATATTATTATCAATTAACCATAATCTAACACGAAATCTAATGCAATTAAACAACAGAACCAAAATCCCAAACCCAGGATACCCAAAACATGGGAATCAGGTACTTTTGCACAAAAACTCAAAGACATTCAATGTAAGGCAACAAACCACCTACCTAGATCCTAGGAGATCGATATAGTTGATCCTCAGCCTGTGAATCATCCTAGAATGGATTAGATCTGCAAAAACGTCTTAAACATTCAACCTACGATATCTCTCACAGGAGAAAGAATCAGGAAACGTGCCCAAAGAAGAACCAAGAACTCACCGCTGCAATTCTATTACAACTGATGGTGTTCGATTTGGATAACCAGTGACGAATCGGTGGCTTGGAGAAGATTCGGAATCCTCGGATACTATGGATGGAAATAGGAAAAGAAAAAGATTAAATTAAGGATTAGACGCGACCCTGGTCCGTTTAACGAAAAAAAGAAAGTACATTGCATGTACTTCTGGAGTACATAGCGTGTACTTTATTTTTCTATACTCCGCATTAGGCGGCCTCCAAATCACCCTTACACAGCCGTCTGATTGTCCATGACATAGCCAGAACACAACTTCCAGTGGCATCGAAGTACACGGTGTGTACTCATAAAGTACACGGAGTGAACTCCGAAAATTTACAGATTTTCCTCTTTTCCTCAAAAACTACCAGAAAAGGAAAAACATACCTGAAAAGAAGATACAGGTTCTTAAAAACTTCCCCCCTTAAAGAAATTTGTCCCCGAATTTCCCTAACAAGGGGGCGTACAAGAAACCTCGAACAACTCTGGCCACTGTGATTGTATATCGACCTCCCTCTCCCAAGTCTCTTCCTATACACAGCTCTACTACCATAGAACCTATACTAGAAAAATAGACCAGCCATGGAGTACATTTTCTCTAAGATCAAAAATCCTAATAGTATGCTCCTCAAATGATGCATCCTGCTCTAGCTCAACGTCCTTAGGTTGAAAAACATGAAATGGGTCTGAGAAATAGTGTCGAATATGAGAAACATGGAAGACATTGTGCATATCCTGGTACCTCTGAGGTAACTGCAACCTATAAGAAACCAGCCCGACTCTCTCCAGAACCTCAAACGGGCCGACGTATCTCAATGAAATCTTACCCTGTCTCATAATCCTCTTGTGTCCCGACCTCGGGGTAACACATAGAAAAACCTGATCTCCGACCTTGAACTCCAAAGGCCATCTTCGCTGATCAACATAAGATTTCTTCCGAGATTGTGTAGTAGTCTTCCTTTTCTGAATCAACTCTACCTATTCTGTGGTCTCCTAAATAAGATGAGGTCCCAACATAGCTGCCTCTCCTACCTCTATCCAACACAAGGGTGACCGGAACAACCTACCTTACAAAGCCTCGTAAGGTTCCATCTAAATAGTTTCTTGAAAACTATTATTATAGGCAAACTCCACTAGAGGTATATTTCTCTCCCAAGACCTCCAAAATCAAGGACGCATGCTCATAGCATGTCCTCTAGCACCTGAATCGTGCGCTCTGACTGGACATCTGTCTGGGGATGGTAAGATGTACTCATAAGTACCTATGTACCCAAATCCCTCTCTAGCCCTTGCCAAAAATGTGACGTAAAGCGGGAATCCATATCTGAAATGATAGTACTTGTAACCCCATGAAGGCATACAATCTCACAAATGTACAACCATCCAAGCTCATCATCACCGAAGGACTCCTTAATCGGTAATAAGTGAGAAACCATTGTGAGCCTGTCAATGACAACCCATACCGTGTCATTCCCTCGAGGTGATCTCGGTAACCCTGTATTGAAGTCCATAGCGACATCATTACACTTCCACTAGAGAATGGGCTGCTACTATAAAAGCCCCACTGGTCGTTGCTGCTCAACGTTCACCTCCTGACACGTGGAACAACTCATGAAAAAACTAGAAACATCTCTCTTCATACATGGCCACCAAAACTGGCGGTGTAGATCATGATACATTTTGGTGATGCTAGGATGAACTTCCCAAACTGAGGAATGAATGTCTCGCATCAACTCCTTGTGTATATTTGTTGTCAACCATTGGCGTCCCTAGAAACGCAAGATCTAACCCTCACCTATGGTCCATCTGAGTAGAGGGTCCTCTCCTAACATGCTTTCCCATAGGACTAGGCCATCAGAATCCGATAGCTGCCTCAATCGAACTCGGTCTAGAAGGTAGAGGTAATAGCTACAGAGGAATGAAAATTTTTACCCTGTCTGTATTTCACCTCTAAATTCATTTCAGAGAACAGAGCCATAAGCTTCCACTCACTACTGGAATCCTGAACCGCATGTATCTGTGTCCTCCTTCTCAGTGTGTCTGCCACAATGTTTCCTTTCCCAGGTGTATAAGCATGATCATAATCTAAAGAATGTAGGTACTCTACCCACCTCCGCTTTCTCAGATTAATGTCACTCTATCTGAATATATACTTGAGGATCTTGTGGTCAGTATATACCAATAAATGATCTCCCAGCAGATAATGTCTCCAATAATGCAAAGCATGAACAATTTCAACCACCTACAGGTCGTGTGTCGGATATTTCCTATCATGTTGCCTCAACTAGCGAGATCCATATGTAACAACACGATCTTCCTGCATATTCTCTACTCCAATCCCGATGCCAGATGCATCATAGAAAACTATATAACTCTCGCCCGACTACAACAAAACTAGAATCGGTGTGAAAGTCAATCTCCCCTTCCACTCCTGAAAGGATGAATCACAGGCTTCTACCAAAACATACTTCACCCCCATCTTAGTCAAGCCTATCAACGGCACTGCTAAGCATGATAAGTCTTGTATAAACCTCCTGCAGTAACCAGCCAGCCCTAAGAAACTTTGTACCTCGAAGACATTTTTCAGATACTCCCAGGTAACTACTGCTCTCACCTTCTCTGGGTCTACTGATACTCCTATCTCTAAGATGACATAACCCAGGAACTGAATCTCGTCCATCCAAAAGGGGCACATTGAGAGATTATCATATAACTGATGCTCCCTCAGTATACTCAAAACAATCTCAAGATGGGTAGCATGGTCATGTAGACTGTGAGAGTACACCAAGATATCATCCACGAAAACCACCACTAAAGAATCCAAGTAAGGATAGAAAACTTTGTTCGTCAGCGCCATGAAAACTGCTGGCACATTCGTGAGACATAATGGCATAACCAAATACTTATACAAATCATACCTGCTCTGGAAGGCTGTAAGAGGTATATCAGATGGTCTCACACACAACTGAGAATATCTGGATCTCAAGTCAATCTTCGAGAACACTCTGGATCCTCGAAGATGATCAAATAGATCACCTATCCTTGGAAATGGATATTGGTTCATGACCATCAAATTGTTTATCTTCCGATAATCTACACAAATCCGTAATGTACCATCCACCTTTTTTTGCAAACAGAACTGGAAAACCCTAAGGAGAAGTACTGGGTCAGATAAAACCCTTTGCCTGCAACTCCTCCAACTGCCTTTTGAGATCGTGTAACTTAGGTGTATCCATCCTATAAGGACATATGTATACCAGTGCTACTCTAGGAACAAGATCAGTAGATAAGTCTACCTCTTGCTCCAGAGGTAAACCTAAAAAGTCTTCTGAAAAAACATCTGAAAAGAGATCAACCACTAGAGGAAAATCTATTTGGTTAGTCCCCTGGTCCTGTAGATATCAGATAATAATCTATCCCATAACACCACCCAACCCATGATTCTCTGGTCTAGCTTTTCTCGTCTGGACATCCCATTCACCCTTGAGAAGAAAAGATCACCCCTCAGGTGATGTGAAACTTACCCTACGGCGATAGCAATCAAAAATGGCCTGGAAGGTAACTAAACAGTCCATCCCAATAATGAAATCATAGCCTATCATCTCCAAAACAAAGATATTCCATGAAAAATGACACCAACCAACCTCAAGGGGGCAGTCTAGCACTGACGCATTCTAGTAGTTCTAATTCCCAAGGCAGTGTCTAGTGCCCTCATATCCTCAAGAGTATAAACAATTAGTCTAAGTCTTTCCACAGTATGAACATAAATAAAGCTATGATAAGATACTATATCGCAAAGAGAAGAGGATAATACTGAGGCCACTAAAATCATACCTCGAACTGTAGAAGGTCTAGGATCCTACTACTGAAGAATCTGCTCTACCGAAAAAGTATGGCCTACACCGCAGCCCTGTATAGCAGCCTGAGATCCCTGAGCTGACCCTCCCTAAGCATGAACACTGCGTCCATGGCCTCTACCCTAGAATGAACAACCTAAAGAACTCCATCCCCCAGTCTACTATGGAGCTGGTAATCCTGCTCTTGTACACGGAGTCGAAACAGATCCTTCATCACTAGCCGCTGGAAGGAAAACCTTGCAAAAACACTTTAGATGACCCATCTTGCCACAATATCAGCACTCCACTAGGTCTCTCGGGCACTGAGGCTTCTTATTTCTATTTTTTCCACATTGATATCACACCACTTGGTTTCCAAAAGGAATATCTCATCTACTAGAAGGAATACCTCCCTTCCTCGAGTCACCTCGTGTAGACTCTCGGTGGCGCTTCCTGGTGTCCATCTGAAATGAATTAGCCCTGGATGATGAACTTACTTGTTCCACATCTCCAGTCTCCCTTGGATTTCTATCCATGATAATCACTTGGTTGACTATTATAGTAATAGAAGTCAACTGAAATACATTCACCAGTGATATGATGTTCGGTCTGAGGCTTTCCTCAAACTTCCTCCCTAAAAATAACTTGACATTCCCGAGAATGGGAGGGAAACGCTGTAACTATGTGAAGTGAGAGGAATACTCCATAACTATGAGAGTACCCTATTTCAGGTTCATGAACTCTCTAGCAATGTCAGCCCTCAGTGTCACCGAGTAGAATTAGTCGTAGAACGTACACTGAAACTCATCCCAAACCATAGCCTATTGGCGCCCTACTTTCGAAACCACATCCCACCATCTTTTGGAGGAATCTCGCAGCATATAAGTTGAAAGCTTCACTCTCCTCTCTAAAGGCGTCTATAGGTGCTTGAATATGGATATCATGGCTTCTAGCCATGACTCTACAGCCTGTGGTCCTCTATCCCCTATGAATGTGGGAGGATGATACTACTGAAAAACTCGCATCGGCTCTGCCATAGACGGGGTAGGATACTAAGCTCCCTGGAAGCTCTGCACGAATCTCATGAAACCCTCTCTGAACTAAGCATCGACATCAGTGTCTGGAATCACTATAGGTTCCATATCCATAACGATAGGGGGAACTACTGGTAGTCCCTGATCTACCATATCAGGAGAACAGTCACTGCCTGGTTCCTGACGTGCAATGGGAGGACATCACTGTGCCATGACTCTACAAGGTCAAAATCACACATTAGATCACATTACTATGGACCTAAAATTAGGATCGTAATAAGGGAACAGGGGAAAGAATCATTCAAAATTTACAAAACATGACTACACGGTGTGTATAAGGACTGCACGACGTGTTCTATTATGACATTTACATGGGCGTGTACTTTTTCCAAAACTGATCGTGCAACACCCCAAACACATGGCGTGTTATCCCTACACACTATGTGTACCCGAATATTCTTTCCCTACCCATGTCCTTCTACATGGTTAGGCCTCAAAGGTCTTCTAAGAGAAAACTAAACGGTGTGTTCAAGGAACACACGACGTGTACTCAACAAGCTTCACCTGGCCCGTGTTGTTAGTGACACAGCCTGTGTACCCAGGTCACACTACATGGCGTGTTCCAAAAGGACACTAAATGTACTAAGAAGTCCAAAATACCACGTGGTTTGCTACACGACAGACTACATGGCTAACACGACATGGCATGTTTCAAGAGGACACGACAAGTATGAGAAAGGAAAACACCGACCTGTGTTGTTCGTGACATGTATGGTTACCTATATCAAACTAAACGGTGTGTAAAATTCAGACACGACATGTATTTGAAAAGATAACACGACTCGTGTTGTTCGTGACACGGTCGAGGTACCTATTTCATACTACATGGCGTGCTAAACTAGTACATGGCGTGTTCCTATAAGATTTTTCACAACCCCATGTCCTTGCTCGAACGGTGAGTGATGCGACTATAGACTACACAACGTGTATTAATAAAGTATATGCCGTGTATTCTAGGGTTTCTCAGGATGTAGCCTTAGAACTGCACTGGAACACCGAAAATACAATAAAAACAAGCATTAAGGTGACAAATTTTGATTCGTGAAGGCCTATACCTTCTGCGAATCAAAGTTTGGAATCTTTAACAAGTCAAAAAAAGGTAAATAGTATAACAAACTCAAAATCCACCAAATTATGATCCTCGAGGGCCCATAAAACCACTACGACTAAAGCTTGGTGTCTATGATAAAGAATCTCTAAATAAATGATACCCTGTCTACATAGCAGGCATTCTATCACAGTAGTTATCACAACAGCATGCATAGTGTGTTACAAATTCAATCACGACAGCATGAAACTTCTAATGAAATTTAGATGGCATGGAAAAATGCATGACATGTGACTTTCTATCAAGTGATTATATAATGTATGATATGGCATACCCTCATCTCATCGGGTTGTAACAAAATAGAACCACAATCATATAAACAGTAACAACACAAAACAAGTGCACCACCCAACGGTGAAATCAATTAAACTGTAACATTTCCAAAACTCAAAAATTTCAATATTCGAGGTAACCTGGATTTTTCTCTGTACACAGGATATAGAACTCTTGGGCATAGCTATTTACCTTTTAATTATTTTGTCATATCCATGTCTAATGTATCTAAACAGTAATTCAATAGAAAAGAAAAGAACCTGCCTCTGATACCACTTTGTAATGACCTGATCCGGAGCCACTCAACTAGTGCCCCATACCCGATTCGCCACATGAACTAAAGCACATTTCCCCAAATACCAGAGGCTGTCAACTAGTAGCGAGGGCCTTGGTGAGTCATTGGGGAAACTATTCCCTCATTTGGTATGGTATACAAGGGAAAGGAAATAACAGTTAATAGCGGAAGCAGTAAACAACATAAAATAACTGAAACTAAACAGCGGAAGAAATGAATATATAGTAATGATGATAAAGATTAAGCAGGTACAAGTATCTAAGGAATGTAGCAAACACAACAATGTGTGGAAATACAACTGGGAAACAAAGTATGAATAGTAAATAGTAACTCCAGCAGCATCACAAGCCTAAGATCACTCCTATGCTCTCCAGCTCTAACCAACAATCATGTACTTGATGTAGAAGGACCACAGTCTATATCCACACCTGCAACCATATAACATGTTCGACCCGAAAAGCAGGACCCAGATAGGGTGTGAGACTAATCCCAGTAGGCAACCAACACCTGATTTGTGCCCTACTGTCAGTGAGTAATATAGTAGATGCAGTGAAAGTAAATGTAGTAATGAACTAGCAGTAAACAAGTAAAAAATCCTACCAATTACCATTCAAATTCATTTCACAATTAATTCATTCATTTAATCAAACAACCAAGGAATCTAGCAAGGCTCTCTATTCCATGGTAAACATGTAACACAACAGGAATCAAAAGACTACCTAAAAAAAGCAGGCCAATAGATCCAAGCTTCTACTTTGGCTTGGTAGAGTCATCTAAATCAACCAAACAATCCACATTCACACTAACTCTCTGGGTGGCTCAAACTATCAGACCCCTATATTCAAGTAAACAAACAAAGGCACAGACACTTCGGGAAGCACTCACATTGATTCCCCTGTGGTATTGCAACGATAGCTACACACTCTCTGAGGTATCTCTTAAGTCTAATTCCTCATGTGTTCTCGATACGTGTGTAATATAAGGACACTATTAGGAAAAAAAGTCCAATTATCATAGGTCCTGTATACAAAACTAATTCCAACAGACCCCCTTGGGAAGCACTTAATCATTTATTCCCTCTTTGGTCTCCCGCACTAGGTTCTCACAGCCCTGAGCAGTCCAGTGGTGCATAATCGACTTTCAGTAGCCCTAAGGAAGTTTAATAACTACTTTGATAAAATCTATAATTCATCAAATGAATTAAAATAGTAGGCAACACATGCAATCGGTTATAACAAGTAAACTAGAAATTGAAATAGGGTTTGCCTTGCAGGAAAACTATGCCAAACAGTGATAAATATCCCAACAGGAATAACACCCATGGGGTGATCCTTAAACATGAAAACAAGCATATTTTATTATCAATTAGCATTAAGATAACATGAAATCTAAGGCAATTAAACAATAGGACCAAAATCCCAAACCCGGGATACCCAAAACATGGGAATCTGGTACTTTTGCACAAAAACACAAAGAAATTCAACTTAAGGCAACAAAACACCTACCTCGATCCTAGGTGATTGATATAATTGAACCTTGTCCCATGAATTGGCCTATAATGGAGTATATATGAAAAAATGTCTAAAACATTCAACCTACAATACCTCTCATAAGAGAAAGAATCAGGAAACATGGCCAAAGAAGAACCAAGAACTCACCGCTGCGATTATAATGCAACTAACGGTGTTAGATTTAGATAACATGTGACAGATCAGCGGATCAGAGAAGATTCGGCCTCCTAGAATTCTCTAGATGGAAATAGGTAAAGAAGATGATGAAAATAAGGATTAAACACAATCTCGGTCGATTTAATGAAAAAAAGAAAGTACACGACCTGTACTTCTGGAGTACATAGTGTGTACTTTCCTTTTCTGTAATCTGCATTAGGCAGCCTCCTAGTCACCCTTACACGGTCGTGTGTGTGTCCATGACATGGCTAGCACACAACATACAGTGGCATTGAATTACATGGTGTGTACTCATAAATTACATGGCGTGTACTTAGAAAATTTCTTGATTTTTCTCTTTTCCTCAAAAACTACCAGAAAAGGAAAAACATACCCGAAAAGAAGATCCAGGTTCTTATAGTTTGGATTTTCTTCTTGTTAGTGGGAAGGTATGAGTTAGATGTGGCCTAGAAAATGATTTTGTAACACCCCTATCATCACCCTTTTATGGGGTATGTTTTTTGGATATTTTATCCCATTGAGTTATATGAGTTTTGGTGTGAAAAGAGTGATTTTTAGTGGGGATTTTCAGTTCACATGGTTAGGGTGGACAATTTTTTTATTCTTGTAGTAAGTGTGTAGGGGGTCATATGGTTTAATAAACTATTCATGCTAATTGTGCAGCCCATCTGGAACTAGACAGTGTTGGATTTTACAGTTTGTGCATGGATTATCAAATTGTGTGAGCTAACCGTGAAACCCACTTGGGAAAGGGTATTTTGGGATTTTCCCCTTCCTTTTAATTGGTGTTTCTTCCCTTTGCCTCCCCCATTTGAACCCTATGACCAGAACACCTACCATGGTGGTTTTTGGAACCTCCAAGCCCCTCCAAGCTAGATTCATGGTGATTTCATAGTGATTCATCACCCAAGTCTAAAGCTTATGGATTCCTACTTCTTCTCCTTTATTTTCTCTCCACTTACTCTTATTCCAAAACTCTATGGGACATGTTTGACGATTTTATTACCAAGGGTTTCCCTATTTTGGGCGTATTTTCTTTCTTTTGGATCCTTGATTATGGATCTTGCTTCTCTTGTGGTGTGATTGTGGTGTGGGTGAATTTATGCATAAATATTTGTGGTGAAGACATTCAAGGTAGGTGGTTCTGTCTCTAAACATTTTTCGATGAGTTAGGTTTCTTGTTTAATTTATTTTAAATGTTTTTTGAACTGTATTTTGGGTGTAAAATTTGTTTTTGGAAGAGATTACTTTATGTTTGATTTTTATATGGCATGATTTTTTTAAATGGGGTGTATTTTTTATGTAAATCCATTTGGTATTACTTGGTGGTGATTTATAACTTAGTAAATTGGTTTATTAGATGATAAAAGGGAGGAAAATTCTATAATGGTGTGGTGTTAGTGTGTTTATTATAAAAAAGGGGGACATTGGGAATGATTTTGGTGTAAGTCCACATTGTGTTTCTTGGGATTGTTTTATAAGTTGTCAAAATGGTTTATTGAGTGATATAATATGTGAAAAAAATTTGGGCAAACTGTTTTGGAAGGTATATGTTTTTAAAATGGATTATTTTGAAGTGAAGGGGTTGTTTTTGGTGTGTACCATTCTATAAAAGTCTAATAATTTTTTTAAAGGATTAATTGAATTGTGAAAGGGATGATGTATTAGATAAATGTTTAACGGATTTATTGAAATTTGAAAGAGTTTTGAAACATATTTGCGGGTTGTTTGGTCTTTTATGATGTTTAAATGAAATTTTAATGTGAAAATAGTATCTTATATAATGTGTAACATTATTGAGCACAAATGGGAAACTTGTGTATCTAGGTGGTCATACTAGGACTACTATGCTAGTGATATGGTAGTGGCCTCATCCATGATACACATAGAATGATTGATAATGACAATACTAACTAAACTATGATGATTTTTGGGTACAACTATGACATTGTGGTTCCACCTCCAAATGGATCTCATATGAGAAGGTTATTGTTTATAGTTTCTTTTACACCGAGATACGATGTACCTAAGGCCCCACAGATAGCTAGTTCCTAGGGGTGTTCCTATGACGAGTTCTCATTGGCTATTTTGTACATACTATCGGCATATAGTTTGTTTTATTGGTAAATCCATCATCATGCATGTTTTCATTAAATTGTTTCATTATTTAATGTTTCCATCTTAAAAATTGAGTTTATGTAAAGTTACATCCCTTTAAAATAGTTACTAGCATTTCTTGTTTATGAAAAATTGTTTGATTTTTGTCTTATAATGTGTATACCATAGAACAATGTTGGGTGGAATCCAAATGGGGTTAGTCTCACACCCTAGTAACACCCATGGGTGTAAGTAGACTTGGTAATGTTTTTCACAAGTTTGGGTAAAAAAATTAGAGTTGGTTGTTCAGGATACTAGTGGCCATTCTTGGTGTGGTGTCATGGAATTTGATTTAGGGAGTTTTCCCTTTCCATGAGGTGGTTATTAGGCTTTAATTTTAGGATTTATTTCCTTGTGGTAGTCTTTGGGATTTTGTATAAACCTTTTAATACAATTCTAAATTTTTTTATGGGTTGTTTTCTTAAAATTTCCAGATTTGGTTTATTTGTTATTATTGTTGGTTTTATATTTCTAATCTCGGGTAAATCATTCCCAAAAAATTATTTATGATACCTGGGCACTTGTTCCAACCCATGGGTATTGTGAATGACCCTTTGGCCATGACAAAGACTAGGTTGGGCACTGGTTCGGATGGAAATGAGATCTGGTGTGTGACAAAATGGTATCAGGGTAGGTTCCCACTTTCTGGGTCATGTTTTTTGGGAAAGTGTCTAGGTAGACTGGAGCTACCATTGATGGAACTTCTTGTTCTAGTTATTAGTAAGGTTCCTAGATAGCGCACATCATGGAGGGAACTGAGTTACTTGGGGAAGTTGGGTTCCATCTATGCCTTTTTTCTCTATTGTTTCTCATTGGTTGGAAAAATAGGAGTTGGGTCAACAGCCCCAGTGAGCTCACAGGGCCTGAAAATCTATGTGAATTCAGGGGAATAGTCCCATGGAACTCCTCATGATGGTGGTGTAATTGGAATTTTTTTTCAGCCATATGGCCAAGTCACCCATTGACATTAGATTCCCCTTGTGTGCTAATTTAGGTCCTACATGATTATATAAATTGTTTTAAAAATATTATTTTTGGAATTCTGGAAATCTGAGTTTAAAGTGGTGAACACTTGGTTCTGGAACATGGAAAATGGATTTTGAAAACTTACGTTATGGAATGATTAGAAATTTTGGATTTTGTAATATGATTTTTGGGGTTAAATAAAAATGGTTTAACATGATTAGATTTATATAACCTAAATATTAAGTTTATTAAAACTATTTGATTTTAAAAATAGAAATTTGTTTTGAATAGTTTTTTGGAATACATTCTAAAGAAGAAGAAATGATTTTATATCCAATTGATTCTTGATGAAATGAGGTTTGTGGAATTAGTGGTAATGTTTTAAATGATATGGATTGGTTTTATGGTTTATAATTCTTGTATTCGTGGTTTTAATTTTGAGTTTTGTGTGATTCAGATTAAAATATACAGTTTTTTTTGTGTTTTCCATTGGCGCACGGTCAGCGCACCATTTGGGAACCTGTATTGCTTTTTCCAGGGAACCATGTGAGCATTGGTTTTCTTATGTATGAGGGTGCATGAATTATTCATGGTTATTCAAACCATTTTTAAAGCATGAGGGAATCCACTACCTTGAGACAGAAATGTATCGCAAGGTTGGCACTCGGTTTTCTAAATTATGTGGCCAAACTGTGTAGGTGTGCAGGTTATCTAGTAAGGTGTTCATGGTTGGCACATGGTTTGGTAAACCGTGCAACCTAACTGCGAATAGTTTTCATTTGACTGAAAAATTTGAAAACTTAGGATTTATGGAAAATAGTTGTTTTAAAGTGGATGTTATTTTTGGAATTTGTTTTAAATAAATAGGAGTGAGTTTTATTAATATTATTTTGGATGAAATGAATTTTGTTGAATTTCTAAAAAAAATTTAATGAGATGAAAAGTAATTTCGGATAGAAATTCAAGGAATTTTGTTTTTTTCCATGATGAAATGGATTTTAATGTAGAATTTTAAAATTGTTCATTAATTGGAAGTTAATAAGTATTTGGATAGTTTGATAATCTTTATATGTAAAGTGTGATTGGATTATGAAAACAAGGAAGGAATGTTTTTTTAGAAAGTCAAAATGTTTTGTTTCCACCTTTCGTACTTCCTTTTATACTCACATTCATAGATCTATGTGGAATTTGTATGGATGATGTTATGGAAGTATGAGTTCCGGTGAGTCATGGTTGATGGGTTCTAAGGGTGGCACGAGAATGTGCCTTCGAGTGAGACTCTACATAATACCATTGATGAGTATAGAAAACGACCAACATTGTTTACTTTTTTAAAGTGTTTTTAAGCTGTAAATTGTGATTTTTTGTAATAAAATTGTCATGTGGATTTTTAATCAAAGATTTGGAAGTGTTCCTTATTTAGTGTTCCTCTTGATTTGAATGTGATGTTTATGTTGGGTTTTGAGATTAATTCTTTTTGTAGTTTGGTCTTGAAGTGGTGTTTAGTGGGTATCTAGAAAAGTTTTTGGGAATCTTTAAGATGGTTTCCATTATTGTTTTTATTTTTTAGGTTGGATTTGGTCAATGATGTAGTTTTGAGAGAGCACTTGGTTTTCTCTTTACCATGTTTTTTCCTATGGGTGCTCCGCCATTAGAAATATTTCCAGTTGATCATCCTAAGGATTTTGTTCTTGGATTTCAGAGGTTAAGTCAACCTCTTCAATGGATGCCCCAGCTCTTTTCTTATTGTAGAGAGATGTTTGAACTTAATTTAAGAAAATCCATCTTTTTTTATTATTTATATTGGTTGTATAAATTGTGCACAATGGTGTTTTTTGTGTTTCATTGTGTTCCATGTTATTTATGGTCCTTGTTAGAAGTGAGAATGTGTGTGGTTTGCATCTTCCAAGTCCCCATTTGGGTAAAGGTGTATTGATTAAGTAAGTGAGTTTCATAGTAAGTCATGATCTTTTTTGTTTTTCTTGGAGTGTCGTGTGTCCACTTTTATTACCAAAATAAAGAGTTATGATTAGGGATTATTAGCTCCTGACTATGAGGCAGTGAACACTTCAAATATTAGGGCTCCAAGAAATGGCCATGGAGTAAAGCTATCACATAATCAGAAATCCCAGTGGTGAGGGTAGTTTGGTTAAGATCATTTTTTCATAATTACATGGAAGAAATTTGTATGTTTCGATCATGGTCTATCTATCACTAAACACTCCCTCATGCAATGTCTATGATTCTGCCTTCTTGAACGAATGTTTCCAAAAAAAATTTCTTCAGTGAAATTCCTTGGTAAATAGAGTGAGGTATTGAGTGGGTAGATGTTAGTTGTGGTTTTAGTGGTCCAATCAATGGGATACATCCCTCCCCTCCCCGAGTGGTGGGGGTATTGGTCTATGTAAAAGGTGTGGGATCTTTTTGTAATGACCCAAACGTTCATTAATGAAAATTCTTCTTGATCAGATTAAATGTATTATTATGTAAAATGGTTATATAAAATAGGTACTTCTTGGGTTTTATGTCTTTGTATTTTTAAAATACCATTATGAATTGTGAGCATTTCTAACATAGTTGTTGAATAGTAATCACATGATTAGTATAAATATAGGGCTTCAACAAATATTATTTACCTATATAATGGAATTGATGGCCTCATACAGTAGACTTTCCCCATATGAAGCCCATTTTTTGGAGTGTGTAAAGGAGGTGGAATCATTGGGATTCACTCTTGACCAAGCCGAATCCTAGCTTCAACATGTTAAGCTCAAACGAAACCGCCTATGGTAGAAGTGGATGTTGATATAGATTACCACCCGAGCGATGTTATCTGAGCCACCCCAAGAGCCTTTCACCATCACACACCTTACCTTAAGGTCTTATGCAAGTTTTATAAGGGGTGATGTAAAAACAACTTATCACTATGACTATGTGCATTATTTATTTATAAAATAAAGAATATACATTCATTTTATTTTTTTAGGTTAAAAATAGTTTTTAAAGCAGAAATAGTATTTTTAGTTAATATTCAACTAAGGAATATAGATTGATAAATTAATGGATTTTTGAATTAAATAATATTTTAATAAAATATTATTAAATTAATTTTTATTAAATATAAATGCTCGTATAATTTTATGAATGCAATTGTATTTTTTATTAAGGTTTGACAACTGTTTTTGTCAAAACCCTTGATTTTTTGATAAATGTCGGTTTATATTTTAAAATTGAAAATTCACATATTTGAAAAATTATTTGGATGAAATGAATATTATTTTTGGAATTCATAATTGAAATTATCCAATGGAGAAATTTTCATAATTTTTAGATATGGTCAAATTTTTGGGTAAAAAATAAATATCTTTTAAATATATAATATGTTTTTAGACATCATAAAGACCAAATGGTGATGTAATAAAATACTATATTCATTTTTTTAATCTAATATATGTTTTACCATTAAAAATAATCTAATTTTAGGTAAGTTTTTTTTAAAGCTTTAGTGAACCCTCCGAGACTTATAAAACATTTTAGTTTTTTAAATTGATTTTCTTATGAGTGTGACTCACCTCTACATAAGAAAGCCTAATATTTTACAATGATTGGTCATTGTACTTATAAAATATTTTTTACACTATCCTTTGGAAAAAACCATGGGAAAAAACCATGGTTTGGTTTGTGGTTTTGATTAGTTTATTGTGTGGTGTCCAAAACCTAAATAATATATAATTATTTCTCCTTTCCTATATAAACCCACACAAGATCCCACTTCCTATACACTCAAAGCCTTTTGACTTCATCCATACATTACCCTTATTTCTCTAGAATCCTCCCAAGGAGTCCCAAGCTCCAAATATGCCTCTGTCAAGCATCTTCCTAGCCTTTGGAAGCACACTTCCATGTAAGGGATTCCTTACTTTCTCATTTTATCAAAGTTTCGCAATATTGTAATGTCATTTTATATTCAATTAAAAATGTTGGGGTATGATTTCTCACCTCCCAAAAACTGCCCCCTTTATTTTTTAATGATTATAGACTCCTTTATCTATTATTAATTCCTCTCATGTACACCTGTCTCCATGCAAAAATTCTGTAAGGAATTTTACTCTCCTCATTTAAATTCATTCATTAATTTTATATTATGCGTCTAAATTACATTCCATATATTGTTATATTATTTCCCATGATCCCCATAATATCCATTTAATGTTTAAATTATGATAGACCCCTTTCCCTCTCATCAACCGATTTTACAAATTTCTATTTTACATCGTCATGCTGCTAAAATTACACGAAAATTTCCATGCCAAAATCATTGGGTAGTAAATACCATACCCAATACTCTATCAAGGGTATTCACTTTTATGCACATGTACTTGTTGATTAATGACTTACATTTATGTATTCCACATCTCTTATTTGTTTACTGAATTATGACGTTAAGTAATCCATGTTGTATGATCTATGTGGAACACTTTTTGATGAAATGAAATGATTATGAAGGGTGCGCCATAATAGTGCTCCAATGCATTGGGTAAAGATTGGTATTATGATATGTCAAGTGAAATGAGGATTTAATCATGCTAATTCACATGAAATGAGGATTTAATCTTTCTAATTCAAGTGCAATGAGGGTTTTCTAATGCTCCATGTGCAATGGGCCTTAGCTCATGCTAATTTCATGTTATGTGTTGCTACCGCATTTCCATGTTATGGTATTCATTCTATATCATGCCTTTATGGTCATGTTATATTACGATCCATTGATATCCATATTTCCTAAAATTTATTGTATTCTTCGTGTTATACCTTGTTTACTCCCTTACTGGGATTTATTTCTCGCCCCTTTATTATGTATGTCCTTTGGTTGTCTTATGCAATGTTATGTATGAATGAATGTTGTGGTCATGTAAAATAAGTTTTCAATAAATATTTTTCATTTCATGTTTTAAGTTTTCATGTAATGATCCTAAGCTTTGAAGACACTAGACCTCTTGATCTTCCATGTTTTGTTAAGTAAAATTTCATGTAATAAATTATGCTTAAGTGTGAAATAAATGTAGCATTGTTATAGTTGGTATCAGAGGATAGGTTTAGTTATTTTTGATATTAGGATTAGAAAACCCTAGTGAATGTCTCAGGGATAAGACTACGTATAATAAAAACATCTCTAGATTTTGGTGAGTATTGTGTATGTGGTTTATCACACTAATACATCCCTGTTTGGATACGAGAAGTTAGAGGTGGCTCTAGCACAGATGTACCTAAGAGTAAAAACACTGACAATTAGTTTTAGGCTTGACATGGGGTATCCAAGTACACAACAATGGGCCTTGCTGCACTATTTTTATGAGACTCTTGGGTGATATGCTTTGGTAAATTCACAAGATTAGTATGAACCATTATTAAGGGAATAGAAAAAACTGTCCCTAAGAATATATGTTAGAAAGTAGATCATGGATAACATAGACTGAATCCTATAGATTCAGAAGTTAAGTAAATAAACTCTATATATATGTCATCTGTTTTTCCTTAGATTACCCTTTTGGTGTTACCCCCAACATTCCTTTTATTCTAGCCAATGTCATGTAATAGGAGGACTTAGGAAAAAAACTATTGCGAAGACCAATGTGATGATAGTTCAAATGAGATGCCTAATCCAATGGGAGAAGGAATCATGAACATTATCATGATACTCTCCTAGTTAACTAAAAAATTGAATAGAAACATGGGTCATGAGGAACATTCAACCACCCCCCATAAGAAATAACAAGTCACTTTCGAGAGCTTCATGAGACAAAGGCCACCTACTTTTAATGGATCATCTGATCCCTCAATCACCGAAAAATGGATCAACTTCATTGAAAAGATCATCCCCATCCTTTAATGTTCCGAACAAGAGAATGTTCTTCTGGATGCTTATCATATGGAGGGTGAAGCCGATCAATTTTGAATATTTATGATAAATGCAAAGCCTGAGGTGGATATTGAGGTGTTGGAATGGAAGGATTTTTAGAAAATGTTTTCAATAAATATTTTCCTCGCACCCTCCAGCTTAATATGGAAAGAGACATCCTTTCCCTCAAGTAAAAAGATGAAGAATCCATCAAACCATACGAGGAAAACCTCACATGGCTTACACAATATGCCTATGGATTTTTTGTGACCCTTGAATGCAAGGTTGGCCACTTCTTTAGTGAGCTAAAACCAAGCCTATGGAAAGACCTGGTGATCCGTGACTTCGAGAAATAAGAGGAAATTGTTTGATGTACCCTCAAGCTCGAAATGGAGATTAGTGAAACTCATGGGTATCATGGGGATAAGAAATGTAAGGTGGAATTAAATTCTGGCAGTCCGATGGATAAATACAATGGTGCTAAGAAAACTAAAAACCCCACATTCCAAAGGTGTTGAAAGAAGCATTGCAGAAATTTCCTGACAGGGATGAGGAAATGATTTAGATGTGGAAGAGAAGGGCACTGATCCATTAACTTTTGTCAAGAAAAACCTGCTACTACAATAATGGATAGGAATGCTCTGTTCGACTATCAACACTTTGTTCATTGCTACAACTACAAATAACCAAGGCATCTTGAGAATTAGTTCCCTAATCCATGGGTTTTCTGAGGTAACCAACAACCTCTAAGGCAGAAAGGGTGATCTTTTTTCCATCACTACCACTGAAGTGAACCCCAACAACGAAGTGGTGATAGGTACACTAGTTATTCATTAATGAATAGTAAACATACATTTTGATTCTGGTTCTATTCATTATTTTATATACACAATGTTTAGTAGAATAATCCCAAAACCACAAAAAATCATGGAAGTGAAGATGTCGATGAGTATAGAAAATGGAAAAATCAATGCATCCCATTAATATAACTCTTCCCATGTCATAATTTGTGGATTAAACTTCTAGAAAAACCTCTTAATACTCCCTATATTGGAATTTTATACTATTCGTTGCATGGATTGACTTTCCCTATTTAGATCCAACATAAATTTCCATGAGAGGGAAATCAATATCTGTATGGAGAATCGACACCCTATTCTATAAAAGTGAAAGGAGGAAGATGACTCTTTTTTAGCACCATCATCTCAATCGTGGATATTACTAACCTATATGCATGCATATCTAGATCAGATACCTGAGTCTAAGGAAGCAACCATCCTTGAATACATACCCATTGTGAGGAAATTCGCTGAAGTGTTTCCTAAGAAATTTACCGGTCTTCCTCCTAGAAGAGATGTTTAATTAACAGTTGACCTTATACCTAGGGTGTTGCCAATATCCAATACTCTGTATAGAATGGTTGCTTAGGAGCTTGAGGAGCTGAAGAAACAACTACATGAGAATCTAGATAAAGGGTTTATATGCCCAAGGGCTTCACCATGGGGTGCACCAGACCTCTTCGTCAAGAAGAAGGATGGGCCAATGTGCCATTGCATTGATTATCGTGAGCTCAAAAAAATCACAATAAAGAAAAATTATCCTCTACCGCAAATTGATGACTTTTTTGATCAGCTTTTTGGAGAACAATAATTCTCCATGGTGGACATTCTGTCAGGATATTATAAAGTAATGGAGAAGAACGAATATATCCCCAAGACTGCTTTTCATACAAGATACAGTCACTATGAAATCCTAGTAATTCCTTTCATATTCAACAATGATCCAGAAGTCTTTATGGACTTAATGAATAGAGTATTTAGAGATTACCTCGACAAATTTGTGGTATTCTTTATAGATGATATTCTAATATACTCCAAAACCAAGGAGGATCATGAGGAGCATTTCATAAGTATTAGAAATTTTGAGGAAGGATAATATCTGTGAAAAGTACAGTAAGTGTGTGTTCTATAGTTTAAGTAGGTATCATTCTAGGGTCATATCATAAAAAGTAATGGGATATCTGTGGATCCCTCCAAGACAACTATGATTGACGGATGGCCGAGGACAAAATTGGTAATGGATATCCATAGATTCCTAGGGTCATCTGGATATTATCATTCAATTGTGATAAAATTCTCACAATTTTCAAACCCTCTTACCAAGACAAATCGGATGGGAGTCATGTTTTCTTGGGGTGATGAATTCGAAGAGTGATTCAAGGAGTTGAAAAGGAGTATTATCAATGCACTCGTGCTCACATTACCCCCAAGTAGAGAAATTATTGTGGTATTCAGTGATCCTTAGAACAAGGGTATGGGTTGTTTATTGATGCTTAAATATAAATTTATAGCCTATGCCTCAAAGAAGCTGAAAATCCATCAGAAAAACTATCCAGCACACGATCTAGAGTTGGTTGTGGTGATCTTCACTTTAAAAAATTGGCCGCATTACCTCATTGGGGATAAGTTTGAAATATACATGGATCAAAAAATCCTGAATTATATATTCACATAGAAAGAGTTGAATATTAACCAACGAAGATAGTTAGAGATGATTAATGATTATGACTGCTCAATTGATTACCTCCCTGGGAAAGCGAACAAGGTGGAAGATGAACAAAGTAGAAAGGATCTAGTGATTCTGTCATTGATGGTAATTGAGATGGATCCAATCCTCTTAGATTGGATGAAGATGGGCATGGGAATCATAAATAAGGGAACATCGTATATCCTTTAATAAATTATTTCTCAATCGTCAATCATCGAGAAAATAAAGGATACTCAATGAAAGGTTGTGGAAATTATGAAAAGGGTGGAAGCTATCATAAATGGGAAATCCTCAGAGTTTGTGGTTGACAAGGATGGGATTGTGATATTTGGGTCATGATTATGTGTACCATTTGATCCAGAGATAAAGAATGAGCTTCTGAAAGAACCACATAGCTTAACCTTCTCTATTCACCAGGGGAACACAAAGATGTATCAAGATATCTAAGAAAACATGTGGTGGTAAATATGAAAAGGGAGATTGCTAAATATGCATCAAAGTGATTGGTAAGTCAGCAATTGGTGGCTGAGAGGAAAAAGTCTAAGGGGATGATGAAAGCACTACCCATACCAACATTGAAGTGGGACAACATTACCATGGAATTTTTCACTAGACTTCTATGGACATATATGGGAAACAATGCCATATGGGTCATTATGGATCATCTTATGAAGTCCTCTCACTTTATTGTGATTCGAGAGGACTTCTTATTGGATCAATATGCATGGATTTACATCAAATAATTGTTAAGGCTGCATGGAGTACCACTATCCATTGTATCATATCGTAATCCGAGATTCACCTTAAAGTTCTGGAAAATTATCTAAATGCTCTAAGCACTGAATTGAACTTTAGTACGGATTATTATCCTCAAACTGATGGCCAATCTGAACGAACTATCTAGAAACTAAAAGATATGTTAAGATCATGTTCTATGGAAATTAAAGGAGAATGGGACCAAAATCTTCCCTAGTTTAATTAACCTACAATAACAGTTTCCACTCAAACATCTGAATGGAACCATATGAAGCCCTTTATGGGAAAAGGTGTAGAACACCAGCATGTTGGGATGAAGTAGGTGAGCATAAGCTGCTAGGACCTGAAATGGTTGAAGAAATGTTTGAGAATGGAAGAAATATTTTGTATCATATCAAGACAGCCCAAAGATGATAGAAGAGTTATGCAGACTACAATCAACGAGACCATGAATTCAATGTTTTAGACATGGTATTTATACACATGTCTTTGTGGAAGAAGGTCATGAGGTTTGGAAATAAAGGGAAGTTAAGTCTTATGTACATCATCCCCTTAGATATTCTTGATCATTTTGGGGATATAACCTATCAACTAGCACTTCCACCTACTATAGACAATGTACATGATGTATTTCATGTATCCCTCTTAAAAAGGTACATATCAGATCCTTCACATGTACTCTATTCATAGGTAGTACAATTAGAGGATGATCTTTCTTACGAGGAGCAACCAGTGAAGATCTTAGATCATATAGAAAAATGTTCTACAAAATAAGACAATTCCCCTCTTCAAGGTGTTGGGTAGAAACCAAAAGTTTGATGAAGCGACATGGGAATCATATGAAGTGATGATGAAAAGTTACCCCAATCGATTTTTGTATGGGAAAAGGAAATTTCAAGGTAAAATTTTCTTAAATGGGTAAGATTGTAATGACCCAAAAATTCATTAAATAAAATTCCTCTTGATCTGATAAAAAGTCTTATTATGTAAAATGGTTCTACAAAATATGAACTTATTTCATTTTATGTTTTTGGATTTTTAAAATACTATTATGAAATGTGATCATTTCTAATATAGTCGTTGAACATTGATCACATGATTACTATAAATATTGGTCTTTAAAAAATCCAATTTACACAGACAAAGGAAACGATTACCTCATCTAGTAGAAATTACTCATATAAAGCCCATTTTTTGGAGCTCGTAAAGGAGGTGAAGTCATTGGTATTCTCTATTGACCAAGCCCAAGATGAGCTTCAACATGTTAAGCTCGAACATAACTGCTTACTGAAAATGTTGTTGTTGATAGAGATTACCACCCGACCGATGTTATTCGAGCCACCCCAAGAGTCTGTCACCATCGTTCTCCTTACACTAAGGGATATTGCGGGTGTTTTAATGGGTTATGTAACAAAACTGTAGCACTATGATTATGTTCATTATTTTTTTATATAATAAAGAATATACCTTTATTTTATTATAGTTACATTATAAATAGTTTTTAAAGCACAAATAATATTTTTAGTTAACAATCAACTAAGGAAAATATTATGATAAATAAATAGATTTTTGAATTAAATCATATTTTAATAAAATATTATTAAATTAATTTTTATTAAATATAAATGATCATATAATTTTATAAATGCAATTGTAATTTTTATTAAGGTTTGAAAGATCTTTTTGACAAAACCCATGATTTTTCGATAAATGTCTGTTTTTATTTAAAAAGTGACAATTCACATATTTAAAAAAAATCATTTAGATAAAATGAATATTATTATTTGAATCAGGTTATCAAAATTATCCAATGGTGATTTTTTATAACTTTCTGAGATAATCGAATTTTTGGATAAAAATTAACTACCATTTAAATATATAATGTGTTTTATGACATCATAATGATAAAATAGTGATGTAATAAAATACTATAAACATTATCTTCGGGTAATATATGTTCTACCATTAAAATAATGTGATTTTAGGTTTTTTTTAATTATTTTACAATGATTTATTAGACCCTCCAAGACTTATAAAACATTTTATCTTTTTAAATTGATTTCCTTGAGAGTGTGAATCACCTACACATAGTAAATCCTTATATTTTAAGTAGTTTGGACATTGGACATATACAAAACATTTTCCACTCCCCTTTGGAAAAACCCATGGGAAAAACTAGGGGTTGGTTTGTGGTTTTTATTAGTTTAATGTGTGGTGTCCCAAACCTAAATAATAAAACAATTCTCTCTCCTTTACTATATGAACCCACACAAACTCCCACATCATATTCACTCAAATCCTTTTTAGTTCATCCAAAATCTTCCCTCCTATCTCTAGACTACACCCAAATTGTCCCAAGATCCCAAGAAACCACTTTTAAGCCTCTTCTAGGTGATTAAAACCACACTTCCAAGTCAGGGATTCTTTCCTTTCTCATTTTATCCAAGTTTCTTAATATTTTTATGTCCATTTATTTTCAATTAAAAATGTTGGGGTATGATTTTTAACCTCCCCCATACTTCCCCCTTTATGTTTGAATGAGGTTATACTTTTTTCTCTCTCATTAATTCCTCCCATGTACACCTGTTACCATGCCGAAATTCCGTAAGGAATTTCACTCTTCTCATTTACATTCAAGCAATACTTTTATATTATGAATCTAAATTCCATTCCATATGTTGGTATATTATAGCCCATGATCCCCTTACATTCCATTTAATGTATAAATGATGATATACCCCTCTAAATCTCATCAACCCATTTTAAAAATTTCTATTTGACATCGTTATGCTGCCAAAATTACACAAAAATATCTATACCAAAATCAGTGTGTAGTGAATACCATACCCACTCCTCTATCAAGGGTATTCAACTTTATGAAAATTTACTTTTTGATTGAATACTTACATTTATATATTCCATATCTCTTATTCATGGAATGAATTGTGATGTTAATGAATCCAGGTGGTATGATCTACGTGGAACACTTATGCATGATATAAAATGATTATAATGGGTTCACCCTAATAGTGCTCTAATGAATTGGGTAAAGTTTAGTATCATGATAAGTAAATTAGAATTAGGATTTACTATTGATAATTATATTTCAATGACTATTAACTCATGCTAATTCAAGTGCAATGAGGGTCTACTCATTCTCCATGTGAAATGATTCTTAGCTCATGCTAATTTCATGTTAAGTGTGGTTTCGAAATTTCCATGTTATGATAATAATATTATATCATGCCTTTGTGTTCATGTTATTTTATCCTCCATTGATATTCCAATTGCATAACATGTATTGTATTCTTCATTTTATTCCTTTTTTACTCTAGTACATGGATTTATATCTCACCCCTTTCTTATGTATGTCCTCGTATTATCCCAAGAAATGTTAAGTATGAAAGAATGTTGTGGTCATATAAAAAAATGTTTTCAATAAAGATGTTGTATTTAAGGTTTTAAGTTGTAATGTAATGATCTTAAGCCCTAAATAAACTAGACCTCTCAATCTTATATGTTGTATTAAGTAAAATATTATGTAATAAATTATGGTTAAGTGAGAAATAAAAGTAGGGTGGTTATACTATTCCTATCCCATCCATTTGGGAGTGGGGAGTTTGAATGTTCTGTCACATTCTTCTTGGCCTAGATTGATAGGACATTGTGAGGGAGTTCTGGTTGGACTGTGTGGAAATTCCATGTTTCGATTAAAGTTAAATTTTCATTTGGCTGTTTTAAATTGGTTCTTAATTATTGGGAGACCCACTATGGTACTTGTTGATTTTTCTCTTAAGATATTATCATATTCTAGTTGAATTTTAATGGTGGGGAGTCCGTTTGGGACTCCCCTCTACTGGTGATATATTTTCTGTATGGTTTTGGTTTGATCCTATTGAAGTGGATTTATTTTGAGGTTGTCTGATTTCTGAGGTTTCTTCTTTTTTTGTCTAAATGATGGGATTTTGGTAGCATTCCCAATAGTTATGTTCAAGGGATAATTATGAAGGTTGTAACACTAATTTCTCAATTAATTCTCGGGGAGTGGTTCAAGTTTTTTAGTCTATTTTGTGAATGTTTCATAAGTTATATTTGACTATATTGGGATGTTTTTATATCAAGGGGTTCAATATATTTTGTTTTTATAATCCTCAGTCCTCAATTGATCAACTAGAAAATGTTGTGGCTTTTTTAGGGGCATAAAGTGTCAATGGTGGGGAGAATTATCACACCTGGATTTTCAATTTCATCTTTTGTTTCATGTATTATTTTGGTCCTTATTTTTTCTCTTAGGATATGGGGTTCTAAGTTTAAATTTTTTGTTTCGAGTGTTCTTGATTAAAATTTTGAGTCATGGATAATTTTGGTGGTGTTGGGCCTTACTTCTCGTTAGTAGGAAGGTATGAGTTGGAGGTGTCTTGGAAAATTAGTTTGCAACATCCGTAGTGGAACCCATTTTTGGGGTATGTGATTTGGATGGCTTATTGCTTGGAGTTAGATGAGTTTAGTGTTGAAAATGTTGATTTTTATTGAAATTTTCTAGGTCACACAATTAGGATACATGATTTGTTTAACTCTGTAGTAAGTGTACAGGGGGTCACACGGTTTGAGCATGATTTAACAAACCATGATGCCTATGTGTGCAGCCCAACCAGCACTAGAAAATGGTAGATTACATGGTTTTCACAGGGTTTTTCAAACCATTTGAGCTAACTGTGTAACCCACCCAAGAAAGGGTATTTTTGGATTTTCTCTATCTTTCTAATTGTGGTTTCTTCCCTTAGCCTCCCCCATTTAAACCTTATGACCAAAATGCCCCCCATGGTGGTTTTTTACACCTTCAAACCCCTCCAAGTCGGATTCAAGGTTATTTATTTATGATTCCTCATATGGATTGAAAGGTTAGAGCTTAATCCTTATTATCATTTTCTTTATCACAATTTTCCTCTTCTTCACTAACCCTAGGGGTCATGTTGGACAATTTTCTTGCCTAGGGCTTCTCTATTTTTAGGTGTTTTTCCTTTTTAGGGATTCTTAAGGATGGATTTATCCTCACTTGTGGTGCAGTTGTGGTGTGCGTGAATTTTTGAACAAATTTTGGGTATTTTTAAATTCAAGGTAGGTGGTTCCATCTCTAAATATTATTTCATTAGTCATTTTGCCTGATTAAATTCTTGTATCATATTATTTGATCTATATTTTTTGTGCGAAAGTTTTTTGGTGAAAGACATTAACTTTTGTTTAATATTTATATATAATTTTTATGGGAAATGGGGTTATTTTTAAGGTGATCCCATTTGGAATTACATGGTGGTGATTAATAACGTGTAAAATTGGTTTCTTAAAAGATGAAAGGTCTACAAATTCTATTTTGGTGTAGTGTTAGT
Organism: Viscum album; assembly: GCA_963277665.1. Taxonomy (NCBI): domain Eukaryota; kingdom Viridiplantae; phylum Streptophyta; class Magnoliopsida; order Santalales; family Viscaceae; genus Viscum; species Viscum album. The sequence continues at coordinate 1,216,956,305 of OY728155.1, read as the reverse complement.
GTGTGTTTGATTCAAAAAGTTGGATTTTGGGAATGATTTAGGTGTAACGTCGTGTTGTGTGTTTTGGGATTGTTTTATAAGTGTTAAAAATGGATTATTGAGTGATATAAGAGGTGAAAATATTATTGGAAAACTGGTTTGGTATGTTTATGTTTTTTAAATAGATCCTTTTGAAGTGAAAGTGATGTTTGTGATGTGTACCGTTTTGGAAATGTCTTATAATTTTTTTAAAGGATTTATTAAATTATGAAAGAGATACTGTATTATACAAATTTTTAATGGATTTATAGAAATGTGAAGCATATTTTAGGATTTTTTGTGTGCGTATGATGCCTAAATGAAATTTTAATGTGGAAATGGTATCTTATAACATGTGAAACTTTATTGAGCACAAATGGGAATCCCGGGTATATAGGTGGGTGGACTAGGACTAGTATGCTAGTTATCCAGTAGTGGCCTATCCCTATTTCACAATGTAATATTATTGATGACAATAATAATAAAACTATGATGATGTTTAAGGACCACTATGACATTGGGGTTTCCCCTCCAAGTGGCCCATACACAAGAAGGTTACTAGTTATTGAAACTTTTACATTGATATACGATGTACCCAGGGCCTCGAACACTACTGGAAATTCGGGTTATAGCCACGGTTATAAACCGTGGCTATAGGTCCTCAAACCATTGCTATAGGTAATAGCCACGGTTCCTCGAACCGTGGATATGTTTGGCGTGGCTATAGGCCTAGACCTATAGCCACGGTTCCGAACCGTGGATTTAAATCTAGAGCCACGGTTTCAACCGTGGATGTACTAAAGGCCGGACAGAATATATTTCCACGGTTTTAAACCGTGGCATTATGTCTATAGCCACAGTTAAAAACTATGGCAATAAACCTGTAGCCACGGTTTAGAACCCTGGCTATAGGGTGTCCAAATCCATTAAAAAATACCCCCTGGACACCCCCGGGACACCCCCTAGACACCCCATGGACACCCCCTGGACACGCCCTGGACACGCCCCTGTACACCCCCCGGGACACCCCCTGGACACCCCATGGACACACCCGAGACACCCCCTGGACACACCCTGGACACCCCCTGGACACCCCCTGGACACCTCCTGGACACACCCTGGACACCCCCCAGACACCCCCTAGACACCTCCTGCAGACCCCCCCCCCCAATGAGTGCTACATGAGATGAGAGAATTATGGAAGGAATTTCATCTAAAACAGCCAAAAGAAAACATTGAATTTCCATCACAACAGGCTGATCGGGTTCAGACGACATGTGCAGAGGATGAGGATGATCTGGTTCAGACAACATGTGAAGAGGATGAGGAAAAAGAAGAATTACTGAACAAATATTATGGGATACATGTACAATAAAATATGCCAGACAATTCCAAACCAATGTTTTCAGTTGAATTGAGCCTTTTTACCACCTGCTATGCACGTTTTGTGGAAATATGGATGAGAGGCAGCGATGAGAGGAGATATAGTTTAGGAATGAGGAAATACCAAAAATTATAGAGCTAACCATTCAATGTTTCTCTAAGGAGGAGTAACCGCCGCAGGGTGTTGTCCTGGAGCAGGGCCAAATCATGGCGTGACCGCGGCGTGACTGCGGTGTGACCGCCGCAGGGTGTCGTTCTGGAGGAGTAACTGCCGCAGGGTGTCGTCCTGGAGCAGGGCCAAATCAGAGCGTGACCGCGGTGTGACCGCTGCAGGGTGTCGTCCTAGAGGAGTAACCGCCGCAGGGTGTCGTCCAGGAGTAGGGCCAAACCACGGCGTGACTGCGGCGTGACCGCGGCGTGACCGCCGCAGGGTGTCGTCCTGGAGGAGTAACCACCGTAGGGTGTCGTCCTGGAGTAGGTCCAAATCACGGCGTGACCGCGGCGTGACACCCCCTCCCCCCTACTGGACACCCCTCCCCCTATCGGACACCCCTCCCCCCCTGCCGGATAGCCCGTGACAGCCCGCCCCCATGCCTGACAGCCCGCCCCCCTTCCGAACAGCCCGCCCCCTGCCGGACAGCCCGCCCCCCTGCCGGACAACCCGCCCCCCTGCTTGATAGCCCCACCCACTGCCTGAAAACCCCTCCCCCCTGCTGGACACCCCTCCCCCTACTGGACAGCCCTCCCCCTGCTGGACATCCCTCTCCCTTCCGGACAGCACTACCCCCTGCTGGACAGCCCTCCCCCCTAACATGGGGATGCATGTTACTGACTGTTGTTGTGTGGCTGGAGAGGAGCTGGAGAGGAGCTAGTGAGGCGAGGCTGGATGTCTTCTGCCTAGGCTGCGAAGGGTCCTGGGATGCACCTAAGTTAGGGGTCCTGGGGCTGGGTGCTGCTAGGTCAGGGTATGTAAAGGGTTGTGTCTAATAAACTACTAGGGGCAGTATGGTAACTTGTGTTAAATAGTTGTTAGCATTCAGGGTTGTTATGCGGTGTTAGGCGGTGGGTGGGGGTTATTAAATGGAGGGGATTCTGTTGGTGGGGGGATACGAGTTGTTTAGTATTTCTTTCAGCTATAGGAGCTGAATTGGATAAGGTCTCCAAGGCTAGATGCGGCGAGTAGGTATAGAATCTTCTTCTAGAAATAGTGGAATCATTTTTTTATTGTGTGTACTACAAGGAATTAAAGGTTGTTCAATAATCAAGAACTAATTTTTCACCTCAGCATGACGGAGCTGCTTATGGATTGTGTCTGACTCAGAAATTACTTCCAAGACTTTGTAATCAAGAACATGGAATGTCCCATAGAGGTTTATTACTCATTGGATCGAATATCTCAAGAATATCACTCGACTCAATCAAGTTATTTCACCTGAAGAGGTGAATTTCAAAAGCATTCTCAACTTTAGGAATCAATGTGATAAATTGGGCATTGAAACCATGGGGATGCACCCCTGAGATGAAGAAAGAAGAGACCAGCTTACAAACTTCCACCACCCCCCAACAGTCCCCAACCCCATCCCCCTGCCCCCCCCCCCCATCCCCCTGCCCCCAGCCCCCTACCCCCCCCCCCCCACTATCCCCCAACGGCACCAGCCCCCAGCCCCCTGCCCCCCAACCCCAGCCCCCAGCCCCCCCCCCCCCCAGCCCCCCAGCCCCAAGCCCCCCACCAGCCCCCCTGCCACCCCCAGCCCACCTCCACCCCCCCGGCAGCCCACTTGCACCAGCCCCCAACCCCAACCCCTAGCTGCACCAGCCCCCCCAGCCCCCTGCCACCCCCTAGCCCACCAGCACCAGTCCCCCCCCCCCCCCGCAGCCCACCTGCACCAGCCCCCAATCCCATCCCCCAGCTGCACCAGCCCCCCCAGCCCCCAGCCCCCCATTCCCCCAGCCCCCTACCCCCACCAGCCCCCTGCCCAACCCCAGCCCACAACTGCACCAGCCCCCCCCCCCCACCAGCCCCCAACCCCAGCCCCCCACTAGCCCCCAGCTGCACCAGCCCCCTACCCCCCTGCCCCCCCCCTCCCCCCCCGCAGCCCCCTGCCCCCACGCAGCCCCCTGCCCCCACCAGCCCCCCTGCCACCCCCTGCCACCCCCCCACAGCCCACATACACCAGCCCCCAACCCCAACCCCTAGCTGCACCACCACCCCCCTGCCACCCCCAGCCCACCAGCACCATCCCCCCCCCCCCCCCCGCAGCCCACCTGCATCAGCCCCCAACCCCAGCCCTCAACTACGCCAGCCACCCCCCCAGCCCCCCAGCCCCCTGCCCCCCACCAGCCCCCCTGCCCAACCCCAGCACCCAACCCCAGCCCCCATCTGCACCAGCCCCCCCCATCCCCCTGCCACCCCCCAGTCCACCAGCACCAGTCCCCCCTGCAGCCCACCTGCACCAGCCCCCAACCCCAGCCCCCAACCGCACCAGCCCCCCATCCCCCTGCCCCCACCAGCCCCCCTAGCCCCCCACCATCCCCCTTCCCGACCCCAGCCCCCAGCCCCAGCCCCCAGCTGCACCAGCCCCCCACCCCTCCCCCAGCCCCCTGCCCCCCACCAGCCCCCTGCCCAACCCCAGCCCCCATCCCCAGCCCCCAGCTGCACCACCCCCCCCACCAGCCCCAACCCCATCCCCCTGCCGGACACCCCTCCCCCCTGAATGGAAATATTTCAATAACAAGTTGAAATGAATTAAATGTATACAAGTTAAACAGAGATATAAATGAGAGAAATTAGTAATAAAACCTGAATTAAAAATGTTGGATTCAGTAATTAAAAAAAGAAAAGGTCATAGTTAGATAAAGAGGCTCTACTAGTCCCCCTTCCCCCTGTCAGTCCCCCCTACCAGTCCCCCCTGCACCCTTCCAGGCACCCTGCCAGTCCCTTGCTAGTCCCCCTACCCCTGGACACCACCTGGACCCCCTAATGGTGTTATATTCCCAAATGAAGGGTAAGTGGTAGATTTCTAATCTACACATGTATTTTCCATTCATTGATCCCACTATAAGGCACATAGATAACCTCTTGATTTAGGAGGCATTAACACATGATAATGTAGAGTTTACCTCTACTCCAATTGAATCCCCTTCCAATATTATAGCCTCCACTACTACGATGCCAAATAATTCAATGGTACTAAGATAATAATTGTGATAACCATTAAGATGTAATCTATTTTAGAGACTCTTATATATGTTTCCCTCCCAAACGAGATACTTAGATCATCATTAAGTAGGTCTTATTTCAATGCTACCAGTCCACTTGAATACATACACTCAGATTTTTGGGGGATAGCCAGGACTAGTTCTTGTGTTGGAGGATCCAATATCATCATCTTCATAACTAAAATCTCTAAGAATGTTTGGATTTAGATAATAAAAAGAATATGATGCATTACAAACCATTTAAACCTAAAAAGATTCAATGTAAAATCACATTGTAAAAGAATATGATGCATTCCAAATCATTATTCGGTGGTATAAAAATGGATAATACTTAAATTATTTTTTGTTTGGTTGATGCTAACTATACAGGTTAGTAGTCATTCTCATTCCCAATATGATATGGTAAATATTAATGATATTGATCAAAAAAGCAATGTAATCGGATGCATGGAACTCGTCATACATTACCAATCCAAAAATAAAATTTACATCAAAAGTGAGTTACAATATCAGTATCATCAGAATCATGATAACCCTCATCCACACCTCCTACAGAAACACCATCACCACCTCTCACACCACCAACATCATCATTGACATCGACATCTGCATTCGAACCGGCACCAGCACCGGGTCCAACACTAGGTCCGGCTCCAGCTCCAACAGAAGAATCTACATTAGAAGAACGCATCGACATCAAAAATGCATCAACCCTTGCAGCGGCTTCTGGTGGAAGTGTAGAAGAAAGGGCAGACATAAACATCATCATATTTGCAGTTATCGCCTGTTCTGATTTTTGACTTGCTTCTTTGATTGCGGCATTCATTTGTTCCACTGTGACAAAACCAGAATTAGTACTCGAAGAAACGTTATTAGACCAGTATCGAGATGGTACAATCTTCTTCCCAGGTCGACAACGCACTGTACCCTGATGCTCATCTCCTAATACCTGATGTAAATGATCGTTTGGGCCCAAATTGTTAGGTTCTTTTTCTGCCAATGCCTCTAAAGCATTATGTTTATTGATATATAACATAAATTAAAATGATAAAATAATATAAGGAATTAAATTCAGTAAAAATCAAATAAATTGAAATATACTTAAAATATCCTTCTCGGTGTCGGGATTTGGAACAATACCATCTTTCTTTTTCCGGCTTGTACAAAACAAAGTTGAGCGAGGAACGCGACCCTCAATATTCGATGCCTTTTTCTAGAAAAAAACAAAGAAATAAATCAAAATTGGAAGTGAAAAAAATTACACAAAATAAAGATAAATATTTTAAATGTTAAATTACCTGCGTCTGCTCATGATCTGGTAATGAAGTGTGTCCGCGAGTATAAATGTGTTTCATTGCACTCTTGGTTTTTTATTTCTATTTGATTTCTCCTATAAACAAATAATTATATAAATTCATTAACATAAATAAAACAAGTAATTTAAAATCGCTTTTAAATAAATAAATGAATATATATATAATTTTAACAAACACCTTAAATGCTGAACTCTTCCAATAGTTGATCATCTCTTTATATTGTGATATTGGGCAATCTTGAATCACCGGTACTTCTTCAAGCTCTGTACCAAATCTCTTTTTCCACCCAAGATATAAATCATACTTTTAGGCTCTCCACATTTCACCTAAATCCATTATCCTTGCAGCCTTTGCATTTTCTCCATCGGGAAAATTATATCGAAGCTGTAATGGACATAATATTTGTTAAGAAAATTTTATAAATTTATATATATATATATATATATATATAAAAGGTGATTAACATTACTTACCCAAATCTCTTCCCAGGCTTTGTCCTTTATTTTTTGTCCAACTGCATTCCAACTTATCGGTTGAACCAGAATGATAATGTTGTATATAGAAAGTGTTCCCATAAAACTTTTACATTTCGTGCCATTTTTATTAATTATAGCATTGTCCTCATTGTAATCAACTATGATTTGCATGTTCCAATTCCAAACCTCACGCATTTTTGTGCGGCCTCGTCGTCTGGTAGAGGCTGGAGCTAATCATGAAACCAAAATAAAAGAAAATAATATATATGAATTTATCATTAATCAGTAACAGTAATGTTTAAACAAATAACAATAGATGGGGGATCCGCTGACCCCTGAAGTGCTGCATCTGGAGGGGGGGGCAGCCTCCATGGTAGGTGAGATATCTACAGGAGTAATATGTATAGTAGATGCAAATGTACTGATGGAGGCAGAAAACCCGATGGATAACCCTGTACATATGAGGGTGGATATGGATATGGATATGGCGGTGGGATATATGGGGGCACAATACCCTGTACAGTGGATGGTGGGAATGGAAAATGAGGGATGGGAGTATGAGAACTACCATCCGATGTGGGTGTGGGCAAAAAGGGATACAGAAAAGGTGGGTATGGATAATATGGAGGTGGCATAATGGGAGGATGGCCTCCTGGTGTCTCAAGCGCCGTAGTAGTAGGCTGACCTGTAGAATCAGTACCCCCCGCCATAATATCATCCTCTGTGGCATAATCCAAGCGTCTCCTCAACGATGCAGTCTAAAATAACATAGATGATAAAATAAAATGAATGATAACAAGATAAATAATATGAAAGACCATAATATTCAAACATAATTTGTACTTACATTGTTTATAGGAGGAGACATACGTTGTTCGTTTCTCAGTATTCTTCTACTCCTTCTAGTATCGTCATAATCAGAAATTTTGACCTGGAAATTTAAAAAAATATTCTCAAATAAATAGAAATAATGCAAAATGATAAATAATACAATTGTATCATAAAACAATGAGATACATTTTCATGTGTGATATTTATATTGATAAAATATCAAGACTTTTCTATGTTCAAGATTTATTAGAGAAGTGGTTAAACATAAATTAGTGAGGTTATTAATAGTTTTATATTCGATAATGGTATAAAATATACTTGTTATTTTGATATCATGTATGAAAGTTAAAAAAAACACATACAATATTGCGATAATATCAGGTAAATACTTACAAATGTGTCAACGCTATGTGGGGTCTGTGACAATTTCTGGTTCACAATCTGTTATAACAATTACATCATATGTATCATCAAATGCAACATTTGAATAAATACCAACAGGTTCATCCGCAACATCATTTTCATCCATGCCTTCGTCAAAAATTTGTCTAGGAATAACATCAACAATAACCCCAAATTGTGGTTGTAACGGGTCACTTACATAAAACACCGTTTTAGCTTGTGATGCAAGAATATAAGGTTCATCGGTACGAAGCTGGCGGTTCATATCAATCACTCTAAATCCATAGTTATCAATATGCATTCCTTTTCATGTCATTGAATCAAACCACTTGCATTTCATCATTGAGACATGACCATGTGCATAGTAATCTAATAATATGATTCTTTCAACAACACCGTAATATGATATATTTTCTGATCGAGGCCGCCTGTCTGATGCACTCGCATAACAATCTGTTGTGGCGCTTATCGTGACACTGTCATGCTGTGTTGCCATTTTTTTTTGCACAACAATTTATAACAAATTTATATCCATTGACAACCATTGACTTACAATCACGCACCACATCATTTGGACCAAAGGACAATGCTTTTATTTCATCTGATACTTCAATCATTGGTAGAGTTAAAACCTAAAAGTTACCAACATAGAATATTAAACAGAGACATGTGATTATGTTATGAGAAGAATAAAAAGAAATCTATTACATTTGACTTTAACCAGGCAGCAAATTCTTTGTTGTGCAACAGTTCATTCCTCTTAATAGATAGAGAGCGATGTCTCTTTTTTATAATTTCAAAATGTTCTCTACAAATATGAAAGCATTAAAATGTCACAAGATATAAAGAAATAACACAATGAAAAAAATTCATATTTATTCGCTTAATTACTTCATATAATCATCAAGCACACCACAGTTGAATAATACTGTGCGATGTGCCATTTCCCACTCTTACCTGCTTAAAGTACACAACGAGTACGATCCAGATATCCCCCCTGTTTGGGGCATTAAAGGAAATGCATGCTCAATGGGATCATATTGCTCATCTTCAGTTCTCATTAGTCGATTAGACCTTGTAGTGACGTTAGCTAGGTACGATGAACAGAAATCCATGCATTCTTGTGCTAAATAGCATTTCACAATAGAGCCTTTAGGATGATATTTATTTCTCACATAATATTTCAATGTAAACATCATTTTTTTGGTAGGATACATCCACCGACTCGAAACAGGACCACCAAAGAGAACTTCAGTGGGAAGATGCACAGTCAAATGTAACATAATTGTGAAAAAAGACGGTGGGAAAAGTTTCTCCAAGTCGCAAAGAATAATCGGTGCATCTCTCTGCAATTTCTGAACAACAATTCTGCTCAATCTTTTGGCACAAAGATCTCGATAAAATTGACATAACTTAATCACCTCAACTCTAACATTATGTGAAAGTAAATGACGAATTGCAATGGGAATCAACTCATGTAACAAGACATGGTAATCATGGGTTTTAAGAGATTTGAGTTTCACATCTTGTGTATTCACCCTTTTCGAAATATTACTTTAATAACCATCCGGAACCTTCAAACTTTCCAAGACTTGAAGAAATTTTTTTTCTCCAAATTTTTCATCGAATAACAGGCAACAAGGACTTTCCACTTATTTTCACCAATTAACTCAGGAAGAATTCTTTCTCTTATACCCTAATCCATCAAATCACGACGACACCACAAATCGTCTTTTTTTTTCCTTTGACATTTAAAATAGTAGCAAGTAACATCTCACAAATGTTTTTCTCTATATTCATTACATCCAAACAATGACGTAATAAATCCGATGACCAATATGGAAACTCAAAGAATATGCTTTTCTTCCTCCAATTGTTGTTGGATTTCGAATTAGCATGCTTTCGCTTTATGATATTTGATTGACTTTTTCCAAGAACATAATTCAAATCATCAAGTTCTTTAAAAATATCAGTCCCTGACATTCGTTGAGGTGTATCATCTGTCTCAATGGAATTATCGAACTGTCTCCGATTTTTCCTGTATGGATGATCCATTGGTAGAAAACGTCGATGTCCTATGAAGCTGAAAGTTCGTCAAAACTTTATTCATCGGAAACGTGTATTTTTCATACAAATAGGACCGGATAATTTCCCTTTAGTACTCCAACCAGACATCATTCCGTAGGTAGGGAAATCATTTATCGTCCATAATAATGTTTCACAAAACATAAAGTACTCCTTTCTGAATGCATCATACGCTTTTGCACCAACAATCCAAAGCTCATTTAACTCCACTATTAATGGCTGCAAGTGTATATCAATATCATTTCCAGGATCACTGGGTCCAGATATAAATATACTCAGGATAGTGCATAGCTTCTTTATACACATCCATGAAGGAAAGTTATAAATGTGAATGAAATAGGCCAAGTACTGTGTGAAGTATGCATTTGGTGAAATGGGTTGAAACCATCACAGGATAATCCCAATCTAACATTTCATGGGTCAGCTGCAAAATCAGGATGTAACCTATCAAATTTCTTCCAAGCCAACCCATCTGCAGGATGCACTATTTCATCGTTTTCCTTATTTCTTTCATTTGCATGCCATCTCATATTCTTTGCCATTAGTTCTAACATAATTTTTTTTTGAATCCTGGGAATTAAAGGGAAGTGCCACATCACTTTCTGTGGTATGCGAGATTGAGATCCGTCTTTATTAGTCTTCCACCTTGATGTGACACATTGTTTGCATTGACTCAAGTCTACATTCTCCTTCCAGAACAAACAACAGTCTTTGAGACAAGAATGAATCTTACTAGATGAAAATCCAAATTTTTCAACCAACTTTGATGCCATGTAATCATTTTCTAGAATACATGCATCATCAGGAAGTAAATCCTTAATAAATGTAAGGAGATAGTCAACCGTAGAATTACTAAATCCATACATTGTTTTCCCATGATATAATCGCATTAAAAACTCAAGTTTGCTCATTTTTCCATATGCTTGATATACTGGGGTATTTTCATCTTCCATCAACTTTCTAACACTCTCAACGTCATCATCCTGATTAATAGATGAGAACTGTGTTCCAGTATTCATTTCCTCTTGCACTGGTCTACATGAGGATCTTGCTTTATAAACAAAAGGAAACCGATCAGAAATAAAAATTTTCATACCAATATTTTCCGCTGAATCGATGGCATTCAACACTTGAGCTTTTTCAACATTGTGATACCACACATGACAATTTTTTTGGAAACCACTTTTAGTGATATGGTAACTCACTTCCTCAAGAGTTAACCAAGGTCTTCCAACACAATCAAAACACGGGCAACGAATCAACCCGCCATCTGAATCATTAGTGAATGCAAAGTCCAAAAAATATTGTAACTCCTTCTGAAATTCATCAGTGATCTGATCAATGTTGTACATCTAGTATCTTTCCATCCTGAGGCAGATAAACATACATTTGATAAATAATCTAGAAAATGACTTAACATTATATGTATTGTTTCAAAAGATATTAAGTAATCATCAATATTGACTTCTTATAACTCAACCACTATTATCTAAAGTATTGTTTTTCCCTTCCAATGAAAAAGCTATTAATCAATGCTATAACCGGGTTCCAGGCCCTATCTTTTATGGATGGATACTCCAGGTATAATCAGACATGGATGGCCCCCAAGGATGTAGAGTATCCCATAATTATGTTTCCATAGGGGATTTTCTACTTTTAATTGATTCTAATGGGATAGAATAAGGCATAATCCACTTATCAACTGTCCGTGCACAACATCTTCAAGCCAATTATCATTAAATTTGTGGAATGCTACAAGGATTATTTGATGGAAAAATCCTACCATATTTGAACCATCTCAAGGATCTTGAGAAATAGTTTATCTTCCTATATTTCATACACTTTAAGATAAACTCCCTGAAGTTCACATTCAGGGTTACCTATATTAGGTTTCTCCACTTTACTATAAGATATATGGTCATCGAGATTGACCCAGAGATGATCAAGTCCATCAATCAGATTCCTCCCCCATGGAATCTCTAAGAGTTGTGGGGACTCTAAGGTCTATTCACCTATATAAACTGATTTAATGTGAATCTAGTTGGATAGTGTAAGATCCTCTAGTGTCCAATGAATAAAAAATATTATCGAATTGACCCTTAATAAAAACATCAATATCTATGTTTGAAACATCACGAATAAGAGAATCAACGAGAGGATCACCTGTCCAATTATCTTTCCAATCCATGGGAGAAGAATCCTAAGAGACATTTCATTTACCATCAACATCAATAAGGGAAAATGCAGATATATAGGAACACCAAATAGAGGAATACATTTAATTTGTGTTTTCACTTCTGAGAATAATAATGAATTTAGATGATCATAATGCAGTACCTTCTGAGGGGTCAATTACTAGTTTCCAAACTTAATAAGCGTAAAAGGGTTTATTATAAATACTGATCTTTTCAATACCAAGGCCCCCCTATCAAATGATATGCAACAGGTGTTCCAAGTCATAGTTACTAATCTTTCTTCCAAAATACTACCAATCTAAATAAGGATTTTCAAGGCAACAGTAATAGACTTGATAAGAGAACAAGGCCATTTATAAACCATATGGGAATAAAAAAATTTAGAAACGATAATAGCTTTATCCAAACAGACATGACAATCCATTAAAATGGATTTTCCGTTCCATGATTCAAGCTAATTGTTGATCTTACTAATTATCACATGAAAATAATAATCCTTAGGTCGGCCACAGAAAATCAGAACACCAAGATATGGAAATATGGAAAAACATTCCAAATAACCAAATCCGTGATGACTTTTGATTTAATAATTTTTGAGATATTTCTACCAATGTAGACAATGGACTTATTCCAACTAAGTTGTTTCCTAGAAATATTCTCATATTATAGAAGAGATTTCATGATATTCTCGATATTTATTTTATCCCATTTATTGAAGAGGATGATATAATAAGCATAATGTAGTTGGGTAGAAGTAAAAGAACTATGACCAACACTAATAGCCTTCATCTTTCCATTTTTATCCATGAGGGAAAACATTCGAAAATGATAATTCAATGAAATAACTAAAATAATAAAAAAAAGTGGATCACCTTACCTAACTCTTCTAGAACAAGATAAGTATCCCTTTGGGGATCCATTTACAAGAAATGAGATATGACCAGATGTAAAATTAATCAAAATCCAATTAATTAATGTGTCCTCAATAACAAACCTGAGAATAATTTTAAATATAAATCCCCAATACAAGGTATGAAAAGCCTTTTTAATTTCTAATTTATTGGCAACATTTACCCCCATGAATAGGGTTTTTATAGAGATTGAATCACTCTAACTCCATAACAATACAATCATCAATGGTCATTCCTTTAATGAATCAAAATTTATTAGAAGGAACAATTTTATTAGAGATGGTAGAATGTCTAATTGAAATGATATTTGTAATCACCTTTTTTAAAGTGTTGATAAGAGAATTAGGCCGGAATAAGTGTATCTCATTTTCATTTTCTGTCATTGGAATTTGGGAATGGAATTGAGAATTTAATCCATTAGGTTGAAGGTACCAATTGAAAAAATTAAGAGCATGGTTGAAATCATCTTCACCAATGATCTCCCAATAATTACAAAAAAAGAAATTTATAATTCCATCAGGACCCTTGGAACTTTCCGGCCTAAAACTGAAAATTGCATCATTGATTTATAGTTCCAAATTAATTGATAAAAGTTCTGTATTATCTTTATGAATTTCCAACTTGGTTATAATACCCTCTATTGTGGGGGATGGTATATGAGTCATTAATGTGATATTCATTATAAAAAATAATGTGCCCTAAAAAGTCATGTCTATAGTCCAGAATTTGATCTCCTATTTTTAGTAAAGAAAGAGGCCTAAAAAATTTCTGAACAATTTGAATATTATTAATGAAATTGGAATTTATAACACAATACTTATTTCAATTATCTCAAGATGAATATTTTTTATTACATCTTAAATATTGGATAAATAGTTAAGATTAAGAGTCATCTCAGATTCCAATGAAACAACACTAGATAAATCATCATGGGTACACTGCTCCTGGAAGGACAGATGAGAGGCATCAAGATTGGATATGTCCATGTCAAGATGAATAAAAATATCCTTACTCCAATGTTAATGATTTACCTTCTGAATCCTTTGTTTAATAATACATGAAATGTCATTCTTCTAACCACCTACTGAACACCAAACTTCCCAAACGGCATTTTCACATTCTGGATGAATAACACAATTTTAATTGAATATAAAGGGTAATGGAGGCTTAATAACCTTTCCTGAGATAAAATTCAAAATAAGTTGATGATCATTGTAAAGATGAGATAATGATATACTTGAAATGGAATCACAAGAATGTAAAGAAAAATCATTAACAAAATCCCTATTGATTTTACTGGACATCATACATTTAGGGTACCCTTTATAACAAGTTATCTTTTCCCCAACATGATTCACTTCAATCAAATAAATTTGTATAATAAAACCATTGAATTTACTAAAATAAATTGACCAGTTCATAGGAAATATTTTTTCTTCCGGATTGATAATCAAATTAAATTCCCCAAGAATTATCCAAGGATCATTAATATTGTTTTTGATAGAACCAATTTCACCCCAAAGAGTTCATCGATCTAGATAACTATTACTAGCATAAATTAAAGAATAATCCAACTAGAATCCAAAATCAGAAAAAGAGAAACTAACATGTTGGTTGCCTGATCAGACCAAAAGGGGGTAAAAAAGAGAAGAATTAACCCACACCCAATGACTTTTGACATCGAAAATACTATTTTAAAAACCTAATAATGTGAAGCCAATATTTTTAAAATTAGAAAGGCAATTAGAAAAAACTGTTTTGAGATCTTCAATCCCAATTATAATAGGTCAATAAAGACTAATACATAACTTATGATACCTAAATATGTCTCTATTATCTAGGACATGGAAATTCTAAAATAGGATTCTCATTTGTATCCTGATTTTGGGTGGATCACCCTCTAATTCTCAACCCCTCATTTTATTAGTAATTTCAGGTCAGTTCCCTATATTCATTATGGGTATATCAAGAGTTTGAATTTGACAAGTTATATCTAAAAGAGAGGAAATATTCTTCACAAGGATTTAATTACTACTGATATGGATTTTGAAAAAACTATTGTTAAAGATAAAGATACTGGAAATGATAAAAAATGGAATGAAAAAGATACCAACAATGAGTTTGTCCAGAGGAGGCCGTCGGGAGGAGGAGAGTTCGTCGGAGGAGGAGATTCTTTCGGGAGCAGGGGAGTTGCGGTCGTCTAGAGGAGGGGAGTCCGTCGGGAGGAGGGGAGTCCGTCGGGGGAGGAGGGGAGTCCGTCGGGGGAGGAGGGGAGTTCTTCGGGGTCGTCCGGAGGAGGGGAATCCGTCGGGGGAGGCGCGGTTGTCTGGGGAGGAGAGGTCGTCCAGAGGAGGGGAGTGCGTCGGGGGTGGAGGGGAGTCTGTCAGCGTTAGGGAAGGCACTGTCGTCCGGGGAGGGGGGAGGCGCGGTCGTCCAGGGAGGGGAGGGCGTCCGGGGAGGGGAGTGAGTCTGGGAGGGTTCTGTAGGAGGAGCCCGAGATATTGGCCAAATCACACATATAGCCACGGATGAATTTTCATCCATTGGTATAACCATGCTATAGCCACGGACTTATAAAACCATGGCTAAAGGCCTGTGTCTATAGCTTCATTTTGTAGTAGTGGCAACTTTCAAATACCATAGGGTGTTCCTATGATTAGTGATCATTGGCTATTTTTTACTTATTATTGGTATATAGTGTGTTTGGTTTGTAAATTCAGAATCATGTGTGTTTTATTTAAAAATGTTCCTTCTTTAAAGTTTCCTTCTTAGAAACTAATTTCATTTAAGTTGTATCTCTTTATAATTGTTACTAGTATTTCCTATTTATGAAAACTTTCATGATTTTTGTCTTATAATGTTTATATAATGGAACCATGTTGGGTGGAATCATAATGGGATTAGGCTCACACCGTACTTACTCCCTTGGGTGTAAGTAGACATTGTAATGTTTTTTTCCATTTTTGGGTAAAGATTTTAGAGCCCGTGGTTTGGATTACTAGTTCCATTTCTTGGTTCAGTGTCGTGGTGATGGCTTTAGGGTGACCCCCGTTATGATGTGGTAGTTCTTGGGATGTTCATTTTCGCTTTCTTCCCCTTGTGTTAGTCTTTAGGGTTTTTTATAAAATTTATAATTCAATTCTGATTGTTTTTTAAAAGTTGTTTGTTTTAAATTTTCATGTTTTGTTTATTTGTTATTTTTGATTGTTTTATGTTTCTAAACTCAGGTAAATCATTCCCAAGCATTTATTTATGATACGTGGGTACTTGTTCCAACCAATGGGGATCAGTAACACCCCTTAGGACATGCCACAGACCAAGTCATTTTCTTGATTGGATGACAACCCGATCTAGTGTGTGACATGGATTATATCGGAATATCATCGATAAATACAACAAAAAATTTGTCAGGTTAATCCATCACGTCTCTATTCATTAAATCAATGAACATTTCTAGTGAATTAGTGATTCTATGGGGAATCACTCTGAACTCATAGTTCCCATACCTCATTTGAAAGGTGTTCATGTGAATATCTTCCTTCCTCGCCATTAATTGATGATATCCCACTTGGAGGTCCCCCATTGAGAACTAACTAGACCCACGCATCTGATCGAACCAGTAATTTTTCTAAAGCAGAGAAAACATGTTCTTTATTATGATTTTTTGGAGCTCATGATAATCATTGAAGAGGTTCATTGATCCATCCTTCATATTAACGAATAGGACTATGCATCCCATGGTGGAGCACTTGGAGGTATAAAACCCTTCTCTATATTCTCATGTAACTACTTCTTCGGCTCTTCCTACTGTACGAGGGACATTCTATAATGTGTATATGATATAAGTAGAGATCCAGGAATATGTTCAACTAATAAATAAAACTCTTCATTAGGATGAAGACTAGGAAACTCTTTAGGGAACACATAATTGTAGTCCCATACAAGTTTCACGTCTTTGATAATGATTCTCTCCATTGTATTAATTATTTGATAAAGACATGCTTTCTCGTAAGGAAGCAATATCCACACATGAGATGATGATTCTAAAGGAGATTCATCTTCCTCCTTAAACTTGTATATGATTAGAGGATGCTCTAGGATGTGATGAGTGATCTCCCTTTCCTGAAAGTTGATGTCATCCATTCTCAAAATAACCTTGAACTCTTCGAAAGGTAGTATAACAAGATTTTTTTGGGTGGTTGAGTCTAGAAACATTTATCGGGGGATGAGTTATAAACATTTGACGAAATAATTTCAACATTATATATACTCACAGATAGCTCATCCTCTTTATTTTGAGGTGGTGTTTGAATAGTACTTCTAAAAATGTAAGATTTAAAATAATTCGTAGAACCAGAATCAAATAGCACATTCACTATTATTGAATGAATAACCACATTTCATTTTCCAACTCCCCCTCATAATTAGTGAAAACATAATAACTTAATTTCTTCTATGGAGGTTTTTGTTGATTTCAAATGAAAATATTGGGCTTAAGAATTTTTTTTTCAAAATTATCATGTTCATTTCAGTTGAAACACTGCACTACTAGCTGAAAATTGATTTGAACCTTCGTTTATTCTTCCATGTTAGCAGGATTCTTCAGATCCATTCCAAATTTCTTAGATAGATTCCCCATTATTCCATGTTTGAATCATTTATTGGCTCCCTTTAGAAAATTCCTAGGATGTTTTTTCCCAAAAATTTGATATTTGGGATATTAAGACTTCTTTACATAATAGGATTTATTAAATTACCCACCCATATTAGACTGCATTTTATAATTTTTGTTATTAGTTCTATGATACCACTAAGAGTCTCTGTTCTCTATTTCATCATGGAGGTCACAATGAATAATATCATCATAGTTGTCAAAGTCTTGAATCACTAACATAATTCATATAATTGGCTTTAGTCTGCTAAATAAGCGATCCACATTACTTTCGGTGTTCATGAAAAAGTTATATGTATGTCTTCCAATCATTGTAATGTTTTCTTTATACACCCCAATAGAATCATCATATTTCTTCTTAACTCCAAGGAAATCTATTTCCATATTGATATGGAGGGTTTGGGGAAAATATTTATTAAAAAATGTTGAATTATTTCTAATCCATGGAATCAATTTTCTCTTTTAACTTCATATTTTTTATCAGTGTCTGCCACTATTCAGCTTCCCCATCAAAATGATAAACCACCAGCATCACATTCTCTTCTTCTAAGCACTGGAGGAAAGAGAATATCTTTTCACACAACTGAAAGTAGGGGATAACCCTATAAATAAATATCCATGATTTACAAAACAATCGTTATGGCATGATTAGGATTTTTCTGTACCCACAGTTTTAATTAAACCGTGAGAATAGAAAATCTTTACCAATGTTTTTTAGTAAACTGTCGATATAGTGGGGTGGATATTTTCACCATCACTAATGCTACCTTTCACTCGTCAGGCCAACCCCCCCCGCTTATAGGGCCACAACCCCCTTGTAGGTCAATTTCCCTCACATGACGCACCTTCTCCACCTATGAACAATGCACATCCCCACCACTCATCCTCCTCTGGTCAACTCACATACCACTTCCTCCTCCTCTTCTGGACAAGCACCCCCTCGTAGGTCACGCATCCCCCAAGTTCGATCAGTTTTTTCCTCACCCAACGTACATCCCCGCTAGGCCAATTTTCCCTTATAATAGGTCGATGATCCCCTTTGTTCGAGCTTCCCCCCTTGGTTGATCATCCCCTCTGGTCATGCATCCCCTTCTACTATTGGGTGTTTTTCTGATTCTGGTCTTTTTTTACCGTGAGACCCTAATCCTTCTTTTCGTATGGTTAATTGATTCTAGATTATTTTTATTTTTGTTGATTATATATGAATCATTTCACAATGTTTCATATATCTTTGTTATATGACTGATTTTTATTTGTTTAGATTAGTTATATTTAACATAATTTGATTTAGTATAAATGATTTGGTTATTGTTAAAACAATATCATTTAGGATAAATAATTTTTGGTTGAGTAATGATTTTAATCAGATATGTTTATATTTTCTCAAAACATAAAAAAGTTATCATTTTCGTGTTTTAATATATAAATCAGTGGAAGTTCACATAGAAGAAACTCTGACAACATGATTTCTTTTTAATTTAGGTGAACAATATATGTTGCTTTACTGGGTTGATATCATATATCCTATTCAATGTGAAATCATATAGAGTTCATAAAAATATTAAGAATATTATATGTGTATTATTATTAAATCCATTTATGTTGTGTGGATTCATTTTTTATGTGAATGGAGTGTTATAATTTTCAAATGAATATGTTGTCTATGTTGTACATCTCGTTCCCCTCGTTGTTTGATTTTCATGATCACAATCACCTTCTTATTTTACTAATCTTGTTTTAAGTGTTTGTGTTGATAGGCAAAAGGTTTCCAAGGTCTTAGGCCAAGAAGAAGTCAAAAGTGGACTGAAATTCAGTCCACCGGCCAACCGATGGAAGACCACCGGCCAGCCAATGGAGGACTGGACAAGAGGGATTCCTCTGTCCAGACCACCGGTCAGCCGGTGGCTTGACCACCGGCCAGCCGGTGGAACCTGCACTCAAAGGGGAGCCACTGCCTCACCACCGGTCAGCCGGTGGCCTCAGCACCGGCCAGCCGGTGGCACCCAGATGCAACAGTATGAGCTACTGTCTTGCCACCGGCCAGCCGGTGGATCCTCCACCGGTCAGCCGGTGGAGCCTGGACCAAAGGCCTTCTCCTCTGCCAAGGCACCGGCCAGCCGGTGGCCCTGTACCGGCCAGCCGGTAGCCCTGGTCAAACTAGCCGTTGGCTTTGACCAGTCAACTCCAAAAAGCCTCCCAACGGCTCCGAGGCCTTTTCCAACGGCTCCAAAGCCCTCCAACGGATACTTGAAGGTTCCTAGCCTATAAATAAAGGCCTAGGAAGCCCCGGAAAATCACCCAAGCCACCGGACACATTGTTGATCATTTTGGCGAACCTCCGGCGGATTTCCTCAAGGAACCCAACGTGCTCCAATCCAATTCCACATCCAAGAGCACCTTCAAAGAAGCTTAGAAGCGGCCTTCAACATCTCCAATCAATCAAAGGCGCCCAAGAATTCCTCCAATTACGGTTTTTATTTGTATATTTATTTTGAGCTTCATTTTGGGTTTGTGCCTACAAACCCCAAACTCTTTTCTCATCTCCCTTTCTTTGGGTTCTCACACCACCACTAAGGTGTGAAGAGGTTTCTTCAAGCCTTTCCTTTTAAAAGGCTTGTGTTTCGGTGAGCTAGCCTTAACCCGTTAAAAAGGCTAGTGGGTTCTTGCTAAACCATCAAAAGCAAGTGGGTTCTTGCTAAACCACAAAAAGCAAGCTGTAATAGGTCCTAGTGCTACCTCAAAGCCTAGTGGGTTTCTTGCTAAAACCATTGAAAAGCAAGAGGTAGGAATCTCTCAACGGTTGAGTTGGGAGCGGAGATGTAGGCCGAGTTTTTGGCCGAACTCCGTTATCAATTTGCGTGTCTTGCCTCTTTTATTTCCGCTGCATTTCAACTTTGATTTTTAATTTGTTTATCATTTTTTAAAAAGGCAATTCACCCCCCCTCTTGCCATCTTTTCCTCGTTTGTTCCGACCCAACAATTGGTATCAAAGGGATAATTTGAGTAATACCTTAAACGGTTTCAAATTCAAAGATCCATTTAGATGGCATCAACCTCTTTCGCCCCCGAAGGCTTTTCATTGGGTCGGGCTCCATTTTTTGATGGGACCGACTATAATTATTGGAAAACCCGCATGACTACCTTTCTAAGAAGCATAGGATATCCCATTTATAAAATTGTCATGCAAGGTTACACCTTGTCTTCCCCCGACGAATCCAAATGGACCCCCGCCGATATTAAGAATTTTGAGCTTGATGGCAAAGCCATGAACGCTCTCCATTGCGGCTTAGATAGAAATGAGTTCAACCGAGTTTCCACTTGCACCACTTCACATGAGATTTGGAAACTATTGGAAGTGACCCATGAGGGCACTAATAAAGTGAAGGATACTCGGTTAGACATGTATAGACAAGATTTTGAATCTTTTTCCATGCACCCAAATGAATCTATTTCCGATATGTTTACACGCTTCACTGACATTTGCAATGGAAGGAAATCTCTTGGTGATGATGTTTCAGCCGAGACAATGGTCAAAAAGATCCTATGGGTCCTTCCGAGCTCATGGGCACCAAAGGTGACGGCGATCCAAGAGGCTAAGGACGTCAAAAATATGCCGGTAGAAGAGCTCATCGGATCCCTTATGACGTACGAGATCACGATGAGGAGGCAAGCTCAAAAGGAGGGCACACCAATCAAGAAACCAAAGAACATTGCCCTCAAGGTATAAAAAGAAGTAAGCTCCTCCTCATCCTCATCTTCCTCATCTACTTCATCTTCAAGCGGCGACTCGGAAATGGAGAATCTCGCCTGCCAAATGCACAAATTTATGAAGAAGCATAAGAAGAAGAAATCCCGCAAGCACAGAAAGCAAGAACCCACCGCAAGATCCGAGCCCAAGGTAAAATGCTGCGGGTGCGGCGAAAAGGGCCATTACAAGCCCGATTGCCCACTCAACAAGAAACGGGCCACGCCAAAGGAAAAAGGAAAGAAGAAGGTCCTCAAGGCGACATGGAGTGACACCTCATCATCATCCTCCTCCTCCTCCTCAAGCGACAACGGTAACAAATGCCTAATGGCATGTCATGAGGTAACATCTTCCGACTCCTCCTCTTGTTCTTCAAATTCCAATTCTTTAAATCATCTATCCTATGAAGAACTCTCACATGCTAGAGATCAACTTGAAAATGGTTTTCATGAGCTTTCTTCAAAATTCGTCTCTTTGAAAAAGTCTTTCAAAAAACTTTCCTCCGAAAAAGACCAACTTTTCAAAGAAAAGGAGGAACTCACCCTTAAAATCCAAAATTTCCCAAATGTTGATTCTTTAGAATCAACCATCAAAGACCTAAGGGAGACCCTAGCTAAGTTCACCCAAGGGGAACAAAATTTGAACAATATCCTAGGTTCCCAACGTATATCTAGAACCACCCAAGGGCTAGGATATACCAACCAAGCCTCCTCCTCCCATGCTCCCACTGTTTTTGTAAGGGGGAGCTCTAGTTATAAGTTTTGTAATTATTGTAAAAAACCCGGGCACCTAATTTATGAATGTAATTGTAAAAATGCCCGGTACGGCCAACCCAAGTCGTTTTTCTTTTCCGATGAGTTTTATAGGAGAAGACCCGCCATGAGACAAGTATGGATTGAAAAATCCCTCTTAGCGAGTCTCTCCGGGCCGAAAATCATCTCTTTTCAAAACACCTCTCCCCGGTGATTTTTTGTTTTTATTTAGGGGGAGTTAGGATCTTTTAAGTTTTTTTTGTAATTTCAAAATTTTCGATTCCAACTTTCAATTTCAACAGTCTAATGCATACTATTTAAATATTTACATGATGTATTTGAAAGAAAATAGGTTTATGGATAGATGTTATGTTCTTTTTTGATTCCTATATAGTTGAATCAGTAACCATATTTTGTTGAATAATAAAGTGATATCATGATTCAATGTACCCTATAAATACATAATTAGTTCATTGGAAAGGTGTTGAAACATTTTTAGATATTTGATTAACAAGAATGTATTTTTGTATTTTCTCCATGTTGATTTTTTCAATGAAATAATAACACTATATGATGGATTAATTTTCCAAAATTATTTTCATTCACAAATATATATATAAATATATATATATCTGTGTGATGTGAATGTTGAATAAAGTTTCCATTCAAGTGTTGTTTTATATCAATATTCAAAAATAATAATTAACTACATTTAATTTATTTGTGAAAAAAAGTTCATGAAGAAGAAAATTATTTAACCAAAGATATGATATAGAATTCGTATTCTATGAATAAACCATATAATTTATCAAATGATAATTTAATATACTATATAATAATCATAAATTTGAGATTTTAAGAATTTTTAGACATTAAAAAGTATTTAATTTAGTGATATTTTATAGATATTGATCTATAATGAAATTATATCTTGTAAAAAATCAGGAATAGGTGACCATATACTACTCAGTTCATCATAGAGGATAGAAATGTTTAATAATTATCAATTATCTTAATTTAAATAGGAATACTAACGTTATAATCATTGTTTTATTTGAAAATCGTTTTTATTGGGTAGTGTGAAGTTTTTCTACCTTTGGGATTCTAGAATTCATATTTTGACTCTATTCTATAGAAGATTGTATAGAGTAACCAATTGTAATTATGTTGGAGAATATATTATTGGCACATCTTACTAATCATAGTATGGATTTTTCCAGTTTTGAGACTAAAGAATGCAATATGTGGTGTCCCCATTATATTAATCTTTACTACATCTGGGAAAGGTAAAATTTTAAAAAAATAGATTAGATACTAATATTTCTATAGTGTTAAATATTATTATAAGGAAAGAGTTGTAAAAATGTCAACATATTCAACAGCACCCCCACCTTCATAGTTGTTAAATAGCTCTATTTTCTCCAAAAATCAGACCATGTCACGCCAAAACCATACTATACATGGTTATAATTTAGTAGATTGAATTTGATGCTTATGAATTATTTATATTTTTTGATTGTATGAGGTACTATATATGGTCACATTAGAACAAGACACTTGGTTCAAATTTTTTTATCGATGTGATTGTCAGAGGAATTCAAGATCCAATAATGGATCATTAAAAAATAAATCCATTATATTAATGACTATATAAATTAATATTTTTATGTCTTGAAGGATCTAAAAAGGGGGTTGTATGATAGATTCTAGCTAGATATGGTATGATAACATTATCATAGTGTAGTTAAACTATAATGACACATAACTATAATAGATATAGAACCTTCATTGGACCATTATGGTTTACCATGCTATGATGGTTGGATTTTTAGGGATGGGAGATTTTATGGCATGTAGCACTATTTCATAGAGGAACAGTGATCCTATAGAAGCTTTATGGCCATGGGATAAGGTAATTCAAAAAAAATTGAATTATTTAACCCTTATGATAAGTGTAGATTTTTGTTCAAAATAATAGATTCCTAGTCAGCGAATTTGTTTTTCTATAATTTAAGTGTCAGGTTTTTTTTTCAGAAATAAAACAAGTGCTACAAGTTGTTTTTACAGGGTGTTCATGCTACATCAACATCAGTGGGTGACCTGATAGAGTATGAAGCTCAAATTGACTATTTTTTCTAGAATCCTGGGTTAAGATGAAATTTTAAAAACTATCAAATTAGTGTATATGATAAAAAATTTAAGTGCACTCTAATACACCTTTTTCTCTTTTATTATTAATTTATTATTTCTATGTCATGTTTGATGTTTTCAGCTAAAAGTTAAATCTATAAATTCTATGACTAGAATCCTTTTTAGATTTGTAGGCGTTTCAGAAGCTATTGCCGCAATAAAGGTAATGAATATAACCCTCTCACCTGAGGGTTGTAATATTTCTTAAGGGTTAAATGGAAATGAAAAAACACCAAATAAGGGGTTCAATGAACGTTTTTCATACAATATGTGACCTCTTAGGAAAGGAGTAAGATGAGTAATTACCAGGATGGAAAATATGTTATCAGAACCCTTCCCACAATGAAGTAACACACTACATTCCTATAATGAGGTTATTGATTGTATTGGAATTTCACCTAAATTGAAGCCGATCAGTCTTTTGAGGTGTTAAAATCTTTGTTGAATCTTCAAAAGGAATTATATGGTTGCATCAGATACTATTGCTGACTTTACAAAAAATGGGTGAATTTGTGCTTGTGCATGGTCAAATTTGGACTCTACAATTACTTATGTTTTTTAAATTTTTATAGGTTTTCGGGTATTCATAGTTTTAAGTAATTTCAAGGCTATATATTTTAATTATAATACAAATGTATCACTCTTAATCCATGACAAATAGTTTTTATGGATCAGACACACAATTCAGAATTTTTATTTGTCCTAATGTTTAGTCTTTTAAGATAATGTTTACTAGGATTTTTTATTTAGTCTTAAATATTGGAATTGGATAAAAAACAATAGTTTCTCAAACTATAAAGCCTATGTGTAAATAACATGACATTGTTATTGTGGGTAAATTATGATGCAATGAAACAATGTGGAAAAGGAGCGGGACATAGAGGAAGAGATTGGTTGGTTGAAGATCTAGGATGTGGCAAATAAGATTCTGAAACTTGTAGACATGAACAAGAAATTCTCACCGGTTATATTCCCTTATAAACATTATTTCCTATGGTAGTCTTGCACTTCATTCCTATTACATAGAGATTAAGATCAACATTTGATACCACTATACCGATTATTCTAATAAATGGCCCCATATTTCATGCTTCCTTGAATAAAATTATTTTTTACACTTTTTCCTTATTAGGGACTAGTGTGGCATAGACTTTGTATTTTTACCTTCCATTGAATACAAGAGTTTTCCCTTCCCATTCTTTAATGTTTTCATCTTATTATTTCTAGTTTTTAATGAATTTCATGTTATTTCTATCAAACACTACTATATGTTATATGAAACATGATAGTTTACAATATAGAATTTATGCTAGAAAATAATTAGTTGTTTAATATTATTGAGAAAACATAGTGAAACTCAAACTTGGTCATCGTATTCAAACATGACCATCAAATTTTATCAATAGGGTCAAGAGTAGATAAATAGGTTAAATTATATCCAATTATAATAAAATTTTGTGAATAAATGTGATCAACCGATTTTATACATATTCATACAATTTTTCATGCCTCCACCAATATCTTATGAAATTCACTTTTGTGATACCCTATTTAACTCACCATCACCTCTATGCAAAAAAATGGTTTGTTAAAATTTGATACACATCTAATATTATAATATTATAATGTGATAAAATGAGGGATGATTTCATCCTTAATACTCTGTTTTCCAAAAGTTTATTCCTCCCAATATTTTGTATACATGAATCATCTTTATTGAAATCAATTAAATCTCTCTAAATGAAGAATATATTCACAGAACTTTTAGATATTATGGTTCATACAATTTTCATTCCATTTAATAATTTAGTCAAATAATGGTTTCCAACCTTTATGCCTCTATAAAAAACCATAGAAACTTGATTTATCTTTCACACTTTATTAGCGAAGCTCATTACAAAACCTACATCATCCTGTTGATCCATGAAAATTAATTTTTCTCATAATCTTGATATTTTTTTAATGATCTTGAATACACATGTTTCCATGTTATGTGATGTGGCCAGGGGGACCATGATAGGTATGATTTTCATATGTTAACATTAAATAGAATCATAATATAAGTCTAAAATTACATTATCCATAGGTAAATGAGATATAGAGAAGTGTGTGGATGTGTCATGTGAGCTCCCAACCCATGTGACCCTTAGGTTATGTGTGTGATTATTTACATGTTATAAAACATAAATTTTTAAAAAAGGCATGCTTTTTATTATTTGAATTATTATTCTTAGTATAATAAAAGCATATATACTCTATATGAGTTGGGATCTTTACAAACCAATCTCATGACATTTAATGGCTGGTGGATTGGGTGAGAATTCCAACCAAATTCTAGTTGTATGCGATGGGGTGAGATATGTGTAATGGGTCGGGAATGTATCTATCCATGGTTATGTGGGATAATGTGCAAGAGATTATTATATGGGTTTGAAATCTTGTGGCATATAAGGACATTTTCATTTGGGTGGGTGATCATGGACACCATATATGTGTGAGTTATTATGAAATGGGTGTTGTAATATATTTTAGGGGTTCATTCCAACCGTGGATGTTCTTAAGGGATGTGTAAGTTGTTATGAGAGTTTTCACCTAATGAGTATTTTGGGAAGGTAACTCATTGTAACCATGGATGATGAATGAATATGGATTGATTTGTGTATTGGGTTGGATTGTATTACAACCACGGGTTAGGACTTGGTAGTTATGGTATGGCCTGTTGGATGTGATACCTCTTGATTTGGTTGTTAATGATAAAATTTCCATGTAATGTGGTTGTGGTATATAACTAGTTGGTATTGCCTTTACAAGTAGGAAGGTAGGATACTATAGGAAGTAGGAAGGTCGGCTGATTTAGGAGGGCATGAAGTAGGAAGGTGGGCTTCTTCAAGAAGCATGAAGGTGGGATGTTATAGGATATAAGGAAGCAGGAAGGCGGGCTCTTACTACGCCTTTAGGAGAAGCATCTATACCCATGGTTCAGTGAAATGTGGGTATCTTATGAGTTATGTTATAATCAATACCCATGGTTTAACAAAATACCTAGGCATAGTGGAATTTTCCAGGGATATACCCCTGGTTTCTTTAAAAGCATGGATATAGGTCTATACTAATTCCTAGGTAGCCCATGGTTCTTCAAACTGTGTGTGTAGCCTATACCCATAGTTTTATAGGCTATACAAATGGTTTAAAACCATGGCTATAGGTGATATTTCAAATAGTGTTAATTGAGTTAATCGATTATTCCGTGAGGAGGGGATTAGAAGATCCACAAAAAATGGGAGGCGTTTTCCTCATGAAGGATTTGATGGAAACATTATATTTCCCTGGAGAACGTGAGTGTTCCACACAACTCATTTTATTATTCATAACATGAGCCACCTGAGCAAGTACTGTCATGAGGTTTTGAGGACCCATTCAAATAATATTTGGACTGTCATTAGGGAAATTGTCACATTTCCTATTAAATTAATTGTCGACAACTATTCTTATATTTCCCACCATTAACTATGAAAATGAAAGTTTAATTAGGGGGCTTGAATAATTATCTAATATTCATAAAATGAATATTTTAACATAAAATGATAAACATGCCAATAAAATGATATCCTAAATTGTGATTCCCAAGGTTTCAATCTATTTTTTAAAAATTTGTTTCCTAAAATTTATTCTTTGGGGATTTTTTATGGTTCCCTTAATAATGGTTCATAATGAGCTTGTGAATTTACCAAATCATATCTCTCGGGATTGACAAACCAGGTTCACAGTAAGGCCCATTTTTTATACCAAGTTATCTCAAGTCATGCATAGAGCACCTTATCTGAGTTGTTACTCCAAGGTACATCTTTTCCAGAACCACGTCCACTTTTAATATCCCAAGAGGGATGTATTTTCTTGATAAACTACAAACTATATACAAACAAAAATTTAGTTATGTTTTCCAATACATGGTATTATCCCAAAGGTTCTTAATAAAGTTCTCTATTCTGAATATCTAGAAATAACTAGACCTTCCTCTCATACCATCTACAGTAAACCTTTTACTTTTAAAAATAACATGATATCCAATTACAAGCCAATAATTGTAATGTTTAGTGGCTTGAATGAATAGCTATATAAAACTAAAAATATAGAACTAAATAAAAAATTTCATTATTTATCATCCATTATAATATCCAAAATTACCCTGATCCCAAACATCTGGAAAGGATAACCTGGGGACAACTTGAACAAAGAGATGTTCTAAAAAGACTATAAAGGCAATAAACATAAGAATATATCTTATCACATGGGTTAGAATGTATAACGTAATGATATAGAATGGGATGAAACCTGATTAAATGTAATGAAATAATAATATATATAAAATGTTATCATATAAGCATGGAATCATTATAATGAGGCAGTAACCTAAAACATTAAATTATCATGAGTCAAGGCACATTTCAAATAGAGTATCACAAGTCAAGACTGACCACCGAGACCGTTGCACAAGGAGCATGAGTCAAGGCTAACCACCAAGACCATTTCACATGACATCTCGTGAGACTAAATATTTCCCACTGTATTGGATTACTATCTAGATGTACCCATCACAACGTTTTATTTAATATGTGTTGCACATGAATAATCATACATAAAGAATCAATCATAAATATAAGGGTTACCCATGGTAATAATTTTGTATCATAATCTTTTCCAAAAGAATAATGTAAGGGGATATCACAATGGTGTCCATAAATTAAAAGATTAAAATAATAAATTAACATTTATAAGGGAAAAAAGTCATAGATCATGAAAATGGATGTCAAAATAAAGTGATAAATGTAAAAAGAGTATTTATGAAAGTTTATAATTAAAACATTTTAGTGTGGTTTAAGGAAAATATTAAAGAAAATTAAAAGTACAAATGACATAATATTTTATAAAAACCAAAAGTGAACCAATATGGTTTTCAGAATAAAAATAGGGATTTTAGAAAATAATTATTTCTGAAAACATATTATATAATTCACTTGGAGATGGTTAACATTATAGAAAGTTCCCTAAAATTGGGCATACTTATCTGAAAAAATCGAGTAGGAAACCTCTTAAAAACATGTATATCCCTAATGAGAAGAGGTCAGATTATGATATATGATTTTTGAAAAAATACATATAATTTAGAAGATGTATATAAAAATAATATAGAATTTAATTTGGGTAAAAAGAGAGAAAGAATAACCTGATGAAATAATGGATTTTTGGGTACAATCCCTTACCTTAAATCTGTAGGTGCCCTTAAATTGTTTTTATTGTCATGGATTATCAAATTATATTACTTAATTAATAATTATAGATCCTTTTATACATGAATTTGATTTATTATAAGTTTATTAGGTTCATTTATGGAATTTTTTATTGGTTAAGATATTCAATATCGATGTTTGGGATTGTTGGTTTCCTTGGTTTTTATGGTCGGTTTACTCATATACATGTACATATGATCATGTAAAGTGAGGGTAATTATCCATATTTAAACTTGTAAGTCATTAATTATCTTTCAAGGTTCAAATTTTTCTTATATATCATTTGGTTTTATCGTATGAGAATGAGTCATTATATAAATAGTTAATGGTAATCGTTTGGATTTTCTTTTACAGTTTTCTATCACAATGAACTCATTTTATTCTATCAATTTGTATCATGTGTATAAAATGATTCCAAAACATTATATAATATATAATAAATATATTATAATCTGGATAAACCATTAAATAGTTTCATGAACTTCCTTGAATATGGTAATGAAAATTGAAAACATTGTCTTCCTTAAAAGTCATAAAGTAACACATCATGGATGTTGTTTTATTTTTGGTATAAAAGGGGGAGAAATGAGAGCTGATGATGAATTATATCATTAGAATAATAAAATTTTAATATATTTAAGGTAATGTTGTTATCAAAAATTTTTTAAGAGTTGATGTGAGGAAAGAAAAATAAAAGAAAGGGACTTGAAAAGAAATTAAAAGAAAAGGAACAGAGGTTTACCTCTTGATTCCTTCTTCTTCAGAACCCCCTTTAGTGATTGGTTCTGGTCCTTTATTAATACCAAAGTCTCATAGATGTGGGAAAGGGACTTTGGAAGATTTTTGAGTAGAATTTGGAGAAGTCTAATAGATTGAGAGGTGTGAGGAGAAGGGATGGTGAGGGGTTGTATTTACAGTGGAGGAGAGGGGTACTTTCTCATTATTTAATTCATCAGTTTATTATTTTGTTCTAGATAAGAAATAGTGTTTATTGTTGAGACTAAAATTTGTAATTAGATCATGTGAGTTCGAACCAATTGTTCTTACATCATCCATGACTCAATTAATAGTGTATTTATTTTATAATGTATATATAACATAAATTACTGTATTTTATTATTCACCAAAAATTCAAATATTTATAAACAAAACACAAAAAATAACCCTACCCATTTCTATATGTGTAGAATTAAAAAATTAACTCCATTTTATGAAAATAAATTTTCTTTTAAATTATTAAATTTATCATAAAATTGTAATTAAATATTTATGACTTAAAAAAATGTCAACACATAATTAATAATTACTTAAATATTTATTTACTAAAACTATGATATAATTATATCATATTTTTACTTATAATATTAATAAATTTTATTTATAATTTAATTGGTGAGGTTACTATTTAATTTCCTAGTTTACTATTTATAAGGGTTGTGTAACTATTCCAAAGGTCAAATTACTATTGCTTTAGTATATATTCCTTAACATCTAAAAATGCTTTTTATTTCATTAATTCATTATTTAGAAAGTTTTTATCATGTTCCTAATGTGATTTTATGTGATAATACTATATGACACAATTATAATATAGTGATTTCTATTGACAAAACATTCAGTCTTTATAATAATCATATATTTTTACCCTTATTCTCATGTTTATTCTTGCATATATCCCTTTTTTACCATTATGGAGCATCTGATCTCACCCATTTTTATGTTTACTTCCACAAGATATGAAGATATGTATAAAGTATGATGTGTCTAAAAAGGTTTCAAATAATGAAAAACCTAATGGGAGATAATATATCTCACTTATCTGCCAATGTTTATGTTTCCATGTTTCAAAAAGAACATAACTAATACGTTATTTTGATGTATGTATGGGTAATGTTTTATGTATTCCAAAAAATGGTGTAATTTATATAATTGTTTACAATGGGTCGTTATAGGTTACTGTGTAATAGTTGAAAATGACAACACATTTCCTATCAATTGGTGAGAAATATTTTGTCAATGGGCTATGCAAGTTATATGTGTAAAGGATATTTTGTATTTACAGGGTGCCTTGAGGTATCATATCTCATCTAGATGCCCATTTTATATCATGATTTTGATATTTTCTATAGAATTTTATATATTAATTGGTGAATATTTTCACTACCTACCATCCTCAGATATACAAGCACTCTACATGCACCATATGAGTGTTAAAGGAATTGATTTGAGTATGCATTCTTAACATTATGGGATCATGGGATATTCATATTGAACATATGGAGTTCACTTATAATAATAGTTATGAGATATCAATTCATATGGAACCTTTTTAGGACTTGTATATCATGTCTTATCAATAACCTTTGTGTCAATTAGAGTTAGGAGAGTCATCTATTATTAGGTCAAGTATCATATTGGAAACATCATATCCTATTTGGATGATAAATAAGTGGTTAGGTACAAATAAAATCTGGTAGAGATCTTCTATAAACCATTGAAACATTCCTCTGGAGTTTGATGTGGGAACCATGTATTCTTATGGGTTTCACTTTTCTTGGGGAACAATAATATTTTAATGTTGGTTAAGTTGGTGCATTGGTTCATAGGGATATCTGATGTTTTCAGTATGATCAATATCATGGTATATCATTTAGTTATTCCTTGGATATATAGTGTTTTTTATGATATATTCTGTGTATCTCGTATTCAAAGATTCTATGTTGTCGATGTTCATGTGATCAGTATTAACAACAAAAAGTAAGAGGTAGATTCATCATTTTATTAATGAATAATATTTATTGTGTATTAGAACAAGAATACCCTGTAAGGTAAGATCTCCCATTGGGTATATGGGTATTATAATCATGGGTGTATCTAGGAAGCTACAGTGGTGGGATTCTAATATGTGGTCATAGTGGCAAGATTGTTTCACCGACAAGGCTCGGTGATGTTCAGTAGTGAAATTTAGGGATTAAATTCTATATGATTTGGGGTTTGTAACACCCTTTCTAATTTGTGGTATGATTTTGGTCTCAATTTCACCATAGATAATCTTTTTTAGTTGTTTTGGGGTGTTAGAGGTGTTACTGGGGGCTTAGGGGTCAGTTTCATGAAGTTAGACTAAGTCAAAGAGCTTATCCTTTTGAGATTGAATACTTAATGAACTCAACGGAATAGTATTTGGAGTACCTAATGGAACCCCTAGTAGATAAATACATTTTTAAGGGAATATAGGCTCTATGTTCTACAATGATGGGTATCCCATGGGTGCCAATTGGGTACCCTGTTGGTATGATCTATGTTTTATAAATTAAAATTAATTAATTTCATTTAGTGTTATGTTTATTTAAAATATAATTGCACCCCTCTCATTTATCTCATCCAGAAATACACAAACCCTAACTCTACACTTCTTTTCCCTTCTTCAAGTAAAGTGATCTACCATTTTTATTTTTTGACCCTCGACCCATTTATCACCATAGATCACCTATGGTAATTCTATCACTCATATTCTCTCATTATTTGAGTGGTTATCACGTTATAGGTAATCATTTTGTGGTTGTTTTAAATAATAATATTTTTATTTATTAAATGTTAATCATATTATAATATTCAATGGAAACAAATCTATAAATTCATGTTAGATTTTACTAAACTATTCCCAATGGTTTATGATCATTTCCATTCTTCGTGTGATGTACAGTCACACCAAACATGTGAAATTGGCCAAAAATTAATCTAAAATGGTTTCACTTATGTATTTGGGTGTGGGAAGGATTTACTTGGGTCATGAGTTCCCCTTCATGAGTTTTTATTCCTATTATATGGACATCTATGGTGATATAAACAAACTAAAAGATTTCATAAATTATAGGGGGAATTTATATGTTTCAACGGTAATTTTATTCCACGGTAGAACATGAGTAGGAATCCTATAATGCTTTGTGATATTAGAAAATATAAGATAGAAGGATAAAATAGTGTTTTACTTAAATGAAAATAGAAATTTTAAGAGGATTTTTGATAGTTACCAATATAATGTAATGTGTATATCGAATATCGGTGAGTTTCCAACTCATGTGGTGACTTGTTAGAAATTTGTGTAGAATGGAATGGTTTATTTATGCTATGATATTTATTTAGGTGATGGAATTATTTGATTGTTCATGTTTTGTATGTCAAATTATCATGAACTTGGAAAGGGGTTGGACACAATTCCAAACTAGATATGTGATTAATTAAAGTTTGGTTATAATGCCAACCTTGCACATTTATGTGAAATGAGTAGGGTGTATTCCCAAATTTAAATAAATAGATGACTTATATTGGGTGTAATTCCAATTTTATGTATATTTTGGAAGTTGGTTGGGTGTAATTTCAATCACACACACACATATGATAGATTTTTCTGTAATTCAAACTATGGATGAGTTGTGTATAATGTTTTAGTTGTACTATCAACCATTCCATTTAGGGTTCTAAAGTTGGGTGTACTTTCATCTCCTATTTATGGGCCTTATGAGGTGATGATATGGGAAAAAGTCCTACCAACTCTTTTTTATTTCTTTTGACTTATTCATACTCAACTCCGTCATTGGTCAATGTAGGTATAGTTGATCATAGATGTCACAAAGGAACCAATAGATACAATATTTATTTATTTGTATATGCTTTATTGTATTTATCTATTCATATTGTTAAACAATTGTATTTACTAAATATGATTTGAGACACCATTTTTAGTGGTATTATGAGCTTTACTCTAACCCTACTTGGGAACCCTAGTACCTTAGAAATTTTCATCTTTTATGACCCAAGTATGGGAAAGGTCCCTACAGGTATGGATGGATGAGTTGGTGGAGTCTATTTAAACTATGGGTTTGGGATCATATGGGGACCCGAGACCTAATTATTTATTACTATCCTTCCTTTTAATTATTTTTTCACCATGATGTATATGAATGTCCCATGGTTAGTCCTACTCATATCTATCTAACTCTTGTTCCAATATTATTTCTCATTTTTTACAGCATGTGATATGATATTAACTTTTTTGGGGAACTTAGTTATGAAATTTAATTTTATTCTATTTTTTTATTGATAATTTCTATTTATATTTTTTTATTTATGGTAATATATACCAGATAGGTTATATTATTTCCATTTATCTTTATCAAATCCCTAATACCAATCATTATCATCACACATATAAGTAGGTTCTCCTAAGGTATGAATCACTTCAATTTTGTCTGGGTGGTGGAAAATTATTATTGGGATGTTAAACTTCCCTTGATCATAGGTTTTAAAGTCTTTCAATTTTATTAATATATATATGTGGACTTATCCATAATTTTTCATGTCCTTCATGGGTAAAAAAAACCAATGTTGTTTCTTCTCATGGTGGGATTTTAATTTTCACTAGTAGGGGAGGATGGAGTTCTTATAGGATTTTTACTTTAAGACCTCATACAGTATATGGAAAAGGAAATTTAGTGGATGATGTTAATATTATAAAGTCATGTGGAGATGATTTTAATGATTTTGGATATGAAGAGAATATGGTGGATAATCTTATTGCTTTATATCTTAATATGGATGATGTTTTTGTATAGGTTACCTATATCAGATGACAATGTAGCCATCCCTAATATTGAAGGTGGAGGGTTATAATCTAGGATATCCTGAGATATAGGTTTGTAAATACCATATTGTCTTTAAATATTCCCTTAGGGTATGGTGAAAGGATTATTATCATCACGAGTTGTTTTAGGGGGATTTTTTTATTCTGTTGAAAATATAGTAAATAATTCTCCATTGCACTCCTATCTCACCTCTATGAGTGAATATCAATATATTTGAGATTTTTTACTCCTTTAGGACCTCATTATAATGGTTAAGGATGAAGAGTTTGTGTCATAGATTGTGTTATAATGTTTTAGTTATCAAAGAGTTAAATCCATGAAAAATGTTCAAGAATTGTTTTTACCAAAACTGAATGGTCTTTAGTATAAGTTGGGGGATAATTTGATGGATTCTGTAATTGATTTTCATCGACATTAAGGATGATGTGAAGATTTCATGAAAATTATGCACTTGTTTTTTAGGCCAGATAATTTCTTAGTGACCAAATATTTTTGTATTGAAGATGTTTCAGTGAGGTTATGTGTGGATGGGGTTGTGCAGCTTACTTGGGTGTTGAAGATGAACATCTCCAATTGAGATCATCAATTTACCTCAAATCTTTAAAGGTTATTTTGTATTATTTTAGCTCATTTTTATGACATAGAAATGTATTTCTTCCTCATAAGTATGGTCAAACCCGTTGGATGATCCATACACTATGAGACATGTTTCACGCATGTATTCCAAAATTTGTACATATGTGGAGGAAACAATTATGCATGGTTGATTTTTCCTACACAAATATCCATAACCCTTCCTCTAGTATGGATCTATTTAGGGTAGGGTATAGATATCTTTGTATATCACCATTATACTAGAACCATTTTGGAGATCAAGTTATTCATGGACTATATTTAATACAATGTATAACAGATAAGGTATCGGGGATTTTAGATATAATTAATGTTGATCAAGACTATCATAAGTTTTATGTTGATCAATGTATAATGTCTCTAAACTTCACAGATGGTGATCATGTATTTTTAAATGTTTCATCTCATTGTGTTCAAAATAGATTTTGACATTGCATCAATCTTTCTTCTAATTTTTTGGGACCTTCTAGGTCTTGTAGAGTGTTTATGAAGAGAAATATTAATTATCCCTACCTCCTCAAATGGATTGAATCCCTGAAGTATTTTATGTGTTATTGTTTTCTTGGTAGGTTCATAATGAAGCTAATTTAATTGATTGGGATGAGATGGATGTTGAGGATAATATATCATTTATGTAGTGGTCTATTTATATTCAAGAAAATCTAGGGAAGGTTCTATATTGGTGAAACATCCCCCTAGTTCAAGAAATGTGCAGGCATAATGTCTTAAATGAGTGCAATTGAGAATGTGATTCATATATGTGAACTTATTATTATATGTTTTTTATGTTTTACCTCATTTTGAGATTATATATTTGATCTTATACTTATTTTTTAGGGTTTATTTCTATTTTTAGGGTTTTGGTGTGCTTTTAGTGATTGTGATATCTCTATTTGAGAGGCATCTCATAGGGTATTTGGATTCAGGGATTCTTTTCCTCTTCTCGGGTTTGGTTATAATTCTTACTTATGAGAATTATATGAGTGGTATATAGCATAGAATCATGAATTTATTGTAGACTAATAATTTATGTATTTGGATATTAGAGGTGTTAGGGATAAATCTGAGGCAGGATGGATGGATTATATAAAGAGTATATTAGAGATTTAATCCATAGGAATAGATCACTTTGTTAACAAGGGTATTGTGCAATGATATGTTTTTAGTGGTTTTGGAGGATAAGGGTTGTCTGGGATTCATCGTGATTGGTGTTGTTTTTGTGTATGGTTCCATGTTATTCCATAGTGGTTGCACCATGAGAATATACAGGTTCTATAGTTAGGTGTGGCTAGATCATTGTACGGTGGTTATTTGTGTTATGAAATTGAGAATTTTGATTCACTATGAAGGTACTTGTCCAAAATATTATAGTTTTTCTATTTCTAGGATGATTGTGTTATAATGGTATCTATTATGATGTGGTTTTTTATTTGGTGTTATCAGACTTGAGGATAAAGGTCAATGTTTCTATTGTGATTATTGGGTTTTAAATCATTACACAATAGTGAGGTATGTTATGTCATTACCTTCTTCATTATCATTGATTTTAAATAGTATCACCCCTAGATTAAATGATATTTCTCAATAATTCCCAGAGGATCAACTAGATGACCACTATTGCAGTATGGCCAGGGTCATCACACTATGATATTTTGTCAATGAATTTTTAATATTAATTCATGTAAATTTTCAAATTAATATCAATCATATATAGTTTACCTAAACACTATGTATCCTTAGGCTATGTTCTAGTTTCCTATGGTCATCTATTGGTGAATTTTATCCTCATCTTTTTATGATTGATTCCTTTCAGTCTGGGAGATATTGTATTCTCTTATCTACACTTTTATTCTCTTATCTTCTAATAATTTTCTCTATGGTAATGGAATAGGATGTGGAAGCATGTTTTTTGGCATTTGATAAAATTCTTGATGATGTTTGATATGTATTATGTTTCTTATGGATTATCTTGTGATCCTTGGTGGTATTTTCTTCATTTTTTCTTATACTTATAATATAGTTTTTGAATCAATTATTGATGTAGGGGATTAAAAATATCTATTCCTTTTATTATATCTAAATTTATAATTATCTTAATACTTTTTCCCCCAGGTAAATTGTTTGAATTAACAAATTCAACATAACGAACTGAATTAAGATAATTAAAATTGTGGATATGAATCACATGTTCTTTTTATTAATTCCATGATATTTTATGTACGTTATTTATTTGGTTTCTTTGAAAAACATATATCCATCGTCCACACATTTTTTTATTGTGATGATTTATCACATTCATATTTGTTAATATAATTTGAAAATGGTAATAAAAAGGGGGATATGTAAATCATAAATTAATGTTTGATGTTTACTATGCATGAAGTGCGAAATAAAAATTAATTCACTAACAAATAAATTTTATAGATATTATTTTATGTTATAACTAATGTTTGTATTGTAGCCAAAGTTATTATTATTGTGTTTATATTAGATTTAGTGAGTTGGTTTTTGTGTGTTTGAGGATGGGAAGATTATATGTTTTTTGTGGTGGTATGCTGATGAGGTTTATGAGGAATATTGTGGGTTTTTATTTTTTGAAATTGTTGGAATCGATGTTATGGTTATTTTAATTGTTTTTTATTCATTTATGTGAAAGGAAGATGTGTTTTGTTATTGTTTTCTGGATATAAAAATTTGGATAAAATTAGTGGGATGATAAATGGGTATGGGTTATAATAATAATATGGAATGAAACTAAAACAATTAAATAAATAAAAGGTTTAATTGGAAGAGGAAAAGATTATAATGGAATAATAATTTGTTATAAATAATAAATAAATTTTAAATTAGAAATCCTGTGGTAGATTGAACAAATAATGTTGAAATGGAAGATATTATATGTAGTTATAGAAAAAAGAGTCAAATTGAGAGATAATGAAGTTAATGTAGAGGATATATGTTAATGTATAAATAGAATGCATAAAATAGTAAATTTGATAGATATTAATGAAATAAATATGTTCTCAGGGAATGTTATGTGTTTATTATATGGTATTCATGGGGTGTAGTGGTTGGTTTGGTTTTATGGTGGTTATTAGTGGTAGTGATGTTAACGTATGTTGGTCATAGTTATTTATAAGTTTCATTTGTCAATAATTTGACTTTAGGGGTGTCTTTTTTACTATTATATTCTAATTTTGATTTTTTATGTCTTACTCACCATCACTCAAGTTGGGTAACATGATTAATTTCCACATGGGGTTTTGTGTTTTGATTATTTTTCCTAATATCTTATATATATACTATACATATAGCTAACTACTTCCCCTTCCCCAAACTCTCTTTATGACATATTATTCTTTTTAATGGTTAGAGTTTATGGTATGAAATGATAAGGGTGCACTTTAGAGTTGAACGTTGAAGGAGGGGGAATAATATTGACGTCCTTTGTGTTTACTTTTCTAAAGTTATATGATATATGTTTGTGATATGGATGTGGTTGTGGATATGAGATTGTGGTTTTGGTTATGTTGATTTCATATGTGGTATACATTTTTGTGGACACTAGTTCCATTATGTAACCCATTTGGGAGTGAGGGATTCTAGATCTGTAGGTAAGTGGTTGTGGGGTACCAATTTATGAATTTTTCTTTATATTATAAAAAACATCCCATCTTATGGGTGTTGTAGTTTTTCAATGGTGGTTAATGGGTTTTAATAAATTATAATTATTTTATTCATGTTAATTTGTTGAAGATAATTTAATGATGAAGTTTCATGGATTTTTTGTTAAATAATTCATGCATATTGAAAAAGTCAAGAAGTTCCCATGTCTTTTAATCTTGTAATTTTTCATTCCATTAGAATATTTGTAATATATTCACATATCGATATATTCAATACTTGTAAGAAAAAAATTATCTGAATATTTTTATTTAATTAAGATGATTGGTGAACTGGTATTAATGTATCAAATAATTTGACTTAATGTTTGGAGAAGTAAATTTGATAAAAATATTTATAAGGTGGGTGGATGAATCAAAATAAACTAGGGTAATTGGTAAAAGACAAACAGAATGAGGTAATAAGATAAATTCAAATGGGATTAGGTATATCTGGAATAATTATACTAGGTGGAGAAAGATAATTTGAATCAATCTAGTCTATTAGACATATTCTAGTGGACTAAGGATAGAAAAAGAGGCAATTTTGGACAAAGAATTTGTCTGATAGTGTCCATTAAGCCCTCATAATGAGAGTTCTGATAAAACATATCATTTGATGCTTAGAGATGTATTCCTCATTTATTAAATATAACAATGCCCAATGGATATGATTCAATATTAATATTATAATAAGAAAACCCTTTGTGAAATAGTATAAAATCAGGTAACGAGTTGTTCTTTCTTAATATACTAAACATCATTACTATTATAAGGAATTCAAGATTCTAGATAAAGTTGGTTATAGAAAGAATTTGGTGGAACATTTACCGAACTAATTTAATAGACAATTATTTTTCAATAGAGGTTTCCTTACCATGCCCACGTGATGTATAATGTGTGTCGAGTTCATAGATAGAGAGATCTGAGGTGATCAGACAAAGAGTTTATCAATGAAATTATTTCAGACAAAAGTTTCTAAATGATCGGATAGAGATATCAAAATCACTCGACAATTTTTTTTAAAATTGATCCATCATATATAAATTTCTGAATGATTGGACAAAGTTCTTCAAATCAAAAAACATACATTTATGAATGGATCTATTTGACAATGTTTTTTGAATGGAACCACGGGAATAATTTTATGAGAAAAGGAATATGATAGATATTTTCTAACAATAACGTCTAAAAAATGTTTCTGAGAAAAGAAATTTGACATAAGTCTCCGAGTTATTTCATAAGACTAAGTGTTACAATGACATATTATATAGTATAACAATTTCATTGGATGAATTTCTATAAAGTCATTAGAAAAATTGAGAATAGGATGACTCTAACGGTTTATCGTATGGGAAAAAATAGGTAATAATCTAGAAACCCATTCGATAGAGAGAGATCCTTGTGAAATAATTCTAGACATAATTTCAAGGGTGGATCAAAAAGAGTCCTTAGCTAATCATCTTTCATAAAAAGAAGACCATGGTGAAGGAATGTCATATTAAGTATTAGTTGAAAAAGGAGTTCTCTGTAAAGACCCGTAAAATTCTGGGGGATTTTTTTCTTAATATTTTTTGGGATTTTACAAGAACGCAGTTTCTGACGGCACCTGATTCTGAGGCCCAGTGTGCCCGGAATCATTTTCCCAAGTTTGGCTCAGGTACATTCAGTGAACGAATGAGAGGGTTTTTCCTAACTTTTAAACCGGTGCTCGGAATCAAAATCTGAGGGCACCGATGGAATCGCAGCACCGGTAATTTCTTAGGAACACCTATACCGGAGTTGCGTTTACATGGGAGGAGTTGTTTAAAAATTGTGGATGTCAAAAATAAAATTTAACTAAATATTTTATTTTTCATTCTAAGTGGTAGTCCTTTGAGTAGAAGTTGGGAACCACCCAACTTCCCATGAGAGGTTATGAGGGCAGTGGGGCCCAAACGAACCCCACCCCTTCATATTCCCTAAACTCCCATAACCCTCCTATTAAATGACACATGAGTTAATTAAGTGGTTTAATTCAATTTTGAATTTCAAACATGAGTCATGAGTAATAAAATAATTGAAACACTTATTTTATTATTTTTGGGATTGTTGTGTTGAGTATTTGGGATAAAAAGTGAAGTCTAGGAGTTCTTCGTTCTAAGTCGAAGAACGCAAAGAACGCACCGCCGCCAACGAAGAACACTGACCTCCGATGATGAATGACGGTGAGGGACACCTTCCTCGGAGATCAAACGCCAATGATCCTCTACTTCAATGACGCCTTCTTCCGCGATGGTTAATTCTGCGACGAACCCTCACTCAACAAATTCGATGAGGTAGGGGATTTTGTTTTTGTTCTTGATTACTTCCATTTTCGTTCTTCGTGAATCTTTTCCGCTTGCTATTGATTAACGGGAGGGGGTCGGACCACACAAACATGGCCGACCCTCCTCCCTTATCTTTGCGTTGTTGCGGTTCGAAGGAAAGCAGCGCGGTGCAATGGCACCACACAGGATCATACGACAAGGGTGCGTGGTGCCGTCGCGCCACA
Source organism: Viscum album (assembly GCA_963277665.1). Taxonomy (NCBI): domain Eukaryota; kingdom Viridiplantae; phylum Streptophyta; class Magnoliopsida; order Santalales; family Viscaceae; genus Viscum; species Viscum album. The sequence goes on along the minus strand of OY728155.1, from coordinate 1,216,914,352 downwards.
CCGTTGAATTCGAATAAAGGCGAGGTGCTGTCGTGCCGCTCTGGAGAATCATGAAAACACTGCGGACGGATCGGGGCCGCGGAGGAGGGGCGCGGTGTCATCGCGCCATGCCGGATGGACCATGGTCATGGCTGATGTCGCGGCGAAGTAGGGACCAGCGGTCAGTTCCGGGCTACCGGCGTCGGAGTAGGGGGACCGGCCCACGCCGGTCCCATGGCGGCAGCATCCGACCGGTCAGAGAGGGCTGACCGGTTAGAGGAGGAGAAAGGAGTTACGACCCCCGGCTGGCCGAACAGCAGCGCCCCCCCCCCCCCCCCCACACACACACATGGGGGCCGCGGTTACAAACAGGCGGGGGGCAGCGCGACCCCACGCACCTCAAACGCTCGGCCGTTTCGGCCGAGCCACCTGGCCAGCGCGCCATCACGCTGGGCCGGGCTGCCCATGCCGGGTTGGGCTGCCTCGGCCGAGCCGGGCCATGCCCAAGCGGGCCATACCCGGACCCGAGTCGGGTCGAACCGGTTCGGGCCGACCCAGGGGGGGTCTCAGACCGGGTCGGTCTGGGCCCAAAACCCCCACTTACGGACCTCTTACAGTCTTTTGCCCATAACTTGGGCTATGGACCTTCAATCGACGCACCGTCAGCTGCGATGAGATCCTTGGAACGAGAAGGTCGTTTCATTAAATTACACTCAAGGTTTCGGAGAATTCTGGGTTCGGCTGGGTTGGTTCGTACATGAAACCAACCGGGACCTCAGAGCGGAAACCCTTATAACTTGAGTTCACGACGTCCGATTGACGTGTCGTCTACTTTTTTGGATTCCTCTTACTGATACGGACCTTTTGGATTACTCTGCTCGAGGTTTGGATACAGTTGGAGTTTGGTCGGGTTGGTTTGACTTAAAAACCAACTGGGCCCCTAGGACGAAAATGCCAATAACTCACAGATCGGACGTCCAATTGACGTGTCGTCTGTGACATTGAGTTCCTGTTGACGATACGGAACATTTGGATACATCAACTCTGGAATTCATGTCAGTTGATGTATCAGACCCTCGTCTCATGGAGCGGACTCTCCCGAACGAGCTTGCTGTGTGCGGGAACCCTAGAGCTGGCTGGGACTATGACGACGATGACGACTGTACTGAAATCCTCTGTGGATTCAACGGCGACGACTATAGCACTCAGTGATCCTATGTGGGTCAGTGCTACCGATCCTGTGTGGGTCAGATCCTGTGTGGGTCAGCGCTCAGCGGTCCTGTATGGGCCAGCGTATACCGACCTTGTGTGGGTCAGATCTTGTGTGGGTCATTACGGGGGTTAGTTACAAATTGATCCTTTGTGGGTCATTACGTGGGTTAGTTACCTATCAATCCTTTGTGGGTCATTGCAGGGGTTAGTACCTATCATTCCTGTGTGGGTCCGACATCTTAGATGAATCAGTGGCTACATCTGATCATCTCTATCGTCTTACGAAGAAGTATAACTATGTGAGCTGAATCTTTACTTTCAATCATTATCTTCGATATGATTGACTTGCTTTCTTATGTGGATTGTGTTGTGATATCCTGTGTGGACGTGATCGAACTTGGGCTCGAATGTTAGAGTTGAACTGGAATTGATGACTTAGGTATATGTATGGGCATATACCTAAGTAGTGTTGGATGTTACTTCGTGATTGTATCTTTCTTTTGTGGATTATCCTTTGTGGATTCTGGGAGACCTTCGTGGTCTCAGGGTCCCTACTGATTAGCTTATACTCACCCTTGCACGGGCTATGCCTGCACTACATTGTGTTGGTTGCAGACGACGGATAGCGCTGATCGTGGTTGGGGCTTGTGGAGCAAGTCGGTACCTGGAGGTGGACCACTGGACAGGACGTACTCGGAGCGGACGACTGGACCTGAGGAGTTGTGGATGCTATCTGTACCCACCCTTCAGGTGGGACTTCCAGTCGACGACTTGACTTTTTGGCTTTACTTTCAATTGTTGTTTTCCCTTTCCAGTTGTACTTTACTTTCAGTTTGGGTTTGTATACTGGCTCACTTACTTTACCGCACTTACTATTTTACCCAGTTTTACTTAGTGTTTACTTCGTCTTTCTAACTCTGTGTTTTTTTGTTTACATTACATATGAAATGCCTTCCCTTTTTATCGGGAATTACGCCTTGGTGCTAGTCGCCAGCCCCTGGCCTATGGAAGTCGGGCTTGGGGTAGTCACGACACGAGCCCGAGGACGGGTCATGAAATTATCATCAAAAAATAATTGGTTGAAGGATTTCCTATGATTATATAGTCGATAAATATTTAATAATGTTACAAGGATATTATAAGGTTATTCAATTTGATGATACTGATCTGGTTGTTCAGTACTTTAATAATTAAAAAGGAAAAATTGTGGTTCTATCTAGTATTTGAATAAGGATGAATATTTCATTGATAATAATATCTAAAAAAATTAAATTAAAGATTGTAGACTATTGTTTGGGTGTAAGTTTGAAGATAATCAAAGGTAGAAATATTTGGGCAAGATATTTAATTCTTGAGTGGTAAATCAGAATTTTTAGTTCAATATTCCCCCTAAGTTATTGGAGAAACTATTCCCATATAAAGGGAAGAAGTTTGATGTGAAAAGATTAATTGTGATGTTTCTTGAGTTTCTAACTGATCTATAAGGAGAATTATTATCTAAACTTAGACGCATTGGTGTTTTATAGGAATCTTGAGAGAAATTATCATTTGGGTTGAAGTATCAGATGAAGAATCACTTGAAGTTGTTGGGGTTCCAGATAGACTAGAATAACATGAAAATAATTAAATAACCTAATGAATAAGTGTGGTACCATTAAAAGAGAATAATAATGGGTATGAGGAACTAGTATCAGTCGAACTGGTATCAGGAAAACATCATTAGACAAACTGTATCATAGGGATATGTTTCAAATGAATAGGTATGTCACAAGGAAATGAAGAAAAAAAGGATCTAGATTAAGGAAGAATATAAGGAAAGAGAAACCTTCACTTTTATATAGTGAATAAGTAGTAGGAGTGTTTCTTTCCCACTAATGTGAATGTAAGAAAATAATTATAAGGTAGAGATGAAAAAATCATCATTGTAATGTCCAACAGTAATTATCAACTAGTGGAGTACTTAATTGGTGTTGTAAAGAAACATAAAGAAGTTGAATAATGTATATACATGTCTTATAATGAACTATCATGTAGTTTAATGTTAGACTATGGTTTCACTAGTATAGGGAAGTAAGATTGTTTTTTATCCCCCTCTGAAAGTGTAGAAGGATTTTCTTTGGTTTTGGATTATTTAAAAGCGAAACCATTTTATTTGGTTTCTCATTATAGTGGATAATCTATGTTCTAGTCACCATTACACATAGTAAGAACTACATACTCTTATTATTTAGTTAACCTTTTAAAAATATTGCGTATATTACATTACTTTGTTTTATATACTTTCAAACGATAATAAACAGATAAAAAGATATATGAGATCCTAGAAGGCATTAGAGGAAAAGGGATCAAAAGTTACGAGTGGTGTAAAAATTAATAATCACGGATTCACCCCTCCCATTATTAATAAAATACCAATGTGGTTCTCTCATATACTATTATACATTGGTGTAGTTTTATTTGAGTGGTCCATACTGAGGACTATGAATTAATTTAACTTGTTATGTAACGAGTTGGTTTCACCTTTTATCCATCATGTTATTAGCACTTTTATTACTGAACCGCGTGAGGGGTTTTGGGAATGATATTATTGAGTATACATGTATTTCAACCTATTCTATGTATATATATATACAATTTTTTTTAATAATTCTACCAATGGAGTTAGCAAAAAATATTGGAATTACTATCTCATATCATGGATTAAGAGAGTGTTTGTGGAGTCACCACTATGTTTTTATGTGTAATTTAACATGTAAACTAAGAACAAAACATAATGAAGAAACTCAAACCATGATCTCTATTCAAGAAAACAAGAAACTGTGTATATTACCAAATAAATTTATTGTTCTGTAACTTAAATTAATGTTTCTACTGATCTATATTAATTCTATGTTCTTGATAAAGATCACAAATATGGTAGCCTAAACACTTCCCTCCTTCATTGTGTATCCACGACCTATACTAAATCACTCAGTTCACTTGAGTATGAATCTTATTTTCTCATGTGACATGTTAGTGCCTGTTGATAGAATATATTGGAGAAAATAAATAGCTACATGTTTTGGCGTGTAGGATGGGCTCGAACCACACCTACAATATTCATCTCATTCTTTTATATCCTATAGGAATTCTCCTTAAACATTAATGAATTTACTTGGGTTTTTTAATTCATGAGTAAATGGAATACTGCTAAAAACATGAAAAATCTTGTCCATAATCATTAATGTAATAATTTATCATGTAAATTATATATATTTTATCCCATGCATTATAAATGATATCTATTAGTGTTATAGATATTCATTTTAAATATTTAACACATCACTACCATCATAAGGTAGTGGCCAATTATCATATAACAGTCCCTAGGGTATCCCGAAACTAGGGCAAATGATATGCATTAGTTTTCATCCAAGTCATACACTACATCACACACATATCATAAAATATGATTGTTGATTCCCACATGGTAATAAAGGTATAAAAATTTATTTAAATTAAGGTCATTACCCTAAAAGGGGGATTTATAGAATGAAAAGTGGAGTTGAATTTGGAAAATGGAAGGATTGTGAAATGTACATACCATGATTCATGAAAAAACACCTCCTTTGTGATTCCCAGATATGAAAAACACTTGTACTAGTATGAAAAGTGCCTTATATCATATCGTTTTGTGGTTTTCAAGTGGAAGGTATATTTTCTTTCTCTCCATTGTATGAATTTTGATTTAAAATTTTGGAAACGGTAGGGTATCTAAAAAGTGTTTTGGTCCCTTCACAAAGAGCATTCTCCCACATAAAATTATCATTTACAGCTAGAAGGCATCGTTTTGTGCCCTACCATGTAAAAGTTTCAATTATCAAATTTAGGAATTCCAAGGTATCTAAAAAGAATTTTTATCCCTTCACAAATAACTAATCATCCTTATAATTAATTTAATTCGTGTAAAGGTTTGAATTTTATGCCACCTGTGACCATTTAATCATCTTGAATCTCATAGTCGTGGATTTTAATACCATCGTATAGATTTATGTAAATGAAATTTCTAAAATATACTACCTGATAAACAACCATGTGGCCAACCATTTCTGAAAATTATTAACCAATAAATTTTTATAAAAACCTAATTCTTTCTCGAAATATTGGGAGGATGGAAATGAGAAAAAAAATTAAAGGACATGAACCTAGAGAAGGAAAATTAATTCCTTTTTTGGAAACAAAATCAAAATGACCCAATGAAGATAAATTCAATGAGAGAGGGAATTTTCGAAGTGCTCATGAAGTTTCACCTTTGTAAAGTTCACCTTGGGTACCTCCTTCATGAATCTTCTCTTTGATAGATATCATTTGAAAAGAATCTCTATGAAAATAGTTCTGAGTGTGTATATTGTAGGTGGGTATCTGTGAATTTTTCATCATGAATAATATTCAATGGAATTACTTTTATGGATTTAACCACCTCATATTGAAAATAATTCTTGGAAAAGTTAGTGGATTAATAGGTTTTTATCACCCTCTCTTCTATGTCCATGTGTTAAAAATCATTTAGGTCCCCTATATCCATTTAGAAAAGCAATAAAATAATACACAAATGGTATCCATATATATTTTATGTTTACTTAAGGTTACCTATCAAGTCCATACCAATTTAAATGACCTTAGTGATATCCCATCCCAAAAATAGTGATCCTTTTATGGGTCAAATTCTCCTAGGCATATCATTTTTTGGAATCTGGATGTGTAAGCCCCACCCATCCTTTAATTGTCTCCATTTTCACAACATACCACATTAGAGATTCAAGATGATAGATTTTACAGATAATGTCCCCATAAAATGACACTAAACTATATGGAAAATGTCCATAGTGTAAGATGTAAAATTGTAAGATTACCCCATGAAATGAACATAAGATTTCCCATGTATGGAATACATGATGCCATATGTAATGATTATGGGATAAAACTTCCCTCATTAATAGCCTTCCTGCACAACCCTAATTCAAATTTAATTATGTTCTTTCATATAATGAACTTAATATTTGGTTGTTTCTTTCTTCTCCCAGCAAGAATGACTCGCGTGGGATTAGTTATTTATGTTGTTCATGTAATTAATAAAATTAAAACACATCCAATTAGGCCTCTTACTAGGAGTAATACCCAGCACTATCTTACCACATGGGACTCCTCCTCGGTGTAATCCCCAAACATAACTTAACCTAAATAACTCACTAGGTTATGTATCTATGGGAATCTCATATATAATCCATAATTATCCTCATATTGTCACTCCTATTGTGACATATGAATCACACTAGGGTGGTAAAAATGAGTAGACCATATTCAATCACTTGTTTTTTTCTCTATTGCAATACAAAAGATCTTCTATGTCTTTTTTTCACACTGACCATGAATCAAATGGTCATAATGTTTAATTGGTCTTTATATTATTATAATTGATATTAAATGTAGTAACCACTATAAATTAAAAACTACATGAGTATACACAATATAAAGCATATCCCCATGACATTTATTTAATTTTCATGGACAAAATTCTAGTCACCAATTAAAAAATGCAAGATATAATTTTAATTACATGACATTAAACTGCATGGAAAAATTCCACCGCATGACCATAAACTATGTGTCTCAAAATATATGGTATTTTATTCACATTATACAATATATATAGAATGAATACCTATTGGTGAAACCCATCTTCAATACCATATATGTGTCTCCTCACCATGCCATATCCCCGTAAGCTTGGACAACCTTACTCATTGGGTGATACTCCCTCAAAGATATCTTACACCTCTTATAAGGACATGTTCCTTATGAATCATCCCTCTATTATGAGAAATTACTAATAAAACCAATCCCCAATATGAACTATTTTATACCCTCCTGGTCTTATAACATTATTCTGATTGGGTTATATTATTGGCTTGACCTATCTTTATAAAACCATATTCTTTATGAGACCAAACGAATCTCATTCGGCCATACTCCCTATGAGGTCATCTGGAAAGTGACACTCATGCGTAATTCCCAGACTAGAAATTTATAGATATCGTTCACCTAATCATCCTTACCACATGACATTAAACTATATAGATCTACCCTTATCACATGACATTAAAAGATATTAATTTCCCTACTGAGTGGCATTGAACTATGTTGGTTCAGATTCCTTCCATAATAGTATGTTGGAATAGAATTTATTGAGGAATATCCTAATAAAATTCAAATTTACTTCACCTTTTCATGGTGATAAACTCCATATCTCCATGTTATGTGTCTCCAATCTATATCCCCTTAAACTAAATCATCACCAAGTAACAAAGAAATACTATGGAGAACCTGTGATATATAGAGATGGTACCACTTATAGAGAACCTCTAATATATATATAGATTATCAGGTTTATGTATATCCTCTAATACATATATATATTTACAACGATGCATTTTAATGACCAACTACTAGAAAGAGTGTACCCTTTTCAACACTAAGATTTTAGAAGGACTCATAAAATTCTCTAAAATATATAAGATATTATTAGATTATGTATGAATTCTATCAAAAAATTGTGATGATCCAAAAATCACACCTTCTTTACCAACATGAATTATTAGTCATTATTGGTACGAATAAACAAGTTTCCACATACCTTTAGAAAGAATGTTCAAAATGATATCTCTTGTAATAGATGTGGGGGTGGTTGGGTGTTTACGGTTATGTTTATACACCTAATTAGAAGCTAATAAAAACCAAGAATAGTTAAATCAATGTGAATATTTAAATTATGTCAGCCTTTCAAACCTAGATGTCAGGACATTATCACATGAAACAAAATGGGCCAAAATAAATCTTTAAATTGTGAAAATGATTTTTCAAACATGTTACTTACTTGTAATGTTTCAATGATGGGTTTCCGTGTTCATATTTTATTATCTTTCCGGGATAGAAAAAAGGTCCCTTAAACCCAAATTAATTATGTCAACATAATAAAATAATTATTCTCCAGTAGTTATCAGAGATGGGCTCATTTTAGATTAGAAAATGTTGTGTATCACCACCATTTTTTGGTACATGACTTTAATTAATGTAATTTGAGTCTATATAATAGGTGGGTAACGTTTTGGGATGCTTTTAAGGGTTTTGGAACAATTTGGATTCTTTTAAATAGGTTCATAGTTATTAGATTCTATGTAGAATCTCCAAGAATCTATGCAAGAAAAGATAGTGGGAACTGGGTAGGTGCACATTTGGTGCATGGTTTTGTCAAACCATGCGGATGCCCCATAGAAACCATGTATCTTGAAGAATATTTAAAATCAAGGTTAGTGCCCTATTTTTTTAACCATGGGATCCGACCATGTGAGGTGTGTCCTTAATATTGAAGCATTGCATGGTTGGTTCTTGGTTTTATAAACTATAAAGCCTAACTATGTGATGTATGGTTGGATCACCATAAATTGTGCATCAAATTAGAATTAATCTTTTTAACTGGTATCTTTACCTAATCTCATCTTTACCTAAATTTTATTTTCTCCTAAATTATGAAATACAACACCCTTCAATCTAAGAATTACTATTATATGAGTCAATGTGAATTGGAATCCTGGATTTCTCGGTAAGATCCATATATCCCTTGTTCTTCTAAGATCTAATGTTCTTAACTTTCTCCAAAGGTATGTGGATATAGTGAAATAAACATGGGTTGTGATCAGATATTGATGTTTCATTGTCTTGTTCTTCATTTTCACAAACATTTTTTAGATAAAAGTATTCTCTCTCGAATCCAATTGATTTAGAATATGAAGTTTTAGTTTTAACTATATGATTTTCAGGGAATGGCTATGAAACAGTTGAATTATTCTTTATAAAAAAATTATTTGGTATTGGATTCAAAATGGGATAAATTTGTTTGGTTTTTTTAAATCCCCATTTTTTATAATTTGAAAATGATTATTTTAAAATTATACATGGTTTAATGCATGTAAATTATTTGTTAAAATTCCTTAAATAAATTAATGTTATGATTGAAATGACTTGGAATGATGTTGGTATAAAATTTTCGATGTGATTTGAATGGGATGTATAATGGTTGTGAAGTACCACCATAAAAATTGTACATAGTATGTATGTGATATTCCACCTTCGATGGTAAAACCATGATAGAGTGTGTGTAGATGGTTGTGTTTGTCGAAATGGGACATGGATGCCAAATATAATAAAGAAATGGTTTAAAGTATTTGTTTTATTACATTCAATGAAAAAAATTATTTTAATTGATATAAATAAATCTTACAATATAAAAATGTTTTATATTAATAGAGATAACAACTCTTGTCTTAGTGGATTCATTTGGGAAGTCATTGGGTACATCCTACTGAGTTTTGAATCACCCCTATTAGGCCATTATTGTGCATTTAAAGGTTTCGTCTTTTAAGAAATAGGTAAATTCAATGTACCTTATTTAATTGTGGATTTTATTTGATACTACGGCATTGCCATGTGGAGTTTGACCTTGGAATGGGTTGGGTGTTTCTTGTAATGTCACTTGGGAGCATTGAGTTTTATAGTTTTTTGGTTATCTTTTATAATGTCTTTTGGTTTCCACTTGTAACTGGAAATTTTTTCTTGTTTTATTTATGTTTTACTTTTTATTTTTTACTCATGATCATATTGAGGTTTGGTTTGTTATTATTTATATAGTTTGGATGTTTTTTATTTCAAATGGAAAAGCATCCACAAATTTTTCTTGAGGACCCTAGAATTTATTTTCATTCGTTGGTGTTATGGGGAAGCCAACTAAGGCCTAGTATCTCCCCTATAAATTGAAAATCTAATGGGGAGGATATGGATTTTACAAATGGAATTAGTCTTGGCTTGTCTATCTTTCAATTATGGGACAAATGCTCTCACCATTGTTCATTTCAAGACATAAGTAATGGTGTTAGTTTTCTTTGATCCTAAGGTTGGAAATAGTTCCATTTTATCTTTTGAGACGGTTGTAAAGTGTAGTATTTTCACAACATGAATCATAGAGCATAAAAAGGCATATCTAAACTTTTCATGAAGAAATACATGTTACCAGGGTTTTTGGGTACATTAGTGTTTTAAGACGCATTTTGGAGAACTGTCACTTTATAATCACAGGTTTAGATGATGAGTTGTACATGAAACATATTGATTGTAAGACATCCTAATAGGACTAAATTTTTTCTTCTAATATAATGGTTTATGAAATGTAATTTTTTTTTTAAATAGTTAAAATGGTTGTTTTGAATAGAATACTTGTAATCTTTTAAAAAATGGATAAAATGTTGATGATGGTTGAATTGTGTAAATCTGTTTTCTTATATGTTTTTATTTGGTAAATTATAATTTCTAAGCCTTCATATGATACTGAGTGAGACTAAATGGAGTTTTTTATGTTTATAGTGAATGGATCCAGATAGGAATCTTAGAATTCACCTAGAAGGGGCGGCTAAGAAGGTTGTTACACCAGAGCCACAAGTGAAACAACAGATACTTTAAAGAATTGTATATTATTTTCATCCCATCGATAATGGTAATAAGAATGATGAACCTTGAAAATTTTACAATTTTTTTGTTCAAAATGTATAAATCCCTTATCATTTTGGGGTATCATCAGATGAAAAAAATCAAAAATTCTAGTTGAATATGATGAATAAAATCTCTGATATCCTTGGGACACCAATAGAGTTGAAATTAATGTTGTAAATATATAAACTATGATGTTTTATTAGAAATGGTGGGAATTAGATGTTCATGCTAAATTAAAAGACGATGTTACATGGGATGATTTTGAAGAATTGTTTAACGATAAATTCACTCTATACACCTTTCAGATAGATATAACAAAAAAATTCTTCATTTTAAAGTTGGAGAATATAGTATTGATTGATTATGAAAATAAATTTATGAATTTAGTCTACCTTTCCATAATTTTTTTAATGTTCATCCAAAACGACATGCATTTTTTAGTTAGGGTGATGATTGGATAATTCCTTAATGCTTATTTTTCTTTGTATAAAAAATTATATAGAGGTGTTAAATAGAGTAACTATAAAATAAAGGGATATCTAAAGAAAAACTATTATAGGGATTATGTTTATTATTACAGTAATAGGTGGTAATTTTAATTATTGTAATAAGTGGATGAGGGATACCTACATCTAAAGTGGTGGTACACCTCAAAATTAGATTATGGGATCAGTAAATCTTCCTCCTTCACCCAAAATTATGCCAGAATGTTTTTTGTGTGTTTCACTTGATCATATCAAGAGAGATTGTGTGGAACCACATATATCATGTCACAAATGAAACAATATTGGAAATACTCATTGTTATTGTCATAGTTCTTTAAGGTCGGGTGCTAGAGATACATCTCATGTATCTTAGGTATCTTATGATTTGAGGGGATGACTACAGTAGAATAAATCTCATCATCAGAATACAATGAGCCAAGATTATTATAGGAACACCATGTATCCCCATCTAGTGATATCTAAACATGGTAAAAATGAGGAAAGTGTGGAGAGTAAGAAATTTCATGGAGTTGAGAAAGTTATCAGGGAAGATCAATTTGGTCCTTCGATGATGAGAGGTATGATAATTTTGAATTCTACCATTATGAAATAATTTTCTGATACATGCATGTCCCGCTCATTTATTTCTTGTATTGTGGTTTATAATATGGGTGTTCAAGAGGATATGTTGCTTTTAGTTTTAAAACATTAAACTCCTCTTGGACAAACATAGTCTCTACAATTCATGTGTAAAGATTATTCTAGAATTATCTAAGGGTAAGGTTGATTAGTGATTTTTTTACTGCTACAGATGTATGTATCTAAAATTATTTTGGGTATGGATTGGTTTCCATTTTTCAAATAAAACATCAAATATTATACCTGAAAGGTTAGTTTCACATAAATGGATGGAGTCAAGAATCTCCTTAGATGAGGTTGGGATGTATAGGTAATGATAATAGAACATTTGGAACTAGTAGTTAGAACCATATTGTATCATTTGTAATCTCTTACTATTTTATCTATGGATGAGATTATAAATAAATATCTTTCAACTATTTTTGACCAGTTTCTTGATGTTTTTCCTAATAAATTTTCAGGTTTTGCAAGAAAAGAGAAGTTGATTTTATTATTGATCTCCTACAATGGACCAATGTTATCTCACATCCATATTATCTGATAGCACAAATAGAATTGTGGGGATTTAATTTTTTGTTTTAATAGTTGTAAATTAAAGGGATTATTTAATTGATAAAATATTCATGGGTACCACCAATTATTTTTGAAAATAAGGAGAAGAAAACTCTTAGGATTTTTTGTATTATTTTAACCTTAACAAAGTTGTGATAAAGAATCTGTATCTTCATCCATGCATTAATGATATGTTTGATCAATTTATGGGATCCTAATGATTCTCAAAAATTAACCTATGTTTAGAATATCACCAATTTCAAGTTCAAAATGAGGAAATTCTAAATACTGGTTTTACAATAAAATATGGACATTATGAGTTTGGGGTTATGCCTTTTGGTATTACGAATGCACTAGATATATATATGGAATTGATGAATTGAATCTTTCCAATTTATATGGATTCATTTATTGTTGTGTTTATTGATGATATATGAGTTTATTCTAGGAAAAAATGATCATGACAATTGATGATAGTTTTGGGTATCTTGTGGGAGCATTTTTTATACCAATTTATCAATATGTAATTTATAGATACAAAAGGTATGTTTCTTAGGCCATGTCATTTCTAAAAAAGTAGTTTTTATGGATCAGGAAAGTATGGAATCTTTTATATCTTGGTAACCACCTAATAATGGATTAGAGATATGTAGTTTCCTTGGCATAGAGGGATACTGCAAACGTTTTATATGTTATTTTTCACATTTTTCATCCCCAATAATAGCTTTAATAGCAAAAGGAATTCATATCCAATGGAATAATTAATGTTATAAACCCTTTCAATAACTTCATATTAGACATAAATTAGTACCTATCATCTCATTTATAGATTTTGGAAAGGGTAATGTAGTCTTTTGTGATGCATCTGAATCTGGGTTGGGATGTGTTCTCATATATATAGATCATGTTATTTCTTATAGTTCACAACAGTTATGGTTCCATGAGATGAAATACCCAACAAAAAACATGAAATTAGCTCTTATAGTTCATGATTTCAAGGCTTTGTGCCATCACATCTTTGGTAATAAATTCACAGTGTTTATACGTCATCAAGGTTTGAAACTGATTTTCTCACAAAGAGATTTGAATGTAAGGTATCATGGATGGATGGAGTATCTAAATATTTTTAAATTTGACCTGATTTATACACAAGGTAAAGCTAAATTTTTCACTGATTCATTGATAAGGAATTCATATTCACATTTTACTAAAGAGGATTTGAACCTGGGGTAATTAATTTCGGTTAAAAAAGATATCTATATATATTTCTGAGACCAAGTTGATGTGGTTGTTTTATTTCCTATTTTTGTTATTGCTAATATGGTTGATATATTTATAAAGTCATGGATATCTAATATTAGATTTGTTTATATTAATTGAAAACAAAATGATTGAGAGACGATTGAGGAATGGAATCTAGATGGTAATTCGATGTTTTAGTTTAGATATTGTTTGGACATACCTTTGGATTATAAATAAAAAATCATAGTATCTACTACCATTTGAGATGGATTATTCATTCAAAATTACAAAAGACGTACAAATCATTAAAATCATAGTTTTTTTGTATTGGTATGAAAAGAACTGTATAGAAGTATGTCTCAAGATGCCTCACATAACCATAGGTAAAGGTGGACCATCAATGGTCATATTATATGTTGAAGACTTAACCAATCCCTTTATCAAAATGGGAGTATATATGCATGGATTTTTTAAAAGTTCTACCAAGCATGGTAAGGAAACATGAATCCATATGGGTGATTTTGGATCATCTAACAAAGTATTCTCACTTCAACCCTATTAATGAATCAAATTCGGTGGAAGACATTTCAGAAATCCATATATAGTAAATTTTATAGATTCATGGTGTTTCAGTAATGATTTTATTAGATAGAGACCTTAGGTTTACATCCCAATTTTGGAAATCATTATAGAAATAACTTGGAACACACTTGACTATGAGTATGGATCATCCTCATCAAATAGATGTACAATATAAATAGTTAATCAAAACATTTGAGGACAGGATTAGGGCATGTGTAATGGAATTTTGTGGCTCGTGGAAGGATGATTTACCATTATTCAAGTTCTCTTACAATAATAATTATCAGTCCTCGATACAAATGGATCCATTTGAAGCATTTTAGGGAAATCATTTTCTTTATCCACTTTGTTGGGTAGAAATATGTGAGACATAACTAATTAAACCCATCATTATGTAAAATAAAATAGAGAATATGATTTTGGATAAAAAGATAGTGAAGATGTCTCAGAGCCATTAGAAATTGTATTCAGATAAATGTCAATGATTTTTTCCACCTAAGGTGACAGATCATGTTCTCTTGATAATATCGTCAAGACCCAGGAATCACTATTTTGGTAACCAGGGTATGTTATCTCCTTGATAAAAAAATCCCTTTAGAGAGACATTCATGATTTAGTGATGTGGAATATCAGTGGGATTATCCACCATGGTTCATTTCAGTAAAGAATGTGTTTCATGTATATTTGTTGATGAAGTACAAACCTAATCCTACATGTGTGATTCAATGGAATTATATTGACCTATATCTATATACTATGTTAATTCATCTGCTGGTATAAATTTTGGATAGGCAAGAAAAGATATTTCATGGGATATGAATCGGTCTAGTGTGGGTTTTATGGAAACATGGTCAGATTTATGGAGAACCTTGGGAGCATGAAAAGGAAATGGTGGACAAATGGTCCAAACTCTTCTAGTGATATAGGGATATTCTATACTCTGAGGATAGAAAGGATAATGGGGGAATAATTTAGCACCCGCAATTTCAGGTAAATAACCTTTTATTGATGTAATTTTGATTCTATATAATGTTTGGGTTGTGTTTTTAGAGTTCTTGGTGGAGGTTGACATGTTTTGATGGATTTTCTAGTGGTTCATGTTTTGTTCATTGTTTATAGAAATTATTCATCATATCTTGGAAATCGTTTGAGGGAAGAAAGTGGTAACTAGGTATGCACAAGGTTGGGGCATAGTTTTCCTAGACCATGGGAATGTTAAGGAGAAACTATGTATCTCTAAATAGTTGGTTTATCATTTGTATAATTGTGTGTGCCAATAGTGTGAGGCGTGGCCTTAAAATAGTATTGTCTCATGGTATGTTCATAGTTTACCAAACAGTGTAGCCTAACTATCGTGTGGCACATTGTTTTTCCTCTTCTAATTCTGGAAATTATACAAATTAATACATTTTCCTAATTTCTCATAATCCCACCAAAACACGAATTCATTTTTCTACTAAGAAATTAGTGATGATCCCCTTCTACTCAAGAGTGACCCTAATGAAAATCAAAGTGTGTGGTAGGTCCAGATTAATTGGTAAAACCTCTTCTTCTTAATTATTATTATATCAATGTTTTTTATCTTTCTTGGAACCATAGATCTAGTACATTAGGGATATATATATTTGTTATCAATGGTTTTATGATAAAATCTAATTAGATCTAGTTAAGGTAATGTGGTTTGTGATTGGACCTTGAAATTTAACTATTTTGTTCTCCATTTTATTCAATGTTTTTGAGGTAAGTGGATTCTCTCCCAACTCCACTTTATTTTGATCTATAAGACTTTATATTAATTAAAATTCTTTCTATAAGTGGATATGACATGATTGTGTGATTTTTTATGGAAATTATGGAAAGTTAATTTATTTTTAGAAAACCTCTTTGTTTATAATTTTAAAATTATTATTTTAAAATAATGTTTGGTTTGATGCGTGTTAAGTTTTTTTTGAAATTATTTAGAGAAATAAAATTTTTGATTGAAATGGATTGGAATGAAGTTTCCATAAATGGTTGGTCATGAGTTGAATGGTTTGTATAATGGTAATGAAGTTACACCATAAAAATTTTATAGATTATGTGCATAAAGTTCCACCGACAATGGTAACACCAAGATTGAGTGTGTCAGGATGGTTTTGTGTGTGGACATAAGATGGTGAAGCCAAATAAATTTGAGAAATTGTTTAAAGGTTTGATTTTATTACATTCCATAGATGTTTTTTTCACTTAAATATAACATATTTTTACTTATTAAACTATTTTATATAAATTATAATAACATGTTGTTTCCTAGTGTAATGAGTTAGATAATCATTGAGGATGTCCTGCTGAGTTTAGAATCACCCTGTGTTGGTTCATTGTTGTTCATTTACATATTTAATCAATAAAAACATAAGTAAAGTAAATGAATGTAAATTATTTATTTATTATTGTTAAAATCATGGAATTTCAATATGGATTTGTACCTTGGAGTGGGTTGGGTGTTGTTGGTCGATGTCACTTGGGAGTTTTGAGTTTTGTGGTCATTTGGTTCTCTTTGTGTATTTCTTTTCATTTGAACATGTATTCTGATATAGTATATTTTTTTTGGTACTTTTTGGAGTATTTTTATACATGTTCATAATATAGAGGTTTTGTTGATTATTGTTTATGTGGTATGGATTTGTTTTCATTCAAAATTAAAATAATTCACCAAATTTTACTATGTCCCTTGAAATTTATATCCATTTACTGGTGTCTTAGATATGTCACCTAAGACTTAGTTTGTCCCTCATCAATCCTCAAGCTAATGAGGAGGGTAGGATATTACATGTCAAGACATAATCAGTGCCTTCAGTTTGATATGATGAATGGACTTTTTTAAGAGTACAACCTCAAAGGTATAACATCGACCCTGTAAGTTGTTTGAGAATACTACCTTGATATAAGGCCTCACTAACCATCCACTAAGTAATGTTTCATGAAGAAATAAGTGGAACCTACAAATAAATTTATTAATTTAGTGACTCCCTCCCTAGAATGCACATTTGAATACCTCCCTTATCTTAGAATGGTAGGTCAAGAGGTAATCTTTTACCCCATTGCAACATAATATTCACCATATAGGGATCTCACCAATAGTTTTCAGCATCTGCATTGTATGACCTTGATCCCTCAACAACACACTGAGGACACCACCTCATGAATCCCTACACTAGTCACCTAGACATGAGAATTCAAAAGAGATCATTTGGGATATTACGCTTTCAAAAACAGGGATTGGGCCTATATTCCCACATCCACGAAATAATTCCTCTAATATACCTCTGTATAAACCAGTTAGTGGGTCCATATTCCAATTCGTCCTCATCAAGATAACCAGCATAATTTGGAAGCATCAGAAGAATCATTCTAGTGTATCCTGGTAGCAACCCAAGAGAAGGTGCATATTCCCACCGCTACAAATCAATATCATCGACATATACTGGAGGAAACTATCGCATAATATTGAAAACACATTTTTGTTCCCATAAATGAAGGTTAACACATTCTTATTCCCTTAAAAAAATAACCTCAAAACATTTTGGTATAAATTGATGAGCATGAATATATTCTTGGTCATATTATACAAAATATTTCATTATATCCATGAAGTGGATGTAGAAGAAGATCACTGGAATATCCCAAAATCCAATAGGGTTAGGAACATATTCCAAACCCTTTAACTAGATTATTTACTAAACATATATCAAAATATACTTAGGATCAGACCCACATTCCAATTTGAATTTATGAGGATCTTCCAGACATCCTAGAAAACAATAGAATATAGAATCAGGAACACATTCTTATTCAACTAGAGACCAACGTCCACTTTTGTTGGACACATATTCTTACCAAATATATAAGGACTTGTTGGTATATCAAAGAGATCATTCAGAGGCATGAATATTTTTCTTCTCAACTATAGGTCCATAAATATCACCAGCATATCCATATTGAAAAAAAAGGTAGGCATATAATCCTGGTAATTTTCAATAAGTCCAACAACCTATTAAAACAGTGAAAAGGGGGTTTTCTATGGAGGATCCCATATTTGAAAGTCAGTGTGCACAACACATGGAATTGGAACCCAATTGAAACCATTGAAGAATAATCCTCATCAAAGGAAAACTAAAAAACAAGATCATTATCCTATATATTTACCAACTCAATTTTTGTTTTACTAAGGCCCTAAAATACATTTCAAGAGTGGAACAATATTTTCTGACTCATCATCTAATAGAGTAATTAGCTTTACTTGCAAAGGCCCTCCCCATAACATTGCTACCAGTAGGTCTTGAGGTCCTCCTCAAGGTATCTTCCACTAAGTTCCTCACCATGACAATATTAATATTGATCATGGTAACGCTTCTTATGATGCGATCCATTAAAATATTCCTCAAATTTTAAAGATAAAATATAAATATATTCCTCCACATGACATTTTTCACCTTGACGGCCCCCCCCCCAAGGAATATGATAGAGGAATCCTTCTTATGGGGGAAAATTAATCCACAGTGGTAGTCCACCCTTTTCATGTAATTAATTGTGAAAATAATCCCCATAACAGAATTTAAATTCCATAATAATTTCCTCCCCACTCTAAACTAACATTGAGAAACATCTAATATCATGAGGCACATGATAGATTAAGGCTAGCTACTCCAATCCCACTATCATTGGCAAGTGATATTATTTCTCAACCTAAAGATATCCCAAGACAAAATTCATTTCCCATATCACATTCAAATTGATTATCTTAAAATATAATAGATAATGTTTTAACTAAAATATCTCCTTTAAATAAGGTAGCTAGGGCACAAGAGCCTTAGCCCAGTTTGTGAGGACTCTCTAGTTGCATCCAAGAGACCCGATATCAAATCCAGGTGGAGGAATATTTCTGGGTACTATAGTAGTACTGTAGTAGTACTGTAGTAGGAATTGTAGTTGGCACTGTTCGGTACTGTAGCAGCCTGAACTATTCATCCATCTAGGCCTTTGGGCCATCAGTTTGGTCCTCTTGTATTTCAAGGCTTTCGGACCACCCAAGGCCTTCAGGCCTGTTGATTCTCAAGGCCTTCGGGCCACCTTAAGGCCTTGGGACACCCCAAGGCCTTCATGCCTCATAAACGTAGGCCCCAGACACACTATAAAAAAGGAGCATCCCCAAATGAGGATTCAGAGCAGGTGCACTCACCAAAGCAGAACCAAATGGATTGTCAGAATGATAGGGTATGTCTATGCCATCAGTGCGAGCCTATGCTTGCACGGGAAGCCTATCCAGATGATCATACAAAGGTGGAGAGATACTATCATGATGCAGATGTTGGGGAGGGGCAGTTCCTTGTAGATATTCTGGTTGAATTCTCTAATACCTTCATGTCATGTAATCTCCTTAGCCTATAGGCCATGTAATATCTAAGCCTATGGGCCTTTTAAGGGTTCCCCCTCATCCCTTAAAAGAGGAGTTATAAAAAATCAAAAAAATGAAGGCCTTTGGGCCATTCAGGCAAATAATGTAGCAAGGAAGTGATCACTCTGGTCTGATCATGTATATGAATCTCTCACTAGAGATAAAGAGAATAAACTGATGATGAGGAAATGGTTTCCCAAAGAAGACATATCATTATGTTCTAGACCATATCCATTTAGTTATATGAAATTATAATGGCCTTGATAGATTAATTCATACCCTATATTCATATGAATTTTGGGATGAAACTTCAACATCTAGAGTAAAATTCTATACCTTTCATAGTATACACAAAACTACCTCATGGAAAGAGAATAACATGACCACTAAATCAAATCAAATACACTTTAATTTTCATAATTCTAATAATTGGGGAGATATTCAGGATATATCCAACACTTATAATTATTTTAGGGATATATGTCAATTTATCACTGATGTTTTATCTAATGTGTGTATTAATGGATGGGTTTAAAAAGAGAATTAAATTTTACATTGCTTTCCAATCATTAGATCCCATATCTACAGACACGATTCACTATCATATCCTAAAGAAAAGTCTTATATTCATACATTTCACATGCCTTTTTAGCTAATATAACAGTGTACTACCATCTCTAAATCACAAAAATATAAAGACTAGCTCACATTTAATTAATTAATTGCATCCTACCCACACCTAAATAAATGCATAAAAAATTAGAGGGGTAGTAGTAGTGATTGTAATAGTATATATACCAGTGAAACCCCATCCCAAAAGGTTGGGGGAATTTTTACCAGTGTCTTCACCCAAAGGATCATAAAATATTTGATGAATTAATGAATTTATGGTCGTGATAAAAATTCATCCCCTTCCAATATTGATAGGTTAATTTTTATCACAACCACCTCCTACACTATGAAATTATCCTTCCCTAGGTTGGGAAACATGTCAAAGGAGGGACATCTATAGTTCCTCTTAAAGTGAAAACCATATCTATCTTCAATGATGTGCTGAGAATTTTTTTTAGAGATTATCTAAGGATAACTATATATAAACCAAAACTAGGGACGAATTGAAATGAGAAGGTGAGGACTCATAAAATAAGAAAACAAAAATATAATACCCAAAAAGGAATGGAAAATGAGATATGTAATTTTACACTTTAGGGATATTTATATGGTAACCAAAATTATGGTATTATTGATTTGAACATGATATCAGAAATAAATTATGCAGCTATGAATTTGATAAACATTAGCTTCACTCATCAATAAAATATGACACTGATATAGAAGAATATGAAGAAGAAGTTTCTATTAAAAATACAATCTATACTAAAATTTTCATATAAGGTTTTAATACTCATTAATATAGACAAATAAATCATATTGGGTCTTCACTGAATGCTCCATTACCCCCTCCTAGGTGGGGTTCATCCAAATAAAAATGGAAATGTGTGATCACATATCATTCATAACTTGAAGAACTTGAGGGTTTTTCTTATTAATGAAATATGCACTAAATATAAGGATGAAATAAATTATTTAAGGAGAATTAATGTTGGACTACTAAATGGTAGATATTAACACTAAGATAAGTCCTTAAGTAGAAACATGAACTTCTCCTTCAGAAGTATCCTCTTAGCCTAAAGAGGATTTCCAACTAATAAAGGTTACATCTAGTAACCCAAGTGGATCATGGTTTAGACAGTTAGTACACCTAGATCCAATATTTTTGGAATATGAAGAGTTTCCTCCACAATAGATAAATTCAAAAATATGCCATAAGAGTTACCCCAATCCAACCAAAGTTTATTATCACCAATAAATATGCCAAATTTAAACATATTAGGATACACCCACTTCCTCTTCTCCAATTTTTAGTAAACGAAACATATTATCAAATCATATTGAGTCTGTTATGTATTTTTCTTATTGAATGGAAACCATATATGGATGGTGTGAACCACTGAAATAGGAATGAAAACATTATAATAAATGAGTTCAAGCACATCATCTTTTTCTTAACTTTAAGAATACAAATTTATAAACCTTCAATGGAATTGGGGATGTAAATTTTTTTTGACCCACATAGTATGTGATCCCTAAAACACTAATAGGTAGTTAAGATCAGATGATTTGTGTACACTTTGTATGGACCAGTATTTTTCTAATACACCATATTGTCAGTGAGATCAATCACGGGTTGGGAGGACGTTTGTCTATAATTCTTCTATTAGTTATACTAAACAATAAGAAATAAAATAGTCCTTAATCTATAGATTTTTAAGACCCATTATAAAAAAGATTCTAAGAATTTATTGTTAGGTGAAAAGGCTTATCCTACTCCCGGAACATGCCAAATCCAAAATATGAGTTTCTAGGAATATATATTTGAAAATATCTATGATTAGATACAAATATCATTCATCTCAGTAATGCTCCATGGTGGGTTCTTTGATATTATTATAGTTTTACAAAGTATGTAATATTCTATTCAGAAGACAAATAACAATCTGTATTCTGCACTAATAACTCTATGAAATTGGACTTAGAAAGAAGACATGTGAACTATTACACTTAAACCATCTCTGACACAATCTCTAACAACGAAACATGTTTAATATTAAGCGGGTACCCCTAAAAAATTCAAAAGATGAAAAAAACACCTTCAAAAAAATATGATAAAATAGTAGAGGGGAACATAATATAATGAATATAATAATAAGGTTTATTTATTATGAAATGAGAAATTCCTTGGATATTTCAGTACAGATATGGAAAATAATTTTCTAATACCTCTAAAACCTAGTTATTCTTGTTAGGTTCTCCCAGAAACCATTCAAACTATTTTCCATTATACAATATATTGGATAATCCCATTCAAGATTTATTTATCTTTGAATATATCATAAAAATATAGTGTATTCTATGTAGGTTATACTGACAAAACTACCTATATAAGTGGCATATATTTCTACCACATCACCAATAAAAGGGGACTGGAAATAAATTACCTAAAATAGTTCTTGGAAATTTGATGATTGAATAACTAAAAATATGGTCTACAATTCACATGAAATTATCCTAGCATAGTTTAGTCAACTATTTGTGACCTAACTACTTCGATGGTAATTGAGTAAACTTCTTTGGCACCATATTATTCTAAAATTCATCCTTCTAAGAACCCATGAAACATGAATATCATGAATGAGATATAGGATGAGTAACCCATTCCAATAGATATATTAGTTCAATCTCTATCATATATCATTCCCTTTCAATTTAGAATATGGGAACTTCTTTACCTAATGGTTCAACAGGAACCACCCCACCAAATGGTTCAACAAGCACTGAACCCTCAAATAGAAACCTCATCAGATGACAAATTTTAATTCGAGTCTATTAATGTAATTCACATAAAAGAACCCTTATCTGATAAGGAATACCCATATGACCCTGATTTTTTCTATTGTAAATATATATTTTAATTAAGAGGCAACTGAGTTTAATGGGTTTACAGAAGACGGAGATGATATATATCTTGACATTCACATCACATCCCTTTTAGTACTATATACTTATAAGAGTGCCAAATATAGGCACTCCAACATGAACTAAGGGAGGATAAATCTACATCATAATTATCTAAGATCCATTCAGGTCCTATCATTCATGTAAAATGATTAGAAAAAAATTATCCATCTTCTTGGAGTCAAATTATTCGAATGTCAACTCATCATAACCACAGGTGACCATGATACCATCAATTTCTGATCAGGGGTGATTTTTACAGGCAGAGATACCCTCTTCTCTAATGAATAATAGTAGGGATTATCGTCATTTAAGTAATAACTTACCTTTATCTCAAAATTATTATATATTAAAATTTATTGTTTTCATTCTAACCATGTTATCAATCCTATATGCCCTTCATTTTTTAATGTATCTCTAGGATGCTCTTGTTAAGTATCTCCTAATCCCACAAGATGTTTATGTAGAGTTTGTCTCCACTGATGTATATTATGCTAAAAATGAAATTTTTTAGTGAATCATTGTCATTTCAATCATAGAACAATATATGAAGACAGACATGCAAGGGTAAATTGTTCCCATGTAGATTTATGGAATGTTATAAATTCTCGATATTCATTGAGATCACATTGAAAATGGTTCCAGGATTAATATCAAACCAATATAGACCCTCAAATAATTGGGACACACCAAATTTTATTTTTCTCCTACCACTTAAATAATAAAAGTTTATGAAAATGGTGAAAAATCCACTTTCTCAAATCAAGATCAGGCCCAAATTTGGAGACATTTTCTTTAGTTCAAAATTCAATATTTTTTTTCAAGATATAACGTTTCATTTCTTTTGGAAAGACCATAGATTCACTTACATGCAGTGATAACTTTATCATAATAGTTACCCAATCCATTTACATATAATATTACATTTTTTAACA
Source organism: Viscum album (assembly GCA_963277665.1). Taxonomy (NCBI): domain Eukaryota; kingdom Viridiplantae; phylum Streptophyta; class Magnoliopsida; order Santalales; family Viscaceae; genus Viscum; species Viscum album. The sequence continues at coordinate 1,216,890,137 of OY728155.1, read as the reverse complement.
TTAAAATTCATAAAATTCAACCCAAAGGTCATGAGGTGCCTCACCTTGGGAATAATTATCACACAAAACATCAAAAGAAACTAAAACAAAATATATTTTTTCTTTAGAGATCTATAAAATCCATTTAATCTCCAAAAAATTATTAATATAACCTAGGGAATACATAAATAAATGGGGTGAGATAAAACTCTTATAAAGGGAATAACATGTTAAGAAAACATAACATATGATCTAAAACTATAAAAATATCATAAAAGAGAAGGCTCGTGGGTGAATAACTTGGGAACATAAAATAAATAACATTGAATCATAATATAATGGTATCTTATTAATTATGGTGAAAATATATAACATATCATAAACATGAGTCAATGATAACTACCTAAACAATATCTCATGGTGGATAACGTCCCATAAAAGAATAGGTTTACTCATTAATCCCATACATGACGTATCATGAGACTAATACTTTACTCAATGCATTAGAGATCTATATGGGCGAACCCATAAAATAATTTTCATGATTATGTGTTTTAAAAAAAACAACCGTAAACCATAAACATAACAATTACTTATGGAATGAAATAGGATGAATAATCATTCCTCATATCATAATCAAATGAAATTTCATAATTATGGAATTTGAGAGATGAACATAATTAATGTATTAACCCACTAATGGAAAGTAGAATAATCTATGTATATATGTGAGAGACATATATAAATAATTTAAAATTAATCCATAACATCAAAGGTTTTTGTCTTTGATGGAAATTTCTTTAAAATATTTCATCAAATATTTTTTTAGAGAAATACTCTTTTCACATTTAAATCAATTATTTAAAATATAATTTTTTTCTCAAATATTATAAAAGAATATTTATTAATATAATCCAAGGAAACATTTAAATAAATATTCAATGGATTTAGTGTTCATGATCATGGGAAATTTCTCTCATGTTATACATGTAAAAAACATTCCTTTGAAAAAAGTTAAAAAGATCCCTATTTAGAAAGTGATAAAAAGTTTCAATTTAAAAATTCGTATAAAAGGTAATACATGTTTGAAAATTTATCTAATATATCATTGGAAATTATTAAAAACATTCATTAAAGCATTTTATGAAAAAATATGGATATGGAAGAAAATGGAATTTTTGACTGAGAAGATAAATAAATTTTGCTTTTCATAAACGAATTTTCTCAACCATTTTGTGTTCTAATGAGATAAAGATGGTAAAATTACTTGAAATTTTTATTAATAAATATTTTAGAATAAGATTAAAGTGTTTTATTTTAAAATTATCAAATAATTTCTTTTAATGGGAATTAAGGCATAAATAATCTCAACTAAAATGATATAGGAACCCAAACCCATACCACATTGGTAAATTTTGAATCATAAATCCCATGAATAAATTAAATTAATTTTGAATTAAAATATTATGAAGTATGAGGGATTATTGATATAAAAATTAATTGGGTGTCATAGCCACCAATTAAAATTAATTACGTGCATAAAAGAACATGTGTATGAAATAATGATGTTTTGAAACAAAACTCTCTCGACTCCATACTTGTTTTTTATTTAATTTATCTCTCATTTTATAAAAATATGTCAAATGTGTTTTTTAATAATAAAAATGAGTGATCCCTTATACATAAATATTTCACTTCATTTCTTTTATCACATATTTTACTAATTATTCAGTTATGTCCATGTTAGGTGATTTAAGAATGCTAAGTTTATAATTTCAAAATGGAATTTGTCTGTTGGTCCTGGTCAAGGGGTAATTATTCCATCATCTATAGAATAATAATCATGAGATAATTTTAATTTTTATTCATAAATTATAATTTTGAATCAAAATATGAATACTAGTAATGAAAAATGAGCTACTTTATAATCTTGGATATGATAGGTCGTACGTACACATGAGTAACGTTTCCATTTTTCAGCAAGTATGATGAAAATAAGGAAAGTGTTATTTAATATTCAAAAAATTATAGTTATATCATATATATAATAATTTTTTTTAAAATTAAATTATATATATTATCCGCGTGATGTGGTCATGGAAACTGAATCACATTGCATCGTGAGGAAGTAATCTACTGTATGCACGAACGACGTTATCATTTTTCAGTGGACCATAAGGTAATAAATAATATGATTTATTAATTTTTCATAATGATAAATAATTAAAAAAATTAATATATATACATTAATTGTATTATCATATATATCTATGAGATTTGATGGTGGAAAACAAAATAAATCATCTTACGAGGAGGTTGTCTGGCGTACACAGGAACAATAGATTTTTTCCCATTTTATTAAATAGGATATGGATGTGGGTTATAAAATTAACATAATAATATATCATTATATTGGATATACTAATTCAAATATATCATAATGGTTTATTAGTATTTAAATGATGTGTAAGAAGAAACAAAACCAAAATGTACAGTTAAAAACGATACATATTCTTCATACCACTTCTTTATGATGAATACCTAAAACCTTCCTAGATTATCTTTATTATAAAAATATGTTCTCTAATACATTATTATGGAGTTAATTAAATTATTATTCTCGGTATTTTATGAACCAAGAAATTTTTTTTAGTGTATAAATGAGAGGATAGGAGGTTCCCTTTATAAGTGAGAGGGAGTGGCATTTTTGTAAATTCCCAAAACAATTAAATAATGGGTAATCACTCTCAATACAAGTGCCTAAAAAATTAATAATTAATGCAGTATAGGGATGATATGGTTGATTCAAAAATACACCATTAAAAACACAATATTTTTAATTTTTTTTTACATTTGCCTCTAAGGTTACTCACTTTAACCACTTTAGTTTTTCACTACGGTTACTAGTAATTTTTATTGTTTATACTCTTTGTTATCACTAGAAATTAATTTTATTTTATTACTTAATATAGATTATTATGTTTCAAATTATGTAATACATATAATAAAATTCTCTTCATATGACTATTAGGATTTAATTTAATATTAAATCCATAAAATATGCTGAAGAAATGGTTTTTCAAGAAATACATTTTCCAAGCAATTGATGGTCTTAAATTAACTCTAGAGTCGAAATAATAATTATATGATATTAAATTTAATTAATAATATTTACCATATTATTTTTTTCATTTAAATTTTACCATAGTTTGTGATATTTTAATTTACTAAAATGGATAAACTTTATGCACTTAAAAAGAGTTAGCAAAAAATCGTGTATTACACATAAAATAAACATATAACAAGATCATGAAAATTGATGGATCAAAATAAATTAATTAGATTATTATAAATAAAATGTTCCATATTTTACATTAAGACCAAATCGAAAATGTAATGTAACTTTTAAATTACTTTATTTAATTAAAAAAATAATAGTAGTTGAAACATTCTGTATTTTCACTATTTGCTAAAAAATTAATCATTTTAGAAAAATATAAATATTTCACCCGAAGTAAATTTTTTTACACTGGATTCAAAATTATTTTCATTTTACAAAATAAAATTTCAAAAAGTGAAGGAAATTAATTGTAATATTTTTTTTAAATAATAAATTTCATCTATTTTTTTAGAAAAAATTTCGTTAAATTTATTCATTAACAATTGAGTTCTTATTTAAAAGGAATATATCAATAAATTTATATAAATTAATACCTCTATATATATTTCATAACTTATTTAATAATTTTCATAATGGCCAATTTAATGACTAGGTTATGCAAATCAGATTTAAATAGTAATATTTCATGGTTTATTTAGGTTTAGTGGTGTGTCTTGTATATGATATCAAACATAGTTTTCATATTCAAAAATCATTGGTTTTTACATTATTAACTTCTTTAATAAATATTTTCCATGAAATTTGAAATTTTTGTCATTAATGAATTTGATTAAAATTTTAGACAAAAAATTAAAAACCCCCATCATAAAAAGGTTTAATAAAAGTTTCTCTTAATAATAGGGTAAGGAATGTATGAATGTCATCTGTAATAAAAAAAATAGGTTCCTACATATGTGGAAAATTGGTCATAAGTGAAAACATGTATTTGGAAAGAATATCCTTTTAGAAGATAACATTATATTTTTTTAAATAGTGAATAAAACATCAATTTATCAAAAATAAATTAAATTCTTATTTAATTATCATTTTCCTAGATTTTTGGGATCATTTTACCCTATATATTAAGAAAAAAAGTAAAAATACTTAATTTAAAATTATAATTTAATACTTCAATAAATTTTCACCTCAATCTCATATTTTTCTCAAAATGATGAGTATTAAAGATGAAATTTTCAGGTCTGAAGCACTAAAATAAAGTTATAATAGATCACATAATCCACAAGAGGAGAAAAATATATTCCTCCTCTCTCTAAATATTAACCAAAACTGAAGTGGTTATCATAAGGTATGATATAATCCCAAACATTCACATTAATCCTCAAACTCAATGTTTGATATAAATCATTCCATAAATAAATAAAGTTATACCCTAAATAAACTCATCATTCAAGAATTAAATTATGTTTTTCCCTACTAATCTTTATTTTTAAATCACATGTTAGGCTTAAGGGATATATATAACTAATCCCAATGAAACATTTTCGAAAATATCATTAATCAATACAAAATTCTAAAAATTCAAGAATATTAGATACTATAATATGTTTTATAATGTCAACTTAATATTTACCCAAAATATTATTTAACAAAAAACATTTACACACTAACAAGTTCTTCGCATAGGCTAATAGTGGGTGATGTACCCTTATCACTCTTCGGTTGTGGGTTCAAGCCCCATGGTCATTCCAGATGTGACTTGTCAACTCGAATGTGGTTTTTCTTTTTTATAAAAATCTATTAATATAATTTCTATAATTTTCCCAAAAATATTATACACATCCTTAAAATAAAGTAAATAAAAAAATAATTTTTTAACCACTAAGTTTTTCTAAACAGCATATTTTTTCACTAACTCAAATATTTCTAATTGAATGTTATTATCTGGACGTGAAATGTGGAATAGAACCTAAAAGTTATCAATTCCATAAAACTTATGTTCAAAAAGTATAAATTTGATCTTCCTAAAATAAATGTTTTTAACAAAGACCATACTAAAAAAAATGAGTATATTACCATGAAGTTATCTGAAAATAATCTTAATCATCTTATCCTTAAATTAAAACCTCGAAATGGGTATTTATACATTTAAACTTATGATCACCCTGAGAATTTTCAACCCAAGACACATTATCTTTAACCTCGGTAATATATTATTATCATATATTCAAGTCCTTTATGATGGTTTGAAAAGAGTTGGTGAATATCCAAAATATATCCCCCATGAGTGTCAAACTGTGTCTATAGCAAGGTATATTATCATGCAGCAAGTAACGATTGACAGAAATCCCAATTCTACCTTTTTAGAGTTATTACACCTAGGTAAAACTATTCTACATACAAATCTACTTTTATTATCTAAACTTTTTATCCTTTACCAAAAATTTATGAAATTTTCCTATACTTAGAATTATCACTATGGTTCTCAATAAAATATTCTAATTATAATCCCTAAAAATAACTAGACCTTTCTCTGATACCAACTATAGAAACAAAATAATTTTATACATAGTATTTCATGATTTTCAACATAAAAATCCATTAATTTAAAACTAAATATCAGGAGGCCTTGCTTCTTTGGATTACATGGTACATAAAACAATCAAAAAACTAAAACATAATTTTTTTTCATTAGTCGAATCCTAAATCTTACTGAGTCCTAAAACTATGTGGGATAACCAACAGAATACTTAAAATAAAGGCGTGAGATATAAGTCCTTGTAATGGAATACCATGATATGGAAACATAACATGTGAGACAAAAGCATAAAATGAAATCATAAAATATATGGTTCATGAGTGATAGCAAGGGAGAGAAAAATAAAGAACATGGAATCATAAGATCTTTGTATTATAGGAAATTTGGTAGAAATATATAATAGGACATAAACATTAGTCAAGGAAAACATTCTATCCAATATCACATGGTATACAAAGTCCCATAATGTATTGAGTTTACACTCTAATTTTATACATGAAATATCATGAGACTAAAGCTTTATCCAACGAATTAGAGGGATAACCTGGGAGAATCATCATAAAATGTTAATTATTATGTTTTCCACAAAAATTAAATCAATAATAAGTCCTAAACATAATAATTACACATGGAAGGAAATGGGTTTTAAAATCTTTCCACATATCATAATCAAATTAAATTTCATAATTAATACATTTAAGATATTAAAATATGCATTAATTACCACATAAAATTAATTGATAATATTCTATGTATATATTTTAAATACATTTATACATAATTTATAATCAATATAAAACACCAAATTTTTTCTTCATTGAAGAAAATTTCTTTAAAATATTTGATGGAATATTTATTGAGTCAAATAATATCATCACTTTAAAATCACTTATTTAAAATATAAAAAATTCAAAAACATAATAAAAAAATTCTTTGAATATTAAAATAGAAAATTTTCAAATTATATTCAAATTATTTTTTTCATGACTCTGGGATATTTTATTCATGTATTACAAGATAAAAATACATTTCATTCTAGAAAGTCAAAAAAATCTTTGTTTGGAAAGTTATAAGAACATTTATTTTAAAAATTCATCTAAAAATTATAATATGTATAAAATTTTAATTAATGAATAATTTCATAATATTAAAAAAATATTTAAAAATATTTATGGAATATATGGATATGAAAAAAAATTATTCTCAATCAGAAAGAGAAATAAAGTTTTCTTTTCATTAAAACATTTTCTCAAACATTTAAAGTACTAAAGGGAGGAAAATTGTATTATTACTTGAAATTTTAATGAATATATAGAGTATAATAAAATTAATTTTTTCATTATATAATGAACCAATAATTTACTTTAATTTAAATTCATGCATAAACAATTCTAATTAAGATGAGATTGAAACATTGACCACTAACACTGTGGTAAATTTTGATTCATAACTAGAGTGATTTAAGTAAAGGAATTATAACTTATAATATCCTTATTATGAATTCTTAATTATATAATATGTATATAGAAATTTGATAAACCATTTAAAATAAATTGGGTGCATAAAAGACCATGCCACTCAATGAGTGGTATTTTGAGATGAAACCCTTACCTCGAATCTAGACTTGTCGTGTATGTACTTTATCACCTATATGTTAAACTTGTAATAATTAGTTTTTAATTACGAGAATTTTCAAGTTTTAATCCTTTATACAAAAAATATACAATTAATTTATTTTAATGACATATTTAATTACTTATTTAATAATGTTAATGTTGGGTGTTTTGAGGACTCTCAGTTCATAATTTCAAAATGACATCGGTGTGTTTAACATGGTCAATTTATCATTATTACATCATATCCATATTTATAACAAGGATATAATTATAATTTTTATACATCAATTATACATTCAAAACCAACCATGAAATATGGTTATTAAAAATGAATTACATTACAGTCCTAGAGACGGTAGGTCATACATTTGTATGAGAAACTTTCTTATTTTTCAACGATCATGATGTAAAGAATGTAAGATTTATTATATATATATATATTGATAATGATTTCATAAATATAATAATATATATTTAAATATACTTATATATATCATCCATGTGATATGGTGGTCGAAAATAAATCAGATCACTCCATGTGTTTGTAGTCTTTCGAACACACACATAATGATATCATTATTCAATGGATGGTAAGGTAATAGAGTATATGATGTATTAATTTTATAGTATGATAAATTTTAAATTAATATATTAAATATAAATTAAACCAATCAACATAAATATTCATGAGAGGTGTCTATGGAAAACAAATTAAATTGGTTCTCAAGATGGTAGTTCGTCATACACATGAAAAATTGTTTTGTTTTCAATTTGATGAAACATGAGATGGATTTAAGTTATTAAATTAATATAAAAAATATCATTATATGGGTTATATGTATTCTATTAAATCATAATTTTTTAATAATATTTTAATGAGGTGGAATAAGAAAAAAACTTGTATTTAAAATGATACCTCTTCTTTAGACCACCTATTTAGGATTAAACATGAATCCTTCCTAGATTATGTTTATTATCAAAATAAGATAAATAGTACAATAATATGGACGTTATAAAGTTTTAAATATTTATTTTATAATACAAAATTATTTTTATGTGTGTAAAAGATATGATATAAGGTTCATTTTTTTATAAATTAGGGGGAGTGGAATTTTCAAAATACCAAAAACTATTCAATAATGGGAAGTCACTCTCTAGAAAAGTGCATAAAAATTAATTAATAATAGAATAGAGTGGTTATATAGTAAATAAAAACCTCCACCATTAAATTTGAAATAATGTTTGATCATTTTATTCAATTTACCTCTAAGGTTACTAATCTTTAACATTTTTTCTTTTTCCCCACAGTAACTATTTTTTACTATTTTTTACTATTCATTATAAACAAAGATTAAGTTGCAATTTTTATATAATATTTATTATGATTATTAAATTTATAAAATAAATTTTCTCAAATTCAAATCATATAATTTTCTAATTGTAATGTAAATTAAACCAAATGTTTTTTTCGAAACAATTGTTTTTCAAGAGATGCATTTTTCAAGCGATATATAATCTTATTATATTAACTCTATAACTAGAAATAATCAATATATGGATTTAAAATACTATAAATATATGTATAATATATTAACATAATTTAAATATTTCTTTACCAGGGGTTATTCTAATTTATTAAAATGGATAATCTTTAGGCACTTAAAAATAATTTATAGAAAACCGTGTATTTAAGCATAAAAAATAAACTGATACTAAATAATGGAAATTAATGATTAATAAAATTAGTTTATTATAAATAAAATGGTTCATATATCAATTTAAGACCAACTCAATAAATATAATGTAACATTTAAATTACTTTATTTAATGAAAATAAATGACAATAGTTGAAAAATCAGTAATTTCACAATTCACTGAAAAATCAATCATTTTAAAAAAATCCCAAAATTTTAGCCGAAGCAAATTTTGATATGCTGAATTCAAAAATTTTGGTTATTTTATAAAGTAACTTTCATAAAATTTCAATAAATTTATTGTAATATTTTCAATGTTAAATAAGTAAAATTAATTTTTAAGAAAATATTATTCAAAAATTTATTCATTAAAAAATGTAGTATTCATTTTCTTGGAACTTATAAATAAATTAATATTAATTATCACCATTATATATATTTAATAATTTATTCCTTATATACAAATAAATAACTAGTTTATATCACCTATATTTAAATAGTAATAGTCGAGGGATCATTTAGGCTATGTGTTGCTAATTGTATACACTATGGAACATTGTTTAAATCTTAAAAATATAATGGTGTACATTCATACCACTAATACATTAATTCTTCATTAAATGGATTATCTAAAGTTTTTTATAGTGATGTTACTCCTTTTTATAACCATGAATATGAAAACATAGATGTGGGAATATATCACATAGAGGAAAAACAAGCTACATATGATACCACTCGAATCATTATCGCCAATGCTTTTCAGATATTTCTTATTAACTAATTCTATGAACTCAGTGATAACTTTGTGTTTCCCATTAATCAAATTAAGGAAATTTTTCTAGATTTATGAAATCTTCATGTTTTTGGAATTCTGTTTTAAATAAAAATAACATCTAATCACCTTCATATCATACAATTCCCATGAAGCTACCCTCATAGAGTGGATACCACTAGAAAAGAAATTGGTAAATTTATTTCCAATGAGAATTACTCTAAGCCCAAAATATCTCCACATAAGGGTCAGTCTGACCAATATCCACACCACACAACCAAGGCTTTGATCATAACAGTATGAATCTTAAAGGCAGGAGGGATACGTGTGGCCTAGGCAAATTCACTTCCATCATCATAGAATCAATAATGTCAATTTAATCCATATATGAATGATAAGTCTCTCACCTTATCAATAAATATGTGGCCTAAGAATAAATTACTCCAAATATAAATCCAAAATATAAGTATACCCATAAATCATCATCTGGACAAGAAAATACCCCCAAATAATTGGAAAGAAATATAAATTCCCCTAAGGAAACTCCTAAATACTATGATATTGATAATTATTTTTACCCTTGTGATAAAAAGGAAGAGAGAGAGAATATCTATAATGTTCTCTACAATAATTCCCACACAATTTAGTTTCCAGAGTCTTATGTAACCACCCCATCATTTACAAAGCACCAAAAAGACCTTACATTGTCCTTTTTCCCAACATACATTCCTTCATCACCCACATATATTGAGATTGAATCAGAAGAATATTATGTAAAATATATTAGAGATACCCCTACAACATTTGAGGAAGGTGTATCTATCACCAATGATGAAATATGATATGTGAATCTATGTATATTATGACATCCACAACCTAAATTAATTATCATATCCATGTCCTCTGAAGAGAAATATACATATATAACAGTCTTGATAAAACATTGAAATTTCTTCACTTGGAAATAAATAGAAATATCCAGATAAAGAAAACCATCATTTGGGTTTCCCTGAAGATCATCATAGTTACAAGAAGGTATCTGTGATAATTTATCTAATTTATAGTATAAAAGTTTAAGATCAATATGATAACTTTATCAAGGTTAAATTCAATTGAGTGGTTCAGTAACCAGATTACATTTCAAATATCATCCTTATCATAGATAAAAAATGGTAAATTTAACGTTTTCATCAACTTTAGTGATCTCAAACATTATTGATCAAAGGATGACTTATTATTTTAATTCAATGAACTATTTATTCATGAAACTAAAAAATCTCTAGGCCCTCTACTACATAGAAAAACATTTGAGTTATAACTCTATTTGATTGGACCATATAGATGATTTATCCACCACTTTTAGGAATCTTTAAGGGTTGTATTACTACCAAATAATCTTTTAATATTTAATAATTTTAGAGCCACATAACAATATTCCATTGTAAAAATATTCAATCCTTTTCTAGGAAATATTGAAGAATTTTACCCCATTGATATGTTGGTCAAATTTCAATAATGTTATGATCATCTTTTTAGCCTTCAAGAATAATTTAGTGAGATATATTAACATAGCATGAAGTTGAGCCCCCTGAAATGTGCTTTCAGAATGTTGTTTGGAAAATTTATTAGCTCCATATCTTTCTATCATGAAATAATAGTCAACCTAAAAAAGATCAAGGTGGTCCTTAACATTCCACCTTCTCAAAATATCAAATATTTTAGAGGGATTTAAGGGTTAATTTACTACATCTGACGCTTCATGTAGAACCTTTTAAGAAAGTGATTACTCTTCAGTATGTTCATGAAGAAGTGATAAAATTATTTGGGGAAGAATATGTTCAAGATGTTGTCAACAATCTCAAACAATAACTGTCAATCCCTTCAATTTTTATGTCACCTATAAAAGATAAGATAATTATAATATATGTGGTATCCCATGATCAGACACTATTCTAGAACAAAATAATGATATGGTCAAAGAGAATAATTTTTACTATCTCACCATACCTATATAAGATACTAAGACCTAATAATTTTACATCAAGAAGAATTTATTTGCATTAATATTACTGGTTTATATACTGAAGCACTACCTATAACATCACAAGATCCACTTGGTATCTTATATCAACCCTCTCAAATAAATCCACATTCAACCGATACTGACTAGAATCTTGGTATGGTGGTATGTTTTATTATTGTAGTTAGATATCTAATTCATATCATATAATTCCTTAAAATGTTGTGTATTTTTAGACAATCCCATGAATATTACATCATAAAGAGGACACTAATGGATTCATAATTCTTGAAGAAGATATATTCATCATTCAAGACACTCACTAAACATGAGAGATTTACTTTGAGGGTGCTTCAATAATCCCAATAGGAAAATGATGGAAAGCCCAAACCTCGGAAAAGTTGGTTTGGGAATAATTATTATTTATCCCCCAAAAGTATTTTTTCTTTACTCTGTCATGTGTTAAAAATACTAAACCATCAATGAACAAAAATACGAATATCTTAATAGATGATTCTCACTAGAACAATAAATACCATTATATTTCTTAAATATTAATGTTTATTAAAAGTTTCTAACAAAGAATATTAATTTTTCCATTAAAATGGTGGAATTATTTCCCTAATTTTTTTTATGTTCAAGGGTTGATGGATAAATTCCCCTAAGAACCAACATTGGATCTTGTTTCAGACTCACAAAAATCATATATAACATTGTCACCATATATGTAGATCCATATCAATATGAGATAGTTATTATTATTGAATACTTTAGGTTGTTCTCCACATACAATGCGGAAAATGGGGAATATATCAATGATATAAACACTTCCAATGATAAAGAGGAACTGATAATCATGAAAAATTATAACACCATTAGATGGATGTCCTATATATTATACTACCTAAAAAGTGGAATTATTCTATTGGATTGATCTAATAAGAAATAGATTCAATGGTTGGACATCAATTTTTTCATTTATTATGGATCAAATTCTCAATCATTCCTCTACAAATGAGGCTCTGATGGAGTCCTCATTATATGCATTGAAGGAGGGGAGACCCTTGTTTTGTATGAAGTCAAATCAGAACCTATGGTGATAATCAATATAAAATAAGTCTCTGCCATCATATTTGGAGGGTTGGATAATTTTGGACTTAGATGTAATATAATATAATCGAATTAACTTGGAAATTGTGTTCCTACAAAATACATGCCAATTTCATCCATCAACCCCCAGATTTGTTGCACACCACTAAATATTTGAGTCCATTTACTATATTTGGAATAAATTCCAGGGGGCCATATCACCAAGATATATCTTGGTAGTTCAAATATTTCTTTTGTACTAATAACTTCTTATCCATGTGGGTTAAGGTAATACCCCACAAGGTAGTTAAGAAAAATGTTATAATCAATTTTGTGATGAAAAATATTTTTACCAAATTTGGTGTCCCTTACAAAATATTAATATATAAGTGAACCGACTTATGGTATTATAAGTTGAAAATATTAAATCAACAATATCGAATTTAGTATTATCACTCATCCTACAACCATACAGTGGGAAATGGGAAATTTTAGTTTTCTAAAAAAACTCTCTCAAATATACTCCAAAATATTGTAGATAAAGACAAGAATTCCTAACCTTGAAACATTTTGCATGCTTTGTGGATCTACCCCAAAAAAAACCTCTAAGAAAATGCAAGTGACCCTGTATTTTATTATATTCTTGTTATAAGTAGTTCATACTATAGAGTTATATCTACCCTTTATTTTATTTTTCATATAAAACCATCCATTCAAAGATGCAAAATCCCAAAAAAAAACAAGATGATTAGGAATGACTTGATTGTAGGAGGTTTCACACTTTGAAATATTTTGAATTTCATCATAACCAAGTTACATAAGCATTAAATTATAAATTTCACCATTATTCGTTCTTCAAAGAGGAGATTAGATTAGTTCTCAAAGCTACATTGATTCTATAAAAGAAACCTCTGAATCTTAAAGGAAATTGGATGGACCTAACCTCATACAAAAGGAATACTTTAATGGATCTTACATACTAGTCAAGATAAATGGATAAAACATCACACCATACACCAAAGCAATCTTTCCCAAGAAATAAATTCCATAATTTTCATGTATTTTCACCCTTCATCCCTTTCATGTGATGGTAAACTATGCAACACAAGTCTTAGTTGTATAACGTTACACTAAATAGCATATCATACATATTATATGATGTTAGACTATAGAATTATTTTATTTATCATTTTATGTCAAACTAAATTTTATTTGACACATTCACATGACTTCAAAAATATATAATAATATCCTCACCATATGACATTAAACAATATGGTAATCATACTGATAAAAATATGTTAAAATACGTAGTAAATGTCCTCATCGCATAAAATTACACTATATGATAACGTAAAAATCATAAATTTCTAATATCATGATATGTGATGAAAATTCACTTGTCATGTTCCATAGTAGGGAGTGGGATATTCTCTAATTTACTCTTGTTTCTCACATTGAACATGACTCATGTGAGCATAGAGTTATTGGTCGATTGTAAAACATTTTTATAACTAAGAGAACTATAATTATAGAAGATAAGTTTAATAGTGTATCCTTGATGAAATTGAATTTATACAAGTGGTCTACTTATCCAAATTACTCTACATACGAACTAGATATGTATAGGTATTTTTAGCACATAATGTTTTCCCACATTGGTACAAAAAATTTTCTTTTTCTTGGCATAAGAACTTGATATAATGTAGAAGTTTCTCTTCAAGAACTACATGTGGCTTGGATCCTACTGATTTAAGAAATTCATTGACTCTTAGATCTCTTATTCGACGTACAATCATAATTTTAAAGAAAACAAATCCTCATTTACCTTAATGGTTTGGCTCTTATGGTGATTTTTTCATTTCCCAATATCAATACACTAAGGTGAATCCCAACTTTTTACCATGTACATGAGCCCAATCTATTCAGAATAAATTACAACAAAACATTCTTCTCTTACACATATGATCCAAATCTATATATGATCCTCCAACATAGAGTTTTTCATTTCTAAAATTATACTAAAAATTTCTTCCTTGTGCAAGAGCTCAATCTTCTAGGAAAAAATAAGAAATATTTTTGAATCTATTACTGTTATGATATGATATATAGTGATTGCTAGATCATATAACTAGTGATTGGACACAAGTTATATCAACCAAAATTCCCTACACACTTATAAATAGGAATTTCCAATGAATATTCACTAGTAAACCTACACTAATAGAATATATAACATAAAAATTCCTTCATCCTATAATTGGTGATATATCCATAGAACTATTATATGAAAAGGTATTTCCATTTTTAGATAATTGAATTTGAGTCATTGTCATGTGAAATTAAATTACATGACACGTGGTCCACCCTACATGACTTTAAATTGCTCTGAGAAGCCTCCATCACATGGCCTAGTTTCCCTATACTAGATCCAAATCTATGAGATGTTACCCAATGTAGGTGGTTCTCAAAAAAACATCAGGAAAAAATTACCCTTTATCAGTATTATAACCTAATGTTCAGATCCTCCATAAAATATAATGATTGTACATACCTTTACTCATATTATCTCAAGAGATGTATTTGAAACCCATTTTCAATACACGGTTACAAGTCCTCTGACACTTCTACCCCTTCAAAGGGAACAATTTAATCCCTATTATGATGGTTCCAATTGTAAAATACCACAATTTTCCATTCATTAAGAATCATATTTTCATAAATAAAACTTCCTTCTTAGAGAGTCTTAGATTGTTTCGAACCTTTCCATGTCCATCGATAATAAGAACATTCAACCAAAAAGGAAAATTCTTCATGACTTTGCATACTTTTCCCTTGGTATGGATCTACATTTGTACCCTTGATATAGCATGTCAATTAAAGGAATCTTCTATATAAAGGGGAAGATCCACTTTTTTCTATTCTCTGTTGAATTATCGTGGTACAAACCTTTTTTTGAATATGGTCTATGGTCATCCCTTGGGTACCTAACTCACATCACTACTCCTCATCCAAGAAACTCAAGTTGCGATTTATGATGTTATCACACCCAGTTCAAAATGTTTTGTGACATATCTATAATTGGATCCCCATTTTGGTTGTTATTTACACTCATCGAGTCCATGAAAATGAACATAAACTATGCACACCCCACCCCCTTGATATAGTATATAATAGAATTGGGATCTTTATTCACATTGAGTAAAATATTCTCTATTTTACAAAATGGTTTTTTCAAACCCCTATTATTCGAAGAACTATAAACTAAAACTATGTGTACCACCCATGTGAGATAATCTATACTGGTATTGGGATCCTCATTAATATTTTATTCTCACCACACCCCTTCCATATAATTTGTTCCACTTCACAAGTAGTCAATGATTCAAAACCATAAACTCCGTATTTATTGGTCCAAGCACTATTTCCTTAAACTATGATAACCTCCCATGTGAGATAATCTATATTGGAATTAGGATCACTATTCACATTGGGATTTCACCATGCCCCATCCATATAGTTTATCATATGTCACATATGGTCAAAGATTCATGACTTAGAAACAGTATTTTTTGGTTAATGATGTGTGACTTTAAACTCCAATCCCTTAGTAGTCTATATTAAAAGGCCTTAAATTGTATGTGAAAAATTGATAGAACATGTTAGAGTAAAAAAAACAAATGGAAGTCTGATAAAAATTCAATTTTATTATCACTAATATTTACCATTTATAGTTCTTAAGAAGAATATCATTATATATTGTCAAAACAAACAAGGCTTCTGGGTCCTATCATATAGTTCTATAAAAATCCTATCCATTATATCTGAATCCGCTGGTTCATGAAACAGTTAGAGTAGGGACACATTATAAACATTCTCCCTAATTATATGGTCTATACATAGTGTGTAGCCTTTAGGGTTCCAAATCCATCTTTAATATTTCTTCCTTCCGCAATCCTACTCTTTTTCATAATTTTTGAAATCCTCACAAACAATTAATTTTCTATCAATAATGATCAAATTTGACTCCAAAGAACACATTTTCTTGACTATTAATACTATTCATATAATATGGATCAACATAAGTGCCTCTAATATGACCTATCAACTGGGACCATCTTCATCCTATAGAATACAATCCCTTAATTTTCATATTATTTATGATTTAAATAATCCCCAATAAAATTATTTGAGTAGATCTAAAACACTTAGTTTTTACACATTGTTAAATCTAGATTGTTTTCAATGAATGAGTTTCATATCTTTTCCTCCAACCTTTTATTAGTTATTTCTGGGTGGCTCTAAATCATATAACATGATGATCTAAGATTCATGACCAAAAGAAATTCCCCATATTATGAGGTGGTCTTTGATGTCTCGTGTCTAGATAGTAAAAGTGGGACATCCATTTTTTCCACTACATATGTTGATGATCTGGGAGTGTACATGTCTTCTTCCCAAGATCACACAATAAAGTTCTGGAAGACTCTCGTAGAGTACATCCCCACGATCATCAATAGTCGTGCATATTCTAAAACGGTTGATCAGGATTTACTTAGTCATGAGATCATCTATATTGGGGATATAAATATTTTTTATTTCACATCATATCAATGTATCCCATGTTTTTTTATTCACCTTGTGATCCAAGAATCATGACCCTGAATTATATTCAACTAGGTCAAAGTTGTCAGACATTAAACATCATCCACACCATTCCAATGTGCATGATCTAAAATTTCATAAGTAATGAGACTCAAAACTATCCATTTTGGATACTTATAAAATTTAAACCCCGTTAAAATGTGTGTCTCTAATTCTTGGGAACGCACATTGGGTGATTTAAAAATAGAATTTGAAATTAAAAATCGCTAAAACAAGTTAGGTTGAAAAAATGTAAAGGGAAAAAATGGTAAAAAACCAATTCTTTGCTATAAATTCTTCCCCAGTATAAGGATTATTAAAAATATATGGTAATAAAATAAAAGACTCAAATATTGTAGGCTAAACATTGTTAGTCCAACAAGATTCAGGGTTTTCTCCCATGGTCATTTGGTCTAGAAAATATTTTGAGCTTTCCCTCATTCTCTCAACACCAATTTATCAATCCATGAGATCTATGTGAAATGTAGGATGACCTAAATTTATGGTTATTAAATTCTTCTGAAAATTTAAATCCACTTTCTAATTCCTTGATTTGTGATCATTATCATGTTGATTCAACTCTTTATTCTAATTGGACCAACTCTAATGTTATGGTGGTGGTACTTATGCATATAAACATCTATAATACATGCCCGAGGGAGGATATTTCATCCAAATGTACCAACTCTAATGTTACGATTATGGTAGTTATGCATAAAACTGTTTATGAACCATTCATAGAAGAAACATATTCATCCAAATGGACCATATCTAGTTTTATATTGTTAGTAGATATTCCTATACTAGTTACTGAGTCATACCCCAGAGAAATTCATTTTGAGTCAAGACTTTGGGAGAAAAATTGACTTTTTTTATTTACAAATTCAATGATCAAATTGTTTCAATGTATTTTTGATGTTGTCATCATGTTTTTTACATATTATTTTGAAATAACAATCAATGTGAATTATGGGGAAATAGTCAATAACTGAATGAATTTTCATTTATTATTTAAAAATATGAGAGTAAAATCAAAAATATGTATTCTCTCCCTTATAGATAAAAGTGTTATAATTGAAAAGAATTTTCAATGGATGCTTGAATATGGATCATTATTCCCTCAATTTAATAAATTGCATGGAATTTTCAAGAAAGTGTTGAAACCTTTACTTATACATCATGTTGTAGTGAATATTGTCTTATAATGTTGTCAATAAATAATTTCTATAATTATTTAACCTTTATTTTTCCCTTTTAATTTTCTATTTTATAATTCCCCAAATCATGATTGATCTTATCCAAATCTTGATGAATTCTATCTAAATATTCACGAATCCTCTCTATAAGTGTCCACTCCTTTGTTACCTGACCTTGTCACTATGCTTCCACCCCATATTGCTCAAAGGACTCATCATACATGACATTCAAAACCACAATAAATATTATACATATATTCCATAGAACTGATATTTGGATAGATTATTCATGTTTATTAATAAGTGAAATAACCTCCTTTGATATGGAATGAACATCATGGTAATCATACCCTCCAAAGTCTTGGGTGATAGAAATATCTTGGAGTTGATGTCTTTGGAAACCAAGTTTACTAAGGGGAGTCTCCAATGTCATTTTTCAAATCATCTTCCTTACATGATGTTGCACCCAGTGTTGGAATGTGATATCTTCATGGTCTATATCAATGGAAGGTTTAAGTACCTACATATAATATAGAGGCAAATCACTTAATGTGGGTATAATATGGATTTCTAACAGATGCACTATCACTAGGCTGATCTATGTACGAGTGGATCCAAATGGTTGTGGAATTGAGATTAAGAATCTTTTAATTTCAAGGTATAATAAGAGTTTCACTAGAATTAATACCTAATGTTTATTAAAAATGATGTAGGAAGGGTATATAGGTGTGTCATAAGTGTTGAGAAAGTTCAAAATTGTTAGCTGAATACTTTATTCTCTTGACTGATGTTTTCCCTTCTCTAAGTGTACTATGTAGATCTACATGTGGACACTCATGGACTAGGCCCCATGAATCTACCTATATTTTCATAGGAAATGTACCTACTTCACTATTAATGGAATCACATCCTCTATTGGAATAATGGGACAAATAGGCAACTATGACATAAATTTCTTTGAGTAACTACCATCAATAGCTATACCTGATGTTTTTTGAAGATCATTACAGTTATACAATAAATAGATAAAATAGGAATAGATCCAAAAGTACCAAGGGTTTCTGAACTATTACCAAAGATTTTGTGACTGTATTAAGAAAAATGGTTGAGTAGACACTGAGTCCTTCAGTTCCCATCAGATAATCCAAAAATAGTTGAGGAGAAGTAAGGATGATAATGTTATTATGATTAGAGGTGGATTATAACCCTTTATAGACATTGAAAACTTTTTTATCATTGGTCTCTGCTGTGTCCATGGGTTTCCCACTCAAAAAAGAACAAGACCATTTTATTCTAGAAGAGTAAGAATTTCCAAATTCAAAACACTGATACGATTATCAAACAACATTGATTCAATGTTAGTGTGTGTTGGCAAAATTGGTTCCAATTTCAATTACCCATCACTTGTCACAACCCACTCAGAAAACCCTTTTGGTAGTGTAGAGATCACTTGATCCTAGGAAATTAGGACTCTCATATTTGAATCTCCCAATACATCATCTGTCAATGTATTCTCTATATAAATGATGACCTGTATAGTTGAGTTTATCCTTTCTTGGGGTTCTCCCCCCCCCCTCACTTCTATAGAAGTTCCTTCAAGAAGGAAAAGTGTGGTGGGTTGTTGGAGAGTTTATTCCCTAAGATCCATAATTTCGTAATCACACCCACCAACCTTGGATCTATAAATGTAATGATTGAGGCAGTTATATCCTTAGTTATTTCCAAAAACCTTAGAAAATATACTATTTCACAATATATAAGAACGCTTTCAAAAGGTGTATAATTTTCATTCTCATTCATAAGTTGTACTCTCATCAGTACATAACTCATCCCAACATTTATATAGGCCAGCTCATCGATAATATTTGATTGGGGAAATTCAAGGATTTGGTGAGTAGGTAAAATACTCACCTTAAATATCTGTGTAATTGTGTATTCTAAGTATTTTCACCTTCTTCCACATGGTATTCTCTCATGAAGATAGTCTCATGGGAGTAGAAGTTCATGCTGATAGAGATGTAAATGATTCTATTGGGTTAGAAACTAGAACCTTATATCTTTATCTATACCAGGTAATCCATCCTCCACAACTCACTGACTAAAAGGGAATTCATTCAAATCATAATATGTTCTTAAACATATTATGTGGAATTAATTGATAATTTCTGTCCTCTGGATACATATAAAAAACCAAAATATTAAGAATCAAACCAATAGTGGAAAATGGATCAAAATGGATATATCTTATCCTCAACTTGGGGACTTCTTCCACTTTAAAAATTGGTTCTTATACTATCAGTATCATAATTTTTCTAAATCAATATGATCTATAAACCCTATTCTTGAGGACATGAAAGGAGGGATCTATTTATTTAATGTATGATCTCAATTATTTGGGTTTCACAACAATGAAAACATTAATGGGAGTGGTTAAATGTTAAAAACCCATCAATTTAAGTTCATAAATCTAAAGAATCTTCCAATACTCATTAGAAGATATAAAGTTACTCTAGGTATCACATTCCATGCCAGAATCATGAAATTATACCATAACAAAAAATGGTTAACCATGAAGATGTCACTCTTAAAAAGAGGATAGAATCCAACTGTCATGCTTGTTTCCTCATCATCTCTGATGTTAATATTTTATTTAGATCAGGTAATTTATAATGTTTTGGTGGTGGAGGTGGAAGAACTTCCATAGGGTCACTTATGATAAGTGAGTTCTTCCCATTGTCCACTTGTGTCAATAAATAGGATAAAAAATATCTAGTTAATTACACCAATAATGGGTAAATTATTTTACCTTTCCTTGTGAAGTGTCTTCATTTACATATCCTTATTTATATTTTTAGTATATATATTTAACATTAATAGTACTCATTATGACGAAATAATTTTGAATTTAAGAGAATGAATCAATTCCTCACAGTCTTAGAGATATGTTTCTACTATATTTAGTTGATAGTATGAGAAAACTTTTAAGCACGGATATACACCCATATTTTGTTAAGAATATTTCCTTCCCTTGAAGAAAAACCCATATATCTTAGGAGGGAATATATCTATTCATGATTTCACATTCCCTTATATCCAGTTGGAATTTATCTTCAATATGTAAGAATAGTTGAAAAGATGTTTCATTTGGAGTATGAGTGATGCTTTGAGGTGTTGATCCTTCCTCAATATATTATAGATTAAAGGCTTTTTTACTACCACTCATTTACCTAGCTTGACCACTACTATAGGTTCATATCTTTTTTTCTCTTACATGTTCACTATTATACTATTGATTAAGGGTGATAATTAAACTAGTTTGTTGTTTGGGTATGAGAAAATAAAAGCCTCAACATAACTCTTTAAAGGCCTAGGTACCGAATCAATTTGACTAAGTCACACATGAATACATGTATATTCCCATGTAAACATGATCTAGTGTTTATAAGAAATAAATAAGTGATTCTCTTTTGGTTTGTTTTTCATATAAGAAGGAAATATATTTTTGTACACACAATAATTTCAAATAAAACCTTAAATGTGAGTATCACTAACAGATCCTATTATTACCGATCATAGATACAAGGATGCCCTCTATTAAGAAAATGAGATACCCTCATGTTTCTTGGGTTCCAGATTCATTATTCACAAAACATCTATAAACTGAGTTTAACGAGTGGAGATTAAATTGTAATGATGATTAAATATACTATTTATTATATTTGTCTCAAAAAATAGTGGTTTTACCCCACTCACATACTGAAGATGTGGTCTAAATTAGTCCTTTGGAATTGGTTGGTCATTAATAAACTCATATCCCCCCAAGTGACTAGTCATCTAACCTTATATATAACAACCATAATTTTTATACATAAATAAATATTATATTCTATGTTTTTATACACATGAAACCCTAATAAATAAACCCAAATATATCATCATATGGTATCCATATAATGTAAAGGTATAAACAGTGGTAAGAGAATTATGAAATATATATATATATAAGAAAAAGGTAAAATTTAACTTAAACATTGAACTCAATTAATAATTCTAAAAAACTAATAAAATCTCTTTTTATGTTAAAATATTATTTCATAAAATAAATATTTTTCAAATAAGTTATATTTATTATTAGAACTATTTTTGAAAAGAACATTTATATATCAAGAAAATATTTTTCTATTAAAATATTTCTGTGAAGATATTTTTTTATTTTATAATAATTTCCAATTTATAATCATGTGGATGATAATTTTAAACAATTAACATCATTTTTTGGAGTTAACATGGCCATACTATCATAATATTTATTTAATTTTTCTATAAATATTTATTTTCTTGTGAATATTACAAAAAATGTTTTTGAAAATATCATGTCTTTAAATAAATCACATGGATATAAAAATAACCTAAAACATAGGAAATCATTACTGATCTAAATATTTATTTCATGTAACCAAAAATAATTTAAAATTTCATTTTGGAATTAGAAATCTATATTTAATATTTCAGAAGATAAGTAAACTTTTCTCAAAAAATTAACTTAATTACACCTTAGTATTTTAAAATTAGTTTCTATCAATTGAATAAAATTAAATGTATTATAAATTTTTGAATTATTGGCTATAAATTATCTATTGATTTAAAATACATAATTGGGAATAAATATTAAGTTACCCAGGTTAATGTTAGTTGCCCTAGTAAAACCGTTATATTTTTAGAAATAAATACTTTTTTAAATATTAGGTGTTTTTAAAATTAATTGAATTAATTTTAAAATAAAATAATAATATGGTGTTTAAACATAAATATAACTTAATTAACATTCTATTAGTTTATAATCAATATTAATTATTATTAGGAATACATAGTGAATGAAACAGTTTTTTTTCTAAAAAATATTTTCCACAAAACGTTATATGTTTTGATTTAATTGATAATTCTATCAAATTTAGTAACATAATTAAAGTAAATAGATCTCGTATTCATATTTTTAATGTCTAAAATTTTAAATAAGGTTCACCATATATTTTTATTAAATAAATAGATACGACTGATAATTAATTAAGAGAAATAGATGTTTAAATGACTAATCTAAAGTGGCATGAAATTTACTCTGTTTACCTGGACATTAGAAATTATAGAAAGATTTTTTTGGTTGTAAATTCATACCAATAGTTATTACTAGTCATACCACATATAATGCACCTAATGTTCATATTCTTAAATTCTTAACTCGTACTTAACATTCTTTTCCATGGAATGTCTCAATTTTTTATCTTATAAATGGATACCACTTCCACTTATTATATTATTCACATAACAATATAATTTATCTTTAATATATTCCATATGAACTAAAATTTAAGTCCCTTATTTTAAATCAATCCTATTATCAATATAACATAGCTTAACGCCACTATTTTCAATAATACTTTCAATAGAAAGCTCAAAGTGTCGATGAAGGTATCACATCTTTCCTGAACTTTATTTAAAATTAATTATTTATTTAAATACATATATTCTCTTAAATATGTGATATTATGTTATAATAACTATTAGTTTTATTCTGTTGTGCTATTATTCTAATGAAATATCCCTTTTAATCTTTTATTTAAAACCAGTGGAAAAATAAAAATGGTGTTATGTGTATGTGTGGATTATCGTTTCCATGCACGATGTGTCCTAATTTTCATCACCAAATTTAATATAAGGTTAATAAATGATATTTAATAATATAATATAATATTTATATCATTTTAATTATTCTAAAATTTTAATATATTTTATTTTCTACTTCCATTCCATTCTAAAAAAATAGGAGCTTCGTCCGTGTGTATGTGTAGACTACCACCCCTTTGTGATGACGTATCTCTCACATTTTCCATCTCAAAAAACATGAATGGAAATAAAAATGTATTTAATGAATAAGAATAGTTATTTATTAAACAAATAACACTATTTAATGATAATATTATACATCCCAAAAATAATATTATCATTAAACATTTATATTAAATTTATCCACAAAAAAGAATATATTAATGTAAATTTTATAAACTGAGTCCATTCATAGATAACCTATTTAACTTTATAAATTATGTGATAATAAATTATTAATGGATACAATATTATTAATTTTTTATATTATAAAACTATTTTATAACCTATTTGAACACTATTAACAAAGTCAAATTATTACGAATAAATTATGTAAACAACCCTGAGTGATCGATGTAAGTGGAAATTATTTTAAAAAATAATACCAAAGTATAATAAATGGACCTTATAAAATTAATGATAGATGAATATTTTTATTATTAATGTTTTAAATAAACTTAATTTTATTATTAAATAATCTAATTTAAATGGAAGAATGATTTTGAACACAGGTAAGGTTTTCCCTCCCAATTTCATTTCATTGAGACATGATTATGCCACCCACCATGTTTATGTTTGTATAGTATAATTACAACCCCCATTGTATTTTTTGTTAAATTATTATTTTATATTTCATGATATTTATTTTTTAATTTATTTTTATCATTATCATGGTGTTTTGGTCAAAAGTTTTCAATAGCTGTAAGAGTTTTATCTCATTACTTCTTTCATTGAGGCAGATGTTCTTTTATGCAAATAATTTATTTTAAATATAATATATACATAAAATTGGTTATTTATTATCATGTATTATCCTTATTCAATTAATTTTAAATTAAAATTTAATATATCCTTCTTTAAGGAGTTATTATTAGTATGTTCTTTTGGTTTAATTTATTTTTTTCGCAAACATACTTTCTTGAGACACGTCTTAATTTATGTAAAAAATTAATTTTATATGATGTATATGTATTACAATAGTTATGTTATCAAGAATTTTTTTTATTCAATGTATTTGAGGTTTATTTTCAATATCTTTCTCCTTTAATTATTTTGATTAAATTTTTTTCAATTCATAAATGACTCAAATCCATTTTTTCCATGGGTCATGAAATCTCTTCTTGATTTGATATTCAAAGTATCTATTTTCTATATATATATCTCAAAATGGTAGATTTTAATTTTCTTTTGGTGTGTTACATACTTTAATAAATATCATTCCATTTAATGAAAATTTTCCCCAAATTAAATCATGATTTTTCTTAGAATAACTTTTATACTTTCCAATAAATATTTTTAAATCATATACATATTTACAAATTTAAATTATTTTTTATAATTTTTCTAGTGACCTTTATTTAAATTGTTTTCAACAAGAGGTTTTGTCATATTTTTAATTATCTATGAGTAACTAAATAGTATAGATGGAATTTAAATGTAATTCGCATGATTAGTTTTGAAGAATGTTTTCTTCTGAAGTAATATTTCCAAAAGTTCCATGATTTATTCCTCCAAATTTATTTTTATAAAGGAATATTCAACAACATTGAATTAAATAATGAATATTTTTTTTATAAATAATTTCAGTTTTTATATATGTGTCATTTTAGAACAAAATGAATCTATTTTACATGTTCTTGTGTAAACGTAACTTTCATCAGCCTTTATTATTTTCTAATAGACTTCCAGTATACACGTTTCAGTTTTTAAATAAGAAATTATTATTTATATGGTTTATCAAAATATTAATTTCAATATTTCTTTAATGGAAAAAGGAAATAATAATTTTAAAATAAATTTTAAAAATTCTTCTAGAAATGTTTCTATTCTATTTTGTATGCTTCATTAATGTTATTCTTCCAATGATACCATAAAAATTTTTATCTGGATGTCCCATAAAATTATATTTTAAATCTATGGTATATATAGCACTAATTTTATTTTTCATGACCATATATTAGAACAATACTGATTTACTTTCAACTTCATTCCACTGTGAATGCCCAATGTCTAAGGCATAAGGATTTTAAAAGACAAACATCATCTTCAATAACATATAAAATACACAACACAAAGCATAATAGAGAATATAACACATTGAGAAATTATTATATATATATATTAAATAAATATAATCTATTAAATGGATTATTATGCACACAATTGAAGGTTTTAACAAAACACGATACTCAATTAAAATATTATTTTTAAATATTACTATTATAACCTAGTTGTTAAGTTGGAGGGTATGAATATAAATAAATAAATTATGAAATAAATTTTTTTAAAAAAATTTATAAAATAAAATAAATTTTAATATATTAATTATAAATAAAATCAGGATCATTTGAATGAGAAATTAATTTTTTTTGAAAACCCATATTTTTCTAATTGGTGGTGTATTAATGATTTACACACATAAATTAAAATTAATTTCCACCAATTTTAGAAAATATATTTTAAAAAAGAATTTTTTTTTTAAATCAAGATGAAAATTTTTTTGTTGGGTGAATT
The DNA here is from genome assembly GCA_963277665.1 of Viscum album. Classification (NCBI taxonomy): domain Eukaryota; kingdom Viridiplantae; phylum Streptophyta; class Magnoliopsida; order Santalales; family Viscaceae; genus Viscum; species Viscum album. The sequence goes on along the minus strand of OY728155.1, from coordinate 1,216,863,076 downwards.
TTTGGTATTTTTGGGAAAGATTAATTTTTGATGAATAGTCAAAAATACTTATATTTATTGAAAACTACCTTTTCATTTATTTTATTTTCGTGGTTAAATTATATTTTAAATATTTTTTATAGTAATTTTTTTCTATAATATTAAGATATTACTAATTTATTTCATTTTAATAAATTTTATATTGAATTATAATATAATAAAAATTAATGTTTTGTATGTTTTTTTATTGAAAACAGTTTTTTCCACGAGTCTACAAGTTTAGTTTTAAATTCAATCCTGCCACTTTAGTGAAATGAATTTCCAAAAATATATGAAACATTTTTAATTAGTGTAATTAATGTTATATAATAAGTAATAATTAAATTTTTATCCAAATTATTAGTAAAAATAGTAAAAATTTATTGTCATACATAACGTGAAAATGGGTTTACTTGAGGATAAACTATGAAGATAAGGGTTAAAAATGACCTAATACTTTTATGAAACCCTATTAGGTGTCCATATTTAAATATTATAATATATATAGCTCAATAAATACGAATATTTGCGATTTTTTTAATGATAAAACTATGGCTACCACTTTATCATTTCAAAACTCTCATGTGTCTCCTCTCCCATACATATAAAATGTCACCCATTATCCTCTTCTATTATACTACCAAAACTACTTGGTTAATCCAATACCTACACAAATATATTCCGTAATTCCCTACCTACATCCTACAGTACTTATTTTTATAATTAATCCCTACTAATAAGGCATTACGAATAATACTAAAGGGGCTCTCCGAAGAGGAGGTAAAATTATTAAACAAGCATATTTTTTATTTATTCATCCACATCCTTAAAATTATATCAAAATATGAAAAACTAATAGTAAAATTATCCCGAATTTAATAATATTTAATTATATTAACTTAATAACCTATATCCATATCATATTCCATCAAATGGGAAATGAAACTGTCGTTCGTGTGTTTGGTGAATTACCGCATTGTGAATAGATATAATTTGTTTTCCATCACCACCTTTCAATGATGGATATATTGATTAATTGAAAATATTTATATTATATTTATGAAATTATTATAATTTTATAATTATTACTTCAAATATACCAAATTACTTACCATTTGGGGGGGGGATATGATAACACCGCTCGTGTGTACGGTGGACTACCACCTCACAAAGTTATGTGATTTGTTTTTCACTTATTCTGTAAATGGATGGTATTATGGTTAAATTTATGAATATATGTGATACATTTAAAATAAAACTACTTCTATAAATTTAATATCACATATAGCTTTTTACCTTCTAGTTTGTTGCAAAAATAATAATGTCGCTCATGCGTACATGTGGACTACCCCCTCCACATAACAATATGGAACATTTTTTATTTCATTTTTTCATTTATGATAATAATTATGGATTAAATTAATATAAATTATATATGTAATAATAATAATTAATCTATAAATATTAATTAATATCAATTTTCTTTTTTATTCCATCATTCATGAAAAATTGAAATAGTGCTCATGTGTTTGTACGACCTACAGTCTCCATAAACAGTGTATTCCATTTTTATATATAAGTTTTATAGATTAATTTAAATAAAAATTTAAAGAATATATGTGATATTTATATCATTTATAACATTTTGGATATGATTAATCCCTTATCAAAGTAAAATAAATGAAATTATTTAAAAAATGAAGCTATTAACACCCAAAATAGCGATTTTAACTAAGAATTGTTAATAAATGGGTCGTAAAATATTTTAAGTAGACCATATATGGTATGAAATATATAAATATAGTTACATAATATATTCATAATAAAACTATATTTATTATTAATGTTTTTTAAATTATATGAAGGAAATTAGATTAATGGTAAGAGTTTTCACATCTCACATTTACTTTCATGTGACATATGACATATTCAAAAAATATTACTTTGTGTGGTGTATATACTACCACTTATAATGTTTTATATCATTAACCTATTTATATTAATGGTATTTAATGTTTTATTTGAATTTAATTCTTTTATTTGGACTATTACTCAAAAGATACCAAAGTGGTCAGGGTTTATTTCACAATCTCATCATTAATATAGATTATTTTTGTTCAAGTTTCCCTTGGGGGTTATTTTATATTTCTATTATAAAACCAATATATTTCATTATCATATATTTATTCATGAAATTTTCAAGTAATTTTACCATTTTAACTCTTTGGTATTTAAAATTATTGATAAAATAATTTTAAAAAAATTTGACATCATTTCTCTCTTTGTTTGAAAATCCTTTTTCTTCCAAAACCATGATTTCTACAAATGTTTTCAAAAATGTTTCTAAAAATTATCCAAATTATTTCTTAATTAATTTTTTTAAAATTTTTTTATTTTAAAAAAAATAATGTAATACTCATGTTGTTTTCTAAACAATGCATTTTTGGATCTAACTGAAAGTGTGAAAAGAAACATTTTTTTAACTTGTGTAACATGATAGGTATTTTCCAACATCATAACCACTCATGTTTTTGAATCATATTTTTAAATTTTATATAGGTTAATTTAAACGAAATGTGTTGTCTTTTGTTTTTTGAAATATTTTTTAAAAAAAATGTTTTAAAAGTGAGAATGTTGTTTTCCTCAATAAAATTTTAATGATATTTATACGGTATTTCTATTCATCGAGGACATCAAAAATTCATTATAGATATTATTCATCAAGGATATATTGTGTTGATATCATTTATATTCAATATTTGAATGGTTTATGATTAGTTTTATATTGGATGTAAAATATTATTACAATTCACCATTTTACTTTGGATGGTTTGTGATTATGTTTATTTAATTGGGGTGAGTATTAACACTTCATATGATAGTTTTTCAATAAAAATGTTAATATTGATTATTTTTTACCCATTTCATATGAGGAATGCATTAAACATAGTAAGTGATAGGTGGGTCCCAGTTACAGATATCCACTTTATGCATTGAAATGTATTATGAGAAAAATCAGTTGACCAAATAAGAAGGGATTTTACTCATAGATTTAAACTAACTTATAAAAGGACTTGAAACTGTGTTTTAAATGTAAAAAATTATGTAAAACCTCATTATGGGAATATTTATTGATGAACTATGGGATTATCCCATTAGTTATAATATCCATGATTATGTGTAAAGCTTGTGTGATTATTTATATGTCATTATTAAATTATTATTTATTCCTACTATATTATGCCCATGTAATAGATTTAGTGAGATGTGTTTTAGTTATTTAACCTATCATATTCATTATTCATATATATTGCTGATATATTCGAAAGTATTCATACCCTTACGAACTATTTGAGATCACATATTTCTTATTTTACTTTCCCAGTGATACCAAGATGTGTATTATGATATATATACAGGGTTAGGCTAGATGATATAATGGTGCACTTTAATAAAATACAATTTTTTATTTTTAGGTTTTCAAGGTATTGTAAGATTCGGTTATTTATTAAGATTCTGAATACTACTAATATAAAAAGTTCCTCAGAATTTGATTCCTTGTATCTTATGCCAATGTAATAAAGTAAGCACCGACTATGGTCTAGTAGATTCTGTTTCTTTACTATATTTATTAGTGATTGTTTAGTAAAATCCTTGGGAAATATATTAAGGAAAACATATATTAGGGAATATAACCCATTGACATACATTAAGGATAAGTATATATATCGGATTATATCCTAATTTTTTTTAAAGGAAATGATTATTTGGTTTTCCTTGGAATATATCCCTTTCTAGATACTAAATGTGGATGTAGTTCGAGAATAGATGTACATATGTGTAATAACATTAAAAATGGAATTTTGGGTTTGACTCAAGCGTTCCCTAGTATATCACAATGATCCTTACTGTGAACATGGTTTGATACTCATGGGGTATATTCTTAGGATAAATACCATTTAATTTACAAACCAGTATGGATGATTTGAAAATATTTTTATGATTTGATAACTTTCCTGAAGAAACCGGGTTTATGATTATGAGAATATAAATGAAAAAAAAAATTAATTTCTGTTTAGTATTTAACTAATTTTAAGATTATACATTAGGTTTCATAATGTTATGATCTAATCTAGTGTGCTTCATTGTTTTTAAATGGTGCCTAGTTAATGGAGTGGTAACCACATAAATTCACGTACACCATGTTGGGATTTCTTTCCTAGATAAGAAAATCAAGCTGGAGATAGAACTATGGTTGGAACTAATAAAATTTTGACCATATTGATGAAACGTACTCAGGATATGAGAAATAAGAATCCTAATATAGGGAATACAAATAATCAACCAGACAGTGTAACAATGTTAGACTAATTTATGTGTCAGAAACCTCTATCATTCAATGAGACTAAAATTATATTTGTAGCGGAGTGATTCATAAGCCCCTTAGAGAATATATTTCTCACTATAGGAAGTAATGAAATGGAGAAACATTTCATGTAATTTTATCATCTCTATGGATATTTGGATCAATGGTGGTCATTGATTCAAAACACTAAGGATGAAGAATAAGTGGAATCCATGTAATTGAAGGGTTTTGAGTCACTCCCCTTGGAAAAGTATTTTCCCCAAGAGCATTGAGCAGATATGGAGAGATAATTCCTAAGTATAACACATAATGAAGATTAAAATGTAACTAAGTATGATGAAAACTTTATATGGTTTGAAACTAATACTATGGACTATGTATGTGATCCAAAGAGAATTATTGGGCATTGATTTTATGGGAATCAGTTTATTCAACAAAGGTAACTAGTCTCCCAAAATTTTATAACCAATGATTACATAATATCATGTGGAATGAAGACTGATAAATAATTTTCAATGACTTGTGTCTTTCAATGGAAGTAAGATAAGAAGAGGATGGCATAGAAAAACTAGATTAAGTGAATTAGGTAAATAAGGATTTTTTTCCCCATGTTATTATTTTGGAAACAAATGTGATGGTAATTGCTTGAAGGGAATGGAAGATTTCTACATGTTTGTAGAAAAGGTCCAGCATGCTCATGATTTCAACGGTAAGAAATAATCCACCAGAGTTTAATGACTCAATTGTATGGATATGGTAAAATATAAAAACAAAATCGCTAAGAATCAATGGAATATGCCCCATATAAAGATAATGGGTTAAGGTCATGTTTATGTTATTACTACGTCTGAAGATGAATGATTGTTGGGCTTGTGTCTGTATTAAATTATTATGTTATAAAATATTTTTATAAACTACTTTCTGGTAATATAAATAATGAAATTTGAAATGATTTTTTTTTGTAATTATATATCTATATGTATTTGAGAGTTTTTATTGAATGGTATCAATGACCAAGAAAAAAGATACAGTAGAAAGTTGATCTTTTTGGAAAACAAATGATTAAGGAAGGATAACACTAAATATAAGCCTAATGTTGTGATAATAATGACAGAGTGATATTTATGGGATAGTATTGGTGACCTTTAATTTATTTAGTTATTTGATGGTTTATGTTATCTTTAATATTGTAAGTTACATGTGTGAATTTATGGACTAAAATTTGAAACCGAAGATTTTATTTTTTGAAGAATGAATGTTTTCATTCTGGATTTATGGTGATCAAGGTATTTATATATTAGGAATGTGACATTAAGATAAACTCTATATTGTTTGTGGAATTGAATTTTGATTTAGTGACCTTCATTATAATTTTTTTAAATTTAAATATAGAGCGACATATTTTCGATGAGTATGAATGTTAACCATTTATGAAATGGACTAAATTAAATTTTTTGAGTAACTATTGAGTTATTCCAAATTAATTTGTTATATAATAAAACTTTTTATAGAAATTTTATTTTTAGTAAAGGTTGTATGAATATCTTGTTATTTTTATGCATCTTACCATTCGTTAAAATTTAATTTTAGTGCTTTGGGATAATATTTTTTTTTTGATATTCATTTATTGGAGTAAGAGACGAAGTGGAAATGTATCAAAGCACAACCAAAGGACTTAATTTTTCTTATGAAATAGAAAAATATCATTTAAGTTTATTTTTTTGTTTTTTAGACAGCAAAATAATTCCTTAATTTTTAAAAATTATTTGAAATAAAAATTTTATTTCCCCAAATTGTGCTAAATATGTTTATTGATAAAATATTTGGGATTTGATCATTCATTTGAAAATTTGGTGAAAATTCCAGTTTTACCTTTTATAGTTCACTGTAGTATTTAAAAGATAAATATTTTTTATATTTATTATTGTAATTTTAAATTTTGTAACAGTATTCCTAACTTAAGTTTCTACAACTTTCATTCAGGACACTAGAGCTAAAAAGGGAATTTGGATGGAGTAAATGGGACATTAATCCAATGGCGGGCTGGACTCGGCATAATGGACATGGGTTATGTATTTGGGACATATCTTCTGCATCCGGTCTTGTATTAAGCCCATAGTTTGAGAGGAGCTCGGGCATTCATTTTCCCACAAATAATCCTTCTGGAAGGAGAGCTGGTTCACTCGTTTTAGAGGACAAATGGGCGGTGCAAGTTGTATTAAAATATGTGTCCGAGATTTCCCATTCACACTTGAAACCTCTTTAAACCTAGCCTCCCCTCCACTATATAAATTGGAGTTTTTCTCATTTGGAGGGGTTGGGACGTGCATTACAAGATTCTAGGCAGTGGAGAATTTGTTTCACCCAAATTCTCCAACCATTGTAAGAGGGGTAGCTCTTGAAGCAAAGACCTCCTCATCGAAGCCTCCTTCTCTTCTTCATTTTGTAATGTTTTCATTTGTGTAATAAAATTATTTGTTCTTCTTTTATTTCTTCTCTTTTCATCTGTTTTGTTTAAATTTATTCTTCTATTAATCTTCCTAATTGGTTTGTAATTCTTGAGTAGAAGCTTTATTGAGTTATTCCCATTATAAACCTTTGCACATGAAAAACGCTTCTACGATGATTACGCCACCAATGGAAGAGTAGTATTTTAGTAATCGATCTACCTCTCACCTTCTTAATTAATTTATTTTCAATAAATGATATACTGTAATTCACTAAATATGATCTATTAATTGAGTTTTCAATTTAAATGAAACTAAGCAAGCAATTGAACAATAAACACAAAACGCATGAGGTCGGGATTTGTGTGAATTGTGAGAGCGTAATCTTAATCGTTAATACAAGACCACACTGGATCAATTTGTAGAGTTCAAATAAAATCCAAAAACTCAATTAATAGTCGTTTTCAGAGTGGTTATGTGCCTTAATTTATCAATGACCATACTCTAATCTTAGAACATCAATCAAAGCAGGGTGTTGCGACTGCATGTTCCGAAGTTAGCCTAGGGTTAAATTCACTTCATCTTCGTGGTAATGTTAATTCTCATAGGGTTCGGGATTTAACAAATTAAGGGATCATAATTAAGTGAATGTTAGTTTAAATGATAATGATTAATAATAGAGTGAATATGTATAGTTAGATCGATTACTCCTTTTAAAATATTTTCTAAAAAAACATCTTCTTGTTGTGCCTTTTTAATCAAACATCATTTCAAAATTAAATACAAAAAAAATAAAATTTTCTTCCAACAAACATATTCTAGATCTATAAACTATATACAACCCCCATCCATTCAATTAGTTTTTTTATTCTCTTTTATTTTATTTTTATAATACCTCTAAGAAGTTTTTTTAATTCACTTGTTCCTTTGAGAGACGAACTTGGTCAGCCACTCCGTTGCACCTAAGTACCCCAAAATCACACTAATCATTTGAGGGCACCCACGACAGTGCTCTTTAAAATTGGAGCCGTTTCCGGGGAGGCAAGTAATTTATTCAACCATTTAGAGTTATTTATTTTATTTTTCATTTTATTATTTTCTTCACCTCTCTCTTTAATCTTTCCCCTTTCTCAAGTTTTCATTTTTTTTCATCCTCATCATTTCTTTTTGGACCATAAACTCAACTTATCATTTTTATTTTACTATGGTCCACTCACTTTCTTTTAATTTTTATTTGATTTATGACATGAACTAATCCTGAAGATCTCTTAGATCTTGACCCTGAGATTGAACATAGCCTTAGGGCACGAATCAGACACTCTCAGTCTGCGGGAAGTTTCAATATTCAACCAGTTGGTGAATTCCACTCTTCTGGAAACATTGGAATTGGAAGTTATTGAAATTCAAACATAAAAGAAGAACCAATGGCTGAAAACAATGGAAATGAACTTAATAGAACCATTCGAGAATTGGCTGCACCTGATATTAACTATCAACCAAATTGTATTGCATACCTAAATCTCGAATCAGACTTTGAACTGAAATCTGGGTTAATTCAATTACTTCCAAAGTTTCATGGCCTCTCTGGTGAGGATCCCAATAAAAATTTGAAATAATTAAATGTGGTTTCCTCAACCCTTAAACCAATAAATGTTTCTGCAGATCAAATCAAATTAAGAGCATTCCCATTCTCACTTGATGGAGCTGCAAAAGACTAGATGTATTATTTACAACCCGAAGATGTAACTTATTGGAACGATTTGAAACGTCTTTTCTTGTAGAGATCTTTTCCAGCATCAAGGACCACTTCCATTTGAACAGAGATATCGGTGATCAATCAATCACAAGTGGAGTCAATGTATGAGTACTGGGATCGATTCAAGAAGTTGTGTGCAAGCTGTCTGCATCACCAAATCAGTGAGCAACTCCTCATTCAGTACTTCTATGAAGGACTCACACCCATGGAGAGGACCATGGTAGATGCTGCAGCTGGAGGAGCATTGCTGGACAAGACACCAGTAGTTTCATGAGCATTGATCGACAAAATGGCCCAAAACTCCCAACAATTTGGTGATCAAGGTACACCACATATCAGGGGAGTACATCAGGTAAGTCCTTCTTATCTTGAGAGTCATTTGATTGATACCAAGTTAGAAGAATTGACAACAATGGTGAGTCAAATTTCTGTGGCACAGAATACATATCTACCCCCTCCTTCAAGGACTTGTGGCATTTGCACTGAGACAAGCCACCCAACTTACTGTTGTCCACAACTACAAGAGACAGAGGATTGCACAGCAGTATTCCCAGGGAGACCATTTCAGCAGCAACAACAACCATATCCCCAAAATAAGTTTGATTCATTCACTCCAACATACAACCAAGGGTGGAAAGATCAACTAGACATGAGGTATGACTCTAGACAGCAACAAAGGCCCCCTTTTCAACCAAACATCTAGCAGCCTCCACCTTACTAACAGGGTTTCCAACAACCCCAAAGGAGATTTGAAGCTCAAACATCAACAAGTCAGCAACAAGGGAATCCTCCACCTAAGGTATATTCTAATAATGATGACCTTTTAAAGCAAATTGTTTTTAATCAACAGAATGATATGAAGAGTCAGTGTTCGGAGCTGAGGGAGTTGAAGACTCAAATTAGCCAGATTGCCACTGCCCTCCATGAACTTGTGAGTAAGAATTCTGGAAATCTACCTTCCCAACCCACTCCAAATCCAAAGGGGAATGTCAGTGCAATCACATTGAGAAGTGGGAAGCAAATGAACAATACATCTATACCTACCATTCCACCGGGATTTACCTCAACTCCGGAGAAGCCGCATTCCAAACCAACTGATGAGCAATCCAAGGAGAAAGATAAAGGTAAGAAAAAGATTGATGATGTTCCTTCTAAACCCCTTACTTTTCCCAACAGGGTTGTTCAAACCAAGAAGATGGCTAAAGAAGCAATGAAAAAGGAGGTTTTAGACACATTCAAGCGTGTAGAGATCAACATTCCTCTACTTAAAGCCATTAAGCAAATCCCAAGGTATGCCAAATTTTTAAAAGAACTCTGCACCAATCGAATTGGGCTTAAGGGAAATGAGAGGATCAACCATGGAAGGAATGTCTCGGCACTCATTACACCAACTCTAGCAATGCCATAAAAGTGCAAGGATCCCGGGACATTCACCATCCCATGTACCATAGGGGAGTTGCACTTCTCTGATGCTCCTTGTGATTTAGGAGCTTCAATAAATGTGATGCCTCACTTTGTATTCTCTTCCTTGCAGGTTGGTGAGTTGAAGCCAACAAGAGTAGTGGCGAAATTGGTGAATAGAGCTATAGCATATCCAGTGGGAGTCCTTGAGGATGTACTTGTTCGGGTAAGAGACATGATCTTTCCAGTGGATTTTTATGTTCTTAACATGGAGGATGATCAGGTAAGTTCTCATGCCCCCATTATCTTAGGTAGGCCCTTCCACAAACCTTCAAAAACTATCATAAATGTCAATGAGGGTATACTTTCCATGGAATTTAGAGATGAAGTTGTGATATTTAATGTTATGGATTCCATGAAGTACCCCTCTGTGGACCATTCATCTTTTGTTATATCCCATTTTGAACCACCAAGTAAAAACCCCATGGAATTAGATTGTCCTATGCTTAGGGAGATTATGAGTATTGGTTCTAGTTTGATGTCTAAGAGTACTTCTACACCCGTTTTTATGGAACAAGACTCTCTAGGATTTGATTTTGAAATGGAATCATATTCTGATTTTGATCATGTGAACTCTGATTATGACATGGCTATTGAGTATGCTGATGGATTTGGTCCTTTATTCTCTGATTGTGATGATTTATATTTTGATACTAATATTCATTGTGCAGATATGTCTGTTGCATCAATTTCTCCATCCATACATCCCCCTCCTTCATTAGAACTCATGCCATTGCTGCCAAATCAGAAATACTCATACTTGTTGAGTGGTGAGAGATTACCTGTTATCATTGCTAACAATCTCCCTTTTGAACATGAAGAAAAGATTTTGAATATTTTGAGGGAGAACATCAGGGTGATTGGGTGGACCATGGCTGACATATCAGGTATTAGTCCCTCCATTTGCATGCATAGGATTCTCTTGGAGGATGGGGCTAAACCGGTGAGACAGCCACAAAGGAGACTCAACCCCACCCTCCTGGAAGTTGTTAAGAAATAAGTTGAGAAATTTCTCGAGGCAGGTATAATCTTTCCCATTTCAGATTCTCAGTGGGTAAGTCCAATTCAGGTTGTGCCTAAGAAAACTGGTTTTACTATTGTTAAAAATGAGAAAGATGATTTATTTCCAATGAGGGTGAAAAATAGTTGTCATGTGTGTATTGATTATAGGAAACTAAATCAGACCACTCTCAAGGACCATTTCCCCCTCCCATTTGTTGATCAGATGCTCGAGAGACTAGCTGTGAAAACACACTATTGTTTCTTGGATGGATTTTCTGGATATTTTCAGGTTCCTATAGCTCTAGAGGATCAAGAGAAGAATATATTCACCTATCCCTTTGGCACATTTTCCTACCGGAGGATGCCATTTGGACTTTGCAATGCCCCAGGTACCTTCCATAGATGCATGGTGAGTATTTTTTCCGATTTTATTGAGACCTGCATGGAGGTATTTATGGATGATTTTACAGTGTCTGGATCCTCATTTGATGAATGTCTAAAGAGTTTGGGAAAGGTATTGAATCGTTGTATTGAGAAGAATCTGGTCCCGAACTTTTAAAAGTGTCATTTCATGGTAGATCAAGGCATTGTCTTAGGGCATGTAGTGTCAAAACATGGGATAGAGGTTGATAGATCTAAGATAGACATTATTTCATCCCTTACATATCCTACATGTGTGTGTGATGTTAGATCTTTCCTAGGGCATGTAGGGTTTTATCAGCGCTTCATCAAAGATTTTAGTAAGATTGCTCTTCCATGTCAAGATTACTTCAAAAGGATTCTAATTTTGTGTTTGATGTTTCTTGCAGGAATTAATTTGATGAGCTAAAACAACGTCTGGCCACTCCACTTATCATACAGCCCCCACGGTAGGACCTTCCATTTGAGCTTATGTGTGACGCCTCCAACTTTGTGGTTGGAGCTGGCTTATCTCAGAGGGTGGAAGGACGTTCACATGTGATTGCCTATGCATCAAGGACATTGGATTCAGCCCAATCAAACTACACAACCACGGAAAAGGAGTTTCTTGCTGTCACATTTTCTTTAGATAACTTATGTTCATATTTATTGGGCTCTAAAGTAGTTGTTTTTTCTGACCATGCAGCTTTGAGGTACCTCTTGAAGAAGCCAGATGCAAATCCACGACTTATCCATTAGATGCTCCTTCTTCAAGAGTTTGACATTGAGATAAAGGACAATAAGGGGTCAGAGAATTTGGTGGCAGACCACATGAGTAGGCTTACTCACACACTAGGGGATGACACCTTGGACCAGGTACCACTTCGGGACACTTTTCCCGATGAGAATCTTTATTCCATCTCAGGTACGCATCCTTGGTATGCTGATTTAGTGAAATACATTGTTTCCTCTAAAATCCATGCAAATTTAAAGAAATATCAAGTAAAAAAGTTAAAAAGTGATTCTAGGTATTATGTGTGGGATGATCCTTACCTCGGGCGCATGTGTAGTGACCAAGTCATTAGGAGGTGTGTTCCCGATCATGAGTTTGAGTCTGTTTTGCATTTTTGTCATACACTTTCTTGTGGTGGACACTTTGGACCCCAAAGGACAGCTAGGAAGGTTTTGGACTCTGGATTATATTGTCCTAGCTTGTTCCATGATGCCCATGTGTTTTGTAAGTCATGCTCTCGTTTCCAACACACTGGGAATATTTCTAGGAGACATGAGATGCCCCAACAACCCATACTATTCTGTGAGATTTTTTATGTATGGGGCATTGATTTTATAGGTCCTTTTCCTAGTTCATTTGTATTTTTGTATATTTTGGTTGTTGTTGATTATGTGAGTAAATTGGTGGAGGCCAAGGCCACCAGGACTGACGATTCTCATGTTATTGTGGACTTTGTCAAAGCACATATTTTTTGTAGGTTTGGAGTACCAAAGGTCATCATCAGTGACCAAGGGACACACTTTTGCAATAGGATTTTTTCTTCCCTTCTTAGAAAGTATGGGGTGACACACAAAACATCAACACCATACCACCCCCAAACAAATGGCCAGGCTGAGGTTTCAAATCGTGAGTTGAAACAAATATTGGAGAAAATTGTGCAGCCAAATAGAAAGGATTGGGGAAAGCGCTTGGATGATGCATTTTGGGCTTATAGGATAGAATACAAGACACCCATTGGTATGTCCCCATTTAGGATTGTTTTTGGGAACGCATGTCATCTCCCAGTGGAAGTCGAGCATCAGGCATATTGGGCAATAAAAAAATGAAACATGGATTGGACCAAGATGGATTTCAAAGAAAGTTGCAAATTCAAGAGCATGATGAGATTCGACTGTCATCATATAAGAACTAAATGATCTACAAGGAAAGATCAAAAGCATCTCATGACAAAATGATCCAACAAAGGGATTTTCATGTTGGAGAGAAATTAATTCTCTATAGTTCACGACTGAAGCTAATGCCTGGTAAGTTGTGTTCCAGATGGTTAGGTCCTTATGTATCTAATGTTTTTCCTTATGGTGTAGTGGAGATCACACAAGAGAACACTGGAAGGAGCTTTACAGTCAATGGGAAACATTCGAAGAGATACATTGAGGGACTTCCTACTGATGCAGTGGATTTTATCACACTGCATGACCCCATCATCTCTTGATCACATCAGGCTGTTCCTAACCCTTTCACTTTTATATTATTTGTCCTATTTAAAAATTATGCATTTCATGTGCATATATCATCTCATGGGTTCACACTGAGGACAATGCAATATTTTAAGTGTGGGGGAGGGAACCTTTTAGTTTAGTAATTTCAATTGTTTTCCTGATTAAAAAAAAACAAAAAAAATTGTGTGTTTTTTCAAATTTTGTGTGTTTATTTTTCAATTTTCTTAGAGTTTTTGAAATTTTTGAGCTGAAATGATTCTCATCACAATTTTGAAATGCATATCAATGAGTGAAACAATTTACCCCTTGAAACTAAGCTTAAATGGATGATGAAATAACTTTGTTTCAAGTTCAAATATTTAGTAATTTCATGAAATGTACACTGAATTTTGAATCCCATGCCACATCTCACTATCTCTATATTTGAAATCACTTTCCTGTGAGGCTTCTGAACCATTATTTGCATATTCTTTACATTCAACTATCTTCTTGAGAAAACCAAACCATGCTTGATTTAACCAGAATTTGATCTATTCCTATTAAAACTTGAGGGTTTAAGGTACATATATTTAAATGATTGAGGCATTTGTTTGGTATTAAAGCTCCTATTTCAAATAATACTTTTTTTATAATGGCCTACCTTGAATATTAAATCCTTGTATCCCTTATAATCCATGCACAGCCTGTTAGGTTAGCCACATTACAAGCCGGTTTTCCCTATCCAACCAACTCTTGAAGTGAAATTGCATAATCTAGTTTAGCTTAAGTGTGGGAGAAGCTGTTTTGTGTTGTTCCACCACATTCTGTGATACTTTGGGTGGAAAATTAAATTCTGAAGAGATGTGTTTTCTTCTGAAGAAAGCCATTATATTGAAAGATGTTACTTTTCTAGATCTTTCATGACAAGTGAAGCTGTTCCTTTTCTGGAGCTTCTAATTGAGGTGGAAAGTTGTGCCCATCTGGAGCATTCAAGAAAATCATGTTTGAGAAGATTGACATTTTTGATGCTAAAATAATGAATGGTGAAAACTTTTCATGAATTTTCATGATGATGGATCTGAATTGATACTATGGGGATTGAGGAGAACACCATATTTAAGAGAAAATTAGATTAAAGCAATTTTTCTTCAAAAGAGTCAAGCCCTCCTCATTCAGCCTCAGAGTTTTTCACATCTTAATCCTACCATCCAAAAGCCACAGAACACCCCTGAAAAGTCCTCATGATAAACATATGTCCTTGACTCACATCGAGTACCGATGTATGAATTTATCAAGCCTATGGTGACCCTTGTATGAGTTTGGATGAGAAAGACATTGCAAAAAAATTGATATTTGAGTGATGAGAGAAAATTCAAGCGAGGTAAGTGTTTTGTGCATGGGAGAATAAATGAAGTGGAAATATATTGAATGATATAAATGGAGAACTTGAAATAAGGTTTTTTATGAGGCATGATATCTTTTGATTCTTGGTGGGAAATTGATTGATATCAAGGATATGTGTTTTAAAATTGGTTTTGATTTGATATTGATGTTTACTTAATATGAGAGTTTGCTCAGGAGTGAAAATGGGTAAGTATAAGGCCCCAGCCTTAAACCTTACTTAATCTTGAGTTATTACAAGATTACGCATTGAAGATCTTTTCAGGTTTAGAGTTTTAGAGAATTAGATCATGAAACTTGCATTACATTCCACATTTAAACAAAGTGGTTACATAAAAGATAGTATTCATTCATCCCATCAACGAAAAAATATTGAAAATAAAACATGGATTCTTTCTGGACACATCCTTGACACTATCATCACATCATGTACATTTCCCTTGACCTGTGAAAAACATTTCAAAAACTTGGGATGAGCATAAAAATTTCAGTAAGGGTTATAAAAATATGGAATGGAAACATGAGTTCATATATACATAAGAATGAAATCATACTTTACCCATAAAACATAGGCACTTTAACACACCTCATCAAACCATGAATAAATCATAGAAAACATAAGACATAAAGGTAACTTGAGGCATTCATAACATTCTTACGTAGGAAGTAACCCTCTTGGTTACATTTGGAATACCCATCACAACATATTCCCTAAATCACTTCGGAGAAACCTTAACGTTTCACTCCTTCACGTTACCCAATGCATTGGAGATCTATATCAGGCTCACCCGCCCTTAGTTTATCACGGAACCACCCGTCTTCATAATAATGCCCAAGAACCTCAACATAATCGTATCACATAAAACATGCATAAAGGAAACATAAAATTCCCACCTATCAATCACAAGATTTCAATACAGCACATTGATATAAAAACACTATGAAAACCATTTTCAATACCAAAATAAAAGAAAAGTAAAACATGGTATTTATTTTTCTTTTAAAAAGAAGGTATGGCTTGTAGATGAAGCCGAAACTCAAATAATGGTCACGGCGGCGGAGAAGTCGTTGTCGCCGCATATGTACGACAAAAACATTCCCTTTTGTCGTTTAGTAAAAATCTTCATATAAAGAAAGATTCATTTTGGATAAACATAAAAGTCAAATGGGTTTATAAAGAGTATAAAAGAAGGTTGTGTATAAAATAAAATATGCCTCAATGAAAGGAGATTGAGACGAAGTCCCATACAAAGACGGTATCCTTGGTTTAAGGATAAATCAATTACATAATTATGTGTGACAAACGAATACACCAAATATAAGTGGATATTAAGTGTAAAATAATCAAAGTTCATTCACATATATTCAAAGGATGACATATTCAATAACTACATGTTGAACCCAAAGAAATCGAAATTGGGTTAAGAAGTTCCCTTGAAAGCCTAACGGCGTCACATCAAAATGAGTTGATGAGAGATAAAAAGTGTATCTCATCACTTGGAATTAAAATTTACATCAATAATGATATATAATAACACATCCCAACATTAAAATATGTAAATTAAAAGACCCAACAAAAGATTTCTTTTAAAAAGAGGAGGGTGAAAGGTTCCCTTACCGACATGGGTATCTTTCGAAAAATACACCTCGTGAAAGAAGGGCAATACAACATTGATGTAAATACTCATAAAAGAAAGTATATTACACAATGAGTAAAATAATGGGCAGTACATACACCACTCAAAGGAAATTATGGAAAATGTAGCATAAATCTTGTGGGAATAAAAGTGAGATAAGAAATCCCTTACGAAAACTCGGTAGCCTAACGATGCCACATAAAACTTACAAAAATGGATTGATGAGATCAAATAGGGTATCTAATCATATTAACTTAAAGTTTATAGAAAGAGGAATATAAAATAACATCCCCCAACATAAAAAATAGGAGCTTAAAAGAAGTGACATAAAGGAGAGTACTTAAATAGAAAGAGAGAGGTTAGATCTCTTACGAAAATTTGGCAGCCTAACAGCACCACTCAAAACATCCAAAATGGTTTGATGAGAGAGAATAGGGTCTCTCATCCCATGAACATAAAAATTACAGTAATTTTAATATAAAATAACATCCCAATAACAAGAAAGATGAGCTTTAAAAGGAATGACATAACAGAGTGTACTTAAAAAGAAAGAGTGGAGTAGGATCCCTTACCTCAAGTCCAACTTGTCTTGTTCGTTTCTTTATATTACTGAATAATAAACTTTGGTCAATTAATAATTGCCTAAGTACCTCATTTAGAGATTATTATTCAGTTCATATCACATATTATAATGTTATAATACTTGTTTAATAATGTTAGTTCATATCAGACGTTTTTGCCGATGTTTGGTACATGAGTCAAAAATGAACTTGTTTGAAAAAAGATTGCCCATGTAGTTAAAAGTAAATAATTTCCAGAATAGTATTAATGATTAAAATATCATATATATCCAGTAAATATTCATTTCATACTATTCCATATCATTTGGATATAAAAAACGAAAAGCACCGTTCATGGTGACGGTAGGCCGTACGTACGCATGAACGCTACTTTCAATTTTTGTCATATTAATGGAATTAAAACAAAATGAGAGAGATATATATATACATATATTTTATAATTCCAGAATGATATCCATAATTTTGATGTAATATATTACATATATATCCATTATATATATGTACTTATAGTATTACATAACATTTTGAGATAGGAAATAAAATGTACCGTTCATGGAGACGGTAAGCCGTACGTACGCATGAACGCTACTTCCATTTCTATTTCATATTTAATGGAATTAAAACATAATGATACATAATAGTATTTTAATTCCAGTATGTTATTATATATAATATCATTAAATATATCCTTTATACGTACCACATATGGTATTAACGAATCAAATCACTTTGAGGGGGCGGTAGTCCGCACTTCCTTAAATGAAGATATCGCGTTTACCCATAATGAAAACCATAAAGGTATGCCCAAAATGAAAAATACAGAAGCTTAAGGAAATCATAAACATATTATATATCATATATAAATATAATTTCATCTTAATGGCCACCTTTGAAGGTGTTAAAATAATGTTGAACAATCATCGTTTCGGGAGGCCGAAATTCGCCATCCACGGAAACAGTATCTTCTTTAACCATTAGATGTAGGTGTGTGAAAGTGTAGCTAGAATACTTCTTATAAAAACATCCTAGTATATTGATGATACTGTATTTGTTACAAAAGAAATGAATAAAAAGAGTTTAGGGGGTTGGAGAAGCAAAATAAAACAAAAGTACTCAAGTGAAGACATTACCTTAAAATCGGGTAACTCCCTTTGGTTTGAGCTCAAAAGCTTCCTTGGGAAGACTTATGCTCAAAGTGAGGCTTCAAGGAGTAAGAGAGGGAAGTGGAGAGACAAAATGGGTAGAGGTTGGCCGAGCCAAAGGCTTTGGGAGCGTGGGTAAGGAGGTAGGGTGGGGGCCTTTTATAAGAGGAGAGGAGGGGCACTCTTGTAAAGTTACAAAATGTTACTTTATTTTCAAAAGCGTTTCGGATTTTAAAGGTGCCACATTGATTTATTTCGAGGATAAGATGATAAGGGTTCGAAATCCACTCATCCAATAGGTTTTGGACATGTGTAGGTCTTAGATATTACATTATATTTCCATTTTATTTAAATCGTTAAATAATGAGGTCATCGATGTATCATCATAATGTCATAAATAATTTATTTTAGTTAATGTCTAAAAATTATAAAAAAAATCCTATGATGTAGGAAATATTTTTATCTTTACAATTAATATTTATAGTCAAAAATCGTATTTTTATAACCCCACGTAAAAATTGTTTTAGTAAAACATTTCATGTTTGTCTCATTTTTACTTTAACTTTAAATAAAAAGATATTAATGTCATTTTCCAACCAAAGTGGCTTCATGGGGTCCCCAAGTTGACCCATGGGTTGTATTGGTCGGCCATGACACATCCAATGAGGTTAGGACATGTTTCAAGTTCATTTCATATTATTAAAAACATTATTTTTACCTTAAACTACACTTATTACCTCTAATCGTTAATAAAAACTTAATAAGTTACTATTCACCAAAAAATTATTTTTATCCCATTGAACAACATTTTAATTCTTAATTAAAACCATGTATGTCGGATTTTTGAAATTCAAAACACAATGATGGCAAAATTTCATTTAAACGGAAAAATCAGTTTTTATAAGTACCACTTAGTGGTTTCACTATTCATCAAAAATTGAAGTTTTTCAGAAAAATCCCAAAAATTCACCCTAAGCTATATTTGAAATTCCGAATTCAAAAATGAAGTCTCTTTTACAAAATTCAAAACATATAAGTCACATTAATTTATATAATAATTAATTCCCGCTGTCAGATCAAATAGCGTGTTTTTATGAAACAATAAGTATCAAAAGATTGACACTGGTTTAAGTCTGATTTCAATGTGAAATTAATTCCAATGACCACTATTGGATTTAATGGTAAAAATATATTCTAATTTAACTTTAAAACCAATTCAAAAGATAATCTAATCATATAAATAAATTAGACAAAAAAGAGGTTTTGAATTAAAATACAACATTTTATACTATTCATTAAAAAAATGAACTTTATTGAAAAGATACCAAAAATTTACACAAAGTAAATTTTGATATCCCAATTCTTAAGAAGAGTTTTATTTGGTCCAAAAGGATGTATAAGAGTGAACAAAACCATATTTAATGACGGTTCTCCATCAAAAGGCGATAAGTGAACCTTTAGTGAAAACTAGGGCATATACGCCTAAAATCGAATTATTTCCATATTTTCTGCCTTTATCTTTTATTGGATAAATGTAAAAACATTAAAAAAACATATATAATAATATTTTAGTTATTTCAATCCATTCCCGCCAATACAAAGGCTACATGTTAACTACCATTTAAAATAATATTATTTTATTATTAGAGTGCAACGTAAGATTCCCAAGAAACTCGTTGTTGCGTGTTGGGTACGCCATAGAGCATAGCGTCCCCTTTAAAGTCATATTAATATTTTATTCACAAATATGGGTAAATATGAAAATGTCAAATTCTTTATTTACCTGGAGTGTTACATCCTTCCCCCCTTTTGGGAATTGCGTCCTCGCAATTTTAAAATTGCGCTTGGAAACATCCTTGAAAGTCCCACATCGGAACAAGAGTCGGTAAAACAATCACTTTAAAATAAAGAAAGATAAGTACAGAGGTCACCTGATTTAACCCATACTAGGACTCCATGTAGGAAAACATGGACATGGAGGAGAAAACATAGGGTCATGTTCTGATGGAGAGTGATAGAAAACATGTTTAGGAGAAAGTTAACAATAAGAAAATCACAAACTTGTGATGGGTTAAACAGTGTTGGGTTCCCCAGTAGGAAAAGTTAATAGACAACATTTTTGTTTTAAGTTTCTTTTTATTGAGGAATTTATTCATAATGAAACATAATCACTTATCATTTTGACTTTCAACTTTTACTAGATTCCTTAATCAAACTCATATTTTTTCCAAAAGACGAGTATTTAGGGAGACTTTTTCCCATTAAGAGTACTATAATCAACTTATGGAGAATCACCTAATCCACAAAATAGAACTATATACATCCCATGTCTTTAGGCTTTAACCAAAACCAAAACAAGAATGGTTAGTACAATGTCAGATAATCCGAAAAAGGATGACCCTTTATAAAAAGAAAATCTATTCTTAATCTCAAAATTTGTCCAACAAAACCCAAAGTTCAACGAGGACCATACGATAAACAATTTGTCCATAAAATTCTTCAAAGTAAACCAATATAAGATTGAAACCCAAATATTTGAAGGATTTAGTCACATAGTCTTCCAAGTTAAATCGTAACATTTATCTCCAAACAATATCAGTTTCTCCTAAAGTCTCGTATTGAAAAGTAATTAACCGAATCACATATCCTCCATGATAGGTTAATCATTTTCATAAATAACCCAAAATCAACTTCCTATTAATTCATAAAATCATCTAACTAAAAAGAATCGGTCAAACTAACCAGGGACTTCACGTAGTCCAGTGGTAGGCAATAAATACCAGTCACACTTTGGTTGTGGGTTCGATTCCCGCAGCTTTGTCCGACGCGACGGGTTGTCACACGGTCTGCGTGTTGTCCTTTTTCCAAAGCTATATAATTCTTAAATCATTCCCCAAAAAGAGATAAAATCATCAAAAATGATCATAACCTATTTTAACCTCAAGTTTATCTCATGAATTTCATTTTCCAACATATCATATAATAACCCATAATTACCTCAAAAGTAAGGATCATATAAACTCTAATGGTTACCTTTATAATTATTACCTAAACTTCCACATGGATTAGTCATCTCGTACATGATTCATTAAAGATCATACCATGTTTCAAGTGGTTGATCATGACTCCTTGATAGTCGGTTTAGAACAACCACAAGTTTCCTCATTGAATCCCCCATTTTATCTTGTATCTTAATCATAGAACCACCACAGTTTCCTTCAAACCTGTTGTCTCTTTGGTGCCTTCTAGATCCATCCATTCACTAAAAACAGAAATGTCAGTGTGAGTATATCAACAAAACCATCATGTACTAATGAAGAAGGTAAACACTAAGATACACTTACTCATTCACTTTATCTAAAACTAAGACTCTTTCTAAAATCCTAACCATTATGGTAATGTCACTTATGATTAAAGAATACCCTAACCTCTAAAGTTATCTAAACCGACCTTTGATACCAACTATAAGGCCCCAGCCTTAAACCTTATTTAATCTTGAGATATTACAAGATTACACATTGAGGATCTTTTCAGGTTTAGAGTTTTAGATAATTAGATCATGAAACTTGCATTACATTCCAAATTTAAACAAAGTGGTTACATAAAAGATAGTATTCATTCTTCCCATCGACGGAAACGTATTGAAAATAAAACATGGATTCTTTCTTGACACATCCTTGACACTATCATCACATCATGTACCTTTCCCTTGACCTGTGAAAAACATTTCAAAAACATGGGATGAGCATAAAAAGCTCAGTAAGGGTTATAAAAATATGGAAAGGAAACATGAGTTCATATATACATAAGAATGAAATCATACTTTACCCATAAAACATAGGAACTTTAACATACCTCATCAAACCATGAATAAATCATAGAAAACATAATACATAAAGGTAACTTGAGGCATTCATAACATTCTTACATAGGGAGTAACCCTCTTGGTTGCGTTTGGAATACCCATCACATTATATTCCCTAAATCACTTCGAGGAAACCTTAATGTTTCACTCCTTTGTGTTACCCAATGAATTGGAGAGCTATATCGGGCTCACCCTATAAGGCCCCAGCCTTAAACCTTACTTAATATTGAGTTATTACAAGATTACACATTGAGGATCTTTTCAGGTTTAGAGTTTTAGAGAATTAGATCATGAAACTTGCATTACATTCCATATTTAAACAAAGTGGTTACATAAAAGACAGTATTCAATCTTCCCATCAACGGAAACATATTTAAAATAAAACATGGATTCGTTCTTGACACATCCTTAACACTATCATAACATCATGTACCTTTCCCTTGACCTGTGAAAAACATTTCAAAAACTTGGGATGAGCATAAAAAGCTCAGTAAGGGTTATAAAAATTTGGAAAGGAAACATGAGTTCATATATACATAAGAATTAAATCATACTTTACCCATAAAACATAGGCACTTTAACATACCTCATCAAACCATGAATAAATCATAGAAAAAATAAGACATAAAGGTAACTTTAGGCATTCATAACATTCTTACGTAGGGAGTAACCCTCTTGGTTACGTTTGGAATACTCATCACAGTATATTCCCTAAATCTCTTCAGAGAAACCTTAACGTTTCACTCCTTTGCGTTACCCAATGCATTGGAGAGCTATATCGGGCTCACCCGCCCTTAGTTAATCACGGAACCACCCATCTTCATAATAATGCCCAAGAACCTCAACATAATCGTATCACATAAAACATGCATAAAGGAAACATAACATTCCCACCTATCAATCACAAGATATCAATACAGCACATTGAAAAAAAACATTTCAAAAACCATTTTCAATACCAAAATAAAAGAAAAGTAAAACATGGTATTTATTTTTCTTTTAAAAAGAAGGTATGGCTTGTAGAGGAAGCCGAAACTCAAATAATGGTCACGGCGGCGGAGAAGTCGTCGTCGCCGCATACGTACGACAAAAACATTCCCTTTTGTCGTTAAGTAAAAAGCTTTATATAAAGAAAGATTCCTTTTGGATAAAAATAAAGGTCAAATGGGTTTATACACCGTATAAAAGAAGGTTGTGTATAAAATAAAATATACCTCAATGAAAGGAGATTGAGACGAAGTCCCATACAAAGATGGTATCCTTGGTTTAAGGATAAATCAATTACATAATTATGTGTGACAAAAGAATACACAAAATATAAGTGTATATTAAGTGTAAAATAATCAAAGGTCATTCACACATATTCAAAGGATGACAAATTCAATAACTACATGTTGAACCCAAAGAAATCGAAATTGGGTTAAGAAGTTCCCTTGACAGCCTAACGACGTCACATCAAAATGAGTTGATGAGAGATAAAAAGTGTATCTGATCACTTGGAAATAAAATTTACATCAATAAGGATATATGAGAACATATCCCAACATAAAAATATGTAAATTAAAAGACCCAAAAAAAGAAGTCTTTTAAAAAGAGGAGTGTGAAAGGTTCCCTTACCGACATGGGTATCTTTCGAAACATACACCTCGTGAAAGAAGGACAATACAACATTGATGTAAATACTCATAAAAGAAAGTATATTACACAATGAGTAAAATAATGGGCAGTACATACACCACTCAAAGGAAATTACGGCAAATGTAGCATAAATCTCATGGGAATAAAAGTGAGATGAAAAATCCCTTACGAAAACTCGGCAGCCTAACGACGCCACAAAAAACTTACAAAAATGGATTGATGAGATCAAATAGGGTATATCATTAAATTAACTTAAAGTTTATAGAAATATGAATATAAAATAACATCCCCCAACATAAAAAAGTGGATCTTAAAAGAAGTGACATAAAGGAGAGTACTTAAAAAGAAAGAGAGAGGTTATATCTCTTACGAAAATTTGGCAGCCTAACGGTGCCACTCAAAACTTCCAAAATGGTTTGATGAGAGAGAATATGGTCTCTCATCCCATGAACATAAAAATTACAGTAAGATTAATTTATAATAACATACCAATAACAATAAAGATGAGATTTAAAAGGAATGACATAAAAGAGTGTACTTAAAAAGAAAGAGTGGAGTAGGATCCCTTACCACAAGTCCAACTTGTCTTGTTCGTTTCTTTATATTCCTGAATAATAAACTTAGGTCAATTAATAATTGCCAAATTACCTCTTTTATAGATTATTATTCAGTTCATATCACATATTATAATTTTATAATAATTGTTTAATAATGTTAGTTCATATCAGACGTTTTTTCCGATGTTTGGTACATGAGTCAAAAATGAACTTGTTTGAAAAAAGATTGCCATGTAGTTATAAGTAAATAATTTCCAGAATAGTATTAATGATTAAAATATCATATATATCCAGTAAATATTCATTTCATACTATTCCATATCATTTGGAGATAAAAAACGAAAAGCACCGTTCATGGAGACGGTAGGCCGTACGTACGCATGAACGCTGCTTTCATTTTTTGTCATATTAATGGAATTAAAAAAAGATAGAGATATATATATGTTATAATTCCAGAATGATATCCATAATTTTGATGTAATATATTACATATATATCCATTATACATATGTACTTATAGTATTACATAACATTTTGAGATAAGAAATGAAATGTACCGTTCATGGAGACGGTAAGTCGTACGTATGCATGAACGCCACTTCCATTTCTATTTCATATTTAATGGAATGAAAACATAATGATACATAATAGTATTTTATTTCCAGTATGGTATCATATATAATATCATTAAATATATCCTTTATACGTACCACATATGGTATTAACGAATCAAATCACTTTGAGGGGGCGGTAGTCCGCACTTCCTTAAATGAAGATATCGCGTTTACCAATAATTGAAACCATAAAGGTATGCCAAAAATGAAAAATACAGAAGCTTAAGGAAATAATAAAAAGATTATATATCATATATAAATATAGTGTCATCTTAATGGCCACCTTTGAAGGTGTTAAAAGAATGTTGAACAATCATCGTTTCGGGAGGCCGAAATTCGCCATCCACAGAAACAGTATGTTATTTAACCATTAGATGTAGGTGTGTGAAAGTGTAGCTCAAATCCTTCTTATAAAAACATCCTATTATATTTATGATACTGGATTTTTTACAAAATAAATGAATAAAAAGAGTTTAGGGGGTTGGAGAAGCAAAATAAAACAAAAGTACTCAAGTGAAGACATTACCTTAAAATCGGGTAACTCCCTTTGGTTTGAGCTCAAAGGCTTCCTTGGGAAGACTTATGCCCAAAGTGAGGATTCAAGGAGTAATAGAGGGAATTGGAGATACAAAATGGGCAGAGGTTGGCCAAGCCAAAGGCTTTGGGAATGTGGGTAAGGAGGTAGGGGTGGGGGCCTTTTATAAGAGGAGAGGAGGGGCACTCTTGTAAAGTTACAAAATGTTACTTTATTTTCAAAAGAGTTTCGGATTTTAAAGGTCCCACATTGATTTATTTCTAGGATAAGATGATAAGGGTTCGAAATCCACTCATCCAATAGGTTTTTTACATGTGTAGGTCTTAGATATTACATTATCATTCCATTTTATTTAAATCGCTAAATAATGAGGTCATCGCTGCATCATCATGATATCATAAATAATTTAATATATTTAATGTCTAAAAATTATAAAAAAAATAATATGATGTAGGAAATCTTTGTATCTTTCCAATTAATATTTATAGTCAAAAATCTTATTTGTATAACCCCATGTAAAAATTGTTTTAGTAAACCAATTCATGTTTGTCTCATTTTGATTTGAACTTTAAATAAAAAGATATTAATGTCATTTTCCAACCAAAGTGGCTTAATGGGGTCCCCAAGTTGACCCATGGGTTGTATTGGTCGGCCAGGACACATCCAATGAGGTTAGGACATGTTTCAAGTTCATTTCATATTATTAAAACATTATTTTTACCTTAAACTACACTAATTACCTCTAATCGCGATTAAAAACTTAATAAGTTACTATTCACCAAAAAATTATTTTTATCCCATTGAACCACATTTTACTTCTTAATGAAAACCATGTATGTCAGATTTTTTAAATTAAAAACACAAAGATAGAAAAATTTCATTTAAACGGAAAAATCAGTTTTTATAAGTACCACTTAATGGTTTCACTATTCATCAAAAATTGAAGTTTTTCAGAAAAATCCCAAAAATTAACCCTAAGCTATATTTGATATTCCGAATTCAAAAATGAAGTCTATTTTACAAAATTCAAAACATATAAGTTACATTAATTAATTTAATAATTAATTCCTGTTGTCAGATCAAAGAGCGTGTTTTTATGAAACAATAAGTATCAAAAGATTGACACTGGTTTAAGTCTGATTTCAAAGTGAAATTAATTCCAACGACCACTATTGGATTTAATGGTAAAAATATATTCTAATTTCACTTTAAAACCAATTCAAAAGATAATATAATCATATAAATAAATTATATTAAAAAGAGGTTTTGAATTAAAATACAACTTTTTACACTATTCATTTAAAAAAATGAACTTTATCGGAAAGATACCAAAAATTTACACAAAGTAAATTTTGATGTCCCAATTCTTAAGAAGAGTTTTATTTGGACCAAAAGGATGTATAAGAGTGAACAAAACTATATTTAATGATGGTTCTCAATCAAAAGGAGATAAGTGAACCTTTAGTGAAAACTAGGGCATATACGCCTAAAATCGAATTATTTCCATATTTTATGCCTTTATCTTTTATTGAATAAATGTAAAAACATTAAAAACATATATAATCATATTTTAGTTATTTCTATCCATTCCCGCCAATACAACGGCTACATGTTAACTACCATTTAAAATAATATTATTTTATTATTAGAGTGCAACGTAAGATTCCCAAGAAACTCATTGTTGCGTGTTGGGTACGCCATCGAGCATAGCGTCCCCTTTAAAGTCATATTAATATTTTATTCACAAAAATGGATAAATATGAAAATTTCATACTCTTTATTTACCTGGGGTGTTACATCATTCCACCCTTTTTGGAATTGCGTCCTCGCAATTTTAAAATTGCGCTTGGAAACATCCTTGAAAGTCCAACATCGTAACAAGAGTCGGTAAAACAATCACTTTAAAATAAAGAAATATAAGTAAAGAGGTCACCCGAGTTAACCCATACTAGGACTCCATGTAGGAAAACATGGACATGGAGGAGAAAACATAGGGTCATGTTCTGATGGAGAGTGATAGAAAACATGTTTAGGAGAAAGTTAACAATAAGAAAATCACAACCTTGTGATGGGTTAAACGGTGTTGGGTTCCCTCGTAGGAAAAGTTAATAGACAACATTTTTGTTTTACGTTACTTTTTATTGAGGAATTTATTCATAAGGAAACATAATCACTTATCATGTTGACTTTCAACTTTTACTAGATTCCTTAATCAAACTCATATTTTTTCGAAAAGACGAGTATTTAGGGAGACTTGTTCGCATTAAGAGTACTATAATCAACTTCTAGAGAATCACCTAATCCACAAAAGAGAACTATATACATCCCATGTATTTAGGCTTTAACCAAAACCAAAACTATAAAGGTTAGTACAAGGTAAGGTAATCCAAAAAAGGATAACCCTTTATTAAAAGAAAAATTATTCTTAATCTCAAAATTTGTCCAACAAGACCCAAAGTTCAACGAGGACCATCCGATAAACAATTTTTCCATAAAATTCTTCAAAGTAAACCAATATAAGATTGAAACACAAATATTTGAAGGATTTAGTCACATAGTCTTCCAAGTTAAATCATAACATTTATCTCCAAACAATACCAGTTGCTCCTAAATTCTCGTATTGAAAAGTAATTAACCTAATCACATATCCTCTATGATAGGTTAATCATTTTCAGAAATAACCCAAAATCAACTTACTCTTAATTCATAAAATCATCTAGCTAAAAAGAATCGGTCAAACTAACCAGGGACCTCACGTAGTCCAGTGGTAGGCAATAAATACCATTCGCACTTTGGTTATGGGTTCGATTCCCGCAGCTTCGTCCGACGCGACGGGTTGTCACACGGTCTGCGTGTTGTCCTTTTTCAAAAACTATATAATTCTTAAATAATTCCCCAAAAAGAGATAAAATCATCAAAATTTATCATAACATATTTTAACCTCAAGTTTATCTCATGCCTTTCATTTTCCAGCATATCATATAATAACCCATAATTACCTCAAAAGTAAGGATCATATAAACTCTAATGGTTACCTTTATAATTATTACCTGAACTTCCACATGGATTGGTCATCTCGTACATGATGCATTAAAGATCATACCAAGGTTCAAGTGGTTGATCACGACTCCTTGATAGTTGGTTTAGAACAACCATGAGTTTCCTCATTGAATCCCCCATTTTATCTAGTATCTTAATCATAGAACCACCACAGTTTCCATCAAACCTGTTGTCTCTTTGGTGCCTGCTAGATCCATCCATTCACTAAAAACAGAAATGTCAGTGTGAGTATATCAACAAAACCATCATGTACTAATGAGGAAGGTAAACACTAAGATACACTTACTCATTCACTTTATCTAAAACTAGGACTCTTTCTAAAATCTTAACCATTATGGTAATGTCACTTATGCTTAAAGAATACCCTAACCTCTAAAGTTATCTAAACCGACCATTGATACCAACTATAAGGCCCCATCCTTAAACCTTACATAATATTGAGTTATTAAAAGATTACACATTGAGGATCTTTTCAGGTTTAGAGTTTTAGAGAATTAGATCATGAAACTTTTATTACATTCCACATTTAAACAAAGTGGTTATATAAAAGACAGTATTCATTCTTCCCATCAACCGAAACATATTGAAAATAAAACATGGATTCTTTTTTGACACATCCTTGACACTATCATCACATCATGTACCTTTCCCTTGACCTGTGAAAAACATTTCAAAAACTTGGGATGAACATAAAAAGCTCAGTAAGGGTTATAAAAATATGGAAAGGAAACATGAGTTCATATATACATAAGAATGAAATCATACTTTACCCATATAACATAGGCACTTTAACATACCTCATCAAACCATGAATTAATCGTAGAAAACATAATACAAAAAGGAAACTTGAGGCATTCATAACATTCTTATGTAGGGAGTAACCCTCTTGGTTACGTTTTGAATACCCATCAAAGTATATTCCCTAAATCTCTTCGGAGAAACCTTAACATTTCACTCCTTCGCGTTACCCAATGCATTGGAGAGCTATATCGGGCTCACCCGCCCTTATTTTATCACGGAACCACCCGTCTTCATAATAATTCCCAAGAACCTCAACATAATCGTATCACATAAAATATGCATAAAGGAAACATAACATTCCCACCTATCAATCACAAGATATCAATACAACACATTGATATAAAAAAATTATGATAACCATTTTCAATACCAAAATAAAAGAAAAGTAAAACATTGTATTTAT
The DNA here is from genome assembly GCA_963277665.1 of Viscum album. Taxonomy (NCBI): domain Eukaryota; kingdom Viridiplantae; phylum Streptophyta; class Magnoliopsida; order Santalales; family Viscaceae; genus Viscum; species Viscum album. The sequence continues at coordinate 1,216,833,182 of OY728155.1, read as the reverse complement.
TTTTCTTTTAGAAAGAAGGTATGTCTTGTAGAGGAAGCCGAAACTCAAATAATGGTCACGGCGGCGGAGAAGTCGTTGTCGCCGCATACGTACGACAAAAACATTCCCTTTTTTCGTTTAGTAAAAAGCTTCGTATAAAGATAGATTCATTTTGGATAAACATAAAAGTCAAATGGGTTTATACACCGTATAAAAGAAGGATGTTTATAAAATAAAATATGCCTCAATGAAAGGATATTGAGACGAAGTCCCATACAAAGACGGTATCCTTGGTTTAAGGATAAATCAATTACATAATTATGTGTGAAAAACGAATACACCAGATATAAGTGGATATTAAGTGTAAAATTATCAAAGCACATTCACAAATATTCAAAGGATGACATATTCAATAACTACATGTTGAACCCAAAGAAATCGAAATTGGGTTAAGAAGTTCCCTTGACAGCCTAACGGTGTCACATCAAAATGAGTTGATGAGAGATAAAAAGTGTATCTCATCACTTGGACATAAAATTTACATCAATAAGGATATATGAGAACATATCCCAGCATAAAAATATGTAAATTAAAAGACCCAACAAAAGAAGTCTTTTAAAAAGAGGAGGGTGAAAGGTTCCTTTACCGACATGGGTATATTTCGAAACATACACCTCGTGAAAGAAGGACAATACAACATTGATGTAAATACTCATAAAAGAAAGTATATTACACAATGAGTAAAATAATGGGCAGTACATACAACACTCAAAGGAAATTACGTAAAATGTAGCATAAATCTCATTGGAATAAAAGTGAGATGAAAAATCCCTTACGAAAACTCGGCAACCTAACGACGCCACATAAAACTTACAAAAATGGATTGATGAGATCAAATATGGTATATCATCATATTAACTTAAAGTTTATAGAAAGAGGAATATAAAAGAACATCCCCAAACTTAAAAAATAGGAGCTTAAAAGAAGTGAAATAAAGGAGAATACTTAAAAAGAAAGAGAGAGGTTAGATCTCTTACAAAACTTTGGCAGCCTAACGGCGCCACTCAAAACTTCCAAAATGGTCTGATGAGAGAGAATAGGGTCTCTCATCCCATGAACATAAAAATTACAGTAAGACTAATATAAAAGAACATCCCAATAACAAGAAAGATGATCTTTAAAAGTAATGACATAAAAGAGTGTACTTAAAAAGAAAGAGTGGGGTAGGATCCCTTACCTCAAGTCCAACTTGTCTTGTTCGTTTCTTTATATTCTTGAATAATAAACTTTGGTCAATTAATAATTGACTAAGTACCTCCTTTAGAGATTATTATTCAGTTCATATCACATATTATAATGTTATAATAATTGTTTAATAATGTTAGTTCATATCAGACGTTTTTGCCGATGTTTGGTACATGAGTCAAAAATGAACTTGTTTGAAAAAAGATTGCCCATGTAGTTATAAGTAAATAATTTCCAGAATAGTATTAATGATTAAAATATCATATATATCCAGTAAATATTTATTTTATACTATTCCATATCATTTTTAGATAAAAAACTAAAAGCACCATTCATGGAGACGGTAGGTCGTACGTACGCATGGACGCTACTTTCATTTTTTGTCATATTAATGGAATTAAAACAAAATGAGAGATATATATATATGTTATAATTCAAGATTGATATCCATAATTTTGATGTAATATATTACATATATATCCATTATATATATGTACTTATAGTATTACAAAACATTTTGAGATAAGAAATGAAATGTACCGTTCATGGAGGCGGTAAGTCGTACGTACGCATGAACGCCACTTCCATTTCTATTTCATATTTAATGGAATTAAAACATAATGATACATAATAGTATTTTAATTCCAGTATGGTATAATATATAATATCATTAAATATATCCTTTATACGTACCACATATGGTATTAACGAATCAAATCATTTTGAGGGGGCGGTAGTCCGCACTTCCTTAAATGAAGATATCACGTTTACCCATAATGTAAACCATAAAGGTATGCCCAAAATGAAAAATACAGAAGCTTAAAGAAATCATAAACATATTATATATCATATATAAATATATTTTCATCTTAATGGCCACATTTGAAGGTGTTAAAATAATGTTGAACAATCATCATTTCGGGAGGCCGAAATTCGCCATCCACAGAAACAGTATGTTCTTTAACCATTAGATGTAGGTGTGTGAACGTGTCACTCGAATCCTTCTTATAAAAACATCATAGTATATTTATGACACTGGATTTGTTACAAAAGAAATGAATAAAAAGAGTTTAGGGGGTTGGAGAGGCAAAATAATAGAAAAGTACTCAAGTGAAGACATTACCTTAAAATCGGGTAACTCTCTTTGGTTTGAGCTCAAAGGCTTCCTTGGGAAGACTTATTCCCAAAGTGTGGCTTCAATGAGTAAGAGAGGGAAGTGGAGATACAAAATGGGCAGATTTTGGCCGAGCCAAAGGCTTTGGGAGTGTGGGTAAGGAGGTAGGGGTGGGGCCTTTTATAAGAGGAGAGGAGGGGCACTCTTGTAAAGTTACAAAATGTTACTTTATTTTCAAAAGAGTTTTGGATTTTAAAGGTCCCACATTGATTTATTTCAAGGATAAGGTGATAAGGGTTCAAAATCCACTCATCCAATAGGTTTTGGACATGTTTAGGTCTTAGATATTACATTATCGTTCCATTTTATTTAAATCGTTAAATAATGAGGTCATCACTGCATCATCATGATGTCATAAATAATTTAATTTATTTAATGTCTAAAAATTATAAAAAAACTACTATGATGTAGGAAATATTTTTATCTTACCAATTAATATTCATAGTCAAAAATATGATTTGTATAACCCCATGTAAAAATTGTTTTAGTAAAACATTTCATGTTTGTCTCATTTTTACTTTAACATTAAATAAAAAGATATTAATGTCATTTTCCAACAAAAGTGGCTTCATGGGGTCCCCAAGTTGACCCATGGGTTTTCTTGGTCGGCCATGACACATCCAATGAGGTTAGGACATGTTTCAAGTTCATTTCATATTATTAAAACATTATTTTTACCTTAAACAACACTAATTACCTCTAATCGCGTTTTAAAACTTAATAAGTTACTATTCACCAAAAAAATTATTTTTATCCCATTGAACCACATTTTACTTCTTGATGACAACCATGTATGTCGGATTTCTGAAATTCAAAACACAAAGATGGAAAAATTTCATTTAAACGGAAAAATCAGTTTTTATTAGTACCACATAGTGGTTTCACTATTCATCAAAAATTGAAGTTTTTCAGAAAAATCCAAAAAATTCACCCTAAGCTATATTTGATATTACGAATTCAAAAATGAAGTCTATTTTAAAAAATTCAAAACATATAAGTCACATTAATTAATTTAATAATTAATTCCCAATGTCAGATTAAATAGCGTGTTTTTATGAAACAGTAAGTATCAAAAGAATGACACTGGTTTAAGTCTGATTTCAAAGTGAAATTAATTCCAACGACCACTATTGGATTTAATGGTAAAAATATATTCTAATTTCACTTTAAAAACAATTCAAAAGATAATCTAATCATATAAATAAATTAGATTAAAAAGATGTTTTGAATTAAAATACAACATTTTACACTATTCATTTAAAAAAATGAACTTTATCAGAAAGATACCAAAAATTTACACAAAGTAAATTTTGATGTCCCAATTCTTTAGAAGAGTTTTATTTGGTCCAAAAGGATGTATAAGAGTGAAAAAAACTGTATTTAATGACGGTTCTCCATCAAAAGGCGATAAGTGAACCTTTAGTGAAAACTAGGGCATATACGCCTAAAATCGAATTATTTCTGTATTTTATGCCTTTATATTTTATTGGATAAATATAAAAAACATTAAAAAACATATATAATCATATTTTAGTTATTTCTATCCATTCCCGCCAATTCAACGGCTACATGTTAACTACCATTTAAAATAATATTATTTTATTATTAGAGTGCAACGTAAGATTCCCAAGAAACTCGTTGTTGCGTGTTGGATACGCCATCGATCATAGCATCCCCTTTAAAGTCATATTAATATTTTATTCACAAATATGGATAAATATGAAAATGTCATATTCTTTATTTAGCTAGGGTGTTACAGTAAGTGTGGGAGAGTTGATAAAACACTATTTTGTTGAATATTTTATTGATTATAAATGATATAATTTCCCCACATTGTGCTAAATATGTTTGTTTATAAAATATTTTGGATTTGATCATTCATTTGAAAATTTAGTGAAAATTCCTATTTTACCCTTTATAGTGCACTCTAGTATTTCGAAGATAAATATGTTTATATTTATTATTGTAACTTGAAATTGTGTAACAGTGTTCTTAACTTAATTTTATAAAACTTTCATTCAGGACACTAGAGCTAAAAAGGGCATTTTGATGGAGTAAATGGGACATTAATCCAATGGTGGGATGGACATGGCAGAATGGACATGGGTTCCGTATTTGGGCCATATCTTCTACATCCGGTCTTGGAGGAAGCCCATATTTTGAGAGGAGCTTGGGGATTCATTTTTCCACAAATCATCCTTCAGTAAGGAGAGATGGTTCACGCATTTTCGAGGTCAAATGGGTGATGCAAGTTGTATTAAAATATTTGGCCGAGATTTCCCATTCACACTTGAAACATCTTTAAACCTAGCCTCCCCTCCACTCTATAAATTGGAGTTTTTCTCATTTTGAGGGGTTGGGATGTGCCTTAGGAGATTGGAGGCAGAGGATAATTTGTTTCACCCAAATTCTCGAACCATTGTAAGAGGGTTATATCTTGAAACAAGGATCCCCTCATCGAAGCCTTCTTCTCTTCTTCATTTTGTAATGTTTTCATTTGTGTAATAAACTTCTTTGTTATTCTTTTATTTCTTCTCTTTTATTCTGTTTTTTTAAATTTCTTCTTCTATTAATCTTCCTAATTGGTTTAGAATTCTTGAGTAGAAGCGTTATTGGGTTATGCCCATTATAAACCTTTTCACATGCAAAACGCTTCTACGATGATTACGCCACCCATGGAAGAGTAGTCTTTTAGTAATCAATCTACCTCTCACCTTCTTCATTAATTTATTTTGAATAAATGATATACTGTAATTCACTAAATATGATCTATTAATTGAGTTTTAAATTTAAATGAAACTAAGCAAGAAATTGAACAATAAACAAAAAACGCACGAGGTCGGGATTTGTGTGAATTGTCAGAGCGTAATCTTAATCGGTAATACAAGACCACACGGGATCAATTTTTAGAGTTCAAATACAATAACTAAACTCAATTAATCCTCATTTATAGAGTGGTTATGTACCTTAATTTATCACTGACCATATGCTAATCATAGAACATCAATCAAAGCAGGGTGTTGCGATTGCATGTTCCGAAGTTTGCCTAGGGTTAAATTCACTTCATCTTCGTGGTAAAGTTAATTCTCGTAGGGTTCGGGATTTAAGAAATTAAGGGATCATAATTAAGTGAATGTTAGTTTAAATGATAATGATTAATAATAGAGTGAAGAGGTAGATTTAGATCGATTATGCCTTTTAAAATATTTTCTAAAAAAACATCTTCTTGTTGTGTCTTTTTAATCAAACATCATTTTAAAATTAAAAAAAATGCAATCTTCTTCCAGCAAACTTCTTCTAGATATATAAACTATAAACAACCCCCATCCATTCAATTAGTGTTTGTATTCTCTTTTATTTTATTTTTATAATATCTCTAAGATGTTGTTTTAATTCACTTCCTCCTTTGAGAGACAACCTTGGTCAGCCACTCTGCTGCACCTAAGTACCCCAAAATCACACTAATTATTTGAGGGAACCCACGACAGTGCTCTTTCAAGTAGATTTATATAAATTAAATATATAAAGTAATAATTATTTGTTAAATTTTAATTAATGTTTATTTTCCTTTCATTCTATCTGTCGAGAAAAATGGAAACTGTATTCATGCATACATACGACCTATCGTCTCGAAGAACAATGTAATCTATTTTCCCTATATAACTTTTATAGATTAATATAAATATATATGAAGAATATATTTTGTATTTATATCATGTATAAAATTACAGAGATTATGAAACAACTATCAAATTAAAATTACCCAAATTACTGAACAAAAACATACAAGAAAAATGAAACAATTATCACTCGAAACAGTGATTTTAACAAATAATTGTTAATAAACTCATCATAAATGACTATAAGTAAATCATATTTGGTAATAAATATATGATTATGGTAATTTAATATACTTATAGTAAACCTATAGTTACAATATCTAATTTTTTAACATCTATGAAGGAAATCAGAGCTAAGGTAAGGGTTTTCTTGTCTCACTTTTACTTCCTTGAGACATGTGTCATATTCAGCACTTATTCATTTGTGTGGGGTGTACAATACTTATTTTTATATTTTATATCATGAATTTATTTATCTTAATTTTATTGTATGTTTCAATTTAATTTATTTCATTCATGGGTCCTATGATTCAAAAGTTCCCAAGGATGTAAGGGTTTATTTAACAATCTCATCATTATTCTGAATTTTTTTATTTAAGTCTCCCTTAGGGGAATTTGTTTTTATTTATATCATAAAAAATATAGATATTGTAAAATAGGGATATTCAAGGAATTTTCTATTAATTTTACCAATGTTACACTATTTGTTACTTAAAACGAATGATAAGATGTTTTTTAAAAAAATTATTATATATTACTCTTTGATCAAAAATTATTTTCCCTCCAAAACCATGTTTTCTAAAAATATTTACAAATATAATTTTTAAAATTCTCGAAATTATTCATTCCAGTAATCTTAAACCATGTTTGACTTGAAAAAAATATTTCAAAATAAATTTTTAGGATTTTTTTCCAAAAAAATGTGCTTTTCATTTACTGGAATTGTGAAAGAAATATTTATTCTATCATGTGCCGCATAATCATAATTTTTCACCCCCATGAAAACTTAATGTTTTAAAGATTATTTTTTAGGTTTTAAAAGTTTATTTTCAAATAAAATTATTTTTAAAATATTTTCGTATATTTTTTTTAAAAATTATTATCAAATTATAAAGGTTATTTTCCTCAATAATGATTTTAATGAAATTTGTATGGTATTTATTTTCATCAACCACATCCTCCAATTATTGTACTTATGGTCCAATAAAGATATATTGTATTAATATCATAATTATATTTATTTTTATGGTTTATGATTAGTTTTACTGTGTATTGGAAATTCTATATCTATTTAACATATTACTCTAGATGGTTAATGGTTATGTTTATTTTATTGGGGTATGTATTAAGATTTATTATGCTAGATTTTAAATATGATTGTTTATGTTGATTATATTTCACACCTTTCATATGAGAGATTAATTGTAAGTACTAATTCATGGGTGGGGGATGATTATAATATACCTTCAATGCATTTAAAAGTCTCATGAGACAAATTGTTTGGCCCAATTAGATAGTTTTATATCCACAAATTTATATTGTATTGGGAAATGTATTCAAGGTATTTTTCAGATGTCCAACATTATTTATTACCCTATTATCACATAATTTATTAATCTTTCATCTGATTATTTCATTACGTACAATATCCATGGTTATATTTCTTCCTCATGTGATTATTGATGTAGAATTATTTGATGACCGTTTATTCCTATAGTATTATAATCAAGTAATTAATTGAATGGAATGTGTTTCAGTTTTTTATCATACCATATTTATTATTCATAGTTCTTCATAATAACTTATTTTGTACCCATACCCTTACTAATCATTTTATCTCACTGAATTATTATGTTTCATTACCCAGGATTCCAATATGTGTATTATGATTGATAGATTGAGTTATGTTAGGGTAAATAATGATACACTAAAATAAAATACTATGTTTCCTGTTATGTTTTCAATTTTAATGTGAGATATAAGTATGTATATTATTTAACAAGACTAAATAACTATACGTTCCTTTGAGATGTAATTCCATGTATCTTATGCTAATTTAAAAAAGTTTCCACCGAATCTGGGAAACTGGGTTCAGGGACTTCACAATAAGTTCCATTACTTGATTGAAGGGTGTTCACCTAGATTCCCAATACATATATTTATTGTGGAAAATGTTGCCAAAATTTTATATCCATTTTCTATGTGGTTTAAATTCCATATGATTAATCATCTTTTTTGTGGTATTTAGGTTAAATATTTCTTAAAGTCATCATATACCAATTTATTTTCCACAGGTTTATCGTGTCGGGTTTATTGAATAAATCATGAATGATTCTATAGTGAAACACGTTAAATGGATATAAAACTATTTTTATTTCCTTAGAGAACCATTATATGTTAATTTAAATCTTGTGGTTCACATATGTACAATTTTTTTTATGATGAGTGAACCGAACTAGTGCTCAAATACATTGAGTAATGTTTCTATCTCATGAGATATCATGGTTTTTTGTAACTAAACCAGGCCAACTATTGGAGTGGATAGTTATCCTAGACAACCATGTAATGTTAACATGGTAGAGAAACTTGATTTATTATTATTATGACATTTTTATATTATTTCTACATTCCAATGATGGAATGATCTTATGATATGATCATATTTACTCCATTCTCTTATTCATTCATTTTTTATATTCCATGATTACATACATACAATTATTCTCTTTATGATTTCATCTTATGCCTCCCATGTTATACTCCTTTATCATATTTATTCTCTTACTAAGATTTCTATATCACCCTTTTTCTTATGTATTTCCACCGGTTATCATATGTAGTATTAAGAAGACTTGTGGGGGTTTGGATCACTCTAAGAAAATTAAATAGTGATAAAAATGTTGTGTTTTAATTTTTTTATTTTTTTTAATCCTCCAAATACACTTGACCCATATCCCCAACTTGTTTTTTTTGTAAACTATGTTTAATGTTATGAAATAATATTTATATAAGGATTGGTTCATGTTGGTATTATGGAAGGCATAGTTTTTTGGAGATTAAAATTAGGGAACATTAGTGAAAACCCAAAGTATATGACTAATCATATGACACGATCCTAATGTTTTATTAAGGTAAATAATATGTGGTTTTCCTAGAAATACATATTTTTCTAGATAATACAAGTGGAAAGGGTTTTTTCCTAAATACATCTAGGGTTAAAAATCCAATAAAAAGTTTGTTGAGTATATCTTGGCCATCATTATAGTTCATGGTTAATGAGACTTACCACAAACCTCATTTTACACTCCTGGAAGAAATGATTTGGTTGATTATATTATCACTATAAAACACTATGAGGGGTTACTTTTCAAGGTACATTCTGGGATTATTTTGATAAGTATAAGATAACCCAACATAAAGTAACCTTGGTCAAAAAATGATTCATATATCTTTTACAAAAGGAATAACAGGACAACATGATAATGTAAAATGAAAAAATATTTTTATGGTTGAATTCTTTTTCAGAATTATGATAATATCTTTATATTATAAACTAAATCACTCATATTAACCCATTTGTATTGAGTAATGGAAAGAAATATAATGAACCATGTGTTCAATGGATAATGTGGAATTTTCCTCAATGTACAATCCATTAAAATGTAATCTTCAATGAGAATCCTTATGATTATTCCAAAACTAATATCATGGAATATTATTTAAAATTTAAACATAGTAGAAGTCCCAAACCCACCTTAGAAAATAAATATAGAGTCTCAGGAAAAAGAATGTGATGAATGTGATGAAGGGAAAAATGTTCTATTTTCTATATATGATTTTTTTGAGAAGCATAAAAATGTTGAAATAGTGGGTTCCCTAGAATCAAGTATGAAGTACTTTTGATTACCATATCATGTATATAGTTAGTTACACATGATTCATTCATACCATTACAGGGTAGAATTTTCTATGTCCACTATTTAATGAAAATATACCATATTAATTATTATAGAATAAGATTATAGCAGATCCCAGGTGATAATGAGAATAGTGAGATACTGTGACATTAGTTTAAAACTAAAGTCATGTGGTCTAGATACATCTTACTGACATGAAACCATATATTTTTTTATTATCATGTGTTGGGGTCTCATAATCATTGATACTTCTTCTCATAGAATTCACACTTGGTGATCTCTAGTAGTGACATCATGTGGACGCCCTGCCAAGAGGAACACCACATGTTTTTGGTTTCATCAAATGCTCCTATATAGAGACATGTGTATTGGTCTTCCAACTTGAGATCATTAACAATGTAAGCCATTTGATTGTGCACATTGATGAAAGGAAATAACCATGATATTGAAATCGTGGGGAGTTTGCTTTTGTTAGGTGCATCGTCAGTGGTAGGATATTGGTTGAATGTTGAAGAAAGGATTTTTCACTTACAGGTTTAGGATGTTGTTTATCTCATGACTAGTTTATCAAGATGGTTATACCTTCATAAGTATTTAGAAAAAGTAGTCAACAGTAAAATCCATCCAGTTATATCAAAAAATAATAATGTAATAAAAGGTAAATGACACAAGTGTGCATCCTACCTTGTGAGATATTTAAAGATAAAGAGATTTTAGTACAAAGTCAGAGTCTATATGTTGGTAGTCATTTATATTAATTTTCTTATCTATTTAGGAGCATTGATAGGTTTCTAGACTCCGCTCTTGGACTATGGATTTCATTCACTACTATAGAGATAAGGTCCCAGAGGGTCACACACAATATCTTATTCAAGAATCATCACTATTCAGTTAAATTAGAATATTGGACATGGTGGTCCCCACGATGGAGATCGAGTGTTGTCCACGGTATCGATTAATGATAATAAAATAAATTAATTATTACAAAAGTTGTTAATAATTGGGATTGAATTTATTTAAATTTATTAATAGCTTATGTATATATAAGAAAATATTAAGAGAATGAATATTATATTTATATTCAATGTTTTTTTAATATTTTGCGGGATTATGAGTCGAGTTAATGAATCAGGTTTATCACAAAATATTTATTTTACATATTAAAATTATGTGATTAAAAAATATTGATGTTGTTTATTTCATCATAATTATTTATTTAGTGTACATTGAAATAAATGGGGGCTGGGGAACCCAACTGAGTATTTAGAAAGTCAACTATTAATAGAGGGAGAGACTCTCTCACCATTAACTATTCATGGAATTTTGGCCTGACAATTTGTCTCTTCACACATCCTAGAGAGATAATTAGTTGATCAAAGAGCTCAGATCAAGATCTACCCCAAGAATCAAAGGTATCTCGATGTGTTGATCTTCGAGACATCAATGAAATTGTCAGATTGCTGCTCTACCACCTGGAATCCAAAGATTGGCACTCCCATGGTTTTTTTGAAGTTTTGTGGAATATTTGGAGGGATCCTAGTATGGATACAATAAGAGATCAGTGCCAACATCAAGTTTCATTTGATCATAGATTCATATTTGAACAGATGAGTTCATAGTTTTATTTTTTTTCTCTTTTAAATTTTCACGGGATCCTCAGACAATACTGAGGCTCAGATTGTCCATGGAGACAAGTTCTGTCATCCAGATGATTAAAAATCATAAATTCCCCAATCCATCAGCTTCATCTGTGGGACCTAGTACCTTCAATCAGTATCAAAGGTGTTATGTAAAATTTCTAAACCAAATAAAAATTAATTTTCATAAAATTAAGTTAAATGTTTGGAATTGATCCCAACAGTTCAGACCACGCATCGATCTGATTTCAAATGGCTAACTTAGGGCCATTTGAAATTTTAGATACGGATCAGGTTTGGATTTTTGTCTTCGGTGTTAAAATTTTTCAATTGTTTATTTCTGATATATGATCTTCCATGTTTTGATAAGTGTTAGTTTGTTGGAAATAATTTCAATTCTATGCAAATTATAATTTTAAATTTTGAAATTTGGATAATAATTTTATTATTATAAAAATATTTATTTTATTTTTATAATAATATAAGAATTATATATAATAATAAATTATTATGTTATTATAATAGTTTTATTTTTAATATATAGAGGAAAATTTGATATACTTTGTAAAATATGAAATTCGGTGTCGAAATCCACAAGCCAAAAAAACTCCATTTAGGGGTGGGGTAATTTGCTAAAAAAAGACGATGGGGATATGGGTGGCTCACTTATATAATGAAATCAAAAAAATGTCAAAAGGTAGGGGACAAGCTATCCCCCCCAGGTGTCCTCGGCACCTCCCTCCCAGGTAACCTGCAGCGCACTGTCGATACCCTAGGGTGCCGCTTAGCCCGGCCACCGGTTCCCCTACTTGCCACAACCACGTCCCTACCGGCTCCCCAGGTCATGCCATCCCCCCCCCCATATCCAAGACACTACTGATTCCTACACCTAACCGAAATACCTCTATGTTGGCTTTTCCCAGCGACATCCACCCTATCTTTTAACCACCAGCTTTGTCATGGCCTACATCCTTCCCACCAAGTCCCAAGATCTTCCAAATCTTGTAGAGGCTCACCCACCAACAGGATATCCTCCATCTACCATGGGTTTCCACCCTGGTATTCCTCACCAGCCTTGCCACCTATTTGTTGTAAAATGGTTCCAGACTGTCGCAGTTCTAACGAATGACATTCCCTTCAGTTCATTCAGTTGTCTACCTCATGAAGCCAGCTGACAATCCTTTGCTGAGTGGTGCTCCCTGAGTGGCATATTCCTGGATGTGCACCATACCACGTTGAAACTCCCTTGTTGGTAGATTGATCCATCATTTGTATAATTTGGAGTTACCCCTATTTTCGGTCCGATTAATGTCTGTGCATATCCGCCCAACCCGGAACAGGTCTGGGTAGACCTACCTAGACCATATTAGCCCAGAACAAGCTCTTCCCAGCCTGTTACAGGTGTGCCCAAGTTCATTATGACCCACAATGATCAATTACGGTGTTTTAGGGATATATATTTATAAAATTAATCTAAATAAAAAAAAGTAATTAATTTAATTTTAGTCTTAAATTAAATTAATTACAATATTTTTAAAATATTTTTTAATACACTGGTCAACATAAATTAAATTTAGAACATAACATAAATTGACTAGTTAATTTTATTTTAGGTATTGAAATTAAATTAATTAGTGGACTGAAAAATAATTAAATTTATTAAATTTAATTAATTTACCCTCATACTTATTTAAATCATTTAAATTTTTATCACGCATATTTATCCATCTACTAGTCTTGAGCACCGACCCATGTATGTATGAATTTAATTATTTATTTGACTCCATACGATGTTTGTAATTAATTAATTGGAAGTCTTTGCATCTTCTTTATTTTTGGTTAAAATGTATAAGGGACCGCATTCCCAATTTTATATGATGTACATTATACCACTCTCCCTCTCACCTGTGTGTGTGTATTTTTGAACTTCAGTCAAAGTCCGTGTATTATGTGAATCTCACCAAGATGAGGTATGGTAAGTTTATCAAGACGATGCAAGATGTCACGTGGACCCCTCCATGACATGGCAGTACTCCAAGATTTGATGTGGAAGCCGTCAAGATGAGGCGATACTCCAGTCGAGCACCATACATACTAGATGTGGGTGAGCTACATCTAGAGTCAAAATTTGACTTAGGTATGATGTTCTTAGGTCTTTTAGTTTCTCAATACCATTCGTTTATTAGTCTACCATTATTAATTTATTTTATATTTTATACTTTTTATAAAAGTGGGAAAATACATAAAATAATAAATAATAGAAATGTATAAAGAAGCAACATGTGTTTTTATATTAATGTTTATTTGTCAGTATGAAAACATAGATGAACAAGATTAATAGAAATTGATTTCATTCATTGGGAGAAAAACACAAAAACTCTCAATGTATTTCAGGTCATTATGGCCTTCCATCATTCAAATTTGAACAAAACCGGGTGATTGTGGTGCCGGTCATGCCATATCTAAGGGTTCCTCTTACTACAGGGGAGTTTTTATGAGTGTAGTGGGTTGACATAACTAAAATTAAAGTAAATAAAATTCCTATTCTAAATTTTGGTAATTTTAGAGGCAAGCGTTGGGTAAATAAATTAATTTTTTTAGAAGCTGGGACTTCACTCAATAGATCATGGAACCGCAAGTTAATGTGGCTGGCTAGCTAAAATCCTACCATGAACCGTTCGAGTTGGGGTGTAGCCCTAGATTTTAGACTATAATGGCGAGGTTTAAGGATCTTTCCACTAGAATAATCAAGCGGTAGAGTATTACAATTCTAACATAGAGGGAGCCTAAAATTAAATAAAGTAGTGAAAGACATTTAATGACTAAATTAATTGGTGATGTCTCATTAGGTAATTAGTATTAAATTACATATCTTCTAAATTTTATCTATATGAAATGGAAAAAAATACCATAAAATAAAAAATGTGATAAATACTGGACAAAGATAATGTCCACAGTAACACAAAATTTTAGGAGTAGTATAGACACTTTCTCACGTTACTACCATATCAAAAATTCATGGTGCCAGTTTCCCTACCTATTAAGCCACCTCAGGAAGAACGGGTGTAAAATGATTATAAAAGAAACATGAATTAATATTATGATGGTTCTATAATAATATTGTCATTTAAATTTGATTTTATTTGTGATGAGTACATTCTGGAATGGATGATATTACATGTAGTCTCATATACAAGAAGCTTGCGAGGATAAAGTGAAGCGAGATTTTAATGTTCTGATTACACTCACTTTGTGTAAACATGAAAGGTAGACTATGATCTTTCATGACATATCATTCCTATACTTTTTCACCCAACTACTCTAGTTTGGTTTAAGGATACAAAGGAATCGGATGGATTAAATTCTTCATTACCTTTTCGAAAAGGTTCTCCAGGAAATAAGAATATTAAAGAAAGCATTTTCTTTAGTTCTTATGGAAAATAAATTGAAATAAAATGACAAAAGGCCAATGAAAAGTAACGTCAAAGTCAATGTCGTAATTTCGTTCAAAGAAATATAGTTTTATTATTAAAAATAAGGTTATTTTCATCACATGTTATGAAATAATGTTATGGAAGGTTAAAACGCAATGAGTTGAATTGAATAAGAAAGAACATGCTTGTTATTCTTTGTATATTCATCAAATAAAAGTATTGTTTATGACATACTACTTGGGTATTAAATACAATATTATTTTCACATATATGTAAACAAATATAGTGACCAAATAAGTCTAAAAATGTTACTAGAAGCAAGTTTTCTTCTCTAAGAATTTGAGAAAGGGTGATATCTAAGCTAGTTGTGAAAAACACATAACTACTAATTTCCAAATGAATGATTCTAGTTGAGAATGATTTTAAGTATAACCAAAACATTTACCTCATGTTCCCTTTGAAAAAAATGATACAATATTCTTGGATTAGGAATGAATGTTGTTTTTGGTAAAATTGTTAACAAATAGTTCAGTTGTACTTGAATCAAAGGCAATAAGTGATGAATATAAAATAAATGTAAGGATTTTACCTAGTTATGAAAAGATAATTATTATTCAATAAAAACAAAAAGAATCATTCAATTATATACTCATTATGGTATTTAAGTTCGGCACAGCTAAACACCTTTAGTATAATTGATGTATTTAGTTGGATAGAGAAACCATTAGAAATAAAGGTATGTCACAAATCTTATGGAATTAGTTTAACAAGTTATTTTTAACTATTTAAAAGGTAATATAATGGTAATGATACTTCATAATATCCCTTTAAGTTATTATGTAATGTGATCATAAAGTATAAGCATGGTTAAAAGATATGATTTGTTTTGGATCGGCATGCCGAAAAATATATTGTCCAAGAAATCGTCAGTCATGATAATGTATCAGAGGGTAATTCCTAGACACACATTACCTAATCTAAATCACGACATTAATGTTCATAATGAGAATCAATGATGATTATTACATGTTAACATTGATCAAACAAATGTAGCATGAAAAATTTCTTTAACACACATTTTACACATCAACGTTATGATGTAAGTAGCATCAATGGTACAACCTACAGTAACATACATCATATTTCAAGATGTGATTTGAAAATAACAGAAAAAACTCATAACCTATATGAACACCAAAAATGAAAAATGGAAAGCATACAATTCATAGTATAATATAAATCCATTATGTCATAGGAAATATGTTTATATGGAAAGAGTTTGTTAGGATTTAAACAAACTAGTATCAAGCTAAACACGTAGTGAATATAAGTAAGTATCCTAGCAGTTTCTTAGGATATGTAAATCCCTAAGATAGAAAAGTGGAATTCATGTAATAAACATCCAATATATAAAAGGGTGCACATCTCTACGAGAGATGGTGGGATAATGTTTTACTGGGTTTTATTCGATTCTCATGATGTACAATTGGTGGGCAGATGAACAAGTTCCACAAGTATATATGGAATAGGAATATTCTATAGAAATAGACTGTAAAGGGAGGATAACAAATGGTGATGGTTTTGAGTTCACCACGGCTGGTGATAAATTATACATTAAGAATAATTATTCCTCGATGTAAGAAGTATATATAAATTAGATAATGTTGATAAGTCCTACAATATTCAATAATGGATTCTGCGTATCAAAGTGCAAAGGGGATTATAAATTGAATATTGTGGTGGGTATTCAAGTTAATTGATACATGGGTGGTACAAGTGAAGTACCAATAAGTCTTGATTGGTTTTACCAAATCAGTATTCCTAAATACATTAGAATTTTACTTCTAATAGCTATCTTCTAAGATCATTAAATAGGAAATTGTATGCAAATATTATCTTTTTTAAAAGGTGTCTATATGACACAACCAGAAATAGATGATGACACAATTGGAGCCAATAAGAGTTTCATGTTACTGAAATCCAATTATGGATTAATGAAACATGTTTTAAGAGAATTAATTTGGAATAAATATTTTCCATGTCTCTACAAAAGGTTGGTTGGAGTGCCATAGTTTTCTAAGAAAAATATCTTCGGAAAAATATGGAAAACAGATATTGGCCTTAATGTTAGTTAAGACCAATATAAAAGTAATTTTAGAGTGATTCACTTAAAGTAGAAACCTAATTTATAGGGAATAAGATCTATTAAGGTATATATAATGGTTTCTTTGACCTAGTTAATCGTAAATATGGTGACATGGTATTGAAAAATAAAAGATAGAATAATTCAAGTTAATAATTGTTTCCAATATCACAGAGAATAATCTCTCTTGGATGACATGTTTGGAACATGGGGGGAGATTGAAGTTATGAGTTGTGTACCATGTAGTTTAGTGATGGATCAATCACATAATCCATGATATGTATAATAATTGATATTGATATGATATACATTATAGTAGGAAAATATCAATTAAGTATATCCAGGAGAGCTTCATGTAAAGAAGTATGTACTGTCTAATAGTACTTTGGAAGGTATAGAAGATATATACATGGATAGTGGATAAAGGATACTAGTTATGGTGGGAAACTAACCAGTCTTCCATAGATCAATTTAACCTAGTATCATAGTTAGGCTTAGACGAGAAGTGAGTTATGCTCATAATATATTGTGGTCGTCATATCTACAAATACTGAGTATGTTTGGACTTCAAAGATATCTAAGAAGCAATTAAACGTAATGATTTCATCTATTTTTTTAGAATTACACCTAGTAAGTAATGTATTATTATATTGTAAATTATGATATTCTTAGTATCCAAAATTCCAATTTATGATAGGGGACAAAAGCGGTATACACGAGGATACCATCTCTTGAGATGTTTTACTCAAGGAGATGAGGTTGCATATAACAGGATAGCCACGTGGCAGAAATGTGACTGACCCAACAACTAGAGCTATTACTAAGCAGAAAAATGATCTTTATCATGTGAGTAGCTAAGAATTGTAGTTAGAATGTTGGCTCTAGTGTAAGTGGGAGTGTTGAAATAGTGGGTTCCCTAGACCCAACTACGCGATACTTTTGATTACCATAACGTGTATATAGTTAGCTATACATGATGTCTTCTTATCATTATAGTGTTGACTTTTCAGCATCCACTATTTAATGGAAATTTCAATGATTAATTATCATACAAAAAGGTTATAGTATATCCTAGGCCATAAGTAGAACCATGATATAAAATTTAATTAGTCTAAAACTAAGTTCATATGGTCTAAATCCATATTACTTACTGGACATAGTAGATGTTTGGCTATCAGGTGTTCGAGGATCATAAGCATTGATACTTCTTCTCATGATTTTTTCACTTGGGAACCTCCAGTAGTGAGATCATGAGGATAGACCTGCCAATAGTAACATCACATTTTTGGGTTTCCTTCGTTTTTATTATCTATAGACATGTGTATTGGTCTCCATAATTGAGACCATTAAAGATGTGTGTTGTTTGATTGCATAGGTTGATGCAAGGAATAAACCGAGATATTGAAATCATGGTAAGGTATCATGTGTTGGGTGTGTCGTTGGTGGTATGACATTGGATGAATGGTCAAGAAAGTATTTTTCTCTTCCACGTTCAGAAAGTTTTACATCACAATATTGGTTGATTTGGATGGTGCTACCTTCATAAGTCTTTGTTCAAAGTAGTCAAAAGGAAAATTTATCTGGTTAGATAAAAAATAATAAAGTAAGAAAAGGATGATGACACAAGTTTGAAACCTACTTTATGATATATTTAGAGAGAAATAGATTATAGTATATAGTCAGTGTTTATAGGTTGGTAGTCATTTATATGACAATCCTTATCTATTTAAGGGCCTTTATGGGTTTCTAGACTTCACTATTGGTCTGAGGATTTCATTCACTACTGTTGAGATAAATACTTAGAGGGCCACACATAATAACTTAATCAAGAATCCACCCTATTCTGTAAAATTTGTATATTTGACATGGTGGGACCCACCATAGTGTTTGAGTGTTGTATAAGGTATTGATCACCAATAATTAAATAAATTCATTATTATTTAAATTATTAATCATTGGAATTTAATTTATTAAAATGTATTTATAGGATATGTAAATGCAAGAAAATATTAAGCATGTGAATGTTATATTGATATTCAAGGTTTATTTAATATTTTTCAAGATGACGAGTCAGTTAATGACTCAGGATTATCACATAATATATATTTCATATATTAAAAGTCTGTGATAAAATAATAAATAATATTGACATAGTTAATTCATCATAATTATTTATTTAGTGGATGTTGAAATAAATGGGGGTCGGGGAACCCAACTGTGTATTTAGAAAATCCACTATAAGTAGAAGAAGATAATCTCTCACCATATATTATTCATAAAAGTTTGGCTAGAGACTATATCTCCTCCCACTTCTCAGAGAGAGAATCGGTCGATCCAAGAACTCGGATCAAGATCTCCCTTAAGCACTAAAGGTATCTCAGTGAGGGGATCATTGGGGGTGTTGAAGACATAATTGGATCACCGTGCTAGCAACCAAAATCCAACAATCAGGGCTCCCGTGGATTTTTTGAAGCATGTGTGGATTATATAGATGGATCCTTTAAGTGGGGATCACCAATGATATGTTACAGTCGAGCATGACTTTATATCTGAATATGTGAGTTCAAGTTTTTATTTTTGTGCTCTTTTAAATTTACATGAGATCCTCGGACCATATCAGTTACATCCCCGGTAAATAAAGAATATAAATTTTTTATATTTATTAATATTTGTGAATTAAATATTAATTTTAATTTAAATGGGATGATATGTTTGATGGAGTACCTGATACACAACAACTAGTTTCATTGAAATCCTACGTTGCACACAACGTTGAGTTATACTGAAAAATAATATATTATTATTATTATTATTAATTTAAATGGTAGTTAACACATAGTCGTTGTATTAGAAGAAATAAATAGAACTAACTAAAATATGATTATATATGTTTGTAAAAGGTTTTTAAATTTATCCAATAAATGTTAGAGGCTTACAATGTGAATGAATCAAATTTTAAGTATAAATAATTTAATATTCATTAAAAGGTCAATTTACCACCTTTTGATGGAAAACATCATTAAATTTAGTTTTTGTCACTTTTATCTGTTCTATTTGACAAAATAATATTATTCGTTAGAATTGGGACATAAAAATTTACTTTGGCTAATTTTTTGGTATTTTTCTGAAAAAATTCATTTTTTAATGAATAGTAAAAAATACTGTATTTTAATTCAAAACTGCCTTTTAATATAATATATTTATATAGTTATATTTCCTTTTTAATTTGTTTTAATTTTTGATTATATTTTACTTTTACCGTTTAATACAATTTTGGTCATTTGAAGTAATTTCACTTTGAAATTGGACATAAATAAGTGTCAATATTTTGATAATTATTATTTCTTAAAAACACGATTTTTGTTTTGACAGTGGTAATTAATTTTAAATTAATTTCTACCACATTGTGTTTTGAATTTGTAAAAACAGATTCCATATTTCGAACCAGGAGGTCTAAATTGTGTAAATAGGTAACTTTTATTTTTAGACAATTTGAATATTCACTTCATTAAAAATTTTATTTACCATTCTTAAAGGGTAAATCTTCTAAATAAGGGTAACAAAATATTATTATAATAATATCAAATTATCTTAACATGTGTCATAATCCTATTGGTTAATACATATCCGACCATGTGCATACTTGGGTCGATTTTGGGACCCCATGGAGCCACTTAAGATTGATAATGGCACTTTATATTAATTAATTTAAAGTAAAGACAAAAATGAAATAAACATGTAGTTGGGGTATGGCTTTGTGTCAATCACCCCTTAATTCTACATGAAAAATGGGGTTTCAAAACTTATTGGGTGCAGGTGTTGTAGTAGTACTGTAGCGTTCTGTAGTAGTGGCATCACTGTAGAAACGACGGGCACTGTAGCAGTAGCAGGTCACTGGAGTGGCGACAGGGTACTGTAGCAGTGGTGGGTACTGTGTGGTATTGTAGAAGTGCGGGGGGTACTATAGAAGTACTATTCATAGAATGGGTCTTGGTCCAAAAATAATGGGCCTATGGGAAATGTAATGGGATAAATACCCACTGGTACTTTGGGCAATGTAATGGGTCTCCCTCTACATAGTTAAAGAGGTTTTTTCTTTGCTTTAGTAATAAATGGGGCTTCGGCCCCAACCTTTTAAAAAAATGTCATAAACATATATTTTTTATAAAATAAATTTTTACATAGGGTAATATAATTTTTCTCATCAACTATTAATATTAATTTGAAATAGAAAAATATTTCCTACATCATTGTATTTTTTTATAATTTTTATATATCAAGTAAAAAAATTATTTATGATACAATAATGATGCAGTGTTTACCTCATTAATGAATGATTTAAATAAATAATATTATAAATATTAAAACAATATCGAAAACCTGCCCAATTCTTATTGGATGATTTTATTTCTAAAAAGAGTCATCTTATAATCTACTTTAATTAGTTTGGGGCCTTTTGAACCTGAAGATAAGTTTATAATAAAATAATATTTTCAAACTTTCCTAAAGAGCTCCTCCTCCCCCTTATAAAAAGCACTCACATCTAACCCATTCCTCACAATTATAAAGCCCCATGGTTCTTCCTTTCTCAGCCAAATAAAGCTCCCAACATCCCTCCACTCCTTCTAGAAGTCTTCCTCCAGCCATAAGGCAATTAATTTAATCCTTTTGGTTCAAACCAAAGAGAGATACATGATTTATAGTTAACTACTTCTCTTAAGTTCTTTTGTTTTATTTTACATCTTCAACTCCATAAACTCTTTCTATTACATTATTTTATAAAAACAACTATATCCTCAATTAAAAACGATGTTTTTATGTGGTTTATTTGAACTAAACTTACACACACCTCCATCAAATGGGTAAATAACATACTGTTTCTGTGGACGGTGAACTACCACCTCACAAAATGATGATTGTTCAATATTCTCCTACCACCTCTCATGGTGGACATTATAATGACATTGTATTTATATATGATATATATTATGTTAATGTTTTAGATATTATTATTTAATTTCTATTTACAAACATACCTTTATGCTTTCTAATATGTGAAAATATGATAATTTCATTTGATGAAGTGCAGACTACCGCCCCCTCAAGGTGATATGATTCTTCATGACATACATGGAACGTATAAAGGATGGAATTAATGAAATTATGTAACATATATATCATCTAATATAAAAATATAGTTATAATATTACCTATGTATCATTATGTATTTATTCTATAAAATATGAAATAGAAATGAAAGTAGCATTCAAGCATACGTACGGCTTACTGTCTCCATGAACAGTGCATTTCATTTCTTATCACCAAATGTTATGTACTATAATAAATACATATATATACTAGATATATATGATATATATGATATCAAAATCATGAATATCATTCTAGAAATAATTTATTTTCTACTACATAGAATTTATAATTATAACAAGTTAATTTTTAACTCAAGTTCCGAACATCGACAACATGTCAGATATGAACTCAAATAAATAACTAATTTTTATTAAAAAAATAAAAATTGATATAAAATAAATAATAAACTTGAAAATTTTTATTAATAAAGTAAAAATTAACATTAGTTTATTATTCAGGATATTAAAGAATGATTGAGTCAACACGGACATGAGGTAAGGGATCTCTTATCTCACTTTTTATTTTGTGAGATTTCTATTGTTTGCCACTAATTTATTGCATGTGGTGTATTGTATACTTACATTTGATATATATTATCATGATTATCAATATATTCATGGAATTATGTGATTCATTTGGTGTTTATTAACTTTTGGTCATATGACTCAATTGATTACAACGTGCTAAGGGGTTTTCGTCTCACTTTTTATTTCCGTGTGATTCATGATATATTTTCCACTATTTCCATTTTTGTGGTGTATGTACTACCCATGATTGTATTCATTGTGTAAAATACATTAATTTATGTGTATTTAAATCTTCATTGTATGATCCTTCTTTCATGGGGTGTATGTTTCCAAGGTTACCAAATCGGTAAGGTAATCTTTCACTCTCCTCTTCAAATCAAAGATTTCATTTATGTTATGTCTTTTAATTTCCACTTTCATATTTTGGGATATGTTGTTTTATATCCCTATTTCTGTAAATTTTATGGCCATGTGATTATATACCCATTTCTCTCTAATCATCCCATTTTATGAATTTTTAAGTGATGTTGTTCAACTGTCAAATTTCTGTAAGAGAAATTATTGACGCAATTACATTTATTTGGGTTAATCTTCTACTTATTTGTTCTGTTGTGCTATTAACATTTTTGAATGACCTATGATTGTTTTACACTTAATATCCACTTATATTGGGTGTATTATTATTTTTCACATATAATTATTTCATTGATTTATCCTTAATCTAAGGATATGATCTTTTTAAGGGACATTGTCTCAATTTATATTATATTGAGAATTCATTGTTTTTATGCCCCAATTAACTTTTATATGTGGTTAATACTGCCCTTTGGCATATTATATCATGTATACCTTTATTTTCATGATCTTATAATGTTTTGATTTATGTTATTCCTCAATTATTTGTATTCATCTGTGTCTCATTTGGTTAGGAACTCTTTAACTAAAATATCATTTTAAATGTTTAAAAGATATATTCTTCTAAATATTTCTATTTAGTTTCCATGTTTTAAAAATGGTGTTAAGGATTTATTTATATGGACATAAATTTTTTTAAATTAAAATTTCATTCAAATTTTCAATGTGGTATGGGAGACTTTGATACAAAAATATCTTTATTAAATGATTTAAATGGTTTTGAAAATGGTTTGATAAAGCTTGATTATGTCAATATATTGAAATGATATATTGTGATTTCAATGTGGAAACGTTATCTTTAATTTATTCTTGTTTTATATTTTATGAATATGTAATTGTTATTGGGTATTGTTTATGTATATGGGTGGTTCCATGATAAACCTAGGGTGGGTGAGACCGAGATAGGTCTCCAATGCATTGGGTAACATGACAGAGGTAAATGTTAATGTTTCTCCTAAAATATTTAGGGAATATATTGTGATGGTATTCCAACATAACTCCCAAAGTAGTTGTGATAGCTACAATGTAAGTATGATATGGATGCCACAATTTACCTTTATAATTTTTTATTTCTGTGTGTTATTCATAAATATTATGATTTCATAAGGTATTGTATGATTGAAAAGAATGGTTTCACTATTTTGTATTTATTGATGGGATAATGTTTTCATTCCTTAAATTATAACCCTTTATGAGCTTTTATCATCATCCCATTTTTTAAAAAAATTTCAATAGGACATAAATATGAATAGGGATAAAGATGTGATCAAGGAAAATTCATGTTGTTTAAAACATAGAACAAGACATATTTCTTTTTAAGAGTTTTTATTTTATGAAAAAAATACATACTGAGTAGTAGTGTCTACATGTAATTTCCATATTTATATGCAATAGATACGGCCTAATTCTCTAAAACTATATACCTAAAAATATCCTCAATGTGAGTTATTCATTTAATTCAAGATTAAGTAATATTTTTAGGTCAGGCCCTTATAGTTGGTATCAGAGTTCGGTTTATATAACATTAGAGGTTAGGGTGTTTTTTAAGAATAAGTGACATGACCATAATGGTTAGCATATTATAAAGATCCATATTTATTTAAGATAAATTGAATGAGTTTAAGATAACATGAATAAGTCTATCTAAGTATTTACCCTCCTCATAAGATATTATATGATGATTTTACAGATATACACACACTAACCTTTTTGGTTTTTTTAAATGGATGGATCTAGTGGGAACCAAAGTAACAGTAGATGTGAAGAAAACTATGATGGTCTTTTGAATGAGCAGCTGTATTAAATTGGAGCTGCAATGAGAACTCTTGTGGTTATTCTCAAACAACTATCTAGATTCTTGATTGACCACCTGAAAGATGGTGATTTTTATAAGGCATCGTATATGTGAGAAACAAATCCCTATGAATATTTAGGTAATAATCATAAAGGTAAGTATATTCAAAAACCTTTGTGTCAAGGATGTGGAAACAAACACCTAGGAAAATACTTCAATGGGATCGTAAGATGCTATAAATGTTGGAATGAAGGTCATAAAGCAATAACCATCCGTGAAAAACAAATAATAATCTAGTCGACTCTAGTAAAGGGAAATAAGTTCTTTATGAGGGATCAATTAAATGTTATAAATGTGGTGTTCATGGTCATTATACAAATAGATGTCCTACAAATAAGTTTCGATAATTGGATCACCAAGATCTTACAAATAGATGTTTACCAATTCCTAATTTCATTCCGATTGAGGATGAAGAAATTGACAATGACAAATGAAGTTTATGGATTATTTCTTAACATATTTATTGATATTAATGAATCTTAGGATATGATTCATGATTTTGTTTATAGGAAACAAATATTTCAAAATAAGTTAGTAAGGAATGGTTAATGGATCATGAAGAATTATTAATGAGTAAGAAGTCAACATATAAGGGATTCAAGGGTTATGGCAAATTTTAAGATTAAAATGCATTAAAGTATTACGTCTTTTTTGAGGATGGGATTACATTGGAAGACTTTTTATAGCATGTGTAACTCAATAGTTTGATATATTAAAATGTTATTCAAGGAATAATTATATTTTCTTTTGTTGAGTAATAGTTGAAATATTATTTTGGAAAAATATATGTTTTTATTATGGACATATGGTGATTTGGGTTATTTATTGAAATGATTATCCTATCATAGAGAATATGTGATTAGTTTAATTAGGTTTCAGTATGATACTTTATGAGTAATAGATTTTTTTGGAATAAATGTTGAGATTTATCTTGGAAGACTTTGTGATTAAATCCATCTGAGATTTGGATTTCAATATTAGTTTGGATTACTTTGAATAATTTTATGAAATGTTTTTTATTGAATGGTCTTCGTTGAACTTTGGGTATTTTTTGAAAATTTTGGAGATTAAGAGTAGTTTTTCTTTTTGTAAAAGATTATCCTTTTTGTGATTATATCATCGTGTACTAACTATTTTGGTTTTGGTTAATGTCTAAAGACATGGGAAAATATAGTTCATCTTTTGTGGAATATGATATTCTCTAGAATATTATTATATCACTTTCAATGTGATCAAGTCATCTTGAATATTGATCATTTAAGGAACAGATGATTTTTTTGAAGAAATCTAGTAAAGGTTGAAAGTCTACATGGAAAGTAATTGTGTTTCCTTATGTTCTTATTCAATATCTTAAATAAATTCCTCAACTTTATGAAAAGTAACTTAAAACAAAAACATTGTTAGTTAACTTTTATTACTGGTGAATTAGAGACTATTAAACCCATCACAGGTTTTTGATTTTCTAGTGGTTAACTTTCTCCTAATCATGTTTCTAACACTCTTCATTAAAACTTGATGGTTTGTTTCTCCTCCATATCCATGTTTTCTTACATGGAATTATATTATGGGATATCTTAGGTGACCTTTGTATTTCTCTTTATTTATTTTAAAGTTATATTTTTATTTAATTTTTTTCCGAAGTGGGACTTTCAATGAAGTTTCCAACTCCAATTTTAAAATTGCGAGGACGCAATTCCCAAAATGGGGGAAGGATGTAACTTCCTAGTTAAATAAAGAATATAAAATTTTTATATTTATTAATATTTTTGAATTAAATATTAATTTTAATTTTAAGGGGATGATATGTTCTATGGAATACCCGATACACAACAATGAGTTTCTTTGAAATCTTACGTTGTACACAACCTTGAGTTATATTGAAAAATAATAAAATATTATTATTATTTTAAATTGTAGTTAACACATAAATTTTGTATTGGAATAAATGAATATAACTAACTAAAATATGGTTATATAAGTTTGAAAAATGTTTTTAAATTTATCTAATAAATGTTAGAGGCATAAAATGTGAACGAATGTAATTTTAAGCATAAATACTCTAATATTCATTAAAAGGTCGATTTACCGCCTTTTGATGGAGAACCCTTTTAAAATCTTGTTTTTGTAACTTTTATATATTCTATATGAAAAAATAAAATTCTTTAGAATTTAGAAATAAAAATAAATTTTGGGTAAATGTTTTATATTTTTCTGATAAAATTCATTTGTAATGAATAGTAAAAAATATTGTTTTTTATTCAAAACTGCATTTTAATCTAATATATTTATAATGTTAGATTATCTTTTTAATTTTTTTTTAAGTTTAATTACATTATGTTATTACCACTTAATCCAATTTTGGACATTGAATGTTATTTCACTTTGAAATTGGATGTAAATAAGTGTAAATCTTTTGATTGTTATTATTTCTTAAAAACACGCTTTTTGTTTTGACAACGGGAATTAATTTTAAATTAATTTCAGCCACCTATATATTTCGAATTTTTTAAAATGGATTCTATATTTGGAATCAGGAAGTAAATTTTTTTTAAAAATGTAACTTTTATTTTTAGACAATATGAATATTTACTTGATTAAAAAATTTATTTACCATTGGTAAAGGGAAAATATGATAAATAATGGTAACTAAATATTATTATAATAATATAAAATTATCCTAACATGTGTCCTAATACTTTTAGTTAATACATTTCCAACAATGAGAATCCTTGGTCCAATATTTTAACCCCATGGATCCACTTAAAAGTTATAATGACACTTTATATTAATTAATTTAATGTAAAGACAAAAATGACATAAATATATATCTTTTAGTAAATCCATTTTTACATGTGGTTATATAAGTTATATATTTGACTATAAATATTCATTTGAAATATAAATCTATTTCTTACATCATGCTAATTTTTTATAATTTTTAGAAATCAAATAAATAAAACTAATTATGACATAATAATTATGTACTGTTTTCCTCATTAATGAATGATTTAAATAAATAGGATTATAAATCTTAAAACAATATCCAAAACCTATATAATTCATGTTGGATAATTTTATTTAGAATATGAGTCATCTTATAATCAAATTTAATGAGTTTTGGGATTTTTTAAACTGAATATATGTTTATAAAAAAATAATATTTTCAAACTTTCTTAAAGAGTTCGTCCTCCCCTTTATAAAAAGACCTCACTTTTAACACATTCCTCACACATATCAAGCCCCTTGGCTCATCAAAAATATACCCAATTAATATCCATACATCCCCCTCCTCGTCCTATAAGCCTTCCCTTAGGCATAAAGAAATTTAAGTAAACATTTTGGTTCAAACCAAAGGAAGATACCTGCTTTATAGGTAACGTATTCTCTTAAGTTCTTTTGTTTTATTTTACTTCTCCAACAATATAAACTCTTTATATTCCATTATTTTATAACAAAAACAGTATAATAAATATAATTGGTTGATTTTATGATATGGATTATAACTACAATTACAAACACCTTCATCTAAAGGGTAATGAACATACTGTTTCTCTAAACTGTAAAGTATTGTCTCACGAAACGATGATTGTTCAATCTTCTCCCACCACCTGTCATTGTGGCCATTATGATGCCACATTATTTATATATGATACATATTATTTTTACTTTTTCTCTACTCTTCTGTAATTTTTATTTACAAACATACCTTTATTCTTTCCAACATGTGTAACTACGATAATTTCATTTGAGGAAGTGCGGACTATCGCCCCCTCAAGGTGATATGATTCGTTCATGAAATACATGGAATGTATAAAATATTTCATTAATAAAATTATGTAACATATGTATCATATGATATTATACTGTAATTATAATATTACTTATGTATCATTCTGTTTTTATTCCATTAAATATGATATAGAAATGAAAGTAGCGTTCATACTTACGTACGACTCACCGTCTCTATGAATTGTGCATTTCATTTCATATCTCTAAATGTTATGTACTATTATAAATAAATATATATATTGGATATATATATATATATATAATATATATGATATCTAAATCATGAATATAATTCTATAGATAATATAATTTCTACCACATGGACAATTTATAATTATAACATGTTCATTTTTAACTCAAGTTCTGAACATCGACAAAATGTCCGATATGAACTCAAATAATTAACTAATTGTTATAAAAAGGTAATAATTGATATGAAAGGAATAATAAAATTCAAAAAATATCTTATGAAACTATAAATTAACATTATTTTATTATTCAGTATATTAAATAACAATCGAGTCATGTCAGACATGAGGTAAGGGGTCTCTTATCTCACTTTTAATTCTGTGAAATTTCCATTATTCACCACTTATTTATTGAATGTGGTGTATTTTGTACATAAATTTGATATATATTATCAGGATTTCCTTTATATTCATGGTATTCGTTGATTTATTTGGTGGTTATTAACTTTTGGTCATACGACTCGATTGATTACAATGTGGTAAGGGGTTTTCAACTCACTTTTTATTCCCGTGAGATTCATGATATATTTGCCACTATTTCTTTTTGTGTGGTGTATTTACTAACCGTGATTGTATTAATTGTGTAATATAAAATATTTTATGGGTATTTAAATCTTTATTGTATTATCCTTCTTTCATGGGATGTATGTTTCGCAAGTTACCAAATCGGTAAGGGAACCTTTCATTCTCCTCGTCAAATCAAAGACTTCATTTATGTTATGTCTTTTAATTTTCACTTTATTATATTGGGATATGTTCTTCTATATCCATATGTTTGTAAAAAAAATTCCATGTCATGAGAGACCCTTTTCTATCTCATCAACCAATTTTCTAAATTTTTAAGTGATGTCGGTAGGCTATTGAATTTCTATAAGATAACTTTTTAACCCAATTTCAATTCTTTGGGTTAAACTTATACTTCTTGATTATGTTTTTCTATGAACGTGTGTAAATGAAATCTGAATTTTATACACTTAATATCCACTTATATTGGTTGTATTCTTATTTTTCACACTTAATTATGTCATCGATTTATCCTTAATCTAAGGATATGATCTTTGTAAGGGACTTTGTCTCAATTTACATCCCATTCAGACTTCATTATTGTTAGGCACCAATTCAATTTTATATGGTGTTAATACTATCCTTGGGAATATTATATCCTAAATCCATTTATTTTCATGATCTTATAATGTTTTGATTAATTTTATTACTCAATTATTTGTATTCATGTGTCTCGCATTTCATTAGGAACTCTTTAACTAAAATATCATTTTAATTGTTTTAAAGATTTATTCTTATAAATATTTATCATTAGTTTCTATGTTTTAAAAATGGTTTTAAGGATTTATTTATATGTACATGAATGTATTTAAATTAACATTTCATTCAAATTTTCAAAGTGGTATGGGACACATTGATTCAAAAATCTTCTTATTCAATGTTTTAAATGTTTTTGAAAATGGTTTGATGAAGCATTAATTATGTCACTATCCTGAAATTATATATTTTGATTGCAATGTGGAAATGTTATCTTTACTTTATTATTGCTTTATGTTTTATGAATTTGTTATTGTTATTGGAATTGTTTATGTATATGGGTGGTTCAGTCATAAACCTAGGGTGGGTGAGCCCGAAATAGCTCTCCAATGCATTGGTAACATGACAGAGGTAAACATTAATGTTTATCCAAAGATATTTAAGGAATATACTGTGATGTGTATTCCAACATAACTCCATTCATAGTTGTGATAGATACAATTTTTGTATGATATGGATGCCACAATACCTTTATGATTTATGATTTCTGTGTGTTATTCAAAAATCTTATGATTTCTTAAGGTATGTTATGATTAAAAAGTATGGTTTCATTGTTTTTTATTTGTTGATGGGATAATTTTAACATTATTTATATTACAACCCTTACTAATATTTTTATGCTAATACCATGTTTTTGAAATATTTTCTATGTGACTTATAGATGAATAGGGTCAAAGGTGGGATCAAGGAAAAGTCATGCTGTCTAAAACATGGAACTAGACATGTTTATTTTTAAGAGTTTTTATTTTATGAAAAAAATAGATACAAAGTAGGAGTATCTTCATGTAATTTCCATGTTGATATGTAATAGTTATGGCCTAAATCTATAAAACTCTAAACCTGAAAAGTTTCCCAATGTGAGTTATTCATTTAATTCAATATTATGTAGTGTTTTAAGGATGGGTCCTTATAATATCAGGGCTCAGATCATTGGTGGTGACAAGTTATGTCATCTTGATGATTAATATTTTTAAATTCCCCATCCCATCGGCTGATTCTATGGGCCCCGATACCTTCACAAATTAATTAATTTAAGGCGACTGGATGATGATTTACTTGCGGTAAAGGAAGAAATAAAACATTAAGCTATTGATGGAAAATTTAGAGTTTGGTTAACATAGTGAAAGAATATAGTACTTATCAAAGTGAAACACTAAAAATTCATTGTATTATGTGTGGATAAATCAGTAATTAACCATGTAAATTAATTTTTCCAAGGATTTATAAGGATTTTTATAATCCACAACCTCCATGTTTTGGGGAGAATGTAAGAACCTACGCAATGACTATTTATAAATAGGATACTGGTAAATAGGTTTCACTTACACTTTACCAAAAATTAGTGGTTATAATCCAGTTCAAGCATATTTATTGTATCTTGGGTGTTTTCTTATAACATCAAGTCACCACCCTTGGTGATTTATATTTAATGGAAATCAATTAGTGGTATGATTATGATATTTTTCAAAATAAACACTGTTCAAATCATAATATCCTCTTCAAAAAAACATGAATTAATTTTCATAACATAATGTTTATCTTCAGTTCAATCACACATTAATTTCAATAGTTGGTAAAATCACCTTATAAATCAACTATAACCATTTTTAGTACATGGCCAACCAATAATTATCTAAGAATAAACCTTAATCCTTCATATAAGACTTAATACTTAGTTATGAGAAGCATTTACTTGAAATGGTTAGGTAAAAGAAGTTTTTTCTAGTCTTCATGGTGATATTTTAGAATACATATCATTATAGATAATATCTCAAGGAATGTCAATCTTTTTCCCATATTTAATTATTCCAAAAAGTATGTGATAATTAAATTTTGAGTAAAACATTATTTTATAATTTAACAAGATGAACTTTTCTCCTTAAATAAATATTGTGTTCTATGGTTTATAACACATGAAAAATAAAAAATGAAACCAATAAATGTCAAATAATGTATTTGAATAATTATCAGGTATAAATAGTGGAAACGTAATTTTGAAATATATATAAAAGAACAAAATAATCCTCTTATACATCAAACTCAATCAGTACAACTAAGAAACTCAAAAAATATATTTTCTACTTAAAATTTATTACATAAAATGGTTACTTTTTATGTTTTATATATTAATGATTGAAAATATTTTTAAATGATACATAATATAAATATTATTTCATAAAAAAATAAGTTTTTCATGGTATTTTACGATTGTATTTTGATGATAAATAAAGAAAATTTAGGATGTTGATTTTACAAAAATAACTTGATTTTTTGAATTATCGTGCCCATATTATCTTAATCTAATTTTTTTAAATTTTTTCTAAAATAACTGATTTTACGTGAATAGTGGAAAATTGTTTTTTGAAAATATTTTAGCTTTTAATAGATCACTTGGTTATACCCTTAACATAAAAATTATGTATCCATTTTCATGATAAAATATATTTCTTTTCAGAAAAATTATATATTTCAAAATATCTTTTGGGAATTGCATATATATATTTGATATTTTTGAAAATAATAATATTTTCTCAAAACTTGTTTTAAATACATTAAACATTAGTATTTAAAAATTAGTATTTAAAAATTAATTCAAATTAAATATATTTTAAATTTTAAATTAGTGGGTCAATATTTTCTAACAAGGGTAACTTTATTTTCAGGCCTGAATATTATTTTACATTTTAGTAAATATTAGTTCCCTTGGTAAATTCATTATTTTTTTGCAACAAACACCTTTCTAAATATCGTATAATTTTTAAAATAAATTAATAAATTGTAAATTAAAAATCTAAAATGATGTTTATAAATTTATATAAATTAATTTACACTAATTTAGTTGATAATAAAATATGGATATGATTAAGGATATATACTGATTAAAATTTTATGTTTTAAAGAAATAGTTCATTAACACATTATACGTTTATAGTTAAAATTTAATTTTATCCTATATAGAAATTTAATTAGGTTAAATAGATCCCAAATTTAAAATCAACTCATCAATTTTTTTAATATGTGTCTCCTTCTATTTTTAGTAATAAAATACCTAGAATGATTAATATTTAACTAAGAATAATATGTGCTTGAATTGCAAATCTAAAGTGACACAAAAATTTCAGAAGTTTACATATACTTTAGACATTATAGAAACCCTTTATTTTGTTGAAAATTCATACCCATATGTCTCATAAACCACAACAGACCTAAATCACCTAACATTCCAACACATTCATTCTTACCCCTTAATTAACATATTCTTTTCCATAGAAAGTACCATTTTCTTTCGTAATAAAAGGATACCTCTAACACACCTTACCTACATGACCTACCACTTTAATTATAATTCAAAATCTACCCTAATTAAATATAATATAATTTATCTTGAAAAACTAAATCCTCTTGTCAAAATAATATAGACTAACTCTTCCATATTTAAAAATATTTTCAAGTGATGGTTCAAATTATCAACAAAGGTATCACATATTTCATAACCTTTATTTCTTATTAATTAATTATTCTACCAGCTATATTATCTTTTATACAAGATAATATTATTAAATCACTATTAATTATATGTTGGTATATAATTATAATAAATAAATACCCCTTCAATTCCTTCCTCTAAAACAAATTGAAAAATAAACAATTCATCATGTGTATGTGTGGACTACTACCACCATGTATGATGTGTCCTATTGTTCATCACATAATTTAAGGGATGGTTAAAAATGATATTTACTAAGATAACATAAAATTTATAACATGTTAATGATACTGAAAAGTTATGATATTTTATTTTCTACTTTACATACATTCTATAAAAACAAGAGTGTTGTCTGTGTGTGCGTACAAACTACAGCCTCTATGAGAGGAATTTTCCCTTTTGTTTCTATATAAAATAACATTAAGGGAATTTAAAATAAATTTAATGTATAAAAATTCATATTTAAAAAACAATTAACATTCTATTATTATGTTATTATGCATTCTATAAGAAATATTTGCAATAAATGATTATAGTAAATTTATCCACTAAAAAGGACATATTAATGTGACTTTTTTAAATTTTGTCTATTCATAGAGAAAATATTTACCTATATAGATTATGTTCTAATAAAATATTAAATAATATAAAAATATTCATTTCTAGGAATCAAGAAACGATTTTACAACACCTTTGACCACGGTCAATAAACCAAAAGTATTATAAAGAAATTAACGAAAAACCCCATGTGACTAACGTAAGAAAAAATTATATTAAAACTAAGTACAAAAAGATATTTTATAGGAATTATACAATTAATGGTAGATGAATATTTATCTTTCTAAGGTTATTAATAAAATATAATTTAATATTCCAGAATTTAATTTCATGTCTATAATGCTTCCGGAAACATTTTAGTGTTTTCCTCAATTTCATTTCATCGAGACAACTTTATGTGGTACAGCATGGTTATATTTGTATTGTGTAATTAATACACCATTTTAATTTATATAATTATTATCTTATATATCATGTTTTTTAATGATCAATTTCATGTTATCATTTTCATGGTGTTTTGTTTCAAATGTTTCAAAAGTTATATAAGTTTCATCTCAAAACTTATTAATTTGGGACACATGTTTTTTTATGCACCTAATTTATACTAAATAGTTTATATACTACCAAAATGTTATTTAATGTAATGTAATATAATTATTCATGATATTTCGACTTCAAAACAATGGGTTTTTAATATAATGTTCTTAATTATTAAGGGATTTTTTTCTCAAACCTCATTTATTGCGATAAATATTACTTTATGCACCAATTTACTTTTATTTGGTGTATATGCTATGAAATTTTAATGTTATAATACAATAAGTTTTATTCACGGTATTTTAGGTTATTTTCAGGTTATTTATCCTTCAAAGGTTTAAAATAAAATGTTTTTTAAGTTGTAATTATTTTCTTAACTCAAGTCCTTTTTCCCATGAGTTTTAAAATCTATTCATGATTTGATATTCCAAGTAACTTTTTCATACCATTTTCTATTCAAATTTAATATTGTATTTTTAATTAGGGATATTACTTGTATTCATCAATATCCAACCATTTTTTTAAATTATTTCTCAAATAAAACCATGATCATGATAATAATAACTATTATACATTATAATGGATATTTTTCTTTTATATCAAATTTTTACCTACTGAATCTACTTTTCTTAATATTGAATGTTTCATTTAAACTTATTATAACCTCTTATAAATTAAATATTTTATCATCCTTTAAACAATGTGGATTTCACTAAATAGTTTTTTATTAATTTAAAACATTTTACGCTTTTTAATTTTTCAAAAAAAATTATTGCAAAGAAATGTTTTAAAAGATTCAAAATTCATTATTGAAAAATTGTTTTAAATGGAGAATATTTGACTACATTGAATTTAAAAAAATAAAATAAAATCAAAGAGTCCTAATGTTTCTATATGGGTCATTTTATACTAAAATAAGTATATTTACATGATTCCACATTATCATATATTTCTGTCACCTTTATCATTTTCTAAAAGACTTCCTCTCAACACATTCATGTTTTCAAAAAGGAAATTTTTATTCTAATGGTTTGATAAAATTATCCTTTTAAAATTCATTTAATAGAAAATGAAAATTATTATTTTAAATTAAATTTTCATAATTTTTTTAAAATGTTGCTTGTCTATTTCATATGCTTGATCAAGGGTATTATTTAAATTATCACATCCACCATCACTATCTTGGTGTCCTATGATATTTTATTTTACATATATGGTATGATAAATCGTAGATTTTTTCCTTCCTAGACATCCATTTTAAAATTCATGACTTACATCCAATGTCTTTCTTAAATAAATTCCTATGTTCCATTACTTTATTGAATGTTATTGACCAATATTCCCAATAAACCAATTCATTGGGAAAAAATATTTTTTAAATAATATATAAATTTCTTATACGACTTAAATTCTATATGTGTGGTAATATTTTTTGAGTATTATTTACCTATAACTATGCTTAAATTTATTGGATGTTGATTTATTTTCCCTGGGGTTATCATGTTTTTTATTGAAGAAATCATGAATGATTTCTTAGGTAACCACTTTAAAATGATATAAAACCCATTTTATTTCCTTTGGTTTTTCTGATATGTTGATTAAAATCATATGCACACATATGTATTATTTCTCTTTATAATGGGTTATCTAATATAGAACTCAAATTCCTTTGGTAATTTTTCTATCTCATAAGATATCATATTTTGTGGGTAGTGAGCTTAGTCAATTACATGAGTGTGTAGTTAGCCTAGACAGCTATGTTATGTTATTTAGGCAAGGATCCTTGAATTATAATTATGTTGGTATGTTTCTGTCATTCCTACATTATTATGATGAAATGATCTTATTATATGATCATGTTTACCCCATAATCTTATGTTATCATTTCTCTGAGCCATGATTCCATGATTATAGTAATTATCATTATGATACCATATTATTCCTCCCATGTTATATCCTTTATTATATTTATTCTTGTATTGGTCTTTCTAGATCACCATTTTCCTTGTGTATTTTCCTAGGTTATCATATATAGTGTTAAGTGTACCTATGAGAGTTGGTATCACCCTAAGGAGAATAAATAAGAACTATTTTGTTATGTTTTAAAATATTTTTATTCTTGTGTCTAATCCTCCAAATACTCTAGACATTAGATACTTGACTTATATTTGGGGAAATAATTGGTAAATGTGTTAAATAATATGCATTTAAGGCTTGGGTAATTATAACAGAGGACCTAAATGGTCTAATAAGTGTGAAAGGGGACTTCCCCAACTAATATTTCCCAGTTGTTAGTATGCCTTTTCTTGAATCGGGACTACTAGATTGATACATTTCACAATTTCTAAGAGAACAATTTTTGAAAAATTTGTGACTCGAATCTAGTCTGAGCTTCAAATTATACGAACCCAAACTCTAAAAACTCAATGTTAGAGTCTAATTTATTATTTTATAATAATATACAAGGTATAACATCACTAAGGATCTATAAATTTTGTATTCTTGAAGAACCAAATACATACATGATTCTCATATAAAATTAGAAATATAAAATACATAGCTTAAGAAAAATTCTTGCATCATTCATATTATTCATAATATCTTTCATTATATTATATGGAAGGAAAAAAAATAAATTGTAAGCTCATATTCTTGGTAAAGGTTATTTATAGAGGAATATATAATGGAAAAAAGTAATAATCAATATGGTAAGGTAAATAACTAAAACAACTTTCAATTTAATCAAAAACTTAAGCATGAAATGAATCAATAGATAATATCAATATAGTAATCTTATGGATAACAATAAATTAATTATAAATTAAGGAAGTGCTAAAATATTATAATCCAGGATCAAGGAAATCATGATATATTTACTACCACACCCTTGGGCCAAGAAAATTTAATTGATGGGTAGGTATACATTAAAAACCTATTTAATAAGGCTAGCCAACTAACTTATCTCGTGATACCTATCGATGCATCAATGGAATATCTACAACTCAGTCCCACCCATAACTATATTCTAAATTCATTCCATATATATTGAATTGTCAATTTAATTCATAAATAATATGTCTTGCCAATAAATATCCATATTGAGAAAAGGATATAGAATATCTTGATTTACCTAGTCAATCAAATATTTTTCAAAGAAAAATCCCATATATAGAAATGGTATATGGTTTTGGTAATAATCATATCCATGATACAAATAATATGAATATTTAGGAGAATATTATTGTCCAATGAAAAATGATAACAATAAATTGAATGATTTAATATAAAGTTAATGACCAATAAATTAATAACTAATAAAGGATGACTACCGATTCATCATAGATATAGGTTTTGTAATATAATCATGCCCATTAAATTGTAACCCTCTTAAAGAGTAAACATAAATTGAATATTTAATAACCATTAATAAATATATATTCATGTTAAATACATAAAATGGGTAGAATATACACCACATAAACATAAATAGGTTCATAATACCAAATATGTCTCAATGGGGTGAAAATTGACATGAAATCATTTACCACAAGTTAGAAATTCCTCATAATTGCTTTTAACTTCTGATATAATAAATTTAGATATATTATACTTAAAAAAGTAACTATATACATATCTATAATATCAAATATAATCCATTTATAAAATCTTGTCACACATTTGTTAACAATCATTTATTATTATCATTTTTTTATTATTGACTACTTCATTTCTGATGTATGATTTGATTTTGTAGTTATGGTCCTTATATCTTGATCATGGATATATAAATTATATAATTTAAATCATGGTATAAAAATAATATATATTAATTATATACATATCTAAAACAACCTATGGAAAATAGACAAGAAAAATAAATCATATTGCTTCATGGAGATAGTAGGTCGTACATACAGACGAGTGACGTTATAATTTTTTGACAAGTGGAAGAGATAAGAATTTAATGATATATTATACTTATATAGTCATAATTATTTCATAATAATCATATATATTCATTAGTTACATCATTATGATAGGCCATGTGAGGTGGTAATGGAAACAATTACATCAATTTCTGAAGTCGTAGTCCTCCATACACACGAGTGATGGTTTTGTTTCCCATTTAATGTAAAAGGTGATGAATAAATATTATTACATAAAAAATAACAACTAATTATATTAGATATACAATTTTTATTATATTTAAATAGTTATTAAATAATTTAAGGAGTAAAAATAAGAAGAAAAATTAATGTGCTTGGTGAAGACCAGTACTTCTTCTTTCAAAGAAATCAATTATATCTCCAATTAAGGGATCTAGGATTGGTCTTTTCAATAGACCAGAACCTCCAAAAATTTTATAATAATTTTTAGGAAAGTTTTTTAAGTATTTTTGGAAGATAATTGTCTCTAGTTAGGTTATAAAAGATAAAAGATGTGGCATTTTATATAGTGAATGAAAGGACACACATGGAATTGATAAAAATGTTTAAATATAATTAATTAATTTCCTTGGGAATGTGGCACAATGTGGCCATAATTTCAAAGATAGTATAGGATATGTTTTAAATAAATTTAACTAGTAATATTTTAACAGGTTTATGTGATAATTTAAATCTTAACTTCTAGTTTAACCCCTTCGTTAAAATTTTTTAACCTTAATTGTAGTAAAAACAATTCATTCTTAATGGGTTATAATTTTACATATATAGAACGAATTTTCTAATAAATTGAAATGAGGTGAAATTTAAAACGAATTTTCAACCTACTTATCCTCTTTAAATATTCTTTTTATATTTAAATAATTTAATTAAATGTAATTTATCATAAAATAACATTAATGTCATTTTTGACACTATTCATTTAATTTGACATTAAAGACATCAAGAAAAATATAGAATTCAAAAATAATACATTTAACCATCAATAATACATTATTATTAGCTTTTTAAATATTTTTAAATAATAATTCATCCCAAAAAACATATGTTTCAGTGTTTTTAAAATATTTTACTTTGATTATTCCACCACTTGCACAAGAAATGTGACAACATTATATAAATGTTTAAGTTAATTATATAATCATTAAAATTTATAAATAAATTTACATTATAAAATTAATTTAATGAGAGTTAAAATAACGTTTAATATTCATTCACAACGGTTGTATTCTTATGTGAAAAAATACCGTAAATTTAAAGGCAAGAGATTAACATTTAATATTTTTCTTAATATAAAAAATATAATTGTCATAATAAAATAAAAATAACACCAAAATGACATATATTATAGAAATTAATGATAATGAATGAAATAATATAATATAATTTGATAGATTAAATTGTTAGAAAATTTTTAAATCCTTGTCTCAAAGATTTAAACATATTTTACCAATGTTTCTCTTACTCAAGTGACTACTAATTACCATGGTCACTATTCATACCGACCAAAATAAAAGAGAACTGTTTACCAAATTTGAACCTATTGATTCAAAATATGGAATTAATTTTATCAAATTATATTCTTGAAAGTTTAATAAATTAATTCTAAAATAAATATGCAAAATGCGATAAAACACGGTTCTCCGTAAAAATACGTTTTTAATCTTTAAAATTTAGTAATATAAAAATCATGTAAAATAATGATCCTAATGTAATTAATTATATTATTATGTCTATAAATGAATATTATATCACAATAGTACCATATGAAAAATATAATTTTCCATTAAAAGTACTTTACTTAATGGAAAGAAAAAATGTTTTTATAAAAATCAATATTTTTCACTATTTACTAAAAAATAAATTTTTTTAGAAAAACCTGAATAAATAAAATTAAGATAACATTTACATTTTAATTTAAAAATTTATAACATTTTTATAAAATTAAATTAATAAAATTGGAATAAATTAATAATAATAACATCACACCAAATACAAAAAAAACAATTTTGTGGAAAACATATTATCGATACACAAAATGGAGTTACTCAAAATAGATTACATATTTTATAAGATTAAATATATAAATTTAAATTAAATAAAATATTTTTAAATATTTTTAATAATGTAGTTAATCTTATTCATACCCACCATTCTAATGGTTACGAAATAATATTTCAATAGTTTATTGTAGTTCATTTAAACTTGGTGTAGCATGTGGAAAAAGCTGTCAAAGATATTATATTTATTTAAAGATAAGTATATCATAAAATCAGGATGTTTTACATAATACCCCATATAATAATTTATAACTAAAATTATATCATGCTGATACAAACATATAAGGATACATCTACCTCATCACTTCCTCAGGTTCCCACATAGCTTCCTCAATGTTATAATTTCTCCAAAAAAACATTTACTAAGTGAGTGTTCTTGTTTTATAGAAATTTATCTATATGATCCTAATTCTCCACCAAATTTCTATTATAATAAAAAACTTTCTCTGGTGGTATGACCTATGAGTTCATTACATGTGAAGAATCAAGTATGTACTTTCTTAGGAGAGACACATGGAAACATTGTGAAGTTGAGAGAGATTCAGTGAAAGTGGCAAGTGATAAGATGCCATCGTGAAACAATCAATTATATTTAAGGAACCAATATATCTTGTTCTCAACTTTCTTTTCATTCCAAATATCATAACCTTCATCCAAAGAGTTAGTCATAGGAATACCTTAACACCAACATTGAACATTATATCTCATCAAATATTTTCAACATAACTTTTTTCTCAACAATGATATTCCATTACGTGTTGTTGAATCGTTAAAACATTATCTTTCATTTCCTTACCAATATAAGGTCCCAATATCTATACTCGTCTAACTTCATCCCAATACTTTAATGTTATACTATGTCTACCATATAGGACTTTATAGGGATCTTTCTGAATGATCGATTGAAAATTATTATAGTAGAAAAAATATACCAAAGGAATGTGTTGATCCCAACTGCATTTAAAATCTATATAGGAAGCTCTTAACATGTTCTCTAGAGTTTAAATAGTCCTATCATACTGACCATCTATCTGGGGATGATAAGTAGTTTTAAAACTTAGAATTTTATCTAGATCATGTTTTTAGCTTCTTCAAAACATAATTTTCAATCTCGTATCTGAATTAGATATGTTTTAGATGGGTACTCCATGTAATATAAAAATTTCCTTAATGTATAATCGAATAATATGATAAATAGACAAATCACCACTTATAGAGATAAAATTCTCTAAATTAGTAATGTGATCGACTTCAACCCAAATAGAATTTTTCCCTTTAGATTTTTTGGGGAGTTCGATGATGAAATCCATGGTAATGTTTTCCCATTTTCATTCTAGTATGGTTAATGTTTATAGCATCCTCTTAGACTTACACATCCCACAATTAACTTTTTTTCACACAAATAATCACAATATATACACAGCAATATCCCTTTTCATGTTATCCAACAACAAATATACTTTTATATATTTATACATAACCATAATTCTTGGATGAATAGAGAATGATAAATTATAAAAATCGTCCAATAGCTCCTTCTTCATGTCTAGAATTCATGTAACACTTAATTTGTTTTTGACCCTTTGAATTTTATAATTATCATGGTTGACCTCCATAACATTCTCCACCTTCATATATAATTCTATATCCTTTTTTTCCTCTAAAACCTCTAATGGATGTATGGTTGAACCATCATCAGAGAATGACAAAATATTTCCCATTTCCTCAATATTTTAAGATCCAACATCTGAAAATTCTTAAATATTGGATCCATTTCAATCCTCGTCATTGAAAAACTAGCATGGCATTTCTCACTCCGATAATAATCCACCTTTTTAACTTTCTATGTTAGTAATATATTAAAAATTCATAATATTTGATAAAATCAAGACATATTCTCTAGATTATATTAAACAATTTATAATTAAATTTATACATTAAGACTTTATGATCAGTATATATGTCACACCGTTCAGCATTCAAATAATTAATCTATATCTTCAATACATAAAATTCATTTACTAGTTCCAAATCCCGATTAAGGTAATTTTTCTCATAGATTTTCAATTATAAATTGGACTAATATATCACTATATGATTCTTCACGAGGACACATCTCAGTCCCTACTGTGATGCATCACTATATATCAAAAACCCTTCTCTACTGCCAGGTACTATAATCAAAGACACATTGACCAAATTTCTCACCAACACTTTGAAATTATCCCCCCACTTCCCTTTCCTTGGGAACTTAAACCCCATCCAAATAAACATGGTTAGTTGATTATATATGCATGTTGAATTCATCAAAAAGTGTTGATATTATCAATCCAACCCAACAAAAATATGGATCTCAATTACCATGCTTGGTCTATTACAATTCTCAATAACTTCCATCTTTGAAGGATCCACTGATATACATTCAGTTGAAATTATTTGACCTAATAATGAGTCTTTTGGTAGGCAGAATTTGAAATTATTAAGTTTGGTATATATATTATATTTCCTCAAATACATAATCATAATACTCAATTGTTCTTCATCCTCATACTTTTTCTTAAAACATATAATAATATCATGTATATATATATATACTACAAAAAACTGATAAATGTAATCTCTAATGATTCTATTTAAAAAATTTATAAAGATATAATGAGCATTGATAAATTTAAATGCGATTACTATATATTCATAATGACCATACATCATACATAATTTTTTCTTGGGTACATTCTCCTTGAGCCTCATATGATGGTATCCATATCCAATATCAATATTTTACATATATTTATCTCCTCATAATGGACCAATATATTCATTCATATGGGGTAGAGGATACTTTTTCTTAATATAAATCTTGTTATGTTCTTGATAGTCAATGAAAAGATGCATTGGTTAATATTTCTTCTTAATAAAAATAATAGGTGTACCCCATGATGAATCACTAGGCCAGATGAATCCCATATCTAGATTCTTCTAGATTTTCCTCTTCAATTCGTACAACTCAATCAAGTATATTCTATATAGAGTCATTTAAATAGGTTTTTAACCATGTATGTATTCTATTTAAAACTTAATGGCATGATTTAGGGAAAGATTAGGAAACTCTTCTAAGAAGACATCACCAAACCCCCATAATATAGGAATATCATAAATGTTGAATTTGTCCCATATCATCTAAGATAAATATCCCACATGAGTACTTAGTAAAACCTATATGATTGGAGTAACTTTCATTGGTAGTTCAAGTTCATCCTTATAATGATAGACTATTGTGGTTTGATTGGAAATATTTAATGTAACCTCCATTCCTCGACAGTTGATGCGAGCTCTATACTAAGAGAGAGAATACACACCCGAAATTACATTATATTCATTTATGAAAATAATAACATGATTTACATGAAGAACATTCCCAAAAAAAATTATTGAAAATGAGCTATATACTTGAGGTGTTATCATCCTAAAATTAATATTTTTCACTTACAACTCAACATCTAATATTTTAGGTGGTGATGTAATGCCCTTATAATATTCATTAGATATAAAAGAGTTTGTATAAGCTAAATCAAGTAAATCATTTTGACTTATATAGTAGATAGTAAGTGTTCCTTTCACCACATTTTATGGAACTTCCACTTCTATGGTAGTAATTCTGTATACTTTGCCTTCTCTCCTTGGTATCTTTTGTGGTAATATTCCTTGACACTTGGGGTACTATTTGGAATACTTCACTATCTCTTTATAATTTAAGAAATAGGTGGTAGTGGTTTATTTTATGGCCTTACATTCATTATCCATATGACCCTTATCTCCACAC
Organism: Viscum album; assembly: GCA_963277665.1. NCBI lineage: Eukaryota > Viridiplantae > Streptophyta > Magnoliopsida > Santalales > Viscaceae > Viscum > Viscum album. Next base: position 1,216,788,320 of record OY728155.1, on the reverse strand, counting down.
GTATAATGGACTCTAATTATCTTCAATCATTTTCTTGGATGTTTATTTCTAAAATTTATACCATGTAAAAACATATTTGTTCCCTTATTTATCTTTAACATATTCTATTTTCATGATGTTTAACTGACCTCTTATTCTCTTGATTTCCCATGAAGATATAGGATTTATAAATTTATTTATCTAGCTTAATTCCACTTGATAATACATTATTATACAATGAAAACATTTTATAAAATATTACCCTTCAAATTTTTCACATAATCTTATTAAAGAAATGGTCAATATTTTTTCCAGACAATGTATGTTGTATGAAGCATACCTAGATAATATTGTAAGTTTATCCTCATATTATTCCACAATTTATTATTCTTTTTACTTTATATTGAGTAAATTCGTATCTATTTCAACTCATTGTTCTTAATGGAAGTATTTATCAAATAATAATAATTTAAAAATAATTTATTCCATAATTCCTATTTCTTCAAACTCTTTGGTGTTCTAGATAAATAGACCCTATTAATTGATATATCTTTTAAAAAAATGAACTGCTAAAATAATCTTTTCATATTCACTACATCTAAAATCTAGGAATAACTTTTTAAGGGACCTAATTCATCATTAATCTATAAATGGATTAGTAGTTCCATCAAAATCTTGAGGATCATATGTCATGAAGTAATCAAATGTAGGTGAATCACATTTTTCAATAATAGGTTGTTCTATTCCTTAAGTTTTATTCATCATAACCTGAGCCACCTTCCCTAATATGGCCATGATCTTATATGTTAAAACACCAACATTATGGGATTACATAGAAGGTAAATCCCTACATTGTTTATAGTTATTGATTCCCTTTATTTTTTTAGTAATCATCATAAAATAATAGCATAGACTGGTTTATCTAATTTTCATCCTGAATAGTGAGTCATAAAATAAAAAATTCCTCTAATGGTAAAATTTGTCAAATATTTCAATGGATTATTATAATTATCATATTTTTTATGATTATTTAAAATATAATTCCCAATTTTTCTATTAGAATTACTCTAATGAAAAATGTAACAGTCCCAAATCTTGTAACCCAGAGTCTGTGTTTACTTTATTACATTGGCATACGGTATTGGGGATCAAATCACCAAGGATCGATCAGTATAATACTAGATACATACATGATTATCATATTAAATTGGATGTAGAAAATAAATATCATAATAAACATTCTTACATCATTGATATTATTCATAATATCATTATTTATGTCTTAGGGAAAATAAAAGAAAAATTAGTGAGCTTAGATACTCAATTAGAGTTATGTAAAGATGAATAAATCATGAATAAATATGGTATAATAGATATAGAAAGTTAAATAATTGAAAACATATTCCATTTAATCAATAATGAGGGCAAAAAATGATTCCATGGATAATGTCCATGTTGTAATAACATGTATAATAATTATTGAATTCTCAATAAAGGAAGGTATTTATGTTAGACATCATAATCTCAAACCACATGATATCTTTATCATCAAATCCTTATGCCAAGACACTTTAATCTAGGGGTATGTATACACCAAAAAATCATTTAATAAATATATCATGCTACTTTTTCTCATGATACCTTATAATGCATTATGGGACTACCTATAACCAGGGCCCACCCATCACTACATGTCCTAAACATTAAAAATATATTTAAAGATCTATTAAATTCGTAAAAATATTTCTTATCATAAATATATGTATTGAGTAAGTGATATGGAATATCATGACATCCCCAGTTAATTAGATAACAATCATAGTAAAACCATGTATGTAGAAATGATATACAGTTTTGGGAATAATCATATCATAGATAAAAATAATATTAACATTTAAATTTAATTTAATTTCTAATGAAAAATTATCACAAGAAAGTGAATGTTTCAATAAAAATTTAATTACCACAAAATTAGTAAAATATAAAATATAACTATCAATAGCTCAGAATTATTATTTTTGTAATAAAATCCTGGCCATTAGAGAAATAAATAAAATGGAATTAAGCCAATGAAATATTATTTTATTAACCAAATTAATTTTTAAAATAATTAAAATTTTGGATAAGAAGAAAAATAAATTAAAATGGTAATGTCATTAGGGAAAATATATTTACATCATGTACCTTAAAAAGAAACATTCTTTTTGATTTTTTATAAAGAAACTTGAAAATGATCCCCTTTAAAAACCATTATATATATTTCTATAAGACTTGTAAAAATTAAAAGAAAATATAAAATGGAATTTATAAATCTTTTTAGTAAATAAAAAGGACTCATATAAGGATTTTGAAAAATATGGACATAGAAGAAAAATATACTCAATCAAAAGATAAGTTTTATCAGATTTTATTTTGAAAATTTATTTGGTTGATCCATGTTCAAAATAGAATAAATGTTTTAATAAAACATGTATACTCATTAAATATATAGATAATAATAAACTAAATGGATTTTGTGAAGTATATATTATAAGATTCGATAATTGAGTAAATATATATTAATCTTAAATATTATAAACCCTTGAAAAAGTAAACCTAAATTGAAAAATTAATCATAATTAATAAATATATATTCATGTTAAATACATCAAATGGGGAGTATATATATCACACAAAAATAAATAGGTGCATAATACCAAATGTGACTTAATATAGTGAAAATTAATATGAAATTTTCTACCTCAAGTTTGAATTTACTCATAAGTGGTTTTAAACTATTTTTTGAAATATTTAGATTTATAATACATAAATAAAAAACATATACATATTTATAATATCATATATGGTCCTTTTATAACATCTTATCACCCATTTCTTAACAAAAGTTTATTATTATCACTGTTTTTAGTGTTAACTTCTTCTTTTTTCATGAATGAATTGATTTGGTAGTTATGGTCCATGTATATTGATCATAGTTATATCATATCAATAATTTTTATAATGATATAAAACTAATAAATATTTATTATATATATTTATTTTTTTGAAATAATTTGGGGAATTATAACTGAAAATGAATCACATTGCTTCATCGAGGAGGTAGGTTGTACGTATGCACAGGAAATGTTATAATTTTTTAACAAGTGGAATAATAAAGAAGTAGATGATATATTAAAGTTAGATAACAATAATTTATGTCTTAATTATCAAATATATTCATTATTTTATTCATTATTACAGGGCATGTGAGGCTGTAAGGGAAGAAAATTATTTCATCTCGTGGGGTGGTAATCTTTCTACACATGATCGATGGTTTGTTTCAAATTTGATGGAGAAGGATATGGAAAAATATTATGAAATAAGAATAATAACATATAATAATATGTTAGATGAAGATTTCATTATATTATACTGTTAATAACATACAATAATGTTATAAATTATAAAAAATTAAAGTTTTCGGTGAAAAAGATTACCTCTTCTTTGAAAGAGATCCTTTAGATCTCCTCATATAGGACATAGGGTTATCCTTTTAGGAATACGTGCACCTCCAGACCATGTATATTAACTTTATGAATAATTATTTTTCAGATTTTTATTAATAGTAGTGTCTCTATGTGGTGTATATAAGAGAGTGCATCAAGTGTCTTTTTATAGTGAATGAATGTATACACATAGAATTAATAAAAGTATTAAATACAATAAATTAATTTTCATGAGTAATTGGAATAATGTGGCTAGAATTTTGAATACAATATAGGATAAGTTTTAAATCCTTTCACAAAATATAATTTGGAAAAATTAATGTCTAATTTTTAAATCTTATCTTATGGTTTAATGGATTCATTAAAAAAATTAACCTTAATAACAGAAACAACTTTTTCAATCGTAAAGGGTAATAATTTTACTTATAAGGTAACAATTTTATAATAAATAGAAACAGGATGTAATTTTTAACTAATTTTAGTCCTAATTTTCCTCTTAAAATATTTTTATTATTTTTAAATAATTTAATAATATTTTATTTATCATAAAATACCATTAATGTTATTTTTGACACTATTCATTTAATTTGACTTTAAGTAAATTATGAAAAATATTAAACTAAAATATAATCCTTTTACCCAAAAATAATATATTATTATTATTTTGGAACCATAATTCATCCAAAAAAACATAATTTTAGTGTTTGTATTATTATTCACTTTCATTTTTACACCGCTTGAACAAGCTTTCTATCAACAATATATAAGTGTTTAAGTTAATTATATAATCACTATAAATTATAAATAAATTTCCATCGTTAAAATAATTTCATTAATACAAAAATTACCTTTAATATTCCTTCACAACTTATTTTTACCCTTAGGTGAACATATAAGATCATTTTAATGGAAAAATAGTGACATTTTGTATATTTAATTACCTAAAAAATATAATAGTAATATTCAAATAAAAATGACACAAATACTGAATATATTTTAATATTGGATTATAATGGTATAAATAAACTCATAAAATAATATAAATTAATGTTTTTGAAAAATTTTAAAGCCTTTTATCAATGTTTTAACCATGTTTTACTCATTGTACCCTTATCGAGCTAAAAAATATTTACTAAGGTTACTATTCATAAAGAACAAAAATAAAAGCTACCAATTTTCCAAATTTGAATTTATTGACTCAAAATATGGAATCCATTTTATCCAATTCAATTCTTTTAAGTTTCAAATATTAATTTTAAAATAAATCTGTAAAATATGATGTAAAATAGTTTTCCAGATAAATGTATTCTTAAGAAAAACAAATTGGCTTCTATCATAATCATATAAATTAATGCTAATAATGATATTAATTATATTATTTGGTATAAAATTTATATTATAAAACATTAATATGAAATCTAATATTGAATTTTACTTTTAAATACTTGATATAATGGAAGAAAATCCAGTTTAAAAAATATGAATTTTACACTATTCATGAAAAATTATATCTTTTTAGGAAAATCTAATAAATTAAACATAAGATAATATTTAAATTCTTATTAGAAAAATGATATAATTTTATGAGTTTTAATTTCAAAAATTATAATATATTAATTATAATATCCATGTATAAAATGCGACATAAATCATTTTTAATGAAAACATATTATTGAAGCATAAAATGGCCTTACTCAAAATTAAGTACTTATTTTCTAAGAGATAATTAATAAATTTAAATTAAATAAAATATTTGGACATTTTTTTTAAAAATGTGTTTAATTATATTCGTATAAACCTTTCAGATGTGCCAACACCAATGGGTAAAATTATCCTCTTCTAATGATGGGCATTATTTACATGTAAGCCACTGGGACTTATGGATTAGGTTTGTCCTTGATCAAATCATAGGAAGCTCATAACCAATAAATGTGACAAATACTTGATCTAATCATGGAAAGGAACATCTATCTTGGGGTGGGGATCTTCCTCCATAATGTTCTCTGTTATAGTGAGTTGTTCCCTTATAATTAGGGGTGTCCTTTATATATCTTCCCCCACATAAGTAGGAATAGGAATTCATTAAACATATCCACCATGACTGGAACTCTCATAATCATATAAACATCCCAAACACCATTTCCAACTTCTCGATGAACTACGTGGAAGGAATTGTTGTCTGGACACTATCTTATAAGTAATTCCAGAAGAATTAACCTATTACAGTGAAAAATATTTTTCAACACCAAGGAGGCTCCATAAGAACTTGTGACTATCAATTCATATTAAAAATCACTACATATTTGATAAAAACAAAAGTTTTACCCCAAATCCATGCCAAATAAACCCCCCAAGATGAAGGTCTCACTTTTTTGACCAACCTACCTTCCCATCAATCGTATCCCTCTTTTGGGTGGATTTATCATAACCCCGTGAGATAATAATATATGGTTAACTTTAAATAAGTCAATATGTTCGAAAGATTTATCCACACACAACACCAAACAAAAAAGAAAGAGTGATATATTTAGATAAAATACAAATAATTAATTATACCCATTAAATTCTAGGTATTGAATTAGTGGTAATGAATAGAAATAACCACTTTATGATATATATATATATATACTACTACTTTTAATATGAATTAAATTCAATTAGTGTACCTAAATTGACTAAAAAGATCATTTATTGTTTAGAAAAATGTTTCCTATAAAATTCTTTTTTGTGAGATATACATTTACATTTCATGAAAAATATGATTAATGATGATAAATTATTTTTGAGATTAATTATTTCATTACATAAATTTAGATAATAAATGAAAATAAATATGAATAATAACAATTAATATTTGAAAAGATCATTTTCTAACAAAATTGGTTTTTGTTATATTTTTCATAGTTATTTAAAAAATGAATTTATACATTTTACAATTTGAATGTGGCAATATAGGAATAATTTTTAACATGGAGGAAAGAATATTTGGTTTCTTTTATGTAAAAAATGTGGAAGGAATCCCCTATTAGAGGAACAAAAATATTCTTCGACTATGGAAAATAAAGACACCAAGTAAGTTACTTCAAGTGAAAAATGATGATTCTGGTTAACAAAATGGATGAGAATATTGCCCTCCCAAAGACATCATAAAAGATTAAGTGTTTAAGTTTGTAATAAATAGTCATTATAAAACTCAATGTCCTACATGGAAATATCCTGAATATGATCAGCAAGTTGGGGTGAGTAATGGTTACACTACTGATGATAAAGAGTCTATAGAAGCAATGTGGAAGGAAATATGTATTATTTAATAGGATTAGGTATCCTTCTTAATAGATTAACGATGAAGTAATCATAGATTTTATGTATTTGGATTCAAGAATTATGAATGGTGAAATATATAAGGATTTTCCTTTTTTAGGCCCTAAACTATTCTTAATCATTCACTGGTTTTTGATTTATGACCTCAATCACTCCCTATAAATATTTACTCCTTTCCACGATGTCCAATCTTCACTCTGAACAGATGTTCTCCTATGTGAAAACCTAGTTATATGTTACATTGAGTAACTATTATGGTTACAACATTCCTTTTTTTAAATAAGTTTTAGTATTCATTTTTATGATGTGGGTTTCAATGAAAAGAACTTTCATGTATTATACCTTTGATAACACAGCCAAATTTTGAGGGCAAAATTCATTTTTATGGGTGTATAATGTAACACCGTGGGATTTTGTGAAATGTTTTTTTTCAAATTAATTTATATTTTTTATATTTTCTAATTCACATGAAACTATAAATATATATATATATATTAAATCCCTATATCAAAAATTCCTTTCACACTAAACCAAATTGTATTGTGTTATAGGAAACACTGACTTGGCATATGTTTCACGCAATAAAAAGTTTTTAAAAAACATAATTTTATTATTATAATTATTTAAACAGTTTAGTATTAACTTAGCCATTAAAACATAATAATATGAATAGTAATAAATAATTTTTAAGTATATTTATAATGATTTTATATAAATAAAACATATTGATAATGAAAAAAAAATTCAATGTCTTTGTATGTTTAAAAATAGTATTTTCTCAAATGAACTACCTTTCTTGTCCTTATATGATTAGAAAAAAATATTAATCTAAACACATATATAAATTTAATCTGATAAAATAAAATTCATTTTTGAATTTATAATTACAAAATTATATCAAGGTGTTTTTTTACTATTCTCAGAAATGTCATTTTTGATAGATAGTGAAAAATACTGCATTTTCGTGAATAACTATCTTTTAGTCCAATAAATTATTAATGTTAAATTATAAATTAAATTTTATTATGGTCAAAATGTATCAAAAATAAATATATTAATTCAATTTAGTTCATTATAATCAATTTTACTTTGAAATTTAATATAAAAACTTAACAAATATTTGAAGATTTTTCTACTTTAAAACCCCTTTATTTCATCCCGTCTGTGGGATTAGCATTAATCTTAATTTTTCCTGTTATGTGAATTTAATTTTTAAAAATGAACATGAACCATTATAATAAGTATAATTTTTATACTCTAATTATATCCTGTAATTGTTTTACCAAAATTATTAGTAAAAGTGATTAAAATTAATCAGATGGATTAATGTCAAATTAAGCTTAATTAGGGAGTAATCCTTAATCTTAGGGAACCAAGTGACCAATAAACTTTTGAAACACCAATTGGAAGCCCATATTTCCTCCATGAACCGTAAATTAATTATTTTTGGTAGTTTAGTTTGATTTTTTAGGTAAGAAAATGTGTACACCTAACTTGTTTTCAAAAATTCTAAGTCATTTTCCTTCCCTATAAAATGCCACCACCTCCCGTTATTCATCACACCTTTAAAACCTATTATTTTAGTCCAAGATATGACTAATAGATTTATAAACATACCTCAATTCCTTCTATAATCCTATACATGGGCATAAATAAATACAAGAATGTTGTTTGGCTCGAATCAAATGGTGTTACCCGATTAATAGGTAACATCTTCTCTCAAGAACCTTTCTTTTATTTTCCTTCTCCACAAACTCCATTGTATTTATTACATGATTTTATAAAAACCCATTATCATAAATATATTATTATTTTGTTATTATAATTTTTTGACCTATTATTACACACACATTCATCTAATGGGAAACAAACATATTTTTTATGTGTACGATGAACTACTGCCGCACTAAATGATGATTGTTCATTTATTCGTTTACTGAATATCATGGTGGAAATTATGATGTAAAATATATTTATATATGTCATATGATATATTTATTATTTATTTATTATTTTTCTTTTCTTTTACAACACATATCTTTTTTACTTTCCATTTTGTTTAAATATGATATTTCATTTCAGAAAGTTTGGACTACTGCCCCCTCAAAGCGATGTGAATCATTCACACACTACATGGAATGTATTAAAGATGTGTTTATTAAAAATATATGATATATATGATATAATAATAATAATTTAATAATGATATATACATAAATATAAATATACATATTTCATGTACTTTTTTTCTTTCAATACAACAATAAAAATAGAAATAAGGTTTATGCGTACGTACGATTTGTTGTCTCCATGAACAGTGTATTCCATTTCATAGTTATATTTTCTATAGATTATTATATTACAAATTTTCTGAATATAAAATATATTTATATTTTTAATTACATTCGTTAAATAATTATGTATGTTAAATGACCAAAGATATAACAAATTAAGACACAAGAAAAAAGACAAAGGGAATATTACCAAAAGTGTAACCTTAGTAGGGAATTTCAAACTAGTGGGTAATATAAAGTAATAACAAATAAATATATGGTATTATATATAATATATTTTTATATGAAATATTTATAATAAAGGTATATTTATTATAATGGAGGTTTAAAAGAGTATGATGAGAGTTAAGACACAATATAAGGGTATATCTTCTCAATTTTTATTTTTGTGTGATAGATGCTTTATTCACAACCCATTCCTTTTGGGTGGTGTATATACAACCCATGGATATATTCTATGATTATTATAATTAAATTTCTAGGTATTTACATATACATTATATGATCTTTATTTCATGCGATTAATTTTTCAAAAGTTACCAAATCGGTAAAGTAGTTTTGTCTCAAATTGATTTATTTGAGACACAAGTTTTGTTATGAACATGTGTTATTTAATGAGGAGTATATGATTAAAATTGAAATTATATATTTATAATCTCCTTATAATAATTTTAGTTTATGCTTTAGTTAATTTCATTTTCATATATAAACAATATAATCCCAAGTAACCAAGTGGTAAGAGGTTATTGAAATAATCTCATATCTTTTCAAGATTGTTAATGATTATTTTTATTTTGATGAAATATTATGATCCATATCTCAATAAAACTCATGATATTCCATATCCTGTATTTCTTCTAGATATATCCATGTATTAGTACCATTATCCACTCTTTGGTACATTAGATAAATAAAAAAATATTTTTAATAAAAATATAACTATATCGCTCTCTTCGATCGAAAATTTAATTTATTTCAAAACCATGCGTTAAAAAATGGTTTCAAATGATCATTAAAGATTATTTTCAAGGAAAAATGATTTCAAAAATTTTGGTTTTGGAAGCTTTCATTATGATTTTTCAAATTTCTTTTCAATGAAATGGTTTTCAAAACGTTTCTAAGCATGCTTTATAATTTTTCAAAGTCTCTTCAATGAAATGGTTTCCAAAATGTTTTCAATATTTAATTATATGTTTTAAAGTGTTTTCAAGGGAAAAGTATTTTAGAAATGTTTTGAAGTTTATTATAAATGTTTTTAAATGAAAAAGTTTTTCAAAAGTTTTTCATGTTTCATTCATAATTTTTCAACGAACTGGTTTTTGAAATGATCTCAATCCTTGTTTATAAGTTTTCAATGTATTTTAAAAGGAAATGGTTTTCAAAAGGTTTTATATTTTAAAAATTATTTTATAGAGGAGAAATGATATATTCCTAAAGAAACGTTTTTGAAGGATATTTCGACACTATTTTCAATCTAAGAAGAGATCGTTTTAGGTTAGTCGAGCTTTTCTAGAAAATGATATAAAGGTTCCATTAATATTCTTTCTAGTAATGGTTTATAGTTTTATTTCATTATATTTATGAAACTAGTTCCTATTACATGAGTTATATGCTTTCAAACCTACTTTTTTCATGGGTTATGCTTGAATGGATTAATTATGAAACCTATATCTTTAAAATCGGTTTTGATGTGATAAAATTTTAATGATACCCATTTCATTTCATGGGATACAATTTGATGTTTATAAAAACAATCTCTTTTCATGGGTTACGATAGGATGTATGTTTTTTGTCATGTTCATTAATTATTTCATTATGTGATGGGTGAGACTTGTATCTCCCTGCAATGCATTGGGTAATAATAAATGTTTTATTACATAAAGGGTACATATGAGGGCGTCTAAAGCCCGAAAAAATATGGTACATCAGAAGACATATCATTCCTGAAACAAGAAGGTACATGGGAGTTCATCCCAAGACAGAAACAAGAGGTCATACGGGAGGACATCCCAATACCAAAACAAGAGGGTACATGGGTGTACATCCCAAGCCTGATATTAGAAGGTGTATGGGAGGACACCCCAAGACCAAAATAAGAGGGTATGCAGTAGTTAATCCCAATCCCAAAGTAGGTACATGGGTGATTAACCCAAGCCTAACATGTTATAAATTCCTTGGTAGGCCACCATGACATTGGGTTTTTATATGCTTATTTTTTTTCCAAAATTCTGGGTCTTATTCAAATGTTATGCTGTCATGGATTATATTCATTATTTCATGATTATTTATGTATTATGAACTATCAATATTTATTATGATATTTTATATGAATGGTACGATCTTTAAATGTTATTCTCAAGTTCCATACCCTTTTGGTTATATTATTCTTACACATTTCCATTATTTACCCTTACTTATCATCTGAGCTCACCCCTTTCTTATGTTACCTTTCCTCGGGTTAGGAAGAATGGTTTTAGGTAAAATTACTATAGGTGGATATTTTTATGAGAGATATTGAATATCTTTCATGAGGATTAGAGATTTTGATTCCATGTTTCCAAAGACACTAAACTATTATGATCCTTAGGCATGTATTTTTTTTGTAATGTACTGAATATTCATTTAAAGTGATGTAATATCTATGTGTGTTATGCATGGGTCACTATATGCAAGCCCCATACACACAATTTATTATCCATAGAGGCACCTAGGGAGCTCACACATGTAATATCCATACACACTATTGTCGCCCCACAGAAAAACCCTGGAAACTTCCACATGTAAGCCCCATCCACACCATTGTGGCTCCATAGTGGCACCTGGGCCACTTCCACACATAAGCACCATCCACACCATTTCCACTCCATAGTGGCACTGAGGAAGCTTCCACATGTAATACTCATCCTCACCATTTTCACTTTATAGTGGTACCTAGAGAACTTCCACACGTAAGACACATCCACACTTTTTCACTCCATTGAGGCTCCCAGGAATCTTCCACGTGTAAGCACCATCCGCACCATAGAAGAACATGCTTCTACACATAATCCCCATTCACAATGTTACCACTCCATAGCAGCTATAGATACACCTAGATATCTTCCTAGCGTAAGATCCATTCACACAATTTCCACTCCATCACGGCACACACACATCTCCCACATGTAATAAGCAACCACATCCTTGATGCTCTAGGCAGCGCCCGAAATGATTTCAAGCATAATCCCCATGAACACCATTACAACTTCAAATTGGCCCTTGGGAAACTCCCACACATAATCCCCATGCACACCTATATCAATCTATAGTGTCACCTAATCATCTCCTACCTATAAGACCCAATCACACCATTACCGCTCCATAGTGGAACCTGGGTAGCTCCCACGCTTAAGACCCACTCACACCATTTCTTCTCTATAGAGGTGACCAAAAAGATTCCATACATAAGAATGATTCACATTGTTTTAGCTGCATAACACCACCTAGAAAACTTATATTTGTAAGCCCCATTCACACCATTACCGCTTTATAGTGGCACTCGAGCAGCTCTCGTGCATAAACCCTAACCACATCCTCACTACTCCTAGAATCACCCTAGAAGCTCCCAAGTGTAAGCCCCATTCACACCATTTTTTCATAATAGAAGTACTCAGGAAGATCCCACGCGTAATCCCCATTAACACCATTACTTCACCATAGTGACACTCAGAGAGACACAACTTTTAAGACCAATAAAAACTATTTTTGTTCCATGGTGGCACTCAGAAAGCTCTTACACCTAAGCTCTATCCACAACATTATTACTTCTTAGCGGCACCTGGGAACCTCTAATGCATAAACACCATGCATATAATTAATAATACATAGAGACACCCTAGAAACTCCAACATGTAATCCCCATCCATACCATTGTCACTCCGTAGTGGCACATGGGAGGCTTCTATGCATAATCCACATTCACACTATTTCTACTCCATATTAGCACCCAGAAAACATTCATGTGTAAGCCTCATTCACACCATTTCCTCTCTATATCAGCAAACAGACATCTTCCATGTGTAATCCCCATTCACATCGTTTCTCTCCACAGTGGCACTCAGGTAGCTCCTATTCATAATCCCCATTTACACCATTTATGCCTCATAGTGGCAGGTACACAGCTTCCACACGTAATCCCTAACCACATCCTCACCACTCCTAATTGGGCATGGGTAGCTCACTTGTGTAAGCCCCATACCATCTATCATTGGTGCATATTTCATGACTCGATAATAACTTCTACTACTTCCTCTTGTTTCTCACACTCAAAATGACTCGTGTGATCCTAGAGGCTATAAATGACCATGGTGTATTTATATCCATATCTAGGTCGGCTCCATGTGTAAGACCCAAATTATCCCCCGAACATCTCTTATGTGTAAGCCCCAACCATATGCTTCACTTCCCATTGGGAATCCTCCTAAGGGGTAAGCCCGAAATTACCCTCCATAACTGCATGGATTTTGATTCCCTATTAATTGGGATATATAGGAAGCATCCTTTAGGTTCAATACCAACAACCTCAATAATTCATCCCCATCCCTCCAATCCATCCAATCCATCCATAATCAATCCTAATTTTACCCAGCCCACCACAACCTTGTTAAATCATGGAATCCATCTGGTCCATTCCAATACATAACCACCATCAACATCATCACTCCTCTTAGCATCACTTGGGAAGCTATCATGAATAATCCCCACACCATCCATTGAACTATGGGGTTTTTGATCTATCTATCATAAACTGGGTATGTAGGATGCCTCTATGGGGTTCAATCCTACACAACTGTAAACCTAGGGTCCTCCCTCCAAGATACATTCCCCTTTGTGTTGTGAAGTATTGCCTTTATGGAACACATCACCCTGATTCCACCTCCATGGGGAATTCTAATTCAACTAAAGGTAAACCTTGGTGCCCCCTTCATAGGAGTACACCTCCCAGAACCACCTACTGTGGTGTCGAGATCATCCTTCACAGTTTGACATTCTCCCGTTATGAAATAGATCTCCCCAAGACTGTCTTCATAGGTGTTCTGATCCACTCATTTTGTAAACTAAGTATGTGCTCCCTCCTAGGGATATGCCTCTTTGATCTACCTCTATGGAGAATTTGGTTCAGTTTTAATCCATCTTCAAAAGATGTTAATCTCAGGGTCTATCACACTACTACCATGTGTTAAACGTGGGATGACTAGGAAAACCAAGAAATACAAGCCTTAGGCATCGTATACCTTTTGATTCACAAGGGATTCCTTGGGTTTCAGGACTGATATGCCTCTATGAGATGTGATCCTATGAGGAATAATACATGTTTCCAATACATCAATCACCAAAGATGCCCAAACATGTCTGATGTTACCATCTACTTCGACTGAAGGTTACTACTCTGCTAAATAGAAGCAGTGTAATTAACTGACATCCACAAAGAGATGGCATTGGAAATGTCATTCATGAACACAAATCAAATCTATGAGGGAGACCCTGACTAGGTGGTGAATTATAAAGAGGAATCTATGGAAGGAGGAATTGATATCTTATTATCCAATTTTGATCAAGAGGGCAATATCACCGACCATGGTTACAGAGGTTGGCTGCCTTTGGAAAAGGGTAATGTGGGGAAATAAATGAGCATCATTATAATGATGTGCACCCCAACTGTGCAAAGTGTTAGAAATATAAGGGTAAAGATGTAATCAAACTGGAGCTAGGTAAGTTAGGTAGGAAAAAATTGGTGAAAATTTTAGGTATAACTATAATAACTAAAAAATTATTTCTAGAATGCATAAATATTATATTAATTAAAAAAATAAATCCCGGATAATTTACTTCTTTTATCCCCTTTCAACTTGTTTGTTTTTTCAATTGAAATTTTTTTTACCAAAAATATAAGATGATTTCACTTACCCAATTTAAAAATGTGGATTCAGAAAAATGACATCATTTTTATCAAAATATTTCTCTAAATTTTATAAATTTTATTTTTAAATCAAAACATAATTTATATAGAAAAATGGTTTGTATAGAAAAGAGACTTTTAAAAACACTAATGGATCTTAATATTAAATAATATAAATTAGTAATTTAAATTATTATTAATATATTTATTTATTAGTTAAAATTTTTTAATAGAATAGTCCTTTAATGTTTTCAATTTAATTTCTTAAGATAAATTACATAATATATAGAAAAATATAATCCCTTAAAAATTATTATCTTTAACATTTAAATATATTATTCTTAATTAAAAATAAATTAATATTTCTTTAAAAAATTTGTTAAAATACTTCTAATAATGGATAAATTTAAAATTTAATTGAAATTTAATAAAAATTACAAATAAAATAATAAGATCAAATATAAAATTAATTATATAAATAATTAAAAGTTTATATCACTTTAATTCTACTTATAAAACCCCTAAATATCTCCATATAAGATATAAAGGTAATATAAGATATTTTGGTAACCATGGGAGGTGATCTAACAAGCACAGATCTCATAGTGATTTCCATGATCTTGAACATCTCCTATAAGAAATTTCTTTCAAGATGTACTTCTTGATGTTCTGTTTAATATATGTCCATGGAAAACCTTGGTGATATTACCACCTATCAAATCTTAAATAAATGATCCATATAAAGAAATGTCATACTATTTGATTTCATTTATTCTTCTTTGGGAATGAATTTCATATTGTGGTTACTTCTAACTATACCCACTAATTCATTGACTATATTATAGCAATCATATTTAATAATTATAAACTTCTCTTAAAAATTATATCACATTTCGTTTTAGTTCAATGTTTCATGGGAGATGATCTATTAAAAAATTAATTTTTTTAAAAGAAAAATACATTATAAAATCATAGAATGCTTCATCAAGACTGTGATAGAATTTAAGAAAAGTGTTTTATTAAAATATTTCATACCTTGATTCACCCCCTCTTAGGTTATCTCTTAATTAAGTACCTTGTCGTCCAAATAATTAGTATTAGTGCATAAGTTATTTTTATTGTATTAGTTTCACTCTGACTCGATTTTATTTATTTGTGAAGATAAAGATACATTTTTCCTTTATATTTTTTTGAGGCATGGGAAAAATGATTTGATGAGGAAGAAACCCCTTAGAGGAATTATATACAATTGAATGGTATATGGAAAGAGTGATATTCAGATAAATTATTCTAGAAACCATAAGAAGAAATGTATAAAAAATTAAGATTTTGAATCTATTCATTTATTCAATTATGTTTTAGTAATGGTTATGGAGCCTGATATGAAAAGTCAAGATATATCCATTGATGATGAGGATATCCTAAGGTGGATAAAGATGGATGTTTTTTACAAGATAGAAGAGTTTTAGAAATAGTTAAAAGAAGAAAACCTGAACATAAGAGAGGATAAAAAAGTCTGAAGAGAAGAGGATAAAAGTGATAGAAATTTAGGCTAACAAGATAAAAGTATTATTTAAGTAGACACTCACCTATGTTTTATAAATGAATCCCAATCTGAATGGTTGGATGGGAATTAAAAAATCATAAATAAATTCAAGGATGATTCCAAGGGGGAGATTCTAAAATCATAAAAAGTTAAAAACTTGAAGGCCAAGAAGGATGAACTCACTAAGAATATGAGAAAAATGGTTGAGGATAAACAAATAATAAAACAAGAAAAGTTTCAAATTAACAAATCTATCCCCCAAATGAACATAAATATGATCGGGAAAAGTGACATGATGGACAAGTTTCCTATTTTCATGGAAGATGATATGTTCAGTGTGAATAAAATCAAGGGAGATCTAAATGATCATATTGATGTAGGTAATAAGAATATTAGACAATTAGAAGAATCATTAAGCTAAATAAATAATAAAGAAGAAAAATATAATGCTAAGGGTAAACCTAAACTTAAAGATTCATTAGATTTATGATTTAATTATCTATCAATAAGTGATAATGAAATGGGAAAAAATATTCTATTTTATGGGAAAATCATGAAAATATGTTAATGACGTAAAGTCCGTGTTCGATAGGAAAATACTTTCTTTTCTAAGAGCATTTAACATATATTTTAAGTGCGAATTTGACAGAAAATTTATAAAATAACTAATCCATCCACAATAATCAAGGTATATATTTAATTATTGAAATTTATAGCATGATAATAATCCTTTCGATGGAGATTTTAGGGGATTATTTGTCAGTATAAAAAGGAAGAATCTATCCTGTATATGAGGAAAACTCTATTCTTTGGAGAAATAGATTTCATGATCTAAATGAATAAAACACTCATACTGATATTAGTTTGAAGATAAATACCAAATTTTCTATTGAAAAAAAATTCATGGAGGTATGAGAAAAATATTTAGAAATAAGGGAGAGATTCACATGTTCCAATATATGGAAAATATCATACAAAAGAAGTTTCCAAAGGTAAACAATGTATAGAAAAACCTCATAATTCTTATAGGTATAATCAAAGTAGTAAGAATGTTTGGAGAATGAAATACCTACAAATTATGACAGAATAAATCTTTGATAGTGAGGGTATCTAAGGAAGATAATGTTTTGATTTGGGTCATATAGAAAAGACCAATCCCAAAATAGCTAAAATGGAGTTAGACTCTATCAAAATAATTTCAAATCAAAAGATAGATTCCAAAATAAAGGAAAATTGAAATATGTTTGTCTACACTGACACATCATAGACCTAAAATTAGGTGATTTTGAAGGTACACCATATCCATTTAATTAAATATACATAATTTATTTAGAATAATGTAAAATTTAAGGGGATATATGATCCATGGGGTACATGTGCTCATAATGTACACATTTTGGGGCTAAGAGAAGAACATTTTAATCTTGATTCATACTAAAAGGGATCCTCAATCTATTTTAAAAGATCAGTGATGTTCGATTAATAAATTCTATTGTGGAAAATTTTCTTTTAATTATTATAATTAAATGAATTATAGTATGAAGTGATGAAGTATATTACTGAAACTGATGAATAAAGAAATTATTTTTTTGAAATATGGTTGATTATAAAAGAATATGATGTCATAACTGATATCATGAAAAATCTAGTACTCTAAAAGTGATTTCAAGATTTTTTTTTTGGAATCAGCCTACTAAATGGGATATTATAGATTGAGAGAGTTTAATCATCCTTTATATGTTGTAATAAAAAACAACTAGGGTGAATATACCTGAATTGTGGTCAAACAATTTTCAAAACCATATTTGGGTATTACCCAATACTGATAAACCATATTTAGAAGACTTTTGATGATATCAGTTCTTATAAAATCAAATAATTCTTGGATTACAAAAATGGATAACTTTTAAAAGAGAAACAGTGTTTATGAATTTCATGTTTATCCATGTAGATTCAAAAAATTAGTGTCAGTTGTTCATCTTTACTGGATTTTTGGATTTTTAGAAAATAATGAGTTATTATAAAAAAGTGGTATCCCCAAAATTAAATAATATTTTAAAAATAAAATAATGGGGTTGTTGGTGATGAATTTTAAAAGGTTTTTAAGACTTATCCCAGACTAAAGAAACCAATAAATATTCGGAGATCATGGGGAACAAGTGGTATCATTTGATTAAAATTTGTTATTTTTTCACACTCAGTGTTTTATTAAATATTCAATAATGATTTGTAGTATGAGTGATTATAGTCAAATGATTTTTTAGAAATAGGAAAATTTAAAGCTATGTGGGTTTTGTGGAAAACCAGTGAGTGATATGGCCATGTTTGAGGGCGTCAACATTGACACTTATTTTTTACACTGATCTTTGGCATAGTAGGCTGAGAGGATTTTTTGAAAAATTAGATGCAAATTAGTAATTTCACTTATCATATTTCTTTGAGTAAATGTAGATGAATTTGTGAAGAATATTTTTAGAGGATAAAGTTGAAGATATGTTATTTTGATTTATTTATTAATTAATTTTCTGGATAGCAATTATTTTAGAGTTTAATTGTTAGAATATAATGAAATTTTTTAGTCCCGCCATAACTTCTTGGATATTGAAATATGGAGATAAAATGGTGCTTAAATGATGTAATGAATATATTTAAAAAGGAGGAGTTGTTAAAATAATGTAGGTTTTATCATGAATGTTTTATCAACTAGTTATTTTATGATATATTTATTTTTTGTATAAATATAATCTCTTTGATAGATTGTTATGTACGAAACCCCGAGTCTAAATGAACTGTAATATATTATACCCTTATAAACTAGTCATTAAATTGGTGGGTATGGATAGTAATATCAAAATTAGGGAAATTATATATTTTAAATATTTATAATAAAACATCACTACTTTTCAATTCATTAGAAATGAAAATAAAAATCATTGGAATGTAAAAGTAATGTTTTTTGAAAAACTGTTTTTATATGAATAATGTGTTTTTATCTAAGTAAATTATATTAATAACTATTGATGAATAATTTTAATGGATGTTATAGATTATTTTTTCAATCAATGTTTTTGTCATCTAATATCTATTTTTCTATGCATGAGATATGAATATATCAATTTTTATGCTTGAAAACTATATTTTTTCTAAAAAATAGTTTTGTTACATTTTTCAAACATATTTTATAATTAATTTTAAAAAATTTTAGAAAATTTATTTGAAAAAAATAAATTATTTTTAAATTATCATTTAAATATTAACATATGGTAGAATTTTTGTATTTTTTTGAAAATACTGATTTTTTAGTTAATAGTGAAAAATACTGATTTCTATAAAACAATCATTTATTTTCATTAAAAAAGGACCATAATATTTTTAATTTGATCCTATAATAATATTATTTTACTTTAGTTAAAAACAATAGAATTAATTTCATATTAATCAATATTATAAATTACCTTTGTATAAAAATACATTTAGATTTAAAAAGAATTTTTTTTAGAAAACCATTTTTCATCATTCTTTTAAAGCTACTTATAAAACACATTTTTTCACTTATAGATATTTAATTTGGTAAATTGGATTCCATATTTGGACTAAAAATAAGTATTAATGTTTAATATGTTCAAATTAATTTTTGTTCATAATGAATAATAAAAATAGTAAAAATTATTTAACTTGGTTAAAGGGTAAATCTGGTTAACCAAGGTTAAAACTATGTGATAGTACCTCTATTTTTCATCTATAATATTATTTTATGAATTTATTTCCCTCCTTATCTCCTTAGGCTCAATATTTATTTGTTTCTTGGATAGTTTTCCATGAAAGTGACCTATTTAATATATTAATAAAGGGAAAATAGAAAATAACGCTCTCTCAATTTTAAATACCTATTATGTGTTCATATAAGAAAAAATCAATTTCTGAATGAGTCTTAATAATTTTTTTTATTAATATTTTTTAATAATGTTAATTTATTTATAATTTTTAGTAGTAATATAATTACCTTAAATTCTCATGCAATGTCGACAAAATATTTATACAGTTAATAAAAAATAATAATTAAATAATTTTAAAAATATTAAAGGCAATAAAATTTGAAATAATTATTGTGTGAAACGATTCTTATTGATAAAAATAACATTTTAGGGTATTTTGAAAATAATATATTCAAATTCCAACCTTTTACTGGTTCTTTTAAATTCAAATTAAATAAATAGTTCCTATATTGACATTAATGATATTTTATAAAAAATAATATTTCAGTAAATGATTTATAAATTATAAAAATATTATCCTCACCCAAGTGAATGGAATATGGTTTAAGATATCCACAATTGTCCATTAATGATTATTTTTCCCATTAATGGTATCATTCTTAACCCTTAAATATTAAAATAGTTGTTACCGTGGTTAAGGATAAAATAGGTCTAGCAAGGGATTGAACCAAAATATAATGTTTAAAACACCACATAAATTTACCAAAATTTTAGTTTTTTATGTGATTTCATCCATATCCTACCTTATATTTTAATATCTTTCCAATTGAAATCATTTTTTTTATTTAAAACCCTTTTTATATTTTATGCTTTAAAGATATTCTGAAGGTACCGCTCCCCTCACTTTTAAAAGGGAACCCCTCATTTCACTTCATTACACCAAATTGAGATTTATATCTAGAAAAAACCTAGAAAATTTCTTTTAAGAATACTTATAAATATTATATATGTTTTGGTATTCCCAAAATAACAACTCTTAGTCCCTTAATAGGAGTTCTAATGGAGTTCTTTCAAAGAAGAGGTAATTGAATTAACAAATCAGTTTATTTTTTATTATTCTGTTAACTTCTCTAAATATATTTTAATTTTCATAAAATAGTAAATTATGTATCATAAATATACATAAATTTTATTATGATTATTTAGGAACCATCATCCACCCTCTTTCCCATCAAATGGGAATTGAAAGTATCACTTGTGAGTACCTACAACTTACCAGATCTCTGTAGCGATACAATTTATTTTTCCCCATATTTTATTTATTATTATTATTATTATAGGTTTAAGGATTATTTTTTATATTTATAAAATAACCATTCTTAAATAATGGTAATGTAATATCTATCTTCTTACCTTCCAATCCGTTAGAAAATTAAAATGTCACTCATGTGTACGTGTGGACAAACGCTTCCACAAAGTGATGCGATTCTTTTTTCATTTCTATTTTAAATAGATGTTAATAATGATATATTTAAAGAAAATATATAATATCGATGATATAATAATTATTATTTAATGTTTAATTTATATTTACATTTCTTTCATTTCATCCATCTAAAAGCGAAAATAGTGTTCATGCATACGTACGAATTACTGTCCCCATGAATAGTGTACTTCATTTTTCTATCTCTAATTTTAGGGATTAATATATATATATATATATATATATATATATATAACATATTTGAAATTTATATATTAATTAATATTCTATAGATGAATAAACCATTATATAGTTATAGGGACTAAAATTGTTAAACTAAATCTTAATTGAAAAACTAAGCATTTATCACTAAGAATAGAGATTTTAAAAAATAATTATTAACAAAAGTGTGATAAAAGGTTATGAGTAAATCATATAATTTATTATATATAATATTATCGTCCTTAAATATATTTATATTAAATATATATTTTTTTATATGTTTGGTTCTAAAATGTACAATGGAAGTTAGACTAAGGTAATGGTTTTATGTTACAATCTCATTATTTATCGAGATTGTTTATGATTAATTTTTTTAATGAAATATTATGATATATATCTCAAGAACCTCAATAATTTCATTATCCTCTATTTATTTATTTATAATACACATTTATTTTCATTTTCCTCCCTTTATATACTCAATCTCTTGAAAGAACATTTTTATGGAAAACAAACTTTATTTCATTCTTCAATCAAAATTCATTTAAATTTCATGTACATGTTTTCAAAAACAATTCCAAAAATGTTTTTAACATTATAAAATTATTTCTTAAATACATTTAATCCATGTTTTAATTTCTAGAAAAAATTAAATTTAATCTTACTATCGTTTTCAGAATGAGGTATTTTTGAATTTTTAACCTATAATATGAAATGAGTCTTTATTTTAATGTATAAGAAATGAATGAAATTTCCTAGAATCATGATTACTCCATTTTACAAAGATTACATTAAATTTTTACAATTATTTTCAAAAAAAAATATTTAATGTTTGGGAAGTCTGTATGTTTTAAATTAACAATTTCAAAGTGAAAATAGTATTCTTCTGAAGAAATGTTATAAGTGATCTTTTAAAAGAATTTTACATCTCAGAGGACATCTGATGATGTTTACTAATATTTAATATTCATATAATACAATAATTACATACATATTTTTTAATTTGGAATGTTTATGATTATAGTGAAAATATATTCATGAAACCCATTCATTTCTAAGAGTTTTCCTATAATGAATTGATCAATTATTTACGAACACCAATTATTTTCCTTGGGTTATGCCATGATGAAATATTGATGAAACCCCTTTCTTATACATTTTTTATGATGTAATGAATGTTTTATGATCTTGTAGCACACATAAAGATGATTTTTGTTATGTGATTCATGGTCCTAAAATTATATAGCCCTATAATATATTAGGTAAAGATGGATATCTTCATAGATAAATAGAATTATAATGGGTAGTGATCCCAGTTCAATAAGAGACACTATTTTCTTTTATAGTCCTGGGAGTTAACCTTGGCTACTATGATGGTTTAGGGGTGAACCCAATCCACTATGATAGTATTTTTATCAAGCCTTTACTAATAATAACATGATTTTATATGTTTATGTATATTCAACAAATCCATGTATTATATCAATATTATGATCCCATGACTCTTTTTATTTAATTATTTTATGATTCGTTTATTATGTACTACCAAGATTTATGAAATGTCTCAATATTACAATTTATGATATGATTGTTACGTTTTTCAAATGATATGATCATGTTATCATTCCCTAATTCTCATGTTATGTTAAAGTTATCATTGAAATCTCTATTTTTTACCCTTAATAAGATTATGATATCATCATTTCTTATATTTTCTTACCCAAAGTTTTAAAGACTTGTATTATTATGATATTTCTAATAAGGTTTATAATTATGAATAATATAGTGGGATATGACATAGTTCACTTATGAGACCACTATTTATGTATCCATGTTTCCAAATTCACTAGACCTATATGATTTTGGTATAGATAGTTATGTATGAAATTTTGGGGATGTTATAGTTGGTATTAGAGAATGGTTTAGCAACCTTTAAAAATTAGGGTGATAAAACATTAGTGAGAACCCCATGCGTAAGTTTAAGTATTAAATAACATCCCAAACTTTTTCTGATGATTATCTTTTGTGGTTTTTCCAATAATAAATCCTCTTCTAGATACTATAAGTGGATGTGGTTTTGGAACAGATTCCTCTAAGTGTAATAACCCCCAAAATATTTGGTTGAGTATATTCCAACCATCATTTTGGAGCATGGTGAGTGTTCCCTTACTACACATATGGTTTGGTACTTGTGGGTGATATTCTTAGTTTAATTCACATCTTATTTATAAACCATAATAAATGATTTTAATTGATATTGATCGTGAATGATTTAGGTAAAACCTAAGGTGTCATATTTTGAAAACAAGGTGTCCGGATTTAGAAATTCTATAAATTATTTTTCATGATTATACGGTCTCCCATATAGATTATTTTTTCTCACACTATGATTTATGGTTTTAGTCAATGATTAAAACCTGGAGGAATCATGTTAAAATTTAACATGATAGAAAATGTGGTGATTATGTTAAACCAAATGAGATTATGACTAGATTGAGAGATATTGTGATTATGACTAATGAGTTATCATGATATATGATTACTAACCTACACCTTCACCAAATCTTGGACTCACTATAAAAGAGAATGATATAGTAACCTTAGTGCTATGGTAGTGGAGGATATAGAGGAAATAAGGATCAATTTTCTTAAAGGATAAAATGTGGTAATAAAAACCTAGGATAATGTATCAAAGGAATAGTAAAATGATTTTTGTGTGTAAAAGAAGGGGAAAACGTAATGAATTTATAAGGAAAAATAAAGTGTATGATGGAAGAAAATAAATTTCATTAGAGGAATCCATTTATATTTCATTTTCATAAATACGGGGAACCTAGTCATTATTCAAGTCAATTCTCACTTCTAAAGGGTAACTCCTAGACTAATAAAGGGATTATATCATGATGAATATTGTAAGATTAAGCCTTATGTAAATATTATTAATTCTTAAATTGATATTATTTTGTTCATGGAATGAATTTCTTTATATAAAGACAATATAAGTTTTTTATGAAGGGAAGTCATGTTTGATATTAGGAACCAACCTATTATTGTCTATTAATGTGATGATAAGTATGATCATATGATAGAAATCACATCCATTATATGGGTGTTGATTCCTATTATAAAGGTGTGTTTATCTCAGATTGTTGGGGAGAAACTCAATAATAATGATATGCCGATTAGCTGGGAGTTCGTTGATATACTTATGAAAGTATTTCCTAGTCTTCCACTGAATCAAGTAGTCAAGTTCTTAATAAACTCACAGCTACTTTTATACTAATTTCAAATACTCCATATATAATAGACTTCATTGAGTTGTAGGAATTAAAGAAGAAACTACATGAGAATATTGACAAGGGAATCATTCAGCCAAGTTTGTCACCTAGGGGTGCACTAATTCTTTTTTCTATGAAGAAATATAGATCAATGAGACTATATATTGATTATATAGAACTTAAAAATATCACAATAAAGAATATATATCATATCCCTAGTATAAATGACTTGTATGATTAAATTCCAGGAGCTCAATACTTTTCCAATATTGATCTTTATTTTTTATATCATCAATTAAGAGTCAAGAAAAATTATAAAACCAAGGAATCATTCCATACAAGGTATTGTAACTGTGAATATATAGTGATTCCATTTGGACTTACTAATTCTCTCATAATCTTCATGGATTTAATGAATAGATTCTTTAGAGATTATCTTGATTAGTTTTTAGTAGTCCTTATATATGATATTCTTAGCTATTCAAAAATAATGGAAGGGAATTAAGATCCCATGAGGATTTTATTAAAGACACTAAGGAATAAAATTCTATATGAAAGATTTACTAAGACTGATTTTTTTTGTAGAAATTTTCATTTTTTTGTTATATAATATAAATCAAGGGTATATATGTTGATCCATTAAAGACAAAAGTTATTGAAATTGGCCCAGACTAACCACTACGGCGGATATAAATAGGTTTCTTGGTTTGTCTGGATATTATTCGTGTTTTGAGGGGAATTTTTCACATCTATTTATTCCACTAACCATGTTAACTCATAATGGGGCATAATTATTTTTGACAAATGAATGTGAAGAAAATTTCAAGGAACTAAAGAAAATTTTAGTCAGCACTCCCTTTCTAAAATTACCATGTATTGTTGAAAGGTTTTTATTATATAGGGATTCATCAAAGAAGGTACTGGGATGAATTCACGTGTAGAATGATATGTTTATAGCTTATGAATCATGAATATTGAGGGTTTATGAGAAAAATTAATAAACTCATGTTTTTTAGTTAGTTATAGTAATTTTTTCATTAAATATATTGAGTAATTTAATTTATAGATAAAATTATGATATATATACTGATTATAGAAGTTTAAAGTATATCTTCACAAAAAAGAGTTTAATATGGAAAATAAAATATGACTATAACTGATTAAATATTTCAATTGTTCCAAACATTAACCCCATGGGAAACGAAAGTAGGTGGTAGATTCTATGATTTGAACGGATCATGTTATTTTATATATAGTGAGGATCACAAAGGAACCATTATTTCTATATTTTCAAAGATGTATATGGGAATGTTGAAGGAAATGGATAAATATTATCTTTCTAAAATGATTTTTCAACCAACTATCTATGTGAGAATTAAAGAGACATAAAAGGAAGAATTAAAACTGTAGAGTAATGCCAAAAATGTTCCTGAGTTTATCATTGATTATAATAGAATTACCAAGTTTAGGAACCATGTATGTGTTATGTCAATATTGTATTTGAAGAAGGAAATATTGGATGAGGATAATAGTTCATAATTTTCAATTCATCTTGTAATTTCAAAGATTTATAGAGATATGAAAGATTATTTCTGGTGGGATAACATGAAGAGATATTTTTTACAGAGTATATATTTGTTATTGGTATGTCGAAAATTTAAGGATGAGATAACGATGTTTAAGAATATTTTACAATAATTACACATACCAAAATAGAAATGGAAAAACATAGCCTTATATTTTTTTCATCAGACTCCCCAAAACTTCTAAAGAATATAATGTTATTTGGGTTGTATTCATCCACTTAAAAAGTCAAAAATCTTCATTTCCATCAGAAAAGATGTCTCACTTGATAATTTTTACATAATTTATATTAATGAAGTGGTAAGTTTGAATGTATTAACACATTATATTATATCTGATAGGGATCTGAGGTTTACCATGAAGTTCTGGATAAGTCTTCAGTAGGATCTGGATATAGAGTTAATTTTTATTACTTCTTACCATCCTCAAAAATATGGATAGTATTATAGAACCATTCAAACTCTATTGGGTATGGTTATATGTTTTTAAATGGATTTCAAAGGTTCTAGGTAACAATACCTTCCTCTAGTCAAGTTTTTGAGAAAAAAAATATATTTCATTAGAACATTTAGATTGATCCTTATGAATCCCTCTATAAAAAGAAGTTTAGAGCCCCAATTAACTAAGATGAAGTTCGAGTAATAAAGGTGTTGTAACTATATCTAGATGAGAAAATGGTATAGAAAATCATATCCCTCTAACAAACATCATGGTAGTTCAAATTCAACAAAAAATTTACGCTAACAATCATCGATGTGATTTGGAATTGGAAGATGGTGAGATGGTTTTCTAAGAATTTATACATGGAATATGTTTATGAGATTGTAAAATAAGGTAAATATAATCCCTAGGTATATTGACCCTTTTTACATTCTTGATCGAGTAGAGATAGTAGCTTATCACTTGGCACATCCACCGAAGCTCTCTTAAGTTCATTTTCTATTCCATGTGTCTTTATTGAGGAATTGGATACCTGATCCTTCACATGTAATGAATTCAGAATTTGTACCACTAGATTATTATCTTTTCTATGAATAAAAATTATAGAAAATTTTGGATCATATAGATAAAGTGATATGGAAAAAGACTACCCTCCAGGTTAAAGTTCACAGGAGGAATTAACAATACAAAGAAGCTACATATAAACCTAAGGATGTGATGAGATAGATATATTATCATTTCTTTTTATTGGATTAATGGAATTTTAATGGTGATATTAATTTTAATATTTTAGAATGTAATACCCTTATATTTTATGACATATATTTTTTTAAATTAATTTAATCACTTTGATGTCTTACTTAAAATACAACCCTTAGTCTAATTGAACAGTAATGTAGTATACCATTGTAACATAGTCGTTTAATTGGAGGGTATGAATAATAATAACGAAATTATGAAAATCATATTGTTTACACGTGTATGAAAGAAATTCATTGGTTATCAGTTAATTAAAAATAAAAATAAAAATCATTCGAATGTAAAATTAATGTTTTTATAAATAAAATGTTTTTTATTATTAAAATTCATTTTTATCATAATAAATTGAATTAATCACTACTAGTAAATTATTTTAATTAAATTTATATATTTTAGGTTCAATAAAATGTTTTATCATCTAATATTAATTTTTTCTAGGCATGGGATTATAATAAACCCAGTTTGATGTTTAAAACTAAATTTTTCTAAAAAATGGTTCCACCACATTTTGTGCACTTATTTTCATTTTCATCATCATTTTATTTTTAGAAAATTTATTTTACAAAATTAACTTAATTTTTATATCATCAAATCATAATTAACATAGGGTGAAATTTTGGGATTTTTCTAAACATATTAATTTATCATTGAATTGTGAAAAAATGAAATTTTGTAAAATTTTCATTTATTTTCATTGGAAAGTCCCTATAATCCAAAAATAGTATAATTACAATTTAGTGAAAAATAATTTAGTTAATTAAATATTAATAAACTTAATGTGTTATCTGTATCAAAAAGTACTTTTAGACTTAAAAGTCTATTTTATAAATCAATTTATTACACTTTTTGTTATACTTATAAAATGAATTTATAACAATTATAGATATTGAGTTTTATAAAATGGATTCCATAATTTTAATTAGGATAATTAATATTATTTAATTGTGCCAGGTTTCTTTTTTTATAATTAATAGTAGAAAAAATAAATAATTTTCACCCTGGTAAAGGTGAAAATCATGCTAATCTAGTTTTAAACTAAGTGATAAGGCCACCATTATTCATATTCAATATTACTATATGAATTAATTTTTAACATTATCTTCTTAGGATATAAATTTACTTTTTATGGGATTTTTTAATTGAGAATGATCAATATAATATGTTAAGTAAATAAAAAGATAAAATGTTACTCTCTTGATTTTAAATACCTCTTATGTGTTCATATAGGAAAAAAGAAAACATTGAATGATTATTATTGGTTATTTTTAGAATATTAAAATTATTTCCATGATGGTAATTTATTTCTAATTATTATTAATTATATAATTATCTTAAATTCTTACCCAACACTGACACCATATTTCTTTAATTGATAGAAAAATAAAATAAATTAACCTAAAAATAATTAAAGTAATATAATAAGGAATAATTATTTTATTAGATGAATTTTATAGATAAATTTAAAATTTTAGAGATTTGTGAATATAATATATTAAAATTACAACTTTTTCTTTTCGTCTTTAAAGTCAAATTGTTTAAATTATTCCAAAATTGACATTAATGATATTTTATAAAAAATAATATTTTATTAAATGATTTAAGATTCATAAAAATATTTCATTTAGCCAATTGAATGGAATACGGTTGAAAAAATTAAATATTTTGCATTTTTGTGTCATTTTCCATTTATGGTAACATTCACAACCCTTTAAGTTAAAAATATTTGTTACAAGAATTATAGAAAAATAGGTTAACTAAGGGGCTAAACCAAAATATAATGTTTAAAACACCACATAAACCTGTAAAAAATTTAATTTTAATGGGAATGCAACCACATACTACCCTATATTCAATGATATAACTATTTGAAATCATTTTTTGAGATAATTACCTTTTAATATTTCAATCTTTTAAGAAATTCCAAAATTGACCCTCTCCAAACTTGTAAAAGTAAACCCAAAATTTATCTTATTTACACACCATTGATCCTTATATATCATCCAAACCCTACCCAAATATCTTCTCAAAATATTTTTCCACATTATAGGGGTTATTTTCTCTCAGAAATAGAAACCCTAATTTCTTCAAGAGGAAATTTAAAGGAATTATTTCCACGAATATGTAATCACCTTAACTGATCACATCCTTTTTAATTATTCTTTTAGCTACTATAAATCTGTAGTTTTAATAATAAAATCATAAATACCATATTTTAATTATACTAAAATGTTATTATGATTATGAAACCACCATTATCCACCCTATTTTATAACAAATGTGATGTCACAGTATCACTTGTGCGTACATACAACTTACCCTCTCCACGTAGTGATACAATTCATTTTTCATAACCATATTTTATTGATGGTCATTATGATGGATTTAATTTTTATAGATATTATTTATAATATTATAATTCTTCTATAGTGATAATACCATTTATACCTTATTACCTTCCAATCCATTGGAAAATGATAACATCACATGTGCGTACGTGTGGACAAATGCCTCTTTGAAGTGATGTGATTTATTTTTCATTTTTACTTTATATGGATAGTAATCATTACATATTTAATGAAAATATATGAATTATATTATTAATAATGTTTCTTTAAAGGTGAATTAATATTTAAATTTCTTTCATTTCACCCACCAAAAAGTCAAAACAACTTTCTTGTATTCGTAAAACTTACAATCTCCATGAATGGTGTAGTTCATTTTTCTATCTCTACTGTTATGCATGAATATAAATATATTTATATATATATATATATTTAAAATATATGAAGTTTATATCTTTATTAAAATTATATATATTATAGAACCATGATTGAAATACAAGTACCAAAATTACAGAACCAAATCATAAATGAAAAACGCAATAGTAATCACATGAAATAGAGATTTTATTAAAGAATTATTAATGAGCCAGTGATAATAGGTTAAAATAAAATCATATATGATATGATATATATTGTTATAGTTCTATAATATATGTATAATAAATCTATGGTTAATATATATTCTCATTTAACATTTGAAAAGGAATTTCGAACTGAGGTAAGATTTTTCTGGTACAATCTTATTGTTTGTCAGGATTATTTATGATTATATTTTAGATGATGAAATATTTTGATAAATATATCTATATAAATTCATTAATTTTATTATACTATAGTTATTTATTCATAATACTAGTTTTCATTTCATTTTACTCGCTTTAAATTATCAAGTGTCTGAAAGAACTTTTTTAAGGGAAACTGACGTTACTTATTTCTTTGGAAAAAAATTATTTCTATTCTTTGTACATGATATCTAAAAATTATTTCAAGAATTTTTTTGATATAATACAATTATTTTTTAAATTCATTTTTTCATATTTCTGTATTTTTTCCAAAATTATTTAAATGTAATCTTCTTATCATTTTCTGAATGGGCAACTCTTTACTTTTTACCTAAAATGTAAAATAAATCATTGTATGAAAATATATGAAATAATTAAAATTTCTCATCACCATTACCACTCAATGATTTGAATCTTACTTTACATGTTTCCAAGGTTACATTCAATTTAAAAAAATTATTTAATATTTGGGAAATTTTTTAATTTTAAATTAGTTATTTCAAAGTGAGAAGGGTATTTTCCTCGACAAATGTTCCGTGTGATTTTTTAAAATAACTTTCCATCTAAGATTACATCCTTTGATGTTTCCTAACCTTTACTTGGGATATGATTCAATTATAACGTCCTTATTATTTAAGTAGATGGTTAATGATTATAATAGAATTATTTTCATGAATCCCATTCATTTACATGGGTTATTTTATGATGAATTATTTAAATGTTTTTAAATGTCTTTTATTTTCCATGTTTTCTGGCTTATTGAAATTTTTATGAAACACATTTATTTTACATGGGATATGATATGATGAATTATTTATTATTATTTTTTAAAAATATGTATGATTTTCATTATGTTATTGGTGGACCTAAAATTATATATCCCTCTAATTGTTTTTGGGTAATGATGGATAAATCATGAGAAAAATAGGATTGGAATGGGAAGTGAACCCAGTTCAGTAAGGGACTCTGTCCACTATAATATTCTTGGGAGTGAAAATTAGCTACTATTATGGTTTATAGATTGAACCCAATACCCTATGACAACCTTATGATAAAGCCTTGACCCCTTAATAAATGATTTTATATGATTATGTGTATTCCACAAATTCATATCTTATGCCAATGTTATGCTCTCATGACTCATGTTCTTTGATTCCTTTATCATTCATGTCTTATGAACTTAAATGATTTATTCCATGTCATAGGATTATGATATATTATATGTAAGGTATGATTTTTAAATTCAATGATAATTTTCTCATATCCTTATGCTCATTTATGTTTATGTGATCATTGATATCTCCCTTGTTTTCCTTTAGTGTGTATCTGAGCTCACCTTTTTTATGATTCATTTCCCCAGGTTATGAAGAAAGGTTTTATGAAATGATTTATATTATAATAATGATATTTATGATGAACATACTATTAGATGATGTTTTTTACTTAAGAACCAATTTTTTATGTATCCAAGACTCCAAATATACCGTACTAATTTGATTCATGAGTGGATCATTATGTTATGTAATGAATGATCATATAACGAAAATTAATATCTAGGTATGAAAAGTATGGGTGAATATAGAATTCATAAATAATGGGGTAGTATTATCTGATGTGGAAAACCTATTAGATTCTGATTGTAAATGGGGGGTCAAGAAGATAAATATTTCTCTCCATGAAATTCAAAATAATAGGATCAAATTTTTAGTTTACTGGGCCCTTTTAATGTCATTAAAACATGCAGAGAAAATTATCTCCTAAAATCACACATTTGTTTTTTTTGTTTTATAAGAATAATTAAATTTTGTTAACTTGAATTATTTGGTGAAAACAAATTTTGGATTATTTGATAAAATTGGATAAAATGTAATATTGTTCACAAAATTCTAACATTAAATCTAAAATTTATTTTTAATGCTACAAGTATCGTTTATTTGGTGAAGTTGAATGATTTTGTTAAATTAGATTTTGGATGATTTGGTGAAATTCAATTTAAGGTTATATTTCCAAAAAAAATCCAAAGAGGTTAATTTTTGGACCCTTAATGATTTATGTTGGATTTATTGACAATATATATTTTGTTTTTTGAAAATATATGAGATGTTGGATTTATTGGATATTGATTTCTTTTAAATGTATTTTTTGAGTTAAAATAAATAGTCTCAGAGATCTTGAAAGAATTATTTCATTATTAAAATAAAACATGGAAAAATAATTTATACATAAGAGGAATTTTGAACAAGTATTTTTGGCTAAAGGATAAAGAAAAATTAGAGCTAACTCAACGATGACTAACCACTGAAGCATCTAGGCCATCATTGAGATTGTTAACCAAGATCAAAGGTGTAATCCTAAAAATCACGACTATTGAATGATGTAGAGATATTGTAAGGGTTAGTATAAGAAATATAAGTATGGGGAATTTCATTGTAAAATATAATGTGTGGGGTGTCATAGTGTTCCTATATATTAAGGTGCCTCTAAGGGGTTTTATATATGGATAATTGATAACTCGTATTAATAATGTGGTTAATATTAAGATGTAAAAACTAATGTTGGATTTTGAAACATGAAATGTTCATTTTTAAAAACATGCATTGATATAAATGTGATAAAATGTTGTTTTATTCATAATCTACATCCAACCATGGATTCTTATTTTCATGAAGTATATAAACCCTCATTTTAACTTTGAAACACCCATGATCACATCACCACACCATAAATAAGGACTTTGGTGTGTGAATATCTTCTTTAAATTAGAAGGTGATGAAATCTCTATCATGAATATGTGGGTTGCACCAAAAAAATCTGAAGGATAAAATGATCATTGTAAGGATGGTCATTATTGTAGAGATATTCACTGTAAGGGTCTTCATAGGGATGGAGGATATGAAAAATATGTTGTTTAAGGGGAATTCGACTTGTTAGTAAGGATGAAGTGTGGTTTTTAAGGATGAATGTATTGTTTACAAGTATCATCTACTTTTTAAAAATAGGATGTTGTAGTGTTACACACCATTAAGAATCATGTCACCTTACATATGTGAATACAATGTTGCAAAATTGGTGAGTTTTATTTCCAAATAAGATTAGGCGAGATGATATCGTGCAACAAATACTTTTGTTGTGCTTCAAATGAAGTTTGATAAAACTCATAGGTTCTATAAAATTAATAACACCTATGACTAGGAGAAATGTTGTGTTGCAAATTATCCAGTATAAGGGACATCCATGCCTTAAGACACATTCCACACTATGAATTCAATGTGGATAAGTTTCAGGGTTATTGAAGAGTTGAGCTAGCTACACCGTGGGAAGATAAGTTACACTAAAAAGATAAGAATTCAATATTTTGGAAATATTATTCCTTCATTTTTATAATTTCAAAATTAATAATTAACTGAATATAATCATTAGGTTTTTAAGGATCTGGTATTTGACTAATATTAGGGTTATTATGAAAGAAGAAAGATATTAATGGGTTCAGCCATGATATTCCTGGAAAACAATATATGTCAAATGAATTAGATTTTTACTATTAAATTATTAAAGATAAGATTCACTTCCATATTGAATACATTGAGAAAAATCATAGTTTCTGTAGTGTATCAAGGTGAGGACATTCCATTTACAATTCAAAAGTGAAAAGATTATTCGAGTTTAGCATGTGTACCAACTTTTTTATGATTTTATTATAGTTGTGAGCATAAAAGAGAGTATGTTTTTTTGGAGTGACCCTTGGGTGGTAGTGACACAAACTAAAACCATTATAAAAGTGAGTGACCATGTATAGGAAATATATAACATTAATCTATCTTAGTGTATATCGGTGCAGTGACACATTATTAGTGTATTCTTCTTGGAGTAAACTAATATAGGTGAACCAATTAAAAATCAACGTGTCTTGCATGCTTTATATTTCTTCATAAACCATATGAAATAAACTTACATAAGAAATTTAAGTAAACATTATATTATATTTGGAAAAATTATGGTTAAATAATAATCTATTCATAATCATAAACAATGGAAAAAAGTGAAACTTATAATTAATATGTCAAGATCACTTAGGGATATGGAATAATTTAGGAAAAAAGTTTAATTTTAAAAAAAATTACATACCCTGATTCACCCTCCCTATTATGGTATCTCTCACCTATGTTCCATGTGGGTCTAATAATTGGTATCAGAGTATATGTTCTTTTTATTATATTTATGTTTATATAACCTAACTTGATTGATTTGTGAAGTTAAAGTTACAAATTTTCATTATATACTTTTGATCCATCGAAAAATGAAGAAATTTAAGGAATAATTAAAAAAATCATATAGATTGCATACCATGTAATGTTTTATGGAATGAGATATTCATATGGAGGTGTTCAATAACATTAATAAAAAAATTATTGGAAATTAATATTATTAATCCATTACTTCATTAAATTATTCTTAAATAATGGATGAGGAACATAATATTATAAGTGAATATATATCTATTGATGATGAGGATATCATAATGAGGCCAAAAGATATTTTTTTTCACTTGAGAGAGGATTTAGGTCAGCAACTAAAAGAGTAAAATATGAAGTTAAATGAGGAGAAAAAATCTCATGATATTCATATAAAAGTGCAAGATATTGAATTTAATATGATAAAAGGATTGGAAAACATCTTTCAGAAGATTTTTTAAGGTTTGAGTCGAAGCCTCATTTATTATTTTAAAGTAAATAAATTACCTCTTTTTACAGGGTAGCGGGAGACTCATTACATAGCCAGAAGTCCTTGTGGGCATGTAGCCCATTACATGGCCCGTAAGCCCAAATTTTGGGCCCAAGGGCCATTTTGTGAACATTAATGCTACAGTACTCTCCCTACTATAGTATTGCATAGTATCTGTCGCTGCTATAGTACCTTGCCACCTACAGTGACATGCCGCTACTACATTGCCTACCACTGCTACAGTGCCTCCACTGCTATAGTACTTCTTTAGTACCCTACTCCCAGTGGGTTTTGAACCCCCATTTTTTATGGAGGGTTATGGGGTGATTACCACAAAGCCAAATATAATGAATTGGAGGGTATTTCCATAAG
This sequence comes from Viscum album, assembly GCA_963277665.1. Lineage (NCBI taxonomy): Eukaryota > Viridiplantae > Streptophyta > Magnoliopsida > Santalales > Viscaceae > Viscum > Viscum album. The sequence continues at coordinate 1,216,752,056 of OY728155.1, read as the reverse complement.
GGCAGTAAACTCAAAGATGATTCCAAGGAGAAGATTCTGAACACAAAAAAAAGTTTATAACTTGATGATCAAGAAGTATATCTTCTCTATACATCTGAAAAAATGGTTGTGTAGAAAAAAAGACTAAAATAGGAAAATTTATGGCATAAAGACACTATTTTTCAAATAAATATAAATAGTAAGGATCAAAGTGACATGCTGGAAAAACATTACCATGCATCAGAGAATAATATACCTAGTGAGAAAATACTCAAGGATGATATTAATGCCTAGCTTTAAACAAGAAATAAGAATATATGGAAACTGGAATAATATTTAATCTCAATTATGATGTAAAAAACAACATTTTAATTCCATAGGTAAGCCTAAAATTAAAGATGATATGCATTTATTATTGGACTATCCTTTGACAAGTGATAATGAAATGACAAATAATTATGTTGTTTCATAGGGAATGCATGAAAATATTTTATTTTCAAAAAGACCAAATTCTATGGAAAAATATCGTCATGGATATAATTAACCCTCACTAAGGAATGAAATATAGAAAAACATAGGCATTCTCATTAAATTTAAAAATTATAGTGGTGTTAAAAATACACTAAAGAAGGTATTTGTAAATTTTAAGGACAACATATTGACTTCTTAACTAAGGTATAAATATATGTGCTTATACTATTGAATTTATAGTCATACATCCAGATATTTTTTATGAAGTTTTATAATATATTTGAATTTGTGAAGATGATATGAAAATTACAAAAAAAAAGAAAATAACTATAATAACAAAGGTATCGATTTAATTCCATTAAATTTACACCATGAAAATTATGCTTCTAGTATAGATTTCATGGGAGTATCATCTATGATAAGAGGAAGAAACCATATTTCATATAAAGTCAGATATATTCTTTAGAGAAATATATTTAAGGATATAAATGAATTAAACATTCAAATAGAATTTAATTTAAAAAGGATTTAAAAATATACCACAAAAATAAATATTTGATTCCCACATGTAATTTTTGTTTTATAATTTATATTATTTTATTTTACATTAAATTAATTTTAACTTTTAATGGTTTTGGGCTTAAATTTTAAAATTATGAAAATTCAACCTATGTACATGGTTTCTATATGATCATTGCGCAGTAGGGTAAAGAATATAGATGAAATTTATATAGGGGTCCCTTCTACAGAGATATTATTAGGAACTATTAAAGGTTTCCCTTATATAGGGGTTGTTTTTAGTTCTTTTTTATGCATGATTTTCTAATAAGGGTAACACACAGTTTGATCAAAACATTGGAGTTTTAGTGGAAATAGTAAAATTCCTTTATATATAAGCGTAATGGTGTATAAATTATGCATGATCATTAGAAACCATGAGAGGCAACCTGGTGAGTGAGTTTTTATTATGTAGTTCTATTTTCATTGTTGACACACAGTTTACCAAACCATGTAGTGCAACTATACATGCATCCCATATTTCATTAAAACATAATTTTTACATTTTTTATTGGTTTTTAGTTTTTTGGACAATTATCTTTCTTCATCCTTTCTCGAATGAGCCCCTGGAACATGAAGGGATATCACACTCATTTTCAGTATAATTTTTTATCCTCCTCCATGTCAATTTCAAGGAGTTTCTCTTTGGTATTTCCTCATTTTCTCTTATTTCTCTCTTCCCTCTTCCCTTACACACATTATCAATATATTTTATTATCCCCCTTGAATCCTTTGGGTTTTCTGGATCATATTTTGGGTTTTGGGTTCCATAATCTTAGTGGATTTTGTTTTTAGGAAATGTAGAGGGAATTTTATTTTTGGGTTGAGCATTTTCCATCAGAGACGATGCATTTTATCTTGGTTTTGCTTGATCAGAGCTCACATACTTTTTGTGTTTTATTTAAATTCATTTTCATTGAGTTCTCAAAGCTTTTTTAATATTTTTTTCTAAATTGAATGAATATGTGATTGATATTGTTTATTTTATAATTGTTTTAAAGGTTTAGTCACTTGTAAAACAAGCTTTAATGGTTTCTTTGAGTTTTTTGAAAAAAAATTAAATCCAAGTGTTTTGAAAATTCCCATGGGTCATATTAATGATTTTTTGTGATTTAAAACTAAATTGTATGCCTTTTGAGTCTTGAAATTCATAAATTATGGTTTTCACGTATTTTTTTAAATAGTATGTTTTCATGAGAAATATTAAAATGACTTGAATTAAGAAGGGGTATCAATTATTGAAATGATTATAAATGTGGTCCCTTATGAATTGGTTTTAATTAATTTTTTAATATGATATTTATAAATAATAAAAAGTTAAAAATAAAATGATATTATTTAATAAATGACCAATTGGAAATTTAAATATTTTTTTCAAAATATGCATGATACCCCTTATTGATCCCTTCTGATTGATATGAATCTTGTGGGTATTGACCACTTATAGAGTGTTTATATACTATTGTACTTATATTTATTCTTATACATGATTGAAAATGGGTATATTTCTAATTAGGGTATATAATAAATGGTGATATTTACTTCAATTACATTGAACTTATTTTATATGATGAATTATTATTCTATTAGTTTTCCCAACTTCATTGATTGATGTCATAAGAATCCTTGGAAGATAGTAGATGAATTGGATGTGATTAATCCATAGTATAGATTGCACTCTTACGTGTAAGTGTTTCCTAGTTATATAGGATGACTTATAGTTTGATGGACTATTTCCCCCATGGTATTTTGGGAATTTGGCATGAGTTACTGAGACCAACTACTTTGATAGGACTACTGGGATTGAAATGTTCTTTAGTGATGCCTAGGGATCACATCTCTAGTTCAGGGTTTCTATTATTTGAGTCATAGTGAGTTTCTTATAATGACTATAACATATTAAGGATCATTAATGGTGTTTATCTACTTGTAGTTTTTATATCCTTGAGCATTTACTTCCTTGCATGACACCACTACCATGGTTGTTCATTTTTACTAGCTATATTGACATTTGAGTGGCTATTTTTTATTGTTTGATTTTTTTATGGTTTAGGTTTACCTTTTAGATCAATTTTTTAAATTATTTTAAAAGTTATTTAAAAATTAAATTTAGTTTTTTTCATAAAAAGAGTTTATAAAATGTTTGGAAAGTTGAAATGGATTTTAACTTTTTTTCATAAACACGCATAGGACCTAATTTCCATGTTTCTAAAAGTATTTTATAAAAAAAAGGTCGTGCTCTAAATTGATATTAAGTAGGGTTATGTTTTATAAAATATTATTTGTTACATGATATTTGGTTTTTGTGTACCTGCATGTGAAAAAACATAATTTTTTATTTAAATATTAAACTAGCACTAATTAAATTAATTTTTGTAAAGTAAATAACACAAACCCTTTGGTTTAATACCACTGAGCATGTTTTTATCACACTCTACATACACAATTCTGTGTATGAAGATCTTATATTATTATCACTGGTAATTTGGTCAGGTCTTTGTAAGGGTTATGATCTGGTTGGACCACTGATGATTAGTATTGGCACATAGTAAGTGATTGGTAGTCATAAAGATATTATTTTGTGGTATTTTAGTTTTTTTTTGGTTTTATATTTATATATTCATGTATCATCCTTATTAGACCGAACCACTTATTTGATTTATTTTATATTTCGATATCCTATTTTTGGAATTTTTCTATTTTATGTTGTTTGTGTGTATGGTTATGACTGTTTCCATGTGTTTTTTTGACCAATTATTTATTTTATATTTAATTTATTTATCTTGATAACATGGATGTCCAACTTACAGATGGTATATGATAGATATATGGTTGGGATCCTGGGTGGTAAATTAGATTTGTAAGATCAAATCATTTCAATGGTTTATTTACTAATACTGAGGAACTAGTTTCAAACTTGTGGGGATCGAGAACGCCATTTGGGCCTAGTGGAAGACCGGGTAAAGTGGCATATTCAGTCAATTTGGTTGGTTTGTTACAAATGGTATCAGATCCTAGAGTTCTCAAATTCTTAGGATCTTAAGGATCCTCATTTTTGTTTGGGAATTTAGTTTGGTAGGTGTATTGAGAGTTTAATTATCACTTTCTCATCCCAATACTTGATTTATAATTAATCATTGTGATTTTACTCTAGAAATAAATTTTTTTCTTATTCTTAATGTTTTCTGATATCATATGGTGATATATTGTTCTCCATTTATTTTAATGATGATTTTTTAGATCTCATTTATCTTTTGGGGAATAAATACGGAAAGAAATAGAGCCACAAAATTATCTCATATAATTCAGAAAACTTTGTAAAACCCATGTGGATGGATCCGCAATCCATAATAGTGTCTATTTCACGATCGACCAACCTATGTCGAAAAACCATATATAGTATTTATTTCCCCTCAAATTCATTTATTTGGATCTCTTATATATCAAATTTTTTCTAATTGTTCCTACCATTGGTGTGAGGTTGACTGAGTGAGTTTTATGGTGAATTTATGTAATTGAAAAATGTTCTGGTTGATTTTTGTGCCATTTAGTGTAAAATGGTGTTTTGAAAAGTTGGTTTAGTGTGTGGTGAATCATATTTTGAGTGAGGAGGAATATTTTTTGATGTTTTTTCGTTTTTGAAACATATTGATACATTTTATTCATAAGAAAATTTTTATTAACTTGATATTTTTTAAAGGGGTTGATTTCATTCTAAAATTTGGGAAATTTTTTTGAAATGAAGGAATGATTTCATAAGAAATTATTTGAAACAAAAGTGATAATTATAAAATGTTTTGTTTTTTTAGGAAACTCATGGAGTGTTTTTAATATAAAATATAAATTTTGTAAAGTTTTTCTGAGTTTTTATTTTAAATAAATGAATTACCTTAAAGAAAATGTATTATTTGGGTGAAATGAGTATTTGTACTCCTGTAAAGATGTGTTGATTTTAAGGAAAGAATTTGTATGAGTGTTGAAATTAATATGAAATATATTTTAAGATTGGTTGATATGTTATCAATGTGTGTTTTTATTTAAAAAAATAATTTGAAACACTTTATAAAAAGTGTGTGATTTTAAAGAAGTGGAGGTTTTTAAAGAAGTTTTTTCATGAGTTTTTTCAAGAAGGCTTGTGTGTTTGATTTTTTCCCATGGTGGGAATTAATACTACTTATTTGGTTTATAAAACCTGAATTGGTTACATTAATGTTTCAGGATATCTAGTTGTTCCTCTTAATATTATCTTGAGTGAATGTATAATTTTATATTTATGATGAGCGCTGGGAGCATCCTCTTGTCTGAATGAAAGTTCATTTTTTATTATCAAAGACACCTTTTTGGAAAATGTGAGAAACCCAAAGTTCAACCATGAAAATCACTAAATGAAAAAAAATCATAGTTGTTACAATGAAAATTTATCCCATTAGAATCTTTATCCATGAGAAGTCTACAGGAAAAAAAAGTTATTGGTCTTTCTGTAGAATCATTTAATAGGTCTTCAAAGAGAGACGTCATCTTTTCCAACACTTGCATGTACTTCTCCTATGTCATATTCTCTTCATTGAACCCTCTAACTAAAATAAGGTTCTTCTTGTCTATCAAATCACCATGTTTTTTTTGTATCCATCTAAATATACTTTCCCATCATCTTATCATCATCCTCTCTGGAGGAATTAATCAAAAGGGAGTCCTCTTTCATAACTTCTCCAGAATGCAGGAGAAACTCTCTCGGGATATCCATGACTGACTCCTGCAGGTCACCCCTAAGGAATGTTTCCCCACAATCCCCATCCACCAAATGAATTGAATCTCCAATAGAGATGGTATTATTTTCCTTCACCTTGTCTTTTTCTTTTTGGGCATAGAAATTCTCCATTGGTAAAGGTAAATAGGATAAATCCTTTCGGCCTTTTTTACTGCCTTTTTGCCCCTTTCTCCTCTTTAGACCGCAAAGGTCTATATCATGAAATAATGGAACATAGTTTTCTGTAAATTAACCAAATGAATCATCATTGGACTCCTCTATAGGAAAATAAACCTCATAATCATTCCCTTAAATAATCAATCCCTCATAGTGACTACCCATATTAACGGCTGAAGACCCACTCCTCAAGCATGATTTGTTCAGAACCTTAATCTTCTGAAGTCCCTGCTTTCCAGAAGTACCCAGACTATTAAGCACTACCTCAGAATACAAATATGCCTTAGTGGCCTTAGAAATATATTCCCCGTCCTTTCTTATATCAACTTCTTGGTTGATATAACTACCATTTTCACTATTTGAATTATCCAAAGGTATATGATCCATAACACTTGAATTAGCAACACACTCCCTCACAATAGGAATAGAATCCCTGAGGTCCTTCCTCTACCAGATGAAAACATCACTAACTAAAGTATTTCCATCTATATGATCCTTTTGAACTACCCTTACCACCAGACACGATTCCACAAGGTCCTGGATAGCATTGCCTTTATTGGTCACACGATCCATGTCACTGTCTGGAACATACATATCAACCTACATCTCTGACATCGTAGATCCTCACCTGCACGGGTATGGCGAGTGGCCCATTATCAAAAGTACTGACCTGAAATCCACACAAGACACATTAAAAACCCTATTTCCTACACTTAAAATCTTCCCTAACTATTATCCAAACAAAATTATGAGGGGTTCTTGAGGCATCAATTTCCACACAGGCATGAGGATTAATCTAATAACACCAAGATTGAGTTTGGCTATCAGTACACAAGTACCAACCAACTAGTTTCCCTTGCATCCTAAAGAACTAAGTATTATGAAATTGAAAATGAAGGTTAGTAAAGCTCACCCAAATCATAGTAGAGGGAGATTCATGCTTCATGTGAAACTCAAAATTACATCTTAGTAGAAAAAATCCAGACCGCTTACAGCTAAATGGATCTATGTCCCAGTCTTTGATCAGATCTTCTTCTAAAGAAAATTGAATCATGATATTCTTACTATCAACCAACCCCATGGTATCTTAGTCTTATAGATACCAAAAACCAAACACAAACTGATCGAATGAATCCACCAAAGTTGGATGCTTCAAAAAAATAGTGATCAAAGTTTGATTGAGGAGTTCAGAATCATTATTAAATTCCATGATTGAGAGCAGGAGGTTGAGGAAACAAATGAACAACATAGGAACCCTAGGGAAAAGAGAATATAGTGGAAATATAGGAAGGATTTCAGAGTTATAAAATGGATAAAATGAGGGACCCTCTACCTTGGAGGATGACGAAGGACCCTCCCCCTCTAGGGGGGAAGTGTGAAGGTCATCACCGCCATGAAGCTGAAGCCAAACCCTCAACGTCCCCCTAACCCTCACAAAATTTGGATAATCCTCTTATCATTTAAGTTTATTTTTTCTAGTTATTAACTCAGCCCAAACATTAAATGGAGTGGTGGATCCATAACCTTATTTTCCTAAGGATTTTTTGAGTCATTATTCCTTATACTATGTGATAAATGTCATTTATAGGAAATAAGGTGGTTAGATAATTTCCATAAATCTGATGAGTTGTCTTAGATAAATTATCCTTAAATTATTTGTCATTTTGGTATTTATTACCATTGAGTTTTGAGTGGATTTAGGTTCTTTAGTTGATTCTATTTTTGATGAATTCTTTTTTTATTTTGAGGTTATTTAGTCGTGACTTGGTGGTCTTTATGGTTGTGTTTATGCCATGATTTTTGTTCTTTTCTTTTGAGGATTTTATAAGAATTTTTATATATTTGGGTTTTATTGGAATGTTCATGGGTATGCATTAGCGGAGGGTTCTATTTTTCTAGGATATAAGTGAAACTAATTGAGATTGTTCACTCAATATTATTGGTTTTCATCTTGTTGAGTTAACTAAGAGATGGGGTTTTGGATATGAGGTCATATATCATCTATTTCACTCATTCATGTGACCCAGGTTTAATACCCATTCCATTTATTATTGATACATATTTTTGGTTGATATACCTTTTACTATCTTGTAGATATCGTATTCAGTGAAATTGAGTGACCTTGTTTGATGAATTTTTTGATATCCTTTGTGTTGTATTGTATTTGGGGATTTAAGGTCAATTCTCAAATGGATTTTTTGTTTTGGTTCACTTTTTTGATTTTTGGAATCATAATTAGTTTAGTAGTGCTCTTTTATAATGTTTTTTCCCATTGTTTCCACAATTTTAGAGAAATTTTAAATAGTGGAGAGACCTATATTAGGTCTCTATCATTATATATCTATATTTATAGTGGGTTTAGGTAGGTTTTTTCTTCATTATGTTCTTATATGTCTGAGAATTTTATTCCACTATTTGTAGGAATTTAGTGTGTGAGAGGTTTTCCTCAGTTTATACTTTTATCAATGAATTTATAGGGGAAAAGTTCACAAGGTTGGGCGAAATGAGAGACATAAATTTCGTTTTTATTTTATATTTTATATTACTTTATCATAATTTAGGGTAATTTTATATTTTGAAATTTTTTCCCTTGAATTTTAAAATTATAAAAAAAAAATTTGCCTGCAAGCTTTCCAAATAATCATTAGATGGTTGGGTAAATCATATATATGACCTCTATATAGGGGATCCTTCAAGTCTTGATTTAGTGTGAATTGTGTAGGGTTACCAATAAATTTGGGTTGTTTTCATTTTATGGTGTTCATGAATAGTTTTTAATGTAATGGAAACATAATGTTTGATCAAACCGTGTGAGTTTCAGTGGAAACCATGTGAGTATTTTCTGTGTAAGGTAATGGTACATGACTTGCACATGGTTAGTAGAAACAAAGATAGATAACTGTGTGAGTGATTTTTTCTTTAGTAGTTCTATATATGTGGTTGGTGCGCTATTTTTATAACCATGTGATCTAACCATGTGAGTTTCCTATATTTCATTAAAAGATTATTTAACTATTTTCACCTCTATTTTTAGGGATTTAGACCTTCTCCTTACTTTCTACTTGTTCATCCAACAACTTTGTGCATAAAGGGAGCTCTCGCTTCTTTTCTCTTTATTTTTTAATCCTCCCCTTTATTTATTTCAAGGGGTTTCTCTATGGCATGCCCTCATTTCCTCTTTTATATCTCCCCCACTCCCTTACATCCATTCCCCCTCAATTTTGATCTCTACAATGAGCCTTATGGGTTGTGGGGATCACATATAGGGTTTGTAGTGACCTAATCTTGAGTTTTTTCTTGTTAAGTCATGTGTAATGTTTTTTATACTTGGTAAATAATTTTCCATCAAAGCTGATGTATTTTTTCCTCATTCCACTTGATCAGAGGTATGTAATTTTTTACACTTTCTTTAAATTCTATGTCATCAAGTGACAAAATATTTTTAATGCCTTTTTTTCTAAATGAAACATATATTTGATATCCAAAGTGAATTTAATAAAAATTTTAAAGGTTTTGTCACTTGTCAGAAAGGGGTTAATTATTTCATTGAGTTTTATAAAGAATTTTTCTGATACCAAATGTTTTGAATTTAACTATATGGATGTTTAAAGATAGTTTTGATGGCTAAGTTAATTTGAAACTATTTGGTTCTTTAAATGGTTAAATTATAATTTTAAAGCAATGTTCTAAATAAAAATTCATGATGGAAACTTTTTTGATTATTTGAATTTTAAAGGGGTCAGTTATTCAATCGATTTAAAATGTCTCAAAATATTAATTATTTTTAAAGAATACATAAAAGTGATGTTCTTAAATGATATAAAGTGTCTTAAAACCCTTAGATTGTTTACTTATGGTTTTTTTGAAACCTTAAATTGATTTTAAATGTGTGTGAGACTCTTTCTTTATCCCCTGTGATTGATATGCCCATGGTGAGTTATGACTCCTACGGGATTGTTTTTATACTATTGTATTTATATTGATTATTATTCACTGATTAAAATGGGGATGTTTCTTTTTTGGGTGTAATTGGTGATATGATATTTATTTAAAGTACTTTTAAATTATTCTAGGTGATGTATTCTTTTTCTATTTGTTTATTCACTTCTATTGAGTGATGTCATGGGAATATTATGTAGATTGTACCTGAATTAGACAAGTAAAATCACCATTATATATTATTCTATTAATATGGAATACTTCTTGGTTAAACAATATGAGTTCTAGTGTAATGGATTATATATCTCACCATATCTTGGGATATTAGTGTGAGGTATTGGGTCTGAATAGTTTAATGAGACTATTGGGATGAAAATTTTTTTTGGTGTTGACTTGTGGATCGTGTCTCTAGTTTCGGGGATCTTTTATATGAGTCCTACGTACATTCCCATATTTTTTTCTCTTTTTGAGTATTAATTAGGGAATATATTTAAACTAATTGTTTATACACCATAGCCTTTGTTTTTATTCACAGAGCTTCCACCTTGGGTGTTTATTTTTAATTTCCCTATTGATATGTGGTGCCTTTGTGATATTTTTAATTTGTTTATTTATTTAGGTTACTTTTAAAATTAATTTATAAAATTCTTTGGGAATTGATTTAAAAAAGGTATAAAATTATCTGGAAAGAGGAATTTAATTTAGTGTGGTTTTTATGATCTTATGAAGGAAACAATTTTCTTGGTTCGAAAATAGTTTTATGAAAAACAATTAAGTTATTAACTTACTTATTATAATTATGGGAATTTTTTTTTAAAGTTTGTTATGGAATGATAGTTTTTTTTTGTGTACCTACATGTGAAAATGAAAAATTTTTATTTATATTTCAATTTATCACTAATGAAATGGATTTTTGGTAAAACAAAAGGAACAACCACTTTGGTGGAATCACATTGGATGTATTTTTATCACACCATGTATAAACATTTTTTTATTAAACTCTTATGTTTTTCTATAAGGTTATATATTCAGTTCATTATTGGGAGTCATGATCGGGTTGGATCGTTGATTTTTTGAATTGGGACACGGTGAGTGACTGTGGGTCAAGAGTTGATGGTTTTGTGGTAGTAAAGTTTTTATTTTGGTTTTATTTTTGTATTTTCATGTTAGCATTGTTATCCCAAATATTTTCCACCATTTATTATATATTTGGAGATATAATTTATGTTTTATTAATGGTTGATGTTGTGTAGGAGTTATGGTCATGATTTTTTTTATGAGTTACTCTAATAAGCTATTTATTTTATATTGCATGTTTTTATCTTGATGATGTGGGAATAAAACTTGCATATGGGTTATGTCTGATTTATGGACGGTATCCTTGGTGGTTAATTATATTTATAGGGTGAAATCATTCCCATAGTTTTGGTATTGAAACCCATACACTAGTTTATAACCCATGGGAATTAAGAACTCCCTTCGATCCTTATAGTTGATCTGGCTGGGTGACATGTTAGGTAAACCTGATTTGGATCAATAAAAAATATCTATTGGACATAAAAAATTTGTTTGGGTGTAAGGGAGAGATTAATATGTTGTTAAATATAGAAAAACACATGTGAAAATAGTTTTCGAAGTAAAATAATGCTTTAAAAATCCTAATAATTCCAACAAGGGCTTTCAAAGCATCAAGAAGGTATAGTGAATGAAATACGAACCTATTATGTGGGGTGGAATCAATTTTGGTGAGGATACACAAGGAAGAGTATGTTGTGATTTGGGATGTATAGAAAAGAGGAAACCCAAAAATCTGAATTAGAGTAGGATTTTAGAAAATCATTTAAAATAAAAAGATAGATTCCAAAACAAAGGATAAATGAAAAATGGTGGTCCATAGTGAGACACTTTATTCCTCAAATCAAGGAATATTTAAGGCACCCCTATCCCAATTTACATAAATATTTCTAAATAATTTTGGAGTGGTAAAAAATTTAGGTGGAGATATGATCCATGGGTAGATATGCTCACAAAGAATATCTTTTGGGGATAAAATAAAAACTATTTAAAATAGATGTGTGTTGAAAATAAATCTAGATATAAATATAGAAGCTGGAAGTAGTTACCTTACATAACCTATAACAAATAAATACATTGTAACAATTAGAATTAGTGTAATATGAAAACTTCTTGGCTTAATGAATTCTGTTAATAAAATTGATGAATAAAGGATTGATCGAGATAAAATCTAGTGAGTTGGGATAGAATTAATGTCATCACTAATATCTTGATAAATATGGTTTAGTAAATGTGAATTCAGGATATGTGTTTAGTTGAATCAACACACTAAAAATAGGAGTATATATTAAGAGAGATGAATCCAACTTTATATGTAGTAATGAAAAAACCAGTGGTATCAAGGATTGATTTGTGGTGGAACAAGTGTATTTTTCATGGTTGGGTATTTCTAAATATTTCAAACCATCTTTATAATTCTTTTTATGATATAAAAACATATCAAACCATGGTAGTCCTCATAGATATAGATGGACAACATGAGGAAAATAAAAAACATTAAATAATTTCATGATTATCTTTCTATATTATAACATTCTTTGTTAGTTGTGAATATTTTTAGAAATCTAGAAGTAGTTATATATAAGGAGTTGTTTTCAAGTAGTGGTATCCAAAAAAATGAAGAATATTTTATAAAGATAATGTTTTAATCAAGGTGGAGTTTGTGATGAATTCTCAAAGGTTGTTCAGCCTTTAAGAAAATAAAGATAACTATGAAAATTTGGAGATCATGGAGGAAAAGTGTTATCATTTAATGAAAAAATTGGTATGTTTTTTACATATAATTATTTATTTATTATTATCAAATTATTTTGAGTGATTTTGATTAGGATCATAGGATTTTTGAGAAAGAGGAAAAGCTCAAGCATTATGGCTTTAATGGAAAACTAGTGAGTGACCTAGATAGATTTGAGGGTTTTGTTATAGTATCTTGTTCCATACATCAATATTAGACTTATTATAATGAGATTATTTTCTGAAAACTAAAATTCTAAATGGAAATTTTACTCACTATGGTTCTTTGAATAAATGTAGTTGAATATAAGTGAAAAGGTTTTAGAGAAAGAATTGGAAGATCTTGTATTTTCTTCACTTATCATGAAATATTCTGGATATCAAGTATTTCATAGTTTATTGGGAGGAATATTTTTGGAATTATTCAGTATAATTATAAATTATTGATAGTTGAGAGATAAACATGTACTAAAATGATTCCTGGAAAGTATTTGTGGGGGTCTGTCTAACTGATTGAGATTTTATCACAGAATTGAGAAATAAAGGGTGAGTAGCAACTGATGTAGAAACCCTATTAGGTATTATTATAAAGGGGTATTTAAGAATAAAAATATTTCCTTCCATGTAATTCAAAAATTAAAGGCGTGAAACATTTATGTGGAATAGTTCCTCTGAGTTTCATTTAAAAGTGTGGGGAAAGAGTCAACCTAAATCCAACATTTATTTTTGAAGTTATAGGGATCATTGGATTTGGGGAAGTTATATGATTTGGTGAAATTGGATTTTAGATGATTTGGTGAAATTGAATATAAGGATATAATTTTAACAAAATTTAAACCTAAAATAAAATTAATTAATAGTTGTAAAAATATCTAGATTCAGAGAAATAATATTTTGAATGATTTAATGAAATTGGATTTAAGGTCATATTATCAAAAAAATCCAAATGGGGGGATATTGATACAACCTCAAGGGTTTATGTAGGATTTTTTTAAAATATGAGTCTTTTTTTTATTACTTATGTTTTTAGATTTTGGAGACATTTATTTATTAAGGTAAATGAATTACCCAATAAGATATAGAATGAAATAAAATTTTGTCTTGAGATAATATGGAAAAATAATATACACAGATGAGGAATTTTGGCTATGTTCTAGTGAATTAAGGTTAAAGAAAAGGGGGGGATAACTCAAATTCTAATAACATCCCAAGAAAAAACTTCAAACTAGAGAGATATTACTAAGCTCAAAAGTGGACACCATCTTAGAGTAGCTATTAATGGATATAGAGATATTTTTTGGTTGATATATGAAGGAGGAGTTTGAGGTAATTCTTGTGACAAAAACATGAGGGATACAATGGTGGACCCTTCAACTAGGGTGACTCTAATAGATTTTATATATAGCTCATAAATTGCTAATATTAATAAATAACACAATATAATGATGAACAGAATGACATGGGATCACAAAAAATGTATTTTTCATCTTTCAAAATGTGCATGGGAATAAATCTAGTATAATTACATTATATTGATCTCCTACCAGAAACCATATATTAATACATGAATAAGTACAAGTACTATAGTTTGATCCTAGAAACACCCATGATTACATCATCACACTGCAAAAAAATGTATTGTTTCAATGTTTTCTTAAAATGTAAAGGTGATGGAAGTTGTAATGTAAAGACATTTGTTACACTATTTAAATTCAGAAGGCTAAAATGATCATCATACGGATGATATATATCATAAATATGGACACATTAAGAGATATCATAAGAATTCAAGATGTGATAATGGCATTTGTGTAAGGCTGAAGTGTGGTTTTTGTAAGGATAATTAGAAAGTATGTAAATATATTTTCCATTATAAACATAGATAGCCGTAGTGTCACACTGAGAAGCAGTATATTACATCATGTCTATGATTACCAAGTTGTCACTATCATGAGTTATATTTCCATGGGAGATTATGTAAGACTATATTTCATCACAAACACGTGTTTTGTTCTATAAAGAGATTTTGGTGAAACCTAGAGGTTCTTCAAACATAGTGACACATGTAACTTGGATAAATTTGGTGTCATTACATTCATAGTACAATGGAGTTCAATTCCATAATTCAAATACTACACCATGAATATAATTTTTTCTGGTTTTGTGGTTTTGGAAGAATGGTAGTTGTAGCACCATTCGAATATTGGTGGAATTGTAAATGTGGGGATGCATTTTTTTGGAAATATAATTCCTAGATTTTCAAGAGTTTATAAGGAATTTTTAAATTAATATCATTAGCTAGTGTTTAAGAATTTATTATTTGAATGATTTCAAATATACCATGAACATAAGTGGAAGCGAAAATAAACTTTTTTAAATTCAATTATAGGAATCACGATGGTAAACACAGTGGTGTTATTTAAATTAAGAAAGATTATTAAAAAACGATTTTGTGGTACCCTTGGAATGATTAGAAGTGCATAGAGAAACAAGGTTCAATCCACACCATTAACAACACATACATGGTTTTCTGTGAGAAATTATAATAACTCATGTATTAGTATAAGAAATAGATATATACATAGAAGAAATTTTTTTATTAGTTTTAGATGATGAAACCTAGGAGTGATTAGAGGATTTCTATTGTAACATCCCAAGTAAGTAATGAATAATAGATATTTTTATCTATGTCTATTTATGAATTAGATAGTGTTTTAGATGATTAAAATGAGAATAAATCCAATCTTAAGCATGGAATACACTAATATTTTTAAAAGATTGTTTTACTATCTTTTGATGTCAAGCCATTTTTAAATCAGACTTTTTACAATTTTATAGGCTCTATTTGTCAAAATAAACATATTCTTTATTATTGGGACATTGAAATTTACATTGGATAATTATTTGGTATTTTTCTGACAATGTTCATTTTTTAATGAATAGTGAAAAATACTGCATTTTACATCAAAACTTCTTTTTCATATAATTTAATTGTATGGTTATATTATCTTTTTAATTAGTCTTAAAGTGTAATTAGAATATTTTTTTACCATTTAATCCAACGGTGGTCATTAGGATTAATTTCACTTTGGAATTGGGCATAAACAAGTGCCAAACTTTTCATAGATATTGTTTCTAAAAAACCCGCTATTTGTTTTGACAACAGAAATTATTTTTAAATTAATTATTTCAATTTCTGTGTTTGGAATTTGGTAAAATGGATTACATATTTGGAATTAGATGTTCCAAAATATTTAATCAATTCTCTTTTGTTTTTGGACATTATGAATAGTAACGACGGTAATTATCTTTAATTATCTTGATTAATTAGTAATCGGGTAGTTAAGGATAATAAAATAATATCATAATAATAATAAATGACCCAAACATGTGTCCTAATGCTACTAGTTGTGCCATGTCCGACCATGGGATTCCTTGTTCCAAACTTGGGGACCCCATGGAATCACTTTTGTGTGATAATGACTTTTTATCCTTTTATTTTTAAAGAAAGTTAAATATAACAAAGAATGTATCACCTGAGTAAAACATTTTTAATTTTGTCTACATAAATGAAATATTGGACTATAAATATTCATTATAAATCTCAAAATATTTCATGCATCATAGTATTTTGTTTATAATTTTTAGACATTAAATAAATTAAATTATTTATGACATCATGATGATGCAGCGATTACCTCATTAATGTACGATTTAAATAAAATGAAAAGATAATGTAAAATATAAGACTTACACTTGTCAAAGACATATTTTATGAGTATATTTAGAACCCTTATCACCTTATCCTCGAAATACATCAATGTGGGACCTTTAAAATCCAAAACTCCTTTGAAAATAAAGTAACATTTTATACCTTTCCAAGAGTGCCCCTCCTCTCCTCTTATAAAAGGCCCCCACCTCTACCTCTTTACCCACACTTCTAAAAGCATTGTCTCAGCCACGATCTGCTCACATTATCTCTCCACAACCCTATCTTCATCCTAGAATCCTTACCTTAGGAATAAATCTCTTTAAGAAACCCTTTTTGGTTCTAACAAAGAGGAGTTACCTGATTTAAAGGTAAAGACTTCTCTAATGTACTTTTGTTTTATTTTGCTTCTCCAACCCCCTAAACTCTTTTAATTAATTTATTTTGTAAAAACACCAGTGTGTTCAATATACTAGGATTTTTTTATAATAATTATTCTAGCTACACTTACACACACCTATATCTAATGGTTAATAAACATACTGTTTCCGTGGATGGATAATTTCTGCCTCACAAAATGATGATTGTTCAATATTCATATAACACCATCAAAGGTGAAAATTAAGATGTCACTATATTCATATATGATATATAATATGTTTATATTTTCATTAATCTTCTGTATTTTTCATTTATGGCATACATTTATGGCTTCCATTATGGGTATACGCAATATCTTCATTTTAGGAAGTCCGGACTACCGCCCCCTCAAAGTGATTTGATTCGTTAATTCCATATTTGGGACGTATAAAGGATTGAAATATTGATATTATATATTATATTATACTGTAATTATAATATACCTTTATATCATTATGATTCCATTCAATAAAATATGAAATATAAATGAAAGTAGCGTTCATGCGTACGTACGGCTTACCGTCTCCATAAACGGTGCATTTCATTTCATACCTTTTAATGTTATCTAATATTGTAAATGCATGTATATACTAGATATATATGACATATATGATATCTAAATCATGAATATAATTCTGGATATAATTGATATTTTACCACATTAACAACTTGTAATTATAAAGAGTTTATTTTTGACTCAAGCACCAATGATCGAAAAAACGACCATTATTAACATAAATAATTACATAGTGTTCATAACATGGTAATAAGTGATATAAATGGAATAATGAACATGAAAAAGGTTCTTAAGAAAGTAGAAATTAACTCAAGTTTATTATTCAGGACGTTAAAGAATGATCGAGTCAAGTCGGACCTAAGGTAAGGGAAATCCTCTCAATATCCTCCTATTGAGGAATATTATGTTTTATACACAACTTTCTTTTATACGGTGCATAAACCCCTTTGACTTTTACATTTAATCAAAAGGAATATTTTTTATACGAAGCTTTTACTAAACGACAAAAGGGAATGTTTTTTTTGTCGTACGTATGCGGCAACAACGACTTCTCTGCCACTGTGACCATTATTTGAGCTTCGGCTTCTTCTACAAGCCATAACATTTATTTAATGAAAAATAGAAACCTTGTTTTACTTTTATTTTATTTTGGTATTGAAAATGGTTTTCATAATGATTTTATATCAATGTGTTGTATTGATATCTTGTCATTGAAAAGTGGAAATGTTATGTTTCCTTTATGCATGTTTTATGTGATACGGTTATGTTATGGTTCTTGGGAATTGTTATGAAGACAGGTGGTTCCGTGATAAACTAAGGGTAGGTGAGCCCGATATATCTCTCCAATGCATTGGGTAACGTGAAGGGGTTAAACTTTAAGGTTTCTCCAATGAGATTTAGGGAATATACTATGATGGGTATTTCAAACGTAACCATGAGGGTTACTCCCTACGTAAGAATGTCATGAATGCCTCAAGTTACCTTTATGTCTTATGATTTCAATGATTTATTCATGATTTGATGAGGTATGTTAAAATTCTTATGTTTTATGAGTAAAGTATTATTTCATACAAGGACTAATGTTTTCATTTTGTACTTTTATATCTCTTACTGAGCTTTTTATGCTCATCCCAAGTTTTTGAAATGTTTTTCATAGGTCAAGGGAAAGGTACATGATGTGATGATAGTGTAAAAGAAGTTTCGTGAAAGAATCCATGTTTCATTTTAAATATGTTTTCGTTGATGGGAAAAATGAGTATTATCTTTTATGTAACCACTATGTTTAAATGTGGAATGTAATGCATGATTTATGATCTAATTCTCTAAAACTCTAAACATGAAATGACCCTCAATGTGTATTCTTGAAATAACTCAAGATTAAGTAATGTTTAAGGCTAGGGCCTTATAGTTGGAATCAAAGGTCGGTTTAGATAACTTTAGGAGTTAGAATTATATTAAATGATTATACAAAAATATTTTTTTATGGTCAAATTGAAATGATATAGCATTTGAAGATTACCATGTTGCTTCATCTAAGACATGTATGTTTAGAATGGTTTTCCGCAGAGGAAACAGGAAAGCAGTGCTAGGAAGGCATACAAAAGGAAATAACCTTCTGAATCAGCATCCTGAGATGGTCGGAATTGGAACAGAACAATTTGTTGTCGTAATGGAACAGTTGACTCAAGCGATAAAAGATAGTGGTATCCATGCACGAGATCATCCAGATCAACCGCAGAGGAACATGTTAGTGGTGGAACATTTCATGAGGCAACATCCCCCATCATTCAGAGGATCATATGACCCTGTGCTAGCTAAAAGGTGGATTAAAGCACTGGAGAAGATTTTCGATGTCATGGGGTGTTCAGACAATCAAAAGGTTAGTCTTTCTGTTTACCGTTTAGAGGGTGAAGCAGATTAGTGGTGGTCGATGGTTAAAAATATCAGGGATGCTCATGAGATTGATGCTCTCGACTGGGATTAATTCAAAGGTATGTTTCTTGAGAAGTATTTTCCTAAGGCTGTTCGACTTAGGATGGAAAAAAAATTCCTGGAATTGAGGCAAGAGGAAGACTCATTGGATGCCTATGAGGAAAGGTTCACTCGATTGGAAAGGTATGCTCCAAATTTTATCCGAGACCTTGATATTAAAATCAATCATTTTTACTCAGGATTAAAGCCAAAATATAAAAGGGCTTTAGCTTCTCGTGAGTTCAATAGTTATAAAAAGCTTGTTAGATGTGCTGAGAAGGTTGAAATGGAGTTTTCTGAGGATCAAGTGTTCTATAACAACCAGTAGAAGAAGAGACCGAGGTAGCAGGAGAAAGGAAAGAATTCTTCAAAAAGGTTTGATTGTAAGAAAACTAAGTTTCTAGTTTGTGATAAATGTGGTAAAAGGCATGATGGGGAATGTCTTCTGAATTCTGGAAAGTACTACTGATGTGGTAAGATGGGACATAGGGCTCGTGATTGCACTAAAAAAGAGCAGGGTGATGGTAAGACCAAATTTGATTTACAGTTAGTGAAATGTTTTAAGTGCAATGAGATGGGTCACTATGCAAATGAGTGTCCGATAAAGAGCTCGAGTGATGGGAAGCAGATAGACTAAAAGCAGAAAGGGGTGGTGAAATCCTTTGCAACTACTTCAGCAGATGTCGGGCCATCAAATGAATTTGTATCAAGTACTTCGTTTGTTTTTTCAGATTATGCCACTGTATTTTTTGATTCGGGGTCTACACATTCTTCCATCTCTGAACACGTTTCCAGTAAAATGGAAATACCATCCCAAGAAATGACTCCGGAACTTGTGGTAAAAACACCTAGGGGAAATGTTGAGGCAAAAAGAATTTATAATAATCTTTCTATCCTTATCCGTGGAAAGAACCTACTTTCAAACCATATTATTTTACCTATAGTAGAGTTTGATGTTATCCTGGGTATAGATTGGCTCTCTATTTACCATGCTAATATTGACTATAGAGCTAAAGAAGTTTCTTTTCAGAAAGACTTTCAGTTTGTGTACAACAATGAACCCTTACTGTTGAGAACATATTAAGAGGCCGAGAAAATTGTAAAAGATGGAAATGAATGTTACCTTGCACATATCGTTGAAAACAAGGGAACTGTTCGGATTAATGATGTGCCAGTGGTAAATGAGTATCCTAATGTTTTTACTGATGAGTTTCCTGGAATAATATCATATCAGGAAGTTGAATTTACCATTGACTTAGTTCCTGATGCTATGCCAATTTCAAAACCCCCTTATTGAATGGCTCAAATTGAACTTTTAGAGTTGAAGGAACAATTACAAGATTTATTAGAGAAATGATTCATTCGACATAGCACATCACCATCGGGTGCTCCTATTTTATTTGTTAAAAATAAATATGGTTTAATAAGGCTTTTCATTGATTATAGAGCCTTGAATAACATAACTGTTAAGAAGAAATATCATTTGCCTCATATTGATGATTTGTTTGATCAGCTCTAGAGAGCTTAGTATTTTTCAGAGATTGACCTGAGATTGGGGTACCATCAGTTGAAGGTAAAGGGAGCAGATATTCCAAAGACCGTGTTTCGTACAAGATATGGTCATTATGAATTTGTAGTAATGCCTTTTTGGCTAACCAATTCACCTACTATATTCATGGAACTTATGAATAGAATTTTCCATGAGTTCTTGGATAAGTTTGTGGTTGTTTTCATTGATGATATTTTGGTATTTTATAAAAGTAAAGTGGAGCATGAAAGACATTTAATGGTTATTTTGAAAACCATAAAAGAAAATAAATTATATGGGAAAATTAGCAAGTTTGAGTTTTGGTTGCAACAAATTTCTTTCCTTGGTCACATTGTTTCTAAATATGGGATAACTATTGATCCTGCAAAAACAAAGGTTGTTGAAGAATGGACAATACCCACAAATGTAACTGAGATTCGTAGTTTTCTTGGTTTGGAAGGCTATTACTGAGGGTTTGTTAGAAATTTTTCACAGTTATCTAGTCCAAAAACTAAGCTAACTTGGAAGGGTGTTATGTTTATCTAGACAAAAGAATGTCATGATTGTTTTCAGAAATTGTAAAGAAGATTGGTGAATTATCCAGTTTCAGCACTACCTTCTTGGAATGGTGAGTTTGTTATCTATAGTGATGCTTTATTGAAAGGACTTGGTTGAATCCTAATACATAATGATCAGTTAATTGCTTATGCTTCGCGTCAGTTGAAAACTCATGAGGTAAATTATCCTACACATGATTTGGAATTAGCTGTTTTTATTTTCACTTTAAAAATTTGGAGGCATCATTTGTATGGAGTAAAGTGTGAAATATACACTGATCAGAAAATCTCTAAGTATATATTCACTCAAAAAGAACTGAACATGAGACAAAGGAGATGGATTGAATTAATCAAGGATTATGATTGTACAATTCATTCCCATCTCGGAAAAGCAAATAATGTGGCTGATGCTTTGAGTCGAAAAAGTAATTCTTCATTAACAATGTTGTATTTGGAACGTGATCCTTTGGTTAAGGATTTGATGAACTTTGGCATAGAAGTTATTGGTGCAGGATGTTATTCTGTTTTGTCTCAGGTATCAGTGAAATCTTCTCTATGAGACAGAATTAAGCTAGCACAGAAGTAAGACAGTGAGTTGTAGAAAAAGGTAAAGCTAGTTCAGAAGGGTATGTTGCCTGAATTCAACATTTATAATGATTGTGTTTTGAGATTTGGTAAGAGATTGTGTGTGCCTTTTGATTCATAGTTGAAGGAAGAGTTGTTATGTGAAGCTCATAGTTCTCTGTTTTCAGTTCATCCAGGTGGTACTAAGATGTATAGAGATATTTGGGAGTATTACAGGTGGGATTGAATGAAAAGGGATATTTCTAATTTTACTATGAAGTGTTTGAGTTGTAAACAGGTTAAAGTAGAGCGGTACTTACCGAAAGGGATGCTTTATCCTTTACCAGTTCCAGAGTGGAAATGGGAGAATATATCCATGGACTTCGTTGTGGGATTGTCGAAGACATCTCGAGGTAATAATGCAATCTAGGTTATTGTTGATCGCTTGACTAAATATGCTCATTTCCTTGCTATATGAGATATTTTTTCCCTAGATAAACTTTCTCGTTTGTATCTTAAAGTGATAGTCAGGTTACATGGAGTTCTTCTCTCCATTGTATTTGACCGTGATTATAGGTTCACTTCTAGATTTTGGAAAGGCCTTTAGAAGTCATTGGGTACTGAATTAAATTTTAGTACGACTTTTCATCCTCAATCAGATGGGCAGTCAAAATGAATAATTCAGACTTTGGAGGATATGCTATGTGCTTGTTCAATTGATTATCAGGGAATTTGGGACCAACATATTTCTTTGGTTGAGTTTTCTTATAATAGCAGTTTTCATTCCATTATACAGATTGAACCATTTGAGGCATTATATGGGAAGCAGTGTCAAACTCCAGCTTTTTAGGATGAAGTAGGTGAAAGGAAGTTGATGGGACCAGAATTAGTAGAAGAGTTGGACGAAAAAGTTCAGCTAATATAGAAACACATGAGAACAGATCAGAGTAGGCAGAAGAGTTATGCGGACAATAGGAGGAAGGACCTCTCTTTTGAGGTAGGTGGTCATATTTTTCTCAAAGTTTCACCATGGAAATGTGTGATGCGATTTGGTAAGAAAGGAAAGTTGAGTCCAAGGTTCATTGGACCATATGAAATTATGGAGAGAGTTGGATCACTTGCATACTGAGTGGCTTTACCTCGGATTTTATCTCAGGTACAAAATTTTCATCATGTTTTAATGTTAAGGAAGTACATGCCAGATCCATCTCATGTTTTGAGTCCAGAGGTAGTTCAGCTGGAAGAGAATCTATCTTATGAGGAACAACCGGTCTAGATTTTTGACCACAGGGAGCAAGTGTTGCGGAATAAAGTGATTCATCAAGTAAATGTTTTGTGGAAAAACCACATGAGTGAAGAGGTGACATGGGAATCTAAAAATGCAATGAGGGATAAATACCCCCACTTATTCCTTAAGTGAAAAAATTGTGGGGATGCAATTTTCTAAAGGGGGGAGGATGTAACATCCCAAGTAAGTAATGAATAATAGATATTTTTATCTATGTCTATTTCTGAATTAGATAGTGTTTTAGAGGCTTAAAATGAGAATAAATCCAATCTTAAGCATGGAACACACAAATATTTTTAAAAGATTATTTTACTGCCTTTTGTTGGCAAACCATTTTTAAATCAGACTTTTTATAATTTTATAAGCTCTATTTGTCAAAATAAACGTATTCTTTATGATTCGTACATTGAAATTTACATTGTATATTTTTTTGTTATTTTTCTGACAATGTTCTTTTTTTTAATGAATAGTAAAAAATACTGCATTTTACATCAAAACTGCTTTTTCATCTAATTTAATTATATGGTTAGATTATCTTTTTAATTGGTCTTAAAGTGTAATTAGAATTTTTTTACAATTTAATCCAATGTTGGTCATTAGGATTAATTTCCCTTTGGAATTGGGCATAAACAAGTGCCAAACTTTTCATGGATATTGTTTCTAAAAACCCGCTATTTGTTTTGATAACGGGAATTTTTTTTAAATTAATTATTGAAATTTATATGTTTGGAATTTTGTAAAATGGATTACATATTTGGAATCATAAGGTCCAAATTATGTAATCAATACTCTTTTGTTTTTGGACATTATGAATAGTAATGATGGTAATTATCTTTAATTATCTTGATTAATTAGTAATCGGGTAGTTATGGATAATAAAATAATATCATATTAATAACAAATTACCCCAACATGTGTCCTAATTCTATTGGTTGTATCATGGCCGACCATGGGATTCCTTATGCCAAACTTGGGGACCCCATGGAATCACTTTTGTCTGATAATTACTTTTTATCTTTTTATTTTTAAAGAATGCTAAATATAACAAAGGATGTATCACTTGAGTAAAACATTTTTAATATTGCCTACATAAATGATATATTATTTTATAAACAGTAATTCTAAATCTAAAAATATTTCCTATATCATAGTATTTTTTTATAATTTTTAGACATTAAATAAATAAAATTTGTTATGACATCAAGATGATGCAGTGATTACCTCATTAATGAAGGATTTAAATAAAATGACAAGATAATATAAAATCTAAGACTTACACTTGTCAAAGACCTATTGGATGAGTATATTTCGAACCCTTATCACCTTATCCTTGAAATAAATCAATGTGGTACCTTTAAAATCCAAAACTCATTTGAAAATAAAGTAACATTTTATACCTTTCCAAGAGTGCCCCTCCTCTCCTCTTATAAAAGGCCCCCACCTCTACCTCCTTACTCACACTTATCAAGCCATTGGCTCGGACACTCTCTTCTCATTTTATCTCTCCACATCCCTCTCTACATCCTAGAAGGATTACCATAGGCAGAAAACTCTTCATGAAACCCTTTTTGGTTCTAACCAAGAGGAGTTACCCGATTTAAAGGTAAAGACTTCTCTAATGTTCTTTTGTTTTATTTTACTTCTCCAACCCCCTAAAATATTTTTATTCATTTCTTTTGTAACAAAACCAATATGTTCAATATACTCGGATGTTGTTATAATAATTATTCGAGCTACAATTACACACACCTACATATAATGGTTAAAGAACATACTGTTTTCGTGGATGGCGAATTTCTGCCTCACGAAACAATGATTGTTCAATATTCTTATAACACCTTCAAATGTGTCCATTAAGATGTCACTATATTTAAATATGATATATAATATGTTTATGTTTTCTTTAAGATTCGGTATTTTTCATTTATGGCATACCTTTATGGCTTCCATTATGGGTATACTCGATATCTTCATTTTAGGAAGTGCAGACTACCGCCCCCTCAAAGTGATTTGATTCGTTAATTCCATATGTGTGATGTATAAAGGATGAAATTAATGATATTATACTATAATTATAATATACCTTTATATCATTTTGATTCCATTCCATAAAATACGAAATAGAAATAAAAGTAGTGTTCATGCGTATGTACAGCTTACCGTCTCCATAAACGGTGTATCTCATTTCTTACCTCTAAATGTTATGTAATATTGTAAATGCATGTATATACTGGAAATATATGAAATATATGATATATAAATCATGAATATAATTCTGGATATAATGGATATTTTACCACATGAACAATTAGTAATTATAAAGAGTTTATTTTTGACTCAACTACCAATGATCGAAAAAACGACCATTATTAACTTAAATAATTACATAGTGTTCATAACATGGTAATAAGTGATATAAAAGGAATAATAAACTTGAAAAAGTTTCTTAAGAAAGTATAAATTAACTCAATTTTATTATTCAGGATGTTAAAGAAAGATCGAGTCAAGTTGGACCTGAGGTAAGGGACTTCTTCTCAATCTCCTTTCATTGAGGAATATTATGTTTTATACACAACTTTCTTTTATATGGTGTATAAACATCTTTGTCATTTATGTTTACTCAAAAGGAATATTATTTATACAAAGCGTTTACTAGACGACAAAAGGGAATGTTTTTTTTTGTCGTACGTATGCGGCAACAATGACTTATCCACCGTCGTGACCATTATTTGAGCTTCAGCTTCCTCTTCAAGACATAACCTTTTTTTAAATGACAAATAAATACCATGGTTTACTTTTCTTTTATTTTGGTATTGAAAATGGTTTTCATAATGTTTTTATATCAATTTGTTTTATTGACATCCTGTGATTGAAAAGTGGAAATGTTATGTTTCCTTTATGCATGTTTTATGTGATACGATTATGTTATGGTTCTTAGGAATTGTTATGAAGACAGGTGGTTTGGTGATAAACTAAGGGCGGGTGAGCCCGATATAGCTCTCCAATACATTGGGTAATGTGAAGTGGTTAAACATTAAGGTTTCTCTGAAGAGATTTAGGGAATATACTATGATGGGTATTCCAAACGTAACCATGAGGGTTACTCACTACGTAAGAATGTTAGGAATGCCTCAAGTTACCTTTATGTCTTATGATTTCTATGATTTATTCATGATTTGATGAGGTATGTTAAAATGCTTATGTTTTATGTGTAAAGTATGATTTCATACATGGACTAATGTTTTCATTTTGTACTTTTATATCCCTTATTGGGCTTTTTCTGCTCATCCCATGTTTTTGAAATGTTTTTCACAGGTCAAGGGAAAGGTACATGATGTGATGATAGTGTCAAGGAAGTGTCATCAAAGAATCCATGTTTTATTTTAAATATGTTTTCGTTGATGGGGAAAATGAATACTTTATTTTATGTAACAACTTTGTTTAAATGTGGAACGTAAATCATGATTTATGATCTAATTCTCTAAAACTCTAAACCTGAAAAAAATCCTCAACATGTATTCTTGAAATAAATCAAGATTAAGTTATGTTTAAGGCAGGGGCCTTATATATATTGTTCAAAAAAAATTCAAAGTAATGAGAGTTTTGTTGAAAAGTTAATAAATATAATATCCTATTCCACATCAGTAAAATTGACAAAAGGGAGATTTATTATAGTGCGGAAAGGTGAACACCTTTTGGAAACAAAACGTGAAAGGAAATGGATTCCAGAACTGTTAAAGAAGGGATTCAAATAATTTATACAAATAAAAATCATAGAGATCAAACTACACCAACACATACTCTACGAGATTCAACAATGATGGTATTTTTTTGTTTTGTCCTTCGTGACAACTGTGTTATCCATTGTTTATTGCAATGAGAATAAAAATTGGAAGTTCTATTAAGAGTGAACCTTTCAGGGAATGAGTCAACCCAAATATATTTTAAAAGTGAGTGACCATAGTTAGTAATGACCCATCCTTAATCCATTTTATTAGGTATCAATACAATGACACATTGTTAGTATATAGTCCTTGGAGAATCCCAGTGAAAGTGAACCAAGAAAAAAATAACTATGTATTTCATTGATTATTTCACTTCATTAATTGTATGATATAAGCTTATAGAAGAATGATAAGTTAAAAAATTTATAATATTTGGTAAAATCTTTTTCATTTAGAAATAAAATCATAATCTTAAATAAGGTAAAAATTAGTAACACTTATAACTAAGGGGACACTATCACATTTGGTTGTTAGAGAATTTTCAAAAATAGTTTAATTTTAAAAGGAATATACACCTTGATTTACCCAAAACATAGTGTATCTCCCACCCAATTACCATTTTCAAATACCAAAATAATTCAATGTTTTTTTATCACAAGTAATCCATATTGAATGTAATAATACAATGCTTCTATATCATATGTTTCATGATCTCTCACTCTATGTAGGTCCTTGCATGTCGGGATTATGTTACATGAGTTAACAGCTTAAAAAATAGTGTATCACATGATTAATTGTATGTGTCCTCGCTGAGTTAGTCTTACATAGGTTGGTTATCGTAACATGGTATTTTTTGACAATTTCATGATTAATATCACACAGTGCTAGATTAGTCATTTACATGGCCCAGTTGGTGGTGGCTTAATCTCATACTTGACTTATTGAATTTGGCTAAGTCCATGTGTATGAGATGTATGACTTAATCCTCTGTGAGGCCACACCACACAAGATTAACATGACGTGACATGCATAACATAAGGTATGATGAGCAAGCATATGGGATGAACTTGGTCATTCCTATACAGGCTGTTGTGTGATTATTAATCCTTACATAAACTTTAGTAGTTCAAAGTTATTATCATGAATGTAACCATATCCTAAGCCATTTATACCCGCTTATGAAAGGATAAGACAATTTTGTTGTCTTATTTCTCTATAAACATATCTACTATGGGTTCAATCTAATATTGGGTTAAAAATGGGAAAAAATGTTTTCCATAAAACTCAATTACTAAATTAATCATATAATCAATAATTTTTTTATAAATAATGGAAAAGATACAATATTTTATTTATTTATTTATAAAATTGTTTAAAAAATAATTAATTATAAAATTATTGTAATTAATTATTTAAATTTTTTAGAATCATTTATTGAATATCTCATAATATTAATTATTAATGTTGAAATACCATTTTTAAATTATATGGCATGGATTATAATTTTTATATAAATTTTGTATTGGAAAATTAAAAGAGTACTTTATTAAATGTTTATAAATTAGAAAATAAAGAATACATATAGAAGAGCCTATTTTTAAATTTATGAAATGATCATAATATTTAATTTGAATTGTTCAAATTAATGGCCTTATTTAAGAAAACTATTTAAACCATATCAAAAGGGTCTTTGAAAATTGATTTGATCAATGTTTAAATAATATTAAAGGTATGATATTTTGATTGTGTAAATTATTTACATAATAGATATTGGGTGCTAAAATGTATATAATAAATTTTATATAATATATATAAATTAAATTAAATATAATGAATAACATGAACAATTTATTATTTTGAATAAATAAAAAATGATTATATTTATTTAAATTGTAGAATTTATATAATATATGGTTAATATATAAGTTTTTTTAATATATTTTGTTAATGAATTATTCATTGATTGTTTATCATATCTTTAAATACTTTTATTTTTCTTTTATTTAAAAGTTATTCATTTATTTATTCATAAATATAATTTTGATATCATGAATTTTAATGTATGCTTTAATTTAAAGGTGTTAAAAGTAGTTATATAGATTATCATACATGTATATAAGGAATAAAATTTTCAATGTGATAATGTATTTATTTTCCTTTTTCCTTGGATTTGAATTTTATTAAGTTAAGAAGTAATTATGATTTATACATAATAGGTTTTAGAATTATTTTGGAGTTGATATATATATTTAGTAAAGTATCCTTGGGAAGAGGGACTTTGGGTTAGATTAATCACTAGCATGGGGGCTTAAATTTTGCCTAGAAATATGATAGTTGACTATCTATGGATCCAGCCTTACTCATGTGGAGATTATTGATTTCACATAGTTCTAATTCATTCACATGAAAATGTTTCATATTCCTTATGTAAGGTATGAATTTAGATATATATGAACATAAATTTCTTTTAATTTTAATTAGTAACAAAAGATATGAGTTGTGTAATGAGTTACACATCAATATGGTTTGAACCTAATAGTTTGGTCGAACAATTAATATTCCAAACCAAATCATTCGAATCAGGCATACAAGTAAATGGAATAACATGAGAAAATATGCTAAGATAAATCACCTTTAAAAATACTAAAAATTAGTTTTTTTCCAATGGAAACTCATTTCAACTCCGAGATCATTCAACTATGTAGGTTCTTCCAAGGCAGGGTTCCTGTGTATTATCATGTGCATGTAATGGTTGAAATGGATAACCCTAAGAGTTAGGTTACCAAATCCTATTGTGGTATTTGGGTTATACTTATATGGTACACCCTAATAGTTTGGATACTATAGGAATGGTGTAAAATTTATCCATTTGATGCATTCAGAAAATATTTTTCATCTCTACCATACAAGAGTCATATATAATATAATTGGGATGATGTCATTCCTAAATAATTAAGTGGTGAGAGCATTGCTGAAGAGGACTCATTTATTAGTCTAATATGAATCTTGTCCTACTAATGGATATGATGGGTTTTAAAGGTATCGTTATATTTATGAGGAGATATTTAATAAAGGTTCTTGTTAAATGTTTGTACAACTAGATACTAATTTGATAAATTCTTTTTTATAGTTTTTAACACCATCATAAAAACTGACCTTGAGATAAATCCATTTGAAATAAGTGGTGTAATGTAAGAAATTTATTTGGATGGTAATAAAAATTTAACATTTGTTTCTTGAAAAAAACAAATTCCATGTGTTAGAAAAACACATTCTCGATTAAACAAAATAATTAAGTTGTTAAATAAATGAATGTTGCTACTTATGAGTAGCATAGAATGATTTATTTTTGGTTTGAAAGGAATTATATATAAAAATGACCAACATAAATTTATTCTTCACTCACGTACTTAATATTATTGAGTTTGATAATGACTTGGTGAGACTGAAGGTTTCATATAAGTCTTTTTTTTATTAATGAATTCAATTTTTTATTAATGGAAACGTTTTCACAATATAAATATAGTTAATAAGTTTTTAAACTATTTTCTAAAAGAGTCGAGAAAAGCTGGGATGGGAAAATGATGTCTGAATTCAGGAGTAGTGTTGACAGTACAAGTGGGTAAAAGTTCAAAATAGAAGAAGAAAAGTTATTTAAAAAATACAAAAATGTAAATTCAAGTAGCTTGTAACACCCCAAGGTTTTTTAAATAATTTTAATACTAAATGTATGAAACACTGAGTCTTTACAACACACCACTTTGTTATAACCTATCCATTAAACATATTTTTACCACCTATATGATTTGAATTTTAAAAAACTGACATACATAGTTGTGTTCAATAAGATATTTTTATTCTTATAAGATCACCTTACATTTTTGTGAATAGTAACTTGACAGTTGTGAATAGTGATGTACCCTTATGAATAGTAACTTACCCTGGTGAATAGTAACAAGAACCATATGAATAATAACAACACCCATGAAAGTGTAAATAAAATTTAGAAACCTTATAATTTTAGGATAATTTAATAAGACATTAGTTAATTTGTGAAAGTATTATAAAATCGGTTTTAAATTTAAATTTGTGATTTTCAGATAAATATTTTTTTATTAAAAATTAAATTTCTCTTATTTAGAAAATTATTTTGTTAAAATAATTTTCATATTTGAATTATACACATCAAAAAATTATTAGGGTGAATTTTTGGAATTTTTCAAAAATAGTCGAATTTTTTGTGAATAGTGAAATTTGATAATTTATGAAAAATGCTAATTAAGTGACTATCTGCATCATTATTGAGTCATTGGTGATGTAAATGGAAATTGGTTAGAACTCACAAGAACATATTACTATTATTTTTCACAAGAATCAATAATATTTCTTTTCTTGGGAAAAATAATAATATAATGAATAAGATAATCAAAAATCACTCCTCTTCTCCACTATAACCCCCCCCCCCCCCCCGCACTCCCTCTTCTCTTCACTCCTCTTATAGTTTTTCCCTTGTCTAAATTCTAACCAAATATCCTCCAAATCTCCTCCCCAAAGTCTATAATCTATTTTTCTCATGAAAATACCCAAACCTCTACCCTAAAGTGGCTCTCAAGGAAGATAACTTTAGGAGGTAAATTCCACTTCTCGTTTTTTTTTATTTCAAGTCCCTTTATTTTATTTGTCCTTCCTTAACTCCTTTCATCCAAATGTTATGATAACTCCATTACCTTACATGTAATTAAATACTTTTAGGATAATGGAATAACTCATCATCATCTCCCCTTTCCCATTCTTTTATACTAGAAATGAAAACATCATCGGAGATGTGCTAATTTATCACTCCCCGCTCATGATATCTCTCCTAACAAAGGAGTCACCCCGTGAAGGCTTCAGGTTATACCAGTTCTGGACCATCCTGGAGGGGTATCAAGAGGTGGTCAAGACCTAGTGAGAAGCTTCTACCCAAGGTTTCTCTTGTGTGGCCTTTCGTAACATGTTACGAAGAGTCAAACATGGGCTTATGGTATTTGTTAAGCACCGACCCTCAGCAGATAGCAGACTATTGCTCCTCAAACAGGAGGTGGAATCCTTGGAAGGGAGGATAGGGTAGGGTTGGGATGAGAAGGTTGGAGAGGAGTTAAAGTTGATGAAGGCTAGCTATAATGAGGAGCTTCTAAAATAGGAGAGACGGGCCCGAGATCGTTCCAGGGTGAAGTGGTTGAAAGAGGGTGACAAAAACATAGGATTCTTCCATGCTTGTATAAAAGAAAAGGAGTTCTAGGTGAAACCCAATATCCTTCAATAATATGGCTCTATTGTGGGTGAAAGGGACACAGTTGGAAGGATGAACCTCGATTTTTTCAAGGACCTCTTTGCAGGTCAAAACCCCAGGATGGCCAGTGGATACCCTTATGGATCCTCTGAGATGTGGGAGTCAATCTCGAACAGAGCCTCTGTGATGGAGAATGCTATGTTGGAGGTTATTCCCTCTGAGGTGTAAATTCTTGAATCCATGTAGAGGCTGGACCCGGAGAGCAGCCCTAGACCTGATGGGTTCCCAGGTTCCTTCTACAGGGGATCGTGGGAGGTGGTTAAAGCAGACGTCATAAGAGCCATCCAGGACATCTTCAAAGGTGGGCACCTCCTAAGGGTCTCTTGTGCCATTAAACATTTACTTATCCCCAAGGTCGAGGACCCCTACTCCCACTCTCACTACTGACCGGTGAGCCTCTGCAACTTTCCTTAGAAAATCCTGGCAGGCCAAATCAATCACAGACTGGCTGAAAGGCTGCCCACCTGGATTTCTCCAGAGCAGCAAGGGTTTGTTAAGGGAAGATCTATTCAGTGGGTAATTTCACTTTCTCAGTACATGGTGAGGGACATCAACTATAAGACACATCGATCCAACCTCGCTCTCAAAGTGGACATGAACAAAGCCTATGACAGGATCGAGTGGGGCTTCCTGAAAAGAGCCATGTCGGCAATGGGCTTCTCGGTTAAAGTGGTTGATATGTTTTTCAGATGTGGCAGCTCCCCCTGGTTAGGGATTTCCTTCATGGGTAAGACGCACGGATTCCTCAAGGCAACTAGAGGTCTGAGACAGGGAGATCCTCTATCCCGTAGCCTGTTCATTTTGGCATAAGATGCCCTCAGTTTTTCTCTGAATAGAAGCATTACCCTAAGGAAAATCCTCCCTTTTAGAAGGAAACATAGTTTACCTCCCATATCCCATATTATGTTCGCAGATGACACTATTATTTTTATTAATGGGGGGAGGAGGTCAGTTCAGAGAATCAAGGTGATACAGGATGACTACTGCTTTTGGAGTGGGCAAGTGCTGAGTGTGGAGAAGAGCCACTTCTTTACATCCAAAATGATCCCGACCAGCCGAGTGTCCTCCCTCAGTAGCAGGCTAAATATGCAGCATGGGACTCTCCCCTTGGAATATTTGGCACTCCAATTTTTTCGGGAAGGCTCAGGATCCGTGAATATGATTGTATTATGAACAAGATGGTCAGTCGTGATCTCAACTAGAAGAACCATGTCCTATCTTTTGGCAGTCGTATCTCCCTGGTCAACAGCGTTCTTTTAGCTATTCCCATCTATTCCATGGCCTCCTCTAACATTCCAAAGGGAGTGGTCAAAGAAGTGTACTCTCTACTTTGAAACTTCATCTGGGATGCCAAGTCAGAAGGGAAGCGGCACTGGACTTTGTGGGAGAGATTGGATAGACCCATTCTTGAAGGGGGGATCAACTGTAGGAGTCTTCAGAACACCATTGAGGGAGCAAATTCTAGGTTGGCCTGGGAGATCCTGGATCAGTGCACCCTATGGGGGACCAATATGTCGCATCTCCTAAGTAAGGAAGAGGCCAGTAGTGTTTCTCCATTTTGGTCCAAAGCCCTTCCCTTGGTCCGATCATTATCTCCTAGTTCTCGATGGATTGTGGGAGCAGGGGATATCTCCTTCTAGAACACCAACTGGGCAGGCTCTATTTTGGCCTTCCCAGGCTATCCGGCCCCCATTATCATGTTTAAGGAAGCTTGCGATCACCACGGTTTCATCAAGTCGTTTCTGAATGAGGAACAACAAGAGACCTTCGACTCCATTGACCTGAACTCTGAGAGGGACAAATGCATATGTACCTTCTCGTCCATGGGGGAATTCAGTAACAAAGACTTCCAAAGTTGGAGGTCTTGATCTTCCTCGAGACCTGCCGATTGATGGAATGAGGTGGTTTGGTGTTGTATGATCCCAACAAAGATGAACTTCTTGTCTTGGCAGATACGGCATCTGGAGGTGTCCTCTGATGATAATATCAAGAAACTCAGGATTAGCTTTGCCTTGGGGTGCCACTGTTGCTACCGGCGAAGGGAGGAAAGCTCGGAGCATCTGTTTTTTGGTGGCGACTGGGCTCATGCAGTTTGGAGTTTCCTTGGAGGCAACAAGTATTGCAATACTAAGGAGTCTCTGTCTCTGTTCTTGGAGAGGTGGTTCGAAGGTTCGTTGGCCACAGAGAAGGCTCGTCTGTCTCGGGCTGCATCCTTCAGCGTGGGGTGCTGGTGCATCTTATAAGCTCGGAATCAAGCTAGGTTTGAAGGAGAGATCCCAATAGGTAGAGCTATCATCACTCGTATTCGATTTGCGCTCCTGGACCTGAACTCTTGTAACAAGGACGGGCAGAATAACCCTCCATTTGTATGCATGCAGGAAGCTCAATTTCTCCATCCCCTTGTGATTGGGAAGTGGATCAGATGGGATCCTCCTATCCTTGGGATCAAGCTCAACACGGATGGAGCCTGCAAAACGGGGATGATCTCGAGAGGGGGGTGGTCAGAGATTTAAGGGGAGGGGTGGTGCTGGCATTCTACTGCTCCCTTGGGAGTGGGACGACCATCCAGGAAGAATCTCGGGCCCTTTACACAGGGCTCAATGTATTCTCTAAGGAGAAGGTTGATATATCTAAAGTGGAGGTGGAATCTTTAGTCCTTATTGAAGTGCTAAAAGGAAATTGTCCCACACCTTGGAACATTGAATATACCGTCAAAAGATGTCATGTGATGCTCAGACAGAACACTATCCTATCCCACACCTGGCGAGAGGGGAACAAGGTGGCTGATTTCTTGGCTTGAATGGAAGTACATAGGTCAATGAATGTGTGTATTATCCAGACTAGTAGCTTAAAGCTAGAATGCGTCAATCCCAACAGAGGGGATTCCCTTGGTTTTCATTACTATAGACCCCCATAGTTGATGAATTTGGTTTCTTCTTCTCCTTAATTAAAATTTACATTGAATGGAATGGAAGGACGATTGGTTTTCAATTTCTATTTTTGTCCCCAATTCTGGTAATGAAACCATATTTACGGTTGAAATAGACCATAATATATTTATTATAACATATTTAAGGTTCTTTAATCATTTTTTACACATGATATTAATTTATAAATCAAAATGAGTTCGTTGAGATAAAAAATAGCCAATTAACCCAAAAAATTTGTCATTTAAGTATTATATAATGATTCATATTCAATAAAAATAACCAAATGAATTTTATAACCATGTAATCATCTAGTTGTTCACAAAAAAACATAAAACTTATATTCCGGATAACCATTCTCATTATACATTTTTATGCTTACATGAATATAAGTAAACAGATCCTAAAACCAAAGAAAACACGATCCCAAACAATGAAATTGAGTCTCTTAACCCATCATAAGTCCATGAATGAACTTAATAATGTCATAATAAATAAATTAAATATAGAGGATTTTCTATACTTATTAATTTATGAACCTAAATTTGATTATTTAGGTCATTAAGATCAAGTGATGAACACATTCAGATTTAAGGTTAGGGTTTCCTACCGGAACCTCTATTTTCTTTCGTGTTACTATTTATCTCATTTTATCCCAATTAAATTATTAATTATTCTTATGAACTGCTAATAAATTCTTTATTAATGTACTATATATTTTTTCAAACTATAATACATCTTTATTTTATGGGAGTTACATGTTTTAAAATGAACTTTCAAAATTATTTCTGAAATAAAATCCCAATTCAAGGGAATTTCTCAAATTATTACATGTTTTCAAGGGCACACTATAATCTATTTTTAGAAAAAATTATCTTTTTAAATTCAATCTTTATCTGTTTCAAAACTCTTTCTTGGTTATTATATATTACTGGTATAAATATTTTATGATATCATATACCATATTTAATTGAACTGTTTATGATTATTTTTATTGTGTATGTGCAATATTAAAACCATTCCCCAATATACTTGGAATGGTTAATGTTTATTCTTAATGTCTGGCGAAATTTATTTAAATTACATATGTTAGTTTCAATATGAATTTATATTTTTTTATGTTTATCCATGTTCAAATAAAGAATGCATTGGACTTATTATGTGATGGGTGGCTCCCCTTATAGCCCATTGATGCATCATTAGGTCTCATGAAATGAATAGATATGGACATGGTTAAGGCCATGCACATTTTTTAGATATGGTTTTGGCCTAGGTCTTAATCATTTTAATATTTCTTGGTCGAGGTATTGACGGTATGTTTCAGAATGTCTGGAATATGAATTTATCTCATTATGAAGATATTACTTCATAGTACATATGGTTATTCGACTAGTAGAATACCCATGATAATGTTTTATTATGTAAATGTTTACCCTGCTCATATTCCTACCATACTGGGTTCAGGTTTCTTATTTTTAAAGGCATGTGTTCTAAATTATTCAATGTGAATAATTTTATGTTTATGATATCTTCTGCTATATTTTTTACCCGTACTGATCATCTGAGATCACCCCTTCCTGTGTTTCACTTTTTTTAGGTAATGAAGATGTATACTATGATTGAATTGTAGGGATAATATTAGAGTGGTTGATGTTCCCAATGAAACTTTTTGGATTCTTTTCATTTCAATTAGTAATTTTGAACTTATGTATGTATCTAGATTTCCAAATCTACTAAAATGTTCTTCCCTTAGGGATAATACTTTCCTGTAATCATGATAATGTTATGTAATAATGCACCGGCTCTGAGAAATTGGGGTCGGGTAATTACATTTAGTATCAGAGTAATTTTAGAAGAAAACATAGAATATAGATATAGAAAATATAGATTATAGAAATAAACTGTACGATAGTATTTGAGGATAAGTATAAAATAATATCCTAGAATTTTGTTAAGGAATATATTATGTGGATCTTTCTATAAAAGACAACCTTTTCTGGACACTACAAGTGTTTGTGGTTCTGGAACAGATATAACAAAGAGTGAAAACTCTAACAAAGAGTTTCAAGCATGACCTGGGTTATCCTGGTACATGACAAGAGGCCTTATTATGCATCTAGTTTGACACTCCCAGGGGAAATGCTTAAGATAATTTTCATTTTCCTTATATTCCTTTAGGAAGGATTTAAATGTAAATTTTTCCTCAAAGTAAACTTGTTTATGATTATGGGATTATCCATGCATAGGATTTTAAATTTTTTAATTATTTTTCTATACTTAAATAGTACATTATGATTCATAACCAAATCTAGTGTACACCATTATTTATAAATAGCACCTAGTGGAAGGAATGGAAACATCGTGAACACGTGTATCCCATATAGGGATTACCCTCCTATGAAAGATAATTATGTAGGCTATGGAACTGTGACTGGTGCCAAGAAACTTATAAATATATTGGGATAGATTGCCTATGATATGAACAATAATCTTACCTGTAAGGATCATCCAGATCTACAATGAGGAGGAGCTATGTTAGATTGATTTTTGTGACAATATCATCCATAATTTAATGTGACTACAAACCCATTCGTAGAGGAACAGTGGATAATTTCCTTAGAGATGATATTTCTCACCTTGGGAAGTAATGAAAGGGAGAAGGATTTCATGGAAGTTTATCATCTGTGGGGATATTATGATCAATGGTGGTCACTAGTTCAAAACAAAAAGGAGGAGGAATGTAACAACCCAAAGTTTTTCAAGGGAAATTACCTTATTATATTTATGTCAGAAAATAACATGAAATCACAACATAATTAAATACTAAGTGATAAGTGGCCTTTAAACATAAGTTTGTCACTTCTGTGATTGGAATTTTGAAAATCTGACATACACGGTTGTGTTCAAGAAGATTTTTTGAGTCTAATGAAACAAAAATAATTTTTGGTGAATAGTGACATACCATTATGAATATTAACATACCATTATTAATAGTAATATGACCCTTATAAATAGTAAATCATCCAAAATAAGAGTAACATTATCTATTAATAATAAAATAAATTTTAGACATCTTAGAAAGTGAAAATTTGACCTTAGTAAACGTTTTGGTATTTTGTAAGTCATAAATAATTAAATATAATTAATTAATTAATTTAAAATAATATTTATTTCCCTAAAATTTATTCAAAAATTATTTAATCAATGTCTTATAGTTTTTAGATAATTTTATAAGACCCTAAGTAATTTTTGAAAGCACTATAAAATAAGTTTTAATCTTAAAAACTGTTTTTTCAAGTAAATTATGCTTTTAATTAAATTTTAAATTAATAATATTTTGAAAATTATTTTTGAAAAACGGACTTCATTTTTGGATTATACACATCGAAAAATGGTTGGGGTAAATTTTTGGGATTTTTCTGAGATACTTGAATTTTTTATGAATAGTAAAATATCGTAATTTACAAAATAAGCTAAATAAGATAATTATAGGGTCATGTGTGATGTTCTGGTGATGTAAGCCCACTTGGTTCGGGATTACATTATAAAATTAATATTATTTGTCATTCAAGACTCACTATTCATTGTCTTGTGGGAAAATAATAAATTAATGAATTTTATATTAAGGAAACCCCTCTCCCCTCCACTATAAAAGCCACCCTTCACACCCTCATTTCCTCACACCTCTCAAGATCCAAGACTTCTCTAAAATCTGCCCAAAAACCTTCCCTAGCCCCTCCCCCACGTCCAATAGCTTTTGGTCTCATCAAAATACTAGGCATAGGCCCTTAAGGAGGTTCTCAAGAGGAGGATTCTAGAGGTAATTTCCCTCCCTCTTCTCCTTTAATTTCCTTTCAAGTTCAAGTTCATTTCTTGATCTCTCCCCACCTATCTTCATCCAAATTGTATTGTAACTCCATTATTATACATATAATGTAATATTATGATTATAATGGGATATTATATCATCCAAACCCATTTCCCTCTTCTTTTTATTTATTTAAAGAGAACGTTGTTCGTGAGGTGTTAATTTATCACCTTCAAGAACGACATGCTTTCTTCTTCCATTTCTACCTTCATATCTGGTCATGAAACCATTTTTATGGTTGAACTAGAATTTTTTATATTTATTATGTTCTATTTAATATTATTTAAATAACCTATGGTCATGTTAATAAGTGATAAGTTAAAATAAGTTCGGTGTGATCTAAAAACCACACAAATTGACCCAAATAACCATCATTTAATTATTATCTAATGATTCATCCACATGGATCTAATATAATTCATTATAAGATCATTAACACTCCTGTAATATCATTAATGACATGTAATATAATTTCTGGATGTTTACTCATGTTCTACCCAAATTTAAGAATGCAAGTCAACCACCTAAGAAAAACCATAAAACGAACATCCCCGAACAATGTTTTTAAACTCTATAAGTCATACAAAGGAACATAATATGAAATAATGAAATAATAATGAACCCTATTAATGTACACATGGTTCTGTATTTATAATTAATGAATATAATGTCATTATATAGGACATTAATGAGAAGGAATCATTCGGGTTCAAGGTAAGGGGAAATTTTCAAACCCAACTTTCATCCTTCGGGTTCTTCCTCTTTCACTCCATTTTTGATATGGTTACTCCTATAAAATCACATGTTCATCATTTTCTTTACTTTTCTGGGATATACATGTTTTTCACTGGTTTTTATTTCCAAAAAAATGTTTT
Organism: Viscum album; assembly: GCA_963277665.1. Lineage (NCBI taxonomy): Eukaryota > Viridiplantae > Streptophyta > Magnoliopsida > Santalales > Viscaceae > Viscum > Viscum album. Next base: position 1,216,712,096 of record OY728155.1, on the reverse strand, counting down.
ACAAAATAACTCTTCTTTTAAGAACACCCCTTTTACTTCTCACTCAAAGGGGATGTTTTTTGTAACATGTTTTCTATTCCCTCTTTCTTTTGGGAACCCAATCCTTATGAATTTATTCTTATGTGATTAAACCCATTCCTTACCATGGGTTAGTTATGTTCACTTTCAATTTATGTTTCATGTGTCAAGCATGATAATGATAATGTTATGATATGACGGGTGCGCGCGGAATTATATAGCGCAATATGCATGTTTCAAAGTGACGGGTGCGCCCAGAATTATACAGCGCTCGAATGCATTGGGTAAAGTGATGAATCTCATGAGTAAATGTGAAATGATGTGTGAACAAGATTATAGCTTGGTTCAGAATTATGTGTGGTAGTTAACCACTAAGACATGATGTTTCATTTTTATGCATCGCCACATTTCAAGTCTTTTATTTATGCTCCTCTCTTGTTCATGACATTTTTCCTATGTTATGAATATGATCACCCCATGATATATTGTTCTTATATATCCTTTTACTGGGATTCTAGCTTACCCATTTTTATGTATATCCACAGGTGGCTAAATTTACTAAGGAGGGGAAAAGTGCCAATAATAATCTAGAGAAGAAGAAATTAAATAATTGTTTATGCTAGATATTATATTTGTTATGTGTGGTCCTAGTTTTCCCAAGACACTAAGCCATTGGATCCTCTTTGTGTAATACTATTATGTTTTTTATCTTTGAAATGATGTAATAGTAATGTACAAAAATTCTGGGTCACTATAGTTGGTATCAGAGGAAAGGTTTAGTTAATTTGGGAATTAGGATTAGTGAACCCTAGAGAAAACCTCTAGTATGAGATTAAGTACAAATATGCACACAAGAATATTTACCTAGGGGTCCCATATGTTATGTTTTTGGTATAAATTGTTTAAATGAATAAGTTATTCATGACTTTTTTACTTATGTTTTGTTCTATTCTTTTCTATTTTAGAAAATGGTGGGAACTAGGAGAAATCAGGCCAACAACTCTTGTGAGGGCCAATGCAACGATTGCCTGAATGACATCCCCAATGATTTGGGAGGTGGAGTTCAAAACTTCAGGGAAATTATTACCCAATTATATCATGTTATGAATAATAACCATAATAATAGGGAACGTCCTCCTTCACCAAAGAGGGAGAAACTGGCTATCGAATGTTTTATGCAGCAATAACCACCGACGATTTGTGGGTCTTTCGATCCACTAGTTTCGGGATAGTGGGTCAACTCCATGGAGAAGATCTTTTTTTTCTTCATTGTTCTGAGACAGAGAAGTTGACTCTATCCATTTATCTTCTAGATGTATAAGCCGATAAATGGTGGGATTTGATTAAGAACACCAAGACAATAGAGGAAATTGAAGAGATGGAATGTGAAGACTTTAAGATAATGTTTCTTAATAAGTATTTCCCACGAACACTCCACACAAAGATGGAGAGAGAATTCATAGAGCTCAAGAAAAAAGAAGGAGAATCTGTCACAACCTATGAAGTGAATTTCACAAGGCTTGCAAGGTATACTTTGGATTTTGTTATCAACACTGATAGCAAAATTGATAGATTCTTTAGTGGATTAAAACCACACCTTCAAAAGGATCTTGTAATTCGAGACTTTGGGAGTTATGAAGAATTTGTTCAGTGTGCTCTCAAAGTGGAGATGGTGTTTGGAGAATTGTCCTATGGATATGGGGATAATAAACAAAAGATGGAGTTTCAAGCCGGTGGATCTAGTGAAAAAGGTGTAAAGAAAAATCAACGACCCACATGCCCAAAATGTGGGAAGTTGCACCATGGGAACTGCCTCAAAGGGGCGGGGAAATGCTTCAAGTGTGGAAAATAAGGAAACCATGCTCTAGAGTGTCGAAAAGACACAAAAAGGAAGGATAATGTTGCTAATGAAAGGAGAGAACCACCCTTGGTTCAATGCTACAATTGCAGGGAGCTGTGACACTATGCAAACTAGTGCACCAAACCTCGAGTTCTTGAGGGTAATCAGCTTCAGCAGCCACCAAAGCCAAAGGAACAAGGGATGTCTTATTCAATCACTACTGCAGAGGTGGAGCATGATAAGGAAGTCGTTCAAGGCACACTTCTTATTCACTCAATAATGGCAAAAGTCCTATTTGATTCCGGTTATACGCATTCCTTTATATCTTGCAAGTTTGCTAGAACTATAGAATCGAAGCCCTGAAACATTGGAGTAGGGATATCTGTAAAAACACAAAGTGTTTCAATCATTGAAACCCAAGTGTTTGACTCTTCTCCCGTTGGCGTATGTGGGAAGATTCTTTCGGAAAATCTCGTAATACTTCTTTTGGTAGAATTCTTCACTATAATGGGAATGGATTGGCTCTCGTTATATAGAGCACATATCAACTGTCGGGAAAAGGAAATATATTTTCATATTCCCAACCATCCCATGCTCCTCTAAAAATGCAAGGAAGATCATGAATCTCATTTGAAAAATCCTTCAAACCTGTGGGTGTTGATTCCCTATGAATAAGCATACCTCTCCCAAATGGTTGAGTCAAAGGAAAGTTCCAACCTTGAGGAAATCCCCATCATGAGGGAATACGACGATGTATTTCCCGAAGAGTTACCCAGAATTCCCCCGAATCGTGAGGTAGGGTTCTCAATCGAACTCATACCCAGAGCTACTCCTATATCAAAGTTCCCCTATAGGATGGCTCTTATCGAACTGGAGGAGTTGAATAAGCAGCTGCAATAGCATTTGGACAAAGGGTTCATACGCCCTAGTACAACACCTTGGGGTGCGCCAGTGCTCTTTGTGAAGAAGAAGGATGGAACAATGTGGTTGTGTATCGATTATCAGGAACTCAACAAGATCACCATAAAGAACAAGTATCCTCTCCCAAGGATTGATGACTTGTTAGACCAGTTCAGAGGATCTCAATACTTCTCAAAGGTTGATCTTCATTCTAGATATCATCAGGTAAAGGTGAAGAAGGAAGATATTCATAAAACTACCTTCCGTACAAGGTATGGGCACTATGAGTTTTTGGTGATGCCCTTCGGACTTACTAACGCCCCTGAAATATTCATGGATTTGATGAATAGAGTCTTTAGACTTTACCTCAACAAATTTCTGGTAGTGTTTATCGATGATATTCTCATCTAATCCAAGATAAATGAGGAACATGAAGAACATCTAAGTCTTGTGTTGGAGACATTCATAAAGGAGACGTTGTACGCCAAGTTCAGCAATTGTGACTTTGGGATGAATCAAGTCATGTTATTGGGGCATGTGATCACAGGTGAAGGAATTTCTGTGGATCCTTCAAAGACAAAGGCAATTGGGGAATGGCCTAGGCCCTCTAGTGTCACATAAATCCGTAGATTTCTTGTATTAGCTGGGTACTACCGATGTTTTGTGAGAAACTTCTCACGATTGTCAAGCCCACTAACTAAGTTAACAAGAAAAGGGGTAAAGTATGTTTGGAAGGAAAAATGTGAGGGAAGCTTCAAGGAGCTAAAGAGAAGGCTGATCACTACACTTATACTCACATTACCAAAAAGTGGAGAATGTTTTGTGAAATAGAGTGATGATTCAAAGAAATTCTTGGGTTGTGTACTCATGAAAAATGATAATGTGATAGCTTACGCCTCACGACAGTTGAAGATCCATGAGAAGAACTACCCAATGCATGATCTAGAGCTGACAGCCATGATTTTTGCCTTGAAAATCTGGCGGCACTATCTTTATAGTGAAAAGTGTGACATATACACCGACCACAAGAGCCTAAAGTATATATTCACACAAAATGAGCTCAACATGCATCAAAGGAGGTGGTTAGATCTAATCAAGGATTAGGATTGCTCTATTCACTATCATCCGGGATAGGCGAACAAGGTAGCTAAAGCTCTAACCAGAAAAGAACCTGTGACTCTATCCATGTTGTGGATTGAGAAAGACCATATCTTCATGGATATGAAAAGAATGGATTTTGAAATCATAATGGAAGGGGATACATCATACCTTACCCAAATGATTGCGCAACCATCCATCCAGGAGAAGATTAAGGAATCACAAAGTTATGATGTGGAGATACAAAAGATGTTGAATGTAGTAAAGGAAGGGAAGCTGCAAGAGTTCCATATTGATGATGATGGTGTGATTTGGTTTGGAATGTGGCTTTTTGTGCCTTCATCACCTGGGATAAAGAAGGAGCTATTGGATAATGCACATACCTCAACTTTCTATATCCATCCTGGGAGTACCAAGATGTACCGTTATCTCCGAGAACACTTTTGGTGGGATAACATGAAGTAGGAGATTGCAAAATATATATCAAGCTGCTTGGTATGTCAGAAAGTTAAATCTAAGCAACAAAAGTCCAGAGGTTTGATGCATCCATTTCCTATACCCATGTGGAAATGGGAAAATGTTACTATGGACTTTATCATGGGTCTCCCGAAGTAGTCAAAGGGAAACAATACAATATGGGTTGTGGTTGGCCGAGTCACCAAGAATACCCATTTTATCACTATTCGGGAAGATCTATCGCTTGAACAACTTGCAAAGATATATATGAAGGAAGTGGTGAGATTACACGGTGTTCCACTCTCGATTGTCTCTAACTGTGATCCAAGGTTCATATCTAAATTCTAGAGGAGCCTTCAAAATGCTTTGAGTACTGAATTAAATTTCAGTACAGCCTATCACCTCCAAATCGATGGCTAGTCTGAAAGGACTATTCAGACGCTTGAAGATATTCTAAGAGCCTGCTCTCTTGAATTAAAAGGTGGTTGTAATCATCATCTCCCATTGGTTGAGTTCTCATACAACAATATCTTCCTCTCAAGTATTCATATGGCTCCGTATGAAGCTCTTTATGGAAAGCGATGTATAACTCCAATCTGTTGGGATGAATTTGGAGAAAGAAAGCTACTTGGGGGTGATCTGGTTTAAGAGATGACAGAGAAGGTTCACGTCATCCGGAAACACATCAAAGCTACTCAAAGTCAGCAAAATAGCTATGCTGACAACCATTGAAGGGACTTGGAGTTCTATGTTGGGGATAAAGTCTTCCTTCGAATATCTCCATGGAAGAGAGTCATGTGATTCGGGAAGAAATAGAAGCTAAGCCCAAGGTATATTGGCCCCTTTGAGATCCTTGACCACAAAGGAGTCGTGGCCTATCTTCTTGCACTTCCACAAAATATGGCTCAAGTTCATGATGTGTTCCATGTATCGCTACTGAGGAAGTACATTCCAGACCCCTCACATGTACTAAACTCAGAGGTGGTGCAGCTGGAAGATGATCTCTCCTATGAGGAGAAGCCAATAAAAATTCAGAATCTGAGAGATTAAGGTTTTACGCAACAAGACAATTCATCTTGTCAAAGTGTTGTGGAGAAACCCTAAGTTTGAGGATGAAACTTAGGAACCAGAAGAGGCAGTGAAGTAGAAACACCCTCACCTGTTTGTTTAAAGTGAAATTTCGGGGGTGAAATTTCTTGAGGGGGGAAGAATGTAACAACCCAAATTTTTTCAATGGAAATTACCTTCTAATATTTATGTCTTAAAATTACATGAAATCACAACATAATGAACTAATCTGTTATAAGTGACTGTTAAACATAAGTTTGTCACTTTTGTGTTTGGAATTTTGAAAATCTGACATACACGGTTGTGTTCAATATTTTTTTTAAGTCTAATGAAACAAAAATACTTTTTAGTGAATAGTGACCTACCCTTATGAATAGTAACATACCCTTATGAATAGTAATATGACCCTTATGAATATTAAATCATCCAACATAATAGTAAAATTACCTATGAATAATAAAATAAAATTTAGACATCTTAGAAAGTGACAATTTGACCTTAGTAAAGGTTTTGGTATTTTGTAAGTCATAAATAATTAATTATAATTAATTAATTAATTTAGAAGAATATTTATTTCCATAAAATTTATTCATAAATTTTTTAATCAATTTCTTATAGTTTTTAGATAATTTTATAAGACCCTACGTAATTTTTCAAAGTAATATAAAATCAGTTTTAATCATAAAAACTATTTTTTTAAGTAAATTATGATTTTTATTAAATATTAAGTTAATAATATTTAGAAAATTATTTTTTAAAAAAGGACTTCATTTTTGGATTCTAAAATTCGAAAAATCGTTGGGGTATATTTTTGGCATTTTTCTGAGATACTTGAATTTTTGATGAATAGTCAAATACTGTAATTTACAAAATGAGCTAAATAAGCTAATTATAGGGTCAAGTGAAATGTTCTGGTGATGTAATCTCACTTGGTTCGGGATTAAATTATAAAATTACTATTCCTGGTCATTCAATACTCACTATTCATTTTCTTGTTGGAAAATAATAAACTAATGAATTTTATATTAAGGAAACCCCTCTCCCCTCCACTATAAAAGCCACCCTTCACACCCTCATTTCCTCACACCTCTCAAGCTCCAAGACTTCTCTAAAATCTGCCCAAAAACCTTTCCTAGCCCCTATCCCACGTCCAAGAGCTGCTCATCTCACCAAAATACCAATCTTAGGCCCATAAGGAGGTTCTCAAGAGGAGGATTCTAGAGGTAATTCCCCTCCCTCTTCTCCATTAATTTCTTTTCAAGTTCAAGTTCATTTCTTGATCTCTTCCCAACTATCGTTATCCAAATTGTATTGTAACTACTGAATTATAAATATAATTTAATTTTATGATTATAATGGGATATTATATCATCCAACCCCCATTCCCTCTTCCTTTTATTTATTTAAAGAGAACGTTGTTCGTTATGTGATAAATTATCACCTTCAAGAACGACATGATTTCTTCTTCCATTTCTACCTTCATCTCTAGACATGAAACCATTTTTATGGTTGAACCAGAATATTTTATATGTATTATGTTCTATTTAAAGTTCTGGAAATATCCTATGGCCATATTACTAAGTGATAAGTTAAAACAAGTTCGTTGTGATCTAAAAACCGCCCAAATTGACCCAAATAACCATCATTTAATTCTTATCTAATGATTCATCCACATGGATATAATATAATTAATTATAAGATCCTGAAAACTCATTTCATATAATTAATGACATGTAATATCATTTCTGGATGTTTACTCATGTTCTACCCAAATTTAAGAATACAAGTGAACCACCCAAGAAAACCCATAAAAACGAACATCCCGGAACAATGTTTTTAAACTCTATAAGTCATCCAAAGGAACATAATATGAAATAATGAAACCAGAATGAACCCTATTAATGTTCACATGGTTCTGGATTTCTATTTAAGAAATATAATGTCATTATAGATAACATTAAAGAGAAGGAATCATTCGGGTACAAGTTAAGGGGAAATTCTCGAACCCAACTTTCATCCTTCAGGTTCTTCCTCTTTCACTCCATTTTTTATAGGGTTACTCCTATAAAATCACTTGTTCATAAATTTATTTACTTTTCTGGGATATAAATTTTTATCAATGGTTTTTATGTCCAACAAAAAATTTTCCAAAAGAACTCTTCTTTTAAGAACACCCCTTTTACTTCTCACTCAAAGTGGACGGTTCTTGTAACATGTATGTTATTCCCTCTTTATTTTGGGAACCCAAAGCTTATGAATGTATTCTTATGAGATGAAACCCATTACTTACCATGGGTTATTTATTTTCACTTTTGATTTCTATTCAATGTGGCAATCATGATAATGATAATGTTAGGATGTGATGGGTGCGCCCGGAATTATATAGCGCAATATGAATGTTTCAAAGTGAGGGGTGCGCTCGGAATTATACAACACTCCAATGCATTGGGTAAAGTGATGAATATCATGAGTAAATGTGAAATGATGTTTTAAAAAGATTCTATCTTGGTTCACAATTATGTGTGGTAGTTAACCACTAAGACATCATGTTTCATTTTTATGCATTGCTACATTTCAAGTCTTTTATTTATGCTCCTCTCTTGTTCATGATCTTTTTCCTATGTTATGATTATTCAAACCCCATGATATATTGTTCTTATCTATCCTCTTACTGGTCTTCTATATCACCCCTTTGGATGTATATCCTCTTGTGGCTACATGTACTAAGGAGGGGACAAGTTCCAATAAGAAGCTATAGAAGAATAAATTAAATAAATGTTTATGCTAGATGTTGTATTTGTTATGTGTGGTCCTAGTTTGCCCAAGACACTAAGCCTTTGGATCCTCTTTTTGTAATACTATTATGTTGTTTATATTTGAAATAATGTAATATTAATGTAAGGAAATTCAGGGTCTCTATAAGGAAGAAATAAAAAAACATGGAATGGAGTGAATTTAAGTAACTTTTCTTAGAGAAATACTTTCCTCATGAACAATGAGCAGATATGGAGAGGAAGTTTTTGAATTTGAGGAAAAATGAATATGATAATGTTAAAAAGTACAAAGTTAACTTAACATGGTTAGAAGGGAATGTTGTTGACTATATACGTAATCCAAAGATCAATATTGATCCATTCGTTGATGGAATATATCCATTCCTCTGATAGGACCTGGTCTATGAAACTTTCTTGTCATACAAAGACATAGTCTCATGTGATATCAACATGTAAAATGAGTTATCCATGTATTATCAATTTAAAGGAAAGAAAGTGAAGAAAATGGTTGTTGAAATCTCTGGAAAAGGAAATAAGGAAATGGGGAATAAGGGTAGAGTTCACTTTAACCCTATGATAATATTGGAAGGAAACACCCTGGTGTCTGCGTAAAAGAAAAAGGGGTGTACTACAAGTGTGGAAAGAAAGTCCATAAAGCTGGTGATTGAAAGTGTAAGAAAGAATCAATTAATACTCAATTATATAATTTTAGGGACATGGGACACTATGTTAATGATTGTAAAAAGATTCAAGTAAATGTTCCATAGAAAAGGACAATGGAGCAAGGAAAAGCTTATGCATTCACAACTACTGATATTGAAGTTCCTAATGATGTGGTGGAAGGCAGTTTAATCATTTCCTCAAACTTACCCCATGTTTTATTTAATTCTATATCATTCCATTCTTTCAAAACATTAATGTTTGTCAAGAAAATTATATATTTCCAATTTTGATTTATAAAAGAGTTTCCAGTCAAAATTACTTAGGGATGCATCATTTCCAAAAATATGTGTTAGATAGTCCCCATTAAGGCCTATAAATGTGATTTATATTCTGATTTTATTATCATACCAATGATTGACTTTGATATAATCCTAAGTATGAATTGTATTTCAAATCATGATGCAATAATATATTACAACAAGAAGGAGGATATAGTTTTTTGAGAATGATGTAGAATCCCTTTTATTTAGAGTAGAAACATAATCATCTGGCTCTTATCTAGATCCACCCCCAATATCTCTACAAAATGAAATTCTTGGAGAGGATGAGAATGAAATATATATGGCTGAGGAGAGAAATATTAAAATTAAGGATGTCTATATTGTGCAAGAATATATTGATGTTTTTTGGAGGGTTTACCTAGACATCCTCTAGAGAATTAAGTTGAATTATCTATTGATTTAATTCCCTGTTCAATTCATATACCAAAGACTTCATATAGAATGTAAAATCTAAAATTATTATAACTGAATAATAAACTAGGGGAATTTAGTGATAAAGGTTTTATTCACACCTAGTGTTTCTCCATGGGGAGTCCATTTTCTTTTCATTAAGAAGAAAGATGGATCTATGTGGTTTTTTATTAACTGCAGGTAAATCAATGATATAAAAATAAAGAACTAGTATCCCTTACCTCACATTGATTATTTAATTGATCAACTTCATGGAGCCCAATATTTTTTGAAGATTGACCTCTGATCTGGATATCATCAGTTGTGAGTAAGGGAGGAAGACATTCCAAAGATAGAATTTCTAACCATGTATGGGCATTAAAAATTTGCAGTAATGAATTTTAGACTAACTAATGAACCCAATGTTTTCATGGATATAATTAATAGAGTATTCAAGGAATATCTTGATGATTTTGTTCTAGTATTTATTGATGATATCTTGGTAAACTCAAAAAGCTAAAAAGATCATGAAAATCACGTGTGAACTATTCTAAAGACTCTTAAAAGAAATGAATTATTTGGTAATCTTAGAAAGTGTGAATTTTGGCATCAATAATTTTCCTTTCTTGGCCACATTTCCTATAAATATGGAATATTATTTGATCCCACAAAAAAAAGGTTGTGCAGTAATGGCCTACTCTAACGAACATAATCGAGGTGCATAGTTTTAATGGTTTAGCATGTTATTATCAGTGTTTTGTTTAGAACTTCACCTATTTATACAACCCAATGACCAAGCATACATATAAATGGGTTATTTCCATATGTAAAAAAGAATGTGAGAAATGTTTTGAAAATTGAATTAGATATTAGTGAGTGCTCTAATCCTGAATCTACTATCGGGGAATGGTGGATTTTTGATCTATAGTGATGAATCAAAGAAAGGACTTGGTTGTGACCTTATATAGAATGATAGAGTTATTACTTATGCATCAAGGAAATTAAAAACTCATGAACAAAACTATCTTACTCATGATATTGACTTAGGAGTGTTAATATTTTCTTTGAAAATATGGTGATATTATCTCTATAGTGAAAGTTGTGATATATATACGGATCATAATATATTTAAATATATATTCTCATAGAAAGAACTAAACATAAATAGAAGTTTATGTCTTGAACTACTCATGGATTGTGATTGTTCTATAAACTGCCACCTAGGAATGGAAAATATGGTAGTTAATGACCAATGTAGGAAGGATCATGGAGTCCTAAAAAATGATGATTGAATGGGATCTAGTAAAGATGGATATGGAAATTATCAAAGGAGGTGAGACATCACTATTTTTTTATTTTGTTGCCTAAAAATATTTGTTTGAAAGGATTAAAAATCCTCATACTAATGATGAGAATATTTAAAATAAAATTAAATGTGTGAATTATGGGATGTTGGTTGACATCATGTCTGATGATGGTATTCTAATGTTTGGGAAAAGGACATGTGTTTCCTCTATACCCATGATGAAATGGGATTTATTTAAGGATTATCATAGCTCTAATTTCTCAATACACCTTGGTAGTACTAAAATGTATAGATATTTGAAAGAACATTTCTGGTGGGACAACATGAAGTGGGAAATTGCTGATTTTGTATCAAGTTGTTTAGTCTGTCAACAATTGAAGATTGAATTGCAACATCCGAGGGGAGTTATGAAACCTCTACCTATTCCTACATTGAAATGGGATGACATCACCATGGATTTTTTCACTAGATTACCCAAAACACCAAGGAAGAATGATATGATATAGTTAATTGTTGATTAACATATGAAAACTGCACATTTCCTCACTATAAGGGAGAATTTTCCACTAGAGCGCCTTGCATGACTCAATATCAATGATGTTGTGAGACTTGATAGAGAACCTCTTTCAATTGTGTCTGATCATGATCCATGATTTACATTAAAATTCCGGAAAAAGTCTTCAGAAATATTTGGATACTGATCTTCTATTGAGTACTGCATGTCACCCTCAAACTAATAGCCAATCAGAGAGGAATATCCAAACCTTCTAGGACATGGTGAGTTCAAGTTTACATGACTTTCAATGTATTTGGGATCAATATATACCTTTAGTGGAGTTTTACTAAAATAACAGTTTCCATTCAAGTATTCAAATGGTACCTGATGAAGCATTGTACGGAAAGAGATGTCGTACACCAAGTTCTTAGGATGATTCTAGAGAAATGATGATTTTGGGTTGAGATCTTGTGAAGGAAACAACATCAAATGTATGTACTATTCAAATACATATCAAATAATCTCAAAAAAGGAAAAATAGTTATACTGATAATCGAAGGAAGGATTTATAATTTCAAGTAGGTGACCATGTTTTCCAAAAGGATTCTCCATGGAAATGTTTTATAAGAAATGGGAAGAAAGGGAGAATGATCCCTAGGTACATTGAAAATTTTTAAATCCTATAGAGAATTGGAACTAATTTATATCATTTGGTTATTCCACATATACTTTCTAAAGTACACAATGTGTTCCATGTATCATTATTTAAGAAGTATATGCTAGACCCAACGCATGTACTCACTTCTGAATGAATGGAATTGTAAACTTACCTACCATACTGTGAAGATACTATCTAGATTCTAAACACTATGAAAAGGTTTTGGGGAATCAGAAAACTCAATTGGTAAAGATACTTTGAAAATTTCATAAAATCAAAGAGGCAACATGGGAGCCAGAGAAGCTTATGATGAAGACCTACCCAAATCTTTTTATGTGGTAACATTATGTGAATTTAGAGGATGAAATTTTTGTAAGGATGAGGTATTGTAACACCCCAAGGTTTTTCAAATAAATTTAATATTAAATGACTGAAAAATGATTCTCTACCAAACACAACTTTGTTATGACCTATAACAACCCTCCTCTTTATTACACAATAAAACATGATTTATTACATAAACATCACTTGATACAACATAGAATATATAGAGTTATAGTGTATCTGGGGATTAGGATTATTACATAACAACTTAAAACCGGAAATACAATATATTTTTTTGAAAAAATTCTTTACATAACCACTACATTCCCTCGTACTTAGCATTTCATGGGATAACCTGAGGACATGCATAAGAAAAGGGTGAGATATAAATCCTAGCAAGGGAATAAAAATGGAATAACATGAGGAATAAAATACATGTTAGAAAATAGGCATATAAATTGTGAACAATAGAAACATGGACATAAATTCATGATAAAGAATGATAATCCTAAAATGGAAATGTGGCAACAACACTTAACATGGAATTAGCATGAGCTAAGGCTCATTGCACATAGAGAATGAGTAAACCCTCATTGAACATAAAGTACAAGTAAACCCTGTTTTCAATTTAATTATCACGATTCAACACTCATATCTCATTATGTATCATGATACTATACATTACTCAATGAATTAGAGTGCAATCAGGGCGCATCCTTCATAAAAATTTCATTTCATGCATAAATGTGCCACATGGATCATATAACATGTAATCAATATGCATCATAAGTTATTACACAATTAAGTAATGTGGAATAAATACATTAAAGTACCATTAAATATGTATGTGTGCATAAAGTTGAATACCCTTGATAGAGACATGGGTATGGTATTCACTACACAATGATCTTGGCTTGGAAAAACGTGGCGCAATTTCAGCAGCATAACGGCATCACATAAAGATTCATGAAAATGTTTAATGAGAGTGAAATGGGTGTCTCATAATATGTACATAAAATGGATAGTAAGGGGGTCATATAGATACAAGTCCCAACAAACTTAATGGAATCTAGATGCACAATAAAAAAGAATTACTTAGATGTAAAAGAGGAGAGGGAAATCCCACACAGAATTTTGGCATGGTAACACGTGTACATGGGAGGCATTAATGAGACATAAAGGGGTCTCACATCATCCAAACAAATATAGGTCATTATGGGGGAGGTGAGATATCATACCCCAACATTTTTAATTGAAAAAAATGGTATAACAACTTAAGTAAAATTGTACAAAAATGAGAAAGGAAGAAATCCCTTACTTGGAAGTGTGATCCAAAAAGCATGGGAGAGGCCTGAGATAGGATTATTGTGAGCTTAGGGAAACTTAGGAGGATTATAAAGATATTAGGGAATGGTTTGGTCGAACTCTAAATACTTCGAGTGAAGAGGAAGTGGGATCTTGGGTGGGTTTATATAGGAAAGGAGAGGGAATTCTTTATTGTTTAGGTTTGGGACACATAACATTAAACTAATCAAAAACACAAACCTTATCATGGTTTCTAGCCATGTTTTTTGCCAAATGGGAGGGTAAAATAGTATTTTATAATCTCAATGGCCTAACTTCTTAAAATAATAGGGTCGATTATGTGGAGGTGAGTCACACTCTCAAGGAAAACAATTTAAAAAGACAAATTGTTTTATAAGCCTTGAAGGGTCCACTAAATATTTGTAAAATAAATAAAACAATCCCAAATTCATTATTATAATGGTAAAAAATATATTGGACGAACATAATGTTTATAGTATTTTATTACATCACTATTGGGTCATTATGATGTCATAAAACACATTATATATTTAAACAATGTTTAACTTTTACCCAAAAATTTGACTGTCTCAGAAAATTATGAAAATTTCACCGTTGGATAATTTGGACGTCCTGATTCAAAAAATAATATTCATTTTATACAAATAAATTTTTTAATATGTAAATTTGTACTTTTAAAATAAAAACCGGCATTTATCGAAAATTCATTGTTTTTGACAAAAACAGCTTTCAACCCTTAACAAAAATTACATTTCCATTCATAAAAAATTGTATGAGAATTTATATAAAAATTAATTTATTAATAATATTTTATTAAAATTTTATTTAATTCAAAAATACATTAATTCATCAAAATAGGTTTCTTAGTTGAATATTAACAAAAAATGTTATTTGTGCTTCAAAAACTCCATACAAAGTAACAATAAAAAATGAATGCACATACTTTATACAAAAATAATGTACATAGTCATAGTGATAGAGTCTTGTCACATAACCCCTTATAACACCTACATAAGACCATAGGGTAAGGAGTTCGATGGTGACAGACTGTTGGGGGGGCTTGGACAACATCGCTCGGGTGGTAATCTCTCTCAACTTCCACTTCTCCCGTAGTCAGTTTTGCTCAAGCTTAAAATGTTTAACCACTGCTTGGGCTTGGTCAAGAGAGAAGACCAGTGACACCACCTCATTTCTGAGCTCCAACAAATGGGCTTCGTACGGGTCATGTCTACTGGATGAGGTCATCTCTCCATTTTTATGGGTAAATTGGATTTATTTAAGCCCTATATTTATACTAATCATGTGATCATTGTTCAACAGGTATATTAGAAATGGTCAGAATTATTAACATTATTTTCAAATCCAAATCATAGAACCAAATAAGCGTATACATTTTAAATAACCATAATAAGACATTTAAATAAACCAATAGGAATTTTCATTAATAAATTTTTGGGTCATTACAATCTTCCCCCCTTAAGAAATTTTTCCCTCAAAATTTCCTTTCCCCACACTAAAACAAATGAAGGTAACCCTGCTTCATCACTTCCTCTAATTCCCACGTCACTTCTTCAAACTTGTGTTTTTTTCACAACACCTTGATGAGGGGAATTTTCTTATTACGTATATATTTTTCTCTACAGTCTAAGATCTTCAACAGTTGATCCTAGTAAGAAAGATCATCCTCTAGGTATACTACCTATAAAGAGAGTACATGTGAAGGGTCTAGTATGTACTTCCTTAAGTGGGATAAGTGAAATATATCATGTACTTTGGCCATGGTAGGTGGAAGTCCTAGTCGATTGGCCACAACCCCGACATGATCAAGAATCTCGAAGGGGCTTATGTAACTAGGACTTAAATTTCCTTTCTTTCCAAAACACATGACCTTCTTCCACATAGATATGCATAAAAATATCATGTATCCAACTTTAAACTCAAGTTCTCTTAGATGGTTTTCAGCATAACTCTTCTATTTACTCTGGGATGCATTGATATGTTGTTGAATGGTTTTCACCTTCTCCACCATTTCTTTGACCATTTCTGGTCCTAACAGCTTTTGTTCACTGACTTCATCCCAA
This sequence comes from Viscum album, assembly GCA_963277665.1. NCBI lineage: Eukaryota > Viridiplantae > Streptophyta > Magnoliopsida > Santalales > Viscaceae > Viscum > Viscum album. Next base: position 1,216,696,357 of record OY728155.1, on the reverse strand, counting down.
CATGTTGGTGTTCTACTCCTCTTCCCATACAGGGCTTTATAAGGTGCCATTCTGATGCTCGAGTGGAAACTGTTATTATAGGATAATTCAACCAGAGGAAGATGTTGATCCCAACCTCCTTTAAATTCCATTGAACAAGATCATAACATATCATCTAGTGTTTGAATAGGTCACTCAGATTGTCCATTAGTTTGAGTTTGATAGGTTGTACTAAAGTTCAGTTCAATATCCAGAGCATGTTGAAGACTCTTCCAAAACATAGAGTTGAATCTCAGAACTCAATCAGATACAATAGATTGTGGAACTCCATGCAGCCTTGCCACTTCCCTAATATATATCTGTGCCAGTTGATCCAATGAGAAATCCTCTTGAATTTCAATGAAGTGTGTAGACTTTATAAGACAAACCAGAACAACCCATATCGCATTTTTGTCTTTGGATGTCTTTGGAAGTTTGGGGAAAATGTCCATGGTGATGTTCTCCCATTTCCATACTGGTATCGGCAATAGTTTCATCATCCCCTTAGACTTCTGCCTCTCTACCTTCACATCCTAACAAACCAGGCACTTTGATTTATACTTAGCGTTCTCCTTCTTTATATTATCCCACCAATAATGCTCTCGAATATTTCGATACATATTTGTGTTTACAAGGTGAATAGAGAAATATAAACTATGTTCATTATCCAGAAGTTCCTTCTTCTGCTCCGGACATGATGGAACACATAGTATTTTCCCAAATCTCACAATTCCTTCTTCATTAACATTTAACTCTAAGGGTTTACAATTTCTGATAGCCTCCACTTTCTTCTAAATTCCCACATCATCCTTTTGATAATCCTTTAAATTTTCTAAAAGATATGGTTGAGAAATAATGTATGCAAGGATTTATGATGTTTCCTTATTTATGATTCCAATTTCCATCTTCATCAAATCTAAGATTATTGGATCCTTCCCAATTTTCATCAATGATAGAATCGATGGGTCCTTTCTACTTAGAGCATCAGTCACCTTGTTCTCTTTCCCAGTGTGGTAATGGATTGATCAGTCGGAATCTTTGATCAGCTCTAACCATCTTCGTTGGCACATTTTCAGCTCTTTCTATGTGAATATATACTTGAGGCTTTTGTTGTTCATATATATTTTACACTTCTCCCGAAAGAGATAATGCTGCAAAATTTTTAAAGTTACGATCACCGAAGCCAACTCCAGACCATGTGTTGGATAATTATTCTCATGAACATTCAATTTCCTTGAATCATTGGCAATGAATTTTTCATTTTTCATCAACACGCTGCCCAGACCCTTCTTTGAAGCACCATTAAATACCACAAAAAGTTCTCCAATTGTGGGTAATTTGAGCACAATCATAGTGATAAGCCTCCTTTTCAACTCCATGAATCTTTCTTCGCATTCATCATTCCAAGAAAACTTTACTCCCTTCTGAGTTATCTTTCTAAGAGGGTTGGACAATCGTGAGAAATTTCTCACAAATCATTTAAAATATCCAGTTAACCCCAAGAATCTATAGATATCTATAACTGATGTTGGCCTCGTCCATCACTCTATTTCAGATGTCTTGGAGGGATCCATAGATATCCCATTTTTTGTGATGATATGGCCCAAGAATGAGACCTCCTTCAACCGGAACTCACACTTTTTGTAATTTTCATAGAGTTTCTCCTTTCACAAGGTCTCTAGTACAAATCTTAGATGCTCCTCATGATCCTCCTTGGTTTTAGAGTATATTATAATACCAGGAAGGCTCAGCCAGAGAGAATTCCCTGACCATTTATTAAAATAAAAGAAAATGACAGTAAACACGCACCAAAAGCCAAAGGGAAAGCAAGTTACATATCACAAACACCATACCCATCTCCATATTCTTCTTCCACTGTGGCGGTTTACCATTCCGAGCTTTCATAACGCTTAAGAACCTTGGCATATTTCCTTCACAAATTCATACGCTCCAAGGATAATAGCTCATCATTGCCTCCAGAGGATCTGGTGGCCAACGGCTTTGGAAGATATGAGTAGTCTTTCTTTGCCCTCCGCCGTGGTGGAGCAGTTAAGACTTCAAGAGCTTTAGTCGTCTTTGTCTTCCCTCCTTGGACCACATCACTGAAGGAGGGTTTTCTCATGTCACCATAGTAATCCTTATCACTCTCGTAGCAATCTCCCCACTTTCCAGTAATACACACTTGCTGAAGCATACCATCCTCACCACTAGGCTACTGACATTGTCCACTGTCATCTATTAGCACAAGACATCTCGACTGTTCCGGAGATTCCTGAGTAATTGAAGCCCCCCACGCCACCTCTGTTGATCCATTTTCATCTTCCTGCATAACAGACTCATGCTGGAATACAACCAAGGAGGAGTCCTCCTCTCTGGATTCATTTTCCAGCCCCTCAAACCGATTTGCAGTGGCCACAGTGAAGCCCACCTGCCCATCCATTGCAGCCCTTCCTTGCACCCCATTCTCAAAGACAACATTCTCTAAACCGCCACTGCCTCTTCTGATCTCATCCGGTATTCCATTCTCCACCATTCCTGCCTCTTTTCCCCCATTTTCAGCCATTCCAGTAGGCGCCAGCATACCCACCCTATTCTGCGACTCCCTCACCACACTGAGGTCACCAGCAGAACCTCCTCCTTCGCCTAATCCACAGCCCTCGCTGGCAATAACACATCGCACATGCTCACCCAACTGTAAGTCATGTTTGAGCCTGCCGAGAACAGCAGACATAGCAGGATTAATAGAAGCCTCAGCACCGCTCCCCGCAGGGAAAACAGACCGCTTCCTCACATCAACCGCAGAACCATAAGTAACACTCCCAACAGGCAGAGCACCTGGGCTAGGGGACTCGACCAACCTCTCTTCCCGGCTCGGAGGTCATCTGTTCAACATCTCAGAGCCACAGCGCAACACAAGGTGCCCCAACCGATGGCAATTGTCACAGTAACTAGCCCAGGATTCGAACACCACGGGTTGCCTCCAACGAAATTCCTCACCAACGGTTAACCACACCCAGTTGACAGCAGGCCGAGCCATGTCCACCTCCACGCAGATCCGCGGATTCACAGGATGACTTACAGTGGATGTGCGGACATCCGAGCAGAGGTATCGCCCCACCAAATTACCAACCATACGAAGAATAGCAGGGTTTTGAAAAGGGAGTGGGAGTTGCGGAAGACTAACCCACGTCGCAGTGGTTGACGGATCGCGGTTCATGTGAAGATCAAAAGACCATCGAAGGAGAAAGAAACAGCACCCTTTGCATCTCCGCGGCGCATTAGACCAGGCGCAAATCAAATCTTCTTCTGAGTTGAAGCGGATCATGAATTGTCTGCTGTCTAGCAGCCCAACAACAAAACGTTCCTGCAAATCCCATTTTCGGAAAATGAAACGGTCGAACTCGTCAACCGAGGGCCTTCTGCGATCGATGCGAGCAACCAGCGTCAAATCTAGGTGACTCGAAGCTTCGAGGAATTCGGATGAAGAGATCGGCAGCTGAGGAGCCCCCTGATGAAGATCTGGAACCTTCAGACATATCGAGATCGTCGGGAAATCCGGGAGATAGTTGGGGTTCGAGAAAGGGATGAAGAGTTTCTGAGGCGCTGGAGGTGGTGAGGCCCTGTCCTTCGCCTCCCGTCCAACTCTTGGAAGCGGAGGGAAATCGTCCCGAAGCACCATCTAGGGTTTCAGCGCCGTCAAACTCCATAGACAAGCCTCTGAGCGCCGCGATTCGAGAGACGCCATTCAGAGTATATTATAATATCATCTATATAGACTTCCAAAAATTTGTTGAGGTAATCTTTAAAGACTGTATTTATAAATTCCATGAAGATTTCTGGAGAATTAGTGAGTCTTAAAGGCATTACTATGAATTCATAGTGCCTATATCTTGTACGAAAAGCAGTCTTGGGGATATATTCCTTCGTCACCCTTACATGATAATATCCCGACGGCAAATCTTCCTTGGAGAGTTATTGTTCTCCACGTAGCTGATTAAATAACTTATAAATTATTGGGAGAGGATACTTTTTATTTATCATGATTTTGTTAAGCTCGTGATAATTAATGCAAAGGCGCATTGACCCATCCATCTTCTTGATGAAGAGGACTGGTGCACCCCATGGTGAAGCACTTGGCCTTATAAACCCTTTATCCATATTCTCATGTAGTTGTTTCTTCAGCTCCTCAAAATCCACAATAGCCATACTATATGAAGACATGGATATTAGATAGACCTTAGGTATAAGATCAATTGATAATTCAACATCTCTTCTAGGAGGAAGACCAGGAAATTCCTCAGGAAACACTTCAGCAAATTCCTTCACAATAGGCATGTATTCAAAGATGGTTTCCTTCTTAGACTCAATCATTTAAGCCAGATATGAGTGCTCATAGGGAAGTAATATACACGCTTGAGATGATGGATCTAAAGAAGATTCATATTCCTCCTTGCACTTGTACATAATTAGGGGTCAATTCGCCACATGGAGAGTGATTTCCCTCTCACTGCAATTTATGTTGGATCTATATAAGAAAATTCAATACATGCCAAGAATTGCATCAAATTCCACCAGAGAGAGTATGACGAGGTTTTTCATGAAGTTCAATACACTGTTTAAGATAAGGGAGTATTTATATTCATGGGATTCTATGATTTCCCCATTTTCCTTACTCACCAACATCTTTACTTCTATGATTTGTAGTAGTGTTAGGATTGTTCTACTAACTTTCGAGAAATAAAAGAATGCGTAGAACTATGGGAGATAACCCTTCCTTTCACTTTTTTTACTCTGGTTCTACTCTATCCAATATGGAATTAGGGATGATTACTTTTAAACTATTAAACATGTAAAGGAGAATCCAAGGAAAAAATGAATGACTTATAAATAGCTTTTATTTCCTTAACTTATGAATCTATAAGCTTAAATATATTTTATCAAGATCTATTTTCTAACATTTATTCTTAGAGGATTTTTTTTAGATTACCCTATTAATAGTTCATGCAATGAATATTAATTTACCAGAGAATATCCTCTAAGAGTTTCATAAAAAAGAGTGAATTTAGGCCTGTTATCGTGTACCAAGATACCCTGGGTTATGCCCATAACTTTTTGTTGGAGTTTTTACTCCTAGGTACATATGTGCCAGAGATGCCTCTACCTGCTCATATCTAGATAGAGATGTATTTTTTTAGATAGACCACTTAGTCAATACTCACCAAAACTTAGGGATGTTTTTTTGTTATACTTAGTCTAATATTTAAGGGTTTCACTCGGGTTTTATAAACCTAATCCCAAAAATAACTAAACCTATCCTCTGATACCAACTATAACAAATCTTTCTCTTTATTACTCACTAAAACATGATTTATTACATAAAATTCACTTGATAAAAAATAGAATATAGAGAGGTCTAGTGTATTTGGGACTTAGGATCATTACATAACAACTTAAAACTATAAATACAACAACTTTAATGAAAACATCCTTAACATGACCCCTACATTCCCTCATACTTAGCATTGCATGGGATAACCTGAGGACATGTATAAGAAAAGGGTGAGCTATAAAGCCCAGTAATGGAATAAACATGGAATAACTTGATGAATAAAATACTTGTTATACAATAGCCATATCAATGGAGCACAAGAGAAACATGAACCTAAAGGCATGATAAATCATGATAATCATAACAAAAAAATGTGGCAACAACACTTAACATATAATTAGCATGATCCAAGGAACATTTCACATAGAGCATGAGTAAACCCTCATTACACATCAAGCATAAGTAAACCCTCGTTGCACTTGAATTAGCATGAGTCAACACTCATTATACATGATGTATCATGATACTATGCTTTCCCCAATGCATTGGAGCACTATTAGGGTGCTCCCTTCTTAAACATTTCATTTCATACATAAGTTTTCCACATGGATCATATAACATGGAATCAATAAACATCATAATTTATTCCACAATTAAGTAATGTGGAATAAATACATGAAATTACCATTAAATATGTATATGTTTATAAATTTGAATGCCCTGTATAGATACATTGGTATGGTATTCACTACACAATGATCTTGGCATGGAAAAACGCGGTGCAATTTCTGCAGCATTATGGCGTGACATAAGGATTCATGAAAATGGTTGATGAGAGAGAAATGTGTGTCTAATAATATGTACATGAAATGGATAGTAAGTGGATACAATAGATAAATGTCCCAACAAACCTACTGTAATTAAGATGCATAATACAAAAGAATTATTTGGATGTAAAAGAGGATAGGGAAATCCCTCGCGGAATTTCGGCAGGGTAACGGGTGTACATGGGAGGCATTAATGAGAGAGGAAGGTTTCTACATTAATAAAAACATAAAGAAAAATTTATGGGGGTGGTACAAAATCATACCCCAATATTTTTAATTGAAAACAAAAGGGCATAACAACTTAAAGAAAATTAGACAAAAATGAGAAAGGAAGAAATACCTTACTCTGAAGTGTGATAAAAAAGCTTGGGAGAGGCATGAGAGAGACTTCTTGGGATCTTGGGAAACATTGGGAGGATTCTAAAGAGAGTATGTAAGGTGTTGGTAGAACTCCAAAGGATTTGAGTGTAGTGGAAGTGGGAGATTGGGTTGGTTTATATAGGAAAGGAGAGGGAATTCTTTATTATTTAGGTTTGGGACACCTCACATTAAACTAATCAAAACCACAAACCGGCCCATGGTTTTGCCCATGGTTTTTTACAAAGGGGATTGGAAAAAATATTTTATAAGTCTAGTGGCCGAACTTCTTAAAATAATAGGGTTTCTTATGTGGAGGTGAGTCACACTCTCAAGGAAAACCATTTAAAAGACAAAATGTATTATAAGCCTTGAAGGGTCCACTAAAGCTTTGTAAAATAAATCAAACGATCCCAAAATCATTATTTTAATGTTAAAATATATATTGTCTGAACATAATGTTTATAGTATTTTATTACATAAATACTGGGTCATTATGATGTCCTAAAACACATTATATATTTAAACGGTATTTAATTTTTACGCAAAAATTCAATTGTCTCAGAAAATTATGAAAATTTCATTATTGGATAATTTTGACATCCTAATTCCAAAAATAATATTCATATTATCTAAATAATTTTATAAATATGTAAATTTTTACTTTTAAAATAAAATCTGACATTTACTGAAAATTCATGGGTTTTGACAAAAACAGCTTTCAAACCTTAATAAAATTTACAATTGCATTCATAAAAAATTGTACGATCATTTATATTTAATAAATATTAATTTATTAATAATATTCTTTTAAAAGATTATTTAATTAAGAAACCATTAATTAATCAAAATTTATTTCTTAGTTTAATATTAACTAAATAATACTATTTATTCTTTAAAACTATTTACAAAGAAACAATAATAAAATGAATGAACATAATTTATACAAAAATAATGAACATAGTCATAGTTATAGGGTATTGCTACATAACCCCTTATAACACCCGCATATGACCAAATGGTAAGGTGTTCGATGGTGATAGACTCTTGGGGTGGCTCGGATAACATCGCTCAGGTGGTAATCTCTATCAACTTCCACTTCTCCCATAGTTGGTTCTACTCAAGCTTTACATGTTCAAGCTTGGAATGGGCTTGATCAAGAGAGAATCCCAATGACACCACCTCTTTTCCAAGCTATGACAAATAGGATTCATACAGGGTAAGTATATTGGATGAGTCCATCACTTCCTTTGTCTGAGTAAATTGGATTTGTTAAAGCCATATGTTTATACAAATCTTGTGATCACTGTTCAACGGCTATATTAACAATGGTTAGAATTCTTAACGGTATATTAAAATACCAAACATAGAACCAAATAAGTGAATACGTTTTACATAACCACGAGAAGACATTTAAATTGACTAAGAGGAATTTTCATTAATAAATTTTTGGGTCATTACATGACCTATCGAGTAAACAGAATTTTACCACCTCTGTGATTTTTATTAAAAAACTAACATACACTGTTCTGTTTAATAAGATATTTAGAGTCTGATAAGATCAACACATATTTTTTGTGAATAGTAACTTAACCCTTATGAATAGTATCATACCCTTATAAATAGTAACATAACCTAGTGAATAGTAACATGACCCATATTAATAGTAACCACACCCATGAAAGTATAAATAAAATTTAGACACCTTATAAATGTAACAGATTTTATTAGAAATTAATAATTAAGTGTTGGTATTTTTGTGAGTAATAAATATTCAATTATAATTTTATAATAATAAATTTATTTAAAATGAAATTAATTTTCCCAAAATGTATTTCTAATTAAATATTTCTTGTCCTATAATTTTAGGATAATTCAATAAGACTTTAGTGAATTTTTGAAATTATTGTTAAATCAGTTTTAATTTAAACCGATATTTTTTAAGTAAATAATTATTTTATTAAAAAATAAATTTCTCTTCTTTAGAAAATTATTTCGAAAAAATGGAGATAATTTTTAAATTTTTTATGTCAAAAAATGGTTAGGGTGATTTTTTGGGATTTTTCTAAAATACACGAATTTTTTGTGATTAGTAAAATATGATAATTTATGAAAAATGCTAATTAAGTGAATTTCTACATCAGTTTTGAGTCATGGATGATTTCAATGGACAATGGTTCAAAATCAAATGAATATATTACTATTATTGGTCGAAATAATTAATATTATATGTTATCTTGGGCAAAATAAAAAAATAATCAATAAGATAATCAAAAATCACTCCTCTCCTCCACTATATAAACCCCCACTCTCTCCCTCTTCTCTTCAGTCCTACCAAGCCTTGTTCCCTTTTTTAATTCTACCAAAATCTCCTCCAAATCTCCTCTCCCACATCCACTAGCCCTTGTTCCCATAAAAAGACCAAAACCTCTACCCTAAAGAGGCTCTCATGGAAGATAACTTCAAGAGGTAAATTCCTCTTCCCATTTCTTTTATTTATGATTCTTTTCTTTTCTTTTCTTTCCTCACCTCCTTTCATAAAAATTTTATGATAACTAAATTAACTTATATGTATTTTAATTTTGTTATGATATTGTAATAATTCAACATCGTCTCTTTTTCCCCTTCTTTTATACTAGAAAAGAAAACACCATCTGAGATGTGTTAATTTATCACATTTAAGGACGATGAGTTTTCAATTTCTATTGACATCTTAAATTCTGGTCATAAAACCATTTTTATGGTTGAAACAGACCATAATATATATATTATAACTTATTTAATGTTCTGTAATCCTTTTTTACACATGTTATTAATTTATAAATCAAAATGAGTTGGTTGTGATCAAAAAAAGCCAATTAACCCAAACAATTGTCATTAAAGTTTTTTATAATTATTCATATTTACACCAAATAACCAAGTTAATTTTATAAAAATGTAACATTTTGGTTGTTCAATAATAACATACAACTTCAATTCTATAAAACCATTCTCATTCTACATGTTTCTCCGCACATTAATATAAGTAAACCGATCATTAAAACCAAGGAAGAAAATGCTCACAAACGATGAAATTGAATCTCTTAACCCATCAGAAGTCCATGAAATAACATAATAAGTTTATAATAAATAAATTAAATATAGAGTATGATCAGTAATATTTAATTTATGATCCTAAATTTTGTTATAATGGTCATTAAAATCAAGTGAGGAACACCTTCAGACTTAAGGTAAGGGTTTCTTACATGAACCTCCATTTTCTTTCGAGTTACTCTTTTTCACTCTTTTGTAAAATTAAATTATTAATTATTATTATTATCTAATCCTCATAAATGTTGTTTGAATGTTATATGTATGTGTCCAAATCATAATCCTTCTTTTTTTATGGGAGTCACATGTTTTAAAAGTAATTTTCAAAATTCATTAGGTAAGAAATGCCTGGTTCAAGGGAATTTCTCAAATTCTTACATGTTTTCAAAGGCACTCTCTAATCTGTTTTTAAAAACCATAATCTATATAAAATAACTCTTTTTATTATTAAAATACTATCTTAACTCATTTATGGTTTTATACAAATACTTTTCTAAAAAAAATCATCTTTTCAAAGTAAAAGAGTATTTATCTCAAGAATTACTTGATGATTTTATAATAGTATATTCATTTTTTCAACACTCTTGTTGATTATTAAATATTATCGGGAATTCTAATGTCTCCGAATATCCATATTTTTTTAAAAAAATTATGTGGAATTATTTCGAGACCACACGCTCTAACGACATGTGATTCTGTGGCCCGATGAACATGGAACAAAATTATGAACTTTTTTTAATGTACGATTAGTAAACGTGCGAGCGAGTTTTTTTAACTTTTGAACTGTTGCTCAGATCAAAAATACGAGAGCCCCATTGAACTCTGAATGATGGAATTCACCTTAAAAGGACTTAACATCTAATGGAAATGGTCATATGAAAAGTTATTTTTTGGACCTTTCAGAAAATAATAAAATAACGTATACAAGTTATTTTATTTCTTTTCTAAACCATTGAGCAGCAGATGGTGACGCTGCAGTGCGTCGAAGAGGCAATGATGAGGCTCATTAAAGTAAGACCCTAAATGGATTGTTAAGATGCAGCGTAACGACTACGATATTTCATAAATGAAACAGCGTAACAAGGCAACGTCGAAGCGTAACAGAAACGTTGCGATTTTTTCCCTTTTTAATTAGCTAACACATTGCAGAGTTTGGAATCAAACTGCATGAAATTCTCTGACAAACCTTCTGAGAGTTTCCTCTCCAAAAAAATGATGAATTCTGGAAGAACATCATCAACTTCGATGTACCTCTAAGAACGAAGACAAGAAGCGACAAAAGACGTTGACCTCTTGAACCCTCGAGAACTGAATGCTACGACAATGAAAGTCAAATGAGGTTGGGGGTTTGTTTTGATTCATGTTTTTTTTCATTATTATTCTAAAAAAATGTGGATCATCCCATGAACAGGTTGATATACCAATCATTCGTTCTTGTGAGTTGGTGATATTTTTGGGATTTCTTTTCAGGATTGAATTATTGTTTAGTCAAACATCATTCTAGAGCATCCCATGTTCTAAAATTCTAACGCGAAGGTAGTGGTCTGACAAGAAAAATTCCCGAACCCCTTCCTCCTTGTGCATTATTGGTGGAAATATTTTTCAAGAGGGTGGAAAGGCGCGTCTGAGGCCAACGCAGTGATGTGGGTGCTCCCCAAAGGTAGTATGCGCAAGCTATATGAAGAACGAACCATCGGAGCACGTCTGGTTGTCCGCCGATTGTCTTGACGGTGCACCGATGCCGGTGGTGGCAACCGGCGGCGCAAGACATGCATAGGATGGTGGGGTAATAGGGCCTTTGGCCATGCTAGCGGCTGATGGAACGGTGTGCCCCAGTGGCTCACCCCAACAGCGCACCAAGAGGCAAAGACTGCGGCTGTGGAACTGGAGACTTGCGGCGACGCATTGACAAGTCAACCCTCATACTTGGTTTGCGGATGACGTGGATGTGTGGCTGGTTTCACTGGTCATGTGTGTTGATGTTGGAAGTGGATGTTTCGTGCCTGGATGGAGGAGTCATCCCGCTATTGTGGGCCAGACCCGCACCATCTTTTCAGACTCCACCCTGTGGGCTGGACCCACAATGTTGGGCGGGACCCGTACTGGTGGGCTAGACTCGTGGCCCAATAATACAGGCCCAGGTTGGACCAGATCCAAGTCAGGTCAGTTCAAGTCGGTCAGCCGATACCCACCCATCCCATGTTTCATTAAAACACTCATATCTCTAAAATTTGGCGTCCAATTGATGTGTCGTCAATGGCGGTGGGCCCCTTGAAATGAGGCAGTCCTTTTGAGATATTCTAATTGAGTTTCGGTGGAGTTTAGAATATGTATGGGCTTGATCAGACATGAATTTAACCAGACCATTTTTATAAAAATTCCCATATCTTACAGACTGGGTATTCGTTCGACGCACCATTTGTTGCCATGAGACCCGTACGAAGAGACAAACCTTGGGGTTACTCTATGTGGGACTTCATGGAATTTGAGGTACGAATGATGACTTGTTGGGAATATTATTCCGAAATCAAGTGTGTTAGGTTTGGGAATCCAGTGGTCGGTTGTGACGTAAAGAATGAAGAGTGACCCTTCATAGATCAGCATAAGAGCGACCCTTCATGGATCAACATAAGATCAATCCTTCGTGGATCAGCATAACAGTGCCCCTCCATGGATTAGTAGTATCATGACCCTTCATATATGATCATATGAAAGACCCTTTGTGAATCACCCACATACCAACCCTTCATTGATTATTTGTAGAACCTCTCAACAAAACAAGACGATCTAGCTTTATGACTAATTATATTTACTTTTGTACTTAATTTATACCTGGTGTGAGATGTGGATTTTTCATTGTGATTTACATATAGATATTGCTTTTTGGTATTTCCTTTGTGGATTTCTGAGAGACCTTCGGGGGTCTTGGGGTCCCTACTGATTATTGTTATACTCACCCCTCCATGGGCTTCACCCGTACCTTTTATGTCTCATGAATATGATGGATAGATTTGACTGGGACTTTGGGGAGTCAAGTTTATATGGTGCTCATAGGTTTATCGATAGATTTGGTGCACTACAGTGACATCTGATAGTGTGTTGTACCAACCATTATGGTAGGATACTTTGTGGAAGATCTCCATAACTTTTATTTCTTTTGTTGTACTCTCCTTTCAGTTGGGTTTCTATTCTGGCCACATTAATTTTAGTTTACACCTTTTACTCTCAATGGTGGTACTTTTCAGTTGTTGTACTATTTTCTTTCCATTGTGGTTTTCTTTGTGGAGTATGAGTTGTTTGTATGTGTATTGGTTTAAATTGAATGCCTTCCATTTTGGGTATATTCAATTCTAATTCTAGTCACCATTCCCCGGCCTATGGATGGTGGGCTTGGGGTAGACACATTATGAGCCCCAGGGGACGGGTCATGAAAAAGTGGTCTTAGAGCACGATCGGTTCTATCAGAAGAACTAAGAGTCTTTATTTTCGATTGGGGAAATAATGTTAAGCATCTTGAAATAGGATTTCTCTCCGAGGAGTCTAGGGTTGTTGTGGTGGCCGACGTATCCATATACCAGGACCCTAAATCCTATTTTCAGACTCCGTACAACAAAACACTTGTTGCATGTGATTTGGAATTTTTTTCACATGATATATTTTCATTCATCTCACCGAGTATAACTTATTGACCATGGAACATCTATTTCACTAAATAATTCCTCCACAAATACAACCATCCAGGATTACATTGAGGGATCATGATGATGGCCCACTAATTGATGAGGCATCAGCGGAGGGACCACTTACAGTGATAACACCTTCTGGTGGTGTACCAGCAGCACCACCACTCGGAGAGCAGAAGTTTCCACCAGCCCCACCCGAAGACAGTACACACTAACTAAGAACACTACATGAGTTCCAGAGACAGAGGCCTCTGAGGTTTTGAGGTGAGATAGATCCTCAAGTAGATATTGATTGGCTGGAGGTAGTTACGTGTGTTTTTTTTCAGGTAGAGACACCAACAGACCAGATAGCGGTCTTAGCCACTAGCCTTTTCAGGTAACGACATGGAGATGGTGGATCCTGACACTCCAAACACATGGGGAGGTGACCCTTTCCTGGTTTTACTTTGAGATACTCTTCAGGTAGGAGTTCGTATGAGTGACATTATGCCCAGTACATATACAAGAGCTACTGGACCTATAGCAGGTAATTCTGATTATGGATCAGTACTCGGCGAGGTTTACCGACCTCTCCCACTACTCCACTGACTTGGTATGGGATCCTGTTATCACGTCCTAGACCATTGAGCTGGGACTCTGATGGGTGATCAGGGTGTTGATGATTTCTCTCAGAATCCTGATGCAGGCTGTAATTATAGATAAAGCTATACTAGTGGATATCTTACTAGACGATCATGAATTGATGGTGAGAGCCACCACAGGAAGATAGGTGGCTGAGTCATTTGTAGAAGTTAGTAGGCAGACAACGTAGAGGCACAAATGGGGAAGACCTTTTGAAGGAAAACCCTGGAACGTAGGGTCGGAGGTGCAGAGCTCGTGCGGTAGAGGTGGTGAGATGAGGGATAAAGTTTTTTACTCTTATATTGGGCAGGGGAACATGGCTCATGACTACCCAACCAACCACACATACGATCAGCAAATGGTCAAGGGACCATTGGGGTAGATGTAAAAATTCAAGAGTGGATGTCTATAGGGTAGTGGATGTTTCACGGGAGTTGGCTGAGCAGCAAGTGGTGGATGACGGTTCGAGGTGTTACCACCACCACCCCTAGGTGGTACATCACAGGCTTAGGGAGCCGGAGAACAGGGGTAAGTCCAGCTTCAGGTGATGGAGGCCTACAACCATGGCACTCCATAGATGATTATAGGTATGATATGTTTATACTCCACCTTACTTGTAGTTCTTATAGACACAAGTTCTGGTCACCCTTTCCTTTCCATGGACCTCGTTCGAGGATTGGAGATTTAGATTGAGTCATTGGCTCAATACAAACGATTAGAGACTCCTACGAAAGGGGATTTGACGATTACACACTAGTGTAAGCAGTGTGAGATTACTCTGGGATTTGAGAGAATCAGCTAAAATCTCCTAGTAGTAGTGTCGAGGCCTTATGTCATCATCTTGGGAATGGACTGGTTATCCACAATCCATGATCATATCGACTATTTGAGGTAAAAATTGTGGTGTTTCCTTGAGGATGGGACTAGGTTTTCCTTCACCAACAAGAAAGGAACCTTTGCAGCACAAGATGGACTTTATCGGAGGAGGTTTTATCTTATCACTCACTAGTTGGCTAGCCTCACCTTGATGTGGTGGATGAGAGAAGTCATAGTTTTCCTCCAGTGGTGGACGAGTATGAGGATTTCTTTCCAAAAGATGTCTCAGGACATCCTCCTCGCAAATAGGTAGACTTCTACATTGACATGTACCCAGGTACAACACTGATATCTACACCAGAATATCAGATTTCTTCCATAGAGCTTCGTGAGTTGAGGGTATAGCTAGGGGACTTGCAGTACAAGGGTTTTTTAAGGCCTAGTGTTTCACCATTGGCAGCCCATGTGTATTTTATCGAGAAGTAATATGGGATCTTGATCCTATGTGTGGACTTCTAATGCCTAAACCTGGTGATCATGAAGAACAAGTATCCACTTTTGAGGATTGATAACCTCTTAGATTAGCTGAATGGAGTGAGGTGGTTCTTGAAGATCGACCTTAGATCATTCTATCATCATCTTTGGGTACGAGATGCAGATGTACCAGAGAAATCCTCCAGATTCTGGTACGACCACTATGATTTTTTATAGATTCCTTTCGGCGTGACCAATTCCCAAACAATGTTCATGGACTCATTAATAGGATCATCTAGCCTTACCTCGATCGTTTCTTGGTAGTCTTCATTAATGACATCTTGTTGTTCTGGACCTTGGAGGAGGAGCACGATACACTTCTACCGATAGTCCTAGATACAATCCTAGAGAATCATATTTATGGTAAGATTTTAAAGTTCTAGTTCTAGATTCAGGAGGTCCACTTCCTTAGACACGTCATCTCAGAGGCTGATGTTGTGGTGGATTTGTAAAATTTGGAGGTGATGCTTTATTGAGAGATACCCATGATCATGACTGAGGTGCAGAGTTTTCTTGGGTTGGCTGGGTGCTATCGGATACTCTTAAATGACTTTTCTATATTATAATAACCCATTTTGGCTTTGACAAAGAGGGGACAACCCTTGATGTGGGAAAAGACATTCCAATAGAGTTTCTAGAAGCTAAGGTAGAGACTGATGAGTTCCCCCATCTTGAGACTACCAACAAGGGGAATTGGGTATGTAGTATACTATGATGCATCAAGGACCAGACTGAGTTGTGTCCTAATATAGGGGAAAGTATTGATTGCCGAAATCTCAAGGAAGTTGAGGAAGAATGAGAAAAACTACACAACCCATGATCTAGATTTAGCAGTAGTGGTGTTTTCCTTAATTCTGTGGAGGAACTTCATGATGGGAGAGTGGTTTACCATCTACTCCAACCATGAGAGTCTCGGGCATTTCTTCTCACATAAGGACCTAAACTTGAGATATCTATGATGGATTTAGTTCCACTAGGACTATGACTTTGAGATGATATATACTCCTAGGATGGGAAACGTGGTGACAAACGCACTCAGCAAGACATCTAGTTTATAGTTGTTGAGTGAGGAAATGGAGAAACTAGCCGCGATAAAGATATCCTCCATGAATGGGGATGGAGCAGCTTACCACTAGTATATGAATGTCACTCCCCTACTCCTTTAGTGACTTAGGGAGGCACACCTTGTGGATGATGACTACGAGGCCTGAAATTTTTGGATGTCCACAGGACAGGCTCTTAATAAATTTTTGATAGGTGGGGAGAACATCATCCTTCTTAGAGGACACACCTTAGTACCAGGGATGTTACAGGAGGAGTTGTTTTGGGAGTTCTATATATCCAATTTGGCAGTACATCATGGTATCGTGGAGATGTAACAGGACCCCTGACATCAGCACTGGTGGCTAGAGATGACAAAAGTAGTGGTAGAGTTCGTTTCACGATGCCTCACTTGTCAGCCAGTGAAGGTCAAGCATCAGGTCCCATCAGACTTGACACAACCACTTGAGGTACCGAAGTGGAAGTGAGATGGTATCTCCATGTACTTTTTGATGAGGTTAACATGCACATACATGGGCCACGATTCAATCTGGATGGTCATTGACTGACTCACCAAGTTGGCTCACTTCCTACCCATCTAAGAGAATGGATCGGTAGAGGCCTTGGGATGCCTGTACATCCATGAGATAGTATAGATTTATGAGGTTCCTTCAATGATCCTCTTAGACCATGATTCATTATTTACATCCCAGTTGTGGAAGGGGTTGCAGGAGGAGTTTGGGACTCAGCTACGGTTAAGCACAACTTTTCACCTCCAAACAGATGGTCAGACGGAGTGGATCATAAATACCTTGGAGGACATGCTTCATGATTATGCCATGGATTTTGGCCAGAGTAGGGAGAACCACCTACCACTAGTGGAGTTTGTATACAATAATATCCATCGCTCCACCATTGGAATGGTACCATTTGGGGACTTTTATGACCGGCCATGCAGATCATCTCTATGTTGAACAGACCTACGGGAGTCAGCACTCATGGGTCCAAAGTTAATACGGGTGCTACACTGAGAAGTTCTAGGTCATCCAGGAACATATGAGAACTGTACAGAGAAGGAATAAATAATATTCCAATAGGATATGAAGACCCTTGGAGTTCAAGGTGGGAGACCATGTTTTCTTTCAAGTATCACCCCGACGGGGATTGTGGAAATTTTTCCAGGGTGGTAAGCTATCTCTAAGGTTCATCGAACCTTTCCAAATTATCCACAGAGTTTGCGAGGTGGAATACCACCAAGCACTTCCCCCACAGATGCACTGGTTGCAATATTGTTTTCATGTGTCGCAATTAAGGAGGTACATGCATGATCCATTACATGACAACAACTGGGGCAAGCAGGACATTGATGATGGGGCAATATTTGTGGAGTTTCTGGTGGAGATAAGAGATTGATAAGAGTGGTTCCTTTATGGAAAATCGATTCCTCTTGTGCATGTTTGTTTTTAGCATAGTAAACCTCTAGGAGAGCACATTAGAGTGTGAGGCTCAGATTTGTGTTCAGTTCCTCCAATTATTTGAGTATCTCTTGTTTTGGATTTTGGGGATCTGAAGCCATAAGATGTAAAGAATGTAATATCCTATAACTTGATGATTTTTTTTAAAAATTATATGGAATTATTTTAAGACCACATGCTCTGACGACACATGATATCGATGTCGGTGATCTTGAAATGAAATTTTTAACTTTTTTAAAAATACATTCAGTAAATATGAGAGCGGGTTTTTCTAACTTTTGAAACATTTCTCGGATCGAAAATATGAGGGAACCCTTGAACTTGGAATGTCGGGATTCACCTAGAAAGGACTTAACATTAACTGGAAAGGGTAGGATGAAAAATTTATGTTTCGATCTTTTCAAAAGATAATAAAAAACTTAAAAATTTATTTTATTTCTTTTAACAATCGTTGAGTGGTAGATAGAGATGTTGTGGTGTGGTGACGAGGTGATGATGAGGCACATTAAAGGAATCCCCTTAAGGGGTCGTTAAGATGCATCACAACAGCTATGTTTTTTCATAAATGAAACAGAATACCGATGCAAAGTCTCAACGTAACAAAAATTTTGCAACATGTTCCCTTTTTAATTAGCTAACACGTTGGAGAGTTGGGAATTAAACCATGGGAAATGCTCTGACGAACCTCTAGTGTGTTTCCTCTCCAATAAAGAATGAATAATTCAGGAGGAATATCATCGACTTCGACGTGCCATGAATAAATTATCTAGGAAGTGACAAACGGTGTTGACCTCTTGAACCCTCGACACGGAATACTATAAAAATGAACATCAAACGAGGTATGGGTTTTTTTATTCTTGTTTTCCACGTTCTTCTACAAAATGACGAATTTAGATCAATCCATGAATAGGTTGATCTATAAATCGTCTGTTCTTGTGGGAGGGTGATATTTCTGGGATTTCATTTAAGGATTTAATTCTTTTTGATCGAACCTCATTCTCGAGCCTCCCAGGTTTTAAACATCTAACATGAAGAGTTCAAGCTGACACGAACAAGTCCTAACCCCCTATGCCCTGTGTGTTCTAGGTGGATAGATTACCCAAGATGGTAGAAAGGAAAAAATGAGGACATCATAGAGAAGAGGGTGTTCTTAGGAGGCTGTAGGCCCAAGTGGGGTGAAGAACAGACCACCGGAGAGCATCTGGTGGTCCGCTGAAGTTCTAGCCAACCGTGTGCCGAACTGTGGGGCAACAGGGCCTCTAGCTATGCCGGTGACTGACGGAACGACACGCCGAGAGGCGGAGACTGCGGCTGTGGCACTGAATAATTGTGGCACTATTTTTGAATCACGTTGATTGATCAAACTGTGGACTTTCTTAATTGATGACGTGGAGGCATTTCTTGTTTCACCGGTCGTGCCCGGATGGGGGACCCAACCCGCTACGGTTGGCTGGCCAAAACTGGTGGGATGGACCGGCACCAGCAGGACAAACCCACCCTAACAGGCCAGACCTGTCATATCAGGTCATGCCAAATAGGATTTGGTCTAGGTTGGGTCATTTCTCTACAGCCAGGCCAGACCGGACCTAGTCCCAACTGGCCCTCGTTTCACTAAAATGCTCACATCTCTCAAATCTTGCATCTGATTGATGCGCTGTTAGTGACGTTGGGACCCTTGTGATTAAGTGGTCCTTCTAATATACTCTAGATGAGTTTTTGTGGAGATTGGCATATGGGTGAGTTGGATTAGACTCAAATCCATTTGGTCCCTTTTTTACAAAATTACTCATATCTTACAAACCGAACATCCGTTCGACATGCCATCTGTCACGTTGAGACCCCTACGATGAGACGGTCCTTTGGGTTAATATATGTGAGCCTTTGTGGAAATTTAGGTATGACCTATGTCTTTATGAGAATATTCTACTAGAATAAAGCTTTCTATGTATGGAAATCTAGTAGATGGATGTGACGTGAAGAATGAAGAGCAACCCATCATCGATCACCATAAGAGAGACCCTTCATGGATTTTCATAATAGAGACCCTTCATGGAATAACATAAGAGATACACTTTGAGAATCATCATAATAGGGAACCTTTGTGGATCATCATAAGAGCACCCCTTCTTGGATCAATATAAGAGCGAACCTTCATAGATCAGTCACAGAGTGACCCTTCATGGATCAGTAGTAGAGCCACTCAAAAGAATAATATGATCGATCCTTATAAGTAATCATCTTTACATCTGTACTTATGTTATACCTTATCTGAGTTGTGCCTTTTTCTTTGTGATTTATGTTGAGATATTGCTTTTTGGCATTTTCTTTATGGATTTATGAGTGAACTTTGAGTGTCTCGGGGTCCCTACTAAGTATTGTTATACTCACACCTGCACGGGTTTCGCCCTCTCTTGTTGTGTCTTGTGCAGACCACAAACAAATTTGATTGGGACTTTGGGGAGACTGGTCTAGATAGTGCTCGAAGGTGTATCGATAGACGTGGTGTGATGCTGTGACATTCGTAATTGAGTTTTACTAACCCTTCAGGTTGGATCCTTGGAAGACGGCCCCCGGATCTTGTATTTCTTTTTTTGTACTTTCCATTCAGTTGGGCTTGATTTTTGTCCCCTTTACATTCATTTTACACCTTTTACTCTCAGTAGTGGTACTTTATTGGGTTTATACTTTTTTTTTATTTTTATTTTTTTTCTTTGTGCAGTATGCCTTGTCTATATGTGTACAAGTTTAATGGAAATGCCCTCCATTTTGGGGATATGCCTTTCCAGTGTGAGTCACCAGCCCTTGTCATATGGAAGGTGGGCTTACGGTAGTCACAGAATGGGCCCCAAGGGATGGATCATTACAGGATTAATATTTTTTGATACCATATAAGATATTTAATTGAATTTTTTATGATTATTTAGACCGTGGATGTGCAATCTGAAAACATTTCACCAATTTACTCTAAATGGTTGGTGTTTTTTCTTAATCTTCAAGGAAAGTTATCTACATTTCATATGTTAGTTTCAGTATGAATGTATATATTGTTTATGTTTATCCCCATTCATATGAAGAATGCATTAAATTTATTATGTGATGGGTGGGACTTGTTATAGCCCCTATATTCATTGGTAGGTCTCATGAGACGAATAGATGTGGACTTGGCCGAGGCCGTACCCATTTTTAAATATGGTTTTTCCCAAGGCCTTATTTATTTTTAGATGTATTTGTCAAGCCCTTAATAGTATGTTTCAGAATGTCTGTAATATGCATTTCCCTTGTTAAAAAACTATAAATTCATAGTTCATGTGGTTATTTGACTAGTAGAATACCCATGATTATCTTTTATTATGGAACTGTTTACTCGGGTTATATTCCTACAATAATGTGTTCAAGTTTGTTATTTTTAAAGGAATATGTTTCCAATTATTCACCAAGCCTGATGTTTATGTTTATGATATCTCATGTTGTATTGTTTACCCTTACTAAGCATCTGAGCTCACCCCTTCTTAGGTTTCATTTTCCCCAGGACAAGAAGAGGCTTATTATGACTGACATTCGTGGATAATGTTAGAGTGGTGGATGTTCCCAATGTAACTTCTATGTTGTTTTTCATTTAATGTTGTAATGTTGAACTTATGTATGTATATGGCTTTCCATATCTGCTGAAATGTTTCTTCCTTCGGGATACGAAATTCTTGAAATCATGCCAATGTTTTGTAATAAGGCACCGACACCGTGAAACTGGGGTTGGGTCTTTATATATCTAGTCTAGGTCATTAAAACCTAAAGTTTTTATTATGAAGGAGGAGTAAGGATTCAATAGAATGAAATTTTTCATAATTACTAAAAGAGTATTAGAGACTCCATCAAATTTCAATGTTAGGTATCAGTGTTATATAAATTAATTCTTTGGTTTTGAAGGGTATGTAATAAAAATATATACTTTTAAAATTTTGTGAGTATATAGGACTTTAAAATAAAGGGAAGAATTTATAACACTTATATTTTAGATTCAAATGATAATGAAAAGGGTTTTGATGTCATGGAATAAAATAAAAAGGAATATATAAAGCCCAAATATATATTAGTAAATGATATGTATAATAATCTCATTTCACTTATGTGATAAGACGATCTATTTAGTAGCAATTTCTTTTATAAAAAACATGATATGAAGGATTCAATACATAAGGTTAATGATTATCAGATTCTATAATATGTTTTAAGAAGAAGATATTGATAAAAATATTTTATCAATGATAAAAGTGTTTATCCAAATTTTCAGGACCCCTCCGATCAAAGATACCAAAATAAAGGGAGAGAGATAATGGCCTCTAAACCCCAGATCAAGTAAGACCTGGGTTGGAAACTAGCACCGAGGTTTTAAAAATATCACAATATGGGAGGAATTTCCCTCTATAAGAAAGCAAGGTCAAGAGATAGGATGATTCAACCATAAAAAACTCCATAATTTATATATAATAACATAAAAAATAAAACCATCCCACAATGCATGTATAAATAAAATCAATATATATAAATGTCTCCAAAGTAAATAACTTAAATAATAACAAGGGTAGTGGCAGAGAAATTGTCCAATGTTTCAAGACAGTAAAGTCAATCATAGTTTGTGAAGTCCTTCAGAATCCTAAAAGAATTTTTATATACGTATGGTAAGTATACAAGTATACTCATTCAGAAAACCAAAGCCTATTGTTCATATTTTAAAAGAGTAGACAATTGCACCCGTGTGAATGCAGTATAACCAAACATCACATAAATATGTAAAATAACCAAAACCTTAACCACACCAAGGAGAACTAAAAAAATAATGCATCCAATAATATAATATAATATAAAGCACCTCGATGATAGAGTACCCCACACCACCTTCCCGTTGATTTTTCAATCTCACACCCCAACACCGTACATCCTAGCACTCCCACCACTTCCAAATAACATCAAAACACATCACATCCTACGCACACACACCTCGACCATCACATCACATATCAACCGATCACACATGGGTCATCACATCTCATCATATCATAACTCGATAGTTGAACTTTTGACATATGTACATCACAAATCATGCATGTCCTTGTCCTCTTTTAGAAGAGGGAGTGGGGAAGAAGGGTATCAATCCATCTATCCTCCCACCGAGATGTTGGGAAAGACACCCCCATGTCACAATGTAGGTTTTAGAAGATAGTTCTTGATGAGAATGGGGTTCATATAGAAATCACAAAAATAAAAATGTATATGCGTATAGAAAATAGAACACAAGCCCCAACCTGATGGTTTAAAGAGACACAAGACAACTCACAGGAACCTCCACTTTCATAGTTGAAACTAAAAGTAAACCCCCCCCCCCATAAGAAATAAAACAATCCACAATTCATATTCGTATTTTTTATTATCATTAATCCATTTTCTAGATTCTCTATTACCAACATGTTCCATTAAAACATTCACTTTTCCTTATCACATAGCAAGAAAAATAATATTAATTTTTTCAAAATGTCGAATATTATTATTTATTTCACCGTCCATTACTAACCGAGAAACTAACATAACATACCACACAACAATATTCACAAAGAAAAATCCCAATAGCCACATGCAGTTCCACCTTCCATCACAGCCCACCAGTATAAGCAATTAATAACCCCAATCCCATCCCCGATGTGCCCCCATTCTATAACAACCATATCATACCCACTGCAAAACCATATCTCATCCACTTCCCCTTACACATCACCTCACATAACATAGAACAGCACTTTTTCATATTTTAAAAAGGGTTTCTTATTTGATTTCACTTCTTTAATTAAGGTTGTAATCACAGAAGCCATTAAATCCTTCTGGATCTATTCCATTAACTGAATATAAGTGGTTATCTAGTTATTTATAATGATATCAAAAAATAAAAAAACAAAGGTTTCAAAAGAATTTCTTATATCTCAATCAAGCCACCAACAGAAATGATTTTCATCATGGAATTAACTAATAAAATCATAATATCAAATCAAATCAAATCAAATCAATAAAAAGATATTATATCATACATCAAATTCACCTACCCATTTAAACTCAATTTTAATTGATTCATTATCTTTCTTAATCTAGATGAAACCACATTCACAAGAGATAACAATAGTAAACCAATCCTACATGATACACATAGGAGAATTGAAGGAAATACCTTCTTAGAAGAAAGAAGCTTTTCAAAAAATCGCTGCACAGAACAGGGGGTGTGCGTACATGAGGGAACTTATTTGGGGGAACTCAAACCAACTACAACAACCAATTTTATGACTCTAGGGGAAGAAATATTTTTGACCTCCCATATCAACAGAATGTAATCCTGAAGGAAATAATGAATGATTCCCTCTTTATATTGAATATACCCAATACTAGGGAGATTAAATATAGTTTTAACTGCCCATTAAAGTCGAATCCAATCAATATATGTTGTTTATGATTTTAAATGGCCTCAATAATTTTTTTTAGAAATTAAGGATATGATTAATCTCTTTTTAAATTACTATAAAACACAAAATTAAGGTATTTAAACCTATTTTTCTATTAAAAGACGTAAAAATGGTAATTCTGTAATTTTGTGGAAAATAGTAAAATTAAGGAAAAATGGAAAACTCTTGGAAAGACTCATCATTGTAAATTTTTAACAATTAGAAATTCATAACCACTAGAAATACCTCGCCATTGGAAATGCATAACCATTGGAATTGCCTCACCATTAGAAATGCCTCATCGTTGGAAATGTCTCACCATTGGAAATGTCTTACCGTTGTAAATGTCTCACCATTGGAAATGTATCACTTTTTTAAATGTCTCACCATTGGAAATGTCTCACCATTTTAAATTTCTCACCATTTGAAATTTATAACCATTGGAAATTTATTACCATTATAAATGTCTCACCATTAGAAATGAATAACCATTGTAAATGACTCACTATTGGAAATGTATCACTATTTGAAATGTCTCACCATTGTAAATTTATCACTGTCAGAAATGTATCACCATTGGAAATGTATCAATGTTAGAAATTTATTTCCATTAGAAATTTATCACCACTGGAAATATTTCACCATTGGAAATTTCTAGAAAAATTAAAAACTTTTGGAAAGACTAATCATTGGAAAGACTGACATGTCTCAAAAACACCATGGACATCACCCAGACACCTTACTTATCATATTTTGGAAAAAGTATTAGGCTAGAATGTTCAGTCTGTTACATCATATATATGTCGAACTATTCTCCCCCTAGAGAATTAAAATCCAACCCAGAAGGAAGGAGAGAAATTGTCCAAATAATCATCCCTCAAGATACATCTCAAGGATCTCATTACACCTAAAACACTACCATCAAAAAAATATGTTATCCCAAATAACCACAAAAACTAAAAAAACTGTATTTCCCCAAACATAGGAGTTAGGAAATTCAATCCTTTATGTCAATATACTCTCTGCTCTGGGTGGAACATACTCTCCCGTATGGGTTTAATCACATCATAGTAAATACATCATGATTCGTAATCAGGTCATCCCTTTTTCTTAAGCCAAATCATTATCAAACAACACACCTCACACATCACATCAACGGAAAAATAATATATCTCATAAAAAACCAATTTCCAAACATAAAATCACCAGGAAAATAGAGAACAGAAAACTCAAAACAACTTCAGGTATTTGGATTTCATCTTCATCTCATGCTCCCAAGTACTCTCCTCCCGTACACCATGCCTCCATAACACCCAAACTAGGGGAATGGTCTGTCCTCATATCACCTTCTCTTGATGGTCTTGAATCTTCACTAGATGATCCACAAATATTTAATTGTTCTCAAAATCCAACTCTCCCTAGTCAATGACATGGGATTCATCATGAAGATATCAATTAAGGTGAGATAAATGGAAGACATAATGGTTCCATATGAGTTGAGATAGAAGTTCCAACTAGTAATCCACCTTGACAATGGACCCCAACACCTAGAAGGGCCCAAATAATATGGGCGAGTCTTACTTTCTTTGTCTAATGTCCATTTTCCCGCATCAAACTGAAACATTAATGAACACATGGTACCCAACATCAAACTCAAAAGTCATCCTCCTATGGGCAACATAAGACTTTTTCTGATGCTGTGATAATTTCATCCTCTCTTGAACCAACAATAACTTCTCTATGGTGCTTCTCACCACATTAGGTCCAAGAATTGTTGCATCCCTAACCTCCATCTAGCACAATAGGGAACATCATGTTCTCTCATATAAAGTATCATATTATTCCATTCCAATGGATGAGTGATATATATTATTATAAGAGAACTAGACCAGGGTAATGTGTATTTTCCATGATTTTTTGAAATCCAAGACTCTAACTCACAATATATCCTCCAGCATCAGGATAATCCGTTCTATATATCCATTATTATGAGGGTGGAAAGCAGTGTTAAGGTAAAACTGGCTACCAAAATCATACTGGAATCCCCTCCAAACTCATGTTGTAAAATTTGATTCTAAATCTGAGACAATGAACATCATAACTATATAAAGCCTCAACACATCCTACACAATTTTTTTTTCCAAAATATCCACTATTACAAACTCCTGGATTACTATGAAGTGGGTCGATTTCATTAACAGATTCACAGTCAACTAAATAGCTTCACAAAAACACTAAGATCTGAGTAACTATGTGATGAAATCGATTATAATTTTCTCCCATTTACTCTCTGGAAAATCCAAGGGTTGCATCAAACCTCCCAAAACATGATTCATAGCCTTTACCTGCTAGAAAACCAGACACTAAGAAACAAACTCCACAACTTCCAGTTTCATCCTGGGCCATCAAAACTAGTTCCTCAAGCCATGGTGCATTTTGGAAACTCCTAGTTGTACCACCGAAGGTGAGCTATGAAACACACTAACGACTCCCTCACACATTTCTACAAGAACAAACAACCTCCCATGAAACAAAATCTAGTTATTTCAATACTCTAACCATCCCTCCAGAGCATCACCATGCCCAAAAAGATCACACAACACCTATTCCTCTAAGTCTCCCCATGGATACTCATCCACCTACTACATAAGAGATGACAAAACCATCATCTGAAACAAAAAACATCTACCACCACCCACCCTTTCATTTAAGTGCTGGGATGAAAACTCATCCATCACTTTAAAAGACTCCATAGATTCCCCAACAACATCCTTCTATGACTTTCTTCTGAAAGAATCAGCCACAAAATTCCCCTTCCTTGAGGTGTAAGAGATATTAAAATAATATTCCTAAACAAAATTCGTCCAAATTAACTGCCATACATTTAGATAACATCAAAAAATACATACCTCAATATCTTTTGATCCATGAAGGCTAAAAATAACTCCCTAATGTGGTAATGTCTCCACAACATCACCACAAACACAACTTCCACTAGCACTAGATCATCAGTGAAGTAATTATGTTTGTGAGGGTGTAACTACCTAGACCTATAAGAGATTATTACCTTCTTATACATCAGGATTCACCCTAAGCCCAAATGAGACGCTTTACAGAAAACTTCAAGCAACTCACCCTCATCAAGAAGCTAAAGGACTGGAGCACAAACTAACTTCTCTTAAGGTAACCAAATGCTGCTTAATACTGATCGGCCCACCCAAAAATTCAGTCCTTCTTAGTCAATACTGTCAATGGGGTTGCAAATAGAGAAATGTTAGGTGTAAACCTTCAATAATAGCCTGTGAGACCAAGGAATCTATGAACCTCTTCCACATTTATGGGTGATACACAAGAAATAACTACCTCAAACTTTTAAGGACCCACTTCCAAACCATATTGAGATACGACATGCCCTAGGAAATGAACTTCTAGTGTCTAAGTAATACACTTGAAAAACTTTACCTAGAATTGATGGTGGAGAAGAAACTGAAAAATAGCTTTAAGATGTTCGACATGCTCTTCCAAGGAACTTGAGTATATAAGTATTTCATCAATGAATAAAATGTAAAATCAGTCCAAGAACTCATATAACATAGATTTCATAAGCCCCATTAATAAGACAGGTGTGTTCGTAACACAGAAAAGCATGACCATGTAATCAAGTTGTTCAGACCCACATATGAAGTTAGTATTCTAGATATCTCCATCCTTCACCATTAACTGGTTATATCCATATCATAAATCAGTCTTTGAGAACAATCTCACCCCCTCAACTAGTCAAAAAGTTCATGTATCCATAGAAGATGATAGTGATTCTTGATTTTCACTTGGATCAGCCGATAGTAGTATATGGACAACCTTATACTACCATCCAACTTCTTAGTCAATATAACTGTTGTATCCCATGGGGACACACAAGGCTAGATGAAACCCCTCTACTTCAGATCATCTATATGAAACACCAACTCAGACAACTAATAAGGTTCTATCTGGTAGTGAGCCATCAAAATTGTAGATTTACCAGGCTGAAAAACTATCCCAAACCCAATGTCATGTCAAGGGGGTAGTTTCACAACCTCTTTGGGGAAAACGTCTATTAATTACCTAAAAATATAGGGAGACTCTTTTTTCCTAGTGTCTACGGATTCCACAGAAAAATCATCCACCAATTAATGAATGGGAACAAAACTCTAACTTCCCAACTAACAACCTATCTCTATAATGAAATCAACACACCAACCATCTACATCTGAGAACACAAATATCCTCTAGAAGAAGTTAATAGTAGGACACATAGAATACAACCATTAAGTGTTGAGGATGACATCATATCGATGAATCACAAACAATATAAGGTCCACACAATACTAACGGTGTCCCATAATTAGTGCACATACCTAACACAAATCAAAAAAGATAGTCTGGCCTCCAACTGGTGTAGTAAACACCAAGGGAATGTGAATCCTCTCTACATCATGTCATAGAGAATGAACTAGAGATGATGAAACAAATAAGTGTGAAGCTCATGAATCCAATAAGGCACAAACAAGGGTATATGATAAACAAAGAATGCCTTAAATGATCTTTATCACTTTAGGTGTTGTTTCCACCACTTCCTACAACTTTATAAACCCTACTTATCTACCCCTGTACAGATGGACACCACCATGAGCATACTTGGGTTGATTTACCTAAGGAAGATGTACACTCTAAGGTCAATCTATACATTCCCCCATCCACTTTGGCTAGAGCACAAGCCTTTCACCCTAATAGGTGGAATGACCTCACTAGTAACTTCTACTGAGGCAGATGCTAAACCTGGACACCTCTACCTTGATGGTCTCGAGTAGCCACTGGGAATTGATCATGATGATGTCCATGAACCCCAAAAGAAGAAACACATCGGTTTGAAGTCCCTAGGATGATCATGTAAGACACTAGCCCCAGGTAACTAGAAAGGAAGCTACTAAGGTCTACTCCCATCTAGTAAAAACATTTAAGGACCTAGATCCTGATACCTACCTCTAAAAAACTATACCCCTCGAGGAACCCTACTGGTTCCCCTCTCATAGTAAGCCTTCTCATGATTGAATCCTCTCTATCACCTATGAGTTCTTTTAAAAATTTGAAATCTGTTGGAAATGAAAATGAGTAACTACATATTGGATCAAAGGATAGAGTACCTTATCAATATGATTCTATCAAGACTCCTCATCTAGAAAAATATTTAGGAAAATGGTAGAAGGAACATGAAATTGATCCCTAGATCCCACAAAGACATGCTTCACTTCTGAAGGGATAACAGCCCATTCAATTTCACAACCTTCATGGTTGATGAAAGGAACTCCGCACATAACTACTTTTAGAAGAAGAACTATGAAACATATTCTTCTTTATGATCACAAAGTTATAGTGTCCACCACATACATGAAGCTCATCCCATTAGAATAACTTCCAATGAGACTCAATAGTCAATCAGACCCTAGATCAAACTGAAAGTGATCTTCAGCTCCTCTAGCCACCCCATATCACCTCATGAAAAACATCACCCTCATACATTTCCAAATATTTCTGTTGAAAATATTGCAATGTTGTTTTCCACTGATCGGCATCCTCAATCAGATTAACCCTATGACGATCAACTAGGTAAAAATGTTGGACCTCCGCTACCTAAGCCACACGGGGATTATGACTGAGAGCCTTATATAAAAAGAGAAATAAGTATTTTCTAACCCTAATATTATCGGTTTTTATTTTGAAATATTTCAATTAAATTTCACCCATTTATTTTATTTTTTCCATTTTAACTCTCCCTAGACAACCCAATTCAAACAAGAACACAAGTCATCATGATGCATGTACCTCCCCAAGGTCTTTATCCGAAATGAAGTTCCATCTCGCTTTTTTGTTCAATAAGATCATATTTCATGAACTAGATCATGGGGGACCTATGATCCCATGCCTTAATCAGTCTCCCTAGACTATGCCACGCACCAAGGCCAACTAACACTATTTCTATACCAACCCATGTGTTTCTCACTGTACCTAGCTCCGAACTCCACCCTATCTCTCAACCATCACATATGATACCACACCTTCATGATACCCTCCCACCAAAAATGCCACAATTATGGGAGAGAGATAATGACCTCGAGTATCACCTCTAATAGGCCTTAGGTTTCAGACTAGCACTGAGGGTATAAAATATCACAATATGGGAGGTATTTACATCTAAAAGAAAACAAGATTAGGAGAAAGGATGAATCAACCACAAAAACTCCATGACGTATATATAAGAACACTAAGATAAAACCAACCCACAATGCATGTGTAAATAAAACTGATACAGGTAAAAGTATCCAAATTAATTACCCAAAATAAAAACAAGGGTAGTGACACAACAACTATCCAAAGGTTCAGGCTAGTAAAGTCTGACAAGGTATGTGAAGTCATCCTAGAATTCTAAGAGTAGTTTTTTATATATAGTATGATCATAAAGGTATACTCAGTAGGAAATAAAAGGTCTCTCATTCACTTATGAAAAGAGAAGACCAACACATCCATGTGAAAGAATTAGAACCAAAAAACACCTAAATAGGTATAATAACCAAAACCCAACCTCACCAAAGATCTATCACTAAATAATGAATCCAAGAATATAATATAATATAAACTGCATTAATGATATAATACTCCGCATCACCTTCCCTATAATTTTATACTCTCACACCCCAAATTCATACCTCTTCCGTATAAAATCAAAACACATCACATCACACTCGAACACACCTGGGCCATCACATCACATATCACCTGAACAAATCTTGTCCATCACATATCATCATATCACAATTCAACAGTGGAACTTTTGATTTATAGCCATCATAGCCCATGCATGTCCTTATCATATCATGTAAGAGGGAGCAGGGAAGAGCAGGTAACTATCTATCCATCCTCCCACCAGGATGTTGGGAAAGAAACCCCCCATGTGACTATAAAGGTGTCATCCCATAGTGCTCGATGAGGGTGGGCTGTATATAGAAATAAAAAAATACACATGTATATACATATAGATAAGCAACACTTAAACCCCATCATAAGGGTTCTCAAATCCATAAGACAACTCACAAGATCCACAGCTTCTACTGTTGAAACAAGAAGAATAACCCCCATAAGAAAAACACAAGATAGAGTCCATATTCCAATTTTTGATTATCATTAATCCAATTTCAAGATTATTCATTACCAACCTGTTCCATTAAAACATTCACTTTTTCATAGCACACAGCTAGAAGTATAATATTTATCTGTTAAACATGTCCAATATTATTATTAATTTCACTATCAATTACAAACCAAAAATCTAACACAACATAGAATATAATAATAAAAACAATGAAAAATCCCAAAAAAACCTCATCCAGGTCCACCTTCCATCATAGCCTTGTTTTATAAACACATAACAACCCCCATTTGAGCTCCGTTAAACCATTGTATCATAACAAACATCATATCCCCACTATGAAACCATATCTAATCCACTTCCAATGTATATATCACATCATATACTATAGAACAATACTTTTTTATATTTTTAAAATTGTATCTTATTCAATTTCACTTCATTATTTAAGGGTGTTATCACAATAGACATTAAATCCTAGGGAATCCATTCCATTAATCGAATATAAATTGTTAGCTAGTAATTTATGATGATATTAAATAATTGTGAAAAAAATAATGTTTCAAAAGAAGTTGATGTAGAAAAATCATGGCACCAACAAACACAATTTTCATAAAGTAATTATTCCCATATTATCATGAAATCAAGTAAAATCAAATAAAATCAATAAAAATTTGTAACATCATAATTCACATTCCCCTTCCCCATTAAATACAATTTAAACATTTTAATTATATTTCTTAATCAGAATGTACCCATGTTAAAAATGGATGATAATACTAAACCCATCCCACATGATAATCATGGGAGAAATAAAGTAAAACCTACATAGAAGATATAATATTTTCCCAAACTCACTTCACCAAAACAAGGGGCGTGCTTACAAGAGGGAACTTCTTTTGGGGAACTCAAACCGGACACATCAACTACATCTATTACTCTAAGGTAATAATGATTTAGGACCTCCCATCTCATTAGAGTGTCATCCAGAAGTAAATAATTAAAGATTTCCTCTTCAGATCGAACAAATACAATCCTAGGGGGATTTGATATGATTTTAAATAACCATTAAAGGAGGATCCTATCAATATATGTGGTTTAATAATTTAAAATGTCTCTATATATTTTTTATAAATTAAGGATATGATTAATCTCTTTTTAAATGGATTTAACACCCTTAATTAAGGAATTTAAAACCATTCTCATTATAAGAGGGACCAAAGTAGTAGTTCTGTAATTTCTTGGAAAAATGGAAAATTATAGAAAAATGTAAAAATATTGAAAAGAATAAATATTAGAAATTTCTAAACATTGGAAATGTCTCACCACTGGATATTTCTCACCATTGGAAATGTATCAGCATTTGAAATGTCTCGCCATTGGAAATTTCTCATCGTTGGAAATGTCTCACTATTGGAAATGCATCACCGTTGGAAGTGGATCACTCTCGCAAATGTATCACCATTGGAAATGACTCACCATTAAAAATTTCTCACCATTGGAAATGTATTTCCATTTTAAATGTATCATCATTGAAAATGTATCACCATTGAAAATGTCTCACCATTGAAAATGTCTCACCATTGGAAATTTCTTGCCATTGGAAATGTCTTGCCATTGGAAATGTATCTTCATTATAAATGTCTCACCAATGTAAATGTCTCTCCATTTGGAATGTATACCCATTGGAAATTTATCACCATTGGAAATGTCTCACCATTTTAAATTTCTATAAAATTAGAAAACCATTGGAAAGATTCACTATTGGAAAAACTGGAATGTATCAAAAACACCCCAAACTTCCCTTGGACACCTTAATTATTAGATTTTAGGAAAAGTAATGTGATAAAAGGCTCATGAAGTTTCAAAATGTATATTAAAATAAAATGGATTTGATACCACTACTGTCAGGGATAAATTTTAAATAATAATATCTTTTTCATGAAAATTATTTAAAAACATAAAATACGATATATGATATAGAAACAATGGTTTATTTGTTAAATATTACTAATAAAATTAAATAAGTGTTATTTATTAACATAAAGTATTTTCCATATCATATAATTAAATTCTTTAGAGAATATGGTGACTAGGTAAAAACATGAGTGTGTTTGGACTTAAAGAAGTTACAAGTTTTCAAATAAAAGGTTATATCGGTCAAAAGAAATATTTAATGTCACCTTTTCCTAAAAGTGTTTTTAATCTGTTGGTGAAGTAATAATGTAAATAGTTATATTATATTTCAATGAATAAGTTTTAGGGAAAGTGTTCCAAGAATGATGATGATGTATATAGAAATAGTAATAAGTAGACAACAGAAGTTATTATCATTATAAATTTTTATGTTATATATTTAATGAGTTTGAATATATTCAATGAAATAAATATTGGGAATATGATTCCTAAATTTCACCCTTATTCAAGTTGGGTTACTTCATAGAGTTACTAAATAAATTTTTTAGATGGGATATATTATTATATGGTCACATAGAGATGTGTCAAGAATTACATAGATATGTATTGATTTTAGGAAAACCCCTGAAAGTGAAGTAGACATAAGGTTGAATGGGTAGTTTATCATATATGATATTTTAGACATCTTTAATACACCAAAATTATAGTTCTAAATTTCCCTTTAAATCTATGGTACTTTTTAATACACACGATGTCGAACTATAATGCACATTGATTTTTTTTCATTAAGGTAGAAAATCAAAATAAAAAATTAAATGCATTACAAGATATGTAATGGAAAAATAATTAGTAAATTTATAAGAGGTATAAAACCAAATGTAAATGAAAATAAAATAATATTTAAATATTCTTCACCTTAATATACCTTGAGGATCATATATTAGATAATAATTATGGAAACAATACAAGAAGTTATAATGATAAAAAAAATATTTAAATTTGAAATAAAAGGATGTGATGAATGATTTTCCAAAAGTGTGTATGTTATATATAGTAATGTAATATGTATATTATAGATATGGTCATTGGGCTTGTATAACCTTTGTTATTAAATATATTTTGGGATTATATGGATATTGAAACCATTATATGACATAATAAGATTTCATAAGATATAGTATATGTTTATTTGATGTATTATTCATTTAAATGTGGCCATTATAACATATCCAGTTTATTTGAATGTATTAATGGAAGTAAAAATATTATGAAATCTATATTTAAATGAGAAAAAATGACATTAAATAGTGTAATTATACTTTATGAGGCTAATGTTTTTTATATTATACAGTATGTAGAATCACTAGGTCTTTACTTCAACAAATCCCAACTTGAACTTCAATTAGTAAAACACGATAAAAATAATCCATGGTAGAAGTTAAATCTTATGGAAGTAACATTGAGATATGTGATTGTTGAATCACCACCTTTGATTTACACAATTTATTAGCTTACTCTAATGATTTATACATAGGTCTTTAGTATTTTTCTTGTATGTTATGAATCTTTAAAATTTTAATTATGAATAAAATAAATGATAGATTTGTTTTCATTATAATGTGTATTTTTATACATTTAACATATTTGTAAAATTTACTTTAAAAATTAATTTAATTATATGAGAATGGTTTTTTTAATCTATTTATAAAAATTAAACTATTTTTACTAAATACATAATAAATTTTAAGGAATTATGAATACAATCATTTAATTTTAAAAAGTGATATTTGTCAAAGAAATTTTTTCTATGTGTAACACAATTTTTTTAAACTGATGAATAATTATTCAAATGAACTTTTTTATATTATACATAAACAAATAAATTAACATTCATTTAAGTATTATTACTTTACAAGGAATAATAATAAATTCATTTTTATGCTTAAAATATTTTTATCTAAAAAATTATTTTTCTTTATAATGCATACATATATTAAAATTAATTTTTATCACTTTTATAAATAAATTAAATTAAAATAGATTTCCAATTTTGAATAAGAATTTCCAATTTATCTAATAAGTTCAATCTCGTTTTTAGGAATATAAATAAGCCGTTAAGGTAAAAATTGAGTTATGCTGGTAAAGGTAAAATGAGGTAAAAGGGTTAAAATAAGTGATAAATTCCTAAAATAACATAGAAAATTATCTATAAATTTTTGAATGAGGTAGTTATTGGCCTCCCCTTATACTATCTTTAAAAAAATTTCACTTTTGATCCACATTCCTAGGTAAATTACATTCCTCATTAAATAAGGAATATGTATATGTGGAAATACCTCTCAAGCTCACATATAAGATGACCCCTCCTATGGTCACATAAAATCACACAATTCCTTTAGTTATAACTTTATTTCCTACAAAAAATCTCTCCATAATAATCCTCTCTCATGTTTGGTAACCTCTAATCACAAGGAGTCCCAATTCCCTCTATTACAATTGGATCTATAACATAAGATTCAAGTATTATACATAAGTGTTTTCCTATCCCTAATAATGTTTCATTTAATATTTCATCCAACTACTCGTTAATCAAATTTATCATGATATAATTACTATAAAATAATATGTTCATATACATTCATTCATTATAACATGTTCTTGTTTTGGTCGGTTCTACCACTTACAAGAAGGATTCTACAATTGTTATATCATGAATGATTAAGAAATTGTAAATACTAGTAGTTTATTTTAATAATAATGAATTTGATATTTTTTCATGATTCTAGAATGGTAATATCCAAATTTTTTATTGAATTGAAATTAAAAAAATGAAATTTTAAACACTCCTTACAAACTGCCACCATGAATTCTATAAAATGACCATTAGACTTCAAATATTTATCAACTATACCTATGTAACCTCCATGTAAATTATTTAGGTGATTAACAAATTAGAAGTTATTTAGGACCAGAACATACATACAAAAGCTTTCATAGAACAAACATGATAATTAAAACCTGAATATTAATTTTGAAAAAGAATGATTTATAAATGGGTAATAATAAATTATTAATGAATGGTATCAAGTAAAAATAAATATAAAAATGTGTTTTATATAGATGAATAATAAACCTAAACTAATTATACAGGATTTTAAAAGGCATTCAACCAATATGAAATCTAAGGTAATAGTTTTTCTTTTCTCAATTTCCTTTAATTGAGTTATAATCATTTTTTCTTGAAATTCATTATTATATATTCGGTATATTCTACCATAAAATTTTAATTTATTATACCTCCTATTTCTTTTTTATGTACGTTAATTTATTTCTCATAATCTCTTTTTTATTGATTCCTACATCCTAAAATATGACATTATAAGGGATCTATTGATTGAATTTTTATTTCATTGGGTCATAATCCTTCTTCCTTGACTATATTATTAAATGCTTTTTATATTCTATTATTTCAATACCTCACATATAATTATCAATTTAATTTTGGAGAAATTAAATTTTCATGTGAAAATATTCTTCTTTGATAGATTTACTTATTTATAACAATATTACATTAAGAGTCATTCTAATCCTATCTATTAGCTCTTTCTCCTCTAAGTTCATGTTCATTTCTACGAAAAATATTTTTTTCTTATTTTGAAATCCAAATATGTATTAGCATATGTATTCTTAATTTTCCTCTTAATATATTATCAAAAGGATATTTTTAACTCTTTTATCGATGTGGGTATTATTTAAAGATTCATAAAAATCCTAATAATGTATTTCTTTTCACTTTCATATATTTTTTATCTTCCACTTTACATTTATTCTTATTTCCCTTTATTTAATTTCAATGTTTAATTATTGTTACTTATTTTAAGGTTTTGAAACTATTTTTGACACCAATTTTTGGGAAAATTGTTTTAAACGGGACTTGAAAACTTTATTTCTAAAACAGTAATACAAAATATTTATGAAAATTATTTTTTGGATTTCAGGCTAATTTTCCTCTCTATCACAAAAAGATCTATATGCTATACAGTTTTGGTTTATGTTTCACAATATAAATGATCTTATGATATATTTATTTATGGTGATTGAATTATTTTGTGGTCAATTAATCATATACTTGATTTATTCTTATGTGATGCCATTACAAATTGTTGAGAAACCCATTTTCCCTTCAATTGGTTAGTCAATCTTATTGTATTATTGATTTTATGTGGAATAAATATATTTGATTTTTTATTATGAGATAGGCGGGCCCAGAATTACATATCCCTCCAATGAATTTGGAAAATATTTATATATTATGAGATAATTATGTTACATATGAACATGATTGTGATTATCTATGTTCAAAACATTATACATGGAAATTATTTTATGTAGATATGCTCACAAATTTCTACATGGGAATGATTACAGTTATCTATGCTTTAATTTGTATAAATGATCTTGATTATGGTTAGCTATGTTCATAATGTTATGATTTACTATACTTATTTTTGTGACAAATCCTAATGTTATGTGTTAAAATCTCAACCTTATAAGATTTGATTTGGTGGTTACATTATTACATTGTTACTTGATATGAGTGATCTCATACAAAAGTACCAAATATTTTATTAGTCTTTGTAAACTAAGTTTATAATTGAATCTCACGTTATATTAAGGAAGATAAAATAAAACCTAAAATTTTCTTTGAGAACACCATTATTCCCTCTATAAAAACACTGAATATAAATCATAATACACTTTATAGTATCCTAGGTAAAGGAAACATAATAAATGGGTTACCTCAGATGCTTAGTAAGGTTATGTGTACCACATAATCTAACATGGAATAAATAGGGCATGAATAATATAGAAGGAATAAATAGTGATCAAATAATTCCATATAATTAATAACATTATCTTGAATTGTATCCATGGATAATATAACAATTAAAATAATCACATGTACATTAATAACATATTTCATAATTATAGAATGCATAATGTTGAACACCATAAACATACCATCAAATAATTGTCTAAGGCATCTACATAAATAGGGAATGCCTCAAAAAAATACCCAAACTATTTAGTTTTATTAGATATATAAATTTTTGTATGGGTTATATAATTCTAGTCTCCACATTTCACTTAATAAATCTAATTCATTCATTATATGGATAAACAATACAACTTAATCATCATGCCTTAAAAAATAAAAACTTGTTGAATTAAAAGAGCTAACATATGGAATATCAATAATATAACTAGTGAAATTGACAATAAACTATATAGAGGAATCTGTTTGATGGTATCATTATATAATATCTATAGTAAATCATAATATTAAATAAATTATGTTGACATAGATGAAAATAATTTCAAAATATTATTGAAAAACTTATTGCGGAAAATAAACTTTTCACATGGAAATTAATTACATAAAATATAAAATATTCCCAAATTTTTATGAAAATATTTATTTTAAATAATTTTTTAAAAAATTTAAAACAAACTTCAAATTATTGGTTATTAATGATTTTGGGAAATTCATCGCATGTCATTTACATTAAAATAATGATTCCATTCACATATTTTGCAAAATGGTCAAACTCCCCAATTTATAAAATGAAAAGAATATTTATTTTAATCCATTTTGACAAAAGTAAAAAATAGGCAAAATTTTCTTTAATACGTTTTTAGAGACTATTTAAAGCATTATTTAAAACATTTTAAGGAAAATGTGAACATTAAAGGAAACGATTCCTGACCAAGTGGAAAATTAAAGGAAAGAACTCTAATTTAAAGAAATAACAACTCTAGAATAAAATATATTGGGTTTAAGATACAAATATTAAATAATTCCCTTAGTTAATACTTAAACCCAAAGAATCCAGAATAATGATGAGATTATGATATAAACCCTTACCTAATTTACAACTTTTATAGTCTGTTTTTTAACCTATTGTATAGTAAATATAGATTTATTATAAATATATTTCAAGAATATAATCACATATATCTTACCATATATTAATTATTTGTATATTTTTATCACTTAATTATTAATAATTCTTTATTAAAAACATTGTTTCAGGTGATAACTACTTCATTTTTTAATATATGTTTTGGATTAGTAGTTTTAGTCCATATAAATTGATCATTGTTACATAATCAATAAATTTTTATTTATTATATAAATATAAAATTTATTCATTTAATATATATATATATATTTATTTATAATCATCCATAAAAGTAATAGATTATAAATTAATTATACCATTCATGGATACATAAGGTCATTTGTATGCATGAATATTGTTTTCACATTTCAATAGATGGAATGAAATAAATGTAAATAACAATAATCCTTTTTAGATTCATTATAATATAATATATATATCATTTATATTTATTAAATATATCCTTATAACCGTCCATGTCAAGAAAAAATGAAAAATGAATCACATCTCTTCCTGGAGGTGGTAGTCCGAATGTACGCACGAGCGACATTATCATTTTTCGTTTGATATAAAATTTGGCGGATAATTGTGATTTAATAAAAAAATATTTTATTATATTTGTGATTATAAAATTATTATTTTAAAATAAATACCATAGATTTAGATGAGGTAAAAAAATAGAAAGTGTTCGGTTAAGAAGATTACCTCTTCTTTGAAAGAACTCCTTTAGATCTCCTATTAAGGACCATGGGGTTGGTATTCGAGGAATTATAGTACCTATTGGATATGAATAAGTATTTTTAGTGGAGATTTAGTTTGGTTTTTCTTGTTCCTGATGGCACAAAGTGGTTTAAAGAAAAAATAAAAGGGGTTCCCTTTTATAAGGACATGAAAGGACACAATTCGAATTAATAAAAAGAATAAAATATAACTAAATAATTCAAAAATAAATTTTTTTATAATAGATAGTTATTTAAATAAAAAGATACTAAGTTTAAAATTTCAACACAAAATGAAATTAAGATCTATTTTGGTGAATTTTTAATCTTTTTATTTGGGTTTAATCCCATAGTTAAGTAATTTTAATGTTAACCATATTAATGGCTATTTAATATTAAAGGGTTATAATTTTACTTATTAGGTAAAAATTGGTTCATAAATGACCAAGTGGTTAAATTTAAGACTAATTATAATCCTAATTATAATATAACATTTTTTATTATTTTTAAATAATTTAATAAAATGTTATTTTTCATAAAATATAATTCATGACATTTTTTAAACTATTCATTCAATTTGACTTCAAATACATCAATAAATAGATGGAATTATAATATAAAACTTTAAATAATCCCTAATATTTTATATTCATATATTAAATTATTGGATCACAATTATTCACCAAAATTATAATACTTATAATATTTTAAAATCATTTATTTTATTTTTCTATTAATTGAGTAAATACTATATTGGCATTGTGTAATAATATAAGGTAATTATTTAATCACAAAAACTTATAAATAAATTACCTTTATAAAAAAATTATTTTTTATTTTAAAAAGATATTTATAATCAAACTTATCCTAATTTATCCACATAATGAAAATTTAGAGTTATTGAAGTCAACAGAGTGGTACTTTGTAATTATTATTTTATTAAATTAATATAAAGTTCATAATCAAAGAAAAATGGAACCATTTTGACATATTTTCTTGACTTGGATGAAAATGGAATAACATAATTTATAAAATGGGATAAAGTTAAGTTTAAAAAAAATTATGCTCTTATACCAAAGATTTAAACATATTTTACCTATTTTACCCTTATCGAGGTGCCAAAAATTTACCAAGATTACTATTCATAATGATAAAAAAATTAAAGGGAATTATTTATACAATTTCATTCTATTGATTAAAAATATGTAATAAATTTTCAAGATTCACTTTCTATAAGTGTAAAAAAATAAATTTTAAAATAAGTGCACAAAACGTAAAAAAAACACTTTTTTAGGAAAATGAAATTCTGGTGCTTAAATAAAGATTTATTCTTATTACATACATAAAAATATTAGATAAATGTTAAAAAATTTAATTGAATATATAATATATACATTTTGTTAAGGTTATTCACCAATAGTGATCAATTTAATTTATTCGCAAAAACATTGTGCGCAAAAAAATATTTTTTTTTCAGGAAAACATTTTTTATTGGAAAATGATTTTTATTTTCATTTATAATTAATTGAGAACTGATTTATTCATTTTATACAAGTCTAAAACATAAATATTCCATAATTTATTTATTTTTATTCATACCCACCAACCCAATAGTTTGGTGATTACTACCACATTAAATAACAATATTTTAATTGTATATCAATGTTCTTTTAAACATAGTGTTATGTGTAATGAAAGATATTAAAGAAATGATATTTATTTATTGATAAATATATCATAAAATATCATGTTTTTACATTTTATCCCCCTTAAAATGAATTTATCCCTTAAAATTTTTCCACTCTCACATAAACAACTGAGTATACTTATACCTCATCACATCCTTGGCTTCCCACATAGCTTCCTCAAATTTATGGATTTATCACAAAACTTTGGCCATGTGAGTGGTCTTATTTTTTAGAAATTTATCTCTATGATCAATTATCTGTAATAATTATTCCTCATAAGTTAAATTTTAGTCCAGTGGTATGACCTATGATTTTAGTACATGTGAAGGATTATGTATGTACTTACTCATGAGATATACGTGAATAAAATTATAAACGTGAGATATATTTAGTGTAAACACCATGAGTTAAGATACCATACTAATATTACCAAGATCTAAAGTCATCCAATATACCCAGAAATAAGTTTTCCATTCTTTTCAAATCTCATTACCTTATTCTATGATGAGATTCATTGAAATTCCTTTTAACGAACTTCAAAATCTAGATCTCATCCATGATTTTCAGTATAACTTTTATTCAACTTTGAAATACCCTTATGTGTTGTTGAATGGATCTAACCTTATTTTCCATTTCCTCAACCAAATCAGGTCCCAATATATTTCTTTATCCAACTTCATTCTTGTATATTGTTGTTCCACACTTTATTTAATATAGGTATTTATAATGAGCCGTCTGAATTCTCGAGTGAAAATATTATTTTAAGAAAATTCCACCAAAGGTAGGTTTTGATCCCAGCCAGCTTCCAAATTTATAGAGGAATCTGTCAACATATCTTCTAGAGTTTGAATATTACCCTCATACTAACCATCTTTCAAAGTTTGATAAGTACTGTTGAAACTAAACTCTATATCTATAGCTTATTGGTGCCTTTTCCATATCATTGAGCTAAACCTTGGATCCCAATCAGATACAATAGAATGTGGTACTCTATGAAACCTTATAAATTATATAATTTATATTCTAAAATATTATTAATAGATAAATCTTATCTCGTATAAATGAAGTGTTTTTTATTTTATATGGTGATTTACTACAACCCAAATAGCATTATGGACTCTCAAATTTTTGGAAGTTCATATACAAAATCTATGGTTATGATTTCACATTTCCATTCTGGTATATATAATGATTATAACATCCCCTTAGAATTATTTCTTTCATCATTAACTTACTAACACACTAGGCCTAAAAATACATAATCTTCAATATCCCATTTTATATTATCCCACTAGAAATCCTATTTCATATCCCTATACATATTCATAACACGATGATAAATAGAGAATGATGAACTATGAGCTTCATCGAGCAACAATTTCTTAAAGTTTCATATTTATGGGACACATATTCAGTTCCTAAATCTTATCATTCTAGTATAATCAGGTTTGATCTCAATAATATTCCTCACCTTCTTCTTTAATTACACATCTTACTTATGAACCATCTAATCCCCTCATGGATGGATGGTTGAATATTTATATCATAAAGATAAGATATTACCCTTTCCTCGTGATTTCAAGATCTATATTCTAAAAAACCATAAATATTAGATCTATTTTAACCCCCATTAGGAAAAAATTGGCAAGGTATTTTCAATTGATACCATCACCCACCTTGTTTTCCTTCTAAGGGTTGTAATGTATTGGGAAATCATAATATCTAATTAACTCCAAAAATCATCTCTGGGTCGTATTAAAATATTTCTATATAAATATATGTATATATATCATTATTTTATTATCATAATAAATATCCCAGTTTTAACCATAATAATAATTTTCACATGGATTCAATGGAAATTTTAACACTTCCCACTCCAAATCTATATTTGGATAATTGTTCTCATTCATTTTTAATTGAATATAGGTATATGATATCACCATTTAATTCTTCATGAGAAAACATCTTAGTCCCTTCTTTGATTCATCAATATTGATCATAAACCCTTCTCCATTATAGTGTAGTGTAAGTATAGGTGTGATGGTAAAACTTTTATTTATATCTTTGAAACAATCTTCACCATAATTTTTCCA
Source organism: Viscum album (assembly GCA_963277665.1). Classification (NCBI taxonomy): domain Eukaryota; kingdom Viridiplantae; phylum Streptophyta; class Magnoliopsida; order Santalales; family Viscaceae; genus Viscum; species Viscum album. The sequence goes on along the minus strand of OY728155.1, from coordinate 1,216,652,521 downwards.
TGAAAACTTAAATACCTCTTGAGTCATATTGGTGAGTGGATTACATAGTCATGATAAATATCTAACAAAGCATCAGTACTATCTGAACACCCAAGAAAACTATGGATCTTGATTACCATGGATGGTCAAGGCCAATGCTCAATAACTTCTATTTTTTATGGATCCAATGATATCCATCACATGATATTTTATGAACAAAAAATGAATCATTATAAATCCAAAATTCACACATAATAAATTTAGCATATAACATATCCTTTCTCTTGTTCCTCAACAGAATTATAAAAAATTATTCAGGATATTTATTTAATTTTTAATATATAAGAATATCAGTAACAAATACTACCAAAAACAAATAAAGGTAAAATATAAAGTCTTAACTCATTAACTACATGAAGGTAACAAGATCATTGGTAAGTCCAGTTGACATTACTACAAATTTAAAGTGACCATACATCGTATGAAAGGTTGTATTGGGTATATCCTCTTTCACGAACTATAACTGATTATATCCAAATCTAAGATTAATCTTGGAAAAATATATATCCTAATAATTGTTCAAATAGAACTTAGATTTTGGGAAGATTATACCTAGTCTTTATTATGATCTTTTTAAGTTTTCTATAGTCATTGAAAAGACACATTGTCCCCTATTAATTATAAACAAAAAGAATAGTTACACCCCATGGGAATGAACTGGTTTGATTGAATCCCTTATCTAAATTATCATACATTTACTTCTTCAATTACTACAAATAAATTGATTAAATCCAATATAGAGTCTTTGAAATAGGCATAACATCAATAATGATTTTTGTTGAAAAATCAACATCAAGATTTGAGGGGATTTTTGAAAAGTTATCAAGAAATACATCATCATATTCCTGAAAAATAGGAACATATTCCTTGTAAAGATTCTCCCTAACCATTTGAGATAAATATCCTTCATCAATAGGTAGTAAAACCCATATAACGAAAGTAATTTACACTAGGTGTTTAGGTACATACTTTCATTGATAAATTTTTGATGGATGATTTGAGATATAAAATGTCACTTCCCTTCCTCAACAATTGATAGCGGATCTATACTAAGAGATAAAATACATACCCAAAATTACATAAAATTAAACTATAGAAAGAATGAAAATATTTAAAATAATAATATTAACAAAAACTGTTATCTGAGAGGATCTATAGACTTGAAATTTTTCCATCCTACCATTATAAGTTTCACCACCAACTTAATATCTAATCATTAAGGAAGTGATGTGATACCATTAAAAAAATTCTTTAGATATAAAAGAGTGGGTAGAAATATAAAAAAATAAAACATTTTTAATCTTTGAGTGCATAATAAGTGTACCTTTCACCATGTCTATTGGAACATCAACTTTGGATGTAATAATTGCATGAGCTTGGAATTATCTCTATAGATTAATTTTTGTTAAGTCCCCTTTATATTTGGGGAATTTGTTGGAATAGTTCCTAATATCCTTATAGTTAAAGAAATATAGTTTGATGGTGTATCCATTAACCCTTAATTAATGATCATGATTCATTTTTTCTCAATGGTTAAAGAAAACTCTTATTCTTTTTAAGAATGTACCAAGGTGTTTCCTTCCCCAAGTATCACATGTCAGAAATTTCCCCTTTTTCTTCTTCCCCTTATCCATTTTGTTCTCTATTATTATATTATTCCTTTTATTTCCTTTGAATCCATAGTATTTTGAGAATTAATTATATATCTTTATAGCACAGGATTCTATATCCTCATATAATGATAATGTTTAAGATAATAGTTCCCTTGAATGGATTGGCATAAACACATTGAAGAAATGGCCAATCTTCCACTTTGGAATACATATGTAGTCTTTAGAAAGACTTTCAAACTTTAAAATTTATCATTGTAAATGGAAATATTTTTATATTCCTTTTTTCTAGGACATAGGAATTCTCTCTCCATATTCACTAATTATTCGGGGATAAAATATTTTTCTAAGAAAATTACCATAAAGTTATTCCACTCTATTCTCATTATTTCCTCCCTATACATAGTGTTTTAAATAATTGAACATTATTGATATGTATCCATCATGAGATGATAAACTTCAATGAAAAACTTCTTCCTTTCATTACTTCACAGTGTGTGAAATATCATTTCTACGGAACATATCCATTTCATAAACACAAATAGTTTTTTGGTTCCATTGAATTAAGAAGGTTGTTTTTGCCTGAAACAATATTGTCTTGTTACACAACATTTTTTGGATCAGTGGGTTTCTCCATACAGGAAATCTTATTGGTCATAACTTAAGTTAGCTACCCTAATATAGTTCTAATTTGTTCAGTTTCATCTCCATCAATAGCTTCATTATCTTCCCTAAGAGTGAAATCCCCACATAGATTTTGTGAATTGATATGGTTTTCATTCCTTCTTCCAGGAATTGGTTATTAATAAATGAATACAATATATTAGATCATGACATTATGAGTCATAATTAATAATATTAAAAAAAGTGAAACACTTAACATAAATTAAAATTTTTTGAATAATTATTCTAAGAATAATAAATATTCTTTCTTTGTGAATATTCTAAAATCATACAAATAATTTCACATATTTCATAATGGTTTATAAATAAAATTTAAATTAATCAAAAATTATCCCCCATGTGTGTCACACTAGGTGTGTAGTAAGGGAACACTCACCATACACCTGAATAATGGTCGAGATATACTCAACCAACACTTTTCGGGGTTAATACCCCTAAATGAATCTTTTCCAAAGCCATGCCCACTTGTAATACCCAAAAAGGTTGTATTTCTCAGAAAAAATATAATATATACCCTACCAAAACATTTGGATGTAATCTTATACATAGAATTATCCCCAAATTCAGTCTTGGGGTTATGTTTTCTATCCTATGTTCTCTAAATATTTTTCACAAGGTTTATTCGAAACTTTCCACGGATATCATCTGAAAAGACACTGACCCTAGTACCCTAGATCCATTGGTTACTTTATTACATTGTTACTAGATACAATTGATCATATCCAAAAGGAACGACTCATTTAGTAGTATTGGTAAACTATATACATACTTGAATGTCACATTACATTTGAAAACATAAAATACAACATTGTATTCTCTTTGATAATACCATTATTCCCTCTATCATATCCCTTCATATCAATCATAATACTCATGCTGACATCCTTGGGAAAGGAAATATAAGACCTGGGTGAGCTCAGATGCTCAGTAAGTGTGTGCATGGAGTGGAAGATAACATTGAATAAATAAGAAATAAATAATATAGTAGGAATAAATAAAGGTAAAATAATTCTATATAAATAATCACATGATAATGAAACTTATCCATGGATATCATAACTATTAAAATAATCACATGGACATTAATAACAGATTTTATAAAGATAGAATTCATAATACTGAACAACATAAACTTAACATCAAGTTCTAGGAAAATACATCTACATCATTGTCTAATATCTTAAACCAAACATCATTAGGCCATAAACCTAGTCAACTAACACCATGGGTCACCTGTAATACCTTTCTTGCCTTCCTAGCACTCTACAGGATAAGACCCACCGGTGTCTCTTATCAGACTAATGACTTCCCCCATAGTCTTACACATGTCCTTCCAGTGTACTTTTTTCTCACTCACAAACACTCTAAGAAACATCCCCATATGTCACCCATCCCAATCACAACTCTCGACTATGAATTCTTAACTTTGGAGTTCTAATCAGGTAGGATCTTGGAAATAAAGGCGCACTTTTCTAACATGGGTTGTAACATTTATCATTTTATGTCTAACTTTTATAGGGTTGTTACACTCTCCACCCCTTTAAAGCCCATTTACCTTATGGTGGACCACACACCTTAATCCTAGGAAGTTCCTCTACTCTTCTAGTTGGGAATTGTATCTCATACCATTTTGTAATGAACTAAACGGGGTCGACCAAAAACCAGTCACCTGAACCCGCCCACCACATTCCCGGTAGGAATTACCAATCATCCTGGGGTGGAATCTAGTGTCGGACATCAAATATGACCAATTTGATAGTGTTTTATCCCAATAAATGGTAGATAAATAGAAAAAAAATATATAATAATAGAATAAACAATACTAGTGGAAAAGTAACAAAATTATACATACATCAATCTAACCTCGCATTTCACCACCAACCATAGAGCCGCACTCGCTCAATGAGAGAACCTAAGCGGGGTAAAACCTGAAACTGGAAATGATATATAGGTGTGAGAACATAAGAACTCATTAGGCCACCAGTACCCACCAAATCTATATAAACCCTTTTTTAAGGTAGTTTATGAAATTATAGTTTGAAAATATTGTATTAAAGTTGGTTTTCGCATACTTTATAGAACAAAAATAGCAGTACACCTTCAAAACAACTATCCTTACTATAAAATAAAAATGATAGTTAATAATTTTAAATTGTACTTTTAAAATGAGGAAAATAATCTAAACACTTTACATTTTTTCCAAAACATACCATGGAGATATCATTTTCATAAACCATTTCAAGGAAAGATCCAATTTCTTTAAAAGTCATAAATAAATATCCAAAACATTTTACTTTTCAAATATTTCATTCAAACAAATTCGAAAATGACTCTTTTAAAAGTAAGTTAAATACACACAAGTTAATTCCATAGAAGTAAAAATGAGTAGTAAAACTATCTCAAGTAAAACCACATAGTTCCAAATCTCAATGATAAAAGAACCAACATCTAAACACATTAATAATATAGCAAGTAAGAAACTCTCATGCATAATATATAATAAATAATGCATAACAATTGATCCATATCCTGAGGAAACACTGCAAGAACCAACATGATAGCAAAAGACATGAAAAGTTAGACAAAACTACTGGTTAGTACTATTTTCATACACATTTATCATCGAACTTCTCTAAACTAGACTCGTAAGTGAAAACCCACTTTCTAGTGCATGAATCTCGATTAACGATGACGATATAGTTTATAATTGTAACATCCTGCCCTAAATTCCACTAATCCAGTTCCACAGGTAAGTTCTCTGAAAAATCCTCAAGTGTGCCTCTTTATATTCTAGAGGCTTCCAACTAGAAATACGGTCCTAAGGTGTGTCAATGGAAAAACTATACCCTCATATCAAAGTAAATTATAGTTGAAATAAATATATATTACCCAAATAAGTAAATGAAAAGTATGAAGAAGTAATAAGTAACTATAATAGAAGCATGTTGTAATAATAAATGAAATTATAAAAAATCCCAAACATCCATGTCATATATATAACACTGATCACCCACTAGGACAATAACATATACAAGAGTAAATAAAACAAATTATAAGGCTCTACTACTATCTTCAGGCCACACGACATACCTGATCTCTACATACATATCTAATCCAACCTGCTCGATTATTCCAATGCCTTAAATCTACCTGTTCTTGAAACCAATTGAGCGTCTACTTGGGTACACCAGTGCAATGGTTCCCAAACAGGGTGTGAGTACAAAACAAAGTATGGAACCACCAATGGGGTCCTTTGCATAACCAACAATATGCAGTGTATATATACATGAGCTAATCATCAAGATACTAATAATAAAAAATTCTAGAAATAAGATGAAATATAGCATCGTGTAAGGCATTCTAAAAAGGGTTCTCAACCAAGCTAAGATACAACTTCAAAAAAATTAAAAAAATAAACAAGGTGAAGCTACAATTGATTTGTGGGTCCTTGGTCTCAGTCAGATAGTCAATGTTTCACTATGTTTACACAAATATTTTCATGTGTATATATATATATGTATATACATGAGTAAGTTGAGAAATAACGTAAAGAAATAGTAGTTGATCCTTAGGTCTAACACTGGTCATTTGGACATCCTATGGAAAGGGATTTGATCTAAATGGCATACAACTTAAGTCATGTATAAGTAGGAAAATCCATGGGTCTTTAATTCCGATTGGTAATACCTTCTTTTCCCTGTGCTAGAAATGTCTCTGAGGAATCTACGTCACCGCATGGGGAATACATGTCTTATCCCTTAGTTCACCCATTCTCGACTCCAATCATTATAATATGAAGGATTCTTGGTATCAATTGGAAATCTCATAAATGTGGAATTGAGATAGATGTTGTACTGTTGAATCCACATGTAATCCATTCTGATGTATATTCCCTAGGTCTATGTCCATAGGTGATCATGACACTAAAACACAGATAATCCCAAAGAGGTATGACCCTTAGGAGATGTTAAAGGAATACACTCCTGATCTGATTTATCAACACAGAATCATTCAATAATTGTCTTAATATCCCACCCCCCAAAAAATCTAATGTGAATATATAATGGTGCATGCACTAATCCTAGGGAGATTCCTATGAATTAGATGATGAGATCATGTCTATCCTTGGGGATTTCATCAACATCCCATTGATTGGGGGAGATGCACCCACCCATCAACCATTCATTTTCCTATGAAAATCTAGTGGACTAGCCCTTCCAAGAGACCCAGTATAAGAGGGGTCTAAGACACTATCAATAACCTACCTTTGTCTCCCTAATCAAGGAGGAATCCAAATGAAATATGGGACTTCCATTAATAGTAATAGTACCATTAAATCAAGTAAGTTCAAAAGTTATACCCTAGAAAGTACATTTGAAAATACTATTATAATGATGCTAATAAGTTGGATTAAAAGTAATATGTCTGAAAAAAAACCCAATAAAAAATAAAATATAAAGGGTTTACTAGCCAGGTTCTAGGAGGTATGTCCGATAACACTAATAATAATAATAATAATAATAATAATAATAATAATAATAAGAATAAGAATATAAATAATAATATACTATGTATCATCTGGCTCACTGAACACAAACCAAGAATAACCACTTTTCATCATATATGTATCAATAGTAATAATGTGAATGTGTAAATAAAAGAGTGAGGGTGGTTGAATACCTATCCCACCATTAATGTGTCAGCCTCATAGGATTAGATGTTCATCACGTGTTCTAAGGTTACACCTATTACCATCTATACCCAAACCTGAAGTACTTGTTTATGATCGATCAAACACTGAGGAAACCACATGGACCCCTAAGTCAATATGTTAGAGATGCATCCTATTTTGAATCCTCAAGGTCCACTTGTAAACAAATATTTCCAACTTGGGGTCATCTAAGTCAAAAAGTAATCAAGAAATCCCTAATGAGGATCTATAAGGGAAAAAGGAAGAGGCATCTCACCGGTCATCCTCATTCAATGCTATAGCCTCTGGTCACGGATGAATCTAACAAACTAGGGATTGTTAGTAAACTTTGGTGTTCATCCAGTATGATCTACCCATTTTATTTAATTAATAATTTTTCTTATTGGAGTTAAAATGGGGGAGTTTCACCCTGAGGGGATAGCCATAACAAATATTTGATAACATAAACATGAATAAATACTAAATGGTTGGTACGGAAGACCACCTACTTTTAGGAACCTATAAACCTTTTATAAATAGCCCAAGGAAACTCCATACAATATCACTAATAATTGAACAAAGATGCCTCATATTCTAAGTACCTGACTATTACAAGGTAGGTCAACATAGTTTATAAAAATTATTACAATATTACAGATTTAAATATAAGATAAAAGAGAAAAATTTACAATAGGCGGAACTTACTGAATTCCCATCGCTCGATGTAAATTTGAGAAACTAGGTTCAAAAGGCCTATTGGGTAGCCCCAACACCATTACAATCCAAAACCCTAACAAAAAACATCTAAATATTTATTTATTTTAAAACTAGTCTTTAATGATGTATAAATTCACCCCAGTGACAAACCTTGATGAACCAGCACGTGAAAAAGTGCAGATGAACTCTTATGCTATCCTCTTTATAGGCAGAGAGAAAACCCCACCATTGATATCTGATTCCACCATAATCTAATGGAATTTGGATGAAAATATTATTCAGATAATATCTGGTTAGTGGTAGAATAAAAAGAACTCAATATAGACTAATAAAGTTGAATAATTACCTTAGGAAATTCAATGAACATGATGACATCTAATTCTATCCAAGAATCTTGAAGAATCACCACAAAGAAACATGATGAGAAGAGGTGTGTGCTATATGGGTCATGCAAGAGAGGGGGAAGGAAAAATAGGTTCTTTCCTATTAAATCATATAGGGTAAAAAGGTGATTTTAAAAAATTAATTGGTCTCATAGTTTGGAAAACTGTGAACCAACTTTATGGTTTGCACTATCCAACACCACCCACATGAACGGTCATGGTGCATGGACTAACAGACTATACTCTAGCTGTGAGAAATGTTTGTAAAAATTTATTGAAAACAAAATAGTTTTACCTAGACCACTGCACAGTTTAACCAGACCATGTTCCTATACAAACTAGGCCGCTTTGTTTGGTCTCACGACTAATACTAACTATGGGCCAACCATGCACCATCTGATGTGATTTTCCCAAAACACTAGTTTTAGGTCACAAACCCCCAAAAAAACTCCTAAAAACTCTAGAATATAAACCAAAAATCATTCCAAATGAAAAATATAATTTAGAGGCATTTCAAAATTTATAATTGTATTCCTAACATCATATCAAAATTTGAACCATCTAGTAAACTAAATATTCAAAAAGCATTAAAAATTTCCAAATCAAAAAAACACAAGATCTTACAATAATTTTAACTAGTCGTATTAGCATCCCAATATATCAAAAAGAGTACCCTCGGTCTTCCCATGAAATAATAAATATAGGTGGTCCATTAAAAACCTTGTCATCACATGGAAATAAAAATACCCTTAGAATGACATCATAATCACATCCTTCCCACCTCCAAATCCTTATAAAGAGCCCCAATCCATAATAACATCATGAATAACATAATAAACATCCAACACATAGATTATATAAATGTCATCAACAAACAAAGGGGTTCAACAAGGGAACAATCTACAATCAACACATCATAAAGTGCTATTCGAAACTTTATCATATCATATATAACATATACATTTTGGAAAACCATTTCTCAAACAATTTTGAATCCGAACAGGTGTCTAATAGAAAACATGATCAATTCCAAAACGCTTCCAAACAATTAAAATAAATCCCCTTTTTATTTAATAAAAAAACACCTCCTTAAAATGGTTTCAAACCACTAAAAATATCACTACGTCAAAATAAATTAAATAATTGAAGATCAAATATATTTATTTTACAAATTAATACCTTTGAAACATTATAATCCCTTTTGGAAAATGGATCCTACATTAAAAATGATTTCAAAACATTAAAATTTCTTTTCCGAAATCCATACAGAATTTTAATCCAACACTTGGAATGTATCCAAGGTCCTTTATAAGTATTTAAAAAAATCTAATACCATTATAAAACCAATAATCTTTGCTAGTGAATTATAAATTAAATAAAAATAGTAAAAAAAATAAAACAATTATAATGGTATAAATGATAATTTTCACAAGTGCTTGGCATGTGGCCTAAATGCATTCCAAGATCCAAAGACAATACAACCTCACTTTAGCCTACTAATACATAAAAAAATACTCATAATTTTACAAGAATAAATTTAAAACACATCAAAAAAATTATAACATGCAATGCAAGGGGGTTTTATTGAGACACCCACCTCAAAACATTTCACATTTGATAATGACCACTCGAATCAACCACATTATACTTATATTCATATTCACCTTCACATATATATAAGAACACTTATCCTCTATTTGAATATTCACATTATCCAAATTGAATATGTAAAAGGGGTTCCATATATATATTCCCATTTTTTATATACATGTAAGACACCTCCAAAGAGTCCAAAGACACCCTAAATAATAAAGAAAAACTAAGAAACACAAAATACCTAATTAAAACTTTAAAAAAAGTTTATAATAAAACCTTATTCAAATGGTGGAGTTCAATCCTAAATTGTTTGACTCGCTTCACCTTTAGTGGTCAATGTCGAAACACATAAGAAGAAGAATCAGGAGACCCATTAAATTCTCTAACAATAGAATAAATTCAAAAAACAGGGTTAGCCCTTTGACCTAGGATTCATCCAAATGAATAGGGTGTTGGGTAGAAGAGAAAAAACACTTAAAATGGAATGAGGATTGATTAAGAGGACTTACCTTGGTAATTTAACCAATAATATCCAATAAATATATGTGAAATCACTACACAATAGGATCCCACAAGGGAGGAGAGGCATGTGGAAGTGGGATCTTAGTTGGTGGCTATCATGAGACAAGGGAGGGGGTGAAAGGGGGTTAAATACCTAAAAATAATTATTGGAAAATGAAAAAAAAATTAGAATAAATTATATCTCTAGAGTAATGGTGCATGGTTTACCAAACCTTGCACCAACCATGCTCACCCAAATGGATTGGCATGGGTCACTTGAAAAGTATCCCCTAAGAAAGATTAATGGTTGAGCTAACCATTCTCAAGCCATGAGAATCATCAATATCCTAGATATACCCCTCACATACATTTGATTCATAGAGGAAAAGTGACTTAGAATTTTTCAGCTCACCCGACACTCATTGAGGTATGTTTTCTAATGCCCTTTTCTTTTAGACCAATTTTTATAATTTATTTTTTAGTTTTTAGTTTCCTCTTTGAAATTTAGGGTGTCGTGCGACTCTTTGAATGAGACATACATGTATATACAAATGTGGTCATATATATAAAGACCCCCTTATACATATTCACTTATGGTAACGAAAATATTCACACTTGGGATAAGTTTGATTACATATATTTGATGGTGTATATGCATTTAAGCAGAAAAGGACGGATTTGATTTTTTGTTGTCAAAGGGGACATCTTTTTTGTAGTCTTTTCTACGGAACTCCCTTGTATTTCATGATATAAATTTATTGATTTGTTTTAAATTACTTGTTAAATTATAATTACTTCTATGTGTTTTAGTATTCTGAAGTGAGGTTTAATTGTCCTTTGAGTTTGTAATGGCCTTAGGAATCATGAGAAGAGCTTGTGTAAATTCATGTTTAGACCATTAAAATTGTTTAAATTGGTTTGTACTATTATTTTTGAATTTATTATTTACCAACACATATTTTGTGTTTTTATAATGTATTTAAAATTATTGTAAGTACTTGGCATGGACCTTGGTTTCATACAAAGTGTTGGATTAAAAGCCAGTTAGGATTTATAAAAAACTAAATTTAATACTTTGAAATCATATTTAATGTTGGTTCCATTTTTAAAATAGGTATGTAATATTTTAAAGTGAAAATTTTTAAAAATTAAGGGAGTTGACCTTCAATCATTTAAATTTTTTTGAGGTAGTGAGCTATAAAGTGTTTTAAAACCTTTTAAAAGGGGTAGTGTTGTTTGTGAAATAAAACAGGGATTTCTTTGAGTTTTTTAGATATGTTTGGAATTGATCATGTTTTCACTTGGAAGAATGTTTGGATTGAATTTTTATTGAGAAATGGATTTAAAAATGTATAAGTTATATATGATACACTAAAGGACCAGTTGGCACCGTACGATGTGTAGACTATTGATTGTGCCTTTGTTGATCCCCCTTGTTCATTGTTGATGTTTATCTAATACATGTGGTGGATGTTTTGTTATGTGACACATGATGTTCTTGTGTATTGGGGCTCATTATAAGTTATGGGATGTGGGAATTATTTGATTATGATGTTATCCCATGGCTCTTGTTATTGTCATGTCATGACATGGTTTATTCATGGTCCACCTCTGTTTATTATTTCATGGGGAGACCAAGGATACTTTTTGCGAAGTAGTAGGATGTTGGAATTACTAGTTGAGATTATTCATGGGATAGTTTCCCTTAGTGTTGAGTCACATTATGGTTATTGGTTTGTCACCAACGAGGCTAGTTGAGAGAAAGTTAGATGATGAATGTGTGTGACCGTATTACTTACATACAATTAGGTCCACCTTCTCATGTCTTATATTTTTATGATGTCATTTATAGTGTTAACTCATGGTATATATCATATGTTATTCATTTTAAATTCTATACAGATCATGTCAGTTTCTTACCAGAAATGTTGTACATGTGTTGACATGTTGGTTATTTTATTATTGAGCTTCAGTATTATGTGGTTCTATTTAAGATGGTGTTGTTTCTTATTATAGCTTGTATAGAATCAACTTGTGTGTATTTAACATACTTTCAAAAGTGTTTTTCCGAAATGTTTTGAAAGTAATATTTTAAAAGGAAAATGTTTTGGGTATTTCTTTAATACATTAAAAGAAATGGGATCCTCCTTGAAATGGATTATGAAAATGAGATTTTTATGGTATGGTAAAAAAAGAAGTAGTAAGTGTTTGGATTATTTTTCATGGTTTAAAAGTTTAACTCATTTTATTAATAATCCTTATTTTTATTTTATAATAAGGATACTTTTTGGATGTTTTACAAGTGTTTTGGTTTTTCAGATCATGGAAAACCCTAATTTGATATTGTTTATTCAAACTAGGATTTTATAAGTTAATTTAGTAAGGGTTTTCTATAGATTAAATAGATATTGGTAACCTTCATAGTTCTTATGTTATTATGTCTATATATCATACCTAATTTTAGGTTATACCTTTCTTTGATTCACAAATAGAGTGAGTGTGGTTTTGTGGTTCGCGGTGACCTTCATGGTCACATGGAGGTATGTCTATACATTTTCCTTGTTCATTCATTGTTTTTTGTTAAATTATTAATTTTTTACATTTTTATCTACTATTTAATGGGATAAATCATTCCCAATTGAACTATGTTTTATTCTTAGAACTAGTTTCTAACCCGAGAGGATGGGGAATGCATCTTGAGTGTGGTGTGGGACTGCTCGGGTGATTGGTTCGATGTCGACTTTGGTTGGTTCATTACTATAAGGGCCCCATCCAAAATTATAGTGTAATATTCAAATCATTGGACAATCATGACCATGGAGAATTCTTCTTAGGCCATATATTTCAATAAAAATATTCCTTTCCCTTTTTTATAAAATTTTCAAAAGTAACATATTCAGAAAATCATAAAAATATTTCTTTTAAACCATTTTAAATATTTAAACAAGAATAAAAATTTATATAATAAATCATTGTACAATATTTAAAAAAGGATTTAAATATTTTTAATGAAAATATAGACATGGAAGAAAATGATTCCTGACCGAGCAGAAAAAAAGGTTGTTTTCATTAAAAATATTATTTTAGTATTTTGAGTACTAAAAAAAGGTAAAATTAAAGGAGAACCTATAATTTATAAAAATAAATATATAAGAACAAAATATATACGTTTTAATATTTAAATATTAAATAATTCAACTGGTGGACGCTTAATGATAAACAATCCCGAATAACGATGAGATTGTGAAATAAACACTTACCTTATGTCTGACTTCCTTTATATGTGTTTGAAAATCCTATAAAATAAATATATTATATAACCATACTCAGTCATATATCATACCATATATTATTTTCTTATAATATTTTATCATCCGTTTATTAAAAATTCTTTAATAAAATCACTGTTCCTAATGATAAATGCTTCATTTAACATATATTTTTTGGTTTAGTTGTTTAGTTCCTTGTACTTTGATCATGGGTTGGTCATCTATTTAATATTAATCATGATATAATTATCATATATATTAATTATATATATATAGTCCATAAAATTAGAGGTAGAAAAATTGGTGCAATAGTGGGTTCCCAATACCCAACTTGAAAAATACATTTTGATTACCATATCATGTATATAGAGAGTTATGTATTATTTTAAAAATTTATAATAGTTTTGTTATTTATAAAAATATTATTTAAATGGTATTTTCCATATATTATTTATCATATCAAAAGGATATATAAATTTCCAAGCTATAGTGAGAACCTCAAGATACTATGACATTAACATTAAATATATATTTTATGATCTAGATACATCACACTAATTGGAAACAGATGATATTTGACTATCAGGTTCTTGGTTTTGATAAGAACTGATACTTTTTCTAATGAATTTCACACTTGGATATCTCTATTATGTGATATCCAGAATACATACCCACTAACATGAGAACAACATGTTTGGAGTTCCATTAGTTATTCTTATCTACGAACATGGGTATTAGTCTACTAACTTTAGATCATTATCAATGTGTGCCATTTTATTGAGTGATTTAATGCAAGGAAAGAACCGTGACATTGAATTCATGGTGAGGTGGAATTTGTTTGTGTGTCTTTAGTATTTTGAAATTGTTTGTATGGTCAAAATAGAATTTTTCACTTTTGAGTTGAGGAAGTGATCTCTCAAGTCTAGTTGATCAGGATAGTAGTACCTTCATTAAATACATTTCCATGGTTTTCGATGGTAAATACAACCAATTAGATAAAAACATAAAATAGATATTGAAAAAATTTGTTCAACACTCTTTATGATATATCACGAGAGTAATATATTATATTACACAATGTGTGTTCGTAGGACGGTTGTCATATTCATGACTATTCATTATCTCATTATGGTTCTGGATGGGTTGCTTGACTCCACTCCTAGTCTATGAATAGTATTCACCACTATTGAGATAATGGTGTATAAGGTCACACACAATAGAATTTTTAAGAGTCTTCCTTATTCCAGTGAATGGGTGGATATGGCATGGTGGGCCCCACCATGAGGTCAGTGTGTTTTCCAAGTATTAATGATCACCAAAGAATAAATAAATTCATCATTATTCTAGTATAAAATTATTAAGTTGAATTTATTTATTAAAAGTATCCATAATGTATTTAGTGAATATATGGAAAAAAATTACGAACAAATATTATTTTATATTCATGGTTCGTTTTATATTTTGGGAATTATGAGTCAAGTGAATGTCTTAGATTTATGATGTAATATTTTTGTTATATATTAAAATTAGTTGATAAAATATCAATGATATTTATGGAATAGTTTTTTCACTATAATGAGAAATTTATAACTTATTGAGTGGGTATTGGATATATTGGGGTATGGGAACCCTTTATAGGTGTTTTTTTTCTCCCAATATATAAGAAAAGGAGAATCTATTTTCAAATGTGAATTCATTCCAATAGATATAGAACTCCTCTCTCCTATTCCTACATCCAAGAGAGAGAAATCCCTCATATGATCTTTTGATCTTTGATATCCTTCTCAAACCAAAGGGATAAGATCATGGTAATCATCATTACCTAAAAGGAATCTTTAGAGCTCTGTGTTATCACTTAGATTTCAACAATATGTATCCATGAGGATTCTTGAAGCATGTGTGGATGATCTAGATGTGTTCTAGCATAGATACTTCAAGAAATATTCTCATCGATGCATGTGATAGTTGAATGAAAATTTGATCCAAATGAGGTACTCATTTGTTTGATTTTTGTTCATTGAAATATCCACATGAGATCATCAAACCTCTACCGAGTCTCAGATCAATGGTGATGATGATTTTTTGTCACTCTAAAAATGAAAATTTTATAATAACTATCCCACCATCTTCCATATGACACTCCAGTACCAACAATTGGTATCAAAGGGATCATATAAATTTTCTAAACCATGAAAAAATTAATTTTTATTATGTTAAGTATAGGGATTTAACTAAGTCTCAAGGGAAAAAACTATGAATCAATTCCATTTTGGATGTCCAACTTATTATCATCCAAAAAAATAATATGGATAAAAAATGTGGTTGTTGTGGGTAAATATTAGATGAAAAATATAGACATATATCTCTTTATGTTTTTATTTTCCATGATCCAGTTCTAGTCAGGTTCTGACTGGAATAATTTTTACTTGTGAGAAGTTTTCTTCCCTGGGATCTTTATAAAAAAAGGAATAGAATAATTATTTAGTGTATCTCATAGGATTTTTGACAATGGGGGACCATGTAGAACAAAAAATAAAAAATAAAATAAAATCATTTAGAGGATGTTTTTCTCCTAAGACTGCCTCCTCCCTCTCACGGATGGCCTCCCCGGTGACTCCTCCCTTGCCAACCCATCACCACCACCCTCATAACCTCGAGACACCCTCACCTCTCCATGTTTGCCACACAATCACCCCATTTTCTCCACCCTCAAATTCTATTATCACTTATCCACCATCATCCACCTTCAAATCACTTCCCCATAACATGTGTAGGTCCCATTGCCACTCCCATCTTGTTGCTTCCATTTCCCACCCGATCGCGAGTGATCCATCACGGCCCTTAACACCCTTCATCCCTGACACCTTAATTATACCACTCCACCCACCGTTGTTATCATCCTCCTGAGAGCTAATGGTACGTTAGATAACTACAAGCTTAACCCTTCCATCCCATCCATCGACCTCATCAGTTAGGTAGCTTATTCCCACTAGTTTGAGATCCCACGAGAGGTCCTCTTTTACCGCTACCTTTGTCAAGTCTAGTTTATATGGTTTCTTTCTCCCCAAATTGGAAAGCACATAGCTAACCCTGGTCCGAACCAACTCAGAATGGGTCAATGCGGGTATACCATACCTTCAACCACCCTTCACGGGGTGTGCTAATCCTAGAATGAGTATGTATGGGTTCTCCCTAATTATCAATGGTCCTAGGTGGGGTTTTGGGACTAAGAAAATTTTAAATATAATAAAAAATTTATTTATTAATTTTTAACAAAAATAATAATAATAATTTTATTATTTTAAGAAAAATTAATTTAATTTTGGTATGATATTAAATTATTTGATTAATTTAATTTTGGAATAAAAAATAGAAAAATTTCTAGACATAAGAACATAAATTGTTTAGATTTAATAATTCATTTAATTTATATTTATTCCCTCGACTTTAAATTTCTCACATTTTAATTTTATCACAAATTTACTTTTATCACCAATTGTTCTTGAGCAGTGAAAAACCCATTATTTATATTTTTTATTTAATTTGATTATTTATTACCTATGTGTGATACTTTTAATATTTAATTATTTTTTAATGGAATTCTGTAAATCATCATTTTTTATTCAATATATATAAGGGACCATTCATCCATTCTAATTAGTATGTTTATTGTGCTTCACGATGCCCCCTCTCTTATGTGGTAGTACTCATTTAATATTGATGATCACATTATAAGGAACTGACCATGCCAAGACGCGGTAGTACATCAGATGACAAGTCAGAAACACTAGACCGGGGGTGAGCTATGATACGATTCCATACTCAACTATGGTATTATACCCCTAATTCATGGTTAATCCCTTGAGTTTAAATGGATCAAACAATATTATATTCTCCAAAATAGTTGAATAATTTTTTTTCTTTATGAATTGTTTATAATTTTATCCATTCTTAGGTCGGTGTAAGACACATAGAATAATAAATATAAAAAATGCATAAAGAGAAAATGAATGTGTTATATTAATGCATGTCTAGTTATGAGAAAAATAATATAGAATGATCATATTTAATAGGAAAAGATTAAATTAATCAAAAAGATTAACAAATTCTCAAAGAAATATTAAGCCTTGAACGCCTTTTATCATTCAAATTTGAACAAAACTGGGTGTATGTGGTGCTCATCATCCAAGGTTAAGGGTCCCTCCTTCTACTGGGGAGTTTTTATGAGAGTGATGAGTTGAATTAACTGATGTTGGTAGAAAATAAGTAGCTAATCCTTTCTTATTGAAACATTAGAGGAAAAATTGAGTAAATCAAATTTATGATTTTAAAAGCTAGGATTTCACTCAAAATGTCAAAGAGTTGTGAGTTAATTTGGTTGGTCAGTCTAGTGTATACCATGAAACTCTTTAAGTAGTGGTGTAGAAAAAGCTTGTAGACTATGAAGGGGTTTTTCATGGATATTTTACCCTATAATACTAAGGATACATAATATATATTCTATTAGTGAGGGTTACTAGAGTTTGATAAATTAGTGGGAGACATTTAATAATATAATTAATCATTAATGTCTAATAGGTAATCAAGATAAAACTAATAATCGTATACATTTTATTTTTGTTATAAAATGGAAAGTAATACCATAAATACACTATTATTATTATTTAAAAAAGTAAATTTCCAATCTCGAATGAATTTTCAAATAGAAATATATGAAGATTCACACATTACTATCATATTGGAAATTCAAGGTCCTGGGGCCCCCACTACTTATTAATCCTCCTCGGGAAGTGAGGGCTTGAAAATTGATTATAGGAGACTCATTTATGACACGTGTGATGTTTATGATGTAATTCTATCATTAACTTCCTATGTGATTTGTGGAAAAAACGTTAATACATGGATGATTTCACATGTTTTCTCATCTCTGAGAAGCTTGGAAAGAGAATGTCAACATAGATATGAATGTGCTAATGATTACATTGGATACTTGTAAATATTAAATATCGATCATGATCATTTAATACAACACATTCTTATATCATTATCACTCATTTACTCTAGTTTTGTTTATTATAAAAAAATGATTAGTATGGATAAAATGGTTCATTATCTTTTAGATAAAGGTTCTCTTAGTAAATAAGAACTTAAATAAAGGGTAATCATTACTTATTATGGTGAACAAGTTGAAAAAAATGGGAAAATTCCAATGGAAAGTGTGACATCAGATGAAACATCTCAATTTACTTTAAATAAAAGAGTAAATGTTTTTTAAAGGAGGTTATTTTCTTTACATGTAATGAGATAACTCTATAGAAGTTAAAATTCAATGATCTAAATTGAAGAAGAAAGTTGTCACTTCTTCTTCATGTATATTAATCAATTATGAGTAATTTTTCATTCATGATTCTTAGGTACAAAATAAAATATTCCTTTCATATATGTGTATTTCAACACAGTAACCAAGTAAGTATAGAAACATTATAAGAAGTAAGGTGAATTCCCCAAGTGGCTTAAAAATGGTGATTCCTTAGTTAGTAAATAGAAGTACACTATTTATTATTTCTAATATTAATGGTTATAGTTTAAATTTTCTTCTGTATTACTGAAACATTAATATCACATATACAATAAACATAATTATACCTTTCTTAGTTTGGTAATGAATATTGTTTGTGGTGTTTAATACTCAAATAATTGTTTTTTAATGGTTGAATCATTGAAAATACCAAATGATTATAAAAAATAAGACTTATATACCCTGTTCTAGAAAGATAATACCTTTTCATGTAAAAATAAGTAGTTGTAAAGGATATAACTAAAATTGTTTTAGAATCATTATATTTCAATACCTTAGATATTATCCATACAAATATGTTCTTAGTTTTGGAAAAAGAAACCTTTGGAAATTAATGTAAATCCCAAATATTTCTAACTAGTTTATTTAGATAGCATGAACCATTCTGAGGTTGTTATAGTAAAAATATATACTTTATAACAATCCCATAAGTTTTTTAAGGAATATAAAAGTTACGTATGGTATATTACTGGTTAGAATATATGTGTTTATTTGGACTACTGTGCCTAATAATATCTTAACCAAGTACTCATCAATCATTATAATATAGCATAGAGTAATTCCTAAACATACATTACTTTATCCACAATAAATTTATCATGCTAATAAGGGGGATAGATGATGAATATTACATGTTAAAATTGATCATTATAATGTATCATGGAGTAATTAAAAAAGGATTTCTTATACCCATAAGAGTCATAATTAAATTTAAAGGATCATAAATGTTTATAAAGATATGTATTATAGTGACATCCATTTTTTTGGTGACATGATATGAAAATGGATATATTATCTCATAAACATATGTAAACTCTAATGAAAAAAGGATATAATATGAGTTATAGTGTGATATAAATCCATCATGTTATAAAAAATGTGCTTTGATGAATTTTTTGTTAAGATATAAACAAACTTGCATCCAGAAAAACACAGTGTGCCTCTAATGTAATAATCCTAAAGTTTCTAGGTATATTACATAAATCACAATGATAGAAATGTTATAATCAATTAATATATTATATTTCTACAAAGGTATGAACATGTTTATTTGTCATAGTAATATATTTATTAAGTTGGATTTTTTCGATGCATGAGATTCACAATTGGTTGGAATATGAAAGACATTCACAAGAACCTATGGAAAAGTTATGTTATAAGGACACATACTACATAGGAAGGATAATACCATTGTAATGGTTTTATATTGACCATGACTTATGATACTTTATTCATTGAGAATAATGAATCGTATAGGTAATATTTATATAGAAATTATCTAAAATTGACATGATCAAATTAAAATTCTATAGTGGATTCTATGTACAAAAGTACAGGGTCTTATTTTTTTGAATACTACAGAGGGAATTCATGTAAAAACTATACATGGGTGGTACAAGTGAGGTTAAAATAAGGATTTATTGGTAAAACCAAGTTGTTATGCCTAAATCCTGTATAATTTTACTTATTATAGCTAATTATTATTATCATTTTATTGAGAATTAGATATCAGGACCACAAATCATGGAAACCCTCTATATGACAAAAAGATAAAGGGTCGGTGACATCATAGATAACCAATATATTGTGTATGTGACTGGAATTTGGTTTAGGATTGAATTAAGAAAAAATATCATAGAATATTTGTTTGGAATTAATTGTTTACTTGTGTCTTCAAGAGGCTAGTGTGAGCACCATTTTTTCAAAGTAAATTATGTTTGGTAACATAAGGAAAATAATTTTTGGTCTTAAAATCAGTTAAGATCAGAATGAAATTTACTCTCTAGAAATTCTTGGGAATGAGGTATACTAACGTAAAACTAACAGTTAATTGGAAGTAGTAAACAATATATATTCTGACAAGGTATGGAAATAATAATGTTGTAGACATTTGAGATAGAATTTTTAATAATGTCACACGGAACAAATATCTCTAAGAAGACATACATTGGAATACGACAAGATTAATGTGGTGAGTAGACTTCCATATGATTATATGATGGATTAATAATATAATTCATTATATGTACAAGAAATTATATTTCTAATATAAATTTTATGGAATAAAAGTATCAATTATATCTAGGAGAATGGTATGTAAAGCAGTTAGAATTATCTAATTATACTTGAGAATGTACAAAAGATATTTACCTAGTATATGGAGAGGAAGGGATGCTAGTTATAACGGGATACAAACTAGTATTATTATAGATTAGTATGATCTAATATCATAGTTAAACTATGTTAATGAGAAATAAAATATCATTCAAGCTTATTGATCCATAGCTACAAATATTGAGTGTCTTGCAACTTCTGATGTAGCTAAAAAGTAGTGTTTAAAATTTCAAAGATTTTATCCAGTTCTTGGAATCACAACTCATAAGTAAAGTTCATTTATCATAAAATATATTATAATAATTCCACTACTAGTACCATCCTAGATGTCATATTTTGATAATGACCCAAAGGTATTTACTTGTGGATATATTCTCTTGAGAAGTCTTACTCAAGGAGGTAATGTGGAATATAGAAGAATTTACACACAATAGAAAAGTTAGAATCACATGATTAAAGGAATAGTTCATCAGAAATATGATATTTTCATGAGATAGAAAACAATAATAGTTAGAAATTTGACTCTAGTGCAAGTGGGAGTGTTGTAATAGTGGGTTCTGTAGAAAAAAAATGAATAATACTTTTCGATTTAGCATATAATGTATAATGTGAGTTGTGCATGATGTACACATAAAATAATAGTGTTGATGTTTCTACATCCACTCTTTATATGGGAATGTCTGTTGATTATTTTTCATATAAAAAGTCTATAGTTGTTCCTAGGTTATATTGATAAACTTGAGATACTATAAAATTAATCTTAAACATATGTCTTATGGTCTAGATACATCATAATAACTGGACACTAATGATGTTTGACTATCAGGTTCTAGGGGATAATAAGCATTGAGAATTCTTCTCATGACATTAATACTTAGTTGCTCTAATAAGTGATATTGTATGGACAAAACTACTAATAGGAACACCATATGTTTTAGGTTCCATTGGTTGTTCCTATATATGATCATGTGTATTGGTATCATGACTAAATATTTTTTTCAATATGTTCCATTTTATCATGTAATTCGATTTCAAGAAAAAGACCATGAAATTGAATTTATGGTGAGGTTTTTTGTGTTGGGTTCATCTATTGTGGTATATAATTTGTTTAATGGTCAAAATAAAAAAAATTACCTCTGAATTGAGGAAGTGATATCTCAGGATTAGTTGATAAGGATGGTATTACCTTCATCAAATCCACGACCATGACAGTAAAAGTTAGATCTATCAAGCTAGATCAATAAAAATTGAAGAAAAATTGGATGATGACATAGGTTTTGCATCCCACTTTATGAGATATAATGATAAAAAGAGATTATATTACACAATGCTTGTTCATAGGATGGTTTTCAATTCTATTACTATTCATTATTCTTTATGGATCTTGATGGGTTTCTCCTGGTCTGTGAATGACATTTCTTTCTACATAGATTGGGTCCTAGAGGGTCATACAGAATAGCGTATTCAAGAGTCTACCCTATTCTTAGGAATAACTGTACATAACATAGTGGGAACCACCGTAGGGTCAAAGTGTGGTCCATGTATTATTGATCACTAAAAAATAAATAAGTTCATAATTTTTTGAGTGTAAAATATTTAGGTTTAGTTTATTAATTAAAATTATTCATAATGTGTTTAGTGAATATATAGGAAAATATTATAAAAAGAAATATTTTTTTAATATTCAAGTTTTTTTCAATATTTCGAGAATAAAGAGTTCAGTTAATGAATAAGTTTTATCACATAATATATTTATTATATATTACATGTATGAGATAAAATATAAATGATATTTATAGTGTAGTTGGTTTATTATAATTATTCATTTATGACTTGTTTAATGGAGTCTAAATTTACACTGGTCGGGGAACCTTTTTTGTATTTTTATATCATAATATTTATGTAGAAGAGTAGATTTCTTCCAATCATAATTCATTAAAATTGGTATGTATCTTTTCTCCCCTATTTTCACATCTAAGAGAGAGATATACTCCGTCCAATCTTTCAGTATTTGATATCCTTCATAGATCAAAGGGACTATATCAAGGTGATCATCATGACATTGAAGTAATTTTTGGAGCTCCATGCTAGAAAATAGAATTTTATTATAAAAATTTAAAAATATTTTTGATGTGTCTTTCGATGATATATATGTTCTCAATCTTAGATCCTTCAAGAAATTATTATGTGGCAATGTGTGAAAGACGAATGCATTTTCAATCAGAATGAGGTTCTCGATTATTTAATTTTTCTGCATTGAAGTATTCACATGAGATCTATGAACCTATAATGGGGCATATATCCTTGGATAAAATTAAGTTTCACCAATCAAATGATGAAAAAATTTAAATCCCCAGGCCATCGGCTTCCATTACATGCCTCGATAACAACAAAAATGAATTACATTGTTCAGGGTGATGGTAGGTTGTACATATGCATGAATTCAATTTTAAACTTTCCAAAATAGTTATTATATATTATATATTATATATATTTATTAAATACCTCCTTATTATCATCCATTTAAAAAATATATGAAACAAAATCACATCACTTTGTGGAGGTGGTAGTCCACATATATGCACAAGTGACATTATAATTTTTCACTTAATAGAAAATACTGTGAATAATGATGGTTTAATTATCCGAATAAAATTTTAATTTATTTAGTATACATAAGTTATCATTTTATTATAAATACCCTATATATATAAGAGTTAAAGAATAAGTAAAAAAATAAAGTGGTTAGTTAAGTCCATTACTTCTTCTATGAAATAACTCCTTTAGATCGACTCTTAAGGACCCTAGGGTTGGTATTTTGGTAAGAAAAAAACCTAAAAAATTTGATAATTATATTTAAAAGATAATTGGATAGGTTTTGGTTAATTTATATGAATTAAAGTTCTGTAAATAGAATAAAAAATGGGTGTCCTCTTATAAGGGAGGGAAAAGAGACACTTGGAATTACTAAAAAGTCTAAAATATAAATAACTTATTATCAATAAAAACTCTTATAAATGTATATAGATTTGAATAAAAAGAGTATAAGGTCTAAATATAATCATCCAAAAAAATTTAGACAAGTTTTAGTGTCATTTTAATTCTTATCTTTTTATTTAATCCCTTGGTTGACCAATTTTAATCTAAACTGTGGTAATAACTTTTAAATATTAAAAGGTTATAATTTTAAATATAAGGTGACAATTGGTTCATAAATGACCAAAGGATGAAATTTTTGAAAAATTATAACCCTTCTTGTCTTATTTCAATATATTTATTATGTTTAAATAATTTAGTAAAATATTATTTTTCATAAAATATTGTTAATGTCGTTTTTGAACTATTCATTTAATTTAACATAAAAGAAATTAAGAAAAAATGGAATTCAAATATAAACCCTTCACAAAACACTAAAATGTTATACTCATCTATAAAATTCTTGGATAATTTTATTTATTTTTTTATTTTAATATCATTTATTTTCTTTTTCTTTTTAATTGAATAAATACTTTATCGGTGTTGTGTAAGCAGTTAAGTTAATTATTTAATCACTAAATGTTAAAAATAAATTAAAATGATAAAAATTTATTTTATATTTAAATTTAATATTGTTAAACAAACTTATCCCATTGTTTCCTTAAAATAAAAATTTATAGTTATTAATATCAAGAGAGTGACATTTTGTATTTATTATTTTTTTAAATTGATATAAAGGTTATAAACAAAGAAAAATCGAAAAAGTGGCCATATTATTTTATTATTGTATGTAAACGAATGAACTCCATTCATCCAATATCATAAAAAATCATTAGAGAAATTTAAAATCCTTATCCAAAAGTTTTAACCCTGTTTTATCAATTTTACCCTTACCGACGTCACAAAAATTTACAAAGATTACTATTGATAATGTTAAAAAATAAAAGGAAATTATTTTTCAAATTTTATAATTTTTATTCTAAATATGGAATAAAGTTTTCAAAATTCAGTTTCTATAACTAGTAGAAATTAATTTTTAATTAACTTCGTAAAATGTGATAAAACCCACTTTTTAGAAAATAAACAATTTTAAGCATAAAACTGGATTTATTCTCATCCCATGGATAAAAATATTCAATGAATATTAAAAAAATATTTAATATATTATATATACATTATATTAAATAAATTCCCCAAATTTTTTATATTTAATTTATTAAGATAAAAAAAATTATGCGCATTAAAATGTATTTACATTTTTAAATATATATTATTATCAAATGATTTTTATTTTAATTTATAATTAATTGATAAATAATTAATTCATTTTATATATATAAACCATAAATTTTCAATAATTTTGTTAATCCTATTCATTCCCTCCAACCCAATGACCATGAGATAATTTTAAAATTATGTTCTAATATTCTAATAGTATATCGCGGTTTGTTTAAGCTCGGTGTTTCTTGTAAAGAAAACTGTAAAAAATAATCTTTATTTATAGACAACTATATAAAAAAAATTGGGTGTTACATTATTCCCTTGGGCCCAGGATTATTTTCCCATATTTCTGTATTCTTATGTCATGGTATATGTTATGCATCATGATTAACCTTTTAAGGTAATATGTACTTATATAATGCCTTTTGGACAACTCTTATGATTCTATGTTACTTTTAATCTGGTATTTCTCTAATGCTCAAGTTTTCTCACATGATTATTGTCTAATCCTAAAATAATGATTGACATGTTTTTTTGTTGATCATTTGACTTCACTCTTTATGTTTTTCCATTTTCAATGGAAATTAGATATTGGAATGTGTCTAAGAGGAAGTCATGGGTAAAGAAGTTTTTGGGAGATATTGAAGTAATGATGTGGAATAATACATTTATATAGATAATCTAAAAATATGAAAAACCTTTGGGTTTTGGGATTGTGTGTTTTTTTATGATATTTAATGTTTAAATCGCTGAAATGGTGTAGAATATTTGCATCTTATGTTCATGTTATCACAATAAGAACTTATGTATGGTTTTTAGCTATTATTAATGGATTTCACTATAATAAAAACTGTCTCTATATGATGTTTTTTAATTATGTGGTAGTTAAACTTTTTCAAATGGATTCAATTAATTTTATCAAACTATTTAATTTTTTTGAGTTTTATATTAATTATGGTTGTTTTTTATTAGCAGTATCCTTATATAGCCACTGTGTATATTTAATTTTAATCAGTTTCTTATATGGATTTATAATGAATGTGACAGTTTAAATTGTGGTGTTAATATATTATTTAGTTGTGGTTATAACCAATGAAAAGAAATTTCATGCTGGTTATCTTAGTTTTATAATTTTTGCATATATTTACGATGATTCTAATTGCCATTAAATATTTTCCTGGAATTTTAGCAGTAAATACCATTATTTACTAGCATTTTAATAGTAGCTAATGGTGTTAAAACCCGCCATGACATATTTTGTGACACCTTATTTATTTCGGGGTAGTTTAAACCACTGATAAACACCAGAAAAATAAAATGGGGAATAGTGGTCATCTGAAATATCTATTACCCACAATTAAAAATATAGATATATCCTAAATATATAGAATAATGTACTTTCAAATAAAAAATAATAAATTCAACAATTATAAACTTTATATCGAACATGATTTTAAATATATAAATATTTTTTCCCTCAAATTATATGTATAAAATATATATATATTTTCTAGAAAATTTTAAACACATGAATATATTGATTTGACATTAACTCTATCCCTCTATGTCAGGATACATTCCCCTAGATGATCCATACTGCCGAAATTCTGGTCAATTAAGGGCCCACAAAAATTAAATGCTTGCATTAAATAGAATTCAAAATTTAAATTAGTATTAATTATTTATTATCTATAAAAAATATATTTAGAAAAAAATTCATAATAATATAAACTTACTAAAATAATTGTAACAGATTCGGTACTACTTTTATCAAGGATGCAATGTCTAGTGAAATGCTCACAGGCATGTCCTGAAATAAATATATAAAAATAGTTACACAAAATTTTAAATAAATATTAAATAAAATAAACTATATTTGTTTATTTTTTTATATTTTTTCTTTTTTTTATAAAAAATATAAGTCTTCCATGAAAATGGGAATATTCCTCCCATCTTGACACATGATAGAAAGGGATAACATCTAACATGAAAATTTCCCCAAGATCTACATGTAAAATTCACCTCAATTATATATAGGCATCCCATATATATAAAATGGAACACTTAGTATGAATATGTAACATATTATTCTTGTACCCTAACAATTACATACCAATCATGGTCATCCCATAATACCCTTATCATGATAACCCTGAAACCAAATTCTTAGTTGATGACTACTTCTTAGATGCTCTATCTAATCCATATCAAATCTCTAAAGTTGAAAATATCAATACAATGGTATTTAAAAACATTACCCCAAAATAAATTTAGAGTGATTATATATATTGAAACATACATTAAAATTCACTAATAGTTGATATTAAAAAAAAATTGAGAAATTATAATACTTGTGTTTATAGTGTCCAATTATATTGAAATTTATATTTTTATTATAATTTAGTAAAAATATCTGAAATTTATTGTTTGAATTGAGATTGATATATTTTGTAAGTGTATAAGACCGATTGTAGTTTTTTAATTAGAAATATTCTACTGAATTCTTATTTTTTAGTATTAATAGGGTATTAGGAATGAGAATTAGTATTTAAGTGATGATAGTGACAGTATTTTGAGAAATAATTGGAACATTATAGTGTAGAGATCCATAGCATAGAGTTAATTAAAAAAATAAATTCTAACGGTGTTGGTTTTGTTTGTTTTTTTACTGAGGGGTGATATGTTTTGATCTTTTTTTAAATTTAATAGAGTTAAGTATTGAAAATAGACAGCAAAATAATGAAAGTAAGGAGTGTATGAATTGGATTAGATGGCATATGAGTTTTGTAAGACTTGATAGTATATTTAAATAGTTTTATTTTTTTCATTACTACACGACAAAAATTAAAAAAAATTAAAACATGATATTTGATATAAAAGAATAAAATAATGTACCTAGATTAATTGAATTCATGTATTCTAAATAAACTAAAATAGATAAGTGAAAGGATGACTAATCATATATACAATTAATTCATCATTGTCCATATTATTATCATCCTCCACTATTAACATGATTTTATCATCTTCACTCTCGAATAAAAGTTTGGCTATTTTAATATCATCATATAAAAATAGATCAATATCTTATTTTTGTAACGGTTCACTATGATAAAACAATTCTTTAAATTAATAAACCATATCAAACAAGTCTCTTGACTTGACATGAACTATAACACTCCAACATTAATCACCTCTATAATCCACATAACAAACCATTTTAAAATTTAAAGACAAAATTTAAAAATCATGTTATTCATGATCACCACTATCAATCAATACATATTAGTTAACAAAAGTAAATTGTTATGATTCTTTCCTCAGGCCCCTGTAAATATCAACCCACTTATATTTTAATAAAACAACTAAACATTTTCCATGATAAATTAATATGATAAATTGAATCAACATTATATTGTATCCCAACACATTTAATTATTTAAAGGTTCCATTATTTTAATTTTTCAAATCTTCCTCACAAAAAACTATATGAATCTTAATTCCAATAAAATTATAAGAATTTAATTTCTAGATTTCTTCAAAGGTCCTAGAGCCAAATATGTCAAATCGATTGGAACTATAACTCTATTATTAAAAATAATGATCTACAAGTATAAATAAAAAATATCATTAGTTATATAAAATAACTATATCAATATATTATGAATATAAAATTGATTAGGATCATATATGACATGAAAATGAATAAATAATGTCTTTATTAAAGTATTTTGTTATCTATTTATCATTTCATGTTCAACACCAAATTCACCTATTTCTTTTGACTTTCAAGTATTCATTTAAAAGACATGAATTATCACTGTTGAATATTTCATATATATGTTCTTGTAATAAATCTATTTGTGTAAATGATGAAAATTCTATTCTCCCAACATGACAACCTATCATTGGAAAGTTTACTAATTTATAGTTGAACTAAAATTTATTTTTGTTATCATAAACATATCCAACTCTATTTAATATTGTTTTAATAATATCCAAATATGCTAAATAAAATATGAGACACTTTTTAGCCGTATAAACATTAGAAATATACCCTTCTAATCAAGATCTATTTCTTGCAAAAGACGTCAAATGACTTAGATACCTAATTTATAAAAATAACACAAAAAATAATCAATAAATGTAATGGGTATGATAATTTTAATATATTAATGATAAATAAGTAAGATGACAATACCTCTCCATGGGATGCATCAATTGATAATGTATGGTCCCTCAAACACTAACTTCCTGCGTCAAATTCATTATTAGATTGACCATCACGGTGAAAAAATTTGAGGGGATGAAATCTCAAAATTAAAAATCATCATCACAATTTTTCATGAATTTTGTTAATATCAATGGAGTTTAATGTTTTCCTCAAAAATATATCATAATAATATGAAAAACTCAGTTACAAAATCAATTATTTTTTTAAATAAAAATTTATGCAATCCAAACTGTCAAATTGTTCTGTCAAATTATATGAGATATTGATTTATTATCAGGTATCATATAATGTTTTACGTCAAAAAATCAGGAAAATTTACTTAAATATCCCTTTGTAGCTCTCAAATTTTTTATTCTTTGAAATAAAACATCATTTTATAGATCATTCCATGAAAAAACTATCATGGGATACTTTACAATATTATTTCCCCACAGATCATGCTTTATATTTATTTTTTATAAGACATTATGATCATTCAAATGTTATTTTTAGTTTTCTTTCCCAATAAATATTTTAAAAATAAATTTGGCATATACATTCTTTTCAATGTGCCTAATTTTAATATTATGACATAAAAATTGAAACTCTAAAAAAGTAAATTTTAAAAAAAATACTTGGTTTCTTCTATTATTGTGTGCCAACTATATCTGATGAGCTTTAAACTCTTTTTTTAGAAACATTTAACTGATACTCTTTCCTAAATCTTACAT
Organism: Viscum album; assembly: GCA_963277665.1. NCBI lineage: Eukaryota > Viridiplantae > Streptophyta > Magnoliopsida > Santalales > Viscaceae > Viscum > Viscum album. The sequence continues at coordinate 1,216,622,198 of OY728155.1, read as the reverse complement.
CAATATTTTTTAATTATGCCATGATTTCTGAATATGATAACATTTTTTGGGGTGGAATTATATAATTTTATCCCTTGAATCAAGATATATTAAAACAATACCTAGGAAATGCATCTTATAATAAATTATGACAAAACAAATAAAACTTTCTACAATATGATATAATTATTGGCTCAAATTCAAAGTTACAAACTTAAGATTCTTATTTAGTGAGAGTGTTCCAACCTGACACATTTTATAATCTAGAGAAATGTGTAATCATCCACATTAGATAACCACGCACATAAAACATTTCATATGTCGATGCGTCATATCTATGTACACCAATGTCCCATAACTCTTGAAATCGATTTATAGTAGGATAATGGTATACATAAATATCATTTCTAGGAATTTTCTTTCCTATAATAATCATCTAGATAATGAAATAAGTTTTATGAATATATATCTATAGTTTTAGATTATAAGAGATCAAAATAATTGTATATAGATATATGTTATCCATAAATTAATAAATAGATTAAATCTGTTAGTATTTAATCACAAACATACATTCCTAGGCATTAGAGTGAAATTTGAATTTAAATATTCAAAGTATTTTTAGAATTTAGAGTCTCTTAGATGTCGGATAAACCTTTCATTATTGTTTCCCATGGCACAACACTTCATTTTTTCTGTCATTTTAGAAAACATAAATACTATTTTAATTCATGGATATAATATTAAGTAATGTAAAACCTTTAAAAAAATTATTTCCATTTTTCTTGCTATTACATTCATTCAATATTTTATCACATTTTACTGATTTTCATTTAAAGTATGAAATATTTTACACAATTATATTTTTTAATATTCTCACTGAGATAACATTATTTCATTGGGGAATGTATGTATCATTGTATAATTTTTTGGGAATGGATACTGACCATATAGTGACTAGATAGTATTTCAATAAAATAGAAGATCATGCACCATAAGTCTTGTGTAATGGAAAAAATAATCATGAAGTTCCTCATGAATATATGTATTAGGTGATAGGAAGTATTAACACAATACTTATAACACAAATTAGATTCTTAAACACTTTCAATAAAACTAAAAAATATAAAATAGAAATTAAACCAAAAAAACATATAAACAATAAAAATAACAAAAAATAGGTTTACATGGTTCAAAAAAGGTTTCCTATATTCATTAGAGAAAAATTGTTTCTTTCATTATCTGTAGAAGTAAAAAAATTACACTTTCATCCAATGAATCCATTAGTATGGATTAATTATAAACTATTAACACTTTGTACTAATTTGATGAAAGATTTGTTCATAATTATAATCCAAGTTCTATTACACTATTATCATAACTCATACTTTATATAGTATGTCCTCACTTCCTTTTATTGAAATATCTATCCATTCACCTTAGTCATACCGACCTCTCAACTTAGCGGAGATACCTCCATTTAAAGGTGACTGTTGATCACTAGTTTCTTGTTTAAATTTAACAGTTTTACCTTGTGAAATGAGTATCAACTCTAAAATATACTTCTCACCAAACAACCAAACATTCACAGTGTCATCAGAAGATATATATTTTTGATAGATAAATTATCTCCTTGGGAGGTTCTGCTACTACTGTATACAGATCAATTCATTACATATTTTAGTCTCTTATCTACTGAAGAATAGAATCCGGCGGACTAGAATATTCATTACATCCTAATAACAACCCACTTGAGAACTATTTTAGGGAATCATTTTCACCACTAGAAAAATTTGGAAAAAAATTCCCATTCACTACCACATAATGTAGTGTTATCTAATCTATTTATGTTCACCCATGTTCCCCTGAGGAATGTTTCTACCTTGGACAATTGTGAACTAATACTTTAGTGAACATGTTTTTGGATTTTTTGTTCTGACTATCTTCCACAGATCTGATACTTTATCCTCTAACATGTTTTAGATTAAGTGGAACTTTAGTTTGATATGCTTTTTCTATTCATAGATCAAGGAATTCTGAGAAAAATGGATCACATTTTAATTATTATGGAACAATAATTTACCTTTCTAACATCTCCCAAGCTCCTTTAATAGACACACCAGTCAGTCCAACTCCTACCCTACCTATGTTTTCATAAAATACTCTCTTTCTATTCCACTTAGTGTAATGATTCACTAAAAATATGAAATCACTATAAAAAGGACTTCCAACAATAAAACTCTAGTGATATGTGTTATATTTGTTAGTAAATGTGTGTAATTCCAACTACTATTATATTTCTTTGATACTAATTATAAGTACCAACAATTGTTTTTACTACCAAATGTGTCTATTTTTTAATTTTTTATATAACATCAACTATTTTACCAACACATGAATCTATTATTTTACCATAAAAATACCCAAAAATATTTATAAAAATAAATTAAACCATAACTATTAATTATCATTAACAATACAAATTTTACTTTTATAAAAATATATTGTGATAAACTATTGAATAAAAAATACCACTATAATAAAATACATATTTGTTAATAAAATTTAGCGATGCACTAAGAAATTTTTAGATAAAAAATATTCATTAGCTGAAGAATAATTATATTAATATTTGTTTTATATTTCATTTATTGGATATATTAAGCTAATATTTTTGGAAAATATTTTATATGATATATTTATTTTCAAAAAACAACATACATCTGAGGTATTAAGGGTGTTAGATCTTATATCTCCCAACTAGAACTTAAAATCACCCATGATAACCAATTTCAATTACAAGGGGTCTATAAATTGTTCAAGAAGGCCCATTAAATATTCAAAAAAATTCCATCAATAGACCCCCAACCCCGCTCAAGCATGTCCACCAAGTGCAGCTCCCATCATTTTCTATCCCAATCCAACCCTGTATCCTAACTTATAGTGTGATGATGACCCCACCATCCATATTACTAGGATAGGATCATGATGAATCATTGACTTTTTTTCACACACATCCACTTATATCATACAAAACCACCCACCAACATACATCCTTCATCCATCGTGCACAGTACCCACCACCATGTCTCCCGCACCCTAGTAGGGCCCAATACGAAAAACATTCCATATTAACAATCATAAATATACCCTCATGTATTTATAATATATTTTAGATATAAGTAATAAACACCATTCATTATGAATATGAATAATAAATAAAATTCTCCTCAGTGGAGATATTTCTATCATCAATTGAGATAAAGGAAACTACTCTACTATACAACTCTTCTCTTCCTCTAAAACAAAAGAAACACATTGCAATGATTATTCTATTTGTTGAATTCATTACTTTTGATATTTTTCATTGATTTAAATTTCATAAGGGTATTTAATGACTTTATGATTTTGTAGACAGATAAAATTTTCATGGATGTTGTATATAATGTCTAGGTTTTCGGTCTAGCTGAAGTTGATTTAGGGTCTATAAACTTTAATGTATACTTTGATCAAAATAAATTATTAATTTAAATAGAATTTGGGTAACAATACCTTTTGGTATTTCTTTCATGTTATTGCTGATTGGAATCAAGGGGTATAATTATTTAAGTCAAAAATAGTTTATATAAATTTATTTACAATTAATTCTTTAAAAATGGTTATACTTCTTGATTGTTCATGAGTAATTCTTGATATAGGTATATGTAATTATAGGTAATGGGACTCAAAATAGTCCATTTATCATATTTTAGGAAACATTTTATTGAACATCATGAATATCCACTAACATAATGTACATTCAAATATATAAAAATGTTATGATTATGTAAATTAAAATTCTATACTGGGATCCCCAAAAGTTGAGCCCCACATTTTTTGATAAAAAGGATCCTTATTATAATTATGATTTTAATGTACACATAGCTAATTAAAATTAAAAAAAATACCAATTTCATTATTTAATTTTTAGGTATTAAATATATTATCACTACTACCATTAAGTTGGAAAAAAAAGTTAAATGTGTGACTAGTTTTCTTTGATACATCACATTCATTAATATACTGAGATAAAAGATCTATGATAAATCTATTCCCACCATAATAAACCTCTTTCTTTGGAGGATTCAGAAACAATTCATTTCCATGGATATTATAATTTAATCTAATAGAACCCCCTCTCCTCCAAATTTTTTTGTTTCATGGATCGAATAATGGAATTGGTGTTGCACCTCTTTATTGAAGGTGACTAGGTAAGGTACATCTGGGGTTTTTGGTGGGGGTCTCCAAATTCCCAACCATGGGTTTTTTGGTTGACATGTTTAGGTATGTCTAGATAATAGATCTTGGGTATGTTAGTGTTTTCACCCATGATAGTTTGATTCTCCTAACTTCTAGCTACTGGGTTCATGGGGAAGCATGTAACTCCACATGTCATCAAGGATACAAAGGTTCAGATTCTTTTATTATAATCCATATTGTATGTATATCTAGCTCTCTTGGTTCACTATGCAATAAGATGAAGGCTCCAAATATCATGTAGGGTTTTAAATAACGGCCTATTTCTTTTGTTAAAGGCACCCAATTCAGTAGTCATTGTGCCTAGGTGTGATGGAAACTACTTATTCCTGGATTAAAATTGAACATTTATGGGTCATGTGTCCAAGGTTTTATTCATTAACGGGGAACCATTTTGGAATCATGGGGCTCAATCATTTTGGAATTATTGGTCTTCTATGGGTAGGGTTTCTCTTTATATACTAAAACTGATGAAATTTTCACCAGGCATACTCTGTATAGGACAAAAAATGTCTATCTCACTATGGTTGAATAATATTTGACCATGACGATCAATGCTTTAGTAGATAAATTTGGAATCCCCTCGAACATTTCTTATTCAATTAGAACCTATAGAAGTATTATTCATCCTAATATTGAATTAATGAACACTTAAAGGGAGGGTAATATGGAGACTAGAATTATTCCTTCCAAAGGCGATGAGGAAGAGAGATTGATAATGTTTTCCAAATTGGTTTTGAATACTTTTTACCAAATAGACATTATCTCGGGGGATTCCCTGGGTTTCACTACTTCTATCCACCTGTACATTGCTTCTTCTTTTCTTTAATGTACCTCCTTATGAATAAAATCATTAATTATTAGTCAATAATAAACGAATTTGACATTAAAATTTATTATTTTGTAATATAAATTTAGATGGGAATGGATCAAAGTGGGTTTTATGGAATTATAAAAATTATAGTGGATGAGATTCTCATAAATTCATCTATTGATGTTTAAATGCAATAAATTCTCATTTTTTCATTAGTGTCTAATTTGTTTCATTTTACATTTCATTGATGAATAATATTTTTTTGATACTTATTTTTAGAAATATCAAAATGTAGTTAACAAACATATGTAGAATCCTTGAGTATAAAGAATTTAATTGGTTCTTCCATGTTAATGGGACATTAGAGTGGTATGATTCATGTTAAATTTTCTATTTACTAATTCTATTTTTTAAATTTATATAAATATCTAATAATAGAAGTTTGATTGATAGCTATGTAGAATTTATTTTCAGTAGAATCCTTATCTCTCCATTTAACTTTTGGGAGTTTTTTCTGGACTGGGTTAAAGTGTTAAACATAATTTTTTGGAAAAATAAATAACATAAAAATATTTTTTTATTATTTCAATATAATATAAAGAAATATAAAATTTAAAAAAACATTATATATTCAATATTATTAAGTTTTTACTTAGGTTTGAATTCAATTTAGTACTTTTCAAAAATTTCATTTATGGAATGAGTTAACAAAAAATTTGAGGTTTGTACTCAAAGTGGGTGATTTTATGTGTCTGTTAATATTTATTTATTTTATATTGGATTTAATTATCATCTTTCTATTCCTAGCTAGTGATTTTATACTATAACTAGTGATATGTTAGAAATTTTAAGAATAATCTTATTGGATATGAGTGTTATGTGTCTTTCCTCATTTCATCTTACAATTTATTTTTGTATCTCACAGTTTAAAAAATTATTTTTCTAAATTTTATTAATAGATAGTGATTTTATGTTGTAATTACAATAATGTTGAAACTTATAACAATACTCTTACAAGGTATGAGTTTTATATATCTACCTCAATTAATTATATAATATATTTTTTCATCACATATTTTAATTATTATTTTTCAAAATTTTAACCTTTAGCTTCTGAACTGATCAAAACATTGACTTTATAAGTAGTTTTATGACTTTTCTAATTACGATTGATGACAATTAAGCAACTTGGATGTATTCAATCCAATTCATAGATCTTAAAAGAAATAATTTTTCCATTTTTCTATACCATTATGGATCCTCTACCTCTTTTGAAATATATTCCAATGTTTCTATTATAACCATTGATCCAATAAAAATAATAGACATTATACATCGAGTCCTCTCGATTATATTATGTCTTTTATAGTTTTTATACACTGTGTTTTCTATATCTTGAGATAAAAAGTCTCAACAGTAGGTGATGGAATAATTGGCAGTGGATTCTATAAACATCCATCAATCTATCATTCGTAGGTCAGTTAATAATTTTATATTCCTATCTTCTGTGTGAATTTGATCCCTTCTTATATAGAAAATGTTTTAACCATCCAGGCATGAAAAAAAATGATATATGAGATTCCTTTCAAAATCCATATCCCATGTCTATGGATCAAAGTGTGGTTTATAATGGAATAGAAAACTATACATGGTTCAATAGTATATCATCGAAGTAAAGATAACAAACATCCTTTTCATTGTTCATGCCATATATATTTTTTATTAAGAAATCTACATAGCCATAAATACATATATTTTTTAATTCTTGGTTACTTTTACTGTGATAAATCAATGAAATTTAATATTATGAGATACTTATAAAAACTAATTTTGACATTTTTCACTAATATTATACATATTTTTACCGGTGTTTCTAAAATTATATTTATAAAAAAACAATACTTATTAAAATTTAATTATTTTTCTTTAAACCATTAAAAATATGTGTTTTCTTAAAATATTATGAAGGAACTATGTGATAGTACTTATTGAAATCTACTTTTTAACTTATAACTAATATGTTATAGGGGGGTAAGACTTTTTCACATATTATTACACAATTAACCAATAATTACAGGCCGATTATCATAAAGTATAATGTCTTTGGAAGATTAGTTATATAATTAAACATCATGAAACCCAAAATAAAAATATATTTTATTTACTCTCCATAATTATCTCCTAAGTTCCATTTATCTCATACATATGCATAGTATAACCTAGAGAATACATGAACAAAAGGGATTAGCTAAAAATACTAGTAAGGGAGTAAACATAGGAATTAAACATAGAACATGGGTTAGAATCCATAAAATGATGAAATAAAATTCATAGAACATGGATAAACAAAACAATAAAAACATTTATCAAAATGAGAATATATAATCAGGGAATCATATGAATGTGTCAACAACTTATAACATGGCCTAAACATGAGTCAAGACTAACTCCTAAGACTATATAACAATCTGGATAAAGTATCATAATGAAATCTGGTCCACTCCATGTCCCAACAAGATGTATCATGATGATAGAAATTACCCAATGCCTTGGATCACTATCTATCCACACCCATCATAACATGTTTATGAATATCTTTTCCACATTAAGAATAAATCTAAGGGTCACCCATGGAAAGAAATGGGAATCATAATCTTGTTACAAGGTATAACAAATGGGAATATCAAAAAAAATTCCATAAAATAATGGATTCAAAAAATAATTTTACATTAATAATTGAAAATAGTAATGGATCAGGATAATTTATGTACAATTAAAGTGGAAACATGAAAAACTAGTGTTTAAAAAACTTTAAATATGAAACATTTTAGTGGAGTTTAAGTTAAATATTAAATAGAATCCAAAGAGGAAATAGAATATCATTTTCATAAAACCAAAAATGACCTAATAAAGTTCTTCAGGATAAAATTAGTGATTTTATAAAAATAATTGTGGCTTAAAATATATTATGTTGTGCACTTGGAAGCAGGTAAGAAATAAGGAATTTCCCTTGAATTGGGATTTCTTATCAGGAATAATTGAAAAGGGAACCTCTCTAAAACATGTAATAACCCATAAAATAGGGATTAAATGATCAGGATACATGAGTTTAGAACATTTAAACATAATTTAGAAGAATTATATAAATGATAAACATTACATTATGGTAAAGATAGATAATGAGTAACTCGAAGGAAAAAATGGTGGTTCATGTAGAATCCCTTACCTTTTGTCTAAAACAGTTCTTCCCTTGATCATAATGTTGTGAAAAATAAAATTAAATACATTAATTAATTAATTTAGAATATTTTATACTTGTAATTAATTTATTATAATTTAATTAAAATCTTTTATATCTTTTTCTATGAGTTAAGGTTTTCATTTTCATCGTTCGGGGTTGCTCTTTTTCTTAGTTTTCATGATCAGTTCGCTTGTATTAAATTATGAAAGTTTATGTAAAATGAAAATAAAAATATAAAATTGAAGTTATAATTTATTAATCATCATACATAAGTTTAAATTATTATATAATTCATTTGGTTATTTTTTGTGAGGATGAATCATTAGATAATATGTTAGTGATAATTGTATGGATTATTTTGGGTGGTTTTCACTCATAACAAACTTGTTTTGTTTTATTATTTAACATTATGTGTATATAATGATTCCATAACAATAAATAGTTTATAATACATATCTTATAATTTTTTAACTATAAAAATGTTTTTATGACCATCATTGAATGATTTAATATAAAAATAAAAATGTGTCGTCCTTAAAGGCGATAAATCAACACCTCACAAACAATGTTTTTATTTTTTGAATAAAAGGTTATGTGACGGGTTTAATGTTGGAATATTACATTATCATAATAAAATTATATTATATGTGAGGTATTGGAGTTATCATATCATTTTTATTATGTGTGTTTAGGATAGAATAAGAAAATAACATGAAAAGAAAGTAAAATAAAAAGGATAAATAAATTTACCTCTTGAATTTATCCCCCTTGAAAACTTACTTAGGGAAATGGTTTTGGTATTTTTATGAGACCAAGATATCATAGATGTGGTAAAGGTTCTTGGTCATAGTATTGCGAAGAATTTTGACATGTATAAAATCATGGAAGGTGTGAGGTGAAAAGGTGGTGAGGGGTGGTATTTATAGTGGAGGAGAGGGATGTTTTCTCATTTTTTTAATTATTAGGTTATTATATTGGATCAAGAATAGAAATAGTGTTGATTATTATGAATAAATAAAGTAACTATTTTGTTTTATTTCTAAATAATGGTGCTTACCTCATCCTTACATCAACAATAACAAAAAATCATGTATTTAGCATTTATTGAAAATTATTGTATTTTACTATTCACCAGAAATTCACGTATTTTAGATTAATACAAAAAATTCTTCCTACCCATTTTTTTACATATAGAATTAAAAAATTAACTCCATTTTATGAATATAATATTTTAAATAATAGAAATTTAATTTTTAATTAAAATCATATTTTAGTCAAAAAAATATAAATTTTAAAATTATAACTGATTTTATAACACTTTGAAAAATTAAACAATGTATTATAAAATTTTCTTAAAATCATAAGGAAAAACTATTAATTTATTAATAAATTTTATGAAATTAATATTTACTTTAAATCATTATATTAATTATAAAATTATAATTAAATATTTATATCATACAAAAATATCAATACTTAATTAATAATTTTCAAAACATTTATTTACTTATGATATGATATAATTATATAATACATTAATTTATAAGATACCCAAAATATATTTATACTTGTATAGGTGAGGTTACTATTCTATTAGTTAGTTTACTATTCATAAGGGTTGCATTACTTTTCCAAATTTCATATTACTATTCCACTAGTAAAGGTTCCTTAATTTCTAGGAATACCTATTATTTCATTCATTCTTCATTTATAAAGTTTGTATTGTGTTCTTAATTAGATTTTATGTGATTATTCTATATGATGTAATTATAAAAAGGTAAATTACCTTGATAAAATTCAAAGTTGTTATATTCTTCCCCCCTTATGAAATCTCTCCCTCGAAATTTTGTTTTACATACTATGGAACAAACAGGTGAGGGTACTTCTCCATAATCACTTCCCCTAGTTCCCTTGTTTCCTCTTCATACGTATGGTTCTGCCATAGAAATTTGACTAGGTGAGTTGTCTTATTTCATAGAACATTATTTCTACGGTCCAAGATCTTCACTAGCTGCTTCTCATAAGATAGATCATTCTCCAATTATAACACCTCAGAATTCAGTACATGTGAAGGATCCAGTTTGTATACTCAATAGGGACACGTGGAATACATCATATACTTGAGACATGTTAGTTGGAAGTTCTAGTTGATTATTCACACCACTAAAATGATCAAGGAACATGAAAGGGATGTTGTACATGGGACTTATCTTTCTTTTCTTCTAAAATTTCATGATTCTATTCCATAGATATTGGTAAAGGAATAACTTATCTCTAGACATAAACTCAACGTCCAATTGAGGATTTTATTCATACCTATTTTGTCAAATTTGAGCTATCTTGATGTACTGTTGAATAGTTTTCATCATTTTAACCATTTCTTAGACCATTTCTGGTCCAATCATATTACATTCACTAACTTCATCCCAACACATCAGTGTTCTTTATCATTTACCATAGATGGCATCATATGGATCCATTTGGATGCTTGAGTGGAAAATATTAGCATAAAAGAACACAACTAGAGGTAGATATTAGGTCCATCCTCCTTTGAATTCTACATAAAATAATCTCAACATTTATTTCATTGTTTGAATATTCCATTCAGATTGAACATTAGTTTGAGGATGATAGGTCATACTGATGTTCAACTTAGTACTTAGAGTATGTTAGAGATATTTTTAGAACTTAGAGATGAATCTCATATCTCGATCAGATAAAATAGATAGTGGTACTCTATGCAGCCTTATCAATTAATTGATGTATATTAGTGCAGTTTGATCTAGTGAAAATTATTCTCTAATTGTAATAAAGTGAGCTGCATTTTTAATATGATCCACAGCAACCCACATATCATTGTTTCCTCTTGGTGTTTGTGGAAGTCCAGTGACAAAGTCCAAGGTATTTTTCTACTTCTTCTATTTTGGTATGGGTAATGGTTGTATCATCCCTTTAGTCTTTTGTCTTTTAGACTTAACTAGATAATATACCAGGAATTTTGATATATATTTAGTGATCTTATTATTCATATTTTCTTACCAATAGTTTTCTCAGATATCTCAATACATCTTTGTGTTCCATGGGTGTTTATATAAAGTTGAATTATGTGGGTAATTTAGAAGCTCCATATTTATCTCTGGATTGGATGGTACACATAGTCGTGACCCAAATATTAGGACTCTATCCTCATTGATCATGAAGATAGAGGATTTACCATTTCTGATAGCTTCCACCCTTTTCTAAATTTCCACATCATTTATTTGAGCATCCTTTTTTTCATCATAAGGGATGGTTTAGAAATCATTTGAGAAAGGATTTATGATGTTCCTTCATTAATAATTTTTATTTCCATCCTTTTTTAGGTATAATAATATCAGATCCTTCTTAATTATCACCATTGATAAGTATGTACTATCCTTTCTATGTAGAGGATCAACTACCTTATTTGTGTTACCATGATGGTAGTGGATTGAGCAGTCATAATCTTTGATGATCTCTAACCATCATCACTGGTGAATATTAAGCTCTTAATATGTAAATATATATATTTAAGAATCTTTTTATTAGTATATATCTCACACTTCTCCCCCTAGAGATAATGCCACTATATTTTCAATGGAAAGATCAAACCTTCCAACTCCAGAACAGGTGTCAGCTAGATTTGCTCATAAATTTTCAACTACCTTGAGGAATATAATATCACTTTATAATTATTTATCAATAAATATCCTAATACCTTCTTTGAAACATCTCTTTACACCATAAATATTTCCCCACTTTTTGGCAGTGTGAGTACTCGTACAGTGATAAGCCTCTTTCTCAACTCTTTAAACTAGTTATCACATTCAATTTTCCAAACAAACTTTTATCCCTTTTTAGTTGTATTGGTTAATGGGTTCAAAAATCATGATAATTGCTTTCCAAATTGATGGTAATACCTATCTAGATCAAGTAAATAGTGGATTTCTGTTACATATGTTGACCTTGGAAACTCTTCGATTCCATTTTTCTTGGAAGGGTCCACAGATATCCCTTTTCTGGTGATTACATGCCCCAATAATGATACTTCCACCATCAAATATTCACATTTACTTCACTTTTCATTAAGTTTCACCCTTCACAAATTCTTTATCACAATATTCAAATGCTCTCATATTCCTCCTTGCTCTTGGAGTGTATCAAAATATCATCATTAAATATTAGCCTAAATTTTTTAAGGTAACCTATAAATACTCTATTCATTAAATCAATGAAAGTTTATGGTACATTAGTGAGTTTTAAGTTAATCACTTGGAATTCATAGTCTATGTTCCTTGTTCAAAAGTAAGTCCTGGATATATCTTCCTTCCTCACCTATAATTTGAGATATCCCAACTGAAGGTCCACCTTAAAGAAATAACTACCCCCATTTATATGATCAAACAATTCATCTATCCAAGGATGGGGATATTTATTCTTTATCATGGTTTTATTGAGCTAACGATAATAAATTCATAGGTGCATTAATCTATCCATCTTCTTGACAAAGAGGACCGGTGCATCCCGTGGTGAAGCACTCAGGCATATAAAATCCTTGTGCAGATTCTCCTGTAACTGATTCTTTAGTTCCTTCAGCTCAATGTTGGCAATTCTATAAGATTTCTTTGATATAGTCAAAGATCAATGAATAGATTCAATTGAGAAATTGACCTCTACTTCAAGAGTAAGACCAACCAACTCTTTTTGGAACACATTAGTGTAGTCCCTCACAATGGGCATGTCTTTAAGAATGATTCTCTAATTTGTCTCAATAATTTGAGATAAATATGATTTCTCAAAAGGAAAAAATATCCAGACTTGAGATAATGATTTTTAAGGAGATTCCTCCTCCTCCTTACACTTGTATAGAATTGGAGGATGCTTCAGGATGGGAACGTTGATCTCCCGTTCCCAATAGTTGATATTAGACTTATATAAAGAGATCCAATCCATTGCCAAAGTAGCATCAAAATGTATGACAAGATATTTCCAAAGGTTCAGTCCACATACATTAAATGGGGGTGAGTTTTATACCTTGGATCCAATAATTTCTATATCTGCTATTCTCAGAGATAACTCAACCGCCATATTTTGAGGTGGTGAATAAATAGTTCTAAATTTTAATGATATGAAAGAATGTATAGAATGAGAATCAAATAGAATGTTCTCTATTATTTAATGAATAAATAGTATACCTTCCACCACATCATTTTATAGATCCACCTCAGTAGTAGTGGAATCATATTCCCTTACATGATTCCTTGGTGGTTGTATTTGTCAATTTCCCCAAAAAAACATTAGATTAGGGAAATTGATTACATAATGCCTATGTTCCTTATATTTGAAACACTACACTACTGGATTAGTGTTAATATAAACATTCCTTTCTTCTTCCACATTAGTGGTATTATTCATATCCTTTTGATAGTTCTTATACATATGCCTTTCTCTTCTACGTTTGAAGTATCATGTTGTTCCATTTAAGTAATTTCAACTATGCTTATTCTCACACTTTTGACATGTGGGATTTTAGGTCTTCTTTCCATCACAACATTTATCTATTAATCCACCCATATTTAAATATATTTTCCTTTTCTTTTCTAGGCCCATGAGACCACTAAGAGTCTACATCTGTCGTTTCAACATTAAGGGCACAATGGAAAATCTCCTCATAGATTTCAAAGTCTCGAATCACCAACGTTTTTCATATATTCTGATTTAATCCACTAAAGAAGTGATCCACCTTTCCTTCAGTGTTCATGACTAAGCCATGGGTGTATCTTGAAATCCTTATGAATTTTTCTTCATACACCCCTATAGACTCATCTTCCTTTTTCTTTGATTCGAGTAATTACCTTTCCATTTTAAGATGGAGGGTTTCAGAAAAATATTTATTGAAAAATATTTTCATCAAAGACTACCATTCCATGGAATAAATTTTCTTCTTGGACTTTTTGTTCTTGATAAGTGTCCACCACCAATCAACTTCTCCATCAAAATGATAAAATTCTTTCACAAATTTTTCTCATTATGAGAACTAGAGGAAATATAATATCCTCTCAATAGAGTCAATACACTACTTTATGAGGAGGGTATCATAGGATCCACTAAACATGTGAAGCCTTTTCCATATAAAGGATTCGACTGTAACTTTATCTCTTTTAGGAGAATGAGGCAATTACACACAATTCAAGTTATTCTTGATAACTTGAGGCAGTTGAATAAGTATTATCATGAAGTTTTGATCACCCTTTACCATCATATTTAGCATATCATTAGGGAAATCATTGCATTTCCTATCAAATTTATTGTTTGGGAAAGTTCTTATATTTTTATCCATTAATTAAGAAAAAGAATATACAATTATGGGGCTTGAATATAGAACTAATAAGCATAATAAAAGGTAAATTTTAACATAAAATAATAACCTTGTGATTCCCAAGGTTTCAATCTAGGATATCCATGATCTTTTTCCTAACATAAATTTTTATGGGCATCTTTTCCCCAAATAATGGTTCATAAGAAGTTTTTGAATTTTCCAAAGCATATCCCTACATAGTGTCAAACAAGGTGCACAGTAAGGTCCATTTTCACATACCAAGTTACCCCAAGTCAGGCCTGGAAAACCTTGTAGGAGTTGTTACTCCTAGGTACATATATACCATAACCTCATCAACTTGTAGTGTCCATACATTTATGTATTTCCTTGATAAAAAAAACACTCTTAACTATCCAAAATTTAAGGATGTTTTCTCATAATTAGTCTTATACATATGCCTTTTTCTAGAGGTTTCAATTACTAATACCAAAAAAACTAAACTTTTGTTATGATAACAACTATAGAGGCCCTATCATTTTTCACCTATTTCTAAATAATTAACCATAAATTACAAGGTAAGGATCATAATTTCCAGCATATTTGGAAGATTAAGTACATAATTAAACACCATGAAACACAAAATAAAAATATCTTTTCTTAATCTACAAAATGATATCCTAAATTCCATTGAGCTCATATATATTCATAGAATAACCTAGGGAATACTTGAACAAAATGGATGAGCTAAAAAGACCATTAAGGGAGTAAACATAGGAATAAAACATAACAAATTGGTTAGAAGGAATAACATGATGATATAAAAGGAATTAAACATGAATAATAATAAATAATAATAAAATTTATAACGTGGGAACATATAGTCATTGAATATTAGGAATGTGGGAAAATGTATAACATAACACAAACATGATTCAAGACTAACTACCAAGACTATATAACATGGTGGGTAAAGTCCCATAAAGGAATTAGGTTCACTACATGTCACAACATGACGTATAATGAGAATAAAAATTACCCAATTCATTGTAGATATCTCTAGTATCACCCATTATAAAATTTCTAGGAATATTTGTCCCATATGAATAAAAAACATAAGGCTTACCCATGGAACGAAATGGGTATCATTATCATGTCATAAGGCTTAAAAAATGAGAATATCACAAATATTTCCATTAAATAATAGAATAAAAACATACATGGACATTCATAAGATAAAATATGAATGTATTGTGATAATGGATTTCTAATTTAATTTGGATCATGAAAAATGAGTGCCTAATAATATTTAGAAATGAAACATTTTAGTGCAGTTTAAGGAAAATATTAAAGAGAGTTTAAAGTGAAAAAGGAATATTTTTTTTCATAAAACTATAAACAAACCATGATAGTTTTTCAAGATAAAATGAATTATTTTATAAAAATAATGGTGTATTAAAACTTATTATGTAGTGAACTTGGATGTGGGTAAGAAATCAGAAAGTTCCCTTGAATCGGGCTTGCTTAGGGGGAAGAATTGATAGGGGAACCTTTCTGAAACATGTATTACCCCCTAAAACAGGGATGATATGATATAGATACTTGATTTTGGAACATATACACATAATTTAGAATAATTATATAAAAATCAAGAAGAATGACATTTGGGTAAGGAGATAGAAAGAGTAACTAGAAGGAAAAAATGAATGTTCGGGGTAGAATCCCTTACCTTATGTCCAAAACAATTCTGAACTTGATATTAGTGTCCTAAATAATAAAATTAAATCTATTAATTAATTAATTAAGAATATTTTTTAGATTAAATTGATTTATTAAAATTTTATTATGCTCATTTATGGCCTTTTACGAGTTATAGTGTTCAATTTCATCATTTAGAAGTGTAAGTTTTCTTAGTTTTCATGATTAGTTCTTTTATATAAGATTATAGAAGTTTATATAAAATTAAAATAGAAATGTATAATTGAATATAAGAGTTAGTAATCAACATAATAAATTATAAATGTTTATATAAGTCATTGGGTTATTGTTGGGGAGGATGAATCATTAGATAAGTTGTTAGTGATAATAATTTGGATTATTTTGGGTGGTTTTCACTCACAACGAATGATTAGCCAATAAAGGAGGCTAATATTCATTGTTAATATATATAATATTCATGTGCCTTATTATTCATAAACACCATTTTAGTGCATTTTTCTCTTTGGACATCATTTCACATTATGATTGTAATACCTTCTTAAATTGCACTATTATGTGGTACATTTTTTAACATCATTTGAAATACCCAATGATTCATCTGATTATACATATTTTAATTTGATATTTTTTTGAATTTATCTACTCTACAATATGAACATGTTTCATTCAGGGATCAATGGAGAATTCATGGAAGAAGATGGGAATATTTTGTGATGAAAGGAAGAAATTCTAGAGAAGGAAGATTGGACACTAGCCCACTGATGAGACTGTGGGGCCCAACACAAAGGCCAAAGAATCCCAAATTTTGTGAGATTCTAGAAGAAATTCATAGTAACAAATAACTCTTCATGATCCAATGATAATTCGGCCTCTATGGTGGTCATTAAGGCGGCCCAAGTTAGAGATGCAATTCTGCGCCAGATTATGCGGCCCAGAAATGCAATCCACTAATTTTATCATATCTCGGAATCCCAAACTCAAAATGGGACCTAATTTTACAGGAGGTTAGAAGACATCTGAATATCGATTTTATTATTCTATGGACTACTCTAATTCGTCCATCTAGAAGGTCTTTCAGACGCGTCTGTTCGGTGAAGAAAAGATGGCTGCCACCTCGGGTCAAGGGTGGAAAAATCAACTCTCCCTTACTTTCCACCCACCTATGGCCTATCACAATTAATTGAGGAGACTTGGACTGTTGTAGGCTCGCCCCAAGGGATCAAAAATTCCTATTTAAGGCAGTGGTGTTGGAGGATTGATGGATATTTTGTGCTTGGTTTCATTGTAGTGTTATGTTGTCGCTTTGTGTTTGTAATCGCATTTCTTTCTCATGTAAGTTGTTTAATTCACCTTAGTTTCTTAATAAAAGTTCTTCTTCTCTTATTATTATGTTTTTCTCCTTATCACTTTGATACCTTTGGTTCAAGGTGTGAACTTGTTCATACCAAACCTTGTGATATTTATCACACAACGGAGGAGTGATCTTTTTTTGTTGTTGTTTTTACTTCTTCAATTCCACATTTGTAAGTCTACTTCCCGCTTCCGTTGAAGACATGTCATCAATGGAGGGATAACTCTTTTATGGGTTGATCCAAGGGAGTATCAATGGGCTGGATTGGATGTTATTTATCACTCTATTAATTGAAAATCACTTCTTTTAAATGAGATTTTTATTTGATGATTTTAAAACATCTTCATCCTTATTGAATTTAAGGTCACACATTCAAGTGCTAATACGAACCTCTACCTTGGAGTGATCAAAACATTGATGCTTCAAGTTTATAGGTGATTATTATTAGGGTGTGTATGCATTAAAACAGTAAGTGATTATTTCGTTTGATCTTCTTAAATTAATCCATCTCAATTATATGAAATTAAAATCATTAAAAAAGTAATTCATCCAATCCACCCCGAGCGATAACCTAGGATCAACTCATTCTTTTAAATTGAATTCACTTAAATCTGTTAGTTATCCTTTAAACCCATATAAAATCAACCCAATTTGGCCACTTCATAGCCAAAAACAGTCCATAGAATGTACGTGTCTATAGGTTTCTTCTTAGGTCTCTGAGGATTCGATAACCCAAGCAAAACCACAAGGACCGTTCTACCTTCATCTCTTGGGTAAATTTGAGCGAGAATCAAATTTTGGCACCGTTTCTGGGGAACCAAGTAAGTCATCTAAACACCCATTCTATTCTCCCCCATTTCATCTTTTCTCATTCAAATTCTCTTATCTTGTCCCTTTCTCGTTTTTTTTTCTTTTGGCGCATGTACGCCTACACCCGCGATCAATCAAACCGTCTAGTTAGGGAAGATAGTCCTGGGGTTGGGGAGTCAAGTACACCAAGGGAACTGATTCCATTAGATCCTATTCTTCCTAATACTCTATAGTCCAAAATTGATCCAATTTAAATGGAAGTTATTCAAAGAAACCAACTCATAAACCCAGGTGGGAACCAAAATGGAAACCCAAATGAGGCAGCCCCAAACATGGGGAATGCAATTGATCAAACCATGAATTTCTACCTCACACCTTCCTGGACCAATGCCCCCTCATGAATTAGACACAATTCCCTAGGACATTCCAACTACATATTTAAACACCATGTCCTAAACCACCTTCCCACATTCCATGGAATGGAGTCTGAGATGCCCTACCTACACATTAAGGAGTTCAATGACATTGTAGAAACCATGTGTACCCCAGATCAACTAGAATCAGGTAAGATGAGGCTATTTCCTTTTTCATTAAAGGATAGAGATAAACAATTTGAGACCATCATCCATCAACTCTTGGGACCAACTACAAAGAGAATTCTACAAAAAATACTTTCCCCGCCATAAAATAATTGCACTTAAGAAGAGTATCCAAAACTTTTTTGAAAAAGAGGGAGAGTCATTCTATGAAACATGGGAGAGGTTCAAAGACACTCTAAACATGGTTCCACACCATGGTTTTTCTATTACTGAACAAGTGAGAATTTTCTATGAAGGGTTGGGTCTGGGGAACAAAAAATTCATTGACATGATGTGTAATGGAACCTTTAAAAACAAATCCCCAAATGATACTTACGAGTATCTAGAAAGCCTTTCTGAACAAAACCAAACATGGGGAACTTCACCTTATTCTGAAAAGCCACAAAGAACTACTATAATTCATACACTTAGAGAAGAGGAAATACTTAGGGCTAAACTTGCAGCACTCTCTAGGAAGGTTGAAGAGATAGACCTTAGGGAAGTCCATGAAATCCAAACTGTTGACCCTGTTTGCACAATTTGTGACAAACATGACCATAAGACAGACAACTACCCAACCATTCCATCCATCAAGGATGTTCTCTTAGGAGGACCCCCAGCGGAAGTAAATGCTTTGAACTTTCAAAATCCTCAATACCAAAACACCTTCAACCCAAGGTATAACGACCACCCAGGCATCTGCTAGAAAGATAACCAACAACCTAGCCAACCATAGGGACAAAATCCTTACCCCCATCAGAACTACCAAACCCATAACCAGTTCCAAACCCAAACTATCCAATACCAAAAGCCAGCGGTCCATTTTCAACAAACCATCCCACTTCCAAAATATCCCCCTGCGATAAACCAATCTTCTAAAGCACCAACCCAAACTATTCCACAAAGCCTATTAGAACAACTATGCAAAAAAATGGAGAGGATGAACTCAGAGGTATCTTCCCTAAAGAAAGAACTTCAAACCATCAAAATCGGAAAGGCACCCATGCCTACTCAGGAGGTGCCATCCTCAACTTCAAGGGGAGAGTCAAGTTGTGCTCAAACAACTCATGAACAACTAAAGGTTGTGACTGTTTTAAGAAGTGGGAAATCAATTGAGAAACCTGAACAACTAATTCAGAACCCACTTGAAGATTCAAACTTGGATGAAAATTCAAATGAACCACAAGATCAAACTGAGGAAACTGATAACATTTTCAAGGAAACAACTCTTCAACAAACAACCCCACAACCTACACCATTTCCTCAACGTATGAGGGGGAAAACCAAGCCTGAACTGAGTGAAACATTGAGGGAAATCTTTTCACAAGTCAAGTTGAACATACCCCTTCTCGATTCAATCCAAACCATACCTGCCTACTCAAAGTACCTTAAGGACTAGTGTACTTTTAAAAGAAAATTTTCACATAAAAACCAAGTCCTTTTGGCTGCTAATGTGAGTACCACCATTCAAGGGACCATTCCTCCTAAGTTGAAAGACATGGGTTTCCCTTACATCAATGTTGAACTGGGAGAAAGAAAAGTTGTCAAGGCCTTGTGTGACCTAGGTGCTAGTGTCAATCTCATCCCATATGTTGTGTACTGCCAGTTAGGCCTAGAAGAACTCCAACCCACATCTGTCACACTTCAACTTGCTGATCATAGCATTAGGGTCCCAAAGGGGATTTTAAAGGAAGTTCTGGTAAAGGTTGAGAACTTCATCTACCGTACTGATTTCATTGTCCTTGACAACCATCCAAACTTAGGAAATAAGGAACAAACCCCAATCATCCTTGGTCATACTTTCCTTGCAACAATCAACTCTATTATCTGAGTCCGAAATGGGAACATGACCATCACCTTTGGAATATGAGTCTAGACTTGAACATCTATAATAAAAGCTCACAAATAGGGGATGACGAGGAAATTCATGAAGTAAACATGATAGGAAGCATTGATAATGAACCCATGGAACATCAAGGAATATTTGATTAATGTTTAATTCAGAATGAGATTGATTTCATTTGTTCATATGAAGGAAGTTTATCTCCTTGGCATGAATCATTTTCAAATTTCTCTTATGATGAAGTCTTAGGTCCAATAATCAGTGAAACCTTTCAAGAAACCACTTTCATGGAGACCACTCCAATTTCCTTCCCTAAATCTGATCAAGACAATATAGTAGCTGAAACTTATACATGTGGGGAATCAATCCTATCTGAAACTCTAAAAAAAGAAATTGATCTTGATCTAATGTCCCAATATTCTGCTGAAATTCTGAACCAACCTGATGTTGAATTGAAGGAACTTCCTGCTGCACTAAACTATGCCTTCCTAGGGGAAAATGAAACACATCCTATTGTCATTTCTTCTTCTCTTAAAGCCAATCATGAGAGGATGCTTCTAGATGTCCTTAGGAAGCATAAGAAAGCCATTGGTTGGACCCTTTATAATATTCCTGGGATTAACCCACTTATCGAGACTCATAGGATTGTTCTGGAATCTGATTCAAAGCCATGTCGTCAACCTCAACGGTGACTCAATCCTAATCTCATGGAGGTAGTAAGGAAGGCACTTATGAAATTGTTAAAAGCCGGTATCATATATCCCATAGCTGAGAGTGAGTGGGTGAGCCCAATCCAAGTGGTTCCAAAAAAGGTCGGAATCACAGTGATAACCAATGAGGATGGAGAGATTCTTCTTACAAGGGTGAGTAGTGGATGGAGGGTCTGCATTGACTATAGGAAGCTAAACTCATTCACCAAGAAGAACCATTTCCCCTTACCATTCATTGACCAAGTCCTTGAGAGAGTGGCAGGTCATGCCTTCTACTATTTCTTAGATGGGTACTCAGGGTACAATAAAATTGAGGTCTCCCTAGAGGATCAAGGGAAGACTATATTCACATGTCCATTCGGAACCTTTGCTTACAAACGCATGCCCTTCAGGTTATGCAATGCCCCTGGAACCTTCCAACGGTGCATGATGGGAATCTTCTCAGACATGGTAGGGTAATTTCTAGAGGTCTTCCTGGATGACTTCTCTGTGTTTGGGGATGTATTTGAGGGATGTCTTCAGAATGTGGAGAGAGTCTTGTCAAGATGTGAAGAAAATAATCTGGTCCTAAACAGGGGAAAATGTCATTTCATGGTTAAATAGGGACTTGTTCTAGGCTATCTGGTCTCAAGTAGGTGGATTGAAGTTGATAAAGCAAAGGTTGGCATCATTCATAACCTTCCATAACCCAAAACTGTCATGAAAGTGAGGTCTTTCTTAGGAAATGCTGGTTTCTATAGAAGATTCATCAAGGACTTTAGTTCAATATCTTGTCCCCTTTGTGCTCTCCTAGAAAAGGATGCTCCATTTTTTTGGATAGAAAGCTATGAGGGTTTATTCTCAACCCTCAAATCCTCTCTCACCTCTCCTCCCATTATGAAATATCCAAATTGGAACCTTTCTTTTGAACTTATGTGTGATGCCAGTGACTTTGCTGTTGGAGCTCTGTTAGGACGACATTGTGATAAAACTCCTTACGTCATTGCTTATGCAAACAAATCCTTAAATGATTCCAAAATAAACTACACCACTACTGAAAAGGAGTTACTTGCTATTGTGTTTTCTTTAGAGAATTTTAGGTCCTACCTCTTAGGATCCCCCATCACTGTGTTCACTGGCCATTATGCACTAAAATACCTCTTCCAAAAACAAGATGCTAAGGCTAGACTGATTAGGTCGGTCCTTCTCTTACAAGAATTTGACCTCACAATCATGGATAAAAAGGGAGTTGAAAATGTTGTAGTTGATCACCACTCTAGGATGGAATTCAAAGACAACTCAGATCACCTTTCTGTGTCTGATTTGTTTCCTGATGAACACATATACTATGTGAGTGACTGCCCTTGGTATGCTGACATAGCAAATTTCTTAGTGACAGGAGTCATTCCAAAATTCTTAGGGACTCAAGCTCGAATTAAATTCCGTTCTGATGTTAGACACTATGTGTTTGATGATCCATACCTCTATAAGTTCTGCCCTGACCAAGTCATTTGGAGGTGTGTTCCGGAATCTGAACAAGAGTCCATCCTTAAATTCTATCATAGTGAGGCATGTGGAGGTCACTTTTCCTCTAAGAAAACATCTGGTAAGATTCTTCTATGTGGTCTTTTCTGGACCACCCTCTCAAGGGACTCCTACACATTTTGTCAAAGTTGTCCTAGGTGTCAACAAGTAGGGTCCATCACAAAAAGGAATGAAATGCCACTCACTTCCATCTTAGTGGTTGAAATATTTTACTGTTGGGGAATTGACTTCATGGGTCCCTTCCCAAACTCTCGGGGATACCTCTACATACTCTTAGCTTTTGATTATGTCCCGAAATGGGTTGAGGCCATTCCCACTAAGTCCAATGATCATCAAGTTGTGATTTGATTTCTGAAAGAGAACATATTTTCAAGATTTGGACTTCCTATGGCTATAATCAGTGATCGAGGAACCCATTTCTGCAACCGCCCATTCACTTCACTCATGTCTAAGTATGGTATTTCTTATAAAGTGTCCACTGCATACCATCCTCAAACCAATGGTCAAGATGAGTTAGCGAATAGGGAGATTAAGAAAATTCTTAAGAAAACTGCCAATCCTTCTAGGAAAGATTGGTCTGAGAAACTCTTAGATGCTCTTTGGGAATATCGTACAACATACAAAACCATTTTAGTAATGTCCCCATATAGGTTGGTTTATGTAAAAGCATTCCATTTTCTAGTGGAGATTGAACATAAGGCCTTTTGGGCAATTAAAAAAATGGATTATGACCTCTCATTGGCCAGAACAAAAAGGAAATTAGATCTCAATGAACTGGAGGAACTAAGGATGGAGGCTTATGAAAATTTAAGGATCAATAAAGATAGAGTTCAAGCCTACCAATCTAGGAACATCAAGGTCAAACATTTTGAACCGGGAAAACTTGTGCTCTTGTATAGTTCAAAACATCATTTATATCCGGGAAAGTTAAGGTCTACATGGTCAGGACCTTTCATAGTGCATCATGTATTCCCCCATGGGGAAGTAGAGATTCAAGATCCCACAAGTGGTTAAATTTTCAAGGTCAATGGTCAAAGGTTAAAACCATTCATTGAATCATTCAATAAACTGAAAATAGAGGTTGAGTTAACTGAGCCAACCTATGAACAAGGAAAAAATTTATAGATTTTGGGTTCATGTCGGGCTAACGACTTTAAACAAAGCGTTGCATGGGAGGAAACCCATGGTTTTCAAGTTTCTTATCATTTTTTTGTTTTAATAAACTTTATATTTTAAATAGGATTAATTAATCATTTTTACATTTAAAAAAAGGACTATTTACCTGTTCTTCTATTATGAGTATGGATGGGTATAAAAGGGGAGCATCGTATTCATCTGTGTCACGCGGTGTGATCCCTGAGTAATACCTTTCCCAGAAAATTAAAAAGAATACAATGTATCATTAGTTAGATTTAAAAAAATAAAAAATAAAAAAACATGAAAAACCATAAAAATGATGATACTTGGAATTAAATAAGTCGTTGTGTTGTTTTTTTTGTCTGGTTTGTTCTTCTTTTTGTTTAGGTACTATTTTGGGTGATACATGTTCAATCAAGGAGGTGCCTACATCCCCCAAGAGATCAAAGGACTAATTTGGAGCAGCAAAAACTTCAGCTTCAACCACTAGGTGATTTCATTCCATGATCCTCAGTTTCAATTTCCTTTTTGAACTTCCATTATCTTCCTCTACTCCTAAATTTTTATTTCTTCAACCACTGGGGACAGTGTTGTTTTATGTTTGGGGAGAGATAAAATAAAAAATTTCTTTTGTGTCATAAAAAATGAATGATTTGAAAAAAAAAATTAAATGGAAGGAAAAATTCCTTTAACTTTAAACATGGTAATACACATTGCACACTTTGAAACTGAATATCAAATAATTTAGCATTCCCTGATTCTGATTTTAATCCTTGTATAATTTCATGAGCATAGATTTTGGAAAGTGTGGTTGTCCAATGTGATATTTCATCGTTTATATTTTCATCCAAATAAAAAAAATTCACAATGCACGTCCTTTGGATAGTGGGGTATTAGTTTAAGTTCATGGGGTCCCCTAAATAAATAGCATTGGTTTGGTGATCATTTTAGTTTAATATGACTATTCAAAAAAAATTAAATTTTTTTTTGTACGTAGAGCAATGAAATGACCTAATGCGTGGCCTTCGGCACTTGGGGATCGTGACTCCATAGTTGTCTGGCCCAGAGTTAGTAATTTTATCTCTATTTTTGGTAATTTGAATTTTTTTGACTGAGTTAACTCGAGATGATGCCTGAGTATGTGGGCTTCACTTGGTTCCCTAAGGTCCTTGAGCCTGGGAGTTATCGGCAAAGTCTCGCTACATGGGTTGACTCTTTTGAGTGCAACTTCAATTACCAAGGAAAAACTGAAAAAAACAAAAAAAACAACAAAATAAACAAAAAACATTATACAAAAAAAATGAATACTCATCTTAATATTGAAATGTGATTCCACCTAGCGCTTCTGTAATTTCCCCCTTGAATAAAGATGAACCCCCATGTCTATTGTGATGCACAACACATCCTTATACTTAATTGATATTGGATGAAATATGGAAATGAATTTGAACAAAGGAATGGGATTGAGATTGGGATCTTCTTATGAAACTATCTTGTATTAAAATATTTTGACGGGTTTCATGATTTTTAGGTATAAGGTTTTTTGGTGATCATTGTGTATTAAAATTTTTTTGGAAAAGGGAATTCGAATTTCATATTCTTCAGATATATTTTGCTCGGGACTAGCAAAAATCAAGTTGGGGGGTGTGATTAGACACTAAATTAGGCTAATATTCATTGTTAATATATATAATATTCATGTGCCTTATTATTTATAAACACAATTTGAGTTCATTTTACACTTTGAACATCATTTCACATTATGATTGTAATACCTTCTTAAATTGCACTATTATGTGGTACATTTTTGAACAACATTTGAAGTACCCAATGATTCATCTGATTATACATATTTTAATTTTATATTTTTGGAAATTGATCTACACTCCAGTATGAACATGTTTCATTCAGGGATCAATGGAGAATTCATGGAAAAAGATGGGGATATTTTTTGATGAAAGGAAGCAATTCTATAGAAGGAAGATTGGACACTAGCCCACTGATGAGACATTGGGTCCCAACATACAGGCCCAATGAATCCTAAATTTTGTGGTATTCTAGAATACATTCATAGTAACAAATACCTATTTATGATCCAATGCTAATTCGGCTTCTATGGTGGTCATTAAGGCGGTCCAATATAGAGATACAATTTTGTGCCAGATTCTGTGGCCCAGAAAAGTAGTCCACTAATTTTATCATATCTCGGAATCCCAAACTCCAAATGGGCCCAACATTTACAGGAGGTTAGTAGACATCCGAAGATACATTTTATTATTCTATGGTCTACTCTGATTCGTCCATTTAGAAGGTATTTCATACGCGTCTTTTAGGTGAAGGAAAGTTGGCTGCCACCTCGGGTCAAGGGTGGAAAAATCAATTCTCCCTTACTTTACACCCACCTATGGCCTACCACAATTAATTGATGAGACTTGGACTGTTGGACCCTCGACCCAAGGGCTCAAAAATTCCTTTTTAAGGTATTGGTGTTGGAGGATTGACGTATATTTGGTGCTTGTTTTCATTGTAGTGTTATGCTGCCACTTTGTGTTTGTAATCGCATTTCTTTCTCATATAAGTTGTTTAATTCACCTTAGTTTCTTAATAAAAGTTCTTCTTATCTTATTATTCTGTTCTTCTACTTATCACTTTGATACCGTTGGTTCATGGTGTGAACTTGTTCATACCAAATCTTGTGATATTTAACACACAACGGAGGAGTGATATTTTTTTGTTGTTGTTTTTACTTCTTCAATTCCACCTTTGTAAGTCTACTTCCCACTTCTGTTGAAGACATGTCATCAATGGAGGGCTAAGTCTTTTATGGGTTGATCCAAGAGAGTAGAAAGGGGCTGGATTGGATGTTATTTATCACTCTATTAATGGAAAATCACTTCTTTTAAAAGAGATTTTTATTTGATGATTTTAAAACATCTTCATCCTTATTGAATTTAAGGTCACACATTCAAGTGCTAATACGAACCTCTACCTTGGAGTGCTCAAAACATTGATCCTTAAAGTTTATATGTGATTAGTATTAGGGTGTGTAGGTATTAAAATAGTAAGTGATGATTTATTTTGATCTTCTTAAATGAATCCATCTCAATTATAAGAAATTGAAATCATTAAAAAAGTAATTCATCCCATCCACCCCGAGCGATAACCTAGGATCAACTCATTCT
The DNA here is from genome assembly GCA_963277665.1 of Viscum album. Taxonomy (NCBI): domain Eukaryota; kingdom Viridiplantae; phylum Streptophyta; class Magnoliopsida; order Santalales; family Viscaceae; genus Viscum; species Viscum album. Next base: position 1,216,594,680 of record OY728155.1, on the reverse strand, counting down.
TTTAAATTGAATTCACTTAAATCTGTTAGTTGTCCTTTAAACCCATATAAAATCAACCCAAGTTGGCCACTTCATAGCCAAAAACAGTCCATATAATGTACGTGTCTATATGTTTCTTCTTAGGTCTCTGAGGATTCGATAACCCAAGCTAAACCACAAGGACCGTTCTACCTTCATCTCTTGGGTAAATTTGTGTGAGAATCAACAAAATTGTTTTGTTTTATTATTTAACATCATCTGTTTATAATGAATCTCGAACCTTACATAGGATATAATACATATATTTTCATTTTTTAACCATAAAAATGGTTTTATTACCAGACTTTTAGGTGTTAATGGAAAAAATAAATATTTCTCATTCATGAAGGCAATAAATTAACACATCATGAATAATGTTTTCATTTTTATAATAAAAGGGAGAGGAGAGAGGTTTTATGATGAATTATTGCATAATAATAATAAAAATCCAATATATGTGAGGTAATATATTTATCATACCATTTAGATGAGGGGAGGTGAGGAGAGAATAAAAAAATAACTTGGAAAGAAATAAAAAGAAAAGGAAAGAGAAATTTACCAGTAGAATTTATTCTCTTTGAAAACTTCCTTAGGGAAAAGGTTTGGGAATTTTTATGATACAAAGAGATCATAGAAATGGGGGTGGGATTTATTGGCATGATTAATTGGTAGAATTTGTACATGGTTCAAATATTATAATGTTTGAGGTGAATAGATGGTGAGGGTTGGTATTTATAGTAGAGGAGAGAGGTGTTTCTTAATTATTTTAATCATTAGTTTATTATTTTGAATCAAGAAAAGAAATATTTTTGATTATTTTAAGTAAATATAATACCTAGTGAATATTATTTTGAACTAATGGTGCTTACCTTATCGTTACATAAACAATAAAAAAAATCATGTATTTAACATTTATAAAAAATTATCGTATTTTAATATTCATTAAAAAAACTTGTATTTTAGAAAAATCTCAAAAATTCACCCTAACCATTTTTCAATGTGTAGAATTAAAAAATGAAATCCATTTTTCAAAAATAATTTTCTATATATTATAAATTTAATTTTAATTCAAATCAACATTTTCTTTAAAAATGTAGATTTTTAAATTATAACGGATTTTATATCACTTTAAAAAATTAAATAAGGTCTCTTAAAATTATCTAATAATCATAAGAAAAAAATATTAATTTACTAATAAATTTTATAAAAATAAGTTTTATTTTAAATCATTGTATTAATTATAAAATATTAATCAAATTTTTATAACTAACAAAAATACCACAATAAAATCAATAAATTTTAAAACATGTATTTACTTATACTATGATATAATTATATCATACTTTAAGTTATAGGATATCCCAATTTTATTTTTACTTTCATAGGTGAGGTTACTATTATATTATATTGTTCACTATTCATAAATGTCGCATTACTATTTTAAAGGTCAATTTAATATTCCACCACTAAAGGTTCATTAATTTCTAGGAATACCTTTCACATCATTAATTATTCACTTATAACATTTTTATTTTGTTATTGATGTGATTTTATCTTATTATACTATATGACATAATAATATGAATTTAATTTCAATTGATAAAATTCAGGGTCATTAGATATGTATTTTTGAATTATGTATTTCCATATTTTTAATAGTGTTTCTGATGTTTTTTTTCAAAATACCTATAATTAGTGATAATATTTACAAGTAATTATTAATATGTGATTTTAAATGGATCACTGAGTACTTTGTGAAAATTTTTATATAGTAACTATTAAAAAAGGTATTTTCTGGTGGTATTTTTATAATTTTAGTGAACGTTTTTATTTTAGAAATATAAAAACACAAGTTACCCTATGTTATGAAAATTAAAACATGGAATTTGAGTTGAAAAAAAAATATTTTTCTTTTTTGTAATATTATTATTCCACTTATTGAAGTTTTATATTTTTTGAGATTTAATTGTAATAATTTTTAGTAACAAAACACATGTTTTTTTAAATTTTATAATCAGTGATAATATTGAAATCATTTATTATTAAGTATTTGTATTCTTCATCATAAATGTTAATTGTTGTGCTAAATTTTAACAAATGATACTCTGTAGTGAAAAGTGATGAAATGTTGTAGAGGGAAAGCAATATGATGGGTGGATGACTATTTTCAACAAATCATTAAGATTAAAAGTGATCAGGTTATAATAGAAAAAATATAGATGAGGTTTATATCATTAATTAACCATAATTCTTTTCCCATATAGGATCCCAATAAAGAATAAAGATAAAACAATCTCTCATTGTTCACTTTGACTAAACATTTTTCATAAATTTGATTTAAGGGAATACGAGAGGGTAGGGATAATAAAATTATAATGTGAGTACATATATATGTTTTCGTAGGTGTTCATGTTTTGAAGAATTATAAAATCCTTCTTGAACTGAACAATAAAAGATGATTTAGTTGAGTGAAGAGTTACAAATTTTAATATCTCATACCTTCTTTAATAAGGATTAATTAATTCCTTTTTCTTCTATTTTCCCTTTCTATAATTATTTTATTTTCATGTTCATGGAAAATTTATAATTAATTCCAAACTTACCTAATTTTTTTCAAAGAAAAAAACTCTCTCACTCGCTATATTTATCATTAAATTTTGAAATGTTGTTTTTTATTTTTTTTATTCATATAGTAATACATCAATATGTATAATGATTTCTATTTTTTTTAGTCTTAATTCTATGTCTTTTTTTTATTTTATTGATCATATTGATATTATGATTCAAAATATTTAATCTTTTGTTGTTCTTTTATTCTTATTATAAATATTAAAGGAATAATAGTATTATGTTGTTATTTAATTTTGGTATTTACTTCATCGCATGTTTTATTTTGAAATATTTTGTGAATTAAAATAGATTTGGTTTTGATGTAGAGATAAAATTCATGATTATTTGTACCTTACCTCTTCTTCTATTTTCCTATTACTATTTAGTTTCTTCTAAATTTTTGGGGTGTGAGACTTTTATTCATTCACATTGTTCTTTTTTCACTTTGTTGAATAAAGAATGTGAGAATTTATTATGATGATGTATAGTTGTTTTATACTAAATTAATGGTACTTGGGAATTTATTTGATTCTAATTTTTCTTTATATTTATTTATGGTTTATCATTATATTAATAAGAAAGGGAGAGATTCAACAATTTCATTTTATGGAATATGTTAGTTTTATTAAACTGAATTCATTTTAATTCATTGAGGTGAGAAATTAACAAAGTACTTTGGATCCAATTTATTAAGTGATTTTCTTTTTCTTATTAATTAATATTTTTATTTGTTTTGTTATCATATATTAACTAGTGGTATAATTATTAATGATAATTTAATTCATTTTTATTTTTTAAATTTAGTTTTCATTGGTAATTCATGTTCAATTTTGGTTGTTATCATTACAATTGGAATTCACAATCCATGTTCAGTTGTGGTTTTCTTCATGTTCTTGTGGTTTTCTTGAGGCAATGTAGATTGGTAAGAATTCTTGGAATTTAATTCTCAAATGAATTGATGTTCTTGCAGTTATTAATGAATGTTATTGCCTCTTTTTTTATCATACCTTATATTGGGATAGATTTTCATATTAATTGTTTGATCTTATTAGTAGAAAGAATCATTTACTTGACGATTTATTGTAACATTTTTACCCTGCTTGGATATTTATTAATTTTATTTTTATTTAATATAAATTAATTCTATTAATTTTTATTGGAATAATCAAAACTATTGTTGAGATTACAAATAACATAGAAAATAAAATAATAAAATATTTTAAAATTTTATCTTATTGATATTTCAATTATTCATAACTAATTATATAAGAATTTTATAAAACCAATTTGAAATTTATATCTTAATAATTTAAAAGGAACTATAGTGTGAATGGTTTATGATTTAATTTTATTATAGTTTAATTGAAGATACTATTTTTTGTCATGTACTGGTTCGTGAAACAAAATTAGAAATAATTCTCTTCTTACCAAATTTTAAATGGGTTTCTATTTGATATGTTTGAAGTTTTATGAAATAAGTAAAAAAATATCCTTTAACATGTTTTAATTGAACATTTAATTTTCTCATTTGGTTAAAGTGGAAACATAATTTCCTAGAAAATAAACTTCTATTCGGTTGCATAATTTCTAACTATATGTACTTTCATTTCATATGAAATTTTGAAAATTTATATGGGTTTTAATGTTTTTTAATTTTATGGTCAAGTGTGTGGGGATTGTTTTAAACATAACAGGATTGGGAAATATGAAATTATTTTTGAATATGCATTGATTTCATTAACTTTATCTTCTTGAAAATTGTGGTGGGGGAAATTTTAACATGGAATATAATAATTTTTCCTTAAAATGTGTTTTTGTGATGCTTTAATTTTTCATGTTCTAGAGAGTCCTTTGGGAAGATTTTTATGGGAGTAGAATTATAAATTATTGGGGAGGTGAAGTTACTAGAATTAATTAATCATTAATTTTTGATGATTTTAATTATAAATATCTTCCTATTTTTTATAAAACCATAAAAATGTAGCATTTTAGTAATTGTGTAAACTATAATTTAGTTATAAAAATGAATGTATTTTCATTTAAATGTTGAGATTAGTTCATAATTTTTCATGTTGACAAACTAGAATTTTAGTGTTATTATTATGGAGAAAAGTATTTCTATAAATATAAATTAATTGTATATTTTTTTGGATGTTGCGGCACATTCCCTAGTTTTCCAAAATACTTACTTCCATCTATGAAGTCCAGTTATAGAAAAACCACAATACCCAGCTCCTAAAGCCTAATTTTCCACCTATGTATAATCATTTCACCCTTGATCCCAATAGACTTATTGGACCAAAATTAATCACTTGAAATTTCCAATTCAAGTAATAATAAATAACAAAAATCAGGTACATTGTGTTTATGATTACACTCTTGATTTCCAAGAATTATTTAAGCACCTATGATACACCAAATCCTCCCCAGTAGTAGTCTAATATATGTTGTGTCAACCCAACCAAACAATAGACACCCACATTAAGCCAAGGATTCATTGTACTCACCACTTTAACCAACTTCTTAGTACCATTGATGTCCAAGTTCCATTGGCATATGAAATTAGGCATGGACTACTTCTTTAAGACAACTAATCCAACTATAGGTGATTATAACCATTATTTCCATTTCATGAATATGTAGGTGAACTACAAGCATAGACCCTATTATTAGTGTAAACCATAGTATTGGCATCTACTGTGTGTGGTAAAAAATTGAAGATGAATTATGATGTAATTTCATGTAAAGTATCATGAGGTTTGAACATATTTATGACATATTTCTTGGAATTTCATATTTTTTTAGATTTTGAACTTGTTTTTAAATTACGTTAGAAGATTGTTTTCCCAAAAAAAATCATTTTTTAGAGTTTCATATAAGTCATTTTTTTAATTAAAATATAATAAATGTAATTATTATATTATATATAATAATATTAATATAAATAACCTAAAATTTTAGGAACATATATTTGAATATCCCTACATAATGTTTTATTTAATTAATAATTTGAAAACAAATATTAATTATTAGTATTTATTACCATAAAAAATAAAATAATTTTATTAATAGTATTACGGATATAAAGATAAATGTTGGTAATAATATTATCAACGGATAAATCTGTTGTGTGAATCTATTGCTAAATATTTTTGACCATCAATTATATTATTTGTTGGTATTATTATGATTATGGTAAAAAAATATCTTTCTCAAGAACATTAAGAGAAATAGTGTTTCCCAAAAATTTAGAAACATAAATATATCTATTCGTGAAAATAATTTAATAAAAAAAATATACTTTTACCAGTATAGTTTCCTATTTTATAAAGATTTAAATATTTTATAGTTATTTGATGACTATTCCTCAATTGGTAAATATGAAACGTGTAAAGAGCTTCTTGGTACCTAAGTCTGTAGTGAATTATTCATCCACAAAACCTTACAACGAATCTTCCTCCCAAATAAATAGATAAACTTATTCCAATACATTCAAGTTTCGAATGGTCTAATTAACAACTTCATATTGTCCTCTTACATGATTCAACATAAATATAATAATAACTCCCTAAAAGAAAAGTACTGTCTATTTGGGAATAAATCATCATGTATATAAAACATTAAATAGTTGATAAAAATTATAAATTTTTTCATATACCAAACTTTATATTCTATTATTGGTGCTTGTTCCTTTGAAAATTTAAAGTGTCCCAAAAGGGGGGTTTAGATGAGCTTGCATACGACTATTCCAACATTTTTCAGGATATTATAGATGTAGTCTTTCTCGAATAACACAAAAGTTCCCACTTTTGTATCCCTCACAATCCTCATACCTAGGGTTTTTTAGATTGTGAAGGATCCTTCATTTTGAATATTCTGTACAACATAAACTTTAACTACTGAATCCATGAAACCTATAATTCTAAAAATAATTATCCATATATAAGAGTAGTATGATGAATGTCCCATCACGCCACACATTTGGATATCAAAAACGAGTTTTGTTTCACCTATCTAATCCTTATTCCAACAAGGAAGTATCAAAATTCCTATTACACTATCATAATTATTGCATCAGTACGTAAGGGGAATTCATCAGCTTACAGACCTTGGTAGAGTTTCCTTCTATTTTGAAACCCAATAGTAAATTTATGTAAATTTTTACATCAAAATATTGATGAAGGGAGTCTATCGTTACATATATATATTTTAAATATAGAACTTATTATTCTACCATAATAAATACTATTGTCATAGTTGTCTGTTTAGCTGTTTGTGATAATATATATGAGAAATCAAATCCATCCTTTTATTGAAATCCATTTACTAATAGTTCCACCATGAACAACTTCTTTCCATGAGCCTCTTTCTTTAAATGGTAAACCCACTTATTTTTAAGTGCTCATTTACCATCATGTAAATCATTCAGATCTTACACTCCATTTAAATTCAATGAAGAAACATATTCATTCATTACATAATTCTATTAATCCTAGTCACTAAGTGATTCCACTTCCTCTGAGCATTTGGGTACTCTAAATTAGCTTATCTATTCTATATTTATCTACTCTAACATCTAAAGAACAAACTTCTGGTACTCCTACATGAGATTCAGTAGTTATTGAACTTTCTATCATATCTTTTTCAGGCCTCACCAATAGATTTCCGTACCTTCATATAAGTTCTCAAAAAAATTCTAGTATTATTACGAAGATCCACATGGATTTGGATAGTTTATTTATTTCTCTTAACTTCATTCCCTTTAATGTTTAATACCTACCCAAATAACCATCAAATTGAAGAGAACATCTTATCTCTTGATGATTAGTCACTTATCATTATACCATAGTTGAAATCTAAAATTTTCATCTCCATGTCCAATAAGTAAATACACCTTGGATATTTCCTCAATATTGTATGGATACTTAAAATAAACATGAAAATATAACTATATTCTAAATAATTTAAGATGGATAACTTCTAGACATTTTATAAATTATTTCTCTTTGAAAATTTCCAACACCACTACTAATATTAGACTCTTACTAATAAGGTATGACATAATGTTGACTACCTCCACCCAAATTCTTTTTTGAATTATATATTGAATTCGCACTCTTTAATATATCTCTATCAAAGTTTGATCCATCAGTTTAGAAAAAATTATTTTTTTATGGTGTTCTAAGAATTGTCCAATAATGCCTTATCTACTTCTATTGGAAGATTATCTGGAAGTTCTGTTCAATTTATTCACCACCATTGATGGAATAAAGACATTTAAACTTCAAACCACATTCACATTCCATCATTGCTTTCAATTTTCTTAAATCCTGAAAAACAACAGACTTATTCTTTGGAAATAAAATTCAAACAATTCTAATAACATCATAAACAAATATCACAAAGTAAAGAGTACCACCATGAGACTGAATAGGGTATGGTCCCCAAATATCCATGTGAACTAGTTCTAACTTTCTAGATCAAGGACTCCATCCATTTAAGTTAAGAGGAACCCTTATTAATTTCCCTTCACATAACATTCACATCATTCTATGTCCATGTGATCAAGATTCAATATGACTTTATCCATTATAACTTTTATATTATTATCACTAAGATTACTCGGCCTACAATTCCAAACTCTTAGATCTTTTTTCAGATGTAGATCCGAAAATTGAAATACCATTTTTTCTTCCAATAAAGTACAAGGTACGATACTTTACTCCTCATCTAACCACCATGGATCCTCAATTCAATTTCTATAATTTATTTCAGAATGTCATTCTATATCCTTTCTCATCAAGTTTCCCTATATAAATAAGGCTCTTCCATATTCGTGGATTGTTTTAGATGCCTTTGTGTTTCAATATCCCACAAATATTCATCCATATATTCACATCAATATTTCTAACAACATCCAAGGATTCATTATACTGTAAATAAACTTTTCCAAAATGTTTAAATGAATAATTAACCATGAATCCATGTTTCTTTGTAGTATCGAAAAATTGTCTCGAATCTACAACTCATGATTCCACAAGAATGTTGGAAATGAGAAAAAAAAATTAGAATTTGAGTTTATACCCATGCCTCTATACCAATATTTTTCTATAACCTTTGGTATAGATTGATAACTAAAAACCTATACCAACAGTTTGTAAAAACCATTACTATATAGTATCTTATACCAATGGTTTTTAAAAAACCATTAGTAGTTGGATGAGACAAAAGTCCCATGGACTCCACTCCTCCCCTCCCTAACCAAGATCCTTAATCTTGTATTCCCCAAATAGTGGCCCTCCTAATAACTCCTAAGAGATCTTCAATAATTCATTTATTTTTTATGTAGTTCTTCTTTAACATCGAAATTTATGATTTCCAAATCTAAAATCATTTCAATTGACAATTTTTTTCTGGTTTATCTACTTATCAAAACCTAACCGAGATTATGTTAGGTCATAATTCTTCATGATTTATTGAAATGAAGTTCATCTAGATTTTATTATTATAGTATTTCATAATAAATGTGATTTTAGTAGATAGATATGTATTTTAAATTTATATATTCTATATTTTTACATAAATTTACAATAACTTATTTTTATGTAAAATATATTAATTGATTATGAAATTAGTTATTTTAGTATATTTTTTTATTAATGTATTAACGGTTTATGAAATTATTTATTTTACAATTTTATTTTCATAATCCAATGATGAAAATTCTGCATAATTTTTTTCAATATAATAATATTTATTAGTTGTTGTCTATTCTATGTCTTATAATTTGATTGTGTTTTTAATAATATGCTCAATTATATCATATGTCATATCTTATTCTTTTTTGGATACCTATTAGTATGATTTTAAGGATTTTATTTTTAAATTTTAATTCGGATTGTCATATTGGTAACGAAATGTAGACATGTGATACTAAATTCTGTCTTGACACTATTATGAATGTTTCCTTGATAAAAACATATGTATCGATGAAATGATTTTTTATTTTGAGCTATATTTTGTTGTAATTATTTATTAAATGTTTTCCTCAATAAAAACATATGTATTAAATTGTATTTATGTCATATTCAAAAGAATGAACTTGTTTTAAAAACAATTTTTTTCTTAAATATATATGTATTTAACTTGATTGTGTAATAGTTGTTTCCCATTCATTGTATTATGCTTTTTTGTCATGATTTGTTTGCATCAGTTATAGTAGATGTAATTTCTCATATTATTTGATTTTATTGATACCAGTATGCTTTTTTAACTTTAAAATTAATATTGGTATTTGGATTATCTTATAGGAAATGTTATAGAGACAAGTGATAGTAAATTATGTCTCTATGGTATTATGAATCTATTACAGATAAAAATATATATATCCAAGACAAGAATTTTCATGTTCAGTGGGATGTTGTTATTTTATTTCATATGTGGGGAAAAAATGGCGAGATTTTACAAGTGGGGAGAAATTATTTAGGTATTAAACGCTGTTGGATTTAATATAAAGATATTATTTTGTCTCATATATATTAGGTAATTTTTTAATTAATTATTATAGTAAATTGTTTGTTTTTTTTAATTTATTAAGGGGGTATGAAATTATTCATTTCAATGTTTTATTTTGATATTTTAATTATCCAAATTTTTGAATAATTAATTTCTATTTAATATGGTTTGAAATGTATGAATATTCATTTTACTAATGAGTAAATGTTTTTTAAATAGTCACTCATTACCTATACCTTATATAATAGTATGTATTAGTTGTTTATTATTTAATTTATTCGAAAGAATATTTCTTGTACTAAATTTCGTAATTATTATTTACTATGTTTATATTAATATAATTTTTTTCCTTATGATAAAATAAATATTAGGTTGATGTATGATACTAATCTGATCTCAACCATGTTTCAAAACAATTTTTTTAAGATATAGTATTTATTAATGATTTATATGGAGATAATATAAATAGTCAATGTTATAATTGTGTTTGAAGACCTTGTAAATTTTTGTAAGAATTTATATACCGTTAAACAAAATTTGGACTTCAAAAAAACTAGATTGTTTGGTATCATAATGGATGGATTAGACAATATTCTATTATTCATGAAGAAAATGAATGGAGTGGTATGAATAATTTGATATTTGATAGGTTTCCATTTTTGAATCATAATGAGAAATATAGTATGATAATGAAAGAAGAAAATTATTTCATTACACAAGAGGAAAATATAAAAAATGGTGAAGTTGAGAGAGTGAAAAAATTTATGGATGATGCTAGGACTCCTATATATTTGTAATGCACTAAAATGAAAATAAAATGGAATTTTTAGTGAGGCTATATCACAGAAAACCCATTTATTCAATTTATAATACATACATGGATTATAATATTATATTTTTAAAGTAATTAATTCCTAATAATATAAATATTATTTTAAATCATTATATATAATACATGTTAATTAATCATCTTAGATTTTATACTAATAAAATTCATGATTTCCCAAAATATTGTAGATTCTTTTAGGATAAAAAGTAAAAATAAATGACATTAAAGAATTTGGTATATCTCATTATTGGACAATTGAAAATGTTGCACCATCCCATGTGCTATATAAAATCATGTGGTACTTTTTGTTGATTCCAATGCCTCAAATCTATTCACTTCTGTTGAAATCCCATTAAATATGAAATGGAATGATACTAAGAGAATTAAATTCAGTTGTAAATTTCTACATACCATATATGTATTAGCATTGAGGAAATTAGATGCATGAAATTTTTATTTTATAGCTTAGGTTCAAAATTTAAGGTTTCATGTGTTTTGTGATGGTTTTAATTCATTTGTTCAGATAATTACTTATCACATTATGTGGTCAGTTTTTTTCATGTTTGTAATTTTCTTCCATGGATGTTTATGAAAAAAAATTACGTTATTCAGTATAATAATATTTGGATTTTATTATCTTGGAAATAATATAGATGTATACTTTTAACCTATAATAAAATAGTTTAAGATTCATGGGTATGTTGGTGTGCACACATTCTATGCATCTTTAAAAAAAATATTTCAGATGCGTGCAGAATTTTTGTAGTCTATAAATGATTTCCCTACTTATGAAATGATGTATGGTTAGAGAAAAAATGGAAAACTACCATACATTTTTTTATGAAGAATACATGATCTAAAATACTTAAATATACCCTAATTTTTAGCTTTATTGGGCTTTGATGATTCTTGCCAATGGATCATCTGTATATGAAGAATCGACGGAGGATTGATAACACCATTGACAATGAAAATACACCTAAACGTAAATAAGTAATTAATGTTCTTAATGAATTTAAATATTTCTTTTTTCATTAGGGAAAGGTTATATTAAATCTAAAAAGATGAATAATTTTGAAACTAAATCCACATACAATAGGAAAAGAAAAAGTATATTTTTTTATTTAGCATATTAGTGTACCAATTTATCACATCATTATTTAGATGTAAATGAAACTGTAAATAATATATGTTAAATGGTCTTTAAAATTATTTTAAATCTAAAGGGGATACCTAAGATGACTTGGTATCTTAGTGTAACTTTTTGTATTGGGTTTTTAGACTCGAACTGGAACCTATGTATATCAGGGAAAATAAACAGAAAGTTCCATGTGCTACTTATGTGATGGAACCTTTAGATGAAAACCAATTTCTATAAGTATTGTACAACATAAAGGTTCATATTGGATATTAAATTAATATATATAAATGATCCAACAAAAGATATTTGAAACAAAAATACTTAGAAAATTAAGATTATCACATGCTTTTTCATAAATTTATTCCAATATAAATTCGTCATTTATTATACAATAATGTAATGGTGATGATTATTATAATGTGTCATTTTTATAGAAACCATTGTTCTAAATTTTTATTGCATTATTTCTTGATGAAAATTCAAGAATAAGATCAATTAATTTTTTGTGAGTCAGATAAAAAAATTCCTCTGTCAATTTTCACTTGCATATAGTATCTAACAGTCCATATTTAAACATAAAAACTTCTAGGGGGACACCTTTATTTTTTGTGGATGTATCCTATTGAAAAAAAATATTTTCAAAATGAAGTCTTATGTATGGAATAAGGATCAACTAGAATATTCAATTATAACAAATTATCGAGCTTAAGAATGTATGGATTATTATTCAATTTATTTTTCTAATATGGTCAAAAGATGTAACCAAAATGGGAAATGAATCTGATCAGTATATAGAAATTCATCCCTCATTTCCATCTATTCCCAAAATAGGAGTAACTTCTGATTTATATACATTGGAAATGTCAATCCTTTAATAGATGGATATGGGACATTGTAATGTCTTATTTAACAATGGTTTGTTTGATGACTATATCAAGTAATTAATTTGAATATGTATATGTTATCTCATACTAAATAATTTCACATATACATTTTACTTCTATTATTATTTTATGTTGGAAACATAAAAAAATTATAAGTACAGTTCATCATTATTTCTCATTGAGAATTATGGGGGGTTTTCATAGTAATGTTTTCCAGTCTGGTTGAAATAAAAGTTTCTACCATTAATTTAATCGACTTAAAATATAAATATTGATTTATGTTGTATTACACATATGTATTTTAGGTATTAAGATTAACATAAGACTTTATCTCTCAATTATTAAGATCATTGTCTTTTGTTCCCAATACTTTGGATCATGGATGAAAATATTTAATAATAAATGGGTAATTTTTTTTACAATAGGATGAGTGGTGAATATGAGAACATAACTTGATGAAATTCTATTAACTAAAACAATATATTGTTATTCCAATGTATCATATAGTAAGACTCAATATTAAAATGTGTCTTATTATTGAGTTATTAAGAAAACATTGTTACTATATTATTTCCCTCATGCTAGATTCACTAAGATAAAATGGAAATAGTTTGACTAAATGATATGACATGGTAAATTTATTGATGATTGTGGATTTAGAGTTGTTGACATGACTCACTTCCTATCTACTGATGAACCATATATTTTAGTAACAATGGAAATACAATTATTTTGTGTAAAAGATCATCTGATACTATATTACTATTTCCTTATTGAATTAATCCCAAGAAATTATTTTGATTATAGTTGGGATAAAATTGACACCACTGATGCCCCCATTGGTGTTGAAAAAACGATTGTATTTGGTAAATCAAATTGTCCAATTTTCAGAATTTATCTTGAAACTGATGTATTGGTGAGTAACATATAGAATAAACTCTATAAGTTTATAGTTCATTAATTTTATCATGATGTGGGTTTATCATCTTATTACAATTTTAATTACTTTAATTAGGTTTCTATTTGGAATGATATGTTTGTTTTCATTGAATTTAATTAGATTTATTTCAATTAATAAAAAAGGGTTTAAAACTTATTTTAAAAACATATATAACTCGGTTTTAAATTTCATGTTCTAAAAAATTTTCTTCAATATAAATATATAAAAAAATATTTCATAACTAGTTTAAAAAACTTTTTCAAAAAAAAAATTGAACTAAGTTCGTAAAACTATTTTCAATTGTGTGTATACTATAGGATGTTATGGTTTTATTTATGTCATTTCTTACTTCAAATTTAAATGCATAATATTTAAAAACTATTTTTAAAAATGTATATTTCCTTATTATGAAAATTAAAAAATATATTAATTAAATTTGAAGGAATAGATGTTTGATAATGATCGATGACTACATGACCTAGGGCTGCCACCTTTTGTTCCCTTAGGGAGTATAATAATTGCAATATTTTTCTTTTTCATGAAATTTAATTAAATATTCTTTTTATTGATTATACTTACTTCAGAGACATTCATCTGACCAATAGTTGACAATTACCCAGCCTACTACTAGGTTTCAGCATCATATCCAATTGAGCAGGGGTACTACTAGAGTTATATAGATCACTCATCATACCCATTTACACCCAAACCCACCATCAGGCATCTCGTCCATTAAAATCTATTATTCTTCACTTTATACTCTTGGGATGATCTAACCTATGTCTCTACCATGATTTTTTAGTCTATAATTATCATATTTCAATTCCATACCCTATGATGTATGTTTAGCCCATGTATCATTATCCTAAAATGTATATGCCACCTCTACTTCCTACTCTTATCCATTTAGGATCTTATGAATTCTATCATTAAAAATCTATACCATAATATGTAGATGAACTATATAATTAATTATATTAAGAACACCCTTCATAAACTATTGATCTCAAATATACCATTGGTTCATCTGTTTTATGTTTATAAGTTTGTTAAATTATATCAAAATAATTTTTTTCATTTTTAGGGTGTATTAATTCAACTTTTCTTCTTTTATATTTTTTAGTAAGATATTATAATAAGAGATGTGGATGCACCCATATGAATAAATACTAGAACTATAAAACCCCAATCATGGTAGATTACAATGAAGATAAACAAATGATGGGTAAAAATGATAAGGAATGTAGAAGTTTTATGGTGGTGTTATCCATGTATAGTGATATCATTCAACTTCAACATGTATCATAGAGGAATATCGGTAATGAAATCAAGGATAATGCATGAGATGAGACTTGGGTAAGAAAAACATTAAATTTTAATCTATATTATTATTTTGTTTATATGAATTAACATGTTCATCATAGCATTGATTTAACTTTACCAAAGGTCAATCTATGAAAGGGTAATTGTTTATGGAACATAGAGAATTGTGGTCATAAAATAAACATGATCTATATGTTAGTTATAAGAGTAGACTGAGAAGCAAGTTATATGGTGTACCAATCTAAAATGACTTTCCAACTACGCAGTACCAATAAATGGTTTTTTATAATAATTTTAATGAGTTTATGGAATTTTTAAAATTTAATGGGTTGTATTTAAACTTTATATCTTATTATTTGTATTACTTTTTTGTTTTAAAAATTCATCCAAAAGAAACAAAATGAACATGATTTCATTGAATTACATGCAAACTTTGGGGAACACTATAATGTAGGGTCATGAGAGACACTAGGTACTTTTTATAACCAATTTAGTTTTAATTGGAACTAACATAGTTGAATGAAACCAAATAATTATTAAACTAGACTAAATAAAATTTAATCTAATTAAATGGAAGAGTATAAAAAATTATATAACCACATAAACAATCCTAATCCCAAATAAAACCAAATATAATCAATCCCAATAGATCCAAATAAGCCTCATATAATCAAAATTGAACAAATCCTGCCTAATAAACCCACCCTAAAATAAAGTTGACCAATCCAAAATAAATAGGTAAGAAAAATAATAAAAAAAACTAAATACAGATTTGTCAATTATAACTAAATAAAACCAAACATGATATAAAAAAGTCTATAATCATTTTCCTTATAGAACAACACTCACACAAACCAAATGGATCGAGATGACTTGACCCAAACATAAATAAACTTTTTCGAACCAATATTTCATAAACTAGTCTAGTGAAAACATAATCAAACTGACTTAAACTATATTTATGAGAATTTAATGAAATTGAACAAATTTAAAATATATCAATTAGAAATAATATAATTAAAAATTATTTGAATTTAATCATCATAAAATAAACTAAAGGTAAATGAACTGAATCATATAGAGTAGAAGGCGTGAAAATAAAATTAAATAGATCTAAACAATACCACAAAAGATGAAACTATATGAAAAAGAACTGACTGAAACCACACAAAATTATTGAAATCAAACTCAGTTAGGATAAAACTGAATGAAATTGATTCAAATAAAATTTAATTTAATTTAATGGAACTGAACCCGACTAACATATACAAAAATAAAAAATAAAACCCAATCAAATTTAATTAAATTAAATTGAGATGAAACAATACAACTTGAAATGGAATATATTAAGCCAAACCAATTATATTTGAACCCTAGTTAATTAAACTAGATAAAAATGTATGAAATATTCCTAAAAATATTTCTTTAAACCAGATAAAACCAAACCTAGTCAAATTGATACAAAATGAAAGAAAATGATTAAAACTAAATTAAATATCTAATCCAACATGAATCAATAAAAATGTATTAAAACTAATCTGAATATACCTAGACCAAAAGAAACAAAGTTCATTAAAATTTAATTGAATTTTTTTTCATTTTGATAAGTCTAATATTGATTATAATGGGTTGATTTTGTTTATTAATATAATAATATAGAATAATGAAGTCTTATAGTGATCAATATTATTTACATTAAGAAACAATGATCATCTAAGGTCATGTGACATGAGTATTTTTTATCTAGTTTAGGATGAAAAATATAGAAGTGTTGTGAATGAAAAAAAAATCGATGCCTAATGAATTAAATATATTATTTATATTTTCAATAGTTTTACATGGAGTCCCTAAATGAGAAATATGATAAAAAATTCAATCCAAAATATCATTTGATATATCTATTTTTTGGAGAGAACTAGGGGATAGTATGATATAGACCTGAAAAGAGAACCATCCCTAATTGGTATTGGACCTCATCGAGTGAAAATCAAAGATCTCGAAAACATGATCTTCAAAACACTCATGCAGAAGCATATGAGGCCAAAAAATATCTATACAAGAGCATGGAAGAGGTAAAATGGTCACAAAGAAGTTCCTAAAATCTATGATATCATTATGCCTATCATTTTAATCTATGGTTTATATGATTTTTTATTCATATCAATTATCAATGAGGTCTTTACATGATGTATAGAGTGATGTCAATGATAGTCCTGGTGGTATTCAAGGTGATGACACTCCTTGTGATGAAGATGATGGTGATGATGATGATGATGATGCTCATGATGATGTCCAAGATAAAAGTCATAATTATGATGGAAGTTTTGGTGGTGAAAGAGATATTTATCCCCTCCATTTCTATGTTAACAATAAATAGAGAATTATGTGGATCGTATTTATAACTGATAAGTTGTGTGTATTCTATATATATTTTATAGTGTTTTTAATTGTTTGAAAACTATTGATATGAATATAATCTAGATGAATCATAAATGTACAATATATGTGTTTCATGGAATGTGTATTTTTTCTGTAATATTTATTACATGTTGTGGAATTTATAATGTGGAGCTGCTGGATGGGTTTGTGGTGCTAAATAGGGAGAAACTTTTGTACCAACAGTTTATCTGAACTGTTGGTATAAAGCAATGCCATCATTTTACACTAAAACATTAGTATTTGAAATAATTCATGATATATACCAACAATTTCAATGAGAACCATTGTTATTTCCCTTATATCAATATCTAATGGACCCATGCTTTATAGAAATATTGGTATACCTTATAACAATAGTTTAAAAATATTTGTATAGGGTACTTTTCTAGTAGTTAATTTTTTTTCTTCCATGGTACTAAAAGAATTTTTAATTTAGAAAGTTGATTCCATTATAGATTTGTTTTTATGAATTATGTAAATTTTTTTGATATCTCAACTCTTCCAACAACTCCATCATGTAGGAATAGGACTGGCCAACTTTTACTAAATTATTTCTCAATATTTATCTACAAATGGGTTCTTTTGATATCTCCTATATGGTGATCATCCATGTCCATAAGTATTGAGTTCACTACCTAATGGTTATTGTACTTCCCTATGATGAAGTTCATCATTGAGAATTAAATTCCAATCATCCTTAAATACCATGTTTTTCTTTCTATAAGAGTTACTAAAAACAATCACCATTACATCCCAAATATCTAGAATCAATGATAAAAAAAAGTATTTACCACACAAAATTATTGAAATTCACCTTAACATATTCAAGACACCCCGAGATCATTGTTTATGATCCTTTCCGTCATAAAGTCTAACGACTAAAAAAGGGAAATACCTTAGTCCAAAGTGATTCATCCTCTGAAGAAAAATCAAAAATCGACAAAGGAATGAAGAAGGATTTCTTCCCACTTGGGTCGCACAAGTTTCATCATGGTCGCGCAATTAGACTTGCATGCCACGTAGTGGTCGCGCAAGTGACTTGCGCGCCCTCTTTGATTCTCGTCCAGGGTCTTCAGCAGCCTATAAATACCCCATGTGGCCCCCATTTGAAGATGGAAAAATTCCAAAACTAATATTCGAGCTCCCGAAACCCTAGTCTCTTTTGGAAGACTTCCGAACACTTCTAAGGTAATTTCTTACCTGGAATGGAAGCTCTAAACAGGGGAAACAAGGCCTAAGTGTTGAAACTCATCAACACTTGTGCGCCTAAGTGGCCAGCCCTTAAGGGAAATGGCCACACTTGCGCGCCGCCTTATCCCTTCAATATAACTTGTGCGCCACTCTTTTGGAATCCTTTAGGGATAAGACTAAGGGCTTGAGACAAGTCTTACCCAATTATTACCCTAAGGGTTGACCATCGTGCAAGTACCCATGTGTCGCGCAAGTATACTTGCACAACCAGGACTTCTGCGCCCATGCAGGACCTGAATGCCTCTCTCTTTTTGGGTGCCCCTCTTACCTATTCACTTGATTTCATCAAATCCACCTCTCATTTTCAAGATTTATCCTTTAAAACACTCTTCAAAGTCATTTATGACATGGTTCCTTTTTAGGCTTCCTTATCTGAAAGGAATTCTGTGGAACATTTCTTAAAACCTAGTGATTTACAAATCTTTATGTCACTAAGGTTAGAGATTTCATTCATTCAACCTCATCCTTTTAAAGATGAGAGGATATTTAATATGGTCCTCCTTCTCAGGAGAAAGTCCCATTCTCAAAATCCCAAATTTTGGCATCCTCTTTAGAAGTAAGCCCCAAGTCCCCTAACCTGGGCCTCCTTTTCAAGAGTAAGCCCCAGTCTTCATGTTCCCTTAATTTTGGGCATGCTCCTCAGGAGTAAGCCCCAACCATAATTCTTTTTATATAGGCATCCTCCTTAGGAGTAATCCCCAAGTTCCCAAAATCCAAATTCCCTTAACCTGGGCTTCCTTTTCAAGAGTAAGCCACAGTCATAATTCCCTTCAACCTGGGCCTCTTCTTTAAGAGTAAGCCCCAGTCATAATTTCTCTTAACTAGTCTTAATTTACTTTTGATTTTGTCTTCCTTCTTAGTATTAAACCCAAATCATAATTCCTCTCTAATTTAGGCATCCTTCTGAGGATTAAATCCTATGTTAAATATCCAAATCTCCATAAAGCACATATACCTTTATGGACCTTGTTCCTGGGTTTCTTCCCTGAAGTAAATCCTAATATTCATCTATCTGGGCAGTCATACATACATAAGCCCCACATCATTTCTTATAATTTCATCTTTCATGGCACAATTATCTAGTTTTACCAATACCTCTTGTTTCTCACACTGAGCATGACTCACGTGAGCTTAGAGTGTAAAAGTAATTATGACATCTTTCTTTGAGCCATCAATCATGCTTAAACCTTATACTTCTTTACTCGAACTACATGGGTTCTGATTCCTATTCTAAAACAAAGGATACGTAGGTAGCCAATCTGCAGGTACAATCCCAACTCTAAAATAATATATGTCCTTCTAAATGACAATAAACATCAAGTTCCCCACTGAGTGGATTTAAAACTAGTATGGTTATCATAATGACCAAGAGATTTCTTTATAATGTGTCAAAGGATACCATTGACTAAGAATCTCTAACAAATACAGATGATTCTCTATCGATGAAGAAACTCGAATATATATAAAAGATTCCTTAAATCTCATTCATACTAATTATTGATTATCAGATCTAAAGGAAATCTCATTTTCATACTAGGTAATTTAATAAGGATTCACAAAAAAACATAAATCTATAAAGAAAATCTCGGATTAGACAATAATTCCCCCCAAAAGGGTTTGATGAGTCCGACCTCCTATCCTCTCGACCAATGCAAATTATTAAGCCTCGTCAGTTCATAACTAGTGATAACCTACCTTTGGAAAGTAGGTCCAAATGGATATAGAATCATTGGATGTTTCCTGTTCAATGAACTAACCTGTTAGAAACTGCATAGAATGTTTGAACCTTAAATCAATGAGGTCATCCCCATTTCCAGAGGAAACAAAAAATGGTGAACCCGACGTGAATCCTTAACCATGTTAAAATGATGTTTTACTTATTTTGTTAGGCCCCTATTTAAACTCAGTGAGAGGGCCAACAGAACAATCAATAACATATGTACTCATCCAAAAGATGTAGTGGCCAAACTTATCTTGATTATGTATGTTATATCAAACATGCACTCTTTTCCAAGACCTTCTTGCGTTACAGAAATGGATTCTCTAAAGTTCACGCTTGTGAATGCCTCTGTTGTGAAAACCTCTGCTGTGAATTCATCTGCTTCTACTCCTACTAGATCTTCATCCACTCTGAGGATGACATCACCTACTCAGCGTCTTCAACGCTGGGTATTAGATGCACTGGTTAAGTAATAACATCAAAACGGTACTATTTTGACTCTAGAGGCTTCTAGACAAGCTCTCCAAGTCAATAATTCACCCTGGTATTTCAGACAGCGAAGACCAGCGATCAAGAAGCAGGTGGTACCAACCACCGTTTCCAACCGTTTCGGGTCATTATCCCCGGAATGCAATCACAGGTCCCTATCATATTCTAGGGAGGTGAATGAGCAGGTCCCTTAGGGCATTAATTCAAAGAGACAGGAGTCCTTCCTTAGGGCTCCCATCAACAATCACCGCCAGACTCTTACGACAGTGCACCCTCAACATGATGAGGGTGTCGACTCCAGGCATTTGGCTCAGGTTCCTCAAACCCGAGCTGGAAAGACGAACCACCAGAGGTGACAATCGGTTAACAGTGAGAAGGTTCTTATCTTTGCTATTTATGTTGAAGTCCACCAACCTAACTTGGTGGCAAGCAATGAGCGGGCACACACACCCATCCGTTTTAATTCTATTGTCCAGCTGACTCATTTGGCAGCAACACGCCAATCCTGGTAGGAACTTCTAGCGGAGTACTATAGACAGGAACACATGCCTGTTGATAAGTCATCAGTTAGTCCGTAGGCTCGTCTGACTACATACGATGAAGCCCGCCAACCCAATGTGTTGACAACTGGTAAACAAGCACATGCACCTGCATACACTGATCAATCCTTCCAGAAGCCTTGTCTGTCAGTATTGAAGGAATATCATCAACCATGTTTGAGGGAGTGCAATAAGCAGGCACATACACCTGCCAGTCTTGATCAAACCTACCAGCAGTCTCATTTGGTAGCACCCGAAGAAGTCAGTCAGAAAGCTCTGGCGACGAACAAGTGGCAGACTCAATTCTCTAACTCCATACTTGAGTATTGTCAGAATTCACTGAGAGGAAAAGGAGGATAGTAGAAGGAACATACACCTACTCCGAGCATGGAATGGAAGTATATTCCCATTCTAGTATATAAATTCATCAAGAATATTTTGTCAATGGTGAAAGAGAAAAAGCAAATCCTTGCTCATATTCTGGATGCCTTCCAGGATATTATAATATCTTCAGGAGCATCACTGGGAAAGAAATTAAAATCTATCCCTACCAGTGGAGTGACACATCAACATTTTGCTCCGGAACATACAGAAACCTATGTACTAGTCCAAGATTTTTGTGGGGCATACTCCCACATATCATACAGACAACCAAGTCAGGCACATACACCTGATTTGAGTGGATATAATCAGCCTAACCTGATCCTTTCTCCTGAGCAGGCACATACACCTACCTATAATAATCACTTTCTTCAACAAGTGGTTCCCAAAGTGAGTAATAAGGCATCTAAGAAAAATACTCATCCATCATAGTCAAGAAATCAAGGGCCAATCTGTAACGAGGCTTTTTTAGATGCTGGAGTTCTTGATGCACTCAGACAATTATCTGTCGCAACTCAGGATTCTACTCTTTCAGTTCCCAATTGTGGGAACATTAATGCCAAAGGTCTTCATCAGACACTTCCTTATGATGGCTTGCTTTATGACAATTCAGTTGATCTCAAAGATTCATCTTCAGATGAGAGCCACAAGAACCCTCAAAGTGGCCAGAAGATCATGGATAAAAATGTTTCATCTTTTGTTGTAACCCACCATGATGGTCCACCCCATGATGATGAATTTAGCTGTGAAAGTCCTCTCCACAGTAGTAATTCACATTTCCTGGAAAAATCTCTAATAGACAATGTAGTGACAATAAATCCCTCTTATCTTGAGGCACTTTCAAATGTGAATCCAGCCATGTCTGAAGCTTTGCCACTAGGAGGTGAAATACTTTCTCAATCGGAAGATAGCTCGGGGTGTAGGTCATTCTCCAAACCACCCTTGAGTCATGCATCTTCTAGTTTGATAAGTGAATTATCTACCGATCTTGTTGAATCTGATGAAGCAAAAAAGAATCACCATCTTTGTTCTAAACAGGTAGAAGAATCTTCATTGAACGACAAAGAGGAAGTACTGAATATGAGAAAACAACTGGTGAAATGTGAAGTGCCAGTTATGTTTTGGCCTTTGGCTGAATCGCAGTATGAAATTCCCGATATGTTGATGGAAGATGGAATTCATGATATTCGTCTCAACATATATAAAACTCTTTGTCAGTTGAAAAATAAAATATTGTCTTCTGATGAATATGAAAATCATGTCAAGAGAATATAATGGTTACAATGCCAAATTGACTTGGCATCTCTCTTAGTTTCTCGATATCCAAAGGCTTAAAAGCATCAGAGAGCCCTTCAGCGTTCATGCCTTGGTGCACTAAGAAGATTGCACCAGTTAATTTCCAATGCCCCATCTGGTATTCATATTAGGGGATGGGGTGTCCATGGAGCACTACATTTCACTATACTCTCCAGTCAGCAAAGTTCGCTGAAAATGGTCTCATGCAATGTTATTGACCATGGCCAGCCATATCCAATTGGCTTTGTTTGTAATCAAAGGCTCACTTAAGAACAAGCCTCAACTACTTCCTCTCAAAATCAAGCATACAGAGAACAAGCTATTGAATTACTCCTGCATCAAGAAAATGAGAATATTGAACAGGCTTCTCGTTTGGAGTGTACACATCATCAAGTGACAGAAGGGTCAGAAATCATCCAACGGTCTTTTCAACCGGGTGATAAGAGTGGATGTAGGTTGATGCATCCAGCCAATTTAAAGACTAAATTCTACAATATCAGGAGAGATTTCCAAAAAGTCTCAGATATAGCAACTCAAGAACCACCCCATCTTGCTAGACTGGGGAATCTTTTAACCCAACCCTCAGAATCAACAAATAGGATTCAAGGAGTTGAGCAGAAATAGCAGGAACAGACCCAGTCCATAGGACTGGGGACTTTTTCAAATCCTCAATATCTCCCTCAGAGAAAGTCAGCCTTCTCTCAATTACGGAAGAAGCCACAATAGGAACAAAGATCCGAACTAGCAGGATATTCCCTCCAAATTATGGTTCGTCGAGAAGTTCCTGGGGGATC
Source organism: Viscum album (assembly GCA_963277665.1). NCBI lineage: Eukaryota > Viridiplantae > Streptophyta > Magnoliopsida > Santalales > Viscaceae > Viscum > Viscum album. The sequence continues at coordinate 1,216,570,511 of OY728155.1, read as the reverse complement.
AAATCAGCGAAAGGCAGTGTCTCAACAAGAACATGGAAGAAGAAAATATCACAAAAATGATGATAGAAGGGATGAAATGCCTTATGCATCAATCAATGTCATCAATGTCGTTGTTACTAATCCCCCAGATGAGGCTCACTCAGAGGGATCAGATGAGGAAGCTCATGCTCAAGAGGTTGTACACACAGACACAAATGAAGAAGGTATGAGTACACAAAAACAAAGGATTACCCAAAATCTGTGTATTCCTTCAAATAACCAACTTCCCCCTCTCTGAAAGGCATCCAACAAAGGAAAATGGAAGAATCGGGTTACATAACCTTCCTCTGGAGAAGGCCAATCACTCTCACTAGAGAAAAAATATTCACACAAAAAGAGGAAGATATGAAGGAATTAAGGAGGTTCAATGCAGAACTACTTCAAAGTAGTCTTCCTCCTAAGCATGTTGAAGTCAGTCAACTAAGGGAATTTGTTGCGGCTATTAATATGGATCAAGAATATTCTCCTTTATCAGTACACCCTCACAGGTCTAATCCTATGGGTCAGGTGCAACAACAACCGGTGGTGTTATCATCAGTTTCAGTACCAGTCGCCACACTTATCCAAGCTCCAGTTATTACACCTACACTTGTCCAAGATCAATCAGATGTTTCTCAAAAGTTAATTACTACCATTGAGTCATTAACAGCTCAGTTGGAATCTATGGAAGGAAAGTTTGCACTGGTTCAACTGAAAAAGAGATCTTACCCTGAATGGGTAGACGCAATTCCTCCCCCATCAAATTTTTCAAGTACCACATTCCCAATCTATAATGGTTTGGGAGACCCAGAGAAACACTTAACACATTTTGTTTCTTGTTGTGATCATATTATGGGAACCCCTCATCAATTGGAAGCAGTTAAGCTCAGGTTTTTTGTACAGTCATTACAATGACCTGCTTTTGTTTGGTATACAATCTTGCAATCTCGGTCAATTACCATGTGGGAGGATCTTTGTCAACAATTCCTTCTTCAATTCAACACAACTTTTCCAAAGACAACAATTTTTTATCTTAAAAACTCTAAGAAAAGGTAGAATTAAAGGGTTTCATATTTTATTGCTTGCTGGAATGGATTAACATATTCCTTGAGCTTAGAACTCCCTCAAGAAAAATTGTTGCCAATCTGTGTGGAAATTTGCGTGATGAGTTGCACACACCGTTGATCCCTGTGAAATACACAGGAGGGTTTCGAGGCCTTACTTCAATCGCTCAACAGATTGAATACTCTCTTATAAAGACTAAAGATAAATCTCATGTAATTCCATCAACACCAGGAAGGAGAATGGGTAGAGCAGATACTGCTATAGTTATGCTTAAACAAGCATATATACCTTCTTCTACTTCAAGGACTTCATCTCCTCGACGGGATCCACCTCCTGAGCAGTCGTTTCATCAAGATGATCAAAGAGATAAAATACGAAAATTATTTGAGGATATAAAGAGAAAATTTTACTCTTTCCCAAATGAACAAGTTTATGGTTACTTCATTTCGGATCAGGAAAATAACTTGGTTCAATTTCCAAGGCCGAACAAGGAAGGAGATGAAGAACATCCCAATTATTTTCTATTTCATCAGATGTTGGGGCATCCCATTTAGGAGTGTTTTGTCTTCAAAGACATCCTGCAAATCCAGAGGAAGAAGGTGAGTGGAAAGAAGTCAATAAAAAAAATGTGCAAAAATATGATGATTGGATGGTCATAAAAATGATCAACCGAATTCAAGCCATTTTTCCAATGCAATTCAAGAAACCAATTATGTCATTAGGTATAAATTCCACAGCAAATCCCCCTTCATGAGAGGGAAAATCCTCAAAGAAATGGAATAATTCAAAGAAAGAAGAGCAATCAGAAGAAGATGAGATCGTGTCAAAGCCCAAATTATATTTGACTCTGGAAGATTTTATGTCATCTACTTCGAAGCCACGAGCACCGCCCCACCAAATGGAACAACCTAAATTGGCTAATCAAGCAGAGTCTTCATCGGATGAAGAGTTGATCTTCAGTTCTGTAAATATTATTCACTTAATAGATCCTTATGCCAGTCTAATTTTTGATTTCGATGAGCCTGAATTCCCTATATCAAATAGAGAAATCAGGGGGATTTGTAGAGGATCAAGATACAAAGGAAGATGTGGATCTTTTAGAGGCCACTATTCCAATTCTACCCCTGCTAGAACTGTGTATGTACTAGAAACTCGTGGTAGAGCCCTTCAACAGGCTCAAGAAGAACAAGAAAATTCTTCCTCTAATCTAATAGCAGAATCAGTCCTAGCACAATTATTCTGGAGGATCGGTTAGAGATTCCACCTTATTCCTTTCAGTAAGTAAATAGACCTATTTCTTCTAATCTTCCAAATCCAGGAGTATTTACAACTCCTACACTGATACAAGATGCATCTACTTTCAAAGCATAAACTTCTAAGGTACCTGCGAAACCACATGTTCCTATTGGGAAATGAAGACCTTTGGATCAAAAGTATGATGTATTGAAACACTTGGCCCAAGTACCATCCAAGTTATCAATTTTTGATGCCTTGAATTTATCAAAGGATCTTTGGGAGGCACTCATCGAGGCTTTTTCAAGTCCTCGGGAATTTGAAACCGAAATTATTGCAGCTGAAGTCTACCATGTAGAGAATAATCCTACAGAATGTCATGTAGTGATATCATTAATAGATAAAGATGAAGATGATGTAGTGCATGGACATATTAGACCTTTGTATTTATCTGGAAAGGTCAATTATCTAGACTTCTGAAGAGCTTTCATTGATAATGGTTCAAGAGTCAACCTCATCCCAATTCATACACTTCGTCAATTGGGCCTCATAGAATCTTATTTATCTCTTTCTACTCTGATGTTGCAAGGATATGATAAAAATGAACAAGAACTACTAGGCGAGATTACACTCAGAACTCAATTTGGAGATCTTGTATCCAATTTAGATTTCATGGTTGTCGATCATGACACAGCCTTCAACATCTTTCTTGGAAGACCCTAGCTATATCAACATGCGGATATCACTTTATCATACCATCAATGTCTCAAATATTGTTTTGATGGTCAAATTGAAACATTTTATGGTGATAAAGCCCCATTCAAAACATGTGAATCTCAATATATTGAGGTGGATTTCTATCACATGAAGGGTAAGGAGAAATCCACAACAAGGGAGGTTACCAAGGTTAATTCTCCATTTAGTTTGGAAAAGATTCCAGTAAATCCATTTACACATGTGAGTGCAGATTATGTGTTTCCTATCCGTCAAATTGACATGATATACCCAAATCAAAATACTCTTATGGAAACCTCCATAATGTCAATTACGGAAATTAAGCCAGATAGCATGGGAGAAATTGGTGATTCATCAAGAAATGATGAAATCTCAAATGGGGATGTATTCATTTCATCCGGGGAAATATAGCAAGTCTATACTTCACCAACCAGGAAAGAAGAAGTTATAGAAATGTCAGAGGTGAACAATGATGTCAATTCTCAATCCATCATATCCTCTTTATTATCCAAGGAAGACCCTTCATCATTAATCGGGTCGGAAATGGAAGCTTCTTTTTCAAGATGTTCAAATTTTAACATCTCTTCTGATCATGGAAATTCTACTTTATCATCTACTATTCAGGTAGAAAGAGAAGAAAAAACACATGTTGAAGAAGAAGAGGAAGATCTCAGGGATGCTCCTCCAGCATTTGAAGAGTGTATCTCTACCACCGTGGATGAACTCAGAGAAATAAATCTGGGTACAAAAGAATATCCACTCCCCACTTTAATTAGTGCGGCCATGACTCTTGAAGAACAAGAGATGTATATCTCATTTTTAAAGAAAAATCGAGATATATTTTCTTGGAACTATACAGAGATGCCAGGTCTTGATCCTGATGTTTCTACTCATCGTTTGGGTTTTCTATAAGAACATCGAGGATTTATGCAAGCCGCAAGAAGAACACACCCAACCTATACTTCCAAAATTAAAGCTTAAGTGGATAATATTATCAAATCTATCTTCATCATACAAGTTCAATATCCCATGAGGTTGGATAATATTTTCCATGTGAAAAAGAAGAATGGAAAAATTAGAGTTTTCATTGATTTCAGATATCTTAATCAGCATTGTCCTAAGTATGATTTTCCAGTTCCGATTACAGAACTCTTAATTGATGCAACAGCTAGTTATGAAGAACTTTCCTTCATGGATGGATATTCAGGATATAATAAAATCTGAATGGCTCCAGAAGATGAGGAATCTACAGCCTTCAGATCCCCTCAGGGTGTGTTTTTCTATCGGGTAATGCACTTTGGCCTGAAGAATGCAGGCACAACATATCAACGTTTCATGCATCGTATCTTCAAACCCTTTTTAGGGAAGTTTGTTTAATGGTATGTGGAAGATTTTGTGGTTAAATCCAGGCAATGTTCTAATCACTTGGCTGATTTGGAAGTCATATTCCACAAACTTATGTAATATAATTTGAAGATGAACCCCTTAAAATGTGCTTTTGGGGTAACCTCAAAAAAATTTCTCGGCTTTGTTGTATTCCATCGTGGTATCAAAGTCGATCCTGAGAATACAAAGTCAATACTTGGTATGTCACCTCCACAAAATTTTTAAGAATTGAGAGGACTTCAAGTACACTTAGCCTATATTCGGCATTTCATCGCTAATTTGGTAGGCAAAAGTTTACCATTCACCAAATTGATGAAGAAGGGAGTCACTTACCAGTGTACTGAAGAATGTAAAGAAGCATTCGATATTCTCAAGAAATATCTCTTTAATCCACCGATGTTAATGCCACCTATTGAAGGAAGACCACTTATCCTCTATGTGACATCATTAGAGCGATCATTGGGTGCCTTTCTTGCTCAGAAGAATGATGTTGGGAATGAAAAAAGTCACTACAATCTCAGTCAGACTATGCTTGAATTAGAAACCCGGTATTCAAATATTGAGATGTGATGCCTAGCATTAATCTTTGTAGTTCAGAAGTTGAGACACTACCTGCAACATGACGAGGTTCAATTGGTATCTCACAATAACCCACTCAAATTCTTCTTTAGTCGTCCAATGCTTACAAGACGTCTGGTAAGGTGGGAAGTTATTTTGCAGCAATTTGATATTCAGTATGTGTCTCAAAAGGCAATAAAGGGCCAAGATCTGGCTGATTTCCTTGCTGAACATCCTTCAGTAGAAGATACATCTTCAGATATTGAACTTCCTGATGAGTAATTATTTTCTATTCAAGATATTCTTCAAATATGGTAAATGTAATTTGATGGTGCTTCCCAAAATCCAACAAGGAAGAAAATGGAAGATCCGAAATTCAATAAAGTTGGGTTAGAAAATGTACTCATTTCCCCAGAAAAGGAAGTGCTACCTTATTCCTTCTCATTTTTAGGAGGCGGTACAAATAATGAAGCAGAATACCAAGCTCTTATCACAGGATTGGAGTTGGCACTTCAAGCACAAGTGAATCACTTAAAGGTGAAAGGTGATTCAGACCTGGTAATCAAACAAGTCAATGGTAATTATGCAATCAGAAAAGAAGAACCAATCCCTTTTTATAATTACGTCAGAGAGTTAATGGTGGAATTTTCATCAAATCCAACATTTTCTTATGTCCCAAGATCAAAAAATGCCCAATCTGATGCACTGGCTAATATAGCCACAGCTCTGGCAGATGCACATCGGGACGAGCAACTATCAGTATTTCCCACCATCATACAATTTCACCTTATGTTCAAACTAGAATAGAGGAAATAAATAAAATTAGTCACATTCCTGAACCATATGTTCATACAACAGGATGGATGAGACCTATCAGAGAATACCTTCAAAATGGAACACATCCACCTGATAGAGCCAGGAAAGAACAAATTCGGTGACGTGTGGTCAATTTCACTCTTTATGATATCCCAGATCACCTAGAGAAAATTCTTTACAAAAGAGGTTTTGATGGAGTTCTCTTTAGATGCATTGATGGTGAAGAGACAATGGTTGTCATGAAAGAAGTGCATGCAAGAATCTGTGGTGCCCATCATTCTGGACATAGACTATCTGATCAAATTTGACAGCTTGGATACTTTCGGCCTTCAATGATACAATATTGTGTTAATTTCACAAATAAGTGTCATTATTTCCAAGTACATTCCAACTTCATTCATCAACCCCCATAGTTTTTCATACAGCTAAATACTCATGGCCATTTTCCACATGGGGAATGGATGTAGTGGGACCTTATCCTTTGGATACATCCAAGAAGTTTAAGTATATTCTTACTAATACTGACTTCTTTTCCAAATGGGTAGAAAAAATACCCCTCAAATAATTCAGTTCTAAAAGCATTTTTATCTTCATCAAATCTAACAACATTACAAGATTTGGTGTCCCCCAAACCATATTAACAGACAATGGCACCAATTTCTATTCATCCGAGGTGAGGAAGTTGAATCAAGAATACAAAATCAAATCCAATCATTCATCTTAGTATCATGTAGTGGCCGGTGTCCTGATAGAATCTTTCCATAAGACACTTTCAAACATACTGCAAAAGATGGTGGATAAAGATAAGAAATCATGGCCTGATAAACTCTTCCATGCTTTATGGGCTTATCGGACCACCACCCACACTGCAACGCGATCAATTCCATATTCATTGGTATATGGAGCGGAAGCAGCCTTGCCCATTGAGGTTCAATTACCCTCGCTCAGAGTAGCCATTTGTGATTAGTCATCTACAGATGAACAATCTCAAAAGCTGTTGGATGAATTGGAATGGTTGGATGAGAAAATATTGTGCACCCTATAACACATGAAAGTCTATCAGAATCGAATAGCACGAGCTTTCAACAAAAAAATTCATCTTTGTTCATTCGTTCAGGGATAATTGGTATTGGTTCTTAGAACTCCAATGATACTAGGAAATAAACCTCCCAAGTTGGAACCAAAATGGGAAGGACCTTATTCAATACATAAGGTCTACTCCAATGGAACTTATTCTTTAATATCAATGGTTGGAGAACTCATCACTACTCCAACCAATGCTAGATTTCTGAAGAAGTATTTTTTATAAACATGAAATACATCCACGGTTCATGCATATGACCTTAAACTATTTTCCCTTTCATCCAACATGACATTAAACTGTGACATCCTCTCTACATGACGCTAAACTGTACAGAAGTCCCTTACGTCCAGTAAGATGTTAAATTGCACCATCCATGGTCCCTGCATATGACCTTAAGCTACTCACACCATCATCCAACATGACGTTAAACTGTGAAAAAAGATCCCTAATATGTCCAACGTGATGTTAAATTGTGTCTTATTTTGTCCTAACTACATGACATTAAAACTACACAGTCCCCTATTCGTCCAACATGACATTAAACTATATTGTCCCCGTCGTCTTAGTTACAGGACGCTAAACTGTACGGAACCCTTATTTTCCAACATGACTCAAAAACTGTGTTCATGTACAACATGACATTAAACTGTGTCCCTATATTTGTCCTACATGACATTAAACTGTACTACTCATTCATCCTACATGATGTAAAACTGAACAAAGTCCTTTAATGCATCCTACATGATGTAAAACTGAACGAAGTCCCTTAATGCATCCTACATGACATTAAACTATATTTTATCCCTGCTACATGACACTGAACTGTGGAGCACCAATAGTCCTCACTACAAGACTTTAAACTGCATAGTCCCTTCATATTTCCTACATGACATTAAATTGTTAATCGTTAAGGTTATTACTACCTCTTGTTTCTCACACTGAGTTTGACTCATGTGACCTTAGAGTAAACTTCAACCATAACACCCTCTCTGGGCCTCTAACCATGCGTAAGTCCCAACACCATTTTGTTTTAGGTCGTTGTCCTCAAGAAAAATCTGATTACCAATTCTTTAATTGAACTATGTGTACTTTGATCCTTGCCTTCTAGGCTGGGTACGTAGGCAACCTTATGAGGTTCAAGCCCAAAAATCAATCTCTTCACATTAGTTCACCTTCGTCTCATATGATTTTGATTCATGAAACCACCCCCAAACCAATATTTTTTACATTGGATCACCATCTTCCTTGCTATAGGACGTTAAACTATTCGCAATGTTGTCATGCATGACAATAAACTACAACATTCTTTGACACCCTCACCTGAGAGGGAATCATTACGTGCATACATGGCAATGGTCGAACCTTTTATCTTGGGTTAAACAATCATTGCACTAAAGTCCCCTTTCACCCTTCATATGTATGAACCAAATCAGTACAAAGGGTATTTCAAGAACTATGTGTGGCTTGATTACCATCCTTATGGGATATGTAGGAACATTCGAGCATCCCTCAAATCCAGCCCCATGTTTTTTGGGCCTAACCCCAAATTTCACTTTCAGTCCCTTGGCTAAAAAGTCCCCTTGTGAAAACATGAATGTGCTATGAAAACCCTGGTCTTCATTCACATCAGGTTTATAACAAACACACACTATGTATTCCTTATAATGGTCCCAGCTCTGTGACCCTAAACTAAGATATCCTATACTCTCATCCCAAATGACATTAAATTGTATTTCAAGAACTACGTATGGCTTGATTCTTATCCTTATGGGATACGTAGTGAAGTCCAACATTTCAATTTAGGACCTAGCCACAACATGATTATGGTTAGCATTGGTCTGTGTATCTCTACATGGATTGAACAAATGCCCATTTTTATGTGTCATAGTCCTAACCTTAAATACTTCCAGATTTCCATAACCGTTTTCTTGACTTCTGGTCACAAAATTTATGATACCTAAGAGTTCTTTTACCTGACTATGCAGCATGTACCCTTAGGCGGTCTTGCATAAACAGTCTACATAACAGACTTGTCAGCCAAAAGATGTTATTTTTTGACTATGCAGCCAATTCCCTTAGGAGTCCCTACATAATTTAACCCCCTAACGGGTTTTTCAAATAGTGGTAACTTCATTCTTGGGAGGAAACCCTCTTTTTTACGTATTTGTCTTAATGACAATATGTAGGGATCCGCAAAATAGCCATCCTTAACATATTTTTCCCATACTCTTTTTCATGATCTGAAAGTATTCAAGTCTATGGTTTATATTTTCCTTCCCTAAGTTTGGGTCAGACCTTCGTAGGAGTGAGATTCATCCAGTTCTTAGACAATCTTGTTTGGAAATATCTTCTCCATATTCAAGTACCTCTCTCCATACTGAAAACTTGATGCTTTGAAAAATTTGAGTCCCCATAAACTTCCACTGGATTTTTAGCAGTAGAAAAGTAAACTTCTGAGAGTTCTTTTTCCTGACTATGTAGCATGGCCCTTAGGCGGCCTTGCATAAGTAGTCTACATAATGGACCTGTCAGCCAAAAGATGGTATTATTTGACTATGCATCCAATTCCCTTAGGTGACCCTGCATAATTCAATCCCCTAACGGGTTTGTTAAATAGTGGTAACTTCATTCTTGGGAACTACTTCTTATAATGCCTTCTAGCCATTTTTCATATCATTCCTCATATTCAAAATTTCATAAGTCATAGTTTACATATTTTCCCCCATACTTGAATATGGTAATATGTTTTCAGATAAATTATCAAGGAATTGAGTCAATGTTAATCCATTCAGTAAAATTTATTTTGACCTTAAACATTAGCCTTTTTATGTCCAACATACATGACTTTAAACTTCTCACAAAATACAAGGGAACTCTAAACAAAAGTCAAGTCCCAACTCCCTAAACATATACTTTGTATGATTTAGTTAATATTGAGCAATTAAAAAGATTCAAAGTTTGCAGGGTTATTTTTATAATCCTAGAAAAAATAAAACTATGCTTACTAGGCCCATTGGCTTAGATAAAAATTGAAAGCACGAAGAAAAAGAAGGCATGCACAAATGATTGAAGATGAAAGTGTTTTTCATTTGATGCACAAGAGTTAGAATGGAATCTATAGATTGGATTCTCTTCTCTTTTTCAGGAATTAAAAAAGGCTTTCAAAATAACTCTTCATTTGATTTATGGCATCCCAAGCTTCATCAGAAACCACCATAAATTCATTCATTCAACTGGATACAATAAGAGATGCAGTGATACCAGCTCTTCTTGGAAAAATTGTAAAATAATGTTTTTGAGTGCGGTCTGAGAAATTTTTTTGCTGATCAAACAGTGACTCTATTTCCATCCAAGAGACTTGGAAGATAGATACCTGGATTTGAGAATGGAGCATTGGAAGTAAAGAGCCATTTGGAGAGAGTACTGTTTTCATATATTGTTTCTAATGTCATGATAGTCTTTTCTCCATCAACCGGCAGCAGAAAACATATCAACTCATGGTTTGTCATTTTTATATCTGCAAGGAAATTATATGAAGGAAAACTATGAAAGTTCACACCATTGTTGTTGCTCTTAATGCACAGAATAACTGAAATAGAGGAGTAATAGTGTGGCTGCATCTCAGGCATATAATTCTTTACATCTAGAATGTTGACTCCTTGCAGATGACCAGGGCCATAAATAGGCAAGTAAATTCTCTTTGGGAAATTAAGAAGATATTTCTTTAAGTACATGGTTAAATCTGGGAGAGTGTTGTCGTAGATATTATAGTAATCATGGCCAACAATGTTCATCATATCATTAATCCGCTTTCTTGCCAGTTCATCATCCATTTCAATTCTTCTAAGATCCGTTGAATCTGCACAAAGGTCAAATAATTAACTTTTATGTATGTTGATTTTTCATAAAATTATGAAGAAAAATGAAAAAATTGGCTAAAGAAATAAGGCACATAAGTCTAATTTTAGCACGCAAGTATAGTTGTGTTGCTCAGGTTTTTGGCGTGCAAGTATCACCGCGTAGGTCAAAATACCTCTACAGAAGCACTACACAAGGAAACAACGGGAAACAAGTAACTTGCATGACTGAGGAAACTTGTGCGGTGAGAGCTCGAAATAGTTTAAAGTCGGGTTCTTTGTGTGAGAATGAAGCCATATTTATAGGCAAGGACGCAACCCTGTGTGCTGAAGCCAGCGCGCCGAAGCCTGCGTGACGCCATCGGTGTTCTCAACACCAATGCGACATCATTTGCATGCTCAAAAATTGTGAGCCGCATGTTCCTTGGTTTTCTTCTTTACCTCAAAGTCACATCCTCATTTCTTTCGGATCCAACTCTGAGGAGGGACTTTTGTTGACGCTCCTTTTCGTCACAAAGTCTAACGACTAAAAAAGGGAAATACCTTAGTCTAAAGTGATTCATCCTCTGAAGAAACGTCAAAAATCGACAAAGGCATGAAGAATGATTTATTCCCACTTGGGTCATGCAAGTTTTATCATGGTCGCGCAAGTATACTTGCACGCCGCGTAGTGGTCGCGCAGGTGACTTGCGTGCCCTCTTTGATTTTCACCCAGGGTCTTCAGCAGCCTATAAATACCCCTTGTGGGCCACCCATATAAAGACGGAAAAAATAAAAAACTCGTATTCGAGCTATCGGCGCACTAGTCACTTCTAAAAGTCTTCCGAACTCTTCTAAGGTAATTTCTTGCCTAGAATGGAAGCTCTAAACAGGGGAAACAAGGCCTAAGTGTTGAAATTCATCAACACTTGCGTGCCTAAGTGGCCAGCCCTTAAGGGAAATGGACACACTTGCGCCCCGCCTTATCCCTTTAATAAAACTTTCACACCACTCTTTTGGAAGCCTTTATGGATAAAACTAAGGGCTTGGGCCAATTCTTGCCCATGTATTACCCTAAGGGTTGACTGTCGCGCAAATACCCATGTGTCACGCAAGTATACTTGTGCGACCAGGACTTGCGCGACCATGCAGGACTTGTGGCCTATTCAATTGATTTCTTCAAATCCACCTCTCCTTTTCAATATTTAGCAATCAAAACCCTCCTCAAAGTCATTTATGACGTGGTTCCTTTGTTGGATTCCTTATCTGAAAGGAATTTTGTGGAACATTTCTTAAAACCTAGTGATTTACATTTCTTTATGTCACTAAGGTTAGATATTTCATTCATTCAACCTCATCCTTTAAAGATGAGAGGATCTCTAATATGGGCCTCCTCCTCAGGAGTTAGTCCCAATCTCAAAATCCCAAATTTGGGAATCCTCTTTAGGATTAAGCCCCAAGTCCCCTAACCTGGGCCTCCTTTTTAGGAGTAATCCCCAGTCATCATGTTCCCTTAATTTTGGGCATCCTCTTTAGGAGTAAGCCCCAACAATAATTCTTTTAATTTGGGAATCCTCCTTAGGAGTAAGCCCCAAGTTCCCAAAATCCAAATTCCTTTAACCTAGGCTTCCTTTTCATGAGTAAGCCCCAGTCATAATTCCCTATAACCTGGGCCTCTTCTTTATGAGTAAGCCACAGTCATAATTTCTCTTAACCAGTCTTAATTTACTTTTGATTTGGACTTCCTTCTCAGGATTAAAACCCAATCATATGTCCTCTATAATTTGGGCATCCTTCTCCGGATTAAGTCCTAAGTTAAGTATCCAAATCTCCATGAAGAACATATACCTTTATGGACCTTGTTCCCAGGTTTCTTCCCTGAAGTAAATCCTAAACTTTATCTATCAGGGTAGTCATACATACATAATCCCCACATCATTTCTTATAATTGCATCTTTCATGTCACAATTGTCTGGTTTTACCAATACCTCATGTTTCTCACACCGAGCATGACTCACATGATCTTAGAGTGTAAAATTAATTATGACATCTTTCTTTGATCCATCAATCACGCATAAACCTCATAATTCTTTACTCGAACTATGTGGGATCTGATTCCTTTTCTAAAAAAATGATACGTAGGTAGCCTATCTGTGGGTACGATCCCAACTCTGAAATAATCTATGTCCTTCTGAATGATAATAAACTTCAAGTGCCCCACTGAGTGGCTCTAAAATGAGTATGGTTATCATAATGACCAATAGATTTCTATATAATGTGTCAAAGGATACCATTGACTAAGAATCTCTAAAAAATACAGATGATTCTCTATCGATGAAGAACCTCTAATACATATAAAAGATTCTCTAAATCTCATTCATACTAATTATTGATTGTCAGATCTAAAGGAAAGCTCATTTTCATCCTTGGTAATTTAATAAGGATTCACGAACATAACCTAAATCTATAAATAGAGTCCCAGAGTAGAAAATAATTCCCGCTAAAAGGGTGTGATGGGTCTGACCACCCATCCTCTCGACCAATGCAAATTCTTAAGCCTCATCAGTTCATAACTAGTGAGCACCTACCTTTAGAAAGTAAGTCCAAATAGATATAGAATCATTGGATGTTTCTAGTTCTACGAACAAACCCATTAGAAACCGCTTGGAATATTTGAACCTTAAATCAATGAGGTTATCCCCATTTCTAGAGTAAACAATCATATTAAAATAATTAATTTTATTTTCCACAAGTCTCTCTTCCAATAACCTCATGTTGAATGACCTCTGCATCGTGAACACTTTATCAAGTGGTATAGGTTGCTCATATATGTCCTATAAGGCTTTAGAAAGCTCCATTGTGGTCTTCACTTCATGAATTTTAATGGAAGAATTCCATGCTAATGAAATTAAAACCAACCCAAGTTCCTCCCCATCTAACTTTTCCCATTCCACATTTTCTATTTTTTCAGATTCATGGTAGTTAATGGAATATTCATGTCTTTTTCAATAATATGATCCCCAATCTGTATTCTCTAAAATCCAAAATCCATTCTATCAAGATTTTCTAACCAGAACATATGATAATCTATTTCCATAACATATGGTAAAATTAAACTCCCAGTGAAAACAAAAAATATCAAAGAAAAAGTGAGAAAAATCTAAATTTTCTCTATGTTTTTTGACTTAGAACTACTCTACAGGATTTTATACCACTTTATGGGAAAGGTAGGATGACTATTCAATCACTAAAAACAATATCAAAGTCCATTGGAATATCACACACAAGATTTTAAGTGCAGAAGATAATAGATTTACAAATTTTTCCCATGACTGAGTGTACTAGAAGATAGAAAGTCCTTGCACTATACTAACTGAAAAACGTTTTCCCTCAAACACATTTAAGAAAAATCATAAACATAAAATTCAAATTTAATGAATGAAAAAATTAATCAAAGGAAAGAATAAAAGTGGATTACCTGGTTCAAAAAAGGTGTTCTACATCCATGGGGGAAATAATGATTCCTTCATAATATTTCAATTTAAAAATAAACCAGTATGGTCTAACTTTAAAAAATTAACATTGTGTAATTCATTTATGAAAAATCATTTTTGAATCATTGTTTATATTCTGATTCATAGTTCTAATCACTGATACACTATACACAACATCAACACTTACTTTTATTGAAATTTCTAGTTAGTCATCCAAAAAACACTATCCACCCAACTTAGTATGGATACCACCATCAAAAAAGGTGAATTCTGATCTCTAGTTACCTATTGAGAATTTTCCTCTTCTTAGGGTGAATAATTCCATGTATCCATTCAAAAATATTATACTCTATGAATAACTAGGCCTTCACAGTTTCATCATGAAATACAGACTTCATATTGATCCACTACCTACTATAGAGGTTTTATTGTCACTATCCTCACATCAATCCAATGCACCTTCCTGTGAATTGAATCTGGTGTATTGAAATAGACTTCACATACCAAAATAATTTAGATTGATCCTGTTAAAAACTATCTTAATTTAATAAAATGATTTATGAATATCAAATTCAATAAATTCATCATGTAGCATCACCAATATCACCCGTATTACTTTATATATAATTCCAAAAAAAGCAACTGATTTGGTAAAACTCCTTCAGAAAGGATAATTTTTTATATTTTCTAAATCCTTCATAAAAATCTTGATTTCCATTATCCATTAATTATTAAAATTTATTTGATCTCTCAGTATACTTCTCACTTATTTTTATATATCAAAAATCAGAAAGACACCCCATTGATATGATATAATCTTCATCATCTTATGCTATTGTGTTTAAATAATCATTAATAAATTTTTAAATTTATTCCCCATTTTTAGTCCAAATTGTTGTTTATTATACTGATGGAAACATGTCTAAATTTATACAATTTTTATAGCCCATGCTAAATCCATCTCACATATCCCACAATAAATTATTTCAATATCAAGTTCTCATAAACTTATTTTTATCTGAAGCATGATATTAATTAATAATTTGAATAGGTATGTAGTATTCTTCCACCCACAGATCGATTTGAAATTGAAAAATCTAAAAATATATCCAACCACTTAACATATTCATGTGTATTCTAGAGTAGTGTAATATAAATTTTATCCATTTTACCCATTTAATAAATAAATATAAAAAAAATATTAAATATTAAATAAATAAAATCATGGTAAAAATAAAACATAGTTTGGAATAAATTAAAATTTTAATAATAAAGGTAATTAATAGTAAATTAAAAATGAAAATATATCGCATAAATAAAATTAACTAAAAATTAAGCTGTAAATTAAAAATTTTAATATACCTTCAAAAATAAAATTAACAATAAATTTAGAGCATCAATATATCCTAGTAAGAAAAATCCTTGAATCCACAATTAATTATAAAAAAAAATTATTAAGCTTAATAAGAGAAATACCTAAATACCCAATTTAAAATCTTTATGTAAACCTCATGGATTTCATTGAAATATGAAAATAATAAAACAAGATAAGATTCAATATTTTAGGAACATACCGTGTACTTGGAAGAAATGAATAGAGAAGTTGAATAGATTCAAAAGATATATAATAGGGAATAATAACCTAAGGTGGAGAAGGAGAAGCTACAATGAAGAAAGAGAAAGGGATATTAGAAAAGAGAATAACAGGTTTTGAGTAATAATGAAAAGGGGAGGGGATGTTCATCTGTGGAAGAAGGAGGAGAGGGTACGATGTGAGGGATAGAAGAATTAGGGTGGATCACATGATAAGAAAGAGGAGGAGGGGTAGTGTCTCTGGATATTAAATTTTAAAAATTGGTAGTTATTTAAAAAAATTCATTAATTATATCATCACATGAGGATTTTAGTTAACTACCACTAATAAAGTATCATGAAATGATAATAACCATGTGGTTTTAAATTATTGGTGGTTTTTTGAATCCTCCAAATATAAAATGTGTCATTTTATGCAAAATGTAATATCCACTTTATCATTCTTTCACATTGGATTCATATATAATATATGATATATATATATATATATCATGATGTGGAATGACAATAAAACTCTCAAAGCACGACATTGAGTTATCCCTAACCATTTTTCTCCTGGAGTACTATAAATTATTTAGAAATTCTATGGTTAGAGTTCACACGATTCTTGTATTGGGACATAGAATATACTTATGAGGCACAAAATGAGGTTTGTGAACTAGATGACTAGCAAAGTATACCACATGGAGTTATATACACTATGTATTTGGTATACTATGGGTGCATGGTTCATATTTGGATTCCCCAACATCTATGTTTGTAGAGACACCTAGAATTAGAACCTTCATACTTTGATACATCTGTTATTCAATCCTTGAGGCATATAACATTAGGGGAAGTTGGGTATGTTACTGATGATGTCATCAGTTGGAGCTTAACCAATGTGATCTTTTCCTCCTATATTAATAGTATGCAATTTGGAACCTTGATTGAGAAATAATGAGGAAGTGTAAAACTATAACTAAATAGCGCATATGCGTTACTTATCTATTTTGGTGGGGGGAATTTGATTTTCTTACCCATAAAGTTGAATGACATGTGATTTATTCATTGACCTGGATAGTCTATTTTCATAGGACTAATAAAATATTTTTATATATATTAGATTTACTTACTTTTTTTCCATTTTCACTTGATTTCTTGGACAAAGGGATCATAAGAAAATTAATTCTTGGATATTAAGTAGCTAGTAGACACTAGTATCATGATATAAGAGTTTTATAGTGATCAATTCAGATCCCTTTATAGCATAAGTAGAATTAATGCTTTGAGAGAGGACACTCTTTTATTAGACTTAAAGTTAATTTTTTATTATCAAAAACATATTTTTTTGAAAAAGTGAGAAACCCAAATTCATCTAGAAAATGTACTAAAGGAGAGAACAAAGTTGTTAAAAGATAACTTGAGACTATTTGAAATATTATCCCTAATAATTTTCCAATATATAGAGGTTACGAAAGTTTATTGATCATCATTTATAATATCTGGAACATGAATTGCAGCTTGTCACATGCTTGCATGTACTCCTCTTGGTTGATCTTCCTTTCATTAAATCATCTTACTAAAATAAGTTTTTTCTTGTTGATCAAATCACTAAATTCACAATTAGTATCTGCAATGATAATATTTCCCATCATCTTCTCATCTTACGATGGTGAGGAACTTATCATTAGAGATTCATTTTCCATAACTTCTCCAAAATGA
This sequence comes from Viscum album, assembly GCA_963277665.1. Lineage (NCBI taxonomy): Eukaryota > Viridiplantae > Streptophyta > Magnoliopsida > Santalales > Viscaceae > Viscum > Viscum album. The sequence continues at coordinate 1,216,552,989 of OY728155.1, read as the reverse complement.
AGGATGAGCTCCATAGGATGCACAACCTCCTTAACTATCTTCTATAGATCACCCCTATGGTTGGATGTCCAACTATATGCATCCTCCACTCAATCATAAATTCCAAAAATAATTAAATTACCTTCCTTCATCTTATCTTTAAATTTTCTGGTAGATCGAGTCTCCATTGGAAGTGGTAAACAAAAATAATATTTTCATCTTTTCTTAGTACCTTACCGACCCTTCCTCCTCCCCAGGCTGCATATTTCTCTATCATTAATATCTTGTTCACTATCTTTAAAGAGTATACCAGATGAATCATAAATGGACTCCTACTAGGGTAAAACCTACTCCTCATTGGTGTTATTTTCCCAGTCTGCCTTCTACCTTTTCCCTTTATTCTCCAAACCTTCAAAGCAATTACCCAGCTTAATGACTGGGAACTCTGCCCTAGTGCTTAACCTATTCACACAAATTGGCTCAATATCCTAGGTACCCTCACATACAATATTACCCAATCCTGTAAGAACTTCCACTTCATTGGAAGAGTCCTGGAGGAATTTGATCTTCCCTCACCCCCTTTCTTGTTTCCACTTCCCGGTTGACACCACAACCAGTCTCACCTTTTGAGGTCTCAAAAATTTTGGGATCCAAAACACCAGTAGAAGCAGCATTATCTAGCTCTCATCCCACTTTTCTTAAAGAGACTTTTAAACCTAGGTCTTACCCCAATCAACTGAAGGTATAAATTCAAACCAGATGGCTTTTCCCAGTTAATCCTCTAGTAGTTCCTTATCCTTTGTCACTAACATATGAAGTTGTTGTCCTCTAAGATTCAATTTTCTTGACTCCATTCCTAAATTCCATTGTATTATGTTTCATCTTCTTATAGGAAGCATATAAATTCAAACCATGACTCAAACTCCACAATCTATTTCCATCAGAATTATTCCCCAACACAAATATAGACATATTCAGTTGGTATCATGGAAACATCTTTTTCTAAACATACTCAAGGATCCATAGGGTGTAAAATAGAGTGGGTCCTATTGTCTGAACATAAGTACCTTCCTACTATGTTCCCTAGCATATGCAAAATTGTATGGTTTTGAAAACTTAAGGGATATACCGGGAAGATAACCCAAATCTCCATGATTGGGGAATCAAGTTTCATGTAAAAGTAAAAGGACCAACAGAAAAGGTAGAAAAAAATTCCATTGTAGCTACAGGGGCACTGGACCAATCCCTAGTCAAGTCATCCTCTATATAAAAATGGGTCATCAGATTTTTATTATCAAGAAGACCAATCATAGCTCAATATTTCAAACCCCAAGTACTGAAAACACATCAGTTTAATGTATCCATAGAAGTATGATGCTACTTAAGATGAGAAACTAAAATTATATTGAGAAGATATGAAGCCTCGATAAACACCAATGAATAAATAGATAGCTTGGGGGAACCACTAAAGAAATCAAGGACCTTAAGGCACGGAGAAAATTATAGAAAGGGAGAAGAAACTCAGGGTAAGACTGGGGGAGAAAGAGTGAGAGGTGACTCCATCTAAGGGTGGAAAAGGTCCCTCCCACACTAGAAAGGGAGGGACTGGCATGATAGCCATCCCCATCATAGTTGGGAGTCACTGTCTCTAAAACCCTCTTGAGTTCCGCTAGCCACTCTTTTTTTATATTTATGAATTTGATGATTTATATTTTTTTCCAATACAACAAGGGATCATGGAATTACACTTTTTGGTTAACTGATGGGGATTTATATTCACTTATAGAAAATATCTAAAAGTTTTTTAGAGTTAATTCAAAAGTAGTTTTGGATGGGGTATTCAAAATATATTATATATGATGTGATATATAGTGAATTTTAATATACTTTTACAAAATTGTTTTGGAAGATTTCCAGAATGCATTTTTAATATTGTTTCAAAAGTTATTGTATATAAGAAAATATAAGTGGAAATGACATAAATTCAATTAGGATTTAGTGCATAGGAAATATTAAAGGAGATGCTCACAGAATCACATGCATGTTTGATATGCATTGGAATATATCATTCTTTCTTTTTTATTCTAATTGGGAGTATTCACATAACCAAAAGCAGCCAATGTATCCCAAATCTATAAAAACATATATCACCATCAACCTAATTTCCCAAGGTATGTGGTCCCTTGGTTTTCTTACCAATGATGCTTAATAATGAACATTAGTTGAAAGGGTGGGGGTTTGGGATAATCCTACATTTTTAGGGGATTTTTGTCTACTCTAAGACTCTATTATAGATCTATTATGTATTTTGTGAATCCTTCCCTTATCCCAGTGTGAAATAAGTTACCCACATGCTAGTATTTGGTTATTAACATATATCTTTGTGAATATCTATATGTATTAGAGGTTCTCTATCAACATGAACATCTATATGTATCATAGGTTCTCCATAAACATTACCATTTTTATATATCATCTGTTCTCCATCTTATTTTTTATTTCTTGGTGATACTTAATTTTAAGGGGTTATAGTTTAGAGTCACATATCTAGTAAATATTTTGTTTATATCTATCTAGGGAAGTTGTAAATATTGATTTGTTATGTCCAAGACCATGAAAGTGAACTCATTGTATCCTAGTGAATGTAATTAGACCCCATTTAGTTTGATACCACTCATTTTGGTACATCATACCATTTAAGGTCATGTTAAAGAGAATGATTCATAATGTTTAATGCCATATTTTAAGGATGACTTGGGGGAAGTTTCATATAAGTTGTTAGTGTGGTACTTAGATATGAGTGACTCTTTCTGATTGACTTGATAGGGAATATGTACAAATGATATTGGGTTAGTATCATAAAGAATATGTCAACATAAAGATAGGTATCATCAATAATGTGGCCCAATGAGAATACTATGAATCACTGAGAGGGAATATAGACCTTCAAGTGGGGGCTATATTTGATAAAAAAATAGCTTAGTGTAGGATTGGTCCTTAGAACAAATGCCTTAGTGGAGGAGGATGTTATATCATACGTATCACATACCAATGAGAAAGGATTTATAGGTTTACATAGATATGTCTTGTTAATGAGAGACACGGATGGTCTTGTTGTTGGCTTTAAACCTTAGATATGTGTCATATGTATCCTATATAATAGAAATAAAATCTAATGTAGTTTGAGATGCATAATTTATGATCATGCAGTGGGAACGTAAAAAACGTTTAATGTGATGTGGTATGGAAAATTTCATGAATTCATATATCATGTGACTAGAATGTTGTCCATGAACTTTAATTTCATAAAACGGGGAAATTCTCTATGTAGTTTAGAGTCAAGAAACTTGACCTTTGAGGTTAATTCTATGATATATCTCAATTATGATGATGAAAATATTAACTAAACCAACATGAGACATTCTCAATGTGAAAACATTATATAGAATATATTTTTTATTTTGTTGGAGAAAAAAATAAGGGATTTGATATGGATTACACCTTAGTACTACCGAGGTGGGATTCCTATATTTCAAGAGGGTTGATAATTGGAGGTAGATCCAGAATTATTAATGATATACACTTAGATAATTGTCTAAGTAAGTGAGTTAGGTTAAGGTATATTTGGGGATTACACCTTGGAGGATGAAAATGTGGTAAGATAAATTTGGGGATACATCTTAGTATGCGTACTAACTAAGGAAATTTTAATTGTTTTAATGACAAGATCGAAGTAAATTTGTAACCCACATGAGTCATAATTGATTTCAAATAAAATAGATAACTAAATATTGAGTTCATTGTATGTAACTACACAATTAAATTTTAATTATTCTTATGAATTTAGGATTCCCATGATTGAATATTCATCTTATACTCATGAAACGAGGCATCACATATTCATAACATGGGCTATCTTATGATCATTGAATTGGGTAATATTATTGTTTTACATCTTCTGCTATGGACACGAACCACATGATTTAATGTTGTGTTGTGGGAACAATATGTTATGTAGTTTATTATCATTATATTCGGATGTGGTATACTATTAAAGGAGAAATAATAAATAGTTATGTGGGGAATTCACATCATGTAAGCAGAGAATGACTTTTCTTCGAGAATATAACCATTTGGGGGATCTCGGTTTTTTGGGATGGGGTATAACTGAGGTCAATTAAATTGGTATAACCAAGTTTGATAACCTTTATGAAGGATAAAATATAGGAGGATTCCATATATTATATATTTGATTTATTCTCTAAATGAGTATATAGGATACAAAATATTTATAGGACATGGAAATGGAAGAGAGGGTAATGAACACCTATGAAGGAACGAAATTTTCATAATAGAATATGTTATGCCAGGTTGGTAAATCCTGCAATAGGATAAATTTGACGTTTATTCATGAAGGCCCTCTATGGAGGAGTTTCTTCATGAATGCGATTCCTAGGACATGCTTCATGAAGTTGATGATTCAATATGACTTTGTGTTCCCCTTTCCCTTTAAATTTACCTTTAATGAATCACATTGATACCGAATCCAAAACAAAAAGGCTTCTTCATCTCTATGTTTTCCTCTTTCATTGTATCCCATTACATCATCCTATATCTATTTTATAGATAAATGAGGTATTTATAGGAATTTCTAAGTCAACCATTTTGTTTAAATTTCGGGTGATGGGGTATTCTGTTAAGTGTTATAAGGTTGAAATTGCATTCACATGGAACTATGTGAGGGTATTAAAATCCCCACCTTCCAGATATAAGTCAATTAAATAGTTCATGAGTGGCATAAAATTTCCTGCTTATACAAATGGAATTTCTTAAATGGATGATTAGTACTTCTCAAAGAGGTCAAAATTCTCAGCGGCTACCTTACCTCTACTCAATTTGTAAATTGAAAATCATTCATGAAGTTATCAAAATTCCATATAGATACCCTTCCATCATTAAATTTTGAAACCAAGGCTTGTATGTAGGAGGGTAGAAAAAGATGGTTTCCACCTAAAGATGACAATGTTATAATAGAGATGGTGCTTTGTAGATAGGCGTTGATGCCTTATATATGATGGACTCATATAGGAGTTACTGTTTCATGAATCAAGGTATGAGATATAAAAACTCCTTCCCTTTTCAAAAAATTACTCCTCTTTTCATCCCACTAATTTTGATTTTGGGGTAATGATCTTTTTCTGTAACTTTCAAACATTTTCAAATTTTTGGGTCTCAAAATATTATCCCCCACATAATGGGGTCTAATAAACATGGAGAGGATCCAATTATAATGAAGAAAATTATACCACATAGGTTCTCTATGGTGAAATTATGTACTTTTAGGATAGACTGCCCCTATATAAAGGGGTATAGGTGATTTCATTTGGCACATAGCACTTAAAGACCTTCGTATTTGACTCATAGATTGTGGTAATATATTTCTACCACATAAACACCTATCTTTTCAGGTGACCTCCTTTATATACAATAGTATGTTTTTATACAGGTATGTAACAAACTAATCTTCAAGCATGGTTTATTTTTCTTTCCCCATCATCATGAAATCCACCGGACTCTCATTTAATAAAGAAAATAACTTCTACACTAGTCATTTCTACCACTGATGAGAGGAGGAATTCCATGATCGGGAGTGTTGTGGCTGAGAAAAGAAAAAATGCACATCCAAAGAATCAATTCATGTTGAAACTCATGGGTTTTATATTTCCAGACTACACCATGTTAGATAGATTGTTGATATATATATATTTGGGTTGATGAATGATGTTCTAATTCATATATCATACTGTGGGAATGAAACTCTTTCTTGGCTAAGCATATATTTTCGTGCACCTCATGAAAATATCACAGTAAAGGGAACATTATCAGGAATGATAATTCTAATAGGTTCATTCAAATATATTCTCTATTTTTTGGAGAAATATTTGTGATCACTAGAATTATACATTAATTACTATAAATTTAATCCTCTAGACCCTTACTCCAAACCTGGTTCTATAAACACAAACTTTACATGATCATTTCGATTCCAAGTATAATAGGCTATTTATAACCATCCATAATTACAAAATCAATAATGATAATAATATCTCTTATATCCCATGGAACATTTCATGTTTATAGATTTAGATAATTATGAAAAAATAATAACTAGAAAAAGACCATGTTGATTGTATCAAATATTCATTTTATTCATTTTATATAAAACTACTTAATTCATAACAAATATTCAACATCTACCGTAAATTATGGCACATGTACTATCCATATGAACATTTAATGTGTACTACATTTCTTTATAACATGGTGAATTTAATCATATGAAATGGGTGAGTTCAAAAACTTCTTAATAGAAACATATAATTAAAGTTCTCAGAAATATAAGCATGGTTTACATAATATGGAAGGACTAGATGATCTAAAAATTCTATAATCAACTAAAACTAAGAGCTTTCTATATATATAATAATAAATAAAAACATTTATATTAATAATACTAATCTTATACATATGGAATACATAATTTCATACTTTAGAAACATGATATCAAGGACTTGTTCTAAGACTCTATACTGATATGGGGAGAGGTATACACCAACCCCTAGCAATTTTTCCTCAGGAGACCTATCGAAGCATCAAGGGGATATATAATATCAGTACCATTCATCACTTATTTAAGTCCAATAAATTCATAATAATACTCAACAATAAATTTAATACCATTCGTTAAGAACAAATAACTAAATAAAAACATGAATATCCATATAATGAAAAATATGGAATTTCAATGCCTAATCAACCTTCATTAGAAATAAATAATAATCAATAATTCCAATAATTTTCCCTATGTAAATAAATGGTATAACATGATCATATCCTATCTAGAGAAATAAGGTGGATGGTCAACTAATAAATAGTTAACTAGACACTAAAAATCCATATTATAATTGAAATATACAGAACACCAATACTTTTCCTCAAATTGAAAAGTGGATGCCATGATCATAATCAATCCATATGAAGAAGGTGGATGGTAAATAAATATATAGTCTACTTTTTGATAATAATCTGTTACACCCCAAGCATTCATGGTATGCTTCTCTTTGAATAATATAGTAGCGTGTGTTGTACGCAATTTCGAGTTCTAAAACACCACAACCAATCAACTAGCCATTATGATTAGTAATACACACTTTTTGAAATTTTATACACTTTATATTTCAAAATGGAATTCATTTTTTGATTTGTAATATTTAAATTATCATAGGGTAAAATTTTGGTACTTTTCTGATAACTTTCATATTTTTATGAATAGTGAAAATTATAAATTTTAGTTAAAAACAACTTTTTTAATCAAAACAATTAATAGTGATAAATTATGAATTTGAGTGATTTTAAAGAATATTTAGAATATATTTTTACCATTTAATGAAATTTTGGTCATTGAATGTAATTTCACATTTAAACTAGACATAAACAAGTGTTAATCTTTTGATGGTTATTATTTCTTAAAAAACACATTTTTTGTTTTGACAACGGAAATAAATTTTAAATTAATTTCTGCCACTTATGTGTTTTGAATTTAGAAAAATGAGTTCAATATTTATAATCTAGAGGTCCAAATTGTTTAACTAGGTAGCTTTTATTTTTAGACATTTTGAATAATTACTTCGGTAAATATTTTATTTACCATGGTTAAAGGGTAAATCCGGTAAATAAGGGTAAAAAATAATATTATAATAACATTAAATTTCCATAACACGTGTCCTAACCCTATTGGTTGATACATTTTCGACCATTTTCATCTTTGGGTCGATTTTGGGACTCCATGGAAACACTTGTAAGTGATAATGACACTTTATATTAATTAAGTTAAAGTAAATACAAAAATGACATAAGTATATATCTTTTAGAAAAAAAAATTTACATAGGGTTATATATGTTATCCTCTTGACTATAAATATTCATTATAAATATAAAAATATTTCCTACATAATTTTATTTTATTTATAATTTTTAGTCATTTAATAATTAATTTTATTTATGACACAATGATGATGCAGTATATTCCTTATTAATGAAATAAATAAATAATTGGTATTATAAATGTTAAAATAAATATAATTTGAAAGTTTTGATGCCATAAAATAATTTTATTGGTTAATATGACATGTTAGGATTGATTAAATGAATCTTTTTTGAATTAATAATGTTTTTAAGTCTTTAACAAAAATCAATTATTAAATAGTGTCAAAATTGACATAAAGGAATTTTTAAAACAAATATTATATTATTAATTGATATAATATTCCTAAAAATCTATGGTTTGTCAAAAGGACTTATATGATGATAGGTATTTTATTTATTAACCACTTGGGGTTTTATTGGTATTTTATAGTAAGTTTATTAACCAAATAATATAAAAATACAAAGAGACATGATAAATGTCAAACTAATTAACTATGAGTTAAATCTAAAAGATAAGGTTAATATAGTAACCCAAACCTATCTAAAACCTATTGGTTGAGTGTATTTCGACCCATCACCACCTTATCCTAGAAATAAATCAGTTCGGAGCCATTAGAAACCGAATATGAATTTTTTATAAAATAATACATTATGTTTTTTCTAAGGTGCTCTTCACCCCTCTTATAAAAGGGCACTCCCACTTCTCTCAAATTTATACCTTCAATGCCTTTTGGTTCGAAAAAACCCTGACCAAATATCCTCTCAAATTCCCCCAATTCAACATAGAGACCTTATTTTTATCATAAATCCAACCTAAAGAGCCCTTTTGATCAAATCAAAAGGAATAACCCAAAGAAGAGTTAATGTTTTCACCACCCTCTTTCAAGTTCCTTTCTTCTTCCACTTCTTCTTTCTTTGTTATTTCCATTATAAAATAACAACTCCAGTATCTTATATATACTGTAACATTATTATAAATATGGTACAACCATATATAGTATTCTATCCATCCTTTTAATGACATGTCACCATACGTGCGTACGTACGGCTTACCATCTCCACATCGTGGTGTAATTGTTATTCAAAACATTATTATTTGTATGGGTATGATAATGATGTGTAATTAAAGTAAATAATAAATATAACATTATAATGATTCTTTATATATGATATACCATCCAATTATATATTATTTTAATATCAAAAGAAATATATTGTCGCTCGTGCGTACGTACGGACTATCGTCTCCACGAACGCGATGAGATTCATTCCTCATAATATCAATTCAAGTATAATTCTCATTTAATGACTAAAAATAATGTTTGAGGGCTTGATATCATTCTGTATATGAATACGATACAACATATCCATAACAAACATGGCTTATGTAACAAAACATATAAAATAAAATGAGTCAGTTAACACCTGAAACAACGATAATGCTAAGTTATTATTAACAAAGAAATGTTAAAAGATCATATATGATATCATGTTAATGTATATGATTATTGTATAATTTAATAACAATTATTTCACCATTATAAATTAGTTTAACCTACTCTTGACCATGTAAAATTACAAGGTAAGGTTTTATTTCACAATCTCTTCATTATCTGATGTTGCTTATACGTGATTATCTACTATGAACTCTTTATCATCCAAATCTATGTTTCTTAAAAATGTTTTTCAAATAATTCTTACTATTTTAGAAACTATGGTTTAAAGTCATTTATACCCTTTTTTGACTTTTTATAAGATGTTTATTAAGGAATCTTTCCGTATTTTTCCAAACAAGGTCCTTTTTAACCTTTTCGACAGAATTACGGTAAGAATGTCTTTTTTCAACTTATACAGTGGGTGCGGCTATTTTGCACCGTTATAAAATTTTCGAAGCTTCCCTTACTAGAATATAAGAATATTTTCAAATGAAGTGTTTCCTTTTATAATTATGTGACTTTTAAATGATTTGAAAAAAAGATATATTTCTCTCAAATAGTTTTGTTTTCATCTATGTCAACATACTTTGATATATTTTAAGATTATTTGAAGTTGATTTATTATGATACAAAACTTTCATATTGTATTGAAGGTTTTGTGATATGTTTGACTGTGTATGTGATATTTTTATCCCATTCATGTTTTATGGTTAAAGTATTGACAATTCGTATGCTAGTTTTAATATGAATGTTTATGATTTGTTTAAACCTTTTCATATGAGGAATGTATTGGACTTAGTAAGTGACGGGTGGTGGCCGCTATAGCTCCTCGATGCATCGGTGGGTCTCATGAGACAACTAGATATGAAATTGGCTGAGGCCCTTTCCCAATTTGATATTTGGTTTTGGCCGAGGCGTCAATCATTTTTTTAGATGTCCTGGACGAGGCCTTGACAAAATGTTTCAGAATGTCCGGCATTATACATTCCCTCATTATGAAAATTATATTGATGGTTCATGTGGTCATTAGACTAGTAGAATACCAATGATTATGTTTTATTATGGCATTATTAACTCATCTCATATTCCTTTCATAAAATTATTTATGTTTATTATTGGTAAATGCATGTGGTTTCAATTATTCACCATGCTTCATATTTATGTTATCTTCTACTGCATTTCATACCCTTACTGAGTGTTTGAGATCACCCCTTTCTTATGTTTCATTTTCCCAGGATATGAATAAGTGAGTTATGAGTGACTTGCGGGCATTTTAGGAGGCTTGGATGTTTCCAATCGAATAAATTCGTGTTGTATTTCTTTTCATGTTGTAAAGTTGAACTTATGTATGAATCCTGTTTCCAATAATACTAAACTGATCAGTCTTTCGAGACATGATTTCCTTCTGATCATGAAAATGTTATGTAATAATGCACTGACTCTGTGTAACTGGGCTCGGGGCGTTACAGTTGGTATCATAGAAAGTTTAGTACAAACCTTTGAAGCTAGATTTAGATAAACTCTGATTAGAGAACATAGCCCTAAGATAGAATTTGAGGATTAGTATAGAAAAAATTTCCTAGAATTTTCGTATTGTAGAGATTTTTGGAGTTTTCTGAGAAATACATCCCTATTTGGATACGAACAGGTAGAGGAGGCTTCGACACAGATGTACCTAGGGGTAAAACCAGAAAACACCACTTTGATCTAGACTCGAACGAGAACTAGTGCACGATAACAGGCATTGCTTCACTCTTGGTTACGACACTCCCAGGGTATATGTTTAGGATAATTCTCATTTTCATTACAAACCATTATGAAGGGTTTATGAGTATATACTTCCTCAAATATTTTTTTTTATGATTATGGATTATATCCATAAACTGTTCAATTTATGTTAAGTGTTTTACAAGTCTGGATTTATGTATTGTGATTCATAAACTAATATAGTGTATGACATTGTTTATAAATGGCGCCTAGTAGAAGGAATGGAAACTGTATTAATGCACGCACTCTATGTAGGGATTTCCCTCCTGTTCAAGATAATTATAGTGGAGCTGATAATACAACTGGTGCTAATCATCTTATCACCATACTGGGAAAACTCACTCAGGTTATGAATAATAACCTTACCCCTATGGATCACCCTGATCCACAGTGTGGAGGATCAATGTTATATTGCTTCATGAGGCAGCAACCACCTATATTCAGTGGGAATACAAATCCATTGGTATTTGAGTAATGGATAAGTTCCCTAGAGAAAATATTTCATGCTTTGGGGAGTAGTGAAATGGAAAAAGTTTTCATGGAAGTTTATCGCCTCACTGGAGATGCTGATCAATGGTGGTCACTGATTCAAAACAAAAAGGAAGATTATGAAGTATCAAATATAGAATGGAGGGAGTTTAAAGATCTTATCTTAGAGAAATACTTTCCCCGTAACCATCGAGTAGATATGAAAAGTCAATTTCTCAGTTTGAGGAAAAAGGAGAATGAGAATGTTGCAAAGTATGAGGCTAACTTTAAAAGGTTATCATAGAATTATACATATTATATACGTAACCCAAGAAGTAAGATTGATCGTTTCATTGATATGTTAAAACCATTTCTCCGTTGAGATTTAGTATCACAATCCTTTTCATCATACAAAGATATTGTATCATGTGCTATCAAGACAGAAAAGGAATTCTCTAAGTCTTAAGACTTTAAATCAAAGCAAGAGAAGAAGATATCTACTGAACACTCTGGGAAAAGAAATGAGGAAACAGGGAAAAGGGGAAGATTTGAATTTCTACCATTTGATAATTGTGGAAAGAAGCAACCTGGTGCCTGTCTAAAAGGAAAATGAGTATGCTACAAATATGGACAGAAAGGCCATCTTGGTGGTGATTGTAAGGGAAATAAAGACACTACCAAGGTTCAATGCTACAATTTCAGGGAAATGGGACATTATGAAAATTAATTTCCTAAGTTTCAGGGGATCTTACGTCAGAAAAGGCCAAGGGATCAAGTCTAAGCTTATTTTATCACTACTGCTGAGGTAGAAGATCATAAAGATGTGGTGGCAGGTAATTTAATGGTTTCTTCATGTTTATAAAATGCTTTATTTGATTCTGGATCATTGCATTATTTAATATCTTCCTATTTTCCTAAGAAAATTAGATATTTCCAATTTTTTTAACAAGGGAGTTTTCAGTAAAAAACTCTTAACGGAGGTATCGTTGTAACAAAGTTTTGTGAATCAGTCCCCATTAGAGCACATAAATTCTCTTTATCTGCCGATCTAATCATTATACCCATGATTGAATTTGATATAATCCTCGATATGGATTGTCTTTCGGACCATGATGCAAAGATTTATTTTAAGAAGAAGGAGGTTGTGATTTTTGATGAAGATGATAAAGAACACCTTATCTTTAGATAAGAATCGTCACCACATGATTCTTATCTAGATCCACCCCTATTAGATCAACTAAATTCAATTATTGGGGAGGAAAAGAATTTAATAACTATGAGTGAGGAAAGGAATTTTCAAATAGAGGATGTACCTATTATGAAAGAATATGTAGAAGTGTTTCCAGAAGATTTACCTGGACATCCTCTAGAATGAGAAATTGAGTTTTCCATTGATTTAATTCCTGGTTCAAGGATGATATCGAAGACCTCTTATAGAATGTCCACTATATAATTAGTTGAACTACAGAAACAACTAGAGTAATTGAGTAATAAGGGATTTATTTGCCCTAGTTTTTCTCGATGGGGAGCCCCTGTCCTTTTTTTAATAATAAAGATGGATCTATGAGGTTATGTATCGACTACAGGGAGATCAATTCTATAACAATAAAGAACAAGTATCCCCTACCTCGCATTGATGATTTATTTGACCAACTTCATGGAGCTCAATATTTTTCAAAGATTAAACTTGGATATTCATATCATCAGTTGTGTGTGAAAAAGGAAGACATTCCAAAAACAGAATTTCGAACTAGGTATGGGCATTATGAGTTTACAGTAATGCCTTTAGGGCTGACTAATGAACCCTCTGTTTTCATGGATCTAATGAATAGAGTTTTCTAGGAATAACTTGATGAATTTGCTGTGGTATTTATTGATGATATCATGGTATATTCGAAAATCTACAAAGACCATGAAAATCACTTGAGCATTATCCTGAAACTCTAAGAAGACATGAATTATATGGGAAGTTTACCAAGTGTGAATTCTGGCTTTAGAAGATTTCTTTTCTTAGAGATATTGTATCTAAGGTTGGAATTTCTATTGATCCTTCTAAGACCAAGGAAATCCAAGAATGGACAGCACTGACAAGTATAACTGAGGTACAAAGTTTTATTGGTTTATCAGGTTATTATTGGCATTTCATCCAGAATTTTGCCCGATTGGCATACCCATTAACGAAGCTCACACGTAAAGAGGTTAATTTTTTTGGAAAAAATTGTGTGAAGAATGTTTTGAATAACTGAAGAGAACATTAATCAATGATTCTATATTGACTCTACCATCGGGGAATGATGGGTTGGTTATTTATAGTGATGATTCAATGAAAGGACTTGCTTGGTTCCTTATGCAGAATTAAAGGGTTATTACCTATGCATCAAGACATCTGAAAATTCATGAGCAAAACAATCCTACTCCAGATCTTGAGTTAGCTACTGTAATCTTTGCTTTGATTATTTGGAGACACTATCTCTTTGGTGAAAAATTTGAGATTTATACTAATCACAAGAGTTTAAAGTATATTGTCTCATAGAAAAAACTCAACATGTGGCAAAGGATATGGCTTTAACTACTCAAGGATTATGATTGCATGATACACTACCACCCGGGGAAGGAAAATAAGGTGGAAGATGCTTTGAGCAGAAAGGATCATGGAGTTTTGAACATGATGAGAATTGAAAGGGATCCTATTTTCATGGATCTAGTGAAGATGGATATGGGAATTACCATGGAAGGTTAAACATAGATACGTTTTCAAATGGTTTTCAAACAAACTTTACTAGAAAGGATAAATAGTTCTCAGATCGATGATGAAGAATTTCAAAAGAATATTAAAGCTGTGAATGATGGGAGATTGAGTGAATTTGTATATGAAGAAGGAATTTTGAAATTTTGTAAGAGACTTTGTGTTCCTGATAAACCTGATCTAAAAAGGGAATTATTGGACAATGCTCATAGTTCCAATTTCTCTATACACCTAGGGAGCACCAAAATGTATAGAGATTTGAAGGAGAATTTTTGGTGGGACAACATGAAGAGGGATATTTCTGATTTTGTGTCAAGATTTATGGTTTTTCAATAAGTGAAAGCTGGAAGGTAACAACCTAGAGGAGTCATGCAACCTCTTCCCATACCTGAGTGGAAATGGGATAATATCACAATGGACTTTGTCATGGTACTACCAAAGACTCCTAGAAGGAATGATGCAATATGGGTCATTGTTGATATTCATACCAAGTCAGCGTATTCTCTTTCTATAAGGTAAGATTTACCACTTGAACGTTTAGAAAGAATATATATTAATGAAGTTGTGAGACTTCATGGAGTACCCCTATCGATTGTTTCTGATTGTGATCCCCGTTTTACTTTAAGATTCTGGAAGAGTCTTATGAAGGCCTTGGATACTGAACTTCATTTGAGCACTACCTACCACCCTCAAATAGATGGACAATCAGAATGGACTATTCAAACCTTAGAAGACAGGTTGAGATCTTGCTCACTTGACTTTCAGGGTATGTGGGATTAATATTTACCTCTGGTAGAATTTTACTATAACAATAGCTTCCATTCAAGTATTCGGATGGCACCGTATGAAGCATTATACGGAAAGAGATGTCACACACCAACTTTTTGGGATGATGTTGGTGAAAGAAAACTTTTAGGCCCAGAACTGGTGGAGAAAATGATGGAAAAGGTGAAGGTATTCCAAAGCCACATCAAAGCAGCTCAAAGTCAGCAGAAGAGTGATGCTAATAACCGAATGAAGGATTCGGAATTTCAGGTAGGAGATCATGTTTTCTTGAAGGTATCTCTATATAAGGGAGTTATACATTTTGGTAATAAAGGTAAATTGAGTCCCAGGTACATTGGACCGTTCTAAATTCTAGAACGAATTGGGACTATAGCTTACCGTTTGTCAATGGTGCCAAGTCTCTCCAAATTTCACGATGTGTTCCACGTATCATTGTTGAGAAAATACATGCCTGACACAACGCATGTACTCACTTATGAGGAAGTAGAAATGGAACCCATTATGTCTTATTGCGAAGAGCCCATTAGGATTCTTGATACCAGAGAACAAGTGTTGAGAAACCGGACGACTCGTCTAGTGAAAGTTCTATGGAGAAACCATAAGATGGAAGAGGAAACATTGGAACCTGAGGAACTTATGATGAAGAACCACCCTGAGTATTTTCATGCGGTAGTATTCTATAAATTTTGAGGAAGAAATTATTTGAAGGGGGAGATAATGTAACACACCAAGCTTCCATGGTACGCTTCTCTTTGAATAATACAGTAGCGGGTGTTGTACGCAAGTTCGAGTTATAAAACACCACAACCAATCAACTAGACATTATGAATAGTAATACACACTTTTTGAAATTTTATACATTTTAACTTTCAAAATGGACTTCATTTTTTGATTCTTAATATCGAAATTAGTTTGGGTGAAATTTTGGTACTTTTCTGATAACTTTCATATTTTTATGAATAGAGAAAATTACTAAATTTTAGTTAAAAACAACTTTTTTAGTCGAAATAATTAAAAGTGGTAAATTATTCATTTGAGTGATTTTAAAGTATAGCTAAAATAAATTTTTACAATTTAATCTAATGTTGGTCATCGGATGTAATTTCACATTTAAAAAAGACATAAACAAGTGTCAATCTTTTGATAGTTATTATTTCTTAAAAAACTCTTTTTGTTTTGACAACGGGGATTAATTTTAAATTAATTTCTGTCACTTCTGTGTTTTGAATTTAGAAAAATGAATTCCATATTTAGAAACAGGAGTTTCAAATTGTGTAAATAGGTAACTACTATTTTTAGACATTTTGAATAATTACTTTAGTAAATATTTTATTTACCATGGTTAAAGGGAAAATCCAGTAAATAAGGGTAAGAAATAATATTAAAATAATATTAAATTACCCTAACACGTTTCCTAACCCTATTGGATGATACATTTCTGACCATGGGAATCTTTGGGTCGATTTTGGGACCCCATGGAGTCATTTGTAAGTGATAATGACACTTTGTATTAATTAAGTTAAAGTAAATACAAAAATGGCATAAGCATATATCTTTTAGAAAAACGGTTTTTACATAGAGTTATATATGTTATCATTTTGAATATAAATGTTATTTAGAAATCTAAAAATACTTTCTACATAATGGTATTTTATTTATAATTTTTATATATTGAATAATTAAATTTATTTAAGACACAATGATGATCCAGTATTTTCTTTATTAATGAAAGAAAAAAATAATAGGTATTATAAATGTTAAAATAAATATAATTTCAATATTTTGATGCCATAAAATAATTTAATTGGTTAATATTGCCTGTTATTATTGATTAAATGAATTTATTTTGAATTAGTAATGTTGTTAAGACTTTAACAAAAATCAATTATTAAATAGTGTCAAAATTGACATAAAGGAGTTTTTAAAAGAAATATTATATTATTAATTGATATAATATTAATAAAATATGAGGTTCATCCAAAGGAATTATATTATGATGTTTATTTCATTAATTGACCACTTGGGGTTCTCTTGGAAGTTTATAGTATGTTTATTAACCAAATAATATAAAAACACAAAGAGTCATGGTAAATGTCAAACTAATTAACTAAGAGTTAAATCTAAAAGATAAGGTTAGTATAGTGACCCAAAACTATCTAAAACCTATTGTTTGAGTGTCTTTAGACCCATCCCCACCTTATACTCTAAATAAATTCGTTTTTATCCATTATAAACTGAATATTAATTTTTTATAAAATAACATTTTAAGTTTTTTCTAAGGTGCCCCTCACCCCTCTTATAAAAGGTCACTACACCTTCTCTCAAATTAATACCTTCAAAGCCTTTTGGTTCAGCCAACCCCTGCCCAAATATCCTCTCAATTTCCCTAACTTCAAGATAAAGGCCATAGTTTGATCATAAATCCAACCTAAGGAGCCCTTTTGATCAAATCAAAAGGAATAACCCAAAGAAGAGGTAATGTTTTCACCACCCTCTTTCAACTTCCTTTCTTCTTTCACTTCTTCTTTCTTTTTTATTTCCATTATAAAATAATAACTCCAGTATATTCTATAAACTGTGATGTTATTATAAATATTGTAGAACAATATTCAGTATTATATCCATCCTTTTAATGACATGTCACCATACGTGCATACGTACGGATTACCGTCTCCACGTCGTGGTGTAATTGTTATTCAAAACATTATTATTTGGATGAGTATGATAATGATGTGTAATTGAAGTAAATAATAAATATAACATTATAATTATTCTTTATATATGATATACCATCCAATTATATATTATTTTGATATCAAAATAACAATATTTTCACTCGTGCGTACGTACGGTCTATCGTCTCCACGAACGCGATGAGATTCATTCCCCATCATATCCATTCAATTATATTTCTCATTTGATGATTAAAAAAAAATTTTAAGGACTTGATATCATTCTGGATATGAATAAGATACAACCTATCCATAACAAACATGGCCTATGTAACAAAACATATAAAATAAAATGAGTAAGTTAACACCTGAAACGACGATAATACTAAGATATTATTAACAAAGCAATATTAAAAGATCATATATGATATCACATTAATGTATATGATTCTTTTATAATTTAATAAAAATTATTTGACCATTATACAAGAGGTTAACCTACCCTTGACCAAGGAAAATTACAAGGTAAGGGTTTATTTCACAATCTATTCATTATCCGAGGTTGCTTATATGTAATTATCTACTCGGACCTCTTTATCATCCACATCCATGTTTCTTAAAAATGTATTTCAAATCATTCTTACTATTTTACAGACTATGGGTTAAAGTCATATATACCCTTTTTTTACTTTTTATAATATGTTTATAAACGAAATCTTTCAATCATTTTCCAAGCAAGGTCATTTTTATCCTTTTCGATAGAATTAAGGTAAGAGTGTCTTTTTTTAACTTATACGGCGGGTGTGGCTATTTTGGGCCATTAAAAATTTGTCAAAGACTCCCTTACAAGATTATAAGAATATTTTTAAAGTAAATGTTTCCTTTTATAATTATGTGACTTTTAAAAGATTTAAATAAAAATAGATATTTCTCTCAAGTAGTTTTGTTTTCATATATTTCAACTTCATTTGATGGATTTTAAGCTTATTTGAAGTAGATTTATTATGATACAAAAATTTCATATTGTATTGAAGGTTTTGTGATATGTTTGACTATGGATGTGATATTTTTATACCATTCATGGTTTATGGTTAAATTATTGACATTTTGTATGCTATTTTTAATATGAATGTTTATGATATGTTTAAACCTTTTCATATTAGGAATGTATTGGACTTAGTAAGTGACGGGTGGATCCTGGTATAGCACATTGATGCATCAGTAGGTCTCATGAGATGTCTTGGCGAGGCCTAAATCATTTTTTATATGTCTTGGCCGAGGCCTTGACAAAATATTTCAGAATGTCCAGCATTATACATTCCCTCATTATGAAAATAATATTGATGTTTCATGTGGTTATTCGACTAGTAGAATACCAATGATTATGTTTTATTATGGCATTATTTACTCAGCTCATATTCCTTCCATAAAAATATTCATGTTTATTATTGGTAAAGGCATGTGGTTTCAATTATTCAACTTTCTTAATATTTATGTTATCTTCGGCTGTATTTCTTATGCTTATTGGGAATTTAAGCTCACCCCTTTCTTATGTTTCATTTTACCAGGATTTGAAGAAGTTATTTATGAGTGACTTTCATCCATTTTAGGAGGGTTGGATGTTACCAATGGAATAAATTCATGTTGTATTTATTTTCAATTTGTAAAGTTGAACTTATGTATGAATCTTGTTTAAAATAATACTAAACATATCGGTCTTTCGAGACATGATTTCTTTGTGATCATGTCAATGTTATGTAATAATGAACCGACTCTGGGTATCTAGGGCCGGCGTGTTACATCATCTGTATTGGAATAACAACATACTGAATGCTAATACTTTTCCCCATGTTAATAGAATAACATACCTTCTAGGTGAAAATTATGTAATATGAATTATGAAAATTTTTATTTTCAAATTATATTGAGAAATGAGTATATGAAAATTACAATATTTGAATAACATGACCATATTCTATCCAAAGAAAGAAGGTAGATGTGTTCAAAAGAACATAACCCAAGTAGCGAGGAATATTTGTCAGAGTGTTTCTATTCTAGGAATGTATATTCCCAGTAAATAATTAGAAAATAAAACATAATAAAACCAAAGGATATAATATTCCAAACATGTAAGTACAAAATAATGATCATAGATAAATGAAAGAAAATTGAGTTACCAAAAACACTTGTTATTGGGGAAACAACAAAATCAATAGAAAATTGAATAAGGGAATATTATTTAGCTATTAAATCCTATAAAATTTAATTATTATGATAAAAATAAAAACATGGGAAATAAATTCCCCATACAAAGAAAACATCGTGTTCTAAATGTATTATGTCTGAAATAATCAGAATTGAGACCAGGAAAACACTTACAAAATTTGAAACTTTTGAGTCAAAGAACCTTGAAATAGAGAGAATGAAATTAAACATAAACTACCATGATTAAAATATAATTCATTATATTATATATAAAATAGGTATTTTATACACTATATAAATTAAATTTTGTGCATAATACCAAACATGTATCAAAGAGAGGAATTTGAGATGAAAATTATTACGACTTTAGAAACATCTTAATTAAAACCCCCTGAAAGAGAGGGATTGTAATTGGCCAAAAAATACCTTTATTAAAATATATTTCATGATATGATATCACAAATAGTCTTTATATATATCACAAAATTAAATTAGGTGCATAATACCAAACATGACTCAAAGAAATGAAATTAAGATGAAAACCCCAACCTTGTATTACAACATACTCAATCATTCTCTAAAATCCAATATGATGAACATAAATATCTTAATCACTTGTCTCATAACCTTAATAAAAAAATTATTCATTTTTTATTATCATTTTATTATCATATTTTATAAATATATTAACTCATTATAGTTTATTTTCATTGTTGAGTGTTTGAACTTTTAGTTTCTTGTTGAGTATAACATCATGAAGATGATATTGATTATCAGTAAGAGGCTTCAAGTCCATCAATATAAGATCATTAAATATAGAATATTTTTTCTAAATTATTACTTAAGTCTCATTTTCATTAGTAAAAATCCAGGAATATGGCTTCTGGAAATTGAAATTGAGATGAACAAGTTTTTTACGTGTTTACGATCAAAAGGTGATATATTAATAAATATTTTAAATATTAAAAATACCTTTATAGAACCATAACACAATATTATATATATAATTTTATGACATCCCATTATCATTTATGATATAAACATTATAACCTTATTCACATAGGTGGTAAAACCAACCCAAATAGTAATGTATTATAATGTTTTTATGAGCAAGGGAATGTATTTGGATAATGATAATATGATATCGTCAAAAGTTAAATTTTTTTTATTTAGCATATAAAATTAGTAAATCCATTTTAAAAAACATCCAATATTAGTGGTGATGAAAAAAAAAATTAATTATTCTTGGAGGTGGTAGTCCGTAAGTATGCGTGATTAATGATCCCATTTCTTAATGAATGAAAATAAATATAGTATATAAAATCAATAATTTTTGAATTGTATGTATGAAATTGAAAGAAAATATACATAAAATTAATCTTTGATACCATTTTAGAGATACAATGATGAAAAATTAATAACATCGCTTCGTGGAGATGGTTTTCTGCATGTACTAACGATTGATTTTAGTTTTTCTCAGTGGATGGAATGGAATTAATTTTTTTTAATTAATATAATAGAATTTAAGTATACTAATTATACCTATTTTATTGTGTTTGCAATGTTATAGATGGTTAGGATAGTAAAATTTAAGTAGGAAACACTAAGAAGAAGTGGATACTCATGTCGGAGACTTGAATTTTTCATAGGAATTATCGATTAAAATGAATGCCTTATAATAAAAAATAGTTTCTAGAGACTTTTTGAAGTGGTATAGGTTTTCAGGAGGATAAAATTTTAATAGTTTCAATGAAATATTCGAAAGGAAGGTGAGTCTTGAAGTGGTGGAAGTGTTAACTTTTTATAAGTGAAGAGAATGTCACCTTTGGAAACACATTAAACATTTTCTATAACGTGATATTAATATTCCATGTTCAATGGAAAAAATGTAAAAAATTAGAGGAAAAATCAATTTTGGGTTGAAAATCATCTCCAAAACCCATTTTAGAGGCAACTTTTAGTGTTTACTGTATTTTATTTTAACTTTTGAACTTTTACCCAAATTAACTTTTACATTGGTAAAACAAATTTAACTTTAGTAATTAATATTATTGAAAATATAAACATTTTAACCCTTGAATAACTTACACCATATAAATTTTAAAATTTTAAATAATTTTATCAAGTAAAATTTTAAGGTTTTGAAAACTTAATTTTAAGATCAAAGGTTATAACATGTAAAAACAATTTTTACAAAAAAAATGTTTTTTAAGCATAAAGTTTCTGTGTAATCCATAGTTATTAAATTTATAAATTCACAATATATATTTGGTTTATTATAAATAAAATAAACATTATTAAAATTTCAAGGAAATCAAAAATTTAATCTTCCCATGAAAATACTTTATTCAAAGAAAAGATCTAAAATAATTATTTGTTAAACTAACATTTAAATTTAATTCTAAAATTGTTGGAAATCGGATTTATAAGCTCAAAGAATATTTTAAAATTCATAATTTTATTCTTTAAATTCATATTTTCTTACTTGAAATGTTTTTTAGACTTCTAGGATATATTTATATAATGATAAAATCATAAAAATTATATTTTTCACAAAAACGTATTTTTAAGTAAAAATAATTCGTTTTAGAAAATACCAAAAAATTTCGTCTTAAGATAATATTTTTATTATAAACATAAAAATTATGTCTATATTGTGAAAATAAAATTCTAAAATTTATAACATCAATTTTTTATTAAAATAATAAAATAAAAGGAAAAAAACTTTTTATTAAAAACGACCCTTTCAAATATTATTTTTTATTTTTTATTTTTTCATATCATTTAACAACTATCTTTGTGCTAAAAATTTATTAATATCAAACACAGTTTATCATAATTACTAATATATTTCTTCAAATATGGATTCAAATCACATTAAAAGGAAATTTTTTAATTTTTTAAAATGGTAAATTATCTTATTATAAATTTTTGAAAAACTAATTGAATTTCATTTATATTAAAAGTGGAATCTATTTTATTTGTACATATATTGCTTAAATTTGATAATCCTGTTAATTATTACTAGTTCACTAGCTATATTTCGATGATCATATTTATATATTTATATATTTATCTAAATATATCACAATTTTGATTAAGTTTGGTGTTTCATGTTGTGAAAGATATCAAATATATTGACTTATTTAAAGGTAATCATATATTAAGATCATGGGATATCACATTCCCCCCCCCACACTCCATTAAATAAATTTCATCCCCATAATTTTTATTATTACACATTTAATAATGTAGGTGAGTGCATTGTTAACATACTCATTATTCAGTGTATAACCTCTAATATTACATCTACCATACTCTCTTAGGTAATATCAAGTAATTTATCTCTATTCAAAAAACATTAGGTATTCATACAATCATATACCCAAGTATTTATACACCATAATCATATATTCTCCAGAGCATAAATTTTGTAACAAAATTTTAATCTCTGAATCAACAAACCATAACAAAGTTATATATTACTCCAAAAATTAACTCTATATTTGACTCTAAAATAGTATTAACCACTAGTTCATAAGGTCACACACTAGTAAATTTATATAATAACCACAAAAAATATATAAACATTACCAAAAATATCATGAATTATCATCAATCCCATGGATATCAATACTATATTACTTTCATTTCAAAAATCACCCAACCATTTATTATCTCGGCATCAAACATATACTAAACATAAAACATATATATCCCTCAAATATGTATTCTTTAATAGTTATATATAAAAATATAACCATTACATAAAATAGTTTCTCGAGGTTATTATTACTATTTAATATATGATTTCAAACCATAATTAAAAACTACATAAGACTGATCCTTTGATGTTTTAAATAATCCTTAATAACATTCTAAATATACCAAAATGTCATTAATAAATATTACTTCACTCTTTAAAATATCTTAGAGTATGAAGAATTAATTTCTATTTTATTATCAAACTCTCTAACTTTCATAATACTAGGAAACTCACCATATCCATCATAATAGGCATATACTAAAATTCTTAAATATTTACGTATCATATCTTATTTGGTTGTAATAAATAGTGGTTTCTATATATATACATTTCTCATATTCATTATTCGGATCTGATTACAACAAAATTCTAATACCAAAAATTTCTATTAATAAAATTATATTAAACCATCATATGAATATGAGAACTCAAACCTAATATTTCTTCTCTAGTGACTCATTCATTTTATCCTTTGACATTTCCACATTAATATAGTTTGTTTTAAGATAGGTTATCTTGTACTTATTAACCTAATCACTTAAATTTAATAGAAAATAAACCCTTCATAATGGATCATAAATAAAATGTTAATTAACTAAATCATATCTCTTAAGAGTTTATAGTTAGTTTCATAGTCTTAGGCCCATTTACTATGCCCTAGAGTGAAGAAGGAGTCAATGCACAATCAACGCTCTTTAGGGTCATTAACCTAAGATTCATCTATTCCATAACTTCATACACATTCTAGTATTTAGAAAAGGATTCAATTTCTAGGAAAACTATGTAATAAAGACTTCACAAACACTTTCTGATTTCATTTTATACTAAGACTTATTCCTAGTATTTTTACTAAAGTTATCTCATTATAATCCCCAATTAAAACTGAATTATTACATTAAAATTAAATCATTTACAATCACAAAAAGTTAATTGATACCTTTAAAATTATGATGAACCTTGACTTTTCAACCCTTATATTATCCTCAATATAAATCCCAATCTCCAAATATATCTAAAATTTTCTTTTGATACCAACTATGATTCTCGGATCCCACACTCTTGGATCTAATGCTATAAACACATAATTTACAGAATCAATTTGACACCACTTGTTAATTCATGGATATAAACATCCTTAATTACAAAATCAACAATGATTATTGTATATCTTACATACCAATGATCATTTTTTGGTTTAGATCTATATATACTTCTAAAAACAATAAATAAAAAACCCATGTTCTTTGTATCAAATAGATATATTTTTTTCATTATATATGAGAGTAATTATTCCATAACATGCCTTAAAATTTCCCATAAATAATTTCACCCATGAGATCATTCTAAACATACTACATGTAATACTTTTATTCATAACCTAGGGAATGGAAACACAATAAAAATATGATCTCAAACACACAAAAATGGAAACATATAATTAAATATTTAAAAAATACCGGCATTACATACATAATTTTATAGTAATATATAATCTGAATAATTCCATAATAAAATAAAATAGAGAGTGTGTTGTATCTATGACCATAAATGAATAAATTGATATTAATAATACTAATCTCAAACTAATGGAATTCATAATGTTGGATATCAAAAACGTGATATTGAGGCTTTATTATAAGTACTATACTGATATAGGGAGTGGTATACACCAAAAATGAAAAACCATTTTCTAATGATACCTGTCTATTCATTGAGGGGCTCTATAATGATGGCCCCACCCATCAATTTATTAAGTCCAGTGCATTCACAATAATATTCAACAATACATTTCATATCATTCCCTAAGGAACATACACTTGAATAAAAATGTTTCTATCGGTATAATTAGTGATAAAGAATATCAATACATAATAAAATTGTAATAACAATCAATAATCATCAAGAATATCAATACTTTTCCCAATATCAATAAAAAAGTTAACATGACCATAACCCATCTAGAGTATTTAGGTGTATGGTTAAATAATATATAGTCAACTTACCAAAAATCATTTGAATTGGAATAACTACATAGGAAATACCAATACCTTTCCCCCTGTCAGTATAATAATTTTATTTCTACATGGACATAATCTAATATAAATTATATAAAATTTTATATTCACACTATATAGATCAATGAGTATACATTTAAGTCAACACTAGAATAACATAATCCTAATCCATTTAGATAATGAAGGTGTATGGTTTAAAAATAACATAACCCAAGAAGTGGGGAATGTTTTTCTAAGGGTTTTTGGGGTAGGAATTTATATTCCTACGAAATAATGAGATAATACCACATAATAAAACAAAATGGTATGATGTACCCAACATATAAGTTAAAAATAATAATCATAACTCAATGAATGAAATTTGAGTTACCAACAATCCTTACTTCTGGGAAAACAACTGAATCAATATCAACTTAAATAAGGGAAAATGATTTGGATAGTAAATCCCATTAAATATAGTGACTATGATAAAAATATATCCTTGTGAAATAAATACACCATGTAAAGAAAACATGGTGCACAAAATCTATTATGTCTCAAAGAATTATAATTGAGACCAAAAAAATCATTACCACCTTCGAAACATTCAAATCAATACCCCTTGACTGAGAGGAATTGAAATTGAAATAAAAATAAAATTATTAAAAGATAATTCATGATATTTTTCCTCAAATAGATTTGATATACAACATATAAATGAAACTAGGTCCATCATACCAGACATGTCTCAAAGAGAGGAATTTAAGACGCAAACCCTTACAACTAATTTTTCTAAATATAAACCCCTTGAAAGATAGGTATTGTAATAAAAATTAAAATAAAAGGATAAAAATATGTTTCATTATATGATATATCAAATAGATAGTATATATACCATAAAAATTAAATTAGGGGAATAATACCAAACATTTCTCAAAGAGAGGAATTTGAGACAAAAACCCTTGCCTTATATTCCTGCTTACTTGATCGTGATATAATCTACCATATAATTAACATAACTATATTAATAACTTATCTTAAAACATTAATATAAACACACTTCCATTTTTTAGTTATTTTATAAACATATATTACCAATATATTAAATTATAATAGTTTATTTTCTTTATCGATTGTTAAAATTTTTGGTCACTTATTTCATATAATATTGACGAAAACATGATCAATTATCAGTAATTATATTAAATTCCATAATTATAATATCATTAAAACTAGGACAATATTTTTTTAAATGATTACTTAATTCTCATTTTCATTCATTGAAATACATGGATACAACTTGTGAAAATTGAAATCATGATGAACTAGTTTGAACGTATTTCATGATCAAATGGTGATATATTAATAAATATTTTATATATTGAAAAGAAAATTTTTAGAACCATTAAAAAATATTATATATATAATTAATACTTTAAATTACCATTATAATAAATCTTATATTCATCAATGATATGAACCTTATATCATCACTCATGTAGGTGGAAAAGCCAACACAAACATTAACCTATTGTATTATTTTCATACGAAATGGAATGTATTTAGATAATGATAGTACGTCATATTTAGAATATACAATATTCCTTAATTATAATATGTACTAACTAAATCCATTCTGATAACCATACAATATGGGTTCTAATGATAATAAAAATTTGTTTTTTGTGGAGATGGTAGTTCGAACATACACGCGATTAATGACCCCATTTCTCAAAGATTGGAAAAAATATGGTATATAAAAAATGATAATTTAAAAATTGTATTTGTAACATATAAAACATATTTAATAATCAAATTTATCTTTTAACTATCCATGATAGTTAGTGATGAAGAACGAACAACATCACTATATGAAGATGATAGTCCACACGATTGATGTTTCGGTTTTATTAGAGGATGGAATAGAAAAGGTACCTGTTTTTAAATTAAAATAATTAAATTTGTGAATAATAATTATACTAATATGATTATGTTAATAAATTTATATAATTTTAGATAAGGTTAGTTTAGTAAAAATTAAGAAGGAAACAATAATAAGAAGTGGATAATCTTGTCAGGGACTGGAATTTTCTCTAGGAATTATTCTTTACAATAGAGGACTTATTCTAAATAATAGTGAAAAGATACATTTATAAATGGGATAGAGTTATATAAGTATTAATGTGGAATATTTTCAAGGATAAATTGTAAGGGAAGGTGAGTTTTGAATTGGAGGAATTGTAAGCTTTTATAAGTGAAGAGAAGGAAACTATTAGAACCACCTTTAACATTTTCAATAATGTTATATTATTATTGCAACTTAAATGGATAAAAAAGGAAAAAATTTGGGGTAAATTTCATGTGGGTCTAACATTACCTTAAACATTCATTTCCCAGTAAACTTTGAGTATTCTGAGGCCATTTGTATTGACTTTTTAAAATTTTTCCCCAATTTACTTTTACCTTGAAATTTAATTTTTACCTTATTAATTAATATTACTAAAAAAGTTATCATTGAATATTTTTAATAGTTTAAAAATTTTGATTCTAAAATTTGAAAATCATTTTTTCATATAATATTTATAATCTTTTGAACAGTTAATTTTAATGTTAGCACACATAATGTGTAAATAAAGTTTTTACAAAAAAGTGTATTTTAAGCATAAAATTTATGTGAAAGCCATAATTATTTAAATTTCAACTTTACATGACATATATAGTTTATTAGAATTTAAATCAGTGGTATGATTCTTCTAAGTTAATCCAAAATCGTATCTTGCCATGAAAATACTTGATTCAAAGAAAATACTGAAAATAGTTTTTTTATTAAACTGTCATTTTAATTTAGTTCTGAAGTTATTGGAAGTAGTATTTATAATATTGAATAGCATATTAAAATGAATAATTTTATTACTTAAATACATATTTTATTTCTTAAAAAAAATTTACACTTTTAGGATAATCATACATAATGGAAAATTCATAAAAATTATAATTTTTGAAACAACCATAATTTTTGACTAAAAATTAATCTTTTTGAAAATATAAAAAAATTAATCATTACCCTAACTCTCAAAAAACTATTTATTTATCTCCTTGGGGAGTCTGAGAGTTTGTTAAGTTACACATTTTTAATCATATTCTTTGAAAACTAATTATGCATGACCAAAACATATTTCACTCCAATAATCATCCCACTTGACTGCTCACCAGAAAATCATCCTTCACATTCATCATTAATCCAATTCCATCTATTCCCCTCCATTGAGTAAAACCATAAGAATAGTTTGATCATTATGTAACATAGTAGGAAACCACAAAGTCATGAAAAGAATAACTTATATGATGTCTAAATAATGACACCTTCCTTAATCTATAACGCCCTAGGGACATTATAGGTTATTCATTGAAAAATTATATTTAAATCATTCATAATGGTTTAGGAATATTTTTTGGAATTCCAAAATCATATCCCCCAAGAGTGTCAAACCATTTGTGTATTAAGGCCCATTTTCGTGTACCATATTACCCTAAGTCAGGCCCAGAACATCTTTTCAGAGTTGTTACCCCTAGGTACATATGTTCCTAAAGCACATACACTTGTATTATAATGATATGGATATATTTCTAGAAACCCACTCATTTTATCCTTTAGCAAAATTATTGTACTTTTTCTGAAATGATAACTCACCCTTATACATATCCTTAAAGACATCCCTAGAAAAATCCTTAGAAATATACCTAGGGATATTACTAAAATTTTATCATCCAAGTTTCCAAATGTTAACTATACCTTTCCTTTGATACCAAATATAGAGACCCAGGCTTAACCTACCTAGATATTAAATCATTTTAGATGAATATTCAACACATTACAAAAATATATTCCCTTAAACCTTAATAGTTTAGTTTCTTTGGAAACTTGGAAACAAAACCTCTTATCCTCATGAAAGATCTTAAACTTATCCCATAAATATATCCATATTTCGTAATTCTACTTAAAATCTTTCTTCCTAACCTAGGGAATAAAAAAAATAAAGGGCTGATATCATATTCTCAATAAGGGTAAATAGAGAAAAATTTTAAGCATAACATGAAAAAAGGGTATGGAACTTGAGAATATCATTTGAAGATCATACTATAAATATCAAGGACCATAATAAATATTTTAAGTTCATAAGACACGAATCATAAGGAAATAATGAACATAATCCATGAAATCATAACATCAGAATAAAATATGGAATTGTAGAAAACAGATAAGCATATAAAAACCCTATGTTAAGGAGACCTACCAAGGACTTTGTAACTTTTTAGTCTTGGGTTAATCACCTATGTACCTACTTTGGGCTGGGGTTTCCATCCCATGTACCCTCTTTTTTTGGGCATTGGATTTCCTCTTGTGTACCCTCTTATTTCGAGCTTGGTATGTCCTCCCTTATACCTTCTTGTTTCGAGCTTGGGATGTCATAACATATACCCTCTTGTTTCAGGCATGGTATGTACTCTTGTATAACCTTTTGCTTTAGGATTGGGATGTCCTCCCAGGTACCCACTTGTTTTGGGCTTGGGATGCCCTCTCGTGTACCCTTTGATCTCATAGAAAATTTTTCATTACCCATGGAATTGGAGAGAGATATATGTCCCACCTGTCAGATAATGAAATCATGCATGAAGGTGCCACATAATCCACCCAACTTTAAATTTTTATTAAGCCATTTATTATGAAAACTGGGAAACCATAGTTCACAAACAAGTTACCACTACATTCTGAAAGAGTTCACAAAATATTTAAACACAATACAACAATTACTTGACTCAGCTACTCTGTATAGTTCCCAGTGCAGCATACAAACCTGGGTATATGAATCCTCTCTGATAATCTCTTCAAGGTGAGTAATCATCCTTTCATTGCCTAAATAAATTCATCTAAGTTGATTTTTCTCTGATTGAATCCCTGATCCAGTGTTCTATCTTTTATATCTATACACACATTTTTCTCTTAATTAGAATCAGATTTAAACCTTCATTTATTAATTATTTTAACCTCATATTCTAAGACATTGGGTTGTATAACTTGTTCAAGCATTTCTTCCTTGGAGTGCAAGATAAGTTTCAATCACTCCCCATCCTCTTCTTCCCTATCTCTTTTATTCTTACTTGATTCTCCACTTTCCCCTTTTTGTATAACTATTATTTCTTTTTTTCATACCTTCTTGGCTGACCTAGTCTCCATTGGTTTTGGTAAGTGGGAGTAATCCTTGTGTTTCTTTGGTTTTTTCCCCTAAACCACAATACATTTCCCTATGTATCGAATGCCTTTTTTTCCATTCTTCCTTCCAAGGTTGTAAGGACATTTCCCTTGATTTTGTTCTATTTTATCCACTGAAGGTTGAATATAGATATCATCACCTGGATAATCCTTCTCTTAAGATAATGGAGGTTCTTGAACTTCCAGACCATAAAAATGGTTCCCCAGTTTTATCGTTGTGCCTTCTTTGAGGGGCCTCTACGTACATGGAGACACCTACTTAGCTACCTTTTTCTTCAATGTAGTTTTATTCTCCCTATAACTAGCCTTTCAATGTACTAAGGAGTTGGCCCTGGAGATTTTTGGGTCTAAGGACCCCAAGACACTCACTCTGTCTATCCTCCCTTGTCCATGGATAGATTCTGTTACATCCAGCAAGAAGGACTTCCCCTGAACTATGTCTGAACCTATGGGATGGTCATATCTACAACCCATATACTGTGGTTTATTGTTATTTTCCTCCCAGCATCGACCTTGAGAGCCACTTAGACCTTGAACATAACTCCCTATCAATCTCAGATCACACTCCTTAATAGGACTGGATGTAACTGGTATATCCATTGTATCCACTGCTAAGGGACCCTCCTCTTCTGTTCCATCAAGACCCAAATAATGTTTTAAATGGGAAAAAATTTCCACAACCCATGGTGGTGCCTCCTTAGGCTTTAATATATTCACTTCCACTATAGAAACCAAGGGAGAAAAATGTTGGAGCTGATTTTCCAGAGTACTGGACTCTGCGAGAAGAAATTCCTATTTCCTGACTTGTACCATCTTCTTTAGAGTGGCCACACACACCTCCTAATAATCTCCAAATCCAGAACTCGTTTAAACCTACTGGTTCACCATGAGATCAACCTATACCTCAAACCCCTTGGTATTACTGATCACATTTTGCTTATCATGGGTCCTGTGACGGTAGCCATAGACCAAATGGCCTAGCCTATGGCATCCAAAGTAGAATGATGGACATGATTGGAACACCACCATTTATTTTTATCTGAACTCTTCTCCAATGGAAATCCATAGCCACTTTATAGGAGGCCTTGAAACATCAACCTCAACTCATACAAGTTGTGAGATTGGGTGACAAACTGCAGACATGTGATAATCAGAACACATACACCTTCCAACCATATTCCTTAGCATACATATAATTGAAGGGCTTTGGAAAGGGAGTGGTAGGTCTGTAAATCTTACCCACACCACATACCAAGGTGGATCATGTTTCATGTTGAACTCAAAAGACCATCAAAGGAGGTAAAAACCACATTCGTTGATAACATGAGGAGCGTTGGACCAGGCGATGATCAGATCGTCCTTTGAGGAGAAGTGGATCATAAAGTGGTGCTAATCAAGAAGACCCACCACCGCTTGATCTTGAAGACCCCATGATTCAAAGAAAAATATGTCAAAAGCATCAAATGAGGGAAAAACACCCCAGAATTGGGCCACAAGCGCTGATCTGTGAGGATCTAAACCTGCGTTAAACTCTTTTATAGAAATCGCGAGCAGGGGAAAGCCATCGTAATGAATGGGAACCATATGGAAAAGACGGATCGATGAAAAAGGAGTAAGGAATGTTAGGTTAGTGGAAGGGTTAAAGGGCAGACTCATCAAGGAGGAAGGTAGGTCATTCTCTCCATCCCCCACTGAGGAGGAGGGGGCCATAGCCTTAGGCATCTCCGCTAGGGCATCGCCGCTGAGGACACGAGATCTGCAAAATGCTTCCTTTCATGTGAATGTGCCACATAACATACATAATATCATAACCCATGAAAACATATGGGTTATATAAACATAAAATAATCACCCATGTAATGAAATGGGTATCATTAACATTTAATCATATCATAACTTATTGAAAAGAGAGAGGTTTCATAATCACTCCATCAAAGCATAACCCAAGAAAAGAAGTGGGTTTCAAAATAATATAACTCATGGAATACAAATGGGTTTCATAAACATCATGTCATTAAATAAAGAACCATAATGAGAAAAGAATATGAATTGAACCTTTATATAATTTCCTTGAAAGGCATGAGTAACATCAACAAATTTCATCTTAGATGGAAAATAATTTTGAAATATATTTCAACAATTATTCTTGATTAAAATTTCATTTCTTCTTTGAAAAATTATTTTTACAACAGATAACCTTTTGAAAACCATTTCTTTTGAAAATATTTTGAAAACATATAAATAAGGATTGAAATCATTTTGAAACCCTTTTTCCACAAAATCTTATGAAAGAGACTTGAATAAATATTGAAAACTTTGTTCCTTGAAAAAATATAAAGTAATTTTCAAATAATTTTAAAAAACTTTTACTTTGAAAATTCTTTGAAAAATTATAATAAAATATAGAAAATGTTTTGAAAATCATTTCTTTGAAGATACTTTGAAAACATATAAAGAATTATTGGAAATGTTTTGAAATCCATTTATTTGAAAATAACTTTTAAAACTTATAAAGGACGATTTTAGAACCATAAAACATAATTAAAATCCACTTTTCTGGAAAATTATAATCAAATGCCATCTAAAGACATTTTTTAAAACATTTTTTAAAATAGAGTTTTGAAATAAAACAAATTTCTGACTGAAGAGAGAGATACGGCCAAATTTTTTTAAAAAAAATTATTAATTATATTAAGTACCAAAGAGTAGGAAATGATAATAATCCATGGATATATCTTGAATAAATATAGGATAAGGAATATCAAGAGTTTTAATGAGATATTGATCATAATATTTCATCAAAATAATCACAATCATTAACAATCTTGAAAAGTGATGAGATTGTTTCAATAAAATCTTACCACTTGGTTACATGGGATCATAATATTTATGTTAGAAAATGAAATTTCATAAAGAATAAAATTTCATTAAAATAATGATATTAATTATATAACATGAAAATTGGAATCATATACACCTCGTTAAAGAACATAGATGTATAACAGAACATGTGTCTCAAAGAAGGCAATTTGAGACAAAACTACTTTACCGGTTTAGTAACTTTTAAAACATTAACCCCATGAAACAAATATAAAAGAATGGATATGTAAATACCAAAAACTTTACATAGAAGAATAATTTAAAACATACAGGGATAGTATACACACTACACAAAAGGAATGGGAAGTGAAAAAATAATTTATCTCACAGAAATAAAAAGTGAGATGAAATTCCATTACATAGTGTCTTGACTCTTGTAGTACTCTTTAAAATGTCATGTATAATAAATATAAATTTATTATAAATTTTTTAAAGAACCATATTCTTATATCTAATACCATATGTGTATTTATTATGACTTTATATTACCTACTTGTTAGCAATTTCATTTTAAAGTTACGCTTCAGATAATATTCTCTTTGTTTTTCAGTTGTGTCTTAACTTGTTATATCTTTGGTCCTTATACTTATATCATGATTTACAGAGTGTAATAAATGATATAAATAACATTTATATTTAGTATATTTTTATTATAATAATCTATATCATATAATAGTATGAAAGGTAATACACCATTCATGGAGACAATAAGTCGTACGTATGCATGAACGTTGTTTATGTTTTTTATTGTTGTATTGAAAGAAACAAAGTACATGACATATATACATTTTTATATATTTATATATCATTATTCCAGTAGTATTATTATATCATATATATCATATAATTTCACTAAACTCATCCTTAATACATTCCATGTAGTGTGGGAACTTATCACATCGCTTTGAGGGGTGGTATTCCATACTTCCTCAAACAAAACAATCAGATTTACACCAAATGGAAAGTAAAATAAGATATGTGTTGGAAAAGGAATAAAAAAGATTAAAAAATACTAAATAAATAATATTACATATATAAATATATTTTCCATCATAATTTCCGCCATGATAGGCGATAAAGGAAAATTGAACAATCATCGTTGTAGTGAGGCGGTAGTTCATTGTACACAAAAACAGTATGTTCGTTACCCATTAGATGGATGTGTGTGTGAGTGCAGGTCCGCCCCTTAGAAAAATATAATAGTATATTTAATATAATTTTTCTTTTATACAATAATTTAATAAATATAGTGGAGTGGGTGGGGAAGGAAAATAAAATAAAGGAGCTTGAGAGAATAAGTTTCCACTTAATCAGGTAACTCCTTTTAGTTTGTGCCAAAAGGCTTCCCTAGATTGCTTTCTTCCCAAGGAGAGGATTGTAAGAGGAATTTATAGATTTTTATAAAAAAAAAATTCAGATAATATCCTAACCTAAGAGTTCTTATATGTGTAAATAAGTGGGAGAGGTGGTGACCTTTTATAGGGAAGGAAAAAATGCTCACTTAGAATTTTCTAAAACAAGTTAGCTTTACACATGTTATTACCTAAACAAAGTCATACCAAACCAACCAAAATAAATAATGGATGGTTTATGGACGAAATATTTTGATAAAATGGGTTTTGGAAAATTTTATAGGTCATTTTGTTCCATAAGATTAAGATATGTTCCCTAGTTAAGAATAATTTGATCTTAATCGTTGTGATTAATTTTAGTCACTTTTACTAATCTTTTTGGTCAAAAATTAAAATGATCTAATTATACTCTAAATATTATTATTAATTCAATGTTTTATTTTTTTTTTCAAATCCAATTAAAGTAAGGGTAAAAAATTAGATTAACACTAATCGCACAGATAGGATGAAACAATGGGTTTTAAAAGTAGAAAAATGTACCAAAGATTGTTATGTTTTTATATTCAATTTCGAAGTAAAATTGATTATAACGACTAAAATTGTATTAGTATATTTATAATTGATATAATATGACCATAAAAATATTTAATGTATAATTTAACATTATTAATTTTTTAAAACGAAAAGAAAGTTATTAACTAAAATGCAATATTTTTCACTATTCATCAAAAAATGAATTTTCACATAAAAAATCAAGAAATTCACCCAAAGCTAATTTCAGAATTATAAATTCAAAAATGAAGTTTATTTTATCGAATTAAATTTCTTTATTTGTCTAAAATTAATTTTCTTGTCCTTTACATAAGTACACTAAAAGCATTTCATTTGAGAAAATCGTATTTTTGAACATATAAATACTTTATGAAAAAATATATTTTTCATTGTCAATATGTTTTAATTATATAAAACCATTATAAAAATATTTTAAAATTAGTTATTACTTTTCATATTACTATGTTTTAATTGATATTTTGTAACTAACTTTTTTAAATAATTATAAAAATAAAATGATGTTTCATAGAAACTTGGTATTGCATGTAACGTACGTGAAGTCGGTGTTGCGTGGAGCACAATCAAAGTTTGTGTAGTGTGAATGAAATCAAGGAATTTTTGTTTTAATATATATATATATATATAACTACTTCCAATGTCACTTGAAATGAAAAATATAAAAAATATAAATTAATTCGAAAAAAAATATTTCACAAAATCTCGAGGTGTTACATTTCGTGTGGGAGCTACTCGAGTGTCATTATAGAGAAGAATTTGGATTAATGGAGATTATGAGTGGGATTTTACTAAGTACCATAATGGATTCAAAAAGTTCTGCTTGGGGATTATGTCTAGGATATTCCTGAGTTCCTCTTCAAAGTGGAAATGGTGTGCATGGGGATTACGCGTGGGAGTTGACTGAGAGCAGCTATGGAGCAGAAATGGTGTGAATAGTGTTTATGCAAGGGAGATGCTTGGGTGATACTTGGAACAATGATGATGTGGTTAGGGCATACACGTGGGATCTCCATGGGTGACTCTATGGAGAGGTAATGGTGTGAATGGTTATTATGCTTGGAAGCTTCCTAGGTTCCGCTATGGAGTGATAATGGTGTGAATGGGGTTTATTCATGGAAGATGATAGGGTACTGCTATAGAGAGGAAATGGTTTGAATGGGGATTACACATAGGAGTTACTAGGGTGTGACTATGGAGAGGCATTTATGTGAATGGGTCTCACGAATGGAAGGTATATATGTGCTGTTATAGAGAGATAATGGTTTGTATGGGGCTTATGAGTGGGAGGTGCCCAGGTACCACTATGGAGAAGAAATGGTGTGGATGGGGTTTACTTGTGGGAGCTTCCCAGGTGCTTCTATGGAGCAGGAATACTGTAAATTTTACTTACCTGTGGAAGCTTCCTGGGTTCTTCTATATAGCGGTGATGGTGTGGATGAGGCTTATGTGTGAGAGCTATCTGGGTACTGCTAAGGAGAAGAAATGGTGTGGATGGGGCAAATGCATGGGAGCTGCTCGGGTGTCACTGTGGAGAAACAACGGTGTGGATGGGGAATACACATGGGAGTTGTTCGGGTTCCATTATGAAGAGGAAATTTAGTAAATGGATCTTAGGTGTGAGAGCTGCTTGGGTGCCTCTATAGAGACAAAATGGTGTGGATGGGGCTTACGCTTGCAATATTCCTAGCTACAGCTATGCACCGATAATGGTGTGCATGGGGTATATGATTATAAGTTGTTTGGGTGCTGCTATGGAGTGGAAATGGTTTGTATGGGGCATATGTGTGAGAGATTCCCATAATTTCTCCCTCATGTATGAACATGATGGCATCCCATGTGCATATAATTAGGTAATAATTCCATTTCATATCATGTGAATGGATGAGGTGTGTGGGTTTTAGGCATGGAAGTTTCCCATTCAGGCTTCCCCATGTCAGGTCATGAGGGAAACACAGCTTGTTTGTGGGATAAGGTATATTATTGGGTCTTAACCTGAGATTGAGTCCCATGGTTGGTGTCTAATGGTCTTATCCTGATCATGGCATGAGGCATCTTACTCTTGGAACATAAATCATCTTGTTTTTGTCATAGGAGGCATTCAATTATTGATTAATAGGGTATGTTGTAGTATAAATTCATGTATTGAGTACTATTGGAATCTTATGTTTGGTGCATAAGGCATCTCTAGTTTGGAAAAAGAGGCATCCTATGTTCTCCATATAGGATATACCATAGTTTATATTCATGTAGCGAGGACCATTAGGCATAAAACACCTAAAAATGGCTGGTTTGGGACTTACTAAAGAGAGTACCATTTTTGGTTTGACCTAGAATGGGATTCTAGTGATGGGGTTTAAGGAGATTCTTAATGAATGGTTTGACTTAGGGTGCTCATGGAATCCAAGATTAAAACCTAAACTCGTGATATGGGAAAGGGACCCAGAGGACTATGTAAACTCAAGGTGTTTCAAGGAGATAAGAGGAGTATCTCGAATCATGGTATTCTACGGGTGGAAGGTGGGGCTACACAAGGGTCCAAGCCAAAATGTCCTCGAACTAGACCAAAACATTTTTCTGTGACTCTTGATTTTTGATGGGGTTGGTGATGGTGGTGAAGGGACCAGGTCGGAGGCCCAGGACCGCACCCTACCACTAATCATGAGATGGGTTTCAGTGGTGTAGTATAAGGCTTTAGCCTTAAACATTACTTAATCTTGAGTTATGTCAAGAACTATACACTGAGAATCTTTTAAGGTTTATAGTTTTAGATAATTAGTTCGTAACTATTACATTTCATCTCAAAAATTACATTGTATACACTTCTACTCTATCCAAATATTTTCACAATAATAATACTCTTTAAATAAAACATTAGATCTTTTATTGATATAAATATTCTAGAATTCTTCCATTCCCTTAACCTTATTTATAACCTCTGAAAAAACATTTCCAAAACTTGGGATGAGAATAAAAAGCTCGATAAGTGTTATAAAACAAGGAAAGAAAACATTAGTCCATCAATACATACAAATCAATGAAATCATACTTTTCAATCATAAAACATAAGATCTAAAAAATACCTCATGAAATCATAAAATTTATGAATAACACATAGAAATCATAAATCATAATGGTTACTTGTGGCATCCGTAACATACTTACATTGTAGCTTTCACAACTACATAGGGAGTTACGTTTGGAATACCAATCATGGTATATTCCCTAAATCTCTTAGGAGAAAAATTAATGTTTACCTCTGTCGCATTACCTAATGCATTGGAGAGTTATCTCATGCCCACAAGCCCTAGGTTTATCACAGAACAACTCGTATACATAAACAATTCCCAATAACCATAACATAATCATAACAAATAAAGGAAAGATAAAATTTCCACATTACAATCACAAGATATCAGTTCAAGATATTGACATAATCAATCCATTATCAAAACCATTTTCAAAACCAAAATACATAAAAATGGTATGTTTTATTTATTTTCATTTTAAATACACTATGACTTGTAGAGGAATCCAAATATCAAATAATGATCAAAGCGGTGGAAAATTCATTGTCACTGCATATGTTAAAAAGAAACATTCCTTTTTCCATTTAGTAAAATGCTTCTTAGAAAAACGATTCCCTTTGAATGAAATGAAAATTTAAAGGGGTCTATACATCATATAAAATAAATTTGTGTATAAATAAAAATATGCCTCAATGAAAGTAGATTGAGATGAAGTCCCATAAAAAGATCATTTTGTAAATAAAATAGATCGATTATGTGTATTCACTATAGGTACACATAAGTAATGTAAAAAAAGATTTTAAATGAAAAGTTATTTCTTACATAATCATATCATGACATGATTAAAAGTAGAAGGTTAACCCAAAGAATGTAAATTGGGTTAAGAAGTTCCCTAATGAAAATTCGGCAACCTAACGGTGTCACATAAAAATTCAGAAAATGAGTTGATGAGAGAGAAAAGGGTCTCTAGTCACATGGAAATAAAATGTACAGCAACAAGTATATATAATAACAAATCCTGACATTTGAAAATTGAAAATTAAAGACATAACATAAAATAAGTCTTTGACTATGAAAGGATGGTGAAAGGTTCCCTTTTCTCATGTCCGAATTGCCTTGTTCTTTCTTTAATATCCTAAATAATAAACTAAAATTAATTTCTACTTGATTAAAAACCTTTTTTAAATTTATTATTCCTATTATATAACTTATTACCACGTTATAAACATTACATAATCATTTATGTTAATATCGGTTGTTTTGTCAATATTTGGTACTTGAGTCAAAAATGAACTTGTTATAATTACAAATTGTCTATGAGGTCAAAATTCCATTATCCCCAGAATTATATTTGTGATTTAAATATCATATATATCATATATATCTTGTATATATATGTATTTATAATAGTACATAACATTTGGAGATAAGAAATAAAATGCACTATTCATGGAGATGGTAAGTCGTGCGTACACATACACGCTACTTTCATTTCTATTTAGTATTTAATGGAACATAATGATACATATGTATATTATAATTCCAGTATAATATCATATATAATTTTATTAATACCATCCTTTATACATTCCATGTATGGAATGAATGAGTTATATCAC
This sequence comes from Viscum album, assembly GCA_963277665.1. Classification (NCBI taxonomy): domain Eukaryota; kingdom Viridiplantae; phylum Streptophyta; class Magnoliopsida; order Santalales; family Viscaceae; genus Viscum; species Viscum album. The sequence continues at coordinate 1,216,512,465 of OY728155.1, read as the reverse complement.
TTTGAGGAGGCAGTAGTCTGCACTTCCTCAAATAAAATTATCATATTTACCCATTATCAAAACCATAAAAGTATGATAAAAATGAAAAATATAAAAGAATAAAGACAATATAAATATAATATATATCACATATAAATATAGTTCCATCATAGTGGCCACCATGATAAGTTTTATGGAAAAATGGAACAATCATTGTTTCGTGAGGCAGTAGTTCTCCATACACAGAAACAGTATGTCCGTATTCGATAGATGGAAGTGTGTGGAAGTTTAGTTCAAATAATTCTCATAAAAACATCAATGTATATTCAGAATATTTTTTTTGTTATTTAATCAAATAATAATAATATAATAGGGAGTGTAGAAGTAAAATAAAATAAAATAACTTGAGAAAAGATGTTACCTCTAAATCGGGTAACTGCCTTTGATTTGGGCCAAAAGGCTTTCTTGAATTGACTTCTGCCTAAGGTAAGGCTTCTAGAAAAAATATAGGGATATTGGGAGATTATGTGATCATATTTGGGATGATTCATGGGGCTTGAGATGTGTGAGTAAGGTTTATAGGTGATGGCCTTTTATAAGGGGAAGGAGGGGCTCTTAAGGAAAGTTTGAAAGTATTATTTTATTATAAAATGATTTTCGTTTTGAAAAGGATAATAACTAATTAAATTATAATATAATATTAATATTATTAGAAATACTCTCAACCAATAGTTTTGAGAAATATTTTATTTCATATTTAACCTTATCATTTAGCTTTAACCCTTAGTTAACTAATTTAACTCTTACCATGTTTTCTTGTATATTCATACTATATGGTTAATATAGTTACCATAAAATGTCAATATAACCACAAGTGCTAAATTAATGACATTATCAACTATATATAAGTCATTTTTCAGAATCTTAGATTTTTAGGATTACTATATCATTTAATAAAATAATATGTTTTTTAAAAACTCATTTATGTAAATTTATATACTATTCATATCATGACTTTTTAAAAATCCATAACAAGATTATTTCAAAAAAATCATTAACTAAAAGATAAAAATTCATACTCATCCCTAAATTTCTTGTATGGAATAAAAAGTTTTGAAATAAATTTATTTTAATTTTTATAATCACATTTATTAAAAACATTCATTAATAAGGTAAACACTATATCATCATTGTGTCATAAATAAATAAATTTATTTGATTTCTAAAAATTATAAATGAAATACCATGATATATGAAATAGTTTTATATTTTTAATTACTATTTATAGTCTAAAGGATCACTTATATAACCCCATATAAATTTTTTTTACTAAAAGATTTTTGTTTGTGTTATATTTTCCTTAACTTTAAATTAATTTTTATCAAAATGTCATTTTCACTTAAAAGTGCCTCCATGGGGTCCCAAAATTGACCCAAGGATTCCCATGGCTAGAGATGTATCATTCAACAGGTTTAGGAAATGCTTTTGGGTTATTTAATATTATTATAATATTATTTTTTTACCCTTATTTACAAGATTTACCCTTTAAACATGGTAAATAAAATATTTACTGAAGTTATTTTTCATAATTTATAAAAATAAAAGTTCCATATTTAAATAATTTGGACCTCCTGATTACAAATGTGGAATAAATTTTTAAAATTCAAAATAAATAAGTTTTAGAAATTAATTTAAAATTAATTCTCATTGTCAAAACAAAAAAACGTGTTTTTAAAAGGTAAAAACTACCAAAAGATTGTCAACTGTTTATGTACATTTTAAGAATGAAATTACTTCAAATGAACAAAATTTTATTTAATGGTAAAACTATAATCCAATTACACTTTAAACCCATTTAAAATTACAATCTTACTATATAAATAAATTAGATTAAAAGGCATTTTTGGATTAAAATGCATTATTTTTCACTATTCATTTAAAAAATGAACTTTGTCAAAAAAATACCAAAATTTCATCCAAAGTAACTTTTGATGGTCCAATTCTAAAAAAGAATTTTATTTTGTCAAATAGAGCATATAAAAGTGACAAAAAATGATTTAAAAATGGTTCACCATTAAAAAGCGGTAAAATGACCTTTTAAAGAATATTAGATTATTTCATGCTTAAAATAGGATTCATTCTTATTTTAAGCCTCTAAAATTTATTCGATAAATGTAAAGACATTTCACAAACATGTATAATCATATTTTTGTTAGTTATATTCATTCCTACCAATATAATGACTAGGCGTTGACTTCTATTTAAGATAATAATATTATATTATTATTTTTAGGTATAACTCAAAATTGTGTACAATGTAAGATTTCAAAGAATTCTTTTGTTTGATGTTGGTTATGCCATATAACATAGCATCCCATTTAAATTAAAATTAATATTTAATTCAAAAATATTAACAAATATGAAAATTTCATATTCTTTATTTACCTGGGATGTTACATCTTTTCCCATTTTGGAAATTATGTCCCCGCAATTCTATTCACTTATAAAATAAGTGGGGGTATTTATCCCTCATAGAATTTTCATATTATCATGTTGCATCTTCAAACATATTGTTTTTTTACAAAACCTTTAAATGATTAATTACCTTATTCCACATCACTTGCTCTCTTTGATCAAAAATCTGGACTGGTTGTTTCTCATAGAAGAGATTCTCTTCCAACTGAACTACTTCTAGACTAAAAATAATAGATAGATCTGGAATATAATTTCTCTACATTGAAACATGAAAAACAATTTTTACCTAGGATAAACTTGGGGGTAATGTCACTACATAGGAAACTAATCCAACTTTATCTAGGATTTCATAGGTTTCAATGAACCTCGGACTTAGATTTCCTCTTTAACCGAAACACATCACACATTTCCATCGAGAAACATTGAGAAAGACATGATCACCTACCTCAAAAGAAATATCCTTCTTCTAGTTATCTACGTAACTTCTCTACCAACGTTGAGTTGTTCTCATGTGCTTCTGAATCAACTGAACTTTTTCTACTATCACTTCTACCAATTCTGGTCCCATCAACTTCCTTTCACCTACTTCATCCCAAAAAGTGGGAGTTTGACAAAACTTTCCATATAATGCCTCAAAAGGTTCCATCTATATACTGGAATAAAAAAATTTATTATAATAAAACTCAACCAAAGAAATATTTTGGTCCCAACTTCCCTGGTAATCCATTGAACAAGCACAGAGCAGATCTTCTAATGTATGAATTGTTCATTCTAACTACCCATCTGATTGAGGATGAAAAGTTGTACTGAAATTTAATTCAGTACCCAATGACTTCTAAAGGTATTTCCAAAAGTTATAAGTGATTCTGGGATCATGATCCGATACAATAGAGAGGATAAATCCATGTAACCTGACAATATCCTTAACTTGTGATCTAGAAAGTTGATCTAGAGGAAAAGTAACTCTAATAGGAAGGAAATGAGCATATTTAGTCAATAAATCAAAAATAACCCAGATTTCATTATTACCTTGAGATGTCTTTGGTAATCCCACAACATAGTCTAGGGATATATTTTCCCATTTCCACTCTAGAACAGGTAAAGGCTGAATCATCTCTTTCGGTAACTGTCTCTCTGATTTAAACTATTGACAAGTCAAACACTTCACAATAAAGTCATCAATATCTCTTTTCCATCCATCCAACCAGAAATACTCTCGAAAATATCTATATATCTTAGTACTTCCAGAATGAACTAAAAATGGAGAACTATGAGCTTTACATAATAACTCTTTCTTCAACTATAAATCACAAGGCACACAAAATCTCTTTACAAACCTCAAAACACAGCCTTTATTAATGTTAAACTTATGTAACTTACCCTTCTGAACCAATTCTACCTTTTTTCAAAACTCACTGTCATCTTTATGTGCTTGATTTATTCTGTCTGTTAGGGATGATTGTACTAAAAAATAAAAAAAATAGAGGAATCTCCTCCACCAAAAACTTCTATGCCAAATTTCATCAAATCATTAATCAAAGGATATTGTTCCAAATGTAACATGATTAATGTAGCATTACTTTTTTGACTCAAATTATCAGCCTCTGTATTTTCCTTTCCTGGATAGTAATGAATTGTACAATCATAGTCCTTGATTAATTCTATCCATCTCATTTTTCTCAGGTTTAATTATTTATGAGTGAATATATACTTCAAAATTTTGTGGTCACTATATATTTCACATTTTACTTCATACAGATGATACCTCCAAATTTTTAAAGCAAAAACAACAATAGCTTATTCCAAATCATGTGTTGGGTAATTTAACCCATGAGGTTGCAACTGATGTGAATCATAAGCAATTACCTGACCATTCTACATTAGGACACAACCAAGTCCTTTCAATGAAGCATCACTATAGATAACAAACACACCATTTCTATTAGTTAGTTGCAAAAATCGACCATTCACAAATATTCTTTTCAATTCCTAAAAACAATAATCACATTTTTTTTCAAGATAAATTTAACATCATTTCGAGTTAACTTAGTAAATGAGCTAGATGAAGATGAAAAATTCTCCAAAAACCCTCTCCAATATACTTCCAAACAAACAAAACTACGAATCTCAGTTATAATTTTAGGTCTTTTCCATTCTTCAATAACTTTTGATTTAGTAAGAACAACTGTTAAACTATTTTTTGAAGCAATGTGACCAAGTAAGGAAATTTATCACAACCAAGACTCACACTTATTGAATTTACCATATCATTTATTTTATTTTAAGGTTTGAAAGACAACCCTTAACTTACTTTAATTCTCCTATTTATTTTTATAATAAACCAAAATATCAATAATAAACACAACCAAAAACTTATCCAATAACTCATGGAAATTTATATTCATAAGATCCATGAATATTGTAGGTGCATTGGATAACTCAAAAGGAATAACTAAAAATTCATAATGGCCATATCTAGTATAGAATGTGGTCTACGGAATGTTTTTCTTCCTTTACATTCAACTGATGGTCCATGGCCTCAAGTCAATCTTCGTAAAATACTAAACTCTTGGGAAATGATCAAACAAATCATCGATATGCGGCAAAGGATACTTGTTCTTAACAGTGATGTTATTCAAGGCTCTATAATCAATGCCAAGTCAAATTGAACCATTTTTATTTTTAACAAAAAATACAGGAGCACCCCATGGTGATGTACTAGTTCAAATGAAAACTTTATCTAATAACTCTTGTAATTTCTTATTTAACACTAAAAGTTCAATTTGATCCATTCGATAAGGGGGTTTTGAAATTGTCTTAGCATCAGGAACTAAGTAAACAGTAAATTCAACTTCCTGATCCGATATTATACTCACAAACTCATCAGTAAAAACATCAAGACACTCATTTACCATTGGCATATCATTAATTTTAACAGGTCATTTGATTTCAACAATATGTTCAAGGTAATATTCATTTACATCTTTTAATAGTTTCTCAACTTCCTAATATATTATCAAAAGTAAGGGTTCATTCATGTACCCAAACAGAAATTATTTATAAAAACTAAACTTCTTTATCACTATAGTCAATATTATAATGATAAATAGAAATCCAATTTACACCCAAAATAACATAAAACTCTATTAGAGGAAAAATAATAAGGTTTGCAGGTCGATTCTTTCTGTACACAAGGACGGTAGGGTTCTTATAATTTCTTTTTTTCCCAACATTTCCTCTGGGTGTTTTTACCAAATGTTCAGGATTCATATCTTGATATGGAATTCCCAACTTACTAATAAATTTCTCAAAAATTAAAGAATGTGTAGACCCTGAATCAAACAACAAATTTTCATAATCTGAATAAACAAACAGTGTACCTGATACTACTTAATTCGATATCCCAACATCTGCTAAAGTAGTTTCAAAGGATTTCACCACCCCTTTATGCATTAAGTCTAGCCTATTTCCCTCAATTGAGTTCCTTTTTGGACACTCATTTTCATAATGACTCATTTCATTACACTTAAAACATTTTACTTACTATAAATTACATTTTGTCTTACCATTACCCTGATCTTTTTTAGTGCAATTACGAGCATTATGTCCCATTTTACCATATCAAAAGCACTTGCCAGAATTCAAAAGTCATTCCCCAATGTGTTTTTTACCACAATGTTCACAATCTATAATTTTAAGTTTCTTACCATCATACTTTTTTTAAGAGTTCTTCTCTTTCATCTACCACCTCAGCCTCTTATTCTGTTGTTTGTTAAAGAAAACATGATTATTGGAAAACTTTATTTCCACCTTCTTCATACATTGAACAAGTTTTTTCATAACTTTTAAACTCACTAGAATCTAAATCCCTTAGATACTTTGGATTTAATACTGAGTAAAAACTATTGATTTTACTATCAAGATATCATATAAATTTTGGAGCATACCTTGCTAGTCAAGTGAATATTTCTTCATAAGCATCCACTGAGTCATCCTCTTGCCTCAATTCCAGGAATCATTTTTCCATCCTAAGATGAACCTCCTTAGGAAAATATTTCTCAAGAAACATACCTTTGAATTCATAACAATCAATTGCATCAATCTCCTCACTATCCTTGATATTTTTAACCATCGACCTCCACTGGTCAGATTATCCTTCAAAACGGTAAACAGTAAGACTAAACTTTTGATGTTTTGAACACCACATAACATTAAAAATCATTTCTCATGCTCTAATACAATCTTTATCTTGCACAGCGTCAGATGTTCCTCTAAATTATGGGTATGTTGCCTCATGAAATGCTCCATTACTGACATGTTATTTTTTGGTTTATTTGGCAGATCTTGTGCATGGATACCACCACCATTTATATCATGAGTCACTTGTTCCATCACTTTGACAAAAAGTTCAGTTCTGATTATGACCATCTCAGGTTGCTAATTTGGAAGGTTGTTTTCCTCTTCATGTTGTCCCATCAGAGTTTCCATGTTTCCTCTACAATAAAACATTCTGAACAAAGAAATATCTTAGAAAAAGCAACATGGTAATCATCAAATTCTATATTATTTAAATCTTACCATAAAGTAAAAAAATTATGGATATATTTTTAATAATATCCTAACTCCTAAATTTGTATAAACTGACCTTTAATTCCAACTATAATTCCCTGGCCTTAAACATTACATAATCTTGAGTCAAATAAAGTATTCAACATTGATAATCTAGTAAGTTTTAGAGTTTTAGATAATTAGTTAGTAACTTTTACATTTCATCTCAAAAATTACAAAGTAGACACTTCTACTTTATCCAAATGTTTTCACAATAATAAAACTCCTTAAATAAAACATGAGTTATTTTCATGATATAAAACTTCTTGAATTCTTCCATTCCCTTCACCTTCCTTATACCCTGTGAAAAACATTTCAAAACCATGGGAAAAGCATAAAAATCTCAGTAACGGTTATAAAACAAGGAAATAAAACATTAGTCCATAAATACATACAAATCAATGAAATCATAATTTTCAATCACAAAACATAATAACATTAACATACCTCATGAAATCATAAGATTTATGAATAACATGTAGAAATCATAAATCATAATGGTAACTTGTGGCATCCATAACATACTTACATTGCAGCTTTCACAGCTACATAGGGAGTTATTTTTGAAATACCCATCATGGTATATTCCCTAAATCTCTTAGGTAAAACATTAACGTTTACCTCTATCACGTTAACCAATGGATTGAAGAGCTATATCTTGCTCACCCTCCCTAGGTTTATCACGTAACCACCTGTATACCTAAATAATGCCCAAGAACTATAACATAATCATAACACATAAAGGAAATATAACATTTTCACATTGCAATCACAAGATATTAGTTCAAGATATTGAAATAACCAATCCATTATCAAAACCATTTTCAATACCAAAATAAATAAAAATGGTATATGGTATTTATTTTCCTTTTAACAACACTGTGACTTATAGAGGAATCCAAATATCAAATAATTCTCGTGGTGGCAGAAAATTCATTGTCACTGCGTACGTTAAAAATAAACATTCCCTTTTTCATTTAGTAAAACACTTTGTAGAAAAAAGATTTCCTTTGAATGAAATGAAAACTTGAAAGGTTTTATACACCATATAAAAGAATGTCGTGTATAAATCAAAATATGGCTCAATAAAAGGAGATTGAGATGAAGTCCCTTACAAAGATCATTTTGTAAATAAAATAGATCTATTATGTGTATTCACTATAGGTACACATAAGTAATGTTCAAAAACAAGACAGGAGATAAAATTTTATTTCTTACATAATCATAGTAGTAAATAATTAAAAGTAGAACATTAACCCAATTAATTGAAATTGGGTTAAGAAGTTCCCTTACGAAAATTCGGTAGCCTAAAGACGTCACTTAAAAATAGTGAAAATGAGTAAATGAGGGAGAAAATGGTCTCTCATCACATGGACATAAAATTTAGAGCAATAAGTATATATAATAACGTATCCCAACATTTGAAAATTTAAATTTAAATACATAACATAAAATAAGTCTTTGACTAGAAGAGGAGGGTGAAAGGTTCCCTTACCTCGTGTCTGAATTGAATCAATCGTTCTTTAATATTATGAATAATAAAGTAAAGTTAATTTATAATTGCTTTAGAACCTTTTTAAAGTTTATATTTCCTTTTATATCACTTATTACAACATTATAAACATTACATGATCATTTAAGTTAATATCGGTCGTTTTGTTGATATTCGGTACTTGAGTCAAAACTGAACTTGTTATAATTACAAATTGTCCATGTGGTCAAAAGTCCATTATCTCCACAATTATATTCATTATTTAGGTATCATATATATCATATATATCATATATATCTAGTATATATATTTATTTATAATATTACATAACATTAACAGATAAGAAATGAAATGAACTATTCATGGAGAAGGTAAGTCGTACGTACGCATGAACGCTACTTTCATTTAAATTTCATATTTAAAGGAACATAATGATACATATTTATATTATAATTCTAGTATAATATAATATATAATTTCATTAACACCATCCTTTATTTGTTCCACATATGGAATGAACGAGTCATATCACTTTGAAGGGGCGGTAGTCTGTACTTCTATAAATGAAATTATCATATTTACCCATTATTGAAACCATAAAGGTATTGAATAAATTGAAAATAAAAAATCATAGAAAAAATAAATATAATATATATCACATATAAATACAGTTCCGTCACAATGGCCACCATGAGAAGTGGTTGAGAAAAATCAATCAATCATTATTTCATGATACAGTAGTTCACCGTACACAGAAACAGTATGTTCGTATCCACTAGATGGAGGTGTGTGGAAGTGTGGTTTGAATAATTATAAAAAAAAACATCCTAATATAATTAGGATACTTGTTTTTTTATGTAATCAAATAATAATAATATAGTAGGTATTGGAGAAGTAAAATAAAAGAAAATAACTTGAGAGAAGACGTTACCTCTAAATCGTGTAACTCTCTTTGATTTGAGCCAAAAGGATTTCTTTAATTTCATACTACCTAAGGTATGTCCTATAGAAGTAAGAGAGGGATATTTGGAACTTATTTGGTTAGCTTTTTGACGATCCAAAGGGCATGAGAGGTGTGATTAAGGGATAGAGGTGATGGCCTTTTATATGGGGAAGGAGGGGCTCTTTAGGAAAGTTTGAAAGTATTATTTTATTATAAAAAAATTTTCGGTTTCAAAAGGTACATAACTCATTAAATTTTAAGATAATATGACTATTTTCAAAATTCTATCAACCAATAGGTTTTATACAAGTTTTGGTTTCAAATTTAACCTTATCATTTAGCTTTAACCCTTAGTTAACTAATTTAACTCTTACCATGTCTTCTTGTATATTCATATTATATGTTTAATATAGTTACCATAAAATTACAATAGAACCACAAGTGGTTAATTAATTCCATTATAAACATTATTTAAGTCATTTTGAAGAATCCTATATTTTTGGGATTATTATATCATTTAATAAAATAATATTTGTTTTAGAAACTCATTTATGTCAATTTATATACTATTCATATCATGAATTTTAAAAAACCATAAAAACATGATTATTTCTAAAAAACATCATTAATTAAAATATAACAGGTCATACTCATCCCTAAAATTAGTGGATAGCTTAAAAAGTTTTAAAATAAATTTATTGGAATTTTTTTAATCTCATTTATTCAAAACATTCATTAATAAGGTAAACACTATATCATCATTATTTCATAAATAAATTTATTTATTTGATGTATAAAAATTATAAATAAAATACCATGATGTAGGAAATAGTTTTAACTTTCTAATTAATATTTATAGTCGAAAGGATCACTTATATAACCCCATATAAAAATTGTTTTACCAAAAGATATTTGTTTGTGTTACATTTTCCTTAACTTTGAATTAATTTTTATCAAAATGTCATTTTCACTTACATGTGGATTCATGGGGTCCCAAAATAGACCCAAGGATTACCATGGTCAGAAATATATCATAAAATAGGGTCAGAACATGTGTTAGGGTAATTTAATATTATTATAATATTATTTGTTTACCCTTATTTACTAGATTTACCCTTTAACGATGGAAAATAAAATATTTACTAAAGTTACTATTCATAATGTCTAAAAATAAAAGTTACATATTTACATAATTTGGACCTCCTAATTCCAAATATGGAATCTATTTTTCCAAATTCAAAACACATAAGTTGCAAAAATTAATTTAAAAATAATTCATGTTGTCAAAACCAAAATGCGTGCTTTTAAGAGGTAAAACCTACCAAAAGATTAACATGTGTTCATGTCCAATTTAAGTGTGAAATTACTTAAAATGACCAAAATTGGATTAAATGATAAAAATATAATCCAATTATACTTTAAAACTAATAAAAATTACAATATAAATATATATATAAATTAGATTAAAAGGCAGTTTTGAATTAAAAAATAGTATTTTTCACTATACATTTAAAAATGAACTTTATCAGAAAAATATGAAAATTTCAACCGGAGTAAATGTTAATGTTCCTTTTCTAGACAATAATTTTATTTTTTTCAAATATAATATATAAAAGTGACAAAAACTATATTTAAAAAGTTTTTTCCATCAAAAGGTAGTAAAACGGCCTTTTAAAAATATTAGGGTATTTTATGCTTAAAATAAGATTCATTCTTACATTTAACAGACATTTATAATCATATTTTAGTTATTTTTGTTCATTACCACCAATAAAATGGATAGAAATTAACTACCATTTAATAGAATAATATTATATTATTTTATTTCTAGTATAACTCAAAGTTTTGTGCAACGTAAGATTTCAAAGAATCACATTGTTGCATGTCAGGTACACCATCGAAAATAGAATCACCTTTAAAGTAAAATTAATATTTAATTCAAAAATATTAATAAATATGAAAATGTCATTTTATTTATTTACCTGGGATTTTACATGTATCCCCCATGGTATGGACTATCAGGCACATGCCTAGATGTTGTGGTGCATAATATTGTGTTGTGCAGAACCGGTGTATGCTAGATTAGAGGCATGGCTCTGTTGCGCACAAGAATAGGTATCTCAGCATTATTACACTCGAGATTGGGTTTGTATGTAAGAGTTAGACTTACGCACACCTAACATGGGATGAAAAGTGTTCGAGAAAGGATTACACAACTATGGGCCCACTCTAAGAAGGGCCCACAGGGAAACTATCATGTAAGGTCTTATACCTCAAGGGTTCTATTCTTTCGCGATGTCACAGAAGATCAGTCTTATACACAGAAAAGATGAGGTGGAACTCCAAAGAATCACCCAGAAAAAGGAGGGATGGAATTAAATATATAAATGAAGACATTACCAATGGAAAGTAAGATTTCAGGTGTAGAAGAGGTCTTTCATGTAGTTTTATCCTCATCGAGCGTGAAAGTCCATGCTTAACATCGCATTTGGCGTGTAAGTGTATTACGTGTGGATTAGGTTTCTTGCATGCAATGTGGAAATATTATGTGCACATTCCTTATCCATTTGAGTTTTTTACATGGAAGGAGATGTATTTACTTCACATTTGGCATATAAGAGTCTTTCATACACTTTTTTGAATCTTTTACGCATTTCCATACTTTTCTATGGAATCACTTTGGCTGGCCATTTTCAGTACCCTGACATCAAATGACCATAAATTATAATCCTTAACTTCATTTGGGCTCCACGACTATTCAAATAAAAGTCTAAAAAATGGGATAGATTCTGGGATCAGGTTTGGAAGAATTTTTGGCATTATTTGTATATTTGTTTCAGTGCCAACACCTCCACCTAACTTAAGTTTCCAAAATAATATCCATTATTTTTACCTATAAAAGGATCTCTACTCAAATCATTCCAAAACACGTTATTCGTTTATAAATATCTTTAATACATGCCTATTTTAAATTTTCTAAATCTGTATAACATTTTTTCATTCCTTTAGTTCTAATAAGAAATCATAAAACCTTCATTACAATAGAACCCATATCGAGGAGTGACTTCATCAAGTAAGCATCCAAGTTCATATCTTTGTTTTATAATTACCTTCTAATATCCATTCATTATAAACTCCTAGATCCACTATAATTATTTTATATTAAACATCATTATTATTTTTATTAAATTATATTACTATTAAATAACTCCATACTCTTAATCATTCATTAGTATAGCATGTTCTGGTTCCGGTCGTTTCTGCTATAAACCATAAGAATGTTATTCCAAAATCACCATTTTCACCATAAATAAGTATTAATATATTAATAATAGTAAAATATGATATTAATAATTAATATGTGTCATGGATATGGTTCTAAATGTATGAAATAAAAAATAATTTATCATTATAAAGTAACTCATGGTAATTGGTAAATTACTCGAAAAATGTTCAGTATGTATTCCATTCCCACAAACCATAGCCATAATTTCTATAAAATGATAATGGGGGTAAATAAATCATTCAAAAATTATTCCAATACCTTTAATAATCTAGTAGTGATAAACTTGTTAACTAATATTGTGGTCGATATGGATTTTAAAAAAATGTATGAAATAATTAAAATTACTAGCATAAAATGATGAAAATAAACATTAACTAATTAATATATATGTCAATAATAACTATAATTAAAGTATATAAATGGGTAATAGATATGTATAATGTTTTTAATTAAATTAATAATAGTTTTATATTTTTTGTACAGGAGGTTAAAGTTCTTTCATGGAACACAAGAGTAAAGAAAACAGTTTTTTTTCCAATATCCATTTAGATTTGGGATTGTAATGAATAAATTTCCATATGGGGAAATTATATGATATTTATCACTAAAAATACATCAATTTTCTTAACATATGGTCTTTCATGAGTTTTACATGTCAAATTAAAAGTTCACATCCCCTTTGGTTTAAAAGTGTCCCCAAAGTGATGCTTGTAATAGAAATTGTCCATACCTCATCTTTTTGGTTGGGAATATATATTCCCATGTACATATTGTTTATTTTGTTTAATATAGTTCAATATATATACTTATATTATTTATTAAGGTATTTTTCTATTGTCCATTACTTATTTACAAACATTTTTAAGAAATATTTTTAACATTTTCTTTATGAGTCATTTTTTATTGACTTTGACATTATTTATAATAATTTGAAAGAAATATATTTTTTATATTTTATATGATATTTCATTTTATTTCATTCCTTTTTATTATTATTTAAGAAAATTTCTCTCCTTGTTTCCATGTTTTCAAAAATAATTATTTTTTCCCTTTGTTTTATAAAATATTTTTTTAAAACGTACCAAATATATAAAGCGTATTTCTTCTTATTTCTCTAAGTAAATTTTAATACTCTTATAAAAGTGTTATTAATCTATGTAAATATCATTTAATATTTAATTTTCTTCACTTTAAATATTATCTAATAACACAAACCACCTTATTTCCCTGTATAAATTATGATAATTTATTGTGATTATTTTAATGAAACTAATTACTTTTACATGAGTTAATTGATTAATGATATAATTATATATGTTTTTAAGTCATTGTGTCACACTTATGTATGACATATCAATATATGATTGGTGGGGTCTTGTATATCTTTCCAAATAATTGTTAAATTTTTATATCTCATTAAATAATAATGTTATATGTGGGTATGATTAGGGTTATATATACTCACAACTTTATATGTGATCATGATTGTGTGCAGATATGTTCACAGCTTTATGTGTGGACATGATTGTTGTTATCTATGTTCAAAATGTTAAGATTTCATACTCTTAGGATTATACCACATTTTTATATTATACCACATGCCTATGTTATGTTCCATGGATCAGGATTACTGATTTATGTTTCTACATTCTTATTCCATAGTATATGAATAATTTATTTTTATGTTTTCTGTTCTTTGATAAAATTTTAAATAAAACTCATATGAATCCATGATCCTTTTATATTAGATATTTTTATCATGCTCATTTTTTATCACATGCTTATGATTTAACCAATTTATGAATCATTGATAATTTTTCCCTTATTGAGTAGTTTGGATCAATCCTTTTTTCACTTCCTTGGGAAATTATAAGAAGGACTATGTGTAAATGGATGTTTTATGTTGAGATGTTTATAGGATATGTTGAAATAATAATGTGTAATAAGATATTTATGTAGCTAATCTTCAAATACACCAAACCTTTTAATTTTGGGATTGTGAGATTAATTATAATATTTAATCTTTAAATTATATGAATGATGTAAAATATATACATGTTTAGTTTGGGTTATATTATTTTGGGTAAAAGTAGGGTTTAGTTATTTTTGGGATTATTACTAGAAGGAATTAGTGAAAACACTATGTATGTGTCAAAATATAAGAAAACATCCTAATACTTTGGTAAAGTGTAGAGTGTGTAGTTTCCTAGAAATTTCATCACTATGTGGATACAAATATCTGTATACAAGACCTAGATCACATTCACCTTGGGGTAATATTCCCTGAAAATATTAGTTGGATATTAACATGAAATTCACTCAGTGCACAAAAATATAGGCCTAACTGAACTCTTGGTTTGACATCCTAGGGGATATGCTTTGGTTGAATAATATTCTCTTTATGAATCATTATGAAGGATTTGAATAAATTTTATTAGTATGGTTTGAGAAAATAACATAAAATTACCATGGATATCCTAGATTGAATCTTAAAAATTTCACACGTTAGAGTATACATGTCAATACTTGTTCCTTATAATTTAATAGATTTCCTTTTTATATGCTTACTGAATTAAGTATTCCCATCCTTAACTTTCCACTATTTTAGTAAATGGATAGATATAGGAGGATCTGATTTAATAATGGGTGTGAGGGATAATGCCATGATTGTCCCTACAAAAACCAAATGGGGTAGGAGATAGAGTGAAAAATATTATAGTTATGCCTAAATAACTATATGGAGTTATGATTAACAAATTTAATCTTTTTAAATTTAAAATACACCAAATAATATAAAATGAATCTCGATG
The DNA here is from genome assembly GCA_963277665.1 of Viscum album. Classification (NCBI taxonomy): domain Eukaryota; kingdom Viridiplantae; phylum Streptophyta; class Magnoliopsida; order Santalales; family Viscaceae; genus Viscum; species Viscum album. Next base: position 1,216,496,872 of record OY728155.1, on the reverse strand, counting down.
TAAGTTTATGTGAGGAAGACCATGGAGGGAAGAAGATTCAACTTCCTATACATATATAATGTGGGATTTGTACCAAGGTATATATCTCCATGAAAATGGAATATTTTTTAATGCGTGTAAAAGGATGTCATAGAATAATGAATTAATTATTAAAAATGGGGATTTTAGTTAAAAAATAGAGTTAAATAAAGTATTTCATAAGGTACCACTAATCATTTAATGTTTTAAATCAGAAGAGTTTGTAAACTATCAAAATAAATGCCCCAATCTAAGCGATAATGAGGAAAATGGACATCAATATCCTCTAAGACCAAGGAATAAGTAAAATCCTATATAATTTCTACTATTTAAGTGTACCATATTAATGAAGTGGTTAAAGGTAAAATTATTCTTTTCTCTAGATCTATGAATATATTATTTGATTTTGGTTCTTTTCATTATTTCATATCAATAATTTTTTTTAGAATATTGATTCACCACCTCAAAATTTGGATATTTAATTATCAGTGAAAACACATGGTGGTGTTATGATTAAATCAAAGGTATATAACTCTTCTCCATTTAATTTTTATGGGAAGGTACTTCCTTCAGATCCATTAATTCTTCCCTTAGTATAATTTTATGTGATATTTGGTATGGATTGGCTCTCTCGACATAGATATTATACAAACTTTTAGGATAATGAAATCTCATTTGATAACCCAAATAATCCCATTCTCAAATATCAATTAAATAACGATTATTAAATCCCATTGGAATAGAATTATATAATATAGGTCTTTATACCAATTAAATAGGGACACTTCACTCAGATATTCGGGGACGAACTCAACATTAGATACATGTCAATCGTTCGAGAGTATATTGATTTATTTCCTATAGAACTATCTAGTATTCCCCCCGAACATGAGGTTGATCTTTCAATTAATCTAATTCCTGGTTTTATACTAATATCAAAGAGTCCTCATAGAATGTCACACGTTGAATTGGAATAATTAAAGAATAAATTTTTGGATAACATGGACAAGGGATTTATATTCCCAAGTGTTTCACCATTGGGTTCATTGGTACACATAGTCAATAATAAAGATGGATTGATGAAACATTTCATTAATTATCATGGACATAAAAAACCATGATCCAGAACAAGTATCTTTTACCCTGTATTGATGATCTATTTTATCAACTTAGAGGGAATCAATATGTTTTAGAGGAGGATCTTCAATATTGATACCATTAATTAAGGGTAAAGAGAAAATATATACCCAATAAAACTTTTCACACAAGATATGGAAACTATAAATTCATTGGGAAGTCTTTAAAACTTTCAGATTCCATTATAATCTTTATGGATCTGATGAATAGATTCATTAGATATTACCCTAAAAATTATGGTTGTCTTTAATAATGATATTATTATATATTTTATGATCAAGTAAAAACATTAATCATTATAGGATTGTGATAAATAACTTACAAAATGTTAAATTGTATGCCAAGTATAATATATATGAATTTTTTCTATAAAAAAGTATCCTTATTAGGTCTTGTAATCACAAGTGAGGGTATATTTTTAGATCCTTAAAAGATAGAAGTGACTCAAGAATGTCCCATACCTACCACTGTGACATAGATTTATAGTTTTCTTGGTTATAGAGATACTATCAATAGTTTGTGATATTTCTCATCATTGTAAAATAAAATAAATAAGTTAACATATAAGGGGTTGAAGTTTCTATGGATATAGGAATGTAAAGAAATATTCAAGGATATTAATAATATTTTTTCATTACATATATAATCAGAATACCTTGTTGTGGGGAATTGTGTTTCATATGTAGTGATACTTCAAATTAGGGATCGGGATAAGTCCTGACGTAAAATGATAAGGTAATTTCTTATGCATCACACCAACAGAAGATCCATGAGAAAAAATTACCTAAGACATGATTTGGATCTAGATGTAGTCATCTTTTCATTAAATATTTAGTGGCATTACCTATATAGTAAAAAATGTGATATACATATACTAATAAAAAGATCCTAGAGTATAAATTCACATAGAAAGATTTGAACATGCACCAAATGAGATGGTTAGACTTAATAAAATATTATGATTTCTCAATACATTGTCATATAGGGTAGAAAACAAGGCAGCATATGATCTATGTAGATTGAATCATGTTACCCTATCATTGATGGGGATTGAAAGGGACACAGTATTCCAAGACATTTACAGTTTTTATATGAAAATCAAAAGGGAAGGGATGAAATACAACCTTTCCCAAATGACTTCACATCCATCAATCTATGTGAAGATCAAGGATGCCCAAAAAGATGACATAATGGTACAGAATAAGGTAGAAAGTATTTTAGAGTTCAATTTTGAAAATGGAAGAGTTATAATATTTTGTAAAAAAAATATGTCCCTAAAAACTATAATTGAATGATTTATTAGATAATGCACATAACTCATCATTCACTATCCACCCTAGAAGAACAATGATGTATAGAGATCTTAACAAACACTTCTGATGGGACAACATGAAAAGGGATATTAAGAAGTATGTATATTTATTCTTGGTATACCAAAAAGTAAAGGCTAAACATCATAAATATAAGGGGATAATGTAACCATTACCTATACCAGTATAGAAAATGAAGAACATCACCCTGAATTTTATTATCAGTCTTTTTAATGCTTTTTAAATTATATAATTCTATATGAGTTGTGGATGATATACTTATGAAGTAGGTTTACTTAATTTCTATTTGAGAGTATTTATCACCTGATAAAATTTCTAAGTTATACATAAAGGTATTGATAAGTATGCATGGAGTACCACTTTCAATTGTATCTAACCAAGATCGTATGTTAATATCAAAATTATAGAGGAGTCTTCAACAATAATTAAATTTAGAGATAAGATTTAGAATCACTTATCATCCTAAAAAAATCAATCTAAAATAACCATTAGGACATTGGAAGATATACTAAGATCATGATCAATGAATTTAAATGGATGTTGGGATCAACATCTACCTCTAGTTGAGTTCTCATATAATAACATTTCACACTCTAACATTCAAATAGAAACATATGAGGCTCTATACGGGAAGATATAAAGAATTATGACATGCTGGGATGAAGAAAGAGAAATGAATATATTATTACCTAATTATTTATATTAAATGACATAAAGTTTATATAAGATATATAAAGATAATTATCGATGATATTTGTAGTTTAAAGTGGGTGACAAATTTTTCTTCCGAATATCTCCTTAGAAGAGGGTTATGAGGTTTAGGTAGAATGTAAATTTAATCCCTACATATATTGGTCCCTTCAAGATTATTAACCATGTAGGTATGGTATCTTATCATTTAGTGATTCCACCAAACCTCTCTTGGGTACATAATGTGTTCCATCAATCACTTTTGAGGAATTACATGCCAAATCCATCAGATGAACCAAACATGAAATTTATTAAATTTTAACATCATATCTCTTTTGAGAAATTTTATGCTCCCATGTCACTATGGAATTTTTTAGTATTTTATTTTTTTTATTTTATGTTTTAAAGAGTTTCCGCTTGTTTTATGGGAATTTTGGGCATAAAATGAGGGTTTTGTAGGTGATGAGGACCTCACCATACTATGCAACTTGGTTCTAGGTCATTTCAATAGGCGTTTTGATGTGGATCTTCCCTCTTTGGAAATTATAATAGATAAAATGCCCAGTTTTGGTTTTTATCTAGGATTTTTGGACTTGTAGTTTATCTATGAGAAATGGGGGAGTGTTGATAGGGATTTTTAGTCATTATGGTAGCCTAGGTGGTTTTTTAAGGGAACCACATATAATTCTTCCTTGGGGTGATTTCCTTGGTGTGTGGTAGCCCCTTATTGTCTAAAATAATGAGGTAGTGGGGATTTATCATGATCATTATCATATGGAGGTCTTTATGGGATTCCTAGGGGTAGACCATGGGATGGTGAATGTCATGGTGCATGTCATTGTTTTACCCCTACAGTTATTAAATTTTTTGGTTTAACCATTTTTACCCCATCGCTGTTTAAGGGTTTTTGTACCCATTCAACCCCTCCAGTATCTCTCATGTTTGGACTAGTTGACGGATCCTGGAGTACCTCCCTATACCTCCTCTTTATCATGGATTTTTGGGCCTCTTTTCCTTGATTTCAAGTGGATTTCTTAATCTATTCTCATACTTTTCTCTTTTTCTTCTCCTCTTATCATCATTATACCATTTTTTCTTCGGTTTAGTTTCCTCTTGTAAACCCTAGGGACATGTTGTCCAAAATTAGGACTATGATGCTTTTCTAATGTGAGTTTTTGGGTGTTTAGGGTATGTAGATGATGTATTCTCACTCGATTAAGCTTTAGTCAATGAAGGTGATGTATTATGAATTTCTTTTACTTGAATAAGGTAGATATTTCAATAAAACATATCTTATCATACATTTCATGTAATTATTGATTGTTTTAAGTGCTTACTTATAAAATTATAGGTCTATAGTATACCCATAGTGGTTTTTGAACGATTTAAAAATTGGATTAAAGACTTAGTAAAGAATTTTATTCAATATATTTTACTGTATTGGTTTAAAGGAATGTTATAAAATGAGATTTCAAATGGTTTAAATGGATTTAAATTCCAATATTTCATTGAATGGATTAGTATGTACTTTATTAAATCAGTATTTCTAAATATGTGTGAGACCCTCATTTGATCCTTTTATTTGATGTTATGATATATATTGTCACCCTAATGGGAGGATATTTATATTATCTATTATCATCTGATTCTTTAGCATGAATAAAGTGAAAGGGTTTGTTTCTCATGAGGATGTAGGGGGTGAGAGGAAGTTTATTTCAAATTGTTTTATAATTTTTAATCCATATAATGATATCATAATCAGTTTTTTTTCACACCTCCATTGATTGATATCATTCGATCTTAGCTAGCTAAGTAGAAGGTTTGAATGTGTGATGCACTAGCTTGGTGTGTGTGCACAAGCTAGTGTCAGGGGAAAGGTGTTCCTTCCTTTGGGTTTGCTATATTGTACTCAGTGACCTGGATGGGTGCTGAATGGGATATTATAGTTTCACATAAGGGAGCATTGAGTGATCTGATGATCAAATTAAAATACTATTCATATAAGATCCTAGGGAGGTTCCAACAATTATTAGTTCCTTCTTTTTTCGTGATTAATTTGTATTCACAAGTTTAAATTTGATCACATGAAACTATTTTTTGTATTGTTTCACTTTTATTATGCCACACTAATATCTAGGTTCTATTGATTCTTGTAGTATCCCAAACCTATACACCTATATTCATTGCTAAAAACATAATCTTTACAGACTTGTTTTTATTACAACTAAAGTGACCCAATTTTTACAATATATAATTACAACATAAGGGAAATGGTTGAGTCACTTACATACTTGTGACCTTTTTTCATTTACAGATTTAAAAATATACAAAAAAACGTTACATAAAAAATCCCGAATCATTCTCATCCAATAGAAATTTTTTCCACTATACCAAGATTCTATTATTATATAATACTTCTTTAACATCTCCCAAATGAATTCACTACTCATAATACTCCTCTATACATATCATTTATATTATCGGTATTCATAACTTGGGGTATATGAAAATAATAAAAAGGGTGATATTATATTCTTAGTAAGTAAAAGCGTACAATATAAGTAATCATAAAATAAATGTAGCATGAATAATCAAACATGGATTAACAATAATGAATATTCCATATAAAAAATATCATGAAAGGGGTATGTATCCCTAAATTACATAGAAACATAAATATTCACATGGATAACAATAATTGATTTCATAATGATAATCTGTATAAGTTCAAACATCATAATCATACCACCAAGGTCTTGTTGTATAAAATCATAAACATAACATTATGTACTCGTACCAATACATCATAAATAATTTGGTATACATACACCAAATTCCTAGGATATTTTGTCTTATTAGACCTAATGATGCATCAAGGGGGTGTAATGTGCCCCACCTATCAGTTAATAAGTTCAATGCATTCACCATGTAAAATAATTGAATAATAATTCAATACATAATCAATATAAACATCCATATTTAAATTAATCAAAAGAAATTTTAATATTTCCCCCGATTAAAAAATAGAACAACAATATCATAATCCATCTCGATAAATAAGGTAGATCATATTGATAGAGTATATGAATAGTGAAATATAACAATCATTAAAGGATGCTAACATAGATGAAAAATCTCTTTTACAAAGACATTAGAAATCCACTTTGAGAGTAGAATAAAAATTATTTTCTTTTGAAAAAACTTGGAAGTAAAAAAATAAAAATATTTAGATAATTAATTTATTTAAAAATAACCATATAAATAATTAAAGAATGCTTAAAATAAAATAATAGTTATCATGGAGATAAAAACTATTCATTAAGTAAACATTGAAACAAATATTCTCTTAACATTTAGTAAAAATTCAAAAGTAACTCATTCGTAAAATGACAAGAATATTTATTTTAAACCATTTTTTGGAAATAAAATATAGTTTCAAATGACTTTAAATGATAATTTCATAATAAAAAGAACATTCTTAATAACTGAAGAATATTTTTGTAAAAAAAAATTACAATGTTTTTGTATCTATTTACAACAACCCTTTTTGTATAGGAATTTTCTTATTATTCAGGAATCTAACCCAGTCCATCATAATGACAATTATAAGAAATTTAAAACTTTTTAAAAGTTTGAACACAAATATAAAGGTGGAAAAAAGTTTTTTTTTAGAATGATGTTTTCCACACTCAAGGTATCAGGTCAAGCATCACTGAATGAAATGATGGTCAGAAATATAAATATTATTGATCAAATGAACCATGGATCTCAGTTCTATAACTATGAAGTTCAATATCCATCAGACTATAAGATTTTTAGAGAGTTAGAAGTTTCTGAGTGAATAAGTCGTAATGTTTTTAAATAGCTTTTTAAATAAGTTTGTTAATTCATCAGTTAAAAAGTTTTCAAACATTATAATAATAAATCAGATGATGGTTTGATGATCCTGGAGTTCTTAAAAATCATAAAAAAAATTCATGATAAAATCTTTTGAACAATTGGAGGAATAATAATGATCTTAACATATTCTGAAGTACCAGACTCAGAAGTTATCAGAAGTCAGAATGTGTAAAGCTGAAGAAATTTGAAGAAATTCAAAGTTAAAGAGTGTAATTTCCATTATAAATAAAATTCAATCATAATGAAAATTCAAACGTAATGATAATTCCATCATAATGAGAATTCCATAGTAATGGTAATTCAATAATTATGAGAAACGTATCATAATGGGAGTTCCATCATTATGAGGAATCCATCATACATACTTTAAGAATGAAATTTTGGTCATTATAATGATAAGAGGAAGGGAGTTAGATCATAAGGAGCTGATAAATAAGGGAAGATCATAATCATATGAGAAAGAAAGGTAGATCATAATGAGATAATAAATAAAGGAAGATCGTAATAATATGATGAATAAAGTTAGATATTAATGTGCTGATAAAGAAAGGAAAGTCATAATGAGGTGAAAAAGAAAGGCATATAATAATGGGTTAAGAAAGAAAGGCATATTTTAATGAGATGAGAAAGAACGGCATATCATAATGAGCTGAGAAATAAAGTCATTTCATAATTATCTGAGAAGAAAATAATATTGTAATAATAAGAGTAAGATGAATCCAAGGAAGTTTTATCACAATGAGATGAGGAGGTTTCATTATACTGAAGAAAAGACAGGTATTTCCAGAAGGTTGATTACATAGAATAATATATTAAATAGTTTAAGTGGCCAGACTTGATATTCAATTCAACTTAAATCTAAAAGAAATATGATAAGGTTCGAAGAATTCAAATTTGAAGTTTTAATTTAAGTTATTTTGGAGTTTTTTAAATTTGAGGAAGTGCTGAATGTTTTCATGTTTCCCTATTTTTCTTTACAGAGTCACCTATAAATAGAGGTACACTTAATTCACATTTTTCATCTTTTTATTGAAAGTAGAAAAGGAAGAGTGATGTATAATTATTTGAAATTTATTTATTTCTAGATCAAGATCTCTAAGGAATATCAGACACCTTGAAGTTTTTTTACTATAATGAGGAAGATCGTATTGGAAATTTGATTAGAGTTTGAGTTTTGTAGATTGTGACTGGACAATTATATATTGAGTCAATTAGACTGAAGACGGTCATAATGAGTTTTTGAGTATAGTTTGAGTGATTTCAATTTTGAATGAGTTCATCGTATTGGGTCCATCATACATAGCCTCATCAGATTGAGAGAATTGGTTCCAACCATATCGGACTGAGGATCCAGACTAATCATTTGTGGAGAAAATTGAATAAAGTCTTTCCTCTTTTATTTTGGATCTATTTCTTTGTAATAAACTTTTTAAACTAATAAGAGTAGGTATAATCTTTCCTATCTGGATATAGAAGGTGTCTAATGGCATTTTGAATATGTTTTTTTCACTTATTCATAATAGGTAATTTCCATAGATACATGAGAGTGGCTATGAAAAGGATATAGGTTCTCACGTTGAGGTCAAAACTTGAAAATATTGTGTGCTTTACTTGCTCTCCTAATTTTTCATGCTTGAGTATTTAAAAAAAGTTCATAAGTAAATAAATCTTAACAGGATGCAGGGTTTATGTTTCTAAATGTTTTTAAATTCATAAAAAGTGAACAACTAATTAAACACCCCCCCCCCTCATCTTAGTTGTTATTAGATGGTATTAGAAGGAGAGGTTCCCTTGTTGAATCCTTATCATGGATAATCTCAATTTTTTCAATAATAGATTAGTTCCAACATTTTATGGAGAAAATTATTATTGATGTAAAAATAGGATGATTCTTTATCTCCTATCTATTAGCATATAAGTCTTTTATGCTGCTAAAATTGGTTTTCCACCTATTGAGAGTGATGCACCCATAACATTTGCTGATAATAGAAATATAGAAGTTAATGGAAAAGATATTAATGGTATCCTAACATCCTGATCATATAATTTTGATCAGGATTTTATGAGTCTCAAAACTTAAATGAGTATGTGGGACAAGCTTGAAAGTGTTTTGAAATGGAATAAAAAATTTATGGAATAAAATCTATAAATCTAGAATAATAAGTATGAAGACATCAGAATAAGGGATGAAGAAACTATTGATGAATAATTCACCGGAGTAAATTAAATTTTTTGAAACATCATAGGATTTATATATTCCCTGGAATATTCTATAACTGTGAAGAAACTTACAAGAAACTTTCTAGATAAGATTGTTTCTAAAATTTATTCTTTATAATATAAATATGACTTATCTCTTGATGAATTGCATAACTTTCTTATTTCATATGGAATGAAAAAGATCTGATGTACAAAAAGAATATGAAAGATGAAATGTCTTTTGAATCCATGAGAAAGATTAAAATATAAGATGAAAAATATTTTGATCCTTATGACTCCATAGAAAAATAGGATGATGAGTTAAATGAAAAAACCATGTCTCTTATATCGAAGAACTATCAAAGAGGAAGATGAAAGTTTGGTGGTAAACTTCCTCTCAAATGTTTTTGAGTGTGGTTTAATTGATTTTTTTTTATGAATTTCTCCAAGAATAAATTTGGTTAATATTGAGATTATTCCAATGAAAAACCTCAATGGAAGAAGTGGAACAAAAATGATAAATAAGAAAAGTCATCCAAAAAATATAAGAAGAAGTTTACTAAAAATAAGAGAAGAGTGTTGAGTAAGAAAGCTGAATCTGACTCAACTGATAACAATTCTTCAAAAGATTACATTTCAAAAAAGGTTAGAACATTTATTGAAAATGTATAGAAATTTGAATACTTCTCAAATATTGAAGAATAAGGAGCTGAAGTATCTTACAGAGTGTAGGAACTCATAATAGAAATTCTTTCATGTCTTAAGAAAACAAATATCTCAAGAATGAAATCATAGTAAGAAATAAGGATTATGAATAAGTTTCTAAAGTAAGAAAATATTTCATCAAGAATGAGGAATAATAAATTCAGTGGATCTTAAGTTACACACCTAGAATTGATAAACAAATATGATTGAAGATCTTAGTAATAAGCTTATAGTTAAGGAAGAATAAGTTAAAAAGGTTCAATAAAAAATTATTTACTCCAGAAATACCCTAAGAAAGATGAATGAAAACTATAAAAAAAAGTATCAAAAGTAAAAGATGATACTTTTAAATTTTTTGCGAGAGTTAAAGTCAATAATTAAGTGAAATCATCACCCACAAAAAATTATGTTTCATCTAATTTTTCTAACATTTTATGTCTCGGAAAAAGTATTTGGAAATATTGGGAGGAAAAAATATGTGAGATATTTATTTCATCTAAAAATGATCAAAAACCACTCAGGAGGAAAGATGGTCCACGTCTAGTGATTGATAAAGTAGAAAGAAGTTTTCATCCTCAACAAAGATTCTACATAGAAAGATCTTACTTCAATAAAAAACCCCAATTTGATGGCAATTGTTCGTGTTGTGGAATCTATGGGTATAAGGCATATAATTGTTGACACAACTTATCTATACCTATAAGAAGGATGAGTAAATTTACTAAACCATAGGAAGTTAAAAAAACTCAAGAAGATAGAATCATTCCAACAAAAAATCAATTAGAATTTCTAGAACAAGTTTGTGGAAGATTTGATCAAACTAGTCATCATGCCGAAAGATGTATGACACTCCTTTAAAACAAGTTTCTTATGGTAGAAAATAAAATGAAGTAGGAAAGAATAAATTTGAGTAAAGACATTTTATTGTTGATATGGATTTAAAATCAATTATAAAGAACAAACCACAAATAATTGATAGTGATTGTTCTTCATATATGACATGTGATATAAAAATATTGAAACATGTTGAAATTCATGATAGAGAATTAGTTACCTTTGGTAATGATTGTTCTTTAAAAATAAGAGGAATCTAAGTGGTTGATGTTTAAGAGGAAAAGTTGAAATACAAGGATGTTTTATTTGTTAATGGGATAAAACATAACTTACTTGGTGAAAGTCAACTTTTTTATGATGGAAAATAAGTGATTTTTAGAAAATATTCTTGTATCATCAAAAGTGTGAAAGATGGAAAGGTTATAATAAAAGGAGAAAGAACCAGTGGTAATATTTTCAAAATTGGATACTTTAATTACTATTGTTACTTGAGTTCTGAAGATGAAAACAAATTGTGGCACTAAAGACCTAGGAACCTTGGTAAGAAAATTATAAAAAAACTCTATAAGTTGATGTTGTGGAAAAAACTTTATAATGAAAAGTAGTGAAGAATGTGTTTTAATTACTTAAGAGAAAGGTAATATGACTAAAAAATTCATAAGACAGTTGAGATTCTTTCTACCAGGCCTCTTGAACTTATTCATTATGATTTTTCTGGACAGATGAGACATCATTCATCAAAAGTAGATTCATACTTTATCACTTTCACTTATGATTTTACCCAGATGATGAACATCATATTTATGAAACACAAGTCAAAATTTGTGGAAATGTTCATGTTTTTTAGAAAAGAATTTGAGAAAGAAATGGGGACTCATATTAAGAATTTGAGATGATATAATGGTACCAAAATCACAAGAAATACATTTGAAACCTATAGTATAAAACATGGGATTAAAATTAAATATATTTATCCCTATACTCCATAAAAAATATAGTTTTAAAAATAAGTAATAGAAGTTTTCTAGAAATGGGAAGAATCATTTTAGCATGAGACAAACATTCAAAGTAATATTATAGAGAAGCTATTACTATTATTTTACATGTTCAGAACATGTTTTTGTTGAGATCAGAGACCAACATGACTTCTTATAAAATTTGGTATAAAAACCTTTATTTTAAGTACTTTTAAGTTTTTGTAAGTACTTGTTTTCTTAAAATCAAAAATAAAAATCTGGGAAAGTTTTAAGAGAAAGCTGAGGAAGGAACTTTTATGGGTTATTCACCCAATAGAATGAGTTAAAAATATTGGAATAAACATTTCAAAAAGCTGGTGGACTCATATGATGTGAAAGTAATTCAAAATAAAAAATCCTTAAAAAACTTTCTTATAAGTATGAGGAGGATAAACTGGAGATTTCCAATAATAGTGAAAGTAATTCTAAACATCCCTACAAAGATATTGATGAATCATGTGATAAAGAAAGTGAAGTTGGGAGAGAAACTTTGAAATTACCTACCTTAAAAAACATTTTTAGTCTAAAAACATTATTGAAAATCATAAGGCTCTAGTTCAGACAAGAAGAAAGTTGATATTAGAAAATCAGACTTCACTTATATCAAAAGTTAAATCAAAACCAGTTTCAGATCCTACTGAACAAAAATAATGGGTGAATGGTAGGAAATAAGAGATATATATAAATGAGAAGAATGAAACATGGGAAATTTTTCCACATCTAGAAAATTACAATTTTATGAGAACAAAGTGGGTTTATAGAAACAAGTATAATGAACTTTGAAAAGTTTCAAGAAACAAATCCAGGCCTGTTTGTAAAGTCTATGCACGTGTTAATTTTGTGTATTTTAAGGAAACATTTTCCTTAGTCACAATAATATAAAGTATTAAAATGTTTTTATCACTGTCCACACATCAAAATTACAATTGTTTTCATATGGATGTAAAGTTAGGTTTCTTAAATGGTGATATTGAGGATGAAGTTTACATTGAACAACCTTGTGGGTTTCTAAATTATTAGGATGAAAAAAAGGTTTATAAATTTAAGAAATATTTGTATGATCTGAAACAAGATCTACATTCATAGTATTCTAAACATAAAAACTGTTTGAGGATACTTAAATTTTATAAAGGAAAAGTTGATAGCAACTTATATGTGAAATATTATGACTCCAAAACTCTAATTTTAATCATTTGTGCTGATGATATAATTTTTACTGGGGATGAAGAAAAAAAATTAAAGAATTTTCAGATGAAATGAATAAGAATTTTGAAACTTTAATTTTGGGAGAATTTACTTTCCTCCTTGGATTAAAAGTTTAAAAAAATACATTTTCTTATATTAAGAAAAGTATGTCGTGGTATTTTTAAATAATTTTGGCATGGTATAATACAAATAAGATTCTAATATTATATCTATGAGAACAATTTTGAGTGAACTTGAATCTGGAAAAAGTGTGAATCGGGAATATTTTTGGAAGTTGATAAAACGTCTACTTTACCTTTTAGCCTCAGGACTTGATATTGTTTATGTTGTGACTCTGTGTTCTATAAATTAAAGTAATCCAAGAGAATAACATTTTTTGGAATCAAATAGAATTTTTAGATATTTAAAATTAATAACTTCACATGGGTTTTTATATAAAATAAATAGTGAGATGAAGTTTCATGGTTATATTGATTCCAATTGGGCTGGAGATTGTAATGATAAATAATCAACCTCAGGAGGAATGTTTTTCTTGGGTGAATATTGTGTGAGTTGGAATAGTAAGAAACAATGTTCAATAACTTTAAGAACATCTAAATTTGAATATGTTTTGGTTACTCAGGCCTATAATCAAATATTGTGGATAAAAGTTCAACTGGAAGAGTTGAAAGTAAAATTTTTTAAACTATTGAAGATATTTTGTGATAATCAGAGTGCAGTTGATCTTTCTAAAAATTATTACCAAAATTAGAGATTAAAACATATTGATATAAAGTTTTGCATTATAAATGATAAAGTTGATATTGGAGATTTTTTCTAGAATATATCTCAACAAATTATTTAATTGATCATATCTTCACCAAGGAAATTTTGGAAGAATGGTTTTTTGTGCTAATGATGCAAATTCATGTTTAGACTCCTCCCATTACTTCCTAAACATCATAAAGAAGTACTCCCACCATTATTTGGAATATGCTGACAAAGGGGGAGATAAAGTAACAATTTTCTACCTTTTAAATTTTTTTACTGATCTTACTTTTAGGAATCTAAAATAGTGGTTATCATAAATTGGGGAAGAGAAAAAGAAAAGTGTCAGAGGATAAGATAAAATTGAGGAAAGTTTATCTTTACATGACCGCATAATTTTCTTGTCACACAAGGATTTAATTCATTCAAAAACATTATTTTATCCTATAGTGTGGTGTCAGGACACTCTCTTTTGAGAAAGTATATGTTTTGATAAAAGTAAAAAAACTGGTGTTGTTTACAAAAGTTAAGTTATGAAAAATTTATATGAGTTGAACAAATTGTTAACAAGGGTTATAAACAATTCCAAAGTGGTGGATTAAAGAACCTTTTTGATAAATTTTTTTAAAAAGTGCTTATTTTTTGAAAACTATCCTTTTTGTATAAGAATTTTTTATATTCGGGAATTGGACCCAGTCCATCGTAATGAGCTTTGTAAAAATGTTAAAAGTTGTTGAAAGTTAGAACCCAAACATAAAGGGGAGAAAATTTTTGTTTTTTGAGAAATATATTTTCCAGACTTAGAGAATCTTACTGAGCAGCAATAGATGAAAATGTTTTCAAAAATATGAAGATTTTTTATCAAATGAACCATCGGTCTTAGGTCCTTCGGTGTGAAGTCCAAGATCCATCAGATTTGGTGTTTCTTTACAAATTAAAAATTTTCTAAGTGAATAAGTCTTAATTTTTCTGAAGAATTTTTCCAATAACTTTGTGTATTCAGGAGTTAGAAGTTATGAAACTTTATAACCATAAATAATATGATTCTTTGTTAATCATTGAATTCTAAGAAAATCATGAAAAATGACAAGATAAAATCTTTTTAAGAAATGGAGGAATCATAATGATTGTATCAGATTTAGAAGTACTAGACTTAGAAGTTTTCAAGAGTCAAAATATGTAAAGCTAGTGAAGTTTCATGAATTTCAAAGTTGTAGAGTGTAATTTCTATCCTGAATAAAATTCCATCGTAATGAGAATTCCAACGTAATGGGAATTCCATCATTATGAGAAATCCATCATTATGAGAGTTCCATTGTTATGAGGATTCCATCAGAATGAATTTGATAAGGAAATTCATGTCATCATAATGAGCATAGGAAGAGAGTTATAATGAGATTATAAATAAAAGGTAGATCATAATGAGCTGAGAAATAAAGGTAAATCAAAATGAGCTATGAAATAAAGGAATATCATAATAAGGTGAGAAAGAAAGGTAGATCATAATGAGTTTAGAAAGAAAAGAAGATCATAATGATCTAATAATGATAGGTAGATCATAATGAGATGTGAAATAAAGGAATAACATAATGATATGAGAGTAAAAGAAAGATCATAATGAGCTGAGAAAGAAAGGTAGATCGTAGTAAGTAGAGGAAGCTGGAGCCAAATAAGTTTTATTTTTATGATCAGATAAGGTTTCATCGTACTGATGAAAATACAGTAAGTTCAAGGAGATTGATTATGGAGAATAATATATGTTAAGAGTTTAAGTGGTTAAACCTGATATCCAATTCATCATAAATCTCATAGAAATATGAGAAGGTTTGAATACGTCAAGGTTAAAGTTTAAATATGAGTTATTTTTTGAGTTTTTGAAATTTGAGGAAGTGGGTAATGTTTTCAAGTTTTAGGATTTTAATTTTTTGAGTCACATATAAATAAAATAAAACTTCATTTTCATTCTGTAATATTTTTTTAGAGTAGAAAAGGTGGAGCACTACATAATTCTTACCATGTTCTTTATTTCTACACTGAGATCTCAAAAAAGATTAGACAACTAAAATTTCTATTTACTAGACTAAGAAATATTGTATTGAAGGGTTGAGTAGAGTTTGAGTTTATAGATTGATATTGAATAACATTTTATAAAGTCAATCAGACTTAAGAATAACATACTAGGTTTTTAGCAGAGTTTGAGTAATGTATATTTTGAATTATTTAATCATACTGATTCCATCAGACCCGGCCTCATTAGATTGAGATAATTTAATCCCTAAAAATTGAAATGAGGATTCATATTGGGAATTTGTGTAGAAAATTAAACAAATTCTTTCTCGTTTTATTTGTCTCAATTGTTTTTTCATCAACTTTGTAAACTAATGTATGTAGGTTCTCACACTGAGTTTGAACCCTATAAATCTTTTGTGCTTCACTTTCTTTAATACTATTTCATGCACGGGTATTTACTAAAAGTTGTTAAGGAAATAAATCTTAACAGGTTGTCGGGGTAAAGTTTCTAAATGTTTTGAAACTCGTAGAAAAAGAACAATGGATTTAACCTCCCCCCCCCCCCCCCGCCCGCTCAGTTATTATTTGATCATTTTTAACATCAAAAGAATTTTATGAAACATGGAAATGGAAGAAAAGTTTCATCAAACAAAGAGGAAATAAGGATGGATTTTAATAAAAACACATTTTTGTGATTGTATTAAGTACCAAAGATGGAAAATAAAAGGTAAATGTGTAAACTCCATAGGTAACCATAGGAGTGATTTTAGATGATAAAGAGACTATAAATTCCCTCAATGAAAATTTGAACATAAACAACCCCAAATAAAAATTGGATTATATAATGAACCCTTAGAACAATGGTAACTTTTGAATCAATGGCCATGAGAAGTTATAAAAATTTATATTTCTATAAATACCATGAATTAAATTAAATATTATTCCAAAATATATTCTTGGGGTAGAAATTACACTATTTAAAATATAACATGTTGTGAAATATGAAACATGTATCAAAGAAGTAAATTGGAGAGGAGAAGCCCTTAAAAGATCATAACATTGAAGTGAGAATTAAAAAATTAAGTGATTTTTTGTAAAAAATGTAAATCCACAGAAAAAAAAAATGTAAATAAAAAATAAAATTATTATGGTTCATTACACATAATCTTCGCATAACATTGTTAATAAAGAATCAATATAACCCAATGAAAATATATTGAGTCAATAAACCTTTAACTCAAGTACAGATGTACCTCATACATCCACTACCATCATGAATAATAAAATTATAGTAATTATATTCTATATTTATAACATATTTCAATGTTCATTCCCTTACTATTATCCATTATCATTATGTTTTGTTCATTTACTAATTTGGTATAGTTTTATCAGTCATTTTGGGAACATTTAGTTCACATCCTTAAACATTGATGTTATAATAATAATGGTCAATATTATTCGTAAATATTTTTAATGAACTATTAAAGATTCAAGGAAAAGGTTTCATATCATTCCATAATTAATGAGTTCAATATGTCATCAAATTGGTATCATTCCGAAAACCTTCCTCAATAAGCCTGTTTTTTATGGTCAGAAGTAACCATGTTTGTTTACTTTTACATTCATTGTTATAATGGATAATTTATCAATATATGATTATAATAATAAAATTAGTTTTTTATTAATTTTATATTCAACCCTTAACTAAATTTTTAGGAATACCCATTATAAAATTAAATTCATGAAAACATCATCGTTCAAGTAGGTAGTGTAAAACCCCCATGGTGAGTGATGTTTTGGGAAAGTGTTAAAAAGAAGGGTAAATTAATAAATATATGAGTTTTATAAAACAAAATATATAATACATTAAACAATTATTTAGGATAAATTTATATTAATTACTTTCATTATTTAAAATGTAAGAGGATAATTAAAATGAAAACATCATCTTTGAAAAACCCAGGTTTTGACATAATAATAGCTTATGGTGGAAAGTTTGTTGAGAGGTAAAAAAGTGATCCCCCGTAATAAATTGGTCAAATATATTCCAATAAAATATAAATTTCATAATTTCATCAAAATAAGTGATGATTTAATATGGTTTAAAAGTAATGAATCATAATTAAGAGAGGTGAAAGTGCCTTCGAAACCCTAACCATGATATTTGAAACACCACATTTTGATTGAGATTAAGGACTTGAGAGAAGTTAAATAATATTACTAAATGGTATTAGGGACATGGTATTGGAATTTTTTAGTGGAATTTGTCTAGATTAGTGAAAGAAATCCAAACTCATATGGGTTTTTGAAAGGGTTAGATTAAGTTTATTTTTATAGGCAAAAATCATTGGCGTTTTCATAAATACTTAGTCTTTAAAGGTTAGAAATATAGTTTAAAATTTAAAATTGGTTCAAAATATATAATATGTTTTTTTTCATACATTTTAATATCAAATTTAATATTTATAGGATATTTATTATTTTAAATTCATTTTATAAAATATTATTTAACATTAAATATTATTAAAGTCATTTTCGGAATTATTCACACAATTTGACTTTAAAGGTTTGGAGATGAAAATAGATCTAGAATTTGAATATTAAATATAATAATTACATTAGATTTTGATCCATAAAAAATCTTTCATTACTATAAATTATCCAAAAAAATATCACTTTTAATATTTTAAAAACTATTTACTTTTATTTTTCATCTGCTTCCACAATTGGTTCATCGGTGTTGTGGAAGCATTCTACAAAATTATATCAATAAGAAAAATTAAAAATAAATTGCTATCATAAATATTGTTTATTTATATTAAATTTTATAATATATATTTTTATATATATTATTTACATCTATATCTTAATCATAAAAATATAATAAGTGAGAGAAAGTGACATTTTTTGAAATATAATTTTATTAATATAAAATAGAAGTCAAATTCGAAAAAATTGGCTCCCAATTTGACCATTAGAGAAGATAATATCAAGGTAGGCCAATAATAACTTCATAAATTCTTTTGATGATTATTGTTTGTGATATTTTAAGGCTTGTGCCCTCAATTTAGCACTGTTACCCTATTTTAACCTTTACTGCGATGATAAAATGTTATCATGCTTACTATTCATTATGACTAAAATTAAATTGATCTTGTGAAAAAAATTAATATGATGAATCCAAATATTGATTTAATTTTAAAATATTTAATTTCAATAATTATTAAAAATTACATTTAATACTCATTCTCAAAGCACAATGAAAAATCATTTTTAGAAAATTGTTTTTTTAAGCATAAAAATGATATTATAACAAAAATATTGTGTAATTTTGATTACTATTAAATTAATTAGATAGTTTTTAATTCAATTGGAACAATTTTACTTTATAAATAATCCAAAATAGAATGGTTCTTTGTAAATAATTTAAAATAAAAGACAATTTTTATAAAAAATAGTATTTTCCATTGTTCACCCAATAATCAATCTTTTAGGAAAAATATAAAAAATAATTTCTAAGATATATATGATATGATAATATCAAAAATTATGTACATTTTATCAAATACAATTTATATAATTCAAATAATTATCTTTTAAATGAAAATAAAAAAATATAACGAAAACTCATTTTTATAGAAAAATGACCCTTTTATAATTTTAATGTTTTTTATCATTATTTGATTTTATTATTATTATTATTCAAAATTGAGTAATTATTTCCTAAGAACAAATAAATAAATTTTAATAAGGAAAATTTGTCAACATATATTTAATAATATGGTTAATCGTATTTATACCAACCAAACTAATGGATAGTTGATAATGATCAAATTTAAATAATAATGTTTATATAGTATATTGTGGTTGATGAGGGAGATGGAGGGGAAGGGGGAGCTTTGTGCGATCAAGTATTACATGTGCATCATGGATCTGAAGATCATTCAAATGAATCTAGGGTAGGGAAGGATGATTACGAGCTTAACCTTGTGTGGCACAAAGAACTTTTCCATCTCTGTGTTCAGGAAAGGGTCTGATATGTAATGGTGGGATTCTCACAGAATCCATTGGACCGAAGAAAAAATTTGTGGATGTTGTCAAATTGGCAGTGAATAACTCCCTTTACTTTGGTATTCCCTCTCTACAAAATATCGTCAGGAAGGTTTAGATCGCTCATGTCTCGACCAACCAGGGTGTAGTTGAAGAACAAATCAATCTGTGTAAATTATCCATCATTGCAAGAGTCTTTTCTCTGAAGGGTGAGAAGTCATATAGGTTTAATGAAATTTTTGATAGAATCGTTTTAGTCTAGGGATTTGGGAACAGGTGAATGACTGCTATGGGAAGAGGCTACTTCCATATTATCTTCCCTTCGGATGAGTTGAAAAGGAATGATTGGATCTTTAGTGCTCTCAACTTAAAACCTAGAGTACTTAGGATAGAGGAGTGGGGTCACAATTTTGATCCACTAAATGTGGGAAACACTCATACACAGATTTGGATCTGGATTCGCAAGATTAATTTTTTATATTAGTACCCTATAATTATGTGGGAAATTGCTTCATCAATTGGAAATCCCATTATAATTGATAACTAAATAGAAAATCCTAGATTTGGACATTATTCTCATGCACTGGTGGAAGTCGATATGGCAAACACATTAGTGGATGACGTTGTCCTCACCACCAGGGATGATAGTTTCAAACTAGAAATCCTTTATGGAAGGAAAACCAAGTTCTGTATGGATTATAGGGTTTTTGTTCATGTAGATCTTGAATGTAATAGGTCCAACATTTGTAAGATATGAAATATAAAAGAGAATGATAGCCAATCATACCGGAGGGCTAATGATAAAGGCAAGGGGAAAGTATAAAATAATTTGATTGTTGGCTTCTCCACTGGGGAGGACCCATAGTCCATGGAAGATGTTGACCCATCTCTAGCTTCTGATGAATCCCTTACACTTGAACCATATGTGGAAAATATTGTTGGCATTGTTAAAATTGAGGTGGTTCCAAATGTTTTCAATGTTTAGGAAGTCTATACATAGCTAAAGATGGTGTATATGGATGTTTCTTGTCATCTAGAGTGTGAGGAAATGGATACCAGTAGTGCCACTACTCCCTCTATACTGGACAATACTGTGGGTTCAGGTAATGCAGGTGCTGACCTGGACATGTGCTCTATAGGCACGCAATCTGGCTAGTGCCTTGTTAAAGATTCACCTAAAGGAAATGAAGGGGATCAACCTATCCAGCGCTCTGTTCAAAACTCACCCAAATTCCCCTACATCAAGTAGATTCCGAGGGAGGTGAAGGAAATGTTTGTTCTTGAACCTTATGATGGTCCTCTTCATAGTATGAGTGAGCCTATGGAACCTCATCAGGCCTCTCCACTTCTTCCATAGAAGTAGGTTTCTATTTCAGGGGCCCTGCCTCAGGGGCCCTACCACTCTATGCCTATACTAGTGGAGAAATAGGTTCCTGGAGACACCCAAACTGATAACATGAATCAGGTTAGGTCACAACAGACCTCTTCTGAAAATGAGGATGGTTTTGTTGATGTGCTGCAACATCGGATAAATGATTCATTCCAGCAAGTCCATTTTGGGAAAACTTCTAGGATGATAATGTGTTAGGGCTCCCCCATGGGCATTGATCAATCTCCTAATAAATTTACCCCAATCAGTGGATGACTATGGTCTGGTGTTAATGAAGACTATCAAATCTCTAAGACTCCCTATGAGGCTGAGAAATTAGGAAAGGGGAAAGAAAAGGGAAAGGGTAAAAAGACCAAAGTAGATATAGTACAGAAATAAGGGCCTCAAACAAAGGGAAAATATTCCATCAAATGAAGATCCTTTTTTGGAACTGTCAGGGGATTGGGAACCCTCCCACTGTCAAGGCCCTGAGACATTTTATTGTAACCAATAATCCTTTGATGGTTTGAATTACAGAACCCTAAATGATGTTTGAAAACTGGAAGGAAAAAAAATGGGCCTCCCTTGGTTACTCTTTTGTATCTCAAAATTCAAATGATAAAGGGGCTGATTCACTTTGGGTATTCAAACACAACAACATTTTTATTCACTCGATGACAAAGAAGAAATAGGTTTGTTTAGTGGATATTGGAATTCAGGGAGATATCATCTCTCTCTCGTTTGTTTGTGCCTCAAATTTCTATATTAAAAGAAGGGATATCTAGAAGGATATTGAGTCTATTTATGACCGGTTATCTAAGAGATAGGTGGTTTTAGTTGACTTCAACACTGTCCTCAAGCCTAATGAAAAGACTTGTTCTCATTTCCACAGACTGCATGTAGCTGATTTTTCAGTGTGTATTGATAAATATAACTTTTCTAAAGTCCCAATTGTTGGAGTAGATCACACATGGTGCAGGTACACTTTTAATAGGTGCCAAGATAGTAAATTGGACAAGTTCTTTGTGAAAATTGCTGACAAGAAAGATTATATCACCACTTCTAGTCTCACCTTGACCAAATTCTATTCTGATCATAATCTGATCCTTGTGGATATTTTTGTTGGTTGGACGTGGTCATCTCCTCTTCATTTGAGATTCAATAACGCATGGATTGTTGTGCCTAGATGTAGGGATGTCATCTTAAAGGATTGGGTGACTGAATAAATTGGAAACCCTCTTAGAATAATGTCCAGGAAGCTGAAAATAGCAAAAAAATGCTCAAAGAATGGATCAAAGCATCTTTCTCAAACCTGGATCAAGAAATTCATGTTGTTGAACAGTAGCTTCTACTTTGTCAGAATGCATGTCAATATCACTATGTCCCTTCAAGAGATAAAATCCAGGCCTTTGATCATCTTGATGAACTTATCCTACTACAGTAACGCATTGTTAGGATCCAATACAATTTCAAATGGTTATATGAAGGAGATAGGAACTCAATGTTTTTTCACTACCTACATAGAGAAAAGAAGTCTAGGAGAGGTGTCTCTGCGATTGAAGTGAATGGGTCTCTATATACCTCAGAGCCAGAAATATCAAATGTTGTGGTGAAATATTTTGATGATATTTACTCATAGAAAGGAATTTATGGAACTTCTCACTTGATGGACAATATTCAACCCACAATTAGTACACATCATAAGAAGCTTCTTGTGGAGACACCAATGGAGAGGGAAATCAACTATGTTATTTTCTCATTAAACATTGATAGTGTGGCTAGACCGGATGGGTTTACCAATAAATTCTACATTTTTTAATGGGATATTGTGTTCCATGAGGTCATTAATGTTGTACGAGATTTTTTCAACCATGCATCAATGCTTTATAGTGCCCATGCCTACTTTATTTCTCTGCTTCCAAAGAAGAAATATTCCTTAGACATCAATGACTTCAAGCTAGTGGCTATTGGGAACACCATCCACAAATTATAAACTAAATCATTGCCTTAATTTTTGGGAAAATTATGAATTCAAGGGTTACTTCAAATTAGTTTTGATTTTTTCCTAGAAGACATATTCAAAATTTCCTTCTCACTACCTCAGAATGTGTCAATTCCATGAGGAAAAATCTAGGGAATAGAATCTTGTCCCTCAATCTGGACATTTCTATGGCCTTTGATACCTTGAAATAGAGATTTTTTTTGAGGTTCTCAGAAAACAAGGCTTCTATGAATTTTTCATCAGAAATGTCTTGAAATTTCTCAATAATGTGATACTTTCTATTATTATCAATGGATCACCTAGGGGTTATTTCCATTGCTCAATGGGAGTCAGATAAGGGGACCCATTATCGGGACTCTTCTTTGCTCTGGATGAAGATTATTTGAGTGTTTTATTGAATGATATGGTGAAGGATGGAATTTATAATAAAATTAAGGTTGGAAGGGATCTCTTCACCCCCTCGCACCTTCTATATGCTGGCAATATTCTTCTATTTGGACATGCCAATAGAGGTGAAACATCTTGTATCCATAAAATCATTGATCACTATGAGGACATTGCTGGGTAGGTGGTAAGTTGGAGTGAATCCTATATTGTTTTTGGGAATGGAATGATTGTCTCCAAGTAGAATAGAATTTCCAAGCATCTTAGAGTCATGACAAGTGCCCTTCCTTTTATGTACTTGGGAGTATCGCTATTTTGGGGAAGGGTGAAAAGATGCTATCTTGAATCCATATTCTAGAGAATTATTAATCATTTGTCCACCTGGAAAGGGAAATATATTTCTAAAACAGGAAAAATTTGTCTAATGAACTCGGTTATCACTTGAATGTTTTTCTATACTTTCTCAGTTTATTGGTTGCCTTGTGCCCTTGTAAAATAACTTCAATGTTTAATTAGAAACTTCATATGGACTGGGTGCATACATGAAAAGAAACACATCACTGATGACTGGAAAGATTTCATTAAACCCACTGAAATGGGGGGCATGGGTATTATGGATCTGAAAGGCTCTAACAATGCTCTCATAAGAAAGTCCAATTGGAACCTATGGACTTCTAATGATGATTCCTTGGATTTTATTTCACAGAGAATGATATAAAATATGAATAATGGGTACTCAGCATATGTTTCCTCCTCCATATGGCCTGCCATTAAATATTATTATATTGGAATCATGCATTTCTCTTCCTGTCTAGTTTCTAGCTCATCTAATCTCAATTTATGGACAACGAAGTTGCTGGAAAGGCCCATTATGGAATGCATGGAAATCTGTCCACATCTGAACACTATCTCAATTGCTGACATGCACTATGACATGGATCTGTAGAATGGTCTACCAGATTACATTAAGCTGTCTATGCAACACTATTCCTTCATGGATGCAGACACCTTGATCTGGACACCCAGCACCTGTGGCAGGTTCACTTTGAGGGAGTATTACATGCACTTATGGGGAAGTATTGTGGCTTCTCCTTTATGGCTGAGGTATTTTAAAAAACCTTTCAGTATCCCTTCCAATTACTTGATGGTAGGCTATATTGGAAAGGCATGATACCTATGCAACACCTCCTACAGCGAACGGGAATAAATTTGGCCTCCTGCTATTTTGGCACACAAGCTGAGGAAAACATTCATCATATTTTATTTTCCCTCAACTTCTCTTGAAGATTTTGGGAACATCTTCAAGAGGTATTTGGGACTCCTTTATCAAGGCACAATCTGGATGATTTCATGACATCATTCACTACAGCTATTCAAAGTTAGAAAGTCTTAGAACTTCTTATCACTTCTGTTGAGGCAACCTTTTCTCAGATTTGGGGGAAGAGGAACCAAGTTTTTTTTTACAAATACAAGACCTCTTTGAAGGTTGTTCTGACTGTTGTTTATAGGGAAGTGCAAGATGCTTCCAAGATACTAATAGGAATAATGAATAATACTATTTCTGATCTTATTATGCTGAAAATTCTTGGGGTATCAGGAAGGTTCAAGAAACCTTTGATGTTGAAATTAATTAGATAGATTTCTCTCATATCATGATGGTTGAAAGTGAATGTTGATGGTGAGGAATTTGGTTCCCCATGACCTTTAGGGTGGTTGGGGTGTTCTGTAACCATCAGGGCTTTGTGAAGGGCTACTTATATCATTATATCAGAATTGGTTCTAGCTTTATGTTGAATTATGGGCTATGATTAAAGCTTCCAACTATGTTATCCACCATGGTTGGAGGTACATATGGGTGTAATGTGCCTCAAGTACAGTAGTGAACATCCTACAGACAAGGTCTGGGTATGTCCCTTGGAAAATTCTTCCATTTTGGATTGCATGTCTGTGTCTTCTAGAAAATCTTCAACTGGAGGTTAGTCATTTCTATATAGAGGCAAACCAGGTTATTGATACTCTGTCCAAGAGGGTTTCTATGGAGGTACCCTCACAATGGTCCTTTGCCATCCTAGAATTCCGCTCACATCCTTTTGACCAGGATGCATGCGTTATATTATTTTCTTGCCTTTGTAAATCCCCTTACGCTACCACTTTTTCAGTTTTTTAATATTTTTGTAAGGGGCGGGCTTTGTCCGGATCCTAAACAAACTTTTATAAATTGTGGTTTGTTTATGCTTGATGTTGTTTTTGGTACATGTTATCAAACATGGTAATCATTTAAAGGATAATTATATATTGAAATATCAGGGTGTTATAATTCTTGTTTTTTGTTTCAATCATTATTTTTAAATACTTTATTAAATATTTATATTTTTTTTTTGAAAGTATTATTTAGAAAGTGAAATGGTAAATGTTTTATAAATGAGGTATAAGGGGGGTTTTGAAAAAAAAAAGAAAAAAGGGTGCACTTTTTATCCATGTATTTTAAAATCCCACTTTTTCTATTTGAAGGAAATTTTATTTAAATCTTTTGTTCAATATTGGGTTTAAAGCTTGGGTTTTTAAACCAGATATTCCTTATTTTTAGAGAACTTTGATTTAGTGGATTTTTATAAAGGAAATTGATGTTGTATGTTGTGTATTTACTTTTTAGAAACTTTTTTAAAAGTTTAAAACATATTTTTATACATATAATTATTAAACTAGAATTTATCAACTATTTTATATAGGTAACTTGATTATCTCCTTGGTAAGACCCCACTCATCATGTTTCTCTCACACCTTGAATATGCAATGGTGTATGGGTTTGTATACAACATTAATATTTTATATAATGTATCTAATTTTTCTATTTTAGTTTATATTCATTAAGACCATTGAGATATGTGTAGTTATGGAGATAAACTTGGGGGATCACTTTATGGTATTGTTGGAGTTATTTTCATTTCATTAAATTTCCATTTTGAGATTTTATATTGTCCATTTTAGAAAGATTATTGTATAATTTCAAATTCTTAATATATTTTGTTTTGAATTTATAATATGGGAATGTTTATTGTTCAATATTGTTAATATTCATAGATTATAATAATCACTTTTATTTATTATGTCTCAAGTGGATAGTTATTACTGATTATTCTCTATTTAGTGTGTTTATTTATTTAGATTTTATTTTTGTTGTGCATGGATATCCAATGTATAGATAGATCCTTATATATTATTGGTTAGGTTACACTATGTTTAATATTATTTTATTTTATTTAAATAATTCCCCAGTGTGTGATCTTAATACCCACGTACTATTTGTCAGCTCATGGGGATCGGGAATGCTCTTTGGACTGAGGGGAGAATCAGGTTAGGTGATGTGATGAGTTATCCCATTCCAATCCATTATAAATATTATCTGAGCTTAGTTACTCGATAGGGGACTAGGTTCTAGAAGCACTTTTCTATTATATTGGAAGTCAAGTAATTTAAAGATTGGACTACTGAGACTCAAGTGGTTGTTTAAAGGAGATTATTGCTAGAGATTTCTCACCCCAATCTTCTAGTTTATAGGGGTAGTCAATATTTGGAGTTTGTTTTGATTATTATTGAATTATTATGTTTTTAGAGGATGGTATTTAATCCTCTTTGGTATTGTATAAGTTTCCTTGGGGGTTTCTCTTGGTGTCTTTGGATAAAAATGGAGAACAAATCAGTGGCATGAGGTTATATTTCATAGATTGAAAACACATATAGTGAAAATTTTCTTTATTTTGGAAACATTATAGCAGTTATCTCATGATTCTAATATAAATCGTCAAACCATGTGGCCAAGTCAAGAAAATTTATGTGTCTCGTTTGGTTTTGTCACTTAGACCCCTTAATTCATCTATTTTTTTGAGTGATTCTCATTGTTAAGAAAATAATAAAGGTGGATATTTTGATGTCTTGTTAATATTGAATTATATTTTAGATGATTATTTTTTTTGTTCCTCCTTTTATATGGTTTTTTTGATATTTTTATTTCGAACAAAAGGAGTATTTTATGAAAAACAATTATTTGGTATTATTTATAAAATTAATTTGGTTTTTAAGAAATGTATTTATAATTGGGCGATTTCATTATGAAATCAATAAAATGTATTGGCTTTAAAACAAGTTGATCAATTAATTGTAAAGTATTTTAACTCTCCGAGAGTGTTTTTTCAAGAGGGGTTAATTTTTAAAATGGAAACCCTGAAATGTTTTAAAATGTTTTAAAGGCTAGTGTATTTTTTTTAAAAATAAAAAACTTTTAAAGCTGAAATGGGTTTTTTATTTCAATGAAAGTTTGTGGTTTGAAAACTATATTTTGTAATTTTCATGGTTTTTACCCTTGTTGGGTGTTAAAATGGTGGTTACTTTTGAACGTTTTAAATTTATAAAACATGGATTCAAGTTTTTGACCATTTGGTAAAATGGATTATGATTGGTTTTAAAAATAAGGTGGAATGTATCAAATTTTAACTTGTTTGCAGATATGTATTACCTTTAAAATCAGTTTTGGGGATCCTTATTAAGGTTTTATGGATAAGAAGAATATTTTTTAATGTATTATGGTTTTTTTTGGAAAATTTTTCATTTTTTATTTTTAGGATACAAGACAAATTTGTGTTTATGTTTCATGTTTCTTAAAGCCTCTGGAAAAGTTATCAATGATAAGTTAAATGTTTATCTTTAGGGGTGATCCTTATAGTTCTTGGATTTTCCACTTCTTGTTATTATTCCCATAGTGAAGATGGAAAAAATATAATAGGGGTTAAATTTTCTTTTTAAAAAATAATTAAGGAATTTAAATATTTAATTTTATATGAGATTTATTAAATTAATATTTCATAAATAAAAAAATAAATGGAAATAGGATATTTTTATATTTTCTTTATATCTAAATGATCCTAGTCCACTCTTCACCCATCTCACAAAATGAGAGTGATGGAACCCACTATAGCCAATAAAATGGAATCTTGGGTCACAAACCATTTACAAATCCTTTTTACCCTAGAGGACTAAACCCAAACATACCTGCCTTTTTCTACCCATAGGCACAACCCGAACAGTTTTTTCTTTTTTTCTACCTAGAGATATAACCCAATTCCTAACTTATGTTTGGGAGTAATAACCTACAATCATACAATTTAAAGTCTATTATAACCCATTTAAATTACACACATAGATAGAAATAGAAATCAGTTAATCCCCACAACCAGATGAAAGCTTCACAATCTGAGAGTTGAGGTAGTAGGGAGATCTTCAACAATAAAGGTTCAAACAATTTTAGTTCGGCAAAGAGTAGTTGATGATCTCTAAATTATTTTTTAATTTTATAGTTCAAAATTTCTTAAACCTTGAATCCTTATCTTGATCTTTCAAACTCTTTATATAGAGTTCTTTTATACATAATATATAGAAAACATGAAGCTCATTATAATTTATCTTTCCCAATGTTTTGTGTTATATCTTTATTGAATGTTCAACCAAAACATACCCACATGAGTTACTTCAATGATATATAAAATTAAAATAATGTTGTACAATTATAACACATTATAATAATTAATAAAGTGCCAAAAAATATTATAATCAACATTAAATTTTCATTTCAAACTCCCATAAAGTAAGCGAGAAAAACTATTAACTTTCCAACCAAATTTAATTTGGAACTTGGGTTTCCCCAAGAAACTGGTGTAAAAATTCAACCCATGTTATCAGAATTTAATCATACATATAATTATTCAATATAAAATTCCTTAAAATTAAAATAATTCATAAGTATTTAAGGAATAATTAAATCAAGATAAACTTTTAAAACCAATATATAGTAATTTGAAATATAAAAGTATAATTAAAATTGATCATTTTTTGAGATAAAGTATAATAAACGAATTAAGTGACTGTAGATAGTTCATAAGGTTGGTTCAATACTTTTCTAAACTTCGATCTTGTGGGGACCTCTTTTTTCTTCTTGAATACACTACATTTTTTTCATGCACTCACTTCATTTTTGTTCATATGGTCACTTAATTTTTGTTCATGAGATCACTTAATTTTTGTTCATGAAGTCACATCATTTTAGTTCATATAGTTACTTCCAAAAATATGTTAAATTTTTAATCATGGGAACTTAACTCAAGTTTACATCCAAAATTTTTTAAATTTTCACTCATGGCCACTTAACTAAAGGTCACTTCCAGACTATCATATTTTCACTCACAATCACTTCACTAAAAGTCACTTCTAGACTTTGTCAAATTTTCACTCATGACCACTTAACTCAGGGTCATTTCTAGACATTGTAATATTTTCACTCATGGTAACTTCACTAAATGTCACTTCATGATTTAAATAAAATATGTGTGAACTCATAGAATAAAAACATTACAGTGTATGAGAAAAGAGAATTATTTTAATTATCAAAAATAATAATAAATTGGACTAAGGATCCAATTAAACACTTTACTCTACTCAGAATATGAATCTATTTTAGTGTGTTGTATTATTATATCAGTGTAATAGTGTTATATCTTATTTTTATCCAAAATGATGTTGGTTTAGAAGGTTTACTTGGGAACCTTGTAGGTTAGGTTTTACATACTTGGATTGTGAACCTTGGTTTGATGATTAAATTGATGAGGATATATTGTATTGTATCTTGGGGTGGTGATCTAATTTTTGGTTTATTCTCAATGAGTTTAGATAAGTTATGGTTTTTGAGATATATCATTTTTGATGAATTGTTTTCATTCCTTAATATTTCTCTTTTATGAGGGTGGTTCCTTTGGTGATATTCACATCTCATGATTTTTTGTGTCCTGTAAAATTTATTTGTGATATTGGATTTATGGGAGAGCTAGAAATGAGTTTCATATTTATGGATAAGACATGGGTAAGTATGGGGTATGTGAATGGATAAACGGAATGTCTGGTTTTTTTGTTGTACCTTAGGTTCCATCGGGTTATGACATTCTGTCATGATCAATGTGATTCGATGTTCCACAAGCTTGGACCATAACACCCTCTTATACAATTTCATGACCTGATGTTAGAAACATGTTATTACATGTTGAGGCATGTTTTTAGTTATTTCATGTTTTGGTTATCAAGGTATATTATTGTTTTAGTGACCCAATATTAGGATCTTTGGGTGATTCTTTGGGTTGTTCTTACTTTGTGGATTTTGAGTTGATTTCATAATGGTTGATGGTAGTTGGTGGAATTTTGTGGTTCCCTTTGAGGATGTGTGGAATTTTAGTTATTTTGGGTAACTATATATTTTTAGTGATCTTCCCATTATTCTTAGTTCTATTTTATTATTGTTAAGGGGACTCATTTCATAAATTGTTTCTATCTATCAGCTTTGAGTTGATCACATGACACCATTGCTTGGATTGTTTCACTTTTATTATGATTCATTGATATTTGTGTGTTAGGGATGCCTATTTTTATTTTTAATCATTATTTGGATTTACTTTCAAATTCTATTACAAAATGGTTTTGATAGTGTGATTTGAAAAGTGAAAAGTTAACTATTTTCTAAATGGGGTTTGAGGAGAGTTTTTTGGAAAATAGGGAAAAGGGTTTAGTTTTTACTTCAAGTATTTGGAAATACCTCTTTTAAGTTTTTTAATGAAATTTTAAAGAAAATATTTTGTTCAATGTTAGGTTTCAAAATTGTTTCTTTAAACTACTTATTCATTATTTTGGGGAATCTTGTTTTGGTGGTTTTTTAAGAAAGTAAGGTGATAAACTATGTTTTTTTCTTCCTTTGTACATGATTGTTTAAAATTGAAAAACCTATTTTTATACTTATTACGTAAAAATAACATTTATGAATAGTTTTATTGAGGTATTTAAATATAATTTTTGATGAGATACTACTAGGCATGTTTTTCCCATATCTTGTATATGCACCAGTGTATGGGTGTGTATACATCTTTCATGTTTCCTCTCAGGTGCCTAATTTTTTTTCCAGTTCAGTGGATATTCATTGATTCTATTGTAAAAATTTTAGTTATTTTGAGTAGTTGGGGGTCACTTGAAGGTGATATTGGAGCTATTCTGGTTCCATTATGTTTCCCTTCCATGATTTTATATCATCCATTTTTTTCCAACTGAAAGGTGTATTTTGAATTCTTATTGTATTTTTTCCACCACATGTTACAGTCATGTTGGTTGTTTAATATTGTGTATATTCCTAGATGATGTTATAAATATTGTAGTTATTTCATTTGGTTGGGAGGATCACTCATAGATGATATTGGAGCTATTATGGTTCTATTATATTTCCCTTTTAGGATGTCATATCATCCATTTTTTCTAGGTGTATATTCTATTTTGAAATATTATTATTATTATTATTATTTTCACTATATATTATGAGCTTGATTATTTTTTAATATTTTTTATACTCTTGGGGGAGAGTAACAAATTTTATTAATTATGTGTCATGTGGATGGTAATTACTTCTTATACCCAATTTAGTGGGTTGATTTATTTATATTTTTTTACTAATATTCTTGGAAGTCCAAATATTATTTTATAGGGGTGAAACTATTACTAAGTGCATTAACATAGTACCAAGGAACTTGTTTCTAGATCATGGGGATCCAGAAAGCTCTTCAATCTGAGTAGTGAATTATGTCGGATGACATTTTGGGCTAACCCAGGTTTGTTTGGTGCAAGGAATAGCTGATATAAATCTTTCATTAAATAGGAAAATTTCTATTAAATAATAGCACTCACCTACTTAAATTTTTATGGAGGAATGATAATTTTAAAAAAGATAATTCGGAAACAGAAGATTTTATGAGACAAAATTATCATCACTTTTTCATATATGAGTAATGAAATGTCAAGTATAAAATTATTTAAAGGGGGTAGAATGTCACATCCTATAATTTTACTATGTATTTTCCATTAAAATAAATATTTAGTTGAATAGCTTGTTTCACATGTAACACAGAACTAAAATGAACTATGATAAATTTTATTAAGATAAATTTAAAAATATTAAAGGTGACCATGATAATATAGATATTGAATTACTGAGTATAAATAAAATCAACCACATTATAAAATATATGTAAAAAAATATAAGAAATTAAATAATGTAATTGAATTATTCCTTATGAGGCTCATTTTTTCATGCTTTATGAAATTCCCCCAAAACTATTACACCATTGAGAAGGGGAGATGAATCATTGGTGGTTGTCTTTTATAAGATATTTCAACTATAAATAAACCTCTATTTTCAATTAGAAAAATATCCACTCAAGGTCTTTAGTCATCCTTACCCATATGAAATTAACAAGAAAGCAAGATAGGGAACAAGAATTATTTATAATGTTCGGGCCAAATATGGGTTATTACTCTTTGTCGTGTTCAAATCCCACCGATCCAAAAATTATCTAATAAATTTTTATGATAAAATATAATTAGTTAGGACTATTATCATCATGTATCCTTATTTATAAGCTTCCCACATAAATTTACAAAGAATCACACTAGTTATATAATGATCAAAACAAATAAGTAAATATCTCTTTACAATCTAATTTCTTATAAACTATTAATGATCTTTTTATTGAGAATTAAACTTATATAGAATAATATTATCACTTAATATAGAATTAGGTGATGATTTTATCTTTAAAACATAGACATATATTTAATTAAACTAACTAATTGAGAATAAACAGATGATGATAAAGGCTTCAAAACTTTGGTCTTCGGACTCCCTTCACCTTATCTCAGTTTTCGAATTCTTTTTTCATAAACATAAACACACACCTTCTCATTATTTGATATCTCTTTATATTCAACATTTTATAAACACTTAAAATTAAATTAATTTAATAGAAATTAATTCCATCTCAAAATTATTGAAAATTCAACATAATCATACAACATGATCCTCTATGATTTCTTCATTTGTTGAAGCTTTAATCCATTCCTCATAATCTCATAATATTATTCTCTCTCATCAACTAACAATCTATATAAAAAAACCACTTCTACCCTTCTTCTCATTCAGTATATTAGTAAAAACAATTTGATAACCTTATTCATCTTCTATCACTATTGGCAAATAATTCAAAAACAAATAAACTTTTGAATTATCTATAATACCCATCTTCTTATATATTATGGTGTGAAAAACTTATCTATGTTATGGAACGCAAAAAATCAACATCATAAACTTCCACACATGAAAACATCAGATCAAATTACTGAATTAATTGATGTAAGTGATTATTTGAAATAAAAACTATATTATAATCTTCACACTAACATTCAGGTTTTAATATATGGATCTTCTTTAAGAACATGCTTAGTTTTGATACATTTCTTATTTTTCACTTTAATAACACTCAAATCTTTAACCAGATATATACATTGATTAAAATTTTCAAATTATCACATGAATTAGCTTGAATGAAATTTCAAATATGATGTTTTAATATTTTAATATCAACTAAAGCACAATCATATTTGATATTATTCATAATCTAAGATTTTCCAAAAACCTAGCATACATTTACATTATCATTATAATTCTTTTTTTACCATAGTAAAGTGCATGGGCTACCTTTATATAGGTATTGGAACCTCTGGGTGACCCTTACACTTCTCTAAGTAACTTAAGTAGCCTTATCACTTTCAATGATGCCTTGATGTAGGTCTTAGAAATCATAGTACATATACGCACCATGACTCTAACCTTTATGAAAATAAAGTGTACCAATATATAGGTATTGATTTATCAAAGATACCTTTACATAGGTGATTTATTATAGTGTTACCTTTACACAGATCTTTACTTACCTTAACACTACTATCATGTCCTTTTCTTACCTTTATACGGGGTTCATATGACATCTATATTAATCCAGTTAACACATAATTTGGCTAGATTACAACAATATAGACTATCAATGACCATAATGTTTCACTAAAACACACATACACTCACCCAAAAAAAATCAAACCTATATAGCTCTGAAAGACACCTACATTATTTTTCATTAGACAAAGTTTTCAATCTCAAGTAAAATTCCAAAAATTATTCAATACATAAAAGACCTTATTTAAACCATCTCAATGATTTTTAAATAATATAAAAAACATTCCAAAATAATTTCAACACATCTCAAACACCTTCTCTGATTCTGAACCAAGGATTAAAACAAACTCAACCCATCAAAAACTCCAATCTAAGGGTACATCAATCTTCCACTTTTTGATTTGTTGGAAATTACAATCAACTCTTTTAAATAATATCATATATGGTTCATCACAACATCAAGACCCATGAGAATCATTAATTAAATTTCATTTTCTAATGATAAGTTTATTACACAATACTATTAGATAATGTTATTTTTTTAGGTAATGTCACCCCTTAGTGTCATTAAATTGTGTACCAGTGGCATAGATGAACTCTCCATTAATTCAAACATCTATTTCTCACATCTATATGTTTTCCCCATATAACAATATACATACTTCATATGACTAAGTAGTGATCACACTACATCCAATAATAATTCTCTACCACTTTTTAGCAAGATTTGTGACACTTTTTCTCCCCATTTTTCAACATAATCCAAAGTATAGTAGGGGAATATTTGCACATTTCTTAAAGGATGAGGAGAAGTTTTAACATTAATTTTCATCCTAATCTCTTCAATTCACTCTCTTATCATTGAATTTGAAAACTATTTTCAATCTAATCCTTAATGAATATATAGTCAAGATTTATATCACATCATGATACCCTCTCTTTGATAAAATGGTATCTGATATCAATATATTTGGATCTTGATTATTTCATGGTATTCCTTGATAGTTGTATTGCACTGATATTTTCAAAATAAATCTATAATGGTTTCTCAACAACTACTTCTAAATTATCTATTTTCACTTGCATCCATTTCATCTGTGTATAGGAATGTGTAGCTACAATATACTATATCGCAACTATACGTAGAGCCACAGATTTTTTATTTATTGTTTTTCTAGATCACATAATTCTCACTAATGAAAAGGCTTCACTGGATGTAGATTTCCTATGAGTTTAATCTCCTACCCAATCAACAATTATGTACCCATTTACTATAAATATGATTTATTACTCTACAATAATCCACTATTGATTATTCCCTTAGCGTATCTCAGAACCCTATTGGATTATAGCATCGAATATTCTCTTGGATCACTCTAAAATCTTACACATAGAGTCACAAAAAATAATATGTTTTCCTTGATTTTATGAGGCAAGGTAGGATTATAATAATTATTCTAATTTTCTTTTAATTCACACTCTTATCATCAAAATATTTTGTGAATTTGGTCCCAACAACAGTGGTAGTGGAAAATATCTTTGAATCCTTCAATACAAAAAAATTAAATAATTACTTAAAATATTTTTTCTTGAGACATAAAAATGTAATTTCCTCCTTGTATAATTTATAGTTCTAAGAATTAACTCATCTCTCCCAAAACCTATATCTCAAAATACAATTTTATTTTTTGATAAAATTATTCATAAATAAACTTCTAATCACTTGAAAATATTATTTCATCAATATAAATCATAACAATAAGTGTACATGTGGTGGATTCCTTCACATATAAGTTGTTGCCAAATATTCATTTTGAAAATTTGAGATTCTTCAAGAATCCATCCAGTTTGTGTTATCAGGATGTTAGATCCAATTTCTTGACATATAATTCTTTCTTAATCTTGAAAACAATGTTTCCTTATTTAAAAATAATAAACACTCATGGCTGATAAATAAAAATTTCATCTTTAATATCTTCATTAAGGAAATGATACTTCAAATCCATTGGGTAAACTCTATATTCTCTATGATCTACCACTACTAATATCATCCTGATAGATTCCAGTCTTGAAACTATAGAATAATTTTCCTTAAAATATATTCCTACAAAATTAGAGTATCCCTTGTAAACCAGTCATTCTTTTTTTCTTGACACTTATCATTTCTCATTGAGTTTGTTTCTGAAGCCCCACTTGGTACCTAAAACATTTTTATTTTTAGGCCTTAGAACAAGATCCCAAGGAGATATATTATTAATTTTATTAAACTATTTATTCAAAGAATTGATGCATTCTCTATGTCATACTACCTCTAAAACTAATTTTGGTTTAATATGATAAATTAGAGCTGTTTGGTTCTCAATTATCAACTTTCTTATTGTTTGAAATGGTGCATCCAAATTACCTATTGTATTTTCAATATCCATAATGTATCTTCAGCCAAAAAATTTTCATTATAAGATTATCATCAACCTTATCATCATTATATGTCTGATCTAAATCAATAACTCAAAAAATTTATATATTATCTACTTGTTTAATTGTTTGGTTTTCTAAATTTAGGTAATTATTAGCCTTTAAAATCCATCTAGTAGATAAAATAAACATAATATATTGGAATATATCTCTATATTTTAATATAATAATATTAAATAAGTTTATTTATCTATTTTTTCCAACACTTTTATCCACTTTCATTATAAAGGTAACATAAGAAAATTCCTCAAACTTTTTTTACTTTTAATTTTCCCAAAATACTACCTTTAATCTTTATGAAACATAGACTCATAAATAGTTTTATGTATTTTACAATAATCTTCCTTTTAACCAAATATAGTAAGCAGTTTTATTTTTATTGGGTATCATAATGCATCTATTTTGAATATGGATAGTAATTCACACTACTTCTCTCCAGAAAAAATTAAAAAGCTTGTGATCAGGAAACATTATTATGTTCATTTCAAAAATGATTTGATTATTACTCTAAATAGTTACATTCTATTATGAAGTGTAGGGTGAACTAAATTAGTGTTTATTTCAATAATTTTCTAGATAATTTTTAATTAATTTTATATAAATTCCTTCTCATTGTCTTATCTCAACTTCAAAATGTATACTCTCATCACTTTCTCAAATTGTATTCTGAAGACTTTGAAAATTTTAATTACTTTAGACATTTGTTTCATGAAAATGACTTTATTAATATGATTTAAATCATAAATTAAATTAATAAAATAAAAATAACCTCTAATAGACTAATTCCTTAGAGGAACATAGAAATATGAATTTGTAAGTTCAAGTGGTCTTGATGACTAAATCTCCACTCTTCTCTGTGTATATTGTACTATCATATCATTTTTTAATGTTTAAAAAATTACCTATATTTTATTTTTATATTGTAGAATATATCTAACCACGTCATTATTTTAGATTTTACTTATACTACTTTGGGAAATGTGGCCAAGTATCGTGTTCCACAATTTATTTTACTCTTTGGCACTCGAGAAGCATGAGTTAGTTGGATGACCAAATTGGAACAAGTTTCCAATTATTCTTTCTCATATTATAATGAGACTTATATATTTATAATTCATTAGGACACATGATTTTTTCATGAATATAGATTCATTTCCTTCACCACACAATTGGATAACACTCAATATATTATGCTTGATCCCTTCCATATAAACAATATCCTTGTAATTCAACTTATTTTCTTTAATATCATCTGAACCAATGCCCTTAATTCTCAATGGACTATCATTTTTGCAACTCACTACTCATACATTATATTATTTAATGTTTTAAGTCTTTTTTATCACCTAAAATGTATAAAGAATAACCATTATCCAGGAACCATTGATTTACACTCTTATTTACCTTCAATGAAACATTAATTATAAATAATTTTTCTACTTGATATACCTTTAGTTATCTTTTCCCATTTTAATTATAGGTATTTTTTCCAAGAAAAATATTCATGAAATCATTATAAAAAATCCATTTTTCCACATATCCTAAATACTTAATCTAATAATTCAAATATATTTTATCTTGGTAGATAAATGTTTCCCTATAATTATATTGCTTCTTGAGTGAATTTATCTTCATATTCTCAAAGATAATCCCACATACTTGTTAACTTAAAATAGATAGAGACATATTATTCCATTTGAATAATTTATATTACCAAAATCACCAAAACCCTAGTAGTACCCATTGAATGTAGTTCTTCCATAGTAATAATAATTCTATCAAAAAGTGTGATGTGATTAAACTAACACTAATATTTATTGATTATTCCTTGGAGAAACAAGTTTTATATATATTTTTTCTCACTATTAGGTATAGGAGATAGTTTCCTTTCACCCTTATTATCCCATACATTTCTAGACTTCAAAATTGAATTTTCATTGTTTTTAAAAATAGATTGAGAATGACTCATGGCATATTGATATTTTACCATCTACTATAAATTCATTTCTTTAGTAGACTTTCATGACTCAACCTTGAAATCCACAGATTTATTATAATCATATCATAATTTCCTTATTTCTTTTTCATCTTCTAATTATTTAGATTGAGTCTTGAAAGTATCTTCTTATTTTAACTTGAGTTTCTCCTCAAGAACCTTCACAATCTTATCATTTTATAAAAAAAATTACATTAAATTTTTAATATCTTAAACATAGGAAGATTATTTCTTAGAAAATCCATTATAATATTTATCTTACTATTCATACTCCTTTTTTAAGAGTATAATTTCTTTCTTGATATTTTTATTCTTCTCAAGGAATGCTTCTAGTTCAGATTTCAATATATGTCCCATATAAGTAACTTAATCTTATTAAACTTCACTACTTTAATATTATTTATATAAAACTATATGTGGCATGAAATTTGTGAATTTAATATTTGTATCTTCATCTGATTGGCTACAATAAGAGACATCATCCTCTTACTCTTTACTTAAAATATACATTCTTTTTCTTCTTGGTGATTTCTCCTTGTTCTATTCTGATTTTTATGCTTCTTTTGTATTCTTTACCCATCTCTTTTTTTGAGGATTCTCATCCTCAACATCATACTTACCACTTTTATTCTTTATAAAATTAATGGAAAAGTTCCAAATTTCACCACATATAAATAATTTAAGTGGGATTTTACCTTTGTATTTACCATTTCCTATCATTAATTGCCTTATGATAAGTGAGATGATTCTATTATGCCCATCATCTTTCTCATATTCATCATCAGATTCACTTTGTTCTTATTATTATTCGTCTTTAATCTTTAGCATCCCCATGGCTACAAAATACATTTATTATTTCATTTTATTTTTAAATAGTGGATCCTTAATCATTTCATATGAAAAGATAATTCTTTGAAGCTCATTAAGAGAAAGACCCTATCTAACTTCTTACGATGAAATCCTAGGATCAAACATGTTTAGAAATTTTCTCATAATTTTTTTGAAAATAGAAGTCTTAAATATTATCATAAAAACCTCTAATGTAACCAATAATTTCATTCACCCTTTTAAATAAGTAATATATATTTTCACCTTGTTCCATCGTGATGTTTTCAAATTTTATTCACTGGATATATAGCTTAAATTCTTGGACTTTAAAATTAACTTCAAGATTTCTCTCAATATTGTACCAAATTTTATTAAAAATTTGTAGTCCCATCACATTAGTGTAAACTTAATTTTATAAGGAAGTTATAATATAATTTAATACCATCCCATTAATCTCTAAATTTATCATGTTATTAAAATTCATTTGATCATTTCTTTCAAAAATAGGGAAACGAATTGTAACTGCATCAACAATATCAAGTTCATGTGATAAAAGAAAGGGAAGCATAGTATTCTTGCATGAATGATATGTCTTTCCATATAAGTTTTATGAACCAATTTTATTAACATAATTAATATTATATATCATAGAAAATTTGAGGATCTGATAGTGGGAACTTGGTGCTCTGATACAAATTTAAATTTTACAAGAACTAATGCACCACTAAAGAGGAGGGAGAAATTAGTGGTTTTTTTCTTTTGAAATTTATTTTAAATAGATAAAAACGTCTATTACTAGTTAAGACATTATTAAATCAGGAAATCCACTTAGCCTTACTTGTATTAAATAACCAAGTAAGAAATACACAGCACATGTAGTTTTTAAAAGGTTCAGACATAGTGTAGTTTCCTACTCCTTTTTATGTTCAAGTCTCATCAATCCATGGAATCTCAATTATATTTTTATGATCTAATACAAATATATAGGCTATATATCATCCTATATAATTAATAATTATCATCTTGTTAACATTTTCATGGTATCTTACTAGTTATATAATGATCATAATATATTAGGAAAGATCTCTTGAGAATCATATTTTGGAGAAACTACTAATGAACTTCCCCTTGAGAATTCAATATAGATAGAATCATATGCTCACTTAATGAAAAATAATATGAAGATCCATTATTAAAAACTTAAAGACAAATTTGATTCTACTTAATGATCAAGCTCAAACAGATGATGATAAAGAGTTATAAAATTCAGTCTACAGATTATATTCTCTTTTTATTAGTTATTTGATGCTTTATTTTTATATTACATATCAAACACTTTCTCTCTCTTTGATATATCTACATATTAAACATTTTTGAAACTTCCAGAATTAAATTATTTCATCGAAAATAAATTCCAACTCAACATTCTAAAAACTAAATTTAACATTATCATATAACACGATACTCCGTGATTTTTTCATTCAGTTCGGACGATGTTCATACCTCATGATATAGAAATATTATTCTCTTTAATTAACTATATATCTATAAAAATATCCCTCTTATACCCTTATTCTCATATAGCATTTCAAAAAAAAATCAGGATCATTATCCATCTTTGATCACCATTGATAAATAATTCACAAAAAAAATAAACTTTTGAATTGCCTGCAATACCCATATTATTCAATCTTACAATATAATAAATATATCCACAACAAAAAACTTAAAAACTAAATATTATGAACCTACACACTCTCAATATTTATGTGGAAACCTAATATTTCACTGTATATTTTTTCTTCAAATAAACATTATGTTCGATAACATGTTTTATATACACCACCAAACTAAAATGAATCATGACATATTAGATGATTATTACCAATAAAAATATAATGGTAATAAAACCACTAGTAAATAATAAGATATTAATTAATTTATAATTCTTATATTTAAAATATAAATAATTAATATTAAAAAGAATCGCCTTTTCAAATAATTATCTTTTAAAGTATTATGCAATTTACCATAATAAATCAAATTCACCACTTTTTGAATATTATTATAAAAATATATGATATATAAATATCTATGAACTAATATTTTAAAATTATTTAAATTAAATATTTGTATGAAATAACAATAAAAGATTGAATATTCAAAACAAATATATAAAAAAGTTTTTCAATATATTTTGTATTTCCATTAAAAACTATAATATATAAATTTAATTTGAAAAAAAATAACATCATTTTTTCATTTAAAATTTCAAAATTAACTTAGATTTTATTTTTCAGGTTTTTCAAATATAATTTATTATTAGATGAATGGTAAAAAAATATAGTTTTACTAAAACAAATAATATTATTACTTTATCAGTACATAATAAAAAACTAGATTTTTAATTGATCAAACAAATATCCAATGAATAAATGTATGTATTTTAAATATATTTTTTAAAAATTAGAAAACTTATATTTAACCCTATAAAAAAGTAATATTTTAATTCTAAAAAAATTGTGTTTAATATTTTCTTTTAATTATGAATTATAACAGTAAAATTCAGTTTTTTCTTGCTTTGAAAGCCACATAAACTTTTTTTTATATTAAACCAATTTTCTTATTAAATATCAAAGAAAATTTTATTATTTTATCCTATATAAAAGTTTTAATATTTAAAACAAAATTTTTCATAAAAATTATTTTCATGTGATATGTGCATTTATTTTGAAATTAAGGTTTCATGTAATTAGAAATTTTATTCTAGAAAATTATTTTAAAATTTAAAATTATAATTTTCAAATTGTTTTAAAATACCAACTTTAAAATCGTTCATTAAAATTAATTAATAAGGTTGAAAATAATTACCTAGTAAAAGTAAAAAATGGAAATTTTGATTTACTAAGATGAAATGACCCAAAACATGTTAAATCTATGTTTCCAAATGGATGGTTGAGGTTCGGATCGACTAAAAATATCCAAAACATCTTGATTTATCCATTTTTTTTATCATTTTACCCTCTAATAGTATTTTTCATTATTAAAAATTTAAAATGTGCTTCTAAAATTTCCCTCATATTCACTTATAAAATGGAACACTCTTACCACTTGAAGTTACACATTCCCTTAAAATGTATTTATAAAACTCAACAATTATTTCTTGATAAAACCTTATCCAAATTCCTTAATCCATTTTTCACAATTATTTATATTAAGGAATCCATTTTCAAGGATATTTATATGAGAAAACTCAATCTCTTGATGTAACTATTACCACCTTCTATATCATTTCATTTTAATCTTCCCCTTCAAAAACATTTCTAACCAGCTTAATATAATGAAATAAGTATAATTAATATACCAATATGTTATTATATTAAATTAAAATCCCATATTAATTTATTTCCATCCGCTAAGAAAAAAAAGTAATGTCTATAGTGAATAGGAGTGGACTACTTCTTCCACAAATCAACGTCTTCTATTTTTCATAACAGCCAATCATGGATGTTTATAATGATGGAATTGATGAATAAATATTGTATATAAAATATATTTTTAATTATCAAATGAAAAATTAATATTTACTTTTAATCCCTCTAATTCATTGAATAATGAAAATGACATACCTGTGTACATACAGACTAACACCTCTAAAAAATTGATGTATTTTTTTCAT
The DNA here is from genome assembly GCA_963277665.1 of Viscum album. NCBI lineage: Eukaryota > Viridiplantae > Streptophyta > Magnoliopsida > Santalales > Viscaceae > Viscum > Viscum album. Next base: position 1,216,453,429 of record OY728155.1, on the reverse strand, counting down.
CTAACCTTTTATTATTTTTCCAAATCTTATAAAATATGATTCACTACCTTAAAAAATATAAATAATTTAATTAAACTTAGGTAATAATGATACTATAACTAAATAACCCCATAATCGTACTTATCCATTAATTATAACATTTTCATGTTTTGGTTTGTTTAACCACCTACATGAATGATGATATAAATTTCTACCATGGGTGAATATTCAAACATAATTAATGGCGATATTGGATAATAATAACTAAATATAGATTTTTTTAGGTTCTTGAAATATAACAGTGTACATTTTATGTAATACCCGGAGATTTTAGAATATATGTTCTTATAAATAAATATTGTATTGATTTCATATTTCACACAATATACCAAAATAAATGGAAAAACCTTGATATATCTTGAATATTAAATATTACCATTAAAACATTGATGTTAAATTATCTATTATAAATAAAAGTAACTATATCTCAAAATCAATAAATAAAGTATGAAGTTATGACATTCAGAATAATAAGTCTTACTTAAGAAGCACATTTGACTGATCTTGAAAAAATGTGTCTTATCTAGGGTTTTTCATAGACCAAGACTAATCAAAACTCAAGAAACTATAGTTTTATCAAAACTATATGCAGGAGAAGTTCAAGTTTATGTATATTCCTATAAGATATATGTCGATTCAACCACCGCCTAAAGCTGCAACTAGAGCTTATAGGTTGCTTTTGTCTTACACAGAGATCATAAGGATTTACTTAAGTAAAAATTAGGATTATATAAACATGTAATAAAATATTTATATGTAAAGATATATCATTAATTTTTATAATTTTTGAAAGGTCTTTTTTTCAATTCACTTTATACTTAAAAAATTCATTTTCTATACATTTGAATTTTATTTCAGGGAAATAAGTTTCTTATTATTGAATAATAAAAATATATATTTAATTTATTAATAATAATTTAAATATATATTTGTCATTAATTTATAGAAAAAATAAAATTTAATTTTCCCAAACATGGTTTCTAATAAAAATCAATATATTTTAATTTTTTGATTAAAAATAACATTTATAAATTTTAAAATGTGAATTTGAAAAAAATTAAATTCAAATTTTTATTTATCATGGAACTATTATATCAAGATTGTTTTTTTAGATTTTTCTTAAAAAATTGATTCTTAGGTGAATAGTCCAAAATAGAGTTTTTTCAAATAACATGAATTTTATAACATTATTAGTAAAAGTATGAATTTTAAAATTATGAAACATTTTTTATAATACCAATTATTAATTTTATATGTGAATTTATTTTTTAAAAAATATAATTTTTATTTCTAAACCCAATTTTTACATTTTAGAACTTAAGTAATATTTTTCAAAAAATTGTTTTTAATACATTATATACTTATTATTTGAAAATTAATTTTTATAAATTCTATAAATTGAATAAAATTAAATAGATTTCAGATTATGAATCATCATTTAAATATTATATAATAATTAGTATTTTATTTTTAATCATTAATGATAAGTTACTTAGGTAGAAAAAGTTAATACGGTAAAAGCTAAAATAATAGAAGTAAAAATCTAAGAGAAAAAAACCTCAAACATGTTTAAAAAATATGTGGCCCTATGTTTTTGAGGTATTTTTAGACCATATAACATACCCTATATGTTATTTTATAACTTTTTAGCTACTTTTCATGATATTGACTTCCCATTATTAAATATATTTCGGTATTTACAAAAATTTCATCCCTTTTCACTTATAAAAGGGCAAATCCTAACTTTACTTCATATAACATCACAACCCTCTATGTTTGGCCCAAAATCTGCCCAAAATTCTCTTAAACATTCTTATAAAACATAAATAGGTTGTATTATAAATAGTTTAACCCTTTTTATATAATTTAATCCAATAAGTGAGGTATGAATTTCTAATAACTCCTAACACATTTCTATTTCTTTATGTCAACATATTTTCCACCAATTTTTATTAAATTATCTTAAAATGTTAAAATAAATATTATTAGTATTTTGGTATGTTATTATAATTATTTTACAATAGTTAACCACATTTCCATTTTCCTTTAAGAAAAATGAAAACGTGAATCATGCATACATGTGGACTACTGCCTCCATGAAGAAACATGTTTCATTTTAATTAACCTCCTATCCTAGTTGGTATAAAAGTTGAATTAACTAAATATTTATGATATATATATCGTATTTAACTTCATTAAATAATAAACTAGGTTAATCCATTCTTCATCTCTTTAAAAAATGACATCACCATCAATGTGTATGTGCAGACTACCACCACCATGGAACAATGCATTCTGTTTTTCACTACCACCCTCATGGATTATTTTAGTTTATATTTTATGATTACATATGATATATATATATATATAATTAAAATATATAATGATTTTTTTCTCTATAGATATCATAAAAATTAACGATTTTTATAAGGTAATCTATCAATAGAGATAAATGACACAAAACTAGTTCAAAACTGATTTCATCTTCATAAAATGAGACTAAAGCTCCCATGTGATGTAATTAAACATTATATTTATTTATAAAAAAAATAAATTCCAGTATCTTTAATGGGTTTTTAAAGATCAAATTTTTATAATAAATAACAACACTACATTTACAAACCTAGTTCAAAATAGTAAATATTATTAACACCCATTGTTGAAAATAGATTATAATAAGCAAATACATGAAGAGAATTATTAGTAATGATAATTATAAATGGAAAATTATATGAATAAGTTCTTAAAATTGGTAATTAATATGTTGAGATTTATGATACATGAGGTTAAACCACTTCTATGGAAATCAATGGTAAAGGTAAGGGTTTTGGTAACTAAAACTTATTCCTTTGAGTTATACATATTCTTCTTGCATTTATTTCCCCTAAAATCAATATATTTTCTATTTAAAGTGATTTTATCTCTTATATCACTAACGAAAAATTGTTTTTTAATTCAAATTCACTTAATTGAAGTGTATTATTTTCACTTGTTTTTAATGAAAACAAGGTTTTATTTTTTAAAAGAGACTCATAACTATGAATTTTATATCAAGGATTACACTAAAAAATTAAATAAAATATTTTGTGATTTGGTTTTTATTTTACTCTCTATATTTAAAATGATCTACCTCAAATGGATTTATGTTTCATTTTCTCACATTATATTTTTCTTTTATCATGTTGTTATTTTGGGTGATCATGTTTTCAGAATCAAACAATTTAATTCATGATGTTATTTTATACCATTTGGATGTTTTAAGAAACCCATTTTATTCCTATGTTTTCTTTATGAAAAGTGAATGATTCCCATTTGGATGTTTTATGAAACCCAATTTTATTTACATGGGTTATTTATGATGTGTAAAATGAATGGTTTTTAAGTGTTACGCATATGAATAGATGATGATTGTTGGGGTCCTATATCTCCCTCCAATGCATTGGTTAATGTTTTATATCTCATGAGATAATGATTTTTTATGTAGACATAATTGGGGTTTATCTATGCTTACAAGGTTGTTTTTTGTCATAATTTTAGTTTATCTATGATCATAAAGTTGTGTATCAGTATAATTCTGGTTTAGATATGCTCACAAGTTTTTGTGTAGGTATAATTGTGTTTTAGATATGATCACAAGGTTATTTTGGATATAATTGTGTTTTAGCTATACTCAAAGGGTTTTGTGTGAGTTTAAGTGTGGTTTATATATTATGAAAAGGATATGTGTGGGTATAATTGTGATTTACCCATTCTCATAAGGTCTTTTCTGGGTATAATTATGGTTTATCTCTACTCACAAGGTTGTGCATGGGTAAAATTGTGGTTTAACAATTATTGAAAGTTTGTGCATGAGTATAATTACAGTTTATTTATAATCAAAAGGATGTGTATGGGTATAATTCATCATTAGATATTATGACAAGGTTTTGTGTGGGTATAATTTTTTTAGTTATGTTCATAAGGTTGTGAATGAGTATAATTATGGTTAATGTATGCTCAAAATTATATACTAGGATATAATTATGGTTAATCTATGTTTAAAAACATATATTTTTATATACCCTTGTCTATGTCACGCTCTTATAAATAATCTTATTTCTATGTTATGATCTCTTATAAAACATTTTTATTGACTACTTTTTCCACTCTTTTGATTCACTTCTTCTTTTATACCAATACTTATTCCATGACTCATGATTTGTGTTTTATGATTTGTTGGGTATGATTTTCTTATGTATCTTTATTATAACTATATGCTCATATAATGATCACTTATAATCTCTAATTATTATCTCTTATATTTACCATTACTAAAAATATGATCTCACCCCTTTCTTATGTTTTCATCCCCTATGTTATGAAAATGATTGTAACTTATGATAAGTCTATAAGAGATATAGTGTGGTTTTATTATGGATAAATGTTCATAAGTTATGTAAAATAAGTTTCCTAAGGGATATATCCTCAAAAAAACATTCCATTATTGGGATTTTATGATTATTTTTTATATTTAATGTTTAGATTATGAAAATTATGTAATATACATATTAATAATAAACTATCATAGTAAATTTAACCACTAAAAAGGACATTTCAAGTTACCTTTCATACTTGGTTTCTATTTTGAAAACCTATATAACTATATGAATTTTTTAATAATTTAATAATAAAGTGAATAAAAATCTATAAATATATAGATCATGAATTAATTTTGTAATACCTTTGACCAATTTCAATGCATAGAAAGAGCTATAGAAAATTGATCGAACAACCCCAAGTAATCGACATAAGAAAAAACTACATAATAAATAAATAACATATGATGATATAGTCCATAAAATATAAAAATAGATGAATATGGATATTAATAAATTTTTTAACAAACTTAATTTAATTATCGGGGAAGTTAATCATATAAGAAGAATGAATCTAGGATAAGGTAATGTTTTCTTGTCTCACATTTTACCCCCTGAGGTATATTTCTTATTATACACCATGTTTTATTTTAAATACCCATTTAATTTCTTTATAATTATTCTATTGTATTTCATTATATTAAATTTTCTATTCCAATTTTATTCTTTCATGGGGTTTTTACTCAAAAATTATAAAAGTTTTAATTGTTTTTTATTTCTCAAATTCCTTTCTTTCAAAGATGTTTTTATTAGGAAACTAATTTAATTTATACGGTGTATATGCTACCTTGATTCATTATACTACGAAGTATCTTTCATTAATGGTATTATAAGTTTAATTTAAATATCTTCCTCATTTAAGCGGGTTATAATTTAAATATTAATCAAGTCAAAATAGTTTTCTTGACTCAAATTATTTCCCCTTAAGTCATAAATTATCAACCAGGTTTTGATCTTCTAATCCCCTTTTATCATCCCAATTCATTTTCAATATGGTACTTTATTTTTTAATAAACTCCATTTATGAAATACCTTCTCAAATAATAATTTTACATTATAAATAATGAAGTGACTATATTAGTATGAATCACTGAGAGGGGGAGGGGTGAATCGGTGACCCCTTTAAATATTTTTACAAATTGATACTTTTAAATTAAACCTCTATGTCTAGTTAGAGCCTCGATCCACTCTTATTGTATCTCTCAGCCTTACCTCATATGACGTTGTAAATATAAAGGCACTGAACACAAGGATTTACAAGGTTCGGTTCAAAGACCTACTCCTTGTTGTGTTGGTTATTCCCCCAACACAGATTCTCTACTATAATCTTATTATCAATTACAATGTTCAATGCAGAGTCCCATTGTATCTCTCTTGAGTACCATAGCAAGATATTTATACTACATCCCATGGTGTTTCCAGAGTCTGCTGGCCTACTTCAGAGTCCCACTAAAGACTTCTTCTCCTCCCTTAATCTCACAGGGGTCTTCTAGCTCTTGAGTCACAAGGGTAGCTTCTTTATTTAAGTTCTCTTTTGATTCACTATTTTTGATCTTATGCTCTCTCCACAAAGGCTTGTTGAATCACACTTGCTTGTGTATCTCTTCAAGAATCTTCAACAGCCTTTGGTAAGGTATGTTAGCCTGGCTCAATAACTCTGATCACTTTTTCTGATCAATCGTCAGTCCAACAATGCTCAAGAAATTATTTCTTCTTCTGATGAAGACCTAGCCTCACTCAGATGAGTGTCAATGGTGAACACAACTTCTTCAAGAATATAATATGAAATAATTATCTTTCACAATATCAGTACTGTATTTCTTCTTGGATTATCAAACACTATCAACTCAGATAAAAGATCTTCTTTAACTCTTCCTGGATTCGGTCTCAATTCAAATCAACTTCATACATGGATTGCATAGCATCCAAACTTCTTGTATTGGATATCTCAGTTAATTCTTCTTCATGCATGAGTTTCACGGAATTTCTTCTTCTTGTTTACACACATGAACTCACAATCTTGATTCTCCTTTTAAGAGAATTCACGTGTGAAAGTTCATGCATGCATGCACAATCTTCTTCTTCTCTTTTTCTAGTGTGAAAACCCCAATAGGTATAACCTTTTGTAACACCCCAAGATTCCATAGTACATTATTCCTTCAAAGTAATTCATTAACTTACACTACACGCAACACAAAGTTCAAGCGCACCACGACATACCAAACTAGCCATTTAAAAGAGGTTCTGAATAGAATTAACAGAATTCTGAACTTTATACAATCCTTATAATTTTAGAATTCCTATTATGAGTTTCTTAGATATAATGTAAGAAAAAATTCATTTTTTCAGATAAAATAGTATTATTCAAAAATTGAAATTTTACCACCTTTTAACGGAGAACCCTTTTTAAATCCAATATTTCAAACTTTTATATATTCAATTTGAAAAATTAAAATTCTTCTTTAGAATCAGGACATAAGAATTTATTTTCAATAAATTTTTGGTGTTTTTCTGATAACTTTCATATTTGGGTGAATAGTTAAAAATACTATATTTTAACAAAAAACAACTTTTTTAATCAAAATAATTTGTAGTGTTGCATTATAAATTTTAAAAGTTTGGAAGTATAATTATATAGTATTTTTACCATTTAATCTAATGATGTTCCTTGTAAGTAATTTCACATTGAAATTGGTCATAAACATGTGTCAATATTTTGATAGTTGTTATTTCTTAAAAATATGCTTTTGGGTTTTGAAAATGGGAATTTATTTTAAATTAATTAATAATACATATATGTTTTTAATTTGGTAAAATAGAATTAATTTTTGAATTCGTAATATCAAAATTATCTTAGGGTGAATTTTTGGTATTTTTCTGAAAACATTCAATTTTTGATGGATAGTGAAAAACAGAGAGTCATTGTTTAAAACCAACTTTTTATTTAAATAATTATTTATTTTATTTAAATTTATTTTTGGTCAAAATAGATACATAATACCTATATATTTTTAATATAATTCATTTGAGTCAGTTTCTAAAAATTTTAGATATGTAAAAAATTTATTGAACTTTTTACCATCTTTTACCTACCTCTTAGGAGTATTTGCAAATTTAACTAAAAATTAATTTTACCGCTTTTGTGAGTTGAATTTTAAAAATCCGAGAGACACTGTTAATATTAAGGAGTAAAATTTGGTTCAATAAGATAAAAATAATTTTTTGTGAATAGTAACTTTTTACTTTTATTTACCACGGTTAAAAGTAAATAGGGTAATTAAGGGTAAAAATGATATTATTGTTACCCTAACACATGTCCTAATTCTATTGGATAAGTTTAATTTAACCAAAAATAACCTTATAAATAAAATATGATCCTTTAGGTCTACTTGTATTAGATTAGGACATTTATTATTATTTATTTAAAGAAGAGTTAAAAGTGTTAAATTCAATGTTTAATAACAAAACCATTTTTAATATAGGGTTAAACATAAGATAAATTCAACTATAAATATTCATTAGAAATATAAAAAGATTTCCTACATAATGGTATTTTATTTATATTTTTTAGACATTAAATAATTTAATTTATTTATGACGCAATGATGATGCAATAATTGCCTAATTAATGAAATATTAAAATAGTTGATATTATAAATATCCTAATAAATGAAATATGAGGATTTTTATGAATTAAACTAATTTTATAGGTTAATATGACATATTATGGTTGGTTAGATGAATTTTGTTCATATTAGTAATGTTTTTATGAATTTAGAAAAAAAACAAAATACCAAATAGTGTCAAAATTGACATAAAAGAGTTTTTAAAACAAATATTATATTATTAATTGATATTATATTCCTAAAAATCTAGCGTTTAGCCAAAATAATTATATAATGATAGGTGTATCATTAATGAACCACTTAGGAATTTCTTGGAAGTATTAGTATGTTTTTTAACCATATAATATAAAAATACAAAGAGACGTGGTAAATGTCAAACTATTTAACTAAGAGTTAAATCTAAAAGATAAAGTTAATATAGTGACCTAAACCTATCTAAAACCTATTGGTTGAGTGGTTTTAGACCCATCCTCACCTTAACCTTTAAATAATCCACTTTGGAGCCATTAGAAACAGAAAAAATTTTTATTATAAAATAATATTTCTACCTTTTCCTAAGGTACCCCTTACCCCTCTTATAAAAGGGCACTCCTCCTTCTCTCTAATTCACACCTTCAATCCATTTGACTCGGCCAACCTCTACCCAAATACCCTCTCAACTATCATCCCTTCATCCTAGAGGCCTTTAGTCATAAATCCAACCTAAGGATCCCTTTTTATCAAATCAAAAGGAAGAACCCGAAGAGGAAGAGGTTAACCAACCCTCGACTAAGGAAAAGTACAAGGTAAGGGTTAATTTCACAATCTATTTATTATCCGAGGTTGTTTTTACATAAGTATCTACTGGGACCTCTTTATCATCCACATCCATTTTTCTTAAAAATTTATTCCAAAACATTTTTTCTATTTACTAAACTATGGGTTAAAGTCATTTATACCCTTGTTTGAATTTTTATAAAATGATTTGAAGGGAATCTTTCTATCATTTTCCAAACAAGTTACTTTATGACCTTTTTGAAAAAATTAAGGTAAGAATGTTTTTTAAAATTATATGGTAGATTTGGTTATTCTCCACCGTTATAACACCTTTTAATCTTCCCTTACAATTTTATAAGTATATTTCCAAAATAAATTATTTCTTTATAATTATGTGACTCTTAAATGAATTTAAAATAGAAAGAGATTTTTCTCTCAAATAGTTTTGATTACATTTATGTCAAAATCCTTTGATAAATTGTACACTTGAATGAAGTTTATTTTTTTATGATACATATTTTCCATATTGTATATAAGGTTTTGTGATATGTTTGACTGCGGATGAGTTATTTTTATGCCATTCATGGTTTATGGTTAAAGTATTGAAATTTTGTATGCTAGTTTCAATACGAATGTTTATGTTATATATCAACCTTTTCTTATGATGAATGTATTGGACTAGTATGTTCTGGGTTGGGGACCGGTAAAAGTAAGCTCTCCTGGTTGGGGACTGGTTACAGCAGACCCATTGAGATGGAGTCCAGTTACAGAGGATCTCCGGGTTTGAGTCTGGTTATATAGGATCTCTTAGATGGAGTCCGGTTACAGAAGCTCTCCGGGTTGAGTTCTGGTTACAGTTATCCCCTAGGACCTGGTACGAGGCCTTGACACAGAAATTAAAGTTCAGTATTATTCATTCCATCATTATGAAAGTGGCTATTGATATTTCATGTGATTATTTGACCAGTAGAATATCAATGTTAATAAGTAAATGGAATTATTTGATTTTATCTTTGCCATATTATATTTGATTTCAAGTTTAAAAGATTTTTCTTTTAGTCTTATACATTGCCATAAATGTTTATGCTTATTTATGACTTTTTTTGTTATATTGTTATCCTTATTAAGCATCTGAGATCACCCCTTTCTATGTTTTATTTTTACCAGGATACGAAGATCTATATTATGACTGACCTTCAGGGATATTCTATGGGATCTTAGTGTTTTCCATGGAAAAAATGTTTTTTTAGTTTTCCATTTTATGATGTAATGTGAACCTTATTAATTTATCTAGTACTTACAAGGCTACTAAACTAATCGGTCTTTCGAGACTTGATCTCTTGTTATCATGCCAATGTTATGTAATAATGCACCGACTCTGGGTAACTGTGGTCGGGGCGTTACAGTTGGTATCAGAGGAAGTTTAGTACAAACCTTGGAATCTAGATTTAGATAAAATCTTATTAGAGCACATTAACCTAAGATAGAATTTGAGGATTAGTTTAGAAGAACTTCCTATAATTTTGGTATTGTATAGATTTTGTGATTTTTCCAAGAAATACATCCCTCTCTGGATACGAGCAGGTAGAGTCGGCTTTGGCACAGATGTACCTATGGTTAAAACCTAAAAACACCACTTTGTGCTAGACTCAAATGGTAACTGGTGCACGACAACGGGCCTTAGTGCACTCTTGGTTACGACACTCCCGTGGGTTATGCTTAGGATAATTCTCATTTTCTTTACAAAACAATATTAAGTGTTTATGAGTATATAAATCCTCAAATAACATTTTTTTTATGATTGTAGATTATATTCATAAAATTTTCAATTTATGTTAAGTGTTTTACAAGTTTTGAATTATGTATTTCGATTCATAAACTGACCTAGTGTATGCAATTGTATAGAAATGGCACCCGGTAGAAGGAATGTGAACTCCAGCAATACGTATGATCAAAAGAGTAAGAAGGATCATATCTTTCATGGTATTAAGCCAACATTTAGAAGGGAAATAGATTCCCATGTATTCTCAACATATGAAGAAATAGTATCATGTGTTAATAAGATAAATAAAGAATTCTCTGAGTCCTATGGCTTTGAAGGGAATCAAGATAATGGAAGGATGGAAGAGAGAAAGATTGATAAAGGGAAGAGGTAAAAGAAGGATTTCCCCATATGTGAAAACATTGGAAAGAATCACCTTGGAAAATGCTTTAAGGGAATGGGAGTTTGTTATATGTGTGGAGAAAAAGGACACCAAGTACGTGATTTCAAGGGTAAGAAAATAGTTTCAAATGTACAATGCTACATCTGTAAGGAGTTAGAACACTACGTGAATCGACCCAATTTCCAATGTTCTACTAATCGAGATTATAATTTGGTGGTGACTTTTTTATACCCCTATTCCTCTTATTAAGATTAAATTTTATTAACCCAATTTCCAATGTGGTTTTTCCCACAAAAGTATTTTCTATTTTAAACCCTTTATTTTCAAATAACAATTTCAAATTACGAGGAAATAATTTATTGAAGGAGGTAAGAATGTAACACCCCAAGATTTCATAGTATGTAATTCTTTCAAAGTAATTCAATAACTTGCACTACACGCAACACTGAGTTCAAGCGCACCATGACTTACCAAACTAGCCATTCAAAAGTGGTTATGAATAGTATTAACTGAATTTTTAACTTTATATAATCCTTATAATTTTAGAATCCCAATTATGAGTTTCTTAGACATAATGTAAGAACAAATTCATTTTTTCAGATAGAAGAAGTATTATTCAAAAAATGCAATTTTACCGCCTTTTAATGGAGAACCCTTTTTAAATCAAATAGTTTATAATTTTATATATTCAATTTAACAAAATAAACTTCTTCTTCAGAATCAGGACATAAGAATTTAGTTTTAAAAAAAAATTGGTGTTTTTCTCATAACTTTCATATTTGGGTGAATAGTTAAAAATACTCTATTTTAACAAAAAAAAAATTTAATAAAAATAATTTAAATTGTTGCATTATAAATTTAAATGGTTTGTAAGTATAATTATATTATATTTTTACCATTTAATCCAATTATGGTCATTGTAAGTAATTTCACTTGGAAATTGGTCATAAACAAGTGTTAATCTTTTGATAGTTATTATTTCTTAAAAATACGCTTTTTGGTTTTGAAAATAGAAATTAATTTTAAATTAATTAAAAAAACATATATGTTTTAAATTTGGTAAAATAGAATTAATTTTTCAATTCGGATTATCAAAATTATCTTGGGGTGAAATTTTGGTATTTTTTTTGAAAATATTCAATTGTTGATGGATAGTGAAAAGCATCGAGTCATTGTTTAAAACCGACTTTTTATTTAAATAATTATTTATTTTATTTAAAATTATTTTAGGTCAAAATAGATACATAATACCTATATATGTTCAATGTAATTCATTGGAGTCAGTTTATAATAATTTTAGATATATAAACAATTTATTGAACTTTTTACCGTCTTTTACCTACCTCATATGAGTATTTTGAAAATTTATATAAAACTTAATTTTACCACTTCTGTGAGTTGAATTTCAAAAATCTGAGAGACACGGTTAATATCAAGGAGTAAAATTTTTTTCAATAAGATAAAAATAATTTTTTGGGAATAGTAACTTTTTACTTTTATTTACCACGGTTAAAAGTAAATAAGGTAATTAAGGGTAAAAATGATATTATTATTACCCTAACACATGTACTAATTCTATTGGATAAGTGTAATTCGACCAAAAACAACCTTAGGAATAAAATTTGATCCTTTAGGTCCACTTGGAATAGATTAGAACATTTATTATTATTTTATTTAAAGAAGAGTTAAAAGTGTTAAATTCAATGTTTAATAACTAAACCATTTTTAATATAGGGTTACACATAAGATAAATTCGACTATAAATATTCATTAGAAATATAAAACTATTTCCTATATAATGGTATTTTATTTATATTTTTTAGACAATAAATAGTTTAATTTATTTATGACAAAATGATGTTGCAGTAATTAACTAATTAATGAAATATTAAAATAATTGATATTATAAATATCCTAATAAATTTAATATGAGGATTTTTATGAATTAAACTAATTTTATAGGTTAATATGACAAATTATGGTTGGTTAGAATAATTTTTTTCATATTAATAATTCTGTTATGAATTTAGAAAAAACAAAATACCAAATAGTGTCAAATTTGACATAAAAGAGTTTTTAAAACAAATATTATATTATTAATTGATATTCTATTCCTAAAAACCTAAGTTTCAGACAAAAGACTTATATAATGACAGGTGTATCATTAATAAACCACTTGGGGTTCTCTTATAAGTATATAGTAAGTTTATTAACCATATAATATAAAAATACAAAGAGACATGGTAAATGTCAAACAATTTAACTAAGAGTTACATCTAAAAGATAAAGTTAATATAGTGACCCAAACTTGTATAAAACCTATTGTTTGAGTGGATTTTGACCCATCCCTACCTTATCCTTTAAATAATCCACTTTGGAACCATTATAAACCGAAAATTATTTTATTATAAAATAATATTTCTAGCTTTTCATAAGGTGCCCCTCTCCCCTCTTATAAAAATGCACTCCCCCTTCTCTCTAATTCACACCTTCAAGTTATTTGGCTCGTCTAACCTCTACCCAAATACCCTCTCAACTATCCTCCCTTTATCCTAGAGGCATTCATTTAGTCAGAAATCCAACCTAAGGATCCCTTTTGATCAAATCAAAACGAAGAACCCGAAGAAGAAGAGGTTAACCTACCCTTGACCAAGGAAAAGTACAAGGTAACGGTTAATTTCACAATCTATTTATTATCTGAGGTTGATTTTATGTAATTATCTACTGGGACCTCTTTATCATCCGCACCCATATTTCCTTAAAATGTATTCCAAAATATTTTTACTATTTACTAGACTATGGGTTAAATTCATTTATACCCTTGTTTGAATTTTTATAAATTTATTTGAAGGGAATGTTTCCATCGTTTTCAAAACAAGGTACTTTATGACCTTTTCGACAAAATTAAGGTAAGAATGTTTTTTTAACTTATATGGTGGATGTGGTTATTCTCTGCCATTAAAATCCTTTGAAGCTTCCCTTACAAGCTTATAAGAATATTTTCAAAATAAATTTTTTCTTTGTAATTATGTTGTAACACTCCAAGTTCCCACGGTATTCTTCTCTTTGAATAATACAATAGCATGTGTTGTACGCCACACTGAGTTCAAGCGCACCACGACTTACCAAACTAGCCGTTCAAAAGCGGTTATAAATAGTATTAACAGAATTTTAAATTTTATATTATCATTATAATTTTAGAATTCATATTATGAGTTTATAAGACATAATTTAAGAACAAATTCATTTTTTCGGATAAAAGAAGTATTTTTCAAAAAATGAAATTTTACCTCCTTTTAATGGAAAATCCTTTTTAAATCCAATATTTGAAACTTTTATATATTCAATTTGAAAAAATAAACTTCTTCATTATAATCGGGACATATGAATTTAGTTTCAATAATGTTTTTGTGTTTTTCTGATAACTTTCATATTTGGGTGAATGGTGAAAATACTATATTTTAACTGAAAAAACAAATTAATCAAAATAATTTCTAGTGTTAATTTATACATTTTAATGGTTTGGAAGTATAAAAAGAATATATTTTTACCATTTAATCCAATGATTGTCATTGTAAGTAATTTCACTTTGAAATTGGACATAAACAAGTGTCAAACTTTTGATTGTTATTATTTCTTAAAAATACGCCTTTTGGTTTTAACATCATAAATTAATTTTAAATTAATAAATGAAACTTTTATGCTTTTAATTTGGTAAAATATAATTCATTTTTAGATTCAGAATACTAAAATTAGCTTAGGGTGAAATTTTGGTACTTTTATGAAAACTTTCAATTTTTGATGAATAGTGAAAAACAGTGAGTTATTGGTTAAAACCGACTTTTTATTTAAATAATTATATATTTTATTTACATTTATTTTAGGTCAAAATTGGTAATTAATACCTATAGAAGTTCAATATAATTCATTGGAGTCATTTTATAATAATTTTAGGCATATAAAAATTTTATTGAGCTTTTCACCGTCTTTTACCCATCTCCTAGAGGAACTTGCAAATTCGCATAAAACATACTTTTACCGCTTATGTGAGTGTAATTTTGAAAATCCGAGAGACATGGTTAATATAAAGGATTAAAATTTGGTTCAATAAGATAAAAATAATTTTTTTTGTATAGTAACTTTTGACTTTCATTTACCGCTGTTAAAGGTAAATACGGTAGTTCAAGGTAAAAAGAATATTTTAATAATTCAAAATTACCTTAACACATATCCTAACATTAGTGGATGATTAATTTCCGGCCATAGGAATATTTGGGTCGATTTTGAGACCCCATGGAGCCACTTGTAAGTGATGATGACACTTTATATAAATTAAGTTAAAGTAAATACAAAATTGACATAAGCATATATCTTTTATCAAAACAATTTTTACATAGGGTTATACATAAGATAAATTTGACTGTAAATATTCATTAGAAATAAAAAAATATTTACTACATAATGGTATTTTATTTATAATTTTTAGAGATTAAATAATTAAATTTATTTATGACACAATGATGATGCAGTATTTTTCTTATTAATGAAAGAATCAAGTAAACGGTATTATAAATGTTAAAATAAATAATATTTGAATATTTGATGCCATCCAAGAATTTTATAGGTTACTATGGAATGTTAGGATTTATTAAATAAATTTATTTTGAATTAATAAAGTTGTTATCACTTTTACAAAAATTAATTATTAAATAGTGTAAAAATTGACATAAAAGAGTTTTTAAAACAAATATTATATTATTAACTAATATAATATTCCAAAAAATATAAGGTTTGGCAAAAGAACTTATATAATGATATCTGTATCATTTATGGACCACTTGGTGGTCTCTTGGAAGTTTATAGTAAGTTTATTGACTATATAATATAAAAATACAAAGTGACATAGTAAGTGTCAAACTAAATAACTAAGAGTTAAAACTAAACGATAAGGTTACTATAGTGACCCAAACCTGTCTAAAATCAATTGGATGAACTTATTTCGACCCATACCCACCTTAGACTTTGAATAATCCAATTGGTATCCATTAGAAACTGAATATTAATTTATTATAAAATAATATGTTATGTTTTTTCTAAGGTGCCCATCACCCCCTCTTATAAAAGGGCACTCTCTATTCACTCTAATTCATACCTTAAAATCCTTTTGGTTTGGCAAAACCCTGCCCAAATATCCTCTAAACTTCTCTATATTCAACCTAGTGTCCTTATTTTGATCAGAAAGCCAACCTATGGAGCCCTTTAGATCAAATCAAAAAGAATAACCCGAAAAAAAGGTAATGATTTCACCACCCTCTTTCAAGTTCCTTTCTTCTTCCACTTCTTATTTCTTTGTTACTTACATTATAAAATAATAAATACAGTATCTTATATATAATTTGATGTTATTATAAATATTTAAAAACTATATTCATTATTCTATTCATCTTATGAATGATAACGTTGCCATGCATGCGTGCGTACGACTTACCGTCTCCACGTCGTGGTGTAATTTGTTATTCAACACTATGTTATTTGGATAGATATAATGATGAGTAATATGTATCTAAATAATGAAAATAACATGATAATGTCTCTGTAAAATTCATATACCATCAAATTTCACACCTTTAAGGAAATGATATTGTCGCTCGTGCGTACGTACGGATTACTGACTCCACGACGCGATGTGATTCATTTCCACATTCACCATTCATCAATAATTATAAAAATATATATTACTAATATGTTTGTAATATATGAAATAATAATGATACATGAGATATATATATATATATATATATATGTTTGTGTGTGTGTGTGTGTACTTACATATATTTTATTCATTTGGTTCTGTTCAATACGTTATGAAAATGGAAACAACGTTTATACGTACGTACGGACTACCGTCTCCATAAATGGTGTTTTCCATTTCATATATATGTATATTATACATATTTATATTCTAAATATATATGATATATAAATCATTTTTTATATTCTGGAAGTATTTAAATCATGATCTAAGTGATATAATCAAGAGTAACAAGTTAAAACACGTACGATAAAGAAAGCAATTATTACCCGAAATGTTAATTTAACATGGAAATTATTATTAAATGGGTAGTATAAAGTCATAAATGAATAATTTATGATATCATAAATATTAATATGGTTCTATTCAAATTTAATAACATACTAAGTTCTTCATACAAGAGGTTAAACGTTACCATCGACTAAAGGAAGTGCAAGGTAAGGGGTTTTCATCTCACTCATTATTCCTGTGAGATTCGTGCCATATTGCCACTATTACCTTTTGTGTGGTGTATGTACTACCCATAATTGTATTCTTTGTTTATGGGACATATTTATTATCCATGTCCATGTTTCATGAAAGAGTTTTCAAAGAGATTATTTTAAGGCACTTTTTACAAAAAGATCATTTCAAATGTTTTAAATATTTATTCTTCTAAATCATTCTCATTAATGTTCATGTCTTCAAAATGGTTTTTAAGGATTTATTTATATGGACATGAATGTTTTTAAAATGTCAATTCCAAAAGTTTCAATGTGGTATGGGACGCTTTGATTCAAAAATTTCTTTAAATGTCTTCCTTTTTAAATTGTATGACTTTAAAATGTTTTCATGATAAAGGGATATTTCTCTCAAAGAGTTTTACAAATCATTTTAATCTATGTCAACATCCTTTGATGGATTTTAAACTTGTTTGAAGATGATTTATTAGGATACAAAACTTTTGTATTGTATTGAAGGTTTTGTGATATGTTTTATTGTGGATGTATTATTTTTATTCCATTCATGGTTTATGGAGAAATTATTGACATTTCGTATGCCAGATTTAATACGAATTTTTTTGTTATGTTTAAACCTTTTAATATGGGAATGCATTAGACTTAGTAAGTGACGGGTGGAGCCCACTATAGATCCTTGATGCATCGGTAGGTCTCATCAGACAAACTAGTGTCTTGGCATGAGGCCTTGAAAAAATCTTATTTGTAGTCTTGGCACGAGGCCTTGGATACGTGGTTATGATAGTCAGGCATTATGAATTCCATCATTATGAAAGTGGTTATTGATATTGCATGTGATTATTCGACTAGTAGAAAATCCATGTGAATAAGTAAATGGAATTACTTCATTTTATTTTTTCCATATTATGCTAATGTTCAATTTTAAAAGGCTTTTGTTTTATTTATACATTGCCTTAAATGTTTATGCTTATTTATTAAATTTTATGCTGTATTTTTATCCTTACTGAGCATCTGAGCTCACCCCTTTATATGTTTTATTTTTCCCAGGATTTCATAAAGTGTATTGTGATTGATATTCAAGGTTAATCCAAGGTAATAATGGCATTCATAATCGATTATTTATGTTGTTTTGTATGTTATAAAGTGCAATGTAACATTCATGTATGTAATCTATTTTCCAAGACTTCTAAACTGATCATTCCTTTGGGACTTGATTCCTTGTAATCATGCCAATGTATTAAAGTAATGCACCGACTCTGGGTAACTGGGGTCTGGGCGTTACAGTTGGTATTAGAGCAAGTTTAGTACAAACCTTGGAAACTAGATTTAGATAAACTCTGATTAGAGCACATAGACCTAAGATGGAATTTTAGGATTAGTGAAGAAATTCCTAGAATTTTGGTAATGAATAGATTTTGTGAGTTTTCCAAGAAAATACATCCATGTCTGGATACAAGCAGGTAGAGGCAGCTTTGGCACAGATGTACCTCAGGGTAAAACCCAAAAACCTCGCTTTGATCTAGACTCGAACGGGGATTGGTGCACGACAACGGGATTTGTTGCACTCTTGGTTACAACACTCCTGGGAGATATTCTTAGGACAATTCTCATTTTCTTTACAAATCACTATAAAGGTTTTATGAGTATATACTTCCTCCATGAAAACATCTTTATGATTATGGATTATATCCATAAACCATTCAATTTATATTAGGTTTTTTACAAGTTTGGAATTATTGAAATTCATAAACTGACACAGTTTATGCTATTGTATAGAAATGGCACCCAGCAGAAGGAATGTGAACTCCAGCAATATGTATAATCCAAAGAGTAAGAAGGATCATATCTTTCATGGTATTAATCCATCATTTAGAAGGGAAACATGTATTTTCAACATATGAAGAAATAGTATCATGTGTTAAAAATATAAGTAAAGAATTTTCTGAGTTTTAGGGCTTTGAAGGGAATCAAGAGAAGATAAGGATGGAAGAGGGAAAGATGTATAAAGGGAAGAGGGAAAAGAAGAATTTTTCCATATGTGATAACTGTGGGAGGAAACACCATAGAACTTGCCTAAAGATAATGGGAGTTTGTTATAAGTGTGGAGAAAAAGGGCACCATGTACGTGACTGAAAGGGTAAGAAAAAGTTTTCAAATGTACAATGCTTCATTTGCAAGGAGTTGGGACACTACGCGAACCAGTGTCCAAATCATCAGAGTATTCCCCAAATGATGCTATTGGATAATAATAAACTTATGATACTACCACCGATGAGGAGGAATGATTAGAGTTCTTATGTTGTTATTAAAGAATTATGTCATTTGAGTGTTGTATCAACAATGTACTGGTTATAATAATTATGGAGTATATAAGGATTGTACTGCAGTACTATTTCATTAAGGACTTGAGATTGTGTGGAACCAAGAAAAGTGACTCAATGGTAGGTTATATTTTTGGAAAATATATGGTTGAGAGAAAGATATACCATAATATGGTTCCGATACCGAGGTAGTGATTTTGGAATAATACATGATTGATTTGGATAAATTATATTGGATATTATTCACTACCTTGAAACTGATTAATGATTTGAATATTCCATCATTGTTGGAGTTTACAACATTTTTGGATAGAAGGAGTATACCCAGTATTCTATAAGGAATAAGGGATCATGAATGTAATCAATAAGGTTTTATGGTAATTTAGGATGTTTCGGTGTTTTAAAAGAATACATGATGAAGGTGTTCACATGTTATTACGCGGAAAAAAAGATCTTCATTATGAATTTTGTACTATGAGTTTGGACAAAAGTATTTTGGATAATTCTAGTTTGAGATTATTGTTAGATTTCTATAAAAGGACAACTCGAAGATCGGGCGGCAACCTATCGCGTCCGGCAAGGCCGCGAGACTTGAACCCGCAACCGAAGGGCGACAAGGGTGTATCACCTACCACTGGCCCATGTGAGGTCCTGGATTGAATAATGTAGTTTTTTTTAATTTATGATAGATTAATTATAAATGTATTTTTGGAACCCTACACGGTTAGGATAAATAGAATATTTTTGAGTTCTATTACCTTTTGGAGTGAAAGATGGGTTTGTGGTAAAAATTTAGAATGAATGTCTACATGACAAGTAAGTATATTTCCTTACGTTCTTAGTAAATCTAATAAATAAATTCTTCAACTTTATGAAAGGTAACTTAAAACAAAAACGTTGTCGGTTAACTTTTCCTACTGGGTAATCAAAGACCGTTTAACCAATCACAAGTTTGTGATTTTCTTGTAGTTAACTTTCTCCTAATCCAATTTTATACAACTCCCCATCAGACCTTGATGGTTTTTTTCTCCTCCATATCCATGTTTTCATATAATTTTAGTATAGGCTAACTCGGGTGACCTTTGTACTTCTCTTTCTTTCTTTTAAAGTTATATTTTTATTAACCCTATTTCCGATATGGGTTTTCCAAAAAGGTATTTTCTATTTTCATCCTTTTATTTTCAAAGAAAAATTTCAAATTGCGAGGATGCAATTTATTGAAGGATGGTAGAATGTAACACCCCAAGCATCCACGGTACGCTTCTCTTTGAATAATACAATAGCGTGTGTTATATGCAACACTGAGTTCAAGCACACCACGACTTACCAAACTAGCCATTCAAAAGCGGTTATGAATTGTATTAACTGAATTTTATATTTTATATTATCCATATAATTTTAGAATCCATACTATGAGTTTCTAAGACATAATTTAAGAATAAATTCATTTTTTTTCAGATAAAAGAAGTATTTTTCAAAAAATACAATTTTACTGCCTTTTAATGGAGAAGGCTTTTTAAATCCAATATTTGAAACTTTTATATATTCAATTTGACAAAATAAAATTCTTCTTTATAATCGGGACATAAGAATTTAGTTTCAATAAAGTTTTGGTGTTTTTCTGATAACTTTCATATTTGGGTGAATAGTGAAAATACTATATTTTAACTGAAAATAAATTTTTTAATCAAAATAATTTGTAGTGTTAATTTATACATTTTAATGTTTTGGAAGTATAAATAGATTATATTTTTACCATTTAATCCAATTATATTCATTTTAAGTAATTTCACTTTGAAATTGGACATAAGCAAGTCTCAAACTTTTGATATTTATTATTTCTTATAAATACGTCTTTTGGTTTTAACAGCAGAAATTAATTTTAAATTAATAAATGAAACTTTTATGTTTTGAATTTGGTAAAATAGACTTCATTTTTGGATTTATAATATCCAAATTAGCTTTGGATGAAATTTTTGTACTTTTCTGAAAACTTTCAATTTTTGATGAATAGTGAAAAACACTGAGTTATTGGTTAAAACCGACTTTTTATTTAAATAATTATTTATTTTATTTAAATTTATTTTAGGTAAAAATAGATACATAATACCTATATATGTTCAATGTAACTCATTGGAGTCAGTTTATAATAATTTTAGGTATATAAAAATTTTAGTGACCTTTTCACTGTCTTTTACCCATCTCCTAAGAGAATTTGTAAATTCACATAAAACTTAATTTTACCGCTTCTGTGAGTGGAATTTCGAAAATATGAGAGACATGGTTAATATCAAGGAGTAAAATGTGGTTCAATAAGATAAAAATAATTATTTTTGAATAGTAACTTTTGACTTTTATTTATCGCGGTTAAAAGTAAATAGGGTAGTTTAAGGTAAAAAGAATATTGTAATAATTCAAAATTACCTTACCACATGTCCTAACCTTATTGGATGATTAATGGCTGACCATGGGCATCTTTGGGTCGATTTTGGGACCCCATGGAGCCACTTGTAAGTTATAATGACACTTTATATTATTTAAGTTAAAGTAAATACAAAAATGACATAAGCATATATCTTTTAGAAAAACAATTTTTACATAGGGTTATACATAAGATAAATTCAACTACAATTATTCATTTAAAATCTAAAAGAAATTATTACATAATAGTATTTTATTTATAATTTTTAGATATTAAATAATGAAAATTATTTATGACACAATGATGATGCAGTATTTTTCTTATTAATGAAAGAATCAAATAAATGGTATTATAAATGTTAAAATAAATAATATTTGAATATTTTATGCCATCCATGAATTTTATAGGTAACTATGGAATTTTAGTATTGATTAAATAAATTTATTTTGAATTAATAATGTTTTTATGAATTTTACAAAAATCAATTATTAAATAGTGTCAAAATTGACATAAAAGTGTTTTTAAAAAAAATATTATATTATTAATTGATATAATATTCCTAAAAATCTAATGTTCGTCCAAATAACTTATATAATGATAGGTGTATCATTAATGGACCACTTGGGGGTATCTTGAAAGTTTATAGTAAGTTTATTGACTATATAATATAAAAATACAAAGTGACGTGGTAAGTGTCAAACTAATTAACTAAGAGTTAAAACTAAATGATAAGGTTACTATAGTGACCCAAACCTGTCTAAAATTTATTGGATGAAATTATTTAGACCCATACCCACCTTAGACTTTGAATAATCTAATTTGGATCCATTAGAAACTGAATATGAATTTATTATAAAATAATATTTTATGTTTTTTCTATGGTGCCCCTCACCCCTCTTATAAAAGGGAACTCCCCATTCACTCTAATTCATACCTTCAAAAACTTTTGGTTCTGCAAAACCCTGCCCACATATCCTTTTAACTTCCCTAAATTCAACCTATTGGCATTATTTTGATCAGAAAGGCAACCTAAGGAGCCCTTTTGATCAAATAAAAATGAAGAACGCAAAGAAGAGGTAATGATTTCACCACCCTCTTTCAAGTTCCTTTCTTCTTCCACTTCTTATTTCTTTGTTATTTCCATTATAAAATAATAAATCCAGTATCTTCTATATACTATGATGTTATTATAAATATTTCACAACTATATTCATTATTCTATCCATCTTATGAATGATAATGGCATCATGCGTGCGTCCGTACGGCTTACCGTCCCCACGCCGTGGTGTAATTTTTTATTCAACAATATGTTATTTGGATAGATATAATGATGAGTAATATGTATATAAATAATGAACAAAACATGATAATGTCTCTGTAAAATTAATATACCATCCAATTCCATACCTTTAAATAAATGATATTGTCTCTCATGCATACGTACGGATTACCGTCTCCACGGCGTGATGAGATTAATTTCCACATTCACCATTCATCGATGATTATAAAAATATATATTACTAATATGTTTGTAATGTATGAAATAATAATTCTACTATATATATATATATATATATTTATATATATATGTAATTACATATATTTTATTCACTTAGTTCCGTTCAATACGTTATGAAAACGGAAACAGCGTTTATGCGTACGTACGGACTACCGTCTCCATAAACAGTGTTTTCCATTTCATATATATCTCTATTATACATATTTAAATTATAAATATATATGACATATAAGTAATTTTTTATATTCTGGAAGTATTTAAATCATTATATAAGTGATACAATCAAGATTAACAAGTTAAAACACGTATGATAAAAAAAGCGATTATTACCCGAAATGTTAATTTAACATGGAAATTATTATTAAATGGGTAGTATAAAGTCATAAATGAATAATGTATGATACCATAAATATTAATATGGTTCTGTGATAATTTAATAACATACTACGTTCTTCATACAAGAGGTTAAACATACCCTCGACTAAAGGAAGTGAAAGGTTAGGGGTTTTCATCTCACTCCTTATTCCCGTGTGATTCGTTCCTTATTGCCAATATTACCTTTTGTTTGGTGTATGTACTGCCCATAATTTCATTCTTTGTGTATGGGAAATATTTATTATCCATGTCCATGTTTCGTGAAAGAGTTTTCAAAGAGATTCTTTTAAGTCACATTTTACAAAAACATCATTTCAAATGTTTTAAATATTTATTCTTATAAATCATTCTCATTAATGTTAATGTCTTAAAAATGGTTTTAAGGATTTATTTATATGGACATGAATGTTTTTAAAATGTTAATTTCAAAAGTTTTAAAGTGGTATGGGACACTTTGATTCAAAAAGTTCTTTAAATGTCTTCCTTTCTAAATTGTGTGACTTTCAAATGTTTTCATGAAAAAGGGATATTTCTCTCAAAGAGTTTTACAAATCATTTTAATCTATGTAAACATCCTTTGATGGATTTTAAAATTGTTTAAAGATGATTTATTATGATACAAAACTTTTGTATTGTATTGAAGGTTTTGTGATATATTTTATTATGGGTGTATTATTTTTATACCATTCATGATTTATGGAGAAAGTATTGACATTTCGTATGCTAGTTTTAATACTAATGTTTATGTTATGTTTAAAAATTTCCATGTGGGAATTCATTAGACTTATTAAGTGACTGGTTGAGCCTGCTATAGCTCCTCTATTCATCGGTAGGTCTCATGAGAAAAACTAGTGTCTTGGAACGAGGCCTTGACAAAATCTTATTTGTAGTCTTGGCATGAGGCCTTGGCTACGTGGTTATGATAGTCTGGCATTATGAATTCCATCATTATAAAAGTGGTTATTGATATTGCATGTGATTATTTGACTAGTAGAATATCCATTTGAATAAGTAAATGGAATTACTTCATTTTATTTTTTCTATATTATGCTGATGTTCAAGTTTAAAAGGCTTTTGTTTTAGTTATACATTTCCTTAAATGTTTATGCTTATTTATGAAAGTTTCTACTGTATTGTTATCCTTACTGAGCATATGATCTCACCGCTTTCTATGTTTTATTTTTCCCAGGATTTCAAGAAGTGTATTGTGATTGATATAAAAGGTTAAGCCAAGGGAATAATGGCATTCATAATGGATTATTTATGTTGTTTTGTATGTTATAAAGTGTAATGTAACATTCTTGTATGTAATCTATTTTCCAAGACTGCTAAACTGATCAGTACTTCGGGACTTGATTCCTTGTAATCAGGCCAATGTATTAAAATAATGCACCAACTCTAGGTAAATAGGGTCGGGGTGTACATATGTGACTCTTAAATGATTTCAAAAAAGAAATAGATTTTTCTCTCAAATAGTTTTGATTACATCTATGTCAACATCCATTGATAAATTGTACACTTGATTGAAGTTGATTTATTATGATACAAATCTTCCATATTGTATTTAAGGTTTTGTGATATGTTTGACTGCGGATGAGTTATTTTTATGCCATTCAAGGTTTATGGTTAAAGTATTGGCATTCCATATGCTAGTTTTAATATGAATTATTATGTTATATGTCAAACTTTTCTTATGATGAATGTATTGGACTAGTATGTTCCGGGTTGGGGACCGGTAAAAGTGAGCCCTCCGAGTTGGTATCTGGTTACAGCAGACCCTCCAAGATGGAGTCCGGTTATAGAGGCTCTCCGGGATGGAGTCTGGTTACAGAGGATTTCTAGGTTGGAGTATGGTTACAGAGGCTCTCCGAGATGGAGTCCGGTTATAGAGGCTCTCCAAGTTGGGGTTCGGTTATAGTTAGCCCCTAGGTCCTGGCATGAGGCCTTGACACAGAAATTAAATTTCATCATTATGAATTCCATCACTATAAAAGTTTCTATTGATATTGCACGTGATTATTCAACTAGTAGAATATCCATGTGAATAAGTAAATGGAATTATTTTATTTTATCTCTGTCATATTATGCTGAAGTTCAAGTTTAAAAGGATTTTGTTTTAGTCTTATAAACTGCCATAAATGTTTATGATTATTTATGAACGTTTCTGTTATATTGTTATCCTTACTGAGCATCTGATCTCACCCCTTTTCTATGTTTTATTTTTTCCTGGATGCGAAGAGGTATATTATGACTGGCCTGTATCGATAGTCTATGGGATATCAGTGTTTTCCATGGAAATAATGTTGTTGTAGTTTTATATTTTTATGATGTAATGTGAACCTTGTGAATGTATCTAGTACTTCCGAGGCTAATAAACTAATTATTCTTTCGAGATTTGATCTCTTGTGATCATGCCAATGTTATATAATAATGCACCGACTCTGGGTAACTCGGGTCGGGGCGTTACACCTTTTGAGCACACACACTTCCTTTTTATTTTTCTCACTTAATATCACACACACTTTTTTTATTTGGTTCTCTGCACACACACACTTATTATTTAGTTTAGGTTCAATATAAGTGTGTGTTCCTTCACACTCGAATGGGTAAGTTCTTAGTGTGTGATATTCATCTTTCTTCTTCCTTCTTCAAATGTGCACACACAATCCTTTCTTGATTTGTTATCTTTTTCAAACCTGAATATGTATATTCAATGTATGACTTGTTATTGCACACTTGGGTGTCCCAATTCATGCATATTCATGTATGTGCATCATCAAAGCAGTCTCCATCCTACTTTTTGAATACAAAAGGGCTCAAATTTCTTCTTCTTCAAACAAATCACACAAGAGCTTCGTCCTTCATGAAATCACCTTATTCTTAAAAGAAGAACCCCAAAAATAGTATATATATATATATATATATATTGACAGAAGGGTGTTCTTCTTGTTGAAAATAGGAGGGCATGAGTGCTTCCCCTTCACGCATGCGGTTTACCTAGATCATCTTCACAGAACCAAACATGGTTCTTGTTTCTCTCTTTGTAAAGTACAATAAGGGTGTAAGACCGGTTGTGTACACACGGTTTCTTATTCACGCAAAAAGAATGACGAGGGTTTAAAAAAATATTGCGTGTATATGGTTTTCTTCGCATAGAGGAGTGGTTCCTTTCTTGAACCAAGATAGTTCATGGTTTTCCTTCGTACTAGGGATGTGCGAAGCTTCTTCGCATATCTAGGCTGAACAGAACATCTTATCAACACTCTGTTTTTCAAAAATGAGATATTTTTCTCAATGTTTGATACAACATAAAATAGATGAGGCACTCTTCCTTTTACAGGAGTGGATCAACATGTTGCCCCAAGCACAAATCCCTCAAAATATTCTATGGGGTTCATATATTTGAATGTTTGTGATCTATGACTTTGAAATATTTAAATACGGGATAAAAGATATGTTGAGTCTCTCGGTTTATTTTTTTCAACATGGCTCTTTTTTTGGTGATATCCTCACATGCATGGGTTTTTTAATGCAGAAAAATCTTCTCTTAAATGCATCGAGCAACCTAACATGGCCTCGCAAATATTTTTTCTTCGTCCACATTTGAGTTCCTCTATTTCAATGCATTAATGAAACTTTTAATACATGCATGATATAGTGATTTCTAGACGATGATCATGCACGAGGTTTGAGCATCAACGGTGTTCATAGTTTGATCAAGGAGGCTTGGTAGTGGCAACGGTGTACTAGTTCACGTCGGGTAGTCATATGTTGAATACGACATGGTGAAGAAGATCGGACGGTCCTAGGTTAATCATGCAGCGCATGAGATTGATGGATGTCCACGATTAAATGATTAGATACTGTACTGATCTAATAGTTGAGTGATACATGATATGAGATGAGCGACCAGGATTAGTTCCACATTTTTAAAATTTCATCCCACATCGAAACATGACATGGTTTTAGGTTTCTTTAAATAACAAGTCGCAGAAATCTTGGCTCATAATTATTCTCCCACCTATCCCAGTGCCACCCCGCAATGGGGTTCTATAGGCATGCTTTTCCACCCACTCTTTCCTCCTCAAGCATGCTCCTGGCTCCCACTATGCACACGCAGCCACACGGGTTGATCACCATGTGTGATCATGTGGGCTTATACATGGCACACACTATTGTGCCTCTTAAGTGCAGGCTTTGAGGCCTTCTTCTTGGGCACGGTATACCCTCAGGTCCCGCATATTCCTTGGGTGAGGGATTCAACTGGACTGCATGGTTGGCAAACTTTTTTTGTAAATGCATATACTAAGTACTTAGTATAAAAACTAAGTATGAATTCATACTTACTATGACTAATCACCCTTCTTCATTCAAAGCCCATTCTTAGGAAATTCACATAGTAGATTCCAAATAAACATACTAAGCCCATGCATGCTTCCTTTCCCCTTCATCTTCAAACATCATCCTTATTTTCTTTTTGGAATAAAAAATCCAAGATCTTAAACATTAATTTAATCCAATCATGGATTATTCATGGATCATTTCTTCATTCCTCATGTATTAAAGCATAATACACGGCCTTCTTGTTGTGAGGGATGTGTTCTCCATTAACACATATCTTGTACTTTGAGGACTAGCTCAACCAATCATCTGATATTATTCACAACCATTATCAAATTACAATCCATCGGATAGATCTTCTTTATCCTCATGAAATTGAGTATTGCATGGTCTTCTTTATGATGGTGTAAACATGTATCACTTTGATACAAGTCCTCCAAACTTTGGATCAACTCAACAATAATCAGAATTGTTTCTTCAATAATTATACAATATTAAAGTTAGATCTTAAATGAATTAATAACCTCACTACTTCAATCATTGTAACAACTTCCATCACCACTTTAATCATTGGAACAACTTCCACAATCACCCTTGAATGCACATATTGACAATTGACTCTTTATTGAATTCTTATTGAGAAAAAATGCAACACCATTATCTACAATCTCCCCCTTTGTATTTTTTAGTAAATATCCTTTAAGTACACTTTGAACGAGTCAATATGTGTGCCATGATTTTCTCCCCCTTATTGGCAACCAAATTTGAAGGCTTGGTGGAGTCTTCATGAAAAATATGTCTTCCTCACTTTAAGGAATATCTTCTTGAAAATTTCTGAGAGAGGGATGATGTCACATTGTTCACTTAGCAAAGAGCCTTTAGTAAATAAACTCTAAGTATACTTGGGCTAACCTAATTTATAAAACAAGAGAGATATGAACAAGGTTTTGAATGATGTCCATAAACAACCATACTTGTAAAATCATGCTCAGAATATTTCAACTCTTATCCTAGGGATTGGAAATAGTGATATTGATCAATGAAATGCTAAATCCTTCACATACTTCACCAAACATATTAAAAAGTTCAATTTCAAATATAAATCTCCCCTTTTCATCCCATCTTGTCATCAATCAAACACTCCCCCTTAATTGACATGATAAATACAATTAAGAATAGGGGATAAAAGTGTGATTGGAATACATCAATTTTCAACTTATTGAGATGATGTTAATTTCAAGGTCTGTCATGAAATAATCCTTGATATCATATCCTTCATGTTTTCTCCCCCACAAGGGGTGCACTCCCATTGAATTACCAGGGTGGAGAATATCATTAGATAAGCTTGAAGATATGAATATAGATAATCTTCCACTGTGGATCACTTGAAGTAATTATCAAATCATTAATAATTATCCCAACATGTAGTTTCCACTTTTCTCATCCAATTGACATCTTGAATATGACCTTTACCTTTAATTTCTTGAAATTTAAGCACATGTATATAACAAAAATATAAGGGAATAATATGGAACACTTGTGAACTTATTAATAGAAGCATTGGGGCTAAGAATTTTCTCTCAACCCAAGAACTCCTTTCCTTGTAGCTCTAAAGTGTGTGGTACTCTTCATGTTGGTGTTTCCTCTCCATTTTAAATGTTTACCCTTCATTGTCAGCATGGACCATTTACTTTCATTCACCTTTAAATTATGTGGATTGTTTATGTTTACTTCTATCAGTAGTGAAGTAGCTTCCACTGGTGCATGTTTTTCAATTTTCCACATCTCAATTTAACCTAGTAAAATAGTAATAAATTTTTTTTCATGATGTACAGCCTTCTTGAACATTCCACAAAGTAGTTGCGAGACACTTGGGTTATCATGTGCTGACAACCTCTCATGAAATTCTAATTCTCGTTCATGTGGAATGACCTACTTCCCTTTTGCATTTTCTTTAGCTAGTACTTCATAATTTTCTGTTTTTAGTTCTCTAGAAATTTGAAAATAATTAGGATAGACAACTAATCACTCAATCTCAACATTTTCTGATTTAGAGCTTCCACATGGCTTCTTCATTGCCTTCAAGTTACTTTTATTAGAAAACTTATTAGGATTTTATTTAAGAATGTATTCAGTAAATCCCATATTCTTTTAGATTGATTCTCCTTTTAGTTTCAGCTTTCATCCATTCATTTCCATGGCATGTTTGTAGTGATACATGGTATGACCTTTCTTTCCATAATAGATGTCAGGTCCTGTCCCTTGAGGCTCGTGTCGTGACTACCCTAAGCCTATCTTTTATTGGTCAGGGGATGGAGACTAGCACCAGAAAGCAATATCCCTAAAATGGGAAGGTATTGTGTTTCAACCTATATAGACACACAGTCCTAGAACACAACAAGAAGCAACCACTAAGTTAACTACTATAGTAAAAAGAGTTCTGAAAGTAAAGGGGTCAATATACAATCCCAACTATAAAAGTACAAGTACAACGGAAAGGTACAATACAACTGAAAATGGGAGAATAACTCTTGGATCATCCACAGAGGACCCTACTTGAAGGGTAGGTACAGCTCAAAATTAGTAACCTTGCGTCACGTCACGCCAAATGGTCCACCTCTGAGTATCGTCCAGTCTTGGCTCCCTCAGCCTCGATCAATGTTGTTCATCGTCTGTACAAAACACAACAAGGTGCAGGCATAGCCCATGTAGGGGTGAGTATAATGATACTCAGTAGGGATCCCAAGACCCCCATAGGTCTCCCAGAGTTCTACAAAGAAAATACAATAAAGAAAGACCTAACTCTCAAAGCATGAAGCAATAGACATAAATTATACTTAGGTATATTCCAATACATATACCTCAGTTATCATGACATAATCAACTCATAAATGAGAAAAAAATATCACAAAGGTAACACCACGAAGGTAGAAGTTCCACACCAGTAATAGCACGAAGATAGAAGTACCACACAGGTAACACCACGAAGATATCACCATGAAGGTAAAAATATCACACAGGAAACACCACGAATATAGAAGTACCACATAGGTAACACCGCAAATATAACACCACGAATGTAAAATTACCACACAAGTAACACCACAAAGATAGAATAATCACATAGGTAACACCACAAAGATAACAAGACTCATCTCACAACAAGGTATAACTTAAGTACAAAAGTACAGATGATTATTCGAAGGCTAGATCATCTTATTCTGTTAAGTAGCACTGCTTATGACCCACACAGGATCGATAGGTACTAACCCCCACTGACCCACACAGGATCTGACTGACATAAGATCGGTATGCGCTGACCCACACAGGATCACTGAGCACTGACCCACACAAGATCTGATAGAATCTGACCCACACAGGATCGATAGATGCTGACCCACATAGGATCGATAGATCCTAGCCTACACAGGATCGATGTTCTTTCTTCATGTTACAGCATTCCATAGGATTAATTGCACCTGGTACACTCGAGTTCTGTATAATATGCCGCTCGAGATATTGTTCGTACCTCGATAGACACCTAGATTCAAAAAGGATTAACCCAAAGGACCTCCATGTCTTAATGGTTCCAACGTGAAAGATGGTGCATCAATCAGACGCCTGGTCTGTTAGTTATAAGCATTTTAGTTCCGAGGGCCCGGTTGGATTCGGGTTCGATCCAACCTGGTCATACTTCAAGTGTCTCTAAAACTCAATTGGATTATTAAAAAAGGACCTTCTTGATCCAAGGATCCCAATGCCTCAGACAGTTCTTCAAATGGGCATCTGGTTCTCAAGATATGACCCTTTAAGTGTTTTTGGGTCCAGTTGGGCCCATTCAATTCTAACCTAGTCAGACCCACCCGACTCGACCCAGTCTGGGATGGGACATTGCGGGATTGGCCCGCTAGGTCGATGTCTGGACCGGCCCGCAAGGGGGTCGCCCAGCCGCGTTAGGTGTAGCACGAAAGGGGGTGGCCCATTGTCCGCCTGATCTGGAAAAGGGGGGTAGTTTCCCCCTAGTATCCCAAACATCCTAGAGGCCATTCGGCTTCGTGAAATTGCGGCGCCATGTGGACATCTCCCAATCACAGTGGAACCCTCACAGTGGGTTCCTCTTCCACTGTAGCATCAGTCGCGGCCTCTTTCCCACCGGTGGCATGTTGGTCGCGCCGCCCTCTGCTTTCACGGCCGGCTAATGTGTCGGCCGCCTTCTCCAACCATTGTGGATGACGATCCTCATCCCCTTTCTCACCAGTGGTGCACTACGGTGCACCACACCACCTTCGTGTCTTGCCGGTGCCGGCCACTCCGATGATCGTTGCAGCTTTGTGTCGTGGACTCCTCTTACGGTGCGAGTCAGCATGCCACCTCTTTCATAGATGGTCGGTGTCGCTGTTTCGGTGGTCTTCCATGGAGGGTGCAAGGGAAGAAAAGTATTAGAGGGTTCGGGCTGGGTTCTCTATGCCCGCGCCTCTGCATTAGCTTGTACTCATAAGGGAGGATTTAAGGGTTCAAGAAATTCACTTGAAATAAATAAAAAACAAACCCGTACCTGAGGTTTTTGGAGAGCCTCTGCACTTGAGTAAGGGGGTCGGTGTTCGTCGTCCACCACAACTAGCTTCCAAAGACACCACTCGTACGTCATCATTCGGTTCATGGTTCGGTGTCTCCCGTCACCTCCTATTGTGACCGGCTCCGTCCTCTAAGGGTTTGGAATCTCGGCACTTTACCAACACTTCATTTCTTGGTGAAGCTATGCTGATACCCCTCCCCAATATCCATTTAAATAGGAGAGGGGGAGGTTAATTAATGACATTGATAATTAATGGGAGATCATTAATTAGGAACCTTCCTAATTCCCCAACGACGTTGTTACTTAAGATTGAATGTTCAATCCATTTATTGGCTTAACATGCTGCTGGTCCCACGTTACCATTTGTCTGTTAGAGGGAAAGAAAGAAAATAAAAATTAACCAAGTTATTTTTATTATTCTTTAAAAATTCCAAAAACATAACTTTTTCTCTAGACCTACTGTGGTTAAATTGAATCCTCCCTTAAGTGAATCTTGGCACTGCAGATTCAACAGTGCCCTTGGATTTTTAATTCGAGCATAGCTTCAAAATTAAGAAAACACAGCTCACACGTTTACTGAATATACCAAAAAAAAGTTCAGAAATTCACTTCGTGCACACCGGGCCTCGGAATCACGTGCTGTCAATTTTTTCAGACTCGTAATAACTTCATATAATTAAAAAATTACATGGAAAATCTGAGTCTTTACATTCTCCCCACCTAAGGTATTTTTATCCTCGAAAGACACATCATAGACTAAGAAAACAAATGGTGGTACTGAGTATGAATCTGAGCCTCCCACTCCCATGTGCTCTCCTGGAGGTTCTCATGCTGCCAACAAACATGAACCAGAGGTATCGACCACCCACAAAGGACTCACTCATGTCAATACTCAATATCTACTAGAAGCTCCATAAATGTCACCCCATCATCAAAGTCTAGCTCGCTGTGGTTGATGATGTGAGAAGGGTCATGAACATATCTCCTCAGTTGGGATACATGGAAGACGTTGTGAACCCTCTCTAAGTATGGTGGAAGTGCTAAGTGGTATGCCACCTCACCTATCCTCCTAATTATCATAAATGGTCCAATAAACCTCAGTGATAACTTATCGCCTCAGAAAAATCTCTGTAAACCATGTCGAGGTGAGACTAGTAGGAAGACATTGTATCCCTAATTGAACTCCAAAGGTCTCCACCTCCTATCAGCATAAGACTTATGTCTGCTCTGTATAGTCTTCATCTACTCCTAGATGATCTGTACCTTCTCATTGGTAGCCCATACCAACTCTAGGACCATAAGTGCGGACTCCCCAGGGTCTATCCAGCATAGAGATGATCTGCAAGGTCGACCGAATAGGGCCTCAAATGGTGCCATACTGATGGTGGAGTGATAGATGTTGTTGTATGTGAACTCCACCAAGGCAAGTGATCCTCCCAACTGCGTCCAAAATCTAGGACCCAGGCTTGTGGCATGTCCTTGAGTGTCTGTATGGTCTGCTCTGTCTGACCATCCATCTGAGGATGAAAGGTGGTGCTCAAACGTAACTGAGTCTCAAACACCTCAGCAATACCTTCCACAATCGGGAAGTAAAACATGTGTCACGGTTAGAGAAAATCATCGATGGAACCCCATGGAGTCACACAATCTCTTATATGTAGAGGCGTCTCAATCCCTCTATGTGTCCCTGCTCTCAGATAGGTAGGAAGTTGGATGACTTGGTGAGTCATTCAACGATCACCCATATGGAATCATGTCCCCTTGATATACGTGGAATCCCAGTCACAATGTCCTTGGAGATACCATCCCACTTTCACTCTAGCACCTCTATCGGTTGTGCTAAGCATGTTGGAACCTGATGCTCGACCTTCACTTGCTGACAACTGAGGCATCGAGAAACAAACTATGCCATTGATTTTGTTATCCTTGGCCACCAATGCTGAGGTCGGAGGTCATGGTACATCTTCACCACACCAGGATGTACCACCAGAGGGGAAATATGGAAATCCCTCAAAACCTCCTCCTGTAGCGCCACTGGTACCATGGTATGTCCTCTAAAGAGGATGATGTGCTCCCCACCTTTAGAAAATTCTTCAGGTGCCTATCCTGAGGATATTTGAGCACGTCGATCCTTGTAGTCAATTTCCCCAAGTTATGACTCCATGACTCACTGAAGGAGTGGGGGAGTGAATTTCATAGACTTGAGGTATGCTGCTCCATATCTATCTGCGAAGGATATTCACAACATGACTTGCTGCTCTGTCACCTCACTTTGCAACTGCAAAACCAGACCTCCTGCTAAGTGCATATGCTACCACGTTCACCTTCCTAGGAGTATATTCTATCTCAAATCCATAGTCTTGGAGGAACTCTAGCCATTATTTTTGTCTTAGCTTCAGCTCTTTCTGGGAGAAGATATACCTGAGACTCTTGTGATCAGAGTATACTATAAAACATTCACCCATTAAGTAATGTCTCCACATCTTCAAGGTGATGACCACTAATGCTAACTCCAGGTCATGGTTAGTGTAGTTCTGCTCATGCAGTCTCAGTTATCATGAACCATAAGCAATCACTTCTCGTTCCTACATCTGGACACATCTATGTATAGTCCATAATGCGTCGTAGTAGAATACATACCCAATTCCCTCTTCTAGTAGTCTCAAGATGGGGTAACTCATCAGTCTCTGCCCCAGATCCTGAAAACTCTATTGGCATCTCTCCTCCCACATGAATGGTTGTCCCTTCTTTATCAATACTAAAAAGGGTTCCACAACTCTGAAAAACCTAGGCACGAATCTCTGGTAGCAACCAGCCAACCCCAGGAAACTACACACCTTAGTCACACACTTGGGTGGATCCCAAGCAAGAACAGCCTCTATCATCACTGGATCCACTGAAACTCTAGCCTCTGAGATAACGTGTCCCAGAAAGTGGACCTCTCATATCCAGAACTGGCACTTAGAGAGCTTACCATAAAGATGGTTCTCTTGGAGTGTATCCAGAACTATCTCCAGATGATAGGCATGCTCCTCCTCTGACACCGAGTATATCAAGATGTCATCAATGATGACCACCACAAAGTGATCTAGGTATGGCTGAAAGATCATGTTCATGAGTCCCATGAACACATTTGGGGCATTGGTCACACTGAATGTCATAACCAAGAACTCATAGTGGCCATACCGACATCTTATGATCATCTTCGACACATCCTCATCTCATAGCCTGAGTTGATGATATCCAGATTTGAGGTCTATATTCGAAAACCAATGACCTCCCTTCAGCAGATCGAAAAGATCATCAATCCTAGGAAGTGGATACTTGTTCTTAATGGTCACCTGGTTTAGGCGCCGATAGTCCATAGAGAGTCTCAAACTCCCATCTGCCTTCTTGGAGAATTGTATCGGGGCTGCCCATGGAGAAAGGATGGGCTTTATGAACCCCTTCCTATACAAGTCCTCCAACTGTACCCGTAACTCACAAAGCTCTGTGAAAGCCATCAAATATGATGCTGTAGTTATTGATGTCATCTTGGGGTACAAGTCAATGTAAAATTCTACCTTTATGCAAAGAGGTAGTCCTAGAACATCATCGAGAAAGACATTGGCATACCGGTCCACCACTACAGGATATCTCAGACTCTTAACATCAACCGCTCTGAGGGTAAGGCTATCCAACTGATGTGTGATTAGATGCACCCTCCTATGAGTAATTCCATCTTGTACTGGAAAGGTTCCCTTATCACCTATGAAGGAAAACATGGTCCCATCCTCGTGGACACACTGCACATTATGCCTAATGCAGTCAATCTGTGCGTGGACTGTGGATAACCAGTCCATACCCAAGATGACGTCGTAAGTCCTTGATGCCACTACTATCAGATCTCATCTAAAGATCTTGCCTCCTAGAGTAAGCTCACACTGCTGGAACCAGTGTGTAATCATCGAATCCACTCCCGTAGAAGTCTTTATCCCTAAAGATCTAGCCAACGGCTCCACCGGAATATCTGAGCTCTGAACGAGGTTCATGACAATAAAAGAGTGGTTGGAACCTCTGCCTATAAGTACTGAAGCTAAGGTGGAGTAGAAACATATCATACCTCTAACAATATCTAAAGCGTCGTGGTATTAGGCCTCATCTTCCTGGATCTGAGCTCATCCTTGTCCACCTGGACCCTATGGTTGGGGTGGACCACCTGGTCATGGTGGCTGTAGAACCCTGAATCTTCGCCCACCACCTACTGCATGGCCAGATCCTCTGCCACATCCGCATGCTACCTAAAAACCTCCCCAATAAAATCTCTATGTCTTCCTCAGCAGTCCCTTGACCGTCTTTTGGTCATCTGTATGACGATTCAGGAAGTCACGTGCCATGTGACCGTGCCTGCTCCTCAGCTATCCTCCTCTATCTCGTGAGCCCCGCACCACTGACCTTGTATCCTATGGTCATCCACCAGAAGGTCTGTACCAATTGGGACCCTACATAATCCACCTACTTCCTACTATAGATTACTTTGTAACCTAACATCTGGTGGTCGTTATCACTGTCGGTGCCTGCTCAGCTAGGAAGCTCTCC
The DNA here is from genome assembly GCA_963277665.1 of Viscum album. Classification (NCBI taxonomy): domain Eukaryota; kingdom Viridiplantae; phylum Streptophyta; class Magnoliopsida; order Santalales; family Viscaceae; genus Viscum; species Viscum album. The sequence goes on along the minus strand of OY728155.1, from coordinate 1,216,416,026 downwards.
ACCAAAAGTGCTCGCTCTAGGACCCCAGCCTACGTCGGAATGCTGAGTGATATCATCGATGCTATTATATCCCATCAGAGACCCTTCTCAAAGATCCAGGACTTGAAGAAAGGGTCTCTTACCATGTCGGTGGAGTAGCAGGAGAGATCAGTGAACCCTGCCGAGTATTGGGCCACAGTCATACTGCCCTGCTATAAGTGCAGCAGCTCCTGTATACGCACAAAGTGTATGTTTGTTGGGAAACACTCTGCTCTGAAAAGTCTCCTGAAGTCCGTCCAAATGAGGTCCACCTCATCATGTATCTAGAGCATCAAGGTCCCCCATATCCCTACAGCTTCCGGAAAAATACTGGATGCCTCTACCGGTGAAACTCTAACTAGAGCCTTCATCCAGTCCTCAGCCACCTGTGGGTCCGTCTCACCTCAAAACCTCAGAGGCCTCTACTGGTGAAACTCATGCAACGCGCTCAATCGGTGTTCATCCTCTTATGGTGGGGCTGGTGGAAACGGTTTCCCAATGGGTAGTGGTCTCTCTGGTACACCACTTGAAGGTGCTAATGTCGTAATAGGGACCTACACCGAGGCCTCATAAATTGGTGGGCCATCATCGCATACTCTCTCGGGAATCCTGGATAGCTATCTATATAGTGACATCCTAAAAGAAGACAGGTGTCCCACGGTCAGTAAGTTATACCTTGTGAGCTAACTCGAATAGATCAAAAGAAAAACTTTTCAAAAACACACGCAATCAGTGTTTTCATGCACTAAGTCAGAAATCAGAATTATGGGTCCTGGTGTAGGGATATGTCAGCCTCTACACCAACACTAGATTCCCCAAACTAAAAACCACACTCATAGCACTTAACACTATTACCACATTGAAAATTTCTTAGTTTTAGTTCTTTGGTAGAACTGACTCCTTTGATACCACTTTGTCACGACCCGTCCCACGGGGCCCGTGTTGTGACTACCCCAAGCCCACCTTCCATAGGCCAAGGGCTGGAGAATAGAACACTACTACAATATTGGGATTTGAAGCCCCCTGAAATGGGCGACTGCCTCTGGCGGTCCCTATGATTTTTCAAAAAAATGGTGGGGGCTTCGCCCCCCCCCCCCCCCCCTCGTCCGCCCCTCGGGAGCCCTCCTCCCTCTCCCTTGACTTCGTTGCACACTGTCCCCCATATCTGCCCTCCGCCCTCCCCCGCGCTCCCTCTCCTATTACTGCATACCCTCTCCACCCTCCACCACTTGCCTCCCTCCACCCTCATCGGCCTCCGCCCTCCACCTGCCCTTCGGCCTCTGCACTCCGACTCTGTCTGCCCTCCGGCCATCCCCTTCCCTGCCCTATATCCCCTCTGACATCCCTCCGCCCTCTACCCTCTGCCCTCCGGCCTCTTCCTTCTATCCTCTGCCCTCCGACCTCCGCCCCCTCCGGTCTCTAACCTCTATTCCATCCGCACTCCTCCCTCAACCCTCTGCCCCCTCAGCTCCCCCCCCCCACCCCGGACAACCCCCCCGCACCTCGGACACCCCCCCCCCATGCATCCCGGACAGCCCCCCCCCCCCCCCCCGCACACCAGACAGGCCCCCCTGCACCCCGAACATCCCTCCCTGCACCTCGGACAGTGCCCCCCCCCACCCCAGATAGCCCCCCCCCCCACCCCGGACATCCCCCCCCCCCCCCGCTGCACGTCCCTCGTCCCCTCACTTCCCTCTGCTTTGGCTCCCCACAAGCCCCTATCCCCTCCCTCGCCACACCATCACCGCTCGTCCCCTCCCTCACAGTCCCCTCCCTTGACGCACCGATGTTGCCTGGTCCCCTCCCTCCCTGCATGGTTACTACTCATCCCCTCACTGATGCCACCCGTCCACTCCGGATCCCCGCTGTCCTTGGTCCCCTCCTTCGTCGTCCCACCATTGTTGCACCATCTCCACCTCACCGCCTCCTCTCCTCCAGCTCCCCGCCGTCACCGTCGCCCATCCCATCCCTCGACGCACCATCTCTGGCTCCGACTCCCCTTCACTGCCTCTCCTCTCCCTCACAGCACCACCTTCAGCTCCCCTCTATTCCAGGTTTGCAGCGCAATTAGGAATGAAATGGTATTTCACTTAAATTATTATTTTATCAATGGTTCACAAACAATTGATTATTATTTATCTTAAATATAGTAGATTTGAAAAATGAAAATGTAATAAGTATTGTGTAAATGTTTGTTATATAGATATTATTATGGATAAGAGTTGGATTGATCTTCTAAATCGAAAAATATTTCAATGGCATTATGCAGTTTATTGACTTCACCAGAGGATTTGAAAGTGACTATATTAGTTGTCCAGGTAGAAAATGTGCTAACAGATATCAATTAACACGAGATACTATTAGGGAGCACCTATTCTTTAATGGATTTATGAAAAATTATAAGAGTTGGACTCATTATAGAGAAGAATATGTTCATTTTCAAAATACAGATGCAGTTCAGATGGATGTTGATGCAAGGATGAATGATCCAATGCATGAAATGCTTACTGAAATGGTACGTGGTTTGGATCCTGAAGGCATTGACATCCAGAATCTTGAGACCGGTGAGATAAATCTTCACTCTGGTGCAAATCATGATTCGAGGAGGTTTTATGAAGCACTTGATGATGCAAAAATAGAATTATATCCTAGATGTACTTATTACAATAAACTATCATTTATCATGGAGTTGTTTCATTTGAAGACTTTGAATCATTGGTCAGACACATCATTCGACATGCTTTTGGTGTTATTGAAAAAGGTTCTTCTTCTCGATGCTAAGATTCCCAAGTCGTATTACCATGCTCGTAAATTGACAGAGAACATAGGTTTTACATATGAGACAATAGATGCATGTGCAAACAATTTTATGTTGTTTAGAAAGGAAACTTCCCATTTGGATATTTGTACATTTTGTGGTGCTTCCAGGTGGAAAGATAACAGGGTAAATCAGACTCATCAAAGTCAGATTGCGATACAGGGGAAACTGATTTCCGTAAAGAAAAGGCATTACTTTCCCCTTAAACTGAGTTTGAAAATATGTTTTATGTCATCTAAAGTTTTTAATTTGATGATATGGCAGGTAGAAAGAGTTCATGAAAGTGACATGTTAACCCACCCGGCAGACTCTCATGCATGGATGGATTTTGATAAGAGAAATCCCGACATTGATAAAGTTGTTCCTAATGTCTGATTGGGATTGGTAGAAGATGGCTTCAATCCATTCAAGTATATGGTTTGTGCAACTCATAGCACATGGCCCAGGGTGTTGGTTCCATATAATCTTCCTTCATGACTTTGTATGAAGCAACAATTTATATTACTTTCCACTATTATTGATGGACCTAAAATTATAGGGTATAAGATTGATGTTTACCTTCATCCATTGATTGATGAGTTGAATAAATTTTGGGGTGATGGTGTGATGACTTATGATTGTGAAACGAATGAAATGTTCAAACTGTAGGCTGCTTTATTGTGGACAATCAATGACTTCCCAACTTATGAAAAATTATCAGGATGGAGTACGAAAGAGGAATTTTATTTCCCTTGTTGGAATAAAATTAAAAAATATGTATGTCTTAAACATTCCAAAAAATGGGCATACATGGGTCACAGACGTTTTCTCCCCCCTCAACACAGGTCCAGAAAGGACAGAGTGGCATTTCATGGTTCTAGAGAGTTCAGCCCAGCACCAAAGATCATCATAGGAGTCGAAATGTTTTCGCATATTGATGAAGAAAACATCCACATGGTATATGAAATTCAGGATTTGTTGGATCCTCCAGTATGTAATATCCGTGCATCGGGTAGGCAGCATAGTCACGATTGGAAAAAGAAAAGTATTTTTTATAGTCTTCCGTATTGGAAAACTAACATGCTAAGCCATAATTTGGATGTCATGCACATTGAAAAAAATGATTGTGATAAAATATTGTGGACCATTTTAGGTGTCAGTGGAAAATAAAAGGACCATGTTAATGCACCTCGGGATTTGGAAGAAACGGGTTTAAGGAAACAGTTTCATTTACAGTTAGTTAAGGGAAACAATGCATATATGTCTGTTGCATAGTATACGATGACTACAAAGGAGAAATAGAAATTTCTCTCCATTTTGAAGATGCTCAAGGTGCCTAGTGGTTACTCTTATAATATTTCAAAGTGTTTGAATCTGACGAGAAAGACATTGTAAGGTTTGAAAAGTAATGACAATCACATACTACTTCAGCAGTTGATTCTAATCGCAATTTATGATTGTTTATCCCCCAATGTTGTTCAGCCGTTGATTGAGATGAGTAATTTTTTAGACATATTGTTTAATAAATAAATGAATCAGTGATTTAAAAATTTTGGATGACCAAATTTTACTTACGCTTTTTCACTTTGAGAAACTATTTCCCCCCTCATTTTTCGATGTTATGGTCCACTTGACAGTGCACCTAACTGATGAAGTAATGGTTGCTGGTCCATTGAAATTCAGAGAAAATGTGATCCAAATGACCTAAAACCACACGAAAACAATATGAATATTATTCATGATATGTAGGAGGATACGGCACATCCATCGGACGTGCAGTGCGCGCGGTACGACCGAATTTGTCATTTTCAGAAGTTTGGCTCGCTCTAAAAGGGCGCGTTGGGTGGTCAAAATCACTCGAACAACCTCGGAATTCCATGAAATCATACGAAAACAACCGTGGTGTGAATTTTAAAATTTTAGGGTAGATGGAATGTCAATCGGAGGTGTCATTTGACCACAGTGAACAGAAACGCATTTCCGGAGTCATAAAAGACCAAAACGGCGTGTGACGGTCGAATTCATTGAAAACATGCTCCGAATGACACAAAACCACAAAAAAACAATAGGAATATTATTGTTGACATGTTGGAGGAGTTTTCACATCCATCAGACGTATGGTGTGGGCGGTACGACTGAATGTGTTGTTTTCAGCAGTTCGGTGCGCTCTAAAAGGGCACGTTGGGTGGTCAGAACCGCCCGAACGACCTCATAATGCCATGAAATCATACGACCAAAACCTTGGTTTGAATTTTGAAATGGTCGAGTAGACGGAATGTCAATCGGAGGTTTTATTGGACTACAGTGACCGGAAATGCGTTTCCAGAGTCATAAAAGTATAAAACAGCGTGTGACGGTCGAATTCAAATCAAACGTGCTCCGAATGACCTGAAACCACATGAAAACAATAGGAATATTATTCTTGATATGTTGGAGGAGAAATCACATCCATCAGACAGGCGGTACGCATAGTACGACTGAATGTGTCGTTTTCAGTAGTTTGACACGCTCTAAAAGAGCACGTTGGGTGGTCAAAACCACATGAACGACCTCGGAATGCGATAAAATCGTACAGAAACAACCTTGGTGTGAATTGTGAAATGGTCGGGAAAACGGCATGTCAATCGGAGGTGTCATTGGACCGCGATGACCAGAAATACATTTCGGGAGTCATAAAAGACCAAAACAGCGTGTGACGGTCTAATTCAAAGGAAACATGCTCTGAATGAACTGAAACCACACGTAAACAATAGGAATATTATTCATGACATGTAGGATGAGACGGAACGTCCATCGGACGTGCGGTGCGCATGGTACGACCAAATGTGTCGTTTTCAGCAGTTCGGCTCGCTCTAAAATGGCGTGTTGGGTGGTCAAAACCACCCAAACGACCTCAGAATTCCATTAAATCAAATGAAAACAACCGCGGTGTGAAATTTGAAATGATCGAGCTGATGGCATGACAATCGGAGGTGTCGTTTGACCGTAGTGACCGGAAACGCGTTTCCGGAGTCATAAAAGACCAAAACGGCGTCTGACAGCCGAGTTCAGAGAAAACGTGCTCCGAATGACCAGAAACCACACGAAAACACTATAAATATTATTTATGAAATGTAGGAGTATACGGAACATCCATTGGATGTGCGGTGCGCGGTACGACCGAATGTGTCGTTTTCAGCAGTTCGGCGAGCTCTAAAAGGGCGCGTTGGGTGGTTAAAACCACCAGAATGACCTCGAAATGCAATTAAATCATACGAAAACAACCGTGGTGTAAATTTTGAAATGTTTGGGAAAATGGAATGTCAATCGGAGGTATTGTTTGACCACAATGACTGGAAACGCGTTTCTGGAGTTATAAAAGTCCAAAACGGTGTGTGACGGTCGAATTCAGAGAAATTGTGCACCGAATGACTGGAAACCACCCGAAAAAAATAGGGATATTGTTGGTGACATGTAGCAGGAGATGGCATGTCCATCGGACATACGGTGCACGTGGTACGACTAAATGTGTCATTTTCAGAAGTTTCGTGCACTTTAAAAGGGAGTGTTGGGTGGTCAAAACCACCCAAACAACCTCGTAAATCCATGAAATTATACGAAAAAAACCGTGGTATGAATTGTGAAATGGTTGGGTAGACGGCACATCAATCGGAGGTGTCGTTTGACCGCGGTGATCGGAAATGCGTTTTCGAAGTCACAAAAGACCAAAACGGCGTGTGACAATCGAATTCAGAGCAAACATGCTCCGAATGACCTGAAACCACATGAAAATAATAGTAATATTATTCTTGACATGTAGGAGGAGATAGAACGTCCATCGGACGTGCAGCGTGCGCGGTACGACTGAATGTGTCGTTTTCAGCAGTTCGGCACGCTTTAAAAGGGCATGTTGGGTGGTCAAAACCAACTGAATGACCTCATAATACCATGAAATAATACGACAATAATAATGGTGTGAATTTTGAAATGGTCGGGTAGACATCACGTCAATCAGAGGTGTCGTTTAACCATGGTGACCGAAAATATGTTTATGGAGTCATAAAAGACCAAAATGGCGTGTGATGGTCGAATTTAGAGAAAACGTGTTCCGAATGACCGGAAACCACAATAAAATAATTGGAATATTATTTGTGACATGTAGGAGGAGACGACATGTCCATCGAACGTGCGGTGCGCGCGGTACGACCGAATGTGTCGTTTTTAGCAGTTTCTCGTGCTCTAAAAGGGTGCGTTGGGTGGTCAAAACCACCAGAACGTTCTCGGAATGCCATTAAATCATACAACAGAAACCGTGGTGTGAATTCTAAAATGGAAGGGTAGAAAAGATGTCAATCAGATGTGTCATTTGACTGCGGTGACCGAAAACGCGTTTTCGGAGTCATAAAAGACCAAAACGGCATGTGACGGTCCCTTTCAGAGAAAACATGCTCAGAAAAACCTGAAACCACATGAAAACAATAGGAATATTATTCGTGACATGTAGGAGGAGATATCATTTCCATCGGACGTGTGGTGCGCGCGGTATGACCGAATGTGTCATTTTTAGCAGTTTGGTGCGCTCTAAAAGGGCGTGTTGGGTGGTCAAAACTACCCAAATGACCTCAGAATGCAATGAAATCATAAGAAGACAATCGTGGTGTGAATTGTAAAATGATTGGTCATACGGCATGTCAATTGTAGGTTTCATTTGACCGCGGTGACCGAAAACACGTTTCTAGAGTCATAAAAGATCAAAACGGCATGCGATGGTCCAATTCTGAACAAATGTGCTCCGAATGACCTAAAACCACATGAAAACAATAGGAATATTATTTGTGACATATAGGAGTAGAGGGCACGTCCATCGGATGTGCGGTGCGCACGGTACGACTGAATGTGTCATTTTCAGCAGTTTGGAGTGCTCTAAAAGGGCGCGTTCGGTGGTCAAAACCACCTGAACGACCTCGTAATGCCATGAAATCATACAAAAACAAAGGTGGTGTGAATTGTGAAATGGTTGGGTAGATGACATGTAAATCGTAGGTTTCGTTTGACCACAGTGACCGGAAATGCGTTTCTGGAGTCGTAAAAGACCAAAACGGTGTGTGACAGTCGAATTCAGAGAAAACGTGCTCCAAATGACTGGAAACCACACGAAAACAATAATAATATTATTCGTGACATGTAAGAGGAGACGGAACATCCATCAGACATGCGGTGCGTGCGGTACAACCGAATGTGTCGTTTTGAGTAGTTCAGCGTGCTCTAAAAGGGCACGTTGGGTGGTCAAAATCACCTGAATGACCATGGAATGCTATGAAATCATATAACAACAATCGTGGTGTGAATTTTGAAATTGTTGGGTAGACGGCACATCAATCAGAGGTGTCGTTTGACCGCGGTGATCGGAAACGCGTTTTCAGAGTCACAAAAGACCAAAACGGCGTGTGACGGTCGAATTCAGAGAAAATGTGCTCTGAAGGACCTGAAACCACACGAAAATAATAGTAATATTATTCATGACATTTAGGAGGAGACAGAACGTCCATCAGACATGCGATGCACGAGGTACGACCGAATTTGTCGTTTTCAGCAGTTTAGCGCACTCTAAAAGGGCGCGTTGGGTGGTCAAAGCCACCCGAATGACCTTGGAATGCAATGAAATCATACGACAACAATTGTGGTGTTAATTGTGAAATTTTCGGGCAGATGACACGTCAATCGGAGGTGTTGTTTGACAGCAGTGGCCGGAAACACGTTTCCAGAGTCATAAAATACCAAAACGACGTGTGACGGTCGAATTTAGAAAAAACATGCTCCGAATGACCTGAAACCACACAAAAACAATAGGAATATTATTCTTAACATTTAAGAGGAGATGGAATATCAATCAGACATACGGTGCACGCGGTACGATAGAATATGTCGTTTTCAGCAGTTCGGCGCGCTCTAAAAGGGCGCGTTGGGTGGTCAAAACCAACCGAATGACCTCGGAATGCCATGAAATCATACGACAACAACCGTGGTGTAAATTTTGAAATTTTCGGGTAGACGGAATGTCAATCGGAGGTGTCTTTTGACCGTAGTGACCGGAAACACATTTCCAGAGTCACAAAAGACCAAAACGGTGTGTGATGGTCGAATTCAGAGAAAACGTGCTCCGAATGACCCATAACCACACGAAAACAATAGGAATATTATTTGCGACATGTAGGAGGAGACGGAATATCCATCGGATGTGCGATGCACGCGGTACGACTGAATGTGTCATTTTCAGCAGTTCAGCGCGTTCTAAAAGGGCACATTGGGTGGTCAAAACCACCTGAACGACCTCGGAATGCCATGAAATCATATTAAAACAACCGTGGTGTGAATTGTGAAATTTTCGAGAAGAAGGCACATCAATCAGAGGTGTCTTTTGACCGCTGTGACTGGAAACTTGTTTCCGGAGTCATAAAAGACCAAAACGGCGTGTGACGATTGAATTCAGAGAAAACGTGCTCTGAATGACCTAAAACCACATGAAAATAATAGGAATATTATTCATGAAATGTATGAGGGGATGGAATGTCCATCGGACAAGCAATGCGTGATGTATGACCGAATGTGTCATTTTCAGCAGTTCAGTGTGCTCTAAAAGGGCGTGTTGGGTAGTCCAAACCACCCAAATGACCTCAGAATTCCATTAAATCATAATAAAACAACCGTGGGGTGAATTTAAAAATGTTCAGGTAGACGGTATGTCAACCGGAGGTGTCTTTTGACCGCGGTGACCAGAAAAGCGTTTCTGGAGTCATAAAAGACCAAAACAGCGTGTGACGGTTGAATACAGATCAAACGTGATTAATGACCAGAAACCACACAAAAACAATAGAAATATTATTTGTAACATGTAGGAGGAGACGGCACATCCATCAGACATGCGGTGCACACGGTACGACCGAATGTGTCATTTTCAGCAGCTCAGCGCGCTCTAAAAGGGCGTGTTGTGTGGTCAAAACCACCCGAACGACCTCGGAATGCCATGAAATCATACGAAAACAACCGTGGTGTGAATTTTGAAATGGTTGGGAAGACGGCATATAACGACCCACACTTTACATACATTGCTATTACTTCAGAATTGAAGCACACTTATTACAACATATAACCAAACCAAGAAAGGACCGTATAGGTATAGTGTCTTTAGAAACTGGGAAACATAAACAATTGGTTCATAAAGCATCTACTTTGCCTCCCATTTATTTCATCATATCTAGAGTCCCTTTTTGGAATATTCTACTTAATAACCTTCTTCCTGACCTGGGGAAAAAAACATACAAAAGGGTGAGCTCAAATGCTCAGTAAGGGTAAACAAAAGAAATATCAATCACATCATATACATAAGCACATAACTTTTGGAATTCTTAACCTGCAAAAGAGATCGTAATTTCATAACATGGGATAAGTCTTAGTAGTGAAATGTAATCCCAATAATCATAACTTAAAACATGAAACTTTGTGGCATACACACATAATCATAGAGAATCATTTCTTATTAGTCAAGACTCATTGCCAAGACTATCTTAGTGGAAAAAGTCCATTTCTGAACCGAGTTCACTCCTCGTTTCAGTCCTGTTTCACTAAACCGGTATAACCTACCATTCCAGCCATGTCTATCTCATGAGATATAAAATCTTTACCCAATTAATTGGAGGGAGATATAGGTCCCACCCATCTCATAATGATACCATTCTTATGTGTGCCACAAAATCATAAATCATACATCATTACAAAACCCATGTAATAAAAATGGGATTCTTAAACAACATGACATCATAAAACAATTCATATAAGATAAAGGAATTCATAAAAATAATTCCATCACAACATAATCAAATCAATGTAATAATAGGGATAGAAACAGAACCCTATATTATCTTAGATGGAAAATAATTTTGATAAAACACTTGAACTCCATTCTTGAGGAAAATATCCTTTCTACTTTAAAACCCTTTTTCCTTTCTTAAAATGTCATACAATTTTAAACTAAAAGAAGTTGATTAAAAATAAACTTGAAAACTTGTAAAGGAAGCTTCTTGGAAATAACGTTTTAAAAATCCATTCATTCCATATAAGTTAAAAAAACATTCTTCTCGTACTTTTGTCGGAAAAGTCAAAAAAGTACCTCGTACGAAAAACGACAAAATATTCCTTTCATATCTTTTACTAAAAACTCACCGAAGGGTAAAATAGGATTTAAACAGTTGTAGGTGAATGGAAATAATATTACATATTGAGGAAACATGGATGTGGATGATAAAATACACCCCAGTAAATACCGAAGTATAAACAATCTCGGATAAAAATGAGATTGTGATATTTCCCTTACCTTAGGTCTGATTTGTTTTGTAAGTGTCTGAACCTCCTGTATAATGATTTAAATAATGTTATTGACTTATTCCTGAATCATACTTATTGTTATGATATCATATATGGTCATATTCTTAGCTTCTTATTAGTAATATTTCATTACTACTTGTTATTCGGGTGTTTATTACTTTTTGTTCTTATGCGTGTTTTGTCGAATAAATTATTATTCTTTTCTTTAGGTTATAGATACCTCATTTCCAGAATGGTATTAGTGTAATATATATCATATTAATTCAATTCAATTCATTTATATAATCATTATGCAATGAAGATCATGTAGAACGAGTCACATCACATCGTGGAGACGGTATTCCGTACGTACGCACGAGTGATGATATCATTCCTTTGATCATGGAATTGTATTGGAGTGTATGAATACTATTTCAGAATCCGTATCACTTTATAATAGTCATATATAGTCATTATTTACACCATTATACCCATCCAAGTAAGGTGGTGGTGGAAAATAGATTACACCACAGCGTGGAGACGGTATTCCGTACGTACGCACGCGCGGTGATTTCTTTTTACGTAGGATGGATAGATGGTGAAATAGGGTTGTTTCATACTTATAATAACATATCAGTATATTATTGATACTGGTGTTATTACTTCATAATTAAACAACTAAATAAGAAGAAGTGTAAGAATAAATAAAGATGAAAGAATCGGTAACGGACATTACCTCTTCTTTGAAGTGCTTCTTTGAGACCTCCTTTTAGGGCACTAAAATAGATCTTTGAAGAAGACCAAAACCTCTAGGATGTTTCTAGGGAAGTGCAGAGAAGAAATTGGTAGGGTTTGGTCGAGCTTTAAGGCTCAAACTGGTGTGAGGAAGAGGGGGAGGAGGTGCCCTTTTATAAGGGAGGAGAGGGGCTCCTTAGGAAAAACTAAAAATATTATTTTATTATAAAGTCAAGTTCGGTTTTAAATATCTCCAAATTGATTTATTTCGAAGCTAAGGTGGGTATGGGTCTAAATCGTCTCATCCAATAGAATTTAGACAAGTTTAGGTTCCTATTTTAACCTTATCATTTAGATTTAACATTAAGTTAAATAATTTTACTTTTACCGTGTCTTCTTGTGTTCTTATACTATAAGGTTAATAAACTTACTATAAGCAGCCAAAAGAACCACAAGTTGTTTATTATTAATATATATAACCTTATCTAAGTCATTTGGCCAAACCTTAGATTTTTAGGAATAAAATAATAGTTAATAATATAATATTTGTTTTAAAAACTAGTTTATGTCAATTTTGACACTATTTAGTAATGGATTTTTGTGAAACTCATAGAAGAATTATAAGTTCGATAAAAGTTAATTAAATCCATACTAACATGTCATATTAACCTATAAAATTAGTGGAATTCATAAAAAGTCTCAAATTATATTTATTTGGGTATTTATAACATCAATTATGTCAATATTTCATTAATAAGATAATTACTACATCATCGTTGTGTCATAAATAAATTAAATTATTTAATGTCTAAAGATTAAAAATAAAATACCATTATGTATGAAATATTTTTAGCTTTATAATTAATGTTTATAGTCGAATTTATCTTATGTATAACCCCATATTAAAAAATGATTTAGTTATTAAACTTTGATTTAAACTATTTTAACCCTTCTTTAAATAAATTAATAAGAAATGTCCTAATCTAATCCAAGTGGGCCTAAATGGTCATATTTTATTTTTAAGGTTGTTTTTGGTCGAATTACACTTGTCCAATAGAATTAGGACATGTGTTACGGTAATAATAATATCATTTTTACCCTTAATTACCCTATTTACTTTTAACCGTGGTAAAAAAAAGTAAAAAGTTACTATTCACCAAAAAATTATTTTCATCTCATTGAACCACATTTTACTTACTGACATCAACCATGTCTCTCGGATTTTCGAAATTCCACTCACAGAAGCGGTAAAATTAAGTTTTATGAAAAATTCAGTTTTTTAACTACCACTTAGTGGTTTCACTATTCATCAAAAATTGAAAGTTTTTAGAAAAACACCAAAATTTCACCCTAGGATAATTTTGATATTCCGAATCCAAAAATGAAGTCTATTTTGAAAAATAAAATTTATAAAATTTCAAAAAGTGGTTATTACTATTCATAACGGCTAGTTTTAATAATATTTTAATAGTATATCGTTGTTCAGTGAAACTCGGTATTGCGTACGACGCAAGCTATCGAGGAAGGTCGCGATTTAGTGTAAAGCAAGCCAAGCAAGTGTTGTGTGTAGAAAAAGATTCCTTTGATGATTTATATAACATAAAAGTCTCAGGTGTTACACGGCACATCAATCGTAGGTTTCGTTTGACCGTAGTGACCGGAAATGCATTTCTAGAGTCATAAAAGACCAAAAGGGAATTTGACGGTCGAATTCAAAGCAAACGTGTTCCGAATGACCTGAAACCACACAAAAACAATAGGAATATTATTTGTGACATGTAAGAGGAGATGATACATCCATCAGATGTGCGGTGCATGTGGTACGACCGAATGTGTCGTTAACAGTAGTTCGGCGCGCTCTAAAAGGGCGCGTTGGGTGGTCAAAACGACCCAAAGACCTCAGAATGCAATGAAATCGTACTAAAACAACCGTGGTGTGAATTGTGTAATGGTCGGGCAGACGGCATGTCAATAAAAGGTATCATTTGACTATGGTGACCGAAAATGCATTTGCAGAGTCATAAAAGACCAAAACGACGTGTGACCGTAAAATTCAGATTAAATGTCCTCTGAATGACCTAAAACCACACGAAAACAATAGGAATATTATTCATGACATGTAGGAGGAGAGGGAACGTCCATCGGACGTGTGGTGCACACGGTACGACCGAATGTGTCGTTTTCAGCAGTTCAGCGCGCTCTAAAAGGGCGCGTAGGGTAGTCAAAAGCACCCGAACGACCTCAAAATGCCATGAAATCATACGACAACAACTGTGGAGTGAATTTTGAAATGATCAGGAAGATAGAACATCAATCGGTGGTGTCGTTTGACCGCGATAACCTGAAACGCGTTTTCGACGTCAAAAAAGACCAAAACGGCGTGTGATGATCGAATTCAGAGAAAACGTGCTGCGAATGACCTGAAATCTCACGAAAATAATAGAGATATTATTCGTAACATGTAGGAGGAGATGACACATCCATCAGACATGTGGTTCACACGGTACGACCGAATGTGTCATTTTCAGTAGTTTGGTGCGCTCTAAAAGGGCGTGTTGTGTGGTCAAAACCACTTAAATGACCTTGGAATGTCATGAAATCATATGAAAAAAACCATGGTGTGAATTTTGAAATGGTCGGGCAGACGACACATCAATCGGAGGTGTCGTTTGATCGTAGTGACTGGAAACGTGTTTCTAGAGTCATAAAAGACCAAAACGGCATGTCTCGGTCGAATTCAGAGAAAACGTGCTCTGAATGACCGAAAACCACAAGAAAACCATAGGAATATTATTCGTGACCTTTAGGAGGAGACAACATGTCCATCGGATGTGTGATGCATGCGGTACGACCGAATGTGTCGTTTTCAACAGTTCGGCGCGCTCTAAAATGGCGCGTTGGGTGGTCAAAACCACCCGAATGACCTCAGAATTCCATGAAATCATACGACAACAACCGTGGTATGAATTTTGAAATGGTCAGGAAGATATCACATCAATAGGAGGTGTCGTTTTACCACGGTTACTGAAAATACGTTTCTGAAGTCATAAAAGACCAAAACGGCGTGTGACAGTCAAATTCAGATCAAACATGCTCTGAATGACCTGAAACCACACGAAAATAGTAGGAATATTATTTTTGACATGTAGGAGGAGACGGAACATCCATCAGACATGCGGTGCACGCGGTACGACTGAATGTGTCATTTTCAGTAGTTCGGCGCACTTTAAAAGGGCGCGTTGGGTGGTCAAAACCACTCGAACAATATCAGAATTCCATGAAATCATACAACAACAATTGTGGTGTGAATTTTCAAATGGTTGGGTAGACGGCACATCAATAGGAGTTTTCGTTTGACCACAGTGACCGAAAACGTGTTTTTGGAGTGATAAAAGACCAATACGGCGTCTGACGGTCGAATTCGGGGAGAACATGCTCCGAATGACCTGAAACCACATGAAAACAATAGGATAAATATTCTTGACATGTAGGAGGAGACATAACATCCATCAGACATGTGTTATGCATGGTACAACCGAATGTGTCGTTTTCAGCAGTTCGGCGCGCTCTAAAAGAGCGCGTTGGGTGGTCAAAACCACACAAATGACATCGCAATGCAATGAAATCATACAAAAACAACCGTGGTGTGAATTGTAAAATTTTCTAGTAGACGTCACGTCAATCAGAGGTGTCGTTTGACCGTGGTTACTGAAAACGCGTTTCTGAAGTCATAAAAGACCAAAACGACATGTCACGGTCAAATTCAGAGCAAACGTGCTCCAAATGACCCGAAACCACACAAAAAAATAAGAATATTATTATTGACATGTATGAGGAGACTTCACGTCCATCAGACATGTGGTGCGCGAGGTACGATCGAATGTGTAATTTTCAGCAGTTCGGCGCGCTCTTAAAGAGCGTGTTGGGTGGTCAAAACCACCCGAATTACCTCGAAATGCCATGAAATCATACAAAAAACTGTGGTGTGAATTGTAAAATGGTCGGGCAGACAACACATCAATCAGAGGTGTTGTTCGACAACAGTTACTGGAAACATGTTTCCGGAGTCATAAAAGTCTAAAACGGCGTGTGACAGTCGAATTCAGATCAAACGTGCTCCGAATGACCTGAAACCACATGAAAATAATAAAAATATTATTTCTAACATGTATGAGGAGAGGGCACGTCCATCGGACATGCGGTGCGTGCGGAATACATTCCTTTTTAGATAAAAAACACTTTCAGAAACTAAAGAAAAGACTCCAAAACAAGAAAAAAAATATTAAAATGATAACATTTCATAAATTGAGGGTTTTAAATTATTATATCACCCATGAGATGCCATATTTCATTTTATTATTATTATTATATATATATATATAACAACTGAATAACTATGTCAAATTTATGTTTTTTTTTTAGTTGTTTTCTTTGTATCTTATTGTAGGATTCTAAAGCAGATGGTTATGGATCGTTGAAGCACGCCTATCATTTATTTTTTATGATGATCTTGATGTTTATGGTGTTTGGATTTGTTATCCATTTTTTATTATTTATATTCTATTTTTTTATTTTTCACCATGAATTTTTTTTTAAAAAATAGTTCCAATTTAGCGATCGTTGCAGGCGGTTGCTATAGGTTGCCTACTAACCTCAACAGCGACCGTCATTAGCGGTCGGTTCAGATAAACAGTGACCGCCAGTGGCTGTCGCTGTAGGCCAGCATTTCGTCTAGCTTTAGCGACCGACAATGGTGGTCTCTGTAGGCCTATAGCATCGGGCCTAATGCGACCGCCATTGGCGGTTGCTGGGCGGTCTCTAGAGGCCTATAGCGACAGCCAATGGCGGTCTCTGGAGGCCTATAGCGACCACCAATGGCGGTCGCTATAGGCTGAATTTTTAGTAGTGGCACTGAAAAGGTATATCCCTAAAATGGTAAGGCATTACCTTTTAGCATGTACAGACACACAGTTTAAGAACACAACAAGAAGCAACCACTAAGTAAACTACTGTAGTAAAAAAGTGCAGAAAGTAAAGGTTCTGGAATACAAGCCCAACTATAAAAGTACAAGTACAACTGAAAAGGGGAAAACAGCTCATGGATCGCCCACTGAGGCCCTACTTGAAGGGTAGGTACAGCTCACGATCAGTATTCCATGCGTCACGTCACACTAAATGGTCCACCTCCGAGTATCTTCCAGTCCTAGCTCCCTCAGCCTCGATCAATGTTGACCGTCATATACACAAAACACAATAAGGTGTGGGTATATCCCATACAGGGGTGAGTATAACAATACTCAGTAGGGACCCCGAGACCCTCATAGGTCTCCCAGAGTTCCACAAAGGAAATACCATAAATCAAGACCTCAATCTAAAAGTACAAAGCAATATACATCAACTCTACCTAGGTATATGCCCATACATATACCTAATTTATCATGACAAAATCATCTCATACATGAGGGATAAATACCACAAAGGTAACACCACGAAGGTAGAAGTACAACATAGGTAACACTAAGAAGATAGAAGTAATACACAGGTAACACCACAAAGACATCACCAAGAAGGTAGAAGTACCACATAGGTAACACCATGAAGAGAGAAGTTCCACATAGGTAACACCACGAAGATAATACCACGAAGGTAAAAGTGCCACAAAGGTAACACCACGAAGATAGAATTACCACATAGGTAACACCACAAAGATAACAATACTCGGCTCACAATCAGGTATAACTTAAGTACATAATTACAAATGATTAGTCCAAGTCTAGATCATCTTATTCTGTTAAGTAGCACTGTTGTTGACCCACACAGGATCGATAGGTACTAACCCCTACTGACCCACACAGGATCTGACCCACACAGGATCGATATGCATTGACCCATAGAGGATCTCTGATCATTGACCCACACAGTATATGATAGAACCTAACCCACACAGGATCGATAGATGTTGACCCACACAGTATCGATACATGTTGACCCACACAAGATCGATGTTCTTTCTTCACATTACAGCCTTCCATAGGATTCCTCACACCCAGTGTGCTCGAGTTCTGTAGAATTTTTTGCTCAATAAATTGGTTTAACCTCAACCACCACAAAGCTCCACAAACGAGTAATCCAAAGGACCTCCATGTCGTAAGGGTTCTAACACGATAGACAGTGCATCAATCGGACGCCTGGTCTGTCAGTTATAAGCGCTTTAGTTCTGAGGGCCTAGTTGGATTCAGGTTCGATCTAACCTGGAAATACTCTAACTGTCTCCAAAACTAAATTGGAGTATACAAAAATGACCATCTTGGTCCAAGGATCCCAACGTTGTAGACGATTCATCAAACGGATGTCTGGTTCTCAATATATGGCGCTTTAAGTGTTTTTGGGTCTGGTTGGGCCCAGGTTCGGTCAGACCCGGTCGAACTGACCCGGCCCGACTCATTCTTGGATGGGATATGGTGGGATCGGCCCAGCCCAAAGGGGGTTGTCCTAGATGGGTATCTTATCCCACATGAGGTGCATCCCGCAAGGGGGTGGCCCCGCCGCGTGAGGCGCAGCCCACAAGGGGGCGGCCCGGCCGCATGAAGTCGGCCCCACAAGAGGGTAGCCCAGCCGCATGAAGTCGGGGACATAAGGGGGTGGCCCAGCCACATGTGGCACGACCCACAAGGGGGAGGCCCGCTGTCCGCCCAAGATGGAAAATGGGGGGAGTTTCCCCCCAGTATCCTGAACGGCCTGGAGGCCATTCGTCTTCATGAAACGGCGGTGCCATGTGGGCGCTGCCCGGTCACTGCAGAACCCATGCGGTGGGTTCCTCCTCTTTCGCAGCTTCGGTTGTAGCCTCTTGCCCACTAGTGGCACACTGGTCACAACGCACTCTACTTCTGCGACTGGCTGATATGTCGGATGCCTTCTCTAACCGCCACGACTGATGATCCTCGGCCCCTTTTTCACTGGCAGTGAAAGATGGCACACCACGCCTCCTTTGTGTTCAGTAGGTACTGGACGCTCTTATGAACATTGTGGATTTGTGTTGTGGCCTCCTCTCATGGTGCGCATCGGCATTCCGCCTCCTTCGTAGTCAGTCGGTGTCGTCGTGATGACGGTCTTCCAAGGAGGGCGCAAGGGTAGAAAAGTAGTAGAGGGTTCGGTCTAGGTTTGTTAGGCCCATGCCCTCCGTGTTAGATTGTAATCATAAGGGAGGATTTAAGGTTTCAATAAATTAACTTGAAATAAACAAGAAACAAACCCCTACCTGAGGTTGTTGGAGAGCCTCCGCACATGAGGAAGGGGGTTGGTGTTAGTCATCCTCCACAACTAGCTTCCAACAACGTTTCACGTACGTCATCCTTCGGTTCTTGGTTCGCTGTATCTCATCACCTTCTACAAGGACCAGCTCCTTCCTCTAAGGGTTTGGCATCTCATCACTTTAACATCACTTCATTTCTTGGTGAAGTTGTGTTGATACCCCTCCCCAAGCTTCATTTAAATAGGATAGGGGGAGGGTAAGTAACTTCGTTGGGAATTAAATTGGTATCATTAGTTAGAAACCCTCATAATCCCCCAATGACATCATTATTAAAGATTAAATGGTCAATCCATTTATTTTCTTAACACGCTGATAGTCCCACATTGTCATTTTTCCGTTGGAGGATAAGAAATAAAATAAAAATTAACCAACTTCTTTTTATTATTCTTCAAAAAGTCCCAAAACATAACTTTTTCTCCAGACCTATTGTGGTCAATGTAAAGGCTCCCTTAAGTGAATCATGGAACTATAGATTCAACGGTGCCCTCAGATTTTTAATGTGAGCACCATTTCAAAAGTTAGAAAATGTTTCTCGTGCGTTTACTGAACGTGCCTAAAAATAGTTCAGAAATTCATTTCGGACACACCGGACCTCAGAATCACACGCCGTCAATTTTCAAAGACTCTTAATAATTCCATATAATAAAAAACATTACATGGAAAGTTAAGGTCTTTATAATATAATTATCTTTTCTTTTTTGAGATGACATTATTGTAATTCTTTTTGAACTTCTTCTTGGGAATACATTCTTTCACTATTTTCTTGACTTCATTGTATTGAAAATTCCCAATGGAAGTCTTTTCAGCTCCTTTTGCTTTGTCCTACCTTTTTTGTTGTCTATGCTTCTTATCAACATATTCCTGAGGCATGGTAGGACTAAAACAGCACTCACCATAACTGTGACCACTTCTGTTGAAATTATCAAAGTAGTCTTCAAGATACTCAAATCTATTCTTGATATACAGATTCTTCTTCATCTGTGTTTTCTACTTTCTCTTTGTAGGTTGCTTCATTTCTTCAAATCTACTTTTCCTAAATGTAGGACTTCAATAATTTTCATATGTTGACGTATTATTCCAGAAATCATTGGCCCAATTCCCAAACTTCCATAAACACCAATAGTAGCAAATAAATATCATTCTTTTTCTTGTAGTATTTGACTGGATAGATTCAGTGCTTGGTTGTTTCTATAATTGGATTTCTTTCTTTGGATCATACATTTGGGATTTTTTCTTCTTAATAATCCTAGTATCCATCCTTGAAATTTTTATGGATGTATTAAAATTTTTATCAATGCACATCTTCTGAGATTTTAGCTTTGAACCTATACTAGCAGATGAAACTACATTAGTAGAAACAGGAATAACTAGGTTATGGGGTACCTTCTTCTTGGGGGATGTTTCCACTGTATTAGAGGTTGATTTGATATTCCTATTGGAATCATATTACTCAATGAAAACTTGAGTGGTATCATCTCTTCTTTCAGCTGTTTGGGAACTTCTAGCTTGGAGTGATTTTTGATTCTTCATTTTCACATCCAACTCTAAACACTTCATGTTGAGGGAGTTCTTTTCATCCTCAATTGATCTCATCTTTCTTTCCCAATTCTCCTTCATCTTTTACATTTGTTATTAATGTTCATTCCTCAATTCTTGTAAAGATATGTCAAACTCCTTTACCTTGTTATCTTTGTCTTCTAGTTAGGAAGCTTTGACAACCATAGAAACTTTGTGCAACATTTCAAATGCATGGAAAGATTCTAAAAATAAAATCTCAAAAAATTATTTCTCACAAATAATTCCTTTCAATTCTTCATTAATCTCATCAATTCTTTCATTGAAAATAGAATTTTTTTTATTCCTTTTCTTTCAAAAGTTTTGTGAGAGTGTTGGATATGCCAACCCTTTTAGCTAATGAATCTTCCATAGAATCATCTTCTTCTTCCAGCTATAATTTTTCATCTTGAAGAGTATTAATACTTATAGCAATGTCTCTTGCCACTTCTCTAGGGACTTTATTCATATGATCTTTGAGTGCAGTCTAAAAATCACTAATTGATTTATCATCATCACAACTTGAGTAGGATTCATTAGATGATTTATAATAATAAAAGGAATTATCACATTTTGTACCTTTTAGATTACCTTTAGTAGAAGGTATATCCCCATTAGAAGTAATATTTTTCTTCATCTTCCTTACCTGTTTCTTTTTTTTTTCTTCTGATTCTTGGAAGATATCTCCATTTTAGGTGGTTCACTCATCTCCTCAAATCTGCACTTTATAAAGATTCCATTGGATCTTTTAGAGGTAACCTCACTCTAATGCCAATTTAAGTTTCCAAATTTGTGTGAATAACAGAGAGGGGGAGGGGTTGAATCAGTGATCCCTTTAAATATTTTTACAAATTTATTCTTTTCAATTAAACCACTATGGCTAGTTAAAACCTCAATCCAATATTCTTGTGTCTCTCAGCCTTACCTAGGATGATGTTGTAAATATAAAGGCATTGAACACAAGGATTCACTACTGGAAATATAGGTTTTCCCAACAGATATATACCAACGGTTTTCTTAAACCGTTGGTGTATATGAGTATACCAACAATATTCCAACGGTTTTTCAAAAACCGTTGGTAAAGGTATGTAGAGGTGAAGTTATACCAACAGTTTTTGCAAAACCGTTGGTAAAAGTGTGTTTGTGAGGAAGATATACCAACAGTTTTGCAAAACCATTGGTAAAAGTTTTTTTTGATGAAGATATACCAACGGTTTTGTAAAACCGTTGGTAAAAGTGAGTTTTTGAAGGTCTTTACCAACGGTTTTTTAAAATCGTTGGTGAAAGTTTTCATTCCCAACGGTTTAAAACTATTGGGAAAGATTTCCCAGAAATAGACAGGACCTGGGCTCCCCCATTCCAAGCGACTGGAGCCCTAAACCGAAGTAGAGAAGTGGGATTCTCTTTACCCTACTGTCCAAATATTTCCATCTTAAAAATTTCCTAGATTATCATTTGTAATCTGTAAGTTATACTTTAATTTTAATGTTATGTATCTTCTATTTTTGATTTTATGTTTTCAATTGGGTGAATAGGTGAATTGGGATTCTGTTTACCCTACTGCAAAAATCCTTCATTCCGACCCATCTTTAAAATTTCTTAGTTCTACATTTCCTGTAAGTGATACTTTTATTTTAATTATCTATATCTACTATTTTGGCTTTCTCTTTATATTTGGGTGTTTATGAATTTTGTTTTCTGTTTGATTTGGGTGGGTGTGTTGAGATTTGATAGTGGCACACATATAGTGATTATAGTATGAGTTTGGTCTATTGGGATAAGTAGTAAAGTGAATCAAATTTGATTCAAAATGAATTGTGTGTTAATATCATCCATAAATTTTCAGTTTTTAGAAGTCTTGGTATTTCTGGGAATTTTGTGTTAATATCATTCATATTACACATGATTCACATCATGGAAAGAATGTGTGATGATGTTGTTGAGATTAGAGAGAAAACTCATACACTCTAGGTTGTTTATAGTGGCATGGTTAGTCATGAGTGATAATTGGCTTCCTAAGATGATTGTACTAATAAAGCATTTAGGGTCAATTAAATATGGTTCTCAATGTACATTGTATATTATGTCTCTTTCTTGGACAATACTCACTTTTATGATGGTGGGGTGCTTTTCACTAGCCATGCAGGCATGTGTAGTCATCCATAACAATTTTAGATTTGGTTTTATTGATGTGCAACTATGTTTTTTGTTTCTCTCTTTTGATTTGATATAAATGAGAGGTCTGTGGAAATTAATCATGGTTGTGGGTGGTAATTTAGGATGTAAGATATTATGCCTTCATTTTCCTTGATATATCCAATAATATTATTGATTTATGTTCAGTATGATTATCTTTGACAAATGATGTAGTTTAATAATTTTTTATTAATGGTTGTAATAATGACTACATGGGGTTGTCCATGTGTTGGGGGATGGGGTGTCCAGGTGGGGGGGGGCTGTCCAGGTGGTTGTCCGAGGGGTGGGGGATTTTCAGGGTGCGTGGGGGTTGTCCGAGGGATGGGGGGCTGTCCGGGGTGAGTGGGGAGTTATCCGAGAGGTGGTGAGTTGTCCAGGTGGTTGTACAAGTTAATCTCGCCTCAACATTTTAAGTGAAAACAACTACTGGCATACGGAAAATAAACCAAACGCATTTGGATTGTGTTTATAATTTAGTAAAATGATCCATGGGTAATTTGTGATGTGTACGAGTCAACCCCACCTCATTCTGAGGCACTGTGTGGCCGATAGCACTCTAAGTGTCTCACTTTTTTTTAAAATGAACATTGTTTTAAGTAAAAATAACTGACATACGGAAAACTGAACAAACGTATTCAAATTGTGTTGATACTTTAACACAACGATCCATGATACATTTTTGACATGTAAGAGTCAACCCCGCATCAATTCGAGTTGTGGTGTGGTCGGAACCACTCAAACCGTGTAACTTTTATTTGAAATGCACAACATTTTAAGTGAAAACTACTACTGGCATATGGAAAACCGACCAAACGCATTATAATTGTGTTTATACATTAGGAAAATGATCCATGGGAAATTTTTGACTTGTGTGAGTCAACCCCACCTCAATTTGAGGCACGGTGTGGCCTAAATCACTCAAAGAGTCTCTCCTTTGTTTAAAATGGAAACTATTTTAAGTAAAAATAACTGACATATGGAAAACTGACCAAACTTATTTGGATTGTGTTTATACTTTATAAAAACGATTCATGGGACATTTGTGACGTGTAGGAGTCAAACCCACATCAATTCAAGGCGCGGTGTGGCTGGAACCACTCAAATTGTCTAATTTTTATTTGAAATGAACAACATTTTAAGTGAAAGAAACTACTGGCATACAGAAAACTGACCAAACACATTGGGATTTTGTTGATACATTAGGAAAATGATAAATGTGTCATTTTTGATGTGTAAGAGTCAGAAAAACATCAATCCGAGGCACAATGTGGTCGGTACAACTCAAAGTGTCTCACCTTGGTTTAAAATGGACTTAATTTTAAGTGAAAACAAAAACTGACATACGGAAAACTGACCAAATGAATTTGGATTCTATTGAAACTGTAGAAAAATGATCCATGGGTCATATGTGACATGTATGAGTTAACCCAGTCTCAATCCGAGTTGTGGTGTGGCTGGTACCACTCAAAGTGTCTATCTTTTGTTTAAAATGGACTAAATTTTAAGTGAAAACAACAACTAACATACGGAAAACTGACCAAATGCATTCATATTCTATTGAAACATTAGAAAAATGATCTATGGGTCATATATGACATGTATGAGTCAACCTTTCCTCAATATGAGTCGCGGTTTGGTCGGCACCACTCAAAGTGTCTCTCTTTTGTTTAAAATTGACTTAATTTTAAGTGAAAACAATAACTGACATACGGAATACTGACCAAACGCATTCATAATCTGTTGAAACTTTAGGAAAAGGATCCATGGGTCATATTTGACGTGTAAAACTCAACCTCTCCTCAATCCGAGTCACGGTGTGGCCGGAACCACCCATAGTGTCTCTCTTATGTTTAAAACGGACAACATTTTAAGTACATACGGAAAACCGAACAAATAGATTCTTATTGTGTTGATACTTTATCACAAGGATCCATGGCTCATATGTGACATGTAAGATTTGACTCCACCTCAATCTGAGGAGCGATGTGGCTGGTACCACTCAAAGTGTCTCTCTTTTGTTTAAAATGGATTAATTTTAAGTAAAAACAACAACTGACATACGGAAAACTGACCAAATGCATTCTGATTCTGTTTAAAATTTATAACAACCATCCATGGGTCATATATGACATGTAAGAGTCAACCCCGCCTCAATTAGAGTCATGGTATGGCTGTCACCACTCATAGTGTCTCTCTTTTGTTTAAAATAAATATAATTTTAAGTAAAAACAACAACTGACATACGGAAAACTGACCAAATGCATTCATAATTTGTTCAAACTTTAGGAAAAGGATCCATGGGTCATATGTGATGTGTAAAAGTCAATCGCGCCTCAATCCGAGTCACTGTGTGGACGAAACCACCCAAAGTGTCTCTCTTATGTTTAAAATGGACAGCATTTTAAGTACTTACGGAAAACTGAACAAACGGATTCTGATTGTTTTGATACTTTATCACAATGATACATGGCTCGTATGTGATGCGTACGAGTTGACCCTGCCTCAATCTGAGGCGCAGTGTGGTTGGTACCACTCAAGGTGTCTCTCTTTTGTTTAAAATGGATTTAATTTTAAGTAAAAACAACAACTGACATACGGAAAACTGACCAAATACGTTCGGATTCTGTTGAAAATTTATCACAATGATCCATGGGTCATATATAATGTGTATGAGTCAACCCCGCCTCAATCTGAGTCATTGTGTGGCCGTCATCACTCAAAGTGTCTCTCTTTTGTTTAAAATAGAATTAATTTTAAGTGAAAACAACAACTGACTTACAGAAAACTGACCAAACGCATTCATAATTTGATGAAACATTAGGAAAAGGATCCATGGATCATATGTGACGTGTACGATTTGACCCCACCTCAATCCGAGGCGTGGTGTGGCCGGTACCTCTCAAAGTGTCTCTCTTTTTTTTAAAATGGACTTAATTTTAAGTGAAAACAACAACTGACATACGGAAAACCAATCAAACGTATTCGGATTGTGTTGATACTTTAGAAAAAGGATAAATGGGTAATATGTAATGTGTATGATTCAATCCCGCCACAATCCGGGGGGGCTGTCCTGGTGGTTGTACGAGTTAATCTCGCCTCAACATTTTCAGTGAAAACAACTACTGGCATATGGAAAATAGAACAAACGCATTTGGATTGTGTTTATAATTTAGGAAAACAATCCATGGGTCATTTGTGATGTGTAAGAGTCAACCCCGCCTCATTCCAAGGCACGGTGTGGCCGACACCACTCAAAGTGTCTCTCTTTTGTTTAAAATAGACTTAATTTTAAGTGAAAATAACAACTGGCATACAGAAAACCTACCAAACGAATTCAGAATCTATTGAAACTTTAGGACAAGGATACATGGGTCATATGTGATGTGTACAGATCAACTGCGCCTCAATCTGAGTCATGGTGTGGCCGTAACCACCCAAAGTGTCTCTCTTATGTTTAAAATGAACAACATTTTAAGTACATACGGAAAACCAACCAAACAGATTCTTATTGTGTTGATACTTTATCTCAAGGATCCATGGATAATATGTGATGTGTATGATTTGACCCCACCTCAATCTGAGGCACAGTATGGCTGGTACCACTCAAAGTGTCTCTCTTTTGTTTAAAATGGACTTAATTTTAAGTGAAAACAACCACTGACATACACAAAACTGACCAAATGCATTCGGATTCTGTTGAAAATTTAGCACAATGATATATGGGTCATATATGATGTGTACGAGTCAACCCTACCTCAATCTGATTCACAGTGTGGCCGACACCACTCAAAGTGTCTCTCTTTTTTTTAAAATAGACTTAATTTTAAGTAAAAAAATAACTGACATACGGAAAACCGACCAAACGCATTCATATTCTATTGAAACTTTAGGAAAAGGATCCATGGGTCATATGTGATGTGTAAAACTCAACCGAGTCTCAATCCGAGTCACAGTGTGGCTGGAACCACCCAAAGTGTCTCTCTTATGTTTAAAATGGACAACATCTCAAGTATATACGGAAAACCAAACAAACAGATTCTGATTGTGTTGATAATTTATCACAATGATCTATGTCTCATATGTGATGTGTAAAAGTTGACACCGCCTCAATCTGAGGCATGGTGTGGCCGGTACCACTCAAAGTGTCCCTCTATTGTTTAAAATGGACTTAATTTTAAATGAAAACAACAACTGACATACGGAAAACTGATCAAACGCATTCAGATTGTGTTTATACTTTAGAAAAAGGATACATGGGTCATATGTGACGTGTAAGAGTCAATCTAGCCTCAATCCGAGGTGCGGTGTGGTCGATACCACTCAAAGTGTCCCTCTTTTGTTTAAAATGGACTTAATTTTAAGTGAAAACAACAACTGGCATACGAAAAACCAACCAAACGCATTCGAAATCTGTTGAAACTTTAGAAAAACGATCCATGGGTCACTTTTGATGTGTAAGAGTCAATTTTGCCTCAATATGAGGCACGGTGTGGCTGGTACCACTCAATGTGTCTCACTTTTATTTGAAATGGACTTGATTTAAAGTGAAAACAACAATTGGAATACAGAAAATTGATCAAACACATTCGGATTGTGTTGATACTTTATAAAAACGATACATGGACCATTTGTGACATGTAGGAGTCAACTCCGTCTTAATCCAAGACATGGTGTGGCCGGTACCACTCAAAGTGTCTCACTTTTATTTGAAAAGGACATAATTTTAAGTTAAAACAACAACTTGCATACAGAAAATGGACCAACTCTTTCAGATTGTATTGATACTTTAGGACAATTATACATGTGTCATTTGTGACATGTACGAGTCAACCACACCTCCATCTGAGGCAAGGTGTGACCGGTGTCACTCTATGTGTCTCTCTTTTATTTGAAATGGACAATATTTTAAGTGAAAACAACTTGCATATAGAAAACTGACAAAACTCTTTCAGATTTTATTGATACATTAGGACAACGATACATGTTTAAGTTGTGATGTGTATGAGTCAACCCCGCCTCCATCTGAGGCATGGTGTGATCAGTATCACTCTAAGTGTCTCACTTTTTTTTTTGAAATTAACAACATTTTAAGTGAAACCAACAACTGACATATGAAAAAATGATCAAAGGTATTTGGATTGTGATGATACTTTAGGACAATGATACATTGGTCATTTTTTATGTGTATGAGTCAACCCCACCTCAATCCGAGGTACAATGTGGTGGAATCCTACTTTGACCAATAGATCGCACCATACTTGTACCATTTACTGTTCATAGCCTTAAAAACATTAATATTATTCTAACTAAGTTCAAAAAACTTACAATTCCATTCTTCTAGACCATCACAAGTTGAACATGTGATCATTTCAGTTCTACCTGAATTTTAAATCAAATAATGAGTTCTATACTTTACTCCTTTTGTAAGCACCAAGGAACCATGGGTAAGTTTCCCAACCCCATTTTCAAATTTAGTTTCATAACCACCATGGAACCCTGGGTAAGTTTCGATACCCCATTTTGAGTTATTGAAACTGTTATTCAACTCCATTGGATTATTCTTTTCATATGAAGATTGAAATAGGGAATTGTAGTACACCACATGGTTGGAAGAGTTTGATGGTTTTATGTGTTTTTTTTGTGTTATTACAGGTGTTTTTATGTTGTTTTAATACTGCTAAATAGTTATGGTGCTTTTTATGCAGGTGGGGGTGCTGGTGCAATGGTGGGGGTGCTGTGCAATGGTTCTGGAAATACACAATACCAACGGTTTTAAACAGTTGGTATAGTATTCCATCTTCAATATATACCAACGGTTCTCTTGAACCATTGGTAAAAAACATTATACCAACGGTTGTAAACCGTTGGTACACCCTAAAAGTGTATGTTCAA
The DNA here is from genome assembly GCA_963277665.1 of Viscum album. Classification (NCBI taxonomy): domain Eukaryota; kingdom Viridiplantae; phylum Streptophyta; class Magnoliopsida; order Santalales; family Viscaceae; genus Viscum; species Viscum album. Next base: position 1,216,387,182 of record OY728155.1, on the reverse strand, counting down.
ATTGTTTTAGAACCGTTGGAGTAGAGATTTACCAATAGTTTCAATGGAACCGTTGGTATAGGTTTGGGATGGAGTTATATACCAACAGTTTTTTAAAACTATTGGGAAAACTTTCCCCCAAATTGGCAGTAGCCGATCCTCTCCCCCATTCGAGATCCAGAGACCTAAACGGGAGCGCTTGGGCGATTTTGGAGGCGATTTTGGAGGTGTTTTGGGTTCTCTTCCTCCATCCCATCCAAGGATGAGGTATTTTCTTAGTTTTTAGTTTCGATTTTGATGTGGTATGAGACCAATTTCTATTCTCATATTCCAGCCTAATTTCTGTTCCAGCCCAATTTATGTTTCCGTTCTTTATTTACATTCCATGCATATTCCAGCCCATATAGATTGCATTAGACAGTTGTCTAATTTTTTGATGTGCCTTTCATGTTTCATTACCAAGAAATTTTTATTATATGTTATAAAATTCAATCACATATTTAGTTTTAACATTCATTGTTACTTTATTATCTTGTTTTAATAATTTATATTAATATTCTTTTCATATATTCCATCGTTGAGTATTTTTACTTTTGCAATAGAATTCCAAGCTCATTTTACTTCATAGTGATTATTTAGATTTCAAAGTGTTTTATTTTTCATGTTAAATTTATTAAAAAGTTTTGGGGACTAATTAAAGTTATTAGATTCCAATTTCCATGCTTCTATGCTTGTTAATAATTAAATGAAATATGATGGTTGTAATTAAATGAAAGTCAATGTTCAATTTTTATCATGTATGGGTGATTAATAAATTGGAATGTGATGAACCATATAATTGAACCATTGTTGATGCACATTATATACCAAAAGGTTATTGAATAAAAGTTATTCTTGTGAATTTCGTTACATCATAGATAAAAATGGTTGTGGTTATATGATAGATACCTCTGATGGTTCTTTGATCATTGTTTTATGGAAAATTAATGTTTTAGGTCCGGTATTAATAGTAGCTTCCAGTGAGACAATTTTAGTATAAGGGGGAACGATATTATGATCTACAAGGGGGTGATTGAGTTGGTAGAGACCAAACATTGTTTTTTCCTTGTGTTCAAGAACCATAAATAGAGTGTTCCAATTAGGCGGTCATCAGTAAAGATGTAGGTAAGATTTCCAAGTCCTGTTTCATGAAGTTGAATATGTGGTGCTATAGTGGTTTTGGATTGTTTGAGGTACTCTTAGTGTATTATAAACCCTCATTTGTTCCATATTCATTTAAATTGATTTAAAATCATTTTTTCACACACACCATTATATCCTCTCAAACTATATTTAGAGTGTATTTTCATTCGTATGGTGTTAAATATTTTAGTAAATGTCCATACTAGCTTCTTTTATGTGTTCTAGGGGTTTAGACTAATGACAGGGCTGCATGATTATTGTGCGGGTATTCTTTTCATATAAATATATCTATACACCCCGACCCCCTTGGACAACCTAACCACCCCCACGGACAGCCCACCCACCTGGACACCCCGACCCCCCTAGATAGCCCCCCACCCCCTGGACACCTTCGACCCCCCGTACGGCCCCACCACCCCCTAGACACCCCCCCCCCCCCTGACACGCCACACCCCCCTTGGACAGTCCCGCCACTCCCATGATCCTCGTTCTACTCCTCATCCTGATCTACTTGAAGAAGTTAAAGTATAAAACTCATATACTCCCAAAAAGACCCTTAAGGATTATGTATTCCTTGATCCACTTCCAATATCTTACTGGTCAATCCTTGAATATAGGCATTAGAAATTTTTTATCTTATTTTCTTATATACACTGTATTTTGTTGTATTTCTTAATATGATTCTCATATAGAGTAATGTGTCAGTTATGCTTTTATATAGAGTAAACAATTGTCATTTACGTAAATATTTTTTTGATTAAACTTTAATATTATTGAATTGGTTTGAAATGTCTTATTGCGATTTTTTTATAGAATGGATAGAAGTTGGATGTACGAAACTGATCGGATTTCAACTGATTTTCAAAATAATTTGAAAATATTTCTAGATTTTTCATTTGACAAAGCTTCAGATAGTGGTCGCATACACTTACCATGTTTTAATTGTATTGGAAGACCTTGGTTGGGCCGTGAAGCAATTAGCTATCATATAACCAAATATGGTTTCCAAAAAAACTATTATGTGTGGTATCACAATGGAGAGAAAATGGAATCTCAAAATGTTGATGATCCAAATGATAGGACTGAATTGGAGAGTTTGATATATGATCAGTTTCCATTTATTCGACATCATGAGAAGGAAAGGATGTCCAGCCATCAAGATTTCGATAGAAGCACACATGATGCGTCCAATGAAAATGATGATGTTGATAGGGTGAAAAAATTGAATGATGCTGCGACAACTCCAGTATATCGAGAATGTGATAAAATGAAAAAGTTGGAATTTTTAATCAGATTGTTTCATGGGAAAACTATGTATGGGATTTCAAATACTGCAATTGATTACATTCTTACCTTCTTGAAGGACTTACTTCCAGATGATGCAGATATTCCCTCAAAACACTCTATGGCATGGAAGTTGGTTGATGAGCTTGGATTGTCAAAAAAAATCATGCTTGCCCGAATGATTGTAGCTTATTTTGGGAGTAAACTGCTGAAATAAATGATTGTATAAAATGTGGAACCTCCTGATGGAATCCAAAAGATGATGGAACACCATCTCTTGTGCCACAAAAAGTAATGTGGCACTTTCCATTGATCCCCAGATTACAGAACCTTTTCATGTCTGATGAAATATCCGTAAAAATGCGATGGCATGACACCGAGAGAAAAAAGAATAATGAAGAGTTGGTTCACCCTGCAAATGGATTTGCATGGCAGAGATTTGATGCTCGATATCCTGAATTTGCAGCTGACGTGAATAATGTGAGACTGGGTCTTTCATGTGACGGTTTTAATCCATTTGGTCAGATGCTTACTTCGCATAGCACATGCCCGGTTTTCATACACATTTATTACCTTCCCCCTTGGTTGTGTATGAAAAAGCCTTACACTTTCTTGAGTATACTGATATCTGGCCCTTCTGATCCCGGCAATGATATAGATGTATACATGCAACCTTTAATAAAAGAGTTGAAACTTCTTTGGGATGTGGGTGTTCCCACATATGATACATGTTCGAAAGACATATTTCAGATGCGTGCTGCACTTATGTGGACTATCAACGATTTTCCTGCTTATGCAATGATGTCTGGTTGGAGCACAAAAGGAAAATTGTCATGTCCTGTTTGTATGAAGAATACTCGATCGAGAAGACTGAAATGGATGCGCTTTTAAGTAAAAAAACCACATACAGAAAAAGGACCAAACGCATTCAGATACTGTTGATACTTTAGGACATGTATCCATGGGTCATTTTTGGCGTGTACGATTCAACCCCACCTCAATCCGAGGCGCGGTGTGGTCGGAACCACTCAAAGTGTCTAACTTTTATTTGAAATGGACAGGATTTTAAGTGAAAACAACAAATGGCATACGGAAAACAGACCAAACGCAGTCGGATTGTGTTTAAACTATAGGACAATGATCCATGGGTCATATGTGACATGTAAGAGTCAACTCCACCTCAATCCGAAGGGTCGGTGTGGCTGGTACCACTCAAAGTGTGTCACTTTTCTTTGAAATGGATGCGCTTTTATGTAAAAAAACTCACATACGGAAAATGGACCAAACGAATTCAGATACTGTTGATACTTTAGGACATATATCCATGGGTCATTTGTGGCATGTAGGAGTCAACCCCGCCTCAATCCGAGGTGCGGTGTGGCCGGCACCACTCAAAGTGTCTAACTTTTATTTGAAATGGACAGCATTTTAAGTGAAAACAACAACTGGCAAACAGAAAACAGATCAAACGCATTCAGATTCTGTTTAAACTATAGGACAACGATCCATAGGTCATATGTGACGTGTAAGAGTGAACTCCGCCTCAATCAGAGGGCAAGTTTGGCTGGTACCACTCAAAGTGTCTTTCTTTTGTTTAAAATGGATGTGCTTTTAAGTAAAAAAACCACATACGGAAAACGGACCAAATACATTCAGATACTGTTGATACTTTAGGACATGTATCCATGGGTCATTTGTGGCGTGTAGGAGTCAACCCCGCCTCAATCCAAGGCGCGGTGTGGCCGACACCACTCAAAGTGTCTTTCTTTTGTTTAAAATGGATGTGCTTTTAAGTAAAAAAAACAACATACGGAAAACTGACCAAACGCAGTCGGATACTATTGATACTTTAGGACATGTATCCATTGGTCACTTGTGACGTGTAAGAGTCAACCCCGCCTCAATCCGAGGCACGGTGTGGCCGAAACCACTCAAAGTTTCTAACTTTTATTTGAAATGAACATGATTTTAAGTGAAAACAACAAATGGCATACCGAAAACCGACCCAACGCATTCGGATTCTGTTGAAACTTTAGGAAAATGATCCATGGGTCATATGTGACATGTACGAGTCAACCTTGCCTCAATCCGAGGGCCGGTGTGACTGGGACCACTCAAAGTGTCTTTCTTTTGTTTAAAATGGATGCGCTTTTAAGTAAAAAAACGACATACAGAAAACTGACCAAATGCTTTCGGATTCTATTGAAACATTTGGACAATGATCCATGGGTCATTTTTGATGTGTACGAGTCAACCCCGCCTCAATCCGAGGCACGGTGTGGCCGGCACCACTCAAAGTGCGTCACTTTTCTTTGAAATGGACAACAGTTTAAGTTAAAACTACAACTGACATACGGAAAATAAACCAAAGGCATTCGGATACTTTTGATAATTTAGTACAAGTATCCATGGGTCATTTGTGACGTGTATGAGTCAACTCCTCCTCAATACAAGGCGCGGTGTGGCCGATACCACTCAAAGTGTCTAAATTTTATTTGAAATGGACAACAGTTTAAGTTAAAACAACAATTGACATACGGAAAACCAACCAAACGCATTCAGATTCTGTTGAAACTGTAGGAAAACAATCCATGGGACATATTTGACGTTTACGAGTCAATCCTGCCTCAATCTGAGGGCTATTGTGGCCGGTACATCTCAAAGTGTCTTTCTTTTGTTTAAAATGGATGCGCTTTTAATTAAAAAAAAACGACATATGGAAAATTGACCAAACACTTTATAATTCTGTTGAAACTTTAGGAAAATGATTTATGGGTCATTTGTGACGTGTACGAGTCAACCCCACCTCAATCCGAGGCGTGGTGTGGCCGACACCACTCAAAGTGTCTAACTTTTATTTGAAATGGACAGGATTTTAAGGGAAAACAACAACTGGCATACGGAAAACTGACCAAACGCATTCGGATTCTGTTGAAACATTAGGAAAACGATCCATGGGTCATATGTGACGTGTACGAGTCAACCCCGCCTCAATATGAGGGCCAGTGTGGTCGGGACCACTAAAAGTTTGTCACTTTTCTTTGAAATGGACAACGGTTTAAGTTAAAACAACTAGCATACGGAAAATGGACCAAAGGTATTCGGATACTATTGATACTTTCGGACATGTATTCATGGGTCATATGTGACGTGTACGAGTCAACCTCGCCTCAATCCAAGGGACAGTGTGTCCAGGACCACTCAAAGTGTCTTTCTTTTGTTTAAAATGGATGCACTTTTATGTAAAAAAACCACATACGGAAAACTGACCAAATGCAGTCGGATACTGTTGATAATTTAGGACATGTATCCATTGGTCATTTGTGACGTGTACGAGTCAACCCCATCTCAATCTGAGGCGCGGTGTGGCCGACACCACTCAAAGTGTCTAACTTTTATTTGAAATGAACATGATTTTAAGTGAAAACAACAACTAGAATACGGAAAACCGACCCAACGCATTAGGATTTTGTTGAAACTTTAGGACAACAATCCATGGGTCATATGTGACATGTACGAGTCAAACTTGCCTCAGTCCGAGGGCCGGTGTGGCCGAGACCACTCAAAGTTTCTTTCTTTTGTTTAAAATGGATGCGCTTTTAAGTAAAAAAACAAAATACGGAAAACTGACCAAACGCTTTTGGATTCTATTGAAACTTTAGGTTAATGATCCATGGGTCATTTGTGACGTGTACAAGTCAACCCCGCCTCAATCCGAGGTGCGGTGTGGCCATAACCACTCAAAGTGTGTCACTTTTCTTTGAAATGGACAACGGTTTAAGTTAAAACAACAACTGACATACGGAAAATAGACCAAAGGCATTCGGATACTGTTGATACTTTAGGACATGTATCCATGGGTCATTTGTGACGTGTACGAGTCAACTCCTCCTCAATCTGAGGCGCGGTGTGGACGACACCACTCAAAGTCTCTCTTTTATTTCAAAATAAAATCATTTTAAGTGAATACAACTGAAATTTACACTCATCAACGATAGTCGCAAACTCTTTTTCATGAGTTGGATAGTTTCACTCATGGGGTCATAAGTGACGAGACTCCTAAGAAAATTATCTTTTCACCATATATTATAAACAATACAAGTTCAATGCAAAATTCATCACAAATCATTACATACCCAAACCTAGTATCACAAAAAAAATGGGATTTGAGTCAATTTGAATGTCTTATTCAACTCTAATAGATATTTATCAAACTATTTTGCATTTTAGAATTTTATGGGTGAGGTGAATTACCACCGGATGATTGTTGTCATATGTGTTTTTTTTTGGGCTATTTTAGGTGTTTTTTATACTTTTTGAAGTCTGTATGTGGCTTTTGTGATATTTTTTATGCAGGTGTATAGTGGAGGGTATACTGGAGGGCTTTTGTGCACTGTTTTTTTATGAAAGTGTATGGTAGGGCTTCTGGAGGGATTCTGGGGGCTGCAGTGAAGCAGCTCTGGGAAACTCTTTACCAACGGTTCAGAACCGTTGGTAAAGCCTTTTCCATAATTCTAGAAAAATCTTTACCAACGGTTCTGAACCGTTGGTAAAGAGGTTCCTAGAATTCTCAAACACCTATACCAACGGTTTAAATGAAATTGTTGGTATAGGGATTTCATCACGGCTAACTGGCCAACGGTTTGGAAAACCGTTGGTATACCCTATACCAATGGTTTTCCAGCCTATACCAACGGTTATAAACCGTTGGTATAGCCTACTTTTCCAACAGTGATTTGCAAGGTTCGGTTCAAAGACCTACTCCTTGTTGTGTTGGTTATTCCCCCAACACAGATTCTCCACTATAATCTTATTGTCAATCACAATGGTCAATACAGAGTCCAACTATATATATCCTAAGTCCCACATGAGAGTCTTTATACTGCATCCCACAATGTTACCAGAGTCTACTGGCTTGCTTCAAAGTCCCACTGAAGACATATTCTCCTCCTTAAATCTCATAGGGGTCTTCTAGCTCTCAAGTCCCATGAGAAGATTCATTATTTATGTTATCTTTTGATTCACTGTAGTTGATCTTATTCTCTATCCACAAAGGTTTTATGAATCACACATGCCTCTTTATCTATTCAAGAATATTCAATAGCATTTGGTAAGTTTTGTTGGCCTTTCTCAATAATTTTGGTCACTTTTTCGGATCAATCCTCATTTCAACAATGATCAGGCAATTATTTATACTTTTAATTAAGATCTGGCCTCACTCAGATGTGTGCCAATGGTGCACACAACTTCTTAAAGAATATAATATGCAATAATGATCTTTCACAATATCAGTATTGTCTTTCATCATGGATTCTCAAACATTATCAACTCAGATAAAAGATCTTCTTTAACTCTGTATGGCTTTAGTCTCAATTCAAATCAACTTCATGCATGGATTGCTTGGAATCCAAATTTCTTGTATTGGATATCTTAGTTAATTATGCTTCATTCATGAGTTTTATGGAATTGCTTCTTCTAGTTTACACATGTGCACTAATAATCATGATTCTTCTTTTAAGTGCCTTCACGTGTGCATGTGCATGAATACATGCACAATCCCCTTCTTCTATATTACTAGTTTGAAAACCCCAATAAGTATAACCTTTTCAGTACACACACTTCCTATTTATTTTTCTCACTTAATATCACACACACACTTTTTTCTTTGGTTCTTTGATTCTTTTAACATGCACACTTATTATTTATTTTAGGTTCAATATAAGTGTGTGTTCCTTCACACCCGAATGAGTAATTTCTTAGTGTGTGATATTCTTATTTCTTCCACCTTCTTCAAATTTGCACACACAATCCTTTCTTGATGTGTGCTCTTTTTCAAACCCGAATGGGTATATTCATTATATGTCTTGTTATTGTACACTTGGGTGTCTCGATTTATGCATATGCATCCATGTTCATCATGCATGCACTCTCCATCATGCTTTGTGAATACATGAGGGCTCAAATTTCTTCTTCTTCAAACAAACCACACAAGAGCTCCGGCCTTCATGCAGTCACATTATTCTTCAAAGATGAACCCCTAAAAAATAGTGTGTGTGTGTGTCTATATATATATATATTCACATAAGGGTGTTCTTCTTTGTGAAAATAGGAGGGAACGAGTGCTTCCCCTTCACGCATGTGGTTCACATGGGTCTTCTTTACAGAAACAAGTTTGGTTATTGGTTTTGTCTTCGCAGAGTAGAATAAGGATGCAAGACTGGTTGTGTACACACAATTTATTCTTCATGCATGAAGCACGAAGAGGGCTTAAAAACCTATCTTTTGTCTATGGTTTTATTCTCATAGAGGTGTGGTTTCTTTCGCGAACCAAGATGGTTCGCTGTTTTCTTTCATGAAAGGTATGCGCAGAGCTTCTTCGCATAGCTAGGCTACGCGGAACTTCTTTACAATACTCTTTTTTGGAAAAACAAGAGATTTATCTCAATGTCTAAAACAACACAAAATAACTGAGCCACTCCTCCTTTTATAGGCATGGATCAATGTGTTGCTCTGAGCTCAAATCCCTCGAAATATTCTGGTGGGTTTATAGCTTTGAATATTAATGATCTACGGCTTTGAAATATTAAAACGCGAGATAAAATATATGCCAAGTCTATCGGTTTATTTTTTTCAATACAGACCCTTATTTTTCAATGATATCCTCACATTAATGGGTTATAGAATGCTTTAAATTCTTCTCCCAAACGTGTAGAGAATCCTTACATGGCCTCGCAACTTTGTTTTCTTTGGCCACATTCGAGTTCCTATATTTTGATGCATGCATGTAACATTTAATTCATGCTTGATATCATGATATCTAGATGATGCTCATGCATGAGGTTTGATCATAAATGGTGGCTGGAGTTTGATCAAGGAGGCCTAGTAGTGGTGATAGGATACTGGTTCATGTCAGGTGGTCATAGGATGAAGACGAAGCGATGAAAGAAATCGGATGGTCCCGGTTTAATCATGCAGCGCACGAGATTTATGGATGTCAACGATTAGATGATCATATTCCATGCCGATCGAATAGTTGAGTGAGACATGATATGAGATGAGTATCCAGGATTAGTTCTTTGTTTCTAAAATTTCATCCCACATCAAAATGTGTCACGGTTTTCAGCTTCTCAAAATAAAAAGACGCGAAAATCCCAACTCATAATTCTCCCCCCCCCCCCTCTTCCAGTGCTTCCCCACACCAGTTTTCTTTAGGCGTTCTTATGTTCCCACTCTTTCCTCCTCAGGCACGCTCCTAGAGCCCACTATGCACACCCGTCTACACGGGTGGATCACCGTGTGTTCTCCTGCGGACTTATACATGGACCGTACTTCTGTGCCTCTTACAGGCAGGCTTCGAGGCCTTCCTCTTAGGCACGGTAGACCCTAGGCTGCCACATATTCCTTGGGTGAGGGCTTCAGCTGGAATGCATTGTTGGAGCACTTTTTTGTAAAGGAATATACTAAATACTTAGTATAAAAACTGAGTATGAATTCATCCTTAATATTCAAAACCACCCTTCTTCATTCAAATCCCATTTATGGGAAATCCACTTAGTAGATTCCAAATAAACACACTAATCCCATGCATTCTTCCTTTCTCCTTCATCTTCAAACATCATCCTTATTTTCTTTTTGGAATAACAAATCCATGGTCTTCAACATTCCTTTAATCCAATCATGGATGATGCATGGATCATTTCTCCATTCCTCGTGCATTAAAGCATAATGCATGGCCTTCTTGTTGTGGGGGATGTGTTCTCCATTAACAGATATCTTGGACTTTGAGGACTAGCTAAACCAATCATCTGATATTATTCACATCCTTCATCCAATTAGAATCTATTGGATAGATATTCTTTCTCCTCATGCAATTAAGTATTTCATGGTCTTATTTATGATGGTGTAAATATTTATTACTTTGATGAAAGTCTTTGGAACTTTGGATTAGCTCAATAATAATCAGAATTGTTTCTTCAATATTCATCCATAATTAAAGTGGGATCTTCGATGAATTAATAACCTTGCCACTTTAATCATTGGCACAAATTCCATCACCACTTTAATCATTGGAAAAACATACATCATCGCCTTTTCATGCACATATTGAAAATTGACTTCTTATTGACTTCTTATTGACAACAAATGAAACACCATGCTCTACATATAATAACTCACATTCTTTCCAATGGATATCTTCTTCAATTCCCATATTTTCATTCCCACCAAATTTATCCTTTATTTTTAGGGGCTAAAATGGTTATCATTTTCTATAATCCTCATAATTATTTTACACTTTTTTTAAAAGATAATTTAATACAATTTTTAAGTTTTTTATTTTTAACAAGGGTATTTTGAAATATTTAAAAAGGTTTTCCATCCAATAAAAATAAAATGTTTTTATATTCTACTCCATGTTTTCTCAAAAAAGCCTTTATGAATTTTTCAAGACTCCATTATTGGAGATTTATTAAAAATTAATGGTTTAATATATCTCAATAATTTCATTCCAAACTTTTTGAAAATTAATTTTCTATGGAAACTGGTGAATTTCACTCTTAGACTTTCTTTATAAAAATATGAAAAGAAACTTATTTTAAAATCTTTACACAATAAATGATCTCCCATCATTATAAATCTTCATCCCACTATTCATGGTTTTAAAGAGTAAATTATTTTTCCATTATTATATGAGTTATTTAAAATGTTTTAATGGGAAAAGTATCTCTTTCATCATGATTTTCTATGTAAAATTCGACTATTATTCTAAAATTATTCTTCATCTACAGATTTATTCCTTACCTGTGTTTTTATAAATGATAAATGTTAAATCTCTTTATGAGAAATGATCCATCACTAACTTTTCCTTACCTAATCATCATTATTTTCTAACCACAATTTTTTCTGATGCATTTCCTCTATGAATACCGTGTTTTTATTTCTTTGATTGAAGTGTGTTAATTTAGATGTCAAAATATCGATTGATTAGGGAAATAATTAATTAAATTGTATACCATTATCTATACTATGTAAATACCATGTGCTTTATTATCTTGATTGAATGGTATTTACCTAAAAATTTATTGAATATCTATGGGTACTCGTTAATTTTTCATGGGTATATCATGTTATGATTATTAATGAAATTATGAATGTTTTCCTTATGTGATTCCATTTGATAATTATATGAAACCCATTTTCTTTCCTTAGGTTCTTTATGATATGATTATGATTTATTTTATGTTTTAAACATATGTATGTATGATGATGAGTAAGGTTTATATAACACCCTCTAATGAATTTTTTGAGGATTTTTACCTCATGAGAAAATTATGGTAATTGATTATGGAATGATCACTCCACTATGGGAATCAGGTTATGACACATGATCCACTATGCTATGGGAATAAAGTGGTGAATCCTGCACCACTATGATATGTTTATCTATTCTTATGGTTGTGCCACATTTCTATGATTCCTTTAATTTTAGGCTATTTTATATTTCTTTGTGTTGTCATTTTTTTATGTTTATACTCACAACTATATTATAATCCCATGGATCATGTTTATTGACTCTTATTTCCAAACTCTTATGATTCATGCGTTAAGATATTCCAATCCTTATGTCATGATTTATGATCTATGATTTCCAGGGTATAACTTTCTTATATTTCCTGATTATACCAATATTCTCATCTTATGATCACTTACGATATTTGATTTTTATTATTTATGGTTACCCTTACTAAGCATCTTATATCACCTATTTCTTATGTTTATTTTTCCTCAGGTTATGAAGAAATGTAATATGTAAGATGTGCTTAGAAGAGTATCTCATGTTAAATATTTTTTTATTATTTTGAAGGATTTAATGGATAAATTAGTTTCTTATATAGTGGGAAAATGTATTTTTGATACAAAGAACATGGTTTCCACTAGTTTAAATATATGTCCTAATTCTTTAAAACTCTAAACATAAAAATGTTCTTTGATTGTAAATATTAAATTATCTTTTAATCTGGGATGTATAAAAAATATAGTGTGTAAATGTTATTTGTTTTTAGCACATGATCCATGAGTGTGGGTATAGGGAACCTCAATTAGTATCAAAGGAGGTTTTAGATAACTTTATTGTTTAATATATTATTGGATAAAGATAAATTAAGTGTTATAAAGTTCTTTGTTCATTGATAGGTTAAGTTTTATCATAGTTTCGAGGTATAGATAAACCATTAAGTTAGTTATAATGGATATTTTATGTTTTTTATGGATTAGGATAATATATATTTAGAGAAAACCTAGGAATAAGTATACATACAGGATAACATTTTGATGTTTTTTTAATGTAGAGATTGTGTGGTTCTCCAGGTAATAGCATCCCTATCCAGATACTATAAGTGTATGAAGACTCTAGCATAGATGTAACTAGGGGAGATAACCTTGAGAAGGTCCTATTAGATTTTAACTCAATATTCACCTGGTACATAATAAATAATCCCAACTAAACACCTTGTTTGACACTATTGGGGGATATGTTGTGGTTAATTCACATTCTATTTATGAATCATTATAAAGGATTTAAAAACCATTTCATTAGAAAACCTAAAAGGGAATGAATATGGATAACATAGATTAAAACATAGAGATTCGCTAGTTAAGGTACATAATAATTGATATACCCTTTCATGGATAAAGGGTAAGTCAAACTTTGAGCGAATATATTTCAATGATTTTCTGGTTTAGAATATTTTAATAAATTTTATGATAATTTTGGGATAATTCTTATTGGGATTGGGGTAAGAAGTATAAAAGAACCTAACTTAAATTATATTAGATTGAGATGAAGGTATAAAATAATGAAAATAAGGTATCATTATAGAATACTTATTAGGATTGAATTTTCATATTTGTGTGATAATTTACTCTGATTTTATTGATAACTATTTTGGGTTTTAGTATTTGGTTAAAACAGGATCACATAAATGAAGATGAGAAAAGTATGTATATAGAAACCATTATGTCTTATAACTGAATAAAAGAGCATACTAAAATTGTAAATAACCATAGTATAAGTATGTTATGATGCAAAAGGTGAGTTTTCTAGTCTTACATAAGGTAATTATGTTGATATCCTAATAGAAATTAAATCTTGATACGGTTAATTTTTTCATTAGTGGGTATTATTTATCGATAACACACTAATATATCCTAAAATTTATGAGGACTATCTAAAACATCTAAGTATTTTTATTCAGTAGTGTTGATTTAAAGTTTTAGAAACATATATTAAATGTTATCAATAACCTTGATATTTTATTTTATGACAAGGTTATATTTTTGGGGATAACTATTGAAGAACATGTGATTGAGGTATGGATAAATATTAGGTTTAATATATGTTTAATGCTAAGTTAATAAAGTGTTATCTTATTTTGAGAAAAGTGATTTAGATAGTATTTATAGTCAGTTAATTTATTATTGATTTAATGAAAAAGTGATCCATGATATTTTTGTTAATTCTTATCACATTTTTGGGATTATTATATATATTTACTAGTGTATGAAATTGTGAAATGGTTGTCAATACATTTAAGGGTTAAATATAGAGTTAATTTTCTGAAGAATATATAACTTTTTGTGGTTTAATGTCTTAGATATTATTATGGTTTTTGAAAAGTAATATTTTGGATAATGTATGATTATGGTTTATACATACTTGAGTATATTTTTGTTTGAATCATTAATATTGTTTGATAAAGGATAAGTAACCTATTATAGCTTATGTAAGTAAGCTATATGTCATATTAGAAGTTATATCAGCAATAATGAATAAGTTAAGAATACTATCACCTAATTTCATCAGTAAATAATAATTAAAAATTGTGAGGATGTGGTTTATTTAATGGGGGAGCATGTAATGACTCTAGATTTCACTATATAATTTTTCATTAAATAAAAATTAGGTTTTTTAAATTAATTTATAGGCACCACTAAAATAAATTAATCTGTTATATATAATATGGTTATTATTAAGAAAAATATAAGAAAAATAACACCATTATTCAATAATATGATATTAATCAATTTAATACAGATGATAATGTTAAAAGAAGGGGAATTAAAATAGTTTTTAAATTCCATTGTTGTAGTGTGAATAAATAGGGGAACTCCAATAATTTTTTCTTTGAGAGTGAATGGGTCATGGATCATTGAATGTTTTTTTAGTGAATTTACAAAATACATAGGCTCATATTCTATTGAAAATTCTTTTCTGGATAATTGGTTTCATGGTTCGAATGGTGCAGGTCCAGAAAAAGTAGTTAGAGTTGTGATTCTCAGTGCCAGGTGTTGGTGTATTTGGAAGGAAAGAAACAAGTCTTGTTTTGAGGGTATTCATTTCACAGACAGGTCTTTTATCTTGAAGACAATATTTCTTCTAATTGACTTAGTTCAGTGCTCTAAAATTTCAAGTGATACCCCCTATTTGAGGAACATGCAGACATATGATTATTTATTATCTTCTTCATATCATGTAATAAGAGGGAACTGGGTGTGATGGTTACCTCCTAACATGGGCCTCAAACATAATTTGGATGGTTCATGTGTTGGGGAAATCATTAGAGGCATTGTTATTATATGGGATGGTAGTGGCCAAATCCTTCTTGTGTTTACCCCATCTTGTGGGAGGGGAAGTTCTATCTAAACAGAGGTCAAGGCTATGCATATGGGGGTCAAGTTGTGTGTTCAGCAGAATTTATCTCTTAGTCAAATTGAAACTAATTCCAAGATCATCCCAGACTCAATTAATGGTAAAATTTCACCTCCATGGTCAATTTCTTATATTATCATGAAGTGTAGAGACAGCCTTGGAAACTAAAACATACAGGTTATTCATACATGGTGTAAAGGTAACAAAGTAGCATATTATTTGGTGTCCATGGCGGTGGCTGATCAAGGTACCAAATTTTTCTATTTTTCTAGTTCTCTTCAAATGAATCCAGAATTGGTGAACTTAATTAGGGGGGACCAGCTTGGTCTCCACTATTTTAGGCCGCCATAAAAATGTTTTGTATGACTTTTCCATGGTCTTGTTTGTCATGATATTTTTTCTTGTATAATAAAAAATGCAGCGTTGATGATGATGATATTAATCAATTTAAAATTCTTTTATTTAGAATGTAAAAAAATTAATATTAAAAATTATAGTTTTTCTATAAATAACTATTTCTTAAAGTGTATGCAGTTTACCTGAATAAATTAACTTCAAAAATTTTAAAATATTATTATAATAATATATTACACTTTAATACATGATCTAGTCTGTTATCATTCTTTAAATTAGAGATTGGTATGAAATAATATTAAAAAACACTTGATGTTCAAAAATGACTTTTTTTAATAAAAGTACTTTTTATTTATATTTTATATTTCCCTTAAAAAACTAAATATATAGATTTTTTAAATTCAATTCTATAAAATAACTTAATTTTTTAATTTATAATATTATAATTATCATAGGGTTAATTAGGAGGTTTTTTTAAAATAATTGATTTTTTGTTGAATTATAAAAAATATATTTTTGTCAAAATAATATGTTTTATTACTTTATAATTATATAATAAAGATATAGATTTTAATTGATCAAATATGTATTTAATTATCAAATTTATTCATTTTAAAGATACTTAAAAACATATATTTTGCCTTATAAAACAAAAGTGATATTTTAGTTCTAATAAAAATGTTTTTGATTGCCTTATTTAAAAATTGATGTTTCACACCATTGTAAATATTATTTAATATAATGATTTTAAATTTTGAAATTATAAGTTTCGAATTAGGTTAATATATAAATTTTAATTTTTTCCATTAAAACTAATTACTAATCTCGAAAATTAATTACCTTGGAAAAGGTAACAGTGGTAAAAATTAATTTACTAAGAGAAAATAACCCAAAACATGTTAGAAGCGTATTTAAAAATGGATGGTTTAGGAATTGATCAAAAATCCCTCACCTTACCTTCATATTTTTCCCATTTGTATCATTTTACCCTTGAATAGTAATTTTAGGTTATTGAAAATATAAATTTTGCTTCCAAAATTTCCCTATTATTCACTTATAAAAAGGGGGAAATACAACTAACTTAATCCTCTGGTCACCATTAAATAGTTTAAGGCCTCCATTTCTAAGGATATTTCTAAGAGAAAACTCAAGATCTCAGCATAATTATTACCACATATTAATCATTCCTTCTTAATATTCCTCTTAAAATCATTTTATAACCATGATAATATAATGAAATAAATATAATATTTATTCCTAGATGTTATTATATTATATTAACACCCCTAATTTATTTATTTCCTTCTACAAATAAAATTGAAGGAATGTCGATAGTGCTTACGTGTAGGATGCCACCTCCACGAATCGACATCTTATATTTTTTGTAACTTATGCTCACGTATAGTTATAAGGATATAATTGATGAATAAATATGGTATATGAAATATATTTATGATTCTAAAATGACTAATTAATATTTATTTTATGTACATCTAATTCATTGAAAAATAAAAATTTCATATGTGTGTACGTTCAAACTACTTCCACTATGAAAGTGATGTATTTTTTTCATATAGTCTTAAATTATTTTTCAAACTCTTTTAAAATATAATTCAACACATTAATAACATCTAAATAATTTCATTATACTTATGTAGTAAAGATATTATAACTAAATCACTACATAGTCATTCTTATTCATTAATTTTTGTATGTTCATGTTTAGGTTGGTTTAACCACCTACAAGAATGATGTTATAAGCTTCTATCATGGGTGATTATGAAAAAATAATTAATGGTGATTTTGGATAATAATAACTAAATAATTATTTTTTAAGGTACTTTAAATAGACTATTGGACATTTTATTAATGATATTAACTATAAATAGTCATAAAAAATTTAACCACCAAAAAGGAACATTTCAAGTTACCTTTCATACTTTGAGTCCATTTTGGAAATGTATGGAACGATATGAATTTTTTAATAATGGAAATACAATTGGAAACCAGTGAGAATTGGTGTTTCCGTGTTTTTTTTGTTGGATTCATTTTTAACATTATCATTCTCAGCCCTGGTGTGTGGAATTATTGGATGTGGCATTTCCATTGACACAATTATGGTCCCAATGAAGGGAAAGAGGCAAAAAAATATAAGAATATGATGTTACTGATATAGGGAAAAGTTAATATTGTATAAAGCAATGTGCAATCTTGAAATGTCGATCAAGATAATAATAATATACAGGTTGAAGCTATCAAAGAAAGAGATGTACCTAGATAGGGATTCATAATGAAATGTTCATGGATAAGTTCTAAGACCATGAATACCTTGATGTATTCATGAATAAATGGGTATGTAAATTTTTTAGTGTTTTAGGGAATTTGGCAAAGCGAATGAATCAAACTAAGAAAACTTGTGAAAATCAGAAGGTTCACAAACATGGTGATTCAACTCCATCTCAATGATATATTGAAATTTAAAGGTTTTAATTAAAGTAAAAAAGATGTGAAAAAAGTATGAATATCTTCATGTGGTTTCGTGATGTTTTGAAAAAAATTATTTCTCAAGAATTTCTCATTAAAATATAGAAAAGGCATGGAATTCTTGAATGATTGATTGTCTCATAAAAGATTAGATATTTTTGAAAGTTAGTTTCATAAATATTATTAGTAACATTAAGGATAAAATTTATGTGAAACACCATGTTTTTTAGAAGTTTATTTTATTGGAATAAATGTTGAAAAAAAAAATTGTGTAGAAAGAGATTTTCACAAATATAATGTAGGTTTTATTGAGATACCGGTGGTAAGTGTGGGAGTTTCATAAAGGAGTAAAAATGTATATAAATAATCTACTACTCCCCCCCCCCCCCATTTGTGTAAATCATTGAAAATATGAAGTATCTAAATTTGAAAAATATTTGCATGAATGTTTTTATTGTTAAAACATTACTAAGAAAATCAGTTCCATGAATTTAGGAATTGTCTTAGTTTAACAAAGCAAGTTTTGAAAAAGACTACAAGCCTCATGAAAGGTGGAGAGTTTCATGACACTGTTAAATTTTCATAAAATTTCGTGTGTTCCATGAAAGTGAAATGTTTCTCAAACAATAGGAAAGTTTCATGAAAGTAGTGAAAAGGTTTCACAAAAGTGAGTATTGAGTATTTGCATCAAGAAAATAGTGCATAAAGTGACTGACACTCATTGCATACCTTTCCCAAGGAATTTAGTATTCCTTGAATACTTTCTTAATATTTAAATTGAAGATACTACGGTGATTATCACAATAATATTGTGAAAGAAAAGTGCGCATATAGATGACCATTAATTAGTGCATCAGCTATCAGAAAATGAAGTCATGCATTAGCGTATGATCCAAAAATATTTTTGTCTTAAAGTACTGAGAAAAGTGAGAGGATAAAGGTAGTGATCCTTAGGTCACAATTATTCGAACCTAAACATTGTAAATAAGTGATCCTTAGTGAGGAGTGACCAATCCCAAGCCTTATAAGGGGTGTAACACATGGAAGAGGAAAGACCTAGCCTAAATCCACCACTAAAATATCATTAGTGAATTTTGGAACATCGAAACAATGTTAGTGTGTGGGTCCAATAATTGGAATCATATGGAATGTTTATATTTTTTGATTTGTTTTATTCTGAATTGGTTCAAATGGTTTTTTGAGTTGAAAACTAATTTTTCCACAGGACATGGTAAAGAGAAAGAATCTAAAGAAAAGAAACTCCTAAGGAATCCCATATAATGGAAAATTATTTTTTATATGTTAGAACAATATAAAATATCCCAGTAGGAAAAAAATGGAAGGTATGGATGAATCTGATTATGTATTTTCTTGTTCAAATAATGATGTTACAATACTATCCCAGGAGCCTGATATGATAAACAATGTTATAACTACCGATTATGATGAGATATCAAGATATCCAAAGGTGTAATCTCTCCACATATTATAAGATATTAAGAAGGTGCTCAAGGAAGATAACATAGAGCTAAAAATAAGAATGAATATCAAGTGAATCATGATGAAGTGTTGAAAATTGAGGTCAATAAACTGAAAAAACTCTAATCAAATATTATTTTTCATCACTAAAGATCTAAGGCAGTGTAATTATACTTAGTCAAAGGAGTCAGAGGAAATTTCTTCCAAAGTGAAAGAGTGTAAAGATAGTTCCAAAAAAAGGGCCTTGACTAAAAAGTATTAAAAAATATGAGGGATATTAAAGATAAAATAATTACACACATGTAAAATTTGATTAAGGTGGACTAAAGTCTAAGGAAATTAAATTAGGAATAGAATGATGAAATTATAAATATGGGTGAAAAAATAAAGATTCAAAGGGACTTACTTGAAGAAATTTCACATGAATTAGAAAATAGAATGGTCATAGAGAAAGAACTGAAAGATAGCATTATCCATTTCAAAACACAACTAGAAGAGTGGTTGAAATCTGAAAATGAAAAAATCTCAAGTCTGAAAGATATGACTTCCCAATTAAAGGAGGATCATGGGAAGATCTACGATATCAAAGTAATTCTAAAAATATTAAATGGGAAAAAGAATATCCCTCTCATGGGAGAATCAATATGTGGCGTCCAAAAATGTGAAAATAGGGAGTCGGTAAGTAAGTGGAATCATATTTCCAAACCTAAAAGAAAAAACTCTCAAAATAAGGTAATAATTAAGTGATGCTACTATAGAATCATGGTACATAACACGAGTGTCCTCTAGAAATCCCAAGGGATTAAAAAAGGAGGAAATATGTTGAAACAACATCTTAATTGAGGAATGGCTATAAATGGTATGGTTTTATGGGAGATGCCTTATCCATGCTAATAATGGTCATATGGATGGGAATTGTACCAAAAAGATAACTAAAAGTTTCGTAAGTATGTATACCATTCCAATGACTAATGGGAATAAATTTTACACTGAAATAAATCATATTAAGTTGCAAAACATGTTTACCTTTCTTGAAAACAATAATGGAGCTCAACAAAATGTGCATCGATCACTAACATAAATTTACTGATGAAATACATCCTAGAAAAAATTAAACAAATTTCGAGAAAAAATAAGTATGTTTATATAGTTGTGATAAATATGGAAGATAATGAAAATAAGGGTCCAATACGGAAAAAACATTTAAGGTGTATCTATTATATATCGAAGAGAACATACATGAGGCATGCCTAAGTGGTTTTGAAAAATATACCACACAAAAAGAGATGAATAGAATTGTGGGATTTCTTAAGAAAAGTGAAAACAATGATATAAAGAGAAGCTCCAAATTAGGAGTTGAACAGAAGGTTTCATAGAAATACAAGAAGAATATTTGGAAATTTGAATGGACACTAGAATCCACTAGTGTGAAATAAATATCCTAAAACAAGACATTAGTCATGAAAGCAAATAAACCAGGTAGGGATAATATATTTGTAAGATGGTTTTTAGAATAAGGATCCAATTAGTAATGTGTGAGGAGGTCCTTATTGTAATGAATACCCAAGGAAGGATAGTTTGTGAGTTATATTGTTAAGAAAAATAAATGACTGATCCAGGAAAGGGGAGGTATAAATAAAACATCTAATTTTCATTTTATGTAAGTGGAATCAATCAAAGGAGATGTGATTGCAATGAACTAAAGAAGATTACCATAAACAATAACCGAAAATAATAAGAGGTTAATGAAGTGATCAAATTCCTTTCCTTAAATATGAAAAATAAAAAAAGAAAAGTGTAATACTAAAGGGTTAGTCTATCAAGACAAACCTCATACCTCGACTTAAGGAAGTGAAACTATCCCTTCTCCCTGTGTTTTTAAATTTTATAAACTAATATTAAAGTGTTTAAGGTTTTGGATGAGATGTGATCTATGTGGAGTTACATAAAAATATATAAAGTGGGGTTTTGATGTTCTCAAGAGTTCCAAATAATTCAAATTATTGAAAATGGAATTTCTTTTTTATATAAAATTATACTGAATGGGAAAAAAATAATCATAGTAGTAACAAAGAGTTGAAGTGATTTTCATCATGAATTGAAATATAATATTTCAATTGATTTCAAGTGGTATCAAGATCCATGAAGCATTGATGTCAATATTACCTGATCTATCTAACTTAATATCTTAAAGATGAAAAATGGGGAATCAAAAACAAAATGTTCTCTCATGTTTAATTTTTTTTAATCTAACATGTGACATAATATAAATTTTTTGAGGATAAAATAGGTTAATATGGGTAGATAACTCTCGTTCTAAATTAAATTCTATATTCAATGATATAGATAAGAAATTTAGGTTATTTTTGAGATTAAAATATAATATATGGTATTCCCAACAAAATGAGAAAACAAATCACTTACCAAACACAGTATAAGAAGTGATCTTAAAATATGAACAAATGAGTCATCATTTCAACATTTAGAGTTGAGAAATATTAAATAAATGGTATCATCCATTAATTTTATATCTTTGATAGTTGGTATCAGTTTCAACAATTATTATCATCTTGGTGTCTAATATTGGATAAGAAATCTCAAATAAATCCTTGAAAAAGATAAATTTCTATGGATGCTTAAGATGTATAGAAGTAAGTGAGTGAAATGGAAAGTGATGGTGTTATTAACATTATCACTTTTTTAATAAATTAACTCTCAAATCAGTAGTTATAGAGGTTTTTCTAATGTATATTTTCTAAGTAGTAAGTTTACCCACTGAAAATCTTATTGAAGACAGTTACAGCTAAAAGATGTTTTTGAGCTGGATATTTTTCTCTAACCTGCAGTCACATGTGAATAAATGATAAAGGATAAGAAGTGAGTTGGTGGGTCTAACTAGTGGGCCTAATAAAAGGAGTAGTTTTATATCATAGGGATAGAATTATCTCTCTTTATCAAATACAAATACCATCTAGGCATAGGGGGATAATTAGAAGTACCCTAATGCTTATCATTGATAAAGAAGATAGGATTAAATGATAGAATGCATGGTCATAATGGAATCAAAGCATAGAATATTATGTTTTATAACATCAGTAAGATAGTAGGGGAATAATAAAAAAGTTGAAAGTGACACCCTTGTTTCCAAAAAATATAGGTTTTCTTCGTATTCTATATTCATTTCATAAGTTACAAAGTACAATTTGTATTTTATTCTAGAGGGGGATAAGGATCAGGAATATGTTTGTGTTCTAGAACATCCCTTCATAGGGGTTAGGAAGTGAGAATTGTTAATTTTTTTATACTAAAAATGTTCATTCAATGAAGATAAATCATGGATGGAGTTTTTAATGAATGTAGTTTCCCAATAGGGTTAAATAAGTGGTATTCTTATGCGCCATGCATTATAAAACAGTGGATATCGATCACCAACTATAATACATAATAGTTATTGGTATGCATGGATTGTAGGTATTGAAAAAAATTTATTATGTAGCATAAATATAGAGCCAAAGGTTTCATGAAAGTGTTTCTAACAAATCCAAAGCAGTTTATTTTTGGAAATCAATTAGAATTTGTCTTTCTGTGTGTTTTATGTTTGATTCATTATCAATACTATAATTGTTGACCCTCATGTGTAGAATTGTTGGATGTAGTGTTTCCATTAACATAGTGACGTTCTTAATGAAGGTAAAGAGGTGATAGATGCGTGATATGATAGAGTTCCTAATAAAAGAAAAGAGGATAATTTATTAATGTAATGTCAAAGCTCAGAATATCAATTGTGATATCAATGAGAGACGGCTTGAAGCTTTCAAACAAAGAGGAATACCCAAATAGAGTTTCATCATGATAATACTGAGACATGGGTTGAATCTATTTAATAAATATGAGTACCTAGATAGGACTACATTATAAAAAGTTCTTGTATAAGTTCTAGGACTGTGAAGACCTTGATTAATTCATAAAGAAATGGGTTTTAAGTGTTTGAATGTGTTTGGGAATTTAGCATAGGAAAACAGAGAAACGCATGAAGACTCATGAAAATTAGAGTTTGTGTGAACATGGTTATTCCAATTAACCTCAAGGAAATATGGAAAAGGAAAGGTTTCCATGTAAGTGAACAAGTTTCATGAAATGCATCGATAGTTTTATGATTTTTTATGAAGTTTCATGAAAATAATGTTTCGATAACACCTCATAAAAATATGGAAAAGGCATTTAATTTGAGAATGATTAATTTTTTCTATAAATATATGTGATTCATGAAATTGAGTTGAAAATTTATGTGAAGATTCCATGTTTTTTCTAATAATATACAAATAAAATATATTCAAAGAAGTTTTTTACGAATAAATGGAGTTTTGTGAATAGAGTGAATAGTTTCATGAAAGGTTAGTGGTGAGCATAAAATATTCATTAAGGGGTGGTAAGGACTATAAATACCCCCCCCCCCCACCTCATTTTAGAAAGACATACTCGATGAAGATCAGAAGGCTCTGAATTTGTGAAATATTTTCTCAAAGTTTTTTATTGAAAAAAAACATTCATAAGAACATCAGTTCCATGAAGAAAGGAATCATATCAATTAGACCAAGAGAGTTTCATGAAATAATTCAAGTTCCGTGGAATGTGTTGATTTTCAAAACACAATAAGTTTCATGAAAGTTTGTGTGTTTTATGAAAGATAAGATTTTCATGAACAAAAGGAATGTTTTTAGGAAATAAGTGAAAAGGTTATGTGAAAGTGAGTATTGAGTATTTGCATCTAGAGAATAGTATAGAAAGTGAATAGAACTAATTTTGTACCTTACCAAATGAATTCATTATTCCTTAAATAATTATTCAATAGGGAAGGTGAATATACAATGGTTATTATCACAATCAGGTTGTAAAAGAGAAGTGTATATATCAATGATCACTAATAAATTCATCAACTATAATACAATTAATTCATGTATTAACCTCATATCTAAAAATATTTCCCTCCTAAAGTTGTGAGAAAATTTAGGGTAAAAAGGCAGTGATCCTTGGGTGATATTGAGTCAACCCTAAACATTGTAAAGTAGTAATCCTTAGTAAGAAGTGACCAAGCCCAAAGCTTATAAGGGGAGTGACCCCATGAATAGGGGTGACCAAGCCTAAATCCAACATTGAAATATTATTAGTGTATTTTGGAACATCAAAACAAAACTGATGTGTTCTCCTTGGATGTATCCCAGTGTAGGTCAACCAAATAAAATTGTTGTGTCTTATGTGATTATTTGTATTATATTTTATAAGAAGACAATCGGTGCTTTAGGATTGATCTATTATAGATATTATATTAATAAGGATAAGATAAGTATGCCATTTTATCATATCAATACTGAATAGGTTAATTCAAGAGTGACCCTACAAACAAGTTAGGTTAAGATTAGTTAGGACGATGAGAGTTTCATGGGCATGTGGGTAAATGAAAATGTGTTTCATACCTTTATTCACCCCCCAAGAATCTCACATTAAAGTCATATGTAGTTAAAACAAATAAAAGTATATAAATTTGAATATTATGAATCAATTTTTCAACACCAATGACCATTTTCAATATATATAAATAGTCACGAAAACATTGACCGAATACCCCAAGAAACAACATAAGAGAAAAATATATAATAAATAAATAACATATGATAAAAGATAGACCTTATACTATGAAATATAGATGGATAATATTATTAAAAATAATTTTAACAAACATAATTTGATTATATATAAATTCAATCACATGTGAAGAATGAATTGGTAATAAGGTAAGGGTCTGTCATGGGTTTTTGACTCAAAAATTGAAAAACTTGTAAGGATTTTTTGTCCCTAATTCTTTTTTAGACAAGTTTGTATTATGCACCTAATTTAAATTATAAGGTGTGTATACTAAAAATTGATTCATAACACCATTAAATCTCTTTCATTCATGGTATTATAAGTTTAATTTCAATATCTAACATTCAAGGGGGTTTTATTTAAATGTTACTCAATCCGTAATAGTTTTATTGGCTCAAATACTTTCTCATTGAGTCATATATTTTATACTTGATTATAATCTTATAAGCCCATTTTATCCACCCAACTTCTTATCTATATGATACTTTCTCTTTTTATCATATTCATTTATTAAATCTATTATCAACTAAAATTTTATATTGGAAAGAATATCTCCCATTATTTCTCAGGGATCTTTTCCTCTTTGTCTATTTTTTTCTTCCTACCAAAGTTCTCTTTTCTTTTTGTAGACTCTAATATGGATTATTTTCTATAATCCTTATAATTTTTTTCCTATTTTAAAAAGGAAAATATAATACACATTTTATCATGTGGTTTTCCAACAAGGGTATTTTGAAATATTTAAAATTATTTTCCATCAATTCAAAATTGATTGTTTTATCTTCCATTCAAAATTTTCTCTATAAACCATTTAAGTCTTTTTACGAATACATTTCTGGAGATTATTAAAAAAATTATGTTTTAATATATCTTAAATTTTTTATTTCCATCCTTTTGAAAATTACTTTTAAAAGGAAACTAATGACATTTTCACGTAGTCTTTCTTTATAAAAATAAGAAAAAACTTCTTTCTAAAACTTTTTTACAAGAACTGATTTCCCATAATTTTAAATATTATATCCCATGACTCTTGATTTTGAAAAGTAAATTATTTTTACATTATTCTATGAGTTTTATTTAAGAAAAAATTTATAGTAAGATAATCATTTTCATCATTCATTTCAAAGTAAAATTTTACTACTGTTCTAAAAGTATTCTTCATCTACCGATGGATTCTTTGCCTATGTTTTCACAAATGAGAAACATTAAATCTCTATAAGAGAAATGATTTATCACTGAATTTGGGTTTCCAAATCATATTTTGGGTAAAACAATAATTATTATTCTAATTAAGTTCCTCTACCAATACCCTATTTTTTATTCCTTTTATTGAAGAGTGTTCACCTAGATCCCAAAATATCGATTGATTTGGGAAATTATTGACTAAAATGTATTCCCTTTAACTATATAGTGTAAATTTAATATACACCATTATCCTAATTGAATATTATTTTCCTAGAAATTTATTTAGTATCTTTCAAATATCAATTTATTTTACATTGGGATATCATGTTACGATTGTTGATGGAATTATGATTGTTTTCCCTATGTGATTGTATTGGAAAAGGATATGAAACCGGTTTTATTTATATAGGTTCTTTATAATATAATGATGATTTTTATTATATGAAACACATGTGTATAAATGATTATGGTTGAGGTCATATCTTACCATCTAATTCATCGGTTAAGGATTTTTACCTCGTGAAATAATTATGGGAATTGATTATGGAATTCTCTCTCCACTATGGGAACCAGATACTGCCACTTTATCCACTATGTTATCATAATCAAGTGGTTAAGTATACTCTACTATGATATGTTTATCAATAATTATGGTTGTTTCATATTTCTATGATCCCTTTCATTTTAGTCTATTCTATATTTCCTTGTTATGTCATAGTTTTATGCCTATACTCATGACTATGTTATGCTCTCATCAATCATGTATATT
The DNA here is from genome assembly GCA_963277665.1 of Viscum album. NCBI lineage: Eukaryota > Viridiplantae > Streptophyta > Magnoliopsida > Santalales > Viscaceae > Viscum > Viscum album. Next base: position 1,216,360,117 of record OY728155.1, on the reverse strand, counting down.
GACTCATGTTTCCAGAACCTTTTTATTCATGTCTTATGATATTTCAACCCTTATCTCATGATTTATGATCTTTAATTTTTTGGGTATAACTTTATTATGTGTCCAAATAGTACCCATATGCTCATCTTATGATCATTTATGATCTGTTATTATTATCACCTATGTTTACCTATACTAATCATCGGAGATCACCTCATTATTTTGTTTCCATTTCCCCATGTAGTGAAGAAAATTAATACATTCCATGAACTAGGTTTGGATTCCATCTAACCCTACACCCATCCTAGCCCACAATAAGGCCTAAAAGGCGTTCCCGATCCTCCCGGGGTGGAAACTGGTTTTGGGCATCAAAGATAAACCAATGGGAATTATTTTACCAATATAAATAAATAAAAATAGATAGAACATATCATGAAGTGTAACTTAAAATGATTTGAACATCAATAAACACAAAACATATCTAAATACAACTCCAATTAAACAAATCAGAGAAACTAAAAAAAACCAAAACTAAAACTAAACTGGAACAGAAATGATCTCCATATGACCCTTTAGTTACCACCGTACATAATAATAGAACACTCTATGGGAAAACTTGAATAAAACCTAAACCTACAAAACAACTTAGGTCTACCAATGTTGAGTGGCGCAAGTGGGGTGTGAGCATAAAACAACTCAGTAGTTAAGCACCACAAAATCCAAACATGTCTTTTAGTGTAATAGTCTAAAAATAATAGTTTGAAATCGATTTATAAAAATAGGGATTTTATATTTTAAAACAAGTAATGCCACTTTCTAAAAATCCCATATTTAAAAATAAAATAAGGCTTTCCACTTAAAAAAACTATCATTTTAAAGTCTAGTTTGAAAACTGAATACAGGGTAAGAAACACAACCCAAATAATAAATAAAGGAAGAAAACCCAATATATGAACAAACAATGAGGAATATAAATTAAAACAAAAAATATAATGGGACAATGCAGGTGTAAAAAAATAAATACAAATAAGAAAGTAATTAAAAGGGCTATATGAACAAAACAGAAAAATATAGTCATTAGTTGTGGGAATTTCCTAAACATATCTAGAAGAAATCCTTAGATGTACTTGGTTCGGACTCACCTACCTATGTATGGTTCAGCTCCATAGTCTATAACCAACTGAATGCTCTAAATTAGCCTCACCAGTAGAAAATCCCACCTGGCCTCTCAACAAATCTAGGGGGTATCAATCCATCTAATTAGGATCGATAAGCAATAATCACTCATTCCTATATATGATTCAAAAGAATCTCATGATAATAGTACATGGAGAATGAGGAGGTCCTCACATGTGTATAATAAACCAATAACCCATAGTTGACATCATGCATGCCTTGCCCAAACTATGATACCAACTGTGGAGAGGCCCCCTCCAATGAGGAACTACTATATATGTTCCCATTTCACATCAATCTCTAGACAAATTCAAATTGGTCCTACACATCACATGAGTTTCAAAAACCAATTTTCCAAAACACCACAAGGTACCAATTGGGCCTTTAACATTTCAAAACCCAAATTTCTTTCCAAAACTATTTAAAAACCCAATATGAAAACACTATTTATGCTTACAAGATACCAAATAGGACTCTTAAATCAACTTGTTATCAAAAAATTATTCAAAGGTTCCAAATTAACAAGACATTACGAAACACATTTGAAAACCACATTGAGTTCATCTAGGAACCATGAAACCATTTTGGAATAATTGGTTTTTTAGAAGAACCATTTAAAAGGATGAGTGATATGGATATGAAGAAGGAATAGGGAAAGTGTTTTAAAATCAGTGGTTTAAGGTGAGAAACATTTTTGAAATCCATTTTCATTTGTGTGACTATCCATATGTTCACCCCATGCACATATGGAAAGGACCACATCCAATGAAAAGTAAATTTAAACAATAATAATACCTAAAAAATAATTTAAAGAATCGCCACTAGCCTTATCACTATTCCCAACAACTTATGCATGAGCACAAAACCACAATGAAGCATTACACCCACATAAAAAACCAATTTACAATGAAAACCATGTAACCAAAACATAAATAAGACCAAACACAATCCAAAATACCCAATTCCATTTTAAAGGATAATTTTCATTTTATCAAACACCTAGTTGGAATATATATATATATATAGGTATAGCTAAGAGAAACTTATGAAAAAAACATTTTCATTAAATTTCCAACATAAAAATTCCATAAAAATCACAACGAAACACCACAAGAACTAATCACATATCAAAAAATAAATTTAGGAAGATCAAGCATTAAATGGCATCCTCGAAAAGGAAATGGATAGAAACACATACCTCAATGGCGTGTAAAAGTAATGACACTTTGTGAGAAGTAAAAAAGTAATCTCGAGAGACGATATGCACACCATAACATCAAAGGAACACAATAAAAGCATCACCCCTCTACTATAGAGTTTTTTCAAGATAGAAAACACCCAATAGAATCCTAGATATTAATAGAGGAGAAAATGAGAAGAAAAAAATTATCCAAAAAAAGAGGAACTCACCTTAGAAACTTGAATAAAATGAACTAAAAACACCATAATCTTTAACAAGCCACACAGTTCCCTCTTAAACCATGAATAAACCCAAAAATTCAAAAAATCTCACTTGGAACCTCTACAACTCAAAAAATATCACTCATAACTCAACCCAAACCTAAACCAAAATATCTAACATCAAGAAATAAAAGAATAAAATAAAAGCTTGGGAGAGGGTATGAAAATTCTCCCCCAAAAAAAACTTTCTAACCCTAGTATGTCACTAATCCAAATGAGATCCAAGACCCAAACCTGAAACAAAAAAATATCCAAATAGAACCATGATCCTCGATGTGACCTTTAAACTCTCTAATTCACACCCGACCATCTATGTAGAAAATCACAACAACAAAAACCATGGGGAAATGGGAGAGAAAGGGATCCCCACCATGGAAACAAACTAGCACAGACCATACCCCCAACACAAGGGTTCCCAACCAAAGGGACTCAGACCAACCACTAAACTAAAACACGGTTCATCATTTCCTTAAGACACTAACATCTACGAAATGAGAACAACCCAAAACTAGAACTGATCTCCAAGGATAACCACAAAGGTTTCTTAAATATAGTAAAACCAATAAAATTACAAGATAAATATTTTTCCCGATCTTTTAGAAAGAAAAATGCCTTTCAAATACAAGAGAAACTGTAATCTAAAAGCATAAACTATTCTCGCTCTTTCACTGAAGACAAAATCTAGGCCAGCTACCCCCACCACACCAAGAAATTTCTGACTATGTGATAAGGTTCACTCCAAGGCCTATGGATAGATCCTAGTTTCCTTGAAGGATATACTACCCCATATTCAGGATTAATAACCTCTGGATGGGAAATCATCTTCTAGAAATATTTCTTGTAAACCTTCTCCAAGTAACCCAAATGGCCACGTAATCGGCAATCCCGAGTTGGACTAGGGAAATATGTCTTCAAATGCCTAGACTGACCACACTGGAAGCACATAAGAAAATTTTCTAATGAATGAAGAGCCAGAACCAATGAATAATGCTCCACATAGATAGGTTTTCTTTGTCATAAACCTCTCACCATATGGGGAACCTTTATGAGAACTAAGAGAAACTTAATTTCCAACTACTAAAAACTATTCTCTGGGAACCAGCTTGGAAAGAAAAGCCTCATCCACTAACTTATTAAACTAAAATTTCCAAGATGAGAGGACATAATCCTTAATCTCAAGATTAAGACCTCATAGAAATAGAGGATCTTTTAACTAATCCTATGAGACTATATATAAGTAAAAAGAAACCAACTCTCTGAGGTGGTCAACATAATCCTTCACCATCTGCAAACCTTTTTAAACATCCAAGAGCTTAGATATTTTCCATGCATTTACCCCCATAGGTATGAACCGTCAGATGAAAGTGGTATTAAAGACTTCCCAATTCATTTCAACTTTCAATGATGATGGAACAATTAACTTCCATCAATCCAAACTCACACCCGCAAACAATCTCAAAACAGCTCGCACTCTCACAGATTTGGGAGTTCACAATGACCTGAATCCACCTTTAACTTTATCAAGCCACTCCACAGGCTCTAATAAACATCAGTCACCATAGAAAACAATAAAAAACATAGAAGAAATATATTCTACCACCCCAATGGGAGTCTGGCTAATACCAAAAACTATAGGAGACATGCTAAAAACCTTTAAGAAATTTATGTCCAGCATATTCTAAATAACATAAAGACACAAAATTTAATCAAAATCTAACCAAAAGGAAAATCTCAAACTAAAACACCAAGCTCTAAACCAAATATCATAGAAGAGAACCAAATTCCTCTTTTAAAAATCACCCTTTACATTCCATATTCCAAAACCATTCCATTCCAAAATAGCTTTCCAATCATTGAACCTTCTTTCAAATCATATTTTAAACACCCAAACCTGATTTTAAAATAAAACCATATCCCAAAAATTCATTTTCACTTTGAAATTTTTTTCTAAAAAAACTATTTTCCATTTTAAAATCCACTCACACCAACCAAAATAAATCCAAAGCATAAATAACAATAAAACTCTTAAGATGGGGAACTAGTGGTAATACATAGCCTGACCACATGGTTTATCAGACCATTCCCTGAATAAGCACCAACCATAGGAAGTATCTTAAATTGTGAACTCAGGCTCCACGTGGGTTACTACTCCATGAAATCTCACTTCGTATCACCAGTTCACTACCATTGTCATTCCCCAAACCACACAAACCAAATAAAAACCATATAGCTAAACCCAAAATCCCAAAAAAAAAAGTCTCAAGTCCGGAAGTACCCCTAGTTACTTGAAGATCAAAATGAGCAAGAGTTCATTACGTTTTTTCCGCACCAACCTCGCGAGCCTGGGTAGTCTTATCTCTAGTATACATGATGCAGAAAATAAAAAGTGTTACTTAATACCATTTTTTCACGAATTGGTATGGGATGTCATCCCACCTAACCTATCCTAAGACAAGGCTCAGAAGGTGTTCTCAATCCTCCCATTCTGTAAAATTGTTCCAATCATCAAAAATAAACCAATAGGAATGATTTTTTCCATGATAAATAGATAAAAATAGAAAAAACAGAGCACACGTCATAACTTAATATGAGTTGAACGTCAATTAAAACGAAATAGAACCAAATACAACTATAGAGAAACAAAATAGATAAACTAAATAAAACCAAAACAAAAACAAAACCAGAATAGACATTATCTTCATGTGACTCTTTGGTCACCACTATCCATAAGACTAGCCTACTCAACTAGAAAAACTAAACATAATCTAAACCTTCAAAAGATCTCAAGTCTACCAATATCGAGTGGCACAAGCATGGTGCGATCCTAAAACAGCTTAGTAGGTAAACACCACATAATCCGTACATGTAATTTCCCAAAATAGTCCAAAAACACTAGTTTGAAATAAATTTATAAAAATAGGGTTTAAATATTTGAAAAAAAGATACACCGCTTTCCAGAATTCCCATATTTAAAAAGAAAATAAGGATTTAATCTTTAAATCAAACTATCATTTTAAAACCACATTTGAAAACTAAATACCAGGTAACAAACTCAACTCAAATAGTGCATAAAGAAATAAAACCTGATCAATAAATGAAAAATAGGGCATATCAATTAAAATTAGAAATATAAAGGGATAGTGCTGGTGTAGAAAAGTTAATACAAATAAGAAAGTAAAAAAAGGCTACAGGAACATAATAGAAACTTACAGATGGTAATAATGAGAATTTATTAAACATCTCTAGAAGAAATCATTAGATTTAATTAGTTCATATTCACCTGTCGGTATATAGTGCAGCTCCATAGTCTATAACAAACTAGATTCTCTAAACTAACCCCACCAGTGACAAAGATCACATGGCCACTCAATAAATCCATGGGTACCAATTCATCTAATTGGGTTTAGTAAGAAATTGTCACCCAACCCTCAATATGGCACCTAATAATCTCAATATAATAGTATAAGGATAATAAGGTGGTCATCACACATGTGGCGTAAACCAATAACCCACAGATTACACCATATATTTCTTTCCCAAACTCTGAAACTAATTATGTGGATTCCCTCTCCTCATATGTATAACCATATAGTTTCCAATCACACATAGATCCATACATAACTTCCAAATGATCCTATACATCACATGAGTTTCAAAAACCAATTTTCTGAAATACCATAAGGTACAAACTGAACCTTTAACCTTTTCAAACCCAAATGTCTTTACAAACCCAATTCAAAAACCAAGATGAAGACACTACCCATGATTAGAAGATACCAAATGGGCCTATTAAGTTAAATTGTTCTCAAACCATTAATCCAAGGTTCCAAAGAGGCTGAACCTTAGAAAACAAATTTGAAAACCACATTGATTCCATATAGGAACCATGCAACCATTTAGGAATCATTTTGGTTTTTGAAGAAAAATTTAAGATTAGGAGGTCTAAGGATAATAATAATGAAGAGGGAAAGTGTTATAAAAACTAGGGTTTAAGGTGAGAATAATTTTAGAAAGAAATTTTCATTTGTTTGTATATCCATATGTGCACCCCATGCACATATAGATATTCCCACATATAATAGAATATCAAGGTTAAACCATATGAATACTTGAAAACCAATTTTAATAATCAACACTAAAATTTCAACTAATTACAAAAACTTACACGTGAGCACAAAACAACAATTAATAATTACACCCACATAAAAAACCGAATTCACAAAGAAAACCAAATTAACAATACATAACTAATATCAAACACAATTCAAAATACCCAATTCCATTTTCAAAGGCCAATTTTCATTTTATCAAACATATATTATGAATATATATATATATATATATATATATATATATATTCTTATAGTTTAGGTAAGACTTCAAAAACACCATTTTAACTAAATTTTCAACATGAAAATTTGTTAAAAATCATACCAACTCACCACAAAAATGAATCACACATTTAAAAATTAATTAAGTAAGATCAAACATCAAATGGAATGACTCGAAAAGGAAATGGGTAGAAACACCTACCTCAATGGTGTGAAAAATCAATGACACACTAGGATAAGGAATAACTAAGCCTGAGAGACAATTCATACACCCTGGTATCAAAGGAACATAATCCAAATATCATCCCTCTACTCTAGTGTTCATCCAAGAGATAACCCACCCAAGGTAATCCAAGAGACCAAGAGAGAAGGAGAATAATTGGAAAATATGTCCAAAAATCAAGAGAAATTCACCTTAGAAACATGGAGGAGTGACCAAGGTGGTGGGAGATCCAAGGAGAGGGGGCTTCAGAGATTATTTTTATTTCACCAAGGTCAAACAAAAGGGGAGTGTGGATGATTGGGGTTAAAATAAGGGATAGGAAAAAGAGGAATTTCAAAAATTTAATTTATATGGGAAACTTGAACGGTTTTCCAAACCATGAACCAAACATGAGCACCCTACTATAAGGGGAGAAAACTCACATGGTCTGGAAACACGATTTGGGAAACCATGCACAAACAATACAAATCGCCTTTTTTAAAATGATAGAGCCTCCAGACACCCTTGCTACATGGTTCATCCTAACTGTGGGAATGCTATGCACCTTGCCTTAAACACCATAACAAGGTGGCACAGTTACACATGGACCTCACATGGTTTGTTCCAAACCATATAGGTCAAACCATGCAATAAGAAAATGAACTGAAAACTCCCTCATCCTTAACCAGCTGCATGGTTCCCTCTCAAACTGTGCACGCAAACCATTCACAGTTCCAAAACACACCCATAACATCAAAAACTTAAAACTTATCACTGGGAACTCAACCCAAACCTCACCAAATGATCCAACATCAAGAAATAAACCAAATAAAAGAAGAATTGGGGTAGGGTTTGTAAAATATTTAAGATGTTCCTAGAAGAGTATCTTGTGAAAAGGATTTGTGGGATATGATGAAGGCTTGTTATGGATTAAGTATTTTCTTATGTATTGGGAATAATTTCCTATTGATACAAAGAAAATGGGTTCAAAGAGTTTAAATATTTTTTATAATTATCTAAAAAATTAGAACTAAAAAATTACTTTAGTTTTAAATTTTGAATAATCTAGTAATTATGGATATGTATCAAATCTAGTTTATACAAGTTATGTGTTTTCAATACTACATCTAGGAGTGTGGGTCTGGGTTTCCTCACTTCATCTTGAATCACTACATCAATTGATGTAGGTGATTATATTAAATCCAAATTTGATAAATATCACCACACTAACATTTCAAATTTAATATATGGAGCTTCTTCAAGAATATCCTCAACTAAAATAAATTTCTCAATTTTCACTTAAACAACACTCAAAAATTCAACCAAATATGTATAGTGATTATAATTTTTGAATTCTCACATGAGTTATCGTGAATATTATTTCAAATATAATGTTATAATATTTGAAGATCAACAAAATCACCATTAGATTTTACATTCATTATAATAAAAAATATTCTAGAAACCTAGAACACCTTTACAAAGTCAGTATAATTTCATCATTACATTGATACAGTGTATGGAAAACCTTTATGTGGGTAATGGAACCACCATATGACCCTAATTTATCTCACATTATCCATTACATAGCCTCAATAATTACAATGATACTTTGACGTCGGTCCTGGATATCAAAGGTTCTTATACACAGTGTTTCTCTAACCTTTATACAACTCAAGTTCACCTCTATGTAGGTTTATATTTATTTGAGATGCCTTTTATAACTACCAGATATTTTAATATATATTTTCAGCTAATTAAGTCAAAAAAAATTTGATAGATTACCTCACATGAAACACATAACAAAAATGAAACTATGATATGATTAGTCTTTTAAAACCTAGTTATTGAATTTGTAGGTATGAATAAAATTAAATGAATTATGAAATATATAAATATATCTATATATCTATATATATAAGTTATTTTATAAAAATTTCCTTAATTCATTATTGTGTTTAAGAAACTATTTTTTAAGTGATATATTTTTTATTAACTAAAACAAAATATATTATTTATTAAATAAAGATCTTAATAAATTATAATATTAATTGATTAATTTTATATTTGTTAGTGTTTCATAGAAATTAAGAATAAAAACAACTAATATTTTAAAAAGTTTTTTTCCTATAAAAATAGTTTCACATTTTATTTTATGATTTTATTTAAATGTTAATATAGAAAATCATAGAGATTTAATTTTATAAAATAAAACTTGTTTTTTTAATTTAAAATATCAAGATTAACTTAGTATAATTTTTTTTCCAAAATAAATGATTTTAAAGTAAATAGTAAAACATACGGATTTTTTATAATACCATAAATTTTATAAAATTATGACTTGAAGGTTTTTGAAATATTTTTAATATAAAAAATATATAATATAAATTGAAATGGATCATTTTAAAACACTATGTTATATTTTTAAAATCAATTTATAACATTTTTAAAATTTTAGTCACATTTTAAGAAAACTATTTTCCATCTCTTTTTTAATTATGTTTGAACATTGGAAAAATTAGGTTACGGATATATTTCACTATCAAGTAACAATTATTTTATAAATAATAATATTTTTAATGTCATTAGAATCGATAACATTGATTATTTTTTCCTATACATAAACTTTATTCTTAAAATACACTTTTTTTAAAAATGGGTTTTTACATGTGCTAATAGGAAGATTAATTTCTCTACACATAAAAATTTAATTTGATAAAATACTTATTATATTTTAGATAATATTTTTTTTACTTAATATGTACAATTTCATTTTTTAGGTATAAAATTTAGATTATTTGGATTAATGTTAATCACCACGATAATGGTGAAACAATTATTTTAAAATAATTTTTTTATTGATATCATTGGATTTCTATTGAATCTATTAAAATAAAAACCTTAAAATAATGAGTATTATATTATTTATAAACACATAATTAAATATACTAATACTAATTTAATGGGTAATCAATACTAAATAATATTAAGAATCCATACTGGTCAAAATTTCATTTTTCTACTAAAACGGTTATTCTACACATTCTCAGTTTTCATTTAAAAGTTAATTTTATAATATTTATAAATTGAATTGGATTAAATAACGATTAATTTTAGTTCCATGACTACCAATTTTTTATACATATATTATGTTATATTTTTAATAAAACAAAAAATTATTTAGTAAAAAACTAGTTACCAAGTTTAAAAGAAAAAAATAGTAAAATGTAAAAACTTAATGTTAAAAAATCTATAGCATATTTAAAACATGTTTTTAAAGATTTTTCTGAGTATTTATTGACCCAAATACACCCCACACTCCATTTTTTGAAAAATTGGATCCATTTTCTAAGGAATATTTTAATTTTTTCAAGGAATTTTACAGGGTATTCCCAAAAGTTCCATTTTCTTCACTTAAAAAAGCGGATAGCATCCAACCCTCAATGGTTACACTTACCTTTATAATTTCCCTTTAACTGACTGAAAATTAATTTTTTTTATAAAGATAAAATCCTTTTAAAATATAAGGAGGAACCCAACAAGACTTCAATGACTTGAAATAAAAAAACCCAGTGTTCCACAAGTCCAAGGCCAAAAGTACCTGAGTTCACGACAAGAAAAATCCCCTCCTAGCATCAAAAATATTAATTCTAGCTTCCCCCTTTCCATCACAATTCAGAAAGATGTCATGTGCAGAGAATTTCATGGGCCCAGTTCCTATGGCCAAGACCATACCCTCTCAAAACATCCAAATCTGAACCACCATGAACAGGAGTAAACTCCATTCTCTGAACCCCATCTGAGAAGCCCCTTGAAGAAGAATAGGTTGCAAAGACCTTAACCACAGACCACATAGTCCATGAGCATAATCACAACGCCACAACATCCATTCAACGACAATCAAGAAATCCAAACCAAAGGGAAAATTCCCCAACACAACATATCAAAAATTTCAAAAATTTTAAGGGTTTTGTGTAACAAAAATTTATTTGTGACATGTTACATTTTATACACCATGATTTATTTTGTAGTGTAAAACTTATTTACTATACCATGATTGATTTACATTTAATTTATTTTTAATTCATGGGATACAATAATTCAAATCAATGCCTTTTCTTCAAATAGCATTTGACTCAAGTGTTAGCATGGTTGTAAGGGATCTTCTATACCTCCTTCATGACTTGTTAGTTACAAGTTCTCTTTATTTTTCTAAATTTTAAGAAATTTTATTCTCATGTAAAAGTTCTATTTTTATACATATTTCACTCATATATATACTTATTTTAATATCACTATCATTTTTTCTTATAATTTTCTTTTATTCCATTCTAAATTTTCACTTTCAAGTAAACCCGGTTTAAGGGAGATTTAATATTTATTGTCTCATGTTAAGAATCACACCCCATAAAATTAATCTAAACCATGAAGATATTATAAAAAATATAATTATTTTATGGATAACTATATTTTTTTTATTTATTATTTTATGGAAAATAATAAGGCCTTTAGTTATTTAAAAAGATCCTTTGTCTATTTCCTAAAATCTTCAACCATGAAGTGCTTTTTTATTCACTCTTCTTTTAGATTATTATTAGAAATTCACTGTATTTGAACTCAATATTCAATAACTATGTTTATTTTTAAAATATAAACATCCAAAATTATTTAAATCCTTCTTATCTTGGGAATCCTAATGATTTATCGCTCAGTTATTATTTTAATTATAATTATGAAAATCACTTTATTCTCATGGGTTTGATCCTGATTATGATTTATGTATGGATTATTTTCCTCATGCGGAATGCATATATTTGATTTTCATTAATGTTATGGGTTGAACAAAAATTATATATCCCTCTAATAAGTTGGGTAATGTTTTATATCTCATGAGATATTTTGTATGAGATTAGGGAGTGAACCTAAATTGATCATGGTACTTTGTTTACTTTATAAAGATAGTCTTGAGAGTGACCCTTGGCTTATTTTTATGATATCATGTTTTATGTTGATGCCTAATTTTTATGATGTTATGACATAATTTCCTAACTCCATGTCTTCATTCTTATGATCATCTTCTATATGATATCATGTTATACCTATAGACTCTCATGTTATTGTTTATTATAATGTTTATTCCCTCGCAAAGCTTTCTAGCTCACTCTTTTCCTTATTTAATTTACTTATGATAACCTATGTAGTTTTATAAGTTCTATGGAATTTAGGAGAACAATGTGGAGTTAAAAATAAATTTTATGTTTTTAAATTTAATATGGTAAATTTATACATCTATTCTTCTAAATATATAAAACCTATTGATCCTCAGTGTTTCTTTGTTGGGAAAGTTTGTTAAGAATCATGAAATATCATGTGTTTAAGTATTGGGTTTCCATAGTTGGTATAAAATGAAGGTATAGTTATTTATGGAGATTAGGATTAGATAACATTAGTGAAAACCCTTGGGATAAGTCTATGGGATAATAATAAGCATAGGATAATATCCTAATATTTTGGTAAAATAGAGTTTATGTGATTTTCCAAGAAATACATTCCTGTATAGATACTGGAAAGTGGATGTGGCTACAGCACAGATGCACCTAGAGGTAATCACCCCAAAGAGGGTTGGTTGAGCATTGACTCAATCGTCACTATAATTCATGATGTGTGGTCCTAAGACTACACATCTGGATAGACACCCTTGGGGATATTTATTGGTTGATCATATACTATTTATGAACCACTACAAAGGATTGTTTTTATAGTTACTTTGAGGGTCTATGTTGATAAGTATAAGAAATGTCTACTTAAAGTAACCTTGCATAAACCGTAGCAACTCCAACTCCAGTAACCTTGAGATAGTGGTTATTTTATTCCATTACCATAAGATACAAGGGATGACATCATAAGAGATCAATCAAAATAACAATCTTGATGAACTATATACATACATGATTACCATTTTTAAATTGGAAATAAAATATAAAATATAGTAAAATAAAACCTTTAGTACCCTTAAAATCATTCAAAGAATTATTCTTTATATCCCAAGAAAAGGAAACCAAATAAGCATGAGATCAAATACTCAATAAGGGTTACGTATAGTAGAAATTATCTATAAGAAATCAGATTTTCTTTGAGGTACTAAACCTTTAGTTTTCATTTTCATTGATTATATTTATCTTAATGGAAAATCCTAATGAGGTTACAAAGGAAACAAGGGTGTCTAGGGCTTGTTCAGATCCCAGAACCCAAGATTTTGGAGAAAATAGATGGGTCACATGGTAAGTAGAAATTGTTCAATCCATTTAGTATGATTAGAACAAAATGTGTGGGGGACTTTAGTGATCCGAAAAAGTATTCATGGTTCAACTAAACCATGCAACCCAGGTCTCATGCTTGTGAGAGTGCTAAAGACCACTTTACATAGGTGTCTTTTATAGTTTGTGCATGGTTTTTCCAACCGTAAACCTAGCCCATGTGGGGCTGTCTTGGGATAGAGTTGGTATCATAGTTGGTTCATAGTTTGTCCAATCGTGTAGCTCTTTAATGTTTTAGAGAAAAGACCATTTTTCCTCTCTCTTTATAACTCAACCCTCCCTTTATTTTCCCCTCACTTGTATAGAAGCTCTCACCCATTAGAGATTTATCCTTTATCCTAGCCAAGGCTTAAAGATATCTTCTCCATACAACCTCCAAATAAAGATTTATTCATATTGTTGGATTCCTACTATTGATTTCCTCATTCCTTTGTATTCTTTCTTTTTTCATATTCCTATCGATAGAGTTATTTTTATGCAAGATAATAATCCCTATTTTTTGGTTATTGAATTTTCTTTTCCATTCTTCTGAATTAGGATAAACCAAGGGCCAATACTAGATGAGGCATATAGTATAGTCTTAAGGTGGGTGGTCTATAACTTTTTCCTCAAAGTCTCACCATAAATTTCATCATTGTGGAAAAGCCAGTTTTACTAGTCATTTCTTCTAAAATTCATCTTCTCTAAATTAAATCTTCTAAATTTAAAACTAAGACACTAGTGATACCTTTTGATATCATTTTAGGTTGTAACCTCAATGTCGACCACCAAATTTAGGGTGTGTTATTTTTTATTCTTTTGGTAACCCATATTTTGATTACTTTAGACATTGTTCAGGTGTGATTGACTTAACCCTTGATAAGGTAAGTGTTTCATGTTAGTAAATAAATTATTAAATAATTAAATAGGATATATATATATATATATATATTAATTTTCCTTGATAAATTGTAATTGGATTTGAAATTGGTTGTGTGTCCTTATTAACCCTATCACTTAGGATGAAAGGTAGTGGAATGAACCTAATGACTAGTAATTGGTATTGTTATTACATGGCCTATGATGAATTAAGAAAAACATATAAGTATTATTATATGTTTCCTATTTCATATGGGTATTTTTATCTTTACAGGAATAGTGATACTTGAGCCTACCTTGGATTCCTAAGAGAATGACTTAAGCACTTATAGGATTCCATTATGATTCATTAAGATAGTATCTAAGGGAGATAACCACTTTGGAACTCAGAATTTTTCTATTATAGTATGTTTGTCATGGAATAATAAGAACCCTTTTTATTATCTAGAATATTATAATTCCATGGATTCACTCCTTGTATTCAATGTGGTGTATCAGGATATATGATTCCTTGGACTCTTCTCCTTGGGATCTAGTTATTATTTGTCTTTGATTTACTTTGGAATTGATCCATGGACTCATTTTGAGACATTTCTAATGGAATTCCTTTGGTATACCCCTTGGATTATGCATATCCTTTATTCCTAGGATTCATGGTTGTGTATCGTGATCTAGACTAGCCTTATAAGGTCATGGATTCCTTCTTTCCTCTTAAATATTTTTTAATATTATCATATTTACTTTCCATGATAACTAGTATTTTATTTACAAATCCCTTTAATAAAAGATTAAATGAACACATGATATGAGACATCCTACGTAGGCATAAGCCTCTATGGTCAGAAAGGTGTCCCATGAGGTACCTAATCTCTACATAGGATACATTTATTTCTTGTTTTACTTATATATACTTACACACTTATAAAGTTTATATTCATACACTTGATTTGTATATATACTATAGGTGGTGTCCTGATGATTTTATCTCACACCCTATCTGAGATATCAATGGTACCCAAGAAGATATATGATTTAAGGTATGGATAAGATAAAGCATGCAATTATGGATATGGGGATTCTTATATTAGGATGGGAGCTTGGTAGTAGATTATCAGGCTAGTGGTCAAGATACTTGGATAACTTTTGGTCTTTTTTATTCTTTTGTATCTTTATACTTCCATGTATGCTTGATATTTTTGTAGAGGCATTATATCATTACTATATATGGTATTGTTTAGTTTTTTATTAGAGTATGTATTACTAAGATGTTTATACTTTTATTACTACCTTTTTTATTATTATTTCATCTATTATTTGATATTTATTTAAACAATGTTTACTATTATGTTCCACTATGATCATGAAGGTATATTCTCCCCACCATACCACATAGGACTCTTGCAACTAGTTGGTAGCCTCTAGCATATGGGGAGGTGCACATGAGTCCATGTGTCCAACTGGTTTGGTTTTTATTATTGGGTGATTTGAGATAGCTTTTCAGAAAGTGGTATCATAGGAGGTTTCTTTTTTCCTTGTCTTACTATTTGGGTTGGTATATGGAAGACTAGGATGTGTTGGAATTCGGTAATGAGCATGTTCCTACGAGTTTCTTACCCATGTATAGGGAAAATCCAAATTTCCTAGGATGGGACTTGATGTTATGGATTATTCCTATTAAAATTTCATTAATTTCACATTTGTGTGATGAATATGATATATTATGTTATTTTTAATATGATATTGGATTACATTTTTTACTTAGCCAGGTATGACAAGGAAGCATTGATCATGCATCATTTCAGGAACCTTATAGGAATAAAATGTTATGAATTATGTCATTCCATGTAGGTTGCATTGTTTGACTACATGATATATGTTTTATGCTCCTTTAGTGATATATATGTTATGAAAATAACATTTTGTAGGAAAAAATGTTTGAATAATTTTTTTTTAAAGTGTCTATATCAATCAAAACTATGTTTTTCTATATAGTATGATGATTCCACCATAATTAACCAATTATCACAAGTTTGAGTAATGTAATTGAGGTTAAATAGAATTAAATGTTAGTTTATTTTGAATATATACATTTCATTTTTCATTTAAAGAGTTCATTTACCTCTATAAAATGACAATGGAGGTTCATCTAGTCAAATCTTCTAATAGTAACTGTTACATTCTTCTATAGAATGTAAAGGTTTGGATATAGTTAAATGAACTAAAAATTGAAATTTATAAAGAAATTACTTGTATAAATTGGGAATGTAATTTCATTTAACTAGTATATAATAAGAATATAAGAATTAATAAATCCTAAAATTAAATTCAGACGTTGTTAAAAAGGGATTCCAATTGCATCTTAAAGGGTTTTTCCTCTATAACTTGTAATTGAAATCCCATATACCAGGACCCTTAGCTAAAATATAGAGCTTGAACCAGACCCAAACATAGATGTGGGAAGTAGGAAGGGTCTAGTTTAGTACTTTATGGTCTAAAAGATTTCCTAGACCTAGCTTTAAGACCAATAAAATGGGTGTGGATTACTTATAAGAAGGCTTGTACTTGTCCTACTTTTATATATGTGGTCTTTCATTATCAAAGTATATCTAAGGTTTGTTCATGGAATTTTTCGATCTATACTGCCACAACATCCTCAAGTCATGAGATATAGTGTTCCTAAACTTTTAAACATATTTTTATACGATTTTAAGCATAATTAACCATGAAATACAAACCAAGTATCGTAAATTCTAGTGTCTTTGGAATATTAGGTATATAAATAAATATCATGAAACCAAAATAAAAACATATTTTATTTAAGAATTATAAAGAGATATTAACTTCCTTTTAGCTCTTACAATGGCATAGAATAACATGGGGATTACATGAACAAAGGGATGAGCTAAAAATCCCACTAAAGGAATAAGAATGTGAATAAAGTATAGTACATGGGTTAGAAGGAATAACATGATGACATAAAAATTCAAGGAACATGAATAAGCATATGAAATAATATCATACAAAACACGGTATCAGGTGATCATGGAATCACAGAAATTTGGAAATAGCATACCACATCACATAATCATGAGTGAAGTCTAATCTCCAAGACCATTGCACGTGGAGGAGCATGAGTCAAGGCTAACCACCAAGACCATTTCATATAGAGGAGCATGAGTCAAGGCTACCCACCAAGACCATTTCACATGAAGTATCATGAGACAAAAAAATTACCCAATGCATTAGATAAATATCTAGTCACATCCATCATAAGATGTTCATACATATGTTTTCCACATAAAGAATCAAACATAAACATAAGTGGAAAGATGGGTGTCTCATAAAATTTTCCCTGAAATAATGGATTTAAATCATACATAAAAATTAATAAGGTAATATAGGAATAAATTATGATAAATGATGTTCAATTTAAGTGGAAAGATGTAAACTTAGTGTTTATGAAACATTATAAATGAAACATTTTGGTGTGGTATAAGGAAAATATTAAAGATCGTTTAAAGTGAAAACTAAATATTTGTTTTCATAAAACCAAAAATGAACCAAGATATTTTTTCATTATAAAATGATTTATTTTATGAAAATAATGGTTGCTTATAATAGATTATAGATTGCACTTGAAAATGGGTAATAAATCGAGAAGTTCCCTTTAATTGGGCTTGCTTATTGGGAATATTGAGTAGGGAACCTTTTAAAACATTCATTTCCCTGTAAAATAAAGAATAATTGATCCAGTTAAATATTTTTGGAAAATAATAATATAATTTAGGAGCAGTACATAAGAATAATTGAGAATTACATTGGGGTAAAGATAGAGAAATCATAACCTGAAGGAAAAAATAGAGGTTTGAAAAGAATACCTTACCTTATGTCTGAAAGTGTTATGAACTTGTATTTCATATCCTAGATAATCAAATTAAATACATTAATTAATTAATTAAGAAAATTTTATACATTTATTGTATTTATTATAATTTTATTAAGTTCATTCAATATCCTTTTTGATGAGTTATAAGATATAATTTCTTCATTCGAGAGTGTCTGTTTCCTTTGTTTTCATAATCAGTTCACTTGTATACATGTATGAAAGATCATACAAAATGAGAATAGTTTTACAAAATTGAAATTATATACTATTAATTAAAATAAATAATAATAAATGGTCTTATATATCATTTTTTTCAATATGTGAAGATGATTCATTAGAATAAACATTAATGATAACACTTTAGATTATTTTGGCGTTTTTTCGATCATCATGAACTTGTTTTTATTTATTAATTAATATTATATATATATACTGGTTCTAGAAAATTAAATAATTTGTATTAAATATATTGTAATATTTTTTAACCATTAGAAATGGTTTTATGGCCAGTCTTGAAGGTGGTAATGGAAATTGAAAACTCGTCGTCCCTGACTATGATAAATCAACACATCACGAACGATGTTTTCATTTTTAGAATAAAATGAGAGGGGAAAAGAAATGATGATGGGTTGTTCCATTAACCTAATAAAATTACAGTATATAAAATTTAATATAATTATCATTTCACTTGGATATGGGTATGTTATGAGAGGAAAATAAAATAAATGAAATAAAATAATAAGAAAAAGAAAGAGGTTTTTACCTCTTGAATTTTTCACCTTGAGAACCTCCTTGAGGAACATTACATTGGTATTTTATTGAGACAAAAGGATCTTGAACATGTGGGAGACACTTGAGAAGATTTTTGGTCATAATTCTTACAATATTCAAGGCTTTATATGTGTGAGGAAAATAGGTTGTGAGGGGTGGTATTTATAGTGGATAAGAGGAGTGTTTTTTTATTATTTTATTTATTATTTTATTATTTTGGATCAAGTGTGTCAATAGTGTGGATTCTTATGGATAAGTAAAGTAACTAGTTAATTTCATTTAAAACCAAATATTCTCAAATCATCCATACATAAAAATAATTTTCTAAATATGATGAATTTAATTTTTAATTAAAATCACCATTTACACGAAAAATACTAATTTTAAAATTACAACTGATTTTATAACACTTTGAAAAATTAATTAATGTATCATAAAATTAGATTATAATAATAAGTCCACAAAAAAATTTATGAATCTATTTTGTGAAAATAAATTTTCTTTTGAATAGTTATATTAATTATAAAATGGTAAATAAACATTTATGTTTCATAAAAATGCTAATACTTAATTTATAATTTTAAAAACATTTATTTATTTTTTCCATGATATAAATATATAATATTTTAATTTATAAGATTCATAAATTTTAATTATAATTATATAGGTGAGGTTACTATTCTAATTTCTATGATACTATTCTTAATGGTCACATTACTATTCCAAAGTTTATGTTACTATTCCATTCATTTAGATACTTTAATTTCAACAAATACTTCTTTTTTCATTCATTATTAATTTATAAAGTTTGTATTGTGATATAAAAGTGATTTTATATGATATATACTATAAAAAATTATTATAATAAGTTAAATTTCATTGATATAATTCTGGTTTGTTACATTCTTCTCCCCTTATGAAATTTCACCCTCGAAAATTATTTTTACAAACTAAGGGGAAAACAAGTGAGGGTACTTATTCTATTTCCCACAATTAACTAGAAACAAAAATAAAATAAATTTGGGGGCTTTATTACTTAGATAATAAGCATATTAAAATTTAAACTTTGAACATAGAGGGATAAACTTGTAAATGAAAAACATATCTTAACTTTTCATTCCTTATATTTAAATCTCAGTTATCCATGGCGATAGAATTATCCATAGGGTTATCTCTAAAGTGCTACAGTCCTAATCTCCAAAAATAACTAAATCATTCCTTTGATACCAATTATAATGGACCTATCCTTTTACACATATTTTTATATGGTTTTAATCATAATTAACCATGAATTACAAACCAAGGATCGTAAAGTCTAGAGATTTTAGAAGATTAAGTACATAATTAAACAACATGAAACCAATATAAAAATATATTTTATTTAATCTTAATAAAGATATCATAACTTCTATTGATCTCTTACATTTTCATAGTATAACTAGGGGAATACATGAAAAAAGTTTTGATTTAAAAATACTAGTAAGGGAATAATCATATGAATAAAGCATATCACATGGGTTAGAAGGCATAACATGATGACATAAAAAAGCATGGGACATGAATAAACATATAGAAGAATAAAATATAGAACATGGGATCATGTAATCATGGAATAATATAAATGTGAAAATAGAATACAACATTTCATAATCATGATTCAAGGCTAACCGCCAAGACCATTGCCCATGGAGAATCATGAATCAAGGCTAACCACCAAGGCCACTACACCTGGAGGAGTATAAGTCAAAGCTCCCCACCAAGACCATTTCACATGAAGTCTCATAATAATAAACATTACCCAATGAATTTAAGTGATATCTGGGCACACTCATTATAACATGTTCATTCATATGTGTTCCACATTAATAATCAAACATAAAAATAAGGGTTAGCCATGGAAAGAAATGGGTATCATAATCATGTCATGGAGAATATAAAATGGGTGTATCATAAAAGTGTCCATGAAAAAATGGATTTAAATCATAAATGGAAATTAAAAAGGTAAAATAGGCATATATCATGATACATGATGTCAAATTTAATTTTAAATATGTTAAAAGAGTGTTTAATAAACTTTATAAATGAAACATTTCTGTGCGGTTTAAGGAAATATTAAAGATCATTTAAAGAGGAAAAAGGCATATTTTTTCATAACACAAGAAATTATTTTCATGATAAAATGATTAATTTTAGGAAAATAATAGTTGATTAAATGGGTAAGAAATCATTAAATTCCTTTTAACTAGGCTTGCTTATTTAGAATATTTGAGAGGGAACCTTTTTAAAACATGAATTTCCCCATCAAATAATGAAGAATTGAGTTAGGTAAATATGTTTGGAATGTAAAAACAAAATTTATGAGGATTAAATAATAATTATTATTAATTAAATTGGGGTAAAGAGAGATAAATCATAACCCGAAGGAAAAAATTGAGGTTCGGAAAGAATCTCTTACCTTATGACTGAAAGTTTTCTACACTTGTACTTAATGTCCCAGATAATCAAATTAAATCCATTAATTAATTAATTCAAACCCTTTTATATATTTATTTTATTTATTATAATTTTATTAAGTTCATTCAATGTATTTTTTGATGAGTTATAAGATACAATTTCATCATACGGGATTGTTCATTTCCTTGGTTATCATGATCGGTTCAATTGTATACGTGTATGGAAGATCATGTAAAATGAGAGTAGTTTTCTAGAATTTATATTTTATGTTATTAATGAACATAAATAATATTAAATGGTATTATATATCATTTTTCCATATTTTAGGATGATTTGTTATAAAAAACATTAATGATAACCCATTAGATTATTTTGGCGTTTTTTCGATCATCATGAACTTGTTTTTTTATTAACTAAAATATTGTATATATACTAGTTACATGATATTAAATAAGCTACAATACATATATTATAATATGTTTTAACTATTATAAATGGTTTTATTACCATCCTAGAATGTGGTAATGGAAATTGAAAAGTCATCATCCTTGAATGCGATAAATCAACACATCACAGATGATGTTTCAATTTTAGAACAAAAAGGGGGAAAAGAAATGATGATGGGTTGTTACATTAACACAATAACATTACAGCATATAAAGTTTATGGGAGTTTTCATTTAACTTGGATAAGGAGAGGTGAGGATATCAAAATAAAAAAAAATAAATGAAATTAAAATAAAAAGAAAGAGGTTTTTACCTCTTAGAGTCCTCTCCTAGAGACACTCCTTGAGGCATTTGAGTTTGGTCTTTTATTGATACCAAAGGCTCTTGGATGTGGGGTAGATACCTGCAAAGAGATTTGGGAAGAATTTTTACAATATTCAAGGCATTATATGTGTGAGTAGATCATTTGGTGAGGGGTGGTATTTATAGTGGAGGAGAGGAGTGTTTTTTTATTATTTTATTCATTATTTTATTATTTTGGCCCCAGACAATCAATAGTGTGGATTCTTGTGACTAAGTATAGTAACTAGTTAATTTTAGTTCAAAAAAAGGTTTATTAAATTAGACATACATCAACCATGACTCAATAATTCATTTATTTAGCTTATACCATAAATTACTTTATTTCACTATTCACCAAAAAATCAACTATTTTTTAAAAATCACAAAAATCCACCCTAACTATTTTTTAACATGTAGAATTAATTAATTAACTCCATTTTAATAAAATAATTTTATAAATATGAGAAATAAAATTTTTAATTAAAAATATCATTTACTTGAAAAATATGGATTTTAAAATTATAATTGATTTTATAATAGTTTGAAAAATTAATTAATAACTCATAAAAAATATTATAATAATATAACAACAACAAAAATTTATGAATCTATTTTTTGAAATTAAATTTTCTTTTAAATCATTATGTTGATTATAAAATTGTAAATAAACATTTACGTTTCAAAAAAATCAATACTAAATTTATCATTTTCAAAACATTTATTTACTTATTCCATGATATAAATATTTCATATTTTTAGTTACAAGATGACTAAATTTTAATTATACTTTAATATAGGTGAGGTTACTATTCTATTGGTTGGGTTACTATTCGTAATGGTCACATTACTATTCTTAAGGTCATGTTACCATTCCATTAGTTTAGGTTCCTTAATTTCAATAAATACTTCTTATTTCATTCATTCTTTATTTATATAGTTTTTTTGTGTTCTTAAAGTGATTTTATTTGATTTATAATATATGAAATAATTATAAGAAAAAAAATTCATTGATATAATTCTATGTTGTTGCGTGCACCAGGGGGGTGGTGAAAATCATGCTTCAGTAGTGGTGGGCCTTGAGCCACCAATTTTACCTATAGTAGTGCCACATATAGCACCTCTTACTATTTTTGATATGGGAGATGATTCCAAATTTCTATAGGTATTCCTACATCTTATACATACTATATAGGGAGCTCCATTGCCTACCTCTTCCATGGAAGAATTAACTTGAGAGTTTTAGTAGTATCCACCAAAGATTTTGGGCGATAGAGGTCCTCAAGTTGTGGAGTCATGTCTGGAATCCATGCTATCAATTTTCGAGCACCTTGAGACACCTTTCAATAGAAGAGTGAATCTATCAACTTACATACTTCATCATTAGGACAAACATTGGAGGGATGTTATAAATAAATTTGATCAGCACTGGGTTATGACTTAGAGGTATTTTTAGTCAAGATTTTATGACTTCTTCTTCCTGGGGATTCTAAGAGCTGATCTGTCCAGACAATTCATGCACTTGGAATAGGGAACCATGTCTGTTATGGACTATTTATCTCACTTTACTAATATTCATCATTTTTCAACAACCCTGGTAGGATGTAATCCATCTAGGGTGAGACACATTGAGGATGTGCTTAGATACACCATCTGATCTCAGATAAATTTCTTTAGGTTAGCTACTATCTCTGATATTTTTAATCAATCCCTTATCACTAAATTAAATTTGAGGGATGGTGACGTTACAAGGCATGGTGACTTATTACCTAGATAGAGTAGCGGTTCCTCCAGTTTCTGGAAACATCTTCATGAGAATAACCGATAGGGTATTAGTATCCAAAGTATCCACTTAAAGCCTCAGTGTGAGAGGAACCTAGACGAGTGCAAATCCTATAGCTAAATGGGCCATCTTTTAGAGGTTCTATCATACATTCCCATCTATTTTCAGTGTGAGAGGATATATGCCAACTCCAATTTCTAGAGAAAAATCAGTAGCTTCGCATCACGTAGGGAACTGAAGTGTGACCGTTCTGTCAAGCTAAAAAGGATATTATGGACATGGTAGCCATACTTCTATTTCTTAGATTCATTAGAGAAGACCTTCTTAGGGTAGTCCAACTATAGCTCAGGGACACAGATCAGGCCAGTTTCACATACTACAGTTGATGCCTAAGGATTATAGTGAAGGGTCATCCATAGTATGAGGTACAATATTAATATCCTATACTATTGTATCATCTTTATTCAATACAGGTACCTCACACTACCTTATTTCTTTATCAATCATGTAAAGTATTGGGCTTAAAATTTAGTACTTCTATAGAATGATGACCCTAGATACTCTATTAATAATTTTATCGAAGAGGGTGTGACCATTTAATGAATACCCCCTTGGTGTAGGAAGTTATCATTTCTTATGGGACCTCTTTAACCTCAAGATGACAATATTATATGTCATTCTCGAGATATACTGATTATCCCTATAACACTTATGTGGACTTCTATTTCCATATGGAATCTTATACATCACCAAAGGATGATACTTGTCTTTTTAAGGTTAAATGGGATGTCTAGGAAAGTATAGATGGACCGGAGTATCATGGGATGGGTGGAGTGATAGCCCAAAATGGCTAACCATTATGTGGAGGATCAAGGAATATGTTGGGATGATTTTCCTCCTGTAGTATATTTTTTCATGGATGTATTCCTCGATTATTTTTTTGGGTTACCTTTTGAGATAGATGTGTAGTTATCTATCGAGATAGTTCCAGGAGAAGAACTAGTATCCATTCCTCCTTACAGGATGGAAACTACTAAGTTATAGGATCTCAAAAGGTATCTAGAAGACTTAGAATCTAAGGGTTTTTCTGACTCAATAATTTACCTTGGGGGTAACTTATGCATTTTTATTGGAAGGAATATGATACCCTTAGGTTATGCATGAATTACTGATGGTTGAACCAACATACAGTTAAAAATATTTATTTGTTTCCCAAAAAATATGATCTTTTCAAATAGCTCAAATGAGCTAGAGTATTCTCTAAGATCGATCTAAGGTCAGGATATCATCATGTATGTCTCAAACCTTTATACATACCTTGTACTTCATTCCGTATCATGTATGTTATTTATGAATATTTTATTATTTTATTCGGTCTTTCAAACATGCCCACCATTTTCATTTCCTTGATAAATCAGGTTTTCCACCCATACATGGATTCCTTCATTGTGATGTTCATGGATGATATCTTGGTATACTCACAGACTCAACATGATCATTCCAAACACCTTGATATCATTTTTATTACACTTATATAGCATCAGTTTTATTCTAAGGTCACCAAATTCCACTTATAGATTGACAAGGTCCACTTACTAGGTCATATTATATCAGAATCAAGAGTATCAGTTAACCTAGAGAAAGTGAGGGTTGTAGTTTCTTGGGAGCAGCCCAAGAATGTGTTTGACATATAGATTTTGTTGGGGATATCTAGATATTACAGGGATATTATACATGATTTATCCCATCTTGAAGCACCGCTTAAAGGCTTGACTAATAAGGGTTTCAATTTTATCTACTCTAAATCATTCAATAAATCTTTTCAAGAGTTTAAGGGAAAACTTACCACAAAACTGATTCTTATCCTAACTGATCCTAAAAAAGGATATATAGTGTTTTGATGCCTCAGGCATTGGTTTGGGTGTATTTAGGATGTAAGAAGATCAATTTTTTGTTTATAGGTTTCAACGGTTGAGGCCTCATTGGGGTAAATACCCGACGCACAATCTAGAACTAAAATTAATTGTCTATGTTTTACATTGTTAGAGATACTATTTGTTCATAGAGTTATTTGTGGTGTATAAAAACAAAAAAATACACAAGCATATATTCACGCAACATGAATTGAACCTCAGACAATAAGTATGGATCCAATACCTTCATTCCTTCAATTTCAAGCATGCATATATTCCTATTATTGGAAATGTATTTTTTGATTATATGATATGAAATACTCAGATGTAAGTTGTTCAATAAGCCTTTGATGAATAGAGGATGATGGATCTTATTTCTGAGATGCATCTGGAGATTCTGAAAATTTATGAGGGTTCTTTTAGTGCATACTTGGGAGTAACATCATCACTATTGGGTATATTGAAGAGGACACAATTCTCATATCCTGAAGGCTTGGTCCTGAGGGAGAGTATTTTGGGTGTAGGCCCACCACTATATTTGTTGTTCAATGGAGACGAAAATCTTATTATATATAGAAATATCTGGTTTTCCATAGATATACAATGGTAAATAATGTGATATTACTGTGTTTTTTAATGGGAAATGATCCTAGGGATATCTAAGATGTATCACAATAGGAACTATCGGTATTGGTGGCCTAGGCTGAAATGTCAGATTATAGGTTTTATCACTGGGTATTCCCCCAATTAGAAGGTGAAGGTGAAGCACCAATGGACTGTTGGCTTGTTATAGCCATTATCGGTCTCAAAATGGAAATGGGATAATGTCAAAATTGATTTTGTGACTAGTTTATCGAGGTTACCTTGAGGTATCAATGTAGTTTGGGTAGTCGTGGATAGGTTAACAAAGTTATATCACTTCCTTCATATCCAGGATACAATATCATTAGATAAGTTAGGGTTACTATATATTTGTGATATTATATGCCTACACAGTTTCCCTCATACTATCATTTCTAATAGTGACACTTGTTTCATGTCGAGGCTCTATAAGGGGTTGTAGAGACACTGGGTATACATGTACTTTTAATAACAGCTTACCACCCATAGACTAATAGTCAGTTAGAATGGACAATATATGTTTTAGATGAAATGTTTTAAGCATGTTTTCTTGATTTCATAGGTTCTTGGGAGAAACATATAACTCTTGTCAAGATTTCTTATAATAACATTTATTAAGTGACCATACAAATGGATCATCATGAGGCCTTATATGGTAGTCCATGTTTAATGCCTCTGTGCTGGCCAAAGGTAGGAGAGTAGGTGCTAATAGGACATCGTATCATCTTGGAGACTTCAATTCAGAAGCTTATTATCAAGAAGAATATGGTTACTGTTCAATCAAGATAGAAATATTATACTGATTTCTATCAATAAACTCAAGAGTTTGAGGTCAGGGATTGTTTTTTCTTTCTTATTACTCATAGACTGGGGTGTAGATGGATACCGAGGTAAGGGAAGCTAACTCCTGGGTATGTTGGACCTTTTGAGATATTAGAGAGAGTTGGGCTAGTATCCTATTAGACAGATCTTCCTCAGAGGTATTGATCCATGCACAATTTCTTCCATATATCATGGCTTCTTTGATATCATGTAGACCCATCCCATACTTTTGATCCTGGGGATGTTGAAGTGGATTTTGATGCTTCTTTTATGAATTATCCTATTCATATCATTGATCAAATCAAGAAGGCTCATAGAGGCTGATCTATCCCTTTATTACGGGTGTTATGGTACCACAACCATGTATAGGTTGACACATAAGAGATAGAGGCTGACATACATGCTCAGTGGTTGGAATTATTCTTAGACAAATCTTTACCACCCTTGGAGGGAAAACATGGTGATGAGTTTCTTTAAGGGAGGAGACTGTAAGAACCAAGATTTTTTTTGTGGTACAGAGCCTTTAGTTTTTAGTTTAATTCCTTATCTTTATATTAATGGAAATTTCTAATGAGGTTATAAAAGAAAAGAGGGTGTTTGGGGATTGTTTGGAGCCTAGATCCTTGAAATTTGGAGAAGATGATTGGCATGTATAGTTAGTAGACACCATGTATCACAGTCCACATAGTTCGAACAAACCATGTGTGTTACTTAAGTGATCATCAGATGGATGAATGGTTCTACTTAACTATACAGTTCGGGCATCACACATGTTTGAGGGATACATACCTCTATACATAGGGGTTTTTTTATAGGTTGTGCATGGTTAGTCTAATTGTACATCTATATCGTGCGAGGGGTGTCTTGGGAAAGATATGGATGCATGGTTGGTGCATGGTTTGGCCAACTATGCAGAAAAACCATACAACTCATTAAAAATTGGGTGAAAATATCATTTTATCATATATCTCTCTCTCTCTCTCGGTCTCTCTAAATCACCCATCCCTTTCTTTTCACTTACCACACAGAGCAACCCTCTCCTATTAGAGAGCTCTCCTCCATGACTAGCCTAGGATTCAAGCAATCTTCTCTGTCCAACCTCTGAATTAAGATCTCTTCATCTCATCGGATTACTACTAATGAGTTATTCATTCCTTTATCACCTTTTTCATCTTAATATCAATGGGGTTATTTTTGTGTAAGCTAATAAGTCTTATTTTTAGGGTATTCGTCTTTTCTATCATTTTCTTCTGATTTAGGTCAAATCAACGGCTTATATTAGATGAGTCATCTACTACAGGCATAAGGTAGGTGTTCTATCACTTTTCCCTTAAATTATCATTGTTTATAAATTGTAATCATTGTGCGCACATCGGTTTTACTAGAAATTTCTCTTAAAATTAATTTTTATTAAATTTAATCATCCAAATTGAAAACTAAGGTGCTGGTGAGACCTATTGATATTGTTGGATTTTAAAACCTCAATTTTGACAACCCAAATTAAGGTGTGTTATTTTTTATAGTTTTGTTAACCCGTATTATGATTACCTAAGATGCTATTTGGTTTTTCTTGAATTGAAATTTGGTAAGCTAAGTGTTTCATCTTAATAAATAGACCTTTAAATAATCAAACAAAGATTATATATATATATATAGATATTATATAGACTTGATAAATTTTAATTGGATTGGAAATTGGTTTCATCTTCTTTTTGACCTTGTCACTTGGGATCAAAGGTAATGGAATGAACTTAATGAATCATAATTTGCATTGTTATTACATATCCTATGAGTAATTATGAAAAATATATAAATATGAGAATATGGTGCTTATTTCATATGGACCTTTTTATCTTTATAGGAATTGTCAGATGAGAGCCTACCATGGATTCCTAAGGGAATTGATTAATCACTGAGAGGATTCCATTCCAATTAATTGAGCCAGTTTCCAAGGGAGATACCCACATTGGAACTCATCATTTTCATATTAGAGGATACCTAACATGGAATCATAGATATCTTATTCCTCACTGGAATATTAGAATGCCTTGGATGCACTCCTTGGATTCTATGTGATGACTCGGGTCATGTGATGCCTTGGAATATTCTCCCCGGGTCCATTCATGCTTATCTTTATATTTACATTTTTCTTGATCCATGGACTTGATTAGAGACATTTCCAGTGGAATTCCTTGGGTTTTCCCTTTGTATTACACTTGGCCCTTATTGTTAGGATGCATGGTAGCGTGTCATGAGCTAGCTTGACCTTCCAAGTTAAAGTATTACTTACTTCCTCTTGGATACTTATTCGTATAATCGTCATTACTTTCTATGGTAACTAGTATTATATTTCTTAATCCCTTAACTAAATGATTAAATGAAAATAATCTTAGAGACATAGATCATAGGCTGAATCAGGTATGGTCATCCAGGTGTCCCATGAGGAACCTGAGCTCAACTTCAGTTGTATTTGTTTACTATTTTACTTTCATATATCTGCACATAGTTATATTTTATATTCATATAATGGATTTTTATAGACATTGTTGGTGGTGTCCTACTAAGTTTATCTCACACCCTATCGAAGAGGTCAATGGTACCCAGGAAGATTCTATCATTGTTGGTGTGGATAAGGGGAAGCGTCTAGTTATGGATATGTGACTTCTTGTATTATGATTGGAGCTTGTGAGAAGATGATCAGACCAGTTCTCGAGATACTTTGATAGTTATTGATATTTTTATTCTTTTGTATCTCCATTCTTCCATGTATTCTTGATCTTTTTATAGTGAAAAGAATTCATTATTGTATATGGTATTGTTCATATTTTGAGTTGATTATGTATGACTGAAAAGTTTATACTTTTTTTATGCCTTGTTTATTATTATTTCATATGTTATTCATTATTTATTTATTTATTGTTTACCATTGTGTTCCAATCTAATCATGAGTGTATAGTCTACCCACCGTACCACCTTGGACCCTCGCTGCTAATCAGTAACCTCTTATGTATGGGGAGACACACTTGAGGTAATGTGGACAATCAGTTATGTTTCTATTATCAAGTTAGATGGTATGGGATTTTACACTATCATGGCTAAATAAGGCATAATTAATAGGGTAGGATAAATAACTAAAAATAGATACCATTTAACCAATAACTTGAGCATTAAATGTATCCAAGGATAAAATCAATGTAATAAAATCATGGATAATAATAACTCAATTATAAATGAAGGAAATGCGTAATATTGGATGACATTCTTTCATAAATAATGATATATATACCATCAAATCCTTATGTCAAGATAGTTTATTCAATGGGTAATTATACAGCAGAAAACCATTTAATTTTGTCAACTGATTTGTATCATGATACATGTCAACGCATCAAGGGGATATCTATAATTAGGCCCCACTAGTCCCTAGATTTCAAATGAATTCCTCTTATATTGATGATCATTTAAATTAATAAATAATATCAATTATACATAAATATTTGTATTGAGTATAGAATATGAATTTATAAATATTTTTCTTGTCAATAAAATAACAACCATAGTTAAACATTGTATGTACAAATGGTATATAAATTAGGAAATAATAATATCCATGATACAAAGAATATGGATATTTAATATAAATTTAATTTCTATTGATCATAAAAAAGTGAATATTTCAAGATAAAGTTAAGGACCACAAAATAAATAACAGATAAGTGATGGCTCTTGGTACATTAGAATTATTGGTGTTGTAACAAAATAATGTTCTTTGGTAAAATAAAAAAATGGAAGTAAAAAATTAAAAAAAGATTTCATTGAATAGTTTTATTTGAAAAAAAATGAAAATTTTCAATATAAGTTAAATATCATAAAATGGTTATAGTCGAGGGGAAGTTTGTTAATGTTGTAGATGTTAAAAATATTCCTTTTTGAATTTTTATAAAGTAAATTAGAAAAAAAACCTTTCAAAAAACATTAAAAATATAAATTTAAAATGTTTTAAAAATCAAAGATATAATAAAATGTTCTTAATAAATCATTTGAGTAAAAAAGTAATTTTTTAAAACAATTTTGAAAATTTTGGACAAGGAAGAAAAATATATCTAATTAAAAGAGAAATAAAATCCATTTTTCTTCTAAAAATTTCTTTACCTGATTCAAGTTCCAAATATAGGGAAAGTAGGAATAAAATTTGGAAACTTCTAAATTTCCATAAAATAATAAAATATATGAATTTTAGGAAGGATGGATTACGAGATTCCTTTAATGAAAATTAAGGAAATCCCAAAAAATGATATTATAAAATAAATCCTTACCTCTTTGGTAACTTTTAAATTGAAAACCCTTGAATAATAAATATGAATTGAAACATTAATAATCATGAAAAAATATTTATCCATGTTAAATATATCAAATGGGTAGTATATACACCACATAAAAGTGAATAGGTTCATAATAACAAATATGTCTTAAGGAAGTGTAAATTGAGACAAAATCCCTTACCCCACTCTTCCCTTTAGTTAAACATGATTTAACCTCTATTATAATGGTATTAAAAATATTATTAATTTATTTCAAAACCAAATTTATATTTTTAATATCATATATGATCCTCTTATAACATTTATCATATTTTTACTAATAATATTTCATTATTACCATTGTTTTGGGTGTTAACTACTTTGTTTTCTCATGCATGTTTTATTACAGAAGTTAGAGTAATTGTGAATAGGATATATTTACATAATATATATAATGATTTTAAAGTTATAAATATTATATTTATTTATTAGATACAAGTTTGGAGTCATTCTTTGAATTTTAAATTGGAAAATCAATCACATAACTTTTTGGATATGGTTGGTCGAACGTACGCAAGAGCGACATTATCATTTTATTAATAGGGGGATGGTAAAGAATTAGATAATATATTAAATTTAAAGAATAAATATTATTTCATAAGTATCATATATATTCATTAGTTCCATCATTATGATGATCCATGTGAGTCAGTGATGGAAAACATATTACATCAGTTCGTGAGACGGTAGTCCTCTGTACACATGAGTGATGGTTTTATTTCCCATTTGATAGAGAAGGATATTGATAAAAATTATTCAATAAACATAATAAACTATAATTATATGGTATATACTAGTGTTATTATATTTTAATTATTAATAAATAATACAATGTGGTAAAATAAGAAGTAAAAAAGAAATAGATTGGTGAAGACGTTTCACTTATCTTAGAAAAAACAACTTTATATATTTTATTTGGAACCATAGGGTTCTTATTTTGGGAAGATAATAAATTATATAACGTGTATAAGTGTTTTCTGGGTATATTTTAGTAGGTTTTTTTTTAGATAAATTACTTAAGGTATGTGAATATGTGAGGGGAGGAGGTTCCCTTTTATAATTGAGGTGAGTGGTACACTTGTAATTTTTCTAAGTTTTAAAATAATTTCAAGTCACTTTCTATGGAAAATGACTAAAAATGACTCATATTATAAGATAATAAGGTTAAGGTATAAATATAACCAACCAATGGGTTTCAATCAAGTGTTTAGATCGCTCTAAACCTTAACTTTTAAGATTAACCCCTGGTAAACTTGTTTTAACCTAAACCATAGTTATTGATTTTTATTGTTTTTACTAATAATTATAACCGAAAATTAAATTTAACATATTAAATAATTTTTATTATGATTATTATAAATATATAAACTATCTTATAAAATTCAACTAATATAATTTTCGTAATTTATTTTAAAATAAACCCACAAAATGTGTTGAAAACAGTCTTTCAAGAAACGCATTTTTCCAGTATAAGATGATCTTATATTAATTATATGACTAGTAATCATCATAATATTGATTTATATTAATATATTTAGATAAATAATATTAAAATATCATTTAAATAATTCATAATTACATATTAATTTAATTAATCAAAATGGAAAGATGTTATGTTTTTTTAAAAAAACATTTTTCAGAAAAATCTTTTTTCACCACAAAATGATCTTATTTTTTTATATAAAATTGATAGTAAATACATGGTAAATTATTCATATTATAAAACATTATTATAAATAAAATGATGAATATTTAAATTTCACATTTTCAATTATTCATAAAATCTTATATATAAGGAAAAGTTTCAAAAACTCATTCTAGGCTTATTTTGACTAAGTAAGTTCAAAATCGATATCCATCATATCAAATTAAAAAAAATTCACAATGAAATATTAAAATTTTAATTGTATTATTGATTTTTTAAAATATAATTTTCTCTTAGTGTAATAGAATCTCATCTGTTATGTTCTTCCCTCCTTCAAAATTTTCATCCTTGAAATTTTCAAGGATATTAATTTCTAAAAAAATGAGTGTGCTTCTTCTTCATAACATCCTCAGGTTCCCACATTGCTTCATCCAATTTATTATTTCTCTAAATTAAATTTATCATTAAATTCATAATATTCCTCCACACTATTTCTCTAGTGTCAATAATCTAGATAGGATCTTCACAGTAAGATAGACCAAGTTCCAACTCTATTTCTTCAGAGGTGAGCACATGCATTGGGCCTGACATGTACTTATTTAACAATGAGATATGGAACATATTGTAATGCCCGAAAAAATGTAATTATTTTATTTATGGATCACCTTCCTCCAAATAACTTTTTATTATGTTTTACAATAAAATCACATCGAATTACTTTGGACCCAAATTATAGTTTTCTGAAATTATATAATTATTATAAAAAATTAAGGTATATGGAATAATTATTATTTTAATTAAATAGTATGATTAAAACAACCCATTTTAAATTTAAATGATAAAATAATTTTACTTTTTTTATGTCAGCAATTTCACTATTCAATTTCACCATTTATTTTTTATCCACTTTTATTTTTCATAACTAATGAATTTTAGAATTAAAAGTTAAATTTCTAATACATAAATAATTATTATGGTAAAATAAACATCATTTTTGAATTTCAAATGTCAAAAATAACCTAGGCTGAATTTTAAAAAAAATTCTAAGAAATTTTAATTTGATGAACAATGTCTTATAAATATTGTTTTTTGATGAATAGTGTTTTTTGATGAATAGTATGAAAATATTTTATTATTAAATTACTTTTTCTGTGAAATGGTTTTCAAAAATCCATCATACATGGTTGTAATCAGGGTGGAAAATGTGGTTAAATAAGATCAGAATAATTTTTTGGGGAATAGTAACAAAACCTTATGAATAGTAATGAATATTAAATTTTCTAAAAAAAATAGAAACTTCACCCATGAATGTATAAATACAAATTAGACATCATAAAAGTGAAAAATGATCATAGTATAAGTTTTGGTATTTCTGTATGTCAAAAATATTTTATTTACAATTTTATAATTAATTTAATAATTTAAAATGGAAATATATTTTCATAAAATGTAATCATAAATTGTTGCTTTATTTTCTTATGGTTATACCATAATTTTATAGGACATTGATTAATTTTTCAAGGTGTTACAAAACAAGTGATAGTTTTAAAGTTTTTTTTTAAATAAATTATGATTTTATTTAAAAATTAAATTAAAAATATTTAGAAAATTACTTTCAAAAAATGGAGTTCATTTTTTAATTTAGAGCATCAATATTAGGTTAGGGTGAATTTGTTAGAGTTTTATAAAATGTTTTGTTTTTTGATGAATAGTAAAAATACAATTTTGAGTTTCAATGTGTTTAATGACATCATTAATGATGTAATCATGATTTCATAATTTTGTTTGACTATTGAATAGTATGATATTTTATGAGGTTTCCCAATTGGCCAATACCATGGGAAAATACCATGGGAAAACCCATGGTTTTGTAATTATCACTGATGAGGTGTCCCTTGGAAATTAATAAAATATTCCCTCACTTTTGCTATAAATACCAACTCATTCCTTCATTATTTTCATTAAAAATTAATATTCAACTAATATATGGTCCTTATAACTCCAAATTACTCCTCCCAAGGTGCCCTATATCCCCCCAAGTTCACAAACCTTTGAGTTTTTAAAGTTACTCTTCAAGGTAAGGGAACCTTTCACCCTCCTATTTTAGTCATGACTTCCTTTATCATATGTCATCTAGTTTCCATTTTATTATGCGGGGGTATGTTATTATATATATTTATTTCCGTACATTTCAGGTCCAATTTATTAGAGACCCTTTCCTCTCTCATCAACTGATTTTATGAAATATTACGTGATGTCGTTAGGCTACCGAATTTTCGTAAAAGAAATCCCATCTCTCTTTTCTTTCATGTTTTCTTTTCGTGTGGTATGTCATTCAAATATCAATACCATGATCTTATTGACATTGTATTATATAACTATACTATATTATGAGATA
This sequence comes from Viscum album, assembly GCA_963277665.1. Lineage (NCBI taxonomy): Eukaryota > Viridiplantae > Streptophyta > Magnoliopsida > Santalales > Viscaceae > Viscum > Viscum album. The sequence continues at coordinate 1,216,324,354 of OY728155.1, read as the reverse complement.
TTTATGAGTGGGTTACTCTTTTCCCCTCTCTTTTTAATGTTTTTTAAAACTATGTTATATAGTCGTTATGCTGCATAAATTTTGTCTCAAAATATCTCCCTCTTTTTCTCAAGAAATTCTCTTATTTTATTTATATGAATACCAAAACCTATTTAGTTTCTAGGTGTATTCATAAATACATAAAAATTATATATTTTATTATTTAATTGACATACAATAAACTCTCATTCTATTTCCATGGGTTATATAATACATAATGATCAAGTGTTTAAGCACTTTTAAAACGTCGTGATTTTGAAATGAAACCCATTTCTTTTATTATTTTTGGTTTATTTATGGAGTGTTTATTTATGATATATGTGGATCACATGAAAATTAATACATATTAAGGGTTCTCCTTGATAGTTCTCTAATGCATTGGGTAAAGAATTTAATCTCTAGAGATGACAAGTTTCACCATACCTTGGTGAATAACCTTGCTAATTGTTATAACACCTTGGGGATGGACCTTGGTGATATGTTCATGAATGTCTAAATTAAATATTGTAGCCACATTTTCAAGTTATGTTTCAAGTTATTATTATTATTATATTCCTCTTTATCTCCATGTTCTTATTGATATCTCTCTATATTACATGTAAATTGTTTCACTTTTTTTCTTTACTGGGCCTTCTCCTCACCCTTTCCTTTAATTTTTGTCTCCAGGTTATGAGATGCAGTAATTTTACTTAGGATGAACCTATGAAAAATCCTTTAAATTTTATTTAGAATAATTTTTTATGTTTTCATGTATTATGTTCCTGATTTCCAAGACACTAAACTTTAAAGATCCTCTGTTTGTAAAATGTAATGAAAAGTTATGTAATAAAAAGGCAGGATGTCATAGTTGGTATCAAAGGATAGTTTAGTAATTTGCGGAAATTAGGCTATTAAATCTTTTGGAAGAACCCTATATAAAATTTTAAATATAATAAAACTTCTTGGTATTTTGATGAAATATTAAGTAAGTGGTTTTAGAACAAATAAATCCCTGTCTAGATATGAACAAGTGGATGTGGCACTCACACAGATGTACCTAGGAGTGAAAACTCTGACAAGGAGTTTCGAGTTTGACCTGGGGTATCCTAGTATACGACAACGAGTCTTGTTGCACTCCTAGTTTGACTCTCCCAGGGGATATGTTTGGTTAACCACAAGCTTTTCATGAATCATTATGAAGGATTTATATAAAATGCAATTGTCATTAAAGAATAATATTTTTTAAAGACATGAAATTACTTTATAATTATAAGTTTCCTAATAGTAAAAAATTTCAAATAAGACAATATTGTGAGGAAGCAATTTATTTGAGGGGGGAAGAATGCAATGACCAGAAAAAATGTACTTATTTTATTTATGGATCTCTTTCCTCCTAATAACTTTTTATTATGTTTGACAATAAAAGCACATAAAATTACTTCAGACCCAAATTGTAGTTTTCAGAAATTATATAATTATTATAACAAATTAAGGTATATGGAATAATTACTATTTTAATTAAATATTATGATTAAAACATCCCATTTTAAATTTAAATGATAAAATAATTTTACTTTTTTATGTCATAAATTTCACTATTCATTTTTTATCCACTATTATTTTTAATAACTAAGGATTTTTATATTTAAAAGTTAAGTTTATAATACATAGATAATTATCATGGTAAAATAAACATCATTTTTGAATTTCAAATGTCAAAATTAACCTAGGCTGAATTTTTAGAAATTTTCTAAGTTTCAATTTGATGAATAGTGTTTTATGAATAGTGTTTTTTATGAATAGTAATTGATGAATAGTGTTTTTTTATTAATAGTATAAAAATATTTTATTATTAAATATATTTTTCTGTGAAATGATTTTCAAAAATCTGTCATACATGGTTGTAATCAGGGTGAAAAATGCGGTTAAATAAGATCAAAATAATTTTTTGGTGAATAGTAACATAACCTTATTTATAGTAATGAATAGTAATGAATAATAAATCAGCCAAAAAAATAGAAACTTTACCCATGAATGTATAAAAACTATTTAGACATCTTAAAAGTGATAAAATGATCATAGTATAAGTTTTGGTATTTTTGTATGTCATAAATATTTTATTTACAATTTTATAATTAATTTAATAATTTAAAATGGAAATGTATTTTCAAAAAATTTAATCAAAAATTGTTACTTTATTATCTTATGGTTATATGATAATTTTATGGGACCTTAATTACTTTCTCAAGGTGTTACAAAACAAGTTATAGTTTTAAAGTTATTTTTTAAATAAATTATAATTTTATTTAAAAATTAACTTAAAAATATTTAGAAAATTATTTTCATAAAATGGAGTTCATTTTTTGAATTCACAGCATTGATATTATGTTAGGGTGAATTTATGAGATTTTTATAAAATGTTTTGTTTTTTGGTGAATAGTAAAAAATACAATTTTGAGATTCGGTGTGTTTAATGACATCATTAATGATGTAATCACGATGTAATCATGATATAATAATTTTGGTTGACTTTTGAATAGTATTATATGTAATTAGGTGTCCCAATTGTCCAATACCACATGCAAATACCATTGGTAATCCCATGGTTTTGCAAATACCACTGATGAGGTGTCCCTTGGAAATTAATAAAATATTCCCTCACTTTTGAAATAAATACCAACTCATTACTTCATTAATTTCAATAAAAATTCATCCTAAACGAATATCTATTCCTTATACCTCCCAAGGAGTCCTCCTAAGGTTCCCTCAATCCCCCAAATGTCACAAACCTTTGATTTTTTGAAGTTACTCTTCAAGGTAAGGGATCCTTTCACCCTCCTCTTTTAGTCATGACTTCTTTTAGGTTATGTCTTCTAGTTTCCATTTTATTATGTGGGGGTATGTTTTTATATATCCTTATTTATGTCTATTTAATTCCCAATTGATTATATACCCTTTCCTCTATCATCAACTAATTTTCTGAAATATTAAGTGACATCATTTGGCTGCCGAATTTTCATAAAAGAAATCGCATCTTCTCTTTTCTTTCAAGTTTTCTTTTCATATGGTATGTCATTCAAATATAAATAACATGATATTATTTACATTTCATTATATACCTATATTGTATTATGAGTTATTTATTAGTGGGTTACTCTTTTCCCCACTCTTTTTAATGATTTCTAAAACCATGTTATATAGCTGTTATGCTGTAGAAATTTCATCTCAAAATCTCTCCCTCTTTTTCTCAAGAAATTATCATATTTTATTTATATGAATACCAAAAACTATTTCGTTTATAGGGGTATTAATAAAGACATAAAAATTATATATTTAATTCTAGAATTTACATACAAGAAACCCTATTTCTTTTTCCATGTGTTATATATGACATAACGATCAAGTTTTTAAGCACTTTTAAAACGTCACAATTTTCAAATGAAAACCATTTATTTTATTATTTTTGGGTTATTTATGAAATGTTTGTTTATGATATATGTGTATCATATGAAAATAAAGACATATTAAGGGTTCGCCTTGATAGCTCTCCAATGCATTGGGTAAAGAATTTAATCTCTAGAGATGACAAGTTTCATGATACCTTAGTGAATAACCTTGGTAATTTTAATGACATCTTGGAGATGGACCTTGGTGATATGTTCATGAATGTATAAATTAAATTTTGTAGCCACATTTTCAAGTTATTTTTAAATTTATTATTATAATTATATGCCTCTTTATATCCATGTTCTTATTGATATCTCTCAAGATCACATGTAAACTGTTTCACTTATTTTCCTCACTGGGCCTTCTACTCACCCTTTCCTTTGATGTATGTCTCCAGGTTATGAGGTGCAGTAATTATACTTAGGATAAACCTATGAAGAATAATTTAAAGTGTGTTTTTAAGAATGTTTTATGTTTTCTTGTATTATGTTCCTGATTTCCAAGTCACTAAACTTTAAATATCCTCTTTTTGTGAAATGTAAAGAAAAGTTATGTAATAAAAAGGCAGGATGCCATACATATCTTGTAAATTAGAGAGGATTTGTGTAATTTAAAAATATTAATAAGTATATCTAATTATTTCTAAAAAAATTAAAGGTCTTATATACCAGGGTCTTCGTTTCCCTTTATTATTGAACCTTATAACATCCTTCTATGGAGATACTTTCAAGAAAATGTGATCTCCTGTTTGAAATTTAAAATATTTTCCTTCATTTATCGACATAAATATTTTTCTTACTTTGAGAAACTTTAATATTATTTTTAATAGTATTTACCTTTTTTATTGTATCCTCAATTATTTTTAGGCCTATAATTTTCCTTTCACCAACTTCATCCAAACAAGTTGGAGTACGACATCTCTGTCCATATAATGCATCATATGACACCATTTGAATAATTGAATGTATGCTATTGTTATAGAAAAACTCTAAAAAAGTTAAATACTGACCCCATATACCTTGAAATTCAAGTGATAATAATCTCATTATATCTTATAATGTATGAATATTCTATTTAGTTTGTCCATTAGTTTGAGGAAGGAAGGTAGTGATCAAATTAATCTCAGTATCAAGATCCCTCTGAAGAATTTTCAAAAAATTTAATGCAATCAAGGTCAAAATCATACACAATTGAAATATTTTCACTATAAAGACTTAAAAATTCATTAATATAGAGAATTTTATTGGGATAAATTGGTAAATCCTCTCTTATTGTAGGTAAATTTTCATATTTGGTCAGGTGATTAACAATAACCCATATTACATATTTCTTTCGTGGAGTATTTGGTAATCCAGTGACAAATTCCATAGTAATTTTATCCTATTTCCACATAGTAATAGGTATAGGTTGTATAAATCCTCTATTATTTTATCTCTCAAACTTCACCTATTGAAAAATCAAGCATATTAATACATAATCCATAATTTCTCTCTTCATATTATCCCACCAAAAATGTTCCTTCAAATCCCTATACATCCTAGTGCCACTAGGGTGCATAGAGAAATTTGAGTGATGAGAATCATAAAATAATTCCCATTTTATCTTGTGTATATATAGAACAAATATCCACTTTCTAAATTTCAAAATTTTATCTTCATATATAAATTCTTCCAGTTTCCCATCATTCTTGACTTTAATTTTCTTTTGAAATTTATTATCAACATATTGATAAATTATTATATTTCCCAATAAATATGGTTTCAAAATCATTTGAAAAATGTGTGATGTATCCCTTTCATTAATAATTCTCATATTAATCATTACTAGATATATGAACATATGATCCCTATAAATCCTTATTTTGGTTAGAACTTCATGATGTTTCACTATCGATAAATATATTTCCTTATATTCATTCCATGGGTGGTAGTGTATAGAGGAATCACAATGCTTGACCAGATTTATCCATATCCATTATCTCATATTAATCTCTTTCTATAAAAAACATTTTTTCTCTTCTGGTATTTTTATATCTCACATCTTTTGCAATAGAGATAATTTCTACATATCTTCTGATAAAAGATTATAGCTACCAACTCATGATAATGGGTTGGCTAGTTATTTTCATAATTATTTAACTTCACTAACGCATATGAAATAAATTTATCATTCTACATAAGAAAACAACCAAATTCCTTCTTCGATGTGTCACTACATATCAAAAATCCATCATTTCCTGATGGTAGAGTAAAAAATTAGATTATTGACCAATAAACTATTTAGTATTTCAAAAAATTACTTAAATTAATTTTTCCATATAAACTTAACCACTTTACATATAATCTTGGTTAATGGGTTGTCCATTATAGTAAAATTTTGAAAACAAACACTGATAGTAACCTGTCAAACCAATAAAACTACATTCCACAGTTATGTTCCTTTGTTTAGGACATTATTTTTCTGAATTTATCTTTATAGGATCAACTAAGATTCCATAATTGGGGAAAATATGGTAAGAAAAGAAAACTTATGAAACATAAACATTCTAAATTTCCAATATAAATCTTCTCTTCTAAGATTCTTAAGAATGATCCACAAGTTATTTTCATAGTCCTTGTAGCTTTTACAATATACTAATATATAATCAATAAATACCACAAAAAACCATCAATATATCCCTTGAATACCCTATTCATTAGATATATAAAAAAATAGAGAAAAGTAGTCAATCTATATGGAATTATGGTAAACTAATAATTTCCATACTTTTTATGAAATGTAATCCTTAGAATATCTTCCTTATTTACCCACAATTGATGATATCAAAAATGAAGCTCAATCATTAAAAAATATTGATCTCCAGGAATTTGATTGGATAATTAATCAATGTGAGGTATAGGGTACTTTTTTATTGTAAGATCATTGATTTCTAAATAATCAATATAAATCTTCATAGATCTATATTTTTTCTTAATGAAAAGAATAGGGGATCACCAAGGTGAAACACTAGGGTTTATAAATCACTTATCAACTGAATCCCCTAGATATTTATTCAACTCTACTAATTCTATAATTTTCATTATATAGGGATTATTTGATATAGTTATTTCATCATGGATTAAATAAATGGAAAATTATACTTATCACTCTAGTGGATTCCTAGGTAATTCCTCAGAAAACACATTAATGAATTATTTTATAATAGTTACATCCTTAATTTGAAGAATACATTTTCCAATAATAGATTGTGTCTTACCTTCTTCCCAAATAATCCCATTCATAAGAGCTACTAGGAAGAGATATATACATGAATTAGATGATGAAGTATCCCCTTTAAATATAATAAATTCCACATCTTCATCGTGAATCATAATTTCCTTCTCTTTGAAATAAATTTTTAAATAATATTTTGAAATCCTGTACATAAAAATTTTATATAAAATTCAACCATAAGTATATTAATAAATTTTTAAAATAGGGAATGTTTATGTGACATAATGGGAACTTCCTGACACATCCTTATTGTAGTGATATTCCCACTAGGAGTTTTGACTCACAACTCCATTCTTATGGTGCTAGGGAAATATCTAATTTTCTTGGTAAACATAGATGATTTAAAAGAGTGAAAGAATCCATAATTAAATAAATAATTAGATAAATTTGAAAATATGAGTAAAGTAACTTTCATCACATATTTACGAAATCAGCCTCATCTATAGTAATTGTATAAGCATGGTCTTCTACCCTTATCCTCTTCTACTATAAGTTCCCTAGACACTTGGGAAATTGTCTTGAATAATAGACCATTTATTTATAGTTTATGAATTTTATAGTAATGGTATCTTTATTTTTGTTACATTCATTTTCTAGGTGAAACTTATCTTTACACTTTTAACAAACTCTTCTCCCCTTCAAGCATTTTCTAGGATGTTTTGTTCAATAGTTTTCACATGGTAAAAATTGTTTTATCATATTCTTATTCTTTGACATGTTCCTTTTTTATTGGTGTTAATATATCCACTTATTATCTTTATTCCCCTAGAATAAATAAGGTCTATAAAATTCCTTCTCTGTTTTTATGGTTCATAAAACTATCTCATCATATGATTAAAATTTTGAGAAACCAGTTCCCTTCAAAGACTAGGTTTAATCCCTTTAATGAAGCAACCAATATTTCTTTCTATATTACGTATGTAATCCATAGCTGAACACATTTTCCTGACACTTCAAATTTATTAAAATTTAAATATGATTTTATATCCTATGTAAGACCCTAGTTCATCTCCCAAGGATCTTTGATAGGTTTAGAGTGTGCATTTTAATAAAACGTACTAAAAGAGGGGTGGTTTTGAAACAAATTTTAAGAAAATAACATAACTAAAGAGTTTAATAGTTGATAAATAAATGTGGTGTTTCTATAATTATGAGGTAAGGAGGTCATTTCAACTTCACTAGAAATATTTTTTAGTTCATTGTTCTAAAAATCACACAATGTTTAATGGAATCCTTCAGTTGAGAGTAATCAAGATCTCAATTCCCATCATTCTCTTTAAAATGAAGCATAAAGAACCAACCCTTAACACAACAATCATTTTTTAAAGGCTTGGATATAAAGAAAAAAATAATGGATACCAAATCATACTGAAATCTTATGTATGTGTGAGATAAATAGGATGCTTGTGCTGTCCAATCAGAACAACCCAAGATTTCCACTTCAGTCTCAACACAATTTGTACTGAAATGAAAAGGGTTACCCATAAGTGTAACAAAGAAATGAATTAAAAGCAGGATAAAGTTAAATTAACACTGATATGAAATGTTTCAAACAAAAACTACACCAAAACATCAAAAGAAAAAAGTGCTAGAACTCCCTTTACAATATGTGTAGCTCACTTGAAATGATTTTCCACCATTTAGCTTTCTATCCAGAGGAGGAGGAGGCTCATCTGCAACTTTGGCTTCATCCTTGATCCTCCTATGAGAATATGGGACTCCATAACTTCTTATATGAGGATATTACTCTTTTAGGTCTCAAAAATACTAGAGATTTTCCTCCTGGTCAAACTTACAAATGGGGTTCCCAAGGTATCATTTTATAGGCATATTGGAAGGTGGTTTTGAGCCCCCATATTTATATAAACCAATTTACCATGGTTTTCAACCTCTAAATAGTCTTATATCTGTTTTTAGAAAATTAAAAAATATATCCCCACCTATTGACTATATCCATCGAAAATTTAGAACCATTTGGACAACTACATCTTGAGATAAAGACAGAATACAAAACGCCATTTTTGACTTTGTAAAGATTCAGTTCCCTCAACAAATCAATTTGTATGGAACTCTTAGTTGATGAATTGGGATTATATTCCTTAAAAATAGTTTTATAACACTAAATTTGGGATCATCCCATAAACTTTCATCCCAATTTTATGCATACTTTAGTGGAATTGTGTGTCTCAGTCCACTGGCATGCTTGGAATCATGCACAGTTTGGCCCATTTTTCTTCCACTTCATCCTAGGCCCTCCAAATCACCTCCACCTACAATGTAATTATAAAAAAAAGTAAAATTTTCCTTTTTAATAGTGTTAATAAAAAAATAAATTAATCAAATATAAATTTAAATTTGTTATTAGACATGGATTTTACGATACAAAATTATTTTAACACAATGGTAAAAGGCTGAAAATGAAACAATGAATCACAGTGCGATCACACCCCCACATCTAAACATTTTCGCTCCTAGGAAAATTCACATTTAAAAAAATTATGAATAGAGATATTCCCATATTCATAAATATTTAACATTTAAAATTTAATTCCTGATAACAATGTGGTCGAAGTAAAAAATCACACCATGGGGTTATTCTCAGTGATCATGGAAAAAGAAGCCTCATAAATTGTATCAGGACAAAATTCTAAGAGTTGCATGATACTAATATGAGAAAATAATTCATAATTTAACTATGTCTCTAATCCTCCACCTATGTTTGTGACAACCATTTCATGTTATTCTTTCCACTTTCTATCTAGTAAATATAGGTTATTTTAAAAAAAATATGGTTACAAGATTCTATCCACAAAACATTCCCTATAAACTTTGAAATCAAATTTCAAGACCCATGGACTTAATAATTAAAGGAATTAAAACCTTAAGATACTAACCTAGATATTCCCATATGTTGTATGTTTCATCCCTCCCCTCATTTATTTATTTGTTTTTTTTTTCAAAAGTTGAACTTGAGAAAAATCTCACACTCATCACTCAACCTTTGTTTGATCTCCTCACAACACTAATTGTAATAGTTATAACAAGATAAAAGGTAGATTTAGAGTGATTCTTTACCTTCCCAAGACACAACCCATATTTTTGTGTGGTTTTTTTTAAGAGAATACAACTGTCGGATAATAGGTATACATGCATAGTTAAATCTGGGTAAATAATGAAACAGATCAGATAAGGAATGAACGTATTGAAAAAATCATGTTGGTAAGCAGATAAATATTAACCTAACTTATATTCACCTTCTATTGATTAATAAAAATTTACACTTCATGGTTGGGTGAAAAGATGTCTAGAGAAATTAAGTGACACAATTTTCCCTTAAATTAATCACATAAAGGGTACCATTATTCTCAAAGGATTCAAAATGATACAACCATTTATATCATTAACAAAAAAAATCAATTTTCAAGATAAAGACACACCATAATTTTAAATTCATGCTGAAATACAAATTTCATCAGTGATTTTTTTAAGGTTAAAACAACATGAAATAAATAAATTCCTCATTCATGTTAAATAATTTCCACAATAAGTAGACAACACATTCTATGATTAAGTGTGAATAAAAATGAATATTTTGGAACAAAGGTGAGGGAAAAAAGGTGGGAAAGTAATAAAAATATTCATAAATCTAAAAAGAGAAAAAAAGATGATGAAAATTCATAAATAACCCAGGAATGTACCCATACCCCCACACCTAGAGTATGTAGTGTCCTCACTATAATAGAAGAAAATGTGGAAAGGAAAGATAAAATCTTTTGGGTGTCATTGGTAGTTTTCTTCTTGAACTTGGAGTTCCTCCATCAGGGACTCCTAAATGGATTCATTAAAGTACTTCAATAGCTACCCATTGATAGTGAAGGTTTGTTTTTTCCATCATTTGGAACCTGAATAACAAAAAATGAATAAACATTAGTAACATTGTATAGAATAAACCATCGGGAAAAAATCTTACCTGGATGCAACTTCATCCTTGTATTGTAAAGGATAACATTTTTTCCAATATGGAATTGATGAAAAAGGATGAGAAATTTGTGGGAACCCATGGTTCTCTCCTTATAAATCTGGGAGTTCTCATATAAATATTTATAAATTTTTCAAACTCTTAAATCTGTATCTTCTTTTTATCACCTCCAAAAGAAATATTATAATTGCATTTTTTGATGGCTCTATAGGCCCAGTGCTCTATCTCAACAGGGAGGTGACAACTCTTTTTATAAACAAGCTGATAAGGTGACATTCCAATGGGAGCTTTAACAGTAGTACAGTAAGATCATAATGAATCATCAAGTCTAAGAACCTAATCCTTTCTATTAGGTTGAACTATTTTTTCAAGAATTTATTTTACCTCTCTATTTGACACATTAGATCAACCATTGGTTTGTGGGTGACAAGCATTAGACACTTCATGCTCGATCTCATACAGGTGAAAAAGTGATTTCATTTTTTTGTTGTAGAAATGAGAACCCAGGTCACTAATGATGAACCTGGTTAATTGAAACCTTTTAAAATTCAGGTTCTCAAAAATTACACAACTTTCCTGGAATCATATTTCCTCATGTCCCATGGCTCTACCCATTTTGACATGTAATCTGCTGCGATAATAATCTACAAGTTTCCAAAGGAATTGGGAAATGGAACCATAAAATCAATGCCTCAAACATCAAAATTATCATGGAAGATAAAGGGTTGTTGTGGAATTTCATTTCATGGAGAGAAATTCCCCATTAATTGAAAATTAGGACAAGATTTACAGAAATCATGGGAATCCTGAAATAATGTTGGCCAAAAGAGACCAAAATCAAGGACCTTATGAGCAGTCTGATAGGGACCAAAGTGGACCCCATAAGCAAGAGTGTGGAAGAACCTAAGGAAAGACTAAAACTTTCTATCAGGAACACAAAACATAAGTAATTTATCACTACATGTGAGACAAAGGTAGGAGTCATCTCTAATGTACCAACGAGACTCATGTTTTAGATGGTCATATTGATTTTTTTTTAAACAATAGGAATTCAATATGATACCAAATAATTTATAATTTAAGCATACTAAGGAATATCATTTGTCACTTGGTAAAGTTTCTCATCAGGAAACATGTCATTTACGGGAATACAGGGGGATGACTCAATGTCTGAGTATGAGAGGATCCTACTAATTTGGTCATCCAGCACATTATCTGCTTCTTTTTTATCCCTAATTTCTATATTGAATTCCAGATGGAGGATCATCTAGCGAATGAGATGTGGTTTGGATTCTAGTTTCTTAAGGATATACCGAAGGGATGTATAGTCTGAGAACACAATGACTTTGGACCCAAAAAGGTATGTCTTGAATTTATCTAAGGAAAACACACTAGTAATGATTTTTTCTAGTTGTGGTGTAGTTTTATTGGGAAGGGTAAAAAGTATGTGACACATGGGAAATGAAATGTGGAGCTCTACTGACCCTTTATGATAAGACCACCCCAACTACATAGTTAGAGGCACCACAAATGAGCACAAATGGTAAATCCCACTGAGGTGGTTGGATTATCAAGGGTGATGTGAGACTCTATTTAAATTTTTTAAAAACATCCTCACATTATTTATCAAAAATAAATTCTTTTTATTTTTGGAGTAATCAAGATAGGGGAAGTACAATCTGACTAAAGTCTGAATGAAACGACGATAAAATCTAGCATGACATAGGAATGACCACACATCCCAAACATTTTTGGGGAATGGTCTAGAATAAATGACATCAACTTTTAATTTATCTACTTAGATACCATCCCTATAAATGACATGTCCCAATATTATACCTTGTCTCACCATGAAATGACATTTCTCATAATTTAATACAAGATTCTTTTCAATACAATGATTTAGGATAGAACCAAGACTACTCAAACATTCATCAAAAGAGGATCCATACACCGTGAAATCATTCATGAATATTTCTATGAAATTATCCAGGTAATTGGAAAAAAACTAATCACGGATCAATGGAAAGTACTTAGATAATTGCATATACCAAATGGAATCCTTATATATGAAAATGTACCAAGGGGGCAAGTGAAGGTTGTCTTTTCTTGATCCTCATGTGCAATATGGATCTTAAAGTATCTAGAATACCCATCAAGGAAATAGTAATGGGAATTCCCTCCAAGACTCTCTAGAATTTGGTCAATTAATGGAAATGGAAAATTATCCTTCCTGGTGTGTTGGTTTAGTTAATGATAATCTATATTGACACACCAACAATTCTTCACATTATTAGGAACCAATTCATTAATTTAATTTTTAATTACCGTAAAAACAGTTTTTTTAGAAACTACTTGAACTGGAATAACTCATTGGCTATCAGATATGGGGTAAATGATTCTAGGATCCAATAATTTTGTTACCTCATTTTTAACAACATATAGGAGGTTTGGGTCCAGTCGATATTGTGTCTGCCTCACTGGTTTAGCCTCATCATTTGACAATATATGATGTGTGTCAGTTGATTGGTTTATACAAGAAATTTAAGAAAGATTCCATACCAAAGCTTATCTATACTCCCTGAAATATTCAAGTAGTATTACTTTAGGATATAGAGGGAGTGAACTAGTAATGAGTACAGTAATCTTGTTTCCATTATCAAGATAGAAATATTTTAAATCTTGAGGTAGTTTTCTAAGTTCAAATTTATGTCGATTTTGGATTGATGGGAATGATTGTGAAAGTGAAAGGTCACTAATATCATCTAACTACTCAATTGAAACATCCTCATATGAGTAATTATCCTTTATAATCTTAGAATTATCATTGATGGTCATGGAATCCTCAGTGTTCAAGTAATCATCAATTAATAAATATGCTTGACATTTTTCTAAACTGGTACAAAATTCTATGCATGATGCTTTCCCTAACATGTATATAAATGGTAAAAACTCATAAAGGGGTTAAGAGTAATAAAAAGAAGTGTTTTCAAGGGAAGAGTGTACATCAATAGAATTAACTGACAATGAGGAATGTTCTTTTGAGGGGTGTTTCATGGAATCAAGGATGTTGAAGTGGATAGTGTATCCAAAAAACTCCATAGATAATGTACCAATATGGAAATTAATTATGGTTTTGGTGGTTTTCAATAAATTCCACCCCAATATAATCAAGTCTTGTCCAATCATCCTATCATATTTCATTTTAAGCACATAAAAATTAGTACGAAAAATTAAATTTTCCACCCTCACAAGAACATCTTCTAAAACAATAGTGGGGTGTGATATACTCCTATTTGAAATTTTAACAACAATTAATATGATAATTAGTTCTCCAAACTTAAATGGAGAGTAAATGGAGTGATTCATCACATTTATAGAAGCACCCAAATCAATCATTTCATTGTTAAAGGAATAATCAGGTATAGTTTAGGGAATGAAGAATATCCCAGGATTGTTTCATTTGGGGGGAAGTAAAGCCTATATAAGTTCTAAGAATTTATTCCCCAGTATCACCTTTTTCATATACATGAATTCACCTTTGGTGTGTACACATATCCTTTAGAAACTTGGCATATCATGGAATTTTCTTCATGGAATCAATCAAGTGAATGTTAACCTGCACTTTTTTTAAAGTTTCCAATTTTTATTTATTATGTTCAATTTATTTTTGTTTCCTTAGATGGGTGTCCCTTGGGAGAAATGGGATAGGAATGGTTTGGGTTTCTTTTTCATTAAATGAAACATTATTTCCTTTGTAAGGGATTCTCTCAGGACAAAGTTTTTCCACATTTAGAAAAAAATTAGTGGTTGAGATGATGGTTTCCACAAGAGTGGATGACTCTAATAGAGAGGTCATTTGGATTTTTAGTTTTTTTTCACTTCAAAGGGTTATGGTACTAATATTTCCCTTATACCTAGGGTTTAATAGTGGTTAAGAGGGTAGTTTATTTGACCCATGAATTTAAATTTCCCCCACCAAGTTGGTGAGTTTGACTAATTAGGGTTTTAGGTCTTGTATGGATACTTGGGTGGTTTTTTAGAATTGGAAATTATTTTAGACATTTTTTTCATCATGTCTTCTAGTCTAGGCCCAAATTTTAGAGGGGTTTGTTAGAAAGGAATTTATGGTGGTTGAGGATTTATGTATGGTGGTGGTTTACTACTCTACCCCGGTTGGTCCCACGGTTTTTTTAGGTTGGTTTGAATAACCCTCTTGCCTATAGTCTCAGTTTTTTTTCCACCCATGGTTGGATGGACAGTATGGTCATTGCCTAATGGGTTGGTTATAGGGGGTCCTAGGAAAATTTCCTCACAACTCTCAAAGGATTCTCTTAATTGAGGGAATTTTTCAAAATAGTGGGTTTCAGAAGAACATATTCCACAACATGTGGGAGGGGGTATTAGGATTTACCTTGGTAAAGGGAAAGTTGGAAAAATGGGTGCCTACCTCTCCAAACTTCATGTCCACCTTCTTCTCAAACACAGAACTCAACACCTCATGGACACCTCAAATGGGAACATTGGTCCTTGAACTGATTTTTTGAGTATTTTGTACCATGTTATCAATGAGGATCCTTGCATAAATTAGGGTCTTATCCACTAGCACATTACCTGCAGCAACAGAAATCATTTTTTGATCAATAGGAATTAAACCTTCATAAAAATATTGTATTAGAATTTGATCACTTATTTGGTGTTGTGGGAACTTGAAGAAATCCTTTTAAATCTTTCCCAGTATTCATGATATTTTCCCCTTATGATTGTATTATCCCATAAATTTCATTCCTTATTTTTGTAGTTTGAGAGGTTGGGAAATAATTTTCTTTAAAAAGGTGTTTCATGTCCACCCAACCTCTTATTAAATAATTAACATAATATATCAAATCTTTTGTAGTGTCTTCTAATGAAAAAGGGGATTCCCTAATCTTTACTTGTAATTCATCCACATTAGAAGGTTTTAATGTTGAACACATGGTATGAAATGCTTTAAAATTATTATGTGGATCTTCTCCCGTAAGTCTATGAAATCTTGGAAATATGTCAATTATATTAGATTATAGATAAAAGTTTGGTGCTTTGCCTTGCATTTTAATATAGGTGGGTTTGATATTAACATCATGTGAGGTTAATTATTTTAGTGTCTGGTTATTTTTATCCATATTATACTATTTTAGTTCAGATTTAACTTGGGTTCTAGAAGAAGAAGAAGGATCCAGAAGTGTGTTGATGTTTTAGGTTTCCTCCTTCAAAGGGTTCTTCTATGTGTCTCGGTGTTGCTAACATAGGATCCTCTCCAGTTTGGGTTTGAAAGGTGTTATCTCCTTCGATGAATATCACATTATACACAAGTCATACAAAAGGATTATTTTAGAAATCAACCTAAAAAGAAGGAAGAAAAAAATCACACAAATATTTACAAAATGAAAAATTCTTTTATAAAAAATACAGACTAAAAACAAAATCACCCTCCAGTAAAGGTGCCAAAATTTTAACATGTTTATGACAACCCTAATTTTTATTACACACTTAGACAAGATATATTATATAAAACCTTCACTTGATAAAATGTAGAATATATAGAGTTATAGTGTCTTTGGGGCATAGTAACATTACATAACAACTTAAAACATGAAATACAACATCTTTATTGAAAACTTTATTTATGTGACCACAATATTTCTTCGTACTTAGCATTGCAGGGGATGACCTAAGGATATACATAAGAAAGGGGTGAGCTATAAATCCCAGTAAGGGAATAAACATGGAATAACATGAGGAATACAATATATGTTATGAAATATTCATATCAATGGAGAATAATGGAAACATGAACATAAAGTCATGATAAATCATGATAATCATAACATGGATATGTGGCAACAACACTTAACATGGATTATCATGAGCTAAGGCTCATTGCACATGAAACATGAGTAAACCCTTATTGCACATGAAGCACAATTAAACCCTCTTTTCACTTGAATTAGCATGAGCCAACACCCATTTCACATGACGTATCATGATACTATACTTTACCCAATACATTGGAGCACTATTAGGTCGCACCCTTCACAATCATTTCATTTCATACATAAGTGTGCCATAGGGATAATACACCATGGATTCATTAACATCATAATTCATTCCATGAATAAGAGATGTACTATACATAAATGTAAGTCTTAAATCAACAATTACATGTGCATAAAGGTGAATACCCTTCATAGAGGAGTGGGTATGGTATTCACTACATAATGATTTTGGCATGGAAATTTTGGTGTAATTTCGGCACCATAACGACGTCAAATAGAAATTATTAAAATGGGTTGATGGGAGTGAAAGGAGCATATCATCATTTATAAATTAAATGGACAGTAAGGGGGTCATGGGACATAATATACAAACATATGGAATGGAATTTCAATGCATAATATAAAATAATTGCTTGAATGTAAATGAGGAGAGAGAAATTCCTTGCTGAATTTCGGCATGGTAACGGGTATACATGGAAGGAATTAATGAGAGAGAAAAGGGGTATCTAATCATTAAAACATTAATATGGCAGTATGGGTGAGGTGAGAAATCATACACCAACATTTTTAATTGAAAATAAAATTACATAACAACATAATGAAATTTGGACAAAAATGAGAAAGGAAGAAATCACTTACATGGAAGTGTGATCTCAAAGGCTTGGGAGAGGCTTGAGAGAGGCTTCTGGGGAGATTAAGGCACCTTGGGACGATTCTATAGAGATGAGGTTAGAGTTTGGATGAACTCCAAGGGATTTTAGTGAAGATTAAGTGGGATATTGGGTGGGTTTATATAGGAAAGGAGAGGGAATTCTTTATTATTTAGGTTTGGGTCACCACATATTAAACTAATCCAAACAAAAAACCATCCCCTGGTTTTTGCCTATATTTTTTAAAAAATGGGAGTGGAAAAAAAATATTTTATAAGGCCAATGGTCATGCTTCTTAAAATAACAGGGTTTCTTATGTGGAGGTGAGTCATACTCTCAAGGAAATCAATTTAAAAGGTAAAATGTTTTATAAGTCTTGAAGGGTCCACTAAAGAATTGTAAAATAAATTAAACAAAACTAAAATCACATTATTTTAATACTAAAACATATATTGGCTGCATATAATTTTTATATTATTTTATTACATCACTATTGGGTCATTGTGATGTTATAAAACATATTATATATTTAAACGGTATTTAATTTTTACCATAAAATTTGATTGTCTTAGAAAATTATGAAAAATTCACCATTGGATAATTTTGAAATCCTGATTCCAAAAATAATATTTGTTTTATTTAAATAATTTTATAAATATTTTAATTCTTAATTTTAAAATAAAAACCGACATTTGTCGAAAATTTATGGGTTTTGACAAAAACGGCTTTCAAGCATTAATAAATATTACAATTGTATTCCTAAAAATTATAGGATCATTTATATTTAATAAAAATTAATTTAGTAATAAAATTTTATTGAAATATTTTTTTATTCAAAAATCCATTAATTCATCAAAATAGATTTCATAATTGAATGTTAACTAAAAATACTATTTTGGCTTTATAAACTATTTACAAAGTAACAACAATAATAAAATGAATGTATATTATTTATTATATAAAAAAATAATGCTCATAATCATAGTGCTAAGGTCTTGTTACATAACCTCTTATAACACCCACATAAGACCGAAGGGTAAGGTGTTCGACGGATACATACTCTTGGGGTGGCTCGGATAACATCGCTCGAGTGGTAATCTCTATCACCTTACACTTCTTTAGTAGGTGGTTCTATTCGAGCTTAACATGTTAAATCTCATCTTGGTCTTGGTCAAGAGTGAATCCCAATTACACCACCTCCTTTTTGAGCTCCAAAAAATGGGCTTCGTATGGGGCAAGTCTACTAGATGAGGCCATCGCTTCCGTTATCTGAGTAAATTTGATTTGTTAAAGCCCTATATTTTTACTAATCATGTGATCACTGTTCAACAGCTCTATTAGAAATAGTCACAATTATTAATGGTATTTTAAAATCCAAAAACATAAAACTAAGGAATTGCATATGTTATATAACCATCTTACATAATAAGACATTTAATTAGAGCATGAGTAATTTTCATTAATAAAAGTTTGGGTCATTACAATATTTCTCCCTTAATAAATTTCACCCTAGAAATTTCTTTTTCCTACCCTAAAACAGATGTGGGTAATGCTGCTTCATCACTTCATATGATTCCCACATCGCCTCTTCAAACTTGTAGTCGTGTCACAACACCTTGATGAGGGGTATTGTCTTATCTTGTAGAACTTTTTCTCTACAATATAAGATCTTCATTGGTTTCTCCTCATAAGAAAGATCATCATATAACTGTAAAACCTCTAAAGAGAGTACATATGAAGAGTATGGAATGTAATTCCTTAAGAGGGATACATAAAAGACATCATGTACTTTGGCCATGGTGGGTGGAAGTGCTGGTTGATAGGCCACAGCCCAGCACGATCAAGAATCTCGAAGGGGCCCATGTACCTAGTACTTAACATCCCTTTCTTTCCAAACCTCATGACCTTCTTCCATGGAGATATGCGTATAAATAATATGTCTCTAACATTGAACTTAAGGTATCATCGATGATTATCTACATAACTATTTTGTCGACTTTGGGCTGCCTTGATATGTTGTTGGATCATTTTCACCTTCTCCACCATTTCTTTGACCATTTTAGGTCCTAGTAGCTTACTCTAACTGACTTCATCCCAACATGTTAGTGTTCTACACCTTTTCCCATAAAGGGATTCATATGGTGCCATTCGGATGCTCGAGTGGAAACTGTTATTGTAGGATAATTCAACCAGTGGAAGATGTTGGTCCCATCCTCCTTTGAAGTCCATAGAACATGATCTTAATATCTTTCACTATCTGAATAGTTCACTCATATTAGCCATCAATTTGAGAATGATATGCCGTAATGAAGTTCATTTCAATGATTATATCATGTCAGTGGATTTTCCATAACTTTGAGGTGAATCTAGGATCACGATCGGATACAATAGATAGTGGTACTCCATGCAGCCTTACCACTTCTTTGATGTAAATATGTGCAAGTTTATCCAATGATAAGTCCTCTCTAATCATGATAAAGTGAGCTATCATCGTAAAATGATCCACAAAGACCCATATAGCACTGTTTCCTCTGGATGTCCTAGGAATTCCATTGGCAAAGTCCATGGTAATTTTGTCCCACTTCAATGTTGGTATGGGTAGTGGTTGCATCATTCCCTTAGACTTTTTCCTCTCAGCCTTCAATTGCTGACATACCAGGCACTTTGATGTATATTCTGCAAACTCCCTTTTCATATTATCCCACCAAAATTTTTCTTGGATATCTCGATACATCTTTGTACTCCCCGGGTGAATATAGAAGGTTGAGCTATGTGCGTCATTCAGAAGCTCCTTCTTTATCTCTGGATCCGATAGTACACATAATCATGACCCAAATCTCACAATTCCGTCCTTTTCAACCACAAACATTGAGGATTTCCCATTTCTTATAGTATACACCCTTTTCATAATTTCCACATCCTTTCTTTGAGCATCCTTTATTTTCTCCATGAGGGACGATTGAGAAATCATTTGAAAAAGGATTGACGATGTTCCTCCCATAATGATTCACATGTCCATCCTCTATAAATATAAGAAGATTAGATCCTTTTAAATTATCATCATTGATAATAATGCAGGATCCTTTCTACTTAGAGCATTTTCCACCTTGTTTGCCTTACTGGGATGGTAGTAGATTGAGCAATCATAGTCCTTGATGAGTTTTATCCATCTTCATTGGTGCATATTAAGATATTTTTGTGTGAATATATATTTGAGGCTCTTGTGATCAGTATATATCTCACACTTCTCCCCATAAAGATAACTCCACCATATTTTCAATGCAAATATCACAGCCTCCAACTCTAGATCATTTGTGGGAGAGTTTTTCTCATGGATTTTCAACTACCTTGAGGTGTAGTCTATCACTTTATCATTCTGCATCAACACACAACCTAGGCCATTCTTCAAAACGTCACTAAATACAATAAAAAGTTCTCTACTTCTGGGTAAAGTGAGCATGGTCATAGTGATAAGCTTCCTTTTTAACTCCTTGAAGCTCTCTTCGCATACATCACTCCAAGAAAACCTTACTCCCTTATGAGTTAGCTTGGTAATAGGGTTGGAAAATCGTGAGAAATTTCTCACAAATTGGTGATAATATCCAGCTAACCCCAATAATATAAGGATATCCATTACCGATGTTATCATCGGTCATCATTCAATTGTAGTTGTCTTGGAGGGATCCACAGATCTCCCATTGGTTGTGATGATATGACTCAATAATGAGACCCCCTTCAACCGAACTCACACTTGTTATACTTTTCATAGATCTTCTCCTTATGCATGGTCTCTAGTATAGTTCTTAGATGCTTCTCATGATCCTACTTGGTTTTGAAGTATATTAGAATATCGTCTATAAAGACTACCAAAATTTTGTCAGGGTAATCTCTAAAGACTCTATTCATCAAGTCCATGAATATTGTTGGAGCATTAGTGAGTCTGAAAGACATTACTATGAATTCATAGTGCCTGTATCTTGTATGAAAAGCAGTCTTGGGGATATCTTCCTTCTTCACCCTTACTTGATAATATCCCAACCGAAAATCTACCTTGGAGAAGTATTTTTCTTCACGCAGCTAATATAACAAGTCATCAATTCATGGTAGAGGATACTTGTTCTTTATCATGACTTTTTTAAGCTCATGATAATCAATGAAAATCTGTATTGACTCATCCTACTTCTTGACAAAGAGGACTGGTTCACCCTATGGTGAAGCTCTTGGGAGTATAAACCATTTATCCATATTCTCCTGTAGTTTTTTCTTCAGCTCCTCGAGCTCCACAATAGCCATTCTAATCGGATTATTGGATATTGGAAATGCCCTGGTTATAAGGTCAATTGAGAATTCAACATATTTTCTAGGATAAATACCAAGCAATTCCTCTCGAAACACTTCAGTGAATTCCCGCACAATAGGCATGTTTTCAAGGATAGTTTTATCCATAGACTCAATCATCTGAGACAGATACACATGCTCATAGGTCAGTAATATCCATGCTTGAGATGATGGTTCTAAAGAAGATCTATCTTCCTCCTTGCACTTGTATAGAATCTAGGGTCGATTCTCCAAATGGAGAGTGATTTCCCTATCATGGAAATTTATGTTGGCTCTATATAACGAAAGTCAATCCATG
Organism: Viscum album; assembly: GCA_963277665.1. NCBI lineage: Eukaryota > Viridiplantae > Streptophyta > Magnoliopsida > Santalales > Viscaceae > Viscum > Viscum album. Next base: position 1,216,302,316 of record OY728155.1, on the reverse strand, counting down.
CCTAGAATTGCATCAAATTCTACCAGAGATAGTATAATGAGGTTCTTCGAGATGTTCAATCCACAAATTATGATAGGGGGATTTATATTCATGGAATACAATGATTTCCCCATTTTCCATACTCACCGACATCTTTACTTCCTTGATTTTTGGTGGTGTTGGGATTGTTCAACTAAAATTTTGAGATATAAAAGAATGCGTAGAACTAGAATAAAAAAGTAAGTTTTCTATTATTGAATGAATAACTAGTGTACCTATCACTATTTCATTGTCAGGGTTCACTTTGGTAGTAGTGATTGAAAAATCTCACCCTTTCTGCCTTAGAGGTTGTTGGTTGCCTCCAAAAACCCTTATCTTAGGGAATTGATTTTCAAGGTGCCCTAGTTCTTTGAAGTTGAAGCAATGAACAATGCGTTGAGATTCAAATAGACAATTACTCTCCTCTATCGTAGCCACAGGTTTTTCTTATCGGCAATTAATGTCTAGGTGCCCTTTTCTTCCACACCTAAATCATTTCCTCATCCCCTTCAGACAATTTATGGGGTGCTTCTTTCCACACCTTTGGAAAGTGGGGTGCTGGATTTTCTTAGCACCATTATATTTATCCATCGGACTACTATAATTGAAGTCCACCATAAACTTATTATCCCCATGATACCTCTAAGATTATCCAATCTTCATTACAACCTTTAGGGCACATCAGACAATTTCCTTATAGCTGTCGAAGTCATGGATCGCCAGGGCTTTCTACTGGCTAGGTTTCATCCCACCAAAGAAGCGGTCAAACTTGCATTTGGGGGTAACAAAAAATTCAGAGGCATATCGTGCAAGCCTTGTGAAGTTTTCCACATACACTCCAATGGATTTGTCGTCTTTTTTTCTTAAGGTCAAGGAATTCCCTTTCCATCTTTAGTCGGAGGATGCCTAGAAAATATTTATTAAAAAACATATTCTGGAAATCATTCCATTCCAATGCCTCGATCTCCTCCTTAGGCTTCTTATTTTTTATCAAAGTCCACCATTGATCAGATTCACCCTCCATACCATAAGAAGCCAGAATAACCTTCTCTTGTTCATAACATTGAAGGATGTAGAATATATTTTCAATGAGGTTGATCTATTTTTTGGAGATTGAGGGATCGAATGAACCATTAAAACTAGGAGGCCTTTGTCTCATAAATCTCTCGATGGCGACCTGTTCTTTCTTAGGGGTGGTTGAACATTCTTATTGACCCATGTTTCTATTAAAAGTTTGAGTTAACTAAGAGAGCATCGTGACACAGTTTGTGATTCCCGCTCCCATCGGATTGGGCATCAAATTAGAATAGTCATCACATTGATCTTTGCATCGGTTGTCAGCACGAGTCCTCCTATTACCGTCCATTGGCTGGAATAAAAGTAAAGTTAGGGGTAACACATAAAGGGTAATCCAAGGACAAAATGGATGACTTATAAATTAATTTTATTTCCTTAACTTATGAATCTATAGGCTTCAATCTATGTTATCCATGATCTACCTTCTAACATATATTCTTAGGGGAATTTTTATTAATTCCCTTAATAATGGTTCATACTAAGCTTGTGAATTTACCAAATCATATTCTACAGGAGTGTCATAACCAAGAGTGTAACAAGGATCATTGTAATGTATCAGGATACCCCGAGTCAAGCCCAAAACTCCTTGTCAAATTTTTCACTTCTAGGTACGACAAAGCCGCCTCTACCTACTCATATCCAGATAGGGATGTATTTTCTTGATAAACCGCTTACTCAATAATCACAAAAACATAGGTATAATTTTATTATACTTAGTCTTATCCCTGAGGCTTTCACTAGGTTTTTTGAATCCTAATCCCAAAAATAACTAAACCTATTGCCTGATACCAACTATGACAACCCTTCCTTTTATTACACACTTATGCATGATTTATTATAAAAAAACTTCACTTTATAAAACTTAGAAGATCGATATTTCTAGTGTCTTTAGGTCTTAGTAGCATTATATAATGAATTAAAAACATTAAATACAACATCTTTATTGATAACTTCTTTTACATGACCACAACATTCTTTCGTACTTAACATTGTATGGGATAACCTGAGGACATATATAAGAAATGGGTGAGCTATAAATCCCAGTAAGGGAATAAACATGGAATAATATGAGGAATAAAAAACATGTTAGGAAATAGGCATATCAATGGAGCAGAAGAGAAACATGAACATAATGACATGATAAATCATGATAATCATAACATGGAGATTTGACAACAACACTTAACATTGAATTAGCATGAGACAAGGCTCATTGCATAAGTAGCATGAGTAAACCCTCATTGCACATGAAGCATGATTAAACCCTATTTGAACTTGAATTAGCATGAGTCATCACCCATTTCACATGAAGTATCATGATAATATAATTTCCCAATGCATTGGATCTCTAATAGGGTGAACCCTTTTATAATCATTTCATTTCATGCATAAGTGTGCCACATAGATCATACAACATGGATTCATTAACATCATAATTCATTCCACTAATAAGATATGTGGACTACCTAAATTTCAGTCTTCAATCAACAAGTACATGTGCATAAAGTTGAATACCCTTGATAGAGGAGTGGGTATGGTATTCACTACCCAATGACTTTGGCATGGAAATTTTGGGGTAATTTCGGCAGCATAACGACGTCAAACAGAAATTCATAAAATAGGTTGATGAGATTGAAAGGGGTATCTCGTCATTTATACATTAAATTGATAGTAAGGGGATCATATTACATAATATACCAACATATGGAATGTAATTTAGATGTATAATATAAAATAATTTCTTGAATGTAAATGAGGAAAGAGAAATTCCTTACAGAATTTCAGCATGGTAACGGGTATACATGGAAGGCATTAATGAGAGAGAAAAGGGGTCTCTCATAATTAAAACATTAAGAGGGAAGTATGGGGGAGGTGATAAATCATACCCCAACATTGTTAATTGAAAATAAAAGGGCATAACAACATAATGAAATTTGGACCAAAATTAGAAAGGAATAAATCCCTTACTTGGAAGTGTGATCCCAAAGGCTTGGGAGAGGATTGAGAGAGGCTTATTGGGTGATTGTAGAACCTTGTGAGGATTCTAGATAGGGGAGGGAAGTGGTTGGACGAACTCCAATGTCTTTGAGTGAAGAGGAAGTGGGATATTGGGTGGGTTTGTATAGGAAAAAAGAGGAAATTCTTTATTATTTAGGTTTGGGTCACCACACATTAAACTAATCCAAACAAAAAACCAGCCCATTTTTTTTGCCCATGGTTTTTTAAAAATGGGACTGGAAAACAATATTTTTTAAGTTCAAGGGCATAACTTCTTAAAATAATATTTTTCCTTATGTGGAGGTGAGTCACACTCTCAAGGAAATCAATTCAAAAGGTAAAATGTTTTATAAGTCTTGAAGAGTCCACTAAAGCATTGTAAAATAAATAAAACAAAATTAAAATCAAATTATTTTAATTTTAAAACATATATTGGCCGAAAATAATGTTTATAGTATTTTATTACATCACTATTGGGTCATTATGATGTCATAAAATATATTATATATTTAAACAGTATTTAATTTTTACCCAAAATTTTGATTGTCTCAGAAAATTATGAAAAAATCACTATTGGATAATTTCGACATCATAATTCCAAAAATAATATTCATTTTATCAAAATAATTTTCTAAATATTTGAATTTCTACTTTTAAAATAAAAGCTGACATTTATAGAAAATTCATGGCTTTTGACAAAAACTGCATTCAAACCTTAATAAATATTACAATTGTATTCTTAAAAATTATACGATCATTTATATTTAATAAAATGTAATTTAGTAATAATATTTTATTAAAATATTATTTAATTCAAAAATCCATTAATTCATCAAAATAGATTTTCTAATTGAATATTAACTAAAAATACTATTTGTGCTTTAAAAAATATTTACAAAGTAACAACAATAATAAAATGAATGTATATTCTTTTTTATATACATAAATAAATAAAATAATCATAGTTCTAAGGTCTTGTTACATAACCTCTTATAACATCCGCATAAGACCGATGGGTAAGGTTTTGCGATGGTGACAGACTCCTAGGGTGGCTCGGATAACATCGCTTGTGTAGTAATCTCTATCGACTTCCTCTTCTCTTGTAGGTAGTTCTGTTTGAGCTTAACATGTTGAATCTCGACTTGGGATTGGTCAAAAGAAAATCCCAATGACCCTGCCTCCTTTTTGAGCTCTATAAAATGGGCTTCGTACGGGGAAAGTCTACTAGATGAGGTCATCGCTTCCTTTGTCTAAGTAAATTGGATTTGTTAAAGCCCTATATTTATACTAAACATGTGATCACTATTAAATGGTTATATTAGCAATGGTTTCAATTCTAATGGTATTTTAAAATCCAAAAACATAAAACCAATGAAGTGCATACGTTATAAAACCGTCTTACATAATAAGACATTTAATTTGATCAAGAGGATTTTTCATTAACAAAAGTTTGGTTCGTTACAATGTTGTCATGACACGTCAAATTGATTATGATTTAAAGATTATTTTATAGTATATGGAAGACCTCAGGTCATCTCTCAAGGAGTGTTGATAGGTTTAGAGTGTGTATTTTTAATTAAAAGTACTAAAATATGGGGTGGTTTTGAAAATAGTTTTATGAAAATAACTTAATTAAAGAGTTTAATGGTTGATAAATAAAGGTGGTGTTTGTAGAATTTTGTGATAAGGAGTTCATTTAAAGTTCAATAAACATCTTGTTTTTTTAATTTTAATAAAAGTTACATTTGGTTTAATGTAATATTATTATTGAGGGTAATAAACATATCAATTCCCCTCATTCCCTTTAAAACAATACATAAAAAACCATCCCTTAACACACACAAAATCTTGTAAAGGTTTAGATATAAAGGAAATAAAAAGGGATAATAAGGAATACTAAAATATTATGTATTTGTGAGAGAAATAGGATTCTTGTGTTGTCTAATTAGACCAACCCAAGAATCCCACTTAAGTATCAACCCAATCGGTATTGAAATGAAAATTGTTACACATAAGTGTACCAAATAAATTCATTAAAATGAGGATAAACTTAAAATAACACTTATATGAAATGTATAAAATAAAAATTACACAAAAAAATCTGAAGAAAAGGTTCTATAACTCTTTCTAAAAGATGTGTATCTATCTTGAAATGGTCTTCCATCGTTTAGCTCGCCGTCTAGAAGAGGAAGAGGCTCAGGTGAAACTTCACCTTAATACTTGATCCCCTTATGAGGATAGAAGCCTCTAAAACTTATTGTATGTGAAAATTAATCCTTTGGGTATCCAAAATACTAGATCTTTTCCTCCTGGTAGAACTTATAAATGGGGTTCCCAAGGTGCCATTTTATAGGAAAATTGGAAGGTGCTTTTGAGCCCCCATATTTTGAGAAACAACTTGGATGATGGTTTTCAACATAAATATAGTATTATATAGCTTTTAAGAAAATTAAAAAGTTTTATCCCCACCTATTTAATATCTACACTAAAAAATTGGCACCATTTGGGCAACTACTTCTTGATATATTGATAGAATACAGAAGACTATTTTTGACTTTGTGCATATTTGATTCCCCAGACATATCAGTTTGGATGGGCCTCTTGGTGGATGGATTGGGATTGGGTTACTTTATAAGATTATTGTACCACTAAATTTTAGATCATACCACAAAGTTTCATCCCAATTTGATGCACAATTTAGTATCAATGTGTGTTTATGTCCACTAGTGTGCTTGGAATCATGCACAGTTTGGCCCATTTTTATTCAATTTTATCCTAGGCCCTCCAAAATCACCTCCAAATACAATGTAATTATCAAAACAAGTAACATTACCCTTTTTAACAGTGATAAAAGCAAATTAAATTAATTAAAAATTAAGTTTAATTAGTTATTAAATTTGGAATTTATGATACAAAATCAGTTTAACATAGTGGTAAAAGGGTGAAAATGAAATAGTGAATCATGGTGAGATCAGTAGCATACCTAGATAGTCTTATAAAGGTATTGTCATAATCCACAAAACTTTATTCTTCCTTTTTCTCTAAGTTTAGGAACTTCCTCTTTATTTTAGTTCACTTCTCATGAGGTAAATATTTGTCGAAGAATGATACATTAAAATGTCTCCAATCCACGTGTTTTATTCCTTATTCATATCTATTATTTTGGATCAATAACAACCGTTGATCATCATCATACTACTAGTATAACCCTTTCTTGTTCATCATATCCCTATGTAAGTAGTATCCTTTTAGGTGACTTAATCCATTTCTTGACTACCACTATATTTGTAGTTCCGCTAAAAGATGGGATCTTCTTTCACATGAGAAGAAACAGTATAGGTGTATCATGTCATGGAACATCATGTTTATTGATATCTCCAAGGTTATTGGTCATAACTTGGGTAGATTTCCTAATATATCCATGATCTAATCAGCTCCAACACTAGTTGTATTGGCTTGCTCGGTACGGAAATTTCTACACTAGCCATGATTATTGATACCATTCTTTCTGTCAGGCACCATTTCTAAACAATGGAATATATGGTATTCGCTCATATCATTATAAATTTTAAATCACAATATATATAATTCTAAATATGATGTAACACTTAACATAAATTGAAACTTTATTCATTTTCAATTTAATAATTATAAACATGACTACTTTGGGAATATCTTTAAATCAAAAACAAATTCAAATATTTCATGATGTTTTTTAAAGTAAATGTGAATTATCTAAATAATATCCCCTAGGAGTTTCAAACTATGTGAATAGTAAGAAAAAACTCACAGTTTTCCAAAATAATTGCTGATATATACTCGACCAACTCTTTTTGAGTTTATTACCCCTAGATGCATTTGTGCCAAAACCAAGTCTGATTATAGAATTCAAACATGGATGTATTTCTAGAAAAAACACCTAATATCTATCTTAACAAAACATTTATAATATTATTATAGAATTATAAATATAATCAAATTCTGTTGTAAGTTTATGTTCACTAATATATGTTTTCCTAAATCTAATTCCCAAGGTTTCTAATAAACTTCCTCTAATACCAATTCTAACAACTCAAACTCCAGTAACCCAGATCCAGTAGTTACTTTATTACATTGGCATAAGATAAAAGGGATCACTTCACAAATTATTTATAAATTTATATGTCTTGAAGAACTAGATACATATTTGATTCCAATTTTTACGTTAAAAATAAAATATAAAATGTAGTAATATAAAACATTCGGCACCCTTGAACTCATTCAAAGAATTTTTATTCATATCCTGGGGAAAGGAAATTAAATAAGGGTGATCACAAATTCTTAGTAATTGTTACGTAAAATGGTATCTATCATTAGTAAATAATTTATAATCAATATGATAAGGTAAGTAACAGAAAACACATGTCATTTAATCAGTAACTTGTGTATAAAATGCATCCATAGATAATATCAATGAAATAAAATCAGGGATAATAATTATTGAATTCTAAATGAAGGAAATTCATAATATTAGATGTCATGATATCATACATCATGATATATATATCTTCAATTCCTTGATCAAATACAGTTTAATCGATGGGAAAGTATTCACTAAAAACCCATTTAATTTAGCAGACCGATTTGTCTCTTGAGACCTGTTGATGCATCAAGGGGATATTTATAATCGATCCCCACACATCACTATATTTCCAATGCATTCCAAAAATATTTAATGATCAATTAAATTCTTAAACAATGTTACTTATCAATAAATATTCGTATCAAGTAAATAAAATAAATTAATAAATATTTTCCCTAGTCAATAAAATAACTTTCATAGTAAAACACCATATCAAAAAATTGTAAAAGGTTTGGGAAATAATAATATAAATGATAAAAAAATATGGATATTCAAGATAAATTTAATGATGAATGTTCATAATTAATTGAATATTTCAGGAGAAATTTAATGACTACAAAATTAATAGTAGATAAGAGATGACCATCAATTCATCAGAAATGTAGGTTTTGTAATAAAATTGTGTCCTTTTCAAAAATAAATAAATTTTAAGTAAAATATTAAAATAATATTTCATTGAATATTTTTATTTATTAAACAATTAAAATTTTTAGAAGAAGTTAAATATCATAAAATGGTTATGAAAGTAGAGAAGTATGTCAATGCCATATACATTAAAAACATTACTTTGCACTTTTTATAAAGAAAGAAAAAAACAAACATTTCAGAAAACATTAGAAAGATTCCTTTAACACCTTTTAAAACATATAGGATATCTAAAAATTTACTTAACAATTTATTTGAGTAATAAAAATTTATTTTGTAAAACAATTTTGAAAAATATGGACATGGAAGAAAAATATATCTCATTAAAATGGAAATAAAATTTATTTTTATTTTAAACATATATTTTATTGATTCAAGTGATAAAGAGAGGGAAATTTTTAAGAAAACTTGTAAAATCCTAAAATATACAAATAATAAGAGAATAGATGGATTTTTTGAAGGATTTATTATGATATTCCTTTAACAAAAATTATGGCAATCTCAAAAAAATGATATTGTAAAATAAATCTTTACCACTTTGGTATCTTTTAAATTTTAACCCCTTGAAAGAATAAAATTTAATTGAAAAATTAATTATCATGAATAAATAGGTATTCATTTTAAATATATCAAAGGGACAGTATATACACTACATAAAATTGAATAGGTGTATAATAACAAATATGTATCAATGGAGTGTAAATTGAGACGAAATTTATTACCTCATGCTTCCCTTTAGTTGAACATACTCTAAAATCATTTATATTTGTTCTAAACATGTTATTAATTTAATAAATAACCTTATTCATATTTATAATATCATATATGATCCTATTATGATATCTTATCACCCATTTTCTAATAATATTTCATTATTACCTTTGTTTTAGGTGTTAACTGCTTCATTTTCTCATGAATGTTTTGTCATGGAAGTTCCAGTTCTTGTGAATATGATATAGTTCCATAATATCTATAATGGTATTAAAGTTATAAGTAACATATTTTTTTCATTATATACATGTTTAGAATCATTCTTTAAATTTAAACATGAAAAATTAATCACAAGGCTTCATGGGGATGATAGGTCGTTCGTATGCACGAGCGACGTTATCATTTTATTAATGGGTGAAAGGGTAAATAATTATATTATATATTAATTTTTAATAATAATAATTATTTCATGAGTTTCGTATATATTCATTGGTCCCATAATTATGACTATCCATGTGAGTTGGTTATGGAAAACAATTTACATCGGTCCGTGAGGTGGCAGTCTACAATACACACGAGCGATGGTTTGGTTTCCCATTTTATGGAGAAGAAGATAGATTAATATCATTACATAAACATAATAATGTCTAATAATTTTTTAGATATTTGTGATATTATATTTTAATTATTAATATTCCATTTAAGGTGGTAAAATAAGAAATAAAAAATAAAGAGTTTGGTGAAGATGACTAGCTTCACATAGAAAACCCTTCTTTGCATCACTTATTAAGAACCCTAGGGTTAGTATTTTAGGTAGACCATAAACTCAAGAAAGTAGATAAGGAAGTTAGGAAGATATTTTTTTAGGTTTTGGTTTAGATAAATGATTTAACAGGTGTTAAAAAGTGAGGGGAGGAGGTTCCCATTAAAAATTGAGGTGAGTGGCACACTTGTAATTTTTAAAAGTTTTAAAATAATGTCAAGTCATATTCTTGGAAAAATAGCTCCAAAATGGATCATATTATAATTTAATATTTTTAAGCTCAAATTAAATCAACCAATGAGTTTCTAGAAATTTTTAGGTTATTTAACCCTTATCTTATTAGGTTAACCCCTAATAAACCTATTTTAACCTTAACTATATTAATTAATTTTTATTGTTTTCACTATTCATTATAACCATAAATTAAGTTGAAACTATTGTATAATATTAATTATTCTTATTCCAAATATAGAATCCATTTTATCAAATTCAATTAATATAAGAGGTAGAATTTAATTTAAAAATAAACTAGCAAAATGTATTAGAAAACAACCTTTTAAGAAATTCATTTTTTCAATCATAAGATGATATTAAATTAACTATACGGATATTAATCATAATTATATGGATTTAAATTCATATATTTATATATATAATCTATAAATTTCATTTAAATCATTTGCTATTGTGGTTTATTTTAATTAATTAAAATGGAAATACATGATGCTTTTTAAAAAAATAGTTTTCTAAAAAGTATATTATTTTACCTCCAAATTATAGTTTTTTCTATAAAATTAATAGTCAATAAATGGTTAATTATGAATATTATAAAACATTATTATAAATTAAAGTAGTAATAGTTATATATATTTCATTTTTAATTATTCATAAAATCTTATTTCTTGGGGAAAATTTCAAAAACTCTTTATAGTATTATTTTGACCAACTAAGTTCAAGTTGATATTTATCCTATAAAATTATAATTTTATACCATGAAATATTAAAATGTTCATTATATTATAGTTTTATTAAAATATAATTCTCACTTACTATAATTGAATCTCAAGTGTTACATAAACTAAGATTGATATAGGCTTCACTAAATGAATTAGAGGCTAACGTGATGACGAAAAAGGGTTAAAGGTTTTAAGGTTGAATACCTTTTATGTTAGTTATTTTGATAACCCCTTTTTGATGTTAAATTTTCATCACTCATGTTAACAGTTTTGGTTTTAGTGATTTATAGAACTAGAATGAACCAACTTAACCTTGGGTGTAATGGAAATGTGATGATAACTTCAACGATCATCTCATTAGAAAGGGATTTGGACTGAAAAATTTAGTGATTATGTGCAATAAACTATTAGGAAACATTATTAACAATGTAACCATGGTGTAAAACCTGATTTCACTAAAGAATATAATGATGGAGACTCATAAAGATTCAGGCAATAAAGACAATGAAATAAGGGATATTGAACCACCTATATATCAAAATGTGGGAAGAAACACTAAGGTAATTTCCTCAAGGGGGCTAGATAATTATTTTCTTGTGGAAGAGGGGGTCATCGGGAATCAAAATGATGTAAGAATATGAAGAAGTTAGTTAACATAATGGGTGTAAAAAGTGTGCATCCAAAAGTACCACTTATGGTCCAATGCCTTAAGTGTGAAAAACCTGGACTTTACCTAAGTTAGTGCCATAAATCCAAGGATGATAAGAATTATAGGCATGAATATCCACCACAATTAAGGAAATAAGTTGTATATTTACCAATGACTACTGATGAGGTGGATTGTGATAACTAAATCCTCCAATTTAGAATTGTGAATTTGGGATCTTTATTCCTACCACTCTAAGTTTACTAGATTTTTCTCTAAGTGTACCACACAAATTAATTTTTTATCAAATAAAACATCTAGTTATATGATGGTTACATTTAAAAATTTAAGTTTAACAAAATATAAATATTTGTATAGGTCTTTTATATGGATTTAACATTATTTCAGTAATGGATTTACTATTTCAACATATACTCCTTATTCACCAATATGGTTAGATCAACTGAAATATCCTCATTATTGGAAAAATGGATGGGGTAGAAACAACAACCGATAGATATTGTAGAGATATATTAATGTCACTGCAGTAATATATGACATTAACTAATCACCTTCTTCATCATCCATCAATACTCTGCCACCATGATTATGACCTAATGTTTTTGGAGAAGTTAAAAGCACCATGAATATGGTGGATATATAATACAACTCTATGCTACCACTGCTAGTGAAACAAGACGTAGTGGTTAGTAAAAAAGGGGGCAGTTTGCCTAGTGACCTCAAGACTGGGAGAAGTTCAACAATCAGGTTTAATTCCCCATAGTATGTGATCCCATGTATCACATGCAGGAAATAGTTTGGTTCATGGAAAGCTTTGTTTGGGAACATGAAGAGTCACCCGGAGTGGAAATGGTAGGGCCTCTATCCCCCCAACAACCTTTATCTAAGAGGGCTTTATAGAGCATACAACATGAGGACTAGTGCAACAAGTGGGTGTAGAGATGGGTGGTTATCTATTGAGGCTGAAAATATAGTCAAGAGATAAACTGGAGAGGGTTTAGGCTAGTGTGGTAGAGGCAGATACCCCAAAAAGGGTTTAGAGGGGTCTAAATATGGATTTATATGAACCTTATGAGGAGGATCATTCTTTTTTAACTTCATCATTCAACCTCAACTTTCTACCAGCACTGCCATGTTGATAACCATGAGGGATGAGAGATGTGTGAGTGTGGTTTCTCTAGTATAAAATAGGAATCACATTTCATACCTCAGACCAATTTATGATATGTTTTCATTTCAAGTATAACTATGAACTCAAGGAGAAATAAAATAGTTCTTAACACCAAACCCTAATAGTTATGTAACTCAAATGGGTAGGAAAAAACATGATATAGGGATTATGATTATTATAAGTGAATAGTTGTGATTGTTACAACTTTAAAAAAGTTAAATTTTGATAAATATTATTGATACCCATATCTAACTTTGATAGTGATCAATAATTTAAATTGTGGGGATGAAATTTATTTAAGGGGGAAAGTAATGACCCAATATTTTAATATATTTTTTCCTCTAATTAAGTCAAATAAGTTTGATAGCTTGACTCACACGCAATGCTTAACTAAAATGAAACTTCAATATTATTTTCAAATTAAAACCTAGTAGTTAATTTAGTAGGTATTAATAAAATTAACTTAATTACAAAATATATTAATATTTATATTCATATATATATAAAGGTTATTTTATATAAATTTATTTAATTCATTGTTGTGTTTAACAATCTATCTTTTTATGCACCATAATTTTATCAAAAAAAACAAATTATATTATTATTAAATTATTATCTTAATAAAATATAATATTTATTGATTAATTATATCTTTATAATAATTTTATATAAATTAATAATAAAAACAATTAGTATTTAAAAAGTAATTTTCCTATACAAATAGTTTCCCAATGTATTTTTTGATTCTATTTAAATTTTAAAATATAAAATTATAGAAACTGAATTTGAACAAATAAAATTAATTTTTTAATTTATAATATAAAAATTGGATTAGTATAATTTTTTGGGTTTTTTTTAAATAAATGATTTTAAGGTAAACAGTGAAACATACTGATTTTTGTTAATACTGTCAATTCCATGACATTATGACTTGAAGGTTTTTAAAAACTCTTTACTATATATATATATATATATTATAATGTGAAATGAATAATTTGAAAACACTATGTTGGGTTCATAAAATCAATGATTAACATTTTAGAAAATTTAGCAATATTTTATGAAAACAATTTTTCATTTGTTTCTTTAACTAAGTTTGAACATTGGAAAAATTAGGTTATGAATTTATTTAACAATAAAATAACTCTTATTTGATCAATAATAATCTTTTTAATATCATCAAAATCAATAACATTGATAATTTTTTCCTATACATAAATTTTATGCATAAAAATACACTTTTCTTAAAAAATGGGTTTTTACACGCACTAACGTTAATATTAATTTATATACACATAGAAAGTTAATTTGATAAAATTATTATTATATTTGAGATAAAAATTTTAATATTATTTAATATAGAAATTTTTATTTTTTAGGTATAAAATTTAGATTTTTAGAATTAGTGTTAATTACTATGATAATGGTGAAAAGTTATTTTAAAATTATTATTTTATTAATATTATAGAATTTAAATCAAATTAATTAAAATAAAATACTTTAAATAGTGAATATTATATGATGTATAAACACATAAATAAATATATTTGCACTTATTTTATTGGTAATAAATATAAAAAAATATTAAGAATCCATTATGATCAAAAGGTGTTTTTTCTACTCAAAATATTTTCTACACATTTCCTATTTTAATTTAAAATTTAATTTTATAATACTTAGTGTAACATCCACAACTTGGGAGCCACTAACCGGTGCACTAAGCTAGGTGGTTACATTCCCTCAAGCGTGCCTCCCTGTATGCCAAAGTTTGCCGACTAGCAGAGAGGGTCTAAGTAGTCACATGGGGAGACTATACCCCCTTTTTACTAGTGTAAGACACAGCAGTAAGAATATAAATAGTGTAAACACTATAAAACAACCAACACAATGCATAAATAAACCATTCCCAAACTAGGTACAACACAACCAATAGTAAGTATTTCATTCCATGCTACAGTGAAATGTGAACAAAACCAAAATTAATACAAATAGTGGAATCCCTAAAACGGTCCTAGCACTAAGTCTTGAACCTCAACCAAGATCATCCTGAATCCCGAATCAATTCCCAAGCACTGGGCCCTTGACCTTCTCCTAAACTGAAAGCATGAAATATTCCTGGGTACCCAATGGTGTCTCGAGCAAGGTGTGAGTACAAATTAGTAGGCCACCACCAACGGTGTCTACAAAATATCCAACCCATATAAAGTTCATGTAGTAGTAAACAAAATCAAGTAAAGGAAATAGATTATAAGGCTAAGCTTAATTGCGTTCTTTTCAGTTAACCTATCAAATAACCCATACTCATTTCAAGATATGATAATTATCAATTCACCCTTTATATGTGTTCAATGGATTAGACAAAATCAACATTCACAGTATGAGATAATTAAACAAGTCCTATCACACTAGGCATCATAACACAATAATTTTCATTATCCTCACCTCGAAGCCTCAATCTGGGTGGATGCAATTGTTAGGGGAATGGAACTCTCTCCCCTTCCCTAACTCGTGCATTTAGTTGGTGGAGTTTGGAACCTCAGTCAAATATCAACCTGTGGGCGTAGAACCTTAAGCCAATGCCCCACACTTCCAATCCATGTGCACATGATTTATCTAACATTCATCACATTCAACAACAATTCACAACCAAGCATCGCTAATGTCATTAGAAACATCACAAAAATATCAATAAATGGGAATTTAACATTATGACACAATCCATTAACACATTATTCATTTAAAACCCACAACATTCATCCCCATTTCCCATTTCCCATGCCTATCTCACTAAGCATAATCTTGTATAAAGCTAATCCCTTTGTATTTCCCCATATCTCACTAAACCCCTTTCTAAGCCAATAAAACGCCCATATAGGTCTCCTCCAAACCAAGGTGTGTTACTAGGACTCCCATTCACATCCTTTAATATTAATATCATATTCACCCTGGGCTCTATGTTCTCACACAATGGCCCAATATTTACTTAGCAAAACTCTAAATCTGGGAACAAAGGCACACCCCATGGGTGGCCCTAAAATAGGTCACATCTTCCTCCATGCATCCCACAAGGATCATGAGGGTTCCATTAGGTTTTTTAGACACCCTAAACATCACATCACAATAATGGAAAGAAGAAATCATCACAATAGGGTAAGAATCAAAACCCTACATGCACAAATCTTCATAAAACTCAAGGGATATAACTTATAGACCACCTTCCTCAAATCTGTTGATTAATGCCCGATCAACCAAGGCCTTAGATCCTGTTCCAAAATCTCTTTGAAGCCCCAACCTAGATATCAATGAAAAAGAGAGGTTTGAGAGCTTCAGATGGAAATCGCCCAAAATACTAGACCTAAACCAGAAAAGGGAGTGGAATAGAAGATTATACTCACCCGGATCTTATATTTGCATCCAACGGCACTCCAAATGATCAAGAATCGAAGGATATTGATCCTTGGAAGCTCTTAGTCCCTTTGGTTAGTTCCTAGAGTTATAAGAGAGGAGGAGGGGGAAATCATGAGTGAACATAAAAACCCCATAGTGGAAATTTTATAATTTTTTAAAAGGTTATGGGTTGCATGATTTTCTCACATGGTTTTCCAAACCATGCACAAACCGTGTAGATGCCACTGTCCAAAATCCCACCTACTGTATGGTTTTTCTAGGATGTTCACACGGTTATCACTGACCAAGCACAGACCATGCATCCTACCCAGAAAACTCCCTTTTTTCTCCTTTTTCTTGTCCCGAACCCTCAGAATACCCCCGATCCTCCTTAAGGATTTGGGTAATCACTTAATTAACCAAAAAAATAAAGGTCATAAACCGAAACATAATTAGAAAATACCTTATGGAGAAATTTGGGATCTTAAAACCTCCAAACCTTATAACGGCTCGTCCTCGAGCCACTCTTCTGAGCATCACTGAGTTTCTAAGAAAAGAGTTCGGGCCACTGAGCTCGTATATCCAATTCTCTCTCACAATTTTCCTCCTGAAATTTTATGTGCTTCCACAGCACATGGACCAAATGCACAACCTTGCCTCACAAAACTTTCTCACTGAAATCCATGACATGAACCGAATGTTCCTCGAAGAAAGCATCAACATCAAGCTCAACATCGCCAACATCTCAAATATGAGATGGGTTAGGGTGATATTACTGAAGTTGTGAAACATGAAACACATCATGCATCCCACTATACTGATGTGGAAGATCCAATCAGTAATCCACTGGCCTAATCCTCTCCATAATCTCAATTAGCCCCACATATTTTGGTGCCAACATTACCTGCTTCTGAATTCGACGATGATCCAACCTTGGCGACACCTGGAGGAACACACTATCACCCACCCAAAACTCTAGAGGTCTACGAAGCCAATATGCATAAGAATTATGCCTATTATGCGCTGTTTCCATATATTTCTGAATAAAACTAACATTCTTAGGCATCTCCCTCACGAGACTCGGTCCCAAAAACTCAGACTCTCCCACCTCTAGCCAACATATCGAAGATCTACATGGTCTCCCATAGAGTGCCTCAAAAGGATCCATCTTAATTGTAACATGAAAACTATTATTGTAGGAAAACTCAACTAGAGGCAAGTGTTTATCCCATGAGCCACCAAAATCCTAAACAAAAGCTCTCAAAATGTCCTCTAACACCTGAATTGTTCATTCTGATTGCCCGTTTGTCTATAGGTGATAAGTTTTAATCAACAACACCTGGGTTCCAAGCACCTTCTATAAACCCTGCTAGAAGCGCAAAGTGAAACGCGGATCACAATCCGAAACTATGGTTCTTGGCACACCATGAAACAACACTAACTCTCTAAGATATAACTCACCCAACTGATCAACTATAAAGGTCTCCTGGATCAGCAAGAAATTAGCCACTTTTGTTAATTGATCCATGACCACCCAAATTGAATCACTCTTCTAAGGCATCTTCATAAGACCAACCACAAATTCCATTGTCATGTCATTCCATTTCCACTCTAGAATGGTCAATGACTACAATAACCCACATGGACGCTTGTGATCAGCCTTCACCTGTTGAAAGGTAAGGCACCTTTCCACAAATCTCACAACTTCTTTCTTCATTCCAAGCCACAAAAACTGTCTATGGAGGTCACGGTACATCTTAGTCAAACCTAGATGTACTACCCACTTCGATGCGTGGAACTCAGGCATCAACTCTTCTCGTACTCCTACCGGTACCACAACATGGTCATGGACATGAGCAACACCATCAGCACCAAAAACCTAGATAGAAGGTGACTCCCCACCATTAAGAATTTCCTTTATAGATAAATACTCTGGTTCTTCCAACTGGATATCCTTAATCTGGCTCAAAATCATAGATTCAACTGCTATGGATGCAAGAATCTTCTACCCTGGATCATCCAGTACCTCCAGGTGCATATTATCAAACAATGTTATTAGTCACTATTCTGATGATAATTCTTGGACCACCTGATTCTGAGTCTTCCGACTTAGATCATCATCAACACTATTCCCTTTTCCCAGTGTGTAAACCAACTCAAAATCAAAGGATTATAGGTATTCAACCCACCTTCAGTGTCAAATATTTAGATCCCACTGAGAAAATATATACTTGAGACTTTTATGGTTGGAAAACATCATAAAAGGTTCTCCTAACAAGTAATGCCCCCAACACTTCAAGGCATGAACCACTACAACTACTTCAATGTCATGAGTTGGGTAATTTCTCTCATGTGGTCTCAACTATCTCAACCCATAAGAAACAATATGGTCATCCTGCCTCAGCACTGCACCAAGTCCAACACCAAATGCATCATAAAACAAGGTATAATTCTTGCCTAGTTCAGGTAAAACTATAATTGGTGTAGTATTCAACCACTTCTTCAGCTCTTGAAAATCACTTTCACATGCTCCAAACCATTCAAACTTCACTCCCTTCGTGGTCATAACGGAGAGTGGTGCTTCCAAATGAGAGAAGTCCTTAATGACCCTCCGATAATAACTGGGAAAACCAAGAAAACATTGAACATAGGAAATGCTCTTGGGATATTCCCAAGACACCATATCCTATAATTTCTTTGGATCCACTGACACACCCAATTCTGAGATGATGTGTCCCAAAAAGTGCACCTCACCAATCCAAAACTGACAATTTGATAGATTATCATAAAGCCTATACTCTCTTAGTGTACACAAAATGATGTCAAGATGTTGGGGATGATTATCATGAGTCCTAGAGTACACTAAGATATCATTAACAAAAATAACAAAAAAACTAGTCTAGATATGGGTGAAATATCTGGTTCATCAAATCCATAAACATAGCTAGTGCATTGTTCAACCCAAATGGCATTACCAAAAATTCATACAACTCATACATACTTCAGAAAGATGTTTGTGGAATGTTAGAAGATATCACCCTTAACTGATGGTATCCCAATCTCAAATCGATCATAGAAAAGATCAAAGCACCTCTGAGCTGGTAAAAAAGATCATCGATTCTATGAAGAGGGTATCGGTTCTTTACCTTCATCTGGTTCAGTCTTCTATATTCTCCACAAAGTTTAAGTAACCCATCATCCTTTTTAGAAAAAAGCACATGTGATCCCCAAGGTGATATACATAGGGAAAATAAACACCTTTTCTTCCAATTCCTCTAACTGAACCTCCATTTCTTAGAGTTTTTTCAGATCTATATGATATGTTGGAATGGAGACTGGCTCTACTTTTAGTAACAAATCAATGGTAAACTCAATATCTCTCTCATGTGGTAACCCCAAGGAGTCCTCAGGAAACACATCTTGAAACTGATCCACTACCAGTGGGAATATTGGATGCTCCTTCTCCCCATCATTTAGCATAATTCATGCTACCTAATCCATGAGATCTCCCAACTGCTGGAAAAGAGGCCTGGTATAACCCAATCGAGCATCCCACTCACTATAAAGGATATAGGTGTCTCTATCAAGAGATGTAAATGTTACCCGATGTCGATAACAGTCGATATGGGATTGTTACAACACTAACCAATCCATTCCCATGATAAATTAAAAACTTGACATGTCCATAACTAACAGATCCCACAGAAATTGATAACCCTCAATCTCTAGAGGAAAACCCTTACATTGCCTGATGTTCTAGACTCGTACCCCCAATGGAGTATTAAGTGACATTACCCCGCAAGCATTCTCCACAGTCAAACCCAACACAACTAATAACTGAGTAGAAATAAAATAATGCATAGCACCTATATCAAATAGTGCACTATAAAGCATGGAAGCTACAAGAATTGTTCCTCAAACAGTGGACGATCCTACCTTACCACCCTCAGGCGTAGTCTGAACCGCATGGATTTGACCCAACCCTATACCCTAGGCCTCAACATGAGTACCATTCACTGCACTACCTTGATGGTAAGAATGGTCTTTCCCTGGAGTTACACATACACCACCTATACCGGTATGACCTATAGAGATCCAACTGCTAGCCAGATATGGGGTAATAGACCCTCTACCAGAACTTGGCATCTACTTCTGATTTCTTTCATTTCCCAACTACTGTGGGTTCCTATAGAATTTATGCACATGGCCTAACCTACCGCATGCCCGACAATCAACTGGTGATAGGGGACACTGGCCACACATGTTCTCCAAGCTACCACACTGATAGAAAAAGATTTGGTTTCCACTCTAAGAGGTTATTCCCCACTTTTTTCTACTCTGCGAACTTCCACTCTGCTGAAAATTTCCAAAATAGAGCTTCCTACCCTTGAAATCCGCACTACAGTTTTGCCCAGCTTTCTCTAAAAACTCACTACCCGAGGCCCCCTTGAGGTTTACCTTTTATATAAGAGCCTGATCTACCACTTCAGAAAACCTCTTAAGATAAAATATACTTACCTGTGACTTGATCTCGTGTCTCAACTCATCCTGGAAACATCTCTCCATAGCTTTCTCATCTCCAGTCAAAGTTGGAATGAAGCGATGAAAATCATTGAAACAACCAGTTTAGTCCATCACCGACATCTCCCCTTGAGTCAAAATCATAAAATCAACTAACTTTTCCTATCTCAGGATATTTGGATAGAAGTACTCAAGAAACTTCTCGTGAAAGTACTTCCATACCATTTCCTCAACCTATTTTGTTTGGACCATGATGTCCCACCAACGCTTCGCTTGGCCTCTCAACATATAAGCCTCCAACTTGACTCGCCTCCTAATAGGAGTCTCTAGATGATCAAGAATAGCCTAGATAGACTCGATCCAGAACTCTACTGCCTCTGGCCCAACCTCTCTGGTAAAGGTCAGAGGGTGCTGCAGTTGAAACTCTCTGGTCAGCTCGAACATACTCAGCACAACCCACCCTGGGTCCCATTCCATAATTTTCATAAAACGAGTGAATTTCTCATGGAACGTGTCTTCACTTTCACCCTGAACCATTGGATTCCCTTACTCCACTCTCAGAAGAGAATTCTTGGAAATTTCTTTCGGTCGCCCAACTAGCACGCATCTTCACGGCGGAATTTCTCTACAATGCCAAACACAACCTTAGAACGAATCACTAAAGCTATCACAAAAATGAGGGATAACATAGGAAGGATTGTCACTAGAAATAATCAAACATTTTTTTATACACTATTCCACCATGCCCATCACATCTGGGACACTGCCCTTAGCCATTCCTCTTTGGACCATGACCAACACAGTTAGTTAACTCACATAGTTTCAAGACTTTATTTATTACACCATTTCAAACTGTTCCACATTCCATGTTATTTTAACAACATATTAACCCACTTTACATTCTTATTAAATATGTTCCTTGATTATCACCCAACATTTTTACACTCGTTATTTCCCATTCACATCATCTTATTAGGCATATCTTCATCACTTTTAAAAGAAATAATTCATCCTAACCTTTACATTGTGAACACTCATTTCATGTGTGTGTCTACCATAATGAATGTCACTTATATTTATAGGTTTATAGGATGATTCATGAATGAAAAAGATCATGCCATTTCAGCCACTAGTTAAATATCACAAAATCATCAAATCACACAACAAGCGCATCACCCGATGGTGAAATATCATCAAATGTAACAACACATAATAAGAACAGAAATTCCCACCAAGGGGGGCTTGGGTTTTCCCCTGTACATGGGTTATCTAATCCCAAGAATGAGCTCATTAACAAGGCATGACATTATCCTAACCTCCATATACCATCTCCAAATAGTAAGAAAGAGAAAGGAACTCCTCTAATACCACTTTGTAACATCCCCAGCCTACGAGCCACTAACCGGTTCCCCAAACCAAGTGGTTACATGCCCTCAGGCATGCCTCCCCATATTCCAGAGGTTGCTGACTACTAGAGAGGGTCTAAGTAGTCATATGGGGAGACTATACTCCCTTTTTACAAGATTAATATATATAATTAATGATATAAATCATATAAACACTATAATAAAACCAACACAACGCATAAATAAACCATTCCCAAACTCGGTACAACACAACCAATAGTAAGTATGTCATGCCATGCTACATTGAAAAGTGAACAAAAACTAAAATGAAGACAAATAGTGGAATCCCAAAAATGGTCCTGGCACTAATTCTTGAACCTCAACCAAGCTCATCCCAAATCTCGACTCAATTCCCAAGCATTGGGCCCTTTTCCTTAACCTAAACTGCAACCATGAAATCTACCCGAGTACCCAACGGCAGCCCAAGTAGGGTGTAAGTACAACTTAGTAGGCAACCACCAATGGTGTCTAAAAAATATCCAGACCATAGATAGTGCATATAATAGTAAACAAAATAAAGTAAATTAAATAGATTAGAAGGCCAAGATTAATTATGTTCTTTTTAGTTAACCTATCAAATAACCCATACTCATTCTAAGATACTTTAATTATCAATTCACCGCTTATATGTGTTCAATGGATTAAGAAAAATAAAAATTTACAACTTGAGAGAATTAAGAAAGTACTATCTCACTAGGAATCATAACACAATAGTTTTCATTATCCACACCTCGAAGCCTCGGTCCGAGTGGATGCAACCGTTAGGGGAATGGAACTCTCTCCCCTTCCCTAACTCGTGCATTTAGTGGGTGGAGTTTGGAACCTCAGTCAAAGCTCGACCCATGGGATTAGAACTTCAAGTCAATTCCCCACACTACCAAGACATGTGCACATTCTTTATCTAACATTCATCACATTCAATCACAATTCATAACCAAGCATCGCTAATGTCATTAGAAACATCACAATAATATCAATAAGTGGGAATTTAACATTATGCCACAATCCATTAACACATTTTTCATGTCTAAACCAAAAAATTAATCCCCATTTACCATTTCCCATGCTAATATCACTAATCATAATCATGTATAAACCTAATCCCTTATCATTTCCCCATATCTCACTTAACCCCTTTTTAAGCCAACCAAACGACCACATAGGTCACCACCCAACCAAGGTGTGCTACTAGGACTCTCATTCACATCCTTCAAGGTTAATATCATATTCACCCTAGGCTCTATGTTCTTGCATAACATCCCTACATTTACATAGCTCAACTCTAAGTCCAAGAACATAGGCACACCCCATTGGTGGCCCTAACATAGGTCACATCTTCCTTTATGCATCTCGTGGGGATCATTAGGCTTCCATTAGGTTGTTTAGACACCCTAAACATCACATCACAATAATGGTACGAAGAAATCATCACAAAAGGACAATAATCAAAAACCTACATGAAAAAATCTCTATAAAACTCAAGGGATATAACTTGTAGACCACCTGCCTCGAATCTGTTGATGAATTCCCTCTCAACCGAGGCCTTAGATCCTGATCCAACACCCCTTTGAATTCTCAACCTAGATCTCACAGAAAAAGAGAGTTTTGAGAGATTCGGATGGAAATTGCCCAAAATAGAAGACCTAAACCAGAAAAGAGAGAGGAGGAGGAGATTAGACTCACTCGGATATTCTATTCTCTTCCAATGGGACTCTAAACAGTCAATAATAGAAGGATATCGATCCTTGGAAGCTCTTAGTTCCTTTGGTTACATCCAAGGGTTGCAAGGGAGGATGAGGAGGGAAATCCTGAGTCAACATAAAAACCCCAGAGTGTAAATTTTGTAATTTTTTAAAAGGTTTAGGATCACACGGTTTTCCTGCACGGTTTTCCAAACCGTGCACAAACCGTACGGATGCCATTGTCCAAAATCCCACCTCTTTCATGGTTTTCTGGGGTTGTCCATGCAGTTAGCACTAATTGTGTGTAGACCATGTGTCCTACCCAGGAAACCCCATTTTTCTTCTTCTTTCTGTCCTAAATCCTCAGAGCACCCCCAATCCCCCATAAGAACTTGGTTAATCACTTAATTAACCAAAACAATAAAGGTATTAAACTAAAACACAAGTAGAACATACCTTAAGGAGAAATCTAAGGTCTTACACTTTGAAATTTAATTGTATTAAATAAAGGTTATATTTATTTGTATCACACCCAATTTGGTTATATATTTTATATTATATTTTTAATATAATATAAAATCATGTAGCTGAAAACTAGTTACCAAGTTTAAAAGTAAAGAGTAAAATGTAAAAAACTTAATGTTAAAACCCCAATAACATGTTTAAAACATATATGGAAAGAATTTTTTGAGTATTTATCAACCCAAATACACCTCACAATCCATTA
This sequence comes from Viscum album, assembly GCA_963277665.1. Lineage (NCBI taxonomy): Eukaryota > Viridiplantae > Streptophyta > Magnoliopsida > Santalales > Viscaceae > Viscum > Viscum album. Next base: position 1,216,278,185 of record OY728155.1, on the reverse strand, counting down.
TTTAGAAAAAATTTATCTTTTAACCAAGTAATAGTGTAATTTTATCATGGAAGTGTAAAGGTTATTCCCAAAAGTGTTTCTCTCTTTTTTTATAAAAGGGGATCACCTACACCCCTCTATGGTTACACTTACCATTATAATTAACCTTGAAACTATGTAAAAACTACATCTAATATAATTATTTTTCTCATACTTAATCCATTTATCTCCATAAGATATCTTAAGTCCTTCACTTATAAGGAAATCTCAAACATAATATCAAGTCTCCAATGTAAGTATTACCATCTTCATAACTTTTTAACCTTAATATTTCTCTTCCAAATATCTTATATCCATAAAAATATAATGAAATCAGTATCATTTATATATATATATGTTTTTATAATAATTTAATAGTCATTATTTATTCCTCTCCATCCTCTAAGAAAAACAAAAGTGTCGTTAGTACATTGTACAGACTACCGGCTCCACAAAGTGACATCTTCCACTTTTCACCAATTTCATTCATAGTTGATCAAAAGGATGTAATAGTTGAATAAATATTATATGTATAATATAAATATGATTCTTAAATTTTAGAATTATAATTTACCCTCTTTCCCTATAATTCATTTAGAAATAGAATCATTAATCATGCATACGTGTAAACTATCACCTCCAAGAGCAATGAGTTTCATTTGTCATCACCACCCATCATGGTTAGATTTAAAAATATATTTAATATATAAAAATTATTTCCATAACTCTATGAAGATTATATATATTATTAAACTATTTTATTATGATATATAAAATGGTCAAAATACATAAGAAGTTACAAAAAAATGACTGAATAACTTCAAGTCGCTGACATAGGTAAGAAAACTATATAATAAATAAATAGAATATGATAAAAAAATGTACATATAAAATTAAATAAGTATGAATAAGGTTATTAAGAAGGTATATAATAAAATTAATTTGATTATTCAGGACATTAGGCATGTTCACAGAATGAATCTGGAACAAGGTCATGGTTTTGTCTCAATTCCTCATCATTGAGACATGTTTAAATGTTATACACCAATTTCTTATTTATATAGTGTATATAATTCACAAGAATATATTTTGGTATAATACAATATTTAATTCATGGAATTTATAGAACTATATTATTTCCATGCTTCCAATGAATTTTAATTCAAAATTACATTAGTTGCAATGGTTTCATCTCAAAATTTCCTTCTTTGAGACACATTTTCTTTTTTGCACATTATTTATTTAAAATAGTTTTTATAATAATAATTGGATATATGATATCATGTTTTATCTTCAATCATGTAATTTTAACTTGTACTTCAATATTTATCTCTTTCAAGGGGTTTTTATTAGAATTTTTATAAAGTTATATGAGTTTATTATCTCAATTTCTACCCATTGAGATATCCTGCTACTTATACACCATGAATTCCTTGGAATCTTGTATCTTAATTCACATAATATTTTTGAAACATTATTCTATTATATTTCATGATATTCAGTTTTCTATTTATATTTATTTTTCTCTTGGGTTTTTGACACAAATTTTCAAAAAAAAATTAAGGGTTTTTTACTCCAATTTTTATCTTTGAGACAAGTTTCATTTTATGCATTGTGCTTCCATTTGAATTATGTAAAATTATTTACCAAAAAATTAATGTTATAAAATTTATTTCTTTGTAATTAATGGTATATACTAATCAAAATCAATTTCTTTTCTTCAAATGGACTTCACTCAAATGCTATCCTGGTTGTAGGGGGTCTTCTATACCGCCTTCATGACTTATTGGTTACAAGTTCTCTTTATTTTTCAAGATTATTTGAAATATTATTCTCAAGTAACTCTTTTATTTTTTTATATATTTACCTTAAATATATACCTATTTGAATATTCCTTTAATTGTGGGGTTTATACATGTTTTTAGTTTCTTTTGAAATTCCCACTTTTAAGAAAACTTGATTTAAGGGAACTTAAATATTTCTTATCTCATGTCAAACATCACACTAATATAATTTTATTAAACCATTAATAGATTATAAAAACCCTTATTATTTTATAGATAAACCTTATGGTTTAGTAATTTTTTATGGAAAATAATAAGCTATTTCTTTATTTAAAATTATATTTTATTCATTTCATAAAATTTTTACCCATGTGGTATGTTTTTATTATTTTTTATCCTAAATACATATCATTGATTATCAATATTTGAACTCAATATTGAAGGCCACTGTTTTATTTTTCAAATATGAACATACCAAATTATTTAATTCATTTTTCTCTTTGAAATCCATATGATTTATCTTTCCCTTTTTCCTTGAATTGGAATTATGAAACTCAATTCCTTCTCATGGGTTTGATCATTATTATGATTTATGTATGGTTTCTTTTCCTCATATGGCATGAATATATATGATTTTAATTTATGTGAAGGGTGGGACTAAAATTATATAGCTGTATAATGTATTGGGTAAATATTTATATCGCATGATATATTATATAAGGTATCAGGGATTGAACCTAACTACACCATGGTACTTTATCCAATTTATGACGATAGTATTAGGAGTGACCCTTGACTTATATTTATGATCTCATATTTTTATATTGATTCCACATGTTTATAGTATTATGATATAATTTCCCTATGAAATGTATCCATTATTATGATCATACTCTTTATTATATCATGTTATGACTCTTAACTCTCGTGTTATGATTTATTTCTATGTTTATTCCCTTACTAGGATTTATAGCTCACCCTTTTCCATATGTATTTTTTCTAAGATATCCTATGATGTTATAGAATATCTATGTGAATAAAGAGAAATATGTGGTTTTTTAAATAAATTTAGTGTTTTTATGTTTAAGATAATGTATTTGTATGTCTAGTCTTACAAAGACACTAGACCTCTCGATTCTTGGTGTGTTTTTTTTAAAAAATTATGTTAAGAATCATGAATTATTATATGTTTAGTCTTGGGTTTCTATACCTTTATACATGTGATTGATTTCAATGATACCTTTATGCATATCCTCACTTACCCTTATACGGTTATCGAATACCTAGATTACCTTTACATGGGGTTCATATGATGCCTATGTTCATCCAGTTGACATGTACATTTTCCAGATGACACCTACGTAGACTATCAATGAAACTTATGTTTCTCCAAAATAGACATAATCTCTACCAAAAAAATCACACAAATGTACCTTCCAAAGAAACCAACACTTTAGGTCCTTATCTAAATTTTTCATCCTCAAGCAGAATTCTGAAAATGATATAATACATACCAGACCTTCTTCAAACCATCATAGATACATTTGAATAATCACAAAAACATTCCAAAAAACATTCAACATATCTCATCCACCTTCACTTATTCTAAATCAAGGATAAAAACAAATTCAAACCATCAAAAACTCTAATACAAGGGAACTTCACTTGGAAATAAGGTATTTTCACTAGGGTTTTCCCTAGAGAAAGACTAAATTAAACTTTGACATGTATAGATTGAGTGAAATCATCTATAGCAGAAGTTCAATATCATGGAAATCACAATAAGATCCATGCTAGATGAATTACCACTCATGGCAACCACCATTTCTTATCTTACCCTTAGATCGTATGTGGCAGTCTTGAGATGTTTTTTTATATAGAAGTTAAGATGATATAAATATGTAATTACTAATTTAATAAATTTTATATATGTTCTCATTATTTTATATGTAATTTTTATAAAATTTTAAAAAAAAATTAAAATATTTAATTTAATACAAGTTTTTTAAATAATTTTTCGGAAAATAAGTAATTAAAATTAAATTAGGAATATAATAATTAAATGTTAAAAATACCTACTTTTCATAGAATTTTATTTTTATATATATCATATATTTTTATCTTAATAAACTAAATCGATAACTTTAAAAAATTATTATAATAAAAAAATTTAATTAAATAATAAATAGATTAACACTCATTTAAATTAGTAATTGATATGAAATATTATTAAGAACACTTAATGTTTTTAATTTTCACTTTTCTATAAAAAAAGTTTTTTATACATAAATTATAATTTGATTTAAAAGATAAATTCTATATTTAGAAAATTATTTTGATAAAATGGAAGTCATTTTTGAAATCATAAAATTGAAATTGGGTAAAAGGGATCATCTTATATTTTTGGTAAAAAAAGTAATAATCGTCATGGTAAAAATAATTAAACATGGTAAAAGGGGGTAAAAAGAGGTGAATTATCATGGATTGAATTTTTTATAATTAATATGATATTTATGAATTATATAAGTTATTTTTAGGTGTAATATTAATACCTAAATGTCTCACCGATATTTCTGCACATAACTTACCTAACTCTCATGTGATTTTATCTTTTCCTTTTATATAACTTAAGTTTCCAAGGAAACATCCTTCATTTTCACCTATAAAAGGAGATCACCTATACCCTTTCCAAAAAACTCAATTCCTTTGAAACTTTCATAAGAACATACACTTTTTATATCTTTTAAATTATTATAAGGTATCTGAAAAAATTTTCTTCCAATAAGTAATCCTAAATCATTCATTCCAAAGGAAACCGTATCGAGAAGAAGCAAATTCATCAATTAAGTATTTAAGTTATTCTCTTAATTTTTTAATTGAATTATCACATTAACTATTTATTAACCTCACCCTCCACTATAATGATTTTATATTAAAATTATTATACTTATAATAAAATTATACTACTATTATATAACTCTAAAATTTTAATCATTCATTAGTATAACTTGTTCTTGTGTAAGTCGGTTCAATGACATATGTTAATGATGTTATAACAACATCTCTATTTTTATAATGAATAAGTATCAAGACATTAATAATTGTAATATATTATATAAAGTATTAATATATGTCATGGATATGGTTTTGTAAGAATGAAATAAAAATAAGTTATCATTATAATGTAACTCATGGTTATCAGTAAATTACCCGAAAACTGTTCGTCATGGATTCTATTCTCACAAACCATACCCATAATTTCCAAAAAAATTAACTTGGGTATACTAAAATAATTTAATAACAATGATTTAAATACCTTTAATAATCTATTAATAATGAAATTGATATCAAATAACAGGGTTTGACATACCTATTACAAAACATGTATGAAATAATCAAAATTACGAACATCTGTGATGAAAATAAACATTAACTAAATAATATATGTATAATTATTAACTATAATTGAATAATTTAAAAGTTAAATAAATATTAATAAGGTTATTAAATAATTGAGTAAGATTTTTATGTTCATTATATCAAATTCTAAATCATTTTCGTGGAATATAAGAGTAAAGGTAAGGGTTTTTTTCATCTCACTTTGGATTCGAGATTATCAAAACTAGATTTAAATATAAGGAAATTGTATGATATTATTATCTAAAAACACATATATTTTATTATAATTTTTTTATTCTTTATTTTACATTTCCTCTTACCATTTCACTTCTCTTTTGGTTCATAATTTACTCGCATTGATGCTTGTAATAGAACTGACCATACCACTTATTTTCAGTCAATAACCTTTCTTTTCCATATCTATATTATTAATTTTTTTAATTGGGGTCATTATCTATAATTATATGATTTATTAAGGTCTTTTTAAATTTTCCTAAAGACTCTTTAAAAAATTTTGTTAGAAATTTTTTTTACATTTTCCGTACGATTCATTTTCTAATGACATTGAATTTCTTTACAAAAGTGTGAAAGGAATATATTTTTAATATTTTACATACAGTTTCATTTTACCATTTTATTTATGGGAATTATATAGAAAATTCCTCTCCAATTTTTCAAATTTTAACAAATAAATTTATATTCCATTTGTTTTATAAAATATTTTCCTAAAAGTGACAAAATGTAAAGGGAATTTCTTATTCTTTCTCTAAGTAAATTCTAATACTCTTTCAAGACTATTTTTCATATATGTCAATATCCTTTAATAATCTTTATTCCTAATTGGGAATATTCTTTAATGAAACATCCATATTATTTCTCTATATGGATTATGATAGTGTCTTATGGATGTTTTCATAAAATCCCTTTATTTTTCATGTGTTAATTGAGTTATAATGGGATTATGAATATTTTAAAGTAATTATAGAACACATATGTATGGTATATCATTATGTGATTATTATGGTAACTTATTTAACTATAATTCATTGGTAAAGTTTTATATCTCATGATATAGTAATTTTATGCATGGGTATGAATATAGTTAACTATTCTCACAACTTTCTGTGGGAACATGATTGTAGTTAACTATGTTCACCACTTTATGCATGTACATGAGTGTGTTTAGATATGTTCACAGTGTTATGATTCCATATGCTTATTATTATGCCTTATTTTTATGTTATACCACAAGCCTATGTTATGTTCCATGGTTTATGATTATTGACCCATGTTTTTATATTCTTATTTTATGGTATATTTTTTATTAATTTTAAGGTTGTGGGTTCTTCAATTTTATATTATTGAAAACTCTTATGATTCCATAATCCTTTTAAATCAGATATTTCTCCCATGATCATGATTTCTCACATGCTTATAATATAACTCCTTTATGACTCATTGATAGATTTTCTCTTATTGTGTATTTGAGCCCACTCCTTTTTTTCACTTCCCCAGGAAATTATATATAGGAAAATGTATAGAAAGATGTTTTATATAGATATTTTTGTGGGATATATTGGAGAAATAATGTGTATTAAGATATTTATGTATCTAGTCTCTAAAGACACTAAAAATATTGTTTCTTAGATTGTGAGATTACTTGTGTGATTTAATGTGTAAATTATGATATTGATGTAAAATATATGCATTATTAGTTTGGAACATCTCACCAAGGTGATCTTAAATTCTTAATTATAAGGGCCACTCCTTTTTCTCTTATTTAAGATGATGATCTGATTGTTACTTGATAATCCTTTTACCAAATATAATTAATGGATATTTTATCCTTATTTTTTCAGTTTATGTCATTTAGTTTATAAATTAAAATAAATCACATTGGTAATGATTATTTTTACTTGTTTCACCAGCACTAAACTACACTAAGGAGAATATAAAAACAATGTTTTAGTGTATCGATATCAACAAAGATGAATTAAAGCTAGGTCACTCTTTCCTAGGGCTCCTCCATTTTACAATGGTGTTGAGTTTTCTCACTAGTAACCAACACTTACTACCAAAATAAAATCCTCTATTTAATGATCACTACTACAGATAAAGGATACCGCCATTGGAATGCATGCTGAAACTAAACAGTCTCATCACTTTTGACTTGTATAGAGTGTGTGTTAGTGCACTTTAATCTCCAGGATTCTCCTTCACAGATTAACTGTGAATCCCTTATTGAATAATATCAACATTATCATTCCATTATACATCATGGAAATCACCTTCTCATTCTCTAGATTATTATTTCCAATAATAGTTATGGAATCCCTTCACTTTCTAGTTTTACAACCGGAATATGTAAGATAATGTTTTTTCATAAAATTACAAATCCTTTAATTTCCAATCTAAACCTCTTGTTTTGCCTAAGTGGAAGTGAGTAAAAGGGTTGTGGAGGTTTTGGGATTGTTCAAGCTTGGTTTGGGGCTCAAAGTTCTATTTTTTTGAGAAATATACTAAGGCATATGATTAGAGCACAGTTAGAAGTAATCATACACCTCAACCATACAGCCCAAAGAGGGTGATACACTATTTTTGAAACTGTGCATTAGGATTTTCATGGTCATACAAAGACATTAATTTATTTAAAGTGCACCATGCATGGTTTTCACATGGTTTGTCTAACTGTGTGCCTAAACTGTGTGGGGTGATGGAACATAAATAGTGGGTATCACATAGTTGGTGCATGGTTAGCCAAACCTTGTGGCCAAACTATGAACCTCTTTAAAAATTGGTAATTTTCCAAATTAACTCTATAGCCTTTAGCCCTTTATTCATCCTTTCTTCATCCCATTTATGCGAATAACCCATAGGGATATCTTCATTATCCCCTATTCAAGGTTTTTTTGGATATCCACTCTCTTAAATTTGTTTCTTTCATCATTCATTATGTTAGATCCCCTTTGGTAATTTTAGCACTCTGCTTGCTTCCTTTCTCAGTTTTATTCACCGAATTCAGTGTTATTTTAATGCTATCTAATATACCCTATTTTCAGGGAATTTTTTAGTTTTGTCATTTTCTATCATTCTATCTCAAATATGAGACCCATACTAGATGAGTATTATATTAATGGTCTAAGGTATATGATCTATTACTTTTCTTTAAAATTATTTTTATTTATAATTATTTAAGTATGCATTAGGATGAACTTTCCACACATTTCCCCTAAAATGAGTAACCCATAAATTACTTAGATCCTGGCTTGGATGTTCCATAAGACACCTAATACCATTATAGTTGATTAACCCAACTTGAATCGCCCCTTAAGGTGTATTAAATTAAATTCCTTGAAAACCATTCCTTTCTTGTAACCAAAAAAACCTAAGGTATGTTTAGCCTGTCACTTATAAATGGAAGGCTCATAATGAAATAATTGAATTGATGAATGGTATGGATACTAACTTGGTATTGTGGTCACTTTATAACTTATTATTTGGTTATTAGTTATGGAAATTTTTCACACCATTAAATGTATTGAATTCCTCAATTAGGCCTTGAATTCTAAGAAGTAATTCATTGAGATAACCCAAAGGATTCCAAGTAATTCATTGAGGATAATGACAAATGTTACACCCTATTAGATTCATTCTTTGTATTATTTGTTGAATTCCTCAACTTGATTTCATAGTATTTATTTGGATTCTCTAAAAAACTTATGATTATGATATTATATCCCTAGGTTTATAATAATTTATTTGGACAAGGATTTCCTTGGGTCATCCCCTTGGGTTCTAATCAATGCCTACCTGACTTGAAAAGATAGTTTTTGTGTTCGGCTCAAAACTCTTGTGATGGGAATGCCAAGGGTTAAAGACTTGGATTACAATCAAACTAAATCTCTAACCCTTGTGGATTGATCACTGTGAGTTGTCTTGATATCCAAAGGTTAAGAATTCCAAGATTCTTCCTTGTATTATAAATTGATATTTTTCATGGGAATGTTTGGACCTGTTATGTGGATTCATTATAGTTATTATCACATGGATTCTTGAGTTATATTCTCTAGTTCCCTTGACAATTTATAGGTTAAATGTTCAAAGACAAAGAGATTATGCTGAAGTAGGTATGGTTGTTCGGAAATCTATATAGGATCCCAAGCTCGACATGGGTTCTATTTATTTTCAATTCACACCATTACATTTTATACTCATAGACTGGATTTTCATTAGACACTTTTGTTAGTGGACTATAGAGTTTAAATCAAACCTTATTTGGCCTGCCATTTGGTAACCAAATATACTTCTTCGATACAAGAAAGGAAAAAGGGAAACACTTGACTTTGGACACTTTACTTTTCTTAGATCGAGGAATGGGAGAAGTGGACCGAGCCAGTTATTGGGATACTCATAGATTTTATCTATTTTAGTCTTTTTTTATATTTTTTTGTGACATGTGATGTTATATTATTTATTTCATTCTTACTTTATTAAATTTCTTTGTATATATAAGATGTAATCTGTACATGATATTGTTCACTAACATATACTGTTATTATTTTCTAGATGGTTTATTTCTTCTGCCTATTATTATTGATGATGTTTTGTTATTATTTACCATTTTGTTTCACTTTAATAAAGAGGATACAGTCTCCCCACTGTAAAAACATACACCCTCACTACTAGCCAGTATCCTCTTGTATACGAGGAGGCATGTTTGAGGTCATTTAGTCCTCAATTCTGATAACTTATAAGTGAACCAGGCCCAGGATGTCACAAAGTGGTATCAAATATTTCTCTTCTATTTCCTTATTATTTTGGATTAGTAGACATGAAACTATGAAATGTAAAAACTTGTTAATAAGTTATTTCTAGGGGTAGTTAACCCACATTTATGGGAAATCCATGTTAACATGCATGGGATTCACTATTCATGTTTCTCTTATTATAGTTACACTATTTTAACTATTGGGTGACACATGTGATTTATGATGTTGTGTTTTATGTATTATAGCCCATGGGATAGTATGGAAAGGGAGAATTTTTTCATTCATCATAATAAGAACATAGGTATACATATATGTCATGAAAATTTCATGTAATGTTTATTTTTTTCTTGTTTCTTATCTTATGTTCTTTGATAGTTATACTTTTAAATTAAATAACATTTCTTAAAAGAAAAAGGATAAAATAATTGGTTACTTAAATTATCTGCATCAACCTGAATAGATTTTTCTTGCATAGCTTTATGGTTTCACCTTAACTATCCAATGGATTCCAATTTTAATTTATAAAGTTTTTTCCTCTATAAATTAGGAATGGTGATCCATATAACTAAACCATCATATCTGGACTTGTTACAACCTAACACTAGATGTAAAAGGATGGTTATGGTTACTTAAAATTCCAATTGTAACTTGTAAAGATTGGTTCTTTATAACTTTGGAATAGAAAAGTCATCTAACTGAACCATTTCACATATAAATCTTGTTAAATTCTAACTTTATAGGAAATGGTTGTAGGTACATAGAATGATAATTATAACCTATAAATCTTAGTTCTTTATAACTTGGGAATGGAAATACATCTATTAGACCATTACATATAAAATTACTAAAATTTTAACTCTTAAGGTAAATGGTTGTCGTTAAATGGGTGTGTCAATTAAAACTTAAAGGAAATTTTACTTTATAACTTTAAATGGACACCTCATATAACAGAACCCTTATTATTAAAACTTGCAATCCTATTTTATAACTTAGCCATAGAAATAGTTAGTTGGATAGTGTGCCTCTTATAGTCAAAACTTGAGTCTACCATTACTTTCCTTTCAGTAATATTTTATTCTTAATATCTTTATAAGGATTGTGATTGTAATTATAGATATATGACTCCACGAAAACCTCATTTTGAGTGCTAGGAGGGTGGTAAAGACCATGCTATTGAAGTGGTGGGACCTAACCCATCGGTAGTACTGCCAATAGTGATACTCATGGAACCTCTAGTTGTTCCACCTATTATTAATAGACAAGGAACTAATAATTGGCTTCAAGAAGGTTTCTTATGTTTGGTATAGTCCATGAAGGAGTTTTTTAGTATTCACCAACTATGTCTGAGTTGATAAGAGAGTTTCAACAATAAAACTCACCTATTTTCTTACAGGAGGTGGTCCCCAGGTGGTGGAAATGTGGATTGAGTCTATTCATATGATTTTTGAGGACATGAATACTCCTATTGGAGGAGAATGAATCTCATAACCTATATACTCCTTAGATATTACAAAATATATTGGGAGGTTATTATCCAAGTATATTAGTGCCAGAGTATAGTATGCAGAGATTTCCAGACTAGTTTCTATGACTAATTTTCTTCCAAAGACTCTGAGAGGTGATAAAACTAGGTATTTCATTCATCTGGAGTATGGTACTATGTTTGTTATGGATTACTCAGCTCGATACATGGATCTATAGCATTTTTCATTGGCTATTACTAGTTATGAGCTCTCTAGGGTGATACATTTTGAGGATGGGCTCAGATATACTATCTAATCTTAGGGGAACATTTTTTGACTATCTACCATCTCTAATATGATAAAATATTCTCACATCTATGAGAATAATCTAAGTATAGATGAAGGTGTAGGTCATTGTGGTTTAGCAGATAAGAAGGGAAGTGGTTCATTCAGTATTAAGAAACATCACATTTAGGTTTATTGTCTAGGCAGTGGAAGTCAGATTATTCACACTGGTATGCCATCAATGTGAATGGAAATATCATATGAATCCTTAGTGTGATAAGGACCTAGTGAAGTGATGATATTGCAGTGGAATGGTCCATCTTAAGAGATTTTTCAAGACCTTTTCACCAATTCCCAGTAAGAGATAATCTACACCATCTCTAGGTTCTGGAGTGGGATTAGTAGATCTTCATCATATAGGAAGCTGGAGTACCACTAATAGATCAGGTTGAGGTAGAGATTATTTTCTAGGAAGCTATACTCTTGATGTGCATCTCCAATAGAGTAGACCTTCTCAGGGTGATCAGGTTATAGCTCAGGGTTGGGTATCATGAAAATTACATGCAGTAAATCCTACACCTAAAAAACATAGTTTCAATCCATCTATAGAACAAGTTATTATCTTAGTTTCCTTGAATTTAGAATCTAATTTATTTGATATTGGTGCATCACACTCATTCTTATCATAATATTTAACAGAGAATCTTGGACTCAAGATAGAATTCATTTACAAGGTGATGTCTCTTGATACTCTATTAGAAGTATTCTTAGAAAGTGTTTTTCAATGTAAGGAGTGTCCCCTTGAGATCAGCAGTTACCATTTCTTATAGAACCTTTTGTCCTCAGACTGAAATTTTTTGACACAATTCTCAAGATGGAATAGTTAGTGCCTTATTGATACTATATCGATTGTTATCGTGATAGGGTGTCCATAACCTCACCTGAATATGGTAACTATGTTCATAAATAAGAATGTAATGTCTAGGAAATTCAACCTAGAGAGTAATTTCATGATCTGGGTGGAGTTTCGGCCCAAATTTATAGTCTTTTTCTTCAAGATAGAGGATTGTTACATGCTATTTTTCCTCTAGTGGTGGAATGATTCAGATATGTTTTACCAGAAAAATATTTTAGGTTACATCCTGAGAGAGAGGTGGTGTTCACTGTTGGCCTTTTTTAAGTAGTATAACTAATATCCGTTCCTCCATACAAGAGGGATCCTACTGAGCTTTAGAAACATAAGAGTTAGTTGGAAGACATGGAAGGAAAAGGTTTTAAATGACCCAATACTTATCCTTGGGGTTCACCAGTGCTTTTTACAAGGTGGATAGTACCCTAAGGCTATGTGTGGATATTCAGAGGTTGAATTAGATGACCATTAAGAATCGATACCCACTTCCCCATATAGATTATCTCTTTATTCAACTCTATGGAGATAAATTATTCTTAAATATTGATTTGATATTTAGATACCATAATTTATGATTTAGGCCCTCAGATATACCACATATAGAATTATAAAGAAGGTATGGATTATATGATTATTTGGTTATGTCATTAAGTCTAGAGAACTTTCTGGGTGTCTTTTTGGATTTGAAAAATCATGTTTTCCACATGTACTTATATTCTTTGGTAGTGATTTTCATGGATGATATCTTGGTGTACTCTCAGACTAGACACAGTCATATCAAAACCCTTGACCTCAAACTAAGTACACTAAGAGAGAATAGGTTTTATTCCAATATTACAAAATGTCACTTCTGGATTGATAAGGTTCACATCCTAGGTCACATAATATCATAATCAAGGGTATTCATTGATCCAAAAAAGTGTGATTCATTATTTTCTAGGTGAATCCTAATAACATATTTGATATATGGAGTTTCTTGGGGCTATCTGATTACTAACAATTCTTTATTTAAAACTTATCACTCCTTGTAGGACCACTAATAGGATTAACCAAGAAAATTATAAAGATTACATGGTCATAAGTTTATAAGGATTCTTTTGAAAAGTTAAAAGGAACACTAAACTTATTGTTGATCCTAATTTTACCAGATCTTGGAAAAGGATGCACAGTTTATTGTGACTCATCACATGTTGGGTTGAGAGTCATTTTGATGTAAGGGGAATTAGTCATGGAATATTAGACTTCTTAGTTGAGGCTATATGAATGTAAATAACTGATGCATGACCTCGAGTTAGTAGTTTTAATTCGTGCTTTATGTTGTTGGAGACATTATTTGTTGGGGGAATAGTTTTTAGTATACACAGACCATAAAATACTCAAATACATATTCACTAGATGTGACTTAAACCTGTATCATAAGAGATGTTTTGAACACTTTTAGTCCTTAAAATTTGATAATTCTTATAAACTAGGTAATGGAAATGAATTTTTGGATGCTATGAGCTGAAATACTCAGACTCAAGTTGTTCAGAAAACCAGTAGTGAATAGTAGTTGATGGGTCCTCTTTTTTATATGCATCTAGAAGTTCAGTAATGTCATGAGTATCCTTTTTTCATGGATTTAGTAGTAGATTCTTCACTTATATATAGAGTGAAGAGGAGACAAATTTTAGATTATGAAGGATTGGTCCTAAGGGAAGGTGTTTCAGGTGAGGACCCACCACCTGGTTGGGTTGTTGATGAGGATGAGATCCTACATATCCATGGGAATGTGTGGGTACTTTTAGACATAAAAGAAGAGTTAATGTGAGAAAATATTGCTTCTAAGTGAATATTATGTCTTGTACTTACTAAGATGTATCATGGATTATGCTTTTAATATTGATGGCCTGGAATGAAAAAGGAGATTTTGGGCTTTGTTACTAGGTGCTCCACTTATCGGTAATTGAAAGAAGAACACCAATAACCTGAATTCATCTTAATATCATTACCCATCCTAGAGTGTAAATGGGATAAAGTCACTATGGATTTTTTGATAATATTACCAAAGTCACCTTGTTACAATGACATTGTATGGGTGATTATGGACATATTGAAAAAGGTCGCTTAATGTTTTCCTATCTGAGAGACCTTGTCAGTGGTTGAACTTGGGTGAATTTATGTTTGAGATATCATAAACCTTCATGGGTTACCAAATACCATTTTATATAAAAAATATTCTTGTTTCACTTATCATTTATGGAAGGGGTTACAGAAATCACTAGGTCCAATGGAACTTCTAAGTACATCATACCACCATTATACCAACAATCAGTCTAAGTGTACTATACATGTGTTGAAGGAAATTATTAGGGAACACATCCTTGATTTTTGAGGTTATTGGATAAAATAATTATCTCTCACTAAACTCTCTTACAATAATAGTTTTCAAGATACTATACAAATAGATCCTTATGATGAACTTTACGATAGGCCTTGTCGCTCACCTCTATGCTGGTTAGAGGTAGGGGAGACAGCACTACTAGGAACTCATCTTATTCAGGAGACATCATTGGACATATAATTAATCAATAAATTTATGAATATGGATAATTATATTTAGAATTCATATGTTGATCATCATTAATGACCTATAGAGTTCAAGGTTGGGGATTGTGTCTTCTTACAAGTCTCTCCTAGACTAGGTCATTGATGAATTTGGAGGTAAGATAATTTGTCACCTATATTTTTTGAACCTTTTGAGATTCTAGGGAGGGTTATGTTGGTATCATATCAGATATATATTCCTTAGTGGTATAGGGATATTCATGATTCTCTCCATGTTTCTTATCTTCATCTCTATCATTCTGACCCATCTTAGGATTTTGATCCTGAGGAAAATGAGTTAGAGGTTAATTCTTCTTCTAAGGAGTATTTATTTTATATCATTGATCATGGAATGAAGAGTCTCCAAGGAAATATAGTTCCTCTAGTATAGGTTATTTGGTAGCATGACCATGTATAGAATGAGACTAGAGAGTTTGATATATGTTCTTAGTGTCTAGAGTTATTCTTAGATGTAGCTCAACCACCCTTAGAAGGGAAACTTAGGAATGAGTTTTTGTAAGAAGGGGATGTTATAAGATCTTGGTTTTTTATAGAGGTACAAATCCTTTAATTTTTATTATAAACCTCTTTTTTCCTAATTGGATGTGTGTAAAGGGGTCATGGAGGTTTTGGGCAGATTCGGACTTGGTTCAAGGCCCAGAATGCCAGTTTCTTAAGAAATAGGATAAGGTGCATTGTTAGCACACAGTTATCACTAACCATGCACCTCAACCATGTGATTATAAGTGAGTGAAGTGTGGTTTTTCAAACCATGCACCTAGATCTGTATGACCGTGAAAAACCTACAATTTATTGTAGGTTCACTACACATGGTTTGTGCATGGTTTTTTAACCATGTGCCTAAACCATGTGGGGTGAGGGACCATGGATAGTGGGTATCCCATGGTTAATGAACAGTTATCCAAACCGTGAATCCAAACTGTGTTCCCCCTTAAAAAGTGGTAATTTATCAAATTACCTCTCTATACTTTAACCCTCTCTCCATAATTTCTTCTTCAAATTTGCATACAATAGCCATAAGAAGCTCTCCTTTATCCCCTCTTCAAGTTTTTATTGGGTCTCCACCATCTAAAAACTATTTCCCTCACTGTTCATCATGTTGGATTAACCTCAATAAGTCTATCACTCCTTTGCTTCCTTTCTTATTTTTCTTTTCTATATTCAGTGTTATTTTGGTGTGACTTAATATACCCTAATTTCTAGGTGTCTATTTGGTTTTTTATTTTCTATAATTCTAGCCTAAATCTAAGGTCAATAATGGATGAGGAGTCTAATAAAAGGTTATGGTAGGTGGTCTACTACTTTTCGATAAAAGTCTTTATGTTTACAATTGTTTTGTTGTGCATAATGATGAACTTTCTGCATGTTTCCCCTAAAATTATTAAGCCTTAAATAAGTTTCTTAGATAAGTAATTTTATGTTCCTTGGGACTCTTGATACCATTAAAGGTTGATTACCTAAAATTCAATCACATATTAGGGTGTATTCAATTAAATTCCTTGACAACCTTTCCTCACTTGTAACCAAAACATCTCTGAGGTGTGTTTGTCCTGTCACTTATAAATTTAAAGCCCATAATGAAATAATTTAATTGAAAATTTTCATGGATAATAACTTGGTATTATGATCACTTTATCATTTATTCTTTGGTTATTGGTTATGGAAATTTTTCACACCATTAACGGTGTGTAATTCCTTGAGTAAGCCTTGGATTATGAGTGGGAATGCCTTGAGAGAACCCATAGGATTCCACCTGATTCATTAATGTGAATGCCAAGTGATACAAACTCTTGGATTTGATCGTTATATTAATTGATGAATGAATTTTCTTGAAATCATAGTATTTTTCTATATTCTCTAGAAAACTTTGTAATCTAGGGATGATCTCCCTAGGTTTGGCTTGATACCTTCAAACAAGGATTGCCTTAGGTCATCCCCTTTAATTCAAATCATGTCATACTCAACTCAAAAAGGATATTTTTCCTTGATTTAGTAAGAAACACATGTATGTTAAATTACAAGGGTTTAACTGTTAGATTAAACTCAAACTAAATGGAAAAACCTCACAACTTGGTCACCGTGATATAGATTGAGTTACAAATGTCAATAATGTCATTGTTTTCCCTTCGATTCAAAATAGGTATGTTGCATGGGAATGCATGGATATTTTTTTCGATTACAAAGAGTTATTATCACATGGATTCTTGAGTTATATGCCTTGGGTTTCTTGACTATTTATAGGTTACATTTTCAAAGACAACCGGTTTAGGATGATATAGGAATGGTTGGCCAGGCATCCCCAGATGATCTTGATCTCTATATGGGTTATATTTATTTAATTATTACATTTTATACTCACAGATTGGATTTTCATCATACACCATTGGTGGTGGACAACTAAGTTTTACTCACAAACTATTTAGGCCACTTTTTGGTACCTAGATAGAATTTTTGGATGTAGAAAAGGACAAAGAGAAGCACCCAACTCTGGATGCTTTATTTGTATTAGATCAGTGTATGGGTGAAGATAACCAAGCCCATTCTTGGGATGCTCATAGAGTTTATATCTTTTGGTTTTTTTATATTTTTTTGTGACATATGTTGTTTCACACCTGCTACCATGATTTCCTGCTTCCCATTATTTTTTGTATATACATGACATCATCTATACATGATATTATTCACTACCTTTTTCTATTATTATTTTTTGGATGGTTTATTTATGCTTCCTATTATTATTTCCCCATTGTGCCACCATACACCCTCATTACTGGTTAGTAGCCTCTGGCATATGGGGAGGAAATCTTGAGGCCATGTGTCCCTCAAGTTCAGTTACTTGTTAGTGAACCGGGTCAGAGATGTCACAAAATGTATTCACCTTGATGAACTACAGTAACTATTCCTTCTCTAAATGTCACGTATGTGGCAGAAAATCTTATATTTATTGTATTAGTAGTTAAACTCTCCTTCATTCAAAATTTATAGTTTTTTAGAAATAATTTTCCTGAATTCACTCCTCGCTTTATTCTTTTAAAATTAATAGAAAAATTATATTTTATGTATGTATCAACTTTTTATACTATTATTGAAGTTCTTATAATTTCTCACCTTACACCATGCATGGATATTCAATTGTGTGGATTGCATATTGTTTCTCTATGTGCTTCTAATTATACCAAGTGTCACACACAAACTTTTAAATTAATATTATTTTATTATTTTATCAGACTTTTAAACTTTTTATCGTGTTGTGGGCCAAGCCAGTTTGAAATTTTTGCATTTTGTTGATTAATGAATGCTTTTCCCTTGACAGCATCTGGTGCATGGTCAAGGCGTGTTCAAAGCTGTATGGCTTTGCTCAGGTCACCGTGCGGCCTGCCTCATGTACAAGATAAATAAATAAAATGAGTTTTAATGACTTAGTTTAATAATTATAATAATGGTTATTGTTGTTATTATTATTATGGTTAATTATAATTTAATTATCAAGTTTATTATAATTATTTTTAATTTCTTATGAATAGTATTATTATTATTATTATTATTATTATAAGAGTTTGTTAAAATTCTTATTATGTTCATTATTATTTGTTAATATTTTATTTATTTTATATTCCTTTTTTATTATTTTTTTCTATTTTATTTATTCTTTTATTATTATTATTATTATTCACTCAAACATTAACTCCCCCTCACCCTTACCCACTCGCGCTACCCCCCCCCCCCATCGGTGACGGTCCGACGGCATTCCATCCAGTGTGGCGGCCCTTCGGCCGACTCCTACTCCCTCGGATGGACCTCCCTCATCGCGACGACATCTTTACGTCGCCCACTTTTTTCTGCTTCACACCACTCTGAATCGCGCCGCCCTTCATTTATGGCCAGTATTTTCTGCTCGGCGCACCTCCAGTGGCCCTCTCCCTTGCTCGGTTGTCCATCTACACCATTACCGCAGGGTTCTCATTAGACCCCTTGTGGTGTGATTGTCGTGCGATGGTATTTTCATGCCAATTTTTTGAAGTTGTCTATACCGAGTGTGTTGGACCTCACTACAATGGTTTCAAGTTACGGGTGTCAAGAATTCCTACATGTGCATGCATAAGGTAAGACATATACATATAAATTCCCTCTTTGTACATATTCCCTCATGGAGTGGGGAATATGTGCAATTCAGCTAGGGGTATTTATATATGTGTGTATAAATGCATGTGCATGGAATTGCGCAGGGTCGGTTCGAGTGGTCTTTGAAAAATAGCGATAAGTTTGAGGTTGGTCCCCAATGCACTAATCTTTAATTAGAATTTCCATTTTTCTTGATGTTTCTTTAAAAGTATTTCCTTGTTATTTTTTTATCTGAAATCCATATGCACCATATATATATGGTTGTGGTTCTTAAAAGGTGGTTTCATAGGGGTTGAACATGAAATGGGTATTTCCAAAAGATGTGTTACCTTTCGTTTGATTTTGTTATGAAAGTGTAATGACATGCATTATTTTTAAAAAGGGGTTCCGAAGTGATTTTCAAAATTGGTTTTGGTGTGAACACAAGATTAAAGGATGGTTTGATCTCCTTAAAGTATTACTTCATTTTAAGTGTGGTTTAAATCTTGTTTTAAATATATAGTACCTTTATCTGTTCTAAAATGATGAATATTTATTCTAAAGTGATGAGGCCTTTTGGAACTTTGAGATTGGTTTGCGAAAATGGAAAACCCCTCTTGAGACATTCCCTTTAATTTGAAAAATGTGATGCAAGTGTTAATGTGTGATTTGTGATGTGTGCCTAGTGTAAAGGCTTGTGCGTGGTTGTAGATGTAAAGAGGGGGAATGCACTTAAGGAGGGAGATCGGTGGTGAGGGGTTGAATGAGTTTTTGATAAGGAAAGTTTTATATATATATATATATATGTGTGCTTGATAAAGAAAACTCACCACCAATTTAAATAGAGTATGATGGGGAAACTTGGGTATCTAGGTGGGTGACCAGGACTAGTACACTAGATGACACGGAAGGGGTTCGTCCCAGTTTGTCTAGTAGGATTGATGCAACAACACTAACTAAACATATGAATTTCTGAGGGTCGTGGTCTTCTAAGCCACGTTTTCTGAGGGTTGTGGTCTTCTAAGCCATGTTTTTCTAAGTTTCGTGGTTTCTAAGCCACATTTCACTAAGGTAAGAGGTATCTAGGTTCCCACTTGTTCTAGATACCTATAGGGATTACCCATGGTGCTCATTTGTGACATGCTTCTTGCGATGTAACTTTCTTTTCAATTGTTTCATACTTGATGTCTTGTTTGTGAAAACCATATTTTAATCCAAACTGGTTTCTTTTCATTTTGAAATGTTAATGCGTTCATGGAACCTATTTTGAATATGTAGTGGGAGTGAAATGATTTACTTGAAAATGAAAACACATTACTTGAATTTGAAAAGAAGGAAAAACATTATTTTATTATATCTTAGTTTCAAACTGGAAAAATAAGATTTCTAAATAATGACGAGGGCATAGTATGTGGTTATATTTTGGCATCCCAACGGAGCATCTCGGTGCTCATGCCTACTTTACTTTTTAGTTGCAGGTTTCAGCCTTGGATTGATTTTGGGAGCGAGTGTGGTTTACGTTCTGCAGTGACCCACGGGGTCACCTGAGGTATGTCATGTCTCTTCTTTAATTCCTTTTTCTGCTTCCAAGTTGTTTGGTTTATTTCCCTTTATTTATATGCATGTTTAGTTTATGTTTATTAATCTTTTTTACAGGCCAAAATTGTTCCCAACTGGTTTATTTTGATTTCTGGCACTAGTTTCTAGCCCATGGGGATTGAGAATGCCCTTCGGGCCATGTCGCGGACTGGGTCGGGTGCCGGGTCAAATAACAACCCAACTTGGTTCGTGACAAAATGGTATTATAGGGAGGTTGTTTTTTGGGGTGTTATGTAGCTTGGTGATTAGGTATGTTAGGACTCAAGAGGAAAGTGCGGGAAGGACGTCATGAACCCTTGCCCGTCCCGAGACTCGATTTTCCAGGGGTAGTATGGGATTTGAGTTTTTCTTTTTCTTGGTCTGTGTGGATGAGGGATGACAAGGGAAGTTATCTGGTGTAACACAATGAGCCTGCATGGAGTAGCGACCCATGTACAGACCAAGTGCATGGTCCAAGATGCTTCTTGTGGTTAATGCTCGCTCGGGGCATTGTCTGCTAAGCCATGTTACCGGGTTGGCATACCCACTAGTCCCTTATTTTTGGAAGTTTTGATGTGAGTTATGTTTGGGATTAGTTTTTACTGACTTTTGTGAATTTCAGGAGATTGAAACGTTTCATAGAAAAGGGGGTTTTCAAAATGGAATGTGGTTTTGTAGTGGAAAAGTGGTTTTGAAATGGAAATTGTTTTTTTTAATAGAATGTGCAGTTTCAAAAAAAAGGGAGGTGTTTTGGAAGTTGTTTTGGGATCTCAGTAACACTTTTTGGAATGTTAATTGGAAAATGTTTTGGAATTTGGAAATGTATTGCTTTAATGATAAGTTACTTTTTCAAATTGGTTGGGAATTTGTGCATTATACTGAATGGTCTATTTTGGAAATGAGAAGTTTCTTGATTGACCCTTGGTATTCCTATGAGGGATCACATATATAGATATGTGATTGTGGAAAGTGGAGAAATTGGTGACATGAGTGGATGGGTGCTTGAGCTATCACATGGATATGAATGTGTGAGACTTCATGGAATACTAATGGTAGATATTTAAGTTGTTTTGTTTGCTGAAAAATGGTTTTCAAAAAGGGTAATTCGAATGTTTTGAAAAGTGAGTGATAAATTGTTTAGTATTCTCTTTTCATGTTTGGTATCCTTTTTTCGTGGGTTCTTGATTTTGACATATTTAATAGTGGTTGGAATAGTGATTTGAGTTTGAGATTTAGTTTGTGATTGAGGTGTGTGATTTTTATTTTTGATGAGTTTTGATTCATTTTTGTGCCTCTTGTTTTTCAGTATGCTTCCCAGAAAAGTCCCATAAGTTCCTAGTGAGGCTCTTCTAGTTTTTGGTTCTACCCAGACTCTTAGCAGAATGGTGGAATTGAATTCTTTTCAGTTTTTGTCCATATCCGGTGGTGATCATGATCTATCGAAGGTAGCAGACTGGCTTGGTGAAATCGTTGGTGTTTTCAGGTTATTGGAAACTCCCAAAGCTATGAGAGTCCATGTTGGTTCGGGTCTGTTTGAAGGTGAAATATTGGATTGGTGGAGGAGATAATCACAGCGTCTTGGCATGATGGTATGTCTTGGAAGGTGTTTAAGACCACTCTCGTCTGATGTTTTTTACCCGAGGAAGTGAAGGAGAGGGAAGTGGAAGAACTAGTGAGTGTCGAGTAAAGCCAACAAGCAGTGAAGGCCTACGTGGGGAATTCCAAGGGGTTGATTCCATTTTCTCCGGAGGTAGCATCCTAGAATCATTTAAATTTTCTCTTGTGTGGTGTCTTCATCCAGGGTTCCAGGACCATTTCCTATTGATGTTCGGGAAGGTTCCCCATCCGGTGATGGGATCGAATTAGAGGAACCTGTCTCAGACAAGTATTCTTGTCAATTCCATCTTCTATTAGTTGGGCCACCCCCTTGTATGATTCTAGTGTGCTCGGTTTGGGCACTTTAAGGCGCCATGTCATCATCCTTCGTAGACTTGTCATCAGTGTGGCTGTTTGGGAAACTTAGAGAGGTTCTTCTAGCGTCAATGTTAGAAAGAGTCTCGAACGGAGGTTGATAGCTCCTGACTGTAGGGAAGTAGATGCTTCAAGACATCAGAGCTCCAGCCACAAGTCTTGAAGTGAAGCCTTCCATGCAGTCAGGAATCTTTGGGTGTGGGGAGCCTTGGTCTAACTTTTGTCTTCAGTGCTAAAATAGGGATGGTTTGAATCCCACTGTTGTGGCTTCCTCATCTTTGAAGGTTTTGTTTTGCTGCAAGAGGTGAAAAGGTCTCTTTTTCTCATTGTGTTCTTTCTTCATTGAATACCCCACCTTGGTTGTAAAAAGACGTAGTGATATTTTTTTTGTAATTCCAGTAGTTGTGCCTCCTCAAATATGATCATTGGAGTTGTCTCTTTATGGCTCAAGATGATTATCTCTCTCGTGTGGCTAGCTCCATTGGTGACTCATTCTTGTTTTAGGATGTTATCGTTTTGGAGACACATGCATCTTGGGAAATAATGAATAAGGGTTTGGTCCACTACTTAGTTTGGGGTCTTTCGTCGATGACCCCATGTGGTGGGGGTCTGGTTTATGTGGAGAGCTCATGGGTCAGTTTGTGCTAGGTTTCTTGTATTGGTATGTGTTAATTGGCTTAAGTTGGTCATATCTTAAATGGTGGAGAGACCCGCCATGAATCCTACTGTTCCTTCTTCAATAGTTGGTTTGTGTGGGAGTTTTGGTCTTGTTGGCGGTTTCCTTTTTGGTTCAAGTTAGCAGTTCTAGAGTTAACATGTGCTGAGAGTCTCAATGTTGGTTGTGCTAGTCGGGTTCTAGTGGTGGGGAGAACCCTCCTCTTATTTTTATAATTCTTCTCTTTTCAGTTTCCCTTAGAGTTGGTTGGGTCTGACTGATGGAGTGAAAAGTCACACTGAGTTCATGTTTTTTTGGGCCTTATTCCGTTTCAGACTCGAGTTTGATTCCACTTTCGGATGGGTGACTTTCTGGGGGCAGAAAGTTTTTGTGGTGGGGAGAATTGTCACACCATAACTTTTAAATTAATATTATTTTATAAAACTTTGAAACTTTCTATCATGCTTCAGGCCAAGCCTGTTTGAAACTTTTTCATTTTTTTGATGAATGAATGCTTTTCCCTTGATAGCGTCTGGTGTATGGTCAGGGCATGTTCAAAGCCACACGGCTTTGCTCGGGTCACCGTGCGGCCTGCCTCATGTACAAGACAAATAAATAAAATGATTTTTAATGAGTTAGTTTAATAATTATAATAATTGTGATTATTGTTATTATTATGGTTAATTATATTATTATTATCAAGTTTATTATAATTATTATTAAGTTGTTATGAACAGTATTATTATTATTATTAGAGTTCGTTAAAATTCTTATTATGTTCATTATTATTTGTTAATATTTTATTTATTTTATATTCCTTTTTTTCATCTTTTTCTATTTTATTTATTTATTTTATTATTATTTTTTCTCTCAAACTCTAACTCCCCCTCACCCTTACCAGCTCGTGCTACCCCCCACCCACCTTCCTCCTGCTCGCGCTACCACCCCCACCCACCGGCGACGACCCTAAGGCATGTCATGCGGCGCGGCGGCCCTTCGGTTGGCTCCCACTGCCTTAAACGGACCTCCCTCGTCGCGACGACATCTTTACGTCGCCCACTTTTTTCTGCTTCACACCACTCTGAATCGCGCCGCCCTTCATTTATGGCCAGTATTTTCTGCTCGGACCACCTCCAGTGGCCCTCTCCCTTGCTCGGTTGGCCAACTACACCATTACTGCAGGGTTCTCATTAGACCCCTTGTGGTGTGATTGTCGTGCGATGGGATTTTCATGCCAATTTTTTGAAGTTGTCTATACCGAGTGTGTTGGACCTCTCTATAATGGTTTCAAGTTGCGGGTGTCAAGAAATCCTACATGTGCATGCATAAGGTAAGACATATACATATAAATGCCCTCTTTGTACATATTCCCTCATGGCATAGGGAATATGTGAAATGTAGCTAGGGTTATTTATATATATGTGTATAAATTCATGTGCATGGAATTACGCAGGGTCGGTTCGAGTGGTCATCGACAAATAGAGACAAGTTTGAGGTAGGTCCCCTATGCCCTAATCTTTAATTAGAATTTCCATTTTTTCTTGATGTTTCTTTAAAAGTATTTCCTTGTTATTTTTTTATGTGAAATCCATATGCACTATATATATGGTTGTGGATCTTAAAAAGTGTTTTCATAGGGGTTGAACATGAAATGGGTATTTCCAAAAGATGTTTTGCCTTTCTTTTGATTTTGTTATGAAAGTGCAACGACATGAATTATTTTTAAAAAGAGGTTCCAAAGTGATTTTCAAAATGGTTTTTGGTGTGAAAACAATATTAAAGGACGGTTTGATCTCCTTAAAAGTATTAATTCATTTTAAGTGCGGTTTTAAGCTTTTTTAAAATATATAGTACCGTTATGTGATCTAAAATGATGAATATTTCTTCTAAAGTGATGAGGCCTATTTGGCACTTTAAGATTGATTTGTGAAAATGGAAAACCCCTCTTGAGATATTCCCCTTAATTTGAAAAATGTTATGCAAGTGTTAATGTGTGGTTTTTGATGTGTGCCTAGTGTAAAGGCTTGTGCGTGGTTGTGTGATGTAAATAGGAGGAATGCGCTTAAGGAAGGAGATTGGTGGTGAGGGGTTGAATGAGTTTTATATAAGGAATGTGTTATGTACATATATGTGTGCTTGATAAATAAAAATCACCGCCAATTGAAATAGAGCATGATGGGGAAACCTATGTATCTAGGTGGGTGACCAGGACTAGTATGCTAGAAAACATGGCAGGGGTTTGTCCCGGTTTTTCTAGCAGGATTGACACAACAACACTAACTAAACATATGAATTTATGAGGGTTGTGGTCTTCTAAGCCACGTTTTCTGAGGTTCGTGGTCTTCTAAGCCATGTTTTTATAAGGTTTGTGGTTTCTAAGCCACGTTTCACCGAGGTACGAGGTCTCTAGGTTCCCACTTATTCTAGCTACCTATAGGGATTACCCATGGTGCTCATTTGTGACATGATTCTTGCAATTTAACTTTCTTTTCAGTTGTTTCATACTTGATGTCTTGTTTGTGAAAATCATATTTTAATCCAAACTGGTTTCTTTTCATTTTGAAATGTTAATGAATTCTTGGAACCTATTTTGAAAATATAGTGGGAGTTAAATGATTTACTTGAAAATGAAAACTCATTACATGAATTTGAAAATAAGGAAAAACATTATTTTATTATATCTTAGTTTCAAACTGGAAAAATTGGATTTCTAAATAAAGGTGGGGGTATAGGATATGGTTATATTTTTGCATCCCTACTGAGCATCTCAATGCTCATGCCTACTTTACTTTTTAGTTGCAGGTTTCAGCCTTGGATTGATTTTGGGAGCGAGTGTGGTTTATGTTCTGCAGTGACCCATGGGGTCACCTGAGGTATGTCATGTCGCTTCTTTAATTCCTTTTTCCGCTGCCAAGTTATTTGGTTTATTTCCCTTTATTTATATGCTTGTTTATTTTATGTTTATTCATCTTTGTTATGGGCCAAAATCATTCCCAAATGGTTTATTTTGATTCCCGACACTAGTTGTCAGCCCGTGGGGATCAGAAACGCCCTTCGAGGCATGTCGCGGACCAGGTCGGGCGCTGGGTCGGATGATGACCCGGCTTGGTTCGTGACACCAAGTGTCCCATGAAATATTCATATGGTTAAATCATCTTCTATAATTTGAATAAAACCTCTAGTTTTATAATTATGGTCCTTATTTTTAAATTTAAATAGGTTTAAATTTTATTAATGTTTTGGTCATAATACCCTTAATATCAGTAAAATACGGATTCCTTAAAAATCACATGAAGATATTTATTTAAAATTTCCTTCTAAATTCCTAAAAATCATGGAATAATATTTCCCAAACAGTGCATCTCTAACTTTGCGGTGAAATCGATCTTCTCATGGAACATATTTCTCTACTCTTCCAGAACCATGAAACTTATCTACATTATGTTCACAGTGTAACTCCTGACTTAGTTCATGGACCTCACTTATATTAGACAAGTTTTTACACACCATTTCTCTAGGGTTCAAGTGTCACTAATTTTCCAAAACTTCTAAGTTTCACCCAACTTTTTTTTCCAGTGCAACACATGTCTTTATGGCATGAACTCATTTCATATAATCTCCCATGGAAATTTAACTCATGATAATTATGGATTGGTAATCAAAAATGTGGAACAATATTCTAGTTCAGGGTTAGTAACACTATGAATGCCTATTTTTTAAAGTAAATGATCCTTATGAACTTTTCATTCATCCTTACTAAAACAAAACATCATCCTTATGAACTAGTCTAATGATCCTTATGTACACACCTTTGTTGAATCCTTTTTTCTTATGATGGCCCTTATGATGGCCATCCTTATGATGATCATTGTAAACTTCTAAATTTAAGTGATGAAACACACATCTTTATAGTGCAACTTCCATTGCCTTCATATTCCAAAAATAGTTTCACATTCCATGTTCTTTATCTATGGAATGGTGTTATGATCATGTGTGTTTCCAAGTTCAAATGAGGGTTTATTTACTTTATCCATACAAGGATCTATGTTTTCACATAGAAGATGAATAAAATAGTGTCATACCACTTTTATTTTGATGCATGTTTTAAAAGTTGAATAGTTCCTACGTCATGATCCCACATTTGCTTTTACATCATCATGTTAAGAACTTTATTAATATACGAGATTTAATGATCTAATAACTCCTTGATCAATCGATTAGATCCCTTTGAGATTCTTTGGTTGATGGGTCCACCATGCCTCCCCGCACGGTGGCTTTTCCCAAGAATCATCTTGTGCTCCTCCTACCTATGGTGACCTATAAAAGATCTATAAATCCTTAAATAGCATATCTTAGTTGGATGACACCTCTGATCTCATTAGGTTGTCTCAATAATGGTCTGGCTACTCAGGTGGTTGGGTGGCTTTGAGTTTTCCCCCCATTTTCATTAACCTTTATCCACCAACACTTAGCCAAAATTCCTCTTCTGTATATATTATTTTTCTATATTGTCTTCTAATAACAAAATGCATCTTCTAGGATCTTTAAGGATGATTCCTTTACCTCAATAAATCCATATCTAACAAATCCAACATCAAAAATATTATTAACAAAAAAAATATTGTCAAAAAATCCAACAGAAACCCTTGAGGTTCCAACATATTCTTACATTCCTTATGTGATGGTCCTTCATGAGATTAAATAAGTGCCTATCATAATGTCATAATACCCATACCACAAATATATTGAATTTGGTTCCCTGTAACTGACTTTATTAGTACTTTATTACATGATTTTCAATATTAATTAAGTTTCTTATTACATCATGATTGTTTCTTTTCATGACTCATGTATTTTATAATGTCCTAACAATATATACCTCGTTGAAAATTCATATAATTTCCCTGTTATGATGAAAACTATAAGGTTCCATGACATGATTCTTGAATATATATCCAATGTATATATTATATTATCTTATGAGACATATACAATATAGGCTATCAAGGGTAGTAGGGTCATAAGACATTGAGACACCTTCTCATGGTGTTCGCCTTTGGTAATCTCAAAGATAGGTGGTTATGAGAACAGGACCATTAATAAGAAATCCACATTTCATGTGTCATTAGATGTTCCTATTTAGGGACATGTGTATTGATCCTCATAATTTAATAATATTATTAATGGATATGATTACTTTGATACTTGGATGTATTGATGAAAATTGTGATGACATATTCTCACGGTGAGGTAGGATACATTGGGTGAATCATGAGTGATATTGTACTAATAGGTAATGTGTAAAAGTATTCATCCATTATTTCCTATGAAAAAAGATGATATCTCATGCCATTTGACGGGAATGTATCTTTATATATAAATACATGTCCAAATATTTCGGTGGGTGAGTTCATTTATAAAAATTCAAAGATAGATAAATCATTCATATAGGTTGATGGAACATACGTGAAACCAGCTTGATTAGAGATATTGAAAAAAAAGGATTATACTATATAGTAATCATTTGTAGGAGGTCAAATATATTTTCAACATTATATAATTTATTTATTAGATCCTTGGAATGTTTCTAGATGCTAAACTTAGACTTTAAGTGGCTATACCTAATTCCACTGAGAAAGAGACATGGTGGGTCACACACTAAGTGTCTTTGCAATCTCAATTAAATTCAAGTATTGAATTTAACAAACTAGAATAAAAAATATTTATTCAAGTTTTTTTAATCACCATGATTTAATCACAAGATATTAAAAATAATAATTGATTTAAATAAAAATAATAAATTTTCATTTTCAAGTTTAGAAAATAAAATATTTATAACACTTATCGTAGAAAAATATAGTGATATTTATTTATTAAATAGTCATTATTCAAGGACCAGTAAATTTCAATAAAGGAAAGAGGGATGAGATTTATGGTCCAATTTGAAATGGTATAAATAATATTTATTTATATTCTTAATTTTTTTTACATGTCATGTTATTAATAATAATATTATTAGTATGGAAATGGGTTAAACTAAGAATATTAAAGTTGGGAAGGAAATTGTGTGTGATTTTCCAATCCTAAACCTACCATAATAAATATCTAATTATAATACTTTTTGTATAATCAATTTAAATCTGTACAATGTATAGATGGTGCCTCTATCAATCCCTAGAGAGATATCTAGAGATCTAGAATGTACTCTCTCTTCCTTCTACCCCAAACCTTCAATAGAACACCAGGAGTTCTTCCTCCTTCATTAAGAATTCAATCATGATCAACCATGATCAATGCAAGCGATCAGGATCATCCATGCTAGCTCCCGGTGATTCTATAGTGATGTTTTGAGATTTTGGTATACATGTGTATCACCTCTAGAGGTATTTTTTACTTGTATCCTATATCTAAATGATGGTATGATGAGATCTAGTCCATTGAAGCATCAATGAAATCAGAATTTCAAGCTAATGTAATTCTATATCTTCTCATGAATTAATTATAAATCACATATTAAGCTCATCATATTCTAGTTATTGTGTTTTATCTATTCAAGTAGTATATGGTTTTTTATTAGACATGAAATTTTGATCATGTACGAAAATGATTACATGTAAATTAATGCTAAAAGATGATTTGGTGTGCCCTTATAAGACACTTCCACTATGCCTCAAACCTTCAAGTGGTATCAGATATATCATATGTTTAATTTATAATTATTTATTATTCATTGATTATTTTCATGTTTTTTCATTCTCCTTTACTTACATTGATTCATTTTAATATATGAACATCATTTTCTCTTCCTTTATTCTTTATAACATAACAAAATATGGGTTAAGAGAAGGGGAATATAAATCCTTACCACTAGAATATCTAAGATACAATATATAATGAAACTTTTGGTGAGGGATATTGGGTATTAAAAAATAGTGTGAAATTAATGGAATCTAATTTTTCAAATTTATTAATCTACTTTTATAATAAAATAAGCAATAATTTTATACTATTAATTTATAGGAATTTAAAATCAAATAACTTTGAAAATATCACTATGATCCATACTAGAGAAGTATAACCTTCTCACTAGCATGAATTTTTAGGAATGTTATAGTCTCTTACATGTTATACTACACCAAGAATAGAAATTTTATGTACTGGAAACCCCACTTATCAAGTTCTTTCTAAAGAGGCTAGTGAGGAAGAAGTATTTGTCTATGTAAAACTTGTTAATAAAACAATGGCTGTCCAATTTTTCATTTTATCCTCTATTTACAATGATATTTTAAATAAATATAAGGGTATGGGTGTGTATATCATCATTTCTTGCCTTCAAAATCTCTATCAAGAGTAAGAGAGATCAGAGAGATATTAGATCACTAATTAACTATTCATGTGCAATATTAGAGAGTCAGCACTAGTTGGGAAATATATAGTTGAGATTATTGGCTATATTTTTCACTAAGATATATTGGGTTTTAAGATCCCAGATGATCTATAAAAAAATCTAATTTTTCTCTCACTACCCAAAAAACTTATCCAGTTTCATTATGAATTATAATATGATCCATTATAAGAAGACACTTTTGGAACTTCTTAATCATATTCACTAAGTTTATAGAGACATGGGGAATTAAAAACCCACTATATTTATGGTAAATAAGAAGAGTAGGAATAAGTAAAATCAGCATAAGACTCATCACATGTCTAAGGATCTGAAGCACCCTCGTTCCAAGAAGAAAAATATCCAGAGGTAAGGAAAGGAACAGGATGAGGTATATTTTTCATGTGGAAAGTGGGGATACTGGAAGAGGAATTACACCCATCCAAAGAAGTAATATAAATATTTAGGTACATTCATTAATGAGTGTAATCTTCCTATATCCAAAAGTAAGTTATTAGATACTACCTATGGTGCTCACATTTGTATCTAAATACTTGAACTAAGTAGATTTCAAATGATTTCCAAGGATGAGGTGGATATGTGGGCTTCCAATGGAGTAAGATTGGTTGCTCTAACCAATATAGAATACCATATCACATTTTCGATGGGATTTATTTTAGTTTTAAATAATTTTTATTATATTCCTAGTATTACCAAAAACATTATTTTTTCATGATTAGACATGGATGGATTTATTTTCAACATTGTAAATAAGGGTTGTTGCTTTTATAAAGATAGCATATGATATGGTATGGAATGATTAAATAATGATCTTTATGTATTAAATTACAAAAACCAAATATTGGAAATTGATAATGAAATAAATATGTGTGACTCATTTAGCACGCAGTTGTGGAATCGCTGACTTGGTCACACAAATGAGAAGTGTTTGAAAATTCTCTTTCAAGATGGTTACATAGGCTCTTTTGAGTTTAAGTGTAACAACACATACTCTAGTAACATAGATCCAGTGGTTACTTTATTACATTTTTATAAGATACCGGGGATTACATCACAAAGGAACAGTTAGTTTAACAGTCCTAATGAACAAGATAAATACATGATTCCTTCTTTACATTGGAAATAAATTATAAAACATAATAAAGAAAAAAATCTGCACCCTTTAACTCATTCAAATAATTCTTCTTCATATTCTAGAAAATGTAAATAAAATAAGGGTGAGATAAAATGATCAATAAGGATTACATATAGTGGAATATATCATTAATAAATAAGGAATAATCAATATGTTAAGGTAAATAACTAAAAAACATTCCATTTAATCAATAACTTGATCATTAAATACATCCTTGGATAATATCAATGCAATAATTCATGAATATTAATAATTTAATTCTTAATGAAGGAAATTAATAATATTGGGAATCATGATCTCAAGTATCATGATATCTATACCATAAAATCCTTATTCTAAGATTGTTTAATTGATGGGTAGGTATATAGTAGAAACCCATTTAATTTGGTCAAATGATTTGTATCATGAGACTTGTCAATGCATCGAGGAGCTATCTATAACTAGTCCCCACACATCACTTCCTTTCCAATTAATTCATCATAAATTTAATGATCAATTAAATTCATAAAAAAATATTTCTTATCAATAAATATCTATATTTAGTAAATAATATAAATTTATCAATATTTTCCCAAGTTAATCAAATAACAATCATAGAAAAACACCATATGTAAAAATGGTATACAGTTTAGGAAATAATCATATCTATGAAATAAATAATATGGATATTTAATAGAAATTTAATTTCCAATTATCATAATAAAGTAAATATTTCAAGATAAAAATAATAACCACAAAATTACTAATATTAAAGAGATTACCATTGGTTCATCATAAATATATCTTTTATAATAAAATCATGTCCTTTATAAAAATAAAAAAATGGAAGTGAAATATTAAAATAATATTTCATTGAAAAGTTTTATTATAAAAAATTTGAGAATTTTTAGAATAATCTAAATATAATAAAAATTTAATGGTTGTGGGGAAGTCTGTTAATGTTGTACATGTTAAAAACAATCCTTTTGGACTTTTATAAATAAAGTCAAAAATAAACCATTCATAAAAAAAATTGAAATATTACTTTAAAACATTTTAAAAATTAAAGGATAACTTAAAATGTCCTTAATAAATAATTTGAGTAATAAAAATTAATTTTTTAAAACAATTTTGAAAAATATGGACAAGGAAAATAAATATATCCAATTAGAAGAGAAATAAAGTCAGCTTTTCTTTTAAATATTTATTTTCTTGATTCAAGTTATAATGAGATAAATTTTTTAAATAAAATATGGAAACTCATTAAATATCTAAATTAAAAGAAAATATATGGATTTTATGAATGGTGGATTATAATATTCCTTTAATGAAAATTAAGTAAATCCTAAAAAATGATATTGTAAAATAAATTCTTACCTATTTGGTAACTTTTAAATTATAAACCATTAAAATAATAAACTAGAACTGAAAATTTTATCATCATGAATAAATATTTATTCATGTTAAATATATTAAATGGTTAGTATATATTCCACATAAAATTGAATAGGTGCATAATAACAAATATGTCTCAATGGGGTGTAAATTGATACAAAATCCCTTGCATTACACTTCCCTTTAGTTTAACATGATTTAAACACGTTTAAATGGTTTAAAATATGTTAGTAATTTATTCCAAAAATATATTAATATGTATAATATCATATATTATCCTATTATAACATCTTATCACTCATTCACTAATAATATTTCATTATTATTATTGTTTTGGGTGTTAACTGTTTCGTTTTCTCATGTATGTTTTGTTACAAAAGTTCTAGTTCTTATGCATAGAAGTTCATTCCAAAATATCTATAATCATATTAAAGTTATAAATATCATATTTATTCATTATATATGTGTTTAGAAATTATTCCTTGAATTTTAACATAGAAAATGAATCATATCACTTCCTGGAGGCGATTGGCCATATGTAGGAAAAAGAAACATTATCATTTCCTTAATTGGTGAAAGGGTAAGGAATTATATGATATATTAAATTTATAGAATGAATATTATGTCACAATTATCATATATATTAATTGGTTCAATCATTATGAATATCCATATAAGTCGATGATGAAAGACAAATTACATCGGTTCACAAGGCGGTAGTCCACTATATGCACAAGCGATGTTTTGTTTCTCATTTGGTGAAGAATGATATGGATCAGTATTATGAAATCAAAAAAAATAACATATCAATATATTCTAGATAATGGTTTTATTGTATTGGAATTATTAATTGTAAGGGTTTGGATCTATGAGGATTGACCCTTTGCGCATTTTCAAAGATCAACGTACTCTAAGGAGGCTCAGAGGAAGTCTAGAGGAGTTTGATTGATAAAAGCTAGAAGTAAGGATATTTCACGTCATGTAAACATTTACATGAATTGAAAGTAGGTTTTACAATGTGTAATAAATCAGGGTTTAAAAATAAATAAAATAAAAAGGTGACGCATTTTTTGGTGGAAACTAAACCTTGAGGATTACATAATGTGAAAGGGGATTATAAGTCCTGTAAATCCCTGATGTTGTATATTTTAAACATTTTAAGCCACTCGATTTTGTCAAAATATATGGTTTCATCACCTCACTTCTGATTCTAGGTGACCCAGCAACCCCCTCTTCGATGATTTGGGGATTCCTTTGTCAAGGATAATTCTTTAGCTTCTCTCCTTCAATCTTTCTTCGATCCAAGGTATGTTATATCTCTGTTCTTATGGTTTCTTTAATCTGTTTCCTCTCATTACTCCTTTATGTGTGATGGCTCTTGATCTCTATGTTTCTAAAGGAGTTTTTTTTTGGGGTGTGGTTGTAGCGCGACATCCTTAGGTGGATGTAGTTCTTGCAAGAGAAGTGATTGGGATCCACAGTGTTGGTCCATTATCATGTAAAGAACATTGACACACTTTTGAGTTAGGGGATTTGTTTATTTACTATATTTAAGTGTAATCGTATAGATGGAATTATTTATCCCCTTAGGTTTCAATGAAATTAACCAAATAATTACTTAAACTGGATTAAATAATTTGTATCAATCGCATGGAAATGTTGTTGTTTGTATAGTAATAATGGGTTTCCTCTTGATTTGATGGATATTGGGATATTTATAACTTTCTTGGATTATCATGTTGTTCTTGATGTAAATTGGTAAATAACATAAATCCAGAATTAATTGTTAATTAATTGGATAAAAGATCAAAGAGGTGTGTTTAATGAATCTAGTGTGTTGTAATTTTAATGATTTTATCATGTTTAAATGAATTGGTCTTCCATGTGTTAATGGAATTGAATAAATATGTGAAGCATGTTGATGCTTGTTGATAAAGGAATTAAAGGCATGTTAAATTAATTTTTTAATTAATTTGTGATAGTTTTTTCTAGATTGCTACTTACATTTCTTGTGGTTGAAACATGTGAATAATTAATTGATTAATTCAAGAAGGAATAAGAATCAGTTGTTTGATAAAATATAATTACTTTGTATGGCATTGGTTTCTTAATTGCTTATAAAGGTCGAGTGACTTGTTCTTTGGATCTATGATAGATC
Source organism: Viscum album (assembly GCA_963277665.1). Lineage (NCBI taxonomy): Eukaryota > Viridiplantae > Streptophyta > Magnoliopsida > Santalales > Viscaceae > Viscum > Viscum album. Next base: position 1,216,242,573 of record OY728155.1, on the reverse strand, counting down.
GTTATGTGTGAAGGATGAATGCTTTGTTTTAGGTCCAAGAGACCAGTTGCTATGTTTGTTTCCTACTACTTGTGAGGTGATGTGAGTGTGGGATAGCTGAGCCTAGAGTTCCATTATGGTATATGGGGTGGGGAGGTCTGGATGTGATGTGATCCTAGGATAGATGAGCCTAGAGGGTTATTGTGGTGTATGGGGTGGGGAGGCTCAATTTTTGTGGCAGTAGTTAATGCTTGTGATGGAGGGATGCATCGGGATATACATGTGGGTGTTGGGGAGGAAACTGGGGATGATGGAACAGGTTGAAGCTAGGATTACCCATTGATATGAAAGATGGATTCTTGTTTGAATCTGTTGTTTGGATGATGGCCAAGTTGTTTGTTTATCTTCTTTCGTTTCCCCACTACTTAAGGTGGATGGATGTGCTTGGTTGTATACCATGCTTGGTATATTAGGATGTTTTCTTAGAGTACCTAGTAATATGGAAAGTGATAATGTTAATAAACAAATAAATGTTTAACCCATGGGGTTGGAGGTTACTAGGATGCAGTGCTGAAGTTATAATTATGAGAAGCTATGGACTATGTTTACTTATACCTTGAGGTCGTGGAACATTGAAGTGATACCAATTTAATGTAATTATAATGGTTAATTAATGGTTAAATAATTAATTAATACAAAGTGAAACTGATGAAAATGAATAAAATAATTTAATGTAGCACTTTAAATGGTTTTGTTCTTATATGATAGCTGGTATTAGAAGTTACAGTCGGGATTCCGAGAGATGTTAGATGTAGTTTAGTCTAAGACTAGTTTATGGACATATTATGGTTCTGAGCTATATTATATTATATAAATTTTGTGTTTTTATATGCTACTCCATCGTGTCAGTTAGGAAAACCGACACCCTAGAGATTCTGAGCCATGGGGGATGTTTTCCCTAATATCCTGATGGGAGGATAGATGGATGAATACCCCCTTTAACCCTGCTCTCTTCTCTTGGTAGTTACTTGTAATGCTATTAATGGTGGTTAGTTTTCCCTATATATGTGTGTGGAGGGATGTAATGGCTTGTGGTTATTTCACACACATGTATTCTGGATATAGTTTCCTAAGGAATAATATAGTCATAACATGTATAGGATATGATGGCTTGAGGATCCTTACTCAGTGTATGGGATGAAATGGCTTGAGGTTTCATGACCCGTACCTTGAGGCTCGTGCCGTGACTACCCCAATCCCGCCTTCCATAGGCCAGGGGCTAGTGACTAGCATCGAAGGCGTGTTCCCTAGAACTGGGAAGGCATTGCCTTTATAACCTATAAGCACACGTAACCAAGCACACAGCAAGATAGGAACACAAGTAAACTGTATAACGAAAAGATTGCTGAAAGTAAAACTGGGTAGGAATACAAGCCCAACAGTAAAGGTACAAGTACAACTAAAATGAAATATAACTGAAGAAAGAGAAAAAAACAGCTACTAGATCATCCTCTGAGGATCCTACCTGAAGAGTAGGTACAGATCGCCTTCTCAGCACTCTGCATCCACCATTCTCCTCTACTTACCGACATGTCGTATGGTCCACCTCCAGGTATCGTCCAGTCCTTGTACTCTCAACCTCAGTCAGCGCTGACTATCGTCTGCATCCAACACAACAAGGTGTGGGCATAGCCTGTGTAGGGGTGAGTATAACGATACTCAGTAGGGACCCCGAGACCCTCTAAGTCTCACAAAATCCATCAAGGATAAACCACAAAGTATTAAATCAACAGGTAACCTTACTTAGTTATATGCCCATACATATACCTAAGTTATCAAGTAATCTATCTCAATCATGAGGAAAACACAGAGGTTCTGACTCAGCTCACACCAGGATTTATTCTAGGGGTAGTATCAATTAACATTCTGAACCCTCAGCTGCTGGAAAAATCCTCCTCTATCGAGTACAGTGGGCATGCCTCATCACACAGAGGCACTTCCCACTAACCTTGGACAGCTGAGGTACTCCTCTCGTTGAGTACCATTGGTCTGTCGTGTCACCAAAGCGCTCCCCACTGTGGGTCTGCCGCGTCACCAAGGTGTTCCCCCTCATGGCCTGTTGAGGTACTCCTCCTGTCGAGTACCATGGGTCTGTCATGTCACCAAGGAGCTCCCCACCTTGGGTCTGTCTCATCACCAAGGTGCTCCCCACTGGTCCAGTCGAGTCACTTTGAGTCGAAATGGTTAGCAGTCGTCAAGCCTTAGCCAACTACTAGGTTCCCACACAATGCTCGATCATATCTGGGAGGATCCGCTCCACAAGATATTGTTTGATACTCCAACTTCCATGAAGTCTCATGAAGAATTATCTCAAGGGTCCACCATGTCATAGGGGTCTCAACATAACAGAGGGCGCTTCAATTGGACGCCCGGTCTGTGAGTTATTAGCCTTTTAGTCCCGGGGGCCTGGTTGGATTCATGCTCAATCCAACCTGACCGTTTTCCATATCAATCCAAAACTTAGTCAGGTATCACTCAAAGGGACCTACTTTCTTCAAGGTTCCCAATGCTACTGACGGTTCGTGAAATGGACGTCCGGTGCCAAAGTTATAACCAAAATAAATTAAAAGGGGTCGTAGTGGGCCCGGGTCTAGTTCGGGTCGACCCGGCCTGCAATACGGCCTGGCCCATTGGGTTCATCCCGACCCACTAGGTGTCCCATTCTGCTAGGCGGTCCAGTACGCCACGAGGGCCACAGAGTTCGCGAGGGCCACGAGGCGGCTCGGCTTGGCTCAACTTGTCCGCAAAGGTCATGGGGGCGGTCTAGCTGCAGAGTGGCGGTGGTCCGGCTGCGGGGTGGCGGTCCGGCCGCGGGGTGGTGGTCCGGCCGCGGGGTGGAGGTCCGACCACGGGGTGGCGTTCCGGCCACGGGGTGGCAGTCTGGCCGCAGGGTGGTAATCTGGCGGTGGGGCGGCGGTCCGGCCACGGTGAGGTTGTCCGGCCGCGGGGTGGCAGACCGGCCGCAGGGTGGTGCGGAGCCGCGGATGGTGGCAGTGGCTGCAGTTGGTGTGGAGGCCTTGGGGCGGTATTGGTGGTCATGGGGCAGCATCGTTGCATCATCACCTTCATCATGGCCGGTAGTGTTTCTGGTCGTCATTCTTGTGCCTCCTCATTGGTTCGCAACCATTCCTCCATCGCGTTCAACAATAAACCACAAGGTTTGTGGAGAGGATGAGTCTTGTTTGTTTGGCCCACACTCTTCGCATTAGAGCAGTAGCATGTGGCTATAATTCCTTCTTTAATTACAAAGAATTATCAAGAATAGAAGAGAGAATAATATCAATCAACCACCCTACAACTTCCCATAAATAATCAAACACAATTAAACCCCTACCTCGTTTTCTTGATTATGTTAGTGCAAGAAGGTAGTACGGTCGTCGATTCACCATAGATGAGGACATACTACGTCAGAAGAAGTCCTGAGGAAGAAGGTCGAAGGAGGTCTGCGTTCTTTGTTGGTGGAGCGTTCTTCGTTGGAGAGCTTTCTCCCAAGTTCTCCCAATCCTCCCTTGCCAATACTTTTCCAACAAATGAATAACCAACAAAATAAATTATGTTTATCTATTTAATTTGTTGGAAATCAAATTTGGATTAAATAATTGGAAACAATAAATGGGTTGAATTGGCATAAAATTCAAATTGGAGGATACCAAGGGTTGGCACAATTAATGCAGAGGTGGGTTGGCATAATTAAGTGGGGAGCTCAAGAGGTTTCTCCCCACTTAATAGGGATTTCAAGAGATTTCTACCTCAGGTGGTCCTCACCACTATAACCTCTCATGGGAGGTTAGGTTTGGGTGGTCCCCAGCACCATAACCTATCATGGGAGGTTAAGGTTTGGTGGTCCCCACTTCCCAACTTCCACATGGAGGTTTTAACAAATAAAATAAAAATAAATCTACACAACTTTATTTTTATTTTATTCATTCACGAAAAACCCAAAATCTATCTTTCACTCCTGACCCGCTGTCGTCAAGGTGAAAGTCTCCTTAAACGAATATTGGCACTATGAGTTCAATGGTGTCCTCATAATTCAATTCTTATCTCTGGTAAAAAAGTTATAAAAACTTGCTCACACTTTTACTAAATGTACCTGAAATAAAGTTCAGAAATTCATTCCGAGCCTCGAAATCATGCGCCATCAATTTTCTCAGACTTGCAAATTTTCCATTTATTTAAAAAAAAATTACACGAAAATTATGGGTCATTACATTCTCCCAAGCTCAGGGCTCTACATCCCCATAATCCACAACTCAAACTAAAAGAACAAGTGGGGTCAATGAGCACGCATCTGAGCCTCCCGCCCCCATGTGATATTTTGGAGGTTTACGTGCTGCCAGCAAATGCGCACTAGAGGTATCGACCATCCATGAAGGAACCACTCTTTTCGATCCTCAATCTCTACTGGAACCTCTATAAAATTCTCCCCATCATTGATGTCCAGCTCGCCATGGTTGATGATGTGAGAAGGGTCATGCACATATCTCCTCAGCTGGGATACGTGGAAGACGTCATGCACCCGGTGCAACTGAGGTGGAAGAGATAAGTGGTAAGCCACCTCGCCAACTCTTCTGAGGACCTGAAAGGTCTGATAAATCTTAGAGATAACTTTTCACCTCAGCCAAATCTCTGTAATCCTCGTCGAGGTGAGACCCGTAGAAAGACGTGGTCGCCATCCTCAAACTCCAGAGGTCTCTGTCTCCTGTCGGCATATGACTTCTTCCTACTATGTGCAGTCTTCATCTGCTCCTGGATGATCTGAACCTTCTATGTGGTAGCCTAAACCATCTCTGGTCCCACAAGTGCTAACTCCCCTGGGTCAGTCTAGCACAAAGGTGATCTGCAAGGTCACTCGTATAATGCCTCGAAAGGTGTCATCCCTATGGTGAGTGATAGTTGTTGTAGTATGCAAACTCCTCCAAAGGTAAATGATCCTCCCAGATGCGACCAAAGTTGAGGACACAAGTGAAGAGCATGTCCTTGAGGGTCTGAATAGTCCGCTCAGTCTGACCATCCATCTGCGGATGGAAGGAAGTTCTCAAATGAAGTTGCATCCCGAAAGCCTCCTGCAACCCCTTCCATAGCTGGGAAGTAAAATGTGCATCATGATCGGAGACAATCATCATGGGTACTCCATGTATCCGCACAATATTCTGCACATAGAGGCATCCCAAGCTCTCTACTGAACCCTGCTCTCTGATCGGTAGGAAGTGGGCCGACTTGGTGAGTTGGTCAACAATAACCCAGATAGAGTCATGACCTCTGGATGTACGTGGAAGTCCTTTCATTATTTCCATGGATATCTCATCCCACTTCCACTATGGGACCTATAAAGGCTGAACTAGGCCTACTGGTACCTGATGCTCCGCCTTCACTTGCTGACAAGTGAGGCACCGTGAAACAAACTCTGCTACTAATTTCTTCATTCCCAGCTACCAGTGCTTTCGTCGGAGATCCTGGTACATCTTCACCACTCCTGGATATACCGGTAGATGGGATGTTTGGAACTCCCTCAACACTTCCTCCTGAAGTGAAATTGGTACCATGGTATGTCCCCTGAAGATGATGACATGCTCCCACCTTCAGAAAATCCACCAGGTGCCTATCCTGTGGATATCTGAGCACGTCGTGTCTCGCAGCCAATGTCCCCACACTGTGCCTCCCTGACTCGTTGAATAAGTGGGGGAGTGACTATAAGAGACTGTAGGAAAACTATTCCATCTCTATCCACAAAGTATATCTACAAAGTGTCCAGCTACTCTATCACCTCGCCTAGAAGTTGTATACCAGATCTCCTACTGAGTGAATCTGCAACAACGTTCCCCTTCCCTGGAGTATAGACTATCCCAAAGTCATAGTCCTTGAGGAACTCAATCCAACATCATTGTCTTAGGTTTAGGTCCTTACGAGAGAATATATACCTGAAACTCTTATGATCAGAGTATATGGTAAAATGATCGCCCATCAGATAGTGTCACCACATCTTCAAGGCGAATACCACTACTGATAACTCCAAGTCATGGGTAGTTTAGTTCTTCTCATGTTGTCTTAGCTGTCGAGAACCATAAGTGATCACTGCTTTCTACTTCATTAGGAAACATCTGAGTCTAGTCCCTAATGTGTCGCAGTAGACTATGTACCCTACGCCTTCCTCTGGAAGCCTAGATATGGGGGCACTAGTCAGCCTCTTCCTCAGCTCCTAAAAACTCTGCGGGCATTTCTCCGACCAAACGAAGGGTTTCCCCTTCTTCATCAAGGCTAATAGTGGTGCTACAACTCTGGAGAAGTCTGACACAAATCTCCGGTAGTATGTAGCCAAACCCAGGAAACTTTGTACCTTCGTCACACTCCTAGGTGGCTCCCAAGAAAGTACTGCCTCAATCTTCACTGGATCTACTGCAAATCCAGCATCTGATATGAAATGTCCTAGAAAGTGAACCTCTCAGAGTCCCATGAACACTACTGTAAAATTGGTTACACCAAATGGCATAACCAAGAACTCGTAGTGGTCGTACCGACATCTGAAAGTCATTTTATCTACATCCTTATCTCGTACTCTGAGCTGATGATATCCTGGTTTGATTTCTATCTTTGAGAACCACTGTTCTCCCTTCAGTTGATCAAAGAGGTCTTCAATCCTTGGGAGTGAGTACTTGTTCTTCACAGTCAGCTAGTTCAGTCACCGATAGTCAACACAAAGTCTCAAGCTCCCATCCACCTTCTTGGTGAACAGAATCGGGGCTGCCCAAGGAGAAACACTAGGCCAGATGAATACCTTCCCCCGCAAGTCCTCTAGCTATACCTATATCTCACGAAGCTCTGCGGGAACCATTTAATATGTTGGTGTAGATATCGGTGTTTTCCTGGGGTAAAAGTCAATGTAAAAGTACACCTCCCTTGCAGGAGGTAGACCTGGGACATTATCAGGGAAAACATTCAAGTACTGGTCCACCACTACAGGATAACTTGGACTCTCCACTTCAACTTCTCTAAGGGTAAGGCAATCCAACTGGTGATTAATCGGTTGTACCCTCCTCTAGGTAAGTCCATCCAACGCTGCAAAGGTTCCCTTCTCATCGGTGAAGGTAAAACTAGTCCCATCCGTGCGGACACACCACACTTTGCACCTAATACAGTCAATCTAAGCATGGACTGTAGATAACCAGTCCATACCCAAGATGACATCGTAAGGCCTTGACGCCGCTACTAGGAGATCCCATCCAAAGCTCTCGCCTCCTAGAGTAAGCTTGCACTACTGGAACCAGTGCGTAATCGTCGAATCAGCTCCCATAGGAGTCTCTAGCCATAAGGATCGAGCCAACGGATCTGTCGGAATCTCCGAGCGCTGAACGAGGGTAGTGGCAATAAAAGAATGACTGGAACCTATGTCTATAAGTACTATATCTAAGGTAGAGTAGATAAATATTGTACCTCGTATCATCTCCAGAGCACCATGATCATAGGCCTCAGCTTCCTGGAGATGAGTTCTCCCATGTCCACTTACTCTCTGCAGTCGGGGTGGACCTCCTGGTGGCAGTGGCAGTAACATCTCGAATCATCGCCCACCGCTACCTGCACGAACAGCTCCTCTCCCACGTCCACCTACTCCCTGCAGACCCCCTCGGTTGAACCTCTGTCTCTGCCTAGGCGGTCCTTCGACCGTCTGCTGATTATCTGAACGACAGGTCAGATAGTCACGAGCCATGTGACCCTGCCTGCCACATTAGAAACACTGCCCACTTCTGGCATAATTGGTTCCTCTTTGGGTGCCACACACAGCCAATCCCGATTCATGCGGTCATCCACCTATAGGTCTGTTCCTCTTGGATCTCTGTGACATCTGTCTGTTGCCTGCTGTAGAAGACTCCACTACGTGAAGACTGGTAGTGGGTCTTGTTGTTGGTGATTGCTCAGCAAGGAAAATCTCTACCAATAGGGATCTCTCTAACACCCCTTCCTGCATCAATATGCTGAGTTAGATCATCGAAGCCTTGATCTCCCACCTGAGCCCCTACTCAAAGATTCAGGCCCTGAAGAATGGGTCACGCACCATATCATTGGAGTAACGTGAGAGGTCAGTGAACCTCGCTGAGTACTGAGCCACAGTCATGCTACCCTGCTGCAGATGAAGCAACTCTTGAATGTGCACTGTGCGAAGAGTCATTGAGATAAACTCTGCTCAAAACAGGCTCTCAAAGTCTACCCAGAGAAGCGTCACCTCATCGTGAACCTGAAGCATCATGCTCCACCATATGCCTGTTTTTTCCTGTAGAAGGCTAGCGGTAAGGATCACCATGAAATTAGCTGTTGTCCCTACCAATTAGAAAACTCTCACTACGACCTCCAGCCAATCCTCAGCTGCCTGTGGGTCCATATCTCCCATGAACCTGGGTGGCCTCTGGCACTGGAACTCATGCAACGCGCTCAAGCGGCATGCACTGTCTGCTATTAGGGATGGTGGCATCGATGGACCAATGGGTAATAGTACCATTGGTGCCTCCGCTCGTGCCTCTATTGGAAGAGGGCCCTTCACCGAGGCCTCGTCGCTCAGTGGGATATCTGTTCGTACAACTCTGGGAACTCTAGCTAGCTGTCTACATGGAGGCATCCTGAAAAGAAACAAGTGTGCTATGGTCAAAAATTTATACCTGGTGAGCTGACCTAGTGAGATGACTCGAAGAGTTCACAAAGAAGACTCTTGAAAACACACACTCAATCAGTGTTTTTGTGTACTAAGTCAGATATCAGAAGTTAGGGTCCTAGTGTATGGATACGTCGGCCGCCGCACCAACACTGGAATCCCTAGACTAATAACCACGCTCGCTACACTTAAAACTATTGATGTTAAAAATAAAGATCAGAGTCCTAAGTTCTGTGGTAGAACCGACTCCTCTGATACCAATTTTTAATGACCCATCCCTCGGGGCATGTGTCGTGACTACCATAATCCTTCCTTCCATAGGTTAGGGGCTGGCGACTAGCACCGAAGGCGTATTCTTTAAAAATGGGAAGGCATTTCCTTTATAACCTTTAAGCACATATAACCAAGCACACTGTAAGATAGGAACACAAGTAAACTGTATAACCAAAAGAGTGTTGAAAGTAAAAAGGGGCCGGAATACAAGCCCAATAGTAAACATACAAGTACATCTGAAATGCAATACAATTGAAGAAAAAGAAAAAAAATAGCTATTGGATCGTCCTTTGAGGTTCCTACCTGAAGGGTAGGTACAGATCGCCTCCTCAGCACTCCAAATCCACCTATCTCCTCCGCGTACCGACACACAGTATGGTCCACCTCTAGGTATCATCCATTCCTGGTACTCTCAGCCTCAGTCAGTTGTTCCTCGTCTGTATCCAACACAATAAGGTGCGGGCATGGACCGTGCAGGGGTGAGTATAACGATACTCAGTAGGGACCCCGAGACCCTCTAGGTCTCACAAAATCCATCAAGTATAAACCAAAAAGTATGAAATCAATAGATAACCTTACTTAGGTATATGCCCATACATATACCTAAGTCATCAAGTAATCCATTTCAATCATTGGGAAAACACAGAGGTTCTGACTCAGCTCACACCAGGATTTATTCTAGGGGTACTATCAAGTAACATTCAGAACCCTCGGCTACTGGAGAACTCCTCCACTATTGAGTACAGTGGGCCTGCCGTGTTACACAGAGGTGCTTTCCACTAACCTTGGACTGCTGAGGTACTCATCCCATCGAGTACCGTGGGTCTGCCGCGTCACCAAGGTGCTCCCCGTCGTGGGTCTGTCGCGTCACCAAGGTGCTCCCCCTCATGGCCTGCTGAGGCACTCCTCCTGTCTAGTACCGTGGGTATTCCATGTCATTGAGGCGCTCCCCACTGTGGGTATACCGTGTCACCAAGGCGCTCCCATTGGGCCAGTCGAGTCCCTCTGAGTCGAAACAGTCAGCAGTCGTCAAGTCTCAGTCAGCTACTAGGTTCCCGCAAAATGCTCACTCGTCTCTAGGAGGATCCAGTCCAAAAGCTACTAGTTGATACTCCAACTACCATGAAGTCTCACGAAGAAGTATCTCAAGGGTATTCCACGTCATAGGGGTCCCAACGTAATAGACGGCACGTCAATCAGACGTCTGGTCTGTGAGTTATTAGCCTTTTAGTCCCAGGGGCCCGGTTGGATTCATGCCCGATCCAACCTGAATGTTTCCCATCTCAATCTAAAACACAGTGGGGTGTCACTCAAAGGTACTGACTCACTCCAAGGTTCCCAACGCCGCTGAAGTTTTGTCAAACGGATGTTCTATGACAAGGTTATGACCAAAAGAAAGTAAAAGGGGTCATAGTGGGCCTAGGTCCGATCCGACCCGACCCGGACCGTTGGGTTCGGCCCAGCCCACTAGGCGGCCCGGTAGACCATGAGAGCCGCAGAGGCTGTGAGGTCCGCAGAGGCCGTGAGGTGGATCAGCTCGGCCATGAAGGTCGCGAGGGAGGGGTGGTCCGGCCGTGGGGTGGCGGCAGTCCGGCTGCGGGTCGGTGGTCCGACCGCGGGAGGCAGTCCAGCCACGGGAGGCGGTCCGGCCGTGGGGTGGCGGTCCGAAAACAGGGTGGCGGTCCGGTCATGGGGTGGCGGTCCAGTCGCGGGGTAGCGGTCTGGCTGCGGGGTGGCGGTCTGGCCGCGGGGCGGCAGTCCGGCGGTGGGGTGGCAGTCCGGCCGCAGGGAGGGGGTCCGGTCGTGGGGCGGTGGTCCGGCCGTGGGGAGGTGGTCTGGCCACGGGGAGGGGGTTCAGCCCCGGGGCGGTTGTCCGGCCACGGGTCGGAGTCCGGTCGCGGGGCAACGGTCCGGCCGCGGGGCGGCGGTCCGGCCGCGGGGCGGCGGTCCGGCCGCGGGGCGGCGGTCCGGCCGCGGGGCAGTGTGGAGCCGCAGACGGTGGTGGGGCCCAAGGTTGGTGTGGAGGTCACGGGGTGGCGGCGGTGGTTGCAGGGCAGCATTTTCGCCTTCTCCACGGCCGGTGGTGTTGTCGTACGGCGTTCTCATGCCTCCTCGGTGGTTCGCAGTCGTTCCTCCATCGCATTCAACAATAAACCACAAGGTTTGCGAAGAGGATGGGCCTTGTTTGTTTGGCCCGCACTCTCTTCGTTAGAGCAGTAGCTTGCGGCTATATTTCCTTCTCAAATTACAAAGAATTATCAAGAATGGAAGATTGAATAATATCAATCAACCACCCTATAACTTCCCCCAAATAATCATACACAATTAAACCCCTACCTCATTCTCTTGATGGCGTTGGTGCAAGAAGGTAGTAAGGTTGTCGATTCGCTGTAGATGAGGATGTCCCACATCGGAAGAAGTCCTAAGGAAGAAGGTCTAATGAGTTCGGCATTCTTCGTTGGTGGAGCATTCTTATTTGGAGATCTTTCTCCCAAGTTCTCCAAATCCTCCTTTGCTAATACTTTTCCAACAAATGAATAGACAACCAAATAAAATGTGTTTATCTATTTAATTTTTTGGCAATCAAAGTTGGATTAATTAATTGGAAACAATAAATGGGTTGCGTTGGCATAAAATTCAAATTTTAGGATACCAAGGGTTGGCACAATTAATGTAGAGGTGGGTTGGCATAATTAAGTGGGGAGCTCAAGAGGTTTATCCCCACTTAATAGGGATTTCAAGAGGTTTCTACCTCAGCTGGTACCGACCACCATAACCTCGCATGGGAGGTTAGCTTCGGGTGGTCCCCACCACCATAACCTCTCATGGGAGGTTAAGGTTTGGTGGTCCCCACTTCCCAAATTCCACATAGATTTTTTAACAGATAAAATAAAAATAAAGCTACACAACTTTATTTCTTATTTTATTCATTCATGAAAAACCCAAAATCTATCTTTCACTCCTGACCACGGGGTGGCGGTCCAGCCGCGGGGTGGCGGTCCAGCAGGCCGCGGGGTGGCAGTCCGGCCGCAGGGTAGCGGGGCGGCGGTCTGGCAGCAGGGCGGTGGTCCAGGCATGGGGCGGCCATCCGGCCGCTAGGTAGTGTGGAGCCGCGGATGGTGGCGGGGTCCGCGGTTGGCATGGAGGCCACGGGGTGGTGGTGGTGGCCTCGGGGCCGTGATGTTGCCTTCGTCGCAGCTGGCGGTGTTGTTGGTCGCTGTTCTCATGCCTCCTCGGTGGTTCGTATTCGTTCCTCCATTGCATTCAATAAGAAACCACAAGGTTTACAGAGAGGAAGGGCCTTTTTTTGCCCGTACTCCCCGCGTTAGAGCGGTAGCATGCGGCTATAATTCCTTCTTGAATTACAAATAATTATCAAGAATGGAAGAGAGAAGAATATCAATCAATCACCCTACAACTTCCTACAAATAATCAAACACAATTAAACGCCTACCTCGTTCGCTTGATGGTGTTGGTGCAAGAAGGTAGTACGGTCTTTGATTCACTGTAGATGAGGACGTCCCACGTCAGAAGAAGTCCTGAGAAATAAGGTCGAAGGGGGTCAGAGTTCTTTGTTGGTGGAGCGTTCTTCATTGGAGCGCTTTCTCCCAAGTTCTCTCAATCCTCCTTTTCCAATACTTTTCCAACAAATGAATAGCCAACCAAATAAAATATATTTATCTATTTAATTTGCTGGTAATCAATGTTGGATTAATTATTTGGAAACAATAAATGGGTTGTGTTGGCACAAAATTCAAATTGGAGGATACCAAGGGTTGGCACAATTAATGCGGAGGTGGTTTGGCATTATTAAGTGGGGAGATCAAGAGGTTTCTCCCCACTTAATAGGGAGTTCAAGAGGTTTCTACCTCGGGTGGTCCCCACCACCATAACCTCTCATGGGAGGTTAGGTTCGGGTGGTCCCCACCACCATAACCTCTCATGGGAGGTTAAGGTTTGGTGTTCCCCACTTCCCAACTTCCACATGGAGGTTTTAACAAATAAAATAGAAATAAATCTACACAACTTTACTTTTATTTTATTCATTCATGAAAAACCCAAAATATATCTTTCACTCCTGACCCACTGTCGTCGAGGTGAAAGTCTCCTTAAGAGAATACTGGCGCTATGATTTCAACGGTGTCCTCGTATTTCAATTCCGAGATCTAGTTCAAAAGTTAGAAAAACCCGCTTGCACGTTTTCTGAACATACCTGAAATAAAGTTCATAAATTCATTCTGGCCACTCTGGGCCTTGGAATCACCCTCCATCAATTTTCGCAGACTCGTAAAATTCCCATTTATTTAAAAAAAATTACATGGAAATTCTGAGTCATTACATGAGGTATAATACCCAATGTATGATACAAATTATATGAGCTGTTTTGGATCCTAAGAAATACTTGGTTACTTTTGGTTATGTGTACATGGTGGTGTGTTTCATGAGGTGCATGTTGTGGTGCTTCACCCAGGTGTCTCCGGGCTAGCCTTTTTGGAGAGAGATGCTCTGGACCTGTGACATTAACGCAAAGCAGAAAACCAGTAGGGAAGAGGTAACGGAATACCCTTGATATTATTTATTGTATTATATGCTCTTGTATGTGATACTTGGTGAGAGTATCCATGGTGAGGTTGGGAACTTAGTATACATGTTTAGCTGACAAGTTAGTTTCACTTGTTGTTTACTATGCTTTAGTATGACTTCATTACCTTTGGAATGAGAGGCTTCAGGGAGGATCCTACTGAGTATACTTTTATACTCACCCTACATATATATAAACTATTTTTCTGGTCTATTGGAGTAGGTTGAATATTAGGCTGGTTACTACTAGCTTGGGGTTTTGCAGGAGATTTTTGGGCTTTGTAGTTACTTCTGCCTTTACTTTTTTTGGTACTTGTAGTTTTCCTTTAAACTTTAGTAGTTCTTTCATATCATTACATATACCAAATTGGGTTTTCTTTTATATTTTATTCTGATCAAAATTTGGTTGGTGTCTTTCTTATCTCTCTCTTTCATATGTGTTCTCTTATAGGGAAATTCCTCTCATTTATGTGTTTATTATACCATCAGTGCTAGTCTCCAACCTAGGGCCTACTGGAGGTGGGACTCGAGTATAACTATCTATCTTCTCCCATTTCCAACCCAAGAGGGGTACAATTTGTGAGGAGGGGGTCATGACATAGTGGTATCAAAGGTCTAGTTGAGGTATAGGATGGAGCTTGGGGTTAGAAATAAGTGAGGTTATGTGGGATGGTAGGGAAACGGTGTCAGATAATTTTATCAAGCATTGAAAACATGGGATACCAGCTTAGACACAGGTATTTAGGGCCCCTGTGATCTGATGCATAGACCTTTAAGCTTACAGTGGATACTAAATGAGGTGATAATAATTCCGGGTAGAGTCCTAGGAAAGTATCATGTATCATTCTTATTTCACTAATATTTGAATGGGTATACCTTGGGATAGTTTAACCTAAAATGAATAAAAATAAAACAATTAATTAATGTTAAATTCTTCCATATTCTAGGTTTAGGAGATCTATCTTTTTATTCTTTTTTAGGAATGGCTCTAGGTCGATGTATTCATCAAGCTCCCATAGAAGATGTTTAGTTGGTTGCACCAGCAGTTCACCATAGGGTAGAGTCTGAAAACAATGACACTTGGAGGAGGACACTCTAAGATTTTTAGTGATAGAATCTATAGAGTTATAATGGCTCTGTTTCAGATACAATCATAGATGAATAGTTAGAGAAGGTTGATATAGGCTTCATTTTGATCTATTCTCAGAAAGAGCACTAGGTATCACTAGTTGTGACGATGTTGTGTGGGGTAGTGAGGAATAGTGGTTCTTATTTCTTGGAGACCATGAGGATTTGGAAATCTCATAGAAAGATTCTGAGACCAGTTCAGATCTGAGTTTCTTTCTTCAAATGTGAAGGTGGACATTCTCTATGAGATGATTACCCTTCGGCAGGGGAGATCTAGTGTGTGAGAGTTCGGGATCCATTTCAGGAATATTATGTGATATGATTCAGACATGTTTCCAGATGTGGAGGCCAGTGTGATGAATTTTGAGGAGGATTTACATCCAGATATCTAGTTCCAAGTCACACCATTTATGCTGAAGACATATCTTGAGCTGCTAGCGAGAGCAGAGGTCATCAATAGGATGTTATCTAGAATCGGATCTTCATGAGGGAAGATTATTCAGGATTCCTCATGAAGCAGATCTATGGTTCAGGGTTCCCATTTATCAGGACAAAAGAGCTTCCGATCAGCCAAGGGAAGGTCTCAGCCCTCAATGTATCATTTCTTTAGGTGTGGTGGCTCTCATGCCTATTATAAGGGATCATATACATGTTTTTTTTTTAAGGCTAAGTTAATTAGTGGAAAGAGTGCCCAAACTTTTTGACCAATCAACATGTTCCAGTTTTTCCACTTCAGGCTCCTCCACTAAGGTAGTTCTAGTAGAGGTAGTAGTAGAAGGTTTATCTAGTTTTGGATTGGCCTAGAATAGATGGAGAAGGTAGAGGACAGCCCCAGGACACTCCCTGTCCTTAGATAGCAGAGCACGGCCATGGAGGTAGTCGCCTTCATGGTCATAGATTCCATGGATTAGGTTTTGGCCAACTTCATGCTTTAGTGTTTCCAGCATCGGGCGAGCCAAATTTTATTCAAGGTACCCTTTTCTTGTTTTCTACTTGGGTTCATACCTTATTTGATCCATGATTGATGCACTTCCTCATATCACCTTCCTTGTTCTATGCTTTGGGACTTGAGGTAGAGATACTTCAAGTGCCATTGTCATTGACTATGCTATTTAGAGGTCGAGATGAATTTTTTGATGTATGTAGAGACTGTGATGTAGTGTTGAGGAAGCACCTCTCTTGGGGATATTTTTTATGTTTATGGATACAAACATATGACATTATCCTAGGAATATATTATTTGTATTTGTAATAGTCTATCATGGATTTATTAGGGGTCAGGTTGTGTTATTCTATATTGATGGAGTGACAGTAGTTTTTTTTTTGTGATCGAGACCCTTAGATAGGTCAGAGGAATGTTCCTTACTTATCATACTTGATGACTGAGCTGATTCTGAGTTTTTTGGAGGTTCAGTAGTCATTTTTTCCTAGGGTCATAGAAGAGTACCATGATGTCTTTAAAAAGGAGGTTGTAGTGCTACCCCTCGATGATAGATTGAGTTCAGGATTGGATTATAGCTAGACGTGTCTCTTATCTCGATATATCCATATAGGATGGTGCATTATGAGTTGCGAGATCTATGTATATACCTTGATGGTATGTTGCAGTGTGGTTTTTTAGCCAAGTGTGTCACCATGCGATGCACTAGTTTTTTTCATGAATAAGGCTGATAGCGGTTTGTGGTTGTGTATTGATTATCATCACTTGAACCAAGTGATATTATAGAACCACTATCATCTTATATGGATTTATGATTTATTTGATAAATTGAAAGGTGAAATTTGGTTCTTGAAGATCTAATTTCATTCAATATTTCATCATATGCATGTGAAGGATGAGTATATCTCGAAGACTGCTTTCTTTTGTCATCATGGGCATTATGAGTTTTTTGTGATGTCATTTAGTGTGATGAATGATCTAGTTGTGTTCATGGGGTTAATGAACACTGTGTTCTTTGAGTTCCTGGTTAAGTTCATGGTGGTTTTCATTGATTACATACTTTTGTAATCCGTGTATAAGTAGGACCATGCAGAGCATCTATGTTTTATTTTGGGAGTTCTTTATGATGATAAGTTGTTTTCAAAGTTTCTAAAGTGTAATTTTTGGGCTCAAAAAGTACTTTTAAGGGCATGTTGTATCTTTGTATGGAGTAGTTGTGGATCTGTCAATGATAGAAGCAGTTGTGTCTTGGGAATACACAAATATGGTGGAATATGTGTGAAGTTTCCTTGGTTAGTGCTCTAGTTATTTGTATTCCAACATAAGGATATAATCTTGAGTTTTTCTATGATGCTACATGTCTTGGGTTGGGCTGTGTTCTGATGTAGTAGATATCAATAATTTATTATAAGTCTCAGAAGTTATGTTCCCATGAGAATAACTATGCCACCCATGATATCGAGTTGGCAGTAGTGGTGTTTTAATTGAAGTTATTGATACATTACATCATTAGTGGTCATTTTTTGGTCTTCACCGATCATAAGAGTTTGAGGTATGTTTTCTCCCAATGTGACTTTAAATTACACCAGCACCAGTGGATGGAGTTCTGAAAATATTACAACTTTGAGATTTTATATACACTTATAAAGGGGAATGTTATAGTTGATGCGCTGAGCAGGAAGTCACATAGTGATGTAGTGTGGGAATAAAGTGATTCCTAGAGAGTGATGAAAGAACTTTCATCATTACACCTAGATATAAAAGAATTTGTGGGAAGAGGTTGTCTTTTTTAGATTATGGTGAAGTCATCTTTGGTGAAATAGGAGGAAGAGTCCCAGTTGGGGGCTCTTGAGGTAGAGGTCTAGAGAGACTGAGTTGTTTGTGGAGAGGCCCCTAATGGTTGGTCTGAAGATGAACAACACTGATTATTGTTTCAGGGAAGGCTTTCATTCCATTAGAAATGTGTGATATGGTTCTTAGATAGTTCTATAGTTCACCTTTGGTGGTATATCCTGGCGTGACAAAGATTTTCTGAGATTTGATAGGTCAGTTTTGGTGGCCTGGGTTAAAGCATGTATGTGTAGGGTTTGTGTCTCGATGTTTGGTCTTCTAGAAGGTGAAGGTCGAGCACCGTGTTCCTGGTGGTTTTCTCCAATCATTAGATATTCCTTAGTGGAAGTGGAAGGGCATCTCAATGGAATTTTTTACCAGTTTACCTCAATCTCATGGAGTCTATGATGCTATATGGGTGGTTGTGGATCGTTTGATGAAATCATCCCAATTTATAGTGATCAAGTATTCCATCTCAATGGAGGTTTTGTTAAGGAAGTATCTAGAGGAGGTGGTGAGAGTTCATGGGGTCCATAGGATGATCATTTCTGATCAAGATCCTCATTTTATATCCAGGGTATGGAGAGGTCTCTGACATAATTTTGGTTCCTGTTTATGCCTTATCACTACTTTTCATCCATAGAAAGATGGTTAGATAGAGCGGACCATCGAGACTCTTAAAGACATGTTACGCTCTTATGTCCTGGATTTTGTAGGTTCGTGGAAGAGGCACATACCCTTGGTATAGTTCATTTACAAAAATAGTTTTCACTCCAATGTCATTATGGCTCCATTTGAAGCCTTTTATGTAAAAAATTATCATTATTTGTTGTTCTGGATTGGGGTTGGAGAGTCAACAATTCTCATACTAAAACTAGTACAAAATATAATAGAGATGGTTTAGTTGATTCACCAGAGGATGAAAGTAGCATAGGACCATAATAAATCCTATGTTGAACATAGGAGGAGACCTCTAGAGTTCAACGTTGAGGATTATGTGTTCTTGAAGGTGACTCCTTGTCATGGGAAGTAAAGGTTTGGTCATGGGAGTAAGTTTTCTCCCTAGTTTGTTGGGATTTTTGAGGTGTTAGCTCATGTTGGATCTATGGAATATCATATAGCACTTCCCTTGTAGATGATCTAAATACATGATATTTTTCATATGTCGCAGCTCCTTTGTTATCTTCATGGTGACTCTCACATCATCTATTGTGGAGAGATTGATGTTGATGATGATGTGACCTTCGAGGATCGGCCTATAGAGATCCAATAATTCCAGTGGAAGGTGTTTTTTGAGTGTGTTATCCCCTTGGTTCATGTCTTGTGGTGGAACAGTGGCATGTAGGAGAGTACCTAGGAATGTGAGTTATAGAAATGTGCTCAGTACCCTGAGTTGTTCTATGTTTAGATATTCTCTTATTACATTGTTTGTTTGGTGGTGGTAGACCTTTTCTGATTTATGAGATGGATTTATGTAGTTGTTTATTGTGTCTTGATCTCTTTTGAGAGGTATCTCCCCCATGAGAGTGTTTAGGAGCTGTTTGTGGTTTTTGTGTGGTTTCATATTGTTCCCTTATTGAGGGGGTTGAGATCCTATGGTGGTGAGATCCTTGAGAGGTATCTCACGGGGTGGTTGTTCAGATGACCCTTTTTTGTTTCCTCTTTGGGTTGGTTTTAGATTCTAGTAGATGAAAAAATTTTGAGAGGTATCTAATGTAAGGGCTCAGATCCACAAGGATCGATCCTTTGCACATTTTTGAATACTGAGGTGCTCAGAGGAGGCTTGAAGGATGTCCAAAGGAGTTTAGTTACTAAAATATAGAAGTTGTGAGATTTCATGCCATGTAAACATTTACACGATGTGAAAGTAGGTTTCATGCTGTGTAAAAATCGAGGTTTTAAAATAAATAAAATAAAAAGGTGGTGTGTTTTTTGGAGGAAACCAAACCTTGATGATTACATGACATTTAATGGGATTAAAAATCATGTAAATTCCCAATTTTATATGTTTTAAACATTTTTATCCACTTGGGTTTGTCAAACCCTATGGCTGCAGCACCCCTCTCCCAATTCTAGGTGACTTAGCAACCCCCAATTTGACCTTTTTGGATTCCTTTATCAAGGATCGATCTCTAGATTCCCTCCTTTGACCTGTCTTTGATCCAAGGTATGCTCTACCTCCATTCCTAAACTTTCTTCAATCCATTTACTCTCATTATTACTTTCCATGTGATGGTGCTTGATCTCCACATTTCTGAAGGAGTTTTGTTTGTTTTTTGTTGGCGCAATTGTGGCACCGCATCCTCTGGTGGATGCAATTATTGTGGGATAGGCAATCAAGATCCATGGTGTTGGTGTGTTCTCGTATGAAGAATATTGAAACCCTTTTGAGGTAGGGGATTTTTTTCTTCTCTATATTTACATGAAATTATAGATATTACATGATTTATCCCCTTATATCACAATGAAATTAACCTAATAACTACTTGAATCGATTTAAAGAATTGGTATTGATCACATGGTGATGTTATTGTTTGTACTGTAATAACGGGTTACCTCTTGATTTGATAGATAGTGTGATATATATGCCTTGATTGGTTTATCATGTTGTTGTTGATAGAAATTGGTAAAGAATGTAAATCCAGAATTAATTGTTAATTAATTGGATAAAATATTAAAGAGGCTT
This sequence comes from Viscum album, assembly GCA_963277665.1. Lineage (NCBI taxonomy): Eukaryota > Viridiplantae > Streptophyta > Magnoliopsida > Santalales > Viscaceae > Viscum > Viscum album. The sequence goes on along the minus strand of OY728155.1, from coordinate 1,216,222,455 downwards.
GTTTAATGAATTTAGTGTGTTGTAATTTTAATGTTGCAAGCATATTTAAATGAATTGATCTTTAATGTTTTAATATAATTGGATAATGATATGAAAAATTTTGATACTTGTTGATAAAGTAATTAAAGGCATGTTAAATTAATTATTTAATTAATTTGTGACAGTTTGTGTTGTCTTGTTGCTTAGGTTTCTCATAGTTGGAACCTATGAATAATGAATTGGTTAATTAAATATAGAATAATAATTGGTTTTGTGATAAAATATAATTCCTTTTAGGTCCTAGGTTTCCCTCTTTCTTGTAAAGGCTGAGTTCCTTGTGCTTTAGAGCTATGAGATCTCATTGTGTGTAAAGGTCGAATGCCTTGTTTTAGGGCCAATAGCCCTGTTTATATGGTTGTATCCTACTTATTGTGAGGATATGTGATCTTATGATGGCTGATCCTAGAGTTATATTGTGGAATATAGGGTGGGGAGGCCCATATTTGATGTGATACCAGGATGTCTGAGCCTAGAGGGTTGTTGTGGTGTCTGGGGCGGGGAGGCTTGGTTGTTGTGGTAGCAGTTGATGCATGTGATGGAGGGATGTGTTGATATATACATGTGGGTGTAGGGGAGGACACCAGGGATGAAATAATAGGTTGAATTTGGACTTACTCATTGATATTAAAGTTGTATTCTTATTTGAATATGTTTTTTGGACAATGTCCTGGTTGTTTGTTTATCTGCCTTCCTTTCCCCACTACATAAGGCGGATAGATTTGCTTGGTTGTTTACCTTGTTTGGTATATTATGATTTTTTCCTAGAGTAACTAGTAATATGGAAATTTATAATGTTAATAAATTATTAACCTGTGGGGTTGGAGCTTTCTAGGATACAATGATGAGGTTATAATACTGAGAAGAAATGGACTCAATTTTCTTATGCCTGGAGGGCATGGAACTTTCTTTTGATGCTAATGTAATGTAATTTTAAGGGTTAATTAATGGTTAAAGAATTAATTAACGAAAATTAAAACTGATGAAAATAAATAAAATAATTTAATGTGTCTCTTTAAATGGCTGTGTGCTTATAGGATATATGGTCTTAGCAGTAGCATCTGGGAGTCCGAGAGATGTTAGCTACAGTTGAGTCTGAGACTAGGTTATGCCCATAGTGTGATTGTGATATATATTATAACATGTAAATTTTGTGTTTTTATATGATACTCCACCATATCAGTTAGTAAAAATGACACCTTGGGGATTCTGAAGCCTAGGGGTGTTTTCCCCAACATCCCGGTGGGAGGATGGATGGATGACTACCCCTTTTGGCCCCTCTCTCTTCTCTTGGTAGTTACTTTTTCTGTTATAAATGGTGGTTATTTTATCCCATATATGTGTGTATAGGGTTTTAATGCCTTGTGGTTATTTCACACACATGTATTCTGGATATATCTTTCTAAGGACTACTATAGGTATAAAGTGTATAGGTTGTGATGGCTTGAGGATCCTTACTTGGTGTATAGGTTGTGATGGATTGAGTTATAATACTTGATGTATGATACATGTTATACATTAAGTGGTGGCTCTAGGAAACTACCTGGTTAATTTTGGTTATGTAGACATTGTGGTTTATTTCACGAGGTGCATATTGTGGTGTTTCACCCAGGTATATGTGGGATATCCTTTTTGGAGAGAGATGCTCAGGACGTACGACATTGGGGTTGAGCGGCAAACCATTGGGGAAGCAGTAGCAGGGTACCCTTGATATTATTTATTATATTATATGCTTATGTATGTGATACTTGGTGAGAGTATCTATGTTGAGGTTGGTAATTTAGTATACCTATTTAGGTGATGAGTTAGTTTCACTTGTTGTTTATTGTGATTTAGCATACTCTCTTTACCTTTTGCGCAAGAGGATCCAGGTAGGATCCTACTGAGTATACTATTATACTCACCCTTTGAATATATAAATTATTTTTCATGTTAGTTGGAGCAGGTTGGAGATCTGGCTGAGTACTTATTGCTTGGGGTTTTGTAGTAGCTATTTGGGCTTCATGGTCACTTCCGCCTTTACTTTATTTTGATACTTGTATTTTTTCTTTCAGTTGTAGTAGTTATTAGATTTCATTACATATGTGCACTTAGGTTTTCTTATATATTGTATCCTGAGAAGAATTTGGTCAGTGTTTTTCTTATCTCTATCTTTCTTATGTGTTCTCTTATAGGTTAATGCCTCTCATCAATGTGTTTATTATACCCTCAGTGCTAGTCGCCAACCCATGGCCTACTGGAGGTGGGACTCAGGTGTCACTCTCTCTCTTCTCCCATTACCCGCCCATAGGGGTACACTTTGTGATAAGGGGTTCATGACATTAATATATTATTAAAGGTGGTAAAAATTTAAAAAAGAAAGAGCTTGGTGAAGATGATTACCTTCACTTAGAAAAACCTCATTTGTATCTCTTATTAAAAACCATAGGTTTGGTCTTTTTGGTAATGGAAACTGCTCTATAAAATGGATAAGGATGTTGGGGGTGGTAGGTTTTGGTTGAGCTAAATATATTCAAATGTCTGAATAAGTGAGGTAAAAATGAATCATATTCTTGAAAAATGGCTCCAAAATGGATCATATTTTAATTTTATATATTTGATGTCAAAATACAACCAACCATTGGGGTTTTAGAAAGTATTTAGTTCATTTTAACCCTTATCATTTTATGTTAACCCCCTGGTAAACCCATTTTAACCTTAACCGTAGTAATTAATTTTTATTGTTTTTACTATTCATTATAACCAAAAATGAAGTTGAAATTTTTACCTAATATTAATTTTTATGATTCGAAATATATAATCCATTTTATTAAATTCAACTCAAATAAGTTTCATAATTTAATTTAAAAATGAACCTGTAAAGTGTGTCGAAAAATGGTCTTTTAAGAAATAATTTTTTCAAGCATAAGATGATATTACATTAACTATATAACTAGTAATCATAATTATATAGATTTAAATTAATATATTTATATATATAATCCATAAATTTAATTGAAATCATTCATCATTAAAGATTATTTTAATTAATTAAAATAGAAATATATTGTGTTTTTTAAAAAATAATTTTATGAAACATATCCCTTTTACTTCCAAATGATATTATCTTCATTTTTCTATAAAATTGATGGTCAATACATGATTAATTCTATATATTATAACACATGATTATAAATATAATGATTAATATTTAAATACTACATTTTCAATTATTCATAAAATCTTGTTTTGAAGGGAAAATTTAAAAATTTCATTCTTAGCTTATTTTGACCAAGTAAGTTCAAAATCGATATTCATTCTATAAAATTAGAATTTTTGGTCCATGAAATATTAAAATGTGTTGTGTGTTACAGTTTTGTTAAAATATAATGTTTACATTCTTAAATTAAGTCTTGGGTGTTTCATTCTTCTCTCCAACAAAAATTTCATCTTCAAAATGTTCATGGATACTACTTTCTAAACAAAATAGGGTGGTTCTTCTACATATTGGTCACTAGTTACCACATTTCTTCTTCCATTTTATGATTCCTAAAAAGTACCATTACCAATAAAGTCATATTATTATTCAATAATTTATCTCTAGTTTCAATAATCTAGTTGGACTCTTCAAAGTAAGATAGATCTGGTTCCAAATCTATTTCTTCAAAAGTTCACATGTGTTGGGTTAGGCATGTACTTAATTAATAATGATATATGGAACAAACCATGTATTTTATAGATAATTGGTGTCATTTAAAAATTTTGATCCATATCTCTAATTCTTTATATAATTTCAAAATGTCTAATATACCTAGGGCTCAGTTTCTCTTTCTTACCAAACCTTATAACATGCTCCCATGGAGATACTTTCAAGAAACCATAATCTCCCACTTGAAATTACAAATATTACCTTTAGTTATAATCATAAATATTTTTGACTAATTTGAGATACTTTAATATGAATTTGAATAGTATTTGACTTTGTATTTGTCTCCTTAACAAGTTCTGGGACTATAAGTTTCCTTTCACCATCTTTATCCCAGCAAGTTTGAGTACTGTATCTCTTACCATATAATGCTTAATATAGTTCCATTTGAATAATTAATGTAAAATATTAATATAGGGAAACTCTACCAAAGTTAAATAATAATCCAACATACCTTAAAAGTCAAGTTATCATGATCTCAACATATTTTATAATGTTTGAATAGTCCTTTCAAAATTTCCATTTTTTGAGGATGGTAATTGGTGCTCAAATGAAGCTCAGTATTAAGAACCTTCGAATGAATTTTCCAAAATTTTGATGTAAATAGGGGATCATGATCAGAAATAATTTCAAGAGGCACACCATGAAGTATTATAACTTTATTAATATGTATTCATGCAAGGATATCAAGAGGTATATTTTCTCTTATAGAAAGGAAATGTTTATAACAATAATCCGCATTACATCATTATTTCTAGGAGTCTTTAGTAATCTAGTGAGAAAAGTCCATAGTAATTTCATACCATTTCCATATAGGAATAGGTATAGGTTTCATGAATCCTCTAGGATGATACCTATCAGACTTCACTAATTGAAAAACCAATAATCTTATTATATAATCATAATTCCATATTATTATATGAAGTCTTCCATTTCCCATTATTCATGGCTTTTATTTTCTTTTAAAAATTATCATCATCAAATTAATAACTTTTTGTATTTTCTAATAAATATGGTTTTTCAATCATTTGAAAAATGGTTGATGTATCCCCTTCCATAATAAATCCTATATCCATCTTTACTAGATCCATGAAGATAATATTTGTACCAATCCTTTTGGTCATAAATCTATGATCTTTCCTACTCAATGCATTTGCTACATTATTCCATTCTTTAGGTGGTACTACATTGATAAATTATAAACCTTTAGTATCTTGATCCATCTCCTTTTCCTCATTTTTATCTCTTTTTATGAAAATATTTATTTTAGGCTCTTTTGGACATAACTCCATGATCTTTTTTCCTCAATGAAATTGCTATATTATTCTTAAATATTTCAACTCTCAATTAAAGTGATGCGTGGATATGGAAAAATCTAAAAAAATTAAGAACCTTTCCCTTGATTTCATTATTGAGCTTCATCATGTGATCTGGTATGATAGAAATGTTATTCTTCATAATAATTTCTCATTCAGCCTTAATACAGGTCAGATGTAGATCCTTATTTCCATACATGAAGCTTCATCATTGCAAAAGGGATATTATAGAAACAATATGAATGAATTTGGGATTTAGTGACTTCTTTGTATTGATGGAATTTTTTTCCAACCTCAACGCACTTTTGAAGTGTTTTGGTGAGCACCATTTTCTGGTTGGATTAAAGTAAATGTGTATGGTGCCTCCAAAGGAAATCCAGGTCCCACGGGTTGTGGCGCTGTCTTTAGGAATCATCTTGGTCAGATCCCCAGATGCTTTTTTTGGAAGTTGTGGCATCACCTCTTCTCTGGTGGCTGAAATGATGAGTATGATCCATGCTATTTATTTTGTACAACACTATGGTTGTAACAATCTATTTATTGAAAGCGATTCAACTACTATTGTGCAATCAATTTGGAATGGTGTGACTCATCTTGCGTGGCCGATTACTACCCATTGGATGGATTTTCTCCACTCAATTCTCAATATAAACTACGTCATCACACATATTTTTCTTACAGAAAACATGTTTGAGGATGGCCTCGCTAATAAGGGAGTAAATAATAACATTGCCTTACTAGTTGATCTCCCCACGGATTTACTTCCTCTTCATGATAAGGACTGTAATATGATTTCGTATTTTAGACTCAAGTAACTTATTTTATTTTTATAATAATTGTGTTTTGTTCTTTATACAAGGAACCACCTTCTTCAAAGAAAATTCCATCCTTGGAGACAATATGGAAAATAAAAGAAACTTTCTAAAGCCAAAATTCACACTTACTAAATTTCCCATATAACTCTTTTCTTCTAAGAGTCTCAATAATGATCTGCAAGTGATTCTCATGGTCCTCATAGATTTTAGAATACACCAAGATTTAATAATTAAATACCATAAAAATAATCAATATATTCCTTGAATACTATTTTCATTAGATCTATAAAAATATATGGTGCGTTAGCCAATCCAAATGGCATTACTGTAAACTCATAATGTTCATACCTTATTTAAAATGTTGTCTTTAGAATATCTTCCTTCTTTACTCGCAATTGATGATACCTAGAATGAAGTTTAATCTTTGAAAAATATTTATCTCTATGAATTTGATAAAATAAGTCCTCAATATGAGGCAGGTGACACTTTTTATTTATCATAATATCACTGATTTCCCTATAATCAATATAGATCCTCATAGATCTATTTTTTTATTAATGAAAAGAATAGGGGATCCCCAAGGTGAAACATTAGGGAATATAAATTACTTATCACTATACTATAGTGGTTTATTCAACTCAACTAATTATATAGTGAACATTCTATAGGGATTCTTTGATATAGGTATTGCATCAGATATTAAATCAATGGAAAACTCAACTTCATGCTCTGATGGATTTATAGGTAATTCTTTAGGAAATACATTAATGTATTCTTGTATAATAGTCACATCCTCAATTTAAATATTACACTTTCTATATGTTGGTTTTGTCTAATATTCTTACCTAAAACTCATTTAGAATAGATTTTATGGGTGGATCTAGACATGACTCAAATGATGAAGTCTCTCCTATAAAGATAAAAAATTCCACATTTTCATCATGAATTGTAACTTCCTTCTCTTTATAAAAAATTTTTACACCATATTTTGAAATTCAATCCATACCAAGGATTGTATCAAATTAAACCATAGTTATAATAATAAATTCTACAAATAAGGCAATTTTATGTGTCATAATGGGAACTGGCTAACACATCCTTATTGGGGTGAGATTTCTATTAGGAGTTTTTACTGACAACTCCCTTCTTAAAGTGCTAGAGAAATATCAAATTTTCTTAACAAACATGGAAGATGTAAAATAGTGTGAGAATAAAGAATAAAATAAATAATTATCAAAATTTCATGGTATTATTAACTTACCTACCACCACATATTTATAAACTTCTACTTTAGTTGTAGTAATCGTATAGGCTTTTCCTTCTCCCCTTAGCCTATTCTATGGTAATTTCCCTTGACACTTCAGAAATTGGTTTGAATAATTACCTATTTATTTATAGATTAATCACTCGATGGTAGTGGTCTCATTATTTCCCTTATATTCATTAGTCATATGACCCTTATCTACACACATATAAAAAACTCCCATGCCATTTAAGAATTTTTCATGATGTTACTTTCCACAATTTTTACATGATTGAAATTTATTCATCATCTTCTTCTTCATTAACACATTACCTTTTTCTTTTTATTCATCAAAACTCTTATTCTCTTTATTCCCCTTGAATATATAGGATCTAGAAAGTTCCTTCTCTGTTTTTATGTCACATAAATATATTTCATCATATGATCAAAAAGTTTAAGAAACCAATTCCATTCGAAGAATCAACTTAATCCCTTTAAAGAAATGGTCAATATTTCTTTATGTATTTTGTATGTAATCAAGAGAATACATGGATAGTCTTGTATAGGTGGCCTCATACTCTACAAAAGTTTCTTCTTACTTTTTCTTTAAGATGAGGGAATTTCTCTTCATTTCAGATCATTTCATATAAGAGAAATATTTATTGAATAATTTCACTTTAAAATTATCTATATTCCGTATATTTTATTTATTATTCCACCCTAATATTATGGATCAATAAACACCATTGATCATAATCACCGTTGAGATAATATTATAACACTATAAACTTTTCCCCTTCATAATATCTAAAGTTCATAAATATATTTTCAAGGGACTTAATACATTTCTCAGCTGCAATTGGATTAGTGGTTCCACTAAAAGATGGGGGATGTTTTGCATTAAATGATACAATATGTTTGTATCATGCTATTTAACATCATGTTTCTCTATATGTGAAAGGTTATTAGTCATAACCTGGGTTAGCTTCCCAAATATATACATGATCTGCTTGGCTCCAAAACCAGTTTTACTGGCTTGCTCCGCAGGTAAATTTTTATATTGGATATGATTATTGATACCATTCTTTCAGTCAGGCTCCATTTCTAAAAAATGGAATATATTTTATTATTTTATATAATTATGAATTTTAAATCATAATATATATAATTCTAAATTTTATGTAATTATTAACATAAATTGAAAATTTATTCATTATTAATATTATAATTATAAAGTTGGTTTCTTTGGAAATATCTTTAAATCATAGAAATATTTTTAGATATTTCATAATGGTTTGTAAAGAAAATGTGATTTATCCAAAAAAGTATGACTTAATAGCGTGAAAAAAGTTGTATGGTAAGTTCACACTCATCATGCACTATAATTATGGTCAATATATACTTTACTAACTCTTTTTAGAGTTATTACCCCTAGATGCATCAGTTTCAAAACCACATCCACTTATAGTACCCAGACAGATGTGTATTACTAAGAAAACCACAAAATCTCCACCTTACCAAAAATTTTATGATATTATTCCATAATTATAAATATCCTTAAACTATATCATATGGTTATGTTTCCTAATATATATTTTCCTTAATCTAGTTCCCAAGGTATTTATTAAACCTCCTCTAATACCAACTATAACAACCATGACTCTAGTAACCCAGAGTCGGTGGTTACTTTATTACATTGGAATAAGAGACAAGGGATCACATCACAAAGGTTGATATATTTACCATTCTTGAATAACTAGATACAAATTTTACTCCCATTTTTACAGTGGAAATAAAATATAAAATGTAGAAATATAAAACATTCAATACCCTTGAACTCATTTAGGGAATTGTTCTTGATATAATGGGGAAAGGAAAAAAATAAGGGTGATCTCTAAATCTCAGTAAGGGTAACGTATAGTAGAATTTATAATTATTAAATAAGGAATAATCAATATATAAAGGTAGATAACTAAAATCACATGTCATTTAATCGATAACTTGAGAAAAAAAATATCCATAGATAATATTGACACAATAATATCAAGGATAATAATAATTGAATTACCAATGAAAGAAATTAATAATATTACACATCATGATCTCATACATCATGATATATATACCATAAAATCCTTGTTCCAAGACAGTTTAATCGATGGGTAGTTATACTCTAGAAACCCATTTATTTTGGCAGATTTATTTGTCTCATGAGGACTATTGATGCATCGAGGGGCTATCTATAATTAGGCCACACCCGTCACTGCATTTAAAATTCATTCCTTTTATATTTAATAATTAATTAAATTCATAACAAATATTTATTTTCAATAAATATTTATATTGAGTAAAGAATACAAATTTATCAAGATTTTCCTCAGTCAATCAAATAACTTCCATAGTAAAATACCATATATAAAAATCTTATATGTTTTAGGTCATATACATGATAAAAATAATATTTATATTTAAGATAAATATAATTTCCAATTATCATAAGAAAGTGAATATTTTAAGAGAAATTTAATGACCACAAAATAAATAAGTGATAAGAGATGACCATCGATTCCCCGAAAATATAGGTTTTATAATAAAATCATGTCCTTTGGAAAAATAAAGAAAATAGAATTTAAATACTAAAAGAATTATTTAATTAAATATTTTTTATTTTTAAAATAATGAATTTTTAAAATAAGATAAATATCATTAAATGGTTATGGTGACGGGGAAGACTGTTAATGTCATATATGTTAAAAACATTCCTTTTGACTCTTTGTAAATAAAGTTGAAAATTAACCTTTCTAAAAAAATTAGAATGATTAATTTAAAGTCTATTAAAATGTAAATAATAACTTAAAATTTTCTTAATAAATAATTTGAGTAATAAAAAGGACTTTTTTAAAATAAATTTAAAAAATATGGACCTCGAAGAAAGATATATCCGATTAAAAGAGAAATAAAATCATTTTTTCTTTTAAACATTTCTTTGAATGATTTAAGTGAAAAATAGAGTAAAATTTTGAATAAAATATATAAAATCCTTAAATATCTAGAGTATAATAAAATATATGGATTTTATAAAGGATGTATTATAATATTCCTTTAATGAAAATTAATGCAATCCTAAAAAAAGATATTGTAAAATAAATCCTTACCTCTTTAGTAACTTTCAAATTATAACCTCTTGAAAAAATAAATTTGAATTGAAACATTAATAACCATTAATAAATAGCTATTAATTTTAAATATATAAAATATGAATTATATTCACCACATAAAAGTTAATAGGTGCATAATAACAAATATGTCTCAATGGAGTGTAAATTGAGATGAAATCCCTTACCTCACGTTTCCCATTAGTTGAACATTTTTTAACCTTTTGTATAATGGTTTTAAATATGTTATTAATTTTTCCCAGAAACATATTAATATTTAAAATATCATATATGATCCTATTATACCATCTTGTCACCCGTTCTCTAATAATATTTCATTATTACCATTGTTTAAGGTGTTAACTGTTTCGTTTTCTCAGGCATGTTTTGTCACAGAAGTTATGATTCTTATGAATAGGATATAGTACCATTGTCTAAATAATGATATTAAATTTATAAATATTTTATGTATTTATTATATATATTTTTAAAATCATTCTTGAAATTTTAACTTGGAAAATTAATCACATTGTTTTGTGGAGATAGTATGTCGTACGTATGTACGAATGATGTTATCATTTCCTTAATGGGTGTAAAGGTAAGGAAGTATATGATATATTAAATTTAAATAATAAATATTATTTCATAAGTATCATATATATATTCATTGGTTACATCATTATTGTAACACCCCTAGTTTTTATGGACATTTTTTTCTTGAATAGATGAAATTTTAATTTATGTCTTGCAATGCCCTAAGTCAAACATTCCTTTCACACGGCACCGATTTGGCATAAATTACAAGGAAAAAAATCAGTGTATAGTACATGGTACATAGACTTGGAATATGTTACATAGAACATTGACTATACATAAATTAAATGCAATACTGACTTGGCCTACATTACACGCAACACTGATGTTTCTACAAAACATTATTTTACTGTTATAATTATTTAAATGATATAATTATAACCTAGCAGTTAAACTTAGTTATATGAATAGTAATAAATACTTCTAAAATATTTTTTATAATTTTTTTATATAAATAAAACATATTGATAATGAAAGATATAATTTTTGGTAGATACCTTATATGTTTAAAAATACCATTTTCTCAAATGAACTGCTTTTAATATCCTTCTGTGAAAAATAATAAAATTAATTTTTGGAACATTTAGAAATTTAATTTTATAAAATAAACTTCATTTTTTATTTTATAATGATGAAATTATATTAGGGATAATTTTTGGGATTTTTTTTAGAAACTTCATTTTTTGATGAATAGTGAAAAATATCAGATTTTAATTCAAAACTGATTTTTCATATAATTTATTTATAAGGTTAAATTGTATTTTAAATTTTTTTTTTAAGTTTAATTAGATAATATTTTTATAAGTTAATCCAATTTTGGTAATTGGAACCAATTTCACATTGAAATTGGATATAAAAACATAGTAAACTTTTGAACATTTTTATTTTAAAAAATTGCATTATTGACCTGACTACAGGATTAAATTTAAATTAATTTCTACCAATTTTGTGATTTGGATTTGTAAAAATTAATTCCATATTTTTAATAGTAATAATTTCTAATTTCTAATAAGGTCAACTTAGTTTTTGAACAACAATATTAGTGTAAGTAATTAAAATAATTACATCGATTAATGTAAAATTATGCTTAACTAAGGACTAAACCTTAAACTTAAGGGCCTAAATGACCTATAAACATGTCCAAAATAAATTTTATGGACATATTTAGGCCCTATAATCAATTTTCCCAAGTTTTTTACATTATTGGATCCACTTGAAACATGAAAAATGTAGGTGTAATTCTCTTTTCAAATATTTACAAGAGTATCACTCATCCTACACTATAAAAAGGGATCCTTTCCTCCCACTTCCTCGCACCTCTCAAGCCCTTTGTCTCAATAAATATATACCAAAATATCTCTATAACTTCCCTAACTTGCTCCTTTATGTCTCCATTTGTACATAAATCAATCCAAGTAATTCTTTTGGCACAAACTAAAAGGAGTTACCCAATTAAGAGGTAATGTCTTCTCTTAAACTCCTTTCTTTTATTTTATTTATCCACACCCTAAACTCTATTTATTACATTATTTTAAAAAAACAAAAGTATATTAAATATACTAGGATTTTTTTTATTCTAAGTTTTAAACCTAAACTTACACACACTTTCATCTAATGGGTGACTAACATGCTGTTTTTGTGTATAGTGAACTACCGCCTCACTAAATGATGATTGTTCATTTTTCCTTACCACCTCTCATTGTGGAAATTATGATGGAAAATATATTTATATATGTCATATATTATATTTATTATTTATTTAATCTTATTTAGTCTTTTTATAACACTTATATTTTTACTTTTCATTTGGTTTAAATATGATAATATCATTTGAGAAAGTGTGGACTACCACCCACTCAAAGTGATGTGATTCATTCATACACTAAATGGAATATATTAAGGATTGGTTTAGTGAATATATTTATATATATAATATAAAAAATCTAATTTAATAATTATATATATACATATATGTATTTTACTTTCTTTCTTTCAACACGACAATTAAAAGGAAATAGCGTTCATACATACGTACAGCCTACCGTATCCACAAACGGTGTATTCTGTTTCATACTTCTATATTATATAGATTGTTATAATACAAATATAATGAATCAAAATGATATTTATATCATTTTTTCATTCTTAAAATCATAATATAAGTATAAGGACAAAATATATAACAAATTAAGACACATGCGAAGAACAAAGCGAATATTACCCGAAGTGAAACCTTAACGTAGGATTGTTAACAAGCGGGTAATATAAGGTCATAATCAAACCATATATGGTATTATATATCAGAATATGGTTATGTAAAATATGGATAATAAATTTATATTTATTATAAAGGTGGTTTTAATGAGTATGATGAGATTCAATACAAAAGGTAATGGGAAATCATATCACTTTTTATTTCTGTGATATAAATGCTTTATTCATCACCTATTCCTTTTGTGTGGTGTGTATACTACACATTGATACATTAAATTAATATTATAATTAAATTTAAGGGTATTTATAGAACAATTTTATGATATTTCTTTCATGGGGTTTAGATTTCAAAATTTACCAAATCGGTAAAATAGTTTTGTCTAAATTTGCCTTCTTTGAGACTCGTGTTTTTTTATGCACCTAAATTATTTTTAAGGTTTATATAATTATATATTACATGGTATATAATTAATATCCTTATTTTCATAATATTTTAATATTTATGTAATTTCCTTTTCTTACATGGATAGTATGACCCTAAGTTACTAAGTTATAAGAGTTTATTGAAACAATCTCGTCACTTTTCAAGATTGTTTATGTTTATGATTTATTTAATGAAATATTATGATCCATATATCCAGAACACTCATGAATTTTCTTATACTATGTTTATTCAATATTTCATCATGTATTAATACCATTTTTTCACTCTTTAGTACTTAAGATAATTTTTTATGTAAAATCTGGCCATCTCTCTCTTTGGTTGGAAATCTATTGTATTCAAAAACCATGTTTTAAAAAATGTTTTCAAAAATGTTTTCAAAAATGTTTTCAAAAAGATATTTGAAGCTAATTTTTAAGGAAAAATGATTTTAAAAATATTTTATAGTTTTAAATGCTTACTTTATAAGTTTTCAAATATGTTTCTAAATACAAAAAAATTCAAAAGGTTTTATGTTTTGAAAAGAATTATTCAATGTAGAAAGAATATTTTCCTCAATAAATGTTTTTAAAATATATTTCAAAATTATTTACCATATAATATTACATTTGTTGTTGTTACTCATTCCTTTATAGGTAAATTATTCAATTATTCCATTCATAATCTTTCTCTAAATGGATTATGTTTTAATGTCATGATGTTTATGAAACCCATTTCTCTTTCATGGGTTATATGCCTTTGAAACCCTCTTCTTTTCATAGGTTATGATTTTAATGAAATCATTATGAAACCTATATATTTTTTAATAGGTTATGATATTATTATGTGTTTATGATACCCATTTCATTTCAAGTTTTATGATATTATTTTTAATGATATTTTGGAACATGTTTATAAGATTTCACTATGAGATGGGTGGGACCTATATCTCCCTCAAATGCATTCGGTAGAGATTTATATCTCATAAGATAGACTAAGATGGTCTTGGGAGTAAACCTTAACTACTAAGATAGCCATGGGAGTGAACCATGACTACCAATATGGTATGAGGAGTGAACTCGTGCTACTAATATGGCCATGGGAGTGAACCATGACTACCAAGATGGTATGGGGATTGAGCCCATACTACTAAGATGGTCCTGGAAGTGATGCCTTGGCTACTATAGAAATCATTTTATATGATTATGTGACTTCCACAATTCTATGTTTTATTCATATGTTGTGCCTTTGTGGATTATTTTTTTTATTTCCTTATGATTAATGTCTTATGAAATTTCATGATTTATGCCATGATTCATATATATGATCTTTGATATGTAGGGTATAATCTTTTATTGTCATGATCATATTCACATACCCTTATTCTCGTGTTTATGCTTACATATATCCATCGTTTACCCTTAATAAAAATTTGAGTTCACCCATTTTTATGTTTCCTTCCCCAGGTTATGAATATATGTATTATGTTTTATGTGTCTAAGAAGGGTGTTAATCATGAAGAACCTAGTGGGAGATAATGTATCTCGCTTATATACCAGTGTTTATGTTTCCATGTTTCCAAAGGAACTTGAATAGTATAGTCTTCAGGAGTCTATTTATGTAATGTTTTATGTATTCCAAAAAAGTTATGTAATGTTAATTTATGTAAAGATAGGGTTTATATAATTATTACTATCCATGTGAGTCGATGTTGGAAAAAAATTACATCAGTTTGTGAAGCGGTATTCCTCTATACACATGAGTGATGGTTTTGTTTCCCATTTGATGGAGAAGAAGATGGATAAATATTATTATATCCACATAATAACATTTAAGTATATTTTATATACTTTTTTTATATTTTAATTATTAATACATAATTTAAGTTGGAAAAATAAGAAGTAAAAAAATAAAGAGTTTGGTGAAGATGATTACCTTCCATTAGAAAACCTCTTTTGGATATCTTATTTAGAACCCTAGGTTTGGTCTTCTGGGAATATCAAAAGTTATAAAACATGGATAATAATTTTGGGGATATATTTTTTCAGGGGTTTGTGGAGATAAATGTATTAATATTTTTATATAAGTGAGGGTAGGATGTTGCCTTTTATAATTGAGGTGAGTGGCACACTTTTAATTTTTCAATGTTTTAAAAAAATATCAAGTCAATTTATTGGAAAAATGGATCCAAAATGGATCATGTATGAAGGTTATAGTGTAAAGTTCCATATCCAACCAACCAATGGGGTTTAAGTAATTTTTTAGGTCATTTTACCCCTTATATTTTTAGGTTAACCCACCTATAAACCTGTTTTAACCTTAACCATAGTGATTAGTTTTTACTAATTTTACTATTAATTATGAAAAAAAATTAAGTTTTACTTATTAAATAATATTAATTTTTATGCCTAAAAATATGGAATCAATTTTATAAAATTAAATTTATAAAAGTGGGTTAATTTAATTTAAAAATAAACTCGCAAAACGTGTTGAAAAACAGTCTTTTAAGAAATGCATTTTTCAAGCATAATATGATCTTATATTAACTATATGACTATTAATCGTCATTACATGGGTTTAAATTCATATAGTTAGATATATAATCTATAAATTTCATTTAAAGCATTCTTTATTAAATATTATTTTAATTAATTAAAATGAAAATACATTATACTTTTAAAAAAACAACTTTCTGAAAAATATCATTTTTTACCTCCAAATGATCTTATCGTTTTTTCTATAAAATTGATATTAAATACATGGTTAATTATACATATTATAACACAATATTATAAGTAAAATTAGTAATAGTTAAATAATAAATTTTCAATTATTCATAAAATCTTATTTCTAAGGAAACTTTTCAAAAACTTATTCTAGGATTATTTTGACCATGTTCAAAATCGATATTCATCCTATAAAATTAGAATTTTTTGGAATAATAAATTAAAATGTGCATTTTATTATAATTTTATAAAATTATAATATTTACTTACTATAATTTAATCTTAGTTGTTACATTATCCCTTGAAATTTTCATGGATATTACTTTCTAAAAAAATAGGGCGGTTCTTCTTCATAACATCCTCTGGTCCCCACATTACTTATTTTATTTTATAATTTCTCTAAATTAACTTTACCATTAATGTAATATAATTCCTAAATACTTATTATATAGTGTAAATAATCTAGATGGTCTCTTTAAGTAATATATATCAGGTTTCAATTCTATTTCTTCAGTGGCGATCACATAAGTTGGGTATGGAATGTACTTTTTTAATAATGATATATGGAACACATCTTGTACTTTAGAGAGACGTGGTGTAATTTCTAAATGATAATTCATAGATTCAATTATTTCCATAATTTCAAAATGTATGATATACTTAGGGATTAGTTTTCATTTCTTACCAAACCTTATAACACCCTTTCATGGAGATGTTTTCAAGAAAATGTGATCTCTCACTTGAAATTATAAATATTTCTTTCGGTTGTTAGCATAACTATTTTTAATGCTCTGATCTTATCTAATATGAGTATGAATAGTCTCTACCATTTTTTTCTCCTTAAAAAGTTCTAGGCCTACAATTTTCTATTCACTAACTTCATCCCAACAAGTTAGAGTACGATATCTTGTGTCATATAATGCTTTATACTATGCCATTTGAATACTTTAATGGAAACTATTGTCATAAAAAACTCAACAAAATGTAAATACTGATCATAAATACCTTTAAATTTAATGTATAATGATCTTAAAATTTCTTATAATGTTTGAATAGTCCTTTCAAACTATCTATCAGCTTGAGGATGGTAGGCAGTGCTCAAATGAAGCTCAGTATTAAGAGCCTTATAATGACTTTTCTATAATTTCAATGTAAACCATAGATCATGATCATACAAAATTTAAAGTGGTTCAATATGAACTATTATAAATTTATTAATATAGATTTTTTAAATGCACTTGAGAGTTAAATCTTCTCTTTTATAAAATAAATGTGCATATTTGATTAGGAGATAATAAAAATCCATATTACCACATTATTTTTAGGAGTAATTGGTAATATAGTGACAGATTCCATAGTAATTTTATCCCATTTACACATAATAATAGGTAGAGGTTGCATAAATCCTTTGGAATATTTTTTCCTAGCCTTCACCTATTTAAAAACCAATAATCTTAATACATAATCAGTAATTTCTCACTTTATATTATCCCACCAAAAATGTTCCTTCAAATCCATATCCATATTGGTGCTACCATGGTGTATAGAGAAATTCAAGCTATGATAATCATCCAATAATTCCATTTTTATATCATGTATAGATGGAAAAAATATACACTTTCCAAATTTTATAATTCCATCTGTATATAGAGGTCTACCAATTTCCATCATTCATACCTATAATTTTCTTTTGAAAATTCTTATCATAAAATTGATAACTTTTTATATTTTCTAATAAATATGCTTTCACAATCATTTGAAAAAGGTTTGATTCCACCCCTTCATTAATAATTATTATATCCAAATTTAATGGATCCATGAACATAGGATCCCTGTCAATCCTCATTTTGGTCGAAACTCCATGAACTTTCCTACCCAATGTATCTGCTACCTTATTTTCCCTCCCATGGTGGTAGTGTATTGGTAAATCATAATCTTTAAGTATCTAGAGCCATCTACTTTTCCTCATATTGAGATATTTCTATGAAAATATGTATTTTAGGCTCTTATGGTCTGTGTATATCTCCCCTCTTTCTCTGTAGAGATAATGTCTCTATACAAAGAAAATATTACAGCTACTAACTCAAAATCTTGAGTTGGATAGTTCTATTCATGAGTCTTTAACTTCATTGATGCGTATGAAATAACTTTATCATTATATATAAGGAAACAACCAAGTACATTCTTCAATGCATCACTATATGTAACAAATACATTATTTCTTAATGGTAGATTCAAAATCAGATCATTGACTAATATCCTCTTTAATTATTTAAAACATTCTTCAAATTCCTTTTTCCATATGAACTTAACCCCTTTATATGTACTCTTGGTTAATAGGTTAGCCAATTAGGCAAAATTTTGAATAAATTACAGATAATGACATGTTAACCCAATGAAACCACATAACTTGATTTTTTTCATTGGTATACTCCATTCTTTGACTACCATTATCTTCACAAGATTAATTAGATTCCATCCATGGGGAAAATATATCCAAGAAAAGAAACTTTCTAAATCTATAATTCACACTTGCAAAATTTCCCATATAAATATTTTCTTCTCAGATTCATAAGAATGATCAACAAGTGATTATCATGGTCCTCATATCTTTTTGAATACACCAAGATATCATAAATAAATAACATAACAAAATCATCAATAAATTAATTGAATACTCTATTCATTGGATCAATAAAAATATAGGGTTCATTAGTCAATCCAAATGGAATTACTGTAAACTCATAATGTCTATACCTGTTTGAAATGTTGTATTTGGAATATCTTCCTTCTTTACTCAAAGTTGATGATACCTATAATGAAGGTTAATCTTTGAAAAATATTGAGCTCTATGAACTTGATTGAATAAGTCATCAAAATAAGGCATATGATACTTGTTCTTTATTATAATAGTATTGATTCCCCTATAGTCAACAAAAATCCTCACAGATCCATATTTCTTCTTAATGAAAATAATAGGGGCTCCCCAAGGTGGAACACTAAGGCGTATAAATCCCTTGTCACATAAATACTCTAGTTGTTTCTTCATCTTAACTAATTCCAAAGTGTCCATTGTATAGGGAGTCTTTGATATATGTCTTTCATTTGTGATTATATTAATGGAAAAAAAACTTCACACTTTGGTGGATGTTCAAGTAATTACATAATAAATACATCAATGTATTATTATAAAATAGTTACATCCTCAATTTTAATATTATCTTTTCCATCCATATGTTATTTGTTCTCTTCTTCCCCAAGAATCTCATTTATAATAGTTACTAGGGGTGGATCTAGACATGACTTAGATGATTAAGTATCCCCTATAAAGATAATAAATTATACATCTTCATCACAAATCATAATTTTCTTCTCTTTGTAATAAATTTTTATATCATATTTAAAAATTCAGTCCATACCAAGGATTATATCAAATACAACCATAGGTATAATAATAAAGTTTTAAAATAGGGAAATTTTATGTGTCATAATAGGAATTTTCTGACACATACTTATTATAGTGAGATTTCCACTAGGATTTTTGACTGGTAGTGTATAATTTTCTTAGAAAATGTGGAATATATAAAAGAGTGAAAGGATCTAGAATCAAATAATGTATTATCTAAACTTTAATATATTATTAAATTACCTGCCACCATAGCTATATGAACTTCATCCCCAGTTGTAGTGATTTTATAAGCTTTTCATTCTCCCCTTATATTTTATATAGTAAGTTCCCTTGATGGTTAGGACAATAGTTTGAATAATTACCAATTTATTTATAGTTTAATAACTAAATAGTAACAGTACCTTTCTCTCCCTTACATTCCATATCCAAATGAACCTGATCTCTATACTTATAACAAACTCCTATGCCCTTTAAGCATTTTCTAGGATATTTATTTACACAATTTTTACATAATGAAAATTAATTTATATTCTTATTCTTCTTTGACATGTTCCATTTTTATTTGTGTTCATATAACCTCTTATTCTCTTGATTTACCTTGAATTTATAAGATCTAGAAAATTCCATCTCCATTTTGAAGACTCAGCTTAATCATTTAAAATAAATGGTCAATATTTCTTTCCATATTATATATGTAATTTGTAGCATACCTAGATAGTCTTGTAAAGGTTTTCTCATACTCTGCAACACTTTATTCTTCATTTTTATTTAAGTTAAGTAACTTTCTCTTCATTTTAGTTTGTTGATCATGAGGGAAATATTTATCGATGAATGTAAATTTAAAAGATATATAAAACATCTATTCTATTTTTTATTCCTCCCTACTATTCTAGATAAATGACCATTATTGATCATAATCTTTCTTGAGACAATATACTTCCAGTATAACTTTTTCCCTTTCATCACATCCCAAGTCCAGAAATATTTTTTCAAGGTACTTAATTCATTTCTTAGCTTTAACTAGATTAGTAGTTACACTAAAATATGGTGGGATTATATTATATGAAATTATCCTATATAGGTGTATCATGCTATGGAACATCATGTTGATCCATATGTGAAAGTTTATTAGTTATAAATTGGGTCATCTTTCCTAATATAGACATGATCTGCTTAGTTCCAACACTTGTTGTATTTTCTTGCTTAGTAAGGAAATTTATATATTAACCATGAGTATTGATTCCATTATTTACACTAGATTACATTTCTAAACAATGTAATATACTAGATTAGCTTATATCATTATTAATTTTAAATCATAATATATATAATTCTAAATTTGATGTAACACTTAACATAAATTGAAAATTTATGTATTGTTGATCTCAACATTATAGATCGAGTTTCTTTGGGAATATCTTTAAATCAAAAAAATATTTTCAAATATTTCATAATTTTTTGTAAAGAAAATGTGAATTATACAAATAATATCCCCTGGAAGTGTCAAACTAGGTTCATGGTAAGGGAAGAATCACTGTTCACCATAATGATGGTCAATATATACTCAACCAACTTTTTCCATGGTTATTACCCCTAGATGAATATGTTCCAAAAATGTGTCCACTTGTAGTATCTAGATAGGGATGTATTTCTATGAAAACTACATAATCTCAACCATACCAAAAAAATTATAATATTATTCTATAATTAGACATATCCTCAAATTATATCATAGGGTTATGTTACCTAATCTATGTTTTCCAAAATCTAATTACCAAGATTTATACTAAAACTCCTCTGATACCAATTGTAACAACCCCAAATATAGTAACCCAGAGTCAATGGTTACTTTATTACATTGACATAAGATACAAGTAATTACATCACAAATTATCAATCAGTTTAGAAGTCCTGAAGAACTGATACTTAGTTGATTACCATTTTTATATTGGAAATAAAATATCAAATGTGGTAATAAAAAACATTCGGCACCCTTAAACTCATTAAAATAATTATTCTTCATATATTAGGGAAAGGAAATAAAATAAGGGTAGTCCCAAATACTCATAAAGGGTTAAGTATAGTGTAATATATCATGATTAAATAATACATAATCAATACGGAAAGGTAAATAACTAAAAGCACATGTCATTTAATCAATAACTTGAGCAGGAAATACATCCATAAATAATATCAATGGAATAATCTCAAAGATAATAATAATTTAATTCTTAATGGAGTAAATGTATAATATTTGACATCATGATCTCAGACATCAGGATATCTATTTCGTTAAATCCTTGTTCTAATATAGTTTAATGGATGGGTAGGTATACACCAGAAACCCATTTAATTTGGCCAACTGATTTGTTTCGTGAGATATGTTGATGCATCGAGGGGATATCTATAACCAAGCCCCACCCATCACTATATGTAAAATTAATCCCTTATATATTTAATGATAAATTCAATTCATAAACAATATTCCTTATCAATACAGATCCATATTGAGTAAATAATACAGATTTATCAAGATTTTCTTGAGTTAATCAAACAACTTTCATAATAAAACATTGTATGTGAAAATAGTATACGTTTTAGGAAATAATCATATACACGATACAAATAATATAGTTATTTAAGATAAATGTAATGTCCAATGATCAAAATAAATTTAATATTTCAAGAGATATTTAATGACCATAAATTTAATAAGATATGAGAGATGACTATCAGTTCATCAGAAATATAGGTTTTGTAATAAAACCCTTTGAAAAAATAAAGAAAATGGAAGGAAAATATTAAAATAAGATTTAATTGAATTTTTTACTTTTTAAAATAATTAAAAACATTTATAAGAAGCTAAATATTATAAAGGGGTTAAAATGAAGGTGAATACTATTAAAATTTTATACATTAAAAACTTTCCTTTTTAATTTTCTGTAAAGAAATTTGAAGACAACCTGTAACGATCTCGACCTGGAAGCAACTAAACCGGTGCTCTGAGCCAGGTAGTTACATAACCTTAAGAGCGCCTCCCTGTATGCCAAAGGCTTCCAACTAGCAGTGGGGGTCTATGTGGTCAAGTGGGGAGACTATATCCCCTTTCTATCATAGTAAGCCACAACAGAAATAAACCAATAGAGGAAACAATAATCAATAAACAAGGAACATGTATAACAACCATTTCCAACAATAAATATTCCATGTCCTACTACAAGTGAAAAAGTGAACAAAATCCCAAAATAAAGACAATGGACAAAATCCCCAAAATGGTTCCGACTCCAAGTATGGATCCCCCACCAAGTGTTACCCATGTCCACTCAACTATCTAGCAAGCACCCTTGCCCTTCTCCTGACCTGGAAACATGAAGTCTGCTCGGGTACCCAATGGAAGCCCGAGCAGGGTGTGAGTACAACTCAGTAGGCCACCACCAATGGTGTCTACAAAATATCCAGTATGAACAGGTAGTGCATGAAAAAGTAATATGAATGATAACTGCCAAGTAATTATTTAAGGTGCCATTAGCCAGTTCAGAGTCAAAGCCATTGCCACTTCCATTACCCTTCATTTCACACCAATTATCATCACTTACCATTTCATCACATTTCCATGGGTTAATCACATACATTATGTTACATGGGTCTAAGGACAACAATCACATGAAAGAGGGTACACACATCATTATCTTATATCACTAGGAATAACCCCCTCATAGCAACCATATCCTCACCTCAAAGCCTCAGTCCGGGTGGATGCAACCGTTAGGATAATAGATCCTCCGTCCACATTCCTAACCCATGCATTTAGGGTGGAGTTCAAAGCATCAGTCTTCACTCGACCCGTGGGCATAGATCCTCAAGTTATACCCCACTCTACCAAGCCATGTGCACATGCTTATATATATAAGTAGCCATCAATCCAACATACCATTTCCCTTTTACAAACACCATTCACAACAACCACACGGGAATTCACATTATGCATTAACCCATTAACACATTACCATTTCACATCATTAAATCATTCACCCAATTCCCATGTGTTATGCCTATATAACAAATCATTCAACACTAAACCCATAATATATCCTATTATGGTCTTTAATCAGTTTACACATTACCCATTTAACCCGTTCATCATTTCCATGAATCAACCATTCAACCCATTCCAAATAACCTTTAGGTTATTTCCAAGTCTAGGTGCATCACTTAACTTCTATTCCAAGTTTAACCAATCATACCAACATATTCATCAAGGGATCTACCATTTATTACAACAAGTTCACTTGTTTAATAACAATCCCTAAGCTCGGGAAAAGCCGGCACACCCCATGGATGGCCCTAATTAGGTCAAGTCATTCTCAACGCATACCATGGGGATCATGAGAGTTCCCATTTACCATTTTTAAGCATCCTTTATACCAAAAGCATCCAATTTAATCAAATATCATCAAAAGGAAACCATGAGCAAAGCCACACCTGCATCAATCCATCATAAAACTATGTGATAACGTTTGTAGAACACCTACCACAAAACCACGGTAGAACGCACACTCAATCGAGTCCTTAGACCTCAATCCAACCAGCCTTTATAGATTCAACCTAGAACTCACCCAAAAGATAGGGTTTTAGAGATTCGGAACAAGAGGGAGAGAAGATACAAACCCTGAACCAAAAAGAGAAGCAAAGATGGGATTAGCCTTACCCGGAGCTTCAATTCGCATCCAACGGCACCAAAAACGCATTAGAAACAAGGGAGATCGACCTCTTGGAGCTCTTGGGTGATTTGGATTGTTCCTAGGGTGAAGATAGAGGAATGGAGAGGAAATCCCGGGTGGGTTCTTAAAATCCTGGGGTGGAAATTTTGTAATTTTTCCCAACTTTAAGAGGCCACACGGTTTGACAAACCGTGAAAAAACCGTGCGCATGATTCTGTTTGGAGGAGGAGGGTTGCACAGTTTACCTGGGCAGGCCGCACAGCTTTCCCTGGTCGTGCACAGGCCATACACCCAGGCTTGTCTTGCCCAGCTTTCCTTTCATTCGTGCCCCGAGCCCCCGAAACACCCCCAAGACATCTCATACTTTCAGAAGTCATCCCTTGAAGCCCAAAACAAGGGATCCAACCAAAACATAATGAAAACATATCCTACCAAAAACCAGGATCTTACAACCTCCCCACCTTATAATGGCTCGTCCTCGAGCCAAGTTTCCAAGCCTCATTGATCTACCGAAGAGAAGAGTCCGGGCCACTGAGCCCGCATATCTAATTCCCGCTCCCAAGTTTCTTCCTGAACTTTCCCATACTGCCATAGTACTCGCACTAATGGCACAACCCTGCCTCGCAAGACCTTTTCACTAAGATCCGCCACACGAACTGGATGCTCCTCAAAGGGCGCATCATCCTCAAGCTCCACATCCTCAACATCAACCACGTGAGATGGGTTAGGGTGCTACCGTCAAACCTGCAACACATGAAACACATCATGTATTCCAACATACTGCTATGGAAGAGCCAATCGGTAAGCCACTGGTCTGATCCTCTCCACAATCTCAAAAGGTCCCACATACCTGGGTGCCAACTTACCTTGCTTTCGAATCCGACAGTGACCTAGCCTTGGCGACACCCGAAGGAACACTTTATCACTCATCACAAACTCAAGAGGTCTAAGCCTCCAATCTACATACGACTTCTGCCTACTCTGAGCCGTAGCCATCTGCTTCCTGGTCAACTTAACTCTCTCTAAAGTCTCCTGTACAAGACTTGGCCCCAACAACTCAGATTCACTGGCCTCTAGCCAACACAGCGGAGATCTACATGGCCTCCCATAGAGTGCCTCAAACGGTTCCATCTGAATCGTAGCCTGAAAATTATTGTTGTAGGAAAACTCAACTAGCGATAGGTGCCTCTCTCAAGAACCACCAAAGTCCAAGACACAAGCTCTTAGCATGTCTTCCAACACTTGGATCGTATTCTCCGACTGCCCGTTCGTCTACGGGTGGAAAGCCGTACTCAAAAACACATGCGTACCAAACGCCTTTACAACCCTTTCCAGAAACGCGATGTGAAATGCGGATCTTGGTCCAAAACTATGGTCTATGGAACACCATGCAACTGCACTATTTCCCGAACATACCGCTCACCTAACTGGTCGACTGTAAAGGTCTATTGAATCGGTAAGAAATGATCCACTTTCGTCAACTAATCCACAACCACCCAGATTACCTCATTCTTCTGCGGCGTCCTCGGAAGACCCACGACAAAATCCATTGTTAAATAATCCCACTTACATTCTGGAATGGGCAATGGATGTAACAAACCACCTGGGAATTGATGCTTGTCCTTCACCTGCTGAAAGGTAAGGCACCGTGCCACAAAGCCTGCAACTTCCTTCTTCATTCCAGGCCACCAAAACTGCCTTTGGAGATCATGGTACATCTTGGTCAAACTAGGATGCACTACCCACTTTGATGCATGGAACTCACATATCAACTCTTCCCACACACACTTTGGCACAACCACATGATCACAAACACAAACAACACCCTCCACACCAACGGCCCAACCAGAAGGTAGCTCCCCACATTTAAGCTTTTCCTTCATGATAAAACACTCAGTATCATCAAGATGACCCTCCTTGACTCGACTCAAAAGCATTAACTCCATCGTTAAGGAAGCAAGAGTGACCTGGCCACTCTCCTCCTGAACCTCCAGGTGTATCTCTTCAAACAAAGTCATCACCTTTCACTCAGCGATGGACTCCTGAACCACCTAATTCTGAACCTTCCTGCTCAGAGAATCAGCAACATTGTTTCCATTTCCCGATGTGTACACAAACTCAAAGTCAAAAGACAGGATATATTCAACCCATATTCACTTCCTAAGGTTCATATCTTGTTGTGAGAAGATGTACTTTAAACTCTTATGGTCGGTAAACACAGTAAATTGTTCTCCCAACAGATAGTGCCTCCACCTCTTCAAGGCATACACCACTGCATCCAACTCAAGGTAATGAGTGGGATAGTTCTGCTCATGGGGTCTCAACTGCCTTGAACCATAAGCCACAACCTGCTCATCCTGCATCAACACAACCCCATGTCCGACTCCGGACACATCACAAAACACGATGTACTTCTTACCCGGCTCAGGTAAGATCAAGATAGGTGCGGTCGTCAACCGTTTCTTCAACTTTTGGAAGGTGTTATCACAAGCCTCAGACCACCCAAACCTGATTCCTTTCTTGGTCAAGCCCGAGAGTGGTGCTTATAAGCAAGAGAAATTATAAATGAACCTTCAGTAATACCCAGCCAAACCCAGAAAACTCCAATCATCAGAAACACTATTGGGATGATCCCAAGACACAAATGCCTGCACTTTCTCTAGGTCCACTAACACACCTACCTCCGAGATGATGTGACCGATAAAATGTACCTCACCTATCCATAATTGACACTTTGATAGCTTGGCGTATAGACGATGTTCTCTTAGCGTACCCAAGATGATGTCAAGATGTCAGGCATGATCGTCATGAGTTTTCGAGTACACTAAGATATCATAAATAAAGACAATCACAAACTGATCTAGATAGAAATGAAAGATTTGGTTCATCAAAGCCATAAACACCACCGGTACATTGGTCAAGACGAAAGGCATTACCACAAACTCAAACAACCCGTACCGACTCTGGAAAGCTATTAGCGGTACGTCAGAAGACCTCACCCTCATCTGGTGATAACCTGACCTCAGATCAATCTTAGAAAAAACTGATGCACCCCTTAACTAATCAAACAGGCCATCAACTCTAGGAATAGGGTACCGATTTTTCACCGTCATCTGATTCAACTTTTGATAGTCAACACACAGCCTCAATGACCCATCAGCCTTCTTTGAAAAAAGCACAGAAGATCCCCAAGGAGATGTACTAGGATAGATAAACCCCTTACACTCCAACTCCTCAAGTTGAACCTTCAGTTCCTGGAGTTCTGCCAGTGTCATTCGGTATGGCGGAATAGAAACTGGCTCCGCTCCCGGTAGCAACTCGATCGTGATCTCGACATCCCTCTCGGGTGGTAACCCCAAGAAATACTCAGGAAACACATCCTGAAACCGATCCACCATGGGAGGAAAATTATATTGTTCCCCACTTGAGTCGTGATTCCACTCATCTGTTGACAAAACAACCCTGCACGCCCTGCTAGAACATCCCATTCGCCACGGTGGACATAAGCGTCACCCTCAAGCGACCTGAATGATACTCTGTGATGATAACAATCTATGTGCTCCCGATACAACACCAACCAATCCATTCCCAAGATTAGATCAATCCATGACATCTCAACAATGAACAAGTCCCACATAAAATGATACCCACCAACTTCCAAGGTGCATCCCTTTCACTGCTTGATATCCTCAACCCACACCCCCAATGGGGTGTCAATTGACATAACTCCACACACCCCCTCCACAGGTAAACCCAACACTACCACAAGTTGAGAAGAAACAAAAGAGTGTGTGGCACCTGTGTTAAACAATGCACTAGAAAATGTATAAGCTACAAGGATCATACCTCGAATATTTGATGGTCTGGCCTCATCATCACTAGGCGAAACTGAACT
This sequence comes from Viscum album, assembly GCA_963277665.1. Taxonomy (NCBI): domain Eukaryota; kingdom Viridiplantae; phylum Streptophyta; class Magnoliopsida; order Santalales; family Viscaceae; genus Viscum; species Viscum album. The sequence continues at coordinate 1,216,194,225 of OY728155.1, read as the reverse complement.
ACCTGAAGCTAACCTGTCCCTCTACCCTGGGCTCCAGCCTGAGTACCCTGTGTCGTAATGCCCTTTTGGAATGAGCGATCTTTCCCTGGAGTTCCACGTCCACCACCCCTACCAATACGGCCTATGGAACTCCAACTGCCTGCTTGATATGGGGCAACTAATCCCCTTATCGTACCTAGTACCTGCTTTTCATCATCATGCTCACCCATCTGCCAGGGGTTCCTGCAGAACCTCTGCACATGCCCCATCCTGCCGCACGAACGACACTCAACTGGAGGTTGAGGACACTGACCACGCCTATTCCACGGCCTACCACACTGATAACAGAACACCCGGTTCCCACTCTAAGAGGCCGACCCTTTCTTCTGACCACCTTGTTGGAAACTTTCCAAACGGTGCTTCCAACCTTCAGAAGATGCACCACTTGTCCTCTCAGCTAGCATGATAAGCCCACCACCTGAAGCTTTCAGGTTCTCTTTAGAGATGAGTGCCTGATCCATCACCTCTGCAAACCTCTTTAAGCGGAAGATATTTACTTGAGACCTAGTCTCATGTCTCAACCCATCCTGGAAATGTTTCGCAACCGCTGCCTCATCCCCTGCTAACACTGGGACAAAGTGTCGCAAATCAGTGAAGGGACTAGCATAGTCTATAACCGATAGCGATCCTTGAGTCAGGATCATAAACTCTGCAACCCGCTCCTACCTCAAAGTCTCTGTATAGAAATGCTCCAGAAACGTCTCCTGGAAAACCTTCCACGGCATCCCCTCAGCCTGTTCGGTCTGAGCCTGAATGTCCCACCAACGCCTTTCCTGGCCCCGCAACATATAAACGGCCAGCCTTACTCACTTTTCAACAGGGGTCTCCAGATGATCCAGTATTGTCTTGATAGACTCTAACCAGAACTCCACTGCCTCTGGCCCACCCTCTCTGGTGAAGTTCGGAGGGTGCTGTAGCTGGAATTCCCTGGTCAGCTCAAGCATACTCGGTGCAACATGCCCTGGGTCCCGATCCATAATATGCATAAGGCAAGCCAAGTTCTACCAGAACTGGTCTTCTCTACCTTCATTGATCACCCCATTTTTGTGCTCTTCTACCAGAGGAGTGTTCTCAACAACATCCTCTCGTTGCCCAACTAGTAACCGACGTCGTGATGGCATCTCTCTACATTTCCAAGCATGAGATTTAGCATTCTTACCATAAAAATTTCACGAATTCATCAAAAATATCTTTACTAACTACAACAACCCATTTTCATATACTAATTCAACGACATTAACACCTCAAATTCACCACCCCGACCATCCCTACCACGGGTCATGGTCCACATGGGGTAAACAACCATGCACTACCACCAAACTCACACAACATTTTACAAAAACATTTTCCACTTCATTTCAACCCATTATATTTCATTAAACATCATTTACCCACTTGTTTTATTTCATTCCTCTCATTATTTCTTGGTTTCATGAAATGCATGATGCACCCTACTTTCCTGCCTCGCACACCAACCCCGTGCGTGTGCATAACACAATGCATGTCACCTATCTCCCAAGGTTCCTACCATGATGAATTAATGAAAATCCTCGTGTCGTTAAGGCCACGAGCCAAATATCATAAAACAGCCACATCAAACCACATGTGCATCACCCAGCGGTGAAATATCATCAACTGTAACAACACACAACCAGGAACGGAATTTCCCACCCAGGGTGACTTGGGTTTTCCCACATACATGGGTTAGCTACTCCCAAGCACAATCTCATTTACCAAGGCCCGACACATCTTAACCCTTGGAAACCTATCCCAAATAACAAGACCTCAGAGAAGGAGAAGAAATACCTCCTCTGATACCACTTTGTAACGTTCCCGACCTGGAAGCCACTAAACCGATGCTCCGAACCCAGTAGTTACATAACCATAAGCGCTCCTCCCCGTACACCAAAGGTTTCCGACTAGTAGCGGGGGTCTATGTGGTCAAGTGGGGAGAATATACCCCTTTTCTATCAGAGTAAACCATAAAAGAAATAAACCAATAGCGAAAACAATAATCAATAAACAAGGAACATGTATAACAACCATTTCCAACAATAAATATGCCATGTCCTACTACAAGTGAAAAAGTGAACAAAGGACCAAAATAAAGACAACGGCCAAAATCCCCAAAATGGTCCCGACTCCAAGTCCAGATCCTCCACTAAGTGCTACCCATGTCCACTCAACTATCTAGCAAAGACCCTTTCCCTTCTCCTGACTTGCAAACATGAAGTCTGCTCGGGTACCCAATGGCAGCCCGAGCAGGGTGTGAGTACAACTCAGTAGGCTACCACCAATGGTGTCTATAAAATATCCAGTATGAACAGGTAGTGCATGAAAAAGGAATATGAATGATAATTTCCAAGTAATTATTTAAGGTTCCATTAGCCAGTTCAGAGCCAAAGCCATTGCCATTTCCATTACCCTTCATTTCACACCAATTATCATCACTTACCATTTCATCACATTTCCATGGGTTAATCACATATATTATGTTACATGGGTTTAAGGCCAACAATCACATTCAATAGGATACACACATTGTTATCCTATCCCACTATAACTAACCCCATCATAAAAACCATATCCTCACATCGAAGCCTCAGTCTGGGTGGATGCAACCGTTAGGAGAATAGATCCTCAGTCCCCATTCCTAACCCATGCATTTTGGGTGGAGTTCAGAGCATGAGTCTTCACTCGACCCATGGGCGTAGATCCTTAAGTCATACCCCATTCTAGAAAGCCATTTTCACATGCTTATATATATAAGTAACCATCAACCCAGCATACCATTTCCCTTTGACAAACACCATTCACAACAACCACACAGGAATTCACATTATGCCTTAACCCATTAACACGTTACCATTTCACATCATTCAATCATTCACCCAATTCTCATGTGTTATGCCTATCTCACTAAGCATTCAACACTAAACCCATAATCTATCCCATTATGGTCTTTAATTAGTTTACACATTACCCATTTAACTCGTTCATCATTTCCATGAATCAACCATTCAACCCATTCCAAATAACCTTTAGGTTATTTCCAAGTCTAGGTGCATCACCTAACTACTATTCTAAGTTCAACCAATCATACCAACATATTAATCAAGGGATCTACCATTTATTACAACAAGGTCAGTTGTTTAATAACAATCCCTAAGCCCAGGAAAAGCCGTCACACCCCATGGAGAGCCCCAATTAGGTCAAGTCATTCTCAACGCATCCCATGGGGATCGTGAGAGTTCCTATTTACTATTTTTAATAATCCTTTATACCAAACACATCCAAGTTAATCAAAGATCATCAAAAGGAAACCATGATCAAAGCCACACATGAATAAATCCACCATAAAACTATGGGATAACATTTTTAGACCATCTACCGCGAAACTATGGTTGAATGCACACTCAATCGAGTCCTTAGACCTCAATCCGACTAGCCTTTGGAGCTTCAACCTAGAACTCACCCAAAAGAGAGGGTTTTAGAGCTTCAGAATAAGAGGGAGAGAAGATACAAACCTTAAACCAAAAAGAGAAGCAAGGATGGGATTATCCTTACCCGGAGCTCTGATCTGCATCCAACGGCACCAAAAACACCTAAGAAACGAGGGAGATTGACCTCTTAGAGCTCTTGGTCGATTTGGTTGATTCCTAGGGTGAAGAGGGAGGAATGGAGAGGAAATCCCGGGTGGGTTCTTAAAATCCCAAGGTGGAAATTTTGTAATTTTTCCAACATTAAGAGGCTGCATGGTTTGTCCACACGGTTTGACAAACCGTGCACAAATCGTGCACATGCTACTATCTGGAGGAGGAGGGTTGCACAGTTTACCTGGGCAGGCCGTACGGTTTTACCTGGTCGTGCGCAGGTCCTGCGCCCAGGCTTGTCTTGCCCATCTTTCCTTTCTTTCATGCCCCAAGCCCCTGAAACACCCCCAAGACCTCTCATACTTTCATAAGACATCCCTTGAAGCCCGAAACAAGGGATACAACCAAAACATAACGAAAACATACCCTACCAAAAATCGAGATCTTACACAACCCTTTTGAAAAACATTATAAATATTAATTTAAAACCTTTTAAAAATTCAAGGATAACTTAAAATTTCCTTAATAAATCATTTTATAATAAAAAATGAATTTTTTAACACAATTTTGAAAAATATGTACGTGGAAGAAAAATATATCTGATTAAAAGAAAAATAAAATTGTTTTTTGTTTAAACATTTGTTTTCTTGATTCAAGTGAAAAATAGAGAAAAAGTTACAATAAAATATGTAAACTCTTTAAATATCCATATGATAATAAAATATATGGATTTTATGAAGTATGGATTATAACATTCCTTCAATTAAAATTAAGGAAATCCCAAAAAAATGATATTGCGAAATAAATTCTTACCTCTTTGGTAACTTTTAAATTCTAACCCCTTGAAAGAATAAACATTAATTAAAAAATTAATAATCAAGAATAAATAGGTATTCATGTTAAATATATCAAATGGTCAGTATAAAAACCACATAAAATTGAATAGGTTCATAATAACAAATATGTATCAATAGAGTGTAAATTGAGACGAAATCCATTACCTCACTGTTCTCTTTAGTTAAACATGATTTAAAATATTTTATAATGATTTTAAACAAATTATTAATTTTTTATATAACTATATTAACATTTATAGTCTCATATATTATGCTCTTATAACTTCTTATCACTCATTCTCTAATAATATTTCATTATTACCATTGTTTTGGGTGTTAACTACTTTGTTTTCTCGTGCATGCTTTGTCACAGAAGTTCTGGTTCTTGTACATAGGATATAGTTCCATAATCTATAATATGATATTTAAGTTATAAATATCATATTAATTCATTATATACATTTTTATAATCATTCTTTAAATTTAAACATAGAAAATGAATCACATTGCTTTATAGAGGTTGTAGGTCATATGTACGCACAAATGATGTTATCGTTTACTTAATGGTTGAAAGGGTAAGGATATAGATGATATATTAAATTTAAAAAGTCAATATTATATCATAATTATCATATATATTCATTTTTTTCTATCATTATGATTATCCATGTGAGTCGGTGATGGAAAAAAATTATATTGGTTCGTGAGGCGACAGTTTACCGTATACATGAGCGAAGGTTTTGTTTCCCATTTGATGGAGAAGGAGATGGATAAATATTATTCCATAAACATAATAATATCTCAATATATTTTATATTTTTTTTCATTATATTTAAATTATTAATACATAATTGAATGTGGTAAAAGTTGAAGTAAAAAAAGAAAGATCTTGGTGAGGACGATTGTCTTCGCTTAGAAAAACCTCCTTTGGATCTCTTATTAAGAACTATAGGGTTCGTATTTTGGGAATAAAGACAACTGTATGACATTGATAATGATTTTTTAGAGATATTTTTATAGTTTATTGTTGAGATAAGTTTCTTAAGATGTGTGAATAAGTGAGGGGAGGATGTTCCCTTTTATAACTTAGGTGAGTGTCACACTTGTAATTTTTCAATGTTTTAAAATAATGTGAAGTCACTTTCTTGTAAAAATGGCTCAAAAATGGATCATATTGAAAGGTTATAAGGTTAAGGTCAAAATAAAAAAACAATGTGGTTTCAGAAAGATTTTATTCCATTTTAACTTTTAACTTTTTAGTTTAATCCCCAGTAAACTCGTTTTAACCTTAACCTTAGTAATTAATTTTTACTGTTTTTACTATTAATTAGGACCAAAATTTATATTTACCTTATTAAATAATATTAATTATGATTATTTTAAATATTTAATAAATTATATCAAATTCAATTCACCTAATTTTCATAATTTAGTTTAAAAATAAACTCGCAAAACGTGTCAAAAAATAAACTTTCAAGAAATTCATTTTTCAAACATAAAATGATATTACATTAACTATATGACTAGTAATCATCATTATATGGATTTAAATTTATATAGTTAGATATATAATATATAAATTTTATTTAAATCATTCATCATTAAAATTAATATTAATTAATTAAAATGTAAATATATTATGCTTTTTTTAAAACAGTTTTCTGAAAAATATCCCTTTTTACCTCCAAATGATATTATCTTTTTTCCTATCAAACTGATAGTAAATACATGGTTAATTATTTCTATTATAATATATTATTATAAATATAAGTATAGATATTTAAATAATACATTTTCAATTATTCATAAAATCTTATTTCGAAGGTAAAATCTCAAAAACTCATTCTAGGAATATTTTAACCAAATTCAAAATTGATATTCATCCAAAAAATTAAATTTTTTGTATCGTGAAATATTAAAATGTGCATTTTATTATATTTTTATTAAAATATAATTTTCTCTTGCTACAATTTAACCTTGGGTGTTACATTAATCCACTTGAAATATGTCACACTTGTTTACAATGTTAGATGAACAATCCACTATTCAGAGCTAAAGGTGAAAGGGCCACAAAGATTTGGTACACAATGATGTGTGAAGAACTTTTCAAGTAGAAGATATATGTGGATTCTCATGCTTTATTAATTTTACCAATTACTTGATCAATTATGGTTATATTTTATTAATGAGTTATAAATCTAAATCCTTTGAAAATATCAAAGAGTTCAAGAATGAGGTTGATAATTAGATTGGTAAGAAGATAAATAAGATTTGATCATATTGATGTGGTGGATATATTAAGTAAGTCATTATTGAACTTCTATAATAGTATAATATTTTATCGCAAATAAATCCACCTTATACATCATAGTGTAATGGTGTTAGTGAAAGGATGAATCATTCACTACAAGACATAGTAAGGTCGATGATGAGTCATGCAAGTCTTTCAATTCGTTTTGGGGATATAAATTATAGATGGTGTCATACTTACTAAATTGAGTACCAAAAAAAGCATAAAATAGTATTCCCTTCGACTTTTGGAGTGTAAATAAACTTGTTTTGTCACATGTTCGTGTATGGTGTTTTGATGCATTTGTTAAGGATAACTGAAGAAACAAACTATAATCATGAGGCATGAAGTGAATATTTATAGGGTATCCTAATAAAACAAGTGCATACTATCTATACAACCCTTCTGAAAATAAATTAACTATAAAAATATATGTCACCTTTCTTAAGATGGAGCACATTATCAAGGAGAATTGTGGGAGAAAAATTAAATTTGATGAAGTTGATTCTTAAGATACACAAGATTTAGTACAGGAACAGATTCCATAAGTCCCTATGTAAGATGTTATTCCTAAAACATAAGTGATTCATATGAGTTCTAGAGAAGTAAGAGAATTATAGAGATATAGTTTTCTAGTCACTTATAATGTTGACTTGTTATTGGTTGATGATAATGATCTTATCTCCTACAAGGATGGGGTAGAGAGCTCAGAGGATACAAGATAGAAATAATCTATGAATTCTAAGATGGATTCCATGTATCAAAACCAAGTTTGGGTTATAATTTATCTTCCAGTTGGTGTAAAACCTATTGGGTGTAAAGGGGTATTCAAGAGAAATATAGACATATAAGGTAAATTAAATATCTATAAAGTATTGCTAGTGGATAAAGGGTTTATACACCTTAAATTTATTTAATATGATGAAACCTTTTCTCTAGTTTTCATTTTTAAATTCATTAGAATTTTGATTTCCATAGAAACTTACCATGACTATGATATTTAGAAAATGGATTTCAACACTGATTTCCTTAGTAGTAACCTTCAAGAGGATGGGTACATAACACAACCAGAAGGGTTTGTCACTCCATGAAATTACAAAAGGGTATGAAAGTTATAAAGATCCCTTTTTGAATTAAATTAAGCACCTATGTCATGGAACATTTGATTCGATGAAGCAGTAGAAGAGTTTGGTTTCATTAAGAACAAATTTGATCCATGTGTTTACAATCGGTTTAGTGTGAGTACATTTTTTTCATAGTAGAAAATGTTGATGAAATATTATTAATTGTAAATGATATACCATCCTTACAAGATTTTAAGGCATGGTTGATTAAGTGTTTTTCCATGAAGGACTTAGATGAAGCAGCCTGCATTCTAAGGATTAAGATCTTGAATGATATATCCAAGAGGATACTTGAACTAAGTCAAGGTTAATATATTGACTAGATTCTAAATATGTTTAGTGTAGAATAGTAAAATAGGGTGTTGGTTCTAGTGTCACATGGTATATATCTTTCTAAGAAAATGTGTTTTCATATACAATAGGAGAGTGAGTGAATGAGTAAGATAACATACACTTCTATGATAGGATCTATCATGTATGTCATGTTATGTATGAGACTTGATGTTGACTTTGCTTTGAGCATGGTAAGAAGATATCAAGAAGATCTAGGTGAACAACATTAGACTAATGTTAAGGTTATCCTTAAGTATCTGAGGCAAACTACAGATATGTTCTCAGTGTATGGAGGATATGGAGATATAGTCATCAAGGTTTATATAGATGATAACTTTCAAATAGATCAGAATGATCTGAAAACATAGTGTGTGTGTGTGTGTGTACATTTTTTATCTCAACAGAGAAGTTTTGAGCTGGAAGAGTTCAAAGAATCTATTTTTCATCGATTCTATAGTAGATTCTGAGTATATTTAAGCTTTTGATGAATCCAAGGAAGCAGTTTGGATTCAAAAAAAATTCAAGATCTTGATGTGGTGCCTAGAAGTATAAACCCTATCACATTTTACTTTGATAACATGTAATGGTGTCTCTCTCTATTGTGGTGAGGTAATGCCAAAGGACAAAGCACATACATCAGAAGTTTTATCTCTTGAGGTATTTTTTTCAATGAGTTGAATTTTTGGTGAGGAGAGTTTATAAAGAGAAAAATGTGGTGGACCCCTTGAATAAGTTTTTACCTTAGCAGAGGCATGATTATTATGTAAGAGCTGGTGTACTAAAAATTTATGATAATTAGATCTAGTGAAAGTGGGAGTCTGTTGAATTTAGTGCCTTAGAACAGAATTTATTAGTACTTGATTAAATAATTTTCAATATTAATTATGTTTCTTATCACATAATTATTTCTCCTTTACATGAATCATGTATGTGATAATATCATAGTAATATATGTTACACTAAAAGGTCATAGCAGTTCCCCACTATGATGAGAACCAGAAGGTTCCATGATATCATTCTTGAATATAGGTTCTATGTCTAGATGATATTTTCTAAGGGGATACAAAAAATATAGGCTATCTAGGCTAGGAGGTTCATAAGATATTAAGAACCCTTTTATGGTGTTCTCACTTGGTAATTTCAAATATAGGAGTTTATGATAACATGCTCATTAATATGAAATATACATTTCAATGTGTCATTGGATATTTATATTTACTAACTTGTGTATTGATCCTTAAACTTTAATATTATCATTAATGGATATCATGATTCATGTACTCTGATGTATTTATAAAAATTGTGATGACATATTCTTTTAGTGGGGTAGGGTACATTGGGTGCATCGCGAGTGATATTGCATTAATTGATAATGTGAGAAAGGATTCCTATCTTTTTTCCTATGATGAATGTTGATATCTTAGAACCATTGATGGGAATTATGCTACCTATATAAATCCATGTCCATGGTTTTCAATGGGAGATATCATTTCTATAAATTCAAAGAAATAGAAATCAATCATATAGGTTGATGGTACCGGCATACAACCTGCTTGATTAGAGATATCGCAATAAAGGCATTATATTACAAAGTAAGCATTTGTAGAAGGTTTAATGTAATTACAACATTAAATTCTTTCTCTATGGGATCCATGGTGTGTTTTTATATGATAACCTTGGACTTTAGGTGGTTATTCCTAACTCTAAGGAGAAAGAGTCAGAGAGGGTCACACATTAAGTGTATTTTCAATCTCACTTAAATTAAAGTATTGAATTTAACAAGTAATAATAAATAATATTTATTTGGGTTTGGTTTATTTTTATAATTTAACCATTATAAATTCAAAATAATAAGTGAGATAAATAATAATAATAAAATCATTTTAAAGTTTAGTAAATATAATATTTATTATATTTATCATATAATAATTTAGTGATATTTATTTAGTAAATAGTCATTATTAAAGGATCAATAAATGTCGATGAAGGAAATTGGACCAAGCTTAATGGCCTAATTGGAAATTGTATAAATGATATTTATTTATATTATTAATTTGTTTCACATGACAATAAATTATTAATAATAATATTATTATTATTATTATTATTAGACATGGGGTCAACTAGGAATATTAAATTTGGTAAGGGACTTGAGTGTGATTTTCCAACCCTAAACCAACCATAATAAATATCTAATTATAAAACTTTTCTATAATCACTTTTGGTGTGAACAATAGATAGATAGAGACTCTCTTAATCTCTATAGATGGATCTAGATATCTAGAGAACACTCTCCCTTCCTTCTCTCACAATCCTTAGAGAGAACACTAAGAGTTATTCCTCCTTCAAGAATAATTCATCTATAATCAACCATGAACAACATAAGAGATCAGGATTATCCATGCTATAACCCAACGATTCTATAAATATGTTTAGATATTGTGATGCATGTGTAGATCGCCACTAGAGGGATTCTGTACTTAGATATTGTGAAATAATGACGGTGTGATGATATCTAATCCACTGGATCATCAACAAAAGCAGAATTACAAGATGAGCTAATTCTATATCTTCTCATTAATTAATTATAAATTACATTTTAATATCCTCCTCTTATGGAATCGTTATTTTAATCTAGTCAATATTTTTTTGGTTTTTCATTGGACATGAAATTTTGATCAGGTGCAGAAATAATTACACGTAAATTAAGACTAAAATATGATTTTTTCATGTCATCACAATATTTTTTTGTTGCGCCCAGAACCTTCAGGCTACCATTCATATTTAACGATATTCATTGAATCATTTAAGATGATATGATGCTCTATTTTTTGGCACATTTTTTATATTCCATTTTAAAATATGATGTTTTTATTCTAAATCCATGGTAAATCTATGATACCACTATTGGGTTTCCAAGGGTAATTTAACACTTAAACTAAGTAATGGAATTAAAAAAGAAACTCAAACTAGGATCACTATACAATAATACCTAAAACCACTTAAATTATAAAATGGATAGATTAGTGTGTACCTCACATCGATTTTGTTGCTGGTCCATATTCATTCTATATGCGTGATGAATATCACCAAAGAGGAAACCTAAAGATATCCCTCCTTCATGGTGTATCCACTATCCATACCTAATCACTTAATGAACTTGAGTAGGTCTCTCATAATATTTAATATAATGATAAAACATATTGATATAAAGGATAGGAGGAAAGGAGATATATGCAGATTGGGGAGATAGTAAGGGCCCGAACCACACTATCACAATGATCCGACCTTATTTTATAGACTTTTAGGATTCTCCTCAAACATGAAGTTATCAGGGTGCTTACTAGAATCATATGTGTTGGGGATTTAAAAAAATCACCGGTGATTGATGTAACTACATCATATCTAGTGAATTACTACCCCAGTAAAATCATGAGGATCCTGCATAATAAATTTTAATCACAAATAATAAAATAAAGAATACCTTATTTGATATGAAGTTGTACTCAACATCTGCTCATCGTTAGTGATCGTTTCTTGAAGGATCTAAATTCTAACCCCTATAGATCATCCACGTGCACTTAAAAAGTTTTTGGAAGTGTCGATCATCAAATTATGGGTGCTAACATCGAGATCTGGCAATGCCTTTGACGTCACAATGATCACTACATCGATGTTCCTTCAATCTGTGAAGGAGATCTAATTCTAGTTACTTAGACCAAGTGATTATCCCTCTAGGAAGTGGTAGATGATAGAGAGGCTCTCATCTCTTTCACAATGAATAATTTAGTGCATGGTATCCTCTCCTCATTTATATAGTGAGTCAATAAAATTACCTAAAAAGGTTCCCCGACCCCCAAATTATTGTTACTCACTATAAATGACATCTTATTATTTCTTTATTAAGTCATAAATATAATTTATATTTTTATCACTTACTTTTAATATAATAAATATATTACATGATAAAAGTGATCCATTAACTCGAATCATCATTCCTAAAAATATTAAATGAACCATGAATATTAAAATAATATTTGTTCATATAATATCTTCTATTCATTTACTTCAATACTTATAAATGCATTTAATAAATAAATTCAATACCAATTATTATAAACTTGAATAATAATTAATTAATTAATTCTTTAGTGATCATACATCCTTAAACATATATCATACCCCGTAGAGGGTACCACTATGTATTAAACCCCTATTTATCAGAATAGGAAAGAATTTTCAATATACTATGGTGTGTGACCCTATAGGCCCTTATCTGGATAGTAGTGAGTACTATTCATAGACTAGAAGTGAAGTCTAGAAACCCATCAAGGCCCTTAAAGAGATAATGAGTGTTTATAGCAATGAAAACATTCCTATGAACACTTGTCATGTAATATAATCTTTTTGTCTCATGATATCTCATAAATTAGGATGCACACTTTGTGTCATTATCCTTTCTTGTTTTATTGTTCATTGAACTAATTGGACAGACTTAACTTATTTTAATGTATCTATATATTTAGTAAAGGTTCCTCCATCCTAATCAACTGGGATCGGGATATCTCTTCCTCTTAGAATCAAGAAATCCTTTCATGATTATTCAATCAATGTCATACTACCAATGATGCACCAAACGCAATATACCTTGCTATGACTTCATTTCCATATTTTTTTCCTTGCATCAATGTATGTGATCAAATATCATACACTAATAAAAATCTCAATTTAGGTTACCATTAAACATATTAATAGATAAGAACTACCAATGACACATAAAGAATGTTGTGTTCCAATTGGCAGTTAAGTCCTCGTGATCTCATCTACTTGAGATCACCAAGTGAAAACTTCATGAGAGGAAGTCTCAATGCTTATGAGCCCCTATCACATGATGGTAAAACATCATCTATGTCCAACCAGTATGATGTATCTAGACCATAAGATATATTTTTAAGATTAATATCATAGTATATTGAGGTTATCATTATATCTTTGGAATTTCTATAAGCCTTTGATATGAAAAATAATCTATGGACATTACCATTTAAATAGTGGATGAAGAAATATCAATACTATTATAGTCAGTGTACATCATACATAATTCATTGTACACAACACATGGTAATTGAATAGTATTTATTAGGTTAGGTTTAGGGAACCCACTATTATAACACTCCCACTTACACTAGATATAACTTTCTAACCATCCCTGTTATCTCTCACTTGGTAAGATAATGTTTATGTTGAGTTATGGATTCATTCATGGGCCTACCATGTCTCCACTGCGTGGCTATTCTTCTATTTGTGACATCACTTCATTGAGAAATACTTCTCAAGAGATGATATCCCTAAGTGTATTCCTTTTTTCTATTATCAAAACATAACATATTGTCTAGTTCCAGAAATATAGTTCTCATAATTTCATTATGATAAAAATTTACTTGGTGTTATTCCAAGAACTGAATCAAATTTTTGCTTATTTTACAGTGCTTCTTTATTTGCATCAGAAGTCATAATGCACTCGGTATTTGTATATATGGATACCTCTAGAGTGAATGAGATTTTCTTGGTCATTAACTTAGTCTAACTATGATATTTTATCACATTGATCTATAAGAAGACTATTTTTTCCCCTTAGACTTATATCCCTTCCTCTCCTTATACTAGGAACATATCTTTTGTACTTTCTCAAGTACAACTGGATAGTTCTGATTGCTTCTTGTGCAGTTATCCTAGATACTACTGATATTTTCCTATTATAAAATATATATTGGTAATATCATTTACAGTATATATCATGGAAAATGTGGTTGATCCATCATAGAATCATATATAATTCTACTCATCACATTAATCTACTCATATACCCCACACATGTCTTCTTGGAGAGATTTATGCCACGTGACATTGGTAACAATTCTCACTCGAATTGTTCCAACATGTATTATTCAATACCTTGTTCATATATATACTATTGAATAGGTGTAATAAACCATTAGATCAACCTAATTTTATCATGTTCCCTAAAACTTAGGTTTCTATAATTTAATCTCTAGAGATTTACTTTCATCCTGGTCTTAACTAACTGTAAGACCAATGGATTTTTTTTCATATTTTATCAACACATTTTTTAACTTGAAAAATAGTGGTGCTCCCACTAACCTCTTGTAGAAAAATGGAAAAACAAATCATGCCAAATTAATATTCAGTGATCATAAAAAGTAGTTATGATAAGTAAAGTTCTAATGTATTTAGGCATGAAAAGTTGGTATTACCAATCAAGCCTTCTTTGTACCATTCTTGTACCACCCATGTATAATTTCACTTCAAAACCCACTATAGTATTCAAAATAATAACCCCCTATACTTTGATACATGGAATCCATTATTAAATTTTAATTGATCTAGTCATTTTTAATTAATTTCCATATATTTATTACTTGTAGAATTCATTATTCTCAATTAATAAACTATCATCGACCAAAGTGAATATAAAACCCTTACCATAGTTTTATCCTTCCTAAGCAACATGTGTCTCTAAAACATTCCTCTTCCACATGATCTTTTTGAACTTGTTCCTATGCCAACCACTTGTGCATATCAAGCATTGACTAAATCCAATTCAATATTTCTCCCACTATCTCAAGTAGATATGTGCACCCTTTTGTAGAAATATAGTCTATTGACAACCTTTAGCATATGAATGCATGTTATTATGACATGATGGATTTATATCATATTATAACTCGTATTATATCTATTTTTCATTATAGTTAGCATATGGTTATGGGATAACATCATTATTTGCGAAGAACATCATGAAATTTATGTAAGTTTTTTCAATTCATATGAATCTTACATTAATTATCCCTTTACTTACGTATTGAATCGGATGTATACAAATAAATGTGTATTTAGGAATTACTCTACACTACATTTTATTGATCAATGTTTTCATGTAATACTCATTATAAGTCCTCATTTCTAACATCATAACTTTGATGTGTATAAGGTAATGTGCCTTTAGGAATTACTCTATGTTAGATTTCATGATGGATGAAGGATTTTCCAAGATATTCTTCAACACACAAGACAGAAGTAACTCATGTCTTATAACCATGAATAAAACATAATTCACTTTCACATTCCTAAACTAATAATTAAATAAATCTTTTAAAGTATATTTAACACTATCTTAACCATAGAATAGTTCACACTCTCTAGCTTAACTAATTCCAAATTCTTGGAGAACACACCTTACTTCTTGTAATGTTTCATTTATTAATTGGTTACTGTATTTCAATACACATATGTGATAGTCATATTGTATTTTAATACCCAATAAGTGTGACAAAAAGATTACATATACTGATTAATATATTCTAAGTTTAAGTAATTACTTTCATCTACTTCATTTCATTTATATCTCATTGAATTACCTCATGACATGCGATGAAAATAACCTCTTATTTAGTGATCAACTTGTATTCCTTGAAGGATGTTGTGAATCTGCCCTTGGCGTCACACTTTCTTTTAGCCATTTCACCTTGTATTTTATCTTATTCACCATAAGAACTAAATATTATACTTTATTTGAGTTCTTATTTACTTGGAGAGCCTTTAACTAAAAGGTAATGAAGGGTTTTTCTCCATACTATTCATTTTTTATTTTTAAACAAAGATGGAGTAAATGGGTGATAAATATATAAGAAATGGATGTATTAAAATATTGTGATCCATATTTCATAGTTACATGTATCCAGTGTAATCATCATCCCATTCATATCTCGCTTCACTTTCTCCTTACATGTTTCTATGTAACACCCTGTTACCTTTCTGTCAGGTATATTCTGATCTTTTCTTTCAGGTTTCTTATTTTCATTAGGTGAGTATTTCCAACCCTAAATTGGG
Source organism: Viscum album (assembly GCA_963277665.1). Taxonomy (NCBI): domain Eukaryota; kingdom Viridiplantae; phylum Streptophyta; class Magnoliopsida; order Santalales; family Viscaceae; genus Viscum; species Viscum album. Next base: position 1,216,178,099 of record OY728155.1, on the reverse strand, counting down.
AGGATTCCTGTAATTGTGAAGTCACAGATTTTTTTTATTTTCATCTTTCCTTTGACTTTTCTATTGTTCACTAGGTAGTTAAATGATATATAATGGGATTACAAGATGTGAAATGTTTATTGGACAGATTTCATGAACTAGATTACATAGTGTGAGAATGTTACACATCGTGAAATGCTTAGACGTTGTGTAATGTGAAAAATTGTGTTTTTAATTTGAGGTGATTCATTTCTTGATGTAACTTAAAATAAAATGGATTCATGACATGTAAAGTTATTACATGCTATGTAATTCCCCAAGTTATAGTTTTTATAGTGTCATGTGGGTGCTTAAGGGATCTTTTTTTCATCCTTCTACTCTCTACCAGAGCTCTTATCCTAGGAATTTTTTGGTTACTTACTTCTATCCAGATCGATCTGTTTTGCGAATGTTCAATAGGGTTAGTCACTTCATCTCTCTAGGTAATATTTCCTCTTAGTTTCTCTATCATTGGTGGTTGTGGAACCTTTTTCTGTAGGTATTGGTAATTATATTGTGTTTTCTATCAATCATTTTCAGTCTTTGGTCATTCCTTGTCTTCCAAAGGCAGATCTTGTAGTTTCTAATCCCCATTATAAAAAGAGGTTAGGTTTTATACACTCTTGAGGTAGGTGGATTTATTCAATATTTATAATTTCTTGAATTTATTATTGTTCATATTGATTTTTTGATATTTTAAATGTAATTTCATGTATTGAAATTGAAAAGGTCATGAGTTCACATTTCAAAAGAGGTTTTTCTTTGAAAAATGGAATTGCATTGATTTGAAATGGAAATTTTATTTTCAAATCCTGAATCTGGTTGGATAGGAATTTTAAATTAGTTTATAAAAATGTGATCAAGGTTTTTAAAATAAAAATTGACAAACATTGCACAGTAGAAACCATGGGTACATTGAGATAGAGACATGGGTAGCCTTAGTGTATGTGACACAACTAGGAGGTAACCTATTATATTTTTATGTTCTATGGAAGGTCTCGATGTTAGTTATGATCCAAATTTATTCCTCGTTTTTCTTATGATTGTCTAGTATATATTGTTCCATAGGCTATAGCCTAGCTATTATGTGCATTGTTGTTTATGAATGTTTATTACATGATAGTTTATTTCATGGATGTTGTATCACATTTTTATTTATATTTCAATATATTTACCTAATTATTTCTATATTTGAAAACATGTCATGAAATTTTTGAAAACTCAACGATTATTTGAAAAAGGATTTCAAATGGATTTATTTATAAAACTACTTGTAAAACTGTTTGTTTTAAATCTTGGACTTGTGCATTATTATTACTAGAACTTGTATATATCATTTGGTGGTATCCTATTAGAATCTATTTATTATACCCTACCTCTTCATATGTACATCTGTAGACCTTATTTTACAAGATTCAGGTAAAGGGAAGAGCATTTTGTAGAATACAAGATTCTATTTATATTGCTATTTTGTTTTGAGATAGTTTGTGGAGGTTACATTTGGTCACATGTAGACTCATTGTCTAGACTTGTCTTTATTTTTGGTTTATCTTGTTTTGATCATTTGTGTCTCTCTTTGTTTTTTGCTTTGTACTTTGGTTGTATTTTTTTTATTATATATGAGACTAGTTTTGTTATCTTTGCTTTACCCCACCCCATGATGGGCTGACTTGGGTAACTAGTCTAGTTGACTCGAGTTGGTATGTTACAATTTGGTATCAAAGGGGTTTCTCAACCTGAAGTGTTTAAGAACTTCCTAAGTTAGTTTTGTGTCTTGGATAGATAGGAGTAGGATCGTCAAAATTCGGATAGTAGGTGCAGAAAAGGGGCTTGGTCAGCTCACTCCCATTACTAAATTAGATTTTCCATGGGTGGTATAGAATTATTTACTAAGTCCAAGATAGATTATTTTGGTTCATTTGAATAAATTTTATGGGAATTTTATTTGAATTAACCAATCTGAAATTTCTGAGGACTTGATGTGTGTAAGGTCATTTTAATCAACTAAGTGGGGAGTTTATTTGGATGGACCTATTTATTGAAAAATGTATTTCCATTTTGTGATAGGATTTATAACTACTTTAAATTATTATTGTTTTGAAGAATTGTTTTGGATTCTTTCTTTCGATTCGATGGCTTTGGAATTTTCGCATGGAAGATTGGTTATTTTCTTGTATTTAACATACAATTCCTCCTATAAGAGATCTTCCAAATATAAGAGTGGAAGATGTGAGGCAGGTTCCATAGGTGTATCCTTTAGTGGACCCTTATTTTGTTAAAGTAGTGATCCATACCATTTAGACTCTAGGGTTAGTGGGCACAGTGAACTCAGGACGGACAGTGGATTATGGCTTAGAATTTACCATGTAGTATCCACCTATCTTTTTTGGTGACAAAGAACCACAAGAGTTATATGAGTCTCTTTAACATATTGATAAGATCTTAAAATTATTAAAGACTCTTAAATATTATCATGTGGTTTTTTCCACATATATGCTCAAGGCACCATGAAAAAGATAGTGTGATTCTATAGTTCAAGAAAATTTTCATAAACGAATTACTTGGGTTTCTTTTTAGAAGATATTCAATTAGAAAATTTATCTTGAGACTTTGCGTGAAAAAAATACCCAAGAGTTTCTGACATTGGATCAAGGGAAGCATATTGTTCTAGATTACTCCACCTACTTTGTTAAGTTGGTGCATCTAGTACCACAGCTTATCAATAATGATTACCTGAAGGCTCATAGGTTATATATGGGGATGAGGGTCGACGTTCATTTGATTCTTTTTATTTTTTTCCTTTAAAAATTTTTTGAGGTATTGGATAAAGCATTTTTGGCTGAGCCAGACATAGAAAGAAGGATGATCGCACTACGATTCACTGTTTCATTTTCACCCTTACACCACTGTGTTAAACTAGTTTTGTATTGAAAATTATAAAAACAATAAAAAATTTCAATTCATATTTGATTCCATTATTTTTTTTATCACTGTTAAAAAAGAAAATTTTACTTGTTTTGATAATTTCATTGAAGGTGGAGGTGATTTGGGGGGGCCATGATGAAGTCCAAGAAAAATGGGTCAAGCTGCATAGGATCCAAGCACACTAGTTTACTAAACCGAATAATTTTACTTAACAGTGCATCAAAATGGGCTTAAATTTTGTGTGATGGTCCAAACTTAATTGGGATACATTTCATATGAAGTAACATAAGCTTCATTAGTCCATCTGATGGCCCAACTGACCTGATCTGCCCATTACACTGAATCTGCATGAAGTCAAAAGTGGTGTGATGTGATCTGTCTGTATCTTGGGATATAGTTGTCCAAATGGTTCCAAACTTTCTGTGGAGACATTAAATATGTGGGGAAACATGTTTATATTTTTTTAAAAAGCTATATTTTACTTTCATGTTGTATAAAACCATGGTTCAAGTGGTTTTACACAATCTGTGTTCCCAAAACCACCTTTCACTTTGCCTATAAAATGGAAGCTCGGGCTCCTCATTTTCAAGTTCATCCAAGCAGTGAAGTTCTGACAATTTGGAGTTCTATAGGAGTATTATAATTATCATATAAGTGTTTTAGGCCCCTATCTTCATAGTTGGATCAATAATGAAGACTGAGTTCCACCCGAGCTTCCTCCTCCTCCTGATGTTGAGCTAAACGGCGGGCATTCGTTGTGAGAGAGATAAAAACATGTCAAGGGAGTTATGATGCATATATTAGCTACTAGTTTGGATTAATTTGTGTTTTTAAACATTTCATTCCATTTACCTTACATTATTTCATATTTTAATGCTTGTTTTGATACATGTGAATGTTATGATCTTAATTTCTAACTAATCGGCGTGTGGTTTTTTAGTACGTGACTTGTGTTGTGCTGATTGGACAGCACAAGAATCCTTTTCATACCCACCTTCTTGAGATTTAAATATGATTTGGAAGATATTATTCTATGAATAATCTATGTACCTTGACAATACGATTGTTACGTCAAGGTTTGGTTCTTTAAGCATTGAAATAAAAGCTTAGGAATTAATCGAGATTCCAATTAATTTCAACCAAAGAATTACACCAAACCTAAATGAATATAAATGAAAAATGAACTTGAAAATATGTGTAGTGAAATCACAATTAACTCTTTGTATCATATTTTTCAAAATTAACTTGGTTTTTCAACTATTAAACTCTTTAAGTTATTTTCTTAAAATTGTTTTCAAAATCACCCCCCTCTTATAGTAATATTTATTAAAAATACACACTATAAGCTACCAATTATCCTTGAGAGATGACCTAGGGTATTCCCTATACTATAAATCAACCTTAAAATCATAATCAATTTGACGTGTCAAAAACATTCATCCAAAGGACAAGCTTGGAAGGAGCTTTAGTGGGAGCAGCAGTTAGCTAGGGTGCTTCTTCTGGTTAGAAAAGAAAGCGCATGAGTGGTCAATTATCTACAAGACTAGTTTTGAGCGGTTATATAGCGAATAAATAGGTTATTTTCTACCAGTGTGGGAGGAGTGGTCATAATAGACCTTAGTGTATGGAGGCTCCTAGATCTTTTCATCTTTTTGGGTGATATGGCCATCTAAATCAGTTCTGTGATAAGATGTCCCAAGGAAGTAAGGTGGGATCCACTTTCACCAAGGGGTTATAGGTTCATGTTGATGCTTCCAAGGGTGGTGGGTCTCATTCTCAATAAAAAAAGGATAGGTACAAGTGTCTATTTTTTTATGTATTTATGTAGAATAATATGCACCCAAGGAATCTAAATCAGGGCCAGCTGCTGTTATAGGTACAGTGTTTATCTCATCTTTTGTGGTGCTAGATTTGTTTTATATAGGTGATACTCATTATTTTTTTCATAAAAGTTGGTTGACATGTTGGGTTTTCATTCAGATCTTATTTAGTTCTTTTTGTATCTTTCTATTCTTTTGGGAAAGTGGTCCAAACAAGGTTTCAAATGTCCCACATGTCAGGTGGTAATAGTTGACTTTGAGGTGGTTCAGGAATTCTTATTGCTTGATCTTGAAATATTTTACTTGATCATCGGTATAGATTGGATGATTACTGTAAAGGCATATATAGACTATTTATCATGAACCAACCCAGATCAACCCAGAAACGGTCACCTGAGTCAATCTATTGCAAGGCCCAAAGGGAATTTACAATCCCCACGATGGCAACTTGTGTCGGGCATAAATAGAGTAACCAAAGGGAACAATTTTTCCTAATATAAATAAATAAACTAAAAAAGTAAATAGACAAATCATCCCAATATATATATAAAATATCCAAACTGAACATCATTTTATAGGAGAAACTAAATATAAAAAAACTAAACAACAAATACCAACTGAACCTAACAACCACAATACCTCCATGTGACCCCGAGGGTCACTCTCTGATACCAGAACTAACCATCACCCACAGTGATAAAAACCAAGATAAGACCTGTACCACAAGATAAATACAAGAAGATAATATAGTATGAGTATTAAAACTCAGTAGGCATGTCTGAACAAAACTATTCCTAATGCACTTCCTTTAAATAAAAGAAACATCAATTTTAGGTTTGAATTACAATATATAAAAGTAATATTTTCCACACATTTTTTCACTTTAAAACAAAATACGATCCATTTCCCTTTTTCCATTTAAAACCAAATTATTTTTTAAGAGATAACCATTAGAATTTCAAAATGAAAGTAAGATTTTTTTCTTTTAAAAAAGGAAGATAAAGTGTACAAAATGTTTTCCAAAACATTTTCCATAAACCTTTTAAATCCAACACACAACTTTTATCCAAGAAGTGCACCATGAAAGTAAGACATAGCAATAATCACATAATAAGGGAAGTAGAAATAATAAAATAAGTATAACCAACCAACAATACATATCAATCATCTATTGCAAACAACTAAGTTCCAATAGACATGGGATAACTAAGGAGCTTGTGAAATAATCCAGAAACATATTATACATCTTGACTCATCCCGAAAAGCATGCCTCACTTGATAACATAAAATTGTACCATAGGCCCAGCCACACCCTAATTGATATATATCGAGGATAATTATCCGATATAAATAATAATAAAAACATATCCAAATCCATATTATGGGCCACTAGTCATAGAATAATCCTAACAAGTGTATGAATCGTTCTCATAAAATTCACTAGTTATGCCAAGTCTCCATGTCAAGAGTATAAAGGGGATGATCCAACTGATGCCAACTGAGCATCCAATCACAAGAACATATATCATATATAAATAATTTGCACAACAAGAATCACCCTAATTCACCTCTAAGATAAATCTCTTTCCTTAAAACTCATAGATCTCAAAGGAGTCCATAGTGAGGATCTCTCATTCTGCTCAAAGTAAATGGTTCATGAGGTTTCCACAGTGAGTAAATCCCACCCATTCACATAAATGGATCCTGAGGATTCCATAGAGAGTTCATCCCATACATTAAATATAAACATGTCAATAAGATTATCCAAGTGGGGTTTTAATGATAAACATTTCCATCAATTTCATAAAAGTGTCAAACAAGCATCAATCATCCTTTTTAAATAGAATCAAATATGCATTTCCAAGAAGGTGAAAACACACTATTTTCAATTTCAGAAAATCATTTTAAAAATCTCATTCAAGTACTCACACCACATTTGAAAATAAAAACCACTTTCATCAAAATTCCAAATGGGCCATAGATCATCATCAATTGTCATTCCATTTTCAAAATTCAAACACACGCCTCTTCTAAATCCAAAACCACTTATAAATTAATTTAAGAAACCCAAAACCAAAATTTATATGTCATGATAAAATTTAAAAATCCAAACCATGCTTTATAATCTACAAATCACATGTAAAATTCAACCAGACATTTTATCAAACAATTGGTGTGCAATATTTAATAAAAAAATTCCATTCACTTCATAGAAAGGGAGAAAAAATCACTTTTCACAACAACAAAATTATTCCAAATATCACACATCATTATTTAACATATAAGTAAGGTAGATAAATAATGAAACCAATGATTTGTAAATTTAAAAGGCGTGTGAAAAGGGAAACCTACCTCAAACTCACGACACTTCAACAACACAAACCCAAAACAACCTTGCGAAGGGTCAAGGAAGAAAGAACATCCAAGACAAACAATAACCAAGAAAACCACAAATATAAAACAAGGTAAAACATTAACCCTATATACACATGACCAAGGTAGAAGAGTAAGTCAAGATAAAATGAAAGAAAGTGGAAGAGGGAGAAGATAAGAGGAAAATGCCTTGAGAAATCTAGCCTCAAACTTGAAGAAATACCTAGATCCAAACATGGAAGGAGGATAGAAGACTTGGTGAGAGAGGGAGGATCTCCCTATATGTTGCAAAAACTAGAGATGAAAGGGGGGCATTTTGGGGGTTAAAATCCTAAGAGTGTAGAAATGTAATTTCACATTTTTTTAAGATTAGGGAAGCTTGCACAGTTTGGTAAACCATGAAACAACTGTGTGAAATGGTTTTTCCAAGAGACAAATTCATTCTGTACACTTTCTACATGGTTTGAAAAATTGTTCACAAGCCTTGTGCCTAGCCTCAAACACCAACTAAAAGCCACATTATTTCCTAGACTAATCTGCGCGGTTTCCTCTAACCATGCGCCAACTGTGTGCCACCTCCTACCAAGTCCAAAAACTCAAATTTTCAAAAACAAACTCCTAGAGAAAACTAGCGAATAAACATAGGGTCAAAACTAAAAAAAATAAAAAATAAAAATTTAAACCCCATCACACCAAGAACTTGAGAGAAAAACCAAGATCCCAAGATGAATCGGAATAAAGGGGTGAAAATAAAAATATGGGTGTGATAATTCTCTCCACCATTAATGCTTTTTTCCCTATAAATACACAACATTATCCAGTTGATTGATCAAGAACAAAGGATCTCCAAAATTGCATGATCCAACCTATAAAATCAACAACACCTCAACCACTACTAAATGAAACTCATACTTCTTACTCAAAGTGATCCAACGATTCAAAACCACATCCTGAAACATGACAGAAACTAAAACCACATTACTACAAAAGCCCAACATTCCCCCAAACGGAGAGGAACTCAAAATTCAATAACTTCATAAATAAACCACCTCCTACTGGACCAAATCTAGAAACAAAACTTAATTACTAACACGAGATCCCATAATGGGATCCCCACCATTAAAATCCAAATAGATTTGATTAAAACTTGAAGAAACTGCAATGACACCCATGGTGGGTCTCCCCACCATTAAAGAACTGAAAATCATAGACTGACATGGGAAACCCAACATGGGTCAACCTGGGACACTCCACATAGGCCAAAAACCCCCTGCTACAAAGGGGAAAACTCAACGAAATAAACTCCAACCCACACAACAAACCCAAAACCAACATACAAGGGATAACCACACAAGGACCATAAAGCCTCCTTATAGACAAGGAGAAACATTTCTATACATAAGTATCGTAACATGGAAATGAGGTCTCTATGCCTCATACCCCAAAATGGGACCTTTAAGAGTGAGAATACATAATATGAAGACTTAAACTATCTCTATTCCCACACTAAAGAAAAAAAGCTAGGCTAAGGTCCCTCATACCCATGGGATACCTGACTACATTTCATCTTCACTCCGGAGCCTATGGCTGGAGCCCTGATGTTTGAAGCATCCACTTCCTCACAACCAAGAGCTACAAATCCCTTATCAAAACTCCTTCCTTCCATAAAAATAGGGATTATGATGATGCATACGCATTATCCCTTTTCACTTCAAACAATAAATGACATGAACAAGATACTCAATTAGGCACGTCTCCAGTCAAGTTGACAAAGATTCAGAATTTTCAAAATCTTCCATTGAAATATAAGCTCTCAGGACACCCACAACACTCACTTTTAAAATTTAAAGAGAACACTACACCACAAAATACCACCAAACACAACCATTACAACAAGGAATCACACATAGAAATGGTCTTTAAACTGAGCCCAAAACAAGACCCCACTTCTGCAAAATGGCTCTATGTTGCTTCCTAGAAACACCCTAATAGAATTTTTGTAGTGAACTAGGCATCCATAGGCACATTAGGTATTCTAAGCACTTGGAAATGATGGATTATTATGATATGGATTACTGAACTTATGACACAACATGATCCCATGCTTAGAAGAAACCAAATAAATATCAATAGTCCTTTTAATTCTACAGATAGCATAAACTGCTTCAGGATGCTTCCCCATATCCTTAATATAATTCCCTTAACCGCTTCTAGAAATTGGAGGATGACTATCTACCACAAGTACTCCCACAAGAACAGATTCCACATAAAAATCTTGCCTCACCACATAGACAAAAGTGGTTAGATCGAACTCTGACACCTTTGACTGCAGATTAGGACGAAGCCCACTCTCAAAATGTTGATATTTCATGGAATCATCCACATCCAACTCTAGAAGATAAGGAATTGGATCCAAAAAAATATAATAAATGCAACATTGATCCATCACCTTTATATAGACAATACATCTTCATCCACTTCCTCACCTTCACTATCTCAGATAAATACTGGTGGATAAACATAGCCTTAAAGAATTCCCAGGTAAGATATTTTAAAGTCTTATTCTGATAAACCAACTTCCACCACTTCTAGGTAGGTCCTTCAAGCATAAAGGTAGAAAAATTAACCTTTAATGACTTAGGCATATCAAGGAGACTGAAGATATTTTCTATCTTCCACATCCACTCTTCTGCTTAGAGAGGATTCACTTGACCATAAATGAGAGGTGGATTTAACTTTAGAAATTCAAGAAGGAATTCCTTAGGTTGATAAATTGGAAAACTTGATAATGGGGAACCACCCATAGATACACCTCAAATATCCATCGAATATTTATTGGGGCAGACACTAGGTAATAAGAAAAACAAGAGCGCAATCAAAACCAACTCATCAATGAGAGTTATCAAACTCAAAAATACCACACAAGAAAAATTCCTAAAACATAGGGAAAACAATACACACAATCATTGGCTATCAAAAAAACACAATATTCCTCTTAAAAACACTTCTAAAAGGAAACAAACTTGGTGGGTTCCACACTCAATTATGGTATTCTAGGGAGCCTCACACATGCACATTCTCGTTCCACCCTGAGTACTCGTCAACTCATGCCAATTTTGGGAAACCATTCGCCCATCATCATCCATCCACTTTACCACACATATTCATACATGTGATCAATCATGAAAATAAAAAAAGGTCAAAATAAAACATTTCCATTTCTCAAAAAAACATTCAACCCAAGTTTTCACAATTTTAGTCCACTTCCCATTTTAAATTTCACAAAACCTTTTTCAAAAGACCACTAACCGCTAATAAAAAACCGTTCTTCAAAATCTACACTTCAATCCATTTCATTTCATTCAAAACATTTCCAACAACTCAACAAGCCTCATTTCATCAAAAATAATTTTATTAAAACCCCATTCCTCATCATTTGAAAAAATCCAGAACAAACTTACACTTTCAAACAACCAATTTAAATAAACCCCAAGTTTTGATTATAAATATCCAATATCATTAAACCATTCATGTTTTATCCAAAAACCATCTCACAAAAATCCATTTTCTAAAACTTTATCAAAATGATTCAGAAAACTCATTTTACACCTTCCCAAAACTAAACCATCGCCACTTTAAATTCAGTTTATCACAATTACAAAACAAGATTTTTCAAAACAATTTTCAAAATTAAGGAAGACCCAAAACAACTCATAATTGGAAACTAGATTTAATGGGTGACTTGGCCATATGGTTAGAGGTAATATGCCAATCACACCATAGTTAGAGAGGGTTTTCTAAGACCATGTCCTAGACTCCACATGGCTTTATAGGCCCTGAGAGCTCACTGATACCATTATCCTAACTCTACTTTCATTTCCCAAACACAAAACAACCAACAAGAACCAAATAAACCAAAAACCCGAATTCCCATGGAAACTCAAGGTTCGGTCCAGAAAGTGTCGGCCAGAAACTCCCTCAGACTTGCACCCCAAGTTCTGAAAGTCCTACTCCATATACATTGACATCCCAAATAATAATGGTCAGTCTAAAATCTAGGTCCTCTAAAGAAAAATACTACTCTGATACCATTTTATCATGAACCAACTCGATTTGACCTCGTACCGGTCACCTAAGTCAATCTGTGGTAAGGCCCGAAGGGCATTCTTGATCCCCATGGTCTAGAAACTAGTATCAGGAGTCAATAAAGTAACCTAGGGGAATGATTTCACTCAATATAAATAAAGAAAGTGAATAGAAGATATAGAAAGAGAAACCTAATATATATATATATAATCCAAATTGAACATCATTTTACAAGAGAAACTAAAAATACAACAAACTAAACAACAAAGACCAATTGAACCTGACAACCACAACATTTTCATGTAACCCCGAGGGTCGCTTTCTGATATCAAAACGAACCATCTCCCATGGAGATTGAAACTGAGCTGAAACATTCACCACAAGCTAAAGACAATGATAGAATATATAAATGAGTATTAAAACTCATTAGGCATGCCTGAACAAAACTATTCCTAAGAATTCCTTTAAATAAAATCAATATAAATTTCATGTTTGAATTACAATATATAAAATTAATCTTTTCTATACATTTTTGCACTTTAAAATAAAACATGGTCCATTTCCCTTTTTCCATTTAAACCCGCATTCTTCCCTAAGAGGGAACCATTAGAATTTTAAAGAAAAAGGAAGATGTTTTCTTTTTAAAAAGGAAGATAAATTATGTAAAATGTTTTCCAAAATATTTTCCATAAACCTTTGAAAGCCAACACACAAATTTTATCCAAGAATTACACCATGAAAGTAAGTCATAATAATGGTCACATAATAAGGGAAATGGAAATAATCACACAAGGTTAACCAACCAAAAATACATCTCAATCATCTACTGTAGACAATTAATTTCCAATAGATGTGGTAGAACTTAGGATCTCGTGAAATAATCTATAACATACTATACATCTTTACTCATCCTAGAAATCATACCTCACTCGATGAAATCAAATTCACCCACACGCTCGGCCACACCCTACCTGGTATAGACCAAGGGGCACTATCTCATAACAATAATAACAAAACATATCCAATTCCTTGATATGGGACACTAGTCAGAGTGTAATCCTAACCAGTGCAGTAATCATTCTTAGAAAATTTTCTAGCTATTCCAGGTCTCCATGTCAAGATTATAAAGGGGGTGAGCCAACCGATTCCAACTAAGCATCCAATCACAATAACATATATCATATATAAATAATTCACATAACAGGCATCACCCTAAGTCACCCCAAGAATCAATATCTTTCCTTATAACTCATAGATCTCAAAGGATTCCATACCAAGGATCTCTCATTATGCTCAAATTAAATGGGTCACAAGGAGTCCATGGTGAGGATGTCCCACCCATTCACATAAATGGATCATGAGGATTTCATAGTGAGTAAATCCCATCCATTAAATATAAAAAAGGTAAGAAGATTATCCAAGGAGAGTTTTCATGATAAAAATTTCCATCAATTTCACAAAAGTGTTAAATGATCCTCAAGCATCCTTTTTAAATATAATCAAATACACCTTTCCAAAAAGGTTCAAACACACCATTTTTCATTTATTTTTTTTTTATAAATCTCATTCACATACTTTCACCATATGTATAAACCAAAACCACTTTCATCAAAATTATAAACGATCCACACATCATCATCACTTTCCATTACATTTTCAAAATATGAACACACACCTATTCTAAATCCAAAACCACTTATAAATCCATTTAAGAAACCAAAAACCACCATTTAGATGTCAAAAAAACATTTACAAATCCAACCCATGCTTTATAATCCACAAATCACATGAGAAATCCAACTGGGCATTTTATCAAACACTTGGTATGAAACATTTAATAATAAAATTTCATTCACTTCATAACAAAGGATAAATCACCACTTTTCACACCAAATAATTATTCAAAAGATCACACATAAATATTTAACATATAAGGAAGGTTCTAAAATCAGGAAACCAATGATTATTAAATTTAAAGGTAAGTGAAAAGAGAAACCTACCTCAAAATCACAGTTCTTCAACAATGTACACCTGAAAAAACCTTGAAAAGGCTTAAGGAAGAAATATCAACCAAGAGAAACCCTAATAAAAAACCCAACATAAACCAAGGTAAAAAAATAACCCTAGATCCATATGACCAAGTGATAAGAGTAACTCAAGATAAAATGAAAGAAAGAGGGAGAGGGAGAAGATAATATAAAAATACTTTGAGAAATCTAGCCCCAAACTTGAAGAAATACCTAGATATGAGTGTAGGAGGAGAGGAGACTTGGAGAGGGAGGGAGGAGCTACCTATGGGTTTCACAAACTAGAGATGGAAGGGGGAATTTGGGGGTTAAAATATTGAGAGGGTAGAATGGTAATATCATATTTTTTAAAGATCTGGGAATCTTTCATGGTTTGGCCGCATGGTTTAGAAAAACATGTGCCAACCATGTGAAATGGTTCTGCCAAGAGAAAGAGCCTTCCAGCACACTTGACACATGGTTTTACAAACTATGAACCAAGCCTCAGACATGAACCCAAAGCTACACGGTTTCATGGGATAATCCACATGGTTTCCTCTAACTATGTGCCACCTGCTTCCAAGCCCAAAAACTCAAATTTTCAGAAAAAAATTCCCAGAAGAAACTAGGGAATAAACACTGGGTCAAAACTAAATAAAAGAAACCATAAAAATTTAAACCCCATTACACCCAGAACTCAAGAGAAAAACCAAGATCCCAATATGTACCAGAACAAAGGGGTGAAAATAAAAATTTGGGTGTGACACAATTATCATTGTCAAGTATAGTTCTTATCTACCAATGGGGTCACTCATGTTTTTCAGAGTGAGTGGGACTCTATATTGGTATGGACAGGGCTGGTTGTTCCTTATGCCTTTTTAATCTCATGTTAGTTTTCAAAAAAATTTCTTGATGTAGTTGAACTTTGCTTGGTTGGTCAGCTACCTAATGTTGTTTGTGTGTACCCTAAGATATTTTTGGGTGAACTTTTTGGATTTTTTCCATAGATAGAGGTTAGTTTTACTATTGACCTATTACCTAGAACAATTCCCATTTTTATTCCATCCTATTGAATGACACCTACAGAGTTTTTGGAACTTAAATTTAAGCTTGAGGACCTAGAGGTGAAAGGATTTATTCATCCAAGCATGTCATTGTAGTATTTATTTGTACTCTTTACTAAGAAGTTAAACGAGAGCCTTATAATTTGTATCAACTATTGGAAATTGAATTGGGTGACTGTTAAGAACAAGTATCCTTTACCTAGAATTTATGATATCTTTGATCAATTGAGGGGGTTGCGTTGGATTTCCAAGGTTGAATTGTGGTTGGGGTACCACCAGTTGAGATTCTAAAAAGAGGATATACCCAAGACAGCATTTCAGAGTCGATATGGGCATTTCAAGTTTTTAGTTATGTCATTCTAACTCACTAATGCTCTTGCAGTATTCCTGGCTTTGATGAACTAAATATTTCATCGGTTCTTGGACTCTTTTTTTGTGTTCATAGATAATATATTGGTGTACTCCAAGAGAGAGGAGGAGAACATATACTATTTGGATATCATTCTTCAAACCTTGAGGGAACATCATATGTATGGTAAGATTTACAAGTGTGAGTTTTGGATCCATGAAGTGAAGTTTATGGGGCATGTGATATCTAAGAGGGAAATCTCAGTTTATCTTGAAAAGGTGTGGGCAGTTATGTCTTGGGAGAATCCTGAAAACATGTTTGAGATCTGAAGCTTCTTGGGTTTGGTAGGTTACTATAAACGTTTTTTTTAGACTACTCCAATATCACATATTTGATGATAACTTTAACTCATAAGGGTGTAAAGTTTTAATGGAGTGAAAAGTACCAGATATCTTTTTAGGAGATGAAGATGAGGTTGACTTCATTTCTAGTTTCGATTCTTTCAAAACTAGGTTTGGGTTATGATGTTTTCTATGATGCTTTCGGTATAGGTTTGGGTTGTTTCTTGATGAAAGGGAAGCAGGTAGTGGCTTATGGCTCATTCTAGTTACACCTTAGTGATAATAACTACCCTAACCATGATCTTAATTTGATAGATATTATGCATTCTCAAAACATGTCATCACTATCTCTTTGGAGAGCAGTTTACAGTATATTATGATCACAAAATCCTAAAGTATATTTTCACTCAGAGAGATCTGAACTTGTGATATATGTGCTTGGTTGAGTATCTTAAAACCTTTTATTTTTATATCATATATACCCCTAGAAATGTTAATGTGGTGGTCAATGCATTGAGCATAAAATTACCAACATAATCCATCAAGGAATCAGTTGATCAGTGGTCACTGATGAGTTTTTTTCTGAGATGAGCTTGGGAGTAGAGAAGGTTTGTGGGTAGGTGTTCTTAGCTTCGATAAAGGTTGAATCATAATTTTATGAATAATTTTTAATTGAGTAGATGATAGACATTGAGAGACGATGATTAGTATAAATATTAAATAGTGGGGAGACCTCATGTGAGTTGTCTTGGTCTCCCAGTGGAGCTTTGTGCTTCTATAACAGGTTGGTTGTTCTGTTTTCCTTGAGGAAGGAGTTGCTAGACAGTGCACATTGGTCTTTATATTCCATTCACCATGGGGCTACAATGATGTACCATGATTTGATATATTGGTATTGGAAGTTGGGGATGAGGTGATTAATTGAGGATTTTATATCATGATGTCTCACTTTTCAAAGAGTTAAGGTGGAACACTAGAGACCAACAGGTTTGTTACATCTTTAACCATTTCATTTTGTAAGTGGTATGAGATCTCCATGTATTTCATCATTGGTTTACCACAGACTCCTAGTGGGAAGGATTTTATTTGGGTGATTGTTGATAGACTCACTAAATCAATGCATTTTTTCCAATAAAGGAAATGATTAAAGTGGAATGTATTGGGTACTTGTATGTATAATAGGTTATGAAGCTTCATGGGGTTCCCTATATAGTTGTTTCTGGTAGGGACTCAAGGTTAAAATATAGGTTTTGAAAAAAATCATAAGGAAATGGGTTTAAAGTTGAAATTGAGCATGTCTTATCATCCAAGACATATGGACAGACATAGAGGCTATCCAGGTTCTTGAGGATATTCTCTAGGATTGTGTGTTTTATTTTATTGGATCTTGGGATAGACATTTTCCATTGGTTCAGTTTTCCAATAACAATAGTTATTAAGCTTCAATCAGGATTGGTGCCCTTTGAGGCTTTGTATGGGCCCCATATAGATCTCCCTTATGCTGGGAAGAGTTGGGAGAACGGTCCCTGGTTGGTCAAAGTGTTGTTTAGGAGAAGACAGAGGTGTTTTAGTTTATCCAAAGGTATTTGATCATGGCACAAATTCACTAAAAATCTTATGTGGACCATTTTCTTCAATCGTTATAGTTTATGGTTGGTGATCGGGTCTTTCGTAGAGTTTCACTTCACTTGGGACATCATCGGTTGGGTAAGTAGGGTAAGTTGGAACCAAGATTTGTGGGCCCCTTTGATATCATTTAACAACTAGGGAGGGTAACTTATCGGTTGTTGTTACTATCTGGATTGACTTCTATACATGATGTGTTTCATATTTCCCAGTTGAGAAGGTATATAATAGATCTTTCCCATGTGATTAGATGGGAGGATGTTTTTCTTCAGCCCAATACCTCTTTGGTAAATAATCCAGTTCAAATTATGGATCATTAGGATAAGGTACTGTGTGGTAAAACAATTCCCTTGGTCCGAACACTGTGGTAATGCAGACAAGATTTCCACAAGCTATGGGAGTTTGAGTCATTGATGAGGAAGAAGTTTCCTAATATTTTTGTGGATCTAGGATCTTGAGTTCCTTCTAGGGATAGAAATATTTTATAGGGGGGATATTATAACTCCCCATTAACTTTCTGTTAGGTATGTTCTATTCTTTGCTTTTGGGTTTTCCTTTTTTATTGGGTGAGTATTTTTGGGCATGAATTGGGTGGATACCTGTAATGGGGTAGTCCTAGATTTGTTTTATTTTCATATTTCCCTGTACTTTTATGCTATTCATTGGGTATTTACACAATGTGTCATGGAATTACATGATGTATAATGGCCACTGGACAGATTTCGTGAATTAGATTACACAATGTGATAATGTTACACGCCATGAAAGGATTACACATCGTGTAATGTGAAAAATTGTGTTTTTAATATGAGGTGATGCATTTTTTAGTGTAACTTGAAATAAAAGGGATTCAAGATCTGTAAAGGTATTACACGCTGTGTAATTCTCTGAGTTGTAGTTTTTAGAGTGTTGTGTGTGTGTTTGAGGGATTATTTGTTTTTTTAGCCTTATCCACTCAGCCAGATATCTTAACCTATGTGATTTTGGGTGTCTTTCTTCCATCTGGATCAATTCGTTCAATGATTGATCAGTAGGTTTAGGCACTTCATCTCTCCAATTAAGATTTTCTATCATATTATCTCTCATTGGTGGTTGAAACACCTTTCATTTTAGGTATTGGTAATTATATTTTGTTTTCTATTAGTAATTTTCAGTATTTGGTCATGCCTTGTCTTCCAAAGGCAGATCTTGTGGCTTCCAATCCCTATTATCAAAGGTGGTCAGATTCTATGCTCTTTAGGTAGGTGGATCTATTCAATTATTCTAATTTCTTGAATTGATTGTTGTTCATATTGATTTATTGATATCTAAAAGTGAATTTTATGTGTTTAAATTAAAAAGGGAATGGGTTCACATTTGAAAATAGGTTTTTCTTTGAAAAAGGAATTTCCTTGATTTAAAATGGAAAATGGATTTTAAAACCCTAAAGAAGATTTTCTTGGTGTTAAAATTGTTTTATAAAAATTTGAGCATGATTTTTAAAATATAAATTGATAAATATTTCACAGTAGGAACCTTGGGTACGTTGAGATAAATACACAGGTAGCCTTAGTGTATTCCCCACCACTATGAGGTAACCTATTATATGTCGATGGAATATGGAAGTCTTTGATTTTAGTTTGAATCCAAAATTACTCCTTGTTTGTATTGTGAGTGTCTAGTATGTATTGTCCCATAGTCTAGAGCCTGATTGGAAGGTGCATTATTGTTTCTGGTTGTTTATCACATGATAGTTTATTCCATATATGTTGGATCACATGTTTATTTATATTTTTGTATATTTACCTACTTATTTCTATATTTCACAACATGGCATGTAATTTTTTAAAACTAAAGAATTATTTGAAAAGATATTTAAAATGGATTTATTTATAAAAATGCATGTAAAACTATTTATTTTAAATCTTGGACTTGTTTATTATTTTTAATAGAACTTGTATAATTATTTTGGAGGTATCTTACTAGGCTCTATTTCTCACACCCTAATTCTATATATGGGCGGTTGTAGACCTTGTTTTCTGAATTCAGGTAAAGGGAAGAGAATTGTGTATCATGTGGGTTTTTCTTTATATTGGTATTTTTTTCAGGATAGTTTTTAGAGGTGACCTTTGGTCACATGGAGACTCGTTGTCTATAATTATCTTTATTTCTAGTTTAGCCTATTTATCTCAGTTTTATCTCCCATTTTTTTCCACTTTGTACTCTGGTTTTATGTCTTTTTTTCTTATATATGAGACTAGTTTTGTTATCTTTATTTTACCTCACCCCGTGATGGGATGACTTGGGTGACTGGTATGGTTGACCCGTGTTAGTTTTTTACATTCTCAGAGATGATAAAACATGTAAAACCATCCATTTCCTAATGTTGTATCCACAAGTCACATCGAATGTTGATAATATAATTATGATCTAAACATCAAATGTGTTATTCATGAGTCTCTTGTAAGTATCTTTATCACCCTCACTTCTTAAGGCAGCTTAACAGGTATTGGGAGATTTAGAAGCTTTAATTTCCTATGTCATAGTACTTTGTGCAAGCATCGGTACTACTAGTTAGAAACCCATGCCAGTTTGGAAAATTTCTTTGTCCAACATTAATTACAGTGTGTTTGTGGTATTATATGTCTTTTTCTTCAAAAATACAATCTAGTAGATTATTAATTTTATTTTGATTACTAATTAGACAATACTAATTATTTAAATCATTAAAATTCTCCCACTAATTTATCAAACTTGAGTATCACTCACTACTAGACTCAGAATACTCTGACTCTTGAGTATTCTAGTGGTAAGGATCCTTGGAACCTATCATCAAAGCATACAAGTTATGTCAACACTACTATTTGGAGAGTTTCATGGTAGGCATTTGACTGACCAATCACATTAAATTACCACTCCTTAATCTATTGAGTGCAGTATCAGCTTCTAAAATCATAAACATGATTTACTCGATGCTTTGTCTCTAAAGATGAAACAATCTAGCTATGGATACTTATTTTTTTCATCTTTAGTTAATTCAACTCATTGCTCTCATAAGAACTCCACATTAGTAGGAGGCACCATCAACTATGGCTGACGAGCACCTTGTACACCTATTTTCATTCAAATTCAAATGATGGAAGGCATTTATGACTCAATATTTATTTGAGGGTTTTAATTATTTATTAATGAATGAAATCATTTTTTATCTGATATAAATGTTTTATGTGATCAAACTCACAACTAAATATGCAATAAATAAAAAAACATTTGTCACTTCATATATTGATTTAATCTATGAATTTTTTATGTTTATTATTTCATGTGATTTCATAATCTTGAATATTCATAAAAATAATAAATAGTGCATAAATTAAATAAACTACATGAACGATCTTGATCATTTGATATTGGTCGATACATTTATACTCAATGGATCAACCATGACCTAAGGGGTATAATACATAATTTGGGTCTTGAATCGTATTACAGCTCACACCTTAGTACAATGTGTCATCGTCTAGTCTTGAATGTTGTCTCATAGAGGCATGGTCTACATCTTACTTCATCTTCATCATAATACAAAAATACTCTCACATAGAAGAAGGGGTCTTAGGAGTGCATAATACAGATAAATAACTTTTATCCAAGTGCATAGACTCTTATACATATTAAACAAGAAAAACTAACTATGCATAGACTATCTTATTTAAATAATTAATTACATACATAACACACAATTGAAATAATTAATTAAATAAATAAAAGTTTATAAATACATTGGTCGATCATGATCAAGATCAATAGATGTACAATTAAATGCGAAATTAATTTTTCAATAAATATATGTTGAAGAAGTTATTTGAATTAAAATAATTCCTTTTAAAATTTTAATTCAAATGAAATTCTCCTGATCCCATTTACAATTTTTAATTTCAAAAATTGTAAATTAGTTTTTAAATTTTATTTCAAAACTTACAACTTAAATTTGAAATGTGTGTGTGTGTGTGTTTTTTCTCAGGACCCCACACAGCCTGAAAAAAAACCCAAAATGGATATAGGTCCATATCTGGACCTAAGTTGGGCTTAGTGGGTTGGGAAGGGCCCAACCCACCCCAGCCCGAGTCAGGATAACCCAGTTCTAACCATGGGTCACTAGCAGGGGTGACAATGTTGGGTGGAGGCTAGTTAACAGAGTCATGTGTGACGGATCTATGGGTGGTGGTCAATCTAACCAAGTGGAGGGAATGGTCGGCAATGGGAGGCTCAGGTCGGTGGGAGAAGCAAAGTGGTTGGTTAATCTCATGATGTAGTCTGAATCAAGACAATTATAGAGGACTCTAGTGATGTCAGGGAGGCATGTGGGAGGTGTATGGTCAGTAGGGGGTATCACAGTGGTTGGGAGCAGTGTACAAGTTTCCATTGTTGAAGAGAGGTTTTCTTTAGAGGGATACCATCACATGATGAGAGGGCCATAGGAACTAGTCACACGACATAGGGAAATGGCGTGACATGTTGTGGAGGTGTCTGTCGGTTAGTCAAGTGATCACCAATGATGGGGACAAAGTGGGAGGAAGTTGATGGGTTCTACCCATTGAGAAAACCCTTTTTAATGTTTTTTTATTAAGCTTCTTAGAGAAGCTTGTAGCCGCCTATTTTTTTCATGTGTTAATCTGCCGCTTTCCACCCCCTTCAATTATATTTTTCTTTTTTCAAATAAAATCAAATGTCTATTGATAGGATTTTTTATTAAACCCACCCAATAAAACCTAACTAAAACATGATGACCAATCCTGTGAAAAAAAATGTATAAAGCCTATAATTGGACGTTTGAAGTTTTCAAAATAAGTTTTTTTAATTTTAACTTTCACATCCAATGGAATATATGTTGGTTAGAAAATCTTGTTCTCGATATTGAATTTAGATCAAAAACTGACTGGAGTCTGGCTAGAATGCCCAGAATTTACTACCGCTCAACATTATAGGAAAAATAACACACACACACACAAATATATATATATATATATATATATATATATATATTCTTCATTTTTAATTACCCACAAGAATTATTCCAATCCGTATTGAAAACTTCATATGATCATAACTTGGCAGTCCAATGTCAGATTGAACTGTCGTCTACGGCATTGGGATCAGAGCGATCCCCTCATCATAGATTTATTACAAATTAAGTTTTTCATGAGATTAGAAATATCATGTGATCTATATTATACCAATTGAAGGTATTAGAGTGCACAGTGAAAGCATATGGGCCATAGATTTAAAAAAATCACCAACGATCAACGTAACTACGTCATCATCGGCCAAGTGGAGCCCTTGTAAAAGCCATAGGATCCCGAATGATTAATTTAAAGAATATAAAATAAAATTAATAATTCCTTGTTCGATGATAAGTCACTCTTGAAATATACTCTTTTTTGGTGATCATTTCTTGAAATATCTGAAGTCGAACCTCTCTAGATCATCCACATGTGCTTAAAAAGTCTACAGGTTCATTGATCATTGAATTTTGGGTGCTAGAAAAAAGATCTGATGAATCCTTTGAAATCTTGATGATCACTACATCGATGTTCCTTTGATATGTGAAGTGGATCTCAGTTCGGTTGCTTGGATTGAGTGCTTCTCTCTTTAGGAAGTGGTAGAGGATAGAAAGGCTCTCATATCTTGTGTAGTGATTCGTTCTACACATGAGAGCCTCTCCTCACTTATATAGTTTGTTAATAAAATTACCTAGAAAGTATCCCCATCCATTGAATATTTATTACTCACTAAAAATAACATCTTATGATTACTTTACTGATTCATAAATACCATTTATATTTTTATCACTTACTTGTAATATAATAAATATATTATGTGATAAAAGTGAGGCATTAACTTGACTTGTCTTTTCCATAAATATCAAATTAACCTTGAATATTAAAATAATATTCATTCATATAATATTTTATATGTAATTACTTTATTATTTTCAAATACATTTAACAAATAAATTCAACACCAATTATTATAAACTTGAATAATAATTAGTTTATTTATTCTTTGGAAATCGTATATCCTTAGACATATCTTGGACCCCATGGTGACCATGTGGTGGGGTCCACCATGTCATAAACTCCTATTCATCAGAATAAGGAGGAATTTCTAAATATAATATTGTGTGTGACCTTCTAGGACCTTATCTTTATAGTAGTGAATACTATTCATAGACCATAAGTGGAGTCTAGCAACCCATCATGGACCCTAAAGAGATAAGGAGCAGTCATAGTAATGATAAAATCCCTACAAACACTCACTGTGTGATATAATCTTTTTGTCTTGCGATATCTCATAAATAAGGGCACACACTTTATGTCATCATCCTTTCTTTCTTTATTGTTCATTGACCTTAATGGACAAACTTACCTTTTTCTACCATGGACATAGATATAGTGAAGGTACTATCATCCTGATCAACTAGGCCTAAGATATATCTTCTTATTGGAAGTGAAAAATCCTTTATTGATTATTCAATCAATATTATACTACCAATGACACACCCAATGCAAGATACCTCACTATGACTTCGTTATTGTAGTTTTTTCCTTTCATCAAAGTACGTGATTAAATAGTATACATTGATAATAATCTCATTTCATGAGACCATTGTGCGTGTTTGTGGATAGTAACTACCAATGAAAACCAAAACATGTGGTGTTCGTATTGGTGGGTCAGTCCTTATGGTATCATATACTCAAGATCCCCAATTGTAAACTTCATGAGAAGACATCTCAATGCTTATGAGCCCCCAACACCTGATGGTTAGACAACATCTATGTCTAGTCAGTATGATGTATTTATACCATAGAAAATATGTTTAATATTAATTTCATAGTATCTCAAGGTTCTCATTATAGTCTGGGAATAGCTATAACTCTTTGATATGATAAATAATCTATGGACATACCATTTAAATAGTGGATGCGGAAATATCAACACTATTATAGTAAGTGTAAATCATGAATAACTCACTATAAACATGGTATGGTAATTGAAAATTACTGCTTAAGTTGGGTCTAAGGAACCTACTATTACAACAGAACATGCATGATTTTACTCATGCATTTATAATGTATAGATGAATGGCTTATAGGTATAACCTTTGTAACTTACAACTATAATCATTCATGCAATAATTTATCATATAAATACAAAAAAAAATATCTCATGCGTTAACAATGATATCCTTTGGTGTAATAGATCTACATTTTAATACTTTAACGCACCATTTCTATGTTAATACAGTGGCTTGTTATCATATAACAGTCCCTATGATTTCCCCAAGTTAAGGCATGAAATTTGTTTGAGTTTTCATACATTTCATACTCTATGACATACACATATCATATAATATGATAAGGTCCAATGCACATCAAGTATACATGGTCATTAGGAAACGTCTCCTCTGATCACTACAGTAGTAGTTGCTTATTATTGGTACTCATTTGATTAATGTATGACACTACAAACACTGTGGAATTGGTTTTATTTTATATTGTGGATTTGATCGGGGGTTACTATCTTATGTTTCTAAGATTTATGACAATAATTCCACCCATATTTATTTTTTATACCCTCAATACTAGTCACCAACTTATGTCCTATTAGAGGTGGGATTCTAGGGTCACACTTGTTGTCACGACCCGACCCGACCCGGGCTCGAGCCGCAACTACCCCAAGCCCGCCTCCATAGGCCAGGGGCTGGCGATAAGCACCGAAGGCTAAACAACTCGGGGAGGCCTTTTCCTGAGTACCTGTACACACACACGCAGCACACTCAATGAAAAAGTGCAGAGTAAAAGGGAAAGTAAAGTACCAACTGCTATAAATAAACCACAAAGTGCATCGACCTCTAAACAGTACAAGGCAGGTGATGAAGGTAAACTGAAAAAGAAAAGGGGAAAACATGAACCCAACCAAAAAAGGTTCCACAACCCGAAAATAGGTAAACAAAAGAAAAATAGCTGTAAGGGTCCCCCACCTGGAACCCAACTACGACCACCGCACACGATCCAAGCTCTCAAACTCCTAAGCTCTGCTGAAGTCACGACCAACCTTTTCGTCATCTGTAAGGTCACACCAAGTGTGGGAAAAGCCCAAGTAGGGGTGAGTATAAAAATACTCAGTAGGATACTTCGAAGGCTCGAGGGAGCAACAAAGGAGGTACCGAAGGGTGAGTAGCAGATCAAACAGGGAATAGTAAAGAAGTACAACAAGGAGTTCAGTAAAGAGTATAGTAGAGAGTCCAACTCAACCCAAAAAGAGAAAGGAGGTAGACTCATCCAGACACAAGGATCTGGAAACAGTGAGAAAATTCATCGAGTCTTCGCTTCCTATAAAAGGAGAGTAGACTCGTCCAACCATGAGAAGCTAGACACGGAAAGTACGTGGCATACCCCGCGCGTCTTCTCCTCTCCTAGAAGGAGAGTAACCAAAACCCAAAGAGTGGGTACTAGAACAAGGTATATACATATCCATATGCTCAATCAAGAAGCCCGAACAAGATTGTAATGGGATCTTCATCCCGTAGCTCAGGCCAAGAAAGTGAGTAGCCAACAATCCCAGAAGTAAACACCATCGATACCCAGCATCCCACATGTCTGGACCAAACTGCAAGTTACGGGGATCAAATAACCACACCTTGACACTATCTTCTTTGGGTGCACTGACTCACCCACATGGTTTTAGGTTGCGTCACAAGGATGTGTCTCAGTGGGGAAAGCTCCCCTCGTACTTGAGAGTTCTGGGGAACGTCAAACCACACCTCATCACTGCCTCGCAGTCGAGAAGTCTCCTCAAAGTCGATAGGTGACCCCCTACCCAGCCTCGTTGGAGGGTAATCCCTGGAAGTCGACGGGTTCCCACTGGAGGGAGACCCGGTAAAAGTCCACAGGTGCCACACTGGCCAGTCCCGTAAAAGGGTAATCCATTGGAGGGATACCCAGCTAAAGTCATCGACGAGTCCCAATGCCCAGTCCTGTAAAAGGGTACTCCACTAGAGGGAGGCTCGGAACCGTCATCGGGGACCACTTCCCAGCCCAGCAGAAGGTAAACCCAGCATCGGGGACCACTTCCCAGCCCCGCTGGAGGTAAACCCGGAACTGCTCTGGTCATCCCTGCTGGATGGTACTGTACGGTGAACACTGCTATACTGGCCATCCCTACTGGATGGTAACCCACTGGTCATCCCTGCTAGATGGTACCGCTCTAGCCATCCCTATTGGATGGTACCCCACTGGCCATCCCTGCTGGATGGTACCTCACCAGCCAGCCCTACTGGAAACAACCTCCTGGGTAGAGGATCAATGCCCGCGTAATCTATTGGTTAAATCGAATCCACAAGAACTCTATCAGGGAACATGAAGGGATGGGAGAAACTCCCTGGCCTCTTAGGGTGATCACGCTCCAATCCGTTGATTCATTGTCGAAGCGGACTGAGACAACTCATCCCAGAAAGTGGGAAAACACCCACATTTTACGAGCACACGTAGTCGTAAAAAGTGTCATAGTCCGGTAAAAGGGTAATGGTACTGAAACCCCTCACAGCTGAAGAAATAGAGGAACCAAACCATCTCTGCCAACCAAACCATCGAGGACAGAACCAGGGGAAAACCACTCAACCCTACTGGTCAAATAAACAAAAACAGAACCAGGGGAAAACTCAACCCAGCTGGTCAAACAAACAAGAACCAGGGGGAAACTCAACCCGGATGGTCAAACAAATGAGAACAGAGGGACCCACTACATCGCTTGAGGTCAAGGGTACACAAAGCAGAACACGGCATGCACATGGGTGCCACACGACGTATGGCCCCAATTCAACTCCAACCAAGCGCACAAACATTCTCAGGTACAAACAACCACATGTACCTCCAAGCATTCTCGTATACTCCCAGAGTATAACATGTTTCTAGAACAAAGGCTATCATGCACATGGCACCCAACGTCAACGCGAAGGGCGTAAACGTAACAACTCCAACTTGCCACCTCATCGGCCCGGGCACGGCCAACTACATCTCCTCAAACATTTACTTCACCCACACGGGAGTGCACGCGATCACACGCCAAGGGTTCTATGCAAACATCGCAGGAAGAACCTCCACCGGTACACCTTTTATACTTCTACATTTAAATGAGATCTCTAAAGAGACTTTGCACATCGAAACGGATCGCACATTTGTAATCCTCATGGAAAAACATGCGAGATCGACTACTTACTCGCCTCCAATGGACAACCGACGTAAAAGTCGTATGACACTGCTTTACACCCGAACGACGTCCCATGGTCCCGAGCCTCGGCCCCGAAAACAGTTCGGTGCATCACACCATTGTGATCTCCTCGGAAAGACACGTCAAATTGACTGCTCACTCGAGTAGAACGGATATCCGGAGAAAAAGATGCATTTCACCGTACCGCACACGAGCAGTGTTTCGTGGGACCTGCATCCCGGTCCCGAAGCATAATGAATGGATTGCACCATTGCGATCCTCTCGAAAAAGTACATAAGATAGACTATTTACTTGTCCAAAACGGACACCCGGTGATAAAGCTGGAAATCACCGCCAACTCCCAAAACGGCCCTCGCGGGGCCCACACCAGCCTGCAGAATTAAATCGGGCGGATTGCGCCAATGCAATTCCCTCAGAAAAACACCCAAAATCGACTGCTCACATGCCCCATACGGACGTCCGATGAAAAAGTTGCTAACCGCAGCTCGCAACTTAAAAGATGGGTCGTGGGGCCCATGCCTCAACTCTGGATTCAACGCTTGAAAACACATTGGAAGACTTCATCTTGACTCCAGGGTCACAACGCAACTGAAGGCACTCAAAATGGACATCATATGTGTCTGCGCCACCCAAAACAAGAACCCCCAAGAAAAACACCCGTCCACTTAACGTCGTGTCGCACCACTGAACCTCTCGTCTCAGGAATTAAAAATCCCTGAGACCATCTCAAAAATCTTTCCTTGATGCCAGGAAGGCACTGCCGTAGACGGCACGCAAAATGAACACCCGTAATGAAAATTACGGGCGTCTGAAGAGGGGACGGATCCCCTTGGGCTGGACCGGCCTGGGTCGGCCGGTCCGCCAAGACTGGGCCGGCCCGCGCCGGCCCGTGGCCAGGCGCTGACCTGCGGTCCACCGCAGACCGACCCTCGTAGGGCCAGTCGTGCCGCCGCATGAAGACCCTCAAGACGCGGGTCGTGTTCCCCCGTTGCGGTCACGCGCCACGACCCCGGTGCTCCCCTGCGCCCCGGCGAGCGCTGCCTCGCCCCGCCTGGTGTCGCCGCCTCGCACTGATGCCCTAGAGCCACCACCTCGCCCTGAAGACAGTCGCGCCGACGCCCTCGACCCCAGCCGTCCGCCACCTGCGATCCGCGGCCACCGCCGTCGCTGAAGCCGGACCGCCGCACGCCACCATCGGAGCTCCGCTCTGCCGCCGGAAAAACTCCAAACAACCACCAAACTTCATCGGACCGCTGCGGACACCTCGGGACTCAAAATTTCAATCCGAAATAACTGTCGAGAATCTCAGAACCATTAATACACATTTATGGGCTTCGTTCGAAAATCAAACAACAATTAGACACATGTTTATGAATTCAAAGGAGGCTCGGGAGTTTAAAATGATAAACGCGCGATCCTACCTGTAGGGGCGTAGCCTGACGCTTCACCGATGATCCTCCAGAGCTGTCACGCCTCGCTGGAGAGGTGGAGGAGAGGATGGAGTTCCCCCTTCATTGGTAGCTCCTTGAACCAGGGAAGAACAACAAGGGTGAGAGGGTGATGGGGGTTAAGTGTTTAAATAGAAAACACACTTAACCACCCGCCCGTCGGCCCAAACCCGAACATCCGGCAGGGTCGAGATTAAGCCTCACCTAGGGAAAACACCACCTCCCAAGCAAAAAGGCAGTCTCAAAATTTGATTCTGAGCTTCCGTTTGAAAGTTATAAAATTTAACGTCTGAAGCCGCTAAATTACGAAAACACCCCTGGCGGCATTTTTCACAGAAGTCCCACGCCCACGAAAGTTACACCCCTCCTGGGGTAAACGGCATGCTCCAGACTCAACGGTGCTCTTGGTTTTCCCATCTGAGCAACCATTTAAGAGATACTTGAGTTAAGCCATTAAACAGATAAATTAATTATTTAATTTATCCATTTCACGTTCTGATAGTGACCGAGGGGTCCCAACGTCCCGTGCCGACATGTTTTATGTCGTTCCTAGGGTAAACACCCCATTACAGACCCATCCATACACTCCGATTTCTAATCCAGATCACCATTTAGGATTTATCCCACTTATTTGGTGTGCCCAGTGTGAACGCACTGAAAATTTAATTTTGGTCACACCAGGGCTTGGAATTGCACGTCGTCTAAAGGCGCTGATCTGGAATAACATCAAGAATATTCAAAAGTCTTTTATAGAAAAAACCGGGTTCTTATATCATTCCCTCCTTCAATCTTTTCATCCCTAAAAAGAAAAACCAGGGAACAACTCAGGGTACTAAGCCTGCACCTAGTTCTCCCATACCCAGAAGAACTCTTGCACAGCCCCGCGTCACCGCACACAGACCAAAGGATTTGATCTGATCACGCGAGGTCTGCCCTTGCCGATGACGTGTATATGAGTACACACACATCTCCTTAGGTAAGCCACATGGGAGACGTCGTGCACCCACTCCAGACTTTGGGGTTAGGGCAAGGTGATAGACAACCTCTCCATCCCTTCGCACGGTCTCAAACGGCCTGAAGGCTCTCGGGGGTAGCTCACCTCCCCGACCGAACCCCTACATCGCACGACGTGACTAGAATCACCGTTTGGACCTGGGACAAAGCCCAGTGATTCCCTCCTTCAAAATATCCATATGGTGAAACACCCAAGGATATATGATCACGCAAGGTTTCACAGTCGATGTCTCGCAACCAAGACTCTCTTACATGCTCAGAGAGTGAAGGAGTCACCACCATCGACTAACAGAAAAAGGTCCCAGGCCTTTTAACTTACCAACACAGGGTTACACCGACACCCCAATCCACCCTAGTAACACCTCAAGAAAGGAGAAGGGTGAAAATAATTTCATGCACAGAGTCTAACAATTCTACTATAAGAAGTAGAAGAGTTGTAGAGAATACCTCCCACCACCCCATGCTTCGCAGGATTGTAGACATCCAGAGCTCGCGGCTTTCCGTGGTCCCAAATGTCAGCTCCCGGAGCCTAACGTGGACTGCCTAGTGGTGATGGGAGGACCTCGTAAAGTCGTCCCCCACTACCATCTCCTCCCGCTCCTCTGTTAGAACCACCTCTCTGGGCGCTACTCTGATCATGGCGCTGCCTTTGTCGTGGTGGTGCACCCGCTGCCAGTCTGATATTCTCAGCACGCCTGGTCGGGCAGTCTCACGCTAGGTGACCTCGCCCAGTGAAGGCATAACACCAACTCTCTCCAGGCTGCACTGGTGCCCTCCGGCACCACTGTGGTGTATGACCATGCCCCTGAGTCTGGTTATCATAAATCCACCTGCGTCAAGGTTCTGCTTGATGACGCCCGCTAGCTGCGGCAGACGTCTCAGCTCAGTC
The DNA here is from genome assembly GCA_963277665.1 of Viscum album. Lineage (NCBI taxonomy): Eukaryota > Viridiplantae > Streptophyta > Magnoliopsida > Santalales > Viscaceae > Viscum > Viscum album. The sequence continues at coordinate 1,216,147,871 of OY728155.1, read as the reverse complement.
GATCCTGCGGCCACCACCAATTGTAGAACACGACAGGAAGCTCTCTGCCACTAGCGCCTGCTCTAGCACCTTGGCATAAGTGGGAATGCCCAAGGGTACTATGACAGCACGAATATATCTGCGGAGACCCTGCTCAAACTTCCGCTCTCAGAAGTCACCGTCATGGACCAAGTCTGGGTAAAAGCGTGCACAGTCTGCGAAACTAGTTGTGTACTCAGCCACCATCATCCCTCCCTGCTGAAACTGCAGGATCTCCTGAATCCAAACGGAATGTAAGCAGGAGGGGAAAAATCCTCACGAAACAACAACTGAAAGTCTCCCCATGAAAGCAACGACTTGTCAAGAAACTGAGTCACCAGACTCCACCAACGCCCAGCTGTTCCACAGAAAAGGTTGGCAGCCAAAGCCACCATAAGATCTACCGGCATCTGCACAAGCCTAAAAATGCGAACCATTATCTCGATCTAAACCTCTGCATCCTGAGGGTCTATCTCACCACTGAACCCCAGTGGTCTCTATCACTGGAACTCATGGAGCGCGCTCAAACTACGCTCAAACTCAGCCTGCTCTGCTCAAGCTCAGCCTGCTCTTCTGAAGCTGTATGCTGCTCACTAGGTGGGGGTTCTGATACCGGCCCACCCGGAGAAAGGGACTCATATGATGGGTCCTGGACTGAGGCCTCATAGATCATAGGGTCGTTGTCACGAACCAAATCTAGTATCCTGGATGGATGTCTTCGCGGAGACATCCTGAATATTATCAAGGAGTGTCACGATCAGATGATCATATATTTATACAACCATAACAATAATGGGGAGCTTACTTAAGAAGGAAAGTAAAAGACTCAATCCTATGTGATGCACAAACCAATTTTCTGTTCAACGAGTGTCTCAGCATGCCGAGTTTAAAAGCGGGTTATTAGGGTCCTGGTGAATGGATACATCGGCTGTCGTACCATCACTGGACTCCCTAGCCTGAGAGCCGCTCTTGAGAGACGTTAACACTGTTTCCCAAAATCCCAACCAATTCCTTTTTAGGGACATCCAAACAACGTCCCAAGGAACGAAACACCTTTGATACCACTTTGTCACGACCCGGACCTACCTAGGCTTGAGCCGCAACTACCCCAAGACCGCCTCCATAGGCCAGGGGCTGGCAACAAGCGCCGAAGGCTAAACAACTCGGAGAGGCCTTTTCCTGAGTACCTGTACACACGCACGTAGCAGACTCAATAAAAAATTGCAGAGTAAAAGGGAAATTAAAGTAACAACTACTATAAATAAACCACAAAGTGCATTGACCTCTAAACAGTACAAGGCAGGTGCTGAAGGTAAACTGAAAAAGAAAAGGGGAAAACACACTCCCAACCAGAAAAGGTGCCACAACCCGGCAACAGGTAAACAAAAGAAAAATATATGGAAGGATCCCCCACCTGGAACCCGACTACGACCACCACACGCGGTCCAAGCTCCCAAACTCCTAAGATCCGCTGAAGTCACGACCAAGATGTCCATCGTCTTCAAGGGCACACCAAGTGTGGGAAAATCCCAAGCAGAGGTGAGTATAAAAATACTCAGTAGGATACCCCGAAGGCTCGAGGGAGCAACAAAGGAGGTACCTAAGGGTGATCATAAGATCAAATAGGTGATATTAAAGGAGTACAACAAAGAGTGTAGTAAAGAGTACAGTAGAGATTCCAGCTCAACCCAACAAGAGAAAGGAGGTAGACTCGTCCAGACACAAGGAGCTGGAAACAGTGAGAAGATGAACTTCTTGTCGAGTATTTGCTACCTATAGTAGGATAGTAGACTCGTCCAACCACGAGAAGCTAGACACGGAAATCATGTGGCATACCCCACATGTCTTCGCCTCTCCTGTAAGGAGAGTAACCAAAACCCAAGGAGTGGGTACTGGAACAAGGTATATACATATCCACATGATCAATCAAGAAGCTTGAACAAGATCGTAAGGGGATCTCCATCCCGTAGCTCAACCCAAGAAAGTGAGTATCCAATAGTCCCAGAAGTAAACACCATCGATACCCAGCATCCCACACGTCTGCCCCAAACTGCAAGTCAAGGGGCTCAAATCACCGTACCTTGACATTATCCTCTTTGGGAGACACTGACTCGCCTGTACAGTTTTAGGTCGCATCACAAGGATGTATCTTGGTGGGGAAAGCATCCCTCATACTTGAGAGTTCTGGGGAACTTTAAACCATGCCTCGTCATTACCCCGCAGTCGAGAGGTCTCCTCAAAGTTGACAGGTGACCCCCTGCCCAGCCCCGCTGGAGGGTAATCCGTGGAAGTTGATGGGTTCCCACTGGAGGGAGACTCGGAAAAAGTCGACAGGTACCACACTGTCCAGTCCCATAAAAGGGTAATCCGCTAGAGGGAGACCTGGATAAAGTTGTTGACGAGTCCCAATGCCCAGTCCCGTAAAATGGTACTCCACTGGAGGGAGGCTCGGAACCATCATCGGGGACCACTTTCTAGCCCAGCTGGAGGTAAAACCGACATCAGGGACCACTTCCTAGCCCAGCTGAAGGTAAATCTGGCATCGGGGACCACTTCCCAGCCCCGCTGGAGGTAAACCCGGAACTGCTCTGGCCATCCCTGCCGGAAGGTACTGTACGGTGAACACTGTTATACTGGCCATCCCTACTGGATGGTAACCCACTGGCCATCCCTGCGGGATGGTACCGCTCTGGACATCCCTGCTAGATGGTACCCCACTGGCCATCCCTGCTGGATGGTACCTCACCGACCATCCTTGCTGGAAACAACCTCCTGGGTAGAGGATCAGTGCCCGCGTAATGTATTGGTCACACCGAATCCACAAGAACTCTACCAGGGAACATGAAGAGACGGGAGAAACTCTCTGGCCTCTCAGGGTGATCACACTCCAATACGCTGAGTCACTGTCAAAGCGGACTGAGACAACTCATCCCAGAAAGTGGGAAAACACTCACGTTTTATGAGCACACGTAGTCGTAAATGGTGTCGCAGTTCGGTGAAAGGGTAACGGTACTAAAACCCCTCATAGATGAAGAAATAAAGGAACCAAACCATCTCTTCTGGCCAAACCATCAAGAATAGAACTAGGGAAAAACCACTCAACCCTACTGGTCAAACAAACGAGAACAGAACCAGGGGGAAAACTCAACCCGACTGGTCAGAAAAACGAGAACAAGGGGGGAAACTCAACCCAGCTATTTAAACAAACGAGAACAGAGGGACCCTCTATGTCGTGAGAGATCAAGGGTATGCAAAGTAGAACACGACACGCACATGGGGCCTACACGACGTGTGGCCCCAGGTCAACTCCAACCAAGCGCACAAACGTTCTCAGGTATAAACAACCACATGTACCTCCAAGTGTTCCCGTATACTCTCAAAGTATACCACGTTTCCAGCCCAAAGGCTATCGTGCACACAGCACCCAACGTCAACACGAAGGGCGTAAACGTAACAACTCCAACTTGCCACCTCATCGGTCCGGGCACGACCAACTAAATCTCCTCAAACATTTACTTCACCCACAAGGGGGTGCACGCGATCACACGCCAAGGGTTCTCTGCAAACACCGCAGGAAGAACCTCCACCGGTACACCGTTCATGCTTTCACATTTAAATGAGGTCTCGAAAGAGACTATAAACATCCAAACAGATCGCACTGTTGTAATCCTCACGGAAAAACATGCGAGATCAACTACTTACTCGCCCCAAACAGATAACTGACGTAAAAGTCATCTGACACCGCTTTACGCCCAAACGGCATCCCGTGGTCCTGAGCCTCAGCCTCAAAAACAGTCGTGTGCATCGCACCATTACAGTCTACTAGGAAAGACATGTCAAATTGACTGCTCACTCGAGTGGAATGGATATCCAGAGAAAAATATGCATTTCACCGTACCGCACATGAGCACTATTTCGTGGGACCCACATCCTGGTCCCGAAGCACAATGAATGGATTTCACAGTTGCGGTCCGCTTGAAAAAGTACACAAGATGGAGTGTTCACTTGTCTAAAACAGACACCCGATGATAAAGCTGGAAATCACCGCCAACTCCCAAAATGACCCTCGAGGGGCCCGCACCAGTGTGTAGAATTAAAGCGGGTGGATTGATCCAATGCAATTCCCTCAGAAAAACACAAAAAATCGACTGCTTGCACGCCCCGAACGGATGTTCGATGAAAAAGTTGCTAACCGCTGCTTGCAGCTTAAAAGATGGGTCGTGGGGCCCATGCCTCAACTCTAGATTCAATGCCCAAAAACACACTAGAATATTTAGTCTTGACGCCAGGGTCACAACGCCACGTATGACACTCAAAACGGACATCGGATGTGTCTGCGCCGCCCAAAACAAGAACCCCTGAGAAAAACACACGTCCACTTAACGTCGTGTCGCGCCACCAAACCCCTCATCTCAGGAATTAAAAATCCCTGATACCATCTCAAAAATCTTTCTTTGACGCCAGAAAAGTACTTCCGTAGACGGCACGCAAAACGGACACCCGTAATGAAAATTACGGGCGTCCGAAGAGGGGACGGATCCCCTTGGGCTGGACCGGCCTGGGCCGGTCGGCCCGACGCTGACCCGTGGTCCACCGAAGACCGACCCTCATGGGGCCGGTCGTCCCTCCGCGTGAAGACCCACGAGACGTGGGTCGTGTTCCCCCGCAGGGGTCGCGCGTCGCGACCCCATTGCTCCCCTGCGACCCAACGAGCGCCGCCTCGCCCTGCCTGGAGTCGTCGCCTCGCGCTGATGCCCTGGAGCCGCCACCTCGCCCTGAAGCCAGCCGCACCGATTCCCTCGACCCCAGCCTTCTTCCACCTGTGAGTCGCGTCCACCGCTGCCGCTGAATCCGGACCATCGCACGCCGCCACCGGAGCTCCGCTCTATCGCCGAAAAAACTCCAAACAACCACCAAACTTCGCCGGACCCCTGCGGACACCTTGAGACTCAGAATTTCAATCTGAAATAAGCATCAGGAAGCTCAGAACTATTAATACGCATTTATGGGATTTGTTTGATGATCAAACAACAATTAGAAGAATGTTTATGAATTCAAAGGAGGTGCGGGGGTTTAAAATGATAAACGCACGATCCTACCTGCAGGGGCGTAGCCCGACGCTTCACCGATGATCCGTCAGAGCTGCTGCGCCTCGCCAGAGAGGTGGAGGAGAGGATGGAGTTACCCCTTCATTGGTATCTCCTTGAACCAGGGAAGAACAACAAGGGTGAGAGGGTTAGGGGGGTTAAGTGTTTAAATAGAAAACACACTTAACCACCCGCCCGTCGGCCCGAACCCGAACTTCCAGCAGGGTTGAGATTAAGCCTCCCCTAGGTAAAACACCACCTTCAGAGCACAATGGAAGTCTCTAAATTTGATTCTAAGCTTCTGTTTGAAAGTTATAAAATTTAACGTCTGAATCCGCTAAATTACAAAAACGCCCCTAGCGGCATTTTTCACAGAAGGCCCACGCCCACAAAAGTTACAACCCTCATAGGGTAAATGGCACGCTCAGGAATCAACGGTGCTCTCGGTTTTCCCATCTGAGTAACCGTTTAAGAGATACTTGAGTTAAGCCATTAAACGGATAAATTAATTATTTAATTTATCCATTTCATGTTCCGATAGCGAGCGAGGGGTCCCAACGTCCTGCACTGACATGTTTTATGTCATTCATAGGGTAAACACGCCATTCCAGACCCATATGTACACTCATTTTTTTGATCTGGATCACCATTTAAGATTTATCCCATTTATTTGGCATGCTCAGTGTGAACGCACTGAAATTTTAATTCCGGCCACACCGGGGCTTGGAATTGCACGCCGTCTAAAGGCGCTGCTCTGGAATAACATCAAGAATATTCCAAAGTCTTTTATAGAAAAAACTGGGTTCTTACACTTGTCTTCACTATCAGATCAGGATGGGTTCTAGTGGGAATGAGTCATGGAAATTTATTTCATAATTACTTGGGTGCTTGAGTACCCATTTAGATCCATTTTGGTTAATTTATCTACTCAATTACTATGTGAAACCATCTCCAAACAGTTTATAATTTAATCAATCATGAAAATTTGGCCATGTTAGTCCTTTTAAAATAAATCAATTTAATTATAAAATTTTGGACACTCAAGTTACCAATTTTGGTCCTCTATGTTTATTCTCATAATCGAATCGTACATGAGCATGAAACAAATGTGAAAACCATAAAAATTGTTATAGTCACCTACCTCACATGTTGATTGTATCTTGTGTATTGAATATCATTGATTGAATATGCTTAATCAAGTTGAATTTTACAAACCTAGCCTAAAACCCCAAAATTCATTGTTAAGAACTCAAATAGTGATAATAAGGAGGGAACATAGAATATATAGGTGTTTACCTCTATATCATTGATATTAACTTACTACTATAGGAAAATCTTTGACTTGGTGATCAATAAACCCTTATGAAATAGTGTAAGAGAATGGAGAGAGTGATAGGGAGACCCCCACTGATGTATTTCCTTCCTCCAACTCCTTTGTGGGGTTTTCAAAAAATCAATGGGAAATGACTAAAATTATCTCTCTTAAAATGGGTCAAGAAAGGCCATTGTAAATTCAAGTGGCCTTTATCAGACTATAGGTGACCCACCAGAACTTTGGTGATCTCCACTAAAATTATGGTGTCTCCCTTCTAGACTTTTGGTGGGTGAAAAATTGCTACCTAAAACCCCTTCAAAGTAATAACCCCTCCAAAACTCTAAGTTTGTGCATACTTATACCTCTCTAATATCCCAATGTGACAAATTTACCATGAAATCATCATGAGAAATGCATTATTTGGTTCACCAAATTGATGGATATTACATATATATATCTTCCACCTCATTCATCCTTAGTTTCAATATGATATTTACCTTGATGTGTATCTTTGAAATCAATACAATTCATCAAAACCTATGAGAAGATGAATGTTTTTGTATTGATTTTTGAGATCCCCCTTTCAAGGGATGAGGGGTAACCCATAAAAGGATCGTAGGCTTAGACATTACATGACCCGTTGGTCTTAGGAAATATACAAATTATACTTGGAATTTCTCCTCCCTGGCTTCTTCATCGTGATATCAGCTCTCCAACTTCTCATGGATTGTTCGGCTAGGCTTTTCATGCATGCACATGGTGGTCCTGGTTGTAAGAACCTGGTTCTTATTTTTGAGGTACGGGTTTCTTCTTTTCCTTTTCCTTAAGTGTTTTTGAGAAAATGAGGAAAATGGGGAAAAATCCCAAATTTCATGGGTATACGCCGTGTACTTTTGTATACATGCCATGTACTTAGGCTGTGGGAGATGAGAGGGTAGGGCATGTAGGTTTGTCATAAAAACAAACTACACATTGTGTACTTCCATCTATACGCCATGTACTTTGGTCGTGTAGGACGAAAACATAAGGTGTGTAGACTGGTCGGCGATTCAGGATGTAATAACTATCTATGCGCTGTGTACTTAGTATTATACGCCATGTAATTAGTCGGTAGGTGAATAGTAAGGCAGTGGAAGTAGCCGCCAGCGAAGCGACTGTACACGTCGTGTACTCAGGAATACACGTCATGTACTCATGTCGACGAATGAACAGTTCAGTGGTGAAAAGTAACCTCCAGAGGAACAGTTAAATGATGAAAAGTACATGCCGTGTACTTGAGAGTACACGTCGTGTAGTTTTTTTTCACTTAAAACAGGCAGTAGCCTTTTCTTTTAGCAGAGAAAGCTTAGAACATCGGGAGGAGCTCGGGAGGAGAGGCTGGAGCTTGGAGGAGCTCCCAATCGCATGCCAGGAATCTGATTCTTCCGTCGTCGATCTTGTTTGGACCGTGCGGGTAATCTCTTCCTTCTATTTAAGCCATTATTACCAATTATTTTCTGAGGGAAAGTTATTTACGTTTGAATGGATAAATTTTTATCCAAGATCTACACCATTCTTGGTCATTTCGAGAGGCATCGTTCGCGTATATCGATCAGGGGAGATTGAGGTAGGTGGTATGATGTTTAATTCCAACTGCTTAGTGTTTTTGTGTACCATTATGCTACGTGCCTATGTTGGGGTGTTGTATGGCTGAGGCCTTGATTAATTAAATGCCTAGAATTGTATAAGTAACTTAATTATTATGTTTAAACTACTGTTTGGGATCATTTCTTGGATCCAGGTCCACCCCGTGGGTGTGTTCCCCCCTGTTTAGTCGTTTGGCCAGGATACCTGAGGGTATGCCATATCTATAACATGTTTTCATGAGAGGAACTTGTATGAATTTCTTGTTGTGCATTGGGCTCGACCCAGTTACCTATTAGCCTAAGGTAATTGTTTTTTTAGCCTGAGGGAAGTATTCTATTTAGCCTAAGGGCAATGTTTTATATGTATGAGGACAGTTGCTTCCGTGCCTGAGGGCATTATCTCATATGCCTAAGGGCAATATTTTTTATGATTGATGACAATCACCTGAGGGTTTCGATTATGATTAGCCTGAGGGCATGGTTTTGATTACCTGAGGGTAAGGTTTTTCATGTCTAAGGACTCTGTTTAGTTCATATATTCACTGTGGTGATTTTGCATGTTATACCTACCAAGATAAAGCACAGGCTTGGTATTGTTTTACCTTGTACTTGTTAGATAGCTTGTTGTAGTTTTTCTGCGGCACTGTTGAGGAGATTGTCGGTTGAGGATGATTCTTAGAAATTTATAATTCACTTATCCTGAATTGTTAAATAATAATTAAATGGAAATGGAACTGGTAGGAGTAGCTGGTTTTGAGTATTTCCTAGTTTACTGCATGTTCATTTTTGCACACTACTGTTTCACAAATTCACTATTAGTTGGGCATGGGCCTTTGGTGGTTGCCTACTGGGATTTATTTCTCACACCCTGTTTGGGTCATGTCTTGGGCCTAAACAGATTATATTGTTCCAGGTGTAGATAAGGGCAAGGGTCCCTATATAGGTACTTGATTGTTGTAGAGGAGTAAGAGATCATGGGACCAAGCTTATTCTTGCGATGTTGTTGAGTTCCTACTGCACGGTTCTATTTTACTTTGCTGTATTTTTTCCTTGTACTATATTGTTTCAAATTGTAGTGTATCCTATTTTGGATGCTTTCTTAGACATAGAGACATATTGCATCATTATATATGAATGTTGCTTATCTTTTTCTTTAGTACCGTTGTCCTTTTAGCTTTGGTATTGTTTACTGCTTCCGCACTTTTGTATGTTTTTATTTTCTTCGCTGCACTACACTTTGAAAAATGAGGGCATAGTTTCTCCACTATCATAACTGGGCCCTCGCTGCTAGTCGGCAGCCTCTAGCATTTGGGGAAATGCACTTGAGGTCATGTGACCAACTGGGTTCGGGCACCCGTTGAGTGGAACCTGAATCCGGGACGTCACACTGGTGGCAATGTCATACCCTCTCTTTCTGAAAAATCTTCTTAGATTCTGCTCTGGTGAATGCACCTTCTCTGAATCCTCATCTAGAGTTTACTCCTTGTAGATTTTTTCTGGTCATTTAAGCATAATTTCAGGTGGCCCGAAGGCCTTGAGGTGGCCCAAAGGCCTTGAGGTGGCCTGAAATCCTTACTAGACTGAAGGCCTTGGGTGGTCCGAAGGCCTTAAAGGACCTAAGTCCCAAAAAAGTAGTCCAAAAGCCCAAACAGATGAATATTTTTGGCTGCTACAGTATCGAACAGTTCCTACTATAGTACCTGCTACAGTAACCTAGAAATTATGTCTCCGCACGTTTTGAACTCAGGTCTCTTGGATGCACTTGTTGAATCCTCACCAACTAGGTTGAGGCTCTTGTGTAATAATACTTTATGTAAAAAAATAATCAAGACTAGAATCTAAGAAAAATATATGTCTCAAAGGTTTCCATTTGATTAAGGTACACATACAAACACATGCATATAGATTACATAAATACATAATTAATTATTAAGATTAATTCAATACAAGTTATTAAATTTTGAAAAATAATATTTATGAGATTCAACATATATTAAACTCGGGATAAAGCCTTTATACCACTAATGAGTTTCTAAGGATATTTTAACACTTAAAGTAAGTAGGGGAAGTAAATATAACCCCATATCATGGCCTCCATGCAAGGATGACAAGTAAATAAATTTTTAAAAATGATATTTTTTAGATTCCTCACATAGTTAGTAATTGTTACATTCATAATAATAATTATGTATAATAATTTTAACAATAAAATTTACCAATAAGTTGAGGTATGATCAATTATTTCATATCAAATTCGATCTCTAACATATATACATTCTTACTCGTTGTTTGGGAAGGTGTGAATGATGAAATCATAAGTAATATTAGAAATTATTTTAAAAAAATGAATTAGGGGATTTATTTTAAAATAAACCATAATTTTAAGGATGGGAAATAATTTTAGAGAATATATATATATATATACCATGCATCGTTTTGTTGATATAGAGTGAAACCCTAATGAGCAGCTAACAGACATCATCATACTACCAATGACGCACCCAACGCAATCTATCTCACTATGGCTTCATTGTCATAGTTTTTTCCTTTTATCAAAGTACATGATCAAATAGTATACACTAATAATAATCTCAATTCAGGAGACCATTACACATTTTCATGGTTAGGAACTACCAATGACACCTGAAGCATGTGGTGTTCCTATTGGTGGTTCAGTCCCCATGATCTCATCTTCTCAAGATCACCATGTGTGAACTTCATGAGAAAAATTCTCAATGCTTATGATCCGCTAACACCTGATGTTCATACATTATCTATGTCTAGTCTAAATGATGTATCTAAACCATATGAAATATGTTTAAGATTAATATCATAGTATCTTGAGGTTCTCATTATAGCCTGGGAACTGTTATAACCCTTTGATATAACAAAAAATCTATAGACATTACCATTTAAATAGTGGACGAAGAAATATCAACGCTATTGTTATAAGTGTAAATCATTCATAACTCATTGTACACATGATATGGTAATCAAAAAGTACTTCTTAAGTTGGGTCTAGGGAACCCACTATTACAACACTCCCACTTGCACTAGAACCAACTTGTTAACTATCCCTATTAGCTATCACGTGATAAAATCATGTTTTTGATGAGTTATGGATTTATTCATGGGCCTAAAACATCTTTGTTGTGTGGATATTATGTTATATATTACATCACTTCCTTGATCAAGACTTCTCAAGAGATGATATCGTTGAGTGTTTTCCTTTTTTCCACTGTCAAAACCTGACATCTTCGCTAGTACCAGTAATATAATTCTCATAATTTTCATTATGATAAAATTTACTTATGAGGTGTGATTCCAAGAACTGGAACAAATCATTCCATATTTTACACTGCTTCTTTAATTATATTGAAAGTCACAACATAGTCAGTATTTATAGATATGGATACCACTGGATTGAATTAGATTTTCTTGGTCATTACCTTAGTCTAACTATGATATTTGATCACATTGATCTATAGGAAGACTAGTTTTGTCCCCTTAAACTTATATCCCTTCTTATCCATATACCAGGTACATATCTTTTGTACTTTCTATAGTAAAATGAGATAGTTTTGATTGCTTCCCATGCAGTTCTCTTGGATATAGCTGATATTTTTCTATTATAAATTATATGTTGGTAATATCATTTGTATTAAATATCATGGAAAATGTGATTGGTCCATCAAATAATCATATAGAATTATACCAACCACATTAATCTACTCACATTCCCCCACACAAGTCTTCTTGTATAGATTTATGCCATGTGACATTGGTAACAATTATCACTCAAAATTTTCCAACATGTATTTTTTAATACCTTGTAAATATATGTACTATTGACTAGGTCTAAGAAACCATTAGATCTACTTTAGTAGAAAATGTTCCCTAAAACTTAGGTTGTTACAAGTTAATCTTTGGAGAGTTGCTTTCATCCTGGTCTTAACTAACTGTACGACCAATGTATTGTTTCCATATGTTATCAACATATTTTTTAACTTGAAAAATAGTGGCACTCCCACTAACCTATTATAGACACATGGAAAAAATTCATTCCAGATGAATATTCTATGATCATAAAAAGTATCTATGACAAGTAAAATTATAATGTATTTAGGCATAAAAATTTGGTATTGCCAATTGAGCCTTATTGATTCCATGCCTGTACCACCCATGTATAATATCACTTGAAAACCCACCGCAGTAATCAAAATAATAAACCCCATATACTTTGATACATAAAATCCATTATAGAATTTTAATTGATCTTATCAATTTTAGCTAATTTTCACATACCTCTTACTTGTAGGATTCATTATTCTCAATGAATAAAGTATCACCGGCCATAATGAATGTAAAACCATTACCATAGTTTTATCCTTCCAACATAGTATGTGTCTCTAGAACATTCCTCTTCCATATGCTCTTATAGAAATTTTTCCTATACCAACTACTTGTGCATCTCAGGAATTGACTAGATCCAAGTCAACATTTCTCCTATTATCTCAAGCAGATATGTACACCCTTTTATAGAAATATAGTCTATCACTTGACTACAATTTTTCTATCATAGGGTTTTCTATAATATCCTAAGAAACCTTTAGCATAATTACTTTATATGTATATTGTTTTTTTCTTGATGCAAGTTTTTTAATATCTTTAAGAAACACTTTGCATATGAACAAATGTTATTATGACATGATGGATTTATATCATACTATAACTCATATGATATCTATTTTTCATTATTATTGTCATATGGTTATGGGGTAATGCCATTATTTTTGAATCATGTCACAAAAAATAATGTAAGTTTTTGGGATGAATATGAATCTTAACATTGATTCTCCCTTTACTTACATCTTGACTCAAATGTAGATAAATAAATGTGCATTTAGTAATTACTCAATGAAAAATTTTATTGATCAATGTTTTCATGTAAGACTTATCATTGATCCTCCTTACTAACATCATAAATTTTATGTACATAAGGTAATGTGCATTTAGGAATTACTTTATGCTACATTTCATGATCGATGATTGCTTAGTCAAGATATTATTTGGCACACGGACCCAAAGAAAATTGTATTCTCTAACCATGCATAAACCATACTTTAATTTCACATTCCTTAACCAATACTTAAAGAAACCTTATGAAGTATATTTCAGACTATCTTAACTATGGAATAGTTCACACTCTCTAACTAAACTAATTATGAAATCTTTGTAGCCAGCCTTTATTTCTAAAGGTTTATTTTCCCAAAACTATATATGTATATGTGTCAAAAAATACCGAAGGTCTTTAACTCAAAAGATTCTAAAACCATACTAGGTGTATCCTTGAAAACTATTTAGTTTTACTTGAAAAATAATTACCTTTCTACAACTGGGTATAAGAGTATTACATTTTATATTCATCATGTGTTGTTAATGATTCAAGAATTAATGAACTATTAGTTGAGTGTTAGAAACCACAAACAACATTAATTCCTTAATGGAATAATTTCTACTTGTTTCCACCATAAAAGATAAATGTTTTGGTGATACTTAAAAAAAGTTAAACTGGAATCAATAAACTTGGAAATTAAAAGTTGTTTACTTATCACCGCTGACTTAGGAACCACCCTTTCTTAACTTCTTGGAGAACACACCTTACTTTTTGTAATGTTTGATTTCTTAATTGTTTAGTGTATTTCAATACATATATGTGATATGCATATTTTATTGCTAAGAAGTATGACAAAAACATTACATACAATGATGAATATATTCTAAGTTGAATCCATTGCTTGATTCTACTTCATTTCATTTATCTTATGTAGAATTATCTCATGACATGCGATGAAAATAAACTCCAATTTAGTGATTAGCCTCTATTCCTTATAGGATGTTGTGAAGGTGCCTTTGGCATCACACTTTTCATTATCCTTTTCACCTTGTCTTTTAACTTTTTCACTATAAGAACTAAATATTAGAATTTATTTGAGTTATTATTTACTTGGAGAACCTTTACCTAAAATGTGATAAAGTGTTTTTCTCCACACTATTCATTTAGTAATTTTAAATGAATCTATATAAATGGGTGATAAATATATAAGAATGGTATGTATTTAAATATCATGATCCATCTTTTATATTTACACGTATCTTATGTAATCATCAGCCCATTCATATCTCACTTCACTTTCACCTCGCATGCTTCTCAGATATGAGACAACATGTAAAACCATACATGTCTCAATTTTGTATTTACAACTCATGATTCACTCTCAAATTTACCCAAGAGATGAAGCTAGAATGGTCCTTGTAGTTTATCTTGGGTTGTTGAATCCTCAGATACCTAAGAAGTAACCTGCAGACACGTACATTATATGGATTGTTTTTTGCTATGAAGTGGACAACTTGGGTTAATTTTAGATGGGTTTAAGGTATCACTAATATATTTAAGTTAATTCAAATTAAGATAATGAGTTTATCCTAGGTTATCGCTTGGGGTGGATTGGATGAATTCTTTTTTTAATGATTTCAATTTCTTATATTTGAGATGGGTTCATTTAAGAAGATAAAAAAATATCATCACTTACTGGTTTAATACCTAAACCCTTTAGTAATAATCACCTATACACTTGAAGGATCAAAGTTTCTATCACTTCAAGGTAAAGGTTCGTATTAGCACTTGAAGTGTGTGGCCTTAAATTCAACAAGGATAAAGGAGTTTAAAGATCTTCAAACAAAATTCTCAATTAAAAGAAGTAATTAGAAATTAATTGAGTGAGAAATAACATCCAAACCATCCCCTTGATACTCCCTTAGATAAAATCATAAAATATTTATCCCTCCATTGATTCTATGGTTTTAATGGAAGTAGAAAGTAGACTCATGAGGGAGGAATTGGAGAAGTAAACAAACAATAAAAAGAAAGCAATTACTCCACCATTGTGTGAGGAATATCACAAGGTATGGTGTGAATAAATTAATATCTTAAGGAAAAAACATCAAATTGATAAGAATAAAAACAGAATAAGATTAAAGAAAGAAATTTTATTAAGAACTAAGGTGATTCGAACAACTTACATGAGAAAAAAGTACGTTACAAAGCCAAATTGACATAATAACATTACAATGAAAAAAAGCTCCAAGGATCCTAAACTACTATACCACCACTGCATTAAATAGAAAATTTTGAAGCCTTGTTTTGATCCTACAATAGTGGAAGTCACCTCAATTAATGGTGGTGGGCCTAGGTGGGTGTAAAGTTAAGAGAGAGTAAACTTTTCCACCCTTGACCCGAGGTGGAATCCAGCTTGCTTCTACCGAAAAGAGGTGCCTAAAATACCTTCTATATATCCGAATTGGAGTGTTCCATAAAATAATAAAATTAATCTCCAGATGTCACCTAACTGTATGTAAAGTTTCATCCCAAAATAGTTTATGTTTTATGAGATATGTGTAAAATGGTGAGCTGTTTTTCTGGGCCTCAGATTCTGGCCCAGAATTTTATCTCCAAATTGGGCCACCTTAATAACCACCATGGAGGCCGAATTAGCATTGTCTCAAGTAGAATTATTTGTTCATATGTATTTCTTCTAGAATCCCATGAAATTTGGGATTCATTGGGTCTGTATGTTGAGCCCCACATTCTCATTAGTGGGATGGTGTCCAATCTACCTTCTCTAGAATTGTTTGCATGAAATCCCATTTTGGTGGTCTTCCAATGTGAATCTTCCAACACTCCACAAGTATGAATTGTTCCTTGTAGCATGAGAGACCTTAAAATAAAATCAAGGTCATTTTTTATTTTATTAGGTGTTCAAAAATGTACCATGTAATAGTGAATTTTAATGGGAAATTACAATCATAATGTGAAATGATGTTCAAAATATAAAATGCACTAAAATGGTGTTTATAAACAATAAATCACATGAATATTATATATATTAACAATTAATATTAGCCTCATTAATTGGCTAATAACACCCCCCATATTGAGTTTTTCTAGTCCTGATCAAAATATATCTCAACAATATGAAATTCGAATTCTCTTTTCCAAAAACATTTTAATACACAATGATCACCAAAAGCCATTATACAAAACAATCATGAAACCCATCAAAATATTTTAATACATGATAATTTCATAAGCATATCTCAATCCCGAGCTCATTCCTTTGTTCAAATTCATCTTCATATTTCATCCAATATCAATTAAGAGTGATGATGTGTTGTGCATCGCATTAGACATGGGGGTTCATCTTTATTCAAGAGGGGAATGATGGAAGCGCTAGGTGGAATTACATTTCAATATTAAGATGAGTTTTCAAAAAAAAATATTGTTTTTTTTTTGTTTTTTTTGTTTTTTTTCAATTTTTCCATGGTAATTGAAATTGCACTCAAAAGAGTCAACCCCTGTAGCAAGACTTTACCGATGACTTCCAGGCTCAAAGACTTTAGGGTACCAAGTGAAGCCCATATACTCAGGCATCATCTCAAGTAAACTCAGTCAAAAACAAATTCAAATTACCAAAAATAGAGATAAAATTACTAACTCTGGTCCAGACAACTATGGAGTCACGATCCCCAAGTGTTGAAAGCCACGCATTAGGTTATTTCATTACTCTATGCGCAAATGTATTGTTTTTTTTTTGTTTTTTTAATGAATACTCATATTAAAACTAAAATGATCACCAAACCTATGCTATTTATTTGGGGGACCCCATGAACTCAAACTAATACCCCACTATCCAAAGCATGCGTGTTGTGATCTTTTTTTATTTGGATGAAAATATAAACCATGAAATATCACATTAGACAGCCACACATTCCAAAATTTATGCTCATGAAATTATACATGGATTAAAATCAAAATCAGGGCATGCTAAATTATTTGATATTCAGTTTCAAAGTGTACAATGTCTATTATCATGTTTAAGGTTAAAGAAATTTTTCTTTCCATTAAGACACTTTTTTTTCAAATCATTCATTTTTTTGACACAAAATCAATTTTATTTTATCTCCCCCCTCCCAACTTAAAATAACATTATACCCAGTGTTTAAAGAAAAGAAAATTTAGAAGGGGTTAGAGGTAGAAAATGGGAGTTCAAAAAAGAAATTGAAAACGAGGATCATGGAATGAATTCACCTGGTTTTTGAAGTTGGAATTCTTGTTTCTCCCTTTTAATCCCTTGATCTATATTTCACTCTGAGAATTCCCTAGTAGAAAAAGAAAAGGAAAAACAAACAAAAAAACTATATATATATATATATATATATATATATATATAATAAATAAAGTAAAATATAAGTATATATATAAAATTTATAGAATAAGGAAGCACAATAAGTCATAGGTCAGTGGTAAGTGTGCACCCCCGTCTCCCTTCGGTCCCAAGTTCTAGTCCCCATGGCTTCACCGGTTGTGACGGGGTTTTCCCCACGACCTATGATGTGGCCTTTTAATTTTATTATTATTATTATTTTATTATTTTAACCTACAAAAACAAAAAAATAAAATGAACTAATGATACATTGTCTTCTTTTTAAATTTATGGGTAAGGTATTACTCAAGGATCACACCATGTGACACGGATGAATATGGCGCTCCTCTTTCATACCCATCCATACTCATAATAGAAGAACAGGTCAATAGTCTATTTTTTATTATTTTTCAATATCAAAATTATTCATTAATCCTATTTAAAATATAAAGTTTATTAAAACAACAAAATGATTGGAAACATGAAAACCATGGGTTTCCTCCCATACAGCGCTTTGTTTAACGTCGCTAGCTCGACATGAACCCTAAATATATCAATTTTTTCTGGTTCATAGGTTGGTTCAGTTAACTCAACCTCTATTTCTTGTTTATTGAATGATTCAATGAATGGTTTTAACCTTTGACCATTAAACTTGAAAATGTAACCACTTGTGGGATCTTGAACCTATACTACCCCATGGGGGTACACATGATGCACTATGAAAGGACTTGACCATATAGACCTTAACTTTCACAGGTGTAAATGAAGTTTTTAACTATACAAGAGCACAAATTTTCTCAGTTCAAAATGTTTGACTTTGATATTCCTAGATTGGTAGGCTTGAACTCTAGCTTTATTGATCCTTGAATTTTCATAAGCCTCCATCCTTAGTTCCTCAAGTTCATTGAGATATAATTTCCTTTTTGTTTCGGCCAATGAGAGGTCATAATTTATTTTCTTAATTACCCAAAAATCCTTATGCTCAATTTCAATAGGTAAATGGTATGATTTTCCATAAACCAACCTATATGGTGACATTCCTAGGATGGTTTTTTATGTTTTACGATATGCCCAAAGAGAATCTGAGAGTTTCTTAGACCAATATTTCCTAGAAGGATTGACAGTTTTTTCAAAAATATTCTTAATCTTCCTATTTTCCAACTCAGCTTGACCATGGGATTGAGGATGGTACGCTGTAACGTCCCGGATCCGAGTGCAACACAATGGGTTCCCCGAACCCAGAAGGTGACATGACCTCAAGCGTATTTTCCCAAATGCCAGAGGCTACCAACTAGAAATTAGGGGCAAGGACTGATAGTGGGGAAACTATTCCCTCATTTGTCAAAGTGTAGCATAGTAGAATAAAATATATAAGCGTGCAGGTGGAAATGGTAAAAAATATAAACTTGAAATAGATAACAGAACTGAATTAAAAGATAACCAGAAGTCATATATATAATGATGAAACATGTCACTAATTCTAAGAAAGTAGCCAAAACAGGATACACTACAATCAGATACAATACAACACAAGTACAAAGTACAGTCAAACAAAACCAAAGTAGTGCAACAGGAATGCAGCAGCATCACAAGCCTAAGCTCAGTCCCATTCTCTTCTACTCCTCTTCAACAATCATGTACCTGTATAGGGACTCTTTCCCTTATCAACACCTATAGCAATATAATATATTTGGTCCCAAGACATGACCCAAACATGGTGTGAGGAATAAATCCCAGTAGGCAATCACCAAAGGCCCATGCCCAACTGTCAGTGAAAATATGCAACAGTAGTGTGCAATAATGAAATGCAGTAAACTAGGAAGTACTCAAAAGTAAACATTCCTACCAGTTATATTTTCATTTTAATAATTATTTAACAATTCCAAGCATGTGCTTTAGCTTGGCAGGTACAGCATAAGAAATCACCACAATGAATATTCAAAGCAAGCATTGTCCTCAGACATGCAAGTCCTTACCCTCAGGTAAACAGAATCAAAACCCTCAGGTGAATGCCCTTAGGCATAAAGAATATTGCCCTCAGGCCTGAAATCTACTACCCACAGGAATAAGAAAAGTTACCCTCAGGCTAAACGAATCACCACCCTCAAGCTAAGCAAAACACTGCCCTCAGGCTAAGCAAGTAATCGGGCCGAGCCCAACACATAAGCAAGAAATTTATATATATTTTTTCTCTAAATAAAAACTCAAAACATGCTATAATCACGGCATACCCATGGGTATCCTAGCCAAACGGTTAAAAAAGGGAAACGCACCCACAGAGTGGCCCTGGATCAAGGCAACGATCCCAAACAGCAGTTTATATCTCTTCATTAAATTACCTATGAAATTTTAGGTATCTTAACAGTCAATACCTCAACCATATGACACCCTAAACATGGGCGCGTAGCACAACGGTACATAAAATCAACTCAACAGTTGTAAATAAACACCAGACCACCTACCTCGATCTCCTTTGATCGATATACGTGAAAGGCGCCTCCCAAAACGACCAAGAATGACATAGATCTGAGATAAACGATTACCCATTAAAACCCAAATAACTTCCCTTAGGGAAATAATTTTAAGGAAAGATTCAAGAAGAGGGAATGCCTTACCCGTGCAGTTTAAATGAGATCGACGGAGAAAGAATCGAAGTCCCGGTGTGCGATCAGGAGCTTCTCCAAGTCCTGGCCTCTTCTCCTATGACTCCTGACGAGTTCTCTGCCTTCTATGCTGAATGATGAGGCTACTGCCTATTTTTAATGAAAAAACATAACTACATGGCATGCACTCTCAAATACACAGCGTGTACCTTCCATTTTTTTAAAATTGTTCCTCTGGCGGCCACTTTCCACCACCTCACTGTTCATCAGCTGACTTGGTTACACAGCATGTATTTCTAAGTACACGGCATGTACTGTCGTTCCGCTGGTGGATACTCCCACTGCCTTACTGTTCACCTTATGACTGATTACACAATGTGTATTACTAAGTACACAGCATGTAGTCAATTTTTACACCCTTCATCGTCGATAGGCCTACACGCCCTGTGTACTCATCCCACATGGCCAAAGTACACAGTGTGTGGAAAAGTACACAGCATGTACCTAAAAATTTGGGATTTTTCCCCCATTTTCCTTATTTTCTCAAAAACATTAAAGGAAAAGGTAAATAAGAAACTCGTACCTCAAGAAGAAGAATCAGGTTCTTATAAACTTCCCCCCTTAAAGTAATTCGTCCCCGAATTTACCTTCCAAGTGTGGTAAAGATAAAACTGAGAAAAACTCTGGCCACTGAGCACGTACGTCGACCTCCCGCTCCCAGGTTTCATCCTACACTTAGCCATTCTTCTATAGCACCCGTACGATAGGAACTGACCGGCCTCGGAGAACCTTTGTGCTCCTATCAACAATATGAATCCGATGCTCCTCAAAGGATGCATCAACCTGAAGTTCAACCTCCTCGGGCTGAAAAACGTGAGACGGGTCTGAGTGACAACGGCGTAGTTGAGATACGTGGAAGACGTCGTGCATGGCCTGGTACCTCTGTGGCAACTGAAACTGATAGGAAAACGGACCAAATCTCTCTAGAATCTCTAACGGCCCTACATACCTCGGTGAAATTTTACCCTATCTTCTGATCTTCCTGTGTCCCAACCTCGGTGAAACACGCAAGAAAACCTGGTCCCAGACCCCGAACTCCAAGGGCCATATGTGGCGATCATCATAAGATTTCTGATGAGACTGTGCAGTAGTCATCCATTTCTGAATCAACTGGACCTGCTCTAAAGTCTCGTACATGAGATGTGGTCCCAGTAAAGTTGCCTCACCTGCCTCCAACCAGCAAAAAGGTGATCGGCATGGCCTACCATATAAATCCTCGTAAGGTTTCATCTCAATGGTTGCCTGAAAACTATTGTTGTAGGAAAACTTGACCATGGGTATGTGCTTCTCCCAAGAGCCCCCAAAGTCTAGGACTCATGCACAAAGCATGTCCTCCAGCACCTGTATCGTACACTCTGACTGGCCATCGGTCTGAGGGTGGTAAGCTGCGCTCAGAAGAACCTGTGTACCGAGTGCCCTCTGAAAGATTTGCTAGAAACGAGATGTAAAATGGGCATCCCTATCTGAAATGATAGAATAAGGGACCCCATGAAGATTTACTACCTCTCAGATATACAACTTTATGAGCTCGTCAACACCGAAGTTCTCCTTGATTGGAAAAAGGTGAGATACCTTCGTAAGTATGTCCACAATAACCCACATGACATCACTACCTCAAGATGACCTCGGAAACCCGGTCACGAAGTCCATCGCGACATCATCCCATTTTTATTCAGGAATGGGTAACTGTTGTAATAGTCTGGCTGGCCTTTGATGCTCTACCTTCACCTACTAACAAGTGGAACATCTCATAATAAAACTAGCTACCTCTCTTTTCATACCCGGATACCAATACTGATGTCTCAAGTCAAGGTACATTTTGGTAACTCTAGGATGTACTGTCCAATATGAAGCATGAAATTATTGCATCAAATCTTCGCGTATATCCCCTAGAACCCACACTCATCCATAGATACGTAGCACCTCATCATTGCCTATCATCTAACCAGGAGGAGGGTCCTCACTTGCCAACGACTCTTGTAGAACTAGGCCTTCTGAATCTGATAGTCGTCTCATCCTCACTCTATTCAGGAGGGTAGAAATCGCAGATAAGGAAGAAAGATAGGCTCTCCCCTGACTATCATGCACCTCCAAATGCATATCAGAGAACAAATCCATAAGTTGCTACTCACCACTGGCTTCCTGCACTGCCTATATCTGATTCTTCCTACTCAGTGCATTTGTTACTGCATTACCCTTACCAGGTGTATAGGAAAGCTCGAAGTAGAAGGAATGAAGGTATTCGACACACCTTCGTTGTCTCAAATTCAGTTCATGCGGGTTAAAGATGTATTTAAGACTTTTGTGGTCCGTAAACACCACAAAATGTTCTCCTAAGAGATAATGTCTCCAACAGCGTAACGCATGAACAACTGCAGCCAACTCGAGATCATGTGTCGGGTAATTTCTCTCATGTGGCCTCAACTGTTGAGACCCGTACGCAACTACTCAATCGCCCTACATCAACACTGCTCCCAACCCAATACCTGATGCATCACAGTAAACTGTATAGCTCTTCCCTTGCTTAGGAAGTATCAGGACTGGTGCTGATATCAACCTTCCCTTCAACTCTTGAAAGGTTGTCTCACAAGCTTCTGACCAAATGAACTTTACACCCTTCTTAGTCAAACCCATCAACGACACTGCTAAGTAGGAGAAGTCCTTTATAAAGCACCTGTAGTAACCAACCATCCCCAATAAACTCTGTATTTTGAACATGTTCTTAGGTTTTTCCCAAGAAACTACTAATCTCACTTTCTCTAGGTCTACCAAAACTCTTTCCTCTGAGATAATATGACCTAGGAAGTGAATCTGGTCCATCCAAAAGTGGCACTTTGAGATCTTAGCATATAACTGATGTTCTCTTAGTGTACTCAATACGATCTCAAGATGGGTGGTATGGTCGTTTCGAGTGTGAGAGTACACCAAGATATCATCCAAGAAGACTACCACAAAAGAATTCAGATATGGGTGGAAATATGATTCATCAGAGCCATGAAAACTATTGGCGCATTTGTGAGACTGAATGGCATGACTAAGTACTCGTATAGACCATATCTTCTCTGAAAGGCTATAAGCGGTATGTCCAATGGTCTAACACACAACTGATGATATCCTAATCTCAAGTCAATCTTCGAGAACACTCGTTCTCCTTGAAGTTAATCAAAAAGATCATCAATCCTTCATAAGGGATATCGGTTCTTAACCGTAAACTGGTTCAACTTCTGATAATCCACACAAAGTCTGAGGGTACTATCCACCTTCTTCGCAAACAGGACTGGCGAACCCCAAGGAGAAGTACTGGGTCGGATGAAACCCTTTGTCTACAACTCCTCTAACTGCTTCTTCAGCTCCTGTAAATCTGGTGTAGCCATCTTATAAGGAGAAATGGACACTAGTGTCGCTCCTGGCACCAGCTCAATAGAGAAATACACCTCTCGCTCTAGAGGTAGACCAGAAAAGTCATCCGGAAAGACATCCCTAAAATGATTAACCATTGGAGGGAAATTTTTATGACAAGTTCCCCGGTCATCCAGATATGAACTCGCAATCTGGGCTGTTACTCCACCATTCCCACGATGATCGGGTCCATCTCAGCTCACCTGGACATCCCATTAGCCCTTTTATAGAAACTCTCCACCCTCTGGTGACATGAAACTCACCATGTGATGATAGTAATCTATAAAGGCTCGAAAGGGTACCAACCAGTCCATTCCAAGAATGACATCATATACCATCATCTCTAAGACATAGAGGTCCCATAGAAAGTGACACCCACTAACCTCTAGGGGGAACTCCTTTTACTGATGTACACCTACCATTCTAATCCCCAACAGAGTGTCTAGCATCATGATATCAGAAGAAGAAGAATAAGAAACACAAATCCCAAGACTTTCCACAATGGGCACAGATATAAAGCTATACGTAGAACTAGTATAGAAAGGTGCAGAAGATAAAATAGAAGCAACTAGAATTGTACCTCTAGCAGTGGAAGGTCCGAGATCCTACGCTTGTTGGGTCAGTTGCACTGCATATGTATTCCCAGTGTTGTGGCCCTGTGACACAGTCTGGCTACCCTGAGCTGACCCGCCCTGTTGTATTTGTGATCCTGGTGTCTGACTACCATGACCACAACCACCACCTTGGTCTGCATGCCTGAAGTATTCCAATTCCCTGACTGGTAAGAAGCTGTTGGCCCTACTCCTGCATGCAGAGCCTGCACAGAACCCCTCTCACTAGTCACTAGTAGAAACGCCCTGCAAAAATGCTGAAGATGTCCCATCTTGCTACAAGATCGGCACTCCACTAGGTCACGTGGACACTGAGGTCTCTTGTGACCCTCTTTAACACACTGTTAGCACATGACCTGGCCACCTGAAGAATTATTCTGGCTAGTACTAACACTGTTAGAGAAATCCATCTGCCTCTTCCTCTTACTAGTAGAAATAATACCAGAAATCGGTGCTGAACTGCCCTGGTTCACACCACTAGCTTCCTAAAGATTTCACTCAGTAATTAACGCCTGGTTCACAATTTCATGCACTATAGGCAACCAAAAAACATTCACCAGTGCTCAGATATCATATCAAAGACCATCCTCAAAGATTCTAGTCCTCAACGTCTCATCACCCACCAGAATAGGTACAAAACACTGAAGCTTGGTTAAGCGGGCAGAAGAGTCCATCACTGATATGGCGCCCTGCTGCAGATTCATGAACTCTCGAGCTTGATCTGCCTTTAGTGTCTCCAGAAAGAAAAAAAGTCATAAAAGACTGCCTGAAAATCTTCCCGCACCATGTCTCAGTGATGCTCAGTATGGGTGGTAACATCCCACCATCTCTTGGCGGAATCATGCAGCATGTAAGTAGCGAGCTTGACCCTCCTCCCAAGAGGCATCTCGAGATGCTCGAAGATCGTCTGCATAGAACCCAGCCATGAATCTGCAGCCTGTGGTCCTCCATCCCTTTAAAACGTAGGAAGATTCTACTGCTGGAATATATGTGTCAGCTCTTCCATAGATGTGGCAACCTTCGGTGCACCCTGGAAGGTCTGCATGAACTGTATGAAGTGTGAGGACCCTGACTTCAGAAACCCAGGATTTGGTGCCTTCTAAACATGATGTGTGTCTTGAAATAAAAACATGCATTGAAACACACACATAATGTCCCATATAGAGGAACGAGTGTGGCTCGGGCTCTAGGAAACCAGCAACTTCTAAAACGATTCATCTTTTAAAAGTTGTTACCTGAAAATTTTAAACCAAAACATAGGGTGAGCATTGAAATACTCATTAAGGGGTTTTAAAATAAGAACATTGTAACTTTTGAAAACATTTTTTTATATATTATCCACAGAAAATTTTCTTAAGAAAGTGTTAATTCATAACATAAAAGTTCTCAATCAAGATTTTCAAGGAATACATGAAATTATTATGACATTTTTCAAAGGAGTAATAAAGGTCATCATAAACAAGTATGACATGTGATTACTTAAACATGAGATTAAACAATTAAGAGTAATGCATAATCAGAGTTGCGCATAAAGGAAACAACTTCAATTTCATTTGCTGGTTACTATCTTACTAAGTGATAAACACAAAACATGCTCCAAAATTATACTAGTGAAATAAGAACTTTATAAAGGAAATGGTCGTGAAAGAATAGGCATTTTATCTTGAAAAGAACTTGTAACATAACTTGAATTATGTGGCATCAACATTTAACTTAGACAATCATTTCCGTATCACCAAGGTCCATCCCCAAGGTGTCATTAAAAAAATTACCAAGGTCCATCCCCAAGGTATCGTTAAATTGGTCATCTCTAGAGATTAAGTCTTTACCCAATGCATTGGAGCACTATCAGGGCGCACCCTTAAATTTGTCTTTATTATCATGTGAGCCACATCGTTCATGCCTTACATAAATGGTTTGTATATTCAAGATGTCCCATACCACCTTGAATAACTCATTCATTTTCATATTACCCAAGGTGTCCCATACCACTTTAGGTAATCTAATTTCTTAGTTCATTATCGTGATATATCATAAGCATGTATTAAGTACAAAAATAATAAAAATGAAAAGAACCATTACACATTTTGTAAATACATGATAAGACAGATAATATTGTATATATGTCCATAACTAATCAAAGTCACACATAGTTTAGTGAACATTCTTTGCACATAAGCTAATTACTAAATCACATAAAATGATGATATAATAAATGATGAACCTTTAAAATTACTATCTCTTGGAAATGAAATTCTTTTAAGAAAATACTTGCCATAATTTATGGTGATAAACAGGTCATTAAACCATAGATTGATTAACTAATAGCATTCACTAAAGAAGGTTCTTTGCATAATAAGATAATAAATGGACACAACATGATAACACGGTCCCATAACTCCTAAATCCTATAACATATTTTAATTAAGACAAAATACACACTTTATCGAAAAACACATCATGGGTAAGGTCAAATAAATTCCTTTAATAGCATGCTCTTTTGTGCATATTGATATATATAAAATACATGTTGGTTTAGCGAATACCAAAATTTTCTTTTATAAAAATCTTATGTGTATTAAAACATAAATTAAGTCCTATCAAAAAATCCATAATCACTTTTAGAAACTCTAAAAATAGTTCGGATTTGTGTTATATATATATTTATAGATAGAAAAAACCATATATACTCATTATACAACATATAGGTTTTATAGAAATAATTTCAACGAAGTCAATCCCCTACACCAAAAATCCTCAACAATCTTCTTTTAACATATTTAATACCCACAGATTGATACAATATATATATATATTTATAAAACCATATACACAGGATGACATATATAAGTTTCGTTAAAACAGAACCTTTTTTAAAAAGAAAACATGCAGACCCATAAACATGCAAACCTCCTTGTAAAATTGTAGGCAAATACCCTTAAAATAACTTTAAAACAGGAGGGGTGGCATTAAACGTTTTAAATATACAAACCGTATATAACAAAACATAAAAGAGCAGAATGTTCTTAATGGAAATGAAACATAGAACACCCTTACCTATGTACCCTTATGATAACACGATGGCAGACCCCCCCCCCTTTGAAGACAATATAAACTGATGGGTTCGTATCATGTATATATACATATATAAAATGTATATACTGGGGGTGAAAAATGAAAACTAAGCATGGAAGCACCCTTGTCGTGATTAAGGAGGATGCTCGAATCAAAAGGGAGCTTGTTGGATTTGCTGGAGAGTTTGGAAGGAGTTCTGGGGAAGAAGAAGCCACCAGGGCTTCATGAGGCAGGAGGGGGTTTTGTAGGAACTCTGGTGCAAAAGGTGACTCGACCCAAGGGTAGGCCGGTGTGAGGAAGATGAGGTAACAGAGCCCTAGGAGGGGGTGTGCAAGGGTTAAGAGGAGTAGTGCAAAGGAGAAGGTCAAGGCATCCTCGGTGCAGGCCTACTGGTGCAGGACCTCGACATGAGGAAGAAGGTGACGCGGAAAGGACGACGCGGAAAGGAACGAATGTCCCGGATTAAAATCGGAGATATCGGATGGTTGGAGGAATCTCAGGAATTGGTTTGATTGGTTTAAAAGGAATTGAGGGCCGTGATTAGATCTCGGGAGAGATCGGACGGTCACGGAAAATGGACAGACGCGATTGAAGCAGAAGTCGATCGAACGACTCAGAACGCACAGAATGTGTCCCACATCGAAACGAATCGAAGAGGAGGCATGGTTTATAACTCAGAACACGCAGCCTTCAGAGAAATAACAAAAACACACACACACACACCGGGGCCTTATACACGGGCCCCATGCGGGCCTTGGCCCAACCCTACGCAACCCACACTGCGGGCCTTATACACGGGCCCACGTGCGACTGGACAGAGCTATGCATACCTGGTTGACACCTCTACACCGCTCGGGATCCGATGGTCGGTACCTCGGGTCCCTAGGGGCTTGGTCTCGGCCTTGAGGGATTGTCCCTAAGGGATGCCCTCGGCTTGGCCGGGTCCCAACCTAAATTTTTATAAAAAAATTATTTAGATATACAAAATAAATGGTACAAGTATACTTAGTTTTAAAATAGTGTGAAATATGAATATTGGTAAAAATTGAATTTTTATACAATGAAATAAATAGTTTTAACTTAAAATTTTCAAATCTAAAATCCCTTTCTAGTCTATGTAGAATAATTTATATTTTCATATAACCCTTTTCTAAAAGATATATATATATTTCATAATTAACATACCAAACCTTTATAAATAACCCTAAAGAAAATCAAAAATCCAATTTTATAATATACTCTACTATTTGATTTATAAAAATCCTTTTTTTTAAAAGACCAATAGTTTTTCCCCAATTCAAAATACATATTTTTAGAGATCCAATAAGATATAATTATTACAGATACCCTTTAAACATAACTTTCATAACATTTTAAAATATTAAGTTTCCAACCATATAGGTATCCATCGGGATTTTGTAAAAAAACAAATAGATTTATTTTCAAGAATATTCTTTTTATTTTAAAGCTATGATTTTTTGGAAAAAACATCTAGACATATTAAAATATTTGAAATATCATAAGTTTATAAGAGCATTACAAAAACCAAGCTTTTATATAAAGATAAACTTTATCAATGGAAACCCAAAGGTTATTTTGAAAACCCCAACGGTTATATATATATAACGGTCATAATTTCTTAAAGAAACATTATAAAAAGAGGGGGATTAGGGTGTTTCACATTTTCAAAACACTTGACCCTAGGTGGATGGATCTCCTCATTCCATTGGTACTGAGTACATGTGTTGTGGTTATGGCTATTATGTTTTTCACACTGACGGACCTAGAAGATGAATACTATCCGATTACTCGAGTTGTGATTCTTAGCAGTCTTGATGTGGCCATGTTAAGTCTTTCACATGTTGTTCTTGGTTAGTTTGGGTCTTTGTATGAATTTAACATTTTAATGTATACTAGTTCTCTTTATTCCCCTTTTTTCATCTATTTAGCTTCAATCCCTTTATTGGTACCAAAAACAAACCATGTAAAACAAGAAACATCATTATAGAACATATCATTGTTCACTCAAACAAGTTCATAAATTTTGGGGTGTCACATGAAGCCTTCACGGAACTGCACATTCATTCCTGCGTCCGGTATAATGGATGGCACTGCATCTGGCTCTACTGAAGGATCCATCGGTAGCCCATGGCCTACCATCTCTAGAGTATAATCGTCGCCACTCTCTTGGAGAGCAACTTGAGGTCGTCTCGGTGGAATGACTCTGCAAAGTCAAACACACGCCTTATTTCATTTACTGTTGAGGTTTCTTTTGTCTAGTTAAGTGTGCCCATGCAAAAAGAGAAAGAAAATCACAAGAACTGGAAAAAAGAGACTACACGGCTTGTATAAAATCTACACAGCATGTACCCTTAAGCCCTTACATGGTCGTGTTCTGATGCTGACCTGGGTGTGTCTCAACCCTAGGTACATGGCGTGTTACACCCACACATGGTGTGTACACCACTTTGTTTCCCCATACACACGGCCAATTCTACACAGTATCTCACCGGTTAGGACTACACGGCGTGTCCCACAGGTACACGGCGTGTCCCAAACGAACCTCACCGACCCGTGTTGTTCGTGAAACAGTCGGATACTCGGATGACCCTACACATGGTGTTCCATACAGACACGGCGTGTATATCCTAAGATTTTCATCGTCCGTGTTGTTAGTCACACGGGTGGACACAGGGTCAAGCGGACACGACGTGTACATCTGGTATACGGCGTGTTCCTACAAGAACTTCCCTATCACGTGTCTCTTCCCACACTGCCCATGACACGGTTAGAGACAACACGGAATGTACTTCAAAAATTTTTATTTCTTCCCAAATAGAAGAGTACATGGCGTGTATACAAAACTACACAGCATGTATTCTGGGTTTTTTCAGACAATAATCCTTAGAAACTACTCTGAAGCCCATAAAAACACTGAAACGAACACCCAAGTGCCAAATTCCGATCCTTGAGGGCCCATACTCCCCACAAATCAAAGCTTGGCATCTTATACATGTTATAAACAAGGTAAACAAGTCAATGATCCACCAAATTCTGGTCAAAGAGGGCCTATAATCCTCAAGAACCAATGTTTAGAGTTTATTCTACCAAACCTCACACAACAATACCTTATCAAATAGCAGGTATTTTTTATCAAGGCAACTATCACAACAGCATGCATCCTCTAGCACAATATTTATCAAAACAACATGAAATTCCTAATGCACCTATATGGCATGGAAACTATGCATGACATGTGATTATAACATGTACCTAGATGTTTCATGAGATGGCATACACTCATCTCATCGGGTTGCAACTAAATAGAACCCAAATATAAGTATAAACAGAACACCACACGTGCAGCACACAACGGTGAAAATAAGATCAACTATAAAATTTCAAAACCAGAAAAATTGCAATTAAACAAGGTAGATTAGCTTTTATCTACACACAGGTTAACTACTCCTAGGCAAAGATTATTACCAAGTACCAATTCTATCCTATCCCTGTCTATAGGCTTCAAATAGTAAGTCAAAGAAAAGAAACCACCTTTGATACCACTTTGTAACGTCCCGGATCCACGTGCCACACAACGGGTGCCCCGAACCCAGATGGTCACATGACCTCAAGCGCATTTCCCCAAATGATAGAGGCTACCAACTAGCATCGAGGGCCAAGGACTGATAGTGGGGAAACTATACCCTCATTTGTCAAATTGTAGCGCAGAGGAATAAAATATATAAGCATGCAAGTGGAAATGGTAAACAATATAAACCTGAAATGGATAACAGAACTGAAGTAAAAGATAACCAGCAAGAATATATATAATGATGCAACATGTCACTAATTATAAGAAAGCATCCAAAATAGGATACACTACAATCAGATACAATATAGTACAAGTAAAAAGTACGGTCAAACAAAACCAAAGCAGTGCAACAGGAATGCAGTAGCATCACAAGCCTAAGCTCGGTCCCATGCTCTTATACTCCTCTGAAACAATCATGTACCTGTATAGGAACTCTTTCCCTTATCAACACCTATATCAATATAATCTGTTTGGGCCCAAGACATGACCCAAACAGGGTGTGAGAAATAAATCTCAATAGGCAACCACCAAAGGCCCGTGCCCAACTGTCAGTGAAAATTTGCAACAGCAGTGTGCAATAATGAAATGCAGTAAACTAGGAAGTACTCAAAAGTAAAGATTACTACTAGTTATATTGTCATTTTAATAATTATTTAACAATTCCAAGCCTGTGATTTAGCTTGGCAGGTACAGCGTAAGAAATCACCATAGTGAATATTCAAAGCAAGCATTGTCCTCAGACATGCAAGTCATTACCCTCAGGTAAACAGAATCGAAAACCTTAGGTGACTACCCTCAGGCTAACCTCAGGTATAATGAATATTTCCCTCAGGCATGGAAGCTAATACCCATAGGCATAAGAAAAGTTTCCCTCAGGCTAAACGAATCACCGCCCTCAGGCTAAGCAAAACACTGCCCTCAGGCTAAGAAAGTAACCGGGCCGAGCCCAACACATAAGCAAGCAATTTATATATATATTTTCTCTCAATAAAAACTCAAAACATGCTATAATCATGGCATACCCACGGGTATCCTGGCCAAATGGCTAAACAAGGGAAACGCACCCACGGGGTGGCCCTGGATCAAGGCAATGATCCCAAACAGCAGTTTATACCTGTTCATTAAATTACCTATGAAATTCTAGGTATCTTAACAGTCAAGGCCTCAGCCATACGACACCCCAAACATGGGATCGTATCACAACAGTACAAAAAATAAATTTGACAGTTGTAAATAAACACCAGACCACCTACATCGATCTCCTCTGATCGATATATGTGAAAGGCGCCTCCCAAAATGACTAAGAATGATGTAGATCTGAGATAAAATATTACCCATTTAAACCCAAATAACTTCTCTTAGGGAAATAATTGAAAGGAAATATTCTATAAGAGGTAAGGCCTTACCCGCGCGGTTCAAACGAGATCGACAGAGGAAGAAACGGAGTCCAGGTGTGCGTTCGTGAGCTCCTCCAAGTCCCAGACTCCTCTCCCATGGCTCTTGGCGAGTTATCTACATCCTCTGCCGAATGAGGAGTCTACTTCCTATTTTTAACGAAAAAGCATAACTACACGGTGTGTACTCTCAAGTACATGGTGTGTACTTTCCATTTTTTTAAATTATTCCTCTAGCGGCCACTTTCCACCATCTCACTATTCATCAGCCGACTTGGTTACACGGTGTGTATTTCTAAGTACACGGAGTGTACTGTCGTTCCACTGGCGGCTACTCCCACTACCTTACTATTCACATGTCGACTGATTACACGGCATGTATTACTAAGTACAGGGCGTGTAGTCAATTTTTACACCCTTCATCACCGACAGGCCTATACACCCTATGTTCTCATCCCACACGGCCAAAGTAAAAGGCGTGTGGAAAAGTACATGGAGTGTACCCACAAATTTGGGATTTTCCCCCATTTTCCTTATTTTCTCAAAAACATTAAAGGAAAAGGGAAATAAGAAACTCGTACCTCAATAAGAAGAACCAGGTTCTTACATACGCAATGGAAACCTTGTGAGAAATCCCATACTTAGACATGAGTGAAGAGAATGGAAGGTTGTAGAAATGGGTTCCTCGGTCACTGATTATAGCCCTAGTAATTCCAAATTGAGAAAATGTGTACTCTTTCAGAAATAAGATCACAACATGATGGTCATTAGACTTGGTGGGAATGGATTCAACCCATTTTGAGACATAATAAACAGCTAAGAGTATGTAGAGGTATCCCCTAGAGTTTGGGAAGGGACCCATGAAATCGATTCCCCAAGAGTCAAAGATTTCAATCACTAAGATGGTAGTGAGTGGTACTTGATTCCTTTTTGTGATTTACCCTACTTTTTGACACTTAGGATAGGTTTGAAAAAATGTGTAGGAGTCCCTTGAGAGGGTGGTCCAGAAGAGACCACACTGAAGAACCTCAGCAGAAGTTTTCTTAGAGGAAAAGTGACCTCCACATGACTCACTATGACAGAATGTAAGGATGGACTCTTGTTCAGATTCTGGGACACACCTCCTAATGACTTGGTCAGGGCAGAACTTATAGAGGTATGTGTCATCAAACACATAGTGCCTAACATTAGAAAGGAATTTCCTTCGAGCTTGAGTCCCTAAGAATTTTGGAATTACTCCTGTAACTAAGAAGTTGGCTATGTCAGCATACCAAGGGAAGTCACTCATAGAGTATAGGTTTTCATCAGGAAATGAATCAGTCATAGAAAGGTGATTTGAGTTGTCTTTGAATTCCATCCTAGAGAGGTGATCAGCTACAACATTTTCAACAACCTTTTTTTCCTTGATTGTGAGGTCAAATTCTTGTAAGAGAAGGACCCACATAATTAGTCTAGCCTTGGAATCTTGTTTTTGGAAAAGGTGTTTTAGGGATAAATGGTCAGTGAAGACAATGATGGGTGATTCTAAGAGATAGGACCAGAATTTATCTAATGCAAAGACAACAGCAAGCAACTCTTTTTCAGTGGTGGTGTAGTTGATTTGGGCATCATTTAAGGATTTTCTTGCATAAGCAATGACATAAGAAGTTTTATTGAAACATTTTCCTAACACAGATCCTAAAGAAAATTCACTGGCATCACACATAAGTTAGAAAGGGAGGTTCCAATTTGGAGATTTTATAATGGGAGGATAGGTGAGAGAGGATTTGAGGGTAGAGAATGAACCCTCACAAATTTCTGTCCAAACAAATGGATCATCCTTTACTAGGAGAGCACAAAGGGGGCGGGAGATTGAACTAAATTCCTTGATGAATCTTATATAGAAACCAGAATGTCCTAAGAACAACCTCACTTCCTTGATAGTTTTGGGTGATGGAAGGTGACGAATGATGTCAACCTTGGCTTTATCAACTTCAATCCCCCTACCTGAGACTAGATGGCCTAGAAATATTCCCTCTTTAACCATGAAATGGAATTTTTCCTAGTTTAGGACCATATTATTTTCTTCACATCTTGAAAAGACCCTCTCCACATTCCTCAGACATCCCTCAAATTTATCCCCAAACACAGAGAATTCATCCATGAATACCTCAAGAAAATCCCCTACCATGTCTGAGAATATTCCCATCATGCAACGCTGGAAGGTTCCAGGGGCATTACATAACCTGAAGGGAATGTGTTTGAAGGAAAAGTTTCCAAATGGACATGTGAATGTAGTCTTCCCTTGATCCTCTAGGCAGACCTCAATTTGATTATACCCCGAGTACCCATCTAAGAAATAGTAGAAGGCATGACCCGCCACTCTGTCAAGGACTTGGTCAATGAATGGTAAGGGGAAATGGTCCTTCTTGGTGAATGAGTTTAGCTTCCTATAGTCAATGCAGACCCTCCATCCACTGCTCACCCTAGTTGGAAGAATCTATCCATCCTTATTGGTTATCATTGTGATTTCTACCTTCTTGGGAACCACTTGGATTGGGCTGACCCACTCACTCTCATATATGGGATATATGATACCAGATTTTAACAATTTCAGAAGTTCTTTTCTCACTACTTCCATTAGATTAGGATTGAGTCACCGTTGAGGTTGACGACATGGCTTTGAATCAGATTCCAGAACAATCCTATGAGTTCTAATAAGTGGGTTAATCCTAATAATATCATACAGGGTTCAACCAATGGCTTTCTTATGTCTCCTAAGGACATCTAGAATCATACTCTCATGATTTTCTTCAATAGAAGAAGAAATA
This sequence comes from Viscum album, assembly GCA_963277665.1. Classification (NCBI taxonomy): domain Eukaryota; kingdom Viridiplantae; phylum Streptophyta; class Magnoliopsida; order Santalales; family Viscaceae; genus Viscum; species Viscum album. The sequence goes on along the minus strand of OY728155.1, from coordinate 1,216,113,019 downwards.
ACAATAGGATGTGTTTGATTTTCCCCTAGGAAGGCATACTTGAGTGCAGTGGGAAGTTCCTTTAATTCAAGATCAAGTTGGTTCAGAATTTCAGTAGAATATTGGGACATTGGATCAAGAACAATTTTGTTTCCTAGAGTTTTAGATAGGATTGATTCCCCACATGTATAAGGTTCAGCTACTATATTGGCTTTATCAGATTTAGGGAAGGAATTTGGAGTGGTCTTCATGAAAGTGTTTTCCTGAAAGGTTTCACTGATTTTTGGACCCAAGACTTCATCATAAGAGAAATTTTAAAATTATTCAAGCCAAGGAGGTAAACTTCCTTCATGTGAACAAAGGAAATAAATCCCATCCTGACTTAAACATCCATCAAATATTCCTTGATATTCTATGGATTCATTATCAATGCTTCCTATCATGTTTAATTCATGAATGTCCTTGTCATCCTCTATTTGTGAGCTTGCATTATAGATGTTCAGGTCTAGACTCATGTTTCCAAAGGTGATAGTCATGTTCCCATTTCGGACTCAGATAACAGAGTTGATTGTTTCAAGGAAGGGATAACCAAGGATGATTGGTGTTTGTTCCTTATTTCCTAAGTTTTGATGGTTTTCAAGGACAATGAAGTCAGCAGGGTAGATAAAGTTTTCAACCTTTACCATAACATCCTTTAAAATTCTCTTTGGAACCCTAATGCTACGATCAGCAAGTTGAAGTGTGACATATGTGGGTTGGAGATCTTCTGGGCCTAACTAGAAGTACACAGCATAGGGTATGAGATTGACACTAGCACCTAGGTCACACAAGGCCTTGACAACTTTGATCTCTCCTAGTTCAACATTGATATAAGGGTAACCCAAGTCTTTCGACTTAGTAGGAATGGTCCCTTTAATGGTGGTACTTACATTAGCTTCCAAAAGGACTTGGTTTTTATGTAAAAAAATTCTTTTAAAAGTGCAGAAGTCCTTAAGGTACTTTGAGTAAGCAGGTATGGTTTGGATTGCATCAAGAAGGGGAATGTTCAACTTGACCTATGAGAAGATTTCCATTAATATTTCACTCAATTCAGTCTTGGTTTCCCCACTCATGTGTTGAGGAAATGGTGCAGGTTGTGGGGTTGTTTTTTGAAGAGTTGTTTCTTTCACATTGTTATCGGTTTCCTCAGTTTGATCTTGTGGTTCATTTGAATTTTCATTAGAGTTTGAAGCTTTACATGGTTTCTGACTTATTTGTTCAGGTTTCTCAATTGATTTCCCACTTCTTAAAATAGTCACATCCTTTAGTTGTTCATGATTTGTTTAAGTACAACTTGACTCTCCCCTTGAAGTTGAGGATGGTACCGCCTGAGTAGGCATGGGTGCCTTTCCAGTTTTGATGGTTTGAAGTTCTTTTTTAAGGGAAGAGACTTCCAATTTCATCCTTTCCATTTGTTTGCACAGTTGTTCTAGTAGGCTTTGTGGAACAGTTTGGATTGGTGCTTGAGAAGATTGGTTTATCCTAGGGGTATATTTTTGAGGTGGGATGATTTGTTGAAAATGGACTGGCGGCTATTGGTATTGGATAGGTTGGGTTTGGAACTGGTCATGGGTTTGGTAGTTCTGATGGGGGTAAGGATTTTGTCCATGTGGTTGGCTAGGTTGTTGGTTATCTTTCCAATGGAAGCCTAGGTGGTCATTATACCTTGGGTTTAAGGTGTTTTGGTATTAAGGATTTTGAAAGTTCAAATCATTTACTTCCGCTGGGGGTCCTCCCAAAAGAACATCCTTGATGGATGGAATGGTTGGGTAATTTTCTGTCTTATGGTCATGTTTGTCACAAATTGTGCAAACATGGTCTACAATTTGGATTTCATGGACTTTCCTAAGGTCTATCTCTTCAACCTTCCTAGAGAGTGCTGTGAGTTTAGCCCTAAGGATTTCCTCTTCTCTAAGTGTATGAATTTCAGTAGTTCTTTGTGTATTTTTAGAATAAGATGAAATTCCCCATGTTTGGTTTTGTTCATCAAGGCTTTCTAAATACTCATAAGCATCATTTGGGGCTTTGTTTTTAAAGGTTCCATTACACATCATGTCAATGAATTGTTTGTTCCCTGGACCCAACCCTTCATAGAAAATTCTCACTTGTTAAGGAATAGAAAAACCATGGTGTGGAACCATGTTTAGAGTGTCCTTGAACCTCTCCCATGTTTCATAGAATGACTCTCCCTCTTTTTCAAAAAAAGTATTGGATGCACTTTTTAAGTGCAATTGTTTTGTGGTGGGGGAAGTATTTTTTGTATAATTATCTTTGTAATTAGTCTCAAGAGTTTATGGATGATGTTCTAAAATTGTTTAGGAAATTTTTAGCTTTATCCTTTAAAGAAAAAGAAAATAGTCTCATCTTACCTGATTCTAGTTGATGTGGGGGACACATGGTTTCAACAATGTCATTGAACTCCTTAATGTGAAGGTAGTGCATCTCAGACTCCATTCCATGGAATGTGGAAAGATGGTTAAGGACATGGGGTTTAAAGATGTAGTGGGCATATCCTAGGGAGTTGTGTCTAATGCATGAGGGGGCATTGGTTCAGTCAGGTGTGAGGTAGTCATTCATGGTTTGATCAATTTCATTCCCCAACACTACTAAAAATTAGGCCTATAGCCACCGCCATTGGCAGTCGCTATAGGCCTATAGAGACCGCACAGCGACCGCCATTGGCGGTCGCTTTAGGCCCAACGTTGTTAGCCTACAGTGACCGCCATTGGCGGTCGCTGAAGCTGGCCGAAATGTTAGCCTACAGCGACCGCCTGGTGGTCGCTGAAGCTGGCTGAATGTCGGCCTCCAGTGACCGCCACTGTTGGTCGCTGAAGCTGGCCAAATGTTGGCCTCCAGTGACCGCCACTGGTGGTCGCTAAAGCCGGCCGAAATGTCGGCCTACAGCGACCGCCTATGATGGTCGCTAAACTGGATATATTTTTTTTTTAAATTTCATGGTACAGAATAAAAAAAATAGCATATAAATCATAAAAAATGTTAAACAAATCCAAACACTATAAACATCAATATCATCATAAAAAATAAATGATAGACGTGTTTCAACGATCCACAACCATCTACTTTAGAAACCTGCAATAAGATACAAATAAAACAACTAAATAAAACAAACGTAAATTTGACACATTTATTCAGTTATTATATACATATAATAAAATGAAATCTGACATCTCATGGGTGCTATAATAATTTAAAACCACCAATTTAAGAAATGTTATAATTTTTGAATTTGTTTTTCGTATTTTGGAGTCTTTGATTTAGTTTCTGAAAGTGTTTTGTTGTCTAAAAAGGAATGTTTTCCATATGCACCACATGTCTGATGGATGTATCGTCTCCTCCTGCATGTAACGAATAATATTCTTATCATTCTCATGTGGTTTCAGGTCATTCGGATCACGTTTGCTCTGAATTCGACCATGACACGCTGTTTTGGTCTTTTATGACTCCAGAAACGCATTTCTGGTCACCGCAGTCAAATGGAACCTTCGATTGATGTGTCGTCAGCCCAACCATTTCATAATTCAAACCTTGGTTGTTGTCGTAAGATTTCATGGCATTCTGAGGTCGTTCGGGTGGTTTTGACCACCCAGTGCGCCCTTTTAGAGCACATCGAACTGCTGAAAATGACACATTTGGTCGTACCATGTGCACCGCACATCCGATGGATGTGTCGTCTCCTTCTGCATTTCAAGAATAACATTACTATCATTCTCGTGTGGTTTTAGGTCATTCGAAGCACGTTTATTCTGAATTCGATCGTGACACGTCGTTTTGGTCTTTTATGACTCCGGAAACGTGTTTCCGGTCACTGTGGTCAAACAGAACCTCCGATTGACATGTCATATACCCTACCATTTCAAAATTCACACTGCGGTTATTGTCGTATGATTTCATGGCATTCTGAGGCCATTCGGGTGGTTTTGACCACCCAGTGCGCCCTTTTAGAGCGCGTCGAACTGCTAAAAACGACACATTCGGTCGTACCACATGCACCGCACGTCCGATGGATGTGTTGTCTCCTCCTACATGCCACGAATAATATTATTATCATTCTCATGTGGTTTCAGGTCATTCAAATCATGTTTACTCTGAATTCGACCGTGACATGCCGTTTTGGTCTTTTATGACTCCGGAAACGTATTTCTGGTCACCGCGGTCAAAAAACACCTCCGATTAATGTGTCATCTACCCGACCGTTTTACAATTCACACCTCGGTTTTTTTCGTATGATTTCATGGCATTCTGAGGTTGTTCGGGTGGTTTTGACCACCCAGCGTGCCCTTTTAGAGCACGCCGAACTGCTGAAAACGACACATTCACCCATACCGCGCGCACCGCACATCTGATGGACGTGATTTACCCTCCTTCAGGTCACGAATAATATTCTTATCATTCTCATGTGGTTTCAGGTCATTCGGAGTATGTTTGATCTGAATTTGACCTTGACACACCATTTTGGTCTTTTATAACTCCGGAAACGCGTTTCCGGTCACCACGGTCAAACGGCACCTCTGATTGACATTCCGTCTACCCTACCATTTCAAAATTCACACCTCGGTTGTTTTTGTAAGATTTAATGGCATTCTGAGGTCGTTCGGATGGTTTTGACCACCCAGCGCGCCCTTTTAGAGCGCACTGAACTGCTGAAAATGACACATTCAGTTGTACCGCACGCACCACACGTCCGATGAATGTGTCTTCTCCTCCTGCATGTCACGAATAATATTCCTATCATTATCGTGTAGTTTCAGGTCATCCAGAGCATGTTTGCTTTGAATTCGACATTGACACGCCGTGTTGGTCTTTTATGACTCCGGAAACACGTTTCTGATCACCGCGGTCAAACGAAACCTCCGATTGGCGTACCATCAACCCGACCATTTTACAATTCACACCACGGTTGTTGTATGATTTCATGGAATTTCGAGGTCGTTCAGGTGGTTTTGACCACCCAGCGCGCCCTTTTAGAGCGCGCTGAACTACTGAAAATGACACATTCGGTCGTACCGCGCACACCGCATGTCCGATGGACATTACATCTCCTCTTGCATGTCACAAATAATATTCCTATCGTTCTCGTGTGGTTTCAGGTCATTTGGAGCATGTTTTCTCTAAATTCGACCGTGACACGCCGTTTTGGTCTTTTATGACTCCAAAAATGCGTTTTCGGTCACCGCGGTCAAACGACACCTCCGATTGACATGTCTTCTACCCGACCATTTTACAATTCACACCGCGGTTGTTGTCGTATGATTTCATGGCATTCCGAGGTCGTTCGGGTGGTTTTGACCACCCAGCGCGCCCTTTTAGAGCGCGCTGAACTGCTGAAAACGACACATTCGGTCGTACCGCGCACATCACACATCCGATGGATGTGCCGTCTCCTCCTGAATGTCACAAATAATATTCCTATCGTTATCCTATGGTTTCAGGTCATTCGGAGCACATTTTCTCTGAATTCGATCGTGACACGCCGTTTTAGTCTTTTATGACTCCGGAAACGCATTTCTGGTTACCACGATCAAACGGAACCTCTGATTGATGTTTCGTCTACCCAAAAATTTTACAATTCACACCGCATTTGTTGTCGTAAGATTTCATGGCATTCCGAGGTCGTTCGGGTGGTTTTGACCACCCAACGCGCCCTTTTAGAGCGCACTGAACTGCTGAAAACGACACATTCAATCGTACCACGCGCACCACAGGTCCGATGGATGTTCCATATCCTCCTGCATGTCAATAATAATATTCCTATTGTTCTCGTGTGGTTTCAGGTCATTCAGAGCACATTTTCTCTGAATTCGACCGTGACACGCAGTTTTGGTCTTTTATGGCTCCGGAAACGCGTTTCCGATCACCGCGGTCAAACAGCACCTCTGATTGATGTGATGTCTATCCTAACATTTCACAATTCACACCACGATTGTTTTCGTATGATTTCATGGCATTCTGAGGTTGTTCGGGTGGTTTTGACCACCCAGTGCACCCTTTTAGAGCGTGTCGAACTGCTAAAAATGACACATTCAGTCGTACCGCGCGACCGCACATCCAATGGACATGTCGTATCCTTCTTCATGTCACGAATAATATTCCTATCATTCTCATATGGTTTCAGGTCATTCGGAGCACGTTTGCTCTGAATTCGACCGTGACACCCCGTTTTTGTCTTTTATGACTCTGGAAACTTGTTTCCGGTCACCGCGGTCAAACGGCACCTCTAATTGACGTTCTGTCTATCTGAACATTTTATAATTCACACCGCGGTTGTTTTCGTATGATTTCATGTCATTCTGAGGTCGTTCGGGTGGTTTTGACCACCCAGCGCGTCCTTTTAGAGCACGTCGAACTGTTGAAAATGACACATTCGGTCGTACCGCGCGCACCGCACGTTCAATGGACGTGACTTCTCCTTCTGCATGTCACGAATAATATTCCTATCGTTCTCATGTGGTTTTAGGTCATTTGGAGCACGTTTTCTCTGAATTCTACCATGACACGCCGTTTTGGTCTTTTATGACTCCAGAAACGCATTTCTGGTCACCGCGGTCAAACGACACCTCTGATTGATGTGTCGTCTGCCCGAACATTTTACAATTCACACCGTGGTTGTTTTCATAAGATTGTATGGAATTCTGAGGTCATTCGGGTGGTTTTGACCACCCATCCCTCCCTTTTAGGATTCCATGATGGATTTCCCAACTAGCATACTATTTCTGAGGATCCCAATAGGAATGCATCTTCATACGTATAGAAACTAAGGACTCGGGTGGGTGCCCTATTGATAGAATGATTCTGAATGGATGTGTGTGTGTGTGTTTGGATAGTGATGCTTGCGAGTGTTACATTATAATCTAAATCGATGTGGAATCCTGGTCTGGGGGGTGTGGGGGGGCTGTTCGGGGGTACAGGGGGGGCTGTCCGGGGGGTGCGGGGGGACTGTCCGGGGGTGCAAGGGGGCTGTCCAGGGGGGGGCTATCCGGGGTGGGGGGTGTTGTCCGGGGGGGCTGTCCGGGGGTGGGGCGGGCTGTCCGGGGGGTGTGGGGGCTGTCTGGGGGTGTGGGGGGGCTGTTCGGGGTGCGGGGTGCTATCTGGGGGTGGGGGGGATGTCCGGGGGTGGGGCGGGCTGTCCGGGGTGTGGGGTGCTTTCCGGGGGGGGGATGTCATGATTTATATTAGGAATCACATGGTTTTTTCATAACTATTACAGAACATGCAATTTAAAACATTAAAGAATTAAATGAACAAAAAATATCTAAATCATTAATCAGTTTCATGGTTACTTCTCAATTCGTGCACACAAACATTGCATCAGGCCAAAACACACATGATACTCCCAAATCACAAAAAAATCTCACTAGAAACCCAACCTATACATCAATAACAACCCCACCAGTAAAAATAGAAACACACCTCGTGAATATGATGCGTCATGCGTGGTCATCACTGCTACCTCCATCCGGTGGGCCAGGGGCCTACAACAAATAAACATTATGAATATTTTCATAAAAAAATAATATAAAATAAATAAATAAATACACTATAAACCTATGTCGTATGATCCCCTGCACCGTCACTTGGACGCACATATTCCCGCAGTGCTCTAACCTTAGTGGTCAATTGCGCATTTACCTCCTCAGAAGTGCGCAGTCGTGCCTCAAAATCTGACAACTGATGTGTCATCTGAAGAACAGTAGGACCGACAACTACAGCATGTGACACTACAGAATGAGGAATCCTTGTTCCATAGGTCAAACTATATCCATGCTCGTCTCAACCAATAATGCGATGAAAGATCTCATCCCTTCGCATGGGAAGCTGTCACTGGTCCTCTGGCAGATGTTCTAACTCAACTTCAAATTGAACCTGTGAAATATTTAAATATATATATATATGTTAATATACGGATTTATGTAAGTATTGGTAATTATAAGCAATTACTATCAATATTGTAGCCTATGGATCATTGCGATCACGGGTCCTCATCCACACCAGCATTTTATCAGTCAGTGCACCTTGCTCCCGCAACTGTATATGAATAGAATATAAACACAAAACCATATTAATTAATAAATTAAAAAATGAATAATAAATACCTCATGTCGGATCAGAGACATGTGATGAGTCCCGAGCCTGTGAGGTGGTCCCTGCAATGCTTGATTCTCAGAATGACGTGCTGACACCTCCTATATTCAATTCATTCAAATTTCAAACAAATCACACATTCTTGAAAATATATATACACCAAAATAAATATACAAACCTCAACACCCTCAGTAGACCAATATGAAACTAAGTCATGCCACTGAGTTGGGAGGACACCTCTCGGGACTCTTTCCAGAATGTCTAGGGCACCCACATTTGGTACCCAGTGGTCCCTCTTCACTTTGTCTTTATAGTCTTTCCACATCTTATGGCATTTTCTCATACACACGGGTCGAAACTCATCGGGTCATACTTTCAAATTTTTCTATTAAATAAAAAAATCACACATATTAGTATTGTTTATACATAGAGAATAAAGTAAAATGGTCTTCTTACCTGATCCTCCCTCCAAAGACGATCTAATGTGTCATGAGGGATAGAAGCCCAGTCACGCGTGGTCAATAGAAATCGATGTGGTTCACGTATGATATGACCCAGCTAACGAATAAATTCAAGGGAATTCAGTCCCACAGGATGAAATACCTCATCAAAGAAAACATCAATCGTCGTGTCGGAATTCCATGATAAAATTCCATGATCGGGCCCTCTCTTGTGAGAGGAAGAAGCAATCGAGTCTGATCCTGTTGAAATTTTATATATAATTTGACAGATGTTATAAATATATATATATGTTTATCAATTACATAAAAAATAGAGACAATTACATTCAAACATACCTCGACCCTAAGACATAGATGCCTCATATGGATGATGTGGATCTGCTGCCTCTTCTCCTGACATGCCTGCAGTCATAGAAAACATTAGTAAGGGGACTATCCAAAGTGTCTAAAAGATAAATTGGATTATTCTTAAAAAAATCAAACTTGTACAACTGTTAATCAAACAAAAATGTATTGAATAATTAGTTGTGAATGAATTTTAAAAAATCAGAAAGTTAACAAAACAGATATACAAATTATGTACAAAACCAATCAATGCATAGCCAAATTTCAGATTGAATTAATAAAAATTCAAGCAGCACATGAACCAGATGAAGAATACTCTCAAAGGGAAGATACACCGACAATAACATCAATATACCAAGAGTAAAATCACCCTATAAATTTATAACTGAATAAACTTCCAAAAGTGAGGATTAAAACTTACAAGGATTTATAAAATGGTTAGATAATCTATGATATCCTAGGACATTCAATACTGAATAGCGGGAAAATAATTATACCATTAATTAAGCATGCAAATCGACCGTTTCTCCTTCAACAGTCGCTCTGACCCAATAAATATCTTCTTCACGTTGAACTATGGTATATTAATCAAGATGTTGGGAAACAAACGGAACAGTCTCAGGTTCATCTTCTTCAAATAAAAACACTCCTCACCAATACATTTTGACAACAACTTGCCAACTTGGATTTGAAGGCAAAGTAACGAAGAATACTTGTTCCGCTTGTGATGTAAAAATGAAAGTTTCATTCTCAAATTGTTTATTTATTTATAACATATAGTTAAAATTCACCAATGAAAACTGATATTGATCGATTTTACATCCACGCACTGGATCAACCCAATTACAATTTAACAATATGTACTTAAAACTGTGTGTGTATACAACTTCAATGATGTCTATCAATTGACCATAATAATAACCAGAATCGACAAATAGACAACCGATGCCACTGTTTTGTGTTGCTCTTTTGTTGTCAACATCTTTAATGCAAAATCTAAAACCATTAGCATCAATAGATTTATAACGACGAGCCGTTATAGATGGACCCTCATCTAGTTGGATAAATTCTCCAGTTAGCATGGGGTCTCCTAACTCCCTCAGCTTATGAACCTACATAATTTATAAAATTCAATACTGATATATGCAGAAAGAAATTATTATAATACTTCACTCATAATGAAAATCAATTTATACGTACATAATCCTTGAACCAATCATGAAATGATGCATAATGAGATTGTTGAATTTGCAACTCAGTCGCACGATACATCCCTTCTTTTATCTCACTAATGTGTTTCCTACAAATGATAACGCGATGTTTAAATGATCAACTTATGAAAACAAAACATGTAAAAGTTATACAAGCACATTAATAAGATACTTACTGCATTAATGGTTCAACTTATGGAGTATTGAACAAGATATATTGATGTGCTTGTATCCACTCGATGTTGTCCATATAAAATGTGGTTCCTTCTCCAACTGGACCATCATGAATCTGAGAGGGCTTATCTAATTTTATTTCAACATCTGTAAGATATTCTGTACAAAAAGTAGTACACTCATCCATCAAATAACCATTGGATATTGATGCCTCTATACAAGCTCTGTTGCATACAAATCTTTTCAATGTACTCAAATACCGCTCAATAGGATACATCCACCTGAATTGCACTGGACCAGCAGCCATTACTTCATCAGTTAGGTGCACTGTCATGTGGACCATAACATCGAAAAATGAGGGGGGGTTTCTCAAAGTGATAAAGTGTAAGTACAATTCGGTCCTACAAACTTTCTAAATCACTCATTCGTTGATTTCTTAAACAAAGCTGTCTAAAAAATTACTCATCTCAATCAATGGATGAACAACATTGGGGGATAAACAATCACAAATTGTGATTGGAATCAACTACTGAAGTAGTATGTGATTGTCATGAATTTTCAAGCCTTGCAATGTCTTGCTCGTCATATTCACACACTTTGAAATATTAGAAGAGTAACCATCAGGCACCTTGAGCATCTTCAAAATGGAAAGAAATGTCTCTTTCTCCTTTATAGTCATCGTATACTGTGCATCAGGCATATATGCCTTGTTTCCCTCAGCTAACTGTAAATGTAATTGTTTCCTTAAACCCATTTCTTTCAAATCACGACATGCATTAACATGGTCCTTTTATTTTCCACTGAAACCTAAAATGGTCCACAATATGTTATCACAAACATTTTTTTCAATGTGCATGACATCCAAATTATGCCTCACCATGTTAGTTTTCCAATACGGAAGACTATAAAAAATAATTTTCTTTTTCCAATTGTAACTGTGTTGCCTACCCGCAGCACGAATATTACGTACTGGAGGAGCCACCAAATCCTGAATTTCATATACCGTGCGGATGTTTTCTTCCTCAATCTGCGATAACATTTTGACTCCTGTCATGATCTTTGGTGTTGGGATGAACTCTCTATAACTAGAAAATGCCACTCTGTCCTTTCTGAACATGTGATGAGGAGGGAGAAAACACATGTGACCCATGTATGCCCATTTTTTGGAATGTTTAAGCCATATAGATTTTTTACTTTTATTACAAAAAAGGCAAGCAAATTCCCATTTCGTACTCCAGCCTGATAAATTTGCATAAGCTGGGAAGTCATTGATTGTCCACAATAAAGCAGCCTGCAGTTTGAACATTTTATTCGTTTCACAGTCATAATTCATCACAACATCGCCCAAAAATTCATTCAACTTATCAATCAATGGTTGAAGGTAAACATCAATCTTATCCCCTGGACTTTTAGGTCCGTCAATAAGAGTGGAAAGTAAAATTAATTGTTGCTTCATACAAAGCCACAGAGGAAGATTATACGAAACCAACACCATGGGCCATGTGCTATGAGTTACACCAACAATAGAATTGAATGGATTGAAACCATCTGTTTCCAATCCCAATCAGACATTACGAACATATTTAGAAAATTCGGGATGTCTCTTATCAAAATCCTTCCAAGCATGAGAGTCTGCCGGGTGGGTTAACATATCACTTTCATGAACTCTTTCTGCATGTCATCTCATTAAATTAGAAACTTTAGATGACATAAAAAATATTTTCAACCTCGGTTTAAGGGGAAATTAATGCATTTTCTTTATGACAATTGGTTTCCCTTGTATCACAATATGACTTTGATGAGTCTTATTTCCCATGTTCTCTTTCCACCTGGAAGCACCACAAACCGTACAAATATCCAAATGGGCAGTTTACTTTCTAAACAACATACAGTTGTTTGCATATGCATCTATGGTATCATATATAAAACCTAATTTCTATGTCAACTTAAGAACATGGTAATACGACTCATGAATCTTAGCATCAACAGGAAGAACCTTTTTCAATAACACCAAAAGCATGTCGAATAATGTGTCTGACCAATTATTCAAAGTCTTCAAATGCAACAACTCCACGATAAACGACAGTTTATTGTAAGAAGTACATCCAGGATATAATTCTGTTTTCGCATCATCAAGTGCTTCATAAAACCTCATTGAATCACGATCTACACCAGAGCGAAGATTTGTCTCACCGGTCTCAAGATTTTGTATGTCAATGCCTTCAGTGTAACACCCCAGGTAAATAAAGAATATGACATTTTCATATTTATCCATATTTGTGAATAAAATATTAATATGAATTTAAAGGGGATGCTATGCTCGATGGCGTACCCAACACGCAACAACAAGTTTCTTGTGAATCTTACGTTACACTCTAATAATAAAATAATATTATTTTAAATGGTAGTTAACATGTAGCCGTTGTATTGGCGGGAATGGATAGAAATAACTAAAATATGATTATATATGTTTTTAAATGTTTTTACATTTATCCAATAAAAGATAAAGGCATAAAATACGGAAAGAATTCAATTTTAGACGTATATGCCCTAGTTTTCACTAAAGGTTCACTTATCGCCTTTTGATGGAGAACCTTCATTAAATATAGTTTTGTTCAATCTTATACATCTTTTTGGACCAAATAAAACTCTTCTAAAGAATTGGGACATCAAAATTTACTTTGTGTAAATTTTTGGTATCTTTCTGATAAAGTTCATTTTTTAATGAATAGTGTAAAATGTTGTATTTTAATTCAAAACCTCTTTTTAATCTAATTTATTTATATGATTAGATTATATTTTGAATTGGTTTTAAAGTGAAATTAGAATATATTTTTACCATTAAATCCAATAGTGGTCGTTGGAATTAATTTCACTTTGAAATCAGACTTAAACTAGTGTCAATCTTTTGATACATATTGTTTCATAAAAACACGCTATTTTCTCTGACAACGGGAATTAATTATTAAATTAATTAATGTGAATTATATGATTTTAATTTTGTAAAATAGACTTCATTTTTGAATTTGGAATATCAAATATATCTTAGGGTGAATTTTTGGGATTTTTCTGAAAAACTTCAATTTTTTATGAATAGTGAAACCACTAAGTGGTACTTATAAAAACTGATTTTTCCGTTTAAATGAAATTTTTCCATCTTTGTGTTTTGAATTTCAAAAATCCGACATACATGGTTTTCATTAATAAGTAAAATTTGTTTCAATGGGATAAAAATAATTTTTTGGTGAATAGTAACTTATTAAGTTTTTAATCGCGATTAGAGGTAATTAGTGTAGTTTAAGGTAAAAATAATGTTTTAATAATATGAAATGAACTTGACACATGTCCTAACCTCATAGTATGTGTCATGGCCGACCAAGAAAACCCATGGGTCAACTTTGAGACCCCATGAAGCTACTTTGGTTGGAAAATGACATTAATATCTTTTTATTTAAAGTTAAAGTAAAAATGAGACAAACATGAAATGTTTTACTAAAACAACTTTTACATGGGGTTATACAAATCAGATTTTTGACTATAAATATTCATTGGAAATCTAAAAATATTTCGTACATCATAGTATTTTGTTTATAATTTTTAGACATTATATAAATTAAATTATTTATGACATCATGATGATGCAGCGATGACCTCATTATTTAACGATTTAAATAAAATGGAAAGATAATGTAAAATCTAAGACATACACATGGCCAAAACCAATTGTATGAGTGGATTTCGAACCCTTATCACCTTATCCTAGAATTATATCAATTTGGGACCTTTTGAATCCGAAACTCATTTTAAAATAAAGTAACTTATCTTTACTTTCCAAGAGTGCCCCTCCTCTCCTCTTATAAAAGGCCCCCACCTCTACCTCCTTACCCACACTCCCAAAGCCTTTGGCTCGGCCAACCCATAGCCATTTTGTCTCTCCACTTCTCTCTATAACTCCTTGAAGCCTAACTTTGGGCAGAATCCTTTCCAAGGAAGCCTTTGAGCTCAAATCAAAGGAAGTTACCCGATTTTAAGGTAATGTCTTCACTTGTGTCCTTTTGTTTTATTTTGCTTCTCCAACCCCCTAAACTCTTTTTATTCATTTCTTTTATAACAAATCCAGTATCATAAATATACTAGGATGTTGTTATAAGAAGTATTCAAGCTAAACTTTCACACACCTACATCTAATGGTTAAAGAACATACTGTTTCCGTGGATGGCGAATTTCGGCCTCCCGAAACGATGATTGTTCAAAATTATTTTAACACCTTCAAAGGTGGCCATTAAGATGAAACTATATTTATATATGATATATAATATGTTTATATTTTCCTTAAGCTTCTGTATTTTTCATTTTGGGTATACCTTTATGGTTTCCATTATGGGTAAACGTGATATCTTCATTTAAGGAAGTGCGGACTACCGCCCCCTCAAAGTGATGTGATTCGTTAATGCCATATGTGGGACATATAAAGGATGGATTTAAAGTTATTATATATGATGTTATACTGGAATTTTAATACACCTCTATATCATTATTATTCCAATGCATAAAAATATGAAATAGAAATGAAAGTAGCATTCATGCGTACGTACGGCTTACCGTCACCATGAACGGTGCATTTCATTTCTTACCTCTAAATGATTATGTAATATTATAAATACATGTATATTCTAGATATATATGATATAAATTATATCCAAATCATGAATTTAATTCTGTATATAATGAACATTTGACCACACGAACAACATGTAATTGTAAGAAGTCCACTTTCGACTAAAGAACCAAATATCGAAAAAACAAACATTATTAACTTAAATGATTACATAATAATAAGTGATATAAAAGGAATAATTAAGTTGAAAAAGGTTCTTAAGGAATTATAAATTAACTCAAGTTTATTATTCAGGAGATTAAAGAACGATCGAGTCAAGTCGGACCCGAGGTAAGGGATCTTACTCCTCTCTTTCTTTTTAAGTACACTCTTTTATGTCATTCCCTCTAAAGCTCATCTTTCTTGTTATTGGGATGTTATTTTATATTACACTTACTGTAATTTTTATGTTCATGTGATGAGAGACCCTATTCTCTCTCATAAATCCATTTTGGAAGTTTTGAGTGGCGCCGTTAGGCTGCCGAATTTTCGTAAGAGATCTAACCTCTCTCTTTCTTTTTAAGTACTCTACTTTATGTCACTTCTTTTAAGCTCCTATTTGTTATGTTGGGGGGTGTTCTTTTATATTCCTATTTCTATAAGCTTTAAGTTAATATGATGAGATACCCTATTTGATCTCATCAATCCATTTTTGTAAGTTTTATGTGGCGTCGTTAGGCTGCCGAGTTTTCGTAAGGGATTTTTCATCTCACTTTTATTCCCGTGAGATTTATGCTACATTTTCCAAAATTTCCTTTGAGTGGTGTATGTACTGACCATTATTCTACTCTTTGTGTAATATACTTTCGTTTATGAGTATTTACATCAATGATTTATTGTCCTTCTTTCATGGGGTGTATGTTTTGAAAGATACCCAAGTCGGTAAGGGAACCTTTCACCCTCCTCTTTTTTAAAAGACTTCTTTTGTTGGGTATTTTAATTTAAATGTTGTTATGTTGGTATATGTTCTCATATATCCTTATTGATGTAAATTTTATGTCCAAGTGATGAGATACACTTTTTATCTCTCATCTACTCATTTTGATGTGACGTTGTTAGGTTGTCAAGGGAACTTCTTAACCCAATTTCGATTTCTTTGGGTTCAACATGTAGTTATTGAATATGTCATCCTTTGAATATGTGTGAATGACATTTGATTATTTTACACTTAATATCCACTTATATTTGGTGTATTCGTTTGTCACACATAATTATGTAATTGATTTATCCTTAAACCAAGGATACCGTCTTTGTAAGGGACTTCGTCTCAATCTCCATTCATTGAGGCATATTTTGTTTTATACACAACTTTATTTTATACGGTGTATAAACCCCTTTGAATTTTATGTTTATTCAAAAGAAATCTTTTTTATACGAATCGTTTACTAAACGAAAAAAGGGAATGTTTTTGTCGTACATATGCGGCGACAATGACTTCTCTGCCACCTTGACCATTATTTGAGTTTCGACTTCCTCTACAAGCCATACCTTCTTTTTAAAAGAAAAATAAATACAATGTTTTACTTTTCTTTTATTTTGGTATTGAAAATGGTTTTCATAATGTTTTTATATCAATGTGTTGTATTGATATCTTGTGATTGAAAGGTGGAAATGTTATGTTTCCTTTATGCATGTTTTATGTGATACGATTATGTTGAGGTTCTTGGGAATTATTATGAAGACGGGTGGTTCCATGATAAACTAAGGGTGGGTGAGCCCAATATAGCTCTCCAATGCATTGGGTAACACGAAGGAGTGAAACGTTAAGGTTTCTCCGAAGAGATTTAGGGAATATACTGTGATGGGTATTCCAAACGTAACCAAGAGGGTTACTCCCTACGTAAGAATGTTATGAATGCCTCAAGTTACCATTTATGTCTTATGATTTCTATGATTTATTCATGATTTTATGAGGTATGTTAAAGTGCTTATGTTTTATGGGTAAAGTATGATTTCATTCTTATGTATATATGAACTCATGTTTCCTTTCCATATTTTTATAACCCTTACTGAGCTTTTTATGCTCATCCCAAGTTTTTGAAATGTTTTTCACAGGTCAAGGGAAAGGTACATGATGTGATGATAGTGTCAAGGATGTGTCAAGAAAGAATCTGTGTTTTATTTTAAATATGTTTCTGTTGATGGGAAGAATGAATATTGTCTTTTATGTAACCACTTTGTTTAAATGTGGAATGTAATGCAAGTTTCATGATCTAATTCTCTAAAACTCTAAACCTAAAAAGATCCTCAATGTGTAATCTTGTAATAACTCAAGATTAAGTAAGGTTTAAGGCTGGGGCCTTATAGTTGGTATCAAAGGTCGGTTTAGATAACTTTAGAGGTTAGGGTATTCTTTAATCATAAGTGACATTACCATAATGGTTAGGATTTCAGAAAGAGTCCTAGTTTTAGATAAAGTGAATGAGTAAGTGTATCTTAGTATTTACCTTCCTCATTAGTACATGATGGTTTTGTTGATATACTCACACTGACATTTCTGTTTTTAGTGAATGGATGGATCTAGCAGGCACCAAAGAGACAACAGGTTTGAAGGAAACTGTGGTGGTTCTATGATTAAGATACTAGATAAAATGGGGGATTCAATGAGGAAACTCGTGGTTGTTCTAAACCAACTATCAAGGAGTCATGATCAACCACTTGAACCTTGGTATGATCTTTAATGCATCATGTACGAGATGACCAATCCATGTGGAAGTTCAGGTAATAATTATAAAGGTAACCATTAGAGTTTATATGATCCTTACTTTTGAGGTAATTATGGGTTATTATATGATATGCTGGAAAATGAAAGGCATGAGATAAACTTGAGTTTAAAATATGTTATGATCATTTTTGATGATTTTATCTCTTTTTGGGGAATGATTTAAGAATTATATAGTTTTGAAAAAAGGACAACACGCAGATCATGTGACAACCTGTCGCGTCGGACAAAGCTGCGGGAATCGAACCCACAACCAAAGTGCGATTGGTATTTATCGCCTACCACTGGACTACGTGAAGTCCCTGGTTAGTTTGATCGATTCTTTTTAGTTAGATGATTTTATGAATTAAGATTAAGTTGATTTTGGGTTATTTATGAAAATGATTAACCTATCATGGAGGATATGTGATTAGGTTAATTACTTTTCAATACGAGACTTTAGGAGCAACTGATATTGTTTGGAGATAAATGTTACGATTTAACTTGGAAGACTATGTGACTAAATCCTTCAAATATTTGGGTTTCAATCTTATATTGGTTTACTTTGAATAATTTTATGGACAAATTGTTTATCGGATGGTCCTCATTGAACTTTGGGTTTTGTTGGACAAATTTTGAGATTAAGAATAGATTTTCTTTTTATAAAGGGTTGTCCTTTTTTGGATTATCTGACCTTATACTAACCTTTCTAGTTTTGGTTTTGGTTAAAGCCTAAAGACATGGGATGTATATAGTTCTCTTTTTTGGATTAGGTGATTCTCTAGAAGTTGATTATAGTACTCTTAATGCGAACAAGTCTCCCTAAATACTCGTCTTTTGGAAAAAATATGAGTTTGATTAAGGAATCTAGTAAAAGTTGAAAGTCAACATGATAAGTGATTATGTTTCCTTATGAATAAATTCCTCAATAAAAAGTAACTTAAAACAAAAATTTTGTCTATTAACTTTTCCTACTGGGGAACCCAACACCGTTTAACCCATCACAAGTTTGTAATTTTCTTATTTTTAACTTTCTCCTAAACATGTTTTCTATCACTCTCCATCAGAACATGACCCTATGTTTTCTCCTCCATGTCCATGTTTTCCTACATGGATTCCTAGTATGGGTTAACTCAGGTGACCTCTGTACTTATCTTTCTTTATTTTAAAGTGATTGTTTTACCGACTCTTGTTCTGATGTGGGACTTTCAAGGATGTTACCAAGCCCAATTTTAAAATTGTGAGGACGCAATTCCCAAAAGGGGGAAAGGATGTAACACCCCAGGTAAATAAAGAATATGAAATTTTCATATTTATCCATATTTGTGAATAAAATATTAATATGACTTTAAAGGGGACGCTATGCTCAATGGCGTACCCAACACGCAACAACGAGTTTCTTGGGAATCTTACGTTGCACTCTAATAATAAAATAATATTATTTTAAATGGTAGTTAACATGTAGTCGTTGTATTGGCGGGAATGGATATAAATAACTAAAATATGATTATATATGTTTTAAAATGTTTTTACATTTATCCAATAAAAGATAAAGGCATGAAATACGGAAAGAATTCAATTTTAGGCGTATATGCCCTAGTTTTCACTAAAGGTTCACTTATCGCCTTTTGATGGAGAATCATCATTAAATATAGTTTTGTTCACTCTTATACATATTTTTGGACCAAATAAAACTCTTCTAAAGAATTGGGACATCAAAATTTACTTTGTGTAAATTTTTGGTATCTTTCTGATAAAGTTCATTTTTTAATGAATAGTGTAAAATGTTGTATTTTAATTCAAAACCTCTTTTTAATCTAATTTATTTATATGATTAGATTATATTTTGAATTGGTTTTAAAGTGAAATTAGAATATATTTTTACCATTAAATCCAATAGTGGTCGTTGGAATTAATTTCACTTTGAAATCAGACTTAAACTAGTGTCAATCTTTTGATACATATTGTTTCATAAAAACACGCTATTTGCTCTGACAACGGGAATTAATTATTAAATTAATTAATGTGACTTATATGATTTGAATTTTGTAAAATAGACTTCATTTTTGAATTCGGAATATCAAATATATCTTAGGGTGAATTTTTGGTATTTTTTTAAAAAACATCAATTTTTGATGAATAGTGAAACCACAAAGTGGTACTTATAAAAACTGATTTTTCCGTTTAAATGAAATTTTGCCATCTTTGTGTTTTGAATTTCAAAAATCCGACATACATGGTTGTCATTAAGAAGTAAAATGTGGTTCAATGGGATAAAAATAATTTTTTGGTGAATAGTAACTTATTAAGTTTTTAATCGCGATTAGAGGTAATTAGTGTAGTTTAAGATAAAAATAATGTTTTAATAATATGAAATGAACTTGAAACATGTCCTAACCTCATTGTATGTGCCATGGCCGACCAAGAAAACCCATGGGTCAACTTGGGGACCCTATGAAGCCACTTTGGTTGGAAAATGACATTAATATCTTTTTATTTAAAGTTAAAGTAAAAATGAGACAAACGTGAAATGTTTTACTAAAACAATTTTTACATGGGGTTATAAAAATCAAATTTTTGACTATAAATATTCATCTTGAAAGCTAAAAATATTTCCTACATCATAGTATTTTTTTATAATTTTAAGACATTATATAAATTAAATTATTTATGACACCATGATGATGCAGCTATGACCTCATTATTTAACGATTTAAATAAAATGGAAAGATAACGTAAACTCTAAGACCGACACATGGCCAAAACCAATTGGATGAGTGTATTTAGAACCATTATCACCTTATAATAGAATTATATCAATGTGGGACCTTTTTAATCCGAAACTCATTTTAAAATAAAGTAACTTATCTTTACTTTCCAAGAGTGCCCCTCCTCTCCTCTTATAAAAGGCCCCCCACCTCTACCTCCTTACCCACACTCCCAAATCCTTTGTCTCGGACAAACCCTGGCCATTTTTTCTCTCCAATTCCCTCTATAACTCCTTGAATCCTAACTTTGGGCAGAATCCTTTCCAAGGAAGCCTTTGAGCTCAAATCAAAGGAAGTTACCCGATTTTAAGGTAATGTCTTCACTTGTGTCCTTTTGTTTTATTTTGCTTCTCCAACCCCCTAAACTCTTTTTATTCATTTCTTTTGTAACAACTCCAGTATCATAAATATACTAGGATGTTTTTATAAGAAGTATTTGAGCTACACTTTTACACACCTACATCTAATGGTTAAAGAACATACTGTTTCCGTGGATGGCGAATTTCAGCCTCCCGAAACGATGATTGTTCAAAATTCTTTTAACACCTTCAAAGGTGGACATTAAGATGACACTATATTTATATATGATATATAATATTTTTATATTTTCCTTAAGCTTCGGTATTTTTTCATTTTGGGTATACCTTTATGGTTTCCATTATGGGTAAACGCGATATCTTCATTTAAGGAAGTACGGACTACCGCCCCCCTCAAAGTGATGTGATTCGTTAATGCCATATATGGGACGTATAAATGATGGATTTAAAGTTATTATATATGATGTTATACTGGAATTGTAATACACCTCTATATCATTATTATTTTAATGCATAAAAATATTAAATAGAAATGAAAGTAGCATTCATGCGTACGTACGGCTTACCGTCTCCATGAACGGTTCATTTCATTTATTACCTATAAATGATTATGTAATATTATAAATACATGTATATTCTGGATATATATGATATAAATGATTTCAAAATCATGAATGTAATTTTGGATATAATGAACATTTTACCACACGAACAACATGTAATTATAAGAAGTCCACTTTCGACTAAAGAACTAAATATCGACAAAACAAACATTATTAACTTAAATGATTACATAATAATAAGTGATATAAAAGGAATAATTAAGTTGAAAAAGGTTCTTAAGGAAGTAGAAATTAACTCAAGTTTATTATTCAGGAGATTAAAGAACGATCGAGTCAAGTCGGACCCGAGGTAAGGGATCTTACTCCTCTCTTTCTTTTTAAGTACACTCTTTTATGTCATTCCCTATAAAGCTCATATTTCTTGTTATTGGGATGTTATTTTATATTACACTTACTGTAATTTTTATGTTCATGTGATGATAGACCCTATTCTCTCTCATCAATCCATTTTGGAAGTTTTGAGTGGCGCCGTTAGGCTGCCGAATTTTCGTAAGAGATCTAACCTCTCTCTTTCTTTTTAAGTACTCTCCTTTATGTCACTTCTTTTAAGCTCCTCTTTGTTATGTTGGGGGATGTTCTTTTATATTCCTCTTTCTATAAACTTTAAGTGAATATGATGAGATACCCTATTTGATATCATCAATTCATTTTTGTAAGTTTTATGTGGCACCGTTAGGCTGCCGAGTTTTCGTAAGGGATTTTTCATCTCACTTTTATTCCCATGAGATTTATGCTACATTTGCCACAATTTCCTTTGAGTGTTGTATGTACTGCCCATTATTCTACTCTTTGTGTAATATAATTTCGTTTATGAGTATTTACATTAATGATTTATTGTCCTTCTTTCATGGGGTGTATGTTTTGAAAGATACCCAAGTCGGTAAGGGAACCTTTCACCCTCCTCTTTTTTAAAAGACTTATTTTGTTGGGTCTTTAAATTTACATGTTGTTATGTTGGGATATGTTCTCATATATCCTTATTGATGTAAATTTTATGTCCAAGTGATGAGATACACTTTTTATCTCTCATCAACTCATTTTTATGTGACATCGTTAGGTTGTCAAGGGAACTTCTTAACCCAATTTCGATTTCTTTGGGTTCAACATGTAGTTATTGAATATGTCATCCTTTGAATATGTGTGAATGACCTTTGATTATTTTACACTTAATATCCACTTATATTTGGTGTATTTGTTTGTCACACATAATTATGTAATTGATTTATCCTTAAACCAAGGATATCGTCTTTGTAAGGGACTTCGTCTCAATCTCCATTCATTGAGGCATATTTTGTTTTATACACAACTTTCTTTTATACGGTGTATAAACCCCTTTGACTTTTACGTTTATTCAAAAGGAATATTTTTTATACGAAGCGTTTACTAAAAGACAAAAGGGAATGTTTTTGTCGTACGTATGCGGCGACAATGACTTCTCCGCCGCCTTGACCATTATTTGAGTTTCGGCTTCCTCTACAAGCCATACCTTCTTTTTAAAAGAAAAATAAATACAATGTTTTACTTTTCTTTTATTTTGGTATTGAAAATGGTTTTCATAATTTTTTTATATCAATGTGTTGTATTGATATATTGTGATTGAAAGGTGGAAATGTTATGTTTCCTTTATGCATGTTTTATGTGATATAATTATGTTGAGGGTTCTTGGGCATTATTATGAAGACGGGTGGTTCCGTGATAAACTAAGGGCGGGTGAGCCCGATATAGCTCTCCAATGCATTGGGTAACGCGAATGGGTGAAATGTTAAGGTTTCTCCGAAGAGATTTAGGGAATATACTATGATGGGTATTCCAAACGTAACCAAGAGGGTTACTCCCTACGTAAGAATGTTATGAATGCCTCAAGTTACCGTTTATGTCTTATGATTTCTATGATTTATTCATGATTTTATGAGGTATGTTAAAGTGCTTATGTTTTATGGGTAAAGTATGATTTCATTCTTATGTATATATGAACTCATGTTTCCTTTCCATATTTTTATAACCCTTACTGAGCTTTTTATGCTCATCCCAAGTTTTTGAAATGTTTTTCACAGGTCAAGGTAAAGGTACATGATGTGATGATAGTGTCAAGGATGTGTCAAGAAATAATCTGTGTTTTATTTTAAATATGTTTCTATTGATGGGAAGAATGAATATTGTCTTTTATGTAACCACTTTGTTTAAATGTGGAATGTAATGCAAGTTTCATGATCTAATTCTCTAAAACTCTAAACCTAAAAAGATCCTCAATGTGTAATCTTGTAATAACTCAAGATTAAGTAAGGTTTAAGGCTGGGGCCTTATATTCAGGATCAAACCCACATATCATTTCAGTAAGCATTTCATGCATTGGATCATTCATCCTTGCATCAACATCCATCTGAACTGCATTCGTATTTTGAAAATGAACATATTCTTCTCCATGACGAGTCCAAATCCTATAATTTTTCAAAAATCCATTAAAGAATAGGTGCTCCCTCACAGTATCTCATGTAAATTGATATCTGTTATCACATTTTCTACATGGAAAACTAATATGGTCTTTTTCAAATCCTCTGGTGAAGTCAATAAACTGTATAATTCCATTGAAATATTTTCTAGACGTTCGATTTGGAAGATCAATCCAACTGTTATCCATAATAATATCTGTATAACAAACATTTACACAATACTTATTACATTTGAATTTTTCATATCAACTATATTTAAAATAAATACCAATCATTTGTTTATGAACCATTTATAAAATAATAATGTAAGTGAAAGCCCATGTCATACCTTATTGTGCTACAAACCTGGAAGGGAGGGGAGTCGAAGGTGGTGCTTGCGAGGGAGAGGAGAGGCAGTGAAGGGGAGCCAGAGCCAAAGGCGGTGCGGCGAGGGAGGGGACAGGCGACGACGGCAGTGGGGAGATGGAGGAGAGGAGGCGGTGTGGGGACGAGGGATGGGCAGTGAGGGGGGTGCCCGGGGGTGGGGGGTTGTCCGGGGTGCGGGGAGGGTTGTCTGGGGTGTGGGGGGCATGTCTGAGGTGCGGGGGGGCTGTCCGGGGTGGGGGGGATGTCCGGGGTGCGGGGGGGATGTCCGGGGTGGGGGTCGTCCGGGGTGGGGTGAGGGGGAGGAGGTCCGAGGGTGGAGACCGGAGGGCAGAGGGGTAGGAGACGGAGGGGGCGGAGGCCGGAGGCCGGAGGGCAGAGGCCAGAGGGTGGAGGGACGCCGGAGGGGATGGAGGGAAGGGTGGAGGATGGCCGAAGGGCGGCCGGAGCCGGAGGGAAGAGGGGGGAGGGCGCGCGGAGGGTGGAGGGTGGAGGGCGGAGAGGGTGGAGAACGGTGGAGGGCAGCGAGGGCACGCGGCGAGGCAACGGGGGGAGGGTGTGTGGGGAGGGCGGAGGAGGGTGGCGATGGGGGGGGCGGCTAGGTCGAGGGCGAGGGAGGAGGCGGGGGGGCGCCGAAGCCCTTTTTTTGGAAAAGCACAGCGACCGCCAGTGGGGGTCTCTATAGGGCACCTATAGCGACCACCAAAGGCGGTCCCCGTGTCAGGGGGCTTCAAAAACCCAAAATTTTAGTAGTGTAAGTTTGGGGCTTGCCTCATTTGGGTTTCCATTTTGGTTCCCACCCAGGTTTATGAGTTGGTTTCTTTGAAGACCTTCCATTGAAATGGGCTCAATTTTTGACTCTGGAGTATTAGGAAGATTAATATCTAATGTAAAGAGTTCCCTTGGTGTACTAGACTCCCCAACCCCATTACTATCCACCCTAACTAGATGGTTTGATTGATCATGAGTGTAGGTGGACATGCGCCAAAAGAAAAAAAATGAGAGAGTGAAAAGATAAGAGATCTTGGGTGAGAATAGAATAAATGGAGGAGAATATAATGGTGTTGAGATGACTTACTTGGGTCCCTATAAATGGCATAAAAATTTGATTCACGCTCAAATTTACCCAAGAGATGAAAGTAGAACGGTCCTTGTAGTTTAACTTGGGTTGTCTAATCCTCAGAGACCTAAGAAGTAACCTACAGACACGTACATTCTATGGATTTTTTTTGGCTATGAAGTGGACAACTTGGGTTGATTTTATATGGGTTTAAGTTATCACTAACAGATTTAATTTAATTCAAATTAAGATAATGATTTTATCCAAGGTTATCGCTTGAGGTGGATTGGATGAATTCCTTTTTTAATGATTTTAATTTCTTATATTTGAGATGGGTTCATTTAAGAAGATCAAACAACATCATCACTTATCAGTTTAATACCTACAGCCTTTAGTACTAATCACCTATACACTTGAGCACTTCAAAATAAAGGTTCGTATTAGCATTTGAAGTGTGTGGCCTTAAATTCAACAAGGATAAAGGATTTTAAAGATCTTCAAAAAAAATCTCAATTAAAAGAAGTGATTAGAAATTAATAGAGTGAGAAATAACATCCAAACCAGCCCCTTTATACTCCCTTGGATCAACCCATAAAAGAGTTAGCCCTCCATTTATTCTATGGTTTCAATGGAAGCGGAAAGTAGACTCATGAGGGAGGAATTGGAGAGGTAAAAAAACAATAAAAAGAAAGCAATAACTCCACCGTTG